>OU795040.1:18400516-23200516 GCA_917208275.1 Patella pellucida | reverse complement strand
ATCTGGTTGTGGGCGGGGCTGAGATTCTGGCCATCTTGAAGATTTCGAAAAGGGTCCAGGGTGGCATCACCCTCCAGCTTATGTAGCCTTTTGCGAGCGTGTTGTTTGTCTTGTAGTGGTAATTCTTGATTCCTGGCGCTGAACAACCCCCAACTAGTTTTAGGAGGTACCTACTTCAGCTAATTGCGAGGCTCCGCATTTTGGACTGTCGGTCAAGGGCACCCTATCACACAACACCGTCTTTTAGTGGTAATCCATGATCCCTGCGGGTTTTAGCGAACAACCTAGCCTGGTTGGGCGAGTGGTGGTGGTGTTGGGATATGTGTGTGTCTTTTAGGGGTAACTTATCACACTAAGTGATCATGCAGGATTCCTATGGTGCTAAACAACTTCCAAGCAGTTTTAGGTAGTACGGGCTTCAGATAGACTAGCCTAGTTGGAGTGTGGCATGTCACTTGGGGGTAATCCATCGCACAAACTGTCTGGCAGTGATCATTCATGAATCCTGTGGCGCTGCTGAACAACTTCCAAATGTGTGTGTGTGTGTGTGTGTGTGTCGGGGGGGGGGGCATTTTAGGGGATGTGCGTTAGGGGTAGCCCATGATTCATGTGGTGGTGCTCAACAACTTCCAAGCAGTTTTAGCTAGCTGGTATATTGGGGGTGTCCGTTAGGGGTAACCCACCGAACAAACTGTCCGGCAGTGATCATTCATGATTCCTTTGGTCGTGGTGAACAACTCTAAAGCAGTTTTAAGTGGTACATATTTCAGCTAATCTAGCCTAGCTGCGGTCTGGCAATTACATAACTCTGTCGGGTGTACCCACCACTAAAAATGTCTGTCAGGGTGTTTTTGTAATACTTAAAGATGAAAGGCACACTGCTGTAATATTTTAATGTGGTACACATTTTGAGCTAATCTAGCCCAAGAATTCCTGCCCAGAATCCCAGACCATAAAACTCCTCAAACTACAGGGTAAATCCTTTGGCGAATAATGCATTGGTGAAACGTGACATTTATCAATATCACAAAAATGGCACTATTTAGGGGTTTTTGTGCACATGTAGTAGCCTATTTAATGATAAAATTCACAATTAAATATTTATTATTGCCTTATTATACATCGAGACTGTCCACTAGTGCAAGGTGATATATCTAAGCTGGTGGGCGACAACGGAATATGAAATTTAAAAGAAAAATAACAATCCGATGAGTATTTATATATTTCCATTAATGTTATAAAATAACGGGGCGAAATTACCACAACAGTTCTCAGATTGACAAAACATTACAACCGTTGTGACACATAACACATAAAAATAGACAATACAATTAGTGCAGTGTTTATAACCTAGACCTACTTGTTCGGTATGAAACACATACTAAATATGGGGCATGGATGGGACAAAAAAATTAGACCCAAACCAGTCAAATTACAGTCGTATTGTATTTCATACGGAATCGTAAGAACGTAATATATATGGATGGAGCTAATCCAACAATAATTCAAACGCTATCAGTTATGATGGTTCGGGTGATCAACCAATTTCTTACGATCTATCCAATTATAAAATGCACTGGGTAATCGATTATGGTTCGGGTACTTACGAGTTATAAGATAATTACTGACAGCAAAATCGTATCCAAAAAAATGCTATTAGGATGCAGTGTTTAATAATATTTGCCCTTATACTTTGCGGGCAAATTTACTGTACTATCATACAATCGTATGTTTTGACCATTTCGGATTACTGTTGCTGACATTTTATTATTTATTCAAATTGCATTCATCTAAAAGAGATATTCAATTGGTCAGCCGTCGTTACCCCCTTTCTCTTTCATTTCGCTTATCATAATGGAGATCGCAGAAACAGCAATACAGATAATATTATTGATGAATCATTCTATTTAAATCACCAACAAACATTTATTTGTAATAAGAATACACTAAAGGCTTTAAGGTTACAAATAAGTTACTGTCCCGCTACACCCTTAATTTCTAAGTAAACTGTGTTGTGCATAGCCTAAAAGCACATAAATCCGTGATTCAATTAACGCGAACGGCTGTGCGATATTCTTTTTTTATGTACATGTATGGTCGTCGTCCGTTTACATTTTGTGTGTATGCAGTCTACAAGCAACAATTTTCATTCGATGGTGACAAAACTTTAGATTCATCTCCCAACGATCTCGGCTCCTGTCGATATTCGCGATTATCGGACCGTAAATTTATGAATCATGGCCCCCGATTGTACAGCGTTATTAGTTTGAGATGAAACTTAATATGTTAACCCAAAGATCTCGGTTCCTTTCAATATTCGTGCATATCGGACTATAACTTCTGGATTGTGGTCACCGGAAAGCACGAAAATCCCGTTCAAATATAGTTTAGTGCGAATGTCGTGAAATCGGACCGAAACTGCCCGACAAAACAGCCTTTCAACGTTCTCAAATAGTGTAAAAGTATGTAATACCAAGGCTGTGAACCCCCTGAGGTTATAATTTTGATGCGATTTCGATGACTCTTAAATTATATGATTATATCCCACAGATCTCGTTTCCTTTCCATATGAATATTCACGCATATCGGGCTTACTTCTTGGGATTATGACCCCTGATTGTACCAAATATCGCATTTTATAAAAGAAAAAGTTTAAATATATCACTGCTACACCATAATGCTAGATGAGTGAAATAGTACGCAATCAAGGTTATTGTCGCGCTAGAGGTCACAATTGTTATCCGATATTAATGGAGCGTAAAATATATTTTGATATACTTACATGATTACTTATCTAAATTGACTAATTGCTTTAAAGTGGAAAAGGTTAATATATACTCTGAAGTCGGCTCGCTCTAATCGGAGTTCACTGTTATCTATTAACCTTTTCTGAACATCTATTTTAAAACAATTTAATATTACTTAACATGCGTCTTAAGGCGGCTACAGATCGACCTTGCGACGCGACTCAACTGTCGGTGACTATCGTAGATTTCACTCAGATTGAATTCAGCAATGATCGCCGACCACTTGCTTTCGGTCGTACGATTGAACGCGAGCGCGCTCACATCGACACCGATACACCGACTTGTGGCGTCCTCACGAATAGATCATGTGACTCGTTCAAAATGGCGCCACACAAAATATGCCTAATTATTCCAAAATCTCTCCATCTAATTAGCGAAACTATATTGAGAAAGTAATTTAAATTAACTCGAGGGATTCAAATTTTTGTTTATGATTCTATTTGATATGATTTATATTCCTAAATTTTAGATTTGTCAACAAAGGCTTTATGTCAATATATTACAAAAACGTCATAGACAGGCAGCTACAGCTGTCGCGTTAGTCGTTTATCTAGGCTTAGAAAAGAAGCAAAAAATAAAACGAATTTGGGAGAAGGATTGGCAATCAGGCTTTCTTCTTCTTCGGTCGTCCACGAGGTCGCCATTTTGATTTTTCATTCGCCGCTCTGATTGGCTAAAATTTATAGCGCAGTCGGCAACCGATCGTAGAAACGCACGCATCGACGATGACGAGTCGGCGACGGGTTCCGTCGCGTCGTAGAAGTAGAACATGTTCAACTCCTGCGACTCAGTCGCCGATCGTGAAAAACTGTCGCACGACGGTCGTAGCTAGACTGAAATCGTGCGACGATCGGCGGCAGTCGCCGGAAAACCAGTCGGCGACCAGTTGAGTCGCGTCGTAAGGTCGATCTGTAGCCGCCTTTAGTCATTGATTTAGTGTGTACCCATATACTTGAGTTAGGCCTCAGTAATGTAAATATGTCAATTTACAAAATTTAATGTATATCACATTTTGTATTATATGTTTAACTCTTATCATGCATTATTATGTTCAAATACTTCTAGTTTAATTATTATTAAAATATTAAGTTGGCGATAGCAAAATTATGAGAGAAGAAATACGGACAATTATGTTCATTCGTTAATAAACCCATTTCGATGTCAAAAAATTAGTACTTAGGTGAGTTAGTTTATAATTGTGTCGCCTAATAATTCATTTAGTATAAAAATATGTTTATTTTATGCATAATATTATTATAATATGAAATAGTTCACTACACCTATTCACATACTATAATAATACTTTATATTCGCTTATTGATTAACGTATGTTTCTTCTATGCATAATAAATATGATAATAGCTTACAATAAGTGTGGTTTAATGGTCGAGGGCGAGACATTAAGTAATATATTGTAACAACAAGAGGACCGTAGGTCCGAGTGTTTTTACAATATATTACGCAATGTCTAAGCCAGAGACGATTAAACTACTTAAAATTCAGACACTCGGTCACACTCCGCACGTGCGTTTGCAGTGAAAAACATCATGCCAGTAGTAATATTGAAGTAATGTACTATTGGCAAGTTGCCCGTACATTATTTGAGATAATGGTACGCCAACATCAAAGGATGACGTCACATCTGTATTTTAATTACAATTAATTAGTACTAATGTTTCTTAATATTAAAGCTCCTTGAATAATACATATTGTGAGAGCAAAGCATCCCCAGCATAAGACAAGACACCGCTACAATGTTACAGCTGAACAGACGAGATCGTCAAAATATAAGTCTAAATGATAATCTTTAAAGCCCCAATACCACTCTTGTTTTAACTGAATAATATGTCCCAATCTTTATTCTGGTCAACGAATTGTACTATATTACATTATTCCAATTAAAAAAATGATGCAAATTTCATCTTAACACACCTAATTTTAAAAATTGGAAAAATTCAACCACATGCTGTAACATGGTTTGAAAAGCTTTACATAAACACTTTCAAATGCAACTTGGATTTAAACATATTTTCGAACCCCCTGAACAAGTAAGATAGGTTATAATGGATAATTTACACAACAGGGAGGACACTTAAACATCTAGTAGTTAGATTAAGGTTATTTTTTTTTCTGAACCTGTCAAGCCAGCAAGAGTGTTATTGTCCCTTTCAGTGACATTTAGCGATTGGGAAACACATTAACAGAACACAGTTGTATGGGAAACAATCACTGGTTTCTTAAAAAAAGCACGACGTTTCGACAAGACAGTATCCTCTAATCGTTATCAAATCTAAATGGTGATATACGATAAGGCCTACTATAGTTCATAATTTAATCCGAAACGATATGGTTCATTAATAATTTCATACACGATACATATTTCGAATATACTTCATCCCCACTGTTTGTGGGCTTGTTTACAACATGCTGATCCCATCAAGTTCATTAGCCAACGCCCCACCCCACCCCACAGTGCGCCAACATAAGAGAGTCGTAGTATTGACCTTTACGTGTAACATATTTTTAACGTGATACAATACCAGTGTGTATAATGGACATCGGATATTGTTAATTTTGAGGCGAGACATATTAGGCGTGACTGTAGATCGAAGCAAAGACATTAGTTAAAAGACGCCGGATATTACTAATTTTGAAGCGAGTCATTTTAGGGAAAACAAAGACTTTACATACAAGATACACACGTCTTGCAAATTTTTTATTGCAAAACACGATTATATTCTCCGAGGTCCCTGCTGTGAACTTAAACAACAAAGACAACAGGCCCTTATTAAAAAGAAAGAAAGGATTGTTCCTATTTTAATACTTAAAAGCACACCCCCTTGTATTTGGTCTTTTTATGTGCTCTTTAAAAAAACTCAGTAGAATTTAAAATTATATTCAACTTGAAATGATAGCTTATAACGAGCGCATATAAATGTGATATGGTTACTGGATTTTAATCAAAATTAGTGCAGATTAAGTTTAGATTTTGTGAAGCTATTGAATCCGGTTGATTTGGTGAGAACTGCAGAAGAGAATTACAATAATCAAGCCTTTGCGTAACTAGTGCGGCATTTTGTTGTCGGCAAATGTCCGTATTTTGCGAATATTGTAAAAAGCATGTATATTATAGTATTTACCTGTTTAAACTTATATCTATCTCAGAAGAAGAGGGAAAAGCATTAAAATTCTGTATTGATTTAAACACTGAATAATTAATCCAACTTACTGATCTGATTGAATAATTAATCCCTCTAAACAATATGTCACAAAAGGAATGTGACTAGACCATGGTGTAATCTTCTTTTTTTTATAAGATTTTTTTATTGATATGAATAAGCAGCAATTTTGCCTGTTTGAAGAGCGTGTATCGGGTGATTATTCTTTTTACTGTTTTATTTACCATCGCTTTATGTAATTATTACACCAATGCATTGTGAATTTCATGGGCTGACTGAGGTTGAGAGATACCGGAGCGGGCACTGTAAATGGTGCTTGCCATACCAGCAACGGGCATCCTAACTAACTCAAAAATCGTGAATCCGGACGTTTTACATGCATTACCAATTTACCATTGTGTAAGTGGGAAATCAGGTTTTTTTCATCCCTTTTGAGATTTCCTTTTTCCATGTACCAGTAAGCCCAGCAAGTTGTATACTCCTCGCAGTGTTCCGTTTGATTACAGCTTATCCCACTACTCACTGCTGGATTCAGGGAACATTCTTGTCCTAAATTATGATTTGTCAATAGTCCGATTAACTACCAATTGCCAACTGCGTAGCATACCCTTAAAACAGGGCGTCAAATTGAACCAAATATGTTTACATAACGTTACGTCATGACTCACGATTTTATTATGCCCAGCTAACCAGTGCATAGCAGAATATTGCAGTAAAATTAATTGCGTGACAAACGAGGCTATCAACATTGACATAAAGTAAACACTACTGTATGGAGACGAACAATACCTTCACCGTTTTTAATAAATTAATTCACTGTCCAAAGTATTAGGGAAGACCCCAGATTAAACAAAGGACTGTCATGTTGCTGTACTCAAGTGATAGATTTGATTGAACGGGAAGAATAAGCACACTCCCTCAAAAATTCAAGTATCAGCAGCCAATCGGGCCATTGCTTCAGGAATATGAGCAAGTTGGAACATGGATAAGTAAATATATTTATAGTTCATTTTGCTCCTTTCAATGTATTTTGTGGTATTTCCTCAGTACCAAACCCCCAAAGACGGCAGGTCATAAATATTAAGAAATGATGTCAATTACCTACCAGCAATAACGTTAATTCAAGAGTAAAAAGTGAAAAGAGAGCATGGACTTATTTAGGGGACCTGAGCATACAATACTCATAGGCCCTTTTCCAGCCAATCCCTTGTTTATATCAACCTCGACAAGAGTGTTTCTTTTTCTTATCTGAGGTGTTACGTCCACTTCCACCAAGGGGGATATCGTCGACTAATTTCCATATAAATGCACGTTGGAAGCACAGTCTCTACCCGACCTTATAATTCAGAGATATTTATGTTTTAATATTAATATCCATAGCTGTGTCGATTTGGCACTACATACATGGAAACTGAGCACCCAACACGGACACAATTATAATATGGTTTCTTGTGTAAATGCCAAACATACTTCTGTAGCTTCAGTGGAAGTTCAATGAAATCTGAAATACATTTTTAAAAAATTACACTAGAGATCTCATGATTTAAAAAAAAAACCAAGAAGCAAATGACTTCACCGAGGGAGGTCGATCACCTAGAAGAAAAGTAAACACAGTAATTTACATCTTCATATTGTATAGAAAAGGCATTGACCTCTCTACGTACGTGCTATGGGATTTTAATCGTGCATGATAATATATCTATTATATTGCGTGTGTCCCATTTATTTATTTGATCCAAAATGATCCCATAATTGTTTTTAAAATATTAAAGACATCTATTTATCAGATTTTCACTCTGCAACTTCGAATTATATTCTGGAAAAGGCCTGGACAATAAAATTAACCTGTTTTAATCGTCCATAATTGATTTGTTATACGCTGAATTTGGTGATATTTATTTACTGTAGTGAACTTGATCGGGGGCGTATTATTTTCAATTTGAGGCAATTATACCACGATAAAGGGTATGTTTGACTTCGGAATTAAATGAAATAAGCAAACATCGATATCATATTGCGCAAAAGTAAAATTACAGATTTTGTTGTAACATAAGTGTGCTCCTTGGGTTACGATGAACAAGATACTGGTTTCAAGTGTGAATTTGTCATGTTATCGATTTTACCAATAATTGCTAATAAAAAACATACTACACTATGTCATAGTCCTAGAAATAGGCTTTTTTAACAGCTGACTTGTAAATAGGATTTCGTTTTGCTGTGAATGAAAGCCATCGTGTAATAATTTTCTCATCACCTAATTCCCCTAACCGTTCCCTCCCGCGAACTTAATTCCATCAGATATGTCAATACCTTGACTAAGTTCGATGATAAGAGTTTTGTGCTCAATCTTATTAGCGATAAGACTAGTCAAGTCTTTGGAATATGATTGGAATATAATATTTATTTAACTTGGTGTAAAATGAAATGCAATAGAGTTCAACGTTCGACTGTTCTACTCCAAACTGGGCTAATGAAGACGGGTATATGCCATACAGTGTGCTATGGGGGACATTTTGCCCGGACAGTGACAATACGGTCTACTCTCGTATCGAATTCCAACTGTCAACGGATGTGTATGTACACGCGAATGTATACATGGGACCTCGGTTTTTCGTCCCATTCCAACGACTAGTCATTTGTCATCACGGACAAGGAGAAACCACGCCGGAAAATCTAGATGAACGTCTCGGCCAATGCAGAGATTAAATACCCGATCCAGGCTAGTGAGCCACCGTATCACCGTGACCCCCGTAAACTTGTTGTAGATGTCCATTGGGTGAATGTCTTGACTTGAGTTCGCTACACGATCATTTGGATTCTAATGTAGGGAGCGAGACAAAGCTTGGTGTAGTTTAATGTTCGATCATTAGAATGTTCTGCTTTTGCTAATTATAGATAACGAGTTAAATGATTAATAAGTGTCACATTTTTATTTTAGGGTTGAGACTGAGGACGCAATCCTCGCTTGTTTTTTCTCTCTCACAGATTCACTATCATTGCATTAAAATATTTCTAAAAGAGGAATAAAACTTAATTCAATATTTAATATAATCTTTGAAAGGCAATTAGCGACTGAACATAATATTATAACACAACACAGTTCTATGGATAACAATCACTATATTATAAACACACGACGTTTCGACAAGAATTCACTGGTCGTTATCAAGCATACAATTACAAATGTGGAAAGAAATTGTGACAGTGTTATATATAGGTACATGGAACAATAATAAGGGAAACCATAAGTTAACAATTATGAAACCCTAGCTTAATTGATTATCAAAGTAAGTATACTGATTTCAATCTAAACTATAAATTGTAGAAAAACAAGTATTACCTATTTAAATAAAATCGCACTTCTCCGTTTACTAATTTATTATACATTACCATAATTAACACAATACATTATTAAATCATGAAAATCTAAATATAAACAAGTGTTTTTCGTTTATACAAATAATAATATCTTAATTTGATATTAGTCATAAATTACGAGTGTTGAATATATTTGTTAACACCATATTTTCATCTCCGTAAAACCGTGATCTAAATCAATAAAATTCCATTTTATGGCACTTTGTTTATTCAGGATGCGTCCACAATTTGTGTAAGTTCACCAGTGCTGATTAAGAAAGCTACAAAAAAGAGATATTTATTCAACATTTTCTGATATACCATACAATTGACTCTGCCACACCCGACACCAAACGGGATCGTTACAATGTCGGATCACACAGTGTCGGAATACCCAGTTTTCTCAAAACCGGAAGTATTGTAACTTCGAAAACCGGAAGCATTATGTTTTTCCCTTTAAAAATGATAAACCTTTCTGTACGTTAAAAATTTTGGTAAATTAATTTGTATTTCATTAAACATGCGTAGGCATTTTGAATAGGTGTTACATAGTGGTAGAAAACTGATCATAATTATCCCATGACAGCATGTGTACTAAACTCTCCGTCGATCTCTAATTGACCACATTGTTTCATTTAATAAAAAACCAGATGCTGCCATATGTATAATGGTCAAGTTAGATAATCCGCTGATCACTAATGACGTTTACTAGCGTTAGCTGTCACACATCAAGTGTTCTGTAGCCTGCCATATGCTTATAGTAGGATAATCTATCAATGACAGATGATTTAATTATGTAGTCTATACATAAGTCCTTTTGATCCATATTATTAATTACCGGTGTTATTACCGGTGTTATCAATGTGAATTTAGTATAAATTGGCTTTAGTTTTTCATGCAAATCAGACCAGCCTTGGTGGTTGACTAGATACGTCTTTGTAGTATATCTAGAATAAAATGTTGCATCCAGATCGTGTTTTATGACTGTTAACTCAAACTATGTTACATAGGTCAAGTCTGTCGTTAATTTATCTTCTTCGCCGTCTTCAGTTGATCGCACTCTTAGTTAGATTTGTACTTTTAAAAACAAGATGTCTTCGACATTCTTGATTCAACATACAATATAACCATCGTTTAGAATATATATTATTTCCGAAAATATATATTCAACATAATGAAAATCAATAATTGTTTATATTTTACTACTTTTAAACGATAATATGGCTGCCAATAACGGTGGTTGCCGATTTAATTGTAAGACTGAAAATGGAAACTTAATTAGGAGCCGGAAAAAAGCAAAACCGGTCTGGACGAAATGGTCTAAAAAATGCGGGGCTTGATCCAAAATTCCGTATGGCTATACTGCAAAGTAAAGTTAATCCTCTCTTGAAATGTATTTATTATATTTCCGGCTGAATGCATATATATCTTTTAAAATTGTAATTGATACAAGTTTGGTAGCCTTCACTGACTGAAATAGCGAGAATGGTGGCGGTGGGGTGAGTGTTTAATGTCAAAATACGCCACGCTTTTGATTTTATTTTTTGTTGATGTTATCATCGCTTTTGTCGGGAGATGTCTGTAGCGAGCAATATGAATAAAAAAAAAACAAGTCCGAACAATCCAAACCATGAGACAGAATTTGAAGTCCTTAAAACGTTATAGGCAAAATAGTGTATTCAAGCAAAATAGAGGTAATGAGCTAATGGACTGCTACTCGTGTACAAAATACATGACAAGCAGTGGTAACAGGTGTCCGGAAGGGTAAGCTTACCCCGGTTTGCTACCCTGGAGGTCAGGGGTTGGGTCCTGGTGTTGACCGCCTAAGTCCATCTAGATTTTACGCCGTGGTTCCCCCTTGTCAGTGGTGCAAGACGGAGCACCTGAACAAGGCCGATGTCTCCATGGTCTTTCGAAGGGACCAAAACCGAGGTCAGGTCCCGTGTACACATCGATGGTTGGAATTCGATATAAGAGTAGGCCTTAGTGCCGCTGTTCGTACAAAATTTCCTTAATAACACGCATTATGGCGTATGTCCGTCTTTATTAGCCCAGTTGGTGCAGGACAGTGGGCGCGTTAAATGCCATTCCATTTCATATATTATTGTTTCTTTCGGATATACACACAAGTTTACAATTACAATGTCGTTCGACCTTTATACCGTAGTTTTTCAGTTTCTTTTGGTTTTGGCTTTCCCTTTTCTTAATGTAAATACTTTATAATAAATGTTTAAAATCATACAGGGAAAACCACAGATTGTAGATTGCGAAAGAATCAATCATGTAAGTAAGGCCAAAACTCAGAAAAACAAACATAATCAACTTGAATGGCTTCAACCAATTGAATGTCGAAGTCTAAGCACGACAATGTCTTCTGTTGTAAAACCGAGAATTGCTGCAAACACATCACATAATACTTGGCGTACTTCTCTCTAGTTGATCAGAGATAATAATCACGCAGATAACTGTAATTCGAGATCAGAGACCGTTGTTGTCACCAACTCTGTAAAGATTTATCGGATAACAGCATTATTGGGGATATTAAGTAAATAGTACAGTTACTCAATACCACATTGATGTAAGTATCTTAAGTAATTTGATAAACCTTTATCGTTTTGTCTCTCTTAAATAACGGGACTATCATGGACAGCAATTTAATAAACTTATCGGAGCTTTAATCAGACGATGCTGATATGTGTCACATTTTGTTTTTATTAAATGAATCAACTTAACCTACTGGCGTATGTACATGACGCAATATAAACGGGAAATTATCTGAAAAAAATGTATATAGGGAGATGGCTGGAAATGTATAAAATATTATAAATTCGCTAAATGCGTGTTGGTCAAGTGTCAATGATTTCATAGTTATTTGTAGACTGTTACATGAGAGTCTGACCATATTGAAGTTGGGTCGGGGAGGTGCAGGTTTCTGTCTGAAATTGCTTGTCATATTATATTACGACACCAACAAGTAAATGCTATCTCAATCGATCAATTTTTATTTAGATAAATGGTGCATTTTTTTTCAATTTCGGGTTTTATATATAAATTAAATCATTGCAACTACAATTGTCCAGTTGTATTATAATGAACTTTCAGACGGTATTTGATGTCGTATGTTATAAATTGCAAGAGCGCGGAATTAGGGTCGAGCAATAGACTTTGGTTTCGCCAGATGTTGCTGCCATTCTTTTTTATATTTAATTGATACAAGTGAAATCAGGCTTTCGAATTCCATTCCGTAAAACCGAATTATATTGAGAACGTGATCGAGACATCACAGGACGTTTACAGTATAACAAGTATTAATACTCTCTCATTTACTAATTTAATTTCACACTTTTAGAAATAAAATTAACTTTTCTGATCCATCCGGGCTAATGAAGACAAACACCACATTTTGACCCTATCTTTGACTTGACTTATGTTTCTATAGAATGCTATGAGGTTTTAAATCTTGTCGGCCACATACTAAAACTTATAAATTAGCGTACTTTGAAATGTATTCCTATCAAATCAATCACAAAGACATCCCTTCCAAATATTCTATGTCACAACTCCCAAATGGTAAGAAATTTAATCATCTTGAATAAATTATATTTGTTTTTATTTACATCAAATTGTTTACTACGCTGCTTAAGGGGGCTAAATCCGCATTCTTTGGCACTCGAAATGGACACAAATGGGTAGCAACACATATTAATCTTATATGAATGCTTCTAAATTGATTTACATTAATCGAGCTGTAATTTCCAAACAGTTATGTCCGGCGAAATGCGCGCAAAGTCCAAATTTAATGACAGTCTTTGGCGTTTGGTTATTCCATTCTACACGCGTAGTAATCGTTTGTGGTTGGGATGCGGTTTGTCTCGTTCAAATGGCGTTCGACAGCATTCTGTTTAAAATGTTCATTTTGTCTTAAATATAAGAAATATATCTTTTTCACTCTATAATAATAACAATGTTGATTGGCCAATAAGCCGTGTTTGTAATGTCGAAAACTGTAGGATGATATTTAGTTAAAGATTTGCCTACTTTAATAGAAGAGGAAATGTATATTATCGAACTTGGTCTGGGTATGGATGTAATGAAGCTATACACATCTTATCACGCTTTCGGACAGAGGTATATGATTATCGTCTGTCAGATCGAATTCCCCATCTCTGCATAGTCTTCCATAATACGTTAACACATATATTGATGACCCCCACCCTTGACCCTAAATAAATATATGGCGCCCATTAAAGGTTCCATCCCGTTTTTAATAGAGTCCCAGAAATAAAGTCCGTGTATGTATGAAGTTTAAGAGCCATAATATAGATAAAAGATATATTATTATCATTATTTACCTTGTATCAAAATATCAGCTCAAGGGTTTTCGCTGGGTAACCTGATAATCTATTGCCGCTCCTTCAAATGTCTATACGCATGGCCCACGTGCTGTACTTGATGACGAAAGGTAAATATCAACCACAACCATCGAAAATACGTCTGGTTTTATCTAAACACCGTATAATACAGCCTGGGGCACCGATCTCCATTTCCCGAAGAAGACTCGCGGTTTATTAAGTTGTTTGAAAACGTATTACGTATATCGAGTTAGTTAATCGAGCATAATCGAGATTGATCCTTTAATCACTTGCACATTTACCTTTATTTTAAAATACACTACTCCTCTGATTAATCTGAGCAGAACCTGGCCATTGTGCTGTTGCACCACTCTCACCAAATCGGCATCACAGTTGTGTTCCAAAAGTCTCAATCATCCAATTCGTTTATATCTGCCTGGCCTGGTCATTATGCTGTTGCACCACTCTCACCAAATCGGCACCACAGTTATGTTCCAAAAGTCTCAATCAACCAATTCGTATATATCTGCTTGATATGCTAATCGCCAAACTAAATCACGACATTCACCTTGTTATCATTTACTCGTTTGAAAATTCTTCCTCTATCCCCAGCATAATTATTGTGTTCTAAAGTCCTGACTAATCATATCGCTTACCCTAAGCAGAAAATGCTCACCCTCGACCTCCGCCAAAGCGTTAACTGTAAGAACAATTAGCAATGTTTAAACATTCTACTTCAGTTCGAAACATAATTTTTTAATTAAAAGTAATGTGACAGACAGACAAATTGGTGTACGCTTGCTTAGCTGTAGCAGATAATTGCACATCATCATTCAAGAAAGTCACTTTATAAACATACACAAAGTGTGAACTTTTTAACACAATTAGAAGCAGATTTTTTGTATTCCAAACAGCGTTTACTGTAAGAACATCTAGCAATGTTTAAACATTCTACTTCAATTCGAAACATAATTTTTTAATTAAAAGTAATGTGACAGACAGACAAATTGGTGTACGCTTGCTTAGCTGTAGCAGATAATTGCACATCATCATTCAAGAAAGTCACTTTATAAACATACACAAAGTGTGAACTTTTTAGCACAATTAGAAGCATATTTGTTGTATTCCAAACAGGTGTACCAAAAGGTGTAACAGACAGACAGTTGCTTCTACTTAGATAATGCTTATTGCAGAACTGCGTAAAGACTTTCGCCTATAATATGTCCCAAATTATCGACCTAGTTGCTCATTGCTGCTTAGCCTAAGCTATTTAAAACAAAACAACCAAGCTCGAACACTCTTTTTCAATTGGAAGCAGTATTATTATGTCTCAATAAAGGACAAGCTCAATTTAAAAAGTACCAATTGTTTTATGATAAGTCGGGTTATTTTTTTTGTACTGGTTTATTCGCATATTTAACTTGCATTTAATAACATTTCAAAAATGAATTTTACATTACATTTAAACAGCTAAAAACAGGTTGAAATGAAATGTCAAATTCACATTGTAACCCATAGCGATTTGTCATTTTCTAATGAGCCCCGTTGAAATATTATTCTTTATCATAATGGCTGTCTTGTCACAGGCTGCAAATATTGAATAACAGGTTTCTGGGCATCATAACATATTAAGTGTCCTAACCGTTATTCGGCAAATATATAAAAATTGTGACACGAAACGTAAACTGGTAATAAAAATCATTTTCCTTACCAGGCTTCATTTCTGTGCATTTTGATTGGAATGCTTAGAGGCACAGGATTAAAATTGCAGATCTAATTTCGTCTCGCAGTTTTTATACTTTCAATTGCCCCAACTTGATATCAAGCTGGCTTAAAGGTCAGTAGGGTAAACTTTGACTATTTTATAATTAATCGGCTCAACAGCACAAACCATATAATAATATTCATTAAAATGTGTCTATTGCTGGATTTACCAATAAGCAAAATAAGTATGTGCATATAGACATCGTGGTAATGGGGTCACAACGAAATGGCTGCTTTTTGGTTTATTATGGTTCGATATGAGGGCACCAAAATCTTTTAAGTGCTTATAGGGCCTCTATGGGTCTTAATCCAGCGCTTCATTTGCCAGCTATATTAATTTTACAGTACGTTAACGGACACTCATCATTATGGGACTTGCACTGTGTGAATCAACACTCAGGCGCGGATCCAAGGGGGAGGGGGCAATTCCGAAGGCAAGGTGGAAACAAAATTGTACCGATCTGTTCCTGATGATTTTGCAGACAAAAGACACCGAAGATAGGGTGTGAGTTGTGTTTTAATTTTTGAAGATCGGATTACATTTTACATTACATTTAAACAGCTAAAAACAGGTTGAAATGAAATGTCAAATTCACATTGTAACCCATAGCGATTTGTCATTTTCTAATGAGCCCCGTTGAAATATAATTCTTTATCATAATGGCTGTCTTGTCACAGGCTGCAAATATTGAATAACAGGTTTCTGGGCATCATAACATATTAAGTGTCCTAACCGTTATTTGGCAAATATATAAAAATTGTGACACGAAACGCAAACTGGTAATAAATATCATTTTCCTTACCAGGCTTCATTTCTGTGCATTTTGATTGGAATGCACCAAAATATGAGGGCACCAAAACCTTTTAAGTGCTTATAGGGCCTCAGTGGGTCTTAATCCAGCGCTTCATTTGCCAGCTATATTAATTTTACAGTACGTTAACGGACACTCATCATGATGGGACTTGCACTGTGTGAATCAACACTCAGGCGCGGATCCAAGGGGGAGGGGGCAATTCCGAAGGCAAGGTGTAAACAAAATTGTACCGATCTGTTCCTGATGATTTTGCAGACAAAAGACACTGAAGATAGGGTGTGAGTTGTGTTTTAATATTTGAAGATCGGATGCCAAAAAATCGCATATATGGAGTCTTATCTACCCGCGGCGGCCATTTTTCGGGCTTCGTCCTCGAAATACGACCTCCCTTTCGTAATATCCTGGATCTTTGGTTAGTAGGCCAGGCATTTTAGCTCAATTTTGCACCATATCGGGCAGTTGCTGCAATAGAAATGTCGACCACGGTTTATGGCTCGTCAAGGAGTATATTACCACCAAAAAAAAGTCCCAGTCCGAAATCCGTGCCCAAATGGGTCAAATTGGCCAAAATCCAAAATGGTCGCCAGTTTTGGAGGTAAAAGTCTAATTTTCCCCAATTATCATAATATGATCGAGTTTGGTATCAAAATATATGTTTTCCATAACCAATTTGGTGATTGGTGATACCCATGAGTTTATATGACAAAAAAATTCAAGATGGCGGTCAGTTTGAGTGGGAAAATTTAAATTTTATAAAAGGATCAAGTTTGGTGTGGATATATACGTTTTCGGGGAAGCTGAATCCACTACATCACATATTCATGGATTGGGATGACCCACACCATTATACAAACAAAATAAACTATTTAACATTCATCAAAAGGGTCACAAATACAGCACCACTTTAAGTGCGGTAGCCAAACCAAATTTTTCGAGTGGACCTGGAAAAGGTTTTTGGTGATTGATTTTAGTGGCCTAGGGTGTCTCCTCGTTCAGAATCTGCCGGGTGAACCTTGGTCACTCTTAAGCGTTTTGAGAAATTCAAGATGGCGTACAAGATGGTTGCCACATCAAAAAATCTCATATAGCTTCTATAGTATGTATTGTAGGATGATAATTTGGATGTCTAACCGTATGTTTGTGGGGACAAGGAATACACTGAACTCATTTATCGTATGATAGATGATTGTGAGATGATTAGATGATAGTAAAATCAAACATGCCAGACAATGTGGCCCTTTAACTAAATAGTGACTGTGGGGGGCATCTATTTCACCGAACTAAACTATATCTAGAGACAAACTATATATTTCTGGACGAGGGAGCGTATGAGTGATAGGATAGCACCACATACATCCCTATCAGGTGCTTCAGGGCCACATGGATCGGTCCTGAAAAAGGAGGCACAAACTATTTGTTGATAATTTACAAAAACAAATTCTACCCGCAAAACAGGAACATAACCTCCACAAAACTAGGTAATATCCAGTTTAATCCTTTAGTCGTGTTTCTGGCCGCAACCTGTGACATCACAAGCGCAAAGTACCGTATATTCTAAGTCCGCCCTAGTGCTGCTACAAGCACAGTTACCACATATGAGCTGCCACTATTGCATCCACGTCTGATGAGCCACATGACAGACTCCGGAACAATTTTGCCGGTTGTAATATTTTCAATTTGGTATCCTTCTCTCAGCAATACTATTCCAGTTCAAGTTCAGATAGATTCCAATCTTCCAGTGAACGCCACACAATAGCTTGGTGGTGAGCTCTTTTTATATTCTTTGCAAATGTATCATTGGTTGAGCAAGATTACATGGTTCGGGTGGGGAATAATGGCGATACATTTCCAGTTTTAGATGTCCACGCCCTCCAGCGTGTTTAAGACATAGATTTTTAAAACACTGTCCATAACAAGCTACCACAAATACAGTGATCTGTGTTTGATTGTAAGCTTGTTTTGGAAAGAGCTCTCGCAAATCGATGACTGAAACACACTGGAAGGTAAAGGCATCAAAAACTGGAAATTTATCGACTTCATCTCTAGATTTAGTTTGGTTCGGTGAAATGATCGCCCCAACCGCCTGGAAGGTATAGGCATCCAAAACTGGAAATATATTGACATCATCCCCACCTATATAGTTTGTCTCCAGATTTAGTTTGATTCTGTGAAATAGTAAAATTAATCATGCCAGACAATATGGTCCTTTCACCCGGAACTTGAAACTGAATAATAATGCTGGGATAAGGATACCAAATTGAGAATATTACAACCGGCCAACTAGCTCCGGAGTCTGTCATGTGGCTCATCAGACGTAGATGCAATAGTGACAGCTCATGTGGTACTTGTGCTTGTAGCAGCACTAGGGATGACTTAGAATATACGGTATTCTGCGCTTGTGATGGCAGAGGTTGTGGCCAGAAACACGAATAAAGGATTAAACTTGATATTACCTAGTTTTGCGGGTAGAATTTGTTCTTTTAAATTATCAACAATCGGTTTGTGCCTCCCTTTTCAGGACCGACCCATGTGGCCCCGAAGCCACTGATAGCGATGTATGTGGTGTTATCCTATTACTCATACGCTCATTTGTCCAGAAATATATGAGTTGTCTCTAGATTTAGTTTGGTTAGGTGAAATAATTCTCCAACCGCCGCTAACGAGTAAAGGGCCACATTGTCTGGCATGTTTAATTTTACTGTTTCACCAAACCAAACTAAATCTAGAGACAAACTATATATGTGGGGATGATGTCGATACATTTCCAGTTTTGGATGCCTATACCTTTCAGCATGTTTCAATCATCGATTTGCGTTCATTGGAAGAACAGAATCCACCGGAACTTGAACTGGAATAGTATTGCTGGGAGAAGGATACCAAATTGAGAACATTACAACCGGCCAACTTTCTCCGGGGTCTGGCATGTGGCTCATCAGACGTGGATCCAAAAGTGACAGCCTATGTGGTACTTGTGCTTTTAGCTGCACTAGGTGAACTCTCTTTTCTCTTTTTTCTCTTTTTTGAATTGTTTATTTGTTGTTTCGGAGAATGATGTTTTGTTTTATTTGTCCTTTATGTAAATCATATGTGGGGCAGCCCCCCTGCATTAAATATTAGAATATACGGTATTTTGCGCTTGTGCTGTCACATGTTGCGGCAAGAAACATGACTAAAGGATTAAACATGGATATTACCTAGTTTTGTTAAGGTTATGTTCCTGTTTTGTGAGTAGAATTTGCTCTTTTAAGTTATCAACAATCAGTTTGTGCCTCCTTTTTCAGGACCGACCCATATGGACCTGAAGCCCCTGATAGGGATGTATGTGGTGTTATCCTATCACTCATACGCTTCTTTATCAAGAAATATATAATTTGTCTCTAGATATAGTTTGGTTTGGTGAAATAGATGCCCCCAACAGCCACTAATAAGTGAAAGGGCCATATTATCATCCTAGAATAAATACTATAGAAACTATATGGGATTATTGGATGTAGTGGCCACATTGGACGCCATCTTGAATTTCTCAAAACGCTCAAGGGTGACCGAGGTTCACCCAACAGATTCTGAAAGAGGACAGCCTAGGCTACTAAAATCAATCACAAAAAAATCTTTGTAATAATTTCCAGGTTCACTCGAAAAATTGGGTTTGGCTACCGGACTTAAAGTGGTGCTGTATTTGTAACCCTTTTGATGATGGTTATAGAGTTTATTTTGTTCGTATAACAGTGTGGGTCGTCCCAATCCATGAATATGTGATGTAGTGGATTCAGCTTCCCCGAAAAGGTATATATCAACACCAAACTTGATCCTTTTATAAAAATCGAATTTTCCCACTCAAACTGGCCGCCATCTTTAATTTTTGTCATATAGACTAATGGGTATCACTTATCACGAAATTTGTTATGGAAATGGATTCAGCAACCCCGAAAACATATATTTTGATACCAAACTCGATCACATTATGATAATTGGTGAAAATTAGATTTTTACCTCCAAAACTGGCGGCCATTTTGGATTTTGGCCAATTTGACCCATTTGGGCACGGATTTCGGACTGGGACTTTTTTTTTGGTGATAATATACGTCTAGACCTACCATAAACCGTGGTTGGCATTTCTATTGCAGCAACTGCCCGCACTTATGTTATAATGCCTGGCCTATAGACCCGCCTCCACGTGTATCATGGACTGTGAAGTTTGAACAAAGATTGTGAAATTTCGAATAATTTTTGAGTTGATGGTACATTTTAATCCACACTAACGTCTTCCATACCAGGTTTCCAGTTCAGGAACACCTTCATCATGTAAAAATTGATACTATATGCCCAGTCATGCACCGAATAAATTATTATGCATGTGTGAATGTTTTAATTTGCCCAATTTCTGTTATTAAATTATATGAATATCAAAAGTGTATGTATTGGGTGTCTTGAATCTAAAAACTTGCATGTTCATAATAGTTACAGATGTCTTCTTCAGTGGACATGTTTTATGGTTTATTTATAGTACAACATAGAGAATATCTTTATATTAAATTATCAAAAGATTAATGCAAGGCATATAACATATGTTTAGTTTACAGCGTTAGGATCAATAAACGATGGAAAATTGACCAATCAATGACAAACCATCGGTTGTCCTCGTAAGTGCTGTATGTAATTTCGTCCACTGTATGTAATTTCGCCTACTAAAACACGATATCATGTCAATTATATGATCAGTATTGACAGCCTGTAATGTACGTTAATCCAATCCAGATACCTTAAAAATACAGCAATACAGGGGCATAGTAGGTTAAGGTGTAAAATCCGAATCAATCATTTTGAAATTAGTAATCATTTTGTCGTAGTCGGAGGTCATTCGGTCAATTTAACGAAAAATTGATAGCGCTTTTTCAATAAATTTTAGCTTTCGATCGGACGAACTTTACATTCTTATATTGACAAATCTGCCAATGGAGGCATTAGTCATTGTTTTTTTAACAACAAAGATAATACGAAGCTATATACTATTCACGGCTAAAGCTGGGACCACGGGTTCGTTCCAGATTTTCAGGAGCAGTTTCCTACGGCAAGGAACACCTTAACATACTATGCCCCATATTCCTGAAGCAATGGCCCGAGAAATCCCTCTCTGGCCATTGCTGGAATGGCGTCTGTTTCTTGAACTTACGCGGGAATGTGTCTATTCTTTCCATTCAATGAAAGCTATCACTTAAGTACAGCAACATGACAGCCCTTTGTTTATTCTGGGTCTTTCCTAAAACTTTGGACGATGATTTAAGTTATTAAAAACCGTGAAAGTATGTTCGTTTTCAAACAGTATTGTTTACATTTTATACGTAATGATAGCCTCGTTTGTCACGCAATTAGTTTTACTGCAGTATTCTTCTAGATAATCTTGAACGACGCTTTGCCGGAAAATGGCCGAATGCATCATCACTGCAGTTCCATGCGCCGCGGTCTCTTTTACCTGCAAGTGACTATATCGATGGACCTCGGATTTTTATGTCACGATTAGTACGACTCAACAACATTTTCAATTGACTGGCCGAGACCTTTGGTCACAAAAACTTTCTGTATAGTTATATTATACCAATATATCACGACTGATGATGATCCTTCTCTGCTTAGCTTGATTTTAATGCTGGGTCCTTTATAAAAAGATTAAAATTTAAGTAATTTTACACTGTTATTTTGGGGAATGTGCCGTTTATTCCAGATTGTTGGGCTAAATATTAAAGTGTTTTCATATTGAATTATATTTATTATTTGTTAAACACATAAGACTAAACCTTATTCGAATAAAATATAGTTTCTTTTATATTGTTGGGATGGTATCAACCCAATCAAACTATATGGATTGTATCAACATCAAAAGTATAAATAACGAAATATCCTTATTTAGATAAATATTTCTTTGAAAAGCTGAAAATACAAGGTTTCTCTTTCAAAATAACGCTATTTCCATAAAAAATGAAAATGTTAAAGGGACAATAACACTCTTGCTGGCTTGACAGGTCCAGAAAAAAAATTAGCCTTATTCTAACTACAAGATGTTTAAGTGTCCTATCTGTTGTGTAAATTATCCATTACAACCTATCTTACTTGTGCAGAGGGTTCGAAAATGTGTTTAAATCAAAGTTGCATTTGAAAGTGCTTACATAAGGCTATTCAAACCATGTTACGGCATGTAGTTGAATTTTTCCAATTTTTAAAATTAGGTGTGTTAAGATGAAATTTGTATCATTTTTTAATTGAAATTTTGTTAAATAGTACAAATTGTTGACCAGAATAAAGATTGGAACATATTATTCAGTGACAACAAGACTGGCATTGGGACTTTAAAAATTCTTTGATTTTTATTCAATAATTCGAATTCAGAAGAAAATCGCCCTCGGGAAAAGGCTGTAAATTATTTAATCTTACAATTTCATATTTTAAATTTATATTTTTAAAATGTATTAAAATAAACCCCTATAATAGAATGGCATCTATAAACAGCACTACATTGTTAAAATAGTCATATAGTTCACTATTGCCAGTTGAGAAAGTGGCAAAAATGTTATTTTCAAATTTAAACGTTTGAAGATAGCTATTCTTTGGTGGGGAAAAGAAAACAAGGGAGATAATTGGAAGGTAATTGTGTTATTTTTTCGGTGTAAATCAGTTTAAGAGTGAGAATGGCACTTATGGTAGTATAATAGTGAGTTGACAATCAAGTCATAGACATATTACGGTTTGATTTTCTTAGGAAATATAAAATTCTCGCTTTAAAAGGCCAGGCAAGCTTTCAAGTTAATCACGAGGGGAAACAATAATAAGGCAGCTCCCGTATTGGACCATTCCAAAAGACAAATGATTTATTATTCTTATACGAATTGTTAGGGAAAAAGGTATTTTTAAAGCGGTTATAGTCAAGCAAAACAATCCAGATTGTTCACATATTATCACTCAAGTTAAAATTTTATTGCATATAACGGTGTTGATTGCTTTGGGACGTTTTAAAAGACAAATGATTTATAATTCGTTTACACACTGTTAGGAAGTCAATAAATTTGTAAAGTGGTTAAAATCAAGCAAATGTGGGAAATTTTAAAAACTTATTCAGGATAAGTTAAATTATTGTTTGGTCATTTAAATATTATTAGTGGACTGACATAAGATGTGGCGAGTTATCTGTCCCAGTATTTTGATTATCCAGTCTTGTTGTCAAATTCAAGACGGCTGCCTCCATGAAGCAATTGGCACATTTTTCAAAGACCGGTAGTTATAATTTATATTTGTTCAATTTCCCTCTATGGTGTCATTTTTTGGGCGGAAATCGATTTAATACAAGAAAGGGCTCACAACTACACCAAAAGATTATAACGATGTACACATCAGGACTTGATTAAAAATGTGAGTTTATGACAATAATAATTTGGCTTGATTTTAACTAGTTTTTAGGTTCAAATTTATTTAGCAACTAGTTGAACACGTTTTTAGTCGCATTCAAACCACTAGACACTTTTCATGGTCCATTTTCTACTCATTGAGCCGCCATTTTTTATCCAATGTTGTTCATCGCATTGGACCGTTTAAAAAGACAAATGATTAATAATTCGTTTACGAATTGTTAGGACTTTTTTTTACAGTGGTTAAAATCAAGCAAAAGTCAAATTGTATTACAGAGAATGTTGTTAATCATAAAATACAACAATTTTCTTCACTTTCAAATCTAAAACCCATACACCTTGTAGCTTTACTTAGCTTATGTAAACTTTCGCGCTAATTCTGCTTCAGTTCAGACGATTTCTTACTGACTGAGAGCAATGCAAAATTAGGCAATAAGTGCAAGGACTCAATTCGCAAGAACCACATAACTTCGGAATAAACACACTCATACAGTCCATTTGGTGATTCCACTATTTTGCCTGTACCGATGTTTTAGGTATTTTGTCTAATGGTTTTGATTGCTCGTTCTTGGTTTTATTTTATATGAAGATGCATATCTATCTCTATTATTAAATCGAAATTTAAAGATACATTATGAGAGATATTTATAGAGAGTTGGCCATTCTTGCTATAACAGTTCAAAAGTAGATGAAAAAAGAATATATTAAAAAATTTCAGTCAAATTACTTTATTCTGTACAAATGAAATGAAATAAAATGTTTTTTAATGGCTCGTCAGCTCCAACCGGGCCATATTGCGCCATACATGAAATTTACGAGACAAATTAAAACAATATCACAGGGATGTATTCATATATGTAAATAAAAAACAAATATCAAATAAAATATAATTAAAAATAAATATTAAAACAAATATCACAGAAAATATAATTCAAAATAAATATCAATTCCTTTACATATATAAATATCTAAAACGCAATATATATGATAAATATATACAAATAAAAGTTTGTCTCTTTTAAAAAAGCTAACAATTTTGCATAAAGCTCCGGTTGAGCAAATAGCTGACGTGCTGACTGGCCACGGTAATATTTAGATCTAATATTCTTGAGATGATTGCACTAAATCAAGATGTGTTTTACTGTCAAAGGAACATGGCAGTGAACACATTCTGGTTGAGGCTCTCGCTTTAAAATGAAAATATGAGTTAAAAAAGTATGACCTATGCGAGAGCGACACAAGACAACTTCATCTATCCTGCTCGAACGATAGGAGTTTGGCCAGTCTCCTAAGAGAGGCTTGATTTGATGAAGTTTGTTTGTGTCCCAAGACCGTTGCCAGCGGTCATATATAAAAATTAATAGACGACTTAAAATCGGTGTTAGGTAAAAGAAATGGTGATATGGGAACATCTAAAGCCGACTTGGCAGCTAAGTCTGCTTGATCCTTCCCTTTAATATCAACATGACTGGGGAGCCAACAAAGGACTATATCCTTGCCGATAAACTCATGTGATAGTAGCAGATTATAAATATCTGCTACCAATGGGTGTACAAGGTGTTTATTGCTTATGGCTTGCAAAGAGGACAGAGAATCAGTAAATATAATGTGTTTTATAGACGAGGTTGGTTTAATGAATTCGAAAGCCGGAATGATGGCCTGGAGTTCAGCAGTAAATATGGAAGCAGCAGGAGGAAGTCCAACAGAAATGGTCCCAGATGGCGTGACAGTAGCCGAAAGCTACCCGATCACCATCTTTTGAACCATCTATATGAATTGGAGCATAATCACCATATTTAGACCTTAACTCTTGAAAGCGAGATTAAAATACCGTGGAACTAGTATCTCTCTTTTTGTGTTGTGTAAGATCTCAATTGATCTTGAGAGGAGATATAACCCATGGTGGTGTTTCAAAGAAAGGGGTATTCGCAATACAGTCGTGACTGATACCAGCCTCAGACAATAGGGATTGTATGCGAATACCGAATGGTGGAAAGACTTTAGTCTTCACCAGATATAAATGCTCATAAAGAGGTCTAAATATGGTATTAAATTAAATGTGATTTGGAAGTGATGCTATGTACGTAGTATACTGCAGGGCCAGTTTAACACGTCTGTTGTGCAGTGATGGCTCACGCGCCTCCACGTATAAACTGTCCACTGGAGATGTACGAAATGCTCCTTGGTTGTGTATGCTGTCAAGCTCTTTGAGATAAGACTCGCGGGCAGACCCATACACAATACATCCATAATCGAGTTTTGATCTTATTAAAGCTCGATATAATCTGAGCAAGACCTTACAGTCTGCCCCCCAGTCAGTATTTGACAAGACTCTCAATATGTTGAGGGCTTTCAGACATTTAATAGTGTTATAATATTTGAATAGAAATGGGGGCCAAATATGTCTTCACCTCGATTGATTGACAGGCGTTAACTCCACCAACAAAATTTCGATTATCAAGTCAAGTGTTCAATGCCATCGGAATATCGACCAACAGCGGCGTCGCTAAGAACACTCTATCATTTAGCCTCGATCTAACTGATGACGTAAACATAACAGTTAATAATCTCATCACTGTGCGCCATATTTGATTTAATTAATCAGTGAAATCCTATTTAAATCCAAGCTGTAGCCTAGCCACCCCAGGGTCTACAGAGTTGATTTTGGGCTTATTGTTTAAATAAAGGTCTAATTAATTTATAATTTCTATAACATCTGAAGCCTAAATTAAGACTTGCAGTAATCAGATTTAGCTCTTGCATAATGTATCTTTAAAGCCAATTGGATTTTTTAAAATTAACAAGCTAATATTTTAGCCGACCTTTGTATTATCGTTAGTTGACAAGTTGTGCATATTTATAACTTGTGGCGTGTTGTTGTGTTATTTATATGGATATAAAGAGCACACAAGCGAAAAACTACATTAATGCAACATGATCATCAAATTAAAATATTCCTTATATAATTCTTTGATACAAATAAAGATGACGTGTGAAAACAGTGGAAACCTTAAATGAAAATATAAATTAGAATTTATCGATTTTTAGTACTCTTTATAGCCTACCAGAATATTCTTAAACTCAGGGGAAAGCCGTATAGATGTTTGAAAGTACACATCAAAAAGGCCAGAGGGAGGCGTCTGCCTGATAGCTTAGGGTTGTTTCCGGTTTCCTCCAAATTCTAAAGAAACTTGCAGAGAAGTGAATTAATGAGATACAAATAAATTTGTTCAACACACGCTAAAACATTTTTTCTTCTTACACTTTAGAATATATTATTAACTTTGTTTTAAACAACATAGATAACAGAGGGATGAACACAATTACAGATATGTTTTTAATGGAATATTAATATTTGTTGAAATTATAAAGGGATTGGGCCATTAAACAGACATTTAATGTTGTAGTGTACCAAATTATTGGATAATCTGCGTTTGCACTGTAGTTTTATATCGGCTTATTTGGTTCTTGCAGAGGCGCCTGTCCTACCAAAGGTTATCCAAATCCAATGTCTTTGAAATTTTAAACTGGGAATCAAGCAGATCAGTGCTGGGTGATAGATAAAACATAACTCCATAGTTCTAAACGAGGTAAATCAAATCAGATTCAGCATAATATACTAGTTGTACATGCTCAACTGTGTGGCCGTGTTATTTGAACACGCTTGTTTTGGATCAGACGTACTAATAAAAAATTGTCCGGGCGGAATTCTCCCCTTTTATTAATTTTACGCCTCCTAGAACTGTTTCACATACCCATTTACACATACATGTAGTATGATGTTTTTGTTTATATTTAAATGTACCTTATTTTTTAAAAATAAATATAATATAAAATGGATGTGTTTGAATTCAATTTCCAGACAATATAAAGTTAATATTGATGTCTTGTTTCATGATTATCAGTGATAGTTGAACAAGTATTTACTGTGGATAGGTTTGGTATTTCGAATCCACCCAAAATATATTGTCCCGGAAATATAGATATTGAAGCCCCAATACCACTCTTGTTGTAACTGAATAATATGCTCCAACATTTATTCTGGTAAACAATTTGTACTATTTTACAATATTACAATTAAAAAAATGATACAAATTTCATCTTAACACACCTAATTTTAAAAATTGGAAAAATTCAACTACATGCCGTAACATGGTTTGAAAAGCCTTACGTAAGCACTTTCAAATGCAACTTGGATTAAAATATATTTTCGAACCCTCTGGACAAGTACGATAGGTTGTAATGGATAATTTACACAACAGGTAGGACACTTAAACATCTTGTAGTTAGAATAAGGCTATTTTTGTCGGGACCTGTCAAGCCAGCAAGAGTGTTATTGTCCCTTTAAATACATGGCTGTTGAACAAAACGTTCCACATAGGAGAGAACTGGGTCTTAGAACGGACTCAGGCACTCTTAACCTACCAGGTCGGCCCATTATTAGTGATTTATCGGGAGTATTTGTATCCAGCCCAACCGTCCAACTTTTACCGGGCGACCCCAGTCAACTTGGCATTGCCGAAATACCCATATAGTGAGTCTAAAACAAACTTGTCAACTTGGATGTTAACAATTAAATTAAAAACCAAATTAATCACACACAACTGGTCCCAAATTGTCGACTTTTAAAGGATGCTAACAATTACATTAAAAACAAAATTAATCCCACAGAGCTGGTCCCGTATCCTATTCACATAACTTTGATAAACCAAATTTCCTCCCTTATTTTGACCTCTCTCAAACAGGTTAAACTCTTTTAAACTCCAGTTTCGATTACTTATCAAAGTAAATTAGATTTATCCAATGATGACCACCCTAGCAAGGGTCTTAATGACAGTAGTAAATTAAATTGCTTAACTTCTGCTTTTGAGTGAGCAGGGAGTAACAAAGGTCTTGACAGCAGTAGAAATCTTTATAAACATCGAATGGATCTGAATTAACCCACCCAACACCTACCAATTTTGGCTTAAACTCACATATAAAATTGGTGTGATGAATGCGTTTTGCACCGTTGGCCTCGCGGACAAAATTCGTAATTTCATACTTTTCTTGACTTCTATGGACAACTATATTATATTATCTCTCAAGTAATACCGCAGTCATAGTTTTTCGATTTGTCTTTTTCGTCTTATGTAATGTAGGCTTTCTACTTGAAGCTATGCTATCTTTAAGGTCATTAGTGTTGCAACAACTTTCACATTTAGCATTTAGATAAAAATCGACGAAAACAAACAAGAAGAACAGGATGGTTGCTACCGTTGTCAAGTGTTTGGTAAATATTCTTTACTTTGTGATGTGTGATCGCTTTTTATTTAAGAAATAATATGTAGTTTGCATATTTGGTAATACAATCTGCTATATTGATAAAACATACTTTATACCACCGTCCAATGAACTATCCTTTGTATTTTTGTGTGTGTTTATTGTTCAAACACGTTATTGGCCATGTATGCATTAGGGCTTCGAATTTGATCGCTAATTGTCCTGGACCACCTAGTTCATGCTTTTTATGTTCTGTTCCAAATTCACCTCGATTACTCTAAGCTCATTGAGGTTCAAATAAGATACTTCAAAAGGCACAATACACATGTTTATGATATGCAATCTCCTGTTGAAGTTCAAATTGATGCTTTGAAACTATTCACCCTAAACACGCCTCTATGTCCGCCACACCTAAAGATTTGATCACCACCCAGTGCGTAATAATTGACAACTATTCATGTATAGGGAATACAGCAATATGGCGATCAGCTAGATAGAGGTTTCAGTTTTAAGAAAACATGATAGACAAATAGATTATAGCACGAAATACATAGATGCGAAACGTTTTCTATATTTAAAATCGTTGATCAATAACGATTTTTGGCAACTACATGTACTTAATTGTAAGAGCGCACATTTTAATAACTCGCCACTTAAGAATTAAAATGAATGCAACATATTATTATTTTCAAGGTCTTGCTATCGGCTTCTTTCATTTCAATTAGCTTGTACACAATTATATTCTCGAATGTATTCGAATACTAAAAGGGGTAGCCTTGAACCCCATTAACTGCTCGTGGACCATGTTTTTTTCCCCGCTGGCTACATCGTGTGCGAGGTATAATAATCGACTTTTGATTACATTATGCTTAACTAATGGAGCTTTCACCAGTGACACTTATAGTTTAATATAGGATGGGCTTTTATTTATAATTGCTCAGTTTAAAGCATGCCAATTTATGCACTTTGTAGTAGAAATTGTTTAGTTATGCATGTTTAATCAAAAGCGATTTGCACAATATGCCCCCTTTTTTCTTTCTCTCACTAACAATTCAGTGTCAATTTATAATAACCTACACGTTTCATACAGGTTTGTCATTAAAGTAAATAAATGCAATTTTAATGCGATTCATCCAAGTGTAATGTGTCACTACATGTGTCTTGAGGCAGATAACGTATTATTATTACTTCCCCTGAGGGTTCATACAGAATTTCCGTATTAAATTAAATTATCATGCATTACCTAACCTAATTGCAACCCGGTGGACTGGGATATAGAAGTTATGACCGACGGGACCAGGATTTGTTGTCCAGATAGAATGACGATCGTCTGGTTAAATTACTAGTAGAATCTTGCACGCTGATCACTGTACCATCGCGAATTCCGTGCTGGTATTTTGTGAACGCCAGTTTGAAGATATATCTGTGAACAGATCCAGTTAAATGGTCTCAAATAAAGTACATAAGCATGTAAATTTTAATGAACCAGAGATGGTAATCAATTTGCCGATGTTCAATTTATTAATAAAAAATACAGCACCTTATCTGTAACGCCTTCCAATCAAAGCGAAATCAAGGACCGGCTTTTATGTGTCTAAATTGCGCCACTCTTCCATGTAAATGCTGCGTCCGTATAACGCCAAACATCACATAATTATGATTTTTATAACCCAACTTTTAAAGCTGAAATTTCAAATTTTTAAATTATATTTTTAAAATTTATTTTAAAAAAAAGCCTTATAATAGATGGTATCCATAAACAGTTCTACCTTGTTAAATAATAATCCTATAATTCACTATTGCCAGCTGAGAAATTGGCAAAAATATTATTTTCAACTTCCAACGTTAGGAGATGCGATGGCTAAACACATGTTGTCAATATGAACACAAAGTAGGTAATTGTGTCATTATTTCCTGTGTCAATGATTTTAAAGGGTGGGAAATAATGCCCATGGTCGTATAATAGTGAACTGATAACCTATTGAGCAAAAGACATAGAAATAATTATGTTTTGTCTTTCTTAGAAAATTTGAAATTATCGCTTTAACGACATTATGAACTGTGACACAAACAATCTCATATACGCCTCGGCTTGTATTGGTTCCAATTATGTTTTTTTTTGGGGGGGGGGGTGGCCTAGTGGTCTAGAGTGCCTGCTTCGACCTCTAGCAGGCCGGCCACCTCTGGCTTGCGTCTGGTTTCGAGCCCTGACGTGAGCGTGTGTGGCATGGAGATAGGGGCGCCTTCTCAACCCCGTGGGTTTCCTCCGGGCACTCCGGTTTCCTCCCACTGCTAAAGACCCCTACGCGCAAGCGAATTATTGAAATAAAATTAAACCGTGTGTTGGTCCCAAAATGACCTAGTTGTGTTGAGTGGACGTTAAACCCCATTTCTCTCTCTCTCCCACCATGTTTATGTCTGAGAGACAGGCACACATCTAGGGGATATTGTACGCAACAATCTAAGGGATTGTAACCTTGAAAATCACCCCTCATTTGTAAATACATGTAGACACATTTTGCGTTTTATAAAATGAAAATCGACGACGTAACAAAACCATTTTATAAAAAATTACGTTCCGCGACTTAATAGTTAGCAGTAACAGCGTGTCATTAATTTAATTAATTTTCTTAATCTATCCCGAGATTATTATCCACTCATTGCTCCTAAATTATACCCATATACAACAGATTATCACACGTATATACATGGTTTTGTATATACACAGACAACTGTAACTATAGACATTTAAAACGTGTGTGACGATTTACAAAATACTACCCAATACCACCTCAATATCACCACATACTACAAGATAATGATGTAAAATAGACGTATCATTTGATTTTTCTTTTCAAAAATAGAGAGTTATATGTCGGAAAATGTACTTCAAATGTGATACCATCTCACCCCTATACCACCACAAACCAGACAATAGTAACCAAATAAAAGTACATTAGTATAATTACTGCAACAAATATTCGATATTTTATAGAATACATGTACATTATAGCGGGAGCATTTATAATAACATGTTTTCGTTATTTTAACTTCGTTGTTTTTTAAACAAACTGCAAAGCCCAACAAGATGATTAATCTGAGTAGCAATCTAAAATTTATTTATCGTTGCGAGGGAGATAACTGCAAATTATACTCATATGCTGCTAATTGACGATATTAGGTATGCATTTGATAACATTTGGTAGTATCTGTTAAGTATTTGGTAGTATTGGGTTGTTTTTTGCTTGATTTGTGTGATATAGGGAGGAAATGGAATAGACAGATATCGGTAATTACAGTTGAAGTACATTTCCCGAGACATATTTCACTATTTGGTATTGGGTAAATCTTCCCGCCGATTTAAAACAACAAGGTAACTATATGTATAAATTGTAATATGGCGTCTATCTGTATGCAATGACATTATTAATGATTAGCGCCAAGATGGGCGATAGGTACTTTAAAATGTTATTAAACCAATGTTGAAATCAGTTTGTGTCGGCATACCTTTTATATTGTCATCGTTTACCGTGCAGCTTTAGAGGTTGTGCTAATATTTTTTGATATAAATTATATACATATACTAGTATATATAATTACGTCCAGGTAAAAAAATCAAACTTTTAACTTCATTTTGATATATACCAAAACTCATGGCGAACTATTTGGGGTTTCAAAATAACAGTGATAAAAGAGTTAATAGGTTATGTATGAATACACCCGTGATTGATGCCTTTGTAGCAATATCGATGCCACATATCTTTGTTTTGGTCTGATCGTCTAGGGGTTAGGTTGACTCTTGACTGGCTTCTGTTGTATCTTGAGGACTTCACTATTGTTTTGTCTTACGGTACCGAAATCAAATATGTAACAAGAACAATAATAGTGTCGCACTATTCTAGCCCTCACTTCCTCTTTTATAGGTGCCCACCCTAACTGATTTACATCACAGACTCATAACAGATAAATTTCAAATATGGAATATATATGCACCATACCTTGGATACCTGCAGAGATTATTACTTAATTTGGTCAACAAAAATGATATACGTTTTACAACAACGAAAAATGTAAATGGCCAGCATGTGTATTAATCTATAGCTTTGTTAACGTATCAAAATAATCAGCATACTTTCTATATTTTAATTCTGAACTTAGAATCAATAATTTGTAAGGATACCCGTATTGTTTCAGCCATCCTAGTTCTCCATTCCTCTAGTCTATAAATTTGAAAACAATGTCCAGAACGACAATATTGTTACACCTTTACACTCGGTTACCTGGTTAAAATACTTTTAACTTTAAACTGTGTTTAACATTAAAATTGATACAGTCTAAGACTCCTTACGCAAGTTCAAATAGACTTAAACGTACAAATGTCAACAATTACCATTACAGTTTGGTAATTATGTGACAAATAGTTAAGACTGGACCACTAAAATAGTTACCGAAAAGTTTTTCTTTGTGGTAATGTGTTCTACATTTGCATAGTGACGTTTCTTGTAATGACGTATTACGCAAATGAGCCGCTTTTACACCATTTAAAATTACGCGTAGCAGTTGGGTATCATCAAATCATATAATTATGCGGTAAGGCTTTACCTTTATTTCAACGGGAATTGATTTATTATATGTTAAGCTATGTGCAGTACTGTTTTTGGTCAGTTTATGTGTAAATTAAGGGAACCTTTTTGTAGTCATTTGACTAAAAAAACTTGCGCAAAGGAACTCTGTAGGACAAATCACTACTGCGATGGAGTAAGATGTCAGTAGTGGAACCAGTTCTATCGGTTACCATGCACAAGGAAGCGAGTCCAACAGCGAAACCGGATTTGCGGGATACATTACGCCGCATTTAAAACACAACGGAATATTGTAGTGGCGGTATCGTGTCCTATCCACACCACTACTTTAGACACCATGACTCACATGTTTTAAAGCATATTCCAATGAATTAGCAAACATCAAATATAACTGAACTACCACAATCTAAATTGGATGGCTTATAGACATAACGGCCAAAAGCAAAAACGCCCAAAACATATTTGGTCGTAACGGTAAATATTTGGTCATAACGGCCAAACATAATTTGGATTACAACTCCCAACTTTCCCCCTACCTTTCTTATAACGGTCAAAAAGATTTGGGTCCCCTACCTGCCTTTATAATTTAAATGACACATTTGCTTTAATAAAGCTTTTTTATGTAATTGTTGAAACCAACTATTAAATTAACCCTCTTTAATTGGATCATTCTCGCATGATATTGAGGCATTCGTGTCTCATGTTCTCACAGCAATTTAGATTATATATAAATTAAAATGAAGTGAATCAGAATCATTCAGATGATTGACTCTACTCTTGTATTATAATGAAATGAAGTGTGTTTATTGCGCCAAAACTGACAGAAAAAAACAGCATGCTATTTCGTGTGATGTATGTGGCAGTTGGACCCAACGGATTATGTTGTACATACATTTCGAAGGAAGACTACTTAAGAGCCCAAGACAAGACTATTAGTTGTATGTGTTATGTCATCCTCGGTTACCCAGTGTACTCATTCCGTTCTACTCCACTATACCCTGGGTTAATCTATGGGGGAGACACGTTTTCAAGTTATCCACTATTGATGCTTGTGCTATTTTCATCGACCAATCCCATAAACTGTTATTTGAAAAGGAAATTGTCCAAAGGGAAGTTACTCTCTTCTGACAGTGTTAGGAGTTGGCCTATTCTAGAGCGTAATTATATGTTTTATTATTGAAGACAAAACGTTCATTGAATCATGTCGAGTCATTAGTTTTATTGGGAATTGTGTGTTCGTTTCGCGAATTTTATGTACACGTGACATCGTAGATATATTTGGAAATTAAATTACCGAGTATACGTTCATTAATAATAAACATAACAAAACGACATATTATTATTATTATTATTTCAAACAAAGAACGAATAGTAATAATGATAACAAACGTGAAACATATAGATGTTATACATATTTTACATTAACAACACATACTTCAGATTTTGATAATACAATTGAATATAAATATATTATTAATATATACAATACTTACATAAATCAATCAGTAACTAGACATGGATATGGTTATCTACCCTTATAAAAACGTCGGCGAAACGATTGGTTTGTAAACTGTTTTCTGATTGGTTCGTACAGTATAGCTACATTCTAGCAATTTGAAATCGCTGAAGCCCTATAGATTAACCCAGGGTATAGTGGAGTAGAACGGAATGAATGCACTGGGTAACCGAGGATGGTGTTATGTCTGCAATGTCTCTGTTGGATCACCACTATTAGCTTATTCTGAAGGTAGGTTCAGATGTTTTATCTATTTAGATTCACAGATGATGAAGAACTTCAATATTTAATTATTATCAAATCTACATTATATTCATGAAATAATAATCTATATTGAATTTAGATTAGATTAAGTTTGTGTTTTATAGATTTGTATATTTAAATCCAATGATGAACTTCAGAATATTTCCAATATTGAAACTTCAAAAGCTGATATTAGCTACAATGACAATGTACAAGAAAGATTTGTTTTTGTTAATATCCCCTACTGTCACGATGGGCCTAATGCTACCTTTGACATTAAAGTGTTGGTAATTATGGATGGATTTCATATCGATGGAAGAAGGTGTAGTAGGTAATACTGACGACAATCTAACAGAAACTGGCTTTACAAAATTAGAAAAGGAATCACATAAGGGCAAACCCTTATTGGTTGATGGATACACATTATGTGATAAAGGTATTTAAGCGAGCAATTCAATTATATGTGGTACAATGATTTCCTTTTATCTTTATCAATTCCTGGTATCTCATTTTTATGTTCTTGATATCTACCCAGACGACATGGATTTAATTATTTTTTAAATTTTATTCCAGGGTGGCATCGACGCTGGTGATCAGCAGTTGGAGTTGTATAAGCTGATTAACTTTCTTTTTGGAGAAGCCGACATGTTGCCCCTTTAAGTAGCCTTATTGTTCAAAGGAAGATTGAGGCGTTATTTCATCCGAACATGCACTAACGCCCAAGAAGAGAATATGAGAATGGAGATCTGAGTGCTAGCATGATGTTACGGATATGTTCCCGTCACCATGGACCCGTTGAATAGATAGTCCTTGGCCATAACTCTGGCAGTAATTATCAGAAATCGCTGAAAATCAATAGACGTCTTCATCTCGTGACCTTTAAAGGGACAATAACACTCTTACTGGCTTGAGGCGTCCAGAAATAAAAATAGCCCTATTCTAACTTCTAGATGTTTCAGTGTCCTACCTGTTGTGTAAATTATCCATTACAACCTATCTTACTTATCCAGAGGGTTCGAAAATATGTTTAAATCCACGTTGCATTTGAAAGTGTTTACGTAAAGCTTTTCAAACCATGTTACGGCATGTAGTTGAATTTTTCCAATTTTTTAAAAATTAGGTGTGTTAAAGGGCCAATCCCGATAACTTTTTGGGGAATAAAACTGCTTAATTTTGCGTTAAAATCATTTAAAACCCATTATCTAAGGCCGATCAACTAACCCGATTTTTGTGATACGCTTGTAAATTACTTAAACCTGTCAGTCTGCCTCTGGAAATGGAGACCTTTGTATTATACAGTATCTGGATAAAACCAGACTTTTTTCTACAAAAATAATATGAAGGTAAAATTTGCCTTTTGTTATCAAGTACATTACATGGGTCATTCACTGTATAGACCTCTCAAGAAACGTAAATTGATTATCAGGTCACCAAATGAAAAAAATGACCCGAAATCTTAAAAGGGTTACGTGTCCGGATAAGCAGTTTGGGCGTTCACGTCCAAATGACTCAATATTTTGAGTTGAAATTTTGAGACAAGGTATATACACCATTCCCCTATATTTTGGCGTTTTATTTTCATACATTCTCAGACTTTTATTTTTGAGCCTCTGTATAATTCGGGATTGTCCCTGTAAGATGAAATTTGTATAATTTATTAATTGGAATATTGTAAAAAAGTACACTTTGTTGACCAGAATAAAGATTGGGGCATATTATTCATTTACATCAAGAGTGGTATTGGGGCTTTAACACTGTGTATTAACTTTAGCGTATTTTAATGTATCGCAGTCCTGATTTTTTTCCGCTTTTGGATTAATATATTTGGTTGAATAGTTTATGGCCATTCAAAAATAAAATATATTAAAATTGATTTTGTTCTTATGGTTTTTGAATATTTGATTCATTAAACCGTTACCAATAAAATATGTTGGCCTTATGTCTAATGTTTTGGCTGTTCTGACCAATATTGTGGCCGTTATGACTCAAATTTTTTAAGCTGTTTTGCTTTTGGCCGTTATGTCCATAATTCTATTGGATAAGGGTTGACAAATTCAATTTATGTACTTAAATGGTTGTAAACGTCTGTCTAAATATTACGGTTAAAGTAGCCTTAATTTGTCATTTCAATTGTCATTTCAATTGTCATTTCAATACTTTTATCCAATTTCACACTTAGTACTTCTATTACATTGCAAATTGCTTTGTGCAAATTTGATTATAAACTAGGTTTTATTAGGATATTGAAATGCAACAAACAAGTTATGTTCGACAATAAATCAAACTTGATTAAAACAATATTTGAATGCAAAACAGTTATCGTATTTTTTACCCGAAAAATGAGAACGTCATCAATTTTCAATCCGTCAGATCTCTCTATACGCCATTCCGATTAAGACAGCCAAACAGAAAACACCAGTCTAATGACAGATATCTGTTATGACCTAGGGACATTCTACTACATTACCTCATCTCGATTTGTGGAATATTAATGAATATAAATCACAGTGCATTTTCCTCATATTATATTGAATTTGTTACAGTATTTGCCTGCTAGAAAAAACACACACTGTCTTTAACGTTACGCTTTTAATATAAACAGCTGCATGTAACCTGTAAAATATTAACCAGGAAAGTTACGCCCACTTTGTGCAAGAGATGGATAGAGAACAGACTAAAAACAAAAGCGATTTTGTCTTCGGTCTTGTCCATTCTGCTTAGGAAAAGTTCACGCGAACCAATATTTGTTCGGGTTCGCGCTCTGTATGGACTGGGAATCTAAAAAATAACTAGAGCATTCCAGGACGAAAAGCCCCGTTCGCGTTCTGTATGAACAGGGCTTAACATGTCCTGCCCAAACTATACGTGTGCATCACGTTACACGCCTTTACTATGAAATTGACCAAATTGATTCCAATTCTTGTTTATAAATAGATAAAATAAATTAATATTTAAAAAATATTTGGGCCCTTTTTTACTCAAATGGAATCAAAATACACAATCTCTGACAAAAAATTAAGAATGCATTAACACAGACAATCAAGTCAAGTCAAACTAGTCAGGTATACATACATGAATACAATCATGTATAAGGTAGGACATATTATTTTGCAGACTGCAATTTGTTTATTGACATTCCTATTGCCGTGTACGTGGGTAACAGAAAAACCGAAATTGCTCCATACTTTCTGATCGGTAAGATGCAGGTAGTTTTTTCCGAGCTGAACTTCACAGAGTGTAATTATAACTAAACGTGGAATTAATAATAGTCAAACGAAAAATACCACCAAAAATTAATCAAATTTGTAACACTTTTCGCAAGGGCCACCGGCATCGCGAAGACGAAATGAGTGTTAAATGCGATTTAATTGGTGTAAAATTAATGGCAGGTAGTTTGTTTCGAGCTGAACTTCACAAAGTGTAATTATTACTAGACGTGGAAATAATAATAGTCAAACGAAAAATACCACCGAAAATTAATCAAATTTGTAACACTTTTCGCAAGGGCCACCAGCATCGCGAAGACGAAATGAGTGTTAAATGCGATTTAATTGGTGTAAAATTAATGGCTTCCGGTATTTTGTCAAATGGAAAATATTGTTGTATTTTGCACGAGATTAGTATGTCAGTTTATTGAAAAATATCGCGATAAAATAAAATGCGGTTATCGATTTTCTTATAAAGAGTATCGTTCATCAATTCGACCCTAATTATTATAGATATTTTTGTTCTGATGCAATTGTATAACTATAGATTTATCAAATTAATTATTTATCACCGGTATAAAACAACGGGGGCTCTTGGCGAGGCATGCGTCTACTAAAAGCACAGTACAACTTTAGTGTGCACATTAAATGGTCCTTAGAACAGTAAAACGGCTATACAGGCATAATTTCCTTCTTTTTCACAATGCATGGCGTAACCCTCTTTCATTAGCCAGCTTGGTTCAGAAAAATAAGGACATTAAACCCCATTCCATTTAATTTGAATAGTGTTATGTTGCCCTTTTAGTGTTTTAGCGCATACTCAAATATATGGAACCAATACATATAGTCAGCACACGAATAGTTTTTGTCGATTGAAAATATAATTTAAATATTGATTTAACACATCTTGGGATATTTGAAACAACGAACATTATCCAGCAAAGGACTAGGTTTTGTCGATTACAAAATATGGTATTGCTTTCTCCGTTGCTTTACTGCTTGAGAGAGCATAGTCACATTCTCCTCGCTTCCTATACTACTAGGCATCTTTCTGACAAAGATGGTTAAATGCCCTGTAAATCAATTGGTCAAATTTGTCGAGCTAGTTTAAGTTGAATATTATATATCTATGACTTATATTTCATGGTTACAAATTACTCATATATATATATATATATATATATATATATATATAAATAATCTATGCCAGACAAAACTAGTTAATGTTTTGTTTAGTATTCTCTTTGGGGATGTAGACTGATGTATTTCGATCTATAATTATTTTTTTTGTATAAATAATATATTAAATTTCAATAATGATAAATTGTATTTGGGTAAATAACATATAAATGTAGATTCGTGTATTTCGATCTCAATTATTTATTTCGTATGAATAATATATTTAAATTTCAATCATGATAAACTGTATTTGAGTAAATACGACCATATAAATCAAATAACATAGGCATACCATTTCCTTAATCGCATTTCTATGGAAGCGTATAGGGGTCAATAGCGCGATAGATAGCGCGATATAAATTAGGTCGTATGTCAACATACTGTGATTGTTGTTATGACTTTACCACTAAAAAGACAATTTTGGCTCAATTAATTGAATCAACACACCATTTTGTATGTCACCATTTCGTTCTTAATGCGCGCGTTTGAGTAATAGTCTGAAGTTTTGGCAACATATTGCATTTATCGCAATGTGGTATATTGGCATATAGCTCGGCGATTTGGAATATGTTGACAATATGTTGACAATGCTTCAAAATAGCAATTTGTTAACGCATACGTGCGCATTCAAAACGCAATGACGACAAACAACATGTTGCGTTTTTCACTTAATTCAACTAAAATTGTCTTTTTAGTGGTAAAGTCATCACAACAATCACAATATGTTGACATATGACCTTATTAATATCGCGCTATCTATCGCGCTATTGACCCCTATACGCTTCCATACATTTATGTATTAAAATTCTCTTATCATAGTTTTTATAATAAAAATAATGATAATTTTCTGTATAAAACTACAATCATTATTGTTGGGGCACTGATATGACACGAAAATATGACCATTAATTGTTTTGTGTGGACACAATGTCTGTTGTGTCGGCTAACAGTAGTAATACGATAAGACATTGGAATGAAACCAATAGCATAATCTCTAAATTTTGTATCGAAATTTGACAACACACACTTATTCAAAATTGTTAACCTACATGTGTCAAAAGTATAACAACACTGTGACCGCTAAAAATCTCAGGATTTTTAAAACCGACTCATATTATGGCGAGCAAAGAATGATTAACCTCAAAGCATGACATGCGCTCATACAAAAACCAAGTATATTTATCTCAAAATGACATTACATTCGAATGCTTCCTTATCTCTTAACTGTACTGTCTCAACTATCTTGATTAACATATAAACCAAACGTTGGGCTTGTAGAGACTTATAAATATTATAAATAGATAATATGATTATTGTTTCATATATAATTGACTTAGAATAAAATGAATAATACACATTAATTAATAAAGTGGCATAAATAAAACACAAATGGATGTTCTATAATAGACCATAGAATATTCACCACCATAATTATTGTGTAAACTACATGAAGTTTGATATTTATATAAATACTTGATCATCCTTCACCATTAATGTATAATTCGTTGATTACGGGTAATCTATACATAGAACATGTAAACCTCTAAACAACATTCGGTTACTGATTATTTCCACCTACCAAAACTGTTTATTATGGACTAACATACTGGTTCATTATAACCCCGTCAGACCAGGTTGGCGTGCTGTTACGGCGATTGAAAATGATCCAAGAGGGCGGCAAGATCGGCATAATCGTGGTAAAAGAATGATGAAAACGCCGTGCCGTGATATCAATTGTCGCCACCGAGTCATGTTCTAAACAAACGTCAAGGCTCTGCGATCTGACAACGTAATGCTGTGAGAAAGCGCCCTTTTTAATTTTTAAAATTATGTTGATTTTTTCTCGCGTTGTTTTCACGTTTGCGGGCGACCTGGTGCTTTTTCTGTTCGTCGTATGGTCGCAGCAGCGCAGTATAGACGTCAATCCGGTCTGACGGGGGCATAAACAAGCAACATTTACGCGACGGCGCTCTCGTTCGGCATGTGCATGCTTTTTTCAAGATTTTAGTCCAAAATCGATTTAAATGCCCGTAGTTTCCATTGTCCTTCATCACAGTAACAGATAAATAGTGGGATCGGAGCATGTAACGGTCCGAGAACAGAGATCAAAGCAACCCTTGATCTTTCAAATTAAGTTTACGCTTATTATGGGTAGCGCCACGGTTCTAGGAAGAAAGTGCTGGCTAGGTGTATAATTGGACAAAATTAAGGTCTACCTGTTTATACATAGAACCTAACCTTGACAACATCTGAATTATATGAAGGATAGGCGGACGCCGATGTATGACCAATATTGTCCCCGACAGGATTAAACACGTCTTTATATTGGTTGTAAATAAATATACACACACCATACAGTTTTATACATACGTAGAATAATAGATTACTATTGCAATAGATTATAAACAACATCAGTTAAAAGTACATTTTAAAATTCGTCTTCCAAGTTTAATCTGATAAATATATAAAACAAACCGTTTGGCTAACGGTTTTACCACAATCCAGAAACATGACAGACATCAAATAAATTAAGTATAATTTGTGATAATAAACCAATTATACATAATCTTTATTTATTTTTTCAGGAAGAATAAATATGCTCGGCAGCTCTCAAGTGCCTAAAAACACGAGGCTACACAAGTATGTATATTTTAAATGTATTATACACAGGGAACAATTAAGTTCAGTGATTATTGGAAAAGGCACGCTAATTTCCTATTTTGTTGTTTATAACTGATTTATATCACAATACAATCTCGTGCTGAAAAGTGTGATTGTATGAGCTACTTTATATGACAATAGTATTTTACAAAGTCTACAGCAAAAAATTAACATAAAAGACAGGTTCGTCGAAATCATTGCTTGCAAATCTTCCTAATAGGACAAGCCTGATAGACCGCGAAACGGCATAGTCTAAAAGTTAAGGCCCATTGCATATTTCGCCAAGGTCACGAGATGTTAATAGGGTTAGGGCACCTGATTGTTGATGAGCCTGGCTTTGGATTAGCGCTAGCCCTTGTTAACATCTCGTTACTTAAACAAAATATGCAGTGGGCCTTAATGATAGACAGTGCTGGCATCTCTAAAAACTCTTAACATGCAAATTAACTACTTAAAAATCTGTCTCCTTTCTGTTGGCATTATATTGTGACCAAACTACTTTCTTTCATAGCCATATTCTCCAAGGGTATTTCTTATTACACCAGCCAGTCCTACTCGAAACAAACACTACTACTACTACTACGATGGATTTAGTTATGGTTCCACCCAGGGAGCTTCTTTGTTCCACCATACATTAACCCTCAAACACCAGTGATTCTTATAACCTTTTGGAAATGTTCCATAATTTAACACACAGCGTGATCAAGATACCACCAGTTTCACCAAAATTAAACAATAGATAATTGACAGCTGATTTTAATCAGATCGACAAGAAAACAATTTACATGTTTTCTATGATTTGAGGCTAACAACAATAATACTGCTAATATCGAAATTTTGGTTAGGTCGGACCTTAGGACAGGCCGATTCAACAAGCGCAAATAGTTTCTGGGTCCGACGTATTACAGACTGGCGCACTGGGGAAACCTAATCTTCCTAAGCATCTTTCAGAAGTGAGGCCGAAGGAACGTTGCCCATTCAGCCCACCAATAAAACCATACGAAAAACAACATCAAAACAAAGTATCTAAATGTAAAAGTATTGCACATGGTACAAGTATCTTTAAATTACGTGATTCGCATTAATATTTGTTCATTGCCTTAATTTGCAATATTCCATGTCACTTCAACGAATGTCACAAACATCTCTTTCGTAAAACGGATTATTATTCACAGTCACAATTTATACCAAAAAATCCCTCGCAATATTCGAGAATCTTCTTTTATCTCAGTTCAATACACTCCACACAAAATACAAATGAAGCTTTTGATTAAGCGTTTTCTAGGTATTCATCTCTTTGATGCATGGCATCGGGAAATTCTACAATTTGCCACTCGTCGAGAAAATTGAACAGAACACGTACGCAGTTATATATGCGTCTAATTATTTATTAGACGAGTGTGCGTTATGGATAGTGGCTTTTACAATCCTTTTAGATGAAAGGTCTGACAAAGTGTAGAAACTGTGTTGCGTTACTAATTACTGAATGGTATGTTACAATCACTACGTGCACATGCTGGGAAGACAGAATTTTAAAAAGGAAATGAACTACGGGTTGAATATAAATATCAAATTTGCAGTAACGTAGTATTTGCTCTTCTCAAGAGAGAGGACACGGTATATACGCGATTCAATAAACGATAATGCACCTTTATATGTGGGTTGGGAGATTGCTGACCGAATGGTATACGCGTGGGCGTTGGGTCCGAAGGTCTCTCATTGAGTCAAGTGGCGTGACTTTGATTCCCCGCTTGCACATGGGTTTTCTCCGGGTCCCCCTACTGCTAACGACCCCTTCGCACATTGCCCCCCCCCCTTATGATTGTTTTAACAATTCCACAAAGTTCCAATAGAAGCCTCTCACCAAGTAACCCTGCGAAGAATCATCCGGCTAATCACAGCAAGTTTAGAAAAAAAACCTGATCTGTAGTGTCTTTACAAGAATTATGAACTGGGGTGACATTATCGCTGACAAAAGGAGACTGGTCTTAATATGTTCATGGTTATTAACATATGCCCCGACGGACATCAAAGGAAACTAGTGTGTTAATGGTCCCCTATCCACCAATTATTTTGCCAAAATCTATTTTCTACAGCAATAGACACATTTCTTATCCAGCCAGTCGGTAATTTCAATTCGCCTAGGTAAAAATTAGCAAGATAACCTATATTGTTATGTGGCTTATCTGAAGTTGTATTCCATTACACACAACACATTTGATCTCTTAAAACAGTTATAGGAACACACATATCAGCAATTCGATTCAAACATACGTCTTTGTTTTATTTTGTTAAAGCTTAAATTTATTTTATGTGTCTGCTAAATAAATTGAAATGGGCTTGACTTCAATACTGTGTGACCTGGAAGAGTTTTTAAAAATAACCCGCGTTTTATTAGATTTAGCCAATGCAATAGTCTGTTGAATAGAGATTTCCGCGAGCTGTTCACTGAAAATAGTTTTCGTCTATTTTGTCCTTAATTGTAGAAAATTGTTAAATACGCGAAATAAGGTCATATCGATGCATGGGGTAACGTTGTTCCTTTAGGAACTGTCTCTGAGCGGTCGATGTTCATTGGCAGTTCCTATCGGGCCCTATAAAGCTGCAATATGATAATATGATAAAATACCACTCTTTCCCACCTCTGTTCTCAGGCTGTTTTAGAACACTAACCTTCAATTCTTCACAGCGATTCGTTTCAATTAAAAGGAATCATTTCTCACTATATTTTAAACACATTTATAATAATTTAACGCCATTTTTAAGTAGAATCTAGTGATGAAATAATCTTGCGGTTTGCGCGTGTTCCTGTCTCGTAATGGCTGATCAGTTTAAGCGCAGAAATATATGGGAAAATATGATTGAGTCACTATTTATGTGTATCAGATGTGGATAAGGATTCACAAATAGCCCTAGAACAGAGGTGGGGAAGGGCGGTATTTTCAAATTGCAGCTTTTTTTAGCACCATAGGAACTGTCAGTGGACATCGTCCGCTCCTTTCCTATAGGAACTAGGGGTAATGTACACCTCACAGTTTAAAAAAAGAGAGTTTTAAAACTCGTAATGCCTTTTTTCTACTAGAGACCTGGCACTCTTCTCATTTAAGCAGCAACCAAGTATATTTACGGTCAGCATCCAAGGAACAAAATCAGCATCCTTACCTATGTTATGTGGAGTACCCCAAGGCTCTGTTCTTGGTCATGTGCTCTTCATAGTTTTTACTGCTCCATTGACACGTCTCGAGATACACCTATATGCGGATAATACCTAGGCATATTTCGCCTTCAATGAAACATCTGTCACTGAAGTTACCACTCTCGTCGAGGCGTGTTTAAATGAAATTCATCTTTGGATGACCACAAACTTTTTGAAAAGCTGAAGCCTGAAAAAAAACAGAACTTCTGATCATTGGAACCAGCCAGCAACTGTTATAATATTCCAATCTCTCCTTGCATTTCCAACACCAATACCTACAGTCAACAGATGTAGTGAAGAACATTGGGGCATACATAAAGTCAATAACTTTAGCTTCCTTTCTGTAACTCCATAGATTAAGCCGAATCAAGAAATATCTCACCACCGATACTATGGAAATTATTATTCATTCGTTCATCACTAATAAATTAGATTATCACAATGCACTTCTATACGATATACCAGCATATCAAATCAATCAGATACAGAGAATCCAAAGTTCAGCCGCACGATCGTTAACGGGCAGCAGAAAGTACCAACACATAACACCAATCGTGAAACAGTAGGACGTTAAACCCCATTTCATTTTATTTCCAATCGTGAAACAGCTCCATTAAGCAGAGACTTGTGTTTAAAATACTTCTTCTTACTTTCAAAGCTCTAGATGGTTCTTCACCAAAATATCTGACATATTTGTTGATACCGTATGCATGCAACAAAACATTAAGGTCGTCAGACAAAAACCTATTACCGCTAATACATCTCAAATAATATCATCACGGATTGTGTTTAAAAACAACAGGTAAAGACCCTGCTTTTCACAACTTATTTCCAAGACCAATATTGAAAAGTTGGCCTAGCCCTATAGAAACTTTAATTAGTATTATTGCGCGAACATAAATTTAGATAAATTATTATTATTATTTAGAGAGATAAGTGAATATATCTGCAAAGAATACGTGTAGCTGTAACGGAGCTGAACTTGATAGAATGTCTACTTACTGTCTGTTCCAGACGACACTACGACTCGAAAATTGCTTACTAATTCTTCAATTTTTAATTAAGATGGTTAAAATTTAACGATCTACCTGGAATTGTCACCTCATTACTTTCTGTGTATAGCCTTAACGCCTCTTAGTTCGATAAAAGCCTTTACCCTTTTTCGACACCAGTCAACTGCACAGAATATCAACAACTCAACTGCGTCGGTGCAAGTTGGGTTACCATATATCATGTAGGGGTATAAGGGTATTCCACAAATCGGGTGCATTCGGTTAATTCTTTGAGCGGGAGAATTCGCCCGTTTTATTTGCGGCCGTTTGTGTGTCACTCGGCAAACTTCGGCAGATTCCGGTACCCTACATGCGGCACCGGTTTACTTATGAGGGAAACCTGCCGCATTTAGAAAGAAGTTCCCAAAATTGCGTCGTTCGACGAGTGTGTAGAATTTTTTCAGTGCAAACTTGTCCTTGTGACGACTTGTCTAAAGAAAATCGGTTAAACTTGAAAGAAAAACAGCTTCAATGTCAATGTCCGTCTCGGAGTTAGGACTTAGGGAGGGGTATGCGGGGGAAGAGACGGCGACAGGAAATGGAAGAGAGGGCCAGAGAAAGAGGCGACCGCGAGTCGCTGCGTGGCCTCTTGAGGAATTGCCTGCCGAGTGCCCGTCACGGAGTTGGGAAGAGAGACAGGCAAGGGAAGATATAGTCTCTATCACCCTAAATTCTTCGAATATTAGTCTGGATGCGTTGTCAACATTTGAGAAAAAATGGCTAGATACAATGACGTCTAAAGGAGGCAACTTAACTTAAAATAAGATGTTTACGCCGATGACTTGACTAAAGAGACTGTTTAATCAACCACATTAAAAACCAAACTCCCGGTTACGCATGGGCAATGGACTATACGTCAAATATTGAAAACTTTCCCAGACCCTCCGTATGTTGAAGACTAGAAGGTTCTGGGTGACCGAGACTAGAGACGGCCGATGCGTGGTTTCGCGGCCAAGTCGCGCTCTCAGGGAATTTCAGTGCCTGCCCGTATCGGGCTGGAATTCCTCGGATCGACCGCGTGCCCGTCTCGGAGTTGGAGAGAGAGAGGAAAGGGAAGATACGGCGGGATCGAGGCAGCCGTTTCTCAAGACGGCCGATGCGCGTGGCTTCTGTGGGGTCTTCTGCGAGGTGACTTGACTTTGCTTGGCTTGACTTGGAATGTCACAGATCCAATCCGTACCGCCCGCCTATGGCTTGACTTTGAGAGTCTTTACACGAGCTGAGAGTCTTTCCTCGAGCCGGTCGAGTGCCCGTCTCGGAGTCGGAGAGAGACGGAGAGAGAGGGACAGGCAGGGGAAGAGGCGACCGGGGCTAGATAGACTATTCGTTTGAATTGTCAATTAGCCTACTTCCAAATTTCCACGAAGTGTCACTACAATGTCACACGTTGTATGTAGTTTTTATCAATTTCCAAAGGCCGCCAATTTAATATCATCTAAGACAGTGGAGCAAACAACTGTGGTCTAAAACCCGAAGTAGCAAATTTATATTACCTCCCGTAAAGCGTTCCTTAAAACAAGTTATATTCAACTGGGTCGAAACAACTATTTAAACATGCAATTAGGACGAAACGACCCCAAGCCAAATTATCACCCCTGTTAGATTTCGTATATTCCAAATAACTAGGTCAAGCATGACTGTCTTCAATACCGTGAAGTAAACAAAACACGATTTTTCACGAGAGAAATGATGTATAGCTTGTTCTGAAATAAGTTAACGTGAGGTAGAAAGTAAAGGGATGGCAATTTCAGGTAGGTCGTTAAGTTTTAACCATATTAATTAAAAATTGAAGAAATAGTAAGCAATTTTTGAGTCGTAGTGTCGTCTGGAACAGACGGTAACTATTTATATGGGTAAAATACCATGACTGGTGGTAATAAACATCATGTAATAACTACTGTAATTGTGAATTTATCTATAATCTGTCTCGTGGTTGAAATAGCTAAGATGTGCCTATCAATAAAGGACTCTCAATAAAGTTATAAGATGGAGTGGTCTGCTCTTGGCTACATTTATTGCTTTATTGGCGATGATGTAATGAACGATTGGTGGAAAATAAAAAAGTATCATATACAAATATAGGCTCCACTGACCGTTGTACGTCTTTCATCTTTAAAACGTCAGAACTTATCGGATATTTCCTAAATATTGTCTGATATAATGTACCGGATATTTATGGATAATAAATAATATAAACTGATGCTAGAAGGCATGATTCCAAAAGATAAATTTATTTTATTTTACCACTAGAACGTGTCAATGTGACACTTAGAAACATCAAATCACCATCTTTTTTTGCATATAGTTAAATCAAGGTCACACTCTTCTGTCATTGATTATACAAGATAAGCTGGTCTGGAATTCATCAGTGTTGTGTGCTTGACGATATTTTTCCCTAAAAACTTATTATGTCTGTGTGTTTAGGATACAACCTAACTGATAAGCCAATTAAAACAACAGTTCTGGTTTCTTGTCTATTGATTATATGTCTGTAACTACTTGACTTGACATCGAAATACATCCAAAACTTCTTCTTTTGTTTGGGATTTATAGTTATTTCTAAAAAAAAAACAGGCGTGCTAAAAACTGACAAACGATAGGTTGCCAGCTAACTAAAAATAGGCCACAGCAGCTAGGTAGCCCGGGTAGACTTTGAAGGTTATCGCATACTTATTCCTTTGTAGTGGTGGTTCAGTGACTTTGAGGTGCAGAGTTCGATTCCGGTGGAGATCGAGAAAGTTTCTCGGGACTTTCCTGTATGGTTCCACATTGTAAGTAGTGTTTTCGGGGGGGGGGGGAATGCACATATGCAAATCCTTGACAGCTGGGAGTCCAATTGCTGCCCGGGTAAAATTTCCACCACAAACCCATTTAATTCATGCCTTTGTAGGTATTTAGGAGTAGCATTTATAGGACACTAAAATATTATCCAAATTTATCAAGGACAACGACTCACAAATTAATTATCTACATTCGTTGAAAAATCAAAGGGTGGTAATTAAAGAATTATGTACTTCAACAGAAAATATAAAAAAAAAAATTCAGCCAACAATAGGTGTAGAGCTGTGCGAAAACCAGTAAGCAAACAATGTTGATGATATTTGCCCATTTATATGATTTCATAAAGCAAAAAGAATGTATGGTATTTGATAGAAGAAGAACCTGAGTAATTGCATACATAATCTACAATTGGGAAGTTTCTCGGTTTCAGCGGCGTTGTGTTATTATGTTTGGGTATTATCGCTATTAACTGAAAGTTTTAACCGTTCTTGGTTTAACTATTCTTTCTACTAGTGGTTTCTCACTCAAGTAATTGGTAATCAGCAAGGACGCACAAGCGGGAAATCAAAACCACACCACTTGACTGAATGGCAAACATAACGATCTAGTTTCAAAGACACTGCTTGTGCTTCGCTTACGATATATAATGTTTTCTGGTTTCAATAATATTTCTTCAGTGTGTTTTTGTACAGCTTGGTCCATATTAACACCTGAAAGTTAGTGAATTGGCATTGGAGTATAGTTGTTAAGTTTGATTCTATCAGTCAATCACGTGATAAGTGATTTCGTGAGATAGCAATGCGCATGTCTGAGTCAGTGCGATCCATGCTCTCGAGCTAGTCGGACGTTTTTAGCTTAACAGCTGATGTCTTTAAATACATTTCAAATCATTTTTACATTATCAATACCTTCTTAATAGAAGCAAAGATAATTATATACAAGCATAATTGCTTATTCACTCGATAATTCGAGACGTCTTTATTAGCATTAGACTACAACACAATAGTTTACTTGACATTGTTGAAGAAGAACAACAAAAATGGCGGACGCTATTTTGAAACTCGCCATGCCGTCTTCGGGGGATACTCCGAAATCTAATAGAAAGGATGATAATGGGAAGTCCCCTACATCCGAACCGGCTTCTAAAAAATTAAAAGCATCGGGGTCAAGGGCGAAATCGTCAAAAACTCCAACGAACAAGAACAAAAGTCAAGAAACAAACGAAGTAGGAGCGGATAAATCTGCAACTACGGACGAATCGGACAACATCGCCGTTTTGACCCTACTTGAATTGAAAAAACTTTGCAATTCAATTGACGGCATGAAAACTTCAGTCGAGGGTTCTTTTTCTCGGTTAGAAGAAAATCTTGAAGAGACACGATCTCGTAACAACATAAATGTAGAAGATTACGAATATGACTCGGAAGATTCGGCTTCTGGGCGACTTGACTCACGAAAGGTGAAGGTCACTAATACCGGATGTTTTGATCCAGCAAGAAACATCGACCATTTACTTTCCGATGATTCGGACGACGAAAATGTACAGAGAACAAATGACAAACAAAATTCGGACACCGAATTCGATGCATTATCATCCTTAAAGTCTACACTAACTTTAGAGGAAGTTGTCGGCAACAAAGTCGATGAAAAACTTGCTGTCATTGTTACTGGAGCGTTCTCGTTTGCAAACAAACAGGATGCAGACGTCATATCGGACAAACTAAAGAAATATAAACGACCGGAGAACTGTGATTCATTAAAAACTCAAGAGATATCAAAGCTCATGTGGGACTCGGTATCAAGTGACTGTAGATCACAGGACTGCAAGCTACAAAAAAAACAAACAGCCGTAGTCAAGGCATCTACCGCTGTGACTGAGTGTTTAGATCTGCTTCTTAAATCGAAAAAAGAAGTTCCAAAAGAGATTTCTAAAACTCTTGACAGAGAAACTGGGTGATTCAATTGCCCTCAGTGCCCATGCTTGTCGATAAATCATTTTAAGAAGGAAAGCCATGATACAGCCACATCTGAAGGAGGAATTTAAACCTTTATGTGCTCCAAGTGCCGCAGTTTCGCACGACGATCTATTCGGCGAAGATTTAGCAAAGGCCATGAAGGACATGTCGGTGGCAAGCAAGCTTTCTAACAAAATGGGACGTAAGAAATCAAGTTATGGACAGAACTTTAGACATAATCCATACAGACAGCCACCAGCTTACAGTAGAAACAGTGGTTACAACAACACCAGTTATAATAACACTGGTAGTGGTTATAGACAAAACAGAGATAAGTCTTTTTTGTACAAGGGCCACAACACCAACTCCAAGCCTCCAGAAAAAAGAGGTGGATGGAAAAGACAGAAGTAGATAAAACTACTATGAAACAAGGTGAGCAAGTAAGTTCTCCAAAATATGCAGGTGTACTGAGATTCTTTATTCCTGAATGGCTTAAAATTACAAATGATAAATTTATTATTCAAACCCTCAAGGGGCTTGAAATTGAGTTTGATTCACTACCTGTGCAATATACACAACCTAAACCAATACGGTTTAATAAAGTTGAAACTAAAATTATCAATGAGGAAATTGTTTCTTTATTAAATAGACAGGCTATTGAACATGTTGATTCGAAATTAGGCGAATTTATTTCAAACATTTTTATTCGAAAAAAGAAAAATGGTAAATACAGACTTATTTTAAACTTGAAAGAAATGAACAAGACTGTAAAATACCAACATTTTAAAATGGAAAGTCTGCAAGCTGTCTGCGACATGATTAAACCCAACTCATATTTAGCATCAATTGATTTGGAAAACGCTTTCCATGCAGTAAACGTGACTAAAAATAGCCGAAAGAAACTTAGGTTCAGATGGAATGGAAACTTATTTCAGTACACCTGCATGCCCTTTGGATTATCTTGTAGTCCAAGGGTTTTTACGAAAATAATGAAACCAGTTATGGCATACTTTCGTCAAAATGGCATTCTTTGTGTTATATACATGGACGATATTTACGTTCAAGCTGACTCGACACTAGAATTAGAGTGTCAATTAAAACTTATGGTATCAAAACTAGAATCTTTAGGATTCTATATAAATTACGAAAAGTCAGCTCTTATACCTTCAAAACAAATTATGTTCTTAGGTTTTATAATTAATTCTGAGAAAATGACCATACAAATACCGGATGAAAAATCTATAAATATTAAAAAGTATGGTTGTGAAATTTTAAAAAGAATGTCACCATCCATTCGGGATGTAGCAACATTAATTGGTCTTTATAATTCGTCTGTTCCAGCCACAATATATGGCTCACTCCATTTTAAGTATCTTGAGATTTGTAAAATCAAATACCTTAGATTCAAGCAGTGGAATTTTGATGAAAGTATGATTTTAGATGAGAATTCGAGGAATGAAATTCACTGGTGGAATAAACATATCATTAATTCCGAAAAGCCTATTGTTAGGAAAAAACCGGTCTATAATATCCAAACAGATTCAAGTAAATCTGGATGGGGTGGTTTTGCTGAAGGAATTTCTGTTGGGGGAAATTGGTCTTCAGAAGAAGCGACATTGCACATAAACATTCTTGAAACAAAAGCCATCTTGTTGGCATTAAAGTCTTTTTCAAAGAAATATGACTTTGTGAATACCACAATTCATATACAATCAGACAGCTCTACTGCAGTAAGCTACGTAAAACATTTTGGTGGAACAAAATCTTTAGAATGTAATGACCTGGCCCAGGAAATCTGGACATGGTGTGAGAATAGAAATATTTGGCTTACTATATCACATTTAGCAGGCAGTAAAAATTGTTTAGCAGATGAGGCATCTAGACTTGATTATTCAGAAAGGACGGAATGGTCGCTCGACCAAAAAATTTTCAATGATATAGTTAGATTGTGCAATGTCACTCCTTCCATTGATTTGTTTGCTAGTAGATTAAACTATAAATTAGACAGATATGCTGCATGGCATTTGGATCCAAATGCTACATTTATAGATGCATTTTCATTTAATTGGCATGGAGAAATCATATACTGTTTTCCTCCATTTTGTCTCCTGTCCAGGTGCATACAAAAAATATTAACCGATGGATGCAAAGGAATAATCATTGCACCTATTTGGCCAACTCAACCTTGGTTTTCTCAAATTCTTGATATTATCTGTTTCAGACCAATAATATTACCCGCGAGGAAAAATCTACTGAAAATCGACAAATCAACACATCCATTGTGGAACCGGATTCATTTGACAGCATTTATTGTGTCGAGCAACTGCTCGGAGAGAGAGGAGTTTCTCATGAAGCAGCCAAAATTATTACAGCTTCCTGGAAGCCTTCAACAAGAAAACAGTATGGAGGTATACTCAGAAAGTGGACAATATTTTGTTGTGAAAGACAGGCAAATTTTTCCAACCCATCTTTAGCAGACGTCTTAGATTTTCTTTTGTTTTTACATAACCAAGGAATCGGTTATAGTTCTTTAAATACAGCCAGGTGTGCTTTATCAACTTTTATTTGTGTAGATGGACACTCAGTAGGTGCTCATCCTATTGTATGTAAATTTATGAAAGGTGTATTTTATATAAACCCCCAATTACCAAGATATGATGAAACATGGGATGTTCGCTTAGTTTTACAGTTGTTAAAAATCTTTTCACCAGTAAAGAAACTCGGGCTTAAAAATTTGACAATCAAATTAGTGCTCATTATGTTATTGTTGTCTGCTCAACGAGGACAAACTCTCCATATGTTGGACCTAGATAATCTTGAAATTAATAAACATCAAAGTGTATATAAATTTCATATTGTGGATCATTTAAAACAATCAAAAATAGGGAGAAACCCTCCTATTATAACATTTAAAGCTTATGCTCCAGATAGGAGACTGTGTGTTATAACTGTGTTAAAAGAGTACATTAATAGGACTGAAACATTACGGGGATCAGAGACTAAATTATTCATTGCCTACATCAAACCTCATAAAAGAGTATCACGAGATACTATATCACGTTGGACAAAAACAGGACTTGCTAAATCAGGAGTTGATATTAAGAAATTTAAACCACACAGCACAAGAGCTGCATCTACGTCAAAAGCAAGTCACCTCAATGTACCTATATTAGAAATAATGAAAAAGGCTGATTGGAAATCAGAAACAGTTTTTGCAAATTATTACAAAAAGAAGGTCGAAAAAGACTCTCAGTTTGAAGAAAAACTTTTACAATCTTAAAAATTAGTACATGTATGAAAATTATTATGTTTAAAAGATAATTAGAAATTTTATATTTTTTATAAGTGTTATTTATACTGGTGCAGACAGGCTTTGAAGTCTCACGAAATCACTTATCACGTGATTGACTGATAGAATTTAAAAGATTGAACGAGACTTACCATTAAGTTGAAGTTCGATCATGATTCTATCAGTCAATCAATAGTGATGAGGGATTAAGTGCCCTCCTCACTAAAATGAAATTTTGTTTACCCACCCTTCTTGACACTTAATCCTGGAACTGCCATAGCACCAGTATTCTTTAAAGACTGACTCAGACATGCGCATTGCTATCTCACTTAATCCCTCATCACTATTGATTGACTGATAGAATCATGATCGAACTTCAACTTAATGGTAAGTCTCGTTCAATCTTTTAAATTATTTTTTCTTCGTCTTTTTTTGATAAATTTGACAGATTAGGATCGTCTTATTCGAATGTATATAGGCTCACGACAAAACACTGTATGTGTGAAATGATCTTAGTTAGATGACATAAATCCAATGAAAAATATTCTGATATTGACTAATCCTGTTTGCAACCTACTTTAAGCTTGCTTTCACATCGCAGTATTTAAAATTAACCAGTTTTTAAAAATACATGAGCAAATAGGAGAAAATATAGCAGGTGGAACAACTGACAAGATTGCCACGATATTGAATAGTCGGGTGCTGGTTTAGACTGTAGTCGCTACCATAGTCTACATCCGAAGGTTGCCCCGGAGAACCAAATCGAACGGGGGTGGCCTGTTACCTTATTACGTCATCGATGTTTTCGTTGCATCATCAAAAGCAAATAACGACCGTCAACAATCACGAAAGAAAGAATTTAGAGGACCTTCCTTGTCAATTTCATACCACTTAAATTTTCAAATGGACAATAACAGTCGTCGAAATTCTAAACACGAGGCGTTTATCTCCTAAATCCGTTAATTTCTAAAAAGTTAGAAATATCATTACTAGTTAGAAATATCGACCATTAATCCAATTTTTTACACACACCATTGATATTTTGTTTATAAGATCTCGTTAGAAAAGCTGCCCTAATTAAATACTAGAGTTAATGTTCATTTGGGTTTTTTTTCACCCTTTTTTCTATATATTGGTCACCAACAACAAAAAGCTCATTAATCAGAGTGCGAGATCATTAGTGATGTATACATGCCGGGAACTATATCCTCATCAATGCTCGGGCTCGTGCTGATGGAGTTAATGAACCTAGTCACAATCCGGATATCCGGATCCCTTGAAACTATGTAGAGAAATAAGACTTAGTTCTATATCTCACCCAGCCTTTCAAATATTATTGTAACTTGATATGTTTTAATAACCTAAATGTGTGACCATTGATTGGAAAGCATATTCAAACTTACACAAAGAATATATACATTACTGAAGCCATATCTTTAAACTTATAATTTGAGAGAACATAATGACAGCCCACAAAATGTAACGTTTAATCTTATGTAACCATGTTGTATATGAGTGGAGCATTAAGTCAGTATATCAGATGCTAAGATAGCAACAGTACCAACTTCTCTAATTTCTTGTATACCTATTTGAGTCTGTGTTTCAACTTTTAGACATGATCTTACAAATATATTTAGATCAAGGTGACAATATAATTAGGGGGGTCGAAAAACGTATCTAACTATACTCCAGCCAGGAAAGGTGCGCATTCGTAAGGTCATCAAATCGAAGCTGTTGAAAAACATTAATGGTAATTGATTTGAATGCATAGTGGGTCGACGGAGCTTCTCACAAAATTGATCTCATTAATTCCCACTTTCTCGAATATTGATTTTTGCCTTGAGAACATCCTTAAACCACAGTATAAATACCTCCTTAAAAACATATTGTCTCATAAGAATTATACTCTAGTGTGGCGAATACAACTACCTAAAGCTAACTTGGAATAAAATTTCGGATACAATTGTCAGAGATCAGTTTTATGGCCGTCATATGGACTTGATTGGTAAATATAATATGTCCCTCTCAGCTATTATTCTAGATATAATTAATTGGTAATATTGTCTACTACTTAGTTAACACTCTTCATCACGTGCATTTTGCATACCGATCACCCATTGGCCAATCACGCTATTTTACCGAGATTTCGCCTAATAGTTTGGATGCAGTTATGGCAGGTGTGGGGACAGGCAGGGTAAGCTTACTCTTTTGGACACCTGTTACCACTGCCTGTCGTGTATTTTGTACACGGTGAACAGTATATTTGCTATTTTACCTGATTACACTATTTTGCCTATACTGTTCGTTTTGGAAACACAACCGGTGTAGGCTGTTATTGATAGTCCATTGGCAAATCACACACTTTTACTGAGATTTCGTCTTATAGTTTGGATGCAGCTATGGCGGGTGTGGCGCCAGGCAGTGTAACCTTACTCTTCGGGACACCTGTTACCAATGTTTGTTGTGTATTTTGTACACGGTGAACAGTATATTTGCTATTTTACCTGATTACACTATTTTGCCTATACCGTTCGTTTTGGAAACACAACCGGTGTAGGCTGTTATTGATAGTCCATTGGCAAATCACACACTTTTACTGGGATTTCGTCTTATAGTTTGGATGCAGCTATGGCGGGTGTGGCGCCAGGCAGTGTAACATTACTCTTCCGGACACCTGTTACCAATGTTTGTTGTGTATTTTGTACACGATGAACAGTCCATTGGCTGATTACACTATTTTGCCTGATTACACTATTTTGTCTACCGCTTTTTTAGGACTTCGAATTTTGTCTAATGGTTTGAAAAAATCGTACTTGATATTATTTTATGTCATACCTAATAAGAGCCGATTCACAAAATAGTCCTCCTAATTATTCAATATGGCGGCGCCTATGAAAGATAACTTCACAGAGGCGGTTTTGTTTGCGAAGACAAATTTAGGAGTATCTAACCTTGTTTTAAAACACATTGAAACTCTAAAGACAGTTTACAATAATAAAGATTGTATTGCAATATTACATCTCGTTTTTACCGTAGTTGACATTTTGCAAACTTGACTTGCTACGGATTATTTTTACTAATGTTGTGTAAACAAAGTACTATTCCAGTCGATTAGGCCGCCCCAAAATAATCATGTGGGCGTTTTGAATGAAGGAAAATTAGGGCAGTGATCAATTCTCGAAGTATGACGTAGATGGACCGCTGCCTGCAGTATGGCAATCGACTTCCCATGTCTGCAAAGATACTAAATGTGTGTGTCTTTCTGTTGGACACCATTCTCAAAACAGTGTCAATTTTATCTTATATAGGACATATTATAATATAAGCCATATCCAACGATTATTTAAAATCCTCAAATCGAGAAAAAACAAATATTATTTTTTTGAGGTCAGATGAAATGAATTAAAACTGCAACCAAAAAAAAGAATCCAGAATGGGAATTTTTAACATGACGTGGCTTTTATGTTGCGTACGAGGTTTTTGAGATTTCACTGTCCAATTCCGAACCCAAAAACTAACCTTGAACAGCCCAGATGAAGTAGATTTAAGACGGCAATCAAATTGAATCCAGAATAGGGATTCTTTACAATTGAATAAAGTCAAAATACGCGTCTTAATACGTAATTCTTCACGAGAAAGTATTTGTTTGTTGTTATTTGAATATACGAGTATTAGCTATCGCTGTCAAAAAATAACTTAATTACTACAAAAAGACTACTTTCAATTCAATTCATTTTATTTAATGTTAGATCACATTAGCCAATTTACTTATAATATATAGAAATATAACACTAAAGTTACCGTCATCGAGCGATTTTTCTTATTGTATATACATAGGGTTCCGGTTCGATGATTATCGAGAAATGTTTTGCAAGATTCGTTTTGGAGATTTGTTTTTGGAAATTTGTTGTTCAAGATTTGTTTTCCGTTGTAGGTCTATGATACAATATAAATTTAGAGTATTGTTTTTATTGACTTAAATAAATTTTATCTTTATATTAAAAATATACAATACATTTTACAAATCTGATATGACAAATGTTTGATTTGTTAACAAATATTGATTTTTGTAAATTAAAATTAACATTTGTATAATGTCGAAATACGACAACAAATGAATAAATTAGAATTAAGGACGCATGAAGTAAGAACTAAGAATCAAGAATACTGAATAAAGAGCTGTTTAGTCTCCCATAGTTTAGTGACGTTTGTCTATGGATATTTTGGTGATATTCTTTTCGTCATGTGCAAAAATCTTAAGATTTTGTCCGACTGGAGTATATTCAACAGTCTTCGATTGTTTACACATTAACAGTTTTGTTAACTTTGCAGTGTATTTTTAACCACAACAGTACTAATACTAATGTGTATGAACAAGCTCATTCACTGTCTCCAAGCACTTATCGGACATGGCAGAACTAAATTCCATAACCTATATTTAAACACGATTAACGTTTGTATCAAGTCATTACCGAGTCTTTCTTCACATTGTCACATTGCACAGTTTGATAGCGAGCGCGTATGTCGAGAAACGGTCAACATAAAAACAAACAACCTGGCTTCTGTCTCAGGAGTATTTATCACGGTGTTTAGAAATTCAATTTGTAACAGTCTAGCAGTGACATCTTAAGAATGATATTCTATTTCCTTGCGGGAAAGGTATTGGATTTGTTGCGGTGTAAATTAACCATGTGGACACACTGGTCACAACTTTTAATTTTGTTTCATATCAAAAAGAGATAGCCGATGAAGGTAGACCGATCGAAGTGTATTAACGTTAAATGTGGCAAACAGTGGGCATCATCATAGCAAATATCCATCCCGACCACAAAACCAGATCTACTATTCGATTAAATCTAGTCGACGTCGAGTACGTCGTGCTATTGTCAAGGGACATCGTTGAACCATCTGGCCACAGCGCGTGTAATATACTACTCAAGGCAGTTCTTTGTTGGCAGTTCCTGGCATTATTATTGGAAATTGGTTATAAGCAACGACTTAACTTATTGAGATCTGTGAAAATATCAAGAAACAAAAATGATTTATTGCTCTTGATGAGGTAATTTGTTGTATTGTGTGCATGGAATATTGTGCCATCATTAATCATTTTGGATTTTCTATGATGGATAATCATCTTTCTATAGCAATTACCTGCAGTCTACAACATTTTCTCATCATCTCATAATCTTTGAATATTGCTCCATGTGGAAATCATTCTTTGTTTGTTTTATGAGATTTAGGGAAATTGTGACACATTTATAACCATAATTTGATTTTATGCTGGATATAATATCATATCTAAATGCAAACGCCTTCTGGTAAGAATGACACTATCAATCTAATTTTTCTAGAATATTTTAAATAAATATTTCATTAAAATCTCGAGGGGATATGATATCTCGGGTTGTCTTAAAGGAGCTAAATCGCTAACATTTGGGACCTAGAAATTCACAAAAGTGGGTCGCAACGCATATAATACTGTAATATGAATGTATATAAACTGATTTACATTCAATTATTCAGTTTTTACTCCAATTTCAAATCAGTTATGTTCGGCGAAATATACCAGCAATTTCAATAAAGTGCGGATTTCTAGCGTCTAGTTATTCCAGTCTACATAATTTCGTTTGAATTAGTGCAATATGTCTAGCCTCGTGCCTCGAGTCTCTCAATACAACTGGGGCTGAAGCGCATTATGGTACACGATTCGTGTACCAATGTTAAAACAAATTATTTTATCTTAAATATCGGATATCATAAGCTCGTCTTTTCCCGGTAACTTTACATCATCAATGTTGATTTAAATTGACCAATAATTCGTGTTTTCGATGTCGAAGATTTTGGAGGATTTTGAGTTACGGACTTAGGTCCTTTAAGTCAGCAATTGATTGTGCTCAATTTAAATTGAACTGACTGTAAAAATGATTAAATTGTATCACCTACATTATTAAATAAGAAAAACGTAAACATTGTTGTGTCACTGCATAATATTATGTAGCCCACAAGATTGAAAATTTACTTGTTATTTTTCTATTTAGCTATCTTTCCTGGTCTTCATTTGACTCAATCTCCAATTACAAAAAACAAAATAATATGAGTAGCTTGTAGATAATATATATCCATAAACTCATAACTGAATTAAGATGTTAAGATTTGTTTGAAACAGCTGGAATTTCTCTTACTTGCACACTGATTTTATATTCGAACCAATGGTCAAACACATGCAGGGTCTTTCCGGTCCTTGAATCTGCAATTCTACGATTTTTTCTCCGGAAGCCTCTCCCGCTTATCCATCTGACTTTTATTGTTGAAGCCGGGAGAAGATCTGCTGTAAGTGCAACTTTGTTTTGCTTTAAATTCGTAGTATTGGCAATTCGCTGAGCGATTAGAGGCTCAATACCACTTTTGTTGTATCTGAATAATATGTCCCAATTTTTATTCTGGTACTATTTTACAATATCCTAATACGGATGTTCTCTGTATTTTGGCAGATTTGGAAATATATAGCTATAGTCAATTATAATCAGGTTCCACACCGTAGTAAGCTCAACAAATACAATTAATTTTGTTCAGGTTCAACGGCGTAGACGTATCTTGCTAATTAGTTTAATTGGGTAAAATGTTCACTGTGGTTCATTGTGATTAGGTGAGGCTTATTATTTTGGCTATACGTTAATATTACGTGTGCACCAACTGTTGCTAACGATCTTAACAAATAGGCACATTCCACTTCCTTGTGTTATCCGTGGATCTTCTTAATATGTCTGTTGGTGGCAAGAAACTGCTGAATGCAATTATGAATATTTAATTACACGTGAGAAATAATGTTTTCTTGATCCCGTAAATTTTGAAAAGAGAAAAAATCGCGATTTTATTGGGTTTCAAAGTTGAAAGACAAAACGGAAAGCCAAATGACCCATTGAATCAGCATTGCAACGAGGGTAAAGAAAGAATCCGGAAACTGCCATTCGGGGGCCTAACTATATAGTCGGAAACACACGTAATTGATATTTGTCTGCTACCTCGTGTATCCAATTTTCGCTGTAAAGTAAACTTTTGATGACCTCCGTTCGATGTTGCTGTGTCAGTCCAGACGAAAATCGTACCGAAAATCAAATTCCAGCTAGCAGTCACATCAAAAGTGTGGATTTATTGCGGCGACTATTTTCCAATTTACTGTGTTTCTTATTATTCGATATTTTAATGCTATTTACATTAAAAACTGATTTGGGCCATATGTATCCCCGTACAGAAACAATAATATTGGCTTTAAACAGCTACTTAATATACATAGATATGTAATTTGTCATCTTCTGAAGTTTTCATTTCTCAAGACTCTACATGAAAATGTCAAAGTGTGAAATAATTTGATCATTATCTGGAGGCGTTTACAAATGTTAGATATATTTAACCTTATTTCCTTGTCAGAAGTAACGATAAGTAGTCTAGAAACTGCTAGGTTTAATAAACTTGGATATATTGAATAAACTCCACATCTTAGTGTTATTGTGGCAATTAGATAAGTGTAAGGCATTTAGTGCTGTGTCCTTTTTAACCCATAGCCATAGGGTGCCAATGGAATTCAAATATGTTTTAAACAATCAACATGGTCACGTTTTATGTCAGTTTTTATAATCGGAATAATAATAATAGCATACATGTAAGTTCTTTTTACATATTTACTGATTTAGGTGAACAATAATATATTCTATTTACATTGAGAATAATTAATAATTTTATTTCTACCACGGTATCCCAGCCACAGCTATTCTTGTCATCTTATTGTCGTTACTTACATTTGCAACAAGAATGTCGTCCTAAAATACACTATCTGATTTGAAAATAAACCATTTGTTAATAAAAAAAAAATGCATGTTTATTGTTGAACTAGTCATTGTCATAGAAAAAGATTTGGTACCGTGTTTCTTTCTCCAACCAGAAGGGTATGCTTGTCTTTACCTAACCCGTGGCGCCAGTGTGAAAGAGATTTATGTTGTAGGTAACATGTGTTTTGAAATATCTGTGATCTATTCATGTTAAAGTGCATGATATTTAAACTTGGATATGATATTTAAAATATTAAGTTATCCGTATTCATTTAAAGAATAGATATCAGTGGGTGCATTGTTTGATAAAGGGGTCTAGTGAAAAGGTGTTTTCTGAAAATAGACAGCGGAACCATAGTTTGACGGCAAAGGTTAAAGGGACAATAACACTCTTGCTGGCTTGACAGGTCAAGAAAAACAATAAGCCTTATTCTAACTACAAGATGTTTAAGTGTCCTACCTGTTGTGCAAATTATCCATTAGAACCTATCTTACGTGTCCAGAGGGTTCGAAAATATGTTTAAAGGGTCAATCCCGATAATGTTTTTGAGAATAAAACTCTTTAATTTTGTGTTAAAATCCATTAAGATCCCATACCTTAGGGCCGAGCAACTAACTAAATATATGTGATACGTTTTCAAACAACTTAAACCCACAGTCTTCATCTTGAAATGGAGTCCGGTGTCCCAAACTGTCTTATGCGGTGATTTGATAAAACCAGAGTTATATTTTATAAAAATAATGTGTCGGTGAAATTAACCTTTTGTTATCAAGTACAGCACATGGACCATTCACCGTGTAGACCCCTAAAGGAACGGGAATCGATTATCGGGTCACCCAACGTAAGAATTGACCCGAAATCTTAAAAAGGTTACGTGCCCGGATAAGCTAATTTAACGCTCACATCCAAACGACTCAATATTTTGAGCTGAAATTTTGAGTCAGAGTATATACACCAGTCTTCTATATTTTGGCGTTTAAATTTTATACGTAGTCGGACTTTTATTTTAGAGGCTCTGTTCTATTCGGGACTGTCCCTTTAAATCCAAGTTGCATTTGAAAGTGCTTACGTAAGGCTTTGTATCATTTTTTAATCGAAATATTGTAAAATAGTACAAATTGTTGACCTAAATAAAGATTGGAACATATTATTCAGTTACAACAAGAGTGGTATTGGGGCTTTAAATTGTGGTATTGGGGCTTTAAATTATGTCTATACATATTTTTTGACGTGATTTTGATTCCAGTGAGTTGATCGATGTTGTATTATATTTGTTATGGAACTATATAGGTTAATTATGTAATGGACACATGTTTATTGCATATGGCACTAAAAGTTTTACATGATTTTTCTATAGATATATGGTTTATGTGATCGTGACTATAGATATATGGTGTAGGTATTGTTAATGTTAGTGTGCCTACTACATGCCGATATTTATAAGCAATTTTGGTTAACTGTCATGGAGAAATAGGTAAAAGGTTGTTTTTTTATGTACCGCGCTTGCAGTGAATGAACATGCTTCTCCATAAACTGCAAATTTATCAGTGTGACTGTCTTGGGAAAATAGGTAATAAGTTTTTTTGTGTGTATCGTACCTGCAGTGAATGAACATGTTTCCCCTTAATCTCCAAATTTTTTTCTAGTAGCATTAATTGTAATTTCCTGGTTAACTAAATTCAATAGAGAATTTATTTAGAAAGTATTTTAAGGATGATTTTTGTATTTTTTTTGTTTGTTTATGTCGTTAAAAACGTCCCGCTTCCACACTTTTAACCCAACTGCTATGAATATACGGAATTTTACTTGTACACGATTAATAAATATTTTTCCGGTGTTTTATGGTGTTTTGTAGAACTTCATGGCGCGCGGTTAACACTAGATAGAAGTTTTAAACTGGATGTTGGATAGAAGACACATTTTGTGGTGTAACAACTTGAGGTTTTTATATTCTAGCAAAGATGAATCATTTCGCATCCTTCGTTATCAGCAATCTACTATTCCTGGTGAACGGGTACATAGTAGAATTATTCCGTAAATGTCTACACCTGCGAGTAGAATTCCAAACGAGCAGGAATACATTTTGTTTTGCCAACGACGTCCGATGGAAAAGGCAGACTTTTGGATTATTTTGTGCAAATCAATGTAACGGCGGGTATTAATGGCTGTAAAAGTAAAGAAACATTAAAGTTTCTTGCAATCTGTTTAACAGTGCAAGCTAGTGAGATATTTTGAGGCGTGAACCCCAAATGATGATTATTTTCTCTGTAATCCTAAAATGTTTGAGCACCACCCCCACCCTCAATTAGTAGACGTGTAATTTTCGGGACAGTTGCCATGTTCAGCTTATCAACCATGTAGGGAGAGAATGGGTCAAGACCATGTTATTCGACATTTTGGAAACATCAACAAGCGAATGAGGTAACCTTAAAGCGAGAATTTCATAGTCAAAACATAATTATTTCTATGTCTTTTACTCAATAGGTTGTCAACTCACTATTATACGATCATAGGCATTATTTCCGACACTTAAAATTCATTGACACAATTGCCTCCCTTATTTTCCTATTCCCCCAATGGAATAGGTATCTTCCAACATTTGAAGTTAAAAATAATATTTTTGCCAATTTCTCAACTGACAATAATGAATTTTAGGGATTAATAGGATTATTCTTTAACAAGGTAGATTACCATCTATGTTAGGGCTTTTTAAAAATACATTTTAAAAATTTAACTTAAAAAAGATGGTAGTCCAGGGGAAATGTCGAAGCTAAATTCTGAAAAAACACCGACAATTAAAACAAAAAGTGAGCATAATGAGTTCATCAACTGCAGGTATGGAATAATAGAGGACCGAGACACGGCTTTTCTGCTTGACACCGAGACCAGTCTTTCAATGGTTTCTATCGACCACAACAGGTTTTGGGGGATACCCGAACTTTTAACCGTAAAGTTTGCGGAACTCTTCTTTGGTAGAGCGGCGATGAAAGTTGTTACGGATGGGGAGTCCATCAAATTTCAATTTGCAGTAGTTGATATGCTTACGCCTGTTATTATTGTCCCTTGCCTTTCGAAGAAAGCAGGGGACTATTAAAATGGGTTCGTCCGCCTGTCTGTCTGTCTGCCCGTCTGTCACACTTTTTGGGCCACAATAACTCTCATTCTAATTTAGCTAGAATATTCAAACTTAGGGGGGTGTTCATTAGGTCATTACCTTGACCGAGTTCGAAGATGAGCATTTTCCGCTAAGGGGAAGCAGAGATAAGCAATTTGATTGGTTGATGCTTTGGGACACGATAACTTAAGTTGTAATTAAGTGAGAGTGATGAAACTTAGCAATTTTTTTTTCATCAATACCTTGACTTAGTTCGATAATGAGCATTTTCTGCTCAGGGTAAGCAGAGTGATAAGCAATTGTATTGGCCTCGACTTAGGAACGTAATAACTTTCCTTCTAATTGAGCTAGGATATTCAAACTTGATGTAGATGTTTATTAGGTCAATACCTTGATGGAGTTCGAAGATGAGCATTTTATATTTAGGGTAAGCAGAGATAAGCAATTTGATTGGTTGATGCTTTGGGACGCAATAACTTTAGTTGTAATTAAGTGAAAGTGATGCAACTGGGTATATAGTTTCATTTCATCAATACCTTGACTAAGTTCAATAATGAACATTTTCTGCTGAGGGTAAGCAGAGCGATAAGCAATTTGATAGGTCTAGACTTTGGCACACAATAATTCTCCTTCTAATTAAGGTGAATGCCTTGATGGAGTTCGATGCTGAACATTGTCCGATTCTATCTGATAGAGAGTGATGAAACTTAGTGTATAGTTTGATTGCTCAATACTTTTGAAAAAATAAATATGCGATTAATTAATATGTGTCATCTATTTATTTTGGTATTTCGGCGGGGGACATCAGCCTCACTGTTGGCTTGTTGGATTTCATTTTGCTAGGGATCAGAAGATACGGGTGTTACTGATGTGAAACATGGAGCTAATGGTAAAGGAAAGGGGGGATGGTGGTTTCCTATGCCAAAGCCAAAGGAATTTTTGTATAACTAGGAAGGACACCCGAAACCTTCTCTTCTGAGCGTTCATAACTCACTCTGTTTTCTAATGCACTTCAAAGATATCAGAATTACATTTTACCATTGTCGATAGAAAGGGAAAACTTCATGAAAACGCGGAAGAACTTGGAAGCATGGCAGTTAATGTTATCGTTTCAGTGAGAACCCGGATTCACAGGACGTTACACGGCGTGTTTTACTCTTGCGAGTCATCCGGGCAACAAAATTATTTTAAGCGCCCTACAGGCGCATCAAACTTTAGTTAGAAAACCTACGTGGAATCAAATTACATACGGTACAAATCTCCAGAAATTACTCCTAATGACAGATACTATTTTATAAGGAAATGGGGTATACTCCACGAAAGCAATGCAATAGTTAAGAATGCCACAACGAAGCGATGAGTGGACAGTGGTACTGTTGGTCAGGCTTACGGGATGATTGGACGCCTCGGTAAGCTTAATCCTGACTTTTCTTCCACCTCTGCGTTTTAGGGAGTGGTGTTCCTTGTTTTGTTTTCAGAATTTTTCTATGCCGTAGATGATGTGAGGATACATTTTGTTTCTTCCCTTTCTAAAAGAGTGTGAAAAACATATGAAAGTATACCACTTTACCTGCAAATGTCCGTTTTCTGGATGCAGTATAACTGGATACTTCACATGGCGACACACTTGTGGAAACTGGGGCTGCTGATGAGATGAAAGCTAACATGGTAATGGTGGAAGAAGTACAAAAGGCTAACCCTGAGACAGATGGTCTATTGATTGTAGTCCTGTTAGTGTAGTAGATTCAGAGTCGCGGAGACGTGTTTTATGTTGCGCAACATACACAACCTTCAGTAACTTCCTGGATATCAGAACAAAACTGTTCCAGACGATAGTAGAAGAGGATTGAACTGCAGTGAATGAACGTGGTTCCCCATAATCATCGAAGTTATCAGTGCGAGTATTTTGTGAGCAGTGTAATGTCTGGTTAACTGAATTTTTTATATTAAGGGTGATTTTTTTGTGTTTTCTTTATTTGTTTATCAGACTATCCTCAACGAATCTTACTTGTATTTGGTGAATAAGAATTCTTCTTATGTGTAATACTGTTTTGTGGAAATTTGTGTGTGGTCACTTTCTCCGTCCGAATACTTCACTTCGCCAAAAACAACAATCATTTCACGTACTGGTCAGCACAGTCTCTGGTGATAACATCTTAAAATATCAAAAATATATCAATATTCGTGATAAATAATCTTTTCCAAAATTAATCATCCGGATTTATCAATTATGAATTTACAATCAAAAGGTATCCGCTATCATCGCCTAAAATTAGCTTTATTAAAATTTAGAGCTAGGGGTTTGACGGAGATTCAAATCCCTTTTTATTCTCTCTGTATCTCAGTTAATTCCTTGACCGTGTATAAGTCTAAAATATCATGGTTAGGTTTGAACAGAGAGAGTAAATGCGTTATATTTAAATCGATTTGTCGTTTGCATGTGAAAGCCCTCGTAAAAGGAATAGATTTATTTCAATTTCCCATTATTCTTGTCAGATAATCTCTGACTAAGATGTAAACTAAGATATAACTTTCGCGAGTATTTAAATGGAGAAATGCCACAAGTTCACAAACATATAATATTATATTACGAAAATTGCTCAATTTGTACTGTTTTTTTATATTTTTTTTATTAAATAACGACAACGACCATCATTTTTTAGACAAAAGATGGATATCCATTGTTAAAAGCCATTTTGTAATAATGGGCAATAGCAGTTTTGTAATCATCGTAACATTTAGATTAATTTCTCTTTTTAAAGGAGTCATTCCAGATTATTTTTGGCTGAATCAGTCAGACTATTTCTTCGCATTTTTTGTGGTTAATTTGTGTACTTAAACCCAATACCCTGTGGAATCTTGTAATAACCCGAATGTCATTGCCTTCAACGTTAAAAAGCCATCTTTGCTACTTTTGAAAAGAACAAAGTTAGCTTTGATTTAGCTGACATTATAAAGTATTGAATTGTGCACACATGGACTTGTGTTTTTTTTTCGATCAGTGATGTATCAAGTTTTTATAGGATTAAGTCAAAGTCTACTTTTTAGAAACTCGGTGTGTGAACGTTAGCTTTTATTGAAAAATTGTGAACGAACAGAGAGTATCACCTCGCAAAACAATGCAATAATTTTTTAAAAAAAACGACAGATTTGTGCCACTTAAAAATACATTCCCACTAAAGTATTTATCGGGTGGTTAGGGCAAATTTGGTAGACATGGGAAGTACAGTCGCCAAAATCTTACTATAAAAATACTTGTCACCCCCAAAACACCCACAGGATACGCACCAGGTAGAAATGTCAGATTATCAAACATGGCTGCTAAGAATAGATTTTTTTAGTAGCTTGTGGTATCTCCACTCGAACACAGGAGGAATTTATTTTGAGCAGATTTTTGATAGATTCATTTTAGTTTGAATATGTTTTAGTCCACAGGTAATTTGAATCGAGCAGACAGGTTTGTTTTAATTAATGTAGAATGGTAATCCATCGATCAGTGATTCTTTCCCTTTCCCTTTTTCGGGTGTTAAGAAAGGCAATTTCTATGACATACATACGGAGGCAATCTGGTTTTGTTAAAGGGGCATTATGTAAGATATGGATAAGAACTAGTCATTCTTGCTATAATAAACGTTCGAAAGTAGGTGATGTCAAATGAATAATTTGAAAATTTGATTCAAATAACTCTCTTTCAAGCACAGATATTCGCCTTTGAAGGTTTGACAGACGTGTGCAATAATTTCAACCACGGTCCTGGTTGATCAAAGCAAAGTCTCGAATTGTCTTGGTTCCGCCATATTGATTAAATCAAAGTATCACTGTACCGTTTTAATTTGTTTAATATCGGAGAAATCTGATGCCATCCAGAGTTGATTAAGGCCTAGATCAGTTAATTAATATATAATTAATACCTTAGAAAACATTTCAGGCCCAAAGAAAGACCTGCTATATGCAGATTTAGCTCATGGATAATGCATGTTTAACTCCTGTTTACATTTCAAGGAACAATTTTTTTTATTTGCGATATTAAAAAAAATGTCTCTACTAATTAGTTTTTTCGGCACAATGTTAAAGTTGATTGGTAGCTTCCCTTAGGAAATGAATTTTAATATATGTATAATATATATATATATATTTTCTTTCCGTCAAACATTGTCTTTATGGAACAGACACAAATTGTAGGTCGAATTTCATGGTATTCGATCACATAAATTTGAGGGTTTCATGAGTAGTTTGGAGTCGAAAATCCTTTACGCTCAAATTGGCTATTACCAGAAAGGTTATAGGAGACTGAAAAAGTTGTTTAAAGTTGAACATTAGCATATTTTTGGCTCCCGATATTTAAAAAGTCATAATGAAAATTTTTAAAAAGGAAAAATGTACCAACAAAAAAAAACAATTTATGCATATCTGATTTTTGCCACGAGTGACGTCAAAAATCACAGAGGTTTTATATATCGCTATTGGAATTCGATATAGGCCGTAGCGCACATAGTATGACGTCTTCATTAGCCAAGTTCGGAGCAGATCAGTAGGACGTTAAACCCCATAATTTCAAAACATTTCACGCGGAAGAATAGGACGTTGAACTCCATTCAATTTTATTTCCGTCATTTTCGGGAGCCAAAGTAGTTTAATGAATGTGGATCTATTTAGCAAAACTTGTGTGGAGAATGATACGGCGTCGTGTCACGCGATTTAGCTTGAGCTCATTAATTCTCGGGTGTTTCCGTAATTGGGGAAATTCGAAAGTGTTTTTCAACGTTACTTGTTACCAAAAGCTTGGTTTATCTTTAAAATAATTCTGAAATGCGTTACACAGTGAACATAGTAAATGATTTTAAAAAATCAAACTTCTACGATAGCATTCTCTTTTAAAGCGAGATTTTCATATTTTCTAAGAAAGTCGAAACATAATTATGTCTATGTCTTTCGCCCAATAGGTTATCAACTCACTGATTATGCGATCGGGGGCATTATTTCCCAACCTAAAAAAAAAATTGACACAGGAAATAATAAGACAATTACCTCCCTTGTTTTCCTATGTCCTCCATGGCATAGCTATCTTCAAACGTTTGAATTTGAAGTTAAAAAGGATATTTTTGCCAATTTCTCAGCTGGCAATAGTGAATTATAGGATTAATAGGATTACTCTTTAACAAGGTATAAGGACTGTTTATGGATACCATCTAGTTTAAGGCCTTATTTAAATAAATTTTAAAATATAATTTAAAAATATGAAGTATGCTGCTGATAACATACTCTTCAAAAAAAAATATAAAAAAATAGGGGATATTCAGAAACAATACAAAACTGCGGAAATGCACTGCTGTTTTATTAGAGGCAACCATATTGGGAACATCTCACTGTGCCCCCTGCTATTGTTCTCATGGGGGGATTAGTCAAGCAAGGGGATTATTGAATACAATGGTGTTAAAGGTATAGTCTATTTTTAAAAACTACTTGAATTAAACTAATAAACAACTTTATTCACAATAAATGTAACAACAAATAATGTAACAACAAATACATGTATCAAACATATTTCATAACCCTACTAAATAGGATATGGCGTCGGTGTATTCAATTGCACTTTTTACTCTGTACTTATACCCCAAATTTACTAAATTTTGACCGCTCTGATAATTAGGAATAAACAGTACGCGAACTTGAGCCATTTTAAAAGATATAATGTAATTGGGGGTGACAACTATCCTTATATAATGATAGTGAGTTTCTAAAATATATACTTGATTGATTTATGATTACTGTCTGAATAGAAGGTAGGTAAATAATATTTAAGATACTCTTTAACCGATGACACGTGAACTTAACTTATATATTTTAATCATTAAAAAAATATTAAATCTTAACTAGATGAACAGCACTAATAAGGATACAGTCTATAATCCTTTGCTTACTTAAGTTTTCACACCACTAGCCTGTAACACCAGTTGATTAGGGGGCACAGTGAGATTAAACCACCATATTATGTTAATAACAGGCCAATTGCCTACATATGAACATAAACAGTTTTTTTTCTAAACAATATTTTTATTCATTAAATCTGATTTTTAATCGGGGAACAGGCTTTGCCTATGTATAACCCCCTTCTCTGATTTAAATACATGCACACGTTATAAAAGTATATACCTACATAAATATAGAACCTATAAAATGAATGAAATGGGGTTTAACGTCCTACGCTTAAGCACCTAACCTGGGCTAATTGAAGACGGGGTATAGAACCTATAGGATACATAATGGATAATATAGAGACTCTTAATTTATTTGTTATTTTATTTTTATTTTGTTTTATAATAAATATGTTAGTGGAAATATGGGCGGCTTACCTGACAGCCTCATTTCACTCGCAAAAAGATACACTCACAAAAGTGAAAATGGACGTTTTTGATTTTTGTCTTCATAATGAGTAAATTGCTCCACCAATCCTCGCATTCAGCAATTCGCCGTAGCATGCTCATTATTATCATCTGACCCACTCCTCTTGCAGTAACACGGCGAATACTTGCAGTGTTGTCCGTTGTTAATCGACGAACATGTATCCCGATCAAATTAAACGTTACACACTAAAGCAAAGATACGCTAAACAGTAAATCTTATGCATTAGTGCGACGGCCAGATCAAAGATATAAATTTACACAAAGCCTCGTAATATTAATATCCTCTATTGAACTCTTCAGTGTGATAAATACGAAGTAAGTCTTACCTGGACTAACTATATAGGGGCCAGACTTCGCGTTGCGGTTAGGTGTATCTTCCTTCCGTCTCCTCGAACCGTCATAATAATAATAATCATCCTCAATAGATATAGCGCAGTAATACTTTCATCTTTTAGATGCCTTTTTTAAATTAATTCTGTCAAGATGGAAATTAAAAGATTTAAGAGATGGTATTGAACATTTACTTAGTTGCTTGTTTGTCCCAATTACCGGGGCCTGTTTCAAGAAAACCCAAATTTTAATCAAATTTTGCCCGGGCAAAATGTCCCTCATTGTACACTGTATGGCGCGTGCCCTTCTTCATAAGCCCAGTTTGGGCCTATTCTGATTTTGTAAGTAGAACCAAGCATTTGTCATCTAACCCTCAACAAAAGAAATACTTGCCCACTAAACTTACACAAACGTTTAAATAATTTTATGCTAATCATCAAACCAGATTAATACATTATTTAATGCATAGCTATAATTGACATACCTATTCTCCATTAGCAACTAGTTTTCAATGGAATAGTTCTACATCGAATAACGCTAATCGATGAATCGATAAAGTAGATTCTTTGTTTTGTCTTCTTGCTAGATTTTTGAACGTGCTATTTTTTATTTATGGGGATTAAAATATAGAAGAATGTCGATAAACGTAGTGGAGGGATGTAACACATTGTTCGTAGGTTAGTATTTTTTTATAATTTAGATTTGAAACAAATACGGGATTACAGACCAGTAATATTTGGCCCCGAAACAAACACAGGGTATGCATTGGGGTCCTAGCCTATAATGATAAAAAAAGAAAGAAAGAACCGAATTTGTCGTTTTAGTTGGTACATTTTTCCTTTTTAAAAATTTTCATTATGACTTTTAAAATATCGGGAGACAAAAATATGCTAATGTTCAACTTTAAACAACTTTTTCAGTCTCCTATAACCTTTCTGGTAATAGCCAATTTGAGCGTAAAGAATTTTCGACTCCAAACTACTCATGAAACCCTCAAATTTATGTGATCGAATACCATGAAATTCAACCTACAATTTGTGTCTGTTCCATAAAGACAATGTTTGACGGAAAGAAAAAATATATATATATATTATACATATATTAAAATTCATTTCCTAAGGGAAGCTACCAATCAACTTTAACATTGTGCCGAAAAAACTAATTAGTAGAGACATTTTTTTTAATATCGCAAATAAAAAAAATTGTTCCTTGAAATGTAAACATGAGTTAAACATGCATTATTCATGAGCTAAATCTGCCTATAGCAGGTCTTTCTTTGGGCCTGAAATGTTTTCTAAGGTATTAATTATATATTAATTACCTGATCTAGGCCTTAATCAACTCTGGATGGCATCAGGTTTCTCCGATATTAAACAAATTAAAACGGTACAGTGATACTTTAATTTAATCAATATGGCGGAACCAAGACAATTCGAGACTTTGCTTTGATCAACCAGGACCGTGGTTGAAATTATTGCACACCTCTGTCAAACCTTCAAAGGCGAATATCTGTGCTTGAAATAGAGTTATTTGAATCAAATTTTCAAATTATTCATTTGACATCACCTACTTTCAAACGTTTATTATAGCAAGAATGACTAGTTCTTATCCATATCTTACATAATGCCCCTTTTTAACAAGACCAGATTGCCTCCGTATGTATGTCATAGAAATTGCCTTTCTTAACACCCGAAAAAGGAAAGTGAAAGAATCACTGATCGATGGATTACCATTCTACATTAATTAAAACAAACCTGTCTGCTCGATTCAAATTACCTGTGGACTAAAACATATTCAAACTAAAATGAATCTATCAAAAATACGAAAATGCGATTTTTTTAACAATCAAAGGCCATAACCCAGGAAGTTACTTTCGTATATATGTGATTATCAAAAGTAACCAATAGCTTAGTGTGTACCGATGATATATTCACATGTTTTAATCGGATAAAAAATGCGACCTCTAGAGAAAAACGTGATTTTTTGTACAATCAAGGGTCATAATTCAGGAATAAAATAAAATCAAATACGAACAATCGTAACCATTAGACACATTCGAAGTCCTAAAAAAACGGTTACGATCTGGTATGTATGATTATCGAAGGAAATCAAGATCTGTGGGTTATAATGATGTATTTCAAGTTTCATCAAAATCGGATCAAAATTGTGACTTCTAGACCGACAACCTTGATACACCAGATGTTTACACTATTTGCTCACAAAGGGTGGCCATTTTGTCGAGCACTTTTGGCCCGATTTTCACGACATTCGAACACAGCCATCATTACGGTGTAAAGGTGATATATTCAAACGTTTTTTAAATCAGATAATAATTGTGACCTCTAGAGGTACAAGCTAAACGAGGGGAGGCCATTTTGTCCGGTAGTTCTAGTCCGATTGTGCGTAACGTTGATATTTTCGATTTTTTTTTTAAATCGGATAATAATTGTGAATTCTAGAGGGACTAAAAGCTGAAAAGGTGATTATCCGTACAACAAGGGGCCATGATTCCAGAAGTTAGAATCCGATATGAGCGAATATCGAAAGAAACCTAGATCTTTTGGTAATAAACATATATTTCTCATCAAAAACGTTCATCAAAATCGGATCAATATTGGGTCAACACCCTTGATACACCATATTTTTACACTATTGACGTACAAGGGGCTGCCATTGAGTCAGGTAGTTTTGGTCCAATTTTCACGAAATTCAAGCTTCATGGTCATAAATTCGAATGTTTTTTTTTAAATCGGGTAATAGTTTAGTCCTCTGGAAGTTTCGATCCAATATGCGCGAATATCGAAAGTAACGAAGATCTTTGGGTTAAAACTTGCATTTCAAGTTTCATCAAAATCGGCACAAAATTGTGACCTCCACAGAGTTCACAGCCTCGCCATGATGGTTTAACGGTGATATACATGTGAATATATCATCGGTACACACTATAGCTATTGGTTACTTTTAATAATCACATATATACGAAAGTAACTTCCTGGGCTGGGTTATGGCCTTTGATTGTTAAAAAAATCGTATTTTCGTATTCTCCACAAGTTATTTTTTTACCGATTTTAAAAAAACAGTTACATATATCACCATTTCTCCATAATGAAGGTTCAATTAGAGTTTCGGGAAAATTGAAATGAAACATTTACTCACTTGATTTGCCTTGAATGTGAATGTGTAGACAATGACACGGGGACTTGGTGGAGAGTTCTAAGCCAAATACGATATACACTGCACCTACTTTCACATCCAAGGCAAATCAGGGGTAAAATGTTTAGAAACTTTTTAGTATAACCTTTTTGAAACCTAGGGGGTGAAGGGGGGGGGGGATTTCTTACTCTGCAGGGTGTACTCTTTAATTAAAATTAGTACCTCGGATATATGAATATAACCTTTTTCTAGTCCCCGGGGTCCATATTTAGGTGTCAGTTTGGGTTTTCCCAGGGTCAAAACTTTCTGTTATGGACAATTTCGTACAAAGTGAGGTGTACTCATTCATTTAAAATTGTTTTGGTCGGTACCTCGAATGTATGAGTGTAAACCATTTTGAGAGTCACCAGGGCTACACTCAGGGTCTTGACCCCGGCAACGCCCACTTCTGGGCATCACAGGTTAGTATGTAACTGCCTATATGGTCAGATATTAGTACCCATTCGTCTAGTTTCCATCCTCTGGCTGACTATGGACTTGGAATGGATGAAACAATGGTGCATTTTTATTTACTTATTATTTATTAATACTACTTTAAACAGTACCTTGACTACCTTTATAGTGACTCTCTTTAAACAAAAACCCCATTAACCTGTAGTTTATAGATTTAACATACTGGATCAATGTTTAAATACATATTATCGTCGTTATCGTAGATTCTCATTGATTTCATCACCTATGAGCGTCATGCACAGGAAATGTTCATGTAGTTTAGGTCTTCCCTTATCTAGAAAGATGTTGACAGCGTTTCCTGTGTTTGCTGCAGCACAAACAGAGGGAAACCAGTCTGGCTTCTGGATATGCCAACTCTTGGCATTTTTAGGGCCATTGTTAATACATAATGGGGTAGGTACTTGGGATTCTTTGACTTGATTTTACTAAAGACATATGGCTTCGATGACAATTGGATCATATTCGTATGTTGTACCCCAACACATATGTTTCATATTACCCAAAAAAATAAAATATATTATGGACACAATATATAAGATATAGTGTGGTTTTTATTTTGAAACCTTAACCAAAACCCAAAATGTTGCGTGAAAAGAAATTCACAATGTTAAGATATAAATATTTGCATGAAACTACAGCAAATTTGGAATGCGTTACGCATACCTATTTGGATCGTTAGGAACATTATAGCTTCTGATAGATGCACAGAAGTAGGATACCTGTTTCTAAGATCCCCTAACCTTGGACGAACCCGTTTTATTGACTAATATTAGGTGATCTTACTTGGAAAAGATTGGCTTCTCATATCCAATATTTAAGACAACCTAAACATGTTACCATTGGTACACGAATCATGTACCATAATGCGTTTCACTGCCATTTGTAACAACAAGGGACTCGAACAACGAGACTAGAAATATTTCATAAGTCTTGACAAACGGTGACGCCATAATTTTATTCTTATCAGGAGAGCATACACAATAAATACGCAAGGAATATCCATTCCATTTCGATTTTTGGCATATTTCACCGAACATAACTGATTAAAAATTACAGTAAAACAGAAACGATTGAATGTAAATCAATTTATATACATTCATAGTACATTATTATATGTTTTGCGACCCATTTGTGTCAATTTCTATGTCCTAAAATATTAGCGGTTTAGCTTCTTTAAAATAATAGAAACATCCCATTCGCTTAAAAAATATATGGCATAAGATGTTCTTCCTATTTGTCTAATCCTATATTATTTGCCTAATCCTGGGCTCCATTAGATAGCGTGAGAACTAAAACACGACATAATTATCTCCTGTAGACACCAAGGACTTAAAGCGTGAAGAGCATAATCTTCATTCTGATATAGTCAGTATTTTTGACACCGGTATATTTTATACAATTACAACTGTGGTTGCTTTTATTAGTCATCAGAGGGGTGTTGGATGGCTGATTGGTTAGCGTGGTTTCGAGTCTCGGTTGTACGTGGAAAAGAGTAGGGTCGCCTGTCCAACCTCGTGGGTTTTCTCCGGGTCTTCCGGTTTCCTCCAACGCGCAAGCGAATTATTGAAATAAAATCAAACTATATGTTAGTCCCGAAACTATATAGTTTGTGTCGAGTGGACGTTAAACCCCATTTCTCTATATCTCTATTAGTCATTATATATCTACATAACGTACTGTGTAAGTGAATTATCCGATGCCCGATCAACAATTGGCTTGCGAACGCCATAGATGCTACATTTTGAATGGATATTGTTACGGATATAAAATAGGATTAGTGCTGTGAATGAGCATAAGCCGCGACAAAATGTGAAAGTGTGAAAAATGTAATGTGAAAGTGTGTCAAAATTACAAAATGAAAAGAAATGTGAGACAAAACGTAGGAATGTGACTGAGAGTGGCGCACATCTGAAAAGTGTCGAGACAGTTAAAATGATGACTCTTTGACCATAACATGTTCAAAACATGTTGGAGATTTTCAAATACATATGTAAATCATGATTTTGTTATTTTTGTCCCTTTTCAACTGATACACGGCCACTTTTCAAAAGTGTCCGTGAAAAGTGTCCGTGTATCGGTGTATACCCTCTCATTTTCATCAAAAAGTCGAGGAAAAGTATGGGTATAATGTTAATTAGACGTGCTTGAAATCCGAGTATAGACTGAGTATTGAGGTAGATATTATGTTATCGATCCGATCGATCGTAAATGGCTAATTCAATCCTTATTTTTATAATAAACTGTAATCAAACTGTGTTATTTTTAAATCACCACGTAACGTGATGAAAATGTAAATAATGAATCAATTCCCTACGAAGAACATTACAGCGTGTATTACATACTTCACAGTCCGTTGTGTATTTGCAGCCAAATAGCAATTATATTTTCGCTTCAGGTATATTAAACATATTTTTATTTTTACGCATAGATATAACAGGTGTTCAAAGTTTGACATTTTGATAATAAATACACTAATCATTTTATTGAAACACAACTATGAATTTCCAATTATAGTAAAAACTATAGTTTTCCTCGAAACAACTTTGATAGAGTTTATACAAAACACCTATGCATTAATTACAATATCTAGTAGATTAATTTGTAGTATTCAAGAATATTTTTTAAAATTTAAATCCGTCTAAAGGTTGCAGTGCTATATAGGAAAAACATTTCAGCCGGGCAAAATATTCTGTTTTACTATGTTCACAAACACGTTGTTTACTAACCGAATTTAACGTCACTTAAAAAAAATCTATGTCAAATATAAATAAAAATCTAGTCCTAACGATCGATTGCTAATAGTGAATGGTTTCCAAAATTATAAAGGTATTGAACATGAGTTACAAATTGAAGGATGGGGTAGATTTTAAAGATTAACTTCTAAGAAAGCGTTGTACATCAGGCCCCGTCTTTCATTAGCCCAGGTAAGGTGCAGAAGCGTAGGACGTTAAACCCCATTTCATTCATCCATTGTACATCAAGCGCTCAATCTCCGCGTGCAACCTTTGACGTCATACAATAAAGACATTCCTAATCGTCGGGCTGTAATTCCTGGCGCGCTCCATGAGTTTTATTTCTCAGGGAATCCAGTATTTTGCTAGTTAGATTGGGTATTTCTACTTTCCATATATACCAAAATTGCCATACTTTTATTGGAAATAACCACCCGATAAATACTTCTCTGGGAACGTATCTTTAATCTTTATAAAAACAACAGCGTATAAAAACGAATTATGGTTGCACAACAGTATATTATGGTTGCACAACAGTATATTATGGTTGCAGTATATTATGCATGAAAAGGCAATATAACACTCCTTCCGTTTAATTTATTTTCAGGTAACAGATGCTTATAACCCGGTGAAGCTACAGTATATTAATACAAAATGGAGATCTTCAGTGATGGCGGATCTGTGCACTCTTTGACCAACCAAACAATTTTGACGTTGTATCACAACCTGACCGCCGAAACTTCTTCGCAGTCGGGCATGACGGAAGGAATATGTATAGACAACAGTACGGACGAATATCAACATTTTTACCGCACAGCCCAGTATATAACGGGAATGATAATTTATCCGGTGTTGTGTATCATTGGAATAACTGGAAATGTATTAGCGCTAGTGATTCTCAGTCACAAGAACATGGCGACTTCGACCAATGTGTACCTCTCGGCCTTAGCGGTATCGGATACCATTAAATTATTAAACGATTTACTTTATTTCATAATGTTAGTGATTTCTACAGATAATCCGAGTGCGGGGCAACGAATGATGATCAGTCTTTACCCGTTCGCACATTATATTTTCAACATGTCCGTTTGTGTTACAGCATGGTTAACGGTCTCCGTTGCAGTGGAGCGATACATCTCAGTGTGTTACCCGACCCAAGCCAAGCAACTCTGTACCATTCCACGAGCCAGACTTGTGTGCATTGCCGTTTTTGTGATCATGATTTTATTGTCCCTTCCCTCAGCATTGCGGTATAAGCCAATGGTGTCCTTTGATTCTACGCATAATGTTTCATGCCATGTGATTGGTTTAACCGAACTTGGTGCCAACACCGCCTTCATGGTACCTTACCAGTGGATCCAAAACTCTTTGCGATCCATAATCCCACTGATTGTTCTAATATACCTAAATGTACGCATTATAAACGAACTCAGAAAAGAAAGAGTAAAGGGAAAGAAACTATCTTCCAGAAACAAGATTACTTTAATGCTGATTATCATTGTTGTGGTGTTCGTCGTGTGTATAACCCCTGATGCCATAATGTCTACTTTCTTCGGATTTGGTTATGTAGATGAAAGCAATTTGGTTAAAGGTATAAGAGAGATCACAGACTCTTTATTGGCTGTTAATTCAGCCTTTAATTTTCTTCTGTACTGTTCTTTGAGTACGGCATTTAGAAATACCCTAATAACCTTGTTCTGTGGATGCAAGAACGAGTGGCATAATCGCATTACGAAGCGTAGTATTCGTAACGGATCTCTAATTCGAGGTGAAAAAAATGGTCGTAAGAACTATAACACAGGAGAGGAAACGCACTTGTGAACCAGGAACCTGTGATATGTTTATGTGACAGAACGTTGATTTAATCAGGAATAAAAAAAAAATTAAATGGCACTGTTCCATGTATGAATGGAACGATTAAACCCTTGATGCTTATCGTTTAGATAAAAAAAGGGTAGAAGTGTTTAGTGCATGGTATATTTATCGTCGTTTAAAAAGCGTAAGATGATAGCGATTAGTTAGGGGTAGCGTTATTCATACTTCTGTATAAAGCATAGTGGACAAGTTTTATTGTTTTGAGTAGTTTTTGAAAATATCTAATTTATTTTGAATAAGCAACCTTGGACTTAAAGGATCGGACCCACTATGTTTCATTTCCAAATAGAGTATCAGATTGGGAAGATTTGATGTGTTATTTAGTATAGAGATCAGGCAAGATATTAAGGGACAGTCTGCTTGATGTATTATATTAGCTTAAGGTGTCGACAGAAAAAACGTAAATATTGATATCGCTGCATAAACTTTATCTTATGACGCTTGATTTTCAACGATCACAGTAACCACAAAACTAAGTTTTACAAAAAAAAACTCTGAGCTCTATTATATTCATTCAAGTATTGTTATGGACTAAAGTTTCAAATATCATTCTTACAAATGATACTTAACGACAGCAACATGTGCAAACAAACATGGTAGACCGGATTTAATATTGACGCAGTCAAAAGCGCACATAATAACGATTAATTCCATGTCTATGTTTACAGCATCTTTTTTTTTTTATTTCTACTTTTACAAGCCATTCACCGGTTGAGTAATGAAAAAATGATTATCATATTCTGTTCTCAAAATTTTTAGGTCTAAGTTAAAAATCACTGTTTATGGGAAATATCTCTAATCCAGAAACACAAAACTTTGCACATAGTTTCTTATTAATTTTATGTATTTGATACATAAAAACAACAAACAAGTTTTATAAAGGCCTATACGTAAGCTAAATTAAGATGAACCATTTTTAGAAAATTATTGACTTAAGTCAGAGAATGCCTTGTGAACTCAGGGCCTGAAAACTATGTTTACGAGACTTTAACCCCCATTCTATTCTATTCGCAGAACGCCCGAATTCTGGCTCCCTCGTGTACTCCATGATAGCTTTAAGCTGACAGTACACGCTTATGTTGGTACGCGGTGCGTCCCAGCATGGACCCTATAATATTTTATTATAAGGTCCATGGTTTCAGCTGTATTTATATTTTATCCATGTATGGTCACACATATACCAGGCATTATCATATGAATTTTGTAAATTTGACGTTTGATTTTAAAATGTGGGTTCGGTTTTTGAAATCCAAGAGGATGTCCGTTCTCATTTTCCTATATGTGATGGTCGGTTCATGCACGAGGCAGCGATTGTTTGTCCGTTCACATGACACATTTTCTATTGTTCATTTGATATGCCAGCATTTTATGTTTTGTAGTCATCCATGTCAGTTGGCGGGTGGTCCACAGCTCTTGTAAACTCCACAGATCATGTTTTGGGGGGTTTTGTTTTCAAACTTTCTGTGATTGTTTTCAGATCTGAGAGTTATTGCCTTGGTCACCAAGTCGTTTGAATATTTTAGTGAAACTGGAAACATTTGTTTCAGAAATGCAAATTCCGTTTTCATATGTCATTAGTGATAAGTCCCAGACTCTATACTATCCCCTTCCGTCTGTACAGCCAAGTCTGCATACTTGCCTTAGTAATAGTGGTAAGCCAGTGTCGCAGTTGTCAAGCAACGCAAACATGTCCCGAAATTAAGTTTGGGACTGAAACTTTTTTTTATTGAAAGTAATATTGACCCGCTGATACTGTTGTTTTGATATAATAGTAAGTTCGCATAATTTAATTTTTTTTTTTTTTTTTTTTTTTTTTAGGGATGGGGGGGGGGGGGGGGTTCTCACCATTGTTGATTATTATAAGAAGTGCAACTTCTATTCCGCAATTTTGCATAAATTTGATGTTTTGAAACGTAATCACGTACACTTCAAGTATAAAAATGATCATTCCATTTGTCTTTTATGTATATATATTTTTATTCTTAATATCATACAATAATAATAAGGCGTAGGTTACCTTTCAAGTTTGGAAAATACGTGTAGCTTGTATCATAACTTCTGTACTTTTTTTGCCATTTTGTTTAGTGACGGAGAACAGAATTGCACAACCTGTATAGCCAAGCCCCACGTCCAAGTGCATTTGTTTCTATAATCTCTCGAGAGGGGGTGGGATGGTGTGGGGCTTATTATTGATACCACAGGTCCTTAGTTTATGATTAATATCGACTGATTTGAGCTTGCGTTACGTAAATATAGTTGCCATTTACTATACATGCATTGCATTACGTTCTATTGAACATCTCTACGACGAAACATATTAAATTTTTAATATAAGCTAATATATATTTTGTTTGTAATAATATTGCATTATGTTTCATTAGATTAGTTTCCCTGTTATATGAATGATGTATATAATCAATATTTATTTAAATGTATGTCATAATTCGTTGTAAACATATTAAACTATCTGAATAACAGCCTTTATATTTGCAATTAAGTTACGTTTGACATAGTTGTGTTATTCCAAAATAATCTATGGAATACTCGCTTTAGAAATTACATACTGTCGCGGTACTTGAATGATTGTGTTTTTTGATAGTTTACTCGTTCGTATTTCAAAGACGAAACCAGGGAAAAAGTTTTTTTATTTAACTATTTTGTTGTTTTATTTTCCAACTTATATGACACACAAATCCTGATTGAACTAAGTTATGTTGTCTTACAAAAGGGGCTCCATCGCTTACACTAAACCGTGGCACGTCTTTCTAAAAGTAGCGAAATACCTAGCAATTTAAAAGAGACTTTGCATGGGACACATCTACAGATAACTAATACAATTAGAGTAAAAAATATCAAATATAGGTTATATGTGTTCAATACAAGTGAAATCACACAATAACATTCTTTCAAACTAAATACTTTAAATTTATATTTACTCATATCACAGTCTGTATAGAAATAATTGTGACGGAACTGTATCGATTCATAATTATTGACGATGAGCTTGATGTTTTTGTCTCTACAAAACATGGCTGACATTTAATGATTTTTTCATGTTAAAAATCATTATAACCTTTATAATAGAATACATCTGCAACTGTCGATGTATATAATGTAGTTAATATTTTCATTGTGGTATTCAATTATAATATCATTTTATTGTTGTGATATATTGTAAATATACTCTTTCTTTAACTTTCGATCAAGCAGGGGACTATTAAAATGGGTATCCCCGTCTGTCCGTTTCACTTTTTGGGACCCAATAACTCTCCTTATTGGCGTAGGTGTTTATTAGGCGAATGTCTTGATCGAGTTCGGTGATGAGCATTTTCTGCTGAAGGTAAACCATAGATAGTCGATTTGTTTGGTTCTTCGATTTGGACACGGTAACTTTGAGTCTAATTTTGTGAGAGTGATGAAACCTGGTGTATAGTTTCATAACATCAATACCTTGACAAAGTGTGATAATGGGCATTTTCTCCACTATTTAATTGGTCGAGACTTTGGAACACAATAACTCTCAGTTCAAATATGAAACAGGTGTGTATAAGGTGAATAGCTTGATGGAGTTCGGACATAAGCAAAGTCTTTGTAGCTGAATAAGGAGGTAAGCAATTTGATTGGTCGATGCTTTGTGGCACGCTAACTCTGGTTCTAATGGGCGTATAGTCGAGGCGGTCTAACGTGACCTTATTTTTTTACCTTATAGCACAATTTTCCTGTACATTCATTACGAACTCGTGTATTGACAAACGTTAGTTTTTGTCGTTAATATGGAATTTAATACAGATACGGTTCTCTTACCATTGATAAAGTCACGTGGAACCGGGTTTTTATTAGCGACACCTGGTGGAAAATCCTTCAGCGAGGACGCCCATTAAATGACAACATTGGTGCCAGTCATTATCACATATGTGATAGAGGGGGTTAAACACATTCTAAATATACTTTTAATACAGAGCGCAGTGCTACGATAGCTGAGTATTACACGCTGACCGAATCGGCAGTGACGTAACGACAGTGAAAACACGAGCGAGTGGTCTATATGAGTGACTGAAGCGGCGAGCGATAACAGACAGACGGCTAAATTTCTGCTCACTCATAATTCCTTCGAAGACCAACATTTGTTATATGGGACTGCAAAAGAATATCTGACAATTCAATAAAGCAATTGAATGTCATTAGATAAGAGAACACGAAAGAAAAACAGAAAAAATCCGTGTATTACGTGTGGTTTAATGGTCGAGGGCGAGACATTAAGTAATATATTGTAACAACAAGAGGACCGTCAGGTCCGAGTGTTTTTACAATATATTACGCAATGTCTAAGCCCCGAGACGATTAAACTACTTAAAATACAGACTCCGCACGTGCGTTTACAGTGAAAAACATCATGCCAGTCTTTTATTGAAATAATGTACTATTGGCAAGTTGCCCGTACATTATTTGAAATAATGGTACGCCAACATCAAAGGATGACGTCACATCTGTATTTTAACATGTTTTATAAGGCATCGAGTGAATATAAACAAGGGAATGTGTAGACTATTTCTATTTTCCCCATGTTCTCTTATCTAATGACATTCAATTTAATTCAATTAATTTTTGAATTGTCAGATATTTTTTTGCAGTCCCATATAACAAATGGTGGTCTTCGAAGGAATTATGAGTGAGCAGAAATTTAGCCGTCTGTCTGTTATCGCTCGCCGCTTCAGTCACTTTTATAGACCACTCGCACGTGTTTTCATTGTCGTTACGTCACTGCCGATTCGGTCAGCGTGTAAATACTCAGCTATCGTAGCAATGCTCTCTGCGTTAAAAGTATATTTGGAATGTGTTTAACCCGATCTATCACATATGTGGTAATGACTGGCACCAATATTGTCCTTTAAGTCAGAATGGTGAAACGTGGTGTATAGTCTCATTATGTCAATACCTTGTTTGATAATGGCCATTGTCTTCCGATATGGTAAGCAGAGCTATACGCAATTTGATTGGGTGAGACTTTGGAGCTCGAAAACTTCGATTCTTATTGATTTGGCCAAATAGGTGAAACTCCGTGTATAGTTTCATTGCATCAATACATTGACAAATGATGATACGTATTTTCTGCTTAGGCTATAAATACTGCAGTTGGTCGAGACATTGGAACAAAATAACTCGCCTTCTAATTGGCATAGAATGTTCACACTTGATGTAGGTGTCTATAAACTATAAGGTGAATTCTTGACAGAATTCGACCATGCAGTTTCCGCTAAAAGCAGAGATAAGCAATTTGATTGGGATGAATACCATTTACGCCAAAGCGAAGCAGAGCTAAGCAATTTCATGGATCGATGCTTTTGGTCAAAATATGACGAGTGAAGAAACTTCTCGTTAAGGTTTACTTCCAGGCACTCCAAAACCTTGACCCGAGTTCCATCGTACAGATAACATACATCAAAAAAGATACACGTGCATTTAATGATTTATGTGTCATCAATTTATTTCGGGATTGCGGCGAGGGACATCATCCTCACTGCTGGCTTATTGTTATCTTCATAAATGTCGCGTTCTTTACTTTAAATAACGGTAATAAACTTAGTAAAGGTTGCCTTACTATTTGGTATCTGATCAGTCAGTACCGTAAGACGTATTATGTTATATTAACCGGTATTAAAAAATTGAAAAATATCCGAAGTTTGTTGAATATACATCGTCCCAGATAAATTAGTTGAGGTGATGAATATCGATAGTCATAGCACAGGCAAATCAATGGTGACTGGGAAGCCGATGAAGCAGATTTAATGGTGTACTGACAGGGAATGATAATAAATTAAATAGATCGAACAGGAATACAGATACCCAACCTGAAGAGACTGCACATAAATATGCTGAAAAAGCACCAAGTCTCAATACCTAAATTACTAACTGTAACTTTTGTGAACAAAAGCAGAATCTTATTTACAAATATTACAACTAAAAGTATTTAAAAATACAACCTTTTCATTGGCTAAGAACTGTACTAGAAGTTTAACTCGATAACTCCTGAACGCTCCCTCACCTGACTGATCACCTACCATTTTCTGACTCCTGAGGAAAAATGCTTCTAGAAAAGTCAACTCCCGCTTTTTGTCCATCTTTCGGATAATACCCCCCCCCCCCCCCCTCCCTCTGGTCGCAACTGTTGTTTCACACATATTCATTTCTACAGAGAGACGCTTGAACATCCTAACACTACCGTACAATTGGAACCAGAACAAGCTCTAATGGCGACGAAAAGGAAGCCCACAGCATTGAGATCTTATTCCTCTGTTAGTGATTAACGTCCCCTTCTACGTTTAACGTCTTATTGTATTATGCTTCGCGCATACGCAGTAGCACTCGAAGTTAACCTACGAGGCTGAGAAGGCGCAACTGCCCCCTAGCCAAAGACCACTAGACCCCCCCCCCATCTTCTTCATTGAGATCTACAGAGCCTCTTCTTTATAAGCTGAAGTATATAAGAGCGGTCTCTTCAGAATACTAGTAGATATAATATACACTCGAAAACACCGATGTATCTCGAAAACCTTTTAGTATTTCAAACCTTTCGAAAGAAGCAGGGTACTGTTAAATTGGTTTCGTCAGTCTTTTGGAACAAAGAGATGCCGTTTGACGTAAAATGTTCAAACTTGGCGTTGGTATTCATTAAATGGATACCATGACTGTGATCGATGGCGAGATTGGCTTTGTCGATGCTTTGGATAACCTAAAATAACTTTAATTCAAAGTTTGAGAAACTGGTGAAATGTGGCATATAGTTTCATTACATCAATACCTAAGTTTAAATATAGATTATGTCTGCTAAGGTTAAGCAGTGATGGTGTGCTAATAAAAAGTTTAAAAAGAGAAAAGCTCCAAAAGTACACAATACAAACCATTCTGCTATAAGACGATGTGTGTTTCTAGAAGACGTACCTTATAAATATATAAAAAAACATTACGGTGTTTCGTGTTGGTTTGTAACGTGAGCAATGCGGGAATATGATCTAAAATATGAAATGTATAAAAAATATTGTAAAAAAATAAAAGACACAAACTGCAGGGGACGTAATTATCTTCCATTTTGGTATTTCCCAATGTCAAAGTTTGTGTGGAGTTTTTCAAGGGATACAATTTTTTATGCGTTTAGTTATTTGATTGTACTACAATGTATATTATTTTACCTCATACTATTTCCAACATATTGGTAAGTTTATAAATAACCATTATACCGGCCGAAAACAGCTCTTTTTATTTTGTAAAATAAGAGTCGGGCAGTAATAAACTGACTTGTGAACAGCACATAAAAACAAGCTGGCTGATGCTAAGTCCATGGGGTCACCGTCTTCTATTTAAATTGTCGTGCATAGGACAGTAAGTGTGCACTTACTATTTTTATGTAGAAATTTACAAAATTGAAAAAAGAAAAGACAAAGATTTCACTATTGTTTTTTTTTCTTCTAAATTTTGTATTTATTCAATGGCAACGTGAATCAAAGTTATAATCTGGTGGAGATGTTATTAATCAGCTTGAAAAGTTATTTTAAGGTGATATTGCGCATATCTTTAATAGAAATATGGGGTTTGTCAGACCGTGAATACCCAAGAGTTTATGCCCGGATTGGATAATCTGTATATTCATTTTTGATAAAATATGTTATATAATAAAGGAATGAAGATTGAAACATCAGTTATTACATCTGTTTTCACTGAGACATGAGCTGCGAATTTTTGTCCCCTCCTTCGACCACCCTATGTTGAATTGGTTCCTCTATTATAGTGACTGCGTCCTCTGGAAAGTCCTTAGGAACTGCGTTATCATTCCCGATGGAAGTTTATGTGGAGCCTTATTCTCGTAGTATTTGTGTATGCCAGTACCGCTGTCGCACTTTTTGGGACAAAAATAGCCGATTGACTTTAGATTGATACATAGAATATAAGGTCTTGAGACGAACAAGTATATCGATTTTCAATAAATTTTAATAACTGGAACCGCTATATCAATGATATTAATGTTTCGTATACTAAACGTTAGCATGTGGCAGAACTTTATAAAAGCCAAACAAATTCTAATAATTTTCCGATAATTACCTAATGAGTTGTTACGCTTAATCAGATTTTAGTGTATTTTAAATGTTTCTTTATTGAAAAAGTAAAAATATTTGACAACTCTTGTTGACTCCCCGGACGATTTAGCTGCTGTGGGCGTATGTTTCTTTGTCTGGCAACCTATCTCTATAGTTTTTCTGTATGCGCAGGCTTTTATCGTATTCGTTAAAATAAACTGGGTAAATTATATACTTTGCAGAACATTCTTTTTTTTTTAAAGCTTACTACCGCAGATTTTATTTGTGGCAAAACTAGTTATTTCAAAGTCAACTGAATGATATGACGACCTCTCCTGAGGACCTCCCTGGTCAATATCCTATATTTTCTTTATTTCAACTACTTTTTAACAAAATTATTGCGAAATGTATCCGGAAGGAAAAAACTAGAGCCAGGTCGCTTTCTTTTAGTTGATAAACAAGATGATATGGATTCCATTGAAAGTGGATTGCCATAAGCCATTACTAAATAGCGTTGATTTAGGTTTGAAGCACACTAACGATCAGTAATAATTTGCCTAGGGATATATAACAACCACAAGATCAAAACCTCGAACAAGATGCCGTTGGTAAGCCCTTCCTTTATTTTGTTATCACTACATGATATCCATGTTATTGATCTTTACCTTGTATTCATTAGTATGTCATTTTCATTACAAGAGATGCCCGTGGTGGATAAATTAAGCGAATTTCGGTTAGTGTTGATATTATCTTTCGCAGAGGAATCCAGCGAGATAATTGTGTATGAGGCCTTTTTGTCTACTATACCTCAATCTTAAGGATCGGTTGTTTGATAAAACTGTGCTAAATTATAACGATACTCACTAAGTTAATTGTGATTTTCCAGCATGGTTCCCCTTGTCAGTGATGCAGGACGAGGGGCCTGACAATGACAGTTATCTAGTCGTTCGGATGGTATGGAAAACCTGCGTGTGTATATGCATGTAAAAGAATTCGATATAAGACAGTACAGCCGCTGCCCGGGCAAATTATGCATGTTTTCACTATCCCAGTTGGAGCAGAAAAGTAGGACGTTAAACCCATTTTGTTTCGTTTTAAAATCGAAATACTTTAGTAGTTATTACGATAGACGCGATAATTACTACTAGTCCGGGTTAAAATTGAGGGAGGTGCCACCTGAAGTGGTAGAAATTTTGAAAAAGCGCCCTAGCGGGAAATGGCTCAGGATTTGGCCTATTTACCTCATATATTCTTGTTCAGAAAAACCACATGAGACTTTCTACCTCTCCAGGTGGCACCTCCCTCAATTTTAACCCGGACTGACAATGTTGTGTTTGGTCTTAGAGAAAAATGCTAAAGGTTCAATCGGCGTCTTTGTTCTGCCGAATGCTAAAAGTAGAAATGAATATCGCTTGGTGTTGGTGTCCGCCCGTTTTGAGTTGCTCCGCCGGGGCATTCCACAGCTGACATAAACAACCTGCTGCACACAGAGATCCATCAATTTCGAGAATAAATCTCTATCCTAACTGGCCGCCATATCCAAAAATAAGTATACTGTTTTGTAATGCTGTTCTACTCCGTATTACATCTGACATACACACAAAGTCTATATAAACCTTTTAGATTTTATTAAATGGAAGCAGTATACACACCTAATAAAACTTTTGAAGTATACTAATTGATTTCGACTAAAATTATCGATTAAGGATATAAGTCGGTCAACTATAGCATAGGGTCTGTTCTCAAGCGGGGCTAACTATAGACATGCGGCATAAGTTTAGTACGATATAAACATTCGTCATTGGTGATATTTATATTGCTATTTAAATTTATGTTAGTGTCTACATAAATTGTGTTCAAATTCGTTTGTTACACTTGTTTAAATTAATAATCAAATTTCAATGTTTTAATAATTATGTGTTAAAGTAAAGCGCAATACATTATGTCTGGCCAATAACGATCGTTATATCACATTTCTTGCTTTTCTGTGAAATTTTGGGTGCTCGGCACATTTCGGCGGATCGCTAGAGTTCCATATAATAGATGCATGAATATAAATACCAATTTTTAATCTATCCCTAATCGAAATTCATAGTCAGAATGTTTTGTTTTCTCGTTCAATCCCGATTATGATGTCACATTTCTCTCAATTTGAAGTATTTGACAGGTTCCCTATCCAGAAATCCCATAATTCGAATAGCCCGATTGTTTTTAAAATCTATGTTTTGTTGTGTCGTTTTGATCAGGTTGTAAACTCCAGACAAATTAAGCTAAACGCAACAATATCCAGACCATAATTAGACACAAGGTTGGATATAATATAATAAGTTAATTCAATCGGGAGTTAATTAGTGTCTGTAACGAATATTGGCCAACGCTTAATTAATCAGGATCACGTCCAGTTAATGATAACGGTCATTTTCCTAGACCTGGTCAGACTATAAAATTGGACAAGATCACTTTACAACCAAGTTTAATGTTAAAACAGGCCGTGTTCGTGAAACCTTTAACTACCCATGGTCATTCATTGTTACGTATTTTATTATTATTTTGTAGTTTTGTATAGCTTTACATGGGAAGGCAATTTTAACATTTTCTGACAGCTTAGATGAATATTAATAATTTTCGAGCATAGGGGTAAACAGGCATGTTTTAGGAAACACACGTACGACGTCACAGGATCTAAATGAGTTTCATTTTTCTTTTACCAGATGCGTGTGACATTTTCGACTCTTTATGGTTACAATGATTAAGATCATCGGAAATGTCACAGATTTGACATTTCAAGTCTTGGTCCCGGTGGTAATTCAAAAATGGACAAAGGTTTAGAGGTAATTACATTATATAGTTATTCTGGATAGGCGCAACAGTATGAAATTTGTGATAAGGACTGTCCCGTTCTAATTTATGACGTGCAATAAACTATATTCGACGGGGTATTTGGTCTTTAACTTTAGAAATATGGCCATGGCATACCCCTCGTCTAATCCCTAACCACTTATATGTACATGGGGCGATGATAGTTTGATGCTTTATTTCTGAAAGAGTAGATATGCGTCCCACCACCCTCAAATTCATACATACGAACAACACGTAATTAACACTTGAAAGCTGCACGTAATATTGTAATTGTCACGGGTTTTTATACGAGCACTCAAGTGTGCACATGGAACCTTTTTTTATCGTCACATGCGAACAGCCAAACACTGTTCCCTTTCAGGCCCTTACTTGTGCAACACTGACCAGGGAAACCCACATCGGAAAATTCAAAGAGCAATCTCTCCCTCAGTTACAATGAAAGTAACCTTGTCCCAAAGCGTCGAGCAATGAATTACTTAGCCATGCTTAGCTTTATGGGATATAGGTAATCATTGAACAATGTCAAGGCATTCACCCAAAAGATATCTACAGCAAGTCTTAAACATTCTACCCCAATTAAAATGAGAATTATTGTGTTCCAAATTCTTGATAAAAAATTATTAAACACGAGAAAGATAGACATAATCCGTACATTCACTTGTTTTTATTCATTCTATACTTAAAGGATCTAAGTCCGTAACTCAAAATCCTCAAAAATCTTTAACATCGAAAACACGAATTATTGGCCAGTTTAAATCAACATTGATGATACCGGGAAAAGATGAGCTTCTGATATCCGATATTTTAGATAAAATAATTTTTTTAACATTGGTACACGAAAAAACGGAAACCATATACGTAAATCAGTTTATATACATTCATTTTACAGTATTATATGCCTTGCGACCCACTTTTGACAATTTCTAGGTCCCAAAAGTTAGCGATTTAGCTCCTTTAATAAAAACATGGAAATGCACGGAATTTTTCTATATTTTTTCGTTTTCGTTTTTCTAGTGACAGTCAGTTTCTGTTTTAAATTTCCAGATAGGCTCTCACAGTCTCATGTAACAACTTTTGGTCTTCGAAGGAATTATTAGTGAGCAGAAATTCGCCCGTGTATCTGTTATCACTCGTCACTTCAGTCAGTTAAATAGTGTTTTCATTTTAGAAAAAATCCACAACAAAGTACATTCGATGACTATCGATAATACAACTTCTGTATTAAAAAAAATAGTTAATATCTCAAAAGAGTAGTAGTAGGGTTCGAACTCTCAGATCCGTGACCAATTTCCGAGGAGGAAGGTTTGACGATTGATTCTGGTGGGGGGGAGCTGATCTGACTGAGGAATTGTGCAGTTTGCAACCTCTGGAGAGTGTGGGCATCTCTCAGGAGAGGCAAAAATCCAAGACTACAAGTGTTTCTACATAAAGAGTTCGAAAAATTAGTGAAAACACACCCAGGTATTCAGATCATTCACTCTATCCGAAAGAACTCTTATAATCTAACAGTCGACAACTGCAGGTTCCAACGTTTTGAATGTGTCCAATTAGAGGCGGACACTATTTTGTTTCACATTTATGCACAACTGAGATCGAGTGGAAATGATGAACTTGTAGTTATAGATGCAGAAGATACTGATGTTTAGGTTTTATAAAGCTATGAGGGATTATGGAGACAGGGCCTCTAGCAGTTACACGAAAGAGGCATTTTTTGGTGCACAAAGATTACTGCCACGCCATGTGGCGCTACGTATCGTCAGTTCCACTCGATAACCGGTCGTGATACAGTGGCAGGATTTTTTGGCCATTCAAAAAATACTCTATATAAGTCCACGTTTAGTGCGGATGCATCATTGTTAGTTGGTTTAGGTGTCGCATTAACTGTATCCGATAACCTAGTAGCCCCCATTAAAATCTATGTTTTGTTGTGTCGTTTTGATCAGGTTGTAAACTCCAGACAAATTAAGCTAAACGCAACAATATCCAGACCATAATTAGACACAAGGTTGGATATAATATAATAAGTTAATTCAATCGGGAGTTAATTAGTGTCTGTAACGAATATTGGCCAACGCTTAATTAATCAGGATCACGTCCAGTTAATGATAACGGTCATTTTCCTAGACCTGGTCAGACTATAAAATTGGACAAGATCACTTTACAACCAAGTTTAATGTTAAAACAGGCCGTGTTCGTGAAACCTTTAACTACCCATGGTCATTCATTGTTACGTATTTTATTATTATTTTGTAGTTTTGTATAGCTTTACATGGGAAGGCAATTTTAACATTTTCTGACAGCTTAGATGAATATTAATAATTTTCGAGCATAGGGGTAAACAGGCATGTTTTAGGAAACACACGTACGACGTCACAGGATCTAAATGAGTTTCATTTTTCTTTTACCAGATGCGTGTGACATTTTCGACTCTTTATGGTTACAATGATTAAGATCATCGGAAATGTCACAGATTTGACATTTCAAGTCTTGGTCCCGGTGGTAATTCAAAAATGGACAAAGGTTTAGAGGTAATTACATTATATAGTTATTCTGGATAGGCGCAACAGTATGAAATTTGTGATAAGGACCGTCCCGTTCTAATTTATGACGTGCAATAAACTATATTCGACGGGGTATTTGGTCTTTAACTTTAGAAATATGGCCATGGCATACCCCTCGTCTAATCCCTAACCACTTATATGTACATGGGGCGATGATAGTTTGATGCTTTATTTCTGAAAGAGTAGATATGCGTCCCACCACCCTCAAATTCATACATACGAACAACACGTAATTAACACTTGAAAGCTGCACGTAATATTGTAATTGTCACGGGTTTTTATACGAGCACTCAAGTGTGCACATGGAACCTTTTTTTATCGTCACATGCGAACAGCCAAACACTGTTCCCTTTCAGGCCCTTACTTGTGCAACACTGACCAGGGAAACCCACATCGGAAAATTCAAAGAGCAATCTCTCCCTCAGTTACAATGAAAGTAACCTTGTCCCAAAGCGTCGAGCAATGAATTACTTAGCCATGCTTAGCTTTATGGGATATAGGTAATCATTGAACAATGTCAAGGCATTCACCCAAAAGACATCTACAGCAAGTCTTAAACATTCTACCCCAATTAAAATGAGAATTATTGTGTTCCAAATTCTTGATAAAAAATTATTAAACACGAGAAAGATAGACATAATCCGTACATTCACTTGTTTTTATTCATTCTATACTTAAAGGATCTAAGTCCGTAACTCAAAATCCTCAAAAATCTTTAACATCGAAAACACGAATTATTGGCCAGTTTAAATCAACATTGATGATACCGGGAAAAGATGAGCTTCTGATATCCGATATTTTAGATAAAATAATTTTTTTAACATTGGTACACGAAAAAACGGAAACCATATACGTAAATCAGTTTATATACATTCATTTTACAGTATTATATGCGTTACGACCCACTTTTGACAATTTCTAGGTCCCAAAAGTTAGCGATTTAGCTCCTTTAATAAAAACATGGAAATGCACGGAATTTTTCTATATTTTTTCGTTTTCGTTTTTCTAGTGACAGTCAGTTTCTGTTTTAAATTTCCAGATAGGCTCTCACAGTCTCATGTAACAACTTTTGGTCTTCGAAGGAATTATTAGTGAGCAGAAATTCGCCCGTGTATCTGTTATCACTCGTCACTTCAGTCAGTTAAATAGTGTTTTCATTTTAGAAAAAATCCACAACAAAGTACATTCGATGACTATCGATAATACAACTTCTGTATTAAAAAAAATAGTTAATATCTCAAAAGAGTAGTAGTAGGGTTCGAACTCTCAGATCCGTGACCAATTTCCGAGGAGGAAGGTTTGACGATTGATTCTGGTGGGGGGGAGCTGATCTGACTGAGGAATTGTGCAGTTTGCAACCTCTGGAGAGTGTGGGCATCTCTCAGGAGAGGCAAAAATCCAAGACTACAAGTGTTTCTACATAAAGAGTTCGAAAAATTAGTGAAAACACACCCAGGTATTCAGATCATTCACTCTATCCGAAAGAACTCTTATAATCTAACAGTCGACAACTGCAGGTTCCAACGTTTTGAATGTGTCCAATTAGAGGCGGACACTATTTTGTTTCACATTTATGCACAACTGAGATCGAGTGGAAATGATGAACTTGTAGTTATAGATGCAGAAGATACTGATGTTTAGGTTTTATAAAGCTATGAGGGATTATGGAGACAGGGCCTCTAGCAGTTACACGAAAGAGGCATTTTTTGGTGCACAAAGATTACTGCCACGCCATGTGGCGCTACGTATCGTCAGTTCCACTCGATAACCGGTCGTGATACAGTGGCAGGATTTTTTGGCCATTCAAAAAATACTCTATATAAGTCCACGTTTAGTGCGGATGCATCATTGTTAGTTGGTTTAGGTGTCGCATTAACTGTATCCGATAACCTAGTAGCCCCCATTGAACAATTTGTGCTGAGATGCATCTATAATGCCAAAAAATCCACCTGCTTGTGGCAGAGCTAGCAAATGGCTAAAGATGACAAACAAATGCACACGCCGTATCCCATCTGATCAAGATAGTCCGGAACATCACATAAAAAGAGCGAATTATCAATCATATATCATGCTAAGTTACAATGCCAGTAACGTAGCTGATCCACTTGGGCATGGATGGGAGTTGAATGAGGGAATGTTTGTTCCTGTACGGTATTTAAACCCGCCTTGCCACTTAAGTTGAGATCATTGATAATTTCTGTATCTTTGTATCTTCTGTGCGCTGACTTTGGTTTCATATTTAATATAATGTAGATTTCATTGCCATGAGACCATCAAAAAATGGACTATGCATCCATCAAAACCATAAAAACGATATATTACAAGCTAATATTTGCTATACCAGAATACATGACATTTTATACGTTTGTTTTACCACTTCCGCCAGATTTCCGCCATATTGGAATATGGATGCATCAAAATGTCCTGGGAGTGTTCTTAATGAGTTTAACGACCCTGAAAACTACAAAAATGACATAATACAAGGACGGTTTGATGACATTTGCCCCCAACTTTAAGTCTATATGCTATTTCGACAGCCATCTTGGATTTTTGCCTCTCGTGAGAGTTGCCAACACTTTCCAGAGGCTGCAAACTGCACAAATTCTCAGAACAGTCCCCCCCCGGAAATTGGTCACAGATCTGGGAGTTCGAACCCTACTATAGAACGATTTGATATGCAATTGTTTCCGATGTAGGGGAGGTAACTATACAAAGCATAGGGAGGCAGACCACCAATAATTTTACCATTGACTTCAATGTTAATTCTGGCCTCTTTGCTCGCCTTTCCCCAAATTTTCATTGGGCTACAGACAGAGGAACAAATGGCCATGTCTTTGCACTAATATTTGTATGAGTTTGATCACCAAACTTTTACGATACACAAACTTGAAGATGCATACTAAAAACGTGTAACTAGTTGCCGTACATATCACCGTAGCCAACCTTCGATATTATTCCGCGTTAAAAGTATGAATATTTACCAAACTCTGGTAGAAAATATTAATTCAAAGAGAATTGTTATAAATAGACGAACTACAATTTGTTGGTACCGAAATGGTGAAATTTTATGGCGGTCTGTCTCGATAGTCGGCTCAGGACGAGTAACTATCTCCCTTTTTGACTCCATGTGTACACCATGATGTCGTTGCCCTACGCCTTTTCAAGACAGCAGGGGTTTATTCAAATCTGTCTGTCTGTCCGTCCTTGTCACACTTTTTTGGACACAACAACTCTTCTAATACCTTGAAGGATTTAAAAAATGAACATGTTCTGCGTAGGGTAAGCAGAGATACACAGTTTGATTGGATGACGCTTTGTTATAATTAAGTAAGAGTGATTAAACGCGGTGTATAGTTTCATCACATCAATACCTTGACTTAGTTTGACGAGTAAGCAGGGTGATAAGGTCGAGACTTTGGAACACAATAACCCCCCTTCCAATGTTCAAACTGGGCGTTCAATAGGTGAATGCATTGATGAAGTTCGATGATGAACATTGTCTGCTTACGGCAAGCAGATATAAGCAATTGGATTGGCTGAAGCTTTTGGGCTCGATAACTTAGGTTATAATTAGGTGGGAGCTATGAAACTCCGAATATAGATTCGACGATGTGCGGATCTACAGGATAACAAGCCAGCGTCTTACCCACATAGCCACTGTGACTCCTACAAAGCCCAGTATAGGAGCAGAACAGCAGGACGTTAAAACCCATTTAATTTAATTTAATTTCCTAAAAATGGGAAGTTGTTGAGAGTTTAGAATGCTTGCCCATACATAATTTATTGTTATCAATAGTTCAATGTTCAGATTTCTCACATATCCAGTACACTAACCTTGACAGTAACTGGGTTACAAAATTTAAAAGATGAGTGATAATATAATCTTCACAATATGAATAACACAACTATACTAGTGATAACAAAAAGAATACTTTATTAATTCATATATAAATTTAAATATAGAGAATACAATGATCATGTTTCGATGTAACCAACACATTGGCTATCAATAAGTACAACAGTTTTTCTATGTTTTACCATTTACAATTATAGTGAAGTGAAATAATCTTTAATGGATTTCTATGTGGATTCAAGATTCAAAATAAAGGATGAACAAAGACTTTGTGATAGTGCCACAAACACTACATCAAGATGAAAAACTATAGCGCATATCCTTTTTCCAAAATCTAAACGCACAATTTTCCAGCTATTTTGAACATTTCAAGCATACGAGCTGTGGAATCAGAAATTCTAGGAGTGTGGTGAGTACAAAGTCCGCGACAACATTTAGAAGTCGGTGATACCTTGTAACTAAGTAACTGAGGACAATGCCTGAAGTCATATAAAATTCAAAATTACGAAAATAAATTTTAATGTCAGATTAATGTGTTCTTCATCTGGCAACAGGTGTCGCCATTGACTTCAATGTTCATTCTCGTCTTTTAGACCGGCTCTAACATCTTGCTTAAAAGCACGTACGAGGTTCACCATGGAACACTGGAGATACACAAACTGGAAATAACGACCACTAAACAGGCAATTTTCCGCCCCACATTTCAACATGACAAACCTGTCAACTATTGTATCCGTCCGCGTAAAAATTATGAATATTCACCACAACCTGACAGAAAATGTATTTGCAAACCCTTTTCTTCGGTTCCACACCAAAACCCTCATGCAAAGAGAGGGGATGGGCTAAAAATAACGTTCGCACCTCATTCGTGACGGGGTAGAAATATTTGGTGAGCTGAGTCCTATTTTGGAGTGAGAATTCGGGTATCACCGAAAGTCCCTTTTTATTTGCCTCCCATGTCTTCTGGCAACATGCTGGTGTAAGAACATAAAAATCAAAGAATAACTGCAAAAACTGTCGCTTTATGTACAGCGGTGCACCTCATGTCAATGGTCCTTTCCGTGAAACAATTTGACAAGAAACAAACAAAAATATAATTATTTTACTGCCATGTAATAATAAAAAATGTACAAATTTTACATGTAGCATCTTTCAAAATACTAATAATTTTCCACTTTTAATATCCAGTAATAATTTTTTTTTTTAGAAACTTTGGCTAATATGAAAACAGATAAAAGTAAATCAGTTATATTGATTGTAATATTAGAGATCTATACTGAAACAATCCGCACCCCCTAAATGTGTCACTCACTGAATCCATCTAATCTTTAGTTAGAGAACAGACATATATGTACATATAAACTCAAATATGTGAGATAAATATGAATTTTTGTTTAAAAATAGGCATGGTGAATGAAAAAAAAGACATATTTGATGTATGTTTTCAACATCTCGAACCTCAGAGGCATATACAGATTCCTATTATAATCCTTGTGCTGAGACAATTGCTCTAAATCACTACATCATTTTGCTTTTGAAGAAATGAAGTCAAAAGATAGGTTGCCACGCAACGAAACATACGCACACGGCAGCTAAATCGTCCGGGCAGTCAACAAGATTTATCGAATATTTTTTTTCATTGAAAATATACTTGTTCGTCTCTAGCCCTTAAACTCCGCGTATCATTTAATGGGGTTCTTCGTCGCATGACCTTAAACACTGCGTATAATTTAACGTCAATCGGATATTAACTTTTGCCTCTAGAGTGTCCACAAGATTTTTCAAAGTGATCAAGGGCCATACCTCTGGCAGTAATAATCGGAAATCGCTAAAAATCAATAGGCTTCTTCTTTCATGTCCTTAATAACACCGTGTTTAAATTTAAAGTCGATCGAATATTAACAATACATACATACGGTGGGTCGTTTTTGAGACATATAAATCATAAAGACTATGTTAAATTAAAGGGGTGTTTCCAATCTCAATCGTAGCAATTTAGTGTTTGCTGAGCATTACATGTCTCCACTGACCCCCGTTTAAATTTCAAAAACATCGAGGAACGAAATACGCCGCACAGTCACAATGTGATTATAATACACTATTTACACGATTAACCCCCTAAACTTGCTATCAGCCATATACATACTTAAATAATCCAAATTTTAGTTTTTAATTGTGAGCCGATGAGTGACGAGATCATTAATATATTAAGCAGAATGGTGCCCATAATACCACAGTCTCCGAAATTCTAACAACTTTGTCTCTTTCTTAAATAATCCAAATTTTAGTTTTTAATTGTAAGCCGATGAGTGACGAGATCATTAAATACTAAGCAGAATAATGTCCCATAATACCACAGTCTCCGAAATTCAACTTTTGTCTCTTTCTTAAATAATCCAAATTTTAGTTTTTAATTGTGAGCCGATGAGTGACGAGATCATTAAATACTAAGCAGAATAATGTCCCATAATACCACAGTCTCCGAAATTCTAACAACTTTGTCTCTTTCCTGTGTCGTTCACAGCGCTAACCCCACTTAGCTAAACATAGAAAACAGATAAAGCACTACAATAATGTTAAGACTTGTTTTCACACTTTCTGCATTCTGTCAATCGTGAATGATTTACTTCTATTTTAAGGCGGATGTCCACTTTGTCCAGTTTTTAGTCACAACGAAGTGGTGGACGTTCTTTTATATAACGTTTTCAACTTGTTACTGCTTCTTCGTTTGGTAGATTGTTCATATCTAAACGATCTCTTGGAACCATTAGCTATCCTAGCAGGCTCTCTTCCACAAAGCACCACAAGAAACGTAATTCTGAAGAGTTTGTTCATAATGCAGTATAACAAGAAGTTGATAGCAGAATTGAAAGCAAGCAAAGAATCGGTTATCTCCCTTATCCCTTTCACCAAACTGGTTTCTGTGACGTAACCAAATCCGAAAAATGTCGACATGATAGCATCAGGGGTTATGCACACCACAAAAATCACAATGATGACAATCAGCATTAAAGTAATCTTATTTCTCGATGATAGGGTCTTTCCTTTAACTCTTTCTTTTCGCAGTTCGTTGATGATACGAACGTTTAGGAAAATCAGAACGATAAGCGGGATTATGGCCCTTGATGAACTTTGAACCCATTGATAGGGAACCATGAATGCTTTGTTGGCACCAAGCTCTGTTAATCCAATGTCGTGACAAGACACATTGTGTTCTTCATCATAAACATACACTGGTTTATATGTGAAGGCGGAGGGCAGAGTTAAAAATATCATAAAAATAAAAACAAATACACACACAATCCGAGCTCGCTGAATGGTACACAGTTGTTTTGCTTGAGTTGGATAACACACAGAGATGTAACGCTCCACCGCGACCGACACCGTCAACCAAGCCGTAACGCACACCGACATGTTGAAAATAAAATGTGCAAACGGATACACGCTAACTAACATTTTAGTGCCAGCTTTCTCGTTGTCTATTGAAATCACTAACATTATGAAATAAAGCAAATCATTTAATAATTTAATGGTGTCCGATACTGCTAAGCCCGAGAGGTACACGTTAGTTGACGTCGCCATATTCCTATGACTAAGGACCATGAGTGCCAAGACATTTCCAGTGAGTCCAATAATACACAAAATTGGGTAGATCACCATTCCTGTTGCGTATTGGGCGGTGCGATAAAAGTCTTCATAAGGGTCATCTCCACTACCCAAGCAACTTCCAGTTAAAGGCATGACAATGTTTAAAGACACATTATTGGCATGATTAGTTACCGCATTTAGCTCAACACTCGACAGCGGAGTCGTTGATAGATTTGTAAAGAAAATATCTGTATCCATTTTGACGTAATACAACGATGTCACTTCACTGTGCGTGGCGATCAAGCTATTCTACAAACTGAAAAATACAAAATGAATACAATTATTTAATTTGTTACAAAGAATAAGAATGATAAAATATTCAGTAGATTAAAATAGATGATAGATATATTATTAAATATATTATTAACCATATAATATATTTTATCTTGATGTACCTTCTGTTTCTAAAGCTTCGGTTGCGCTGTGTAGCTATGTAATACAATCAATATTTCTCCACATATTAATTATGTCAGTTGTGTATATTGCTAAATTTTACTGAACTATAATCGAAGAACTTTAGTTATACCCGATATATAATCTCATTGCGTTAAAAGGACGTTCAACCCCCCCCCCCCCCCCCACAAACATATTGCACCGATCATCCCCACCTCTAGTCCGATAACAGTTAGGCTGTTAAACCTGATTTCATTTCATTATTGTCCTTTTCTGCACTAAACGGACTATTGAAGATAGGCATACGCTATGTGGTGCTTATGTTTTTGTCCCATCAACACAAAACAATTGCGTTAAAAGGGCAATCACCCCCCCCCCCCCCCATACACACACACACACCTCAAGTCCGATAATCCGGGGAATGCTCAATAGTCCGCGGGTGCACTAGTCGGTCGATATTTATTATTGCCATCATGTTACGATTGGTGATCACATGTAAATGCACACCCGTAACAAACTCTGACAAAATTTACCTCGTAGTACACTGTATAGCGCATGCTCGTCTTCATTAGCCAACTCTGAGCAGAACAGTAGGCCGTTAAATATAATTTCTTTTCGGCGCTAAACGGACTATTGCAGATAGGCATACGCTATGCAGTGCTTATATTTTTGTCTTATCAACACAACTAGCTCCTACGTCCTGCATTACCGGAAAGGGAGAATCCTACTGCAAAATACTAGGGGTGATATCGTGGACAAGTCGACATGATACCAATTTGCTATGGCAACGGACTAGTGAACCCCTCTCGACAATCCTATAGGGATTTCAAATTTTTGGCATCTATAATATAGTGGTGAAAATCTGTCGAGACAGCCACGCCGTGCAAAGCACGCCGAGTTATGGCTAGGGTACTGCACTAAATGGAAAACAAAGCCGATAAGACAACTTACACATACATTGAATGACATAAACAAATAAATATCAAATCAAGTGGATGGATCCGGGGGCCAGCCGTAAGCGTAAAATTACGTTTTACAGTAATAAGATCAGGGGGCCAGCTGTAAGCGTCCGATGTGCTGTACAATAATAAGACCCAGACGGAACTCATGAGTTCGCACCCTCTCTGGGTGCAGATCTGTCTCGCGGAACACCTGTCTCGGACGGTCGGTCGGACTCCGGAGCGCACATTTACTCCAGTCCAATGCCTATTACTATGTGATGGAGCGACAAATAGTAGGGGGGGGGGGGGGGCTAAAGCGGGCCGTATACATAGGCGGTAGTAAAAAAAGATCATACGTCAAGTCGAAAAATATTCACTGGACCCGGGTAGACCAACCTGCCCTTAAAATCTTGCGTAAAAAATTTGCACCATCATTTTTAAGAAAAGACCACCGAAAATTCATGCGCAAGAAAATGTGTTCCTGACGGTTGCTTATTAGACCACCCCTTAAAATTTTGCATAATAAAATTTGCACCATCATTTTAAAGAAAAGACCAACCAAAAATCATGCGCAAGAAAACGTGTTCCTCACAGTTGCTTATTAGACCACCCCTTAAAATTTTGCGTAAAAAAATTGCACCATAATTTTTCAGAAAAGACCACCCAAACATCATGCGCAAGAAAATGTGTTCCTCACAGTTGCGTATTAGACCACCCTAAGATCTTGTACTAGAAAATGTGTTTCTTGAAATATCTCATTTTAGACCACCAAAAAGTATGTTCAATACCCAAGTTCTAAAAGGCTGAACAATAGAACAAATGACAAGACGATATTAGATGATGTTCGACAATATTCTGAGTCTGAATTATAAGCAAAGATAGTCTAAGACTGCCCATATGCAGAGACAGGCTAAATATATGAACTTAGACTTGTACACCTATTCATTGATTGTGCTTTCCGTGATCCACTCAAATCTACTGATCACAGGTTGACCAATTTTGACCAGAGTGTGAAGATGTAAAAGATTACCCAAATCGCATCTCGGCATGCTGCGGTATTGTGGGTTTAAAAAAATGTTGACCCTCTCCACACGACATGTTTATTCGGAGTGGGCTGGCAAACCAAATTGACAGGACAACAGTCGATCAAATCATGGGATAACACTTGAATGAAATCACAAGGCTTTGAAGTGTCATTGAATATTTATGTAAATAAACATATACAAGAAACAGGAGTTACAGTACAAACATAAACAAGTTGACAGTTTTCTTTGTTGACAGTTCTAATTCAATAATTAGAGTTCACGAGTAACAGATTTCACTTTCCCGGGGGAATTATAAAGTTAATCACAGTCGTCACCTTACGACACACACATATAAAGTTCACTTTTCCCTTGTTACCAAACACTACCGGTCAAAAAGACCACACTAAGCTTATTTACTAATCTTTTTAAAAATCTTCAAACGTGAAAAATATTTTATTTAAAATATTCAAATAGCATTTTATTTCATATTCTATTTGCCAGCGACCCAAGACTCAAGCATTTTAAAATTGAATTTATCTTGGCTTGGATTCAATCACTAATTCGACACACCTCGGTAAAGACGGCAGCGCATGTCACAACGTTATCTTACGTCAAAATTGATTTGCAGTAGTGATCGTTTCTATCCTGTTCTTTCATAAGTAAGGAGGAGAAATGCTTTTTTTATTTTCAGAACTCTGTTAGACCACCCAATTTTCTTACCCTGAAATGCTTTTTTTCTTGCAGAAGTCAGTAAGACCAACCAATTATCTTACCCGGAAATGCTTTTTACTTGCAGAAGTCATTTAGACCACCCAATTTTCTTTTTCGACTGGTTGACCCACCCCATCCCCAGTTGCTGTTTGCATTTTTTTACAGTTGCCCCCTGGCCGTATGTAGGGATCAGCTGTCTTCAACTAGTTGTAAGTGTGCTTAGACCAACCAATTATCTTACCCGGAAATGCTTTTTTTCTCGCAGAAGTCATTTAGACCACCCAATTTTATTTTTTCGACTAGTAGACCCACCCCATCCCCAGTTGCTGTTTGCATTTTTTTTACAGTTGCCCCCTTGCCGTATGTAGGGATCAGCTGTCTTCAACTAGTTGTAAGTGTGCTTATGTCCATCAAATCAGCAACTGGGATCAACTGAATTCGTAGTTCAGTTCTAAACGTAGGTCTCATTACACCCGTCCTATATTGAATCCTTGTCGAGAATAGAATCGAATATATGAGCGACACAACACGTTGTTAAAAATACGTCCCCGTCTTCTAACCGACCTAATTGAAAGGGTAACGCACAAATTTACTAACTGGGTCATACAAGATGAAACGAAATTTAGGTAAGTCTGAGAGAAAAAAATGAAATATTTGTAAAGTTAAGAATCTTCAGTTATTTATTGCTTTGCTTAGCCCAAACACAATAGTTTACAATCATATTTTTTTTCAAATATCCCAATTTCCGAATGGTTGTATTTTAAAACTTGTAGACGTATTTAAAGAATTAACCCAAAAGCTCATTTGAAGATACATAATGCACAAGGATTCTAAAATACTTTCAGTTGATATTTTACAACGTTATGGGTGTCGAAATGTAGCTTATAACCTCTACTTTCCATCTACTGAAGTGATAATCGATATTTCGTTTTAACATTTTCAAGAACACTCATCAGTTTGTTTTTTCGTTTCCATGGATACCAGACAAACCACAGTCTATAACCAAGCATTGTCCAGTAGCTGTTTTTGGACTTGTTCATGCAAAATTTGATGAAAATCCATGCAGACTTAACTGATAAAATTTTGTTATCATGGGCACCCTTTATTATCATGCTTTTGGGCCAAGTTGGGAACGTAGTGGTAAACATAATGGTATTTTGTTTGGAGATTTTATGTAGTTTACCACCCAAAATAACAAAAAATGTCACATCTTATCAACACAAATTACAGTACTAGGTTTAAAATGTGCATTTTAGACTGCTTGACGATAAATATTCTGGTTCGCTTAGACTTTAATATTGACATAAATAAATATGATAAATTAAATTCAGATAAATTTGGCTTTAAAATTATAAACGACCCTTTACATACCAGATGTTACTTTGTACAATGAATCCACACAATATATCGAATTTAACGACTCTAGTCAAAGTTAATCATGTTTTGTGCAATGATTCTGTTAAACAATACAATATATCCTCCTTTATATATGTATTCCTATATTGTTATTACCAGCCTAGTTAATGTTAAAAAGTACTCTATAACTTTCATCAAATTCAACGAGCATTTTAGTGCTTAGTGCTTTTGATAATATGTAATATCGAATTTTCAACTCTGTGTTATACTTCTGTTAAGGCACGAACTGTAATTAAAATCCAATGTCATTTACGAACTACGTAATATGACCTGTGTACAAGTTCAGCATGACGATCCCCTTCGTACGGACGCTCCCCAGCTCAGCCACTGCCGAAACCGAAGGACAGAATGGGTATCCTAATATGCCATGTTAATGTTATAGTTTATGTTCCTGGTGTAGTTTTAGTTCCTATTGTTTTATATTCTGGTCTATGATATCAATAAGCTAGTGTTACACTAATTTCCAAAACTCTAGACCGATCAATCGCCAATTTTGTTGTGTTTTTCACGTTAAAGGGACTGTCCCGAATAGAACAGAGCCTCAAAAATAAAAGTAAGTATGAAATTTAAACGCCAAAAAATAGAAATATTGAGTCGTTTGGACGTGAGCGTTAATATGACCTGTGTACAAGTTCAGCATGACGATTCCCTTCGTACGGACGCTCCCCAGCTCAGCCACTGCCGAAACCGAAGGACAGAATGGTTATCCTAATATGACATGTTAATGTTATAGTATATGTTCCTGGTGTAGTTTTAGTTCCTATTGTTTTATATTCTGGTCTATGATATCAATAAGCTAGTGTTACACTAATTTCCAAAACTCTAGACCGATCAATCGCCAATTTTGTTGTATTTTTGTCGTTAAAGGGACTGTCCCGAATAGAACAGAGCCTCAAAAATAAAAGTAAGTATGAAATTTAAACGCCAAAATATAGAAATATTGAGTCGTTTGGACGTGAGCGTTAAAACAGCTTATCCGGTCACGTAACCCTTTTAAGATTTCTGGTCAATGCTTTCGTTGGGTGACCAGATAATCGATTCCTGTTCCTTTTGAAGTCTACACGATGAATGGTCGATGTGCTGAACTTGATAACAAAAGGTAAATTTCACCGACACATAATTTTATAAAATAAAGTCTGGTTTTATCAAATCACCGCATAATACAGTTTGGGACACCGGACTCCATTTAAAGAGGATGACTGTGGATTTAAGTTGTTTGAAAACGTATCACATATATTGAGCTTGTTGCTCGGCCCTGAGGAAGGGGATCTTAATGGATTTTAACACAAAATTAAAGAGTTTTATTCTCAAAAACATTATCGGGATTGACCCTTTAAAACATGTTTGCGTCATTCACCAGACGACCTATCCAACATTTTGCATTGCTTGGTTTGCAGGACTTTTCCAGCGAGTAAACACACGATTTAGTGATCTGAAATTAATCGACCTGAGCGAGTACAAAAGGGAATACACACCCGATATACTTTAGTCTGGTGTATGCAGTTGCATATAAATTTGAAATTAACTATGCCAAAATTGTTTTGAAATCGGACATTGACGAGAACCATTTCACCCATGGAAGTTTTGTAGTGAGCGAGTGGATAAATCAACACTATTACGGAATTAAGAGTACCGTATTTCCTCGAATACAGCCCCGGCCTCGATTACAATCCGGGCCTCGAATAGAACCTGGGGGTAAGGGGGTGTTGAGATGAATACAGCCCGGGTCTCGAATAGAACCCGGGTCTAACATAAAAACTGAATACTCCCTGTGGCTTTCTGCTTGTTTTACTTGTCCAAAATATTACTCCTATAGAAGATTTTGAAGCATTAATTCGGGTCTGAACAAATACAACCCGGCCTCGATTATAACCCGGGGGTCGGGGGATGCTGAACGAAATAAAACCCCGGGGTTGTATTCGAGAAAATACGGTAGTTGCTTCGTTGAGGTCTTGACATAAAGTGAAGTATATAACATACACCGAAAGTTAGTAGTGTTGGTGTCACGTGGTTTACCGCATTGTCTCCCATCGTGTTGAGCCAAACATGCATTAATGTTAGGAGGCGAACATACAGGTTAAAATATATATATATTGAAAAGTAAAAAAAAATATGTAAGCTGATATATATAGTTTTAAAATATCGAGTGATCTTAATTGTTCATAAAACAGTGTTGATGCACACAAATGTTTAAAATGTTCGTTGTTCAAAATAAAATAGACCCTGAAATAGTCCAAAATAAAAGAAAAGTCATTCAAGCCATGGTTAAAATAAACTCGAAAGTTTCTTCTAATAAAACAAACAAAACGTTCCCAGATAAATGAACTATAGGCAGTTTCAGCTATCCAAATACTCAGACAATCCGGAGAGCTGCCAAAGCATGACATACCCATTGTTAACATCTGCTGAAACTGTACTGGAAACTGTCCTTTTGGGACCGCCAATTAATCTTAAATCATCATTATAAGCTGAATAAAGGAAACGACGTATATTTAATTAAACTCGACTATTATAGAAATATATAATTACAAATAACCCGATTTAAAATTGTCCATCCAAGACTTTTTAAAATTCACACCACACGCATATCCAAAATATAACTCAAAATATAAAATTGTTCATCCAAGATCACTATCCAATAATACTTCTGTCAGACGGGGTTAATGTACATTTCATCCGGAGCGCGCAGCGGAATGCTGAAGAAACACGGAAGTAGACTGACACGCTGAACCAACACTCACGGAATTCTCATGAAGTGTAGGTTTGACAGGAAACGAGAAAGGTACATCTGAGACTGCAGATAATCCCTTGGTATCCGAAAGCTGACCGTCTACTAAGCAGGAGTCATCGCATCCAACTAAAAGACGAAGGTAACGATGTCTAGTTCGTTTCCACCACAAGGGAGGTTCTGTGTCCTTGCATAGCTCATCACGGTTATGGCAAATATTTTTATCTGCGCATCTGTCTGGAACCTGGAACTTTTGGCCTAACTTAGCAATATTAGCAAGGTCTCCAACTGCGAGGTAATGGTAATAGAGACCAATGGCATGTGGATGTTTCTGGTGAAGTGGGTTAGCCATAAGGGGCTGACAACTTTGTCCATGAACATTCACCAGAGCAGAAGCTACAAAACGTATAAATTCGTCAGCATTATGACCAGGATGCATCTCAGTAGAAGTGTTAAACACTATAACGACAGGCTGGAACAAAATAGGTGTATGGCGATTGTTGAAGCGCCTGTTGAGCACTGACGGAAGCAAAGAACCTCCGACTTCAAGCATTCAGTGACAAGACAAGCTCCACAGGGGATATCTTCAATCTTGTTTCTAACATGGTAGCTGTCACCTCGATCCGTTATCTCCTCTAACCACATTGCCATCTGACTTCCAGCACAAGCGCGCCATGCAAGACTGTTATGGACAACCCTAATATCACAAAACTCTCTGTAAAACTTGGCAGTAGCATGTAATTCAACCAAGGTACGTCCGTTTCTGTCATCTTAAACTGATTGAAATGTTCCTCACGTATGCCTATCCGTCCGCGTGAACCCTTACTGTGACAAAACTCATATTGAGGAATAGCGAAAACTGCGAATTCCCGAGCCTTACCATGGTGGTAATTGATAGAGCCAAGAAAGTGGATCAAATTATCCCTATTAAGAGGAACAAAAGGAACAGGCCATTTTGTGACAGCCTCGTGTTTAAGTTTGGTGATACTTGATATTAATTCTGGATCAACGTTGACAAATTTATGTGTAGACAGGAAGGTACCTAATACAGGAGCATCTAGATTGTGAACCCCCTTATTTACCTCTCAAATGCCTAGAGTTTGATAACATGAAACAGGTGATTTGGTGATGACGTGTATTGGAGAATTACAGAGGGCGCTGGGTTGTCGAGTTTCAACTCGGATCTCAAGGAATTATTTATTGCATCCATGACCTGCTCAAATTTGGTATATGCTCTAATGTGTTGAGTCGGGCAGGAAAATGCGAATGATCCCTACTGTCTCCCCTGTCTATCTCTTCAAGGGGTTCAAATTTGAGTTAACCACCCCTCTCTCTTATTAATATATAATCTGCATTGCCTTGAGTGATCAATGGTAGGCAATGTCATCAGATCTTACACGGTTGCAGTCTGCATATAAATCACCATCTTTATTACAATGTCAACTTTTGATTATTTGGTGTTGTGATGGAATCAAAATCGTTAACACGTTAATTGAAGTTTAAGTGTGACTTGACCTAAGTGACCCAACAATAAAGTCAGCTGTTATGGTCAACTCAAAACAATAGGATTTATGAGGTTAAAGTTATGAATAGCAGAACTTTCTCAGACTTTAAAAAACGAATATATCCATGGATGTTAAATAATTCATTCTGTTCAATTTAATATAGACTCGAGTTGTAGATATCATAAATAAAGACTTGAATTGCTTTTTTCTACTCAGCTATAGTTTATACCCGATCTGAAAATTCAGAAAAGCAGTGAGTGATTACTCATGTCCCCCCCCCCCCCCACTGATTGAGAACGTTATCGGCGTATAAACAAAGCAGGCGACTAGAGTTGAGTAACAATTCAACACCGATGACAACAATGGCGCACACAAGTAACTATTTTCCACTATTCAACACCGATGACAACAATAGCGCACACAAGTAACTAGTTTCCACTATTCAACACCGATGACAACAATAGCGCACATAAGTAACTAGTTTCAATTATGCTACACTCGATCTAAACATTCAGACAATCAAAAGGCGTAAAATCACAATGATGTGTTGAACGCTACCGAACATATACAGCAGACGATGGGTTTGGCGTGATAATACAATTCGAAGAACCTAGTGGTGTGCGCTCTCAATATATTTAGAATATCAACAAATAATACCCTGTTTTATATTTCAAGCAAACTGTATGTTTTTTATATACGAAATAAATAATTTAATACAAATTTCTAACACTATATTTCGTAAACGCTGATATAAACAATATAATGTTGATCAGCAAAACATCACAGTAAATTATATAAAAAAACATGAATGACTTTATACAAAAAAAACTTGTACGGCGACGCCAAATGTAGTAAACGAGTGGATAAATCAACACTGTTACTAAATTAAGAGTACTTGCTTCGTTGAAGTCTTGACATAAAGTGAAGTATAAAACATACACCGGCAGTGGGTTGCGTTGGTGTCATGTGGTTTACCACAGTTGCATGGCTTCCCTGTGGCATGGATGATAGCCAATCTTTTTAAAAGACCATCGTTTCAGCGCCCGGTTACTTATGCCAATTTTGAAAGAGCTATTGGCACTCTTTGTGTGGTTCTTGATTTGAGTTACAAATCAAAAGATATTGTAGCGCAAATTAAAAATTTCCTTGATTCTGATTGGTCGAATGGACAATAAACCCCCTCTAAACTCACAAGGCGAATCACTGTGTTCAAATTACAGTGTACCATTTTTTTTCATTTTTGTGCTCAATGAACTTCCTCCACTCAAATCTGTATTGGCAATTGCGTGAACAAGAACTAGCAAATAAAAAAATAAATACTGAAAACTTACAACTCACGAAGTAAAGTCATCGTTTTCACAAAGAGTTAGTCCTTTTTTTGTCTCGGATAGCAGGTCGGTCTCAAACGCAATAAGACTATTTTTCTGGTTTTTTTTTAAAATCTTCAAACGTTATAAATATTTTTTTGGCAATATGCGAATAACAGTTTCTTTCGCAATTCATTTAGGCAACTCGAGACTCAATATAAATCAGCAGGAAAGCAAGGGCGGTCTAAATCTGTTGAGAATATTTTGAAATTAAACGCAAGCACATGGCCAAAAAACGACTTATTAAAATGGCTGTAAATTGTTTCCTAAATGGTTCCAAAAAAAAAGGCTCTAAGTATTTGAGCTACAATATCGATCAACACGTTTATCGGATGTTTATTGTCCATTTAACCATGCTGTCGGGTCTCGTGTTCTAATGGACAATTATCCTCTTAATATGAAACCGGGAGTGTTTATTTCCTAAATAAATACTGTTTAAGACAATTTTACCAATGCATTAGAAGGTGGGTGTTTGGTTTTTCGATATTTAGGCGATTTTACAGATATGTTAAATTTATTGTCTCAGTATTATTATAATGCCATTTTAACTGCGCCACCAGAAAAACATATTAAAATTGAGCAAAACCTCCTACAAATTGAAAGACGGTGACACAATTTCATTGTTGATTTTGTCTTACATGGTGACGATTTTCATACACACAAGTTATAGTATGTACTATTACTATTATTTCACGCTATTCACAAGTATCGATTAGCAGAGATATTTGGATTAATGAGATAGTGGATAAATCAGATAATGGGTCAATTGGGCGGATAGATGATAAATTAGATTGTAGATAAATTAGATAGTGGATTAATCATACTGAAAGATCTTTCTATATATCATTTTCAGAATGCAGTCTCTTTGACTTATAATAGGTACGGCTTAATAAATTATTGTTCGCGACATGAATTCGTTTTTCACACCCACATTTTCACGTTGACGTCTTATGCCGCTGTCCCTGTCCGTCCACTTTTTGTTTGTGAACACTCTACATGTTACAATGCTTGTCTGATTTTGGCGAAACTTGAAAAGTAAAGTTTATATCTCTAAGATCCTTTCAATATTGACATATTCGGACCGTAACTTCATGGGCACAATTTTTAACCGATTTTCACGAATCTTTAAATGTGTTGTTGAAACCCGACGATTTTGGCACATATCCAGTGCCGGACTGGGCCCACTTGCCCACTTGCCAATGGCAAGTGGGCCTAAGCCGAACAAAAAATATGGGCCTAAGCCTCAAAGAAAAAAGTAAAAAAAAGAAAAAGAAAAGGTAGTAAACGAGGGGAGGAGAGGGAAAGGAAAGGAAAGGAAAGAAAAGCAGAAAGATAGATTTCGTTGGAAGAAACAAATTCTACCACCTGGTGAAATTATGCATAAATTCATGAGTTTAACCTCAAGATGGTGACAGCATTATAAACCGACAATCTTTCTTCAGTCACTCCCAGCTCTTGAGGTGGAAAATGGGTTTGCGGCTGTCTATTTTTCAAAATTTTCTGGGGGAAGAACCCCCAGGATCCCCCTCGAGCGATCGCGCCTGTGGCGCTCGTAGGCGGCTTTATCCGCCATTTGCCCGTGGACCTGGTCACAGGTATGGCAAGTAGGCCTTCGGCCCACCAGTCCGGCACTGCACATATTCGACCATAACTTTCTGGATTATGACCCCTGATTGTGCAAAAAAGCATGTTTTTACCTTGTGCATCGTCGGGGTCACAATTTGTTTTTGATTTAAAAAACCGTTCCCCGTTACTACATAACGATTGAGTTCGAATTTCGCGATGGTTTTGACAAGATGGCTGCCCCTCTTTACATAGTTACTATAAAACATTTAATATCAAGGTTATGAACTCTCTAGAGGTCACAGATTTAATACAGTTTTGAAGATGTTGACATCATAAAATATGGCCCCAGATTGCAAGAAAATTGGTTTTGTAGCTTACATGACAACCGCTTGTTTAAGATAAATGCCGTTTATGGTAGAAACGCCACTCCTGTGGGATTCTGAATCAACAGTATAAGAGGGACATGACAACATCAAATCTATGAACAAGATTTAACAAAGCAATATAGGCTGTCTTTCTAAACTGTGAATTAAAGAAGTGGATTTACTTTCAATAATTTACAAGATAATTCCTACATTAAACAATTGTATATAGCTACTGTCTTCGTCCCTCGAGGAAAAAGTCCTCAATTCTGGCTATTTTTTATAGTACGTTCTCACCAAACTATGAATTACTATAATATATGGTATATCTACTTAAAATTAGCGTAATAATAGATATTTTTTAAATGGTTTCTGGAAAACACATTTTAAACGTTACAATATAATATTAGGAGAGCCTTACTATAAAAAGCAGAATACATTTTGAATGTCTAGAAAAAGTTATATTTAATAAAAAAAATGATATATATATATACTGTAATTAGTTATTCGTTTATAACTTGTCAATTCAAAATAAATATGTTGTATTCTTGGGCATGTTAATTTTGTGGAGAATTGAGTAATAATATAAGTGAGCTCACGGGCGGATAATGTCACTGGATGTAGCCCACTAGTGAGGTTTTTTTAATACCTTCATCGCAGGGGATGGGTTGAAGTATGTAATGTAAACTATTATATTCATATGAAACACTTCTACTCGTGTAATCAGATAATTTAAAAACATTTATCCTTTCCTATACAATCTATTATCACGATGGGTCATTCAAAGTTTAGATTTAAGCTGGTGTTGATTAATACAGGTGTTCGCCTGGTTTTGTACTGCTGTACGCAAAACAATAACTTACTCAACTCTAAATTATTGTTTAATTCATAGTCAGTGTTAGACCATCTGGCTTTGCTTGACTCAAAATTAATCTTTCGTTTAATTAAGAAAAAAACATTACCTGAATCATGAAAATGTATTTCCTAATCACATGTGTTGATGCTTTATAGTATTGTGAAAAAATATGTTTTATATACGCCCACATTGTATATTGACGTATATTTTCGTCGCCCCTGTCCCTCCAGGCGCCCGTCCACAATTGTTTGTGGACACTCTACAGGTCACTATTTTGATCCGATTTCAACGAAACTTGAAATATGTTTATCCCCACAAAATCTAGGTTCCTTTCGATGTTGGCATGTATCGCACCGTAACTTTCATGTATTATGGCCCCTGCTTGCACGAAATATTGCGTTTTTAGCCTGTGGACCCTATAGAGTTCACAATTTTTATTTGACTTAGTTGAAACTAGAAATGTGAGTTCCTAACCCACAACATATTTTAGACCCTTTGGACATTCGCGCATATCGAACAGTAACTTCCTGAATTATGACCCCTGTTGTACGAAAAATCGCGATTTTTAGCTTGTAGACCCTCTGGAGGTCATAATTTTATTCCGATTTACAAAACCGTTTGAATATATCACCGTTACACCTTCATGAACATCGGACCAAAACTGCCAGAGAAAACCGCCGTCCCTCGTACGCAAACGGTGTAAATATGGTATATCAAGGTTGTGGACCCTCTAGGGCTCACGATTTTGATACCATTTTGATGAAACTTAAAATACATGTTCATACCCCAAAGAAATTGTGATTTTTCGGCATATCGATATGCGCGAATATTGACAGGATCCCAGCTCGTTTGGTTTTAAAGATATATTTCAAGTTTCATCAAAATCGTGTCATAATTGTGACCTCTAGAGGGTCCACAACCTTGATATACCATACTTGCGTACGAGGGGTGGTCATTTTGTCCTTCAGTTTTGGTCTGATTTTCACGAACTTAAAACTTAACCATCATTTGGGTGTAACGATGATATACTGAAACGTTTTTTTCTAAATCGGATAATAATTGTGACCTCCAGATGGACGACAAGCTAAAAAAGCGATTTTTCGTACAGTCAAGGGCCATAATTCAGGTAACTTCTAAAATTATGGCCATAGATTGTTTGAAAAATCGTCTTTTGTATAGCTTGTTCTCTATTCATCGCTTGAAAAATGTGGGCGTATGCGCCTGGCAGCCACTGGTTATATATTGTTTTGCATACAAAAGGCGCTGAGTTTGTTTCCGTTGCATGTTTTGGGTGAGTTATTATTAATGTTATTCAAAGAACAAAAACAATCTATTGAGAATAAATGTACAGCTCGTATAGTTTGAATACCGAATCAGAATTAACTCAACGCGAAATCAACTCCACACGTTACTAACTCAACGTTGCTGAACCCAAAACTTATAATGTAATATTGCCTAGTGCAAAATCCCAAAAATAAAACGATCTACGGCACTTCATTACCTTACAGGCGATGACACCTCATAATAATTAACTGCCGTGTCTCAGGATTCATAACAAAATTATACATACATACTTCCATGTCTCCAGAAAGCCTTGCTCCGTGATTAGGACCCGTATATCAGAGCATTCATTCGATGACATTTAGCCGACAATTAAGTTTACTGTATCCCAGCCTTTAGGCGTTATTTACAAACCTACGTATCTTAAACAATATCACACAATTATCTGATGGTAATTTCTAGACGAAAAAAGTCATTCGGATCAGACTATATATTATAGTAGTGTAATTGGGTGACACTATAGAAAACATTACTTTTCTTCGTTTTAAAGGAAAGCTTAAGTCCAACTCCCTGAAATACAAACTATCCGTAAACACATTAGAGAGCATGTAGAAGAATCTCGGGCAGTTGGAAGTTGTAGATGAATGTGTCGAAACGCCACTGTCCGTGCGGTTGTCTCCCGAGTGCAAATGTAACCACATTAATAACAATGGCGATCTTTGTCGAAGAATGAGACAGTGCCTAATTTAAGAAGTCCCTACAACCCTTAAAAGAATAATAATTATTCCTAAGTTTGAATATTAGTATCTCAGATATATTGCAGATAAAATAAAACGATCTATCTGTCCCTTTAAATAATCATAAAAATCAGCCTAAAGCTATATATTATTAATAATTTCAACATGTTTTGGTAATACATATTTCATCGTCTGCGCTAAAAGATAAAACATTTCAGCTTGAATAACCAGTGTTGTTACAAAGCGGACGGCATTCATAGTCCCCAAAGGATATATTCCAAGATACATCATGAATCTTGACATCATGTTCAAGCAGCTAAACAGATTTACTATGCTGCGATTGAGTTATGTGTCCCGGAGGAAAATCCATTAATTCATATATCATAACATTATCTATAATGATGTAGTTTTGCTTAATATTATCCAACAGGGTAGTCAAGGGAAAGGTAATACCTAGGTTATATATAATAATGGTTTTGAGAAAAAACATCATGGATAGTTTCTTTTTATGGCAAAGATGGATTTTAAGAGAGAGAGAGATAGAGAGAGATGGGGTTTAAAGTCCACTCGACACAAAAAGGTCATCTCGGGACTAAATGTAGCTGTGTAGTACCCACAGCCATATCTTCAAAAGACATTATACCAATGCCGGTTTAATATTTACTGAAAATAACCCAAACATAACGACTTCTCTCGCTTTTTGGGGTCTATTATGTGTCAGAAATTGTATGTTTTATTGTCGAATTGACACCTTAGAGAAAACCCTTTCGACAATTAAAATATAGACCTCATTGTCGAATGGCCATCCCCAAGATGCTGCATTGTTTGTACACTATTACAAATGTATACTGTTGTGGTTATAAATTACAAGAACTAATATTATATCTCGGTCTATTCTATGATTTATCATTATTTGATACATTATATACATTACTATATCTCATATTTCATCGAGGTTTTCAAATGCGCTTAGCAATAACAAAGAAGAAAAACAATTTATGATAAAGTGAAAGGCTATAAAAAAACATTTGCCTAGTCATAAAACAGCAAAAGCAAAGACAATGATCAATGATCAGAAATTAAAAAAAAAGATTAATAACCTATAGAATAAATTTAAAAACCCGGTTTAAAAAAATAATAGGCTGGCAGGAGACACTCCGATTTGGGGAAAAATCCGAAACAAGTGATCTTTGCTTGTTTGTAAGGAGGTATGTACATAGTACCCCTACAAAAAAAAATCCCAAGGCAATTTTGTTTTGGACGATTTAGTTTTGGTATACGACCTCAAAATAAATGATCCTTGTAAAACCACCTTATTTACGCTATGTCCAACTTTACGCTCTCTAAGTGCGTTATCAAATGGCAAGCAACCATAAACACACTCAACACCATCATTGTTTTAAAAATACTATAAGTATCCACCATACTCGCTTGATTTGGTAGGATGAACCGTCATTGAAATTTGTTGCCTGGCAACCTAACTTTGTTGAATTTGTGGTGTCGTGTAGTAGGATTTTGGTTAAATGTTAAAAAAGATTGTTTGAGATTCCATTATGGAGTACATATGGTCAAACATTTTGTGGTTCGACTGTTAAGTGTCGTGATAGTGGCTTTCTTGGTCTGATACGAGTCGTTGGCTTTGTAATGGGGATACTGATTGTTTTGAGCAGGTCTCATTAAAACTGTAGTTTGGAGCGGTGATGATGACATCTAGAAAGGAAGATTGTTGTTTCATTCTGTGCCAACAGTGAGCTTAAGGAAAGTGGAGGGAGTAAGGTAAGAATAAACTGTTTTGCAACAAATGCAACCTGACTTTTGATGGTGGCAGACATGTTTCGGTTCTTTGGTTTGATGAGCAGAAATGGGGTCTTTCGTTACCAGTGTGTAGTTTGATTGTTCTTGAGTGTGTTGACAATAGGCGTATTCATTATTAAAGCCGTTACTATATGGTTATTACCCTGACTTTCTGAAGTTCTTGAGGTGTGATTGTTGGCTACCATTGATAACCATTTTGGTAATATATTAATTCTGACAAGTTTTAGAAGGTGCTTGGTTTGAGTTTTAGTTGGTTGATATTATTAGTATAGTTGCATTTCACAAGGATGTACAGTTTGTAATTGGCTTCAATTTGTTTCAAATATAGTTATATGTATCAGGAGTTATGTGGGGGCAAGCTTGTGACACTGAGCTGCAGATAATTTGGACATGTTTATATCGACATTTAGCCAGCATTAAACATCTTAGTAACCTGTGATTTTTACAATTGTGTCATGTGACATGTTTGAAATGTTCTGTATAAGAATATCGATAGTCAGTGAGCAGCTAAAAAGATAAGTATACGTGCTCGACTGGACCAGAATTGGATTCCTGTGTCAAGGGTTCATGGTAAGAAACTTTATGGTCCCATTTACAGATAGCACGTTCCACGTGGCAGGGATAGCACGTTCCACGTGGCAGGGATACTTCGTCACTGCAAATGCCTGGGATTGGCCATTATGATTCGTTGGAATATGTGTAGATGGTTTCCAGATACATTTTATTCGTTAGTCATGTGGTAATGCATATGATTATTTGGGGTGGGGCCATTAGATTTCTGGCTAGGATACCCCACATTTGGGTTAGTCTTTGGTGTGGGGAAATAGGAACGCCTGAATGGGACGGCAGGCACATAATTGAAGTATTATGTTTGTTTCCCACAATAACGACACAGTATTTATTTAGTATTGTGTAGTAGTGGGTAAAAAAGTCTGGAGTGGTCTTTGTTTATACATTGAATTTGCTGAACATTTTTCAATATGCTTCGTATGGTTAGTAAATGAGCTAGTGACGCGAGGTGGGGTGATCAGGGACGCCTGATGAGTTTGACCAAACACTGACAATATCTGATAGTTGGCACTTTTGATGCAACGAACTTCATGCAGTTGGTAAATGCGCTGACCTAGCTTAGCTTTTGGGATGGGGCAGTTTGGACGTCTTTACAATTAAAATTTCACTACATGGCTATTAACTAGTTTTGTTGATGGTCTAATAGCGGAAAGGCATTTGTGATTCACAAAAATATTAGCGCCAGTAACGTTTTTGGACCAAAATACAAGAATCATTTGTTTCGGATTTTTTCTCCAGTTCGCCTAAATCTTAGTTCTTCTACCAGCCTAAAAGTTGCAAATTAGATTTAAATGTAATAAAATAGAAGAACCCATATTTCTCAGTTGTGCGCGCATTATTTTATTAATTCGGACAAGTAGGAATGAACTAAACCATAAAGACATTTGTATCTGGGTAAGGCATACTGTAAAGAATTGGAATTATGCACTTGTGAAAACCAGGACTAGTAAATAAGGGTAGCGAGGAATTTTGCACCTTTCGTAGTTTTGAACCTAATCTGGCTGGACGTAAATTAACAAGAGACCAAATTAAAGTTCTAAGGGCAAAACATATTAATATACGTATTCTGCTGTTATTGTGCATGCTTAGTTTTGCAATTTTGTGATTGGCGGCGCGGGGGTTAAGTGGGTAAGGCCGGGCCCGTAGTCAAGGCTTTTTTTTGGGGGGGGGGGCTACACAATTTTTTGGAGGGGCTGAGCTAAGAAAACTCCAAAGAAATAAATAATTGTTACGGGCCCGGGTAAGGCGTTGACTCGCTAGCCTAGAAGTCGGGGTTCGATCCCTGCATTTTCCGGCGTTGCTTCTCCCTGTCAGTGATGCAGAACGGATGGCCTAATTTCATTTCATTTCTTGTGATGGGTGCTATTGCAGGATTTGGACCATCTGAGTCAACTATAATATTAACCGTTTTAGAACGAATTCGCAGGTACCCAGTTATGTTAACCCATTTAACTCAAAGGAGTTTGAAGTCATCCACATTGTAACGTCATATATACCCTGTTCAAGACCTGAAACATAAAATGGGTGTCACCAGAGGACATGAATGTTAGATAAATCTGAGTATATATGTCAATTATTTTCAAGTAATACATTAGTTAAAACACCGGTTAAAATAATGTTATTCTTTATGGGATATATTAGCACATATCCACACACTCTTTGATAGGGTTTCAGCCCATAACACAAATCCTCCATTATTTCCTTCGATATCAGCTCATAAGATAAATCCATACACTGTATGTAATTGTGATATCAGTTGTAGTGAAGCGTAAGATTCTAATCTATATAAATCTTATCTATATAATAACCCTAATTACTCAAACACAGTTTATACTGTATACCCCAAAATGTATACATCAATTCGAAAACAGAAATTGCTTTCACACGCGTCAATGGTGTGTCAGGTGTATATTTTAACACGTGCCATATACTGGTAAACAGATTAAATCAACATAATAAAAGGAAATAAATTACAAGAGGTTTAAATGGAATATTAAAAAGAGATGTACAAATTTAAAATTGACATTCCAGAAGTAAAGTTACGTTAAAAACCACACACACACGCGCGCACCTTGTATTGAAGTACAACGTACGGATTGGATATTCTACAATGTACTCAAAGCATGCACCAAAAGGATAAAGATTTGGAAGATGAAAATCAATTATTACAATTAGTTTGTCATTCAAGAATAAAATGATAGTAGCAAATACGATTTAGCACAAAACGATTGTAAGATTAATATATAATAAAGATAATATCTAGGTTACTTAAAAGTATGTTTTTGATGGAAATAAATTCTATTATAAATGTCAATTATCATGGATATCTCTTTGTATGTTTCCATAAGATGACTCCCAAATGGCGAAATATTTACTCACAGCTACAGGTGTTTACTGTTAATAATATAATATACAGACGGAACTGCTAACATACAGCATTACATCTCTACAAAAAAGTAACCTATAGAGTAATAAAGCAGATATAATTCAAAACTGTGTTCCGGTAAAACCCAAACACTTTCACTAATACGCCGTATGCGGTATTAAGAGAAATGTGTCCCGTAAAGTTATTATAGCAAGAATCATTACCGTAATCTATATCCGTCTTTTCAATTAGTATGTACTATATTATTTGGTTACAATTCATTTGTGTTTCATTGTTAGATCGAAGGACAATAATAATTGACAATGAATGAATGAATGAAATGTTGTTTAATGGCACGTGAGCTCCAACCAGGCCATATTGCGCCAAACATATTATGAAAAAATGAGACAAACTAGAAATAAATAATCACATTATCTATATATACATAAATAAAAACAAATATCACAGAAAATATCAAATAAAACTAAATATAAACTTTATGTATATATATTTAAAACATGAGAAATACAAAAAGATATATACAATTAAAATTTTCTATAAAAATTTGTCTCTTTTAAAAAGTCGAGCGCTTTACAATATAGCCCCGGTTGGGAAAACAACTGATAAAGGGATTGGCAACGGTAGTGCCGTAATCTTGTATCTTTGAGATGCTTGCACTCAATCAAAATGTGCTTCACTGTCAAAGGAACATGAGAGTGTTCACATTCTGGTTGAGGCTCTCGCTTTAAGATGAAAATATGTGTTAAAAAAATATGACCAATGCGAGAGCGACACAAAACAACTTCATCTCTCTTGACAAGTTAAGGGACAATGTTGGGGTCAGCCAATGATAAAACTGGTTCAATATAGTTTTAATACAGAGATCTTTGCTGTGGTATTTGAAGAAACAGGAAGTGACGCAAAACAAAGGAACACCGAGTAAGTAGAGCGCGATAACAAAGACACTGTCGATTTTCAGTTGACTGATTATTCCTTTGCTTAAGAAAAAGGTGACGCAAACTGTGAATTCGGGGATATGTAATTTTGATGGACGAATTTACATTTAAGATCGGACTATGTGGTTGATGCAATATTGGTGTTATTGCAGACTACCTTTTTACAATAATGTTTCTTTAAATGTGTTTTTAGTGCCAAATAGAATGGACTCGAGTAGTTATAATTTATTATCACGTAATCACTGAGTGTTGCGAGTATGTTACTAAATTTATTTCGATTTCCTGTTTGTGTCTTTTTCTTGAAATAATTAGGGCAGAATCCTCCGCATGTGAAAGTAGTGTTCCTGGGCTACCCCACATGGTATATTTCCATGAATATCACTTACATCATTCCTGTCAGTTAAACAAGAGTCAACCTAACTGACATTTTGTTCATACCCATTGATTCTAGTTTGTTTATTAAAATGTAATGATTTACAGTATCAAATGGATCCACCTGTCAAATATATGTGTTATGTCAGTAGAGTACCCCGGTCTGAAATCAGGATTCTTTTTCTCTTTGTACATGTATATTACACAGGACTTAACCTTTTCTAGTACTTTTGACACCACATTCAGATCTATAATTGCCAGGTTATCACGTTCTTTTAAACAGAGGGCCAGCGCTGGCAGATTTCAAATCATAAGGCACATTGCCTGTTGGTATGGACAAATTATTTAGCCTCACCATTGGCCTAACACCACCCTTTAAAAATTTGAAATAACAATGCAAAGCCAAGAATCTGTGTCACTTCTTGTTCGGATATTTTTAGCTTCGTGCTGTTAACTCATAGCGAAGACATCAAGGGGCGCGATTTCTCAATTTTTTGTCCTGACGTCTTTACCAGTCTATAACCGGGAAGATGAAGAAAGAAGCCGCGAAGTTATTTCACTTCGTCTTCCGGTTTCAGACTAATCGGATCAAAAATTGCTTCATAATTAAACTAAAAGACTACTTAATATATTGTTCACCGATGTTTTTATAATAAGGTAGCCTCGTAATGATTGACATTACTATATTTCAGACTGTTTAGCACATTAATTGTGTCAACTTGAGACTTCCCGGGGTTTTTTTTCATTTAAAAAGTTGAACACCAAATCAGTTTAAAATAAATCAAAATCGGTTTCATAAACAATAACACGGCGGTAAAATTTACAGTTCAGCTCGCGAATCACGCGCTACAATAGAACGAGTGGTACTATTTTCTCATCGTTGGTTATTTTCATAAAGAATATTTTATGTATGTGTTTGTATCTGTAATAGGAGGTTAGGGTGGCCTAGTGTCGCGCTTCGACCTCTAGCTGGCCGGTCACCTCTGGCTTGCGGCTGTGGTTTCGAGCCCTGGTGTGAGCGTATGTGACGTGGAGATAGGGGCGCCTTCTCAACCTCGTGGTTTTCCTCCAGGCACTCCGGTTTCCTACCACTGCTATGACCCCCTACGCACAAGAGAATTATTGAATACAAAAAATGGAAACCATACGTTAGTCCCGAAATGACCTAGTTTGTGACGAGTGAACGTTAAACCCCATTTCTCTCTCTCTCTGTATCTGTAATAATTTACATATTTGATATAAAAAAAATTACTGGTGAATTTATTTGAAATACATGTAGGTAAACTCAAAGCCCGAAAGAAACTATTACAAACGACAAAACATTAGTTGTACTTACCGTTATTTGATAGTTTTAGTCAAAAGAAATATATTAAGAAAGTAATAATATGCCAATGAATCTATTTGAAAAAAATATTTACACGACATTCAAAGTTATTCAAAGTCCCTGCCAATTTCCAATGAAATATTGTAAGCTTAACTTAGGCATTCACTGACAAGCTTGCAACAGAAGGCAATACAAATCGATAAATACTGTATGCACATCAGTTGTCGACTTTTTGTTTGTCCATTGATTTTCTTTGGCATTCTTAAAATGAAATAATAATACGGGCATTTACATGCCTTTTTCAAAGAAAACAAAATTAATGTAGTAAAACAAACACAATTATCACTTTAATAAAGCAACACTTTATCTCAAAACACTTTGTCTAAGACCGAAAGACGAAGTGAAATGACTTCCCGGCTTCGTCTTCGGTTGTAGACTCGAATCGAAGGCAAGTAATCTCGCGCCTACAAATAAAGCCGCTTTCATAATAATTATGTAAGCTCTTTATATAATCGACGTGTACATTGTGCCATAGTGCTGCTCTAGTGGTGGTTGTAGCTATTCCAACACTAATAGCTGTTAATAAAGATATATATATATAGAGAGATGGGGTTTAATGTCCATTCGACACAAACTAGGTTATTTAGGGAGTAACATGGCTCATAGGGTCGTTAGCAGTGGGAGGACCCCGAGAAAACCCACGAGGTTGGACAGGCGATCCCGACCCTACTCCATATGTGGCGCAGTCCCCCTGCACTAACTATTTAAGTATGTTTTAGTCACAATATATCATTAAATCACAAAGTTTGTTCGCGAGAAAGTAACTTTAAACACGCTCCAAATATAATTTCAAAACAAATATCATTTTTTTTTTTTTTAAACAATATTTTATTCAAGTTTTCTGAATGGGATTGGGGAACAGGCTTAGCCTATGTAAAGCCCCTCTCCCTAAATAATTTGTATACATATATTATAAATGCAAAAAGGGTGTATATACATAGTTATAGTGGCAAACACATACATATTATATAAATACAGTAAAGTGGATGAAAATGTACAATATAATATAATAATTATACATATACAAGCATATATCAATATTAATAGGCAACTGTAAAAAGACTAGCGATAATTATTGTACATAACATATATAGAGGATACAATATTATTTGATCGAGATTAAAATCTGTTTGTCATATCTATAAACTTATATCATTGCTGCGATAGATGCGTTATGACGATTTCAAGAAACGAAAGTGACGAACTGAAAAGGAAAACACGAGTTCATTCTTCTGCAATAACTGGCTGAAGTGGCGAGTGGGCGTATTATACCATCACCCTGTCTGTATGTTGAGTCCGTGGATCGCCTAGATGGCACAATTCTTGTCTTGAGACTGTTCATACTCATTCCTTATACCCTCAGGGTGGACTCTTATTATCTGTGTTACATGCCCGACCCCTGGAACAGAGTCATGCCCAAGTTGTGTGCGTATATTTGTGTCGCCTACATGCTTCAACTCTTTACAGATCCTTTTGAAACTTTGCATACCTATTCCTTATCTAATGTGAATGTCCAACCCCCATGGGCTGAGCCCCATCCATTTTTGCTTTATGTGTCTGTGGGCTGCCTACAGGTCGCAATTTTTAATGGATCGTCTTCAAACTTGGCATATGTATTCATTTAGCGTAAGGGCGGTAACTCTTGATTTTGGTGCATGTCCCGACCACAGGAGCAAAACAACACCATTTTTTGTGTGTTTAGCGCCTGAAGAACAATTTCTGCGTTTTTCGTCTACAGTCTTGAATTCTGAATCTGAATGGAACATAATCTTTGAACTTGACATTTATCCGTAAGAAAAGCAACTATTTGTTTTGGTGCATGTCGCGAACCACAGTGGCGATGTCACGCCCACTTTATTTTTAAAAGTACTCTACTGAACCAATGCAGGAATCTGGTTGTTTATTGCAGCGCTAGCGATGTTCTCTTTTGAATTGTTAGATATCCTGTCACAGTCTATACTGGGTTTCGAAGGGATTATTAGTGTGCAGAAATTCGCCCGTGTATCTGTTATCACTGGTCACCTCATTCAGTTATATAGAATAATAACCCGTGTTTTCCTTTTGTTTTCGTCCCTTCCGTTCTTAAAACCTTTATTACGCACCTATCGTAGCAATTATATCTATGTTATAGTATGCTCTGAACGTGTTAAACCAGTTCTATTGCATTATGATAATGGCTTACACCAATGTTTTACTTTCAACCAAACAATTCCCTATATAACGCAGATCACATTTTGCTAGTTACTAAATACAATGTACTGAAGTTTATTGTTACTGGAAAATATATCACAGTCTCGACAATCTACTTGTTTGTATGTTCGATATTTCTTATACATTCTTTTGTTGTTTCCGTGCTAACGAATGACTTATTCGTAACAAGACTACTTATGACTCCTGAGCCTCCAGAATATCTGTTGTTACATGACACTTATTAATGTCTTGTGCATAGCTTGTCAAGCACATTTTAACATAAATATCATCATTATTTTCTCCTTTTTTTGTGAAGTTTGGAAATAAAAGCAGTATTACAACAAACCAGCATTACTTTTGATATGTCTACCTTAATCAAAGAAGAAATAGATGCCGCTCATTAATTACTTTTTAAAATTAGATTTTTTTATAACTAAGTGGGTATTGAAATTCTTCAGAACTCTGCTTTTAACTGAGCAGATTTATCTTTATCTCTTGATGTTAGTCAAGGTATTGATTAAAACTATATGTACCAATTAGTCTCAAAGTTATAGTGTTCTAAAGCATTACCAAGGCAAATTACTCATCTATACTTTGTCTAAACAGAATATATTCCTATTCGAATGCGGTCTTCACGATCTTTTTCGGGGTTTTAAAGGAGCTAAATCGCTAATAATTTGGACCTAGAAATTGGCACAAATGGGTCACACACAATATAATAGTGTAATATAAATTTATATAAACTGCTAAACATTCGATCGTTTCCGTTTTACTGTGAATAATCATCAGTTATGTTCGTCGAAATACAGCAGAAGTCTCAACCAAAAGTCAGTTTCTAGGGTCTGGTTATCCCAGTCAACACCGATAGGATTTAATTGCACATGCTCTCCAAATAAGAATACGACATCACCGTTTGGCATGACTTATGGAATATGTCTAGCCTCATTCTTTTATCACTTTGTTACAAATGGCACTGACGCGCATTATGGGACACGAATCGTGTACCAATGGTAAAATGTTTATTTTGTCTTAAATATTGAAGAAGTCAATCTTTTCCAGTTAAGATCACAACACCAATGCTGATTTAAATTGCAAAGGAAATTGTGTTTTCAATGTCGAAGATTTGGGATGATATTGAGTTACGGACTAAGCTAATTTAAGTGGACCCTTACACCTTTTTGAGATGTACCCCTACACCACAACCCTATGATAGCCCCGATATGAGCTAATGAGTAAGACCCAACCCTAGCTCGTTAGCCTGGAGTACACCACATTGTTCCGATATCAATCTGATTAAAACACAGATCCAAGAAAGGCTTGTGAGCGGCACACACTTGTTTTGGCCATATTATACCCTTTACATCGCCTGCAGAACATGACGGATGTTGACAAAATCATACATTTAGCACTAGCCAAGTTCTTAGAGCCTCTTGTTACAAATGGCTTCAAAGCGCTTTATGATATACGATTCGTGTACCAATGCCACCAATGGTAAAACATCAATCCCAACATCAATCTTGATTTAAATTGACAAATAAGTCGTGTTTCCAATGGCAAAGGCTTTGAATGGTATTGAGCTAGAGGCTGGACTACTATTGATATTTTATTAACATTGATATTTCATCAACTTGGTGGCAGAAAATTGCATATTTGAAAACCTTTTATATGCAAACCTATTTCGGGTCAATCGGGAGATCACAAGAATCATATTCCTCTGGGATATTCTACATGTAATGTAATTTGGATACAATCATGGTAATGTAAAGATTCTGATTTAGACAGGTTTTTCAATATGCTCTAAATAATATTAAGTTTTCTAAAGGTTTGCATTTGAGAATTTTAAAGGTAATGCCTAAACAGATCTTTAGTTGAATTTTATTCTGATGTTTGAGAATTGTTGTTGGGTGTTTTGTATCAAAAATAAAGGGAGCTAAACGCTGCTTTGATTTGGATCGAATTAAAGTGTTGAACAAGGTTGATATAATGATTGTGTAATTTCAATTATTGATGGGTCAAGTACAGTGTGATATTTTTTTTTTAAATTCAGCGTAAATCAGCATATTTATTTATTTTCAGTTCTATATTAGGTAAGGCCTCTTGTGCCAACAGTGTAACACAAAGTCGCTTTATATGTTAACGTAGGTGTTTTATGGTAGAGATCAAATTATCACATGAAATCATCGATATTTTTGACGTATATCAAAGAGGGTTAGTCATTGAAATTTGGCATTTGTTCATGTCGTTATTTCTATGGCTTCTGTAATATTCCAATCTGATTAAAATACAGATCTATATTTCGTTTCGTTTTTTATACTTTCGTTAGGCTGGCGATAAGAACTGGACACATCGCACCGTTTGATAAGCTAATCCATTATTTAAGAAATCTTCCGGGGAAGACAAGTACAATGATTTTTTGAACTACAAAAAACGAAACGAAACAGGATCCGTGTTATAATCAGTTTAGTAATATTCATTTATCAAGAAAATCTCGAATTACAAGTGACTCGCATTTGATCCTATAGTATTATTCTTGATCAATAAAAAAATGTTCCTATCTCCAATCCAGTTAACAAGAGCGAATTCGTTTTAAATCTTCTTTGCTTCGGGGTGGCCAATCGCTTTTTTGGATTACAAGGAATAAATCCGATGGTTGTGATAAAGAATCTAGATTTTCCAGAACAGTAATACAATGGCATTTATTTCGCGGTTGCCTTGGAACACATTTTTACACGGGGCATAGCTGTTTGTAAAGCAGATCGACGTTTCGGCCACGGGGCTGGGACGGGGGTAAATAGCTTCTGAAGCTAGTAACTAATTAGAGTTAAGCCATAAAAACTCCGGTGACTGAAATTAAATAGTACTACTAGTTAGCAGGGTTAAACATCCGCTTCCGCCAATGGCGCTATCATATTCAAAGATGGCCGAAACACCATACATTTAGTTAAAGCTAATGGCGCCTGTTCTTCTAAATCTTGTAATTTTCCAAATTACTTTTTTAACCAATTCATAATTCGTTATAACCTTTACAAAGTACATTTTTTGCGTTTTATAAACAATTTGATTCGATTCATAAAAACTTTAAAGCTAAATAAATATAGACATTTCTGACAACAGCAATTTTTCAATTATATTAGAGCACACGCTTTAGATTTCTGAAGAGGGATTTTATCGGAATCTCGAAAAGATAATTAAGTCAATACAACAAAAGTGCTAAGATGATTTGTCTTTAAAATCAAATACAAGGACATCGTTCACGGCAGGATTCTCTGTTTGCGCCTGCGGATATAGGATTGAGTTATCGACAACTTAATTGTAGACACATAGAGCCCTGTACTGTTTCAGACTTCATTAAATTATTGACATTGTCTTACGAAAAATGGCTCCTTATCAAATTTAGGCTTGATCAAATAAATAAACCAAAAACAGCGAAGATGTTTAGAAGATATATTAAACAGAATAGCTAGAGCATTTCAGCTTCCTTTATGAATCCATTTATTAAATATACATTATCCCATATAGATAACAATCGATCAGTGTATAATCCAATATTTACCATAAATATTATATCTTTCGATATACTGTTATGACAATCTACATCTTAGCACGACTTTCTTCATTAGCCCCGTCTGCGCAGAAAAGTAGGACGTTAAACCCCATGTCATTTGAAACGATGCTTTAATTGTTTTTTTTATAGGGTCGAACCATTTAAATAAATCATGTTTTGTATTATGAAAATGTTTAATGTGGTATTCCTCAGAAAAGGGATCTACATGTATGTAATTGAAGATAATTACACAAAAACGTGGGTTGTTTGTCGTCATTTTCTTGTCTTAAAACAAACTGATACCTTTAAAGAATATACATGTAAATGATTATAATTGTTCTTAAATTAGATACAATAGACTGTAAGGTAATTGCCTATGGGATTTCTATTATTTTCTTCTAGGCGTATTCAGTGACATCCCAAGAAATCAGTTGTCAAAAATCTAACATATTCTCCATCAAGTATAATTTCGTTAAATTGGATTATGTAAAGAGCTAAATCTGCGCTTTGAAGGTATTTTTTGTTATATAAATAATTAGTCAGGAATGAAGTCACCTTAAAAAAAACTAATCGACTATCTAGACTATCGCATCGGGTGGCTGAGATAATTTCTCTTAATTCAGGAAACTTCTAAGGAATCTCTTTCAAATTTCTTAATCAAAACTGAAAAATTAAAAAAAACAATCACAAATTGCCTCATTCAGTCAATAGAAATCTTCTAGACCAGCCTGTCGAGTCTACGGATTCAGTGTCAGTGAACGAGACTAGGAAATTACCGGAAATGAAAGAAACGAAGCGAACTATTAGGTAGGCATTTTCTAAGAGCAGATACATCTTAATGGGACTTGAATTTCGTTATTTTTATGATATATTGTTTTTGTTTAGGCCACTGGAATGAAATCTAAACCATATTATCGTTGTATGAAAGTCAACACCATAAATATACTGGGCCAATCGAAAAAGTTAAGATGAAACGAATAGAAATTACATCAGTTGAATAATTATTTATTAGATTTCCCAAGGGTACTGAATGCTAAGAGGAAGTCGGAACTGCACTGTGATTTTTGAATGATTTATCTTTTATTAACACACATAACTTTATTAAATTATAAATGATTGATTGTATTAAAAATCTGTTTTGAGCCATTACTGATGATGCTCGGTAAGACGGCAAGTGGCTCTAGGCCACATAATATTGTGCCATAACCTTGTTTTGGGATAAATAATTTCATTAGTTCTGATGTTTGCATAATAATTATAGTGTTCGTGTATGTACGAATTCTGAAAAAAAAATCTCCAGACAGCCTTATACATTAACTTGATTTGATATATTTTGTTGTTCACTGCGTGGAATCTTTGTGTCATGTCAGCAGTTATCGGGTTTGCGTGTAGTGTGGTTCTCTTGCACTTACTATAAGTTTATGGGTCTACCTGTATATTCCTTGGCATCCACTTTCAATTTTAAAAAAACAAATAGGGACAGTCCTGGCTAGAGTCAGTCATTACAAATCATTAAATCAACCGGATTGGATAGTTTCAACTATATATCGCCAAAAGTTTTCATCTTGGTGTAATCAGCATTAAACAGGTGAAAATAATGGCTAAGTTATTGGCCTTGGCTTAGAGAAAATACATCAAATATAGCTTGTGACAATAAGAATTTTACAGATTTCATTCGATTTCATTCGATTTCAATAAAACATGGAATATAGTCTTATATCAAGACAAGTTGGAATTTGAATGATGTTCGCAATTATACTGAGACTTATACTTAGATTGTGGTGCGTCTACATGTTTCTTTTCATTTTAGTAAACCTTGGTAGCCTTATAGCCATAGTCTATACCGGTATGTCAAATTTTACAAGTGTTTGTTTGATTGCTGTCATATCCGAAACTCCCCCCCTCCCCGATCATTCTTCCTTCTTTTTAAGCTGAAATAATTTTGACACTTAAGACACCTTTAGACTAGAAATGTAGATTTAATGACTATCTCTGCTACATTATCCCAAATTAGTCACAAAGCCACTAAGGTGATTGATTTATTGAAACCTATGAAACTCTGAGCAATAATATTATAACAGTCGAAGTCTTATTCACATAACGTATTTCGAGAAGGCCTACTCATCACCAAGACAAACATGTATCTACCTACAATGAGTCGATAGATGAAGTATCTATAGTATTGTTATTTGGATAAGTGATGGAACACGATCTATAAAATGGCATTTGAATTTCGTCAAGTCAAGATTGGTTACTAATGTCATTACCTTGGAAGGGGCGGAAAAGAAGGACCCTACAGCCCCATTTCAAGATTTAATAATGTTGGTTTCGTTATGACCTGTCGACGATTGAACACAAAATTCACTATCAATGCTGACATTACAAAACAAACCTACACACCAATTTTAATTAACTTTTGTGTCTAAATCTTCATAATTTAATTGTACTTCTTTGGGGTGCGATACTTATGATGCTCATATAGCTCCTTTATGTCTAATTTAAGTTGTTGTGAACTTATGTCACGGTGGGTCATTTTCTTAAGCCAGCAATCATGCCTTTTTGATATCTTTACGAAATATAATTCTTCCGAGAGGCCATTACGGACGGGTTTTTGCCTATGAATTTGCCTGTGGTAGACATCTGTCATCCTATATAACATTTTGGAAAAGTTAGAGCCGGTCAAAGAGATGAGAATTAACATTAACATCAATTGGGATATCGATGGTGGGCTGTAACCATATTGACCCTTGAGGTGTTAGACTAATAATGTCTATATATTACTTATCAGTTGTATTCAAACAATACAATAAGTACAATTACCACACAAGCAGTTAAGGTAAATGGCCAAATATATCTAATGTCTGTATGAAAAAAATCTATTGCATTTAAAAGTTTCTGATTAATGAAAAACCACACATCATTGCGTATAGTGATTTACGATAAAAAAGGGATTCATTTCCCGTGACTCGCTGGAATATGATAACATTGAATACAACTAAATACAACTCTTTCTTAAAGGAGCCAAATCTATATTCTTTGGCACCTAGAAATGGATAAAAATGGGTCGCAGTGCATATTATGATTGTAATATGAATGTTTATTAAATGATTTACGTCCAATCGTTTCTGTTTTACAGTAATTTCTAATTAGTTATGATCGGCGAAATATGTGAATAGTCCAAATTGAATGACATTCTTTAGCTTCTGGTTATTCCAGTCTACACCGGTAGTATTCTCCTATAGTATATGGTTATTCTCGTTCATCCAGACGATTCGTTACAAATGGCGCTCGAAAGCATTCTGGCACTGGCAAAATTTTCATTTTGTCTTAAATATAAACTTTTCATGAAGATAACAACGCATAACATACCCATTTTTAATCGTATTCCAAATAAGTGAAAAATTATAGTAGAACATATTTTCATGAAAAGTGTGTGTGTGTGAGAGAGAGAGAGAGCGAGAGAGAGAGAGAGAGAGAGAGGGAGAGAGAGAGAGGGGGGGTAACACAAACTAGGTCATATCGGGACTAAGATATGGTTCAACTTTTTACAATAATTCTCTTGCGCGCATGGGTTCTAAGAGTGGGGGGGGACCAAAAGGAATTCTGCAAGGTTGGACAGGCTACCCTACTCCTTGTCACATACAACCGGGGAATCGAAATCACGCCAGTTGACTCAATGATAAGACTCGCTAATCATTCGGTCATCAAACCCGCCTTCATGAAAAGTATATATCTGGGATTAAATTCGATACCCTGTAAAGCATACAATAGTATCCAGATAATGATTGCATGCTACAAACTTAACAGACAGTTCAAGAAATAAATCTCAGAATAAACTTAACTTTGAGATCTTATTTATTAGTTTAACGTAACGTATATTCCTGGTTTTTTTATTCCTTTTGCGCGGATCTATATTGTCACATTAAAGATTTGATTCCTTACTTTAGTAATAATGCAGCAAAAAGACATCTATACCTTAATGCAGTTATATAAGCCATATATTCTAATCCTTTATTCAGAATCTTCATAATCAATCGCCGATGATGGCTTTACCTACAGATCCGCATGCCGACCACAGAAGCACTCTGTAGTAATTGTATTACAATAACAAAAAAATCCGGTCTTATGTTAACAAAACGGGCATTTTTTTCCTATGACTAAACTATTTTGAAACAGGAAAAAGACAACAATTCACAATTACCATACATCTTGTCAAGTTTACCAGAATAAAACTCTTTTGTTAAAAGTATGTATGAGAGAGAGACGATAGATACGCTGTGAAGCCTTCAAGAAAGGGAATTGACGAACGCAAAAGGAAAACACAGATTACCTTTGAATATACTTGATGTATGTGGTTATATCTTTATTTAATATTAGGAGTTAGTCGATGAGATGTTGCGGTAAACATTCTGACTTCAATCCTTGTATCGAACGGACGTGATTTGGTTAAGGCCCATTCTCACAGTGCGACTTGTAGTAGCTACTTGTAGTATCGACCCGAGGTGCAGCATGAGAACACACTAGGCGTACCAACTTTTACGAGCTTCCAACCAGTTAAGAGCGAGTTGAGCGAAATATAAACTTTTTCAGTCAACAGATCGTATGAAATTGACCAATCAGAGACGTCGGGTATTAGTATAACCATGAGTTCTCTCCCTTTGTTGTTGGTAAACATGGACGCGAAGGGTCTTCATCTTTAAGTTCACGTTAGGCCCTGTATCCATAGGCTGTTCCCTTGTGGCGTGTTCCCTTGTGGCGTGTTCCCTTGTTCCCTTGTGGCGCGCCACAAGGACAATGAACCTTTGTTTTTTAACGTGCCCGTTCCCATAGCATGTTCCCAGGGAACATGTGGCCTCGTGCACGGAACATGTGGCTTGTGACCGGGAACACAGACAATGAACATGTCAATTCTTTTGCAGCTGCACTAGAGGGAACACGTCGTTACGAGTGCAATATTGTATGGAAACTTGTATAAAATTCATCCAGTTCATCGCGAGTTCCAAAAAATGGACGAACCCAGAACCGCGGTCGTTGTCTGAAGACATGTTATCTTCTAAGATGAGCACCAGCGAGGAAAATAAATGCAATCAGTACCTGATCAGGGAGGGAAGGGGGCATAGTGGGGAAAATGTCCCGGGCTCCCCACATATAAGCAATAGCGGCATCCTCCTTCCTCATCCTTCCGATTTTCAGTAGTTGAGTTCATCGTCGAGCTATCAATAAAAAAACGGTTCGCATAATGATAGTTATGTCTTGTGTTAATTTGCTTTCTCATCAACGTTTGTATATAGACTTTTCTTTTACCAATATTTCCATCGTACATTGCACACGCCACAAGGGAACAGCCTATGGATACGGTCGGGTCACAAGGTCACAACGCCACAAGGGAACACGCCACAAGGGAACAGCCTATGGATACAGGGCCTAATAGGGAATTGTACGCGCCGGCAGAGGGTCTACGGAGTATCCACTGTTTAACCCATGCGGATTTGGGGTTTCTCTTTTTCTTTTTGTTCTTATTTATCAAATGTAGGGCAGTAATATCCAGCGTCTCTTCGTCGCTTGATGACGCCATTATGCTAAGACAATACGAGATTATCGCGAGATTCCAAGTCGTATCAACCCATTTATATACGATTTTGTAATCTACATGTAGATACTACAAGTCAATGACGTATATATATATATTTATATATAAAATTTAAAAAATACGTCCAGGTTTATATATATATATATATATATATATATATTAAAGTAGATAAAGTACAAGTACTTCTTTGTTAACGGTAGATAAATGCATATAAAAATTAAAAAATACGTCCAGGTAAAAAATTCTCCACTTTACTTCATTCCATATATACGTCATTGCTACAAGTAGTTACTACAAGTCGCACCGTGCGAACGGACCTTAATGAAATAAGATCGATTGTGAGCCAAACGTGATTGTAACTAGTCCACTGATTACCAACATTAGTGCTTTTATATATGATTTGTTTTTCAGTGCTATTTTGGGCTTTATTAAAGGGGAATTGTGTAAGATTAGATAAAGAATTGGCAGTTCTACCTCTAATCGATAACAAGTAGATAATGAAGAGGAACTACGTTGAAATTTTCACTCAAATACCAATCGCCATCAATGACTGTGAGAAATTAATATAAACCAATGTTGGATGATTATAATACTTTTTGGCCCAATTTTTTTAAAAAGTATTGTATAATAAGTTTTTCCTTTCGAGCCTTGAAATGGACGAAAGTTGATCGAAAAGCATATATTAATGTAATAGGAAAGTATATACACTAACATACATTCATTTTTAAAAATTCTAATTTCTAATCAGGTATGTATCAACCTAGTTAGGTTAGCCTAGTTTACAAGTGGTTTGTGACCAGAAACGTTAATTACACCGCATTGATCATTAAGCTGTGTTTTGCTGTGTAAATTTGACGATTACATAAAAAATTAAACGTTGTCAATACCAATATTGACTGAAATGGGCCAATATTAAATTCAAATTGGTGCTTTTAATGTCGAAGATTGTGGTTAAGAAGCGATCCCTAATATAAGCTAACTGTAGTGATAAATCAATTTAGTATACCATATTCCAAAAGTATTGTTAAAACAAGATTGGGATGCCCGTCTATGATCGTGAAAAAATTCTTGTAATTGACGTCTGGTGCCATGGATTTAATGATTGTTGGCTGTAAATCTTCACGCATCAGAGTATACACTGGTATTACAGACTAATCCATTTAATAATACTAAAATATTGTTATCTTATTATTGTTGATTAGCCTCGAGGGGGTTGGATGGCCAAATGGTTAGCACATGCGTGATGTATCATAAAGCCTGTCATTGAGTCAACTGGCGTAGTTTCGAATCCCCAGTTGTACGTGGCAAGGAGTAGGGTCGCCTGTCCAACCTCGTGGGTTTTCTCCGGGTCTTCCTGTTTCCTCCCACCGCTAAAGACTCCCACGCACACCGAATTATTGAAACAAAATGAAACCATGTTAGTCCCGAAATGACCTAGTTTGCGTCGAGTGGACGTTAAACCCCATTCCTCTCTGATTACTCTCGAATTGACTTGAAACCAAGGATCGAATGGGGTGTAACGTCCTACAGCTCTGCTCCGACTGGGCTAATGAAGACAGTCAAACGCCATGCAGTGTCCTATGAGGGAAACACGTGCAGTGGCACTACAAAATCCACCTATATCGAATTCCAACTGCCAAGAGATAAACACCTATTTCAATGAAACAATGAAATGGGGTTTAACATCCTACTGTTCTGCTTCGACTGGACTAATGAAGACGCGTACAAGATTCGAACTGACTTACTTTTAAAGATATGTTTTTTACCCAACCTATTTCAGATAGTATTCATTTTAAAGCTACAATTTCACATTTTTAAGATATATTTTCAAAATGTATTATAATGAAAGCCTTACAATAGAGTACTACCTTGTTAAAGAATAATCCTATAATTTACTATTGCCAGTTGGTAAATTGACAAAAATATCATTCTCAACTTCAAGTGGTTCAAGATAGCTTTATCATTGAGGCAATAGGAAAACAGGGGGGGGGGGGGTAATTGGGTGTTTTTTTGCGGTACTAGTGATTTTTAAATGTGGGAAATAGTTCCTATGATCATATTATAGTGAGTTGACAACCTAATGAGCAAAAGACATATTTATTTTGACTTTCTTAGAAAATATGAAATTCTCGCTTTAATAAATGGTTCTAGCTGCCAGTTTCCGACTGCGTTCAAAACAACCCATGTAAAACCATTAGTAAAGAAGTCAAACCTTGAGGTTGTCTTAAAAACTACCGAACAGTATCAAATTTTATCGTTTGTTTCGAGAGTCTTCGGAAAAGTTATTGCTGAACAACTCAAAGAATATCTAATTCATGAGAATCTCACTGAACTACATGTATTTCAGTTCTCATATCAAGACAATAATAGTTGTGAAACTGAATTTGTCAGAGTAAGCGATGACGTAACTGCATGGTATATTTAAATGTGTCATATTGTTGGTTGTGCTTGATTTATATACGACGTTCGACACTACTGGTCATCATATTTTATTTCAATATAGTTTAAAATTATCTGACTATTCAGTTATATCTTCTTTGAGCGGCATTTAGCAATTGACATAGATAATAAACACAAACACTTAATATTAAATGCAGGAGGACTGCACTACACGCAAAACAAAAACAATATCTACAAGATAAACCTGCGGACAAGACAGAAAATAGACATTGCAAACACTAAACAATTATCAAATGAAGTGATTGGATCCGGGGGCAAGCCGTAAGCGTCCACTGCGCTGTACAGTCCCGGGCCTGTTGTGGTACAGGCTTCACTTAAATGATTTACAAAAAAGACGTAACAAAAAAAGGCGACCGATCTTGTCAATGGTCGTCTCTTCAACTAATCGCGCCCAGATTCTATTGTATGGGTAGACAATTGTAAATAAAATCCAGCCCACGTAAAATTCGGGGTTCCCCAAGTATCGGTCTTCGGACACATTCTATTTACTATCTATACCTCTGTCCTTGGTGAGGTCATCTGTAAACAATGGAGACTACTATCGTTTCGCTGACGACACTCAACTCTCTCTCTAATAAGATCACCGTGTGATATTCCAGACAAACAACGGCATTAGAGTATGGATGACCATTCACCTTTTTACAAACACAGATACAAAGTTTAAGTCTTTATCGTCGTTTCCCCAAATTTTCCCATTTTATTGTTAATATGATGCAGTTGATATTTCGGTCGTTGTGGATTTCTTTTCAAGATGAAGACGAATATTAAATGGTTTTAAAACATTTAGCCACTCCTTGTATATGGGGTAAAATGAGAGAGAGAGAGAGAGAGAGAGAGAATATATGAATGCAATGGGGTTTAACGTCCTACGGTTCTGCACCTTACCTGGGCTAAATGAAGACGGGGGAGAGAGAGAAAGAGAGAGAGAGAGGGGGGGGGGGCAAGAGAGAAATGGGGTTTAACGTCAACTCGACACAAACTAGGTGATTTCGGGAGTAACATATGGTTTAATTTTATTTCAATAATTAGCTTGCGCGCAGATGTCTTTAGCAGTGGGAGGAAACCTAAGGACCCGGAAAAAACCACGAGGTTGGATAGGCGACCCTATACCCATCTTCAATAGAAGGCTTGATCTCGCCTTAACTACATACACCTTATCAAGCCCTTCACTCAACAGTCAGATTCCATAGTTAAATGGGTTACTAAAAAAAAACTACTGTCCATTTATTTTCTTTATCGAAGGCACGGATTAGCCCATACAGAGCACATGATCAGCGAATTCCTTATTGCATGCTGAGTTGATTGTCCTTTATTGTGTGGTGACAATTTGTTTTACAAAGTTAAAGACAGCCGACTTTTATCTTTGTCCAAGATGACTGAAAGTTAAAAGGTAAGACCGCTATAGTTCAATGGGTGACGTCACATTCTAATGTTCACCAACAAATTAAGATGGCGTTTATAACGCCAAAAAAGATTACTTCTGTATCTTTAAGGTAAGTATGAAATATTTGTTATCCAGATATACTTCAAACACCTTTATTTATTTTTCTTATACTTCAAAAAAATGTTTTAGAATGTATTTTGTCGGAGGTAAAAAGATAATATTTGGCAGAATTAAGAAGCATACATGTAGATGTCGTCTTTATCAGTGATACTAGCGGCCAAGCGGATATTCACCGCGGGATCAGTGTGGTGTGGTGAGTGGTCTTATTGCGTACCAGTTTGATCTCTGCGACAGAGTGTTTTATGTGTCACGACCTCTGATTGGACAATGCTAATTAGTCAATTCTAAACACAGCCAGCATAAAAGTTCGAGAATTGCCCAGTGTTTGAGCAAGGGTTAGATGTTGTAAAACTCGCCACCGTTGCTTCAGGAAGATGCCCTATACCTTGCTTAGTACAACCGGGGATTCATAAACACGCCAGTTGACTCAATGACATGCTTTATGATACAGCGCGCACACGTTAACTATTCGGCCATCCACCCCACCCCCTTGGTAAAATGTATGATATTTGTACGACGGTGATTAAACACCGCTAGTCGCACTGGTTCTTTTAATATCAATATTTCTTGGGCTAGTATCCGTTGACAGATTGAAGTGTTAATAAATCAAACAACAATCGAAGCAAATGAAAGTGACACTGGGATTAATAATAATATTAAATAATGTCTAGGTAAACACAGAATAATGTAAAACCACACGATCAAGTAATTCGGACTAGAAAAGTTTGTGAAACAAAAGAAAATATATTATATTTTGCTGGCATGTCGAGAGTAACATGGTAACATAAACATATAGATATACTTCTGGCTATCAAAGCCAACCCCAGTGGTCATTTTGCTTTGGAATGATGGGATATAAGGCATTTTTTTTGGTCAAACCCCGGTCGATCCTACTCGACATTATCAAGCTTTCCAAAATCAAAAATAATAGGCGACTGTCACGTTAAATATTATCGATTCGTATACAAGTGGTGTGGCGACTCCATACCAATTATTTCTGACATAAAATAATATGCAATTATAACGTCAAATGTTTATGTTATAAAACAACACAATAAATAGAGGGTGTTCATGATGCATCGTCTTGCTTTATTGACATTTGTCGTGATGGTGGAACACCCACTCCCTTTTTGGTCCCAACGATCGTGATGCCACAATCTGGAGTTGAGATCAGCAGACAACGAACAAATACAGTTTAAAGCTGTGTTTACAGGGTCGATCTAACTTTAACCTATGACAATTTTATAACAGACTGAATCAGAGATGGGGAGTGTGTGTAAAATATAGTTTTAACAATTATTCGTGAAATCCCACGATAATATTATGGCTTATGATTTAAGTATGCACTGACAATTACTACTTGCAGAGAGTCTTTTCTGTGTAATAAGATGGACTTTTAACCAGGGAACGTCCGTGCCGAGTCTGAAATTTAGATCGGTTGCCTTATGTGGTGATGAGGATGTCGGATTTAAACCTAGTAACCGAAAATTCGTGGGTCATAATATTCCAATTAAACAGGCCTCGTACAAAAGCTAAATCGTCTTATTGCAGGTTATGGATAAGGCCTTAAATATTATATAAAGTAATAAGACCTTTTAAGGTAGTTGATTATGGTCTTGGTATACGTTAATTAACATTAACTTATACCAAGACCATAATCAACTCCCGATGCCATCGGGTGACTGCGATATTAACTACGTTAAAATACTTTGTTGTGCTCTACGCGGTTCCCGTAAAATTAGATACGCGAGACTTTGTTTAATAACGGTATACGTAATGATAATCGAGACTAGACAATTATTGTATCGCCGAACTCTAGGCTCAGAGTAAAGTAATTACAAGTGTTTTTTTTTAACCATTCCTAACTATTCAGTCATTCACAATTAAAAGTATAGTGTTGTTAATCCCCAAATACACTTATTTCTATTACACTGTAAAACACATTGTTCAAAATGTTGAACACACTTATTACAACACATAGTCATTCAGGTACCGCGGTCTAGCGTGGTGTCTTCTTGGTCTTCTGTACAGTTGAGGTGGGTTGTTGTGATAAGGTTGATTATGAATCGGTCCTGGATCATCATTATCATCCAACTCGATGTAATCAGCGTTTGGTGTATATTGCGGGGTATCACATGGTATGCGCTTTAACAGTGAGCTGTTCCTTGCAAATACTTTACCATTTGGAGCTTTTAGTATGACCATCGATCCTTTGATATCTATCACAACAGAAGCATGATGAGTTAAAGGCGTTGATAGTTTATTTGTCTTTGCCTGCTTGACCAATACGAAATCACCTTGGCTCAAAGAAGACGGTCTTGCTCTGTTGATCTTATCAGCATGTAACTTCATCTTCCTTTTAGACTTTTTGTCATTTTCACGAGCAAAGTTTTTCAATTTATCTTTGCAAACTGGTGCTGGTGATGGATTCTCTTGTAATTTGGTTTTAATTGGGCGGTTGAATAACAGTTCAGCTGGGGATACACCTGTTCTTGAGTGAGGTGTTGCTCTATAGTTGAGCAGAATTGGTAGAGTTCTCTCTTCCACTCTTTTCCTTCAATGAAAGATGAACGAATTGACTTTTCAATCGTGCGCATAAAACGTTCAGCTTCTCCTTTAGCCTTAGGCCAATAAGGTGTGATTTTACGATGTTTAAAACCTTTGATCATAGCGTATTGCGCAAAATCACGACCATTGAATGGGTGTCCATTGTCAGATTTTAAAACATCGACAATTCCGTGAGTAGAAAACATCTTGTCTAGTTTTGGTATGATACGTTGAGCAGCTGTTGATTTAACGATTTCAACTTCCGGATATCGAAAATAATCATCCATGACGACAAAGAGTAAATCGCCAGAGGGGAACGGCCCGCAGAAATCTACACTTAAATGACTCCACGGTTTTATGGGAAGTTCTGTCATGACCAAAGGTTCTGGCCGTGATGATGTGCCGGTACAGGATGCTTGACAGGGAATGCATGAGCGAATGAGGTCCTCTGTATCTTTATCAATCAAGTGATACCAAACTTTTTCTCGAAGTAAACGCTTTGTCTTGACAATGCCCTGATGGCCTTCATGAGCAAGGCCCAAAACAGTTTTACGTAATGATGGTGGAATTACCAACTTTGAGTTACGAAGGACCACTGATGATGTTACTGATAATTGGTGTCTAAGCTTGCTTGGATGAGCTTGAGCATGCTTGGGTCAGAGTTGGTCGACTCTTGGATTTGGTGAAAACTGAGTGACTTTGGTACAGCATGGTCAGCTATATAATTAATGTATTCATCAGCTATATGACGATCAAAAACTGACTGATTAGGTTGTGGGTGTCTGGATAAAAAATCTGCAGGATTGGTAGCGCCAGGACGATATTTAACTTCCATGGTATAAGACTGTAAACGTAGTTGCCACCTTTCGGTCCGGGGCGGAGGTCTTGATAGTGGTTTGTTAAATAAAGTTACCAGGGGCTTGTGATCAGTGATCACGGTAAAAGGCTTTCCGTAGACATACAAATGAAAACGCTCAGATGCCCATACAATGGCGAGTGCTTCACGTTCTATCTGTGAATATCGTCGTTCTACGTCAGTGAGTGTTCTGCTGGCATAACTCAAAATGTAACGAGTATCATCATCATCTATTTGGGTAAGAATAGCTCCAACTCCTACCGGACTCGCATCAGCGATGATTTCTGTGTTCTTGGTTGGATCAAAATAGGAGATGACACTGTTAACAGATAGACTGTTCTTTAAATTTTGGAATGATGTTTTGTGTTTTTCAGTCCATACCCAGTTAGTACCTTTCTTGGTTAGTTCTCGTAGAGGATCAGTGATGATGGAATGATTTGGAATAAAACGGGCAAGAAAATTAGTCATTCCAAGTAGACTACGTACTGCGGCTGCATCTTGTGGTACAGGAGCTTGTTGAATGGCGATTACCTTGGTAGGATCAGGTGAGATACCTTTACTGGAGAAAGTGAATCCGAAAAAATCCAACTTGGTTTGGTTAAAAAGACATTTGTCGATGTTGAGAGTTAGATTTTTTTCTTGTAGACGACAGAATACTCTGCGTAAAGAGGTATCGTGCTCTTTGGTAGATTTGCCAAACACTATAATGTCTTCGGAGATATTTTTAACTCCAGGTATACCATCAAGTACCTGTTGGATAATATGTTGAAATATCTCTGATGCTGATGATAAACCAAATAGAAGTCTCTTGTAACGTCGTAACCCAATGTGTGTTGTAAAGGTTGTCAGGTATCGTGATGATGGGTGTAATTCTATCTGGTGGTAGCCTTGTCTGAGGTCTAATTTCAAAAAGACAGATGCACCATTGAGATCATGGATAATCTCGTCTAAGGTGGGTGTTGGGTGACGTTGTCGAGTGACAGCTTGATTAGGTGATCGCATGTCAACACAAATGCGTACAGATTTCTTGTCCTTCTTGGGAACGATAACAATAGGAGAACCCAAGGTGTTGGTCCGTCCACTTCTTTGATGATGTCATGTGCTTGAAGCTTGGCTAATTCAGTTTCGACTTGTTTCCTGGTGTGGAAAGGGATTCTTCGAACTGGTTGTGCTGTTGGCTTAACAGTTTCGTCAATGTGAATGTTAAATTGGTAGTCTTTCAATTTACCAATTCCTTGAAAAATATCTTGGAATTCTTTGATGATTGGTGAAGACGGTTGTGTCGACAACAAAGTTGATACTGCATTAACATCTGGTATGGTAATGAGGCCAAGGTTTTGTGAGGTTTCATAACCTAGTAAGGAACCTGAATCTTGGTCGGTGACATGAAAGAGTGATTCACATTGATTGTGGTTTTAAAGTTCCCAAAACTGTGAGCCATATACATAAATCGATGTGGTTGGCGGATTCAACTGGATAGGTATCAAAGATCGTAGGTAGGTAAAGGTAGGTTGATCAATGATGTTGAAGGATGCGCCGGTGCCGATCAGAAGGTCAGTACTACAGGTATCTGCAAAGGTTATATAGGTAAACGGTCGTTTACATGATTTATGTGACGATACTTTAAATACATAGTCATCGTCGGATGAGGATCGTTCGTCAGTGATTTGGTTAACTGACTTTGGTTTGGTAGCACGGTTAGTACGTCGATGCATAGATTTCACCGGTTGGTGAGGCGCATTGGATCCTCGGTATGAAGATTGTTGGTAATGGTTAGAAAAATCTGGTCTCCGGCAAACTTTTGCAAAGTGGTTCAGTGTGCCACACTTGGAATATGTGACTCCTTTTGCTGGGCATAGTCCATGATGAGGCCATGTACCACCACATAAACCACAGGTATTATTAGATCTAGATTGATGTTGGTTATTTGAAACTTTACCCACTGGCTGTCTTCGTGTGTAAATTCACATGTAGAGGCTAGATATCTTAGACGTGTGACGAATTGGTTAACAGATTCTCCGCTGCGCTGTGATTCTTGTTTGAAGACGTAGCGTTCAAAACGAATGTTTTTCTTGGGAAGAAAGTATTCATTTAACTTCTCTGATGCAGTTTTAAAATCTTCGCCTGTGTCAGCAAGGCCATCGAAAACATCTTGCACTGAATCTCCTGCTAGATGTAATAATAAGGCTCTCTTTTGCTTATCGTCTGTCACGCCGATTGCCTGACTGTATACATCGAAACGATCCCGCCATTTTTTCCACCTGGTTGCGAGCAAACTCGGGTCTGAATCGGCTTGAAACTTCGGTAAGGCTGGTATATTTAATAGAGTAGCCATTTAGGAGTGATGGAAATTTACCTCGTCGCCAGTTATAATGTAGCTTTATTCATAGTTGTTTATATGTTTCACATACATGATGATAATTCAATATATTACCAGCTATTCCGGGAGCATATATTGTGATGTACACTTATAATAAAGGGACCAGTTATTATACATTTAGTATGCGATATGGACACTACAAACAGGCGGCTCTTTATCTAATCTTTCTTTCGGCCTGAAATGCCATCTAAATTATTAATTAGACATTAATTAACATACCCATACCATAATCAACGCCACCGTTAGCCTGTGATATTTACTGGATTTGAATGTATGTTGTGATGGATAATTGACACTGTTTATTATCATACATGTACCATCGCTAGTTATAACGACCGAGACTAGCTAAAAATTGAATCGGTAATATCTCGGTTTAAAAGAGAAACGCAATTTGACTGAAGTTTTCTGTATATTTTGTTTTCATTATCTTTTTTGTAACTAGTATAGTAAGAATTGGCAACACTTTAGTTAATCTTTCCTAATTACCCTGTTCAAGTAGGTTTTCGAAACATCATTTTAAACAGATCGTTTTAATTATATAACAACAGGAAACATATTATTACCGGATCTCGATCCATACATCATGATTATGTCGAAGGAAATGGAAGTAATATGTTATATATATTACAGCCATCCATCACAAATCCCTTTACTATGTCATTCTAGGATTTAGAATGTCACTGATTTCGTAATTTTAAATCCCCGCGGATGATAAATCGCACAATTTCAATTTTTGAATTGATACTCATGTTTTGTTTTTTGGATATTAAAAATTTATCCGTGGGTGTTTCAGAACTATTAAAAAAAATCGTTCATTTTTTGTAAGTGACGCAAAAAGAACTGGAATAAATAACAAAGAAACGAGAATAGCACTCTTCTTCATAAATCAAACAAATCGCATTAGCAACTTCTAATATGGAGAATTCAATCCATTTTTCTCGGATTTATCCTGTCGAGACTATAAGGTGTGAAAAACAAGTTATTATTGTAACATGGAGCATACGATAAAACAGGATGAAAACGATATTTTACAAGTACCTTATCATTATAACAAAGAACAATTTAAATCAATAAAAAAATAAGAAATCTGAAAACATGTCCGAACACGTGCTTTATTCAATCAAGACACCGCCGACTTATTTTGGAACGAAACCGTAAAAACCGACGTGTTTATAGATCAATCGATTGGTAACAGTTTTGAGCCGCCTTCTTTTCCGGAAAACTTTTGTGTTACGGAAGATCGGAAATAGATTCTCTTTATGGGTTAATCAGTTGTAATAGATTTGAGAAATATGTGCTAAAATTATTTGTAAAGTTGATTTAATGGAGAAGTGAAAATAAAGAGTGTAATTTCTCGTCAATATTTGCACGCTATTCAGTATTCTGTCAAGCCAAATTTGTTTACTGGCACTATGTTCTATGCTAACAGGAATCCGTGATTTTTAAAGTTTTTTTCTAAAGTAAATAACCAACATAGACAACTGCAATAACTGCGCATAAGATACATGCATTGGACATTTTGTCCTAATCCATTTTACATACACTATTAATCGTGGATCTACAGATGTCATGCACTCCCTATCTCTCCAAGTAAGTTCAGGAGGACCACACCAGCCACAGACATATCTATCTGTAGCCGCTCTCTGTGTTGAACAGTGCCGGGCCTGTGATGACATACTCGACTTAAAATCAAAAATACAACCAACGATTTAAAAGAAAAACGCAACGAAATAAATGACAGATCTTGGAAGGGATTGTATGCTAAATAAGGTTTGTGGCGGAAAGAGAGAAAGGGGGTTTAACTTACACTCGACACAAACTAGGTCAATTCGGGACTAACATTTCAATTTTATTTCAATAATTCGCATGCGCGTAGGGGCCTTTAGAAGTGGTAAGAAACCTGAGCTGAGGACTCTGGAAAACCCACGAGGTTGGACATTCGACCCAACTTCTTACCATGTACAACCGGGGAATCGACATCACGCCAGTTGGACTCGATGACAAACCTTATAATACTGTGCACACATGCAGGTGGCCCACGTACTAAAACCAGTCGCAACATCAGATGCATGACCCATGCATTCATTATTTCTGCATATCTAAGTAGGCCTATGATCGTCTAGAATTTTTACTTGTCGTCTTTGCGTCCCCTTCATTTGTGTATTCTCCTCTTCTTATCCATAAAGTTAAGACGCTTGTGTTGCCAGGAATAACTATGCAACAGTTCGTTTTTACGTTTTATATACTTTACAATAGATTGCAATGATAAAGTCATTATCAAACCCTATCCAGCTAGACTTGCTGGGGTATGTCTGCTGATAGAAATTGCCACATCTCTTCCTTTCTAGAATCAAGCTGCTGTCTGACGATCGCCTAAAGATATGACAGTCTTGTAGCTTTGGGTTTTGACGTTCAATTCTCTAATGGTACAAATATGATGTAAATAATATAGAGATTGTTTAATTATCCACCCTTATATGGATAGTGGAAACTTACCAGAAAAATTTACCACAAGATAGCTGTTATCAACCTAGAACATAATGTTTACCACATTATGACTTTTTATATCACAATCTGTCACTCATTTTAGACAATATGGCTTCTAGACAATATGTTAATTAAATTACTTATTCATAACATCATTAATTTAAAGAGCAAAACTTCTAAAAGTATTGCTACACGATTCCGTCATCCACCCCCACCCACTTAAAGCAAAGGAAGGAGCACCGCTATAAAAAGCAATACACCCACAATCCATCGATACTAGTAGACGAGGTAATACACCAGATATCCCATCCATTGTCTAATTACACCCATCCCCAAGAGGGCCCCAAATAACTAGCGATTAAATAAATAATTATGTCAATCAATAATGTACGGAAGTTTAGAAGTCCCATAATAAAACTGTGCATAAAATGCACATCACTACTCTGTTGATTCCATAACTTTCATATTGTCTACGTAAAATAAATGCCCTGGTTCCATAGCTTTGATCCGGAGCCCATGTTTAATAATTGTCAACCTGAATTGATTTGTGTATTTCAGTCAAATTCCGAGTTGAAATTTTTAGTCAACCACATCACAGCTGCAGTCCAGCATCGGCAACTAGTGGATATCACATCCATTTTGAAATTATGGCCGTGGTTTTATTATTAACGTTAGCTTTTCTATTCCAATTTAATTATCGATTGCATAAGTCCACAGGCTAACAATTCATTTGTGAATTAATGGACAAAAAACTTACTTTAAGATTCGTCCTTCGTTTTGCCCGTTTTTATAACTGTGCTATCAATATGGCGATGATGTTATATTTAAGTGTCAAGCTGGGATCAACTATGGTTATGAACAGTTTTCCATTTCGTCCCACCGCAAACTCTAAAGTCTGTGCTGTATCTCCTGTTTTACACATCACTTAATGTCGGGAGATAGTTCGACGGAATTGAAATTTTACAGATATGTCTACATGGTAAAACTTTACCTAAAGGCAACGACTACTAGCCAGTTTATCCAAATACGTTATAGATGTTGTTGGCAATGTAACTACCTAAAGCATTAGGGTAGATCGTACATAACAACAAATCACCACCAAAATCTCTTTAATCCCTAACATTGGGCAGGGAGGCAATGATTGATATCTACTTGATTGGCTTTAACGCGAATCCTTTGTAAAATTATAGATGTATGCCTGGACGTGGATTTAGCGTAGAATCTAAAGGGGTGGACGAATAGGTTCTGCCCTCCCCCCTCTATGATTTTGATCGCTATGACAGATTTTCAGGTTTATATATACACATGAATGTCCCGTACTGAAGGCTATCTAACCACTGTCTTGGGTATCGCCACAGTAATTGATCTTCACGATATCCCCCTCCTTACTTGTAGGTAGTCATTGTTCGAGGATTCGCCCCCCCACCCCAAGTTAGAATAAATTCACGCCCTGTATGTCAGTGTATACTGCCTTGATAGTAGGTTCGGGCAGGGCCCTAAATGTGTCATTCAAAATATAAAATTGAGGGTCAAGTTATGACTTTTTGGGGAAATAGTTCTCATACCTACAAACATTTATAGAGAGGTTTAAGATGATATTTGAGAAAGAAAAATAAACAAAAATTTATTTCAACCGGGCCACTATTGGGGTCTGAGTCGTCTGATCAACTCGAATTATTTCATTAAACACTAAGGCACCATTGAAAATCGGCTATGAAAATTTATGTGGTGACCCCCCCACTCCTTCCCTTGGTGCCCTAAGCACGTGCTAATTTTGCTTAATGGTTAATCCAGCCCTGGGTTCGGGACATTTAGTAGTTTGTCCTCATAAATAAACCTATTTTAAAAACGAAGTAAGTATCTGTTAAGTATAGTGTAAATGTAATGGATTGATATCCGTACTGGTGAAACATAGTCATTAAAACATATTTTATCCCTTGGCTACTCTAATCAGCTACGATATCGTGCTTGTAAAGCGAACTTTTAGAACAGTTTATATCGTGCTGTGCTGGAAAAGCAAATTTATAACCGTTTCCAGAGCAATAAATTCATCCCGGTTGCTGGAGCGTAATGTTTAGCTTTTAACTCGAGGCTATCATTGTTTTTAGATCATTTGATTGGAAATTATTGGTTAAAGAATGATATAAATTACTAGTGGTTGAACTATCATCTATACATGGCAACATTTATAAAATCAAAGATTTACCAGTTTATCATATATTACTTCACTTAGGCTTACTTTAAACTGGGGATAAGAAGTCACATAGCAATAATTTCATTACACAGATACATACAAAGGATCACAGTCTTCAGATTAAGGCATCGTTTTTTAACAATTTCCATAGAAATAAATCCCCTATTAAACATTGGGTACTCGAATATTTTAAATGAGTGAGAGAGAGAAATGGAGTTAAATGTCCACTCGACACAAACTAGGTCATTCCGGGACTAACACATGTTCCAATCGTATTTCTAATTCGCTTGCGCGTAGGGGTCTTTAGCAGTGGGAGGAAACCGAAGGACCCGGAGAAAACCCGCGAGGTTGGACAGGCGCCCCTAATCCTTGCCGCATACAACCGGGGATTCGACCCCCCCCCCTTTTTTTAAATGAAATTAATAGCCTAGATGTCTAGGCTACTCTAGAATCATAGATAATTTAAATGAAAATCCGGTCTATAAAAAACATTAATTAGGTTATCACGTAAGTTTTGTTAAAGAAACTCCACGTAAATAGGTTTCCGGTATGGGTGTATTTACAGTATACATGTATATAACTTTCCTTTTTTAGAATTAAATTAAATGGAATCCGCATAACTCGACATTGTTTATGACAGCTTAGAAACTATTTGTAAATGTCATTCATCTGTTGGCACAATTGGGTTAATTAAAATATCATTCACATATTAGATCGGTTATACTTCCTTGTGGGATGAATGTTTAAACACTCTGGCAAACAGGTTACATTATTAACAGTAACTTGAAATGTATTCAAGATTTTGATTGCTAGCGAGTGGGTGGTGAGATTGGCATCCTTATATAATCGTTTGTGTTCTGTTGCACCCATCAAGCGGGTCAATAAGTTCAGAATAAATAATTCCCATAATTAATGCATATAAACAAACATGAATCGTAATGACCAATTAGGATTAGTTAAAATACATAGATATGGCCCTCTAAGGGAGAGATTTTAAAATGAATAAATAAAAGTGTTAGATATGGAACTGGCAATGCAAATGGATTTACTGAAATTGCAAGTCTTTAATGAATTTCTTTGGTGTCGACCTCTTGTCACCCCCATTAGACTAAAATACCAGATAATCTAGCCAATGACCTACTATTCCCAAATGTTGACAACCAATCCTGACTAATATTCTTAGAATACTTGTCTGAATGATAGAGACCAGGCTAGAATGGGCTAAATCAACATTGTGCGGTCGCTTATCTGCTTTCGCTCCGACTGGTAAACTGATGGACGGGTGTTCAGCGGATTGTTGGACTAGTATCCTATCGCCTCTAATTTTCCTTTCTATTTTAAAATAAAAGTTTTGCAACGTAACAATTTGACAAAAATCGGTTAATTTTTATCTCGAACAGCAATGGCAAAGGCCTACCACTGGGAAGATGACTCTTTTCAAGATAGCAGTCATGATTTCTTTACCCACGGTATATCAGAATCTACCAAATAGCATCGATTTTTCAATATATTCCAGAAATGTTTCCCTGGTCCACCTCGGGGCGTTTCGCGCCCGTGGCGCTCATGGGCCGAAAGATTTCAGAAGTATTTTTATCGAATAATTTTAAAACTATTTGATATCTTTTTTTGCACCCCACCCCTCGGCACGTTCTGCTTTCTTGCGTGTAATCAAAAAAGGGCCCCGCTGTGGATTAGTGGATGCCGTAGATCAATGACTTACTCCGTAACAACTAAGGATTCGATCGTCCTTTATCTAAAGGTCTTAAAAGATAGATTGGGAATTTTACACGAACTGCTCAGCTATAGACATTGCGGGGGATCACGGTGGCTAAGTGGACAAGGCGCTGGTTCGCTAGCCTGGAGGTCGGGTGTTCGATCCCTGCATTGGCCGAGAAAGTTCATCCCGATTTTCCGACGTGATTTCCCCTTGTCAGTGATGCAGAAGGAGGGCCTGACAATGACAGCTGCCTAGTCGTTCGGATGGGACGAAAAACCGAGGTCCCGTGTACACATTGGAGTGCACGTAAATGATTCCTTGGCAGTTGGAATTCGATATAAGAGTAGGCCGTAGTGCCGCTACCCGGGCAAAATTTCCCCCATAGCACACTGTATGGCGTATGCCCGTCTTCAATTAGCTCAGGTTAAGTGCATAACAGTAGGACGTTAAACCCTATTTCATTCATTCATTATAGACATTGCCACTCTGTCCAATATTAAAGTTGCAACCTCAGGTGGTAATACCCGTGTGATGACGAGAATAACATAGGTTTTATACGACATACTTCGATTACGGTCAAGTAATTGAATCAACCGACTACAACATTATATTACGGTGATTATTTCAAGTGGCAACTCTCCTGCTTATTTGACGGGGAATTTAAAATTCGTCCATTGGACTTGTATTCTATATTGACTATTGGTAGACATTGCCACTTTGGCAAAATTTAATTCTGTAACAACAGGCGGTAACACCAGTGCCATGGCAAGAACAACATGAGTCCTGTACGACTATATACCTTATGTATAAGATCCATGATAGGACATACTTCGATTACGGCCATGTAATAAAATCATCCGATATAATATTTCCACCTGTACAGCATTCTATTATGGTGAGTGTTTCAAGTAAAGAATATCCAGCTTGTTTGACAGGAATTTTGGAATTTGACCACTGAAGTTTGCATTTTGACCGATGGCAGGGGCACCGGAACCCGGGTACCAGGGTATACAAATGGTACCCTGCCCTTTTCTGGGGTATACATGTATACCCATGCCCTAACGATGAAAGTTTTCAACTTTTTACTAGTCTATTCATTTTTAAATGATAGATATGTAATTGCTCTCTGGTCGGTCGCGAACCGGTTCTCGAACACATGATACGAAATTGTGAATAATCAGGTATTTGTCTCTTTCATTATCATGTATTTTAAAGGGTTTTAGCTTTGATTTCGGAATTCTAGAGGCGCTGTAAACAGCATTCTCGGAATTGACAAATTTCAAAATTTTCTAGAGGCCGGGGGGGGGGTCCCTATGTTTTGGTACCCTGGCCCTCGCGTCGTTTCGGCGCCCCTGACCCATGGTGATGTCACAGATCATGTAGCTGTGGTATGCATAACATTGGTAATTAGATGTGGATTTATTAAATTAAATTTACGTTCAATAAAGTCACAGTTACAACATCTTCAAATGGGTACAAGCCGAGTCTATCAGATTTGTCGGTCTTCGCGAATACCAAGTCTCGCGCTTTCAAGCTAAAATGTCTACCTGTGATAATTGAGTTGCAAAGTTCAATGTCAGGGTTTCCGTGGATGTCACGGTGCCACAACCTCTAATTGGACGTTACTGTCCACTTATCTGTGGACAATGTAGCTATAAGTTCTGGAATTGTGAAGTAATCTAGCAACGTCCAGATGTTGTAAAACTTGCAGTCGTTTCTACAGGAACATGCTGTTACAGTTGAGTAATAATGAGATTTTCTAAAAGACTGACCCGCTATATTATGTTAATAAATTCTCTAGATATCAAACTCACAAACATACGAGTAATCCGATGAAATATTTTTGTTAATCAATTATGACAGAATATTTTATTAAATACAGAAGGTGAACAGTGGTGTCCATTTAAATGCAAGGTCTGTTTTCTATTCGTGAAATAATAAAGTTGACAGGAGAGCCAATCTTTCTAGCAGCTTGCCAATTATTTCCACCAACCAAACACGTTTTAGTGTCTTGTCTTTTATACATTGGCAAAAAAATCCATCGATAAGAAAAGTGTTAATCTTGGTTAATGAGACTAAGTATTTATACCACGATGGTGATTTTCACACCAATTTATCGTACTCATATTTTTCTTTACATGACATAGCCAGGTCACTTTTTATGTGTAAATTACCGACTACTTTAAATGGTTGTGCTTATAGTGTATGATACTTTTTTCAGTATTATTTCAAACATATCACGGCGAAACGCAATTCGCTCTCAAATTTATATATGCCTTGTGCGTATACAAAGGGTTTTTCGGGACCCCACGACCATAACCTTAACGTTTGTGAGGAACTGGTTCATAATTTCTAGAATTTTATACATTGTCAGCGACTTAATGTCGAGTATAATGCTGGAGTAAGTAGAATGGTCGTGAGGCAGTGGCAACATTTATCATTTTACAATTAACTTCGAATATTACATTATCGGACACATGGGGTCTTCTGGACTACTCTTTTCTTTCCATTCAACATTTTGCTGGTTACAAGTAATACGTAAATCTCGGTTCCTAGAGCATAATTGTGTGCTTTGAACTTGGAGACTGTCATGATTTTCAGATTTTGAACTTTTTTTTGTTCGAAGAATGATATCAAATGAATAAGGATTGAACTATTATCTATCCGTACCAACATTTAGAAAAGGGAGAAATGGGGTCTAACGTCCGATCGACACAAACTGGGTCATTTCGAGACTAACATATGGTTTAATTTTATTTCAATTACTCGCTTGCGCGTAGGGGTCTTTAGCAGTGGGGGAACCGGAGAAAGCAGAGAAAACCCACGAGGTTACTTTAAATTCGGGGTAACAATATTGTAGCCACAAAGATAACAAGACTTTCATTACGAAAATACATAAAAAAGATAACGTTGTGCACCAAAAAAGATATCGTTTTTCTTGGTGGCATTATAAAAGTATACTGGAGGTAAATCGACAAGGGTTAAATATCATATTCGATTACACGTTATTAAAGAAATATACAGCCCATTTGTCTGGAGAATAGAATCTCATTAGATGTTTAACAGATTAGTTTAAAGGAGCTATATCGCTTATATTTGGGGCCTAGACATTAAAGGGACAATATTAGCCTTATTCTAACTACTAGATGTTTAAGTGTGCTACCTGGGGCCTGTTTCATGAAATTTTAACTTAAGATAAAATCCAAATTTTAGTACATACTCAAATCTGATTGGCTAAGCGCTAAAACCAATCTAATACTATCCAATCGAATTACTAAAATCGGATTTTATCTTAGTTAAAATTTCGTGAAACAGGCACCAGTTGTGTAAATTATCCATTACAACCTATCTTACCCGTCCAGAGGGTTCGAAAACATGTTTAAATCCAAGTTGCATTTGAAAGTGCTTACGTACGGCTTTTCAAACCATGTTACGGCATGTAGTTGAATTTTTCCAATTTTTAAAATTAGGTGGGTTAGGATGAAATTTGTATCATTTATTAATTGGAATATTGTAAAATAGTACAATTTGTTGACCAGAATAAAGTTTGGGACAAATTATTCAGTTACAACAAGAGTGTTATTGGGGCTTTAACAAAAGTTGGTCGCAACGCATATAATACTGTAATATGAATGTATATAAACTGTGTTCGATCCCTGCATTGGCCGAGAAAATTCATCTCGATTTTCCGGCGTGATTTCCCCTTGTCAGTGATGCAGGACAGCTGCCTAGTCGTTCGGGTGGAACTTAAAACCGAGGTCCCGTGTACACATTGGATTGCACGTAAAAGATGCCTTGGCAATTGGAATTCGATATAAGAGCAGACCGTAGTGCCGTTGCCCGGGCTAAAATTTCCCTCATAGCACACTGTATGGCGTATACCGGTCTTCCATTAGCCCAGGTTAGGTGCATAATAGTAGGACGTTAAACCCGATTTCATTTCATTTCATTTCTTTTTTTTCGTCATTCTTTCGAACTTAATGTTTGATTTTGGAAACAACAACCCCTGTGTAAGGATATTTGTTGTCAAGAATCGTAACATAAGGGATTTTTTTGAAGCTTTTAAAAAAAAATATTTAACATTTAATTGCAATGACCCCCACATCCGGTTCTCCCTTCGTTGGAATAAAAAGTAAGGCCCCACTGTGGACCCCTCGGCCAAGCTGTCATACCCTACTAAACATTTGCCCGAACCTAGATTGGACAGTCGGCGAGCCCAAGGGCCCGGATGACTACCTAACCATTTTATGCCCAACCCCACCCAAACAAAGTCCAGACACGCGGTGGGCCTTAGGACCCCGCTGGCAGTCAAGCCCACAACCCACCAAGATCCTAACAACATGGCAAAGCGGGCCAGACCAACGTCCACTCGCCACTCTTTCTTTTCTTAAACCCGGACGCCTCCCTTAGGATAATCCTTACCCTTGGTGCTCCCCACAGAGAGACCATGTCTTCCCCGATTACATGGACGCTAAACTCTTAGGCCCTGTTTCACGAAATTTTAATTAAGATAAAATCCAAATTTTAGTAATTTGATTGGATAATATTCGATCGATTTTAGTACCTAGCCAATCAAAATTATCTACTAAAATTTGGATTTTATCTTTAGTTAAAATTTCGAGAAACAGGCCCCAAATACGAACGAAGAAATGTGGATTGGAGGCCATTGCCGCTTTGTCAAATTTTAATTGTGTACAGCAGACCACAACAAACAATGTTCTGGCAAGAATAACATGTAGGATTTACATCGGTAAATAGATGGATTAATTAAATCAACTTTACTTTCACTTTTAACAGTTCGATAAAAATGAGATTTTTAAAACGACTTACCCGCTATATTTTAATAAATTCTCCAGATATCAAACTCTCAAATGTACAAGTAATCCGATGAAATATGTTTGTAAATAAATAATATGACAGGTAGAAGATATTTTAACACATGAACACTGGCGTCCATTTAATTGCAAGGTCCCCTTCTCTATCCATGAAATAATAAAGTTGATAGAAGTGACATTTTCTAGCTGCTTGCCAATCATAACAACCCACAATGATTTCCACCAATCAAACGCGTTTTAGTGTCTGTCCTTTATACATTGACAAAACAAATCCATCGATACAAAAGGTGCTAATTTCCAGTATACTTTGAGACTGAGTATTTATACCCATAATTCCAAAACATGATGATGATTTTCACACCAATTTATCGTACTCAAAAATATTAATTTCAGAAGTTCATATTTCCTTTCCTTTATATTACATAACCAAGTCACTTTTTCTGTAAATTATCGACTGCTTTTAGTGGCCGTGTAGTTTATTTCTATCTGGAACTTCGTGCTTTTGTTTCGGTATCGACGTTCTTGAATTTCTGGTATTACATAACAAATTAAAACTAATGCATTTACCGCATAACAAACACTCTAGAAATATGGAGTCCCATTTCAGTAAAATGCGATATTATTTCAGATTTAATAATTCACAACAAAATAATTCTATAATCTCCACTATTTCACAAATCGAAACTTTCTCTTTTCTCTGAAATGTTGGATTCCAACATAATTCTCAATTGCACTTATCGAGCACGGTTTCTAATGCCTTGCTTTAGTCAAGTATCGCTCACGAGTTGGTCTTTAGTATTAAGATTGTCAGTTACATACCATTAAGACCATCTATCATAGGCTTCCCTATCAGCTTGACTGAGGAAAACACATCAGTACCATAGAATTGAATAACCCTGTCTCACGCTCAACTAGAAATTTATCTCATTATTTTTGCAATGTTTTTACGCAACAGTCAGCCGATGGTATTTAGTTTGATCCCACAGACAACAGGACTTAAAAGGCTCAGCTTGCTTCTGACATAAAGAAGATAGCTGTCATTATGGCATACATTTGATGTGAACTATATCAAACAATTTATAATACACTGGCGGTATATTAGCCAGACTTCTCTAAAAGGAAATACGATTTTCGTAGCTTAAAGACACAGCAGCGGTCGATAAAAGACTTTCATTATTTAAATGTAATCTACATAATAATATGGACAATGGAAAACAACACAAAGCTAGGTTAGATAATAATTTTATTTTTATCTCATTTTCAGTACGTTAGAACTGGTCGATTCTATAATTTTGAACCAAAATCTTGTTTGGGAAGATTACATTTTGTTGAAATATTGTGCCTTCAACTTTTATCAGGCAAGGTACATGAATTTACTGATAACACTCTAAACGAAATATTTTAATAATTTGGGGATGTATTAACATCCACATTGAGACTATTAAAGGGCCAATCCCGATAATATTTTGGGGAATAAAACTGCTTAATTTTGTGTTAAAATCCCTCATACGTACTCGGACTCTAATTTTTTTAGACCCTGTTCTCGGGATTGTCCCTTTAAAACGCTGTAAAAAGAAAAATCCAAAATAAAACGCTATATAATTGACAGGACATTATATATTTTCTCGTCGTAGCGATCCTCAGTAAGAAACTATCCAAACAACACGTACAAGATAGTGAGTGGGTTTGGGCTGACGTGAAGACATAACGGAAGCTTCATAGACAGTGTCGGATTAAGGCTCTGCTGGCCCTAAATCACATTTTGATAGGTTGCCTGAAAATACAGATAAGGAATAAAGTTAAATTTAGAATCAGAAAATGTATTACAAACAAATTCAGAACATTGGCAGTACAGTATTTACTACTATAAGTATCCCACACATTCCCATTCACTGCCTAGCTCGATTACGACTTAGCGTGCTTTTGTGACTGCAAATGTTTAAAGTCAATGTTATGAAGTTAATCACTTTCAATGCAGAGAAGTGCCAGTATACCAAGACGTTTTGAACGGCTGACCAGGCTGAGGATTGTCTTTTCACAGAACCACCATCAAAATTTTCACCTTGGCTTCCCTAGTCATATCAGCTTGTTTTCGAAAATGTTTCACTTATTACCTTGGTTTACGCATGTTTATAATTACCGGTACGTGAAATACATCTAATGTCAATTAAGAAATCAATGAAATTATAAAAAAAAATATGAAATTACTTACGATATTCTTTCCCACAACAAATGTAAACAAACCTCACGTGTGTCAACCCTTTGTCATAGTATGGGAAGCTTTTAAGGACAACCGCGTAGATGAAGGAGGATCCAATTTATTTACATAAAAATAAAGGCAAGCATTTTTGTCACCACCTGATAATTATCAAAAAGGTTTTACTTCATTTTTCATTATTTTGTTGCCTGGGTTTTTGGCTGGCCCTAAGCACGTGCCTATTTTGCCTTATAGTTAATCCAGCACTGGTCACAGGCGCATGGTTCACTTGTTGTGGGCTTGTAATACATAATAACCAACAGCTTTATGGATAACATTCACTAGGTTTATTACCAGAAAGATTTAACACAAGACATTGTATTTTAAAGTTTTATATACTTTTAATACGGTAGTATTGGCAGTTTTTGGTCACGGCTACATTATTCAATCAATTTATAAATTTGCATTGCCGTACACTGATGGCAAATGCAGCGAATTATTAGTTCAAATAATTAATTTTGAGTGATTAAAATATAACTAACTCTGGGAAACAGAAGCTAATTATCTAAGCCTGTCAAACAGGAACCACTAAAGTATTAATACAAACGTTTTGTGTGCGCAATTGCCAATGAACAAGGTCTGGGACGACAAATCCCAACCTGTTCACCGCCATACAAAGGTGGCAGCACACAAACTACGCAAATGCTGCCATGACCAACCGCCTAACAATTATCACAAAAATTCCACCCTCGTGTACCTTATGTCTCCAGTTTACATTTTGGAGAACCACTACCATTGTCATTATACAAATTATGGGGAAGCATTATAAAAAACAGCCATTTTCAGAATAAATCTGAAGGAACCTTATCATTATCATTATAGCTCAATTTCTCCAGTGCAAATTATGGAGAACCATTATAAAAATCTTCAATATCTCTGAAGGAACATTATCATTATCATTATCCTTATCCTATAGCACATTGTCTCCAGTACAAATTTTGGAGAACCATTTATAAAACAGCCATCTTCAGAATATCTCTGAAGGAACATTATCATTATCAATCATTCTCATTATCATTATCATTATCAATCATTCTCATTATCAATAATTATCCTTATAGCCCAATGGGTCCACTGCACATTATGGAGAACCATTATAAAGGTCATCTTCAGCATCTCTGAAGGAACATTATCAATCATTATCATTATCATTATCCTTATCCTTATAGCACAATGTCTCCACTGCAAATTATGGAGAACCATTATATAAATCATCTTCAGCATCTCTGAAGGAACATTATCAATCATTATCAATAATTATCCTTATAGCCCAATGGGTCCACTGCACATTATGGAGAACCATTATAAAGGTCATCTTCATCATCTCTGAAGGAACATTATCAATCATTATCATTATCCTTATCCTTATAGCACAATGTCTCCACTGCAAATTATGGAGAACCATTATATAAATCATCTTCAGCATCTCTGAAGGAACATTATCAATCATTATCATTATCATTGTCATTATAGAACCATGTCTCCAGTGCAAATTATAGAGAATCATTATAAAAATCATCTTCAGTCTCCCTGAAGGAACATTATCAATCATTATCATTATCATTATAACACTCTTCGATATCTCTGAGGGCTCATTATGAATCATTATCATTATAGCACAATGTATCCAGTGCCAATTCTGAAGAACCAATATAAATAGAATATGACTTTCAAGTAATTCAATTTCACTGTATTTGACTTTCCGTCATCGGATATGGATAGGTATCTACCATATCAACCGATGAGAAATATTCCAACCCCCCTTGGATTGTGTTCAGGAAAATAGAGTTCCCCAAATCTGAGAGGTGAACACCATCGTCTTTGAACAAGAGGTCATTTTCCCGGGTGATATCAGGGTACTGTATATATCTACCCCCCAAGTCTAGGGTTAACTTTGCCGCGTAGCTGTTAATCCGTCTACGACATCGTTCCATAGCAATATGATTTTCAGAATTTCGCCATTTGTGACGGGGAAGAATTTGAGACCAAATCAATATAACTGAAGGATACATATGCTTTATGAATATCAGTAAATGTGACAGTATTTGTCTAATATCAAATAATCGTCAACTCAGAATTAAAGTGTCCTATCTCCACTTTTAGAAGAAATGGAGTTATTATAACCAGTAATTAAAATAACTTCAATATTTTACAGAAAACAAATTATCAGGACTGATATTAAAGAATTTTACAAGTAAATCGCAAAATTTAATTGTCCTATCTCATTAATAAAAGAAAAATTTATAATTATAATGTTCTATGTCCGATATCCAATGAAACTGCCCAATAACAGTCACGTGATCATTTTCCAAAATGGCGTCTGCTAGGCTTAACTTGTCTTAGGATTGATGAAGAAGATGATGTTATGAACAAGAAAAAGTGAGTACATTTGAAAACTACAAACTATGTCACTAAAATTAAGTAAAATTGTAAAAGTAGAAACAATTAAAACATTAAAATATACCCAAACCACTCTGATTAGTGTGGCCTTGGAGATAGAACAATCTAAATATAATTTCATCTTATTTTGAATTTGGCGCGTAGACATTGGTTTTTAATTCTTCTTTCATTTATCATTCATGAATGTATGTCAACTTTTATACTTTGTTTCATTTTAGGTCTGCAAATGTTATAATTATTCCAGTTGGAATTAAACTTACACCCCAATAAATGGTATTGTCCGATAGTTCATCTGATACAAATTCGCTATCTCGTTCCCAGAGTCAGTCGCTGGGCCAGAGGCCTCTGGACTAAAGCCATTATACCGGCCACTTTCGTCCTTTCGCTTGTTTTTAAAATGAATCTTGAGTCTCAACTCGCTGACACAAAAAATTGGATCCTAAACGTACAAATTCAAGTTTTTGTAGAGATCTATTTTTCTACATGTTGGTCTATTTTTAAGTGATTCGGTCATCCAGACACGTTAAAAAAAATACATGTCACGTGACAGTCATGTGAATCGTGAAAATGGCTACCCCGAGTCATCAGAGAAATTTCTCCAACAATTTTTCTGGTTTCAGGATTGACAAATTCGGACATTGATGATAAACTAGTTTGTGTTGAGTGGACGTTAAACACGTTTCTCTCTCTCTAGATTATGAATATTTCGAGTTGTATGTTATCAATAATAAAGACTTTTTTTTTTGGTGTTACTTCATCTTGTCTGTTAATGGCATTTCAACATTATCACAAATTAAATTTATTACCATGGAAACGAAAAGATACGAGTGAGTTGTTTTAACAACTTTAGTCAGAAAGTCATTGACATCAGGGTTTTGACCAATTCTCTTTCAAACATGAGGGGCTGGGGCGGTGGAGTGGTCTAATGCATTTGCTTTACATCATACGGTCTGGCATTGAGTCAAGTGACTCAAGCTTTTATAAGACAACCTCTTGGGTTTTCTCCGGGTCGGGGATCACTTGGCTAACTGGGTAAGACGATGGCTCACTAGCCTGGAGGTTGGGTGTTCTATCCCTGCAATGGCCGAGTAATTACATCCGGAATTTCTGGCGTGGTTCTCCTTGTCAGTGATGCAGGACGAAGAGCCTGACAGGGACACTATCTAGTCGTTCGGATGGGATAAAAACCGAGGTCCTGTGTACAAATTGGCGTGCACGTAAAAGATCCCCTGGCAGTTGCAATTCGATATAAGAGTATGCCATAGCGCCGCTGCCCACGCAAAAGTTTCTTTATAACACACTGTATGGCGTATGCCCGTCTTCAGTAGCCCAGTCTAGGAGCAAAACAGTAGGACGTTAAACCCCATTTTATTTCATTCCTCCAGGTCCTCCGGTTTTGTCACATTGATAAATATCCCTACGTGTAATTGAATTATTAAAATAAAAGTGTATTACATGTTAGTTCAAAAATGTCATAGTTTGTTTTGTGTGGACGTTAAGTCCACTCCCTATAACTTGAAAAGGGTAGAAAAATATAAGTTGTGCTTATTTTCATACTGTTTGGTTTTGCTTATTAGACCAAATCTGCCAATATGGGTGTGTTACCATGCTCTTATATGAGAGCATATTTGGTTTGAACATTGTCAGGTTCATGAAAGTACTTTATTTATACTGGTATGCGTTATAAAAGAACATACGATTCTATTCCAGTGTTAAATGTAAAATTTCTCTTGGACATAGAACAATTTTTCTCATCTGAACTAATTCTTTGTTAAAATTTCAAAAAAACAATTGTTCTATCTCCACTTTACCAAAAATTGAATGTGACCCCCCTTGTTGAAAAAAGATGATAGATTCAAATTACACCATAAATAATTGTTTTGTTAGTATTGCCTGTCATTAAGCAAAATTTGTCATAAATACGCATGTAAATTTCTCGGCATTAAAACATCACATTTTCAATCCAATTTTCCTCAAAACTTGAAAAAATGGACATAGAACAATATAACTCTTGGGTGACGTAATGGAGAAATTCCAATATCATTTCCCCCACAATGAACGATAATAAATTGAGGTGAGTTGATATAATATGATAACGTTTTGATTTTCTTTTTAATACCGTTTAGTCGGAGACCTGAATAACCCTGCCAAAGAATATCCATTCCAAGTCTATGTAATCCCAAATTTGGACCTCCTGGACTTTCCTTTGCGTTACAAAAAGCGTCTCTTATAATTGAGGAGCCGACACACCACACGGTCACTGGGTTAGAGCCTGAAATAGCGAAGGGTCAATTTAAGAGATTTTTTGGCATCGCTATAGGTAGCCGGATGTATGAACGATAAGCAGATGATTTCCATCTGCCAGCAACACGTATCGTGTCCCAAGAATGCCCAGCCATAGCACAAGCTGTGGCCATCCCTATACGGAATGAGTGAGACCTAAAACGTTTTGCCTCTATTCCCAGTAATTCTAAAGACTTTACCAACACCGCAGTGAACTGATTACGCGTCAAACACGTGCGGTCAAAATGACAAAATAACGGACCCCGCGACTGACCACGCACAGACAAAAAATGGCACATATTTTGTACCGGGCAAATAGTATAATTAACACCAGGTATTGTAATCGTGGTACCTTTACAAAATTGGTCAGTTTTAGATTTTCGCAAGTTAACCCATAGCAAGTTATTTGATTTGTCAATTGAAACATCCATAATTGAAACAATGGACTGTACGTCATTTCCTTTCGATAATGTTAACTCCCCCACCCGGAAAAACCCAAAGAACGCAAATGTGTATGCCGCTCTGAAAAGGTCCGCCTCATATATATTGGAACAAACTAACGGCAGGACGTTATATATTTTCTGTAAAATAGAAACAGAAATTGGGAGTCTCGTATCTGTGGGGTTTCTAAACTTTTTCATCCCTTCCAGTACTCTAGGTCACTAAATAACTTTTAGTTATATCAACACAACCAAGTGTTTTACATTGAAAACTAATAGAAGACATGTAAGATCGGGCGGTTTTATAGACTAAGCCGCGGAGAGATATATCCGCTATAAAGTTCATCACATGATCTAATTCTGGAGGCCAAGTTTGTTGAAAATCATTTTTAACCCGAAATTTTTTAAACTCCGATAAACCAGTTGCATAAGTCATATGAGTATTGGTGGACCACGAACTGTGTAATAGTCTATTCACTTCACATTGCAAATCGTGTTTAGTGTGTAGTCCGGGATTGGTTGTGGGTTGACGTCCGCTGCCGGTGCTAAGCTTCTGAATCGAGTCCACTGCTTTCGAGAAATAGAATCAGATATGGCATTAGAACAACTAGATAAATGACGACTGCGAAAAATAATGTTATTACTTAAAGCATACAAAAGAAAGGGTCTCAAAAGTTGCATAACTCGTTTGGATTTAGATGTACAATTATTTAAGATAGTTACCAGTGACATATTGTCAACATTAAACGTTATTTTCTTATTGGCCAACTTTTTCCCCCATACAGAAATAGCAATAAAAATTGGAACTAACTCTAAGAACGTTATATCAGACATAATCGCACTATTCTTCCAAGGGAGTGGCCACTGAAAATATGTCCATTGTCCGGAAAAATAAGCCCCGCAACCCAAGTCATAACGCCCCGCACTGTCCGTGAAAAGCTGCAAGACTTCACTGTTTGACCAGATTAATTCAGGAAAGTAGACTTGACCATTGAAATCTGTCAAAAATTCAAGCCAAGTCAGCATGTCTTGTTTAAGATCGTCATTAATTCTAATAAAATGAAATCGTTTCTTAATTCCGATCATGGCATCATAAAACCGTCTTATAAATGCCCTACCTGGCCTAATAGCCTTGCAGAGAAAATTAAGGGAGCCAGCCAACGACTGCATATCTTTTAAAATGATTTTCTTTCTTGTCGAATACAATTGTAACAAACTAATTAATTTTTGAGTTTTGTTTGTTGGTACACGGATAACCGATTTTACAGTGTCAATCTCGAGACCTAGAAAAGTGAGGGTTGTTACAGGGCCAACGGTTTTTTCGTGTGCTATAGGGACTCCAATCTCTGCGCACAGACCTACGAAACAGCTAATCAATTTTTGACAAGTTAAAATATTCCCGCCGATGAAAATAAAATCATCCAGATAATGTTCGAGGGAATCCGAACCCGATTTAAATTCTACAACCCAATGCAAAAAGGTTGAGAATTTCTCAAATAAACTACAAGAAATCGAACAACCCATCGGTAGACATTTGTCAATATAATACTTGTTGTCGAATTGAAAACCTAACAAATCAAAGTCTCCCGGGTAAATCGGTAAGAGTCTGAATGCTGACTTAATATCCATTTTGGCTAAAAATGCGCCCTTGCCTACGACGCAAATCTTTTCGATCACTCTATCGAAAGATGTATATTTAACAGTACACACTGTGGGATCTATAAAAGTATTTATACCTTCAAATTCCGGGAATGATAAATGCGTGATGAGTCTCCAAGATCCATCAGATTTAGGGACCACGCCAATGGGCGAAATATGGAGATTTGAAATTGGAAGTTCGGCGTAAGGACCCCCTATTCGACCCAATTCAAGTTCTTTCTTTATTTTTCCTTGCAAAGCTGCGTGATGTTTATACGCGGATATTAGGTTTTTATTCCTTTTGAATATGCGAGGACCCGTGTAATTAATACGAAAACCCCTAGAAAACCCGGAAGCTAATTCGTCAGCTACTGAACGTTTCGGATAAATGTTGAGGTACTTTAACATTTTATAAACATTGACGGGGGTTCTACCTAATTCCCAAACAGTTACAGACGGAGGGCAAATTAGTTTTTTGATCGATTGTTAGACACCCTGTTACGATTTAGGACTGGTTGAAACCGGTTCGCCCCCCGATTGAAATATGTATTACCAGTTTTAGAATATGGGTTGTATCGAAATTTTCGAAATGTAGAACTAGGCGGAGACGGGAAGGGCGGTGTTACTCTACCTGGTTGATTTTCCCTGTTTGAACAACTGGTTCCAGCGTGTGGCCCCCGACAGATTATACAGCAATGCTGATAATTACAGTCTTGTTTAAGACAGTAACCCCTATTGTTAAATTCATAGCATCTGCCGGTTGGTTTGGACCTTGTGAATGTTTTATTTGTGTACGACCTTGACATACTGAACAACCATAGCTCATAATCCACTACAGCCCAAGAACTAGATGGATCTAACGCCCTCTTATATCGGAATTGTTTATCATATTCAACCCAACCTTCGCCTCGTGAAGCCGCTAGTCTTATTGTGTGCATATATTTAAGCATTTCTTGCGTACGAGAAGGATGGGCCGTTAAATAAATCGCCATGTATACTAAAAAGGCATCAGTCCAGACGTCCAAAGTCATAGGAATTGATTTTTCGGCTGTGTTAGTATGTCTAAAATTGTCATACTTTGAAGACCGCCGATCCTGGGATTTATTAATTTTTGAAAGGTCGATGTAGTCCCCCTTCAAAATCCGATTCCTAGTTTTCGGAGACACATTCGATCCAATCAAGCCATGCACGGAGTCTAACCCAGGCGGATGCATATGCTCAAATTGGGCTTCGGCATCTGTATCTGTCTCACTAGAGACCCCCATATTGAAAATATCAACATTACCTTGTGAAATCTCCATTTGATCATCCGAGGTTTCGGAATGCGAGTTGATTGACGTAATGGTACTGGAGGGTTTACTCACCCTGCCAACTCTTTTCTTGGTAGAGACGGCTGGGTTATGGTTGGGTGGCATAATCAATGGCTCTCTTTGGGTGTATGGGGGTTGAATGCCGGGTATTCTTGTTGATCGTCCCTGTGGCCGGGCAGAGCCGGTGGATGACCTCTGTCTTGTCTCACTGCGTACCGAAGCTCTCCCGGTCGCAGACTGTCCTCGAGTTTTCCTCTGCCTAATGCGGCGTTTTTCAATCATTTTGGCTAAAGTTGTACCACTTTCTTCTAAAGTTGGAGGAGGCATGGACATGCTTGTCTCAGAAATAGTCCCTTCGTGATGTACCATGGGCCCGGTTACCGTAACGGATGAAACTGGTTTCACATATGGGCTGTTGTTGGTTTTTCGTCTCGATGGCCGCGACGGTGTTTCCATAATTAAATTTATTTTCAACGGATCAAACTCCACATGAAGAATAAAAAATACAATAAATTAAATGATATAATTGGGGAGAACATTGCTAGTTTGTTATCTTAATTGCAGAAATGTAGAAACACGTGTTATGAGCAACCTTTCGACTTCATTGAACAATGATTTGGACAATTTGATTTAAATCCGCCAACATCGACAATTACAAGCATTTGACCCAATGTAATATAATTGATTAATAAAAGGCAATATCTTTAGCAAAAAGTTATTAAAATATTAACATCCAAGATATAGTGAACAAACCTTATTCTGTTTTTTAGCGATAAACTGCTGTGTTGAGGTGACGAAACCTCATTCAAAAGTGCCGGGTCAAGAAGATTAGTAAAGGGAAATAACTCCGATTCGGAGATTAGATTACCCACAGTTCATCTACTGTAATAACATAATCTATTCACAAGGAATAGATATATTTATTAATAGTCGAGGAGGCTGACTCCATATGGCCTGCTTAGCGGGAAAAAATTCCCACTAAAATGATTGTTGATTTTTCTGAAACTATAGGATAGGTAGTCTTCCAGAAAAATTCCCCCCGTTAATCGGCCTTGGGGAAAAATATTTACAGCCATTTTTAGGTTTGGTATGTATGCTCGCCTTCATAAACAATGTATACATTGTCAACATTATAAATGCAACATTTTTTAACAGATGGACACAATGTGATTTATGATAAAGTTGACACACAGAAGTATAATCTAGTTCCGTTAAGTAAGCTATATTCTATGCATATTACTTATAATTGCATGCTATATATATTCAAATTCAGCTGTTTAAATAAAGGGAGGTAATAATACTCCACAATATTTGGACAATGTATTATGGTACATTTCCAACAAAAAAAAATTATACAATAGGGATATAAACTCACTAATAGTATGCTAAATAACAAGACATGTGCTTTATTAAGTTATAAAATTAAACATAATATATGGCAGATAGCAATATTATTATTAACTTAGAAAGAATCTGTCAACATGCTATTCATACAGTGATCAAATATCAAGTACCTCACTATATATAACTACAGTGAGCTATATCCAAAATTATAGCTGTTATTAGTCTCGAGTCTCGACTATTTAGGCGTCTACAGACTATAAATAAAGAAATACTAACAAAATGAAACTAGCTTTGCCACATTACCAACGCCCCCGTTTAAATGCTGCTGATTATAGAATATCTGAGAAAAACTTGGATTCACTGGTACAGGTAATAGTATTTGCTTCAACTGTGTCACTCATACCTTTCAAACGATCAGTATGGATGTTTAGAGTTACTGTAACATCTGTCATCTTTTCTAGAACTCGGTACGGACCTTTCCAGCGAAACTTAATTTTTCTAGGAATAGTGGTTCTTGCTACAGGTGTAAACATGAACACCCAATCACCCTTGTTACACTTATTTTAGTAGAATTCAAATCATCCATGTGTCTTTGGTGTGCTGCTTGTTTCTTCTGTTTATCAAATTTGTAACCTACCTGAAATTTTGTCCTGCGATTTGCTTCATAAGTATGTAGCTTATCCTGTGTCTCTGATGAGCTATGGCATGCTCCTTTATTTGTACCTTTCCTCTTTGCTTTATTTCGCTTACACCTTCCAATGTGTCTGACAAAAGCACTATCCGTGTTGGATTTTCGTTCTAGCTGTGGTTCGTTCCGTTTGTCTTTCCTTTTAGGTGGACATTTAACAGAAAGCTGACGACCCATTCTCTTGCTTTTCTGACAGTTACTGGGTGGTTTAGGTTTTCCTTTGGCATCAAGTCGTTTCAGTAATTCATTTACTGTTTTGGTCTGTTTCAATACATGATCCTTTGAATCCTGTAGATCATCAGATTTAGGTATCTCCCGAACTGATCTGGCATACTTTTAGCTGTTTCTCTTGATGTCCATGGCGCATTGATATGACTCGAATTATGGCTACTTGAACAGCATATTCTAAACCCTCTGGCCTTGTTTGTTGAACTTTCCATACCAGAGTCTTGTAGAGAATTGAAAAATGCGTCCCTTGCGAGAATATCCTGTAGATCTGGTTCAGCAGTAGGGTATCCGAGGATAACGAGTCGTTTCATTGACTGGCCTAAATCTGTTAGCTTTTCATTAATCCTTCTACGCCTATTCTTTAGTTCACATCTATACATCTCTGTCTGATTCCTAGGTTAAAATCTTCTTTCCAAAGCTTTCTTCAAACTAGTATAGTTGTATCGGAAGAGAACTCAGTACTTGCTGAACTGGACTCATCAAACCTCCAGCTAAATGTAACCCTCTCTCGACTCTAGTCCAGCCATTAATGATATAACAAGTTTCAAAATAAGCTTTATAATCCATTAATGGTGTGCGTCCATCATATTTTTTCCGCCGGCAATACATTGGTTTTCTGTAAGTCTGTCTTTGCGAGGTATAGATTGATTTGGAGGAATAAATTGGATTCGAGTATTTTTTGTATTTTTATTTTGTAATTTGGCCTATGTAATCTTCCAGTGGTAGAAGGTCCATATTAGTGTCTTGGCTATTCAATAACTAGATTCCACTCTACTAGTTTTGGGCCAAATTAAGGCAAATATGTGCTATTGGGCCATCTTATCTACAGAATACCCTTCGAATCGGACTCAGCACCCCTAAAAACCTATATTTTGACACCCACATGTACTACAAAATAATAATGAAAAAAATCACAAAAAGTTTTGGGCCAAATTAAGGCAAACATGCGCTATTGGGCCATCTTATCTACAGAATACACTTCGAATCGGACTCAGCACCCCTAAAAACCTATATTTTGACACCCACGTGTACTACAAAATAATTATAAAAAAATCACAAAAATCGGATACCAAACCTGAAAATATGGTTACCATGGTAACAGTACGACAAAATTAACGCCATTTCCGCATTCACCGACCCAAAAAACCTATATATCGACACCATACAAAATACCACTGACCAATCAGGGGCTCAAAAACTGAAATTTTACAAAAGCTCGGATACCAAACCTAAAAATTGCTGTAATTTTTTTTCCCCAAGACCGATTAATGGGGGGAATTTTTCTGGAAGACTACCCATCCTATAGTTTCAAAAAAATCAGGAATCATTTTAGTGGGAATTTTTTCCCACAAAATATGCCATTCTCTCCGACTATAACTGCAACGTTTCAATGAGGAAACTCTCACCGTTATCAAGCAATGATATAATCAAAATGTTACAGAATGTTATAGTTAACAATAAACTAATTAACAAAGTAAGGCCGAAGCCATTCAAAGTCTTACCTAAGTAAACTATTATTAATAATAATGAGAAACCCTTAAAGGGAGTGAGATGAGAATCCATACTAAAACAACAACTATATAATTAACCCTTAATCCCTATATTAAAGAATATTAAAGATTAAATAATTTAAAACACATATAATGAGAAACCATGTTATAGATGATACTTTTGATCACCCTCTGATATCCGGGGGGCTACTGACAATAACTCACGCAATGTGGCCGCCCCCACTAAGCACCACACCCATACCCCCCCCCCATAACCCTTTTTCGCTTTTTTGAGCTTTTGGCGACATTTTATTTCTCACTATTAAAAATTATTGCCGGGGCTAAAGCCCCCTTAGCTCCGCGGCCCCTGCTCTCCATTAGACACCAAGATGTAACCAATCAAAATTGTTCAACGAAAATATATGTAAGGGTCTGACTTATTCAGAGTTAAAACCATAATGAAAGGGAGGGGGATAAACATATATACCCTCTTAAATGATTTAAAGAGTTAAATCATTAAACCACAAAGCAATAGTACCGGTGGACGACAGCTCACACGGAGTGTTGGCACTTGAACACGTACAAAACACAAATCAATATTATAAACCAAATGTTTGTATCACCAAGAGTTGTATTTATGTTCACAAGGAATAGTGAAAAGAATAGAGTTATAAAACATTACACACTTATGGTCACATCAAGTCCCTCACATTTACACCGAACCATTTAGTAGACAGTTCCTGGGATTAATGAGTCATATGCGTGTGGTAGATATACTCCAATGTCGCGATTGAGTTCAGGCTAGTTCTTTCTGATATGAATAGCTTCAAAAATTTTCCTGGTTTTCTTCTGGTGTTGATTTACAGCTAGCGTTCGCGTCGAGTCCCAATTCACACGATGTCGCCTGTTATCACTAAGATGTTCTGCCACTGCTGATTGATTATATTATGCTCCCAGAGATTGGTGTTCTTTGATACGTTTCGTGTCTCCTATGTATTTTTTGTTGCATGAGCAGGTTATTTCGTAAATGCATCCCTTGGGTGGTGGTGGGTTCGTCTGTTCTTTTTTTACCATTTGCTGACAGTATGGTTTGGATTGTTTTGCCACTAGAGAAGCAGACCTCTATATCTGCCTGTTGGAGTAGTCTTCGAATCTGGTGTGATCTGGAGTCAATGAAGGGGATGGATACCCATACACCACTCGTAGCTGATTTGGCCAGTTTTGGATTCTTAGCATTGTCGTTAGTTACTTCTCTAATGGCTTGGTTTACAAAATGTGCAGGGTAATTATTAAATTCGGTGAAGACTTTCCGTAAATGAGTTAATGCTGTAGATAATGAATCGGCTTGACAGATAGTGGTGGCGCGCTTGGTTAAGAATTGAAACGATAGACTTCTTAATGTTTAATGGGTGATTAGAGATGAAATGATTATATTGGTCTGTGTGAGTTGGTTTACGGTATACTGACGTTTTAAGGCTGTCTCCATCTTTAGTGATCAAAACGTCCAAAAATTGAATTTTACCTTCTTCTTCTGCTTCCACGGTGAAGTTAGTTCTGTCTATCTGCTTGTTGAGATGTTGGAGAAGTTTGTTGGGGTCATCTTCTTTGTTGAGCACGACAAAAGTGTCATCCACTTTGCGATACCAGGCGATAGGTTTGAAGACAGATGTCTTTAAGGATTCTTGTTCAAATGACGTCATGAATACTTCTGAAACCAAAGGTGAGAGGGCGCTTCCCATGGGTAAACCATGAATCTGCTCATAGAAGTCGTCCCCCCATCTAAAATAGGTAGAAGAAATACACACTTTTATCAGTTATATGATACCATCGGTCCTGAGAGTTGTATTTAGTGGCGTATCTAGGTCGTTTATCTCTAAAAAGTTGTAAAGTGTGATCTCGGGGCACATTAATTTTGTGAAGAGGTCTACTACATCATAAGAGATGATCTTTCAGTCAGAGTTGACATGTCTTATTTTGTCACAGAATTCCCCGGAGTCTTTTATGAATGATTCTTCTGTTTTTCCTAGAGGTGACAGGAGCTTGGATAGGTATTGGGAGGTATTGTAGAAAACTGAGTCCCTGGAACAAATGAGAAGTCGGGCTTTAACTGGGTCTTTGTGGATCTTGGTGGTCGCTCTCGCGTAGGGTGGCACTTGGTGTGAAGGTTTAAGTTTGTAATATAAACTATTATCCAGTTGGTTGTCGTCTTTGAGTTTGGTCAATACCTTGCGTAGATTAGCTTCATGCCTTGCGGTTGGGTACTTTCGAATCCTACGGTAGGTAGTATTGTCATTTAATAAGTTCTTTACAGTGGACATATAGTCAGACTGGTCCATTATGCCTGTGGCTATACCCTTATCTGTTGGGACAATGGATATTGTCTTATCTGACTTCAGTTGTTGTAGAGCTTGCTGTTCTGTTGCTGTCAAGTTTACTGTTGGGTTGTGTGGAGGTTTCTAAGCAAATTTGTATTTTGGTGTCGAAGGAAGTCAGTTTTTCCACCCGGTGCCAGTTGACGAATTCCCTTTTCAATGTTGGTAATGTAATTGACATAGTTCTTGGGTTTGGTGGTTGGTATGAAAATGAGTCCTTTAGACAAAAGGTTGATTTGAGCGTCAGTTAGGATCTTGGAACTTAAGTTGACCACAGTTTTGGTGAAGTAATCATTATTGCTAGTAATATAGTCAATGTCGCTCTATCATTGCTAGTGGGAAAATGTCTTTAAATATTCAGTACCGGTGTAATGAACGTTTTAGGGCAAAAGTATATAAGGGTACAAATCATTTATTATCAGTATTTTTGTTATTCCAGCCATCTGACGGAATGAAGGCGGTGTTGTATATTTATTAGTAGTCGTCCACATGTCAGAGTGAGCTGGAGCCATGTTCGTCGTTTGGGCTTGAAAATGGTGTAACATCATATCGGCAGTTTGTTGTTCCACCCATAGCTTGGAGCTGACTGTTTTATTGGCGTGCCTAAAAGGTACATTATTCTCGACTTCACATAAAAGACAATTATGAACTTCCAGTCCACATAATCAAAGATAGTTTCATCAAAAATGATATTTATTCGAAAGACATTAAATATGTAAGATTTAGATAAAGAACCGATCGTTCATGCTATAAAATTTAAATTACTTTCTTATGAGTGTTGTTTTGACAAGATGTGGCACGGATTGTATATTATGTAATGGATAATGGCCTCAGACTGTCCATTATGTAAATAGAAAGAACAACTGAGGGGCGTCAGCCCCGAAGTTTTTCTTTCTATTTACATAATGGACAGTCTGAGGCTATTATCTAACTTAAACCATGGCCACTCTTTGTCTAAAATAATAGACACCTAACTTAATACATAGCTTGCTGTTAAACAAACTCGGTGTTCAAATAATGTCATGATCACTCACACCCCAAACACCACTCACTATGTTAAAAACACACAAAATAATAGATAGTTTCATAAATTAACATCCATTTGTAATTATACACTCCATAGAAGTAGTTCAGTTTAACCATGTCTTCTAGTGGAGGGGATATTTTTATTACTCAATCTAAAACCATATGTAATGATAGCTCTGATATAGATACAGACAATGTGTTGAGTGACGTTTTAGACATACAGGAAAATCAAGTAATGAGTTTTCCGAAGTTTGATTTGGAGCATACCCTATATTCCGACATTTCTGATGGGGATGCAAAACCGGATGAAAAACCCAGTACAAGTAGGTTTGCTGAACCTCTTCATCAATCGGACCTAAAAAAAACTTGTAAGCACTGGATTATGCCAGCGAACTGAACAGAAGGCGAAATGGGCAGTAAATTTATTTGTGAAATGGTCAAACCAACGACCGAATTTACCGTGTAAACATTTACTTCAGATGACCCTCAAAGAAATGAACGAATATCTGAGTTATTTTATTGCTGAGATCAGGAACGTATCTGGCAATGAGTACAGACCAAATATCTCTATGAAATAATTGTGTCCATACAACATTTCCTGCGCCAAAATGGAATATTTGTGAGATTTTTAGATGACACCGAATTTCAAGGACTGAGGAATGTGCTAGATGCCAAAATGAAAGATCTTTCACGGAAAGGGATTGGACTAGAAAGAAAACAAGCAGACATTATAACCGAACAAGAAGAGGATATATTATGGAATAAGGGATTACTTGGAGAAAGTAACTCACAAACTCTTTTTGATACGTTTGTTTACCAATTTGGTCTTCATTTTGCGTTGAGAGCTGGTAAAGAACATCGAAATTTGCGTGTTGGAAGATTTTCCCAGCTATCGCTTGGTACTGATAGTGATAATAGGCGTTATATTCAGTATACTGAAGATGTGTCTAAGACAAATCGTGGAGGATTAAACTATCGTCGAGTACGAAAACAGGCAATGTCTAAAAAGATGCCCAGTACAACTGTATGAAAAGTACATAAATCTAAGGTAAATTTTCTATTATATGGTTTGAACTAAAATTTAAAAAAAAACTTTTTGAGAATTATTTTATGTTTTGGAGCCACAGTCATTCAGTGACTAAAGCCCCGTTTACATGACGAATATATGCAAAATTACTCATGTATGCAAATTTCGTCATGTAAACGCATTTGACCAGATGCAAAAGTATATTTGCATATATATGCAAAAGTATTTAGGGTAAGTATATGTGCAGATTGTGTCATATAAACGCTCAGCAATATTTGCATATGGGTGTATATCTCATTATCAGATATATACACATATGCAAATATTGCTGAGCGTTTATATGACAAAATCTGCACAAATACTAACCCTAAATACTTTTGCATATATGCAAATATACTGGAATTGGCATCTTAACACTGTATGTAAGATATTACTGTGAATGCTTATATAACATGTGAACGCTTAGCAAATATACTTTTGCATACGTGAGTAATTAATACATACATGCAAAAATGCACATAAGTGTAATATTTGGTAATGTATACGGGGCTTAAGGCGATGTCTCGCTATCCCGGATGTCCCTCATTCAATCCCGGGCTTGGCGGAGAAGGTTTTCTAGTGTCAGTGGTGCATGACGGGCGTTGGACAGCGCCAAGTCATTCGGATGGGACGAAAATCTATGTATACGTTGGCATGCAATTAAAACAACGCTTGACAGTTGGAATTTGAAATAATACTAGGCTGTAGCAAAGGTGTTCATGTAGAACATCCCTAACAGCACACCGCTCGACATGCCCGTTTTCATATGCCAAGAATGAACAGTTAAGTAAAACCTTAAACCACATTTCATTTCATGATGATTTACAAATTTTCCAATATTTTTTCAGGCCAAAGGAGGGAAAATCTGATGCATTTTACCTAAGACCGAAGAAAATGAATTCAGATGTTTGGTATTGCGATTCTCCAATTGGGATACATACACCACAGCAAACTATTAAGCGACTATGTCTTGCTGCTGGGTTTCATGGCAACTATACTAATCATTCATTGCGAGCAACAGCTGCTACTCGATTATATGGAGCTGGGATAGATGAACAGCTGATTGCTGAAAAAACTGGACATCGATCAAGCGTTATACGTGCATACAAGCGAACAAGTGACAACCAACAGTCGGATTTAAGTCACATTCTTTGCGGTGAAAAACGGCCTAAACTAGAAGCACCAAGGCAACAAAACCCGCAACAAAACCCGGAATCTAGTGTTTCAAACAATGGGGAAATAACAATTAAAGCCAAAGACCCGCAATAAAACCCGGAATCTAGTGTTTCAAACAATAGGGACATTACAATTAAAGCCAAAGACCTATCCATTCATGTCAAGTTTTGAATTTTCACCAGTTATGTTTTTGTTACATTTCTTTTTGAAATTAAAAGCTATTTTTGCTGAAGTTTCTTTTCGTTTTCTTTTTAATGTATTTTTTTAGTTAGTAATGGACAGTTTCCAAAATATTGGACTTTTCCTGTTAATAATGGACTCTTTTCATTAATAGAGACATTTCGCACCTTAACGTAAACGAGTACGGTTACACATAGCTATCCCTTAACGGTTAGACGGCTATTATAGGTTTCGCATTTTTAACGTATAGCTGATATGTCGCTCATGTATGTCTAGTCAAAATGGCGGGGGCTTTTAATGAAAATATTTTGATTATGGCTATCGAGTACATGATTCTTCATCAATTGGAAAATGCTGATGCACAACGCAATGGCCATGTAACATACGATGCAGATGTTGATTTTAATCTGGATAACATCAGCGATGGTCAGTCCGTGGATTTATTTAGATTTGATAAAGATTCAATAAAGAGGCTTGGTATTGCATTGAAACTACCCGAGAGATTCGTCTGCGAAAACAGGACAGTTGTTGGTGGCTTGGATGCGTTACACTAAAAATCGGATATACAAAATATGTAAATAAATAAGAATTCAGTAAAATAGTTACTTCTATGGCGGGAGCTGGTTCGCTAGCCTGGAGGTCGGGTGTTCGATCCCTGCATTGGCCGAGAAAGTTCATCTCGATTTTCCGGCGTGATATCCCCTTGTCAGTGATGCAGGAGGGCCTGACAAGGACAGCTGCCTAGTCGTTCGGATAAGACGAAAAACCGAGGTCCCGTGTACACATTGGAGTGCACGTAAAAAAAAACCTTCGCAGTTGGAATTCGATATAAGAGTAGGCCGTAGCGCCGCTGCTAGGGCAACATTTCCCCCATAGCACACTGTATGGCGTATGCCCGTCTTCCATTAGCCTTGGTTTGGTGCATAATAGTAGGATGTTAAACCCCATTTCATTCATTCATTCTATGACAGGACTGCTCGCTCTTGCTTAGAGAGCGGTTTTACACAAAATGATAAGTGATACGCAGGCCGCTTTCTTAGCAGCAGAAGAAGCAAGTGCAACTACACCAAAGGAGAAAGTTTGGAATCAGACCACTGATGATTTGTAACAGTAAACAGAACAACTTGCACGTTTAAACCCTCTGCTGTAGGCCTAACTTTTTCTCCACAGCTTCCTATTTAATTTGGGAAGGGGACCTCTGCACTTAAGCGTGTCGGCGTTTTTGCTGCTATTACCATCGCCATTTCTATATAAAAAAATAATAATCGAAGAAACAAAACAGAATTTTTGTCCTAGTATAGGGGTCTTTTAAAAGTGCCTTTTGGACAGGTTTTTGGTGTTTAAAACAAAAATAATCATTAATTATTTGGACTACATGGTATTAACAAAGATGTGTAAATCATGAAATAGTTTGTTTATATCCAAAATTATGAAAAAAATTGAAGATTTCTTACTCGTTTTTCGACCACGTGTAGTAAGCTGACTAGTCGTCCTTCTGTACGAATAGCAGATAGGAAAACTTGCTGTGACGCCACAAGAGCACACAAACTGATGACACATCCGTTCCACTAAGATCACAAATTAGTTTCTACCACGTGCAGTGACCTGACTAACCGTCCTTCAGTCCGCATTGCGGATAAGGAAAGTTGCTGTGATGTCACAGGACACACATATTGATGACGTATCCGTTCCACTAACTGTATACGTACTGGTGCGAAACCTCTCTAATATTGGACTGTTGGTTTTAGATAACAATCCATTCCTCATTATAATGGATTAAAAGAACAAAGGATGACATCATAGCTGTGGTTTAATGTAGTAACGGTACGTGTTAACCGAGACCCAGCCACGATTCCCCAATTTCCAATTACATCATTCAATGACGATCGTGTTCCAATCATCGTCATCCGATAGTTGATTTAAGGCTTGTCGTTTAAATGAATGTTTTAATACTAATTGATGTAAAATTTGTAGCCTAAATAAAGACCTGCAATGTTTAAAATCAAAACCATCCAATTGTTTATTATAACTGTGTAAATACTGAACTGAATTGATATTGTATAATCGCAGTGTTCGTGTATTTTCTGGATTTCTCGTTGTTGAATGAATGAAGACAAGACTGTTGTTGGCTGTAAATATTTCTCAATATCCTTTTGATAAACAGTAATCAACATAAATCACAGTAGACAATTAAACTCCAATACAATCTGCATATGGGAATTGACATAAACTTATGTCTCCAAATACAGACAAATAAGGTCTGTCCTTCGGAGTTTGATCTTAGTTGATCTCCCAAGACACGTGTGTTGCAACCTTCTCCGTAATTCCGTTATTTGTGTCTATATATCCCTGTGCATCGCCCAGGGCATTAATCCTATAAATCTATCGTCTATACAAATAATATACCATGGTAACTAAAACGGTATAGCCATTAGATGTTTATTATAATTTATAAGGTCAATTTAAAGTGTAAAACAAAATACTAGAAACAGGTGATTAATGAAATAATATATTATACATGTATAAGACAATATGAAGTAGATATAAATGGGAGAGGGGGGTAATTGAAAAAGAGTTGGAAATTATATCAGGTTTTTATCGAATTGTCTCTAATGGTTTGGATTATTCGTATTTATATGTGATACTGTTTCATTTGTCTTATACATCATTGTTTGTGGTTTAACCGATGCCATTCTCCAGGACACCAGACATATAATAAGCTTTAGGCAACGAGCTCTTCGGCTAGAATACAGATTTGTTTGAAATTTTGACACGCTCTGCAGACAGATCCAGTCTATCTTTAAGCCAATGACAATAAACACAATTAGGAGTCTAAACAATTGACGTAAACGTCACTGCTGGCGATTTTCAGGGTAAATGGGTTACTGATAGTTTGCAACTTAACCGTCTGGCCATCTTAACGTTGATCTTCGAGTCTTTAAGTAATGATCATTTACCCCAATTTTATCAAGTCAGTAGATTTTCATGCATAATGGCGAAGTAAGGTTAAATGAGTTAATTACAGTTCATGTAAGATAACATGTCTGAAACGGACATGAATCAATAGCCATTTATTTCAGCTTCCATTACACTGTTATACTGTCTGATTTATTTAATAAAGACCCATTTTTATTCAGAATGTTCTATAATTCATTTTAGCAGAATCATTATTCAGTTTATTCTTAATTATCATGCTTAATGATAAAGACAAACGACATGTTTCAGCTCACATGTCTATGATTAGTTTTATAAATAATGTGATATTCACAAAAATACATTTTGTGCAGACCGAATAATGTTTGAAAGAACATCTGCCTTATTTTATCAACTTATTAGCACGTTAATACAGAAAAAATATTGTTGAAGGTGAACGCCCTTTCTTTCAGAAACACCATTGGCATAATATTATAATTTTACACATTGTAACAAAGGCAAAAGAAAAAGACAAAAGAAACGGCTAAAATAAAGCTATGTTGTCAAAGCACCAATATAGGAATCATTCCAGCACTTAACAATTTGACTATTTTCTACTCGCCTACGGTGGTAACTCCAGAATTAAAGGTCACTGAATATCGAAAGTTTTTTTTTCCACACACTTGGTCCAAATGTTTCACAATGGATTTGAAAATAAATGTTAATAGGGATACAGATTATACATGGGATCAACAGATAACGATGAACACCACACATAATTTGTAACACATTTTGCATAAAATGCACGGCCCATAACTCAGGAAATCACAGTCAGTTACACACCGAAATCAAATTCATGCCACTAAAAACATATTTGTTTGAATTTTCATAGATAACGAATAAATATTGTGGCCTCTGGGGTGCACAAAATTCGCACATATTTTGCATAAAAGGTAGGGCAATGTCCTAAAAATTGCCATATGTTGCGAAATAACACATCTAAGTCGGACAAAAATTGTGGCCTTCCGGGGTCTGTAATCATGATATGTATTGCATGCAATTGTCACTATTTGTGTAATTGGGAATGGCATTTTTAACAGGATATTACGACCCGATTTCCACCGAAAACTCATCATCCGCAACTTGTGTGCATTAATTTATCATGACTTGTGAACGTTCGTTAAAATCGAATAAAATTATTAAAAGTTGCGACCTCTTTGGGAGCTCAAGTTGTGTAGCTGAAGTTCGTGAGAGAAATGGGGTTTAACGTCCACTCGACACAAAGTAGGTCATTTCGGGAATAACATATGGTTCAATCTCATTTCAATAATTCGCTTGCGCGTAGGGGTCTGTTAAAATGGGGGATACCGGAGGACCCGGAGAAAAACCACAGGTATCGATAAGAAGGTTATTTGACTCAATGACAGACCCAATGATATAACGCGCACACGGTAACTATTCGACCACCAAACCCCTGGGGAAACAATATAGGAAGTTACGGTCCGACGTCTCAAATTTAGTAGATTGTCAACAAACAAATGTGAACAGACATCCAGGCGGATCAAAACCCACGGGACGATTTAACCAATACTAATTAAATACGTCCTTATTATTGTAAAGAAAAAACTTACACAAACCTTCTATTGTATAGAAAAAAATAATTTGGGAAATGAGGAAAGATTTTACGATAAACTGGAAAAATTATATCCATAGTATAAGTAGCTGGAGGTGTAGCCAAATATTTCCCAATTCAAACCGATACTACAAAATCCAACCAAACACTACCTTATTATTATCCAAAATTGACAGAAAATTCTGCAATTAATGACCTCATCCTATAATATCAATAATTTCAAACACTGGAAATATCGGTGATAAAATTAAATGGGTTTAACGTCATATTGTTCAGCTACCGTTGCCATGATGGAAATTTGGCCGGGCAGCGGCGCCACATCCAGCTCTTATATGAAAAGCCAACTGCCAAGGGATCTTTTTGGTGCACGCCAGTGTTTGCATCTGACCTCGGTTTTCTGTCCAATTCGAACGACTGTGCAGCTGCCCTTCGTATCAGTGTTACATGAAACGGCTAACATTGAATAAATCTTTTTTTAATACAAAAAAACGTTTTATTGTTTAAAGATTTGGAACTGTATTTCATTTTGGGACGACATTAGCCAATATATTACATAATTAGATTGATTTCTAATGGTATAGGGTTATCAAGGGAGGGAACTCATTATTTTTTCACAATATTGAGGTGGTATTGGATAAATCATTCTGAACATCTGAGACACGCTACCTGCGGAGAAGTGATCTCCGAGCCAGTCATCCGACATGTTTTCATACCACGTGGTCTATACGTCGCAGGTCATGAGGTCAACGCACTAACAATAACAATCATGGCTTCACTCTTCCTTGTAGTTCTTTTGTAATATCCATGGGAAATTTGAAAAATCAGGCCCTTTCCATAACATGTCGGTAACACAGCTTCACAGTCGTGACCTTCATACCAAGCATGTAATCCCTCCACTTGTTTTTCCTTCAAATTTAAGTTTGTAACTCCTAACTTCGACTTTGAAAATGTATAGCGTCCCGAAACTTTTCGCTCATGGGCGCTGACATCTTGGAATTATTTTGTCCTATGGTCGAGTCTATTTCAGATATACACAATCAATTATTTTAATGTTTTTAGCGTTGGGATTGACTAATAGTTAATTTATTTCAGTTCTAAATGTGACCGACCGAACGGGCAGTTCTTTGGTATGTGTGCGGTGATGAGTAACAACTAGTTGTCAAGTTTAATCTTTTAATATCGTGTCGTGGCATTAATTAATCAGAACAACCAACATTGATGATAATCAATTATGTACAAACAAAAAAGGGTGATGACATTGCTATCTGAAAAATACAAATAACAAGAAATGCTTAACTAACAATATAAACATGAAAAGTGAAGCAAGGGTTTTATAATGAGCATAATTGTAATGGGAATATGGCTTTAATTCTTGACACACAATGCCCACGCATTAGAATTGAAACATGCTCTCTTGAGTAATCAGGATTAACCATAAAATATGAATTAACATATAATATACCAAGTCAAAATATATATTGTACTCTTACAGTGACAACCTAAAATAAATTGACTACAATGGTTAAAACTTAATTCTGAGTTGTTATATTATCACAGAATATACTCTAGCATAACTCTGTATGACCTGTCTTTTCAATACTAAATGCAAAACTGATATCACTCACTAAAGTCTACTACTTTCCCTAACCTTAGCTTAGCACAAATGTAGCCAAAGTAGATGAAACAATTCAACGATCATTTTACATAATGCATATAATAATAGGATAGAAGAATACAGAATAATCACAATTAATTTACCATAAAATCCCAAATATTATAACAGATATGTTCGTAAATAGGAAAAACAAACATCTTATGAATTTTAGACAACATGGATTATGTTTACACCACGTGACCATTAGAACTTCCGTCATTAGAACTTCCGGGAAGAGAATCGCGAGACGACAAATCGTGGGCCGACAATCTTAAGTGACAGCCTAGGTCAACAATTTACAAACCAATTCTACCATTTTGACAAAGTGGCAATTGCAATTTATGATTGATTTAGGGGGAACAAGATAATAATGAATTCTGTTTACACCACGTGACCATTAAAACTTCCGTCATTAGAACTTCCGGGAAGAGAATCGCGAGACGACAAATCGTGGGCCGACAATCTTAAGTGACAGCCTAGGTCAACAATTTACAAACCAATTCTACCATTTTGACAAAGTGGCAATTGCAATTTATGATTGATTTAGGGGGAACAAGATAATAATGAATTAATTACCATTAATAAATATAACAGTAAATGAACATTACCTCATTTAGAAACGACAATCGACCGCTGTCCTGACTTTAACAAACACGCCATGCATGTCCATGCTTACAACGAAAACGAGGCAGATCACGTGCTAGCCAAAAGGGACGGGGGCCTTCAAAGCAAGATACAGTCGCTTCAACATAGTAAATTCTATTAATAGACAGTCGCTTCAACATAGTAAATTCTATTAATAGACAATTTTGGTAATCAAGAAAAATAAAGTAACATCACATCACTTTGTGACCTGGTTACATAAACAAAAATTTAAATCTTTATAGCAATTTTAACAAAATAGCCAAATTCTGGCTGGGATTACTGCGCAAAATGGCCAGTCACTGTGTACGTGCGAAAAAAAAAGCCAGCTACGTGATAAATTTCGTCACGTTAGTAACGTTTGTGGATAAATCTGACTGCCAGCGCCACGCTAGCTTGGTTGAATTGCAACCATAACGCATTCAAACTTAAACATTTTCTTTTGACATCAGTGAGAGGCGAAACATTGTGTATAGTCTCACTACATCCAGTACCTTGCCTAAGCCACAGGCTGGTCATATTCTGCTTAGGCTAAGTAGATACTTCAATCTGATAGGTCAAGATTTGGAAACACAACGTTCAAACATCTTCTATGTGTTTATTAAGTGCAACTTTTCCTCTAATGCTAAGGACAGATAAGCAATTTGTATTGTTAAGAATGTGAACACGATAGCTTTGGCTCTAATTGAGTGAGTTTGGTGATTCATTATACCAATTTTCTTCTTAGGCTAAGTAGCGATGAGCAATTTGATTTGTCAAGACTTTCGAACATAACAACTCTGCTTTTAATTGAGGTAGAATGTTTTAACTTGGTGTAGATGTCCTGGGGTGTTCTCATTTTCCCAGCAGCTATTGTTTCCAGGTAAAATAATTTGACTAGTACTAGTTTGGTGTTACCACTGGAGTCTTTTTCATATCAATATTATAAAATAACTGGTTAAAACCACTTTATAAGTTATTTTATTAACAAATTTAGCATGTACATGTACATATATATTTTTCATATCATTAATAACTACTTTACATACAAGTTATTTTTTTTAACAAATTCTGTATTGTACTTGTATATTTAAAATCCTACTAAATGTGATATCGAATTTCCATATTCGTATAAAGTCGTCAACCCAGTTTTAACTGGTTTGACGACTTTATATTAAACTAATCTTTGTTTTTCATCATGTATTCTTCTGTTTAGTTCTATGTATTTTATTTTCTTTGGACTTAAAACGACTCCATTTCCATATTGTAAAATTTGTATCTCTGTGTAACCCTGTTCTGACTGAGTTCAGTGATTAAGATTTTCTACTAAAGCTAAGCGCATGAAGAATGATGAAGCGCCGAGTTTCACTACTATAGATAACTAATTTGATTGTTCGATACTATTAAAAAAGATAAATATGCAATTAATTACTATGTGTTATTTATATCGTTATTTAGGCGTGAGAACTGCTGCTGGCTTGTTAATATATGGATAGCCTTAACTGATACGCGTTTGTTTAACGCGTGAGGTAAAAAATTTTAGACAAACTTCGCACAAATTGTTAACAATCGTTTTGCGTGTAAACCTCCAATTTACTAAACATGCATTTCATTTTTTCCACGGAACTTATTATAATTCATTTAAAAGCCGGAATAGAAATTCATAATAACGAGGCACCTGAAAGCTATGATCATCAATTAATTCAAAGTTAAAAAAAAATTTCTGTAGAATATAACCACCGGAGTTGTTATCTAGTGGTCACAATCTTTATCCGATTTTTTCCAGCGTGGTTTTCCCTTGCTAGTGATGGAGACATATGCTCAGACAAGAAAAGCTGCGTAGTCGTTCGGATGGGAGTTAATACCGAGGTCCCGTGTACACATTGACGTGGACGTAAAAGATCCCCTGGCAGTTGGAATTCAGTTGCTGCCCGGGCAAAATCTTCCCTCATGGCTCACTGTATGGCGTATGCCCGTCTTCAATTAGCCCAGGTTAGGTGCACAAGCGTGGGACGTTAAACCCAATTTCAAGCGTAGGGCGTTAAACCCAATTTCAATTATCCGACTTTGATGAGATTTAAAATATATAGATAGAACTCAATGACTAATGAATACCGCTCGTACAAGACATAGGAGAGCCGAAGCTACTTCCTGTTTTTTAGAATATGATTTTGCAATCTTTCCATTAAGGCCTTAGGCCATGGATTAGGTTTTAGTGGGAAGTTCTTCCCTTTATTTAATAAAAGCATATCATTTGGTGGATGATCTATTCTGCTTCTGGATTGGTAGATGTCATCTTTGTGGGATTTGTGTTTAGGTGCCAGGCCTGTCTTCTCGTGACCTCCCCTTACTCCACTATCCCACTCTGTAGATTTTTGGCAGAATAGTGTTTAGATGCCGAGTCCGTCTGATCATGACTCCCTCTTACTCCACTATCCCGTCAGTTATTTATATTGTTATTATTGTTAAAAATAAATAAAATAATAGAAATAATTTAAAATAAAAGGAATAAAACAAATTTGTAGGATGGTTGGGCTTCCTTCGAGAGGACGTTTTTACTCAGCCACCCTACGTTAAAATAAATAATCTAGAGTAAATAAATTAAAATAAGTAAATTAAAATAAATAGATGAAAATAAATTAAATTAGGGATATTAATAATAATAAATAGAAATGGGTAAATTAAAAGTAAAATAAAAAGAAATTTGTAGGATGGCTGGGCTTCCTCCGAGAGGACGTTTTTACTCAGCCATTCTACGTTGTAAAAATAAGTTAAGAAAATAAAAATAAGTACAAAATAAAGAAAGAAAAAAAAGTTAAAAATAGGTTTGTAGGATGGCTGGGCTTCCTTCGAGAGGACGTTTTTACTCAGCCATCCTACGTTGTATTGAAAATTTGTCTAGCCATGACCCTCTTTTATTTTACCATTCTACTTAGTCCAACTGTGTCCAGTAGGGTGTGTATTTCTTCGAAGATTTGCAGTGTCAGCTCTGGTCTATGGGAGAGTAGGTTCTTAGTAGTGAATAGTATGTTGTTGGTCTCCATTATTCTCACCAGTTCCCTTCGCTCCTCCTTGTAAACCTCGCAGTCTACCAGGTACACTCTTCTCCGCACTCGCAGACGATTACTTGGTGTTTGTGGTCTCGCAGCCGCTCTTTAACCCTTAGTTTCGATATAAGTCTACAAATATCTCTTCTAGGGTGATTGAGTGCTGTCTTTGTGCAGATCTTGTCATCCAGCCGAAATCTGTATGTGTCAAGTTCCACGAGATTTAATTCCCAGATTGAATTGACTTGTCTTTTAACCATACCGTAGATTTCCGTGGTGCTGTAGTCTATGGCGCGGAGTGGTGCTGTGTCCTTGAGACCTTCATTGGCGAGTCGATCAGCTTCTTCGTTTCCTCTAATATTGACGTGTGATGGAATCCACACGAGCTCTACTTTGCTTCCCTTCTCTAAGACTCTCGGGAACAGCTGCCTGATTTCCAAAATGACTTCTGGTCTTGATTCCGAGTTGTCATTCTGGATTAAAATCAGGCTGCTCAGAGAGTCTGCAGTGTACACCGAACAGTTGTTGGGCAGTTTCCTGCTTATTCCCTGTTTGGCAGATATATTCCAAACGAGCTGGTTCCCCTTTCAGGATTGCGTGAGCCATCCGTGTACACATGGTCCCAGTCATCAGACGGCCAGTTGTCTTCCAGGTGCTCTAGAGAGAAAGCACGTGCAGCAGTGGGATTGTTTTCTTGTCGGTTTTCTCTAGTAGATCTAGGTTGACCGGTGGTATAGGTAGTGTCCAAGGGGCGATCGTTGGGGTTCGTGTTAATTTATCACGAGCTCCCCCAGTCGCAGTTCCTTAATCATTCCCCTGATACCCTGGCCAAAGCTTTTCTTTCTGGGATCTCTCACATATCTTGTTTTTTGTAGACTGACGAGGGTTGGGGATCTTTCGCCCAGTTGCGAGATCTTAGTCCAATACTTTGTCGCTAGTTCTTTTCTTCTTAGGGATAGGGGCAACTCCCCGGCTTCCTGTAGTAGTGCTTCTCTCCTAGTTCCTTGCCCTACGCCAGTCGCAATACACAGAGCTTTGTATTGGATGGTGTCAAGCTTACTTAAGAGGAATGACGCGCAGTTCATGAAGGCCAAACAGCCGTAGTCTAATACAGATCGTATTAGAGCACGGTACACCATCATCAGTGTAACTCTGTTTGCCCCCCCCCCCCCCATTTGCTGCCCGTTATTTTCCTCATTAAGTTTAGGATTTTGGTGCATCCATCTACAGTTTCGTCGATGTGCGGTTTCCAGGTCAGCCTTCGGTCAAAGATTACGCCAAGGAACTTGGTTTGGTCTTTAAACTCGATGGTTTTCCCGTTCATACACAGAGTCATTCTGTTTATCCCACTATCCCTGCTTACAAGCATGCCGACTGTTTTCTTCTCCGAGACTTTGAATCCCCAGTCGTTTGCCCATGACATGAATTTGTCTAAGGCTTTCTGCATATTCTTTTGCAGTTCACAGAAGCTCCCTCTTTCCGCCATATGGCACTGTCGTCAGCAAATTTAGCTAACTCGGTCTTGTTGTCTAGGTAGGAAGATTTCTGTATGTCGTTGATCATGATGTTAAAGAGAGTGGGACTGATAACCGAACCCTGAAGCGTGCCATTTTCTAATGTTTGCTCGGCCAACATCACCTGTATCCTTCTATCGCTCAGAAAGCTTTTGATCCACCGAAACATTATGCCCGTTATACCAATACGTCCTAACTCGAATAGCAGCCCGTCTAGCCAGACTAAATCGAAAGCCTTGGTCAGATCTACGAACACAACACATAACAGGTTCCCAGAGAGGAGTGCCTGCGACATGACTTGCTGTAGTCTCACCAAGTGGTTCATTGTTGAACGCCCTTTCCTGAACCCGCTTTGATTTTCGTCAATCAGTCGATAGCTCTCCAGATAGAACTGTAGTCGTATGCTAACCATTGTTTCCAAGGTTTTGCACAGTGTGGATGTCAAGCTTACTGGTCGATAGGACTCTGCCTTTGTTCTCTCCTCGCTTGGTTTTGGAAGAGGGATGACGCTGGCTTTCCGCCATTATTTAGGTACCCCTCCTTTCAACCAGGATGTGTTGAAGAAGTTTAGCAATATTTTTTTTGGCATTTCTAGGCAGATGTTTGAGCATTGAGTACTTTACTTTGTCCCCATCAGCCGCACTATCCTTCTTGTGGGAAAGAGCCGTATTTAACTCCTCCTCAGAGAAGGGTAGATTGATTGGTTTAGCCCCTTCATTAGGTTCAATTTCTAAAGAAGGTCCCTGCTTGCGTCAGTGAAAGCCTTTGCAAGTAGACCTGCCTTTACTTTGCCGTTGGTAACGTACTCATCTCCATTCTTTAGGTTTGGTATGTTGTGTGATCTGCGCTTCCCGCTCATGGCGTTTAGCTTCTTCCAGACGACACCTGTTTGCGTGTTTTGGTTCAACGCATTACAGAATGTCATCCAGTGTCCGCTTTGTGCCTTCCGGATGGTGTCTCTTGCGGCGTATTTCAACTTCAGGTAGTTTTGGTAGTTGACTTCATTGTTGTGGCGTTTCTGTCGGCGTAGAGCCTTCTTTCCTTCATTAACTGCCTTCTGACATTTTGGTGACCACCAAGGTTTTCTAATCATTGGTCGCCCTCCTGAAGTCTTCGGAATGGAGTCGTCTTCTGCACCTATAATAGCACTTGTGATATTGGCAGCGTACACGTCGATGATGTCTTCTTCCTTCCATCCAAGGCAGCCTACAGTGAAGTTGACCCAATCGGCCTCTTTAATTTTCCAATTGGGTTTTCCGTTATAGACTTCCCTGGTTGTTTCACATTGGATGTAGACTTCTATCAGTAGATGGTCGCTGCCAAGTGTTTCATCTTCATGTACTTGCCAATCACAGCGATTTGTCATACCCAGCGTACAGAGCGTGAGATCCAGGTGTGGAGGTTGGACATTTCCTCCAACAAAAGTAGGGCTCTTATCGTTCAGTACGCATAGGTCGCTTCCTTCTATTATTGAGCATAGGCTAGTCCTCCAACAGTCATTCCTCGGCGACCCCCACAGAGTGTGTTTTGCGTTGAAATCCCCGCATAACACAGATTCGCCCTGCGGAGCTGGTAGAGAAGTGACTGGAAGTCTACTGGTTTTCTCGTGACATCTGGGGTTACATAGACATTCACTGTTGTCATTTTTTGTATTATTGCTCAATGTGATGGCTATGCCCATTGCTTCTAGAGAAAGCGCTACGTCCAGTGTAACAGTAGTATAATTTAAGTTATCACGGAGGTAGAAGACAAGGCCGCCGCCACGTGTCGTGTTGCCTGGTTTGTCCCTTCTCTGACAGGTGTATCCGGGTAGATAGATGTCTTTCGAAGTTGGTAGTAGCTTGGTTTCTTGGAGGCATATTACATCTTTGGGGTTGCGTGCGATGTATTTTCTCAGCTCAGCACATCGGGGGGCCAGTCCAATAACATTAAGTTGTAGAACTTTAACCTGGCCCGCCATGATGGCTGTCTGGGATGATGCCTCTCTGTCTTGTCTATTTATTGTTCAATTGGCGTTTCGCATTCCATAGGAGGTACCCCATTAGTGTTCGTCTTTGGTGTTAAAACCGGCAAGCGACTGGGCATATCGCCAGTGCTGTAGTGACGAACATGAGATATCCTTCTACGGTGTGCGAGGTTTGCAGTTTGATCATCTTTTGTGGTTTATTCGTCATCGTCTTCTCTTGATCTTTTTTTACTGTGTTGATTGAATTAATCATGACACACAGGACATCGGCGTTGACCATGTGCGACCTTACTTGGGCGAGTAAGCTTTCCATCTTGGCAGTTTGGTCCTCATTGGATACGGCCACCCTGAGGAACTCGATCATGAAGTTCATGAAGCTACTTTCCGTTTTAAATTTAGGAATGAAGTGTTCTTCATGAATCTTCGTTTTCGGTTCCTCTTCTTTCTTCTTGGTTGGTTTGTCTTGTTTTGGGGTTGATTTGTCTTGGTGGTTGGGTGCCGTGGTGAGGACGTTTAACCCCATTTCATTTCATTTAGGCTCCCAAAGACGTAACAATGTCTATACGCCCATATTTTCATGTGAAAGTATATAGTCGCCGCCCCTGTTCTTTCTTACACATGTCTGTCCACTATATGTTTGTGACACTCTACGTCACAATGTTTATCAATGTTTGATGAAACTTGAAAAATCACGTTTTTAACTTTGGACACACTTTGAGGTTGCAATTGTTATCCGATTTTGACACCCGAAATGTATGTTTTTAACCCAGATCTTGATTCGTTTCAATATTCGTACATATCGGATCGTTACTTGTATGAACAATCGCTTCTGTCGATAATCGTGCATATCAGACCGTAAACTTCTGGATTATGGCCTCTGATTGTACCAAAAGTCGCATTTTTTTAGCCTGTTCTCTGTTAAAGTCTTACAGAGTGTGGGTGTATCTTGCCTGGCAACCACTGGTTAATATTTTCTATTTGATTTTAGCGAACGTTCAAATAATGTATGATTGGTACACACAAGTCGCGGATGATTTCGTTGTTGGTAGAAAAAGACTCACATCCTGTTAAAATTGCCTTTCCCCTTCATGCAATGTGCAATGGGCGAAATCTGCGCGATAATCTTCCCCTACCCCCCAAGATCAGGGAACGTTACCCAAAAAGGTTTCCGACACTCTCTTGATCGCCAACCATATTACCAGCCTTCAAGTTGACTCAGTTACTAGGTACTAATTGTACAACTCGAAGCGACCAGCCCTCTCGACAGTCCTACTGGGCCACATAATGATGAATATATGTTTATAGCACGCACAAAAAAAGCAATTCATTACGTCACGTAATGTCGGCAGAAAATGGTGTCCTATCGCAGAGAATGGCATTCTATGCACAAAACTAACACTTAGTTTGATTATAAATCATTCGGTGGGTTAACTTTAGGATTGGCTAAACCTTTCGCTTCTGTAGTTCAAATTCTAATGAATAATTATATTTAATATTCATAAACGTGCCAATTGAGGCTGTACCGTTGAGATTTGTTAAATAAAAATTAATACATTTTTTTGAATGTTCATGTGAAATGATGCATGTGTGATTAACCCTTTCGTGCACGCGCCTCCCTCCCCCTCTACCTTATTTTTTTGATGTTGAAATATGCCTATAAATGTGATTTATAAATGATAATTATTAAAAATATTTGTTAACGTCTGCTTTACATTATTTTATGAAGAGCATGGTAACTATAATGATGTTGATGAAGGGAAATATTACCATAACTGAAAGCAGTGAAAGACAATTGAAAACAAGAAAGATCAAGACACGAGTAGATTAGAGATTCCAGCCATCCAAATGTAGACTATTAATATAAATCAAATGCCCTTTATCTTAAAAGGAGCGGGGGAAGTTGTAATACAAAGGTGTTGGTTTCGATACAACTTTTGCATCCATATTGATTACTTCGGGATTAGATAACCCGATATTCCACAGCGCATGGCTGCATTAGCACAGCAGAGATTTACTGGACCCTTGATGCAATCCTTCATACGGCAGATTGTAAAGGTATCTAAAGTGTTGCGTGGGGTTCAACTCATTGGGTAGAAACTGAATCAAATAACAAATAATTATGTCAGGCTCAATCTGATTAAGTAACAGCGTCTCCAAGAATGTTATCTGTTTATGGAATTGTTAACCTATAATCCGCATGCAGTTTTGGGGTTAAGTAACTTCATTAGATTTATAGAGCAAAATGAATTAGTCATAATAATAGCTATTCAAGTATAATTCCTTTAAGATTATTTTCTCTCCAAGAGTCTGTTGAAAGATATCGATTCTTGTACTAACGAAACCAATTGGTTACCATGTCAATCATAACACCAGATATCAAGGGTTTTAAGGGCCATCGACAGATTTGATGATAAGATAATGCAAAATGTGTGTCTAATAATTTAGTTTGAAACTGACAATGTCAGCACAAATTACTTGGGTGAGACAACGGGGAAAATGTGATCGAGAGTTCGCCATTGGAAATGGCAGCGTCCAAAAAAGAGATTGAATTGAATCACGCAAAGAGCTATAACCCTGCGAATAATTGAGATCGTATGGATATATAAACCGAACCGAAGTTTTATTCCATCTGAATGGCGTATTTTCTCTAATAACGGGGCAAATACTTTGCATTCAAATATTCTAGCTCTTGTCGCAAGCTGAACGGTTAACCAAAATATGATGAAACGTGTAGACGATTATAGTGTACTTTCACTATGTCAACAGCGAATAATAAATATCTGAACTCATCCGAGATCTTATGAATAACATAATATCCTATGAAAGATGTGTCGCAATAACAAATTATTTTAGATACCTAGAGGTCAATAACTAAGACAATAGTTACCGAATCTCGTTCAAAATCGATGCTAGTGACAGCTTCGTGGATATGAGAATGGATAAATGAAATCGAGTTTAAAGGGCGTGTGACTCAATATTTTGGAACCTTGAAATTGACAATGGTGATTCTAAATGCATATTATATTAATCTAAAGTGATTTATATTCAATTTTTGAAAAACATATTGTAATTTCTAATCAAATGTGTTCGGTGAAATACGTGATCAGTTCAAATTGAACGGTAGTAGTTTACGCCTCCTGCTATTATTTTTTTTGTTTATGAATCAGCCTTTACTACTTATTTCCACATTGTCTTGTAGGGTTTGTTTTAATTGTTCATTACACAATGGCACCCGTAATCACAGAATAGAGAATGTGTGTGTTGATAATAAAATGTTAATCGCATCTTAATGATTACATCAACGTAAGCTAACGACATCAATATTGATTGAAATCGAACAAAACTGAATTCTAATTCAAGATTTTAATGCTTCGACCTCTAGCTGGCCGGCCACCTCTGGCTTGTGGCTGTGGTTTCGAGCCCTTGTGTGAGCGTATGTGGCATGGCGATAGGGTCGCCTTCTCAACCTCGTGGGTTTCCTCCTACCGGAATAATAAACACGGACATATGCCATACAGTGTGCTATTGGGACAATTTTGCCATGACAGCAATTAAATACCAACTGTAAAGGATACTTTTTTGTCTACGGGACATCGGATTTTCGTCCAATCCCAACGACTAGTCAATGTCCCTTTCTTACCCACCGACTAGAAGGGGGGGGGGGCACACTATTGTCTCGGCCAACACAAAAATCTGATGAATCGCGTTCCTATTTAAAGTCATCCAGACTTCTACACTGCTAACGCAACTTATTAGTCAATTTAAATTAACCTTGATATTGTTAAGTACCGTGATAAGATGGGCTTCAGGTATCAAATATTGAAGACACAATGGACATTGTAATCTTGACACACGAATCGCGTGCCAGAGTGCCTTTGGGAGTCATTTATAATGAAATGACTAGATGAACGAGACTAAACATACCCCACAAGGAAATATTCCCGGAGTAGACTGGAATAATAAGACGCCAACGACTGCTACACTATTCAATTTACACTCTTGGCAATTGCAGTAAAACATAAACTTTTATGTAAATCAGCTTATATACAATGATATTACATTATCATATGCGTTGCGGTCAATTTGTGTCCATTTCTAGGTGCCAAAGTATATCGATATAGCTCCTTTATGGATTTGCTGACATTGCTGAATTGCATATGAAAACATGCTGTTTTTGGTAGCACTGTCTGGCAAAACACTTCATCATTGTTTCTAAAATAAAACCAATTACTTAGAGGAAATGAAGTCTAGAAAGAAAATGTTCAATTTAAACGATAAATTAAAGAAAATGGTATTTTCTCAACCTGCTGAGTGTATCTATTACTGCAATGTGCCATTTCGCATTTGAACCCGCTTCTTAAAGAGGAAATCAAATTTGATCTATATATAGTGATAGTCCACAAAATTCATTTTGATTTACAGCCATTTAAATATACACTTCCTAAGGAGAAACTTCTGGATCAAATCCCAGCAGTCACCATCGGTGGTACTTCATGCAGATAGTATAATCTATGTAATTGCCAAATCTAGATTTTGTGAATGGACGGATCTGACCCATATGCCCTAATCTTTTAGCCGTTTTTTTTATATACCCACACAAGAGACACAAACCCGGGAACTATTAATTGTAGCACATTATAATTTACTGTGCTGGGTTTATTAGACATGAGCACTTTCGCTGGTATCATTTTAATAGTCGTCGGGATGAACTCAAAATTTAGAGCCAAGCATCAGTTACTTGCAGAGCTGTTGACCCTGTTATCAAACCTTGTCATTTAAAACAATGAAACTGAATTATTAAGAAACCCTTTTTGGACCCAATAAAGCTATTAAACAACCCTATTGATTACACAATGATATTAATCCCTAAGTATGTATGTAAGTGTGGTAGGGTGATTTTAATTAGTTTATGGGTATTTTAATATGATCACAGTACTAATGTAATTTTAAGTAATATGTCACGCATGAATGCATCTTTAAGCTTTTTTTCTGTTCTGTGCACTTTTCTTAGTTAAACCTGTGAGTTCGAGTTCATCATCTACTCACTGGGGTGCAATTTTCACCTTTGACCCAAAGGTTTCTTGGACTTGTATTTCATATCTCCTTGGTCACTTAGTTATAGAATCTTGTGGTGTAAGGGTCGAATATTTCATTCAACCTTAGCAGTGATGTTACATTTTATATTCATTAGTTATAAGAATAGTTTCATTTATTCGTTATTAATTGTGTGTATTTGGTATCTACAGATTTGCAGTTTAAGTTTACAGACAGAGCTAAAAGGTACTTCACCTTGTTCCAGACTCTGGTCACTTTATTTAAAACCCCTTCATGGGTAAGAACTTATTATTATTAGTGTTGCAGATTGGGTTAGCTCCGGTATGCAAAAATGGACTAACCCATCTGTGACGTTTATTTGTTTAAGCCATGCTGCACGTGCAGTTTTTTAGGGGAATTCAGTCCTGTGGTAGGTTAAGCTCGCACCACTTTTCCCTGACAGTTTGAGAAGACTAGAAGCAAAAGAAGCATTCATTCACCTTGTATAGAAAGAAGTTAAATTAAGTGTTGTGATTCAATTTATAATAGTGTTGGAGGCGACTTTCTCGACGGGTTCGAGTGCCCAGACACCATATAATATAGGAATATTATATAGTATCGGTAGTTGTGTTTAGTTATTAGGTATAGTAAGTAGAAAGCTTATTTCTTATTATTAACCACTGCTAGTGCATGTGCCCGTAGCTTGATGTAGTATTGGTGTATGTAGCTTTGCTTAGTGGCATGGGCTGTGCTTATATGTAGTATTTATATATATATGTGTCTATCACCCGTATTTATCGTCGTCCCGTCTTAACCCCTTGACCCATATTGCCTTCCCACTCGGGCTCACACAGTTTAAGTGGTTAGCCCGGTGGGTTAGATAAGTATATAGACCCGGGTTTACAATAAATGGCGTTTGCGACTTCGGACTTAAGCGTGTAGGGTTAATTTGGGTCGAAGACATAAATATATTCCCTTTTTGAATAGAGGAGATAGGTTATATAATATAGGCCCTACCAAGCGTAATAATTAAGAAATTCTAAAAATTGAAATTGGGCAATTATAAAAGGTCATTCAATTGTGATTTAAATTACAAAGGGAAAATACTTATATAATGTAATATTTGAGTTATTATAAGTGTATAGTCGAAACCGCGGGAAATTACCCCCGTTCCCTTGGTAACGCACGCTTATTGTGTGCAGCTATTGAGTGATAGGAATTTCTAGTAGTCATCAATGTTATCATATATGTCAGACAACTGAATGTAGTTTAGGACATTTATTTATCAAAATAGTAGTTAAAAGAATTCTATTTAACAATAATAGTGAGATTGAAAAGCCTTCTGTAAATTTTTTCCACGTTTTAGTCAATCACGTGGGTTTTAGTAGACTTAGGAATCTCCCGATAGGCAAAGTGGTTACCGGAAGTAAACAAACAAGATGGGCGACTTTTAACAAATATTTCTGAACTTAGACTATTTCTTTTAGATTAAGGGTGTTTGTGGACTTTAGGAATTAAATTTTTTATTTTTAATTGATCTGGTAGTATAGGCTTAATATCCCTGGTACCTGTAGTTACTCTAGTGAGATGTATAAATAACTTTAGACTTGTGTTTACACGGAAAAGTTAGACATGGCGGAAAACACAATTAAACAAGAGTGTGGCAATGGTAAAATGTCTGAAACTGAATTTAAAGAATATTTTAATAATTTGTTTACCTCATATAGACAAGAAACAGGGTTTGATTTACCCAACTTCCCCACAAATCAGGAAAGCTCTCTTCTACATCTTTCCATAGGTCAACAAAGCCAGGATATTAGGAATACGGACCCGTTATTGACACCTGGAGACATTAATAAAATGTCTGAGGCGCAGTCCCGTGAGGGTTTCTTAAATTGGTACCTTCAACACAGTCAGGAGGCAGGAGTTAATGCCCTTAACCCACCACCTCCTAAAGATGGAATGCCTCCCTTAGACCCTCATAAATTTAAACAAAGTCAGGATATTAGGAATAGGGAACCATTACCTTACCCTCATATTAATGTACCCGAAACGGACCGGAGGGGAGGGGAGGGGAGGATAATAATCAAGTAAGACAGACTCAGTTTAATCCTTCAATATTACCTAGGTCATTATCCTTCAATGGAAAGTCAGATGGCAGTTGGGACACGTTTAGTCACAAGTTTCTTAGGTTCGCCCTGTCCCAGCCCTGGGGAGCTTATATCTCAAGATGTATGGACTATTTTTGTTATTGTTTGACTGATAAGGCTGCAGAATATTTTACCGATTTAATGAGAAGGTCTCCGGAAATTAATTTTGGTGTAATGTTAGACTTGATGAGGAAATGTTTTGGAGGTCAAAATATACCTGAGGCAGCCCAGGTAGAATTTCAGACTGCAACTCAAGGTATGAACGAGTCAATAGGTGATTGGAGCGATCGTGTTCGATATTTGGCCTTACGAGCTTATTCGGGTTTGTCGTCGTAGGATTTCATAGCAAGGCAGTCAGTATTAAAGTTAGTTTCAGGATGTAATGACCCTGAGGCGGGAAGATTTGTCGCCAATTTGCGTTTAGTTGACATGGAGGATGCGGTTGAACGATTGCGTTGGTATTCCCATGCCAATAAGGTTATTCCGCTACAAACCAACTCAAATTCTTATCGGGGTAGGACATATCCCGGGGGTGAGGGGTTGGTAGGATCAATCTTGCCGCCCGAGACACAACCTTATCCGAGTACTCGTAGAAATGACTATGATTCCGCAGGGGCGGGGTCTCGACACTCTAGATCCCCAATGCGGAGGCCCATATATCCGGATTTACGATCCCCTCAGGTCAGTAGAGCTTATTATTACCCTGAATTAAGGTCATCCAGTCCCTTTCCAGTAAGATTTGCTGAACCACTGGTGTCTGATAGAACAACATTGGAGGATTATAGTCACGTATATTCCTATGCACGGAGAACTAGTCCTTCCCTCATACCCAGCCAATCCAAACAACCCCGTCTGAAAGTTAAGGATAATCCGTAGAAACCGAAAGAAGAGACGGAAATAGGCCAAATAAAAACTGACATGACACAACTTAAAGATATGATGGCCACATTAATTTTGACTCTAAATAGGAGAAGGTCCTCACCGTCGCCTAATAGAGCAAATATAATACGTTTTGGATGCGGACAGGCAGGACATTATAAGAGCGAGTGCCCTTCGCGACCTTCCAATTCACGGACACCTTCCCCCGTAAGGAAACAAGTAAGGATTAAGGAAGAAATAGATGCTTTAAACGTTCAAGGGACGAGGCAATAGGCCTTCCTTCGATCCCGGTAGAACTAGGCCCAAACCTGAAAGATTCGCCCCTCCTTATACCTGTAGACAAAGGTCATGTTGACCTTACCCCTACATCCAAGGTTGGGGGGAGTGATAATGTATTTAAGCCTGATGATGAAGTTTATGTTGCTAGGTTACCCTCTACTATTGCATATAGAGTCCCCCTAACAATAGAAAATCGATACTGGTTCGGATTGTACAATAATATCGCCTGAGGTTTATGATCAAATTGAATGTAAGCCACCCAGAATTAGGAATATTACTATACATGCAGCAGCTGAAAATATGACATTTTCTGGATTTTTAATTGGCCCCGTTTCTCTCCAAATAGGGTCTTTTAGGTTCACAGATAATGTTTATGTAGCCCCAATAGCTGATACCGCTTTATTGGGTTTAAATTTTCTGAAAAAATGGAAAGTTATAATTGATCTCTCACAAGAGTGTTTGATAGTTAATGACGAGACTATTCCCATAGTAACAGGACCAAGTGTGAAATAGCTTTATTTTACGTCCGCTTCCACCGAAGTGATATCGCAGACAAAACAGGACCAAGGCCTACCTGTAATACTTATAGTACCCCATGTACCGCTCAAGTCATGGTTCCGACTAAAACAATTATTACAGCGAGGTCAGTCACTCGTCTACCTTGTAAAATGGATAGGACATTAAAAGATTATGTAGTAGAACCTATCAAAAGTGATCAATTACTCATTGGCCGTACTCTTCATTCAAATACGGAATATCCCACCATCTGTCTGATTAATGCGTCCGATGAAGTAATTGTGTTGGAATCTAATGATATAATTGGACAAGCCTATGAGGTTGGAACGGAATCGATACTGCCTATTCCCGTAGGAGAATCATTTCCGGGGTCCCCCACCCCCAACCCTCAGGGTTCATCCAATGGTGACAGTGAGGTAATAGAAGAAGGTAGTCCCACCCTACCCGAACATTTAGTTGCCCTATACAAACGGTCAATAAATCATTTGTCCAGCGTCCAAGCTAAACAAGTAGCGGAATTATTGATTGAGTTTAGTGATGTCTTTGCTCAGGCTGAATATGATTTAGGAAATTTTACGGCAATAGAACATGCTATTCCTACGGGAGATGCCCGGCCCATAAAACAACGTATGCGTCGAACCCCTTTGCATTTTTTGTCCGAAGAGGAAGCCCACTTAAAGAAAATGCTTAAGATAGGTGTCATTGAACCTTCCAATTCGGATTGGGCGTCGGCCCCCGTACTAATACGCAAACCCGATGGGAATGTAAGATGGTGCATTGATTATCGAGCCCTTAATGCAGTTACAACTAAGGACGTTTATCCTTTACCCATCATCGAAGAATGTCTAGATACCTTGGCCGGTAACCAATGGTTTTCAAAATTAGATGCTAACTCGGCATATTGGCAGGTTAAAGTTAAGCCAGAAGATCAAAAGAAAACAGCTTTTTTGACTAAATTTGGTTTATTTGAGTTTAAACGTATGCCGTTTGGCTTAAGTAACAGCCCTTCGACTTACTGTAGGGCCTGCTCTCTTGTGTTACAGGGCCTTAATTGGAATATCTCCTTAGCCTTCCTTGATGATGTATTAATTATGGGTCAACAATTTGAAGATCATTTGAATAATCTTAAAACTGTCCTTGCACGTTTCCGTCAGTATGGCTTGAAAATGAAGCTTAACAAATGTGAAATATTTAGGCAGGAAGTAGAATTTCTGGGTCGTATGGTGAGCAAAAATGGCATTAAAATGAGTGATAAACACTTAGCTCCGGTGAAAGATTGGCCGGTCCCTAAGACTACCCTGGAAGTAGAGAAATTCCTGGGGTTTGCCAATTATCACAGAGTCTTTTTTAAAGGGTACGCAGAAAAGGCGCTAGCCTTGTACTCTATCACAGGTAAAAAACACTTTTGGAGAGAGACAACCCGGCCCATGACCCGGAAGTAATCCGAGACAAAATTTTGATCAGTTTAGGGTACCGGAGACAGTTTTTACTACTAGGAGGCCACCAGCAGTAGGACAACAACGTATGGATATGGTTCCTGACAGGGGAGTAGGGAGAGACAGATATGTTCCGGAATCATCCGGATATGAATCTACAATGGGGAGGGAGACGTTGCCCATGAACTTAGGGAAGGGTAAAAGATTAGGTTTCGGTCCTCGCCCTATGAACATAGCCCCAGTACCTCCTAAGAAGAGATTAATAAATGATGAAAACTTTCAGGCGCCACCTTGCGATAGGCCAATTTCTAATATAGGGCCGGTGAATTTTTCTAATCAAAGTAATATTAGGGTGCCGGACTGGGAAAAGGTTAATAGACTAAGATTAGTCAAGGCCTCGTTATGCCCGGTTCCTGGGTGTGGATCCAAAAGTAATTCATTAAAGATTCATGTTTTTAATCATCATTTGCCTCCATATTTTAGGATTCCGAGAGGTGGAATGTCAATTCCTAGCAAAGAAATAGTAAGCAAAAGGGTGTTGGCGGTAAGGGCTCTAGCAAGAGCGATCCCGGAAATAGGAGAGTCATTATGGGAGGTAATGGATAAGCTAAATAGGGATAGATTGATACCTACGGAGAGTAAGGTGGACCCCGCCACCTATTGAGCATTTAGGTAATTGGCACGACAGTCGGGTTGGATTCCTATTATTGATTTTTCTCTACACCCTCTACGTCATCCGACTCTACTAACTCACTGGAAGGTGTTGGCTACCTTGTTGGGATACCTCTCCCCAGGGGATCAGAAAATTTTCCGGAATAAATTTAGGTAAACCACAGTGAATATTACGAGTAGAAAAAGGGAAATATCCCAGGGATATCGGTGAAAGGAGTATCGCGGATTCCATAAAAAAAAAATAAGAAAATAAAAATTAAGTTAGCAAAAGTCAATAATTGGTTGTGATGTGTTTTTTTTCCTTTTCAGTATGGATAATCAAGAGATGCAGATACCCACTCACCCAGGGAGGGGGACAAGTGACTCAAGCATGCCCGGGTCCCTCTTAGACCAGTTTGAATGGTTTGGGGGCCTGGGCGTGAGGCCTCGGACTTGCAGGGGGCCGGTCCAGGCCCCTCCACGCCTAGAGAGGTTGAGAGGGGAGGAGAGAACCCTGCCTTTTCCCCGTGCCAGGGGAAGAGGTAGGGGACGGACGCAAGTAGCTGAAGACCCTCTACCGGCCACTCCGCCCCCAGGAGTGGTAGAGGTTACTCCAGTTGGACAGGCCCTTACCTGTTTCAGGATCAAGTCCTGGACAGGGGAGGGTGCGGAGAGGCTTTGGCCTCCCCCCAGTTCACCCTAGCCCTCCTGATACAGGACGGGCTTGGGGGGATGGTGGCCTCTGGGGGATCCAGCTGGGATCCTAGGAGGTCACCAGGACCCTCTGGGTCTATGGCGCCACCTCACAGGAAAACCTCCAGTCAAAGGAGGACCCGCAAACGTGAGGAGCGCCGTAGACGCCAGAGAGCCCGAGAGGCAGTGGGGGCCGCCCCCGGAGAGGAAGGGTCTATCAGTCTCTCGTCACAGCAGTGGCGAGAGCTGTTAGGCTTGATCAGCTCCAGGGCGGACAAGCGACCGTCCGATGTCCCCACTGCCGCCGTCCAATCTCTTCCCGACACTAGGGGCTTCTGGGGATGTTTTTTTTTAGTATTTAGTTTCTTTTCCTAGTGTCCCTGTTTTTTTTTGTTCTTTTCGTAATGTTTTGTTGGGGTGGTGGTTTTTGGTTTTTTTTTATTATTTTAAGGGAATGGCCGCTCTCTTACCACTTGTCTATCCTCTCCTGTAATATGTCCTAGATATTCTATGTTTCGTTTTCCCTGGTACTTTCCTGTGTTCTCCTCTGTTGAGCTTAACTATTTTCTGTTCCTATCTAAATTCTGACTCTCATATTTCTTCTGCCCCCTTTTTTCAGAGCTAAACCTGCCTATCCTAAGGACGGGGGGGATGGGAGTTATTTTTATCGGTTTTTGTTTTTTCCCCAGGTAGGGTCCCTTTTTTAAAAAATGAGGGTGTGTGTTGCAGATTGGGTTAGCTCCGGTATGCAATAATGGACTAACCCATCTGTGACGTTTATTTGTTTAAGCCATGCTGCACGTGCAGTTTTTTAGGGGTATTTAGTCCTGTGGTAGGTTAAGCTCGCCCCACTTTTCCCCGACAGTTTGAGAAGACTAGAAGCAAAAGAAGCATTCATTCACCTTGTATAGAAAGAAGTTAATTTAAGTGTTGTGATTCAATTTATAATATTGTTGGAGGCGACTTTCTCGACGGGTTCGAGTGCCCAGACACCATATAATATAGGAATATTATATAGTATCGGTAGTTGTGTTTAGTTATTAGTTATAGTAAGTAGAAAGCTTATTTCTTATTATTAACCACTGCTAGTGCATGTGCCCGTAGCTTGATGTAGTATTGGTGTATGTAGCTTTGCTTAGTGGCATGGACTGTGCTTATGTGTAGTATTTATATATATATATATATGTGTCTATCACCCGTATTTATCGTCGTCCCGTCTTAACCCCTTGACCCATATTGCCTTCCCACTCGGGCTCACACAGTTTAAGTGGTTAGCTCGGTGGGTTAGATATGTATATAGACCCGAGTTTACAATATTAGTAAGATTATTTATATTATGCCTGTATATTTCATACTGGTTAGCAGGAGGTAGTTTTACCTTTAGAGTTTTTATATAGACTAAGAATATATAAAAGGAGTAGTTAGAATAGATATTTTAGTCTTAATATGTAATATATTATTTTAATGAATATGAATGAATTGGTTTTATATGTTTAATTATGTTATTTATACTGTAACTGTATAATTTCAGGGGTTTTATTATATAGTAATAAATCGCTGTTTAACTGAACCCTTGGTGTGGCTATTTTCCTCGAAATTTGACCCCCTACAACATAAGCATTTCATGTATAAAGTTTCAATTCGGTTTATGGTTATTAACAGTTCCTAAAGCCCAGACCGTTTACAGTTATTAATACGGTAGATATATCTAGTACTAATAACTGTAAATTTGATATATAGAAAGTAGAACACACATGACCGCGCCGGCCTCGAATCCAGACCAAATAGCCGAGCTGGAAACAAGGCTTCTGCTACAAGACAAGGAACCTGGTAACTTAGTATTATTCAAGAAGTCTTGTACATGGTATGTTGAAAGTGAAATGAAATGAAACGGGGTTTAACGTCCTACTGTTCTGCTCCGAACTGGGCTAATGAAGACGGGGTTTAAAGAAAAATAAAAGTATTATATGATGTTTAAACCAGTGTCACCATAAAGACGGAAAGGTGTGAAAGAAACTGTTGTACTGTTATTCCTGTAACCATATAGTTAGCTGCTGAAAATACGTACACAAGTCTAGACGATCATCGGCTAACAAGATCTGTCTAACAGAGAAGATATCACGCCTTTGAAGATTCCGAACATTTTCTTTTAATTTGTGCCTTACGTTCAGATGCACGATCCGAGTCAATATCAAAACCCTCAAAACTTTATCAAAATTCTCTAAATGTATTATTCGGAACTAAAGACAAAAGCAATTCTGAAGTATTTTTTTCGGCAGTACATAACTTTCTTGACATCTCCAAACGATTTTGAAAATTCCGTATGAAAATGTATGGAATTCATGGTTTGTACATATTGTGTATATAGCGTAAATAGCCATCTTATAATTTAATTGTTCCTCTGCTCTACTTTACCTTACTACACTTTTCAATATATATTAATGTTTGTACTTTTATGGAGAGGAGGGTCGGCCTGTTCTCCAATCCAGCAAATAAATGTTGTTTAGAAAAACAGATATCAGACGTCGGATGTGGTAAGCATTTTGGTTTCACTTTCCGTGTCTTACCATTGACGTATATTTCTACAGGCCTGGTTTTGTTAACGTAACACAGGGTCGACATTTCAGAGGAAGAATCAATTTGGAAGCAATCTGGGTCGAAAATGTGGTGGAAATATTAACAAATGGGTAAAGACGTTTTTGTCTGAAAAATTTAACAAGTAAATTTGTTTTAACAGACAAAATCATGTTTAGTAATTAATTTAAGGTCAAAAAATTAAAAGATAGGTTTAAACTTATTATATAAATATACATTCATTGTTCATGTTGGTTAAAACAGTGGTTGGCAGACATGATAGGTTTAAAAAAACTATCCTGATTTAAACACAGTCTCAAAAATAAAAATCCGAGTACGTATGAAATTTAAGAGCCAAAATTTAAAGGAGTGGTTTATTTACCCTGTCTTAACATTTCATCTCAAAATATTGAGTCATTTAGACGTGAACGTCAAAACTGCTTATCCGGGCATGTAACCCTTTTAAGATTTCGGGTCAATTTTTCGTTGCTTGACCTAATGAGCGACTCCCGTTCCTTTGGTGGTCTATACAATGAATGACCCATGTGCTGTACTAGATGACTAAAGGTAATTTTGCCTACACATTAGTCTTATTTAAAAAGTGTGGTTTTATTCAGGCACCACAAAATACAGCTTGGGACAACGGTGTCCATTTCCAGATGAAGGTTTAAGTTGTTTGAAAACGTATCACATATATTGAGTTAGTTGCTCGGCACTAAGGTAGAGGATTTTAAAACATAATTAAGCAGTTATATTGTCCAAAATATTATCGGTATAGTTTGGTGGCCCTTCATAATGCGACAACCCGACACCACGCCACCACGACATTTTAACGCGACACAACGACATTTTTAACCCGACACTTCGAGATTTTCACCTAAGTACAGAAATCTAGACGATCACCAGCTAATAAAATCTATGGCAGGAGAGAATATGTCTGACGTCCGATGTGGTGAGCTTTTTGACGGTTTGCGTCTTCCATACCTGACCGACGAAGCGTATTGCTACACTTAAGCCCGTCGAACACGAAGGGATTTATTTGTCAAAGAAATTTGCTTGTGTACAAGATGAAATTCGCCATATGAGATTTGACAAAAGCTGGTATAAATAGCTTTTTGTCAAATAAACGTGTCAAAGATCTAGAACTTATGCTCAAATAAATTGGCCACAAATCTGCGCACGCATCTTATGATTCCACTTTCATTTTTCGACGCAGGGGCGGATAAGTGCAAAGAAAAAGTAGTTGAACTTTCAATTATTGTCTCGTTGATTAAATTGCAAATATGCCTATTAATTGGACTGACCCAACGGTATAAATCCTGCTAGATGGACTGCGAAGGCGAGTGCTTATGGAACACTTAACACTTCAAGTAAGGACCAAAATAAGAAAAAAGGCGCTCTTTCGGAATTAAAATCACTTCTGCAAGAGGAAAACAGAGATTTATTTTGTACACATGTTGGCTTCCTTTGTGTTCTATTAAAGATATGTAAGGCTTTGAGTAGGTTCTTGCGATTGTGGTGTTTTGAGAGGGATTTGAAGCAAACATGTTAAAGATAAATTAGGCTGAATAGGTTTTTATTCCAAATATATTATCAGATCACCCAGTGTGTAAGTCGGAAGGCATCTTTAATGTACAGAATATAAATACCACCCAAAAAGAGCACACTGGCTTGTAACAAAAAAAGACAACAGAATAATCATTACTACATTTATAGGCGGCGGAAAATCACCAGAAACAAATGGTCACACTTCATGTTAGTATAAATCGATTTGATACTTTTCGCCCAAGATATTTTAAGAAAACTGCTTTGGTTGTATATAGTCTTAAATTTAACCCTATTCTAGAATATTGGGGATTTTTATAAAAAGTAACTGATTCATACAATGAACTTGTTACTTCAAGTAATGTAAATTGTATAGGCTATTGTAGAGAGCATAGTCGATACAATTTATGTTATTGAAATAACTAACAACGAACAAGGTATTGTTCGGAATAAGAATTGAACTATATTGTTGATTTATTTATAAAAGCAACACAGTTACAGTTGTTTTTATCACCACCATGAAAGTTTAAAGAAAACATGCCAATCTAATTCAGATTCGATTACAATTTCTATTCGTTTATTTTTTCTGATTTTTACGCTATATAGTAATTGCAGTTCAGTATAAAAAAAATCATTAAACGAAACGGAATTAGACTCTTATTTTAATCAGATTCATAAAACGGATTAATTCTGTTTGAACAACTCTTAGAAACTTCCCATTTGCATGCAACTATCGCAAGCTCTGTAATAAGGTCAGTGTCTTTTTCTCACATTTTTGAGAGAGAGAGAGAGAGAGAGAGATGGGGTTTAACGTCCACTTTACACAAACTATGTCATTTCGGAACTAAAATATGGTTAAATTTTTATTCCAATACTTCGCTTGTGCGTAGGGGTCTTGAGCAGTGGGAGAAAACCCACGAAGCTGGAGACCCTAATCATTGTCGCGCACAACCGGTGAGAGGGCGAGATGGGGTTTAACGTCCACTCTGCACAAACTAGTTCATTTCAGGACTATCATGGTTAACCGGAGAACACCCACGAGGTTGGACGGGCGACCCTACTTCTTGTCCCGTGCAACCGAAGAATCGAAACCACGCCAGATGATTTAATGACAGGCCTTGAGATACAGCGCGCATAGGCTACCCATTTGGCAATCCATCTCCCCGTACAGCCGTGAAATCGAAACCACGCCAGTTGCATCCTGCCCCCACCCTCCCGCGGTTTCCATTTTTGAGGTTTTGTATGCTTATCTCCATACATCAATCTATACCCTGAAAAATACTCAACATTGCCATACCACACCTTACTACTACAAAAAGCATATCTGGGATAGACAACTACACGAATTTTCAAATTACAACTGACAAAATTGTATTTAAAACCTAGTGCATAACTTTAAAAATATGCATAACTTAACAATTGATAGACAGGTCAAGCATCGCTCTAGTTGTTTCCCGCAGTTTCTGAAATGAATTTCGGTTTAACGTCTTACTGTTCTGTTCCTACAGGGCTACGGAAGAAGGACATACAGCGTACAGTGTGCTATGGGGGGGGGGGGGCCTACACCCTACTTTTATTTTGATTTCCAACTATCAAGGGTTATTTTACGTTTGTCACTTGTCAGGTCCCCTGTTCTACTGAACTGACAAGGAGAAACAAAACAGGAAGCGAACACGGGAACTCCAGGTTAGATAGCCAACGTCCTACCCATTGTGCATCGGTAGCTTCCATTAGCAAAATGAGAACACACAATTAATAATTATTATTATTAATCAAATTTGATTAGAAACTTAGCAAATTAGTCCTTAAATTAATTCTTACACACTGCTGAACCGTATAGAATAATCAACACTTCTCATACAACTACAACATTCCCTTAATTAAGGCGGGGGTGTTTTCTTGTTGCGTTTATATGGACCTGAAAAAAAACTTTCAATTTCATCAGCTACGAAAAAGGACAAGTTAAAAACTGGGCGATTTTTCGTAAAATTAGGGTCCATAATCCAAGCAGTTACAGGCCGATGTGTGCGAATATCAAACGATACCGAGCTATTTGGGATATAAACATACAGTATGTAAGTTTCATCAAAATAGGATAAAATTCTGTAGGTCAAACAATCCACCAGGATTTTACAAGTACGGGCCGTTTTTATAAGGAGTGGAGCCGGCCGTAACGATAAATATTGGCGTTGACGTAAAGGCACCCTTTTCAGTTAGAATGCGATAAAGAGTAATCGGAAATACCACTATCAGATAATTATCAAGGGCAGATATTTTGAATTCGTGAAAATCCTCTGAATAAACCAAGGGTACAGTGGATTAGAACGAAGATGACACTAAGGATGATATTTTCACGGTAAGGTAATAAAATGCATCTTAATTATGTGGATCTATGTTAAATTAAAGTTCTTGTTTTTAATTTCGAATGAAAAATATCGAGTTAGAGATTTGGCTACTTTACCAATGCATAATGCAACATCTTTCAGGCAGACATTCTCAAAGACAGCTCGACACGATTCCGGTAAAACAAAACCTGACAAGGCAGTTTACTTGGGGCAATATATGGCTCAGCTCAGATAGCTGCAATGACGCTCGAATACTAATATAACACTACATTCAATAAAATTTGACAATTACCTAAAGCCACAGAAAAGCAGATGCTACCCAGCGAATAAATTCTTGCCATAATCATTTGCTCAAAATGGAAACGGACAATATCAGTATTGTGATTACAACATTGTTTAAATGTCTTTGATAAAGATATGACAAACTCTTTAGCTTGTAACTAATTATTATTCCGCACCAACGTTAAATTACTAAAGACAGATGTATACTAAACATTATTAATAACTACTTACCGTATTCAACATCAATATTTAATTTAAACGATACTTTCAATATACACATTTTCATTAATTCGTGTACATTCAACAATTTTCTTCATCTTTCAGGTTATTAGGTCTGGCAAATGGTTGTTTTTATCGGAATCTTAAATTTACAAGCCCTGTCATCATTGTTACTTTAATATCATGTTTTCTTTAAGTCAAAAACTGATCATATAATTTTATTCTGAAAAACTAGGTATCACAGCTTAATTAATATACTTTAACTTTCAGGGGACCATTGAAGGTTTCGGAGTCATTGCCTTATTGCTTTTGGCTTGAACTATGTTACCTCCATCTACCTGCATAAACATTTTCATTTACCCACAAAGTCATGTGGACATATTACGATGTCGCTCCTATCAGTCCAGGTACCCTTCCACAATTGTCTGTGGACGCTCTATGGATAGTTTATATTGACGCTCTATGGATAGTTTATATTTTGGGATGTAACTTCCTGGAGTATTGTCCTTGGTTGTACAATTGATAGTTGGTTTCAACTGTAATGTCAGTCTAAAACTACTCGTTAAATTGACCCCTCCGCTTCTATACACAACTAGTGGTAGAGCATGTAATACCGAGGCAGGTAGCATGTCTTAATGATCTTGGGTGAGTTCATTTTGGCGTGCATCTGACCATCGAGAGGTATGGCACTACCTTTTACGTAAAATATAACATATTTACAAGGTTTACGGACCAACTTTAGCCGTCATTATTTGTCCGATTTAGCTGAAACTGAAAACCTATGTTAAGGGTCAAAATATCTCGGAGAGTCTGATTGTGCGCATTAGGGTCCGTAAACCGAAATTGAAGGCTTTGTACGCCCGGAAAAGAATCCGGGGAGAAATGTTGCCGGTAGTGTGAGTGAGTCGACAACCTTATAATTTCGCTACTTTCATCTCGTAAAACAATTTTTATTGACGCCGAAAGGGATTGTCTTTGAATATAATTGTTTCTTTGTGAAAATATATCGCATTTGGCCGTTTTTGCAATTTACCAAAACGAACCCCACGGAACCTTGTTATACTTTCTTGCTGTTATGATTATAAACACCTGTTAAATCACTACCAGTAGTTCATAGACATGTTAAACATGTAACGTATTAATTAATTTGCTTTACTTTCTAGGTAAATCTAGTCTGTATTGTATTGAAAGTTATAGTAGCATTTCATCAATTATTAGCACTGCACACCAAATTGTGGGCATAACGTGAAGAACATTGATTATTTCCGTAATAATGTAACTTTAAAGAGAGGTCGCCTTAAAAGTATTTAAGTAGGAGGGCAAATCATCCTATTTCATTTCCTTTCAATGCAGTTGGTTGTATGTCTGATTGATTATCATTAACAAAGTATTTTGTATTTTATCCTTACTACAGACTAGAGAAACCATGATACCATTAGTTTTGTCTTAATACATGTCAGTAGCATATTATCGTCGCGCTAAGAATGCAAGATAATGTATATTAAAAATGCTAAACCATTTAGAAACGGATTTCTGTAAAACAAATTTATTAATTGACACCAAAGGTGAAAATGGCAAGGCCAAATGTTTTACTAAATTACATCAAAAGCGGTCCGGTATTTGAACTTTTCGACATTTTTTTTCAATGAGCATGGGGTGCTATACTATATACCTGAAAACACCGGAAAATCACCGGAAAACACCGTTTTATACTGAATACCGGAAAACACCGGAAAAACACTTAATACCAGAAACACAATAAATACCGGAAAACACCCTCAATAGGTAACCCGGAGTCTGGTCTTCTTGAAAACACTGTAAAAACCTAACCCTATCCCTAATCCATCACTGGTCCTCTGGAGAACACCGGAAAAACCTAACCCTAACCGGTATTTAGTGCTTTTTTCGGTATTCAGTACAAAATGTCGTTTTCCGGAGATTTTTCAGTGTTTTCCGGTACATAGTGTTACCAGAGCATGAGAGAGAGAGGTGGGTTTAACGTCCACTCGACACACACTAGATCATTTTGGGACCAACGTATGGTTTTTTATTTCAATAATTCGCTTGCGCGTAGGGGTCAGCAGTGGGAGGAAACCGGAATGCCCGGAGAAAACCCACGAGGTTGAGAAGGCGCCCCTATCTCCATGTCACATACGCTCACACTAGGGCTCGAAACCACAGCCAGAGGTGACCGGCCAGCTAGAGGTCCAAGCGCGGCACCCTAGACCACTAGGCCATCCCAACCCCACTACCGGAGCATGAACATAGCCAAAAAATCATATAGTAAACGCACTAACTATTACACAGGATGCTAAAAAACATTTTGTGTCACCATTCGATAATTAAACCTCTGAAACAAAACTAGTTCCTTTCAGTGAAGAGTTATCCATCACATGGCAGTAACCAAATGCTAACAATTGAAGCTTTCCAAATTACTTTTCCGTGTGAGACTTTCCATCCACCCTTTCGTTTATAGACCTCGTCAATTATTCCCACTTCTCCCATTTATCATGTCTCGTCTCATTTAATATAATAGTCTATCATTTACACGATAAAGACTAGATACGTCTAGTCGAAACGTTACTCAATAATACATAGTAATTGTATAGTAACTGTATTCATAGAACTATGTCCCGTTATTTCCAGTCCAGTTGCCAAATGCCAATGAAACAATTTTCGACATTTAATTGATGTGATCTGCCCGTCCGTCTTCCAGACTTTATTATTCGGGCAATAGACGCTACAGTAATGTATTTATCCCTTTGAAATTAATTTGGCTTGTCTATATCCGTGAAATGGAAAACCATTTTTTGCTTAGGTCTGGATTTCAGAAAACTATAACTTTAAAGCTGAGTTTGACAATGCACATCTTTGCCAAGGTTAAGCTAGATAAGCAATTAATTTGATTTGTCGATGCTTTAGATCAATAACAACGGGATATACTGTTTGATGTTTCTAGACACTGGATATATTATACTCCAAAGTTGATGGTAATTGAGGGTGATGGAATTTGGGGCATTATGTATGTCCTGAGCAGGAATAAGCAATTTGATTGATCGAGACTTTTGGAACGCAATAATTATTCTGCTACTATTTTGGACTTTGGTTGATTGTTTAAATTTATCGATAAAATGCGTTTAGTCATGTTCTGCTGATTTTAGAAGAGATAAGCAGTTTGATTTGATGATGCTTTTTAACACGATTTAGTGAGAGTAATGAAAGTTAGTTTCACTGCATCAATATCTTCATAAATTTCAGTAATTACGTTATTAAAAAACATGTGCGGCTCTTAATAAATATCTCGTTATCGTTTCTTAGTAATCTTGTTATTGTATTCGGCCCATTTAAAGAGGAGCGGTTTGTAAGAGTACTATGATGTCAGACAGTGGAATCAGACATAGTTGATGGTTCAAAGGAAAGAGAAAATATGTGTACCATCTTCATTTATCCGGTAGAAATAGAGACCCTTGTTCATATTCCCACTGGCTATTATCCTTCCAAGTGTCTTGAATACGTTAGTTTCTTTTCTGGGCTGAGCCAAGAACACCCCCTTGAGGTAGGACGTGTTGACTTATTTATGGCTTTCTAATGTAAATCATTGCCAGGAAAATATATCACAAGTAGCTACTTCACAGAAGCAGAGCAAATCAATAGCATCAAGATAGGTCAATCATCACGAATATGGTTGAGCGTGATGTAAATCAATTATGTCGTTTTCTTTGACGGTTTTGGTATTACAAAAAATGTGAGCTTTAAATATCGATATTGTGAATGTGGTGAGCGGTATTTGGTTATTAATGGACAATGCGATCCAAGGGGTACTTGACGTAAGAATACATTATGGCTAATAATGGCTCGTTTGTCGTCCCTTTCCGGTTTTGTTTCCGGGGCATGTCCTAGTGCCACTCCGGATATATATGACAAACCTCTAAACACACATTTTTATTACAGTCTGCATACTTATTCCGAATTAGACACATTATTAGGTGTGTTTACACTAGGGTTTAATCTGAATTAATAGGCTTATTCTGGATTTATGCGTCACACTCAATTCACTAAAAATCGGTTTATTCGCAGTCAAGATTTGAGTGTGGCACGCTGGACTTAGATCAACGGGTTTACCGGAACCGAATAATTTTTGCGTGCATGTTTCCGTCTTATCGTTTGGATTGAAATCGTCTTATTATGGAACTGTTGTTTATGGCAAACAACCGAGGTACGGTTTGGAATATGGGTGCTCCCTTCTCGCAGTCAATAAACAGAAGGCTGGCTGATCTTTTGGCAGCCAAGGGATATCAGAGGACGTCCGATCTGTGTCGAAATCAGCTTAAAAAAACTTGAACAGATTTGGCCTAAAAAAAAGAAAAAAAAGGCACCTCTGGTCGAAGCGAGTTTTGCTCTACACTAACATTTAATATCAAAGACAATAACTCTGGCAGGAATTATCGTAAATCGTGGAAAATCGACAGGCTCCATCGTCAAAAGGATATTAATTTAGGCTCAATGCGGTCGTATAAATTTACAAAGATAATATGGTGTGTTCAGAGCAGGGGTGTCAATACCATTCGATCCAGGGGCCACATAAACTCAAATTAACTTCCAAGTGGGCCGGAGATATACAAAAATTCAAACAACAAAGCCAGTCGTCCCTGAACTTTACTAAATTATAAAAACAAAGTCAAACGTCCTTGACACGGGTATTTTTCCGGCTGGTTTCCAAATTGCGAAGATATAATATTGAGCAGAACGCCCTCTTGTATTACATACAACTTAGATATCTATGACACACAGTCCGAGTTTACTAAAACCGGAACACACTAATAAATGACTTCCACCGCTAATTTTTTTAAGATTTGTGGACACGTCGGTTTGTGAAATTTGTTCCACGGGCCACATTTAATCTCTTGGCGGGCGGAATCTCTTTGACATTCCTGGTCTAGATCCTAGGTGCAGGACAGACTGGCTTCAGACGTCTTGAGTCTAGTCTCTAGCATATAGTGTATGTAGCTAGGTGAAAATGACAACAAAATTAAGTGTTTTGAAACCATGTTTGTTTAGGATTTTAATTATGGAATGGGGGCCAAGATAGCTTAGTGAGTAAGACGCTGGCTCCCACTCCTGGAGGTCAGGGGTTCGCTGATAATCCATCGCGATTTTCTGGAGGGCCTGGCAAGGACAGCTATCCAGTCGTTCGAGTGGGACTAAAACAGTGTTCCCGTGTACATATTGGCGTGGACGTAAAATGTCCTCTGATGGTTGGAATTCAATATGGGAATAGGCCGTAGCGTTGGGTATAATTTACCTCACAGTGCACTGTATGGTGTTTTTTCTGACTACATTAGACCAGGCGGAGCAGAACAATGGCACTCTAAACCCTATTTAATTACATTTCAATTATGAAATGCATCTTCGCGGAGTGAAGTACCTGTGCATATTTGTTGGTGTACAGCAAACGCGACTAAAGCAGTAAACATCCTCATTCGCCTTTGATTCTGGTGCCGACAAAATCGTACTCGGGGCTGGATGGCAAGATGCCGAAGATACACGACCCGGTGTCGCTGATGTAGCAACGGACGATCAGGAATACGCATGCAGTGTGAACGCATCTTAAGACACAACCATGAAACTTTGTACCCGCATCACTCTAACGGCAAATGAGACTTTTGAATTCGAAATTTATTGGATTTTTAAAACATTTTGTTTGACTTTATTATTCCGGAAACTATTCCTTTTACAAAGTTATGATTTTTCTCAAACGTTCATCATTCATACATCTAGAGATGGGTATATAAAGTGCCAGTAATTTGATGCTTTGGCAGGGTAATTCTAAAAATAACAGCGGCGGTAATTTTGATCGAGTCTTCTTGTATTTTATTTTGATTCTAGATTAGGTTGGGGTTAAAATACGATTGTAGAATTGATAGCACTATACGTGTTGTGCTTGTAGGGAGACATTTGGTCTGTGTTCTAGATAGATAATGTACAATTATTGGCAAGTTGTATTTTCATTATTTGAAATAATGACACGCCAACATCTAAGGATGACGTCACATCTGTACTTAAGCTTTGTTTAATAGGTCGCTACTGGATTTGGAATACCGATTTTAAAACTGGGCACTAACGTCAATGCGCCTTAAGAAAATCGTTATAATAATAACAAATCTATTAGTTTCAGGCCAGACTAAATATACAGTAATTAATTGATGAAAAGTATGAGTTGATGAACTTTTACTATAGGCATCCCTATCATTGCTTATGGCACCCGGTCGGTTTGGAAAAATAACCCTTAGCGCTTACACTCGAATCAAAACAAAATGTATAAATCTAGAGTACACGAAATGTGCCGGTTTAATTTGTATGCTTAGAATAATACTGAATTTGTTTACAAGAAATGTATTATTACAATAACACACAACGACAGTGTAAATCTTCTTTATTTTTCTTTAAGTTTCCCGTCTTCAATTAGCCCAGGTTAGGTGCTTAAGCGTAGGACGTTAAACCCCATTTCATTCTTTAAGTTGTAAACAAATTCAGTATTCGAGAAAAGTCAAAAAGAAACAATACTAACTTTGTTTGGATACTTATTGTATTTTTGCCATTTTTCTCACATCCCAAGACGTTTTTAATCGTTCCCACTGCGAAGTGGACGTATGCCTCTTTCAAAAGTTCTGCGACATTTTGGGTGTAAATATTTCCTTGTAATATAATTGTTGATAATTCTTTAATAAGCAAAAGGGGGGCACATAACTTCGATATTTCAGGGTGTTCTTTAAAACAATGTTATTTGTGAAACGTTTTTGATTTCATGGGGTCGAAAGTGGCCTGAACTGAGCAAAAACATGAACAAATGTATTCTAGGTGATTGTGGTAAATAAAAAATGACCCGTATTGCAACAATTACATTACGGCGAAATCCAACACAGCTGCACGGGAGGTCCAGTTATTCTGTTTGTTCGTATTATTTGTTTCCACCATTTTCCCTTTGCGCAGGGATCATGATAAAGTCGGTGACGACTGGTAAATAAAATGATTTCAACATGTGTGGACTGAATAAAATGATAATGCTCAGTGCCGAAAAATTTCACAATTTATTGACTTTCATATATTTTTTATACGCCCACATTTTAATAACGACGTATATTGACGTCGCCCCTGTCTGTCCGACCGTCCAAAATTGTTTGTGAACACTCTACAGGTCACATTTTTTTTAATCTGATTTCGATGAAACCTTAAATATAGGTTTATCACAATAAGATCTCGGCTCCTTTCGATATTGGCACAGGTCACAATTATGCGATTTAAAAAAAACGTTTGATTTTGTCACCTTTACACCGTAATGATGGTTGAGTTCGAATTTCGTGAAAATTGGACTAAAACTGAAAAAAAAAATGGCTACCACTTGTACGCGAATAGTGTAAAAATATGGTACATGTATATCAAGGTTGTGGACCCTGTCGAGGTCACAATTTTAATCCGATTTTATGTAACTTGAAATGCATATTTGTAACCCAAAGATCTTGGTTCCATTCGATATTTGCGCATATCGATTTGTAACTTCGTGAATTATTGCACTTGATTGTAAGAAAAATCACTTTCTTTTTTAGCCTGTTCTCTATCTAACTGTTGTATGTGGGCGTATCCTGCCTGGCAGCCGCTGGTTTTTATCTAAAAGGAACAATTGTACCCGGTACATTACCCCCTACCACTCCGTTCGAGTCGGCGGTTTTGGTCCAAAAAAAAGAGTACACGGAATTCATGTTATTGGATCCAGTTAGTCATGTCAACTATTGGTCTGCACTGGAAGTGGCTTTATTCGCATATAAACTGTAGTTTCGTCATTTTGGTACATTTGGATGGCCAGCATTGATTGACATAAATCGAAATCATATTTCTGGATACCTGTCTTTTAAGTTCCCTCAACTTTTATGTGTCCAAATAAGTCGAAAATGTTATGCATGGTTTGTTTCCAACTTAACCTCGGGGGTGGGGGCGAATGGTTAGCCCGTCCGCGCTGTATCATAAAGCCTGTCATTGAATCAACTAGCGTGGTTTCGATTCCCCGGTCGAACGTGTCAAGGTGTAGGATCGCCTGTCTAGCCTCGTGAGTTTTCTCCGGGTTCCTCCCGCTGCTAAAGACCCCTACGCGCAAGCAAATTATTAAAATTAAACCATATTATGTTAGTCTCGAAATGACCTAGTTTGTGTCGAGTGGACGTTACCCTCTCTCTCTCTCTCTCTCTCTCTCTCAATATCTCAATCTGAACGACAGACTCACCCTACCTGCAGAGAAGTGACTCTGACACAATGAACCGCCACGATATTAACATGCCGTTATCTAAACGTCACAGAAGTCAATTTGTAAACAAACAAACAAAAGTACAATGACTTCGACGAAAAGAAAACCTGCGTCGTATCAGTGTTGTCTGTTCAATAACACGGACACAAATCGAGATTGAATAATAATCCCCGGAAGAAAATGGGATTTTAACAGAATTAGAGAGTTTAAACGGACATTGGCACATACAATGCATTTTGCTAATGTTTGAGCGTGGGGATTGACTATTAGTTAATTTATTTCAGTTCTAAACAAAAATTTAAAACTTTAACGTCATTTTGAAAAATAGCCAAATTTTGGCTGGGATTACTGAGCAAAATGGCCATTCACTGGATACGTGCGAAAAAAAAATATCCAGCTACTATAAATTTCGTCACGTTAGTTACGTACGTCACTCTCTCTGTGTGTTTCCAACGTATATTATTCGTTCTCTCGCCGTCTTATGTAACAACTTTTCGTCTACAACAGAATTACCACTGAGCTAAAAATCGACGGTATCTGTTATCCCCCCCCCCCATACACTTTAATAGTGAGGATAACTCGTGTTTACCTCTCTTGTTTACGTCGCTTCCGAATTCTTCACAACCGCATTGAATATATCTAGGTTCAACTTATATTTGAAACGTGTTAACCAAGTCTATTACATAACATTGACTGACACCAACATTGTCCTTTTCTAATAATAACAATTTTGAAAATAGCTAGTTAGTTCCACATATTACCTTTTATTAAAGAGACCGTCGGTGGTCATATTGGATTTTCCAAATCGATATATAGCTGTCACCCGACCGAACAGGAAATTTGGTGACGGCTAGTGACATTCAATTATTTTTTTTAATTGTCTGATATCCTCTTACAGTCTTATATAACAACTTTTCGTCGTAGAAGTGATTATCAATGAACAGAAATTTGACAGTGTATCTTTTGCTCGTTACTTAAGTCAGTATATAGAAGGATAACTCTAATTTTTCTATTTTTTACGTCACTTCTGTTTCTCCATATATTCGTTTTGATTTACCACAGTAAGTGAGTGTTAAATTTATATTTGGAATGTGTCTGATCAGTTCTACCACATATGTGAATATAAAGGCTAACACCAATATTGTCCTTTTAATATAGTACCACCAGAAGTGACACCACAAAACCGTATTTTTAACCTTTAAACTATTTTTTTTTTTAAATGAACCCTGTGTTTGATTCAAATGGGCTTTTTTTTTATAGTTATTTGTTTTAAATTGTGATTTTTATAGTCCAATCGACAAATTAAATTCAGATTTTCGAAATAATAACTCTGTCCAATTGTATTTGTATAATCCAAATTGATTATTTTACTGTTGGCGGAAGGTGACAGAAGTCATTTAATCTAGTAAATAAATAACTGAAGCAGCGAAAGTTGAGTAATTTATTACTTGTCTGGCCTCAATGTAAACATTTCAGCTGTATGAAACTGTATATTTATTTGATATTTCTGTTGACAAGTTCCATTGGTTGAGGGAGTTACACCGTTCTAATAGTATAAGGGTTACCCAACCAAGACAGTGTGCAATAGTTTAATGTATTCCTCATATGTAAAGTGAATGTGTTGGGCGCAAATTGATTGTCTGAAATAGGCAGAAAAACTGATGACATCTAGTTTTACTAATCAACTAGCAATAGAGCACATAGTATACAAAGCGAGAACGATCAGTGTGTTTTATTTAAGAACTAGGCATTTTTATCGCTTATTTTTTTAGAAAACTAAAGCTTTTAATACAATTAACTATTGATATTAATTTCTTAGTCTTAAAAGCTGACGAAAATAACTTTAATGTTACAAATGTTTTCGTCTCTTTAAGGGGAATTAAACAAGTTTCCCTGTTCCCTGAATTTACCAAAATGGTATGTCTGTACTTATTAGGTTTGATGGAAGTACTATTTAATAATTCATCCCCCATAACAAGAGTTTATGAATGGAATCATTAACTGGTGGATAACCTGAAGGTTTTCCAAATCTAGAACGAAACCTGGCATAAGACTGCAAATTGCCTTTTAAGGAATTTCCGCCTAAATTGTTTTTTCATAGTTTGTTAATTATATTTTGACATCATTGAATCCAATTTCCTGTAACTCGAAAAGGCCAGTGAGAAAAAAATATCGTTTGTAAAAGGCAGACACCTTGCTTGGAGAAGAGGGAATTGTTTGACGTCCACTTAACACTATACATGAATAATTTGCTTCCCCCCGGGTTTTTAAAGTGGAAGGAAACCGGCGAAAGCCCCATGAGGTTAGAAGGGCTATCTCACTCCTTTTCTCGTATAGTGGAGTAGCAAAAGGTGTTAAATCACAAGTGAACTTAATTTTTAAAATTTGCTCAAATACTCAATTAGGACTGCTCTTGTGGGGAAAAAAGTCCAAGATGGCGGCCATTTTTATACGCCCACGTATTATGCCGTCGCTCCTGTCCGTCCACAATTGGTTGTGGACTCTCTACAGGTCACAATTCTTATCCGATTTTGACGAAACTTGAAATATAGGTTCACCCCCATAAGATCTCGACTTATTTCGATATTGCATGTATCGGATCGAAACTTCATGGATTATGACCCCTGATTGTACGACACAAATCACGTTTATATGCTTGTGAACCCTATAGAGGTCACAATTTAGAACCGATTTTGATGAAACTTGGCATGCATGTTAATAACCCAAAGATCTTGGATCCTTTCAATTGTAACTTAATGAATTATGGCCTTTGATTGTAGGAAACATCAATTTCGGTATTGCTTGTTCTCTATCCATCTCTCAAAAATGTGGGCGTATCTTGCCACTTAATATTTATTTTTAAAACCCACAAACATTGAGCGCTCCTAAGGGCCATAATCAAGCGGTCTGTACAACTAAATTTGAATCTCAACCTGTATGTTAAGATTCATCTATATTTAGACCATCAATTGTGGCCCCTCAAGTTTCTAAAACCTTTGTACATACTTCAAAATTATACATGAACGGTGGGAGGTTATAACCCAATAAGTTGCGGTCCGATACGTACCAAAGTAGATCCTATCGAAGATATATTGAATATTAATATAACATTAAGATTGGATTTTTTTAAAACTGGGAAACTTTGATTATTAATCATTATAAATAATAAATAAACCACAAACACAGTATTTTAAGGGTTTTTATTTGTATTTATCTCTATTCAGACATATCACCATTATTTGATAATGGGCTATTATTAGGATGGAACTTGTACAATAGATACTGATAGTGTGTCTACCTCACTGTCCTCCATCTGGTACAACAATAGATAGTGTGTCTACACTGTCCCCATTGCCATCACACTCATACTCATAACATTCACCCTCAGTGTGGTTTTATACAAGGTCGGCGCCTGGCTGTTACAATTGGCGTGGAATAGAACTTGTGAAGGGGTACACCCTCAGACGACATCCGGATCAAGTTCTCAATGGTTTGATCTTTTAACATTAAACGCCGTTGGCCTATAATTCTTTTAGTTGTAGAAAAGACCCTCTCCACATATTCAGTACCTATAGGAATGGCCAATATGATTAAAATTATATGAAGAAAATTTGGATTACTATCCAATTTCTTATTTAAAAATTGCTTCCAAATTTTAAAAAAAAATTGTTCAATTGGGTGATGTTTTTTAACATCCCTCGTTAGGCTTACCTTGAGCCTTATATATCTATATATAAGGCTCTGGGGTTACCCATTCTTTAAGAATTTTAGAAGTGTCACATTAAGTTCGCTATCAATACAGTTTCGAAATGTAAAGTTAATGTTTTTACTTCTAAATTACCATATGATATTAACTCTGTGTCTGTAACTGGCCAGTTTGTTGTATCGATAAAGTCTATATTATTTGAAATACACTCATCTTCTAAAAACTAGAAAATGGAATATTTTTTTGTTCAGCAAGATTCCCAATGGTTGATTTACATGTTTCACTAAAAGCATTTATCATAGCTGTACTTGATTTGAGTTTGTTTTTTTTTAAAATGTTTTATTCGCAGAAAACCGAAACAAGCCAAAGGCTTATATAAATCGGCTTCCAAAAAGCAAGATACAAACATGACATAAACATAACATATTATAATTATCAATATACATTATCTTATCAACATTATCTTTTGTGGCAAAAACCTTATTTAAAATATGAGACCAAGTCTTTGTTGTAGCCATTGCCATAACACAGCCAATCCGAAGAAATATGGATTTAAGGTAAATAGGTTACTAAAGGAATATGGTGATAAAATTTTGTACAAATGCTGGCAAAAACCATATTTAAAATGTGAGACCAAGTCTTTGTTGTAGCCATTGCCATAACACAGCCAATTCGAAGAAATATGGATTTAAGGTAAATTTCAGAAAAAAAGGAGAAGAAAATAGGTTACTAAAGGAATATGGTGATAAAATTTTGTACAAATGTTGATACACCATACATTATTATATTCACAAACATTTATTTTGATTTATGCAATAGTTATATGTGTTACTATGGGATTTATTTTTGGCAGTTTTAAAATGCAAATTTCTCATTATTTTGTATTTGGATGCACCACAGCTATTGAAACTTCAGATGGCCATACCTCAGCCATTTTTTTTTTGATTTGCATATATTATATATCAACAGAAAGCAGTTCCAGTTCCCTTTACGATAACCTATAAATCACAGTATTTGGAAATTGTGACATGTGACTGGTTTTGTCGTGGGGGGGGGGGGTCACAAATAATAACAAGTATATGATTATGTATGAATACAGCAGCTGTCCATCGATATATTAAACTTATTATCAACTGCTTGCTTAAAAATAAAGATCTAGGCTTAGGTTGTTTTTGATTTAGAGTATTCTTATTTTATTAGTTATTTTGCTCTTACCTTGAAAGTTTCGTACCTGTTTCGCCAGTATTTGGAGATACATATCTAAAACATATCAGCTCCCTTTCATTAAAGGCAAGGTCAGTGCTGCCATCGAAGAGAACAGAAAAATAAAATGGGGTGTCCTGTGCTGATCTAATTACTTCATAAAGTCTCCAATCTCATTGTTAAAGTTCGAAAAAGCAATTCGATTGCAATACGTTTCACCCAACTTAACACCACAAGGGTAGTTCTCGAAGTGCTATAAAATAAGCGTTGTCAAACAATTTTAGAAGTCTGTCAAAAGCAGATTTTTCCATATTTATTACAGCCTGTTCGATTGGTCTATCAGCTGGGTCCATCAAAATTACTTTCATTGCTTGTAGAGCCTGTTCATGACCAAAAGACTCGGCATTGGTTTAAGTTTAACGTCCACTGATCGTAGACAACTTTCTTGGTCACGTGTGTCCCATATAAGCTGTTGTGTCAAGCCTTGATTCGCCTTGCGATTCGCTTTGATACCTTTTGAACAATGCCTCTTACGGAAATGAGGAACAAACTGTACAATATATTTTTTGGGCAATTCCACTTCCTTCTTCCAAAATGTCAATATAGTCCAGATTCCACCTTTTTACTGTACAGACACGAATTAGGCCTTAGGTATTGTCTGACACCGACGGCTGGCTAGTAGAAGTTAAAGCATACTGCACACAGCGTTCCACCTACGTCATACGAGAATTGAACGCTGTCCTAAATAGACTCCATCTAAAACGCTCGCGTCATCATTTTTGGGCGGGACCATGGAGGTGCGGGCGGGACTTATCGAACGCACGTCAACTGCGTTTACACAACACCTGTCAACAGAGTAAAAATAGACCGTAGCACATGTTTTATATGTAAACGCACAGTCAACTTTCAAGTTCTGCCACTCGGCTAAAAACGATATATAATATGTGCTATGAGTAATATTGCAATACATTCTTTACCATTGTAAACTGTCTTTAAAGTTTCAATGTGTTTATCTCTCAAAACAAGGCCTAGATACTCCTAAATTTGTATTCGCAAACAAAACCGCCTCTGTCAAATTTACTGTCCTAGGCGGCGCCATATTGAATAATTAGGGAACTATTTTGTCATTCGGCTCTTGATTAGTTTGACATCTTTCATACACACAACGGCTAAATAAACATATTTAATTTCATTCAATATGACAATAGAAGAGAAATAAATACTTCTAACAATGTCTAAAAGCATACTCAGTGTTATCGACTAAAATCGTCGATGTAGGAATTAAAATGTCGGTTAATTAGGTTAGGGCCTATTCCCAGCCGGAGCTGGCTGTAGATTGGAAGCCTAAGTTTGGGATGAAGTTGAAGTTGATTCATTCTCGTCTGCAGGATCATTACTTGCATGTCGTTCGTGTCTGTTTGGTTGGAGCCGGCATTGAAGAAAAATACCTAAAAATGCTACTCTGACTGCCATCGTTTTCATCTGGAACCCGAACAGGCTTCGACAAATTCATGGCACTACACAGTTCAGTGACTTCTAAGTTCTATATCAAGGAAAGGACATGTTCTATCTCCCGCTAAAAAGACGATCACGTGATGTTGACCGATTTCCGTTTAACACAGCCATCTTCGCGTACGAGTAGTAAATAGGGCGTCAAGGGCCTACTTTATTTTGACATAAACAGTTCTCTATATAAGTTAATACTCGTAATAAATTTCACAAAAAATAATAATAATGACTAATCGGGGAACAGGCTTGTTAGAATTAGACTGTACAGTAAAATAAAAGTGTGAACTTTGAAATAAAATTGAACCATGTAAGTCCCCAAATAACCAAGTCTGGGTCAAGTGGACGTTAAACCCGATTTCTCTCTCTGCTTTCTGTGTTCAGTGAAAATGAATAGCCTACGTAGATAGCCAGTCAGTTATCAATACAAACAATGACTGTTGTTATCTCAAGACTAATATTTGTTGCTAAACGGTAGCGCTTTGTGATAGAGCGATCGAGATTACATTTTTAACTCTTGTATCAACACATAGGATAAAAGAGATGAATCTGTACGTCTGAAAGAATGGACAGTTGTCACCTAGTCCTCATCTTCCTGAAGCAACGACCGCGAGTTTTACAACATCTAACCCTTGCTTTAACACTGGGCAATTTTCGAACTTTTAAAGTTTTATGCTTGCTGTGTTTACAAGTGATTAATTAGCATTGTCCAATCAGATGTCGTGACACATAAAACACACTGTCGCCGAGATCAAACTGGTACGCAATAAGACCACTCATAAAGGACAATCAACTCAGCATGCAATAAGGAATACGCTGATCACGTGCTCTGTATGGGCTAATCCGTGCCTTCGACAAAGAAAATAAATTGAAAGTAGTTTATTTTTAGTAACCCAAAATCTGATTGGATCACGGTTGGGGCCGATACCTAATCAAATTTAGTGCTGAAAAATGTTGACTATTGAGTGTAGGGCTTGATAAGGTGTATGTAGTTAAGGCGAGATCAAGCCTTCTATTGAAGATGCCTGGTCCTGGAATAAGACACTTTTCTGTTACATTACACTGACTTACCCCAAAATCATTAGGTATCTCTGTTTGTCACTAAATAATGGAAACACTGAGTACCCGATGTTACTGGGGCTGACATTTTCCCATAAAGGATCTAAACCTCTAACTCGAAATTAAAAGTCAATATTGGTTCTTTTCAATCAATATCCAAAATTCAAGACACAGTGGACATTTCATATTCTATAAACGAGTCGTGTATTCTATGGGTTGGGGTGGCTGTGTAATGGCCACTGGAAACATATCGTACAAGACAACGCAGAAGTTAGAAATGGCTGATCCAAAAACGACATAATAATGAAAAGAACTAAAAAAAACCATCTGGAATGGTCTAAACAGGCGTAAACGACATTCAATTTGGACTATTCGCGTATATCGATAACCATAGGTAATTAGAAATTGCCCGAGAATTTTTTAAAAGTGTTTATACATTCATATTACAATACTATGTTCAATTTGGACTATTCTCGTATATCAATAAATATAATAAATTAGAAATTTTAAAATTATACATTCATATTACATTACTATGTTCAGTTTAGACTATTCACGTATATAAATAAATATAATTAATTAGACAGTTTAAAAATCGTTTTATACATTCATTTAGATTACTATGTGCTTTTAGATCCATTTTCGTCTCAGGTTTCATAGAATAGAACCATGCTCAGCCATATGCTCCCTTTAAATAACGACATTCGTTTCAGTATCATTAAGGGTGAATGAAGATAAATTATTATATTGTGATTAAATGCTTAAGAAGACATTAATTGATATGGATTTATTTGACTGACCGATTTATCTTTGTTTATGGATTGGTGGGATATGGACAGAATGACTTGTTACGCAAATCGATATTCTTTTAGATGTTTTTATTAAGGGCGTACGGTGTACTTCAAAAATAAAGAGAGCTAATAGTATCATTCGGCAAACCCCGACAGATTCCGGTACTCTCCGTAACCTACATCTAGACTCGGATGTATGATAGTCATTGATATGTACCTACGACCATACATTTGCGATGCGGCTTGCCGACTACCGATTTACTCTAACAGGAAAACGTTCCGCTTTTACAAAAAAGTCCCAAAATCTGGTTAAGCTGTCCACATCCGTTGGTGGAGTCGTCCACACGACTTTGTATAATTTCTGGACACATAATGTATTTGCGTGGTCACCCTTTCTCTCGGTAAATAAACAGCAAAGTAAATAATTTCTGGATATTGTAATACGTTTTTTGGAGTCGTCCACACGATGTATTTTTAATTAATATAGTTTTTTTCTGCGTGGTCACCCTTTCTCCCGGCAAATAAACAACAGATCGTTTTATTCCATAAATAACAAATTCATTAACAAATTCATAAACAAATTTAGTTGTGGACGACATCACCAATGCCTTGTGGACGACTCCACCAACGGTTGTGGACGACTTCGCTTGTGGACGACTTCGCTTGTGGACGACTTGACTGTCACCCATCTCCTGGGGGCAACCATGTTTATCCGGGTCCTTTAAAATAGTTCCAAAATGGCGGACTTCATCATACAGCCGAGTCTAGATGTAGGGCACTTGAATCTGTCGAGGTTTGCCGAATGCTAATAGTATTAGGCAGTAATTTATGTGACATCGATAATATATAGTACGACTTGAACTTCTTATCTGCATACATGTCAGTTATAAATGAACTGACGAAACAATGCAATTAGTTGACCACAGACCCATGATCAGAGAATGACGTAATTTTCAAACTAAATAATATTATACGGGTTTATTATAATTAACACCACTCCTTTACATGACAAATAATTACTAGACTGGTGGCCAGTCTTCTCCACGCACCAAAAATTGGCCAGTCCTCCTCTAAAAAAAAAACCGAAACAAAAAACGTAATCTCTAGGTGCTGGTTACAGGTTTACTCAAAGTTTTTTTTTATACAAATAGAAACGAAAGTGTTGGTTTACTAAAAATTAAAACTTTTATATAAATCGAAATGTAAAATAAACAGAAGAGACTGGGCCAGTCTAAATAATTACAAACGGCTAGAACAAATAAGATATTATATACCCTGTACAATTCCACTCCCGGGACATAACTGACAGCCACGTGAATTGTTGTACAATATTATGACAATAATGATAGCAATCCCTTATTAAAAAATGTTTTGTGTAAGGTTTTTCTTTCAAACCTCCGTAGTATATAACTTCAGTTAGTTCTTACAGCTCCAGACAAACGTAAAAGGTTAAAAGAATGCTCTGTTTTGCTTGACAGCACAGTTGGTAACCCGTACTTTTGCTTGACAGCACAGTTGGTAACCCGTACTTCATAAGATGCTAATTAATGATGAAGGCTCTTAGATTATGGCCTATAAAACTACGTACTTTGTAAAAGATTTTATCCCCGTAAACTATTGATGGATAATAAAGTCAGTTTTTACTAATATGATGGCCTGTCTGTGACACGGATTTATAAGTGACATAACAAGTTAGACGCCACGGCAACAATTTTATCCTAATAACTAGCGTCAGTAAAACTCCTTAATGAAAATACTATTCATAAAGAAGACTGAGCAGTGAGCAGGTTACCTTTTGACTCTTTGGGTGCCTCTAATCTTCTAATTTTTGGATCAAACAGTATTGTGTTTGCACTTTCGAAGATTCTTCAATATTCGAAGAACTATTAGGACCCTCGCGTAGGGGGATACTGAATGGGGCATTTGCACAGGGTCAACACTTCTTGGGTATTTGCAAATTATCTCTCAGTGCATTCCCTTTGAATATTTATGGACTAGCCTCCAAACCTGTGTACACTAGTTCATAAATTTACAGTTTACATTTTATGATTAAAGAATATTTTAAATACAACTGAGCACAGGCACTGAAAAAAAAAGTAACAATATGCAAAGGGGGGGGGGGCACTGAAACTGTTGCACTAGTCTGCCACATAATACAGGCTTGTGGTGAGGGCGCTTAGAACTACTCTTTGATGACGATTGCCATTTCAGTGACAGATATGAATTCTCCGAACCTTAGAATACAGATCCAATGTTCCATTGACTATATACATCTGGCTGGCAAAACATTATACTATGACTAAGTGAGATTACTCGTATTATGTTCCGAATCAGCATGTTAATTTGTTAGTAATGAGCCATAAAATTCTTCTGCTTTGATCGGGAATGTTTAATATTCTGATTCCGTATTTATGGTAGCTGTATAAATTAATGGTTACAACATATCGAATATATGGACCTAAACACATCTTCGTAATAGATAAACCCAAGTAATGGTTAATAAAGCCGGTCGAGTGCCTGCGGTCATGGCTCTTCCAGATTTAGATCATGTTAAGTTTTTATTTCTAGTACAATAACGTCAGATATTGTTTTTGACGGTGACACTAGTTTAAGGGGTCATGTAGTATGTGGAAGCAAACAAGGAGAGTTGTTATCCGTAGCGGTCATTGCGACAAGTGAGTTAAAGTTGGAGACAGCTATCCTTGTGGAGATACGTTAATATGGCACGGAATAGCACGTTAATATGGCACAGAATAGCATGAAGTACTATGATTTGTTATAGTAGATGCATTACATAACAGTCGATTCTGCCTGTTGCAGATTTTTTTTCTGTCTTAAAAATATTATATAAATTAGTTTGACATTTATACACACCACCAACCTATAATTAACTCTCTAGAACATTGGATGGTCGAGATTTAAATGGATTTGAACACCCGCAAAATGGAAAATGGTGACTTATCTCGGTTGTCAAATACTGAGCTACGCTACATCTTCAAATAGCCATAACTTTGACAAGAAAAAGAGAGATAGAGTTTAACGTCCATTCGACACAAACTAGGTTATTTCGGGACTAACAAATGGTTTAAATTTATGGCGCTGTAGGATTAAAAAGTTAAAACTATTAAAGAACGCCTAATGTTGGTAATATGACTAAATCCGCATTGTATCTATTGAAATTAATTTGCTAGCCAAAAGTCAGAATCCAAAGTAGAGTCAGCGGAAACGTCACTGTCCTTCCACAGGATAATGATTGCCAAGTTCCCATATTGGCAGGGATGGTGCTGTATGGTTACAAAGCTAAATAAGATATTCAAGACTGCTTAAGGTTGTTAATTTTTAAGATCGATCTTTCAGTTAAAACGTCACTCTCGTCCCAATTAACACACACCGGCGGTTGTACGAGATGCGTGCCGTGTTAGCCATAAATTCTGGACCGATTTATATTGATAGTAATTAAGAAATCTTTCCAGACTAAACAAAATATCATGTATTTCTTTAATCATCCGCACGCTGAAGATTTGTGCAATGAAACAACTATCATTGCATTTTCGACAACAAATTACTATCTATCGCTCCAATATTCAATAATATATAATTATTACTATAAGTATCACGGAATGACAATCTTTGAAATTGTTATGAATTCTGAACGACACAACCACCACTCTCTTCCTAATTAACAAGCCAATAAGTTTTCCATCCCCGGTGATTACAATTCATTTAAATTCTTGGCCTACAGATTGCCGTCCAGAAACATAATTATGCCAATCTGTGGTTGTATGATCGAGGTGTTCGCAGATGAGTCTTGGTCGAAAAGTCTGAACCGATTCCCGAAGAGAATACTAAAGAAAATGTTTCCCGACTACAACACTATCCTATTTTACTACTAACTCCCTAAATACGGTTTACTTGGATAAGAGCTATAATGAATCTCTGCTGGGTCTGGCGTGGACTAACGCAACTGCGGTGATGGCAAAATTCGGATTTCAAATCACTACATTGAAACGAGTTTGGTTTTCGAATGTTAACACTGTAAGCTAAGAATTAAACTTAAAAAAATAAACAAGACCACATTCGCTTAACCGCTGAGGATGGATTGGTTATAACTACCTGGAAAAGAGCTGCCAATCTTTTCCAGTGAACCCCTAGCAGATACAAAATACGAAAGTACAACATAGGCAGTTATGTGAATTCCCCACAATTAATTTCTATGAACTGCACAGTTTTGATCAGCTAATATTTATAAGTTTTCTTGGTTTTAATAGTCATTTAAAGTTCACTCTTTTAAGTCAATACTTACTGTAAGATATTAGACGGGCCAAGGTCGAAAAAAAACCCCAACAACACAGAGTCTGTTAAAAGATTTTGTATATTTAATAGATTGCAATTAAGCTACGGGCTATAGGTACTAACGAAAGATAACATTAATGACAAGCGACGGGTGCCCAAAGGCAAATTATTGCCACATTGGCATTTGTAAGAAACTGGGGCATGTTCCATTGAGGTTACAGATTATATGTTATGACTTGGGATAATATACAAGAATATAAATGTCACCGTCAACGCTTAATATAACACATTAATATTGCCTTCATATTCCTTGCCAGCATTCGTTAGACAAAGGCTCTGACAATTGATACATGGGATTTTTAATTCCATTCGCCACAGAGTAACAAACCCGGTAAAACAACCGAAATGATCTTCGGCTTAAAGCAAAAAAGTTTTAACTGCCATCAATATCAAATACACCAAACAGAACATCGAATACCACTTCTGGTTTAACAATTATAGAACCTAGATTATAACTTTTTGTTTCACTTTTTCATTTAAACCACTGACAGAGCTTGAGTTCAGTTTCTTTAAAAAGTTCTAACCATGGCTTCTGTTGTCTATAAGTAGTATTTATATGCCTACTCTTTCATGCTAACACATCGGGGAGTATATTGGTAATTTGCGTGTAACAGCATACTAGTGATTTGTTTTAGGCTGTTTATGGCATCAAATCCGTGTTTATGGGGACTTTTAACATACAACATGGAGGATGAGTACCTATAAAAGTCCAGTAATCTGTCACGACTATTTGATATCCTGTTTCACAGATATTTACCAAGAGCTTCTGATATATACAGAAGACTAAATTTGTCTAGTATTTATCAAAGTTCAAATGTATACAACGTTGCTTTAAAAGCGCACTGAGCATTTTTCTTAAATTGACGAGTAAACTCGAACGGATGAGATCATTCATCACATGAATCGCGGACCAAACAGGAAGAAGACAGCTAAGGACGTTTCCATTAAATAAACCAGCTAGCAGACAGATGCATATGATTTCTTGTAAAAGGTTAACTAATCTACCTCGCTATACAGGATATAAGTCTACTATCGGTGAATTACAATCACCTAGCATCTAAATGACTCGCCATATTAGTTGAAGCCCAATGGCACGACTTTATATTATCAAGATCTAGGCTGAGTGCTGGAGTCTAGAAATATTGGCCTTCGTTGAAATAAACATCATTTTGGAACCCTGGCCATACAACAAGAGTGTAAATGAAGGACCATTTATAAAGTATCATGATATTAACACGAAGTCTAGCATATTCCAAAGAGGCGTGAAAAAACAAATGTTGTGAAAACGAGTCGGTAAACATCAGTATTTATACAAACTGACAAACAAGTTTAATAGTAAGTAAAGGTTACTCCTATGGCAATGTAGTTCCAAGCGGGGTAAGTGTATTATTTCTCGCCAAACTTAAATGGATACAGAATCTCAATTCTTATTGAAATAGATCTAGGGCACCTAAAGACACAGACATGTCACACCTGTACACTAATATTCAATGAAATATGTGTATGGCATGAACAAGTTCTGATCAAAACTCTTCCGTAACAAAAATATACCAACAAATAACTATATCTCGATAAGTATTCACATGTATAACTGAAAAATATTTTTTCGATGGGTCATCACTTCTTTCCACTGGCAGCATCATAATATTCAATGCATCATCATTTAATTTCATGTTTCTATGGTATAATAATATCAATTGTCCATTTATTCGTTCCGGAAGACATGTTATTCAGACAGGTGTCGATTCAATTACAGAAGCGTATTTTTGGTTTTGACTTAGAAAATAGAAAAAAACATGATCACATGGTGAAACTTCTCAAATCGATCTCTTCTCAAATACCGACTTCGGAAAGAGAGAGAGAAATGGGGTTTAACGTCCACTCAACACAACTAGGTCATTTTGGGACTAACATATGGTCTAATTTTATTTCAATAATTCGCTTGCGCGTAGGGGTCTCTAACAGTGGGAGTGCCCGGGGGAAACCCACGAAGTTGAGAAGGCGCCCCTATCTCCATGCCACATACGTTTACACCAGGGCTCGAAACCACGGCCGCAAGCCAGAGGAGGCCGGCCAGCTAGAGGCTACTTTGGAAAGTCCTCGCAGCTTTGATAAACGTAGTAAAGAAACCAAGTGATCTCACCACAAAATCCACTGCAGATCATTCGGACGAGCCCTATCAAAATTATTTTTTTTAGGATGGGTTCAGAAAATGTTTGCTTATAATAATACGCATTATTACTTTTTGAGGCCACAATTACCCATGAAATTTATATAGTTTATAAATCCAGTAGCCATTCTTGGCACACTTGTCGCCGATGGGAATTGGCTCCCGAAGGCTACCGCAAACTTCCAGGAAAAGAATTGAACAAAAATATCCATAGTACACAAATAGATATAATATAAGCAGATGGAATACGTCATGTAAGCTAGTCCACGTGTGGCGGTTATATGGAGAAAATTTACGAGTTTTGCCCCCGGGTGGTATTTGAACCCCTAACCTACTGCACCATATCACTTACTGCGGAGTTATTTCACAATCTTTAAAAGAAGGGTTCAATAACCCAGGTATTACGTTAACCTTAACCAGATTAAGATTCTATGGAGGGCGGGGCGGAACTGCTATACTCGTGTTCTATAATTGATGTAACGAGATTACGTCATATATATGATTAGAACACCCGTAAAGCTGTACTACTTTGTTTAATATAAAAGATGCCTATATATTATGATTGTCGTTTGTCTTGTTATTCACGCGTTTTGGGTCTAACTTAAGATTCCCCATCGCTGAAATCTTGGGTGCAAAGGCAGCTCGAAACTCCTATAAGCTAGCTTTGAATACTACAAAATATTAGATCACATCATTTGTTAAAAATAATATAGTGTTCCTTTCGCACTGGGCCCATAATTTATTTTTCTGAAGGCGGGACAACATTTGTGCCAAAGGGTTTTGAGATAATTGTGAATGAATTGTAATCGAAAATTCAACAAATAGTTTGGCTCTGTGAAACACTTGCATTATATCAAGTGGTTGAGTATGTGACTATTTCCCTATTTATCCCTTATAAAAAGTGTTGACCCTCTAAATGGGGCCTTAAACTAAAGGACCCCAGGACTGATTGCCCAAACCCATGGAGAGATTCCAGACTACAGTTAACCACAGCTTCCTTATGGCCCTCTGAACAAATCAGACAGGTCGATGCTATCAGATGTAATTCTTTGACACCATCTATGTAGCCGCTTTGTCAAACATTTGAAAGACCAAACAGCTTATTATTCAGTGTTTTTAATTGTTAGGGTTTTTTTTTTAAATTGGTAGTCCTTAATTATTTTTACTTCATTAAATGTGTTGTCGTTTTATGTCATTTGTATACTAAAATAAACATTTGCATCGTAAAATCAATCATTGTTTTACAAATCAAGACATTTACAGCGAACCAGACAGTAAAAATTCGAAATAGAGGACGTCATAGTGCTACTGCCCGGGCTACATTTCCCGCATATCACACTGTATGGCATATGATTGTCTTCATTAACCCATTCGTTGCAGAACAGTATGACGATGAAGACCATTTCAGCCAAAGGGAAAGCCAATGTAATATTACTTCGTCATGCACAGTTAATTAGAAGTCTAGCATACAACTGAAGCATAAATTCCATAATTCAATCTTTATGTCATAGTTATCGAATATTTGTTAACATCGGCACATCACACACATGGTAACTCAACAACCTGATATCTTGTGGATAGCCTTTTATACAATACTAAACTATAATACATGTAGTATGTTTTCGTGAAAATAGTCTTGGGGTTTGTTTCATTACCTGTCTCCAATCGGATAAATTAAATGATGCATTCTTGATTAAACAGACATTGCAACAGCTAAATCTTCCTAATTGCATGTCTTTCACTAGGTCTTGATATTAATTAGACATGTATTAATGTGACAAGACCATACTCAACCCGATGCCATCCGATGCTTATGATTTTAAGTAGATTAGAACTGTCTAGTCACCTTATGATTTAGTTTAAAAATTGTGAAGCGAGACAAAGACTGGAATGACTAGTGTGGTGGTTACAATCAGTGCACATTTCTTGTCAAACCGTCAAAGGGAAATATAAATATATTCGCTCAGAATGCATGAAATTTTCAATATAGTCATTTTCCATTATCTATGTTGGTATTGTTACAGCAAGAACGGCCAGCTCTTTATCTAATTCTTGCATAATGCATAGCGAAAGCCCAGTTAATTGACAAAATAACACATGGCACAATTATATGGAATACAAGTCGCTTAACAGTTTATTACTTGCGACACTTCAACGAGGATTCTCTCATCTTTATCAAGCTAAGGATGTTGAAAACGTCTTGTCGTAACGTAAGATTAAACACTTTTCATGCCTAGTTTCAAATCTTAAACACTACATTAAAAGTTGGTGACAAGCCAGCTTTTATTATATAAATTGGTAAAATGTACGAAACACCATATTTCTCCTCACCAAATCGACCAGTTCTTAATTAATTGATGGGCATTTGAAGTTCACATTAGCTTCTATTGATTTCAAGTCCGCTCTTTAATTTCTTTAGTGCATAACATTTTAATTACCAAGTATATTGAAATCATTTCCGAACAAACCAGTAGTGGTGTCATTGTTAATTGAATTATAAAAACAATATTTGTGTTCTTTTATCGGTAGTTTGGCCACAAGGTTATTGCACGCAAATAATTATGCGGTTAGATGAGAGGTCTAAATTTAACATAGAAATGAGACTTTAGAACGTACTTTCGGAAGAATTCCCCGCTATGTTCTATACTGATCTCTGGTTTCGAGATCCCCAGTTGCAAAGGTCACGATTAGTTAACTGGACATTCGATCTTTATTGCAACCCCCTCTCATTTAAACTGTAAGTACTAATAAATGGAGTGGGCCATATCAAATTGCTCATCTACACTTCATTTACGTCATTTGGAGACGAATTTTAAAAGCCAAGGGATTTCTAATGTTTCACTAATAGACGGAGATAAATAAAAAAACTACCGAGAACAAATTGAAATTTTTTTTTTATTCCACTTGAATCTAGTAATAGTGGGGCGGATATGTGAAATGGGCGTGCACTTCCGGAAAGAAGCATTAAAATTGGGCCATAGGGGTTTTTGGATATGCTGATTTCACAAATCACGGGAACCACGACGTCACTCCAGCCGTTCCCGCCAAAAATGGGGAAATTCAAAATGGCATCCATAAAACACGTTCTCGTTCATAAAATGTCTGTAAGTGCCCCGATTTCAATGATCTTGATGTCTATACCTATGTTCTGGAGGTCCGGGAACCCATTAAGATACATATCAAGACTCATAACGTACACCTTAATTTTAGAAATGGTAAAACGGGCCCAAAAATGTCATTACCCCCAAATGTCATATTGTTGCATAGGGGAAGACTAATTACCATCTTATTACTCCAGTAAACACACACAAAGACTCATTGCGTTTTCTATAAATTATCACCTTCTCCCTTGCTAAACGGATATCAAGAATTCACCATGTTCCATGTCGGTGTAAACTGGCTATTACTCATCGAAGAAAAAAACAGTCCACATTTCATGTCAATCACCATGTTATATATGAACACGATAGATCTGAGCTTTCTTCGTCGATATATTCAGTGAAATAAAATAAAACCAAGTACGAACACTCCAAACCATTAAACAAAATTTGAAGAGCTAAGAAAAGGGTTTAGGCAAAATAGTGTAATCTGGCAAAATAGAGTAATCAGCAAATACATTTAACAAGGTATAAGTATCATTCACCTACCATGTCCAAAAGACTTAAACTCGCTCCTAGGGCATGTGCTACAATTACATATGTTCAGTCGACCAACTGTGACATTTGTGTTTTCTGTGTCAAGAACATGGTGGAACACTCATAAACCCATCAAGAACAGGTTACTCGTCTCTTGCCACTAATTTATCTGCTTTTCGCAAAATGAACAAAGTGCCCTTACATACCAACATTTCCCGATTAGATGATGGTGATAACATAGAAAAAACAACGTTACGGCATAAAAGTAGATGACATAAAAGTTGTTACGTCCTATTTAATGCAGCAAAAGTGGAGAGAGCCAGGAAGTTGCAAGAAAAAACGTGTATGAACGCGATCAAATCACCACATAAAAAACACCTTCGTAGTTCAATCACTTCAGGATGTCCAATGGGTACAGACGAGCTAAATCAGCCAGCTTGTCTTTTCTGTGATGGACCCACGGGAGATTTTCACAAAGCAGAAACGATGTCCTTTGATGCCCGTGTCAGAAAAATCGCTACAGAAAGGCCAAGACACAAAGGCAGAGCCTCGTCTAAGGATTTGGTCGTGCGCGGCAATGTTGGGCGATGCCCGACCCGCGAGAACCGCAGGTATGAGCTCGACCCCCACCCCCACCCCACCCCAAGAAAATGTTGAAAATTGACTCCCTTAGACTCGATTTCTGAGCACTTAAAAATAGTTTCAGAGGTTTGATACACTATTAGTTTTGGCATCTTGTTAAACCATGGTTTGATTAATACCCTGTAAAATCGAAATCAAAACACTACTGCGGCTGACTCGCAGACAGAAATATACCCATAAAACAATCAGAAATACGATTTTGTAAACCTACGCACCATACTATAGTATTGCGGTTTCAACCATCAAACAAACAAACTTCCAACAAACACATTATCACTGCATACAGGACATGAAACTGACAGGGCACTCGTTCCTCGGATGGCCAGGGACATGACAGATTAATAGCCCCAAGCATGCTTGGCACATGGGAACAACCTTTTCAGCGATTTTCAAAACGTATGTACGTTGCCGCCCAGTCTTCAACTTTTGGGCTCAGTAGGCGGCACAGTTTGGCCGGTGCGCGGCGCCGGCGCCGCCTAGTCACTTTGTTAAACGAGGCTCTATACAAAGGTACTTGCTAAATTTTCAGCAGGAGATATGAAGAACCAATAATACTAATATGCAACTGATGACATACTTATTATTTTCTATTTGTCTATCTTATTTTGTGTGTAATAAAAGTGTTAGGAGTGACAAGCCAAAGTTCTCACTTTAAAGTGCTATTGCTTTTCGAATGATGTTACATGTACATGTATATATGTCTTAGTATCTTAGGAGGGACTTATGGAAGATAAGTTTGTTTGCAAACTAAATAAGTTGCCTCATTAAATAATTTTATTGTTATTATTATTATTATTATAATTGAAGCCCTTTCTAGTTTTAATAGTTGTTCCTCAACAATAATGATACTAAGATGGTAATCAGTCTGCCCCTATGCAACAATTTGACGTTTTGAGGTAATAACATTTTTGGGCCTTTTTTACCATTTTTAAAATTAAAGTGTACGTTATGAGTCTTGATATGTATCTTAATAGTTTCCTGGACCTCCAGAACATAGGTATAGACATCAAGATCATCGAAATCGGGGTACTTACAGACATTTTATGAACAAGAACGTGTTTAATGGATGCCATTTTGAATGTCTCCATTTTTGGCGGGAACGGCTGGACTGACGTCGTGGTTCCCGCGATTTTTGAAATCAGCATACCCCAAAACCCCCTAGGCCAAATTTTCATGCTTCTTTCCGGAAACGCACAACTCGACCAAAACATGTTACATATCCGCCCTACTATAAAGGAATGTCTAAAGGACTCACAACTCAAAATTGTCCGCTGAAACCCTGTAGCGTTTTTATACGCCCACATTTTCATGTGGACGTATTATGTCGTCGCCCCTGTCCGTCCCGTCCGTCCGTCCGTCCACAATTGTTTGTGGACCCTCTACAGGTCACAATTCTTGTCCGATTTTGACGAAACTTGAAATATAGCTTTATCCCCAACAGATCTCGGCTGCTTTCGATAATGGCATGTATCGAATTAAAACTTCATGGATTATGGCCCCTTATTGTACAAAAAATCACGTTTATAGCTTGTGGACCCTATAGAGGTCACAATTTTGAGCCGATTTTAATGAAACTTGACGTGCATTATTACCCAAAGATCTTGGTTCCTTTCGATATTTTCGCCTATCGGATATTAATTTCCTGAATTATGGCCCCTGATTGTCCGAAAAATCACCTATTTTAGCTTGTGGTCCCTCTGGAGGTAACAATTATTATCCGATTTGAAAAACCGTTCGATTATATCACCGTTAAACCCTAAGGAAGGTCGAGTACGAATTTCGGGAAAATCGGACCAAAATTACCATACAAAATGGCCGCTGTTCGTATGCGAATACTGTTGAAAAATGGTATATCAAGGTTGTGGACCCTGTAGAGGTCACAATTTTAATTCAATTTTGACGAAACTTGAAAAGCATGGATATCACCCAAAGATCTTGGATGCTTTTGATATTTGCGCATATCGGATCGTAACTTCCTGAATTAATGCCCCTGATTATACGCAAAATCGCCTTTGTTTAGCTTGTGGTCCCTCTGAAGGTCACAATTATTATCTGATTTAAAAAATCGTTTGATAATATCACCTTTACAAGCTAAGGAAGGTTGAGTTCAAATTTCGGGAAAATAGGACCAAAATTACAATACAAAATGGCTGCTGTTTGTACGCGAATACTGTTAAAAAATGGTATTTCAAGGTTGTGGACCCTGTAGAGGTCACAATTTTAATTTCGATTTTGATGAAACTTAAATTGCGTGTTTATAACCTAAATATCTTGATACTTTTCGATATTTGCGCATATCAAATTGTAACTTAATGAATTATGGCCTTTGATTGTAGGAAAAATCACTTTCGGTTTTGCTTGTTCTCTATCCATCTCTCGAAAATGTGGGCGTATCCTGCCTGGCAGCCGCTGGTTCATAATTAGCATAAATCCAAGATGGCTGCCAATTGGACTTTCTGGCCTCCATATCGTGGAAACAGCTCGTTTAGAGCAATAAATGTAGTATCATTTGATACAAAAGTGATATCAACGAATCAGAAAATAAAAATATCACAACGTCAGCAAGTCATGGTGCTACGTCCTGACGTCACAGTGACGTCATGACGTTACACTGCGGTTATATTGACGTCAAAACACTTCTTTGATACCGAATGAGCGGGTTTGACTTGAGTTCTAATGTCTTAGAGAACTCAGAATAGGCGGGTTATGATCTACTTTGTTTTTGTGAGACTCGCTGATTGGAATGGAACCCAATCTAGTGATTGGCTTGCAATCCAGTCTTGGTTTTATCCAGATATTTAAAACTTTCTTTTGCTAATTTTGTGAAAAGAGTCGTATTTCGCCACGGATATACGTGCATAATTTTCGGTAATAACCTAAATAATGGTGGTGATGTTGTCAAGCTCTTAAGATTGGCTTCGAATCCAATCTGGGTTTTCCCCAGATATTTGAAACTTTTTGTTGCTTATTTTGTGAAAAGAGTTGTATTTTTGCAATGGATACATGCATAATTGGCAGAAAAAATTTAAATAATGGTGGGGATGCTGTTAAGGTCTGGTGATTGGGTAGTTCCTTTAGGAACTGTCTCTGAGCGAACGATGTCTCGCTACACAGTTCCTCACGGGCCTATTATTATGAACTAGTATGAAAATAAGGCTTTTGTCCATCTCGGTTCTAAGGCTATTTTAGATCCTTACCGTCTACTTTGCACCGTGATTCTTCTTTGATCGCCAAAAGAAAACATTTCCTGACACAACCGACACACATTTATAATAATTCAACACTATTTTCATGTAGAATTCGACGTTAGAAAAAGATACACAACATCGTTCAAATCTGGCCGCCATGTTTGTTTACTGACGTCAGCGCCGACCGGTCTTTTTCTAACATCGAATTCTACACGAAAATAGTGTTGGAATATTATAAATTTGTCTCGGTTGTGTCAGGAAATGATTTCTTTTGGTGATCAAAAAAGTTTCACGGTGCAAAATAGACGGTAAGGATCTAAAATTGCCTTAGAACCGAGATGGGGTAAAGCTTTATTTTCATACTAGTTGATAATAAGGTCCGTGAGGAACTGTATAGCGAGACATCGTTCGCTCAGAGACAGTTCCTAAAGGAACTAGTGATTGGGTTGCAATCCAGTCTGGTATTTCCCCAACTAGTATTGAAATTTTTTTCTAGCCCTGCGTGTCGCAATGTTAATGTTATGTTGTTATTCCCAAAGTTTATTCGTCGAAAACGTTTATTTGTCCACCGCTGTTTGGACATTGTGAATGAGTCTGATGTGTCTAACACCACCAACAGTTCATTTCTAAAACTGAAATTTGGTAATAAAGGCAGTGGTGCTATCGGGTTAAGCCAAATATTACACCACAGCATACACCCCTCCTTACTTCAAAACTGTTACTGTTCTTAGGATTTCTTATACGTATACTAAACCCATTGCATCCAAAATATTTAATTACAGAAACGCATTATCTAACATCAATGCATAATAATTATATGATTACCCTCTATCCTGCTCTTGCTCTACATCGTCCTTCATTTACCAACCAGCTGGATATGTAGTCATTGGTGATTTGAATAGAGTCCAGAATAATAAGTTACGTGAGATTTTGTCTAAAAGAACCAAGTATCGGGAACCGCAACCATTATCATGGCATCAAAATTTCAAACTTATTTTGGACGCCGTAGAGGACTACGCTAGATGTTATCTCTGATACTCTCTCAAATTGGACTTAGTCTATCAGTCGTTTACTTAAACGAAGAATTTATATGCAACGTTTGTCAATGAATAATGATGTTAGCACCGTTGAAAATCTTAACGCCTTACATGACAAGTATGTCATTGTTCCGGCTGACAAAGCGTCCAATAACTTACTGTTTATATAAAATAAAACCAAATACGAACAATCCAAACCATTAGACAGAATTCAAAGTCCTAAAAAGCGGTATAGGCAAAATAGTGTAATCTGGCAAAATATTGTAATCAGCATATGGACTGTTCATCGTGAACAAAATACACGAAAAACAGTGTTAACGGGTGTCCGGAAGAGTAAGCTTACCCTGTCTGGCATGCCACAACCGTCATAGCTGCATCCAAACGATATCATTATAACTGTCTGTTCAAAGAACTTATTTTGGGAAATCAATTGACAGGGCTACGTATAAAGGATGGCATTATATCCAATCACAGATCTGTACTCTCTCTTCATTTGGCACTCCATGTGGAGATACCTATACAGATCTGCCGTTGTTATATTAGATACCTAAACTACATAAAACTCCGTACAAGCAACGTTTTATAGCAGGTTCATTCCGTTGTTCCACAAAACCCATTTCAAAGGTATTGACATATTAATATACTAATGGCAGTGAAAGATGATATTCAAAAATACTGTGACAAAATATACTATCCTAGTGGTTTTATAATAATAATAATTTTTTTGTTAAGCGCATCACATCGCCGAGGCAATCTCGATGCGCTGTACAAGGTCATACATAGATACATGATATATAAAAAGAATACATAGTACATAATAAATAATACATAAAATATAAAACATAATATTAACAGAAATGTTCCTGGAAAAGATAAGTTTTTAAGGTTGACTTAAAAGATCCAATAGTGCCCAAGGTGCGGATAGAGTTTGGAAGCTTATTCCAGAGACGAGGTGCAGCGACGGAAAAGGAGCGGGCCCCGTAGAACTCCGTATTATACGGCGGTTCCTCGAATCGTATCTCGTACGATGTCTGGCGTGTAACCCTTCTAGGGACCCGTTGTTTTAAAAGATCACAGAGAAAAAGAGGTGCTTGGTCATATAAAATCTTGTAGGTAAGGACTAGAATCTTGAACTTGGTGCGTTGATATATCGGTAACCAATGAAGTGCATGCAGGACAGGGGTAATGTGCTCATGTGATCGAGTGCGGGTGACCATGCGTGCAGCAGAGTTCTGAAGAAGTTGGAGACGGTGTGTGAGAGATGCAGGAAGGTTGTACAGCATGCTGTTTCCAATATCGAGCCGAGAAGTAACAAAAGCGTGAATGAGATGTTCAGTGCTAGTGCTGTCTAAAAACTTGCGAATGCGACCAATCCGATAGAGCGAAAACGACACTGAACGACATATATTTCCGACTTGTGGTTCCATGGATAAAACACTATCAAACAAAATTCCAAGATCACGAATGACAGAGCAAGACTCAACATGTGTTTGCCCTATACGGAGTGACTTGACCTCTACGAACTTGCGAAATTTCGAATGAAAATGAATTATCTCAGTCTTTCTATCATTCAAGGCAAGAAAATTGTCCATCATCCAAGAACTAATTTCGTCGACGCATGACTCGATGCGGTGAATAGAATCAAGTGAACGGGAACACGTCAAATATAATTGTGTGTCATCCGCATACAACATAAGGTCAAGTCCGTGAGTTCGTATAATATCTTCAATTGGTGCTGTATACAAAGTGAATAAAATAGGTCCTAAAATACTGCCTTGAGGAACACCGAACAATAATTTCGTAGGTTCTGATAGAATGTTTTCAACAGAAACTGTCTGGGAGCGATTCTCCAAGTACGAACGAAACCATTCCAAGGGAGTGCCGCCGACATCAAAACGATTACGTAGACGCGACAAAAGCACACTGTGGTCAATGGTGTCGAATGCAGCTGACAAGTCTAATAGAACCAAAACTACTTCGTTTCCATGATCAATAGCTCTCAGAACATCATTATGAACTCGTAACAGGGCTGTCTCTGTACTGTGAAATCGACGGTAAGCCGACTGAAACTTGACATAGAGATTCGACTGAGACAAATGTTGATCTAATTGTGACAGTACAACTTTTTCTAATAGTTTGCTAATGAAAGATAAATTTGAAACAGGACGAAAGTTTGACAGTTCATTTGGGTGTAATCCAGGCTTTTTCAACAGCGGTCGAACAATTGCTTGTTTGAAAGTAGCTGGCACACAGCCATACCGTAACGACGAATTCACAAGATCGGCTATTACGGGCAACACAGATCAATACATGACTTGAGAAGCGAAGTCTCAATAGTGTCCAAGGAATATGATTTAGAATTCATCGACAGAATGATACGCTTCAGATCTGGTTGACTGACTGGTTGAAATTCATCAAACAATTCGACGGCATGCTGGTCAATGCTTAACTCAGACTGGTTGGTGTTTTCGAGTCTCTCGCGGATCTTCGCTATTTTCTCACGAAAGAAGGTAGCGAAACTGTTCGCCAGTTCACGGGGATCACTGTGCTTAGGAAGAATGCAAGCGGTCGCTTTCTTCTCTCCGACTAACTCGTCTACCACTGAGAACAGTTGGCGCTGATTGACTGCGTCCTCTACTCTGGAACGATGGTAAGATGACTTGTCGTCGTCTAGGACTCTGTTGTAGTCTGCTCGTTTAGCTCTAAACATTTGTCTGTGGACTTCTAAATGGCTAGACTTCCACTGTCGTTCTGAGTTGCGGAGTTCACGGCGCAAGGTCAGGTGACGATCGGTGAACCATGGCGCTCTGACCTTGACTGTTGTTGTCTTGGTGCGTTCTGGTGCTACTGAGTCCATGAACTGTTTGAGGTGACTTTCGTAGGCGTAGACTTGCTCATCAGGACTCCTTCCATCACTCGCAGGGAACGGATTGGCCTTAACATATTCATTTAGCGCATATGATGTGGCAAGGGCGAGATTCCTGGAACTTCGCGTAATCTTCCTTGGGGCGGGTCTGGTGAGGTCAGTGTGAAATTTCAATACAGCATGATCTGATGGCATGGCGTTAGAGGTTACAAGGTCAAACGGTGCTGTGTCCGAAGTGCGTGTCAGGACCAGATCCAGGGTGTGTCCCTTATCGTGTGTGGGCACCTGCACATGCTGTTCCAAATGTGTATATTAAACAATTCGAAAGAATTACTTGATGGTTTGCAATCTAGATCACTTGCTTCAGTCTCATCTATACAAACGTTTGACTTTTCTACTATGTACACTAAAATTCCCCATAGTAAATTAAACGCTCGGTTCAAAGACATTATTTACCGTGTCTTTTCATCTAAATCGGGAAATGTTACATATCAATATTTAGTTGTTAATTACAATTCCAAAAATAAATTCACCTAATTGGGATGTTGGATTTTTTAATTGATAATATCTTTGTTGAATTTGGACTGGAGGGGAAATTTATCCGCAAGGGGTAGGTATTCCCATGGGTAGGTACCAACTGTGCACCTGTGCTTGCTGATTCCTGTCTCTATTCCTACGAAGCCGGTTACATACAGGCACTCGTAAATCAAATAAACGATTAGTCAGAAAATTTTTATTTCAGTTATCGATATATCGATCATGTTCTATCACTGAATTATCTCCCTGATAATGTCTGTTTACTACATCGTTAACACTGTTCATTACGTGCAGTTTGCATACCGATAGTCCATTGTCCAATCACGCTATTTTACCGAGATTTCTCCTAATAGTTTGAATGCAGCTATGGCGGGTGTGGCACAAGGCATGTGCATGTACAGCGCAGACATATTTTCACTCACCAGATTGGATTCCAGTCCAGTCAGTCACAAAAACAAACTAGTTCTCAGCGTGCTTATTCTAAGTTATCTAAGACATCAGAACTCACGTAAAATCCGCTTATTCGGTACCAAAGCAGTTAGTACGGTCGTCAAACCCAGTATTTCGAGTGAACCTGGAAATTGCCTACAGAGTTTTTTAAGGGTTCATTTTAGTATCCCGTGGGTGAACTTCGGTCGTTCTTTAGCGTTTTGAGAAATTCAAGATGGCGGCCGTTTCAAATAATCCCCCATAGAATTTATTATAGTACGATAATTACCCCACAACCTAATGAATGATTTCAGTGTATTGATTGGCCCCCAAAACATACGGTTAGCCACCAAAATTATTATTCTAGTCAAAATAGTATTGGGGGTATAGGCGATTATTTTAAATGACGACCGTCTTGGACGCCATCTTGAAATTCTCAAAACACTCAAGGGTGGCCCAGGTTCAACCGGCCGATTCCTACAGAAGACACCACAGGCTACTAAAATCAATCATAAACAAAATTGTATACAATTTCAAGGTTTAGCCAAAGTTCTTGTCGGACTTTTACGTGTTTTAACGTCAAAAAACGTCAATGTGACGTCATTACGTCACAATGCCGTCATGACGTGACACCATGACCTGCTGGCGTCGTGATCACCCTTGTTTCCGATTTGTTTGTATCACTTTTGTATCTAATAATATACATTTATATTCTCTAAAATGAGCCGTTTCCAAGATATGGAGGCCAAAAAGTCCAATTGGCGGCCATCTTGGATTTATGCTAATTTTGAAAAACGCTACAGGGTTTCAGCGGACAATTTTGAGTTGGGAGTTCTTAAGACATCCCTTTATTAGATTTCAGTGAAAGAAATTCTTTTGCAATTTGTTCTCGGTATTATATTTCTCCGTCTATAATACCAAATACATGTATTATATCAAAATTATATCACACCTCCCAACATAGTATGTGCTCTTAACGCCAACAAGATGTGGAATAGATCATGTTGTGCCTGAATTTAACAACCATACCCCACGAACACTTATTTATTTTATATTTTTTTACTTTTTGATCAGACCCTTGAAAAGACCCCGTGTTTCGCAACCGGAACCGGATGTAAGTTTTGACAATGCTTTAAGAATTGGTTGAATTTGATTTAATAAATCATTAGCATTTTGTTCTGCTTGTGTCATTTTCAGTTATGGTTGCATTGTTTGATTTAACGGAGTGACTTGTAGGTTATTTTTAGGACTATCGGTATACAAATGACAATCACGTTTCACAACTGACAGACCGAGGGCATTTTTTATAATCTTGCCAACCCTGAGTTATTCACATGTAGACTATCATAGAAAAAGTCAGTTCCAATCTGTCACAGCTGGCACATGTGATAAGATATTATGCACCATAATATTCACAGCACGGTTCTTGGAGCATTGTATTCGTAGAGGTTACACAATGGCTAATCTCTACATTGGTTAGTCGTGGCAGTAATCCACAAAATTTAATTTGGGAATTGTTTCCTCGCTGACAAAAGTAGGTCGGCATAAACAGATCTGAATGCATTAAGAGATGATTGTTTACACATATCACTTGCTCCTATTATAATAACTACATGCTCGTATTGTTCATTGGTTTGTTGGTGATTTTTACGTTTTTCTCTGGACTCAAGCAATTTCCATTTAATCGTTTAGAGAATCTGTAAGTATAATTCTTTTAGCAGTTATAGGTTTGTGTTCAGTCCAACTCCATTTTGATTGGTTGTCTAAAGAAGTATACCAAGCCACGGGGGTGGGGGGGGGGAAGGCAGATTGTGGATAGACAGTCAAAAATAGAACATTTACCCCGTTCAGACGCTTATTTTAAACCAGTTCAAAATTACCGGGGTTTTAAAGACAGCATCGTGTTGCGTTCACACGTATTATAAACCAAACCGGTTTAACTATTCTGACCTCTTCGGTTGGAGGTTAGAGTTAAAGTTAGGTTCCCAGCAAAGTATTTATCGGGTGGTTATTTCCAATTAAAGTATGTCAAATTTGGTATATATGGAAAGTATAGACACACAATCTTACTAGAAAAATGCTGGATTACGCGAAAAACGCCCATGGGACAAGCACTGGGCAATATTGTCAGGGAATCACGAACTAGCAACCAAACAGGTTTTGCTGGCTTATTGTCTGCCAGCTTAGGTCGGGGAGCAGTTGTTATTACTTGCTCAAATGGTTAGGCGGTTTGGGGGACATTGAGTGTTGTCAACGTACAAAAGACTCTGCGATTAAAAGGTCTAAAAAGAAGTAGACGGAAATAACTAAGAATTTACTTAGGCCTCAGTAAGTATGGTAAATGTACAGTAAGTATAAAGGATACATTCTGAAAAATGGACCCTCCCACAATGAAGTTAAGTTGGCAGACATTGCGTCTAACAACAGCTTACTTATAGCTATGGGTATCCACGACGAAAGCAAAGTTTTGAAAGGGAATTAAAACAGATTTTTGATAGATTGGTTACTTTGAATATGTTTTTAGTCCACATATATCGCCACTTCACAAAGTTTGTACCCGGGAAGGCATCTTTAACTACACATGCGTACATACCATTCCCTGACATAATATCTACACATCCGGTAAATAAAAATCCAAAAAATTTGTTTCTCTTACCCTCGAGTAGTTTATACACATTTCCTAGAAATGAATACAACTGGCCCAGTTCACTCTTCTATTATTTTTATGGTCGTTTTCAATAAAACTGAATGTATTTTCCCTGGAATGTAGCGTATTGCGCATGTCCAAAGAAAGCTGTACCTCGGTTTTTGAAGCCAACCTGTTCAGGGCGCTAAGTTAAACCAGTTTAAAATAAAAAGCCTTCTCGATGAGGTCAGAATAGTTAAACCGGTTTGCCTTTTAGTTCGTGTGAACACAACACGGTGCTGTCTTAAAACACCCGGCCATTTTGAGCTGGTTTAATAAGAAGCGTCTGAATGGGATAAAATATATACCGCACTAGGGGTCTTATTTAGGAATCGTAAGAATGTCGTTACGCCTATGGTCAATCTCGAACCAGAAAAATTTAGAAGAAAGAAATTTCTCTGGTGACACTGGGTAGCCATTTTCCCGGAAGGGCCGAATCACACGACTGTCACGAGACATGTATTTATGTTAAGTGTCTGGATGACCGAATCACTTAAAAATATACACACGCGTAGAAAAATAGATCTTTAAGAAAACTTAAATTTTTACATTTAGGATCCACTTTTGTTATGTCAGCGAGTTGACTTTGACTCCAGAATCCTTTCACAACAAACAATACGACGATCCGACATCTTGTTTTCGAGAAAAAGACCCCAAAAAGATTGTCCAATCAGAGGTCAGCATGGGCGGGGCTTACACGTTAAAAAATCAGAAGATAATGGACGGTCTTTGGCCCACAGAGGCCTCCGGCCCCGCGGCTGACTCTGGGAACGAGATTGGCCTATGGTGTGTATTAATTACCATTGGGGTATGTGTCTGTCGGTGTATTAAGTATTCACATCAGAAAAAGAGTCATGTATATTTCCTAAAAATATTATGTCTTATGCATATCAATAACAGACTAGTTGTGACTAGTAATGAATTAACATGTTAAAACTGTCAACAGTTTGGTCGGATGTGATCCCTCTTTTGCATGCTGCTATATTTCGAAACCTTATGGTATCGCTCTTGCGGCTAATATATTCCAGAACAATTCAAGTATGAATGTCTGTTTATATACTAGTATTATGACGAAATTCCTTAGTGTGCGTCTGTCTTTACTGCTAATGGCTTTCGAGTTATCTGTTGTGACTTGTTTTCTATTTCTAAATATTCGATTACCCCGGAGACTGAAATTTCAAATCTTCCTTAATTCCTAGCGATCTTCGACATTTAAAACAGGATTGTTTGTTCAATTTAAATCAACACTGATGTGATCTTACCGGGAAAAGGTGGGCTTCTGATATCCAAAATTTAAGACAAAATTAACAATTTACCATTGATACATGATTCGTGTACCTCGAAGAACGAGGTTAGACATATTCCACGAGCCATGTCAAACGATGACCCCATATTCTTATCGGTGTAGACTAGAATAACCACACGCTAGAGATTGCCATTCGATTAAAACTTCTGGCGTATTTCGCCGAACATAACTGATTTGATATAATAGTAAAAACAGAAACAATTGCGTAAAAAATCAGTTCATATACTTTCATATTACATGATTATATGCGTTGCGACCCATTTGTGTCAAATTCTAGGTCCTAAATATTAGCGATTTAGCTCCTTTAAATGAATAAGCTAATTAAATTATGTCGAAAACATGGCGATTGGAAAGGAGGCGGCAATGCCACCAAGTTATTAAAGGGACCATAATATACCCCAAATATTTTATTTCCGAATTGACCAGTTTTGATATTGTATTTAGTTGGTTCACCGTACTTTTGTCTTTATAAAGGTCTATTTCTGCTAATTTCGGAATATAAAGAATACATGGATTATTAAGCAAATCGCGTCACATGTTCATGTTTAAAATACTGATAATATTATTATATTTAACAATACGCCAATAGTTTGAATAAATAAACAAATTAGCTTACCGATTCTCGACACATTAATGGATATACATTTTTTATTGTTTCTGCCAAAGTCATAATTCATTGTATCTTCGAAATGTTGTCCATGACCGATGGTTGTGGAAATCAACCTATCTATAGATATAGATAAGTTACAGACCCATACATCACGCGACCTACTGGTATTATTTAGTGTACATGAAATTCCCCCATCACGAATACAATAGACGCATACCAGAAAGATTTATGTTATGTGTATGTTTGTAATGACAATATCGCCCACATGGTGGAGTTTAAATTCCACGTTGCTAGGACATATATTAAAAATAACAGTGACATTTACTTTTTTATACTAGTTTTATATTATAGCACATTTATTTATTAAAATAATGGATATTACTTCTTGATGTCACATTTTCTCGAGTTACCAGGCCATGATATTTAAGACTTATTGCCTTTCCTCTGTTAAAACTAATCATGCCAGCCGCAGTCACATTCGAGCTGCGATTTCCGGCAAAAGATAGCACCCCTGGACGCAAGACGTACCAGGACATGTGACAGGACTTTCCTTGCTCGAGCGATTTCCATTCGTAGCATGTTGTTTTCGAAGTGTGACTGGAAAATTTATGTCGTAGATATTTTTGTTTATCATACTAATAATACTATTAACTATATTGATTAACACCACACTAAAACCCGTGTTTTAACACCAGGATCTCAATATGAAATGTGTATATCTTATGCAAATGGATTATGATTTTTTGGTATATAATAGTGTCCATACAAACAAAACCTAGAACCTCAAGTTCTCTCTAGAGTGGTATCTTTTGGTATATAATAGTCCATACAAACAAAATCTAGAACCTCAAGTTCTCTCTAGGGTGGTGGTATCATGACGCCGTACGTCTTCAATAAACATGGATGAAAGACAACTTAATATCATCATTACTAGTACGCTATTCTGAAGTATTAAATATTTCACACTTGTGTGTTTTAATAATTATTTAATAATTGTGTGTTTTTTATAAAGTGAACATAAACCTTTATGGTTTGTGTGTAGGCTACTGTTGAACTTGACGAAAGTCGGCACAATATTCCAATAAGCCATACTATATATAATTCTTTAAAATACAAAATATAATCGTCCGATCTGCACCTAGAGAACATTCTAGGGTATTTGTTGATTTCCAACGGTATCGGGAAATCTGTCAAAATAAAAAGATTATTGACATGGATACGCACTTTTAGTAATTATTTAGTGCTTTGTTTTAGCGTGATGAAATGACATTTTAAAAGCTCTGTATTATGGACCAGCAGCTGTTGTAACACACAGATTTACTTAATGCATATTTAATGTCATCTACTGCTGCACTATCCCGTCCAGACTTCTCTTTTTAGATTAATTTATTGTCTTCTGGACGGATACAGCTGTAGTTACTAACCTTTATCCACCTAAACAATCATTGTTTTGGGATTTGTCAAACGTTTATCGAAACAGTGGCGAATGCATTTATATATCACTCTTTTTTAATGAATTCCCCAGATATTAAACCATCTTGAAATGCCAAAAAGTTCAATTAAATTATTTTCATTTCCAAAACAATCCACACTGACTTTTTTCTCGAGCAGTCTTGAAAAGGTAAATGTATTTTTGTGTACTGCTCTTTATATCCCTATGTAAATAGACTTCCATAACAGCAAATGATGTTTCAACATGGCAATCAATTAAATCCCTACATCCAAATTTCTGCTCCGAACTATGTCAATTCAAGTTGAAGTAGTATAGTTCTGGAAGTTCTGTGTGGAAATTAGATACACTAACTAGTTTGTTTATCACATGTTTCGTCAACAAGAATAACTAGAATTTACGTATTGTTACTATTTTTAGTTTGACGCGAGTTACTTCAACGGGTTCTCTACTTCGTCTTCTCTTGTAAATAAAACCTATTCAAATGACTAAAACTGTTTTGGCTTCTGTGTTAATTACTGACGCTGAAGTCGTTTGTGTTGGATACATCCAACATTTTTTAAAATATCAATTCAGAAAATATAAAATTTCCCTAGGTAAGGCTTGGTTTATTTGCTAAACCACAGAAATAAACGATGGGTTGCTTCAGTAGCTCGACAAAAAAATAATGGATGTTAACGAAAGTAGGAAACTACAGTATACTAAATGAATTATGACGAATATATACAATATCACTAATATAACTTATGAACAAAACATACTCGCTGTACCGCTATTTCCACTTTTCGTGAAAAAATAAATCCTACTAAATCATTTTTGAGTCATGGAATTCATTTCAATTTTACTTACTTTATCCCCAAAAGATAGCCATCGGTAAAGCCTAGAATACGCCTACACAGCAGGTTTGTCTCAACTGCAGCTTATCCGAAAGGGAAACTTGGATTTTGAGCAAATTAGATTAGGATCTAGGTTCCTTGGAGTATTCTAATCTCTATTCATGAACGAAAGGCTGCGCATTATGAATATCGATAGAGATGATCCTCAGAACTTTAAGCCAAATATGAAAAAGATTCATCAAAATATGAACAGAAATGGGGTTGAACGTCCTACTGTTCTCCTCTGGATAGGGCTAAAGAAGACGTGCATACGCCACAGTGTGCTATGAGAGAGATATTTTGTCTTGACAGCGGCGCTAGGCCTACTCTTATATCGTTATCCAACTGCGTAGGGATCTTTATGTGAAGCTAATTTATACACGGGGCCCCGGTTGTCCCGTCGGAACGACTACCGTAAACACCATAGCCTTTATCACTGGCACAAGGTTTTTTTGGAAAAAGTAACAGAACTCATGAACGGAAGGTTGCGGAATTCTGAATATCGATATCGTGTTCATAATGGAGAGTTGACACCGGAACGGAAAGACACCAGGGGCGCCGGAACTTGGGTACCAGGGTATACAAATGGTACCCTGCCCTTTTCTGGGGTATACATGTATACCCATGCCCTAATGATGACAGCTTTCAACATTTTTACTACTCTATTCATTTTCAAATAATAGATATGTAATTGCTCTCTGGTCGGTCGCCAAAGGTTTTTAGATGCGTATTTTTTATTCAAATACGATCAAATTACAGTTTCATATTATCAAGTCTGAATAATATCCAATCAGAGTGAAAAAAAATATTTGAGGTATTAACAGTGACGATAGGAATTATAGGGTATTTTTGAAAGCATACAAATTTACACATAACGTAATTGCCATTTACATATAGAATCCGCCTTTTGATCTGGTTGGTAGAGTGCCCAGATTTGCATTTAAATCTGGATTACTAGAATGACCAAAACAACATCCAAATACAAAGCTAGCACCGAACGCAGAATAGATTAGACACTTTTAACCAGACCACTTTTGACCTAAATGTATTACTCGCAGTTTCTTGTCAAATGATAAATGTTGCCAGTGCCTCACGTCCATTCTAATTACAGCATAATAGTCGACATTAAATAGCTCACAATGTATACAATTATCGCCAGACAACTGTGAACTAGTTCCTCACAAACGTTAAGGATATGGTGGGGTCTTGAAATACACCTTGCCATGTAAACGTACAAGGATTCATATCGATAGGGGTCATCCTTTCATGGCGCCAATGCTTCTCACCGAATTTCAAAGAAATTTGTTAGAGATATTTAGCCTCTGTCACGTTCATAACGTTTTCGGAAAACGGGGATAATTAGATAATCAATAGGATTCATCATATCATGGCCGAAATAGTTCCCACCAAATATACAGCCTATATCGTGTACTACAGCCCCTACAGACTCTATCGAGTTACAGTTTGAAAGACTATAGTAATTTTAAGTTAGAGTTATGTCAAAAGGCATATTTTACATGTCAATTGAAAGTGTCGTGTCTGTAATATTACCCGACTTAAATTAAATCTCTTGAAACTATCTGTAAACTTTTACAGAAGACACCTAAATAACTCACCACGTTGTCCATTATGCAAAAGTGGGAAATAGAGATTGTTATCATTATTTGTCTGTGAATGTCTTAATAAAGTTAGAACAAAGTGTATTCCAAAAACAGAGGTATTAGGATGTCAGAAATATTATTGATATATGTACATCTAATGATTAAACACTTTTATTGTCCATCTCTACGTTTATAAACCATGCTTTATTAATAAGGCAAAATATATTAGCTCATCCACGGGTATCTGGCCTAACAATATTGTATTCTGTATTGTACTATTGGTCTATGACTTTCTCTAACGAATAAAGATTATTATAGATCGGGTTCACAAGGTTTCAGGAAAAGGGGCACAATTGGTAATACCGAAAAGAATCCTTTAAAAGCTCTTGCCTTTATCGCGTTTACAGTGCCAGTTGTCTTCTGTGTTGACTTTTTTTTATGGCAACTGTTAATTGAGATGTCTTTCTTGTATCCAAAGACTTTGTAACTTATATTTCTACTGACGTTGTCAATTGTTCTGCTATCGATGTCTTATTGTGCTATTTAAGTAACCATATGTAGCCTCTCGTGTGGATAATTCCTGATTTTGTATGGTTTCTTTAGCTTTAGGTTTCCTTTTTTCAGCTTATCTTGTTTCTTGAGATTGTTTTACAGGGTATCTCTTCCTTTCAAATCCTCTTTGGTTTTTTTGGACAATTTAGTTTCCATATTTTGTACCTGACATCTTTCTTCTTTGTATTTTGCAATACGCCAAACTCTTGTTACGTCTTACCTAGCAGAATCTATTTACCTTTTTATACACTCACATTTTCATGTGGTCGTATTATGTCGTCGCCCCTGTTTGACCGTCCGTCTGTCCATCCACAATTTGTTTGTGGAGGCTCTACAGGTCACAATTTTTATCCAATCCAACGAAACTTGAAATATAGCTTTATCTTCACAAGTTCTCAGTTTTAATATTGTTTGTTCTCTATCCATCTCTCGAAAATGTGGGGATATCCTGCCTGGCAGTGCCAGCTTACTATCTTTCAGAAATAAAATCCAATCCTGCAAAAACTACAACAGTAAATCAACCACCATCAACCTCGTCTACAGCATTTAATCAACCACCATAAACTTCGTCTACCACATTAAATCAACCACCATCAACTTAGTTTACCACATTAAATCAACCACCATCAACTGTGTCTACCACATTATATCAACCACCATAAACTTCGTCTACCACATTATATCAACTTCGTCTACAACATTAAATCAACCACCACCAACTTCGTCTACCACATTATATCAACTACCATCAACTTCGTCAACAACAATAAATCAACTACCATCAAATCAACCCCCACCAACTTTGTCTACCACATTATATCAACTACCATCAACTTCATCTACTGCATTAAATCATCAAACCTCAGCTACATGTGCTCTACCACAACCAGCAATTAATGAAGTAAATTATCCAACAAATATCACTAACATCAATGATGACACAGATGATGAATTACCGGATATATCATTTTATTCAGGAACACCAACTGTAAGTATATAAATGGATAATTTATAATCATGATGCAATTTTAAATAATGTTGAGGGTACAAAAAATAAGTCTATTGAAAATTGAGGACAAACTTTGGCCTTTAATTCTGTTCCATGGAGCCCTCACTCACCAAAGGACCTTAGCCAATATCTTAAAGTCCATTAATCATAGAATAAGACGATACCAGTTTCAGTATCCTCCAGTAATTAGACTGATATCAAATCCCTAAGTAGCCTAAAAGTTAAATTAGTCAGAAACACTCAATTTTTTAGCCCCCTTTTCACACCCCACCCAATGTTCTTGATTATTATTTTAAATTGGCACAGCAGTCTCAATCATTGTGTGTGTATGCCATCTTATAAAAAGAGCTATCTTTTTACTTGCAGATAATCTTCAAGAAAAGTAAAAAGTAAGTAAATTGTCTTAAATAAATGACACTTTTGTTCGGCATATGCTCCATATTTTGAAATGATCCTCACAAAACTAGATTAATGCTTTCTTTACAATACATGCATGGAAGTGGTAATACTTTAGTTGATTCATTATGATATGAAATGATAATATTTATGTGATGTGTTCGTAAGGACAGATTGTTCTTTATGCAATTGGTATGAGCATAAGGCATACTGGTAGATCAAATTTTATTTGAGTGATTTAACAAGCATGTATTCCAGAATTATCGTCTAAGTCTAATATCCAGTTTGCCAAATGCAAATGAGGAAACACAGTGCTTGAACAAAAAGGATGAGATTTATGCCCTTTTCTGTTAAGCACTGAAATCTAGGCTAATAAAGGCAAGAAAAATTTAAATGGGCACAATATATCAGGTAGTAAAAGCTATCTTAATTTTTTTTTTCAGAGCTGGGAGCTTAGAAGAAATTTTAGTTCGCTTAAATAGTCAGGTACAAAATGGGAAAAACATCATCAATGTAAGCAGAGGTGATGTTTTGTCTGGAACAAAGAGAGCCTTTTCCAGGAAAACCTTCAGACCCGAATTAGGTCTAAGCGTAAAATTTTCAGGGGAAAATGGTATTGATGATGGGGGACCATCCAGAGAACTTTTACAACTTCTTATGACCACTATAAGGGATTCACAAGTGTTTCAAGGATCAGAGAGTAAAATGCGTTGTCCAGATATCCCCAGTAAGTATCAAATGCACAGGTGAATCACTCTAATAAAAACATTGTCAGCTGAAATCAACCTTTGTGACCATGCTTGCACTTACTCCCAAGTAACCAGTCAGACTTATTGGCATATCTTGTTATATGCTTACATTTAAGTATGGTTATATGTTGTCATTATTCCAGTTTTTCATAATATCTTGTTAACACCATGGAGGCTTCAGTTTTGATCAGATCTGAGCCAATTTGGTTGCCATTTCGATTGAAGAGAAAAATGCTATTTTATGGATATCTTTCAGTTATATACTTTTGCTATTATATCTTGTGGCCTTAGTGGCTCTATAGTCTGGAAATGAAGTTGGGTTTTAATGTTCTATTGTTCTGCTCCGAACTGGGCTAATGAAGGTGGACATACGCCTACTTCTGACTTATACTGCACCCAGCGACCAACCTACGTCATTCTCAGCCGGAGCTAGCAGTAGATAGGCAGCCTAAGTTTCGGATGTCACCGACTCTTATATCGAATTCCAACTGTCAAGGGATCTTTTATGCGGACGCCAATGTGTTCATCGGACTTCGGTTTTTCATACCATCCAAACAACTAGACAGCTGTCCTTGTCTGGCCCTCTATACTGCATCTCTGACAAGGGGTAACCACACCGGTAAATCTGGATGCATTTTTTCGACAAATGCAGGGGTCGAACATCTGAACTCCAGGCTAGTGAGCCAGCATTTACTTACTTAGCCACAGTCTGGAGGCTCAGTGCGAGGGGGGGGGGTCATTAAGTGGCACAAAACCAGATCTAACTTTTCTACAGTATTTTTCGGGCGTAGAATACTATACAGAATGGTAATCAGTCTGCCGTTGGGGATAAATACTTCACCTGGTTTATTTTACAATTAATTCAGTACATAATTACTATATTCATATCCTCTTATTTTAAACAATAAAGTCAAAATCTTTCTAAGGTTGAGTTTTTTGCGTCCATCTAGGATGACCATAATATAAGACGTTACACTCATTCAGTCTTGTCACCATATGTGTGAACATCTTTCGGTTCTTAACCGATAGATATGCATATTTGAGTGTTACTATTGTTTGACCAATTACTCTGACTGTTATCCCCAAACATGTTTATCTCAAAAAGCTTTTGGAACTTTTAAACATGCTGGAATGTGTGTGCTTGTAGGAACAGCTAGTTATTAATCCCTATTAAAATATGTTGCTGTGATGTATTTACTCAATAGTATATTATGATTATATTGTACGTATTGGCATTCTATATTTTTGGCAATGATTGCATACCATACACTTTACAGCCAACTATGTCACATGATAGGATGATGTAATACATGTAGTGTAGCATGGAATGTACCGCCATATTGTAAGCATGTTGCCTTCTTCACTAATAAACCTATTCTAAATATCGAAGCCTTCTACTTGACCACGGAACTAATGTGGAAGGAATGAACGGAGAAGAATTTTTAAAGGCAAAACGTATGTAAACGATAACAATTATGGCTGCACGAAATACGACGAGGTCCTTCGAAGAATTTGATTGACGACATCACGAGTTATTTGGCACGATTGACACAGCACTTCATAGTGGAAGACATTCCCATAAATAGGGATACGATTGTCAAACGACGTGCAGTTCTTCTTAGTAATATTGGGGACGGATTTATGTTTCCCGGGTGCACCCCACAAGAAAACGTACGATGCCATTGTTGGATGTTTGAAGGAACACTATAAACCACCACGGAATTCGGTTACGGAACGATTTAAATTTAATAATGCCGTACAGGAGAAAGGTCAGTCAATTGCAGATTTTGCTAGGGAATTAAATCATCTTGCAACGTATTGTAAATTTACTGCTCATAATTTACAACAAAGTTTGAGAGATAGATTCATTTGTGGCCATAGAAGTATCCAGAAGAAATTGCTGTCTGATGACAAAACTTTTCGTGAGTGTGTTATATTTGCACAGTCCGAAGAAGCTGCACCACAGAACGTTAAAACGGTGAATAATCAGCAAGGTGATTCTACAGCTACCAATAATGTAGGCCTGAACAAAGTTTATTCACGAAATTATAGGAAAGATCATTCACAGCATACGACTCAACAGACTGATTACAGCGCACAGTCAAGGCACGAAGCATCTTTTCAAAAATGTGATCGGTGTGGATTATCAAACCACTCAAGAGATGATTGTATTTACAAGAAATAGAAATGTAAACAATTTGGACATTTGCGATCAGCATGTCCTCAACAGCGAAAGGATCAACAATACAGACGATCAAAACCAAATCAAAATAGATCTATAACGAGGCGAAAAGACGTACATAACGTAGAAATTGGTGATGAAACGGATAGTTCTTAAGATGAAGATGAATTTACACATGCTTTTTATACGATTAAAAATAAAAGTTGTCAACCAATCGGAGTGGACTTAGTCTTATGTGGTGTTACAACTACGATGGAAGCGGACACGAGTCTTCAGTTTCTGTTATGAGCTACGAAGATTATACCAAGATTCTAGGAAATCATAAGTTAGAGCCTACCAAACAGAAACTTCGCGCCTATACTGGATATAGAATTGAGGTTAAGGGCCAGATTATGGTAAACGTCCAATACCAAAAATGCAGACAGCTTCTACCATTACTTATCATAAAGGCAGACAGGTATGCACCACCATTGATGGGGCGAGATTGGCTCAGTGCTCTCAAGATAGAGTGGTGGAATTTATTGTCTGAAGGTCAATACTCAATTCGAGGAATTTCTTTAGAAGAATTAAAAGAAAAGTACGCAGAAGTATTTTCAGAGCAGCTTATAGGAGTGAAAGGTGTGACAGCACATCTTCACATGAAAGAAAATGTTCAAGCGGTATTTCATAAGGAACGACATACGCATTACAACCAGCAGTTGAGAAGGAGCTGTTAGGTTTACAAAATGATGGAATCATTGTACCAGTAGACTTTAGTGATTGGGGAACACCCTTTGTGTGTTACCACAACCTCCGACCTTTTCAAATTCGTAAACTACAGACTTTACAGAACTCTGCCGCGCGACTCACAGCAAGAATTGGGAAGTTTGACTCTGTAACATCTGTACTACGTGAACTTCATTGGCTGCCAGTCTCTCAAAGATCCAAGTTTAAAATTATCGTTTTAACTTTTAAAATAATTCAAGGCTATGCACCTGTATATTTAAACGAACTAGTGACTGTGAAATGTCCACTCCAAAATACGCGTTCTTCAGAAGGTTATACTCTCCAATTCCCGAAGAAAAATCCCAAAACCAATTTCTATGGCGATGGAGCATTCAAGTACTGTGCTCCAAGACTCTGGAATGCTCTGCCTGTCTCCCTTCGAACAATTTCAAATTCTGAATCTTTCAAACGTCAGTTGAAAACACATCTTTTTAAAGAGACCTAAAACCTGTAACTGCTGTAAAATATCATATCATGTACATATATTGCTACCTCTATCCTCCTGTTTTTACTATAAATTTGAGTGTATTAAATGTATCATATTTCTGTGTGTATATTCAACAGTTTAACATATGCCGTATATTACATGATCATATTTTTAAATACTCCTACACAGTATTGTTATTATATCAGTTTTGATGTAGCATGTGTTTATATGTAAAGCGCGTTGAAACTTCTGTGTAATGCGCTATATAAGAAATAAATTATTATTATTATTATTATTATAGCCAAATCTAATGGAACGGTTAGAGTTTGTGGGGATTATAAAGTTTCCGTGAATCAGCATATCAACACGGATCAATATCCTATACCCATACCAAAGCTAGCAGGGGGACGCAAATATTCCAAGACTGATCTTCGCTGTGCTTGTCAACAACTGATATTAGACGAGGCTTCGCAGGAAGTAGTTACAATGAAAACACATAAAGGATTATTTCGGTACACCAGGTTACCATTTGCTGTGTCGTCAAGTCCCGCAATTTGGCAACGTTTTATAGACCAAGTTCTTACAGGACTGGACAAAACATGTGCTATCATGGATGACGTATTCGTAACTGGAGAAGACGACAAGGAACATTTGAAAAATCTGGAGAGACTTTTTGAACGTTTTCAAAAATACCAGCTACGTGTTAAGTTGGACAAATGTAGATTCTTACAAAACAGTGTAATCTACATTGGACGAAAATTATCTGCTGACGGTATACAACTAACAGACTCCAAAGTCGAGGCAATAGGTCAAGCCCCAGTTCCAACTAATGTTACAGAACTGCGATCCTGGCTTGGGATGGTGAATTTTCAAGCCCAGTTCTTACCAAATTCATCAACGAAATTACATCCACTGAATGAACTGTTAGGAAATCGTGAGTGGAAATTGACAACAGATTGTCAATATTCTTTTAACTTGGTGAAAAGACTTATTAGTTCAGATCAGTTATTAGTGCATTACAACGTCAAATTACCTATAGAAATTGCCACAGACGCCTCACCTTACGGGGTAGGTGCAGTGATGTTACACATAATCGATGGAGTGCGACGACCTAATGCTTACGCATCAAGAACATTGCAAAAACATGAATGTAATTACTCCTAACTTGATAAAGAGGCATTATCAATTATGTTTGGTATACGACGCTTCAGGAATTTTCTCTGTGGGCGATATTTTGTGATTTTAATTGATCATAAACCATTGGAACGAATTTAAGGTGCTAAAACAGCAGTACCAACATTAGCGGCGCAAAGGTTGCAGAGATGGGCGATAGAACTTTTAGCTCTAGATTACGAATTGAAGTACATATCTTCAAAGGAGAATATTTTCGCTGATGCTCTGTCACGTTTACTTTTACCGTGTAAACACGCTGAACGTCAAGGATCTGATGAACTGTACAATATTCAAGACAAAACAGTTTTCCTATAACTAGTAAACAGATTGAAAAGGCTACAAGAGTAGATTCAGTTTTATCACGGATATTACAGTTTACGAAAAGTGGATGGCCAGACGAAGTAGACGATGAACGATTAAAACCATACTTCCAGCGTAGATCAAATAGTTTTTACCATCTTTTTCCGCATAATCTATGTGAACTCGTGTCCAAGCCGAACCTGGCCATAACCATGGCATTAATGGTGCTGCTGCTGGTAAACTTCTGGTTTGACAAATTTTGACAATATCAGAAATGTTTATATCTATATTTGGCACCAAACATGACTTCACGCAACTTCCTTCATTCTCACAATTCGAGCAGAATGTTATTCTGTGGGGATTGCGAGTTGTGTTGCCTTCGAAATTTATCTCGGAAATTTTAGCAGAATTACATTCAGCACATCCAGGAATTGTGAGAATGAAGGAAGTTGCGTGAAGTCATGTTTGGTGCCAAATATAGATATAAACATTTCTGATATTGTCAAAATTTGTCAAACCAGAAGTTTACCAGCAGCAGCACCATTAATGCCATGGTTATGGCCAGGTTCGGCTTGGACACGAGTTCACATAGATTATGCGGAAAAAGATGGTAAAAACTATTTGATCATTGTGGATAGTTACTCAAAATGGCTGGAATGTATTTTAATGAGAAGTACGACATCTCAAGCGAGACGATCACTGTGTTGAGAGACTTATTTAGTAAATACGATATTCCATGTCAGTTGGTTAGTGACAACGGTCCGCAATTTGTCAGTGATGAATTTAAGACTTTCTTAAAACGTAATGGTATCAAACAAATTCTAGTTGCACCATACCATGCTGCAAGCAACTGAGCTGCAGAGCGGATGGTTCAATCATTTAAGAGTTCATTAAGTGCTGGTTGTAATATGGACATATCTTTACAACAACGTATAGACTCTTTTCTTATTACGTACAGATCTACGAAACATCCAACAACCGGATGTACTCCCGCTAAATTTGTTCTTGGACGAGAGGTCAGAACCCGGCTGACTCTTACACCCAGAGGTAAAAACCACTGTAATCAATCACCAAAGTGATCAAAAGTCTAATCATGATAATCTAAGTGCTCTACGTGAATTTTTCCCAGATGACTCAGTTTTGATCAAAGACTCGAGACATAATGGTACCTGGTGGCCTGGAACAATTGCCGAACGAACCGCTCCCAAATCATATGTAGTAGTTTTACGCGACAGACGTGTTTGGAAGTGACACATTTATCAATTCAGGAAAGGCGATAATAGTCTCGAGGACAATGTTATTGTTGAATATAGTGAGGGAGAGAATAATAATTTTATGGAATGAATGAATGAATGAAATGGGGTTTAACGTCCTACGCTTAAGCACCTAACCTGGGCTAATTGAAGACGGGCATACGCCATACAGTGTGCTATGAGGGAATTTTTTTGCCCGGGCAGCGGCGCTACGGCCTACTCTTATATCGAATTCCAACTGCCAAGGTGTCTTTTACGTGCACTCCAATGTGTACACGGGTCCTCGGTTTTTCGTCCCATCCGAACGACTAGGTAGCTGTCCTTGTCAGGCCCTCCTTCTGCAAGAACTTTCTCGGCATATGCAGGGATCGAACACTCGACCTCCAGGCTAGCGAACCAGCGCCTTATCCACTTAGCCACCGTGATCCCCCAACCTCATGGAAATATTCAACAACAACCTATAGCAGTTGAACACAGAGATAATGTTATTTCGGATAAAACGCCAAGTTATGAACATGTAGGTCATGATTTTAATACATCAATAATAGACATACCAGTCGATACTTCAAATACACAAGATTTAAACATAGAACCAGACGAACGACCGCGATATCCAAGTGAGATGAATACCAGGTCGATAGATGCAAATATCAGACGTTCTTCAAGACTCGCGAATAAAACTGAAAGACTCATTGAAAAGTGTTAATTTTATTTCTAAGTAATGATTACAAGTGAACGATATGATAGTAACATATTTAATGTGATTTATCAGGTTGATAAAAACAATATTTCAGTTCATAATTTCTAGGTGTTTCATTTTCAGAGTAGAACTGAAATATAATTTTTGTTTGTTTTTCATAGTTAACTTTCTGATACACATAAACTATAAATCTAAGAAAGGAGGAATGTGATGTATTTACTCAATAGTATATTATGATTATATTGTACGTATCGGCATTCTATATTTTTGACAATGATTGCATACCATACACTTTACCGCCAACTATGTCACGTGATAGGATGATGTCATACATGTAGTGTAGCATGGAATGTACCACCACATTGTAAGCATGTTGCCTTCTTCACTAATAAACCTATTCTAAATATCGAAGCCTTCTACTTGACCACGGAACTTGACATTGGCGACGAGGATAAAACTAACCTGGAAGGAATGAACGGAGAAGAATTTTCAAAGGCAAAACGTATGTAAACGATAACAATTATGGCTGCACAAAATACGACGAGGTCCTTCGAAGAATTTGATGTCAGTAATGGCGACATCACAAGTTATTTGGCACGATTTACACAGCACTTCATAGCGGAAGACATTCCCATAAATAGGGATACGATTGTCAAACGACGTGCAGTTCTTCTTAGTAATATTGGGGACAAAACTTACGAAGTTTTGACGGATTTATGTTTCCCGGATGCACCTCACGAGAAAACGTACGATGCCATTGTTGAATGTTTGAAGGAACACTATAAACCACCACGGAATTAGGTTACGGAACGATTTAAATTTAATAATACCGTACAGGAGAAAGGTCAGTCAATTGCAGATTTTGCTAGGGAATTAAATCATCTTGCAACGTATTGTGAATTTCCTGCTAATAATTTACAGAAAAGTTTGAGAGATAGATTCATTTGTGGCTTAGCAAATAGAAGTATCCAGAAGAAATTGCTGTCTGATGACAAAACTTTTCGTGAGTGTGGTACATTTTCAGAGGCTGAAGAAGCTGCATCACAGAACGTTAAAACGGTGAATAATCAGCAAGGGATTCTACAGCTACCAATAATGTAGGCCTGAACAAAGTTTATTCACAACATACGACTCAACAGACTGATTACAGCGCACAGTCAAGGCACGAAGCATCTTTTCAAAAATGTGATCGGTGTGGATTATCAAACCATTCAAAAGATGATTGTTATTACAAGAAATACAAATGCTACAAATGTAAACAATTTGGACATTTGCGATCAGCATGCCCTCAACGGCGAAATGATCAACAATACAGACGATCAAAACATATCAAAATAGATCTAGAACGAGGCGAAAAGACGTACATAACGTGGAAATTGGTGATGAAACGGATAGTTCTAAAGATGAAGATGAATGTACACATGCTATTTATACGATTAAAAATAAAGTTGTCAACCAATCAGAGTGGACTTAGTCTTATCTGGTGTTACAACTACGATGGAAGCGGACACGGGTGCTTCAGTTTCTGTTATGAGCTACGAAGATTATACCAAGACTCTAGGAAATCATAAGTTGGAGCCTACCAAACAGAAACTTCACGCCTATACTGGATATATAATTGAGGTTAAGGGCCAGATTATGGTAAACGTCCAATACCAAAAATGCAGACATGTATGCACCGCCATTGATGGGACGTGATTGACTCAGTGTTCTCAAGATAGAGTGGTGGAATTTATTGTCTGAAGGTCAATACTCAATTCGAGGAATTTCTTTAGAAGAATTAAAAGAAAAGTACGCAGAAATATTTTCAGAGCAGCTTATAGGAGTGAAAGGTGTGACAGCACATCTTCACGTGAAAGAAAATGCTCAAGCGATATTTCATAAGGCACGACCTGTAGCATACGCATTACGACCAGCAGTTGAGAAGGAACTGTTACGTTTACAAAATGATGGAATCATTGAACCGGTAGACTTTAGTGATTGGGGAACACCCTTAGTGTGTATAGCCAAATCTGATGGAACGGTTAGAATTTGTGGGGATTATAAAGTTTCCGTGAATCAGCATATCAACACGGATCAATATCCTATACCCACACCAGAAGAAGTGTTTGAGAAGCTAGCAGGGGGACGCAAATATTCCAAGATTGATCTTTGCTGTGCTTATCAACAACTGATATTAGACGAAGTAGTTACAATAAATACACATAAAGGATTATTTCGGTACACAAGGTTACCATTTGCTGTGTCGTAAAGTCCTGCAATTTGGCAACGTTGTATAGACCAAGTTCTTACAGGACTGGACAAAACATGTGCTATCATGGATGACGTATTCGTAACTGGAGAAGACGACAAGGAACATTTAGAAAATCTGGAGAGACTTTTTGAACGTTTTCAAAAATACTAGCTACGTGTTAAGTTGGACAAGTGTAGATCCTTACAAAACAGTGTAATCTACATGGGACGAAAATTATCTGCTGATGGTATACAACCAACAGACTCCAAAGTCGAGGCAATACGTCAAGCCCCAGTTCCAACTAATGTTACAGAATTGCGATCCTGGCTTGGGATGGTGAAATTTCAAGCCCAGTTCTTACCAAATTTATCAACGAAACTACATCCACTGAATGAACTGTTAGGAAATCATGAGTGGAAATGGGAAACAGATTGTCAATATTCTTTTAACTTGGTGAAAAGACTTATTAGTTCAGATCAGTTATTAGTGCATTACAACGTCAAATTACCTATAGAAATTGCCACATACGCCTCACCTTACGGGGTTGGTGCAGTCATGTTTCACATAATCGATGGAGTGCGACGACCCATTGCTTACGCATCAAGAACATTGCATAAACATGAATGTAATTACTCCCAACTTGATAAAGAAGCATTATCAATTATGTTTGGTATACGACGCTTCAGGAATTTTCTCTATGGGCGACATTTTGTGATTTTAAATCATCATAAACCATTGGAACGAATTTTAGGTGCTAAAACAGCAGTACCAACATTGGCGGCGCAAAGGTTGCTGAGATGGGCGATAGAACTTTCAGCTCTAGATTACGAATTGAAGTACATATCTTCAAAGGAGAATTTTTTCGCTGATGTTCTGTCACGTTCTCCTTTACCGTGTAAACACGCTGAACGTCAAGGATCTGATGAACTTTACAATATTCAAGACAAAATATTAAGCCAGTTTTCCTAAACTAGTAAACAGATTGAAACGGCTACAAAAGTAGATCCAGTTTTATCACGAATATTACAGTTTACGAAAAGTGGATGGCCAGACGAAGTAGACGATGAACGGTTAAAACAATACTTCCAGCGTAGATTTGACTTAACAGTGGAGCAAATGTTATTCTGTGGGGATTGCGAGTTGTGTTGCCTTCGAAATTTATCTCAGAAATTTTAGCAGAATTACATTCAGCACATCCAGGAATTGTGAAAATGAAGGAAATTGCACAAAGTCATGTTTGGTGGCCAATATAGATTAAAACATTTCTGATATTGTCAAAAGTTTACCAGAAGTTTACCAGCAGCAGCACCATTAATGCCATGGTTATGGCCAGGTTCGGCTTGGACACTAGTTTACATAGATTATGCGGAAAAAGATGGTAAAAACTATTTGATCATTGTGTATAGTTACTCAAAATGGCCGGAATGCATTTTAATGAGAAGTACGACATCTCAAGCGACGATCACTGTGTTGAGAGACTTATTTAGTAAATACGGTATTCCATGTCAGTTGGTTAGTGACAACGGTCCGCAATTTGTCAATGGTATCAAACAAATTCTAGTTGCACCATACCATGCTGCAAGCAACGGAGCTGCAGAGCGTATGGTTCACTCATTTGGGAGGTCATTAAGTGCTATTTGTAATATGGACATATCTTTACAACAACGTATAGACTCTTTTCTTCTTACGTACAGATCTACGAAACATCCAACAACCGGATGTACTCCCGCTAAATTATTTCTTGGAAGAGAGGTCAGAACCCGGTTGACTTTCTTACACCCAGAGGTAATAACCACTGTAATCAATCATCAAAGCGACCAAAAGTCTAATCATGATAATCTAAGTGCTCTACGTGAATTTTTCCCAGGTGACTCAGTTTTGATCAAAGATTTTAGACATAAAGGTACCTGGTGGCCTGGAACAATAGGAACCGTCACTGAATTTGCCGCTAGGGCGGCACCACTTGTATATCGGACCAGCACACGCTGCCGGAAGTTCTTAGTTCTTATTAAAAGCAGTCATCGAAAATTATCAGTTTTAGTAACAAGTATAGAAAATGTCTAAATATGGAGATTGGACGCTAATTCGCCTAAAGGAGGAACTCAAAAGGAGAAAGGCCAAATTGTCCGGCAAAAAAGCCGATTTAATTGAACGGTAAGTTGTTTTTTCTGAACTTTTAATCAACTCCCTCCGACACGATGGAATACAAGGCCAACCTGGTTTCCCCGCAGCATGCGATGTTACTAAGAATAGAATTAAGTAAACATAGAAGGCGTCTATTGATTGGACAATAAAGAAATTATTTCTGACTTGCAACGTAGAATTTTTATGATTGGTTAATTTAACTGAAACCCAAAGTAGATTTCTCGCGATAAATATTACCAGATATTAAATTTGTGTTGTGGAATAACAATAGCTAAAGTCAGAAAAAAGGGTGCGTTGACATTGCCGTACGTAGTATGAGTACCGATACTTGCTATTTAATGACTTAATATTATTACAATAATATTGGTATTTAGCACTAGCAGACGATGCTACTGTCAGTGAGTGTCACCATCGTGGGGCGACAGTACATTCTACTTTGTTTGTACTTTATTCCTTGCCTGGCTTGAGCCTATTTTTTCTTGGGATATTTAATATTTTGTTTAACTCACCCAATAACACACTGTCACTGCATACGTTTTTACTAAAAGTATAGTAAGCTTTTATTCGAGTGACAATCCAAAACAATAATATTGCAAATGAAAATGCTAGTTATATGTTTACATTTTTTATATTTCGTCTTGTCAAGTAAGAATGTATTACTTGTTTTTTCAGGCTTCAGTCTTATGACCGAAATTTCAATTTCAACACAATTCAAGATTTGCAGCCAGACTACAAAATAGATCTACCAGGCCCAGATTTTTACAAGGACATAAACAGTGAAACGAACATTGATGGAATTGCTTTCGAATTGTCGAATTTGTACCTAAAAGAGTTTGATAAAATTGTAGACCCAAAGGGGAATCGACTTGTAGATCCCAAATTCCTGAAGTATATACGTTGGGCATTTCTTCCTACCAATAAAATGTATTTTTACAGGTCTGATTGCTGTGCAGAGATGAAAAAGATTGTCAGCTATGTTGTTGACATAAGCACAGATATCAATGGGAGTGTCATTGAAGCCCAGTGTGAATGTGCTGCGGGAATGGGTCCCTCAGCCCACTGTAAGCATATATTTGCACTTTTATACGCTCTTGGGAAATATAGTGACAACAAATCTGTGCTTACAAAAACAACCTGTACCCAAGAATTACAGTCTTTTCATCATGTGAAAAGAAAAACATGCTCACCAGTCAAGGCACAGGATTTACCCCTTTACTCAGCAAATGCTGAAAATGACATAAGAAAAGACCCTCGCCAAATTAAGCATAGACGAATGAATGGTTATAATGCTTATGTGCGTTCTCTGGTTTTAAATTATAATGAGCTAATGCTTAATGACCCTAAGATGCCATGTACACATTTATATGCCCCCGCCAATCCATATGCACTTGAACACGACCACCGATATACAAGCAAGCCACTCACCGAATTATTTGTAAATGAATTATACAAAGATTGTGACGGACTGGAAAAAAAACACAGGATCAGAGCAAGAGTATTCTGTGGCAGACTGAGAGAACAATCCGTTTAACGTCCAGTAATTTTGGCAAAATCTGCAAGTTAACTGACAGAGCAGATAAAGTTAAACTTTCAAACTCTTTAACAAAAATTATCAAAATAAATGCCCCAGCATTAAACCATGGGAGAAAATTTGAATCAGTGGCAATAAAAGAATTTGAGAAAGTAAAACAGGTGAATGTGTCAAAATGTGGTTTGTTTGTGTCAACTGATTATCCCTTTTTAGCCGCTACCCCCGATGGTACCATAGATGACCATACCATTCTAGAAGTAAAGTGTCCGTTAACTGCTTATAAAAAAAACATTGATCTGTGACTGTGCCATACCTTACTCTTGTCAATGACCAGTTAACATTAAAATCTTCTCATGACTATTATTATCAGATTCAAGGTCAACTGGCTATTGCTAAGAGAAAGGTATGCCATCTTGTCATTTGGACTCAGGCAGATATGAAGGTCATTACTGTGAAAAGAGATGATACTTTTATTGATGAAATGTTTACAAAACTCACACAATTTAACAAAGACTATTTTGAGCATGCAATTCTTGAAACATATTATTATAAAAATTACTACTGTTATAATTTTAAAGATTAAAGATACATTATGGGAGATTAGATAGTGAGTTGTCACTTCTCCCTTTAATAGTTAAATACTAGATAATGTAAAGAGAATTTGCTGTAAATTTCAGTCAAATCGATCCACTATGAATAAGCAATCGAAAAATTCTGCATAGCCTCAATATCATTACTAACGTCTGTGCGACACAAATCAGTCTCAATTATGCATTTTATTGTTAAATTGAGAAGGAAAGTTAAGCAGCAAATAGGATCATAATCCACCAAATATCGCAGGCTATCGAGAGTTGATTATGGTCTTGAACTGGATACCGGTACTTTAATTAGTCAATGTCTAATAGTATATAACATTTCAGACCTACAATAGGCAGATTTAGCTCTTGCATTATGTATGTTTAATGTATTATAGTCCTAACTATAAACAATGTATTGTGTGTGTATTGTTTCAAATACAAAATAAATCACTATTTAAAACTTTCAGTTACTTCATTTTATTTTAACAATGGGATGGGACTATGCATGGTCTAAAGTTGCATAGCATATAGCAGATAAATATAATGTCACTTGCTAGCTTTGTTTCGCATGCATTTAATGGTGATTTCAGTATTTTGTATGTTTTTCCAAGGTGTATAAGACGTTCTACATGGACTCGTTTTGAGGCTATCTTCCTATCTTTTAAGACTGTTTTATTACTTAAACGGTTCTTTTTTTTTTAAAGAACTCGGGTATGTTCACACCAATGTCATATGGACAAAAGATGTCCTGAACATCAAATCCCTTGTCGGCCATGATTGAATCTTTAGGGTCCAACTTCGTAATGAGGTTGTCTCGCTCTATAAGCTGTCTATCACTACCTGAGCCACCGTACGAATCCGGGATATGTGACACAAGTCCACTTGGTGTTATGCCAAGAATGCATTTTACAGTATTTCGATTTTTGTAAGTACTGAATGTTCTCTGCTGAGCCACTGGGTGTTTAGGTCGATCAACTGGGCACTCGAGACCATCCAATATAATTCTGGTTTTAGGAAACTTGGCTCTAAAATCGGTTGGCATAAAAAAATTAACCAAATCTCTGCTAGGCCAAATGTCTAATTCTCTCCATTGAAAGGACATAAAATTCCACCAGGTGATATAAACATTGGAAACAGTTGCTGGTGATACATCAAACATTCTCGCAAGTTCAAAATTTGGTGTATGTCGTCTAAGCTTCATTAGCGACAAAAACAAGCAATTTTCAATAGATAATTGTTTACAATAACTATGTCTATAATTGAGGTCATATGCAGCCGGACCAAGAGTATTCAAAACAAATCTAAAGCGATTGTGGTTGTTTAATCCTGTATAATACATGATTGCTTCGGGGTCATCTATAAATCTGTCTATGCCAAAAGGGGGAGACTTATCACTATCAGTCTGTGTTTTTTTATTACAAAATGTTGGCGGACCAAAAGAGTCTTCAACCAGACAGGAATCAATTTCCATATCTATCACCACCTCATTTTCGAAATCAGGCGGTTCACATGTTTCCACTGGTAGTGTATAATCCGAAGATCGAAGATCGCAGACCTGTATAATCCGAAGATCGCAGACCCCCTATACTATATTCCGCAGACCCCAACTATAATCCGCAGACCCCCTATACTATATTCCGCAGACCCCAACTATAATCCGCAGACCCCCTATACTATATTCCGCAGACCCCAACTATAATCCGCAGACCCCCTATACTATATTCCGCAGACCCCAACTATAATCCGCAGACCCCCTATACTATATTCCGCAGACCCCAACTATAATCCGCAGACCCCCTATACTATATTCCGCAGACCCCAACTATAATCCGCAGACCCCCTATACTATATTCCGCAGACCCAACTATATTCCGCAGACCCCCTATACTATATTCCGCATACCCCAACTATAATCCGCAGACCCCCTATACTATATTCCGCAGACCCCAACTATAATCCGCAGACCCCCTATACTATATTCCGCAGACCCCAACTATAATCCGCAGACCCCCTATACTATATTCCGAAGACCCCAACTATAATCCGCAGACCCCCTATACTATATTCCGCAGACCCCAACTATAATCCGCAGACCCCCTATACTATATTCCGCAGACCCCAACTATAATCCGCAGACCCCCTATACTATATTCCGCAGACCCAACTATATTCCGCAGACCCCCTATACTATATTCCGCAGACCCCAACTATAATCCGCAGACCCCGTATACTATATTCCGCAGACCCCAACTATAATCCGCAGACCCCCTATACTATATTCCGCAGACCCAAACTATAATCCGCAGACCCCCTATACTATATTCCGCAGACCCCAACTATAATCCGCAGACCCCCTATACTATATTCCGCAGACCCCAACTATAATCCGCAGACCCCCTATACTATATGCCGCAGACCCCAACTACAATCCGCAGCTTTGTGTTACGTGTAGCTCTAGCTGTCATTTCCTGATTCCGCCAAATCTATCATCCACTCAAGACAAAAAGATAACAAACACGTACTTCCAACAGTGTTTGTATACAGAAAAAAACAACACTTAGGCCTTCAACCAAATCCACTTCAATGGATCAACCACCTGTAGTCTTGAAAAGGAAACGAACGCCTGGTCAGTGATGGTGATACGATCAACAAGGTAAACAGTAAGCTAGGCCTTTGCCTTTGGCCTTTTTGGGCTAGCCTACTAGTACTAGTAACTATTACTTCTTTGTAATATTATTACTCGCCAGTAGCCTAGATTAGAATACGTCCCGTCGAGTCGAATGTCTCCCTACACCCAACTCATTAAAATATCTAAAAATGCCATGAGGTGTTGAGGGCGAGGCCTATTTCATATTTATAATTTATTGTCATACTATAATTTTTAAAAGCTTTTTCCTAGCATATCCAGTACACACAGTCGACTGTATTATTTAATTGTTATTATTTAGGCCCAGTAGTATAGTGTATTCATATAGTCAAAATACTAAAAAAAATAGCTAGGATTGCCAAAAATAAAATCAATCAAGGCCTTGTTCTTGTTCAGTTGTTTGCAATTCACATCATTCCACTACTCGGCTTTTGGCTCAAACTATCACCAGAGTTTAATAAGTATTATGCAATGGAGGTGGATGTGCCTTGGGGGGGGGGGGGATTTCATCAGGTTCATAATTTAGAAGAGGCACTAGGCCTATAGGCCTACTACTGGTACTAGCCTGTCACTCTTCTTGCCCCAAAAAAAACATTTAATGATGGATTTAGTTTCGAATTATTGAAAATAACCTTAGTTAGACTCACCTTTTTTTTGAAACTTAAACAAATGTCTTACTAGTATTGGTATTGATTAATATTATTAATAAGTAAATTTATTAATTCTCAGAAAAACAAGAGAAAAGAGTGTAGAAATTTTGGAAGCCGAGCATTCAGCACGAAAAAATTGATGGAATGAAACAGTTATCTGTAAGTTAAATATGATATTTTATTCTTTTTTTAAAAAAATGTACTGATATTGAATTACTACAGCACATTTTTGAATAAAATCAATACTGTCACACAATTTTACTATAAATAGTTCAACACATACATGTACAAACAGTCAAACAAGTCCTGAGACTGTAGTGATAGGCCTACATGTACATGCTTCAAACAAAATGAAACACAGCAAAAGTCTTAGTGAGAAAAAAATTTCTCATATATATATGTTACATATTTCAATCAAGTGATCTTTTGTTACATTTTTAAATGATGTGTTCTTTTCTTTTTATTTCAGTCAACCCAGCATGATCATGATTATTTAAGTACAATCGGAACAGGTAGACTGGCCAATGCTATTGATAATTTGACAAGTCAACATCCCGAGTTTTCTATATTATTTATATAATTTAAAAGTTAATGACAATTTATTTCGATATTATACTGGTTTTCCTACTTATTCAGTGTTTTTAGCCTTATTTAATATGATAAAGGGAATAAAACTGACGGATATAATTTTTTTAGTAATCGGTGCAAACTAAAGGTTCCTGTTTTAAAGATTTTAATAATATTACAATTACTATAGATAGTACAGAGACATTCCTCCCATGATGAAGTAATGTTTTGCCTGATTTTACTATTGTGTAAATATTATGTATTTTGCTGGATGTTATGGTACATTTTCGATAATAAAACCAGTTTTTATTTTAACTTTGTTTTTTTTTGTTAATGATTCAATTGCATTAATTTAAGAGTCAGTACAGCAAAGAAAGTCATAAAGTCATGATTATTTGTATTTTGTCTCCAGCTATCAAGATATTTTCTAATATCGATTTTTGGGGTAATAATTCTGTGACTATATAGGCCTATCCGTAATAAAAGATGGTAGGCTACTAATTCAACTGCATCCAAGTTATATATATCCTTAAGATCGGAGGGTCCAAATGTTTACAAGGGTTTATTATTTACGGGTCAGAATAAGAAGAATAAGTCTTTGAAAAAAAAAGAGAAATGAATTGTTTTTCAATAAAATAAATTGTGGTGTCTGTTCGGAAAGGGGGGGGGGGTATATATATTATTTTAAAAAATAACTTAATTAGTTTTTAAAACTTACAGCCAGAGCAGTTTTTAAAAAAAAATGTATTGGAAAATAAATGAATAGAAACATCGTCTAGGCCTATTTATTTTTGTTTTTGCTTGTTTTGGTTTTTTTTTAAAACAATTCTCTCCAAATATGTCCAACATTCATTTACGGATTGGCGAAATATATTTAAGTTTTTTTGTTAAAATCGCTTCATACATGCATCGCATTTTCCAATAGGCCTAGGTCTATATTTATTTATGAACGGCGAATTCCGAACATACGACGGCTGATATGGACATACAAAAAGCAGCATTTTCCTACTTCGAATTTTCACCCAGCTCATTTTTATTGTTCACCCAAAGAATGCATACTCTTAAAGGGTGGGGGGGCATATTAGCCGAATCAAATGAAGGCTATTTATTTAGTAGACGGGTCATAATACTTCACTTGGTCGCCAAGAAATGACATGACATGTTACTAAAAATAGCCCTATCGATCGAAGCATTTTATGATATGTTCCGACATAACACAATTATGTATAATTATATTAAAAATGTGAAAAGGTACATTATTTAAAGTTACATCATCAATTGATAATAACTAATTTGAAGAGGGGAAAGTTCAGTTTGTATGTATTGACTTATTGTCACCGACGTCAAGTTGTCAAGCGAAGCCACAAATAATATTGTTAACAACGTAAAGCCCCCCTCAACTAGCGCCACCAGTGGCGGAGTTACCTCCCTTCAACAATGACGAATAGGTGAATACTATATTCCACAGACCCCAACTATAATCCGCAGACCCCCTATACTATATTCCGCAGACCCCAACTATAATCCGCAGACCCCCTATACTATATTCCGCAGACCCCAACTAGAATCCGCAGACCCCCTATACTATATTCCGCAGACCCCAACTATAATCCGCAGACCCCCTATACTATATTCCGCAGACCCCAACTATAATCCGCAGACCCCCTATACTATATTCCGCAGACCCCAACTATAATCCGCAGACCCCCTATACTATATTCCGCAGACCCCAACTATAATCCGCAGACCCCCTATACTATATTCCGCAGACCCCAACTATAATCCGCAGACCCCCTATACTATATTCCGCAGACCCCAACTATAATCCACAGACCCCCTATACTATATTCCGCAGACCCCAACTAGAATCCGCAGACCCCCTATACTATATTCCGCAGACCCCAACTAGAATCCGCAGACCCCCTATACTATATTCCGCAGACCCCAACTAGAATCCGCAGACCCCCTATACTATATTCCGCAGACCCCCTTTAAAGCTTCAATTTTTTTAATTTTTCACACTTTCAGAATTCCTAATACAATGTTGCAAGGTCACAGTAATTTGACTTGATGTCCAAAGCTTTGAACTCGATTGATCTTTGACTTCAAAGGACTGACTCGGCATTACTATAACGAAAATTTCATCAGATGGTTCATATATTGCCCTTATTCACTGGGCTATATAGAATATAAGCCCCTTTGACACACTCTGTCCATGTATTACATAAATTAAATTTGATTCTCTTGAGAGAGGGTTTACAATATTTATTCTTATGTTTAGAATACCTGCCCGAATTTCTGTAAAGGAGGATAATAATCTTAGTAAATTTTCAAATTTTAAATGGAAAGACATTTCAAATTTAGAAGAAATTGGGAGTGGTGCCTTTGGCACAGTGTTTAAAGCATCGCATGACGAGAACGTTGTTGTTGTAAAAAAAATTATCGGGGAAGGCGAATTCTACAAAAGTCGAGTTTCAAAAGAGTGTTCTTTGTAGGAAAACCAGTATAATATCGAAATAAATTGTCATTAACTTTTAAATTATATAAATAATATAGAAAACTCGGGATGTTGACTTGTCAAATTATCAATAGCATTGGCCAGTCTACCTGTTCCGATTGTACTTAAATAATCATGATCATGCTGGGTTGACTGAAATAAAAAGAAAAGAACACATCATTTAAAAATGTAACAAAAGATCACTTGCTGTGTTTCATTTTGTTTGAAGCATGTACATGTAGGCCTATCACTACAGTCTCAGGACTTGTTTGACTGTTTGTACATGTATCTGTCGAACTATTTATAGTAAAATTGTGTGACAGTATTGATTTTATTCAAAAATGTGCTGTAGTAATTCAATATCAGTACATTTTTTTAAAAAAAGAATAAAATATCATATTTAACTTACAGATAACTGTTTCATTCCATCAATTTTTTCGTGCTGAATGCTCGGCTTCCAAAATTTCTACACTCTTTTCTCTTGTTTTTCTGAGAAATAATAAATTTACTTATTAATAATATTAATCAATACCAATACTAGTAAGACATTTGTTTAAGTTTTAAAAAAAAGGTGAGTCTAACTAAGGTTATTTTCAATAATTCGAAACTAAATCCATCATTGAATGTTTTTTTGGGGCAAGAAGAGTGACAGGCTAGTACAAGTAGTAGGCCTATAGGCCTAGTGCCTCTTCTAAATTATGAACCTGATGAAATCCCCCCCCCCCCCCCCAAGGCACATCCACCTCCATTGCATAATACTTATTAAACTCTGGTGATAGTTTGAGCCAAAAGCCGAGTAGTGGAATGATGTGAATTGCAAACAACTGAACAAGAACAAGGCCTTGATTGATTTTATTTTTGGCAATCCTAGCTATTTGTTTTAGTATTTTGACTATATGAATACACTATACTACTGGGCCTAAATAATAACAATTAAATAATACAGTCGACTGTGTGTACTGGATATGCTAGGAAAAAGCTTTTAAAAATTATAGTATGACAATAAATTATAAATATGAAATAGGCCTCGCCCTCAACACCTCATGGCATTTTTAGATATTTTAATGAGTTGGGTGTAGGGAGACATTCGACTCGACGGGACGTATTCTAATCTAGGCTACTGGCGAGTAATAATATTACAAAGAAGTAATAGTTACTAGTACTAGTAGGCTAGCCCAAAAAGGCCAAAGGCAAAGGCCTAGCTTACTGTTTACCTTGTTGATCGTATCACCATCACTGACCAGGCGTTCGTTTCCTTTTCAAGACTACAGGTGGTTGATCCATTGAAGTGGATTTGGTTGAAGGCCTAAGTGTTGTTTTTTTCTGTATACAAACACTGTTGGAAGTACGTGTTTGTTATCTTTTTGTCTTGAGTGGATGATAGATTTGGCGGAATCAGGAAATGACAGCTAGAGCTACACGTAACACAAAGCTGCGGATTGTAGTTGGGGTCTGCGGAATATAGTATAGGGGGTCTGCGGATTATAGTTGGGGTCTGCGGAATATAGTATAGGGGGTCTGCGGATTATAGTTGGGGTCTGCGGAATATAGTATAGGGGGTCTGCGGATTATAGTTGGGGTCTGCGGAATATAGTATAGGGGGTCTGCGGATTATAGTTGGGGTCTGCGGAATATAGTATAGGGGGTCTGCGGATTATAGTTGGGGTCTGCGGAATATAGTATAGGGGGTCTGCGGATTATAGTTGGGGTCTGCGGAATATAGTATAGGGGGTCTGCGGATTATAGTTGGGGTCTGCGGAATATAGTATAGGGGGTCTGCGGATTATAGTTGGGGTCTGCGGAATATAGTATAGGGGGTCTGCAGATTATAGTTGGGGTCTGCGGAATATAGTATAGGGGGTCTGCGGATTATAGTTGGGGTCTGCGGAATATAGTATAGGGGGTCTGCGGATTATAGTTGGGGTCTGCGGAATATAGTATAGGGGGTCTGCGGATTATAGTTGGGGTCTGCGGAATATAGTATAGGGGGTCTGCGGAATATAGTTGGGTCTGCGGAATATAGTATAGGGGGTCTGCGGATTATAGTTGGGGTCTGCGGAATATAGTATAGGGGGTCTGCGATCTTCGGATTATACAGGTCTGCGATCTTCGATCTTCGGATTATACACTACCGTTTCCACTGTCGTCTCTACCATCCGTTTTTGTGACCTCTCTCGACGAGCTTTGGCATTTGGGGTTTCTTTTTTCGTCCAACTAAATATATGTGGAACCGAAGTTGGTCTAAGACGCTTGCGCTCACCTGCAAAATAATATAAAAAAAAATTATTAACAATTTTTATACCGTCCTATCCATTATAATAATTAGTACAAAATACATAACTAAAAGGCCACATTGCAGCTATTAGCTAGTGCTTTCAGATACCGTCCAAACTTATCCAAACTTATGCTAATTTCGCACCACCCCCCAACTAAACAAAATAAATATATAGGAATGATGCATATAACTAATTATTAGTACAATAAACGTGGGTCAACACTTAATAAAGTAGGCCTATTTTAATTAGATTGACATGTTAAATCCCTAAAAAAAACTTTACAAGCCAACGCTAACGGTCAACAAGGGCCTTTTTTGAAGTTCCACTCTGTGAGTCTGTGTGATGTGTTACTGACACTCACACTGATCTAAAATAAATTCTATTCATTTTAGTTACGGTACGGTAATTGCTATATTATGAGCTGCATATTAACTTTGTTCTATACAACGACTTTACTAAATTAATACATACGGCTTTATCATACTTTATGAGTTAATTTTTATAACAATGAAATAAACGAGGCCTACGTACCGTGTTGGAAATAATCATCTGCTGAGAAATGTTCGTGGCACACCGTGCTATATTTATTCGGTTGCCATTTAACCCTCTTGATAGCAATAAGCCACAATTTCTGTATCTCAACGTTAGCTGGGAATACATGTCCACCTCGTCGGCTGCATTGAGGCACACAACAACAATTACTCGGCATTTTAAACAAATATAATGATAATAGCGTTGACAATAGATCGTTCTTCGGTTTATTTACTTCTGGCTTTACTAGGTCCGGTACCGAGCAGCGCCCTCTATCGCCAACTACTGAGCGCGACGGTTCCTATTGCCGAACGAACCGCTCCCAAATCATATGTAGTAGTTTTACGCGACGGACGTGTTTAGAAGCGACACATTGATCAAATCAGGAAAGGCGATAATAAGTCTCGAGGACAATGTTATTGTTGAAAATAGTGAGGGAGCGAATAATAATTTAATACCAGCTCAACCTCATGGAAATATTCAACAACAACCTATAGCAGTTAGACACAGAGATAATGTTATTTCGAATAAAACGCCAAGTTATGAACATGTAGGTCATGATTTGATTACATCAATAATAGACATGCCAGTCGATACTTCAAATACACAAGAGTTTTGTTTTTCTTTCTGTGACGGTTTTAATGGGTGTCCTAAATGCATTTAATATACTTCAATCCTTTTATTGATTTAGTTTTGAACTAGGCCTACTTCTGATACATTAACTATGTGGTTACATATGTAGCGGAATTTATACAACAATATGCTTGCATTCGTAATTCTTACAACATATAATAGATCATGACTCGTGCTGACACTTTATAATTATTTCTTTGGGTTGCATTCCAAGTTGTTTTCAAATATGAGTGTTGTCTGTGTCACCACAGGCCCGGGACTGTACAGCGCAGTGGACGCTTACGGCTAGCCCCCGGATCCATTCGCTCTTTTTGAATTGTTTGTTAGGTTTTTTTTGAGTATGGTGTCTTGTCGTTATGTTTGTCTTTTGTGTAAATCATATGTGCTGCAGTCCCCCTGCACTTACTAATAGAACCAGACGAACAACCGCGATATCCAAGTGAGATGAATACCAGGTCGACAGATTCAAATATCAGACGTTCTTCAAGAATCGCGAATAAAACTGAAAGGCTGATTGAAAAGTTTATTTCTAAGTAATGATTACAAGTGAACGATATGATAGATACATATTTAATGTGACTTATCAGGTTGATAAAAACAATATTTCAGTTTATAACAAAATGATTAACAGTTGTTAAGATTCATAATTTCTAGGCGTTTCATTTTCAGAGTAGAACTGAAATATAATTTTTGTTTGTTTTTCATAGTTAACTTTCTGATACGCTTAAACTATAAATCTATGAAAGGAGGAATGTGATGTATTTACTCAATAGTATATTATGATTATATTGTACGTATCTGCATTCTATATTTTTGGCAATGATTGCATACCATACACTTTACCGCCAACTATATCACGTGATAGGATGATGTCATACACGTAGTGTAGCATGGAATGTACCGCCATATACATGAATTGCCAATTTGGAAAACAGTGTGCATTGTGGGAGAGAGGTGGTAAAACTTACGAGGAGCGACCATTGCTTTGCATGGAATTTCTCTGACCAAATTTCGGATTTTACGTTGATTTTAGTGATGGGTTATATTTCAAATGATGTGATAGAGACACAGATAGTTGATGCACTAAAATTAACATAAAATAGGCGTTTATAGAAATTTGGTCAGAGAAATCCCATGCAAAGCAATGGTCGCTCTTCAAAGGTTTTGCCACCTCTCTCCCACAATGTACACTGTTTTCCAAATTGGCAATTCATGTATTGTAAGCATGTTGCCTTCTTCACTAATCCACGTATTCTACATATCGAAGCCTTCTACTTGACCACGGAACTTGACAGTTGCATTGCCTGACAAGCCAAGGGGGTTGGGATGGCCTAGTTGTCTAGAGTGTCACGCTTCGACCTCGAGCTTGCCGGTCATCACTGTCTTGCTGTTGTGGTTTTGATTCCTGGTGAGAGCGTATGTGGGTTGGAGATAGGGGCGTCTTCTCAACCTCATGGGTTTAATCCAGGTACTCCAGTTTCATCCCACAGAAAATTCTCCTTCGCGTGCGCTAAGATAATGAAAATAAAAACAAGACAACTTTACTAATATCACCTTCGGTGGAAGCGGACATTAAACACTATGAGCAACAACAATTGACAAGCCATATATTCACACTTGAATAGCAGACTTAGAATATATCTATTAGTTTAACTGCACGGTTTAAATTATTTTTCAGGTGAAGAAAGAGATGATTACAGACTGTTTGGAAAAATCATATCATATTCAGTAATTCACCGTGGTAAGTATTCTGATATCCATTCCTTTTAATATTTTAAAAGTATATAGTGATGCAGGTAGCTGCAGTTACAGTTGAATTTCGGGATGCTTTTAACTTGGATGTCTGTATTATGTCTGGGCATAAAAATGTAATATTTAATGATCAGACACCACTTTCAAAAATAATCTATCCCTGTGTCTACATTTAAGCCTAGATAGATTTTAAAATTAACAAACAGCATAGGTATATTCAGTTATTGTTGAATCTTTGATAGCAATATTGTATTATTGTAGTAATACAGTGTCATTTCAAGCATCAATAGTATAAATATACGGATATTTAACCCATATTCTGTATACCAGCTACCTATATTCTGTCTTGATATGTAACCTTATACAAACAAATTTTTGGTTGATTTTCGTTCCAGAAAATTACAATTTCAGGTCATATACATTGGTGTAAATTTAAACAGAGAACCTAATTTATTTTGTTCCTTTTAGTTCTAAAAACCTAAAACAAAATTATTAAATTTATTTTATTATGTTTCTACAGATTTAATTAATCTGTATTATTATGCCTGCTTTTTTAGGCTGGTTTATAAACATAAAAGACACCTTATTATGTAAGAGCTAAATCTGCCTATTACGGGTTTTAATTAGGCTTTCATGTTATATAAACTTATTTAGACATTTTCTTATTACTTGACAAGCCTATAATTAACTCTCCAGCAGATGTAAATGGATTCAAATACAATCGCAATTTAATGATTTAATTGAAACCTGAAGAGTTGAGGTGGAGTCTGGATGAACTAATAATTTTTTATCAAAACTTTAAGCATCGCTCAGAATAACTTAATTTGAGTGAACAGTCAGCTCTTTATCTAATTCTTGCATAATTTATCTGGAGCAGAAAAGTAGGATTTTAAACGCAATTTTATAATTTATCTTTAAGGACCAAAGCATTTCATCTTAACATAATTGTTTCTTTTTATTCAATGTAAAGGTCCAGTGCCAAGATTCTTCTCTGGAATCCTGTATAATCTAATAGCTTTTGGCTCTTGCGAACCAACATTGGATGATATAGTTGATCATCAAATCGGAGAGCAAATGAAAGAGGTATTTCGAATGCTAGTATATTAGATAAGTTTATAAATTTAAATGTTCAGTAGTAAAATTCAAATGCAGATCTTTTCTGTGTTTCAAAGGGATTGTATCATACGGTGGGTGCCGAATTTAATTGTATTTGAAAATGCATATAATAGCTGGTGTTTTGTTGTTTTATTATATAGATTCAAGGGGTTTTTTAAAAAAGATTTTAACAGTTGTCAAGGGCAGAAGTTGTTATAGTGTTACAAGAAGCTGCACAGCCTCTTATTAGCCACGTCGCCTTTTTGGGAGCTATACCACTTATTTTCGATGTTAAAATAAAGAAAGTCTGGTCAAAGTACTAACACGATATTTTGTTGTGGATAGGGTAAACAGAGTGCTGAATCAGTGAGTGAATGTTTTTTGGATCACTTTTTATCTGATAAATTGGTGTTCCTGGACGTGGAAAAGCTACAACTTTTCCATAGTGAGGTGAAAAAGTGATGTCCTCCATGAGTCAATGCATGTTAATCCATAGGCAATTAATATCAGAAAAAAAGAAGAAGGAAATGCTGTTCGCCTGGGAAATTTGTTAAACTTCCACATTGAATGACTGATTATAGAAATATGAATATAATTCATCTCTGTAATAAATATCTTAAAACAACTAATTTCAACTTTATTTTAGGTTCTTTGATGGGATGGATTCCTTGGGCTTAAGAAAGGGAATAATTAAAAATCCAGAAGTCATGAGAGAACTTTTTGTTTTCGCTAATGAAAAACTGACCTCAATTAATGTTGATCAGCTGTTTTAGCGAAAACATCTTTTCGCTTGAACTGGAGTTAAACAGCTATGCTCATTGGCGAGATTTTCTTCTGGATCTTGAAGGTATTCATCCTCTATTTAAGTATATTTTTTCTGTTTTTATACGCCCACAGTTCCATGTGGACGTATATTGTAGTTCCCCCTGTCTGTCCGTCCACAATTGTTTGTGGAATCTCTACAGGTCACAATTCTTATCCGATTTTGACGACGTTTTAAAAATAGGTTTATCCCCAAAAGATATTGTCATGTATCGGATCGAAACTTCATGGATAATGGCCCCTGATTGTACGAAAAATCAAGTTTTTAGCTTGTGGACCCTATAAAGGTCACAATTTCAAACCGATTTGGATGAAACCTGACATGGATGTTAATAACCCAAAGATCTTGGTTCCTTTTTCTATTTGCGCCTATCAGAACGTAACTTCCCGAATTATGGCCCATGATTGTCCGAATATTCGCCTATGGTCCCTCTAGAGGTCACAATTATATTCCGATAAAAATAACGTTTGATTATATCACTGTTACACCCTAAGGAAGGTTGAGTTCGAATTTAAAACATCGGACGATAATTGCCAGATAAAATGGCTGCCGTTTGTACGCGAATAGTGTAAAAAATATGGTATGACATGCATATTTATATCCCAAAGATCTTGGTTCCTATTGATATTTGCGCCCATAGGAACGTAACTTTCTGAATTGTGTCCCCCGATTGTCCGAAAAATCGCCCATTTTAGCTTGTGGTCCCTTTGGAGGTCAAAATTATTATTCAATTTAAAAAAACGTTTGGTATATCAAAGCTGTGGACCCTGTAGAGGTCACAATTTTAATTGGACTTTCATGAAACTTGAAATGCATATTTATAACTCAAAGATCTTGAATCATTTCGATATTTGTGCATATCAAATTGTATCTTAATGAATTATGGCCTTTGATTGTAGGAGAAATCACTTTCGGTATTGCTCGTTCTCTATCCATTTCTCGAAAATGTGGGCGTATCATGCCTGGCAGTGCCAGCCTATCTTTTCTGATATTTCTGTTGACTGCTCTTTCTCAGACAAATATAACTATTTGTGTTCATGGCTTTTCGAACCAGTTTCATTATTTCGATTTGAAGATATATCGGTGGTTGGGGTACAGTCTACGTCTTTGGTTTCTAAATGATTAAAATATGTGTTACCACAGTCACCAGTATTTCCTCTTGCTCTGCTAGGTTAAACGGCGCCTTGAAAATTTATCAAAAATTTGCTATTTGTTTTGCTACAACTATAAATAATAGCGTATCCTATCATCATGTAAGATATAGGGAATGTATATTCTATATTATTTTAAACTGTAGTGTTTTCCCAACAAAAAACGGGTCATATTTTATTTTGTACTATTTTAACATAATTAAAATGGTTTTATTAAACCGACAAAACCAAACACAGCTTGTTTCTTTTTATTTACTGTCTAACAAGGCCTAACAGTAGCATCAGCAAATAGCATTACGGTATTGTAGCGGCCATCCTGGATTTACAAGCAATGCATTTGTCACAATAACACAAATCGGATTCATCATATACATTGTTTTTATATTTAAAGATCAGAAGGATGTTGAGGGTCTTGGGTTGTTTCAAGATAAATATGTCATTGTTCCTGCTTAATAAGGCTTCTAACAACTAAGTTGTCAATAAATGTGTTAGACCCAACTTCATAGCTGTCTCATTAAAGAACTTGGTATTTATTGACCCAGAGGCAATAAAACCTACAAGTGCAGAAACTTTGCCAAATCACCTAAGGAATTAATGCTATAGCGAAAATTATGTAGATTTTCCTCTGCTATATTGGATTTTAAAATTACAGAACCCTGTTCGAACAGAACGGCGTGTTTACAGAAATTATGAGATGTATACATTGTACGATGACAAATTCATGAGCAATCAAGAACGTTTAGAAATCACAAGATCGACTTATACAAATATTTAGACATAAAATACATCTCGACTTACTATTCTTTTCACAATCATTCTGGTGCCAGACAGAAGTGCACAGAGGAAGATTTAGTGAGAAAACTGGAATTAGTCATTAACAGATCATATAATTAGCTGATTTATTTCTATACTTTAACGACTCAGATTTCATACAGGATCTCTCCAAGAAAAGGGCAATTCTTGTATAATGATGACGTTCTTTCATTAAAAATCTGTTATACAAAATTGACAAATCCGAAACTAAACCAAAAGGGATCACTTAATGTTCTCAATCGTTAATTAAGTGTAATAAACCCAATCGTTTTTTTTTTATATAGTTCAACATTTGCCATAGTTACATAGTTATGCTGTGCACTAAATTAATATATCCACACATTGGGGTGGAGGGGGTGGGGGTAGAGAAGATGGCCTTGTAAAAACAATTGTTTTGTTAAATATCAATATATTTTTGATAAGAGCGAACAATATTTATTTATTGAAGTGTCAAATAATAAATGGACAAAATTACATGTTAACCAAGCAGTTTTCACTTAAAGCTGCAACTGTCAAGTGTCTACATATCAGCTTCGGCTCACAAAGAATATTGATTACCAGCCGTGGGATGATATGAGACGCTGTGCACGCGCAACGACGTCATTGCTGTAGTCATTTCCTGTTGTACCAATGTCCATACGAGCAACAGTAGCTACGTTACCAACTCCAGCATTGTAAGCAGAAACACCACCTAACGAGAATTTTGAAAGAAATGTTGTTTTTAATAATATAAAATGATGCACCAAAGCATCGGTGAATCAAATTGCTCATGTCTAAGCAAACAAAGTCCATCAACGAATTCAGTTAAGACATTCACCAAAAGGCCAATATCGGTTCTGAACTTAACCCTTGAGAAGAAACAAGTACGTTCATTGGCAGTCACATTGGCTAGCGGTTAAAATTGCAGACAACATGAACATGAAGGCTAAGAAAAAGGACATAAATATGACTGTTTTCCCCAATTCATGCATGCGTTAATTCCATGCATTCATTCACATAATAAAGAACCGTTATAAATCAATAGTACTTTTGTGGGCACACCACTATCAGGGCTTTAAAACCCCGAGGAATTTTCTCGGCAAATACCAGGATCGAACCCGGACCTTACAGTCATCGAACATTTTAAGGTATGGGGATGGGGGTATAGTGGATTAATGCCTGTGTGTGTAACCATAAGATATGTCATTGCGGTAAGTGACGTGGTGTCGATTCCCCGATCGGACGTGGCTCCAAGAAATTCAATTAAAATTTGACCGAATCCCTCTAAACATCATGTAAACTAGTCTCGGTCATTCCAGCCTATCTATTTTGACAAGAACGACATAATTACGTCCGTTCTTTGTATCTTAACTGGTGACCGTCCGTGCATACAGTTCACACAGTGAGTTATAGAATGTGACCCAACTCACATTATTTCCTCCCAGTCAATCAAAACACTTAGTCGAAATCGAGACAATAAAACCTGGAAATTTTCGAATGAACATATCAGACATAGAAAATCTAAGTAAATAGCATACCCTGCATTTGTTGTTCAGCAGACCATGTCGGGTGTTTACTTTGAACTTGTTTAATAAATGGTACCAAAATAACACGTGTCATCATGTCAATGTGTGCACAACTGTCCCAACCATATTTTGTACATTGAGAACCAAGTCCAGATGCATGCAAATCACACTGAAATAAATGTGAACAAGAATGGTTTCTTTATTATAAATTCTGCAAGGTTTCAAACATATTTTGCCAAATACATAATATGAAATGCCCATCAATCGTTATAGTTCGAGTTTGGAACGACTTGGAAACAACAAACACAAAATAAAGTGCATCAAAATTAAGTATATAGTAGTAGAGTAACGAGTTGCAGTAGTCGAAGCCTGAGGTCACCAAAGATTTGACCAACAGTATTGTAGAGTCATCTTCTAGGAAAATGCGGATCCGTCTAATTTTGTGAAGCTAGAAGATGGAAGCTTTACAGATTGAAGAGATGTGAACATTCATGTTCATATGCTTATCAAAAATTACACCAAGATTTCGAACACTATTAACCAGGTTAACAAACTGTACAAACCTGCATTATGCCCCAGGCTCTGTGGTGGTCACCCCAGCCACTCGTTCTATACAGGAGTGCGCCGCCACGAGTTTCTCTACTGGCAATAGCAGCAATAAGAGCTGGGTGAATACCTGTATACAAAAAATAACATACATTGCCGCTAATTGCGGATATCCAATTCGAACCCTTAATATATTATATGTTACCTTCTAGTTTATATTTAGCACATTTATCTTAAATTTTCTCCCATGTGGAAGCACCCCCGGAGCTTTTCAGATCACCAGAGATGCTTCCCTCGACCTCCCGTGAAATATTGTTTTCCTCGAGGCATCCCCGATTCAAATATTCGCAAAGGATAGTCAGCCAGACATCGCCGATGCTTCGGTGCGAAAGGGCTAACGTGCGCTTTAAATCATAAGGTCTGAGTTAAGTGGCGTGTGTCGCCTACCCAACTTCGTGGGGTTTCTACGGGTCCTCGCACTACTAAAGACTTACGCGCAAGCGATTTATAGACATAAATAAAACTGCGTGTTAGTCCCGAAGTGACCTTGTTTGAGTCTAGTGGGCGTTCAACCCAATCTCTCTCTCTAACAGGACCGAGCGTGGGGAGTATATGGGCGAAAACCAATAGTCGTGCCGTGTGCGTAGTGTCAGTGCGCGAGTAATACCTGACGTATGCCCAAACAAGTAGTACCATTGTGTCCCAATTCCTACCAATGCTGCCCATTTTGGCCGCGCATTGCGCCGTCAGTGCGTAACTCATGGGTGTACAATGCACAAACAAGGCTTTACCGAAATGGCACGCCTTGCCACGACGAAATGTGCCGCACTGCGGTGGCAAAAATCGCGCGAGTGTCATCGTGACATGAGAAAGGGTCAATTCAATTAGTAATGTGCATTAAACTAATACATTTTGCATGGTCCATAACTGTAAATGAAATGTAATGTGGCCTAACATCCTAGTTTTCTGCACCGACTAGGATAATAAGGACTGGCAAATATCTATTAATTAAACCATACTATTGAATAAAAATAAAATAAAACCAAGTACGAACAATCCAAACCATTAGACAAAATTCGAAGTTCTTAAAAAACGGTATAGGCATAATAGTGTAATCAGGCAAAATAGTGTAATCAGCATATGGACTGTTCACCGTGTACAAAATACACGGTAAACAGTGGTAACAGGTGTCCGAAAGAGTAAGCTTACCTGCCATAGTTGCATCCAATCTATTAGGCGAAATCTCGGTAAAATAGCGTGATTGGCCAATGAACTATCGATATGCAAAATGCACGTGATGAACAGTGTTAACGATGTAGTGGTCATGTATTATCAGGGAGATACGCGTCAATTAAATATGTCTTGAATAATAGTCGAGAGAGACATGCAATATTTACCAATCAAGTCAATATGAAGGCCATAAAACTTTTGAAAGGTTTTAATAAGTTTACTTCACAAGTATCCCTTGAATGAAATGTATAAGTATACTGTAACGATGCTCTTAAATGCATTAGCGGTTCAGCCTAGCTTACTTGGAATACGGCTATAATACTTCGATGTTAAAGTAGCTAAGTCTCTAACTCAATAGCTTCTAAAGTCTTACACGTTGAAAACACGGATTATTTGTCAACTCAAACCAACATTGATGTTGTGATCTTAGCTGGAAAAGCTAGGCTACTGATATCCAATATTTAAAACAAAATAAACATTTATCGTAAACAGATAAAACGAGGCTAGACCATAGATCGTATGTAATATGGATAACTGACTCTGCAGTATCTGTCATTGGACGATAAATTATGTTGTACATCGCATGCGCGTAGTTGACATACTGTTAGTTACTTCCGGTAGAAGGTCTGGCTATTGTTTTATTAAGCAGTGTCGTATGAGCTGATATTAGATTATTCTTTTGTAATAATTGTACTTAAGGTAACGACTGGAAATATTTGAGACAACTTTCCTATATTAATGAAGTTAATAATAAAACGAAGACGGTATTTTTTACTTCATTATTTCTATTTTTAAAACGTACTTGAATTATAGATCCCATATACTACGGGCAATACTCACCTTGCTGCATATAAACTGATATTTGATGTTATTATTTTGTACCATTGTAATTTATATCTATATTTGATAATATACTGTTCTTTAGGCCAAATTTGCATTTTTAATTTAAAATCGTAAGGTTTTTGTTTCAAAAATATCCCTCAAAATGCAATTACCAAACAAGCGATTCCGTGCAATATACGAGTTATGTCCCTTGATTACTACTTCCAAACTTGCTCGGAAATCGTATTTTGAGGGGTATTTTGACACAAAAACGTTACGACTGTAAATTAAATATGACAATTTGGCAAATATCGATATAAATTATTGTTTTATAATTTGAAATAATGGTGAATTTGGGTTGATTTAGGTCGATAGTAGTAACTAGTGATATGTGATCTATAATTAATGTACGTTTTAAAAATAGAAATAATGAAGTAAAAAATACGCTCTTCGTGTTAATATTAACTTCATCAATATAGGAAAGTTGTCTCAAATATTTCCAGTCGTTACCTTAAGTACAATTATTACAAAAAAAAATTAAATATCAGCTCATACGACACTGCTCAATAAAACAGTAGCCAAACCTTCTACCGGAAGTAACTAACAGTAATTCGACTTCGCGCATGCGCTGTATAACATAAACGACCAGTCGGACTTCCTTCTAGTACAGTTCTATGGCTAGACATATCCCAAAACTCCTGTCAAACGATAACGCCGTATCTTATGTGGTGGGCATGCGCAGTAGACTTGAATAACCAGACACTAGAATTGTCTATTCGGTTGAGACTCCTGTCGTATTTCGCTGGACATAACTGATTTGAAATTAGTGTCAAAACGGAAACAATTAAATGTATATCAGTTTATATACAATCAGATTATGTTATTATATGCGTTACGACCCATTAGGGTCAATTTCTAGGTCCTAAATTTTAGCGATTTAGCTCCTTTAAATTCATGAGATTCCTTGGTCTATAAACATAGTTTTGATCAATTATAGTCTTTATCTGTCTCTCTAAAACCACCAAAAGCCCATCATGTTGCAATTATCTGATAAAATTAATGTAGAAGGTTTCAAGAAAAAAAAATTCACGTCATGTGTAGGTGATTTTCTCCTAACTCTTCTCTGTTTACTCAAAATGTTCACCAAAACTTTGGAAACAAATGTTACTGCAAACACCCATCTTTGATTTTATACCAAACTTGTAGGGGGCATAGCTGACCGTTGTTCCTAGACTCGCGGACTAAATTGCCATTATTCCTACCGGAGACACCATTATGGCGGAAGTTGTCGCTCTTTATCAGCTTTATAAAAGGATAACGCGTGTTTCCCTTTTATCACTTCCATTTTTTGAAATCTTAGTTTCGCATCTATCGTAGCAATGTTATAATCTCCACCTGCGCATAGTTTAAACAATATTTTATTCGTTAGAAAAGGATTGAACAAAAGGCAAATCCTATAGAAGTTCTTTCCCATGCGCTTGTGTTGTGATAGGCAGTATGCAAGCTATGAGAATGCAAGCGTCACGCTTCAAATTCCATTTCATAGCAATAAGATTTATCGTAACATCCAAATCACAAAATAAATGTGTTCCCTATAACATAGGTAATTTTTTCGACGATCTCTGAAGATGTTCATTTGTAATAAATAGGACGAATCATATTACAGACTAAAATTGCTTTTAAATCAACACTTGTATTAAGGCGACTGTGTTGAAACTGATTAAAAGCCATCCTATGTCTGTTAATTTTTTATGTTTCCAAAACAGACGCTTATACCGTAAATTCTCTTAGAAAACTGAAAGACACTTACAGTTGTTATTCCCAGCCTGTACATAGCAGGATTTTCTTTTGTTCAACTCTGGTAAATCAGTTTCAACCATTGTGTAAGACGCCTGAACACCTACAAATTGTTTAGAGTTTAGATAATAAAAGGACTTTATTGGAAGATATTTAATCAGAAAAATATACTACCACAATCATTAACAAGCTTGTGTTCTCACTCTTGCATTCACCCTCGAGTTCTTGCTCCCTTCAAAATGGCAACAAACCGTTGGTTTGGGTAATAATTAAAGGGACGCAACCCTAAATATGCCTATGGAGGCAGACCACCATTAATTTCCCCATTGACTTCAATGTTAATTCTGGCCTCTTTGCCCACCTCCAACTTTTCCCCAAATTTTCGTTGGACTGAATGTTTTTCACTATAGACAGAGGAACAAATGACCATATCTTTGCACTAATATTTGTATGAGGTTGACCGCCAAAATTTTGAGATACACCAACTTGAAGAAGCATACCCAAAGCATGCAAATAGTTGCCGTACTTATCACCGTAGCCAACCTGATAACTCAGTTTTCTTTCCGCCTCAAAATCATGAATATTTACCAAAACCTGGCAGAAAATATTAATTCAAACCCTCTTCTTCCATTCTAGACCAACAAATCAACAAAAATGTCCATGCAAAGGGGGAGAACGGAGAAGGAGAGAGAATTACTATAAATAGACGAACTACAATTTGTGTGAAATTTAATGGTGGTCTGCCTCCCTATGCAATATTCAAGTAATTCCATCAGATATTAAAATATTGTCATTTAGCAATAGTATATTACTGTACAGTTCATGTATCTTGTTGTCGACAAGGTATCTGCCCGTTAGTTGCCCAGAATGTTGACCGAATAACCAAACCGTCATAGACATCGTCTCGGGAATTATCGGAGAGATCGAAAAGCTTTCTTGTTACTCCGTTTCTCCCGGTGAAGCATGGGTTCATCAGTTTGACCAAGATATCAAAAGTTCAAAAACCAACAATGCGTGTCTTTGATTAAGATGTGAGGTTTAGGTTTCACCCAAAAGGTACCCGGTTAACGTCTAAATCGATAGGGGTCCTATAAAATAGAACTTAAAAAAATCCACAAAGAGATTTAGCTAGTGACTGCGAGTCGAAAATCGCATAATTTCGATACTTGCCATACCTCTCCATGTATTGCTTTTCACCTACAAAATTGAGACAGAGAGAGAAATGGGATTTAACGTCCACTCAACACAACTAGGTCATTTCGGGACTAACATATGGTTTATATTTATTTTAATAATTCGCTTGCGCGTAGGGGTCTTTAGCAGTGGGAGGAAACCGGAGGAAACCCGCGAGATTAAGAAGGCGCCACATACATGTACGCTCACACCAGGGCTCGAAACCACAGCCGCAAGCCAGAGGTGGCCGGCCAGCTAGAGGTCAAAGCGCGGTACTCTAGGCCACCCCCCCCCCTCCCAAATAAAATACATCCATAATAGCTGGTTGGCATTACTATCGCTGATCTCTAATCAATCTTACTATGCTATTATTGTTTAGTTATCACAGGTTTAGATAAGGTTCTTTATTTACTTAAGTATAAAACTTGCTTTGGTATAAATGGGCCTGGGTACACCATCGTTAGTCAGGCTTTAAATACAGGAACGTCTTGTATATTAGTTAAGTAACTGCAAGACTAAAATGTTGTTGAATCCAAACTAGGGTGTACTATCGAGTGAGGGCAAGCAAATGTCGCTACGTTCAGTGCGGTTTTTTAATGGACCCACATAATAAATTTTAAAAAAAATTATCTGCGTAGGGTGCATATAAAAAGCGATTCTGTCGATCATTTTGCTAGTTACTCTAACAAAGAAAAATTTAAAGAAAGGTAGTCCAGCCACATACTTAAATTATTACAGAGGCAATGGACTGACAAATTATTTCGTTTCAGTAAATCGAAACGTACATGTCTGATTTTTATTTTTAACCAAGCCTTTAATCTAATCCGAAAAGACCCCATTTGACATATACGTCGTTTTGGCAAAACGAAGCCGCTGTTATTCGGGTACCAAATATGGGTAATTACCTCCATGCGTGATGCGATCCTGAGATGCAGTACCTGCGCTGGCTCCAGTGGGATGAATTGCCGTAACATCGCCATAGCAATTATATCCAGCACCTGAAATATATTACACACAAATAATGAATAAGTTTTCTGTTGTTACTGGTATTTTTTATAATCCGTAAGAGACAATTTGGTTGCTTGTACGCGTTAGTTTTGCGTCAAGAGTAATTAAGTTAAAGCAATTTTTCGTAAATTCAAAGGCCATAATTTAGTAAGTTATAATCCAATATGCGCGCATTTCAAAAATGCGATTTTGTGTAGAATTATCAGGAGCCATAATTCAAATATCGACCGGAACCAAAATCAGATGAAAACTGTGACCTTTAGAGTGTCTACGAGCTAAAAACGTGCCGTTTCGAACAATCCGGAATCACAATCCATGAAGCTATGGTCCGATACATGCAAATATCAAAAGGAGCGGAGCTCTTTCGGAGATAGACCAATATATGTCAAGTTTCGTCCAAATCGGAAACAAATTTGTGAACTGTAGAGTGTCCATAATATAATTGCGGACAGACAAGAGCGATGTGAAAATGTGACCGTTTTAGAAGATTGATCTTTAACCGTGGTACCCAATTCCAATTATTACTGAATATTATAGACGTTGGCGACTATATCTGTCCATATGCCCACTTCAATATGAATTACATGAAAAGGGCTACATGCTTTTAAATTCCAGATAGATCACTTGACAACAAGCAACTGATATATTCTAACCCAGACTAAAAGCTATGCATTTGGCACTGTTTTTAGTAAACTAACAAAACATACATACTTTGCTACCTGGGTCACCAGTTGACATGGGTCACCAGTTGACAACCATGAACAGAGATAGCTAACACGGATATCTTATCTTGTAGATGTCATGAACGTCACGGATTACAAGGGAGGGTTGGTTATTTATTTAAAGAATAAACGGGAGGCACAAATCAACCATGTGCAGCGAAAAAATAAAAACATCCCAACCTTGATGATACTCCAACTTGTGATGAGGGTAACGTGAAAGGGTATTAAATCTGTTTTTCAAAACAAACGGAAGTGGACAAATTAATGGAAAATGTAGATCTTTTACGAAAACCTGACACACCCACATTGTTTAAACGTATTATGTAGTCACTCCTGTCGGTCCGACCGTTCACAATTTGGGTCACAATTTTGTTCCAATTTTGACGAAACTTTAAATATATGTTTATATCCAAACGATCTCGGTCCCTTTCGATATTTGCACAATGGCCGATTTAGATAAAATTTATAACGTATGTTAAAATCAAGAACTTAAGATGATTTAGATTTTTTTTTTTTTAAAATAGATAATGTGAAGGGGATATGCTGAAAGATAGGCTGTCAGGCAGGATACGCCCACATTTTCGAGAGATGGATAGAGAACAAGCAAAAGAGGAAGTGATTTTTCCAACAACCAAAGGCCACATTTCCTGAGAACAAGCTAACCAGAAAGTGATTTTTCCTACAATCAAGGGCCATAATTCATGAAGTTACAAATCGATGTGCGCAAATATCAAATGGAACCAAGATCTTAAGGTTATAAACATGCAATTTAAGTTACATCAAAATCGGATTAAAATTGTAACGGCAGCCATTTTGTCTTGCAAATTTGGTCGAATTTTCCCGAAATCGAACTCAATCTCCCTTAGGATGTAACGGTGATATAATCAAACGTTTTTTTTTTTAAATTCGGATAATAATTTTGACCTCCAGAGAAACTACAAGCTAAAAAGGTGATTTTTCGGACAATCAGGGGCCATAATTCAGGAAGTTACGTTCCAATGAGCGCAAACATCGACCGGAACCAAGATCAGGGACCATAATCCATGACGTTACGGTCCGATATATGCCAATATCGATGGGCGCAAATATCGACAGGAACAAAGATCTTTGAGTTATAAACATGTATTTTAAGTTTCATCAAAATCAAATTAAAACTGTGACCTCTACAAAGTCTACAACCTTGATATACCACCTTTTTTTTAACACTATTCGCGTTCAAACGGCGGTCATTTTGTCTGGCAATTTTGGTCCGATTTAGAACCTACCCTAGGGTGTAACGGTGATATAATCAAACGGTTTTATTAATCGGGTATTAATTTTGACCTTCAGAGAGACCACAAGCTAAAAAGGTAATATTTCGGACAATCGGGGGTCATAATTCAGGAAGTTACGTTCCGATGGGTGCAAAAATCTACCGGAACCGAGATCAGGGGCCATAATCCATGAAATTACGGTCCGAAATCTGCCAATATCGAAAGGAATCGAGATCTTATGGTGATAAACCTATATAGTAAGTTTCATTGAAATCGGATAAAAAAATGTGACCTGTAGAATGTTGACAAACAATTACGGACGGACAGGGTTGACGGCAATATACGTCCACGTGAAAATGTGGGCGTGTGAACAAGTTAATGTGAAGGGGATATGCTGAAAATGTCAGTCAAATTATTTCACTCGAAGCCGCGAAACCTCATTTTAAAAATTACACCCTAGCCTTGATTGCCATTGTTACAGTTGTTACGATAGTAAACAAAATCTCGATTATGCACTACGGTTAATCATCAACGGATTTAAATCAGACGAAATTAATAGTTTATATAACATTTAAGGCCTAAAGAAAACATGCAATGGCAGATTGAGCTCTTGCATAATTCCCGCGACTGGTAAGATGTTTGGAAATTATTCAGCTGTATACTTACCTTGGACGGTAGCTAATACGCCGAAAAGAAACACCCCCAGTATCATCATTAAAGTCTGTCAGACTGAACAACAGTATTATTATTTCGTGGATATTATACGGTTGTATTCCCAGGTGACATCTTCACATGTACCAACGCTTATCTGGTTTGAATCACGGGGAATAAATAATATAAGCTTCCATATTATCAAAGTAAAAAAAAATAAGGCATGTATGAAAAAACCAATAGAAAACTTGCTTTATGACAAGACATGATTGTTTTGTGGGTCTTTTCGACATACGAATTCTCGAAATCTTTTGACTCTTTTACGAATACTCGGTAAAAATAATTCCTTGTTTTCGTTTTTTGCATAGTGGAAAAAACGAGAAACTCGAATCTGTTGTTCTTTTTATATAATGTTCTACTAGTATTTCTATCCATTGGGATTGGTCTAACGCTTGCGTTTTAGTTCCTAAGATCTGTCATTGGGTCAAGCAGCATAGTTTCGAATCCAAGCTTGTATGTGACGGAGTGAGGCTGCCACTGACATAAATGACATAAAATGAAAGTTTGTTATGCCAGCTACCCTTATGTGTCTGTCTTAAAAGGTGCGCGTATCAATTCTCTCACATGTTTAAATAGGTCCCTGTGTTACAGGTTTTGTTAGAGAAGCAGAAACGAGCGTATGGAATCAACTGAGTTCAGCCGATACCGTGGCAGAAGGGTGGAATGGTTATCTTAAACTTTTGATGTACCGTGTTCATGTAGGTTCCAGTCAGTTGTGTTTATGTGGCCGTTGCATGTGCTGTTCCCGTTGTAAATAAATCCTATATGAACGAAGATGATCTCTGCTATCGGTAGGGTTACACATAGAGCAAAAGCCATGTCTCAAAATGAATTCCTCGTAGCCTTAAAAGGTTTCGGAAAACATTTAAAGGTCGTATGTATTTACGTGTTTGAATTTAGGTTCTCCGTGACTATAAGGCTGATGAACCCATAATATATGTGGGGTATACGGGGAACCAATGATGAAAATTGGCATGAAATCCAATTAATGGTTATATATCGAATTGTTTGAATTTAGGAGATTTTTGTTTTAAAAATGTCGTGTTTTTACTCTGGCCATGCGCAAGCTTTGAAAATATGAAGACTTAATTATCAGAAAATATGTATAAATTTGAAGCAAATTATCTAATTTTAAAGAAAAATTGTGATTTTACTGCAAATTTCCCAATTTTAAGTTTTTATTTCATATCTAACAGTAACAAAAATATGTCAATGTCCAATTTTGGCTTATTCAGCCCCAGAAAGCACAGCTTTCCTACAGTAAATTGACACATGGTCACACTTGGTCACATTTGGTACAGCAGATGGGTTTGTAAAAAATGTTCAAAATTGGGGAATGGCTCAATTTTGCCACTAGTTTACACAGAATAAGCATTTTTTCTTCTTCTTTGAAACATTAAATTCTTGCATTTCCTTCATGTAGGAAGCAATATCCCAGCCTTTCTAGACATTATTTACTTCATCATTCTGTTGAGAGAGAGGCTATAAAAGCCCCACCCCACCTCACCTCACCCTTTTTTATTAATGTGTTTTGAGAGATTTAATTACACCTGTGTTGACAATTAAATTACAGTAATTGGAATTTGTGGTTGAATTATGGCTAGGGATGTTATTTTGCACCAAGAAATGGTTAAATGTAAATTTCAAGGATTTCTAACCTTTTTTGTTTGAAAGTCAAACTTAGAACCATGAGACATGTCAGGCCAATGAGACCACACCCTGGTACAAAACTGGTGTAGATCTGTAAATGTCAGCTTAATGTTCAATATTTTTTATATCAAAATTTCGGATTGGTGGTTGTTGTTGCATTTATGTTGCTTATAGAACAATAAAATATAAATTTTGCTCCTTTTCAGGCCTCCTTTTTGTTTTCAATTTTGTCATAACCACTTGCTTTAGCACAAGGCTTGCAATAATAATTTGTATGATGCTTCTGAGGTTTGAGACGTTTGAACATTGAAATATTCCCAAATGTGCATTCTGTGACCCTTTTGTTAGAGAGGAGTGATCATAGACTAAAATTTGCATTTTTTATATGCCCATATTTTAATGTGGACGTATATTGTCGTGGCCCCTGTCCGTCCGTTCACAATAATTGTTTGTGAACAAAATACAGGTCACAATTTTTATTCGATTTCAATGAAACTTGACATATAGGTTTATAACCATAAGATCTCGGTTCCTTTTGATATTCGCATATATCGGACCGTAACTTCGTGAATTATGGGCCCTGATTGTACGAAAAATCACGTTTTAAGCTTGTGAACACTATAGAGGTCACAATTTTGAACCGATTTTGATGAAACTGGAAATGCATGTGCATAACCCAACGATCTTGGTCCCTTTTGATATTTGCGCTCATCGGAACATAACTTCCTGAATAATGGCCCCTGGGAGTCACACGTATTATGCGATTTAAAACAAAAACGTCTGATTATATCACCGTTACGCCGTAAGGAAGGTTGAGTTCGTATTTCGGGAAAGTCCGACCAAAACTGACGGACAAAATGGCCGCCACTTGTACGCGAATAGTTTAAAAAAATATCAAGGTTGTGGACCCTGTAGGTCACAATTTTATCTGATTTTTATGAAAGTTTAAATGCATGTTTATAACCTAAAGATCTTGGTTCCTTTTGATATCTGCACATATGGGAGCATAACGTCCTGAAGTATGGCCCCTAATTATACGAAAAATCACAATTATTATCCGATTTACAAAACCGTTAGGTTTTATCACCGTTACACTGTAATGAAGGTTGAGTTTAAATTTCGGACCAAAATTGCCAAACAAAATGGCCGCCGCATGTACTCGAATTGTGTAAAACAAATATGGTGTATCAAAGTTGTGGACCCTGTATCTTGGATCCATTCGATTTGTACCAACATGAATTATGGCCACTGATTGTAGATAAAATCACATTCTTTTTTAGCTTGTTCTCTATCCAACTCTTGTATGTTGGCGTATCCTGCCTGGCAGCCGCTGGTTTCATTCATCAAGACCTATTTTAAACCATAATTCATATTTATTGCACCTATTTCAGTTTCTATGCATATATGTTAGCCAGGGATGGTAAAACATAGCTGTTATACAGATCCCTTTGATAATCTTAGTTCTGCAACCAAAGATTAGATTCAATCTGTGGCATGGTCAGGGGCTAGGGATGCATGTTTCAGTATACATCTCTAATATATCAATTACTGCAACTGATTTGTAATTTTTCTGTTTGCATTTTGTACACATATTCTAAAAATATATTTCTTGTCAGTCTGGATATTTAAAAAAGTGGAAAATTATTGACTGCCTCCAAAAAGACCGGAGATGCACCACTGTACATAAAGCAGCATGTATAGTTAATGGGGCATAATTTTTGCAGTTATATTTTGATTTCCTTTCACCGGCACGTTGCCAGACCACGTGGAAAGCAAGTAAAAAAGGCCTTTTGGCGATACCTGAAGTCCCCCCCCCCCCTATATAAGACATTGGTCACCAATTATCCCTTGGCCGTCACCCACGAATGTAGGGCCAGAGTATTTTTAGTCTCTCTGTCTTTCTCTCTCCCTTTCCCTTTTTGTCCCCGTTTGCATGGTGATTTTTGTTGACTTTTTGGTGTAGAATCGAAAAAAAGGGTTTGAAAATACATTTTCTGCCATGTTTTGGTGAATATGCAGGAGTTTGAGGCGGAAGGACACAAGAGTTGTGAGGTTGGTTACGTTGAAATGTAGGGCCTGAAATTGCATGTTTATTTGTTTCTACTTCCAGCTTGTGTATCTCAAGTTTTTCATAGTCAACATCATACATGCTTTTTTCATAGTCAACATCAAACATGCTTTTGGACAAGAGTTTTTGTTGCCACATGTTGTTCCATCTGTGGCAAAAAGCGTTCTCCTCAACGAAAATTTGGGGAAAAGTTAGAGCCGGTCTAAGAGACGAGAATTAACATTAAAGTCAATGGGGAAATATTTAGTTACCTGTGGCCAAATCAGATAAGCTTTGGCACATGGGAATATGACACCTGTGAAAAGAACGGTATAATAGACACGAATTAATAAAATTGTTGTACTGTCTGACCGCCATTAATGATGATACAGTGGGTGTTTCTTTTGGGCGCATTATCTACGGTCCAAGGTGAGTAGTGTGCTGCTATCAACTACGGGGGGGGGGGGTCAGAAAAAGAGATAATGAAATTGTGTGAAATATTAATTATTTAAAACAGAGTATGGTCTCTTGACAGCCGTGGACCACTACAAATGCGTTGTACATGGACACGTTTCGCATGTTCTGTATCTTGAACAGGCACAATTTATTCACTCTAATAGAATTGTTTTTGTGGGACAGCTAAAGATATATGTATAACTGTGTCGTTTTCTCTCTATGTTGTGCAAGTCACATTCTGACTGGAAGTCATGCAAGATTCTGTATCTTTAGCAGGCACAATGCATTCACTCTAATAGAATTTTTTTTGTGCAACAGCTAAAGATATATGTATAACTGGGTTATTTTCTCTCTATGTTGCGCAAGGTGACAGCTGCACCAGTCATGTTTTGACCGGAAGTCATGCTGGAGCAAAGGGTATTGGTTGTGTCAAGAGTGGGTGTTGCTCGAATTCACTGCAAATAGGGAATTTATGTTCCGGAAGTGATGTCTGCTGTTTTTCTTCAAACACGTGCGGTGGCGGATCAAGTATGTTACTCTATTTTAATCCATAGTTAGAATGGTTCCTTAATGTCAAATTAGCATGTTAATTGCGTTAAGTGTTTAGAAATAATACTCCCTTTCAAGGGTGGTGTAATGTGGGCGAAGTGTAATGTGGGCGAATAGCCGGTACCCGCCAAGAAGTAAGGTCGCTTTCCTAATCTGGTAGACTGTACGATTTCCGGGTATGCCTATACTTGAGCGCGGTGATGGTGTTTCGATCGGATGTTGGCCGCACTTATCTTATCTGACACCCGCTTTCTTAATTCCCACACCTTGTAATCAAAATGTGTTTATCAGGGGGTCACTGGGTTTCAAGAAAATTGAATTTCAAATCGTAATCTGTACACACATATGATGAACAATGTAAGTCCAGGGCAAATCGTTCTAGTCAAACACCATTTATTTACAAGTTTATAATTATCAACTATATTACCATTAAAACAGCAACTCATCTAAAATGTGTCATATTCAGGTGCTGGATATAATTGTTATGGCAATGTTATGTCCATTCATCCCACTGGAGCGAGTTCAAGAACTGCTTCTCAAGATGGAATCAACTACGGAGGTAATTACATGAATATTTATTTTCATCTCGTGTTTATGCAACATTGGTCTTGCATGTCACGGATATAATTTATAGCAATTGCATTTGAGAAGCTGGACATGGCAACCACGGGGTAATGGCGGGGTAACCGGTCATTGATAAAATTGACTAAACAAAAATATAGCATAATTTATTCTTGGCAGTGGTGAAACATTCAAAATTTTTGTCTCGTTAAACTATTCCACCCGAAATACCGCTCATATATCACTTATAGGGACAATAACACTTTTGCTGGCTTGACAGGTTCCGAAAAACAATTATCCTTTTTCTAACTACTAGATGTTTAAGTGTCCTACCTGTTGTGTTAATTATGCATTATAACCTATCTTACTTGTCCAGAGGGTTCGAAAATATGTTTAAATCCAAGTTGCATTTGAAAGTGTTTACGTAAAGCTTTTCAAACCATGTTACGGCATGTAGTTGAATTTTTTCAATTTTTAAAATTAGGTGTTTTAAGATAAAATTTGTATCATTTATTAATTGGAATATTGTAAAATAGTACAATTTGTTGACCAGAATAAAGATTGGGACAAATTATTCAGTTACAACTAGAGTGATATTGGGGCTTTAACAAGATTCAGGACTAGTTTGAAATAGAAGTAGAACAGACATCGTATTTGTTATGACAAAAGTCGGATGAAATGGTCAGATCATTGGAAATTTTGTTTATCCGCGGAATAATAAACCAAATATTCCCGCTACAGATGAGTTAAGGGGCACACAAGGAATTATAATTAGTTAATGTCGTATCCTTCTGATTATGCAAAATAATCACTGCATCCGCTTTGAAATTAGGTTTTTGCATCTTGTTTTTATTGTGTATCTCACAATAATATGTGTTTATTATCGAAAATAAACCTTTTTAAGGTGTCCAGGCATCTTATAAAATGGTAGATAATGATTTAGCAGAGTTGAACAAAAGAAAATCGTGCTATGAACAGGCTGGAAAAAACAACTGTGAGTGTCCCAATTTCTAATGAATATTTACTTATGGCGCAGCTTTACAGATAATATGTCTTATCGACAGTTGCAGTCCTAATTACATACCCATCGATTAACTAACTACGAGAAAAATATTATCCTTAAATAAAAACCGTTTTGACAAAAATCCAAAAACAATTTAATGTGTTTAATACTAGTAACTAGTAAAAACTACAAATTATAGGGTAGGAATAAAGGGTCACCAATAAATTGTATTGTATGAATTTTATTGTATGCAGGTCTTCACCCAGCTGTTATTGCTGCTGTGGCCAGTAGAGAAACTCGTGGTGGTAAACTCTTGTATAGCACGGGTGGCTGGGGTGACCATCACCGAGCCTGGGGCATAATGCAGGTTTGTATTATATTACCTTGAATACTTATATATAGCTCTGTATACACTTATCTCTAAAGGAATATCGTTCACAAATAAGTTTAGGGCAGTTGATTCTCTGTGTGTTATTGGTCTTTATGAATGTAGTTTCATATTCAAGATATATGATAGAAGGTAATTTGTATCATGTTGTAAATGAACAGGATGTCCAGGATGATTTAAAATGCATATACATGTACATGTAGATATATAAAGAGGCAATGCTGTTGATGCTTATTTCAGTGTGATTTGCATGCATCTGGACTTGGTTCCCAATGTACAAAATATGGTTGGGACAGTTGCGCACACATTGACATGATGACCCGTGTTATTTTGGTTCCATACATTAAACAAGTTCGAAGTAAACACCCGACTTGGTCAGCTGAACAACAAATGCAAGGTATAGTTAGTTAATGCTTTAGACTTTCTATGGCTCATAATATGTTTTATTCGAAAATGGTTTCAACTGTCACAGCCCATATTGTTCGAACCGACAATGACAAATTTAATCTGGTTAAATTTGTACCCATTTTCATGTGGTGGGTTATGGTAGGTTTGGGGAAATAGGACTTCCGGCCTGTATTTGAAATAAACAAAGGGGAAAGTGTGTATGAAATAACTTTATTGAACGTCCGCTTTCACATGAGTGATATCGCAAACAAATACATGTTATATATACCGATGATATGTATGGTTTAATGGTCGAGAACGAGGCATAAAGTAATATATTGATACTGCACGAAGCTATTTCCTGACTAACATCTAGTTCAGTTTTATTTATATTATTGTGCGTAGGGGTCTTAATTAGCAGTGGAAGATAAACGGAGAAACCCACGAAGCTGGACAGACGACCCTACTCCTTGTCACGTTAAACCGTGGACTTGAAACCACGCCAGTTGACTCAATGACAGACATTATGATACATCGTGCACGTGCTAACTATTCGGCCATCCAACCTCCCCTGAATTTTTTTTTTTTTGGGGGGGGGGGCTTCATACACAAGTTGTCTGTTCGGAGTCAAAACGGTAAATTATTAGCTTCCGTATATGGTGTATTATTAGATCTGTTTCCTGTTCATTTTTGTTTTCGTCTTACTACCATAAATGAATTTTCAGTATACATAGTGGTATTCCATTCTTTTTTAAATGTTTCTCGTTTAGGTGGTGTTTCTGCTTACAATGCTGGAGTTGGAAACGTAGCTACTGTAGCTCGTATGGATATTGGTACAACCGGTAATGACTACAGTAATGACGTCATGGCTCGGGCACAACGTCTGATATCAGCCCACGGTTGGTAATCAATATTCTTTATCAGAGATGTATACATTTTGTAACAGTGGAATGAATTGCAAACAAACTTTAACCAACCGTTATAATATAATTTGTCCATGTATTTGCCTGTGTTCTTCTAAAGATAAATTGTTAACAAGTGTTGTTAAAGCGTTATTTTTGATTTTACCCATCCTACATTTAAATTGATATTGATATAGGGAGATGCTAATTGTTGGCCGACTGAGGAGTCCAAATTGGCCAGTTTATACAAATGAGTATTTTGGGGCATACTAACCCTAACCCTTTTAAGAGGGTAAAAAGTAAATTAGACCTAAGTTCAGTCTTCTAAAAAGGGTTAGGGTTCGGATTAATATTCCCCAAAATTCTCATTTATATAAAACGACCTCCGAAACACCCGAACCCCCCCCCCCACCCGGCCTACAATTAGCATCTCCCATTTATATACCATGTTTGAATCATCAAATGAACAAGACACCACTGTTTCCAGTCTGTTTCCTGTAATGCTATTGGTATATTTCGCAAGAGATAGGTACAATGTACTACCAACATTTGTGAAGTTTATTAACGTTGCTCCCTGTACTATCCGAACATATACATTTCTGTGTCGGACTCCTCCCCTTCCTGCCCACTCTTTTGTAGTGAGTAAATGATAGGAGTAGTTGAGGGTTATAAGACCTCACAAATATATTATGGCACAAGATTGTTTCGTACATTATACATTAATGTCTCCTGTGGAACAAAACCTGTCTCATTCCGGAGTGTTAGAGTGAGGCATGCCTAGTACCTCTAACAGCCCAAAGGATATACATAATATTTTTAAAAATGGGACATAACTCCACCAACCCAACGTATTTCAAATATTGGGTAACAGGCAGTGAGCATAATTCCAGAGTGGAAGGTCTGTTATGCACCAAAATCAAACACAATGATTTAATTATGTTTGGAAAATATTTCAGTTTCGTATAAATCGAGGGTCCACTATCTTCATATTTATGTTACATACTTTGGTAGGGGCATTTTAACGGGAAGTCTTGCTCCGACTGTCAAAAAATTCAATCTCATATATTACTTGAACAGTATTTAAAATCGAATAAAATAGCGACGATATATCGGAGATATAATTGGGATATAAGTATCCAATTGAAGTTACAGTACGATACGTGCCAAAATAGAACCCATCCGAGATTATGAGAATATAAGTCTGGATACAAATTGTGACCGGTAGAGTGTCAACAAACTCAGTGTATAATAAAGTACGCCATGCATTTCATGGTGTAACTAAATCAAATGGAACCACAAAAACGGATCAAAATAAATATATAAAAGAAACAAGATACTTTAGGATTCAGAACCTTTATATACGTTGCATAATCAAGCGAATACTGTACAAAAAGTATTATCTCTTAGATTTATTGATAGCTTTATCTTCTACATAATAGCTATACTTACTTATATTTATTATTCTAAGAAAGAGATACACTCATGTCTAAAATCAAATGATGAAAACTTACAAAATGATTGAATTATGATATATCACGAATAATCTAATAATCAGTGTCTTGGCGATAAAGAATGGTCCTATAACACATGCAAATTATTTGAAGTATGAAATTACATATTTAAATATAGAGTATTCTTTCAGGTCTAAAGGTGTGATGCATGGTAACGAATCATACGCTAAGTGCAATCAAATTGTTCGTTTAAACCATACAGGTTAAATCGGAATGTAATTTTTATGATAGCTTCAGTAAAAGATTTTAAATGCACCAATGTAAAATGTAAGTACAGTAAAAAGTTACTCTTTTAAATCACATGTTAATCGGAAATACTTGAAAACTTGAGGATTCTTCTTCCAGAGAATATAAACACTGTATATACATTCCAAGTACATCAGATGATAAAATGTGGCCGTTGTTCAAGGACTATAACTATGTACATAAATGGCGGCATTGGTATAAAATGTATAGGATTCTTCGTCTCATCAAATGTTCATGAATGCATTCAATGGGGTTTAACGTCCTACTTGTTGGCGTCCACAAAAGCTTCTAACTGCCATAAGCGTGCAATTAATTATCGTTGAAAATTTTCAACCGCTTCCTACAAGTGTATAAATATTTTGAATAAGTTGAAGTAACAAAGGGAAATAAATCTAAAAGTAAAAAGCAATTATCATGAATTATGAATAGATGAGAACTCTAGCCATAAGTACGCCCACAAGGAAATATATAATCACGGATCGACAGGCAGGTGTAACGACAAATTCCGTTTGAGGGGGGTGAAAATAACAGTATTTTGTCTTCCACACTTTGATCACTATAAAAATTGGTTCCTTAATTCAGTGTGTATGTCTAGTTCGCTATACTAAATTTTATACAATACAATTTTATAGTGCTTATACTAACTTGTTTTTAGCTATGACTATTGCGCTCAAGGTGCTGTGTGAAAAAAACCTATGCATCCTTAGTTTTGTTAAGTGAATGACTATTGGCGTTTTACCACAAGTTTGAAATCACAAAAGCAACCACCAACCTAAACAGTGAATACTGTATGTATATAAATAAAGTAGCTTGAACATTCATTACAAACTTATGACTAATGGAAGCCCTTTATACACTACTGTCGATTCACTCCTTAATTAACACAAGGATGATGAAGCAACAGCCCTGCTGCTGCTAGGATGACTTCTAGATGCTGAGGAGGAGCTTCTACTTGATGATGCAGTGTTGGAGCTGGAGCTAGAAGAGCTACTAGAACTGTCATTGATTTCATTAAAACTCGATGATATGTTTAAAGATATTTCAGAAAGTGTAGTTGGTGATTTGTCCCACACTATAGAATTTAAAGGTGCTTTTATAGCATTCACAAGTCGTCCCCAAATCCACTCCTGTAAGTCTTCTTTGGTGTAATCACACATAGTTACATGCCGTAAAATGGCGGGAACTTGGCAGTCTTCTATAAGAACGGGTACAAGCTTCTTACTTCGAGACCCTGAAAGTCACAAAAATAAATATTCAGTTATATCATTCAAAATTCGCAGTGGATATATCCCAAGACATACTGTTTTGGGGTTTTTTTTACAACAAATATTTTATGTTGTAGGTAGATTGAATACTTTCAATAAATAGTAATTGTTAGGTCACTGGGTCATGGAGAGAATATAACTTTTATATATTTCCGAACTGCAGAAAAACTATTCATTACCCACCTGGAGACAAGCAGAATGCAAACTTCGTCTGAAAATCACAAGCCTCACTTTTAAGATAACGCGGAGACATGATGATCACCATTCTTCTGCATCTATAGTTAAAGGATAACAATTAGTGAAATATTGGTATTGGTGAAGTCAGAAAATATATATAATCAATTAATGACATTGCAGCCTTTTGCAAATTTCAAATATCTAATAAATAAAACAGAAAAACAGTGCTATTATATATTCTCTTCATAAATCGGAATTGTTGACACAGACTAGACTTGTGGACGATATTCAACATTTCTAAAACATACCTGGTTTCTATCAGACTTGCATCAATAGTATGTCGTGATCCACCCGGTAAGTCGTTTCGACCAGGTACACATAATTTTAAATTGTACGGCTTAGTTTCTAAAGTTTTAATCATATTTTTTACAAACTTTAAGTCGGAACCCTCGGGATTATAACAGACAAATGCATCGTAGTACTGAGGTGAACCCTTTTCCACTGCAAAATAAATCACAATAAATTTTGTAATAATGGGAAACGGTGTCTCTTGGGGGTGGGGGACAGCAGTGTTTGCATATTGTGTCCCGTTTCTTAACTTGGGCAATGGGATAATGAACTACGAAGGCAATAATGAACTACGAAGACTAGTTGTGCGAGCATTGACACTAATACTGTGATTGCACTGAAATAAACGAATGTGCCTTGCAAGAAAATGCGTATGGCAATTAGAAAACATAAAGAGTTGACCTTGTTTTGAGATTTTAATCCTGATTGTGACTTAACCTGAAAGGCACTGTTTCGTGAAGAAAGAACGCGCCTAATGTAAGCATGTATATGTAGGAACGGAAGTTAAATTTCAGATCCTGATTGAAATATGTAATGTTGTGTTCACTGATGACAATGCTAGAACAAATTTTTCCCGAGCAGTAACATCTTTTCACCGGAATTGCGATGTGAATACAATCATATGTAGTAACATATATTTGAGAGATCTCGGGGCGTCGGGTACAGGCAGGTACAAACTGGGGATAGTTGTTCTTCATCGGGAATGACTCCAAGACTAACGGGATGGGGTGGGGTGGCATTGACTAAAGATGAAAATCCTGATCTAAAATTGTGTTCCCGACAGCGCCCCTGCGTTTGTCAAACCTATTTTACGTTTTTTTGATGTCAGAAATGACTTGCAAACCACGTTCGTTTTTCCATGGTTATGTTATGAGATTGTCATAACCAGAACTTGTAAAAAAAATTTAGAGGGTGCTGTATTATTATTGTATTTATAGTGTTGGAGAAATAAGACATGTATAAAACGATTAATACAATAACTGGCAGACTAATATATATAATATTTCATGAGAAGCCATACAGACTTAATAGAAAAAATTAAATATCTGTGATCCTAGGGCACCGTGCTAGCTACACCACCTGTACAGCGTTATCCTTGTGTTAATTGAATGTTGTTGTTTTTTATAAGAGTTTACTATAAGTATTTGAAATTAGATTAAGCCTCTTACCATCGTCTGTTGTCATAATTCGCGTTTCGTCGACACCATGATCATTAAATGTACTCTGGGATACTGAAATAATAAAAATAATCATGATTAGTTGTAGACCGGTAGCACGATTTACCCAAAACACACAAATCCACCCAAATCTACCCAAAATCCACCATTATTTCAACTCATATAATAATAATTTTATATCAATATTTGATAATATACTGTTCTTTATGACAAATTTGCATTTTTAATTTCAAATCGTAAGGTTTTCGTTTCAAAAATATCCCTCAAAATGCAATTTCCAAACAAGCGATTTCGTGCAATACACGAGTTATGTCCCTTGGTTACTACTTCCAGCCTGCTTGGAAATTGCATTTTGAGGGGCGTTTTGACACCAAAACGTTAGGACTGTGAATTAAATATAATTTGCCAAATATCGATATATTTTATTGTCTTTCGATCCACGCAAACATAGACATATGCCCACTTCTAAAACAAAGTAAAAAAACAAATTTAATTAAATCCCCAACAGAACGGATCGTTCGCACGTATCATTAGATGCAGAATGTATGTACATGTACTATTATTTATTTTGTTTATAAAAAACCCGAAACAAACTGTTGTTTTATTAAGTAATTGGGTACTACCGAGTGTAAAGTATGGACTGGCTTGTACCCCAAAAAAAGACAGCCAAATGTTAGAATTGGCAATTTGAATAATGTCTGGGTCAGAAATGCTTTTAATATAAGTGCAACTTTTTAAACTCTTTTAGGACCTTAATTCTGACTTCTATTTGGCATTTGTTTGTGTTTCCAAATCAATAAATGTTTAGTCATGTAAACTTTATTCTAATTTTATTCTTCGCTGTTAGCTCTCAGTGTAAACTATGACATTACTGCCTCAACAAAATCTAGTTTCTATACAACTGGATTGAATAAAGAGCAATTTATTTAATAATTGTACGATGTAACAAATATACATAAAGGATTTATAAACAAATAAACAAACAGTATAGAAACAGGGTGAAAATGGACACAGTTTTTAAACAACATTTGTTACTTACAAAAAGGGACTAGGTTTTAAAAACTGCTCAAATGAGATTTCATTATATTAATTACCTGCTGGGTCTTGTAACGGCGGTGCTTGTAAATGAGCTCTTCTTTTTTCATATTGTTCTATACTTTGAACTAAAACAAAGAACAATGTAGAAACAAATCCAAAGAATGGTTCATAATATATATTTAAAACAACAATTTATTGCAGTGGTGGTCTTAAATTTGGTAATTCAAAACAAACAATTCATTTTAACTGGATTATCTGCATACAATTGGTGTAACTTGTGACAAAGCAATACTAAGTGATAAACTCTATTGACCTATGTAATATACCGTATTTCCTCGCATACAACCCCGGCCTCGATTACAACCCGGGCCTCGAATAGAACCCGGGAGTAAGGGGGTGTTGAAATAAATACAACCCGGGTCTCGAATAGAACCCGGGTCTCTAATATAACCCGGTTCTAACGTAAAAACTGAATAATCCCTGTCAAAATATAAATTAATTGATGATCCCTTCACAGGAATAAGAATTGTCTCATGTCACGCACAGAAAGTTTAGCCTTCGTATTTGCAAGAGCGACCCTGTCTGCTTGTTTTACTTGTCCAATTGTCACTCCTGTAGAAGATTATGAAGCATTAATTTGGGTCTGAAAAAATACAACCCGGCCTCAATTATAACCCGGGCCTCGAATAGAACCCGGGGGTCGGGGGTGCTGAACGAAATAGAACCCCGGGGTTGTATTCGAGGAAATACGGTAGTATACATAATATACATGAATCTAGTAAATTCACAATAGAGGTCACGTGGATTCTGTATATAACGCTCTTACTAATTGAACTATCATAGAAAGAACAGCCAGCTAGGTCTGTAATTCTTAAATTATGCCGCTTTTGAGTGTTTACGCCCTGGTATAGTCAGTGTTACATAACTCTGGCGTAACATACCAGTAAGACAAATTTGGGTTAGGTGCTTACCTATACGAGGATATAAATCCGACAGTATATCCTTTCTTTCCATTTCTGTCAAATATTCAACTAGTTTACCGACGGTTGGCTCTAGGTCAGTCCTTGACGCCCATTGTTCTAAGAGTTCCATGGTAGGATTGTTCTTTAAAGCGAAGTTTTGAATGTCAAGGTATACAAAACCAACTAATTCTGCTAAACCACGATAGTCCCCAACAATTCCAGCATCGCTTTCACTAGTGCTCTCTGGATTCAAATATAAGCCAAGTCGATTTCTTAATGAAACGTTTAATGTGCACAGGTGAGCAGCCTGTTGACGTGTTGTCAGTGAATGTTCGCCGCTTTCTTCTGCCATTTTGAGTTTTGTACGCTGTTAACGTTGAGATTTCTGAAAATGACGAAAAGTATATTTTATAAAGAAGGGATATTTTTTTACAAAATATATCATAACTGTTATGAACGCTTATATGTTTCTTACTATAACATTTAATTGTAGTCTACCTTGCATTTTTACACATTTCACCGATATGGTTGTCCGTAGATTTGTTTTGTGTAATTGTGTAGAGTGATTTACATTCATTTTTGAAAAACAATAATGTAATATCTAATCACTTAAGTACGGTGAAATACGCGAACAGCTCAAATTAAACGGCAGTCGTTTCGTTTACGCCTGCTTAATTAGTGAATTCTACAGGTTTATAAAATCAGTACTTAGTCGTTTGTTGATTAGCCTTTACTAATTTTTTCCACATTCAGTTGTAGGAAATATTTTTCTTTTTTCATTACAAAATTTCTCCAGAAATCATAGGGTACACGAAATATTCTTTAATCAGAGCAATAATTGAAACAAAGAAGATGTAGTGGCTCTTGCTGTTGAAGGAGTCACAGGGTTTTAGAAAGTGAGCTAGAACCACAGTTCTAAATCTAATTAACCAAAATTGTTGAACATTGATCGGGTTGTTAGCGTCACTATTCTGGACAAAGCAAATTAATACATTTTAAGCAGATCTGTTGACAACTTCTGTCGTTAGATTCACAAGATATTACGAAGTGAACATGGGCCATCATTGATTAACGTATATTTTTTTAGATTCAGTGGACCACCTTTTCTCTTGTATTTGATGAATAATGCATATAAATTTCAAGATCGGATGACGAGAAGAAGGGACACAAATCTAGAATTAATAAACGATGTTGTTGGAATGCAATAATGGATACCTACCCCAATTAGAAGCACAGTTCTTGAGCTAAATAAAGTGTTATGAATAGACAGGCAGACAGACGGACAGGCGAAATCTTTTTAATAATCCTCTAATATCTTCGAAAGTTTTACATTTAAATTCTGTCACAATATTGCCCCATCGGCAATCACGTATCGCATTCAATTAAATGTCTACCTTTATTTTACAAATAGCCTGTAAAGCTGTTTCACAGTATAATCTAGTTTATGTCCATTTCCCCGAAATATTGAGAATGTACTTAATATCATAAAATTACACAACTTCATTGATACATACTATATTATGATATATTCCCTATAAGGAAATAATATAACCGACACTCTATGTATAGCAATGTCAAGTATTACATCCACTCCTTATTTCTAAGAAGACGATAGAATTAAAGACACGGTCCTTGTTTATTCACTAAGCTCATTTAAAGTGAGTTCCTTCAAGCATAATTAGCTGTCTATTCGGAACATAATCTTATTTTATCCGACGGCAAAACTATTTCTGAGAACACTATCTACCCTTAGTCCATGGTGTTCTGAGCGAGTGCAGTACTTGTATCGTTTCCTAAAAAATCAATAAGCGCAAGCAAATTTGAGCAAATGCAAAAAAACTTTCTATATTTATACAAAATTGCCATTGGTTCTTCTTGTTATATCTAAAATGTCCTATTGACAAAAATGTAACAAGCATTATTATTAAATTATTATAGCCTACAGCATTATATTCGTCGCGAAAGTTAGTCAGCTTTTGATTTTAAAGCTTTCGCAATATTCTATATACACAGTGAGCAGGGACCATAACCCAATACGTTATTGGCGAAAACGGTTAAAAGTCCGTAAGATATTTTTTTTTCTCTGGTCGAAACTGTGAGTATAAATATCAAGCAACTTACTTGGATGGTAATTGTCGTCGTTGGTCTTTCTAAAGATTCAACAACCAATTGATCAAGGGCCATAACTCTAAAAGTAGCTATCTTAATTGTTTGCATCCGATATCATGATCACTTCACTATATTATTATTATCGTTTGTGTTGACAATATTCTAAACGTAATCAATGTAAAATAAGTAAATAATCTGTACTAAATCTTTCTAAACTTTAATTTTCTTCATGTTTGCTATTGGGTCGCCAGAATGTATCTTACCGCTAATCTATAGTAACTGACAATTCTCGATCCGATGACACATATTGATATAACACAAAAACTGTTCATTGAGCTCGGGACGACGTTTTCGACCGTCTTCAGGAGATTTATTATATTCTCGCTTTAAGCAAACAATTCCTAGTAAAATGTATCTTCAGGTAAAAGAGAGAGGGAGGGAGAGAGAGAGAGAGGGAGAGAAATTGGGTGTAACGTCCATTCGACCCAAACTACGTTATTTCGGGACTAACATACATGTATGGTTAATTTTATTAATTCGCTTCTCGTAGGGTCATTAGAAGTGGGAGGACCCGGAGAAAAACCACGAGGTTGGACAGGCGACCCTACTCCTTGTCACGCATAACCGGGGATCCAGGGAAAAAAAGGGGAATACCCAATGGATAATAGCTATTTATAATTTATGATAACAACATCTCAAGCGTTGCTAAAATCTAAATGATACAATACATTTCTGATTTGCTATAAGATGTATATAACTCTAGCAATATATTATATGGAAAATAAGTTCAACATCAGTAATATTGTAAGTGTAAGCTACCATCCCGTTATACACTACTTTATATATACATGTAACTAGGTCAAAACAACAGTATATAGATATATCATACGTATAGAGGTGTGACATGTATGTGTACAGTTGACTATATAGCCAGATGCTATAAAGTTAACAACGTTATATAGACGTTCACCGATTCTTAAATTTGAAAGGTTATTTTAAAGTGTCATAAATATCCATATCCAGTACTCACCGTCTTCACTAATTCTTCAAACAATTCACACTCTAACTTTGAAAACAAGGAAGTTTCTACACAGTATATCAACAATCGTGACACACTGTAGTCGCGATTATCTAGTATATTACATTCGATCATCATGTCTTCGGTAAGCGCTAGAGGGTGCTAGGCGAGACCGATTTTCTAGATTATGCTGTGCGAAGCAGATGTAAACCCCACCTCTTTCTTGTTTAAGTCCCTCCCATTTTATTTGAAGGTCGAGTTTAGAAAGGAGTATTTATTGTTAGTAATAAAAGATATCCCAAGTGCTACTACACTTACGTACACCTAGTGGTTTCCGTGGTCCTAGTGTGTGATCATCAATAGTTGCTCTTAACACTTCCTGGAAATTTCAAGTCTCTACGACCACAGGAGGTAATAACGGTACGAAAATTCAATAGCAACAAAATGTACTCTCCCTGACCTGCTCTACTGTGTACTCGGCGTATAAAATAAGTAGCTATAGTCTCTACGGTGGCTAAGTGGATAGGGCGCTGGTTCGCTAGCCTGGAGGTTGAGTGTTCGATCCCTGCATTGGCCGAGAAAGTTCATCTCGATTTTCCGGCGTGATTTCCAATTTGTACACGGGACCTCGGTTTTTCGTCCCATCCGAACGACTAGGCAGCTGTCCTTGTCAGGCCCTCCTTCTGCATCACTGACAAGGGGAAATCACGCCGGAATTTAAACGAAAAGGACTGACTGCTAAGCGAAGCAGGTTACAACTTTATGTGGTATAGTGCGATGAATTCCGCTTTATCTGTGATATATTAACCACTACTCTTACTATTCATAGTTTATATAATACAATCACTCAGATATTATTTTTCTATGAAAATTATTTCTTATAAATTCTTTATAATCTATCAAAAGTTAAGAAAAAGTCCTACTGCTAATCGAGGTCGATTCTATACTTCGTGCATAGTGTGGCCGATTAGGCACTATACGCGATATTGGGTGATGCATTTCCGTGTTTCTGGGATAGTTTTCTTAAGGGACCTAAGTCCGTAACTCAAAATCCTCCCAAATTTTCGACATCAAAAACTCGAATTATTGGTCTTTTTAAATCAACATTGATGATGTTCACTTACCGGGAAAAGATGAGCTTCAGATATCCGATATTTAAGATAAAATATTTTTTTAAACATTTGTACACGAATCGTGTACCATAATGTGCTTTACCCCCAGTTGTAATAAGAGACCCGAGGGGCGAGGCTAAACATATTGCATTGTATCAAACGGCAGAATGTAGACTGGAATAACCAGGCACTATAAGAAATGTGCACTCGATTGAGATTGCATGGCTTATTACGCGGAACATAACTGATTTGAAATTGGAGTAGAAACGGAAACCACTGACTGAATGTAAATCAGTTTATATACCTTCATATTACAGTATTATAATCGCTGCGACCCACTTTTGTCAATTTCTAGGTCCCAAATGTTAGCGATTTAGCTCCTTTAAAATACTTAAAACGCTCAACCGATATATGATTTTTTTTTTATGAAAATCAACTGAAAAAATATCCCCAAGAACTTTTAAACATAAGAAAACGTCCCACCGCTAAGCTAGGCCGATTGTATACTTCATATGGTATAGTGCAATAAATTTCGCTATTTCTGTGATATATAAAGTATAAAACACTCAAAAATGATTATTTTATGGGGAAAAATTGGCGCAGTTCATTTTTTCTAAGGTGTATCGAAAAAGTCCCAATGCTAAGCGAGGCCGATTGTATACTTCATATGGTATAGTGCAATGAATTCTGCTATTTCTGTGATATATAAGCCACTACTCCTAATTTATACAATACAATCACTCAAATATTATTTTCCTATGAAAATTAATTCATAGAGACACTTTATAATCTTTCAAAGGGTAAGAAAAGGCCCCGCTGCTAAGCGAGGCCGATTGTTTAACTTCACTATATAGACGGAGAGATATAATTTCTGTTTGTCAAGTACCGAGAACAAATTGCAAAAGAATTTCTTTCACTGAAACTAGTAAAGGGATGTCTTAAGGACTCCCAACTCAAAATTGTCCGCTGAAACCCTGTAGCGTTTTTCATAAATAGCATAAATCCAAGATGGCCGCCAATTAGACTTTTTGGCCTCCATATCTTGGAAATGGCTCATTTTAGAAAATATAAATGTATATTATTAGATACAAAAGTGATACAAACAAATCGGAAACAAGGGTGATCACGATGCCAGCAGGTCATGGTGTCACGTCATGACGGCATTGTGACGTAATGACGTCACATTGACGGTTTTTGACGTTATAACACGTAAAATCCGACAAGAACTTTGGCTAAACCTTGAAATTGTATACAATTTTGTTTATGATTGATTTTAGTAGCCTGTGGTGTCTTCTGTAGGAATCTGCCGGTTGAACCTGGGCCACCCTTGAGTGTTTTGAGAATTTCAAGATGGCGTCCAAGACGGTCGTCATTTCAAATAATCGCCTATACCCCCCATACTATTTTGACAAGGATGATAATTTTGGTGGCTAACCGTGTGTTTTGGGGGCCAATGAATACAGTGAAATCATTCATTAGGTTGTGGGGTAATTATCGTACTATAATAAATTCTATGGGGGATTATTTGAAACGGCCGCCATCTTGAATTTCTCAAAACGCTAAAGGACGACCGAAGTTCACCCACGGGATACTAAAATCAATCCTTAAAAACACTCTGTAGACAATTTCCAGGTTCACTCGAAATATTGGGTTTGACGACCGTGCTAACTGCTTTGGTACCGAATAAGCGGATTTTACGTGAGTTCTGATGTCTTAGATAACTTAGAATAAGCACGCTGAGAACTAGTTTGTTTTTCACAACAAAACACATACTTAAGTTTGTTTTTGTGACTGACTGGACTGGAATCCAATCTGGTGAGTGAAAATATGTCAGCGCTGTACATGCACATGCCTTGCGCCACACCCACCATAGCTGCATTCAAACTATTAGGAGAAATCTCGGTAAAATAGCGTGATTGGACAATGGACTATCGGTATGCAAACTGCACGTAATGAACAGTGTTAACGATGTAGTAGACAGACATTATCAGGGAGATAATTCAGTGATAGAACATGATCGATATAATAACTGAAATAAAAATTTTCGGACTAATCGTTTATTTGATTTTACAAGTGCCTGTATGTAACCGGCTTTGTAGGAATAGAGACAGGAATCAGCAAGCAAAGGTGCACAGTTGGTACCTACCCATGGGAATACCTACCCCTTGCGGATAAATTTCCCCTCCAAATTCAACAAAGATATTATCAATTAAAAAATCCAACATCCCAATTCGCTTGTTGGCGGTGAATTTATTTTTGGAATCACAATGGTTCTTAACAACTAAATATTGATATGTAACATTTCCTGATTTAGATGAAAAGACACGGTAAATAATGTCTTTTAACCGAGCGTTTAATTTACTATGGGGAATTTTAGTGTACATAGTAGAAAAGACAAACGTTTGTATAGATGAGACTGAAGCAAGTGATCTAGATTGCAAACCATCAAGTAATTCTTTCGAATTGTTTAATATACACATTTGGAGAGTATATTTTGTCACAGTATTTTTGAATATCATCTTTCACTGTCATAAGTATATTAATATGTCAATACCTTTGAAATGGGTTTTGTGGAACAACGGAATGAACCTGCTATAAAATGTTGCTTGTATGGAGTTTTATGTAGTTTGGGTATCCAATATAACAACGGCAGATCTGTATAGGTATCTCCACATGGAGTGCCAAATGAAGAGAGTACAGATCTGTGATTGGATATAATGCCATCCTTTATACGTAGCCCTGTCAATTGATTTCCCGAAATAAGTTCTTTGAACAGACAGTTATAATGATATCGTTTGGATGCAGCTATGACGGTTGTGTCATGCCAGACAGTGTAAGCTTACTCTTCCGGACACCCGTTAACACTGTTTTTCGTGTATTTTGTTCACGATGAACAGTCCATGTGCTGATTACACTATTTTGCGATATTACACTATTTTGCCTATACTGCTTTTTAGATTTGAAGTAAGGAGGGGTGTATGATGTGGTGTAATATTTGGCTTAACCCGATAGCACCACTGCCTTTATTATCAAATTTCAGTTTTAGAAATGAACTGTTGGTGGTGTTAGACACATCAGACTCATTCACCATGTCAAAACAGCGGTGGACAATGCAAAGAACAATGGAAACAATCCTATTTTCAGTGGATGCAGGATCAGTACAATTTGAATCCAAACATTCAGATTTAAAGGGACAATACCACTCTTGCTGGCTTGACAGGTGCAGAAAAAAATATAGCCTTATTGTAACTACTAGATGTTTACTTGTCTTTCCTGTTGTGTAAATTATCAATTACATCCTATTTTTCTTGTTCAGAGGGTTCGAAAATATGTTTAAATCTAAGTTACATTTTAAAGTGTTTACGTAAACTTTTCAAACAATGTTGTTACCATGTAGTTGAATTTTTCCATTTTTTTAAATTCGGTGTGTTAGGATGAAATTTGTATCATCAATTAATTAGAATATTGTAAAATAGTACAATTTGTTGACCAGAATAATGATTGGAGCATATTATTCAGTTACAACAAGAGTGGTATTGGGGTTTTATGTAATTTCAAAAAGTAGGTGGAATCGAATATAATTTCGTACGGATATGGCGTGGCCCTAGTGGTTGTTGGATAATTTCCAAAATAGCATCAAGTGAAATAGTGCTTCAAGCTTGGGTGGTGTGTAGGAACGATGTCCGTGACTGCGTTTTCGACGAAGAAACTTTGGGTATAACAACATAACATGAACATTGCAACACGCAGGGCTAGAAAAAAAATTCAATACTAGTTGGGGAAAAACCAGACCTTAACAGCATCCCCACCATTATTTAAATTTTTTCTGCCAATTATGCATGTATCCATTGCAAAAATACAACTCTTTTCACAAAATAAGCAACAAAAAGTTTCAAATATCTGGGGAAAACCCAGATTGGATTCGAAGCCAATCTTAAGAGCTTGTCAACACCACCACCATTATTTAGGTTATTACCGCAAATTATGCACTTATTTCCATGGCGAAATACGACTCTTTTCACAAAATTAGCAAAAGAAAGTTTTAAATATCTGGATAAAACCAAGACTGGATTGCAAGCCAATCACCAGATTGGAATCCATTCCAATCAGTCAGGGATCACGGTGGCTAAGTGGATAAGGCGCTGGTTCGCTAGCCTGGAGGTCGAGTGTTCGATCCCTGCATAGGCCGAGAAAGTTCATCTCGATTTTCCGGCGTGATTTTCCCTTGTCAGTGAGGCAGATGGAGGGCCTGACAAGGACAGCTGCCTAGTCGTTCGGATGGGACGAAAAACTGAGGCCCCGTGTACACATTGGAGTGCACGTAAAAGATCCCTTGGCAGTTGGAATTCGATATAAGAGTAGGCCGTAGCGCCGCTGCCCGGGCAAAAATTTCCCTCATAGCACACTGTATGGCGTATGCCCGTCTTCAATTAGCCCAGGTAAGGTGCTAAAGCGTAGGACGTTAAACCCCATTTCATTCATTCATTCCAATCAGTCAGTGTCACAAAAACAAAGTAGATCATAACCCGCCTATTCTGAGTTCGCTAAGACATTAGAACTCCAGTCAAACCCGCTCATTCGGTATCAAAGAAGTGTTTTGACGTCAATATAACCGTAGTGTGACGTCATGACGTCACTGTGACGTCAGGACGTAGCACCATGACTTGCTGACGTTGTGATAATTTTATTTTCTGATTCGGTGATATCACTTTTGTATCAAATGATACTACATTTATTGCTCTAAAACGAGCTGTTTCCAAGATATGGAGGCCAGAAAGTCCAATTGGCGGCCATCTTGGATTTATGCTAATTATGAAAAACGCTACAGGGTTTTAGCGGACAATTTTGAATTGTGAGTCCTTTAGATATTCCTTTACTAGATTCAAGTGGAATAAATTCTTTTGCAATTTGTTCTCGGTAGTTTTTTATTTATCTCCGTCTACACTATAAGCGATATTGGGTGATGAATTTCCGTGTTTCTGGGATATATAGTATAATGTTTCTTAACATACGTAAAACGCTCGAAAGAAATATTATTATTTTATGAAAATCAATTGAGAAAATATCCCCCAAATCTTTTAAACATAAGAAAAAGTCCCACCGCTAAGCGAGGCCGATTGTATAAACTTCATGGCATTGTGCAATGAATTCCGCTATTTCTGTGATATATAAGGCACTATTCTTAATTTATATAAAAAAAATAATTACTGAAATATGATTATTTTAAAAAATTAAATTGAAAAAATATCCCCCAAATCTTTTAAACATAAGAAAAAGATCCACTGCTAAGCGAGGCCGATTGGACACTTTATGCATGGCGAGGCCGATAGATATACGCGGTATTGGATGATGCAGTTCCGTTTTTCTGGAGTGTATAGTATAATTTTCTTAATATACTTAAAACGCTTGAAAGATATATGATTATTATATCAAAATCAATTGAAAAAATATCCCCAAAATCTTTTAAACACAAGAAAAAGTCCCAATGCTAAGCGAGGCCGATTGTATACTTCATATGCAATCTGGACTAAGACTAGTAATTATTTGCCTAGTTTTCATGATGGACGAATGTAGTGCGAGTTATTAATAGACAATTTTTCCCTTAATTTTTTTCTCCCCTCTTCCTGCATTTTTGGGTTGACTTTTTGGTCTAGAATAGGAGAAAAGGGATCAAATTTGCAATTTTATAGCAGTTTTGGGTAATACTGGTGATATTACAGCGGAGGGATGGGGTTGTAAAATGTCTTTCTGCGGAGCAATCAAATGTATAGGAAGTGAGATTTTCACCCCAGGCAACTTCAAATCCCTGTAGCAAAAAATCCAAACCATAAGAACCCTACAAGTTTATGATGAGGTGATTGCCAAATGTGGTCCCCATTGTGCCTAAAAAGATTGGAACCAACGGAATGTTGAGCAAAAAGTTACAGCCTGTGATGTTACACCCATTTAACATTGAAGTCAATGGGCAAATACTTATGATACTAAATATGGCCGAAAGAGATTTGTTCTCCACCACTTATTTCATGAATTTTTCAATAAGAAGTGTCAGAAAAGGTAAGAATACTGTTTTTTTATTGCTCACAAGGCATTTTTCTGACTGTCTGATATCAAAATAGCCATTATTTGGGGTTTCCGTTGATAGAGTGTGAATTCAGGGACCGTAGGCCTTAATGTTTACATTTTGTTGCATGTACGTCATCAAAACACTGAATTGTATTACAATGTTTCTAGTTTAGTACTAGTTAACTAGTGGCACGTGTTTTTTTTTTCAAAAAGGCATATTGCTACTGTCGCATTTATGATTAAATCGAATATTCTTGTCAAAAAGCATTTGGCGTAGGCCTATGCCAAGACAGCTAGTCCTGACAGCTAGTCCTGACCCTAGCCCCAACCCACAATCTTGCCAAAAAATCATGTGGCCACAACCCTATTTACATGTGACCTTGAACCAAGTCTGCAATGAATTCTGCTGAGCGAGGCCGATTGGACACTTTATGCATGGCGAGGCCGATAGATATACGCGGTATTGGATGATGCAGTTCCGTTTTTCTGGAGTGTATAGTATAATTTTCTTAATATACTTAAAAAGCTCGAAAGATATATGATTATTTTATGAAAATAAATTGAAAAAAATATTCCCAACATCTTTTAAACATAAGAAAACGGGCCGTTACTAAGCGAAGCCGATTGGATACTTCATATGGTATAGTGCAATGAATTCTGCTGGGCGAGGCCGATTGGACACTTTATGCATGGCGAGGCCTATAGATATACGCGGTATTGGATGATGCAGTTCCGTTTTTCTGGAGTGTATAGTATAATTTTCTTAATATACTTAAAACGCTCGAAAGATATATGATTATTTTATGAAAATAAAATTTAAAAAATTTTCCCAACATCTTTTAAAAATTAGAAAACGGGCCATTGCTAAGCGAAGCCGATTGAATACTTCATATTATGGTATAGTGCAATGAATTCTGCTGAGCGAGGCCGATTGGACACTTTATGCATGGCGAGGCCGATAGATTTACGAGCTATTGGATGATGCAGTTCCGTTTTTCTGAAGTGAATAGTATAACTTTCTTAATATACTTAAAACGCTCGAAAGATATATGATTATTTTATGAAAATAAATTGAAAAAAATATTCCCAACATCTTTTAAACATAAGAAAACGGGCCGTTACTAAGCGAAGCCGATTGGATACTTCATATGGTATATAGTGCAATGAATTCTGCTGGGCGGGGCTGATTGGACACTTTATGCATGGCGAGGCCTATAGATATACGCGGTATTGGATGATGCAGTTCCGTTTTTTCTGGAGTGTATAGTATAATTTTCTTAATATACTTAAAACGCTCGAAAGATATATGATTATTTTATGAAAATAAATTTTGAAAAATTTTCCCAACATCTTTTAAACATTAGAAAACGGGCCATTGCTAAGAGAAGCCGATTGAATACTTCATATGGTATAGTGCAATGAATTCTGCTGAGCGAGGCCGATTGGACACTTTATGCATGGCGAGACCGATAGATATACGCGGTATTGGATGATGCAGTTCCGTTTTTCTGGAGTGTATAGTATAATTTTCTTAATATACTTAAAACGCTCGAAAGATAGGCTACATGATTATTTTATGAAAATAAATTGAAAAAAATATTCCCAACATCTTTTAAACATTAGAAAACGGGCCATTGCTAATACCCCCATTTCACTGGGCCACAGAAGACTTGAGGAAGGCAATCCGTAAGTCTTTCCTCTCATTCCGTATGGCTCCGCTACGAAGCGCAGTGAATCCGTAGTCATCCCTCGTCGTCCACAGACTTTTGCGAGCCCAAATTGTTCCGCGAACTTTCCTTTAAATATCGTTTGCGGACAAATTTTCGGTGCTCTTCCGCAATTCAACCGGGATCGATCCGAGAGTCTTCCACTGTTATTCCGTATACAAACGTATTTGCCGAAAGTTGTCCGCATGTATATCGCAGGTATTCCGTTTATATATATTTCTACCTCGACGACAGAGCTGCGGGAAAAAAATCACAGAGAAATTGAGGAACACGTGGGAATGAGCACGGAAGACATAAGGATAATTTGCGGGTCACACTTAGCAGTAGCGAAATAACTGCGGTATCTGGCGATACTAATCCGTTTGGCACGGTAGAACTGTCGATTAATCGCTGAGTGCTGGACTTCTACGCGGAATAAATGTGCAACAAGTGCGGACGATCTTCGGCAACAACGTTTGGTCTCGGATCAATCACGGCGTACCTGCGGAAAAAATTGGTAAAGAGCACATGATTTCGCCTATAAAGTAGCTATTTTGAAGAGGAAAGCACATTATATCATGGACAACTTGCGGCAACTGCGTTTGTATACGGAATAACAGCGGAAGACTTGCGAATATTACGGATCGCTCCCGGTTTAACTGCGGAAAAGCACAAACAAATTTTTCCGCAAACGTTCTTTTCAATATGTTCAAAAGAACGTTTGCGGCAAATTGTGGGCGCGCGGAAGGCTGCGGATGATGTGGAATGAATTCAGATTCACTGCGCTTCCTAGCAGAACAATACGGTACAGGAAAGACATACGGTACTTTGCGGTATTACCCCCATTTCACTGGGCTGCGGAAAGCTGCGGTACCCACGGACGTCCGCGGAATGGCTACTACGGAAAAGCTTCGGCATTTTTACGCGGAAAAGTGGAAACAAATTTCCACGGAAAATATCCATTTCTCACGCTCTCGGAGTACCTTCGGAACAGTAACGGTATCTTCGGTACACATACGGGTAAACTACGCTACAAATTATGGCGAAGCGGCGAAAAAACTACGGAACATTAAGGAATGCGCCCGGATCGTCACGGAAGATATTCGGACAACTTGCAAGCTACACACGGCAATGGTGGAAAATACGCGGGATAACTGCGGTAGCTGGTGGTACTAATTCGTTTGGCAAGGTAGAACTTCGGAATGACTGCGGAACCAGCCCGGACCATCTTCAGCAACCGCATTTCGTCTCGGACCAATCGCCACGCACTTGCGGAAAATCGGTAAAGATCAAAGGATGACACCGGATTCCGCCGATAAAATCACTGTTTTGAGGCAGAAGCACGGACTTATATCCCCATTTCACTAGACCGCGGAAGACTTGCGGAAGCAAAACCTCAATTATACCGCAAAGTACCGTATGTCTTTCCTGTGGTACCGTATTGTTCCGCTAGGAAGCGCAGTGAATCCGAATTCATTCCACATCATCCACAGCCTTCCGCGCGCCCACAATTTGCCGCAAACGTTCTTTTGAACATATTGAAAAGAACGTTTGCGGAAAAATTTGTTTGTGCTTTTCCGCAGTTGAACCGGGAGCGATCCGTAATATTCGCAAGTCTTCCGCTCTTATTCCGTATACAAACGCAGTTGCCGCAAGTTGTCCATGGTATAATTTGCTTTCCTCTTCAAAATAGCTACTTTATAGGCGAAATCATGTGCTCTTTACCATTTTTTTCCGCAGGTACGCCGTGATTGATCTGAGACCAAACGCTGTTGCCGAAGATCGTCCGCACTTGTTGCACATTTATTCCGCGTAGAAGTCCAGCACTCAGCGAATATTCGACAGTTCTACCGTGCCAAACGGATTAGTATCGCCAGATACCGCAGTTATTTCGCTACTGCTAAGTGTGACCCGCAAATTATCCTTATGTCTTCCGTGCTCAATCCCACGTGTTCCTCAATTTCTCTGTGATTTTTTTCCCGCAGCTCTGCCGTCGAGGTAGAAATATATATAAACGGAATACCTGCGATATACATGCGGACAACTTGCGGCAAATACGTTTGTATACGGAATAACAGCGGAAGACTCTCGGATCGATCCCGGTTGAATTGCGGAAGAGCACCGAAAATTTGTCCGCAAACGATATTTAAAGGAAAGTTCGCGGAACAATTTGGGCTCGCAAAAGTCTGTGGACGACGAGGGATGACTACGGATTCACTGCGCTTCGTAGCGGAGCCATACGGAATGAGAGGAAAGACTTACGGATTTCCTTCCTCAAGTCTTCCGTGGTCCAGTGAAATGGGGGTACAAAATTGAGGTTTTGCTTCCGCAAGTCTTCCGCGGTCTAGTGAAATGAGGATATAAGTCCGTGCTTCTGCCTCAAAACAGTGATTTTATGGGCGAAATCCGGTGTCATCCTTTGATCTTTACCGATTTTCCGCAAGTGCGTGGCGATTGGTCCGAGACGAAATGCGGTTGCCGAAGATGGTCCGGGCTTGTTCCGCAGTCATTCCGAAGTTCTACCTTGCCAAACGAATTAGTACCACCAGCTACCGCAGTTATCCCGCGTATTTTCCACCATTGCCGTGTGTAGCTTGCAAGTTGTCCGAATATCTTCCGTGACGATCCGGGCGCATTCCTTAATGTTCCGTATTTTTTTCGCCGCTTCGCCATAATTTGTAGCGTAGTTTACCCGTATGTGTACCGAAGATACCGTTACTGTTCCGAAGGTACTCCGAGAGCGTGAGAAATGGATATTTTCCGTGGAAATTTGTTTCCACTTTTCCGCGTAAAAATGCCGAAGCTTTTCCGTAGAAGCCATTCCGTGGGTACCGCAGCTTTCCGCAGCCCAGTGAAATGGGGGTATTAGCGAAGCCGATTGGATACTTCATATTGTATAGTGCAATGAATTCTGCTGAGCGAGGCCGATTGGACACTTTATGCATGGCGAGGCCGATAGATTTACGCGGTATTGGATGATGCAGTTCCGTTTTTCTGAAGTGAATAGTATAACTTTCTTAATATACTTAAAACGCTCGAAAGATATATGATTATTTTATGAAAATAAATTGAAAAAAATATTCCCAACATCTTTTAAACATTAGAAAACGGGCCATTGCTCAGTGAAGCCGATTGGATACTTCATATCATATGGTATAGTGCAATGAATTCTGCTGAGCGAGGCCGATTGGCCACTTTATGCATGGCGAGGCCGATAGATATACGCGGTATTGGATGATGCAGTTTCGTTTTTCTGGAGTGTATAGTATAATTTTTTAATATATTTAAAACGCTCGAAAGATATATGATTATTTTATGAAAATAAATTGAAAAAATATTCCCAACAGCTTTTAAACATAAGAAAACGGGCCATTGCTAAGCGAAGCCGATTGGATACTTCATATGGTATAGTGCAATGGATTCCGTATTTTCTGTATTATATAAGATACCATTTTTTATTTATATAATACAATTACTCAAATATTATTTTTCAGTGAAAATTAATTCATAGAAATACTTTATAATTTTTCCGAATTAAGAAAAAGTCCCACTGCTAAGCGAGGCCGATTGTATACTTTATGCATAAGCGAATGAAATATGATTATTTTATCAAAATCAATTGAAAAAATATCCCCCAAATATTTTAAACAAAAGAAAAAGGTTGACTGCACATCGAGGTCGATTGGGGGTTATATTAGTACAGTTCGATGAAATTCACTATTTCTGAAATATATAATATAAAAGAGAGCGAGGGGGCGAATTAAGATTTAGTGGAAGATCCAACATCTCATTTTTGCAACTACTATACACAGCGAGCCTGTCCAGAATCTTTGTGACATAGGGCGATGATTTGCCTAATAGATATAAGATAATATTCCTAATTTATATTAACATTCAAGTATGGAATTTCATAATTTATATTAACATTCAAGTATGGAAATTCATAATTTATATTAAAATTCAAGTATGGAAATTAATTGAGAAAATTTATATAAAAAAAACACATAAGAAACGGGTGCAGGAAGATCCAAACTCTCGTTTTAACTACAACTAAACATAATGTCAAGGCCGTATATGGAACTGTCAATCAAATTGACTGACATGTGGCCTCGCTCAACAACGGTCTTGCTCAGTACTCTTTATCGTTTACCCATGTCTTCAACCACTTGTTTCGTGATTATCCGGTCCTAAATAATCAAGACAACTGAAGAAATGGGGTTTAACGTACACTCGACACAAACTAGGTCATTTCGGGACTAATGGTTTAATTTCATTTCAATAATTTGCTTGCGCGTAGGGGTCTTTAGCAGTGGGGGGGAAACCGGAGGACCTTTTTATCTTAAAGCCCCAATAACACTCTTTTTATAACTGAATAATATGTCACAATCTTTATTCTGGTCAACAATTTGTACTATTCTACAATATTTCAATTAATAAATGATACAAATTTCGTCTTAACACACCTAATTTTAAAAATTGTAAAAATTCAACTACATTCCGTAACATGGTTTGAAAAGCTTTACGTAAACACTTTCAAATGCAACTTGGATTTAAACATATTTTCAAACCCTCTGGACAAGTAAGATAGGTTGTAATGGATAATTTACACAACAGATAGGACACTTAAACATCTTATAGTTAGAATAAGGATATTTTTTTCTGGACCTGTCAAGCCAGCAAGAGTGTTATTGTCCCTTTAAGGTGCATTGGAAAATTTGCAGAAGTGGATAATGTGGAATAAAGTTAATTGGGATATTTTATCGTCACGCCAATTTTTAAACATTTAATATTTCACTGGATGTGGAATAAATCAAATACATGTGATAAATTAATTAATTTCAAAACTTCGAATAATTATTACAATTGAAATATAATTTAGAAGATATATGGCTGGTGCTTTTTCAGATCTGTTGTTGAAGTTGATTAGACATTTTCTGTGTTTGTTTCCACAACCAATGGCTGGTTTTCAAACGCATTACAAGAGCATTAATGTGTTTTAAGCGCATTAATGGATTTTACCCGAATTTGGTTGTTACGCTGTTTGGGTGGTGCTTATTTAGATGTGTTCAACCAAAATGGAACTACAGCATGGGGACGGGACCGGGACATGGTGAAAGAGCAAACTTGAATTCTTCTCCACATATTATTATGGATTTTCAACCTATTGTAAAAGGTATATTGCTTGGTTGGAACTTATTCAGAATTGTTCAAAGTTGATTGAATCTACATGTTTCGTATTACCTAATATTAAACAACTGGATTTTACAGCTGTGAGTTGGATACCCAATAATCTAGTTACTATCTACTGCTACGATAGACGAGTTGCGAAGATTTCAAGACAGGGAAATGACGAACGGAAAAGGAAGACACGATTATCCTTATACATTTCTGACAACTAATAATTCCTTCTAGGACCAAAAGTTGTCACGTGAGGCTGCGAAAGGATTTCTGATAATTTAGAAAAAAAAAGTAATTGAATGTCACCAGAAAAGGGATAACGAGAAAAAAGAAATGGTCCGTACATTCCCTTAATATTATTTATACTATACTTAATAAAACATGGTAATAACTTTTAATGTTTGTCCTAGCATTGTTGAAATACAGAAGTTAAATCCACAGTTATCGTTATCATTAGACCCCTCTATCCTATGCTACATTCGTTGGGGGGGGGGGGGGGGACTGCGGAATACACGTAGGTCAAATTTCGACTTGAGATTCAGTCAAAAATGTTACTTGATAATTATAAGGAGTACCTATATGCGGAAAACTAAATTTCTTTCAGGAACTTTAACCTTATTAATAGTGTAATGGATGTCAGTCGATTTTCGTAGGCATGTTTTTAGTCGGTATTTATATAAATTTCAGGAAATACAGTTGCCAATGTCTTGCCAATAACCAATTAATGAATTCAAACGGCTCAACCAGAATCATAGAATATGATGATATATTTAACAATGAGAGAGAGAGAGAGAGATGGGGTTTAACGAACGTCCACTCAACACAACTAGGTCATTTCGGGACTAACATATGGTTTAATTTTATTTCAATAATTCGCTTGCGCGTAGGGGTCTTTAGCAGTGGGAGGAAACCGGAGTGCCCGGAGGAAACCCACGAGGATGAAAGGGCGCCACTTTCTCCATGCCACATACGCTCACACCAGGGCTCGAAACCACAGCCGCAAGCCAGAGGTGACCGGTCAGCTAGAGGTCGAAGCGCGGCACTCTAGACCACTAGGTCATCCCAACCCCCCATTTAACAGACAATGCAATATATAAAGGTACAATTTTATTGATGAGCGCCGGGTTTAAAAACGTATTTACTGTTAAAGCCCCACCACTTATGAACTATTGGTGTTACTATGTGTAGATCTACTACAAGCGGAATGGAGGTGGTCAATGAGCTTGGTATAATTTAAAGGTATAATGTCATTTATTTTCATATCTGCCTTAAGGCTGAAGGAAAATGGAGGCTCATGCACATAATGGACGCAAATGAATTTATTTTCCTTTTAGTCTGCAACATTTCGAATCACGTATATAATATATATATATGCATAATATATATATAAACATAAAGATATAAGCTATTACTAGGTGTGCCTCTTTACCAATAAAAAAAGGAAATACATCCGTGTAAATAATCTTCGATCTTTATTAAATTAAATAAATACAATTCCTGTTCACTGCATAAATGTACCCTCATATACATTTTCATCTTTTTCCTGGTATGTAAAGTACCCTTCACTTGCACGTTTTATTATTTCTTTTTGGCTTTTATGCTGTTTTTGTGTGTGTATTCAACTAGCCGATATAAAATCAAGGGCTCAATAAAATACAGATGTTATTTATAGTTCTTATTTTTAAAATAGACAAACTAAACACGTGTTTGTTACATTACAAAAGATAGGTTGCCAGGCAACAGACAAGGGTTGTCGTATATTTCTCTATTGTCGGTAATAAATACTGCGTATAAATCGTCCGCAAGAATTTCCATATAGGCCTTTTCGTCTCATATCGGAAACTAACTTTAGTCCAGATGAGTGGACATACGGACGGACAGACCGGTGACGACAATTATTATAGATTAACAACAGTAAATTCCCAAAATAAGCATCATAGATATCCTTGAAAGAAATTGAGCGTCTAGTCCAAAACAAATGAAATATTTATATTCCTAAAAAAATGAAATATTTATATTCCTAAAAAAATGAAATATTTATATTCCTAAAAAAATGAAATATTTATATTCCTAAAAAAATGAAATATTTATATTCCTAAAAATATGAATCTAATATATCCCTACAGATATTGACTTAGATGTCATTGAGTAACTGGCGTGGTTTCCAATCCCCGGTAGGTTGTAGGTGACAAGGAGTAGGGTCGCCTGTCCAACCTCGTGGGTTTTCTGCGGATCCTCCGGTTTCCTTCGACACTGCTAAAGAGCCCTACGCGCAAGCGGGTAATTGAAATAAAATCAAAATGTCCCGAAATGACCTTGTTTTCGTCGAGTGGACGTTAAACCCCATTTATCTCTCTCTTTCTATTGACTTCGAGAGCCACCATGGTTATAGTCATTTTATATCTTTGAGCTAACCCTGTTCTTAAAAAGCATAAATTATCAGATCTAAGTTAATCTTTTGGTCATGGTAAATCTCGTATAACGATTCGCATATTATAACTCTATTTACGAATTTTAATCACACAGAACATTGAACATGTTTCTCTTGTCTTTGTCAACAAATCATATTTCATTAATATGTTCCTTTGTTCATGGCATTACACTAAAACAACCGTAAATTGTTCTATATTGGAAATGGATAGGAAAATGATGATTGCTGTTCCTGGGAATTATTCGCATTCAGAATCACTCAATGACGCGTTTGATCTGATGGATTTAGAAAGTTTATCCCAAAAAAAACATCGATCACTGTCTCTCTTATAACGAATCATGTACATTCCTTGAAGAATTCTTGGAATATAAGCATCGTCATCTATCTTGACTGGAATCAAATATGTACCCTTGGAAACTGAAAATAATACAAAATTTAGTATTAATTAAGCTTAGAGTCATCGGTTTTCAAATATATTTTTCATATGCTAAGGAATGGTATTTTAAATGGTTCTAATTATAAGACATTTTTTTTTTCTAAAATTCGATTGACTGGCGACAAACATACCTGGATCGAGCGATTTTGCAAAATGGTTGATGAAATGGCAAGCTGCCGATGATTTGGTGTCCCTTGACAGAAGTGCTATAACTTTCCCAGAACATCTAACAAATAAATATAGAAATTAGAGCTAACCAAAGGCACACAAACATGTCTAATATTAATTATACAGGTCACAATTCTTTGAAATACAATTACTGCCTATAATTGAGCGACGTTTCGACAACAATGTGTTGTTGTGTACATGTATATATTGCATTGCATATTTTCAAATTTTATCATTGTTTGATAATGACTAGAGAAGCCTAGTCGAAACGTCGCTCAGTTATGAGCAGTAATTGTATTCCATAGAATTGTGACCTGTATACCCCAGTTCAATTACTAAATTCCATTGAAGAAAATTAATATTATTAATGTAGACATTAAAACAACAATTTAATATGAAGAAATGTAGACATAAGAATTCTATTATTCGCATATACATATACACGTATTTGATATTATATACTAATGGATGTATTTGTTCACTAGGCTATTGTTCGTCTTTTTTATCCAAATTACCGAAAAGCGACAATTGGAAACTGGACTTTATTATGTTACCAATTTTATTGAACATGGCTACGTTTTCTTATTTTGTTTTTTGGTTGTCCTTTAATTGTGAAACCTCCTATGATAAATCACAAAGTTAACATTTTACATAGTTTTTCTATTTGGGTATAGTATACTCATTTACCTTTTTTCTACTATTTCGGTCTTGGCATCTAATTCAGAAAGGCCAGGTAAAATCTGTCTCTCAGGTAAAAATAATTTAAAATTGTAGGGAGATTTTTCCAATACCTCTAAAATTCTTTTCCCGACCGAAATGTGCTCTGTTGGACAATTCAGATATGCGTCATATTTCGCTTCACCTTAAAAATAATAAGTACAAATAACTTGAATTTTACCAAATCAAATGTAACCACGCCACGTCACGTTCATTCTACATCTTATAAATATGAATACGTGACAAGTCATCCCAAAGACAACTCATCCCAGACAAGTCATTCCAATAAAAGACAAGTCATCCCAAGTCAAAAAGACTGTTCATCCCAAGTTAGAAGACAACTCATCCCAACTTTTAAAAAAAACAATCACTCAAACAAACATTTTATTTTTATTTATTGAATTAATCAGTAATAAGAATTTATTACATCCGCAATTTATAAATTATATCAATTTTATAAGGATAACAAAATCAGATTGATTTTAGTCTGAGTGATCATCAAAGAAAGCAAATGTATTAAAACAAATATCACTAGCACTTATATTATGTTGGAAAGGGTTGTCTTATAAACTCGAATCACTACCCATCTTTTAAAGTTTGGATGAGTTGTCTTTTATGTGGGATGAGTTGTCATCTAGCTTTGTATGAGTTGTCATCTAGCTTTGTATGAGTTGTCTTCTATTGGAATGAGTTGTCCTCAGATGAGATGTCTTTGGGACGAGTTGTCTGTATACCATAAATATAATATATCGGTTAGGCCAATGAATGTATTCATTGGTCTGATATTTAGCATTGTATGTAACGAGAACGTATACGCCTAGTAGATTGAAGGGGTGGGGGTAGGCAGATAGTCGTTTGGTTTGAAAAATAAATCCCCAAAACGCCGACCGGTAAAGTGATACAGAGGCCTTTTTAACGATGGCAATAACTTCAGGGGGGATTTTGACTAGTCAAACATCCCCAGTTAAGACTAATATATTGAAAACTGTTAAACATGCATTATTCAAGAGCTAAATCTGCCTAGTGCAGGTCTTTATTTGGGCATGAAATGTTTTCTAAAGTATTAATTAGACATTGATTAACTGATCCAGGCCTTAATCAACTTTGGATGGCATCACATTGCTCCGATATTAAACAGACTAAAACGTTTAAGTGATTAATCAAATATAGCGGTCCAAGACGCTTCGAGTCTTAGCTCTGATCAACCAGGTCCGTGGTTGAATTTATTGCACACGTCGGCCAAATCTTTAAATGCCAATATCTTCGCTTACAATAGAGTAATTTGAATGAAATTTTCAAATTGTTCATTTTACATCACCTTCTTTCGAACTATTATAGCAAGAATGGCTAGTTCTTATCTATATCTTGAATAATGTAACTTTAATCTAATAGCGATGACAAGGGTTCGGTGACATGGACTATTAATGAGCTAGTTTGGGGAAAAAATCTAAAAACCTCTGACTAGTGGCCAGAACAGATATTTAATTAAAGGGACTATCTCGATTTGAACAGTCTCAAAAATAAAAGTCTTCGTACGTATGAAATTTAAGCACCATAATATAGTTTTACTTATATCTCGAAATTATTTAGTTTATGATACGTGAACGTTAAACCCCGTCACTCTCCTGCACATCAGTCGGTAAACTGGTCAAGCGATATCACTTCAGCACAGTAGTATAAAGTTCAAGTTGCGGAAGAGTTCAGATATCAGATAAGAGTATCGGAACATGACCGAATAGGGTATGTGGACGTGGTTATATATCATCGTTTCCAGATCTAATTATGAAACCGTTCATTTTTGCTCGCAAAATAGGATGCTTAGCCATAAATGAGAGAGAGAGAGAGAGATGGGGTTTAACGTCCACTCGACACAAACTAGGTCATTTTGGGACTAACGTATGGTTCTCAATTTTTATTTCAATAATTCGCTTGCGCGTAGGGGTCTTTAGCAGTGGGAGGAAACCGGAGTGCCTGGAGGAAACCCACGAGGTTGAGAAGGTGCCCCTATCTCCATGTCACATACGCTCACACTAGGGCTCGAAATCACAGCCGCAAGTCAGAGGTGTCCGGCCAGCTAGAGGTCGAAACGCGGCACAGCCATAAATGAACTCATTGTATTACTATCAGAATCAGGTTTATAAATATTTCTCCTACTATTAATTGTATATTTGATCAAATTTGCCAAACGAGTTAAAGTAAACCGATGGGACTCCAATAAGAAGGCATTGCAAAATTGTTTTTGTCAATTCTCTAATAAAAACTGAATTTCAGACACTAACTTACCTTCCCAAGAATCATCTATTGTTAGATGTTCAGTTTCACTGGCGTTTCTAGCGTGATGACTTGTAGATGATTCACATTGTTCAATATTTAAGCTTGCATTACTAGATATAACTCTTTCACTATGAAAACCCGAAACCCCACTGGATGAATATGTCGATTCATCTCCATAGTTTGTATACACATTATGAACTGAGACTGTCTCAGTAAGTTCTTCACGACCATCTGTTAAATCACAATCATACTCTACTTTACCATTCACTAATCGACCCTTTCGCTTCTGAGAAACATTGTCAGTGCACTGTGGGGATGAACTGAAAGAACGTTGACAGGATGAATTCATTACATTACTGTTAGAACTATTCTCAGTTACCGCGTGTATATGCTGTGTGGATTCTATACATATTACCGTGGGCATACTTCCTTCTTGTGCCTGTCGCCTCAATCTTTCAAGATTTTCGAGTGTTTTTCCTCTGTCAACGTCTAAGTTTTCGTGGTTAAATGTTTTATGTTTTCGATTGCCCGTCCTTTGCTTCAGTTTGTCTGGTTTTGCCCCCATTAATTTCCACAGCAACATTTGTCTTCACCTTAAAAATAGGGTGGAAAAGGCTTAAAATATTAGGCGTTTAGAAAGAAGATGAACATATTATGCTGTAGTTGGTAATCTCTCATTTTGACTACAGCTTATAACCACAGATTATACGGTCTGGTAGTTTCATTATCCCTATTTAATTATATAGCCTCTCTATAGATAGATTCTTCCATATCCCATTTAGACTACAACGTATAACAGATTATATCAAAGTAAACCGGAAAAATGAATGACAAATTTATATAGAAATTGTATAAAATATGTAACAAAACGAGATATAATATTTACAAAGCACCAGTTCGATTGTCTATTTACAAAGTACATGTAAATTAATTGCACAGGTTTCGTTTCTTCTCGTGAACGTTTTCTGAGGCTACTTTTAAATTTAATTTGGTCTTCATTATCTTGGAGCTGGTTGTGATTTGAAACGTTTCGAACGTATATACCCATTGCGGTACATTTTCCACTGCAGGTTGACTTTACACACTTTCAATGAATACATTCACTGCGCTCGATATTTTTACTATTCACATATCTATCCAGCAAGACTTGCAGCTTATCCCTCTGAGAAATTCGAATTTGACTTCACGAAGTCCCGCCATATACACATGAAAAAATGCTATTGTTCATAAATAAATAAACTAATATTTCTACTTCAAAAATACACAAACTAATTGTTATAAAATAACTCCAATAAGATAACAAAATGTTTGACTTGAGAAAAAAATCTTCATTTATTTAAGAAAAATATCACTAAACATGTTATTTCTTCTTTTTAATATATCAACTACATATTACTTTTAGTTTTGAAGTGAAACTTTTTAGCTTATCATATATATTTGAATGTTTTGTGTGTGAGTATTTGTTAATTGTCTAATGTTAATGTCTTTTTATCATTTCTTTGTTATAAAGGGCAAAATTGTAAACAGGCTTTAAGCCTAATTTTTCACCTTTGAAAATAAAGATTTTATTATTATTATTATTATTAAGTGTACAAAATTTGAAAAAAAAAAATCTCAAGCAAGTATTTAACTCAATGTAATCTGAGTAGATATTTTTGCTTTGATGTTAAAAAACACTAGCTAAAATATATAATGAATAAACTATTTTAACAATAATCATTACCTAAATTAGATCTCTTAACCGGTTGAAACAGTTCATTACTGTTTAGTTAGGGTGTCAGGATTTTGAGGGTAATAAAATTTGCAGTTAAAATGGGGTGTAGTCGAAGTGGGAGTGAACCCCGTAGTTTGTATACCTAATCCGTTTATAGTTCTTATTATAATTAGTACAACTACCCCCACCACCCGACCGCCGTACTGAACGAACATCTTATCAACTCAAAATTATTTTGACCCAATTCAATGAAGGCTTGTCTTACTTAATGTTTTCTTTCAGCGGTCGATGATAACAGACATTAGTAACCGTTTGATAGGCTTATTTATCATTGTCACACACTTACTTACATACCTACAGTATAATATACGTACCCTTTGGGTTCATTGTTACACATACATATAAGATCTATTTCAGGTCTTTCCTTTGGCCTCAAGTATTTTATAAATCATAAATTAAACATAATCAACTTTAATAAATTTTCACATTTTCTCAACATAAAATATTGATCGCCATGACATTTTGTTACCCGAGTTTGGTTCAGATGTGGTGGACATAGTTCAGTAACTCATCACTCTAAATACAACCTCCGTTCCATATCGTATTATCACTGGCAATGTTTAAGGAGCTATAATCTAAATAAAGAAGTAAGGAAATAAACCTAATGTTAAACAAATCATACTTGAGGAATTAAAACAGCCATAAGGATTCCCCTAAATTTAAACCACAGTTATTAGTTGAGCAAACATTATGACGTTTAGTAAAGCTATTTATAGTATAGTTGTTGGTAAACACGATTTTGACCTAAACCATGGCTTCACATCGCCCCCTTTATAGTCATCTAAAGTGACTTGTCATATCTCGGTTTAGTAAGTACATTAGAGACGTTATATTGACAATCTATCTAGAATTTACAAGTCTAATCTCAATATCAGCCTAGTGTTATGTTTGACAGCCAAGTATTTAACACCTTCTATTATCAAAAATTCAATAACCGTTGTAATTACTTGTGCGTTTTAGTTAATTAATTGACATATTCATACAGCGGACGTAAAACTTCACGAACGAATGAACGAACGAAGGGGAAGTCCAGGGGCCAAACCTTCAATAGTGTAACCGTTACCAATGTACAAAGTACATGTAGGTCTACATGTAGGCTTCATTATTAATATCATAATACTGTGTATTATTCTTTGGCACTAACCTTATTTGTGTCCCAGATAAACATCAGAATCTTAATACAGGGACCAACTGCGTGACAGTCGTACAGTATTTACGAAAGTGCACTTCCTTAATCATGGTTTACCAGTGACCTATAAACTTAAATAACTGGGGTCGCTTTAAACACATCCGCAATTCTTGGTGGGATATTGAATTATTCCCCCTTTTTCATTCCGTCACGCTTCATGTGTTTACACACACCTGGAAAGAGCGCGAACTTTCAATACGTTCATTTAAAACACAATTCACTAATATAAAATATTATTAACACATGATGTTTAACCAACTAAAATAATAGGCGTACGGGACCGAACTTGTTTGGGGGGGGGGGGAGCATATTTTCCCGACAAATATATTTCTTTAAAGTCCGCGGAGCCGTGGGTGGCGAAGCACCAGAGACGCGAAGCACCAGAGACGCGAAGCCACCGACGGGGGGTTTGTGGGGCCATTCCCCATAAAATTTCGAAAAACAGACCGCCGTAGACGCGATTTCCAAGCATTTCGAATACTTTCTAGTAGTAAATTATGTCAGTAGCAGCATAAAAACTGGTAGAAAGTCATCTTTAAAATACAAATTCTATTACTACGAAAACAAGAACAAGTCGAACGATTTACTTTTGCCACATTTTTTTTCATTTTATGAGACCTCACATTTTTCATCCAGATATCAGATGTATAGAAGACTTGTATATACTTTATGTACTTTTAATATATGAAAGACCATTTTAAAATAGTTCAAATTTACAATCTACATGTATATATTCCGTATTATGATTAACTTTTACCACGTTTTTCATTATGACAGTTCACTTTTTTTATCCATATCTAAGATAGATAGATCTAGAATCAAGATAGAAGACTTTTTGAACTTGTAAAATTCATATACTTTTAATATATGAATTACCATTTTAGTCCAAGTTTATTTACATCTAGTGCACTATATAATACCAAAAGAAGAACAAGTCAGACGATCAATACTTATTTCACATTTGATACACGATGATGCAGCATCAGTAGAATCGTTATCCGGGTTTTGCTGTTTCGTGGCAGAAAAGAATGATGATAACGTTTTCTGATTACTCTCTGATATCCTAGTGAATTTAATGTCAGAGGTGCTGTGACCATGCAATTTAATATAAAGTATTCTTTGTCCATTATGTGTTGGCAGGACGCACATTATATTTTGCCGACTTGATCTTTCTTTCGGTTATTTGACTGTGACTCCAGAGGCCTAGTAGATACATTTCCTTCAATTTTCATGGAAGTACTGCAGAAAATTTTCATATCTTCAATACTGATTTCAGTACTGCTAAAGCATTAGAAATCTTCTATGCTAGCAGTATTTAAATCAGTACTGAAAATATTTGACAGTTTTCTCACCAAGTGTCCCTTAATTGTATAAATATGGTACCGCTCACAACTAACTTGACATAAAGCGCGTGAGAACTTAACAAATTGATTAGTTTAACAAAGTCATCTAAAATTGAAAATGAGATTAATGAGTTACTATTAGACGATGGGCAAAATTTACAGTTATCTTGTACTGTAACCGAATCCATTAATGATTCGACGACACTTTTTAAGTTCGTCATCTAATATACAGGAACACAGTACTCAAGAACTGAGAAAGGTCATGTGTACAGTTCTATTCAGAAGGCGTACGTGTTCATCATTGACTGGACTGCTTTCTTTCCGCTTCCATATTATTACAAATATTCAAAACCCGACAGACAGCGCGACGCTTCCCGACAAACTGAGCATTCATTCCCGACGAGACCATGTTTGGGGAGGCCAGCCCCCCCCCCCCCCCCGCCTCGTACGCCTATGACTAAAATTCAAAAACCGAACTTTGTTATAACCCACCAAAAAGTTTTGATTATACTTATGCAGTTGTTTATAAACCTACTAAAACATACACTTAAAGGGACAATAACACTCTTTTTGGCTTGACAGCACCATAAAATAAATTATAGCCTTATTCTGAGTACCTATTGTGAAAATTATCCATTACATTTCATTTTACTTGTCCATAGTGCTCGAAAATATTTTAAAATTCAAGTCACATTTGATAAGGTTGACGTTGGGCTCTTCAAATCATTTAGTTTAATTTTTCTAATTTTTAAAATTAAGTGTGTTAAGATGAAATTTGTATCATCAAATAATTGGAATATTGTAAAATAGTACAATTTGTTGACCAGAATAATGAATGGGACATATTATTCAGTTACAGCAAGAGTGGTATTGAATTTTTAATTGGAAATTTTAATGTTCTGGTATGGACCGTGTTTGACAGGCAACGCCCACGAAGCCATTAGAATTATGTGCCGTGGCACAAAGGAGACCTGATAATCGTGGCTAAAATAAAATTACCTCCTCGCGCAATTACCAGTATTATACATAAATCAATTCAGAACATTGTAATTAATCTTGCTACTCTTTTTTTCAACCCATATATAAATAGGCTACTGATGATTGGGGTGTAAATGTATCAAACCATCTTCTTTGCTTACTTAGGATTTACGACACGGCCATGTGGATCCGAAAAAAAAACCATGTTAAGTATTCGTTAAAAACAAACCTACTAAAACACGCTTTCAAATTCAACTTTTGCTGCAAAATAAATTATCATTCCGGACACTGTTAAACCTGAACTCTATTTTTAAAATTTTAAAATCCTTCATACAAACGAAAATTTGGACTATTAAGCATACACCAAAATGCTTACAATTTTCAACTGCTGCATTTGGAAATTTCAGAGTTCTAAAATTGAGAAATTCGTCACTACCGGATGGAAATACGCATCGGGTTGAAAAATTACCGTGTAACTATAAGAGTACCATAAATTCTAATCTGTATACAATCCCGCAATGCCAAAAATCACATCGCTTGGTTTACCGTTGTCATCGAGATCTCGTCGTGTCTCGCACAAGCGGCAGACAATCCAATCAAAGGGAGAGAGAGAGAGAGAGAGAGAGAGAGAGAAGAGAGAGAGAGAGGGAAGAGAGAGGGAGAAATGAGGTTTAACGTCCACTCGACACAAACTAGGTCATTTCGGGACTAACATTATATGGTTTAATTTTATTTCAGCAATTCGCTTGCGCGTAGGGCTCTTTAGCAGTGGGAGGAAACCGGAGTGCCCGGAGGAAACCCACGAGGTTCAGAAGGCGCCCCTATCTCCATGCCACATACGTTCCCACCAGGGCTCGAAACCACAGCCGCAAGCCAGAGGTGGCCGGCCAGCTAGAGGTAGAAGCGCGGCAATCTAGACCACCAGACCATCCCAACCTCCCAACTAGACTCGAAGTTAAATGTTGTAGGTATACTTGTGGGTATACACACATATTTTGACGTGGGCAATGGCCGTATAATTAAAATAGTTAATTATGAAGACAGGTCAAGCATTTAATCCCCATCCAAAGATCACACACGAAAAATATAATTATTATCCATCTAGTTAATTCGTTTTTAATAGACTAGTCGTGTCTCACTGAAACGAAACTTCGCCAAAGGAATGAAAAATGTACGTTTATTATTCCCGCCCCCTCTAAAGTATGTAACTAGGTATTATGTTTAGACATGACCGTCTCGTTTCGTTTGACAAACAGATTGTCTGAAAACGATTTGGTTAAACAAAATAGATTAGTGAATATATATGGATAATATTATTTGTGTTTGAAGCTTGTTTAAAAAATAATAGAGGTCCAGATTATAACCCCAAAAAATTTTTTTTATAATTATTATAGAATACTCGATATGAATTTGACTTGTTTTAATGTTTGTTACCTGAGGATTTCTTATAGAGAAGTTGAATTACGTACGTTGGTGTAAATAAAAGGAAGTCGGATTACTTACGTTAATTATTATTGCCTATGGACCTAATATGTACCCCTCTAAATAAATAACAGCACCGCCATATTGCAGTAACTCTTTGATTATAATTTTCTATCACCTATATATCACGTGAATCTGATTAATATATTTCTCCTCCATCGGTCGTTAAAAAAGAGTTATTTCCCCTTACACAACTTGGAACCTATTGGGAACAATCAGTATTCCTCGATACACTGCCGCGTAGTTTACCCAATACGTGGGAGAGGTTATTTCCCATTAAAATTTAAGATATCGGGATGCATACCATTTAAAGGGCCAAATACATTTTCAAAACTGTAAAATATTTTCTTCTGACATATTCATTTTTGCGTACCTAGTTAAATCAGATACAATTTGGATCCTCTTAACTCTAATTAGTGAGGTGTGTGTGTATGTGTGGGGGGTTTAAGTCAAAATACTGGAATTAATACGAAATTCCAGTTATAATGTAATGCTTTACCGGAGAGTATTTGTCTGTCCAAAGAAATATGTTATTATCACAAAAAACCCTAATTACTAAAAATAGACTAGTTTCAATTTATTTTATTTAATGCTAGGTCATACTAACCAATATATTTATATATAGAAACATAACACCCACGTGATTTCACTAAAGTCACGGTCATCGAGCGATTTTTCTTATTGTATGTATGCCCATGCCTGCTCCATTCTTCTTTATTGTGTGGTGACTTCGGCCTAGTCGTCCAAATGTTCCGGTTCGATGAATTTGGACATATGTTTTTGGATAAATGTTTTTGGATAAATGTTTTGGATAAATGTTTTTGGATAACTGGTGATTGAAGGAGGGGGGGGGACAATGACAGCTTTTTAGTCGTTTGGGTGGGACGAAAAACCGAGGTTCCATGTACACATTTGCATGCACGTAAAATTAGGCTGTAGCGCCGCTGTCCGGGCGAATTTTCCTCATAGCACACTGTATGGCGTATACCCGTATTCATTAGCCCACCATTTCATTTCCTTTCATTTACAATCACATATTGTTTCGTTACTTGAACGTCCCTGATGATGATACATTATTTTGTTAATTTGAAACTAGATTGTTTTTATAAGAACTTATATACTTTTTATAAACAAAAACAACCATTTTCGGGACAGACCACGCTTATTTAAACCAAAACGACTAAGTTTGTCAACCAAGGTACTTTTCTGCATCAATAAAGAAGGGCATACACTATGCAGTGCAGACCTACTGGCTAAATTTTGCCAAGGCAGCGTCGATACGGCTGGTGTAATTTTTCAGCCCTTTGTAGCGGTTAGATTTTCAAAATGTTCTCCGGGAGGGCGAGGCCCTCATAGCCCAAGATGATTAAATGGTTGTTTGGAATTCAGGTCAACCACCTATAAAGTAGGCTATATTATAATCCTAATCTTTATTTTACGATCAAACATTTTTGATTAGTCGCATGACATTTTAAGTACTTTTGACGTCATGTGTATCCTTTTTTTAAGGTTTGAACAGCTATGTATGGTGGCTGTTAGCGGCCATTCTACATTCTCGACTTTCTACAAGGTACTTTTCTGCATCAATGAAGAAGGTTATACGCTATGCAGTGCAGGCCTATTATGAGCTACATTTTGCCGAGACAACGGCGATACGGCCCGGGGTTATTTTTCAGCCAGCATGGGAACAGAATGGAACTTCTTAGATACAGATCACGGGTATTTTAGACTCCAGCATAGTTTATTGAGCAAGCTATTTGTCTGCGCCAATGTAGTGTGCTATGAGGGAACGTTTGTCTAGACAGCAGTGCTACGGCCTACTCTCATTTAAAATTCCAACTTCCAAAGGTTCAATTACGTGCACGCTATCGTACATTGGACATTGGGGAAGCTATGCTGGACGCAGACCTTCTGGTCATTGAACCAGTTGAACAGTTACTCTTAATTTTGGCTAAAGTCAGACAATTAAAATTGGGGTGGTGTGGCAAAGAAAATGATTCAGAGTATTCCGTAAAATAAACTTGCCTATAGAAACACCCTAAGAAAAAAGGATTTAAATTTTAAATATTTTTATTGTAGCAAAGCTAGCATAGTGTATTCTCAAGTACGATAGATATATTGAAAATATACGTCATTAGATACATATCAACATATAAAACGGACCCTATTCTGAAATGAGATTCTTCATTTTATGGTCGTTGTCTGTGTATTGCTGAATAATTGCAACCTCGACTGACAAGGCTTCCATACTTAATCGAAGAACGCGTGCGCAGTGATTGACTTTGGGGTCGACAAATCGACAAAGTGAAATAATTGTACTTTGTCGACTTGTCGACTTTTCTGGTTGTGAAGGTGATCAGTCGCGGTACGACAGAGCGAAAAAAAGTGGTATTTCGTCGCTTTGTCGCTTTGTTGGGTTTTAAATAAGTCGAAGGCGAAAAGTCACCCGACAAGTCGACAAAATGAGACCGACGATTGTCGGCTTAGTTTGTCGACTTGTCGGGTCAATTCTGTCGACTTGTCGTCGTCACAACCCAAAAAGACTTGTCGTTCCGCGACTTATCGTCTTCACGAATCACAAGTCGGTAATGTAGAATGGCCGCTAACAGCCACCATAGCTATGAATTGATCAACAGCAAACTTTTACACTCATATTGCAGCAAATAAAAGCGGTCGTCTGGTTGAGGGAAAATATAGGCTGTGACGGGGTTTTTTTGGTGAAAAAACTTGATTTTGAGGAGGCAGGATAAGGAAATTATTATGGGAAATCACCTATGAAAATGACGACACAACCTATTGATTCCGTGAACCACGACGCGTAGAAAAAAAAATCAGTACGGTAGACCCCCTTTAATATTTTTGTCAGACGATTGTGACATGTTGAGGTCATTGTGCCTTTAAATATTAAGAGTGTATAATAAATTGCTATAGGCGAAGACAGGTCATGAATTTAACATTAAATGCAATGCGGTAAAGGATTTACCTATTAAAAATTCCGGATTATTATTATTTTACAATAACATGAAATCAAATCAAGAACAATCTGATTAAAATACAGATCTATATTTCGTTTCGTTTTTTAGGCCTACACCACATGAAGATCTGGCCGATTTGATAGGTAGCGTCAGAGGTCATACGAGCGGCTTTTGACCCTATGACGTCAGACATTTATAACCAATCTGCACTGGTGTTATTAGTGGATTACCCACAGTTCCGTACAAAATGCACCTGAAGCTCGCCGTAACAGGCCGTTTCATTGGCTAATCCCTCGCATCAATCAGAACAAGTCAATGATGACAACTCTTCCAGATCTTAGTGTAGTAAAGACAAGTAAAACGAAATTTTGAACTATCAAAACGAAACGAATTAGCGTCTGTGTTTTAATCAGATTGAATTGAGAATAAAGAAGGCGTATTTAAAATTTATACAAAGTAATTTGAAATTAAGATGGCTATAACTATGTACATGCTTTTTGGCCAGATTGTACCTTTCCTTAATTTATGACCTGAGAGTCTAAATCTGTCAAGGTTTATTCTGGAATATCTTTATTCATACAATAAATTATTTGATTGTGTTTACATTGTTCAATGCAAACTTAACACAATGGCCATTTCTAGACCATCACGACAATTCTCAGTCAAGAATAATTCTCGACAACCGTTAGTAAATTCGTTGTGTTCACCGTATCTAAGTACTAATGGTAGTCAGTGAGAAGACTAAAGACTGAAATCTATTAATGTATTAAATAAAGGCAGTGGCTATTGTTACGACAAGCCGTACAAATAATTCCCAGGCTATTTTATGACGATGCTTTAAAAGCCCTCCATTGGCGAAGTTAAAACTTGAAAAGTCGTTAAAAAAAAGTCCTAACCCTAACCCTAACCCTTCCCATCTCTTAAGTGTTGCCTCGGTTCTTAAAACGATGAAAATACTGCTTCTTTTTCAAAGCTGGTGGTAAGGAGATTGTCGGCCATTTTGAAATTTGTTCTAAAGTTTGCTCAATGTTGGCGTAACAATAGCTACTCTGTTAAATAAAACATAATGACAAATAATGCTTGTGGCTATATTAAAATAAATGCTTTGTTTTAGAAACATTAAACATCCAGTCTCACATTTACGTAAATATCTGGCATAAAACTTGCGGCAAAACCGAAAGCTGGACACTTTAGTAAGTAGAGGTTTTGCAACGATTATGTTACTTGATTTACAAATAAATCGATTCACACAAAGTATGTACATCTGTTAGCAGTTACTTTTTCACATTTTTGAAACGTTTCTTACACCGCTGATATTCCATCAGTGGAACCCGTTAAGGGAACCTTTTCGTTCATGGTAAAATTTGTGGGCTCCTTTCTCACTGGATCCTCAATGGTACTGACTGAGTCATAGGAACCCGAACCGGAACTCAGACAGCAGAGCTTTACAACCGTGTGTGTGGCAGCTACAGAGAAAAATTTGTCATACAGTAAGGCACCGAGAACTCCACCTATCATAGGCCCAGCCCAATAAATCTGAAAAATACAATCATATGAAAATATTAGTCATATAAGGAAAAACATATCGATATATTTTTATTTCAATATTGTAGTTCATACTACAATCCCTTTGGCTAAGTGGGTAAGACGCTGGCATGCTAGCCTTGAGGTCGGGTGTTCGATCTCTGCATTGTCGGGGTTTCCTCTTGAAAGTGATGCAGGGCGGGGGGCCTGGCGAGGACAGCAGCTGTCAAGTCGTTGGGATGGTACGAAAAGCCGACGTCCCATTGGCGTGCACGTAAAAGACCCCCTGGTAGTTGGAATTCAATCATTTTATTTCCTTTGGTAATCAGCATCGGAATCAAAGTAAGTTTCGGTTTTGCATGATTTAACAATACAGTTTAATAGGCCATATTCGATTCGAATGAGATCGTGGGCACAATTCGAGACCAGTCGACGAATTTAGCGAGTTAATTTCAAATTTACGAGTATTTTAGGGGTGGTTTTCTGACTGGTCAGAACACCTGGCATATACGAAAAAAGAGTATGACCAACAGTGGCCATGGTAGCCATTTCGTTTACAATCTGTAAGTTGCTAGATAAACATCATTTTAAAAAAAACAGACATAAAAAAATGCGTGTCAGTGAAAATGAACAAAATGATAGTTCTGTAAAGGATATGACGTGCAAGAGACAGCAACTGTGTAAGAATATCAAGCACTAAAATGAGATACAACAACGCCATTTCGTTACCCAATCACAAGTGGGACAATTTTTGGCCCGACTATCTCTCTCTCTAGCTCTCTCTTTCTCTCTCTCTCTCTCTCTTTCTCTCTTAATATGAGTTATGCTGTAACCATACTCGGATTGTACGACATCCCTACACCATAATATAGCTAACTAAATTATATGGACACAACAATGCCCAAGGGGATAATATATTATTTCTACTCATTATTCACTCCTAATCCCTTGAGCTGGGAAAAAAATGTCATGGCCTACATGCTTTTCTTTTTCATGAATTGAGTAATGTTATTACTGGTTATTTTTCTGCGCTGATTAGCTAACAAAACAAATCTCGAGAGAGAGAGAGAGAGAGAGAGAGAGAGGGGGAGAGAGAGAGATGTGGGTTAACGTTCACTCGACACAAACTAGGTAATTTCGGGACTAACATATTGTTTAATTTTATTTCAATAATTCGATTGCGCGTAAGAGTCTTTAGCAGTGGAAGGAAACCGGAGAACCCGGAGAAAACTCACGAGGCTGGACAGGTGACCCAACTCCTTGCGACGTACAAGGCTTTATGATACAGCGCGCGCACGCTAACCATTCAGCCATTCACCCCCTCCCCCCCCCCACACACACACACACACACGCCGAAAAAAAGAACAAATATAAAACAATGCTGGTAAAAATGTATCGTTATTATTGCCAATGATGATGATTGTCGCGCTTATAAGGTGAATTCCCATTTAATATAAATATAATTATAACCCTGCGTCATAGCGGACGAAGGGGTCGGCCAAAGTGAATAACCAGTTGACAAACAGGCGCAATATGACAGTGACATGTCATTAGAGTTGACAGCATTACTAGCGACATGTCACTTTAGTAGAAAAACACACCTTGGCACGTTTGTATAATTTGTATAACTTAAATATTCCTAAATGGTTTCATATTTAATTAACAAAATAAAATCAAAATGTCAACGGTAGACAAACACGGATTATTAAAGCTACAATTTCATATTTTTAAGTTATATTTTCAAAATTTATTAAAATAAAGCCTTAAAATAGATGGTATCCATAAACAGTCCTACCTTGTTAAAGAATAATCCTATTAATCCTATAATTCACTATTGTCAGCTGAGAAATTGACAAAAATATCATTTTCAACTTCAAATCCCGACGTTTGAATATAGTTTATGCATGGGGTGAATGGGAAAACAAGGGAGGTACTTGTGTTATTTCATTTTTTAATGATTTTTAAGGGTGGGAAATAATGCCCATGGTCGTATAATAGTGAGTTGATAACCTATTGAGCAAAAAGAGAGACATAATTATGTTTTGACTTTCTAAGAAAATAGGTAATTCTCGCTTTAAACTCGCTTTGAGTCTCATTCGATTGATTGTTAACCCGTTGCAAACTGCAATATTGGGGAAAATGAGTTTCCAAAAAGAATATTCGTCCAAAAAAGATATGATGAATTGAAATTTCATCAACATCTACATTTCAACATCTGCTTTTTGTAGCCATAGAGATATTATGAGTTTGGGTTTAGTTTTCAGCATATAAACCAATGTAAAGTCGGGTGTATATTGGGTTAATTAAACAATAAACGCAAAAGAAAATCGTTCAATTGCAGCTGTTTCTGTGTCGTTGACCGGCGGCACGTGCTATTTAAAGAGGAATTATGAAAGATTAGATAAAGAGTAGGTTGTTCTCGCTGTAATATTTACAACAAAGATAACGTTAATAGAATTTGTAGAAAAATTCAGTCCAATTGGTCAACTCTTAACCGCGATATTAGCTTTTGAACTTGAAGCTATTCGGTACAAACCATAGTCTCGATTGATCATTTTTCGTATTTAATCATCAATGAGCGTTTGGCAGCAGATCGGATTCAAATCCAGTGAAATTCCAACACATAAGATAACATCGAGAGTTGGTCATGGTTTGGATAAGTTAATTAATGTCTAAATAACAGTTTATATAATATTTCGGGCCTAAAGCAAAACCTGCAATAGGCAGATTTTGCTCTTGCATAATGTGATTTTAAGGAGTTCACGATCAACTGTTATACTCGTATATCGTTTTCCTTATATAAGACATTTCAAGGTATAAATCCGTGTCAATCGGGTAATGTATGTATATACGATAATTTCATTCACAAGTGTTGATTGAATTTTCTTAAAGCATAGCGCCATAGGGTGTTAATTGTAGTTTTCATAACTGCTTAAGTGCTTATTATTCATTGTAAAGCACTACATTATACAGTATACACGTACATGGTTCGGTGCCCTTGACTGGGTGATCTTCAGTGTTCGGTGAACTGTACAAATACCCTCAGTATGACATCGATAAACGGTGATGAATTCACAGTATTGAGCAAGATGTGTCAGTAGTAAGACAATTTATAATGACCTTCCTGTTGTGAAAAATAATTACGGCCAAGTTTTGTAATATAAATTCTACGTTTTTTGTCCATTAATCTAATTACCCAGTCTTTACACCGGATCGCCCACCTAGCTACTCCATTCAACTGGTTCATTACCATTATTCCTGTTTATTGTTCAGCTGATTTTTACTTCAATATCATTATACTTTCTATTATATAGTTTCACGTAGATATCTTTAATTCAAATCGAAATGAATAAAGATATTGAATTGGGTTAATTTAGTGTATTATTTCAGGCGTGTGAACAGGGTATGGTATGGTGCAGGGGGTCCGGACCCCCCCCCTCCCCTCTCACACACATTACTCATTACTCATGCTTTGCCGATACACGAGAGAGTCTAGGAGAGGGTCTATATATTCGAAAGAGTAAAACTCCTTTAGAAATGGCCTCAGATGCAAGGAAATTGATTTCAAACATTTTGCGATAGTCAATATGATTTCAAACAATTTGCGATAGTCAATATGATTACTCTTTATAGTTTAGAGAGAGAGAAAGAGAGGGAGAGATAGAGAGAGAGGGAAGAAGAGAGGGAGGGAGTAAGCGAGCGAGAGAGAGAGAGAGAGAGAGAGGGGGGGAGAGAGAATGGGTTTTAACGTCTACTCGACACAAACCAGGTCATTTCGGGACTAACATGTGGTTTAGTTTTATTTCAATAATTCGATTGCGCTTAGGGGTCTTTAGCAGTGGGAGAAAACTGGAGGACCCTACTCCTTGTCACATACAACCAGATATTCGAAACCACGCTGTTTGGGCACAAAGACCTAGTTTGTGTCGAATGGACGTTATACCCCATTCGGCCATCCAACCCATCTTTTTACTTTAGAGTCGTTGGTCGTGTTTTGCATTTTTCGGACACAACCCCCCCCCCCCCCCCCCCGCTAAAAAGTACTCAAATTCGTCATTTAACAAGATGTCAACAACTGTAGATACTTTTATGATTGATTTAACACCATCTGCAGTGCAAATAAATTGAATCACTTTTGGACTGATATTTTGCCAGTTCCAACGTAAAAGACACAATATCATCCAAAATCTTCGACATCGATAACACGATTTAAATCAACACTGATGTTGTGATCTGGCCAGAAAATGATCGGCTTCTGATATCCAACATTTAAGACGAAAATAAACATTTTGACCACTGGTACACGAATCGTGTACCATAATGCGCTTCAGCCCCAGTTGTGGCAAGAGACTCGAGGGACGGGGCTAGACACATTGGACCAAATCAAACGGCGTGCGTAGACTGGAATAACCAGAAGCTAGAAATTTGCATTCGATTGAGACTGCTGGCTTATTTCGCCAAACATAACTGATTTGAAATTAGAGTAAAAACGGAAACGATTGACTGTAAATCAAATTATATACATTCATATTGTAGAATTATATGCGTTGCGACCCACTTTTGTCGATTTCTAGGTCCCAAATGTTAGCGATTTAGCTCCTTTAAGAAATACGAATATTGACAGTTACTTGTTGTATATATGGGAACTATTCGATATGTAAACTTCTCAAATGAAATATGGTATGGGGTGTTCTAGAAAGTATACGCATACCTGTCCTTGCACACAACACTACACACTACTTATTTCCTTGAAAACAATTTACAGATAAATATTGAATGTATTAATTGTAGACGAGGAATAATTTAATAAGTATAACAATTGAAAAAAAGAAAATTACCCATTGATGTTCTAAACGACCCATGACTACCGCTGGTCCAAATGCCCTGATAGGATTCATTGCAGCTCCTGATGTATTTATCTGAAATAATAGTAATAGATAATATATTTGATACTGAAATAACAGACAAAATATTTTAATTCTAACACCCGTATTTTACTTGCAAATCATTGATTATGCTATAATGAACATAGACATTAAAGCATTCAAAAGTAACGTCATCATTGATATTGGTATAACGGGCTTGGAGACATTGAAAAGTAACGTTGCCATTGATAAAACGGTTATTCGCTGAAGAATGTACTATATATCATAATATGATTAAATTTGTAATTGATTATATTAGAATTTAAAAGATTTTACATTAGCTTATTGTAATATTCGCTAAAATAGCCTACTATAGAGTGCGTTGAGGTTGCGGTGGATCATCGTCGAATGGTCTATTGTCGCTCTTCGACCTAAAGCTGGTCGGTCACCTCTGGCTATGTCCAGCTAATGTAATGAAGAAAAGTGTTTTTTGGATTGCTTGTTTCTCTTTGGAAAGCGAAAGACTAAAAGGTGGCACAGGGCATTGATATAGAGAAGAAAGTAGTGGTGAGACGAGCGTAGGGCCCGCCCACAAAGACTTCGCCACGTTCATGACCCTCTCAGCCACTACCTGGATCGTAGCGAGGTCGTGGTATATGTGCGAAGGTAAAAATCACTCAGTTGTGTTTTAGAATTTGATTTCTACTGACAATAGTATTCCATTATAATTATCAACAACCGACAAACATTTAAACATTCTAGTTCAATAGGTACTACAACTACAAATAAAACGAGTGATATGCTGTTTTATAATGCTGTTCGTGTTGGTTTGGTTCCTTTTATTAAATGTTTCATAAAAAAAATATACCATAGTCAGATTGTTTGAAAGTTTGACGTCATATCCAAGGTAAAGACTGTGTTGTCAGTGTTGTTATGCAATTTGTCAAGGCTCATTTACGTTACATCTACCGCGATTGTAGTACACAACTGTTACCCCACGCGATACAAAGGCTCACGAAACTGATATAATAATTATACACTATGCTATGGGGCCTTGAATTACTGAGTCCAATTTTGGGATTATAGCTTCTATGATTTTTTGGTCCTGTTATGTATATATATTTAGGCTATAAGTATAGTGTTTGATTCTTAGGCAACGTTTTGCTTCATTAATAGTAGCAATAGTGTACCCCCCCCCCTCCAACCACCCCCATGTCCAAATACGTGTACTTACTGCTTAGCGATAGTGGAACCTATCGAAGAGATTTTTTAAATGATGCTAGTCAAACTTTGTTATTAAAAGCTGTGATGGGTTGCAGGCCTACTAGACTGGCTGGACTTTGAAACAAAACTAGATGTATCGCACCATGAGAGACAAGGACACTCCTATACAATTATATTGCATAAGAAACAAGTAAAGTGTTCAAAAGCACGATTTTGCCATTGTAGACCCTTATTATATACGCAAAAATAACTGAAAATGGAGAAAAACTACTGAAATGAAAAAAGAGGGAAATATAATAAAGGAAGAGCGAGAGGGAGAGAAATGGGGTTTAACGTCCACAAACTACGTCATTTCGGGACTAACATATATGGTTTAATTTTATTACAATAATTCGATTGCGCGTAGGGGTCTTTAACAGTGGGGGGGGGGGGTACCGGGGGACCCGGTGGAAACCCACGAGATTGGAATAATGAAAGAAACAACCACACGTCGGACTCGAACCCGTGCCTGTACCAATCTTCGGATTCAGTAATGTGCACCGTTTGATAACTGCCAACAAGCAAGCGTAGCTCTATGAAAAAGCTTGACTACTCAGAGGGTGAATGGAAGTGCAGTAGCTATTTCAGTTGGGAAAAATATCGTGTCGGGCATAAAAAAAAAATATCACAGAATACTTTAATAATCCTATACACTTGAGATGTCGCCCCTTTTTGTGTAACATAACAACCCGGTCTACCAAAAAGCTTTATCTGTACCAGTTCAACCATAACGGTTATGTAGGCCTACTATTATTATAATGTACCAGTACAATGCATAGTTCGTAATTAAATCAACAATCTTGTTAGTGGGTTTTTCATGACATCTTTAGTTTCCTTCGACAACTTCACAAAAGTTTGTAATATAAATTAAAAAAAAGCAATTTCAAGCCATCAGTGTAAAAATAGTGGAGTTTCTCGGATTAATGTAAAATCGGAAATTCGATTCCATTTTAGTTATGACAGTGAGGATTGAATGTTATTCAGTGGTTCACTTTTTACAATGATTAAGAACAAAAAAACTGTGGGAAACATCTCAGCTTTATTTCTAGAACACCAAACAGAACTTGTGTATATACATGTGTGTTTCTGATCCATGACATAGGGTTGACAGGCAACAGATATCCAACAATCCAGCAGCCTTAAACTATATCCAACAACCCAGCAGCATTTTGTATGTTAGCGTTCATGTAGTTTGTGTCGAAGTTTTAGCTTTCAATTAGCCAGAGATTAAACAGATGAGCACCTTCGAACTATATATATACTACGCTTAGTCCCTAAATGACCAAGTTTGTGTCAAGTGGACGTTGATTCCCACTTCTCTATCTCCCTCTCTCCCCCTCTCTCTCTCTCCCTCTGAATGTTTTATGTAGAGTCGTGGACTGCACAGCATTTGTATATTTCGATGTGATCGTTATATGGTTGTGAAAAACAAAGTGAAAACTTTGCATGACTAAAAAGGACAATCTTAAATAACAATTTTTGGTGAGTTTCTTACTTATGAATTATCGACTGGGAGAGGGGGGGGGGGCAGAAACATTTTATTCGTAATATACGCTTTATCTCAGTGCAAAACGTTATTGTATACTAGTGTGTTCAAAGTCCATACATTTTACGCCATATATTATGAATTATCGACTGTGGTGGGGGGGGGGGAGAAACATATTATTCATAGTATACGCTTTCTCTCAGTGCAAAACTTTATTGCAATAGTGTGTTCAAAGCCCATAATTTTTACGCCATTTAAAGCGTATCCTATAAACAGGTAAATATAATATAATGGATGTGATAACTGTTTATTCGCGACCTTTTAAAGGGTATTCTAATTATTCGAAATAAACATTTGCATCGACCGAACAAAAACGATAGCAGCATATTGTTAAACAAGCGCGACCATTGACGTCAATGAGTACAATAGTACTATTGTATAATATCTAAATATATGAATATAAATGTATCTATGATTACATGTAAATGGAATAGGAAACGAACATTACGTCATCGCCGCCATCTTGGAATTGTGACGCAATAGGAATTGACAAGTGTCGTATCGATTGACAAGATAAATAGCGACAGATTTTAAGTATCAAACATTCAAATAGCCAAGTATTCCATTCGAAATGGGGTGGTTTGGTAGGCAATTACGGAAATTACAATTCGTATTTTCAAACATTACAGAATCAATCCAGTTAAGTATTACAGACAATGTGCAGCCTGTGTCGATATTTAACCTAAAAAAAACAGCTTCGCTCTAATAAAATTGCACAATCATCCCCTCGCTAGTAAAATCAGACCTGTCATTGAACTATCGATTTAAAAAAAACTCATCGCTTACTTTTTCTTAGACAGCTAATAATTTTTTTTACTATTTTTACTTTATTTATTCATTTCTATCGTTTTGCGAGTTTATATCTTGACTATCACTCTCATCATTACAACAACTGGTAGACTATCGCCACCAAGAAATTACTATTCAGGAAATGGCCACCACCAAGACCGGTCACGGTATATCTATGTGTGTCTATCCTGCTATTTTGGGGGTTGTGATGCAGGGTGTTTTATTATAAGTTTCCTTTTCATGCTTTAGTGAAGCCTGTATTATTACAAGTCTGTGACTGTACTGCTTACGACTGCCCCCCGGGTCCATTCCATTGATTGTTTATGTCTTGTCCGCCCGTCTTGTTTGTTTGTAGTGCGGTCGTCCTGCACTTACTATATTAGACGGGGTTAGAAATCGCACTTGCCCTTTAATAGGGGGTTGATCTATTATCATGTAGATTGAAATAAAATAAAAATTGACGAAACTTTTTACCAAGATTAGTGCGGATATTGGTACAACTGGTTTTGTTATAAAACGGTAGTTAAGTGTTTTTGAATAATGTGTGTGTGTGGACCTGAATATTTAATGTTAGATCGATAGACGAGAAACTGTCATTTGGGAAATAAATCGTTGAATTTGATATTGTTCGACACATCTCTTTATCAACCAAATACATGTACAGCTGTATATTTAGCATAAATTGCTTTTTAAAGCTTAAAAGCAGTCATAAACATGTCGAGACAACATTTTCATACTATAGTATACTGTTACCTAATGTATAGCATCAGTTCTGATATTCGTTTTTTCCCTAGAAGTTCATTAGTTAAAACAGATAGTCCCCCCAAAATATTGCTGTTTTTGTTTGCTATGGAGAGTTGCTTTTTTTTTACTAATTTCATTTGCCTTTTCCCTGAATTTGTTTACCAATCTAAAAGTTTTTTGAATGCACAATTTAGATATATGCATAGTTGGTTTCGGGGTCCATTTATTTTTTTTAACTAGAGCCTAGAAATTGTTTTTAAAAAAAAATACCCGATAGTAAAAACAAATTTAGGCTAAGTCGAGCAATTATCAAGCTAATTTATCCCTTTGTTACAAATAGGTCGAAAGTATAAGATATAAACTAAATATGAGCGTTTCTATTTAAATGCTATCACGCTCCAGATGAAATGTGGAATTAACACGTTAACCTATAATTGGCTTCGACCTCCACAGGGGTCGGATTCACCGCTGCGCAAATCTCTTAAAATCGATGGGCAGAAGCCTAATTCACAAAGCATTTTATTGGTTCATTGACTGTGAGGTAAATCTGTGCCATGAACAAGATTTAGTCTTAAAATATTAAAGTTTATGTTCTCGTTAATAAGTAAACTTAGTTACTACGGTAAATAATGGCTGATAAATAATTTATTTTACAGTCGATTTGAAGACATTTGACTTTTCGTATTTAAGGATCGTCCAAGGCATATTTTTTAAGTAAACATTGACAATATACCTGGGGCCTGTTTCACGAAATTTTTAACTAAGATAAAATAATCTTTTTAGTAATTTGATTGGATAATATTAGATTGATTTTAGTGCTCAGTCAATAACAATTAAAGTATCTACTAAAATTTTGATTTTATCTTTAGTTACGATTTTGAGAAACAAGGCGTTAAGATTTTGAGAAACAGGGCGTTAAGATTTTGAGAAACAGGGCGTTCATATTTTGAGAAACAGAGCCCAGTGCCCCAGTCCTGATCATTGGAAGCGATATCCATAGACGTCTTATTTTTCACTGGAGTTGAGAGCCAAGCGTTAGACTACACCAGACACCCCAACCTCTCCCCTCGAGTCCTCGGCGATATATTTATTGTATTAAATATAAACTATATTATACCTACCCCGTAAAATATATTAACAGCTACGACCAGTCCAATGATGAAAGGCACAGAACCTTGTACGTCTTTTCTGTCTTTGTCTATCATGGCAAATACACTAAATAATAAGAAGAAGGTGATGGCGATTTCTGAATAAAGGGCCTGTTCTGCAGTGACGTTCGGCTCCGGCATTAAAACGCCCAGATTACCGACCTTGGATGCGGGTGTTACGACGTTTAATAATGCAGCGCCTGCTACAGCACCACCGGCTTGAGCAATACAATAAAATATAAATCGGACAAAGCTGATCTCTCTGTTGACCACAAATCCTGAAAATTAAGGATTATGAGATTAGATGTGACCTTGTTTATAATAACACAGGACAAATTACACGGTACATTACACGAGATAAATTCACTACATGTATTTTGTAAATTGATGATATCATGAACCAGGAAATGAAATGGGGTGTAACGTCGTAATCTTCTGTACCAACCGGCCTAAGCAAGATGGTCGTACGCTATGCAGTTGATATGCCTATTGGAGAAATATTGTCCGGACAAAGTGACGTTTCCGGCTACTCCTCATTCAATTAAAAGTGTCACGCTTTTTAACGGACACTTACAAGTCCATTTTCAGGTCCTCCATTCTCCATTACGGACGAGGAAAAATCACGATATAAAATCTCTAAGGAGTTTCTCAGTCAACGGGACTTCCTGGTTAGTACGCAAGCCCCTTACTCACTGATGATGGCAATGGCTTATTTTTAGCAACCCTGACAGGCACCGCGTGCTACGTAAGGGTTAGGGTTGGGTTTGGTCCAAAAAATCTAACGTCATGTGCAATTCAAAGTGATTAACCCCACAGAGGAATATCTCCCCGACGACCAAGCTCGAAACCTATAGATCTTGATACTAGTTTTAAATTAAACACATAAAATCTCGCATTTCACCTTTTTTTTTAGTGGTATCGGTTTCTAAATATTTTCTTTTAAATTGTGAAAAAACACTCGCTATTTTGACAATTACATTTCAGATCTGTTCATTTTTTTTATGGTTTGCCATTAAAAAAACCAAATGTACATAATAAATATGTTTGAATACCATATAAAATTTGAAGGCAAAGATGTGTGACAGCGTATGTCAAATTAAAATCCTTATATGACTTTTTTCCTTTGTCTTATGAATAAAAAATATAAAAAAAAATTTATACCACATTCTTACAACATTTATTCTAAAGTTATAATGTATATAAACGGGTTCTTCTACTGAATAAAATTCACATAGAGACCGTTTAAAAGGCCACCCTTATCAGTAGGCCTACGCTAAACGTTGAAACTGAGAATCTAGACCAGTGACCTGCTTGAAAAGATATCAACATAAATTTCTTAGCCTTAAACAATCGTTTTATATTTTCTTGTTTATAGTATTTTTCTCAATCGACCCATTTTCCTTTGTCTTATGAATAAAAAATATTAAAAAAGATTTATACCACATTCTTACAACATTTATTCTAAAGTTATAATGTATATAAACGGGTTCTTCTACTGAATAAAATTCACATAGAGACCGTTTAAAAGGCCACCCTTATCAGTAGGCCTACGCTAAAAGTTGAAACTGAGAATCTAGACCAGTGACCTGCTTGAAAAGATATCAACATAAATTTCTTAGCCTTAAACAATCGTTTTATTTTTTCTTGTTTATAGTATTTTCTCAATCGACCCATAAGACCGCTTATTTGTTCAATGGAGACATTCTTTGTCTTGAGCCATGTGTTTATACACATTTAGCACATGGAACCTCAGTGAATGGTTTTGAAGATACTCTATACGTAATAAGAAGTGGTTTGGACTTGTATATTATGGCATAAATACTTGGGTAGATTTGTAAGCATCATCTTCAGTTGGTCTCATTTGGATTGAGTCAAGTCAAGCTGGTACGATATATCGTCTAATCGGCAAGATATGTCGTTTAATCGATGTATCGCGATGTTCTTAGTGTTTTTTTGTCGCTTCAGTAAGTAACCTGTCACACATAATCCAAACAATCTTAAATTGTCTTGGTCCTCATCTTTATCCACATGATTATCGTGATAGTTATCAAACAGTTTTATTTTTAAGACATTGACAGGACAAAAATATCAATTATTCATTTATCCCTCTTATTTCCTGGTACATATATATATTGACCTGGGGCCGGTTGCTCAAAGCTTCGTTATCTTTTAACGATCCGTTAACTTTAACGGAGAGAAAGTTTGTTGCTGGAAATAAAGACCCCAAACATTCAATGGTGCAAACTTTTCCTACAGATTTATGTTAATATTTCCAAAGGAAAAAATAAAGTATTCTATAGTGTTTTCTGTAGTAAATTTGACAAACAACACGTTAACAAGATATAGGTCCGTTAGAGTTTAACGGATCGTTAAAATCACTTAGTTTTGAGCAACCGACCCCTGGTTATGAACCGTGATACAGATCGCATCGTTGCACCTTAATCGCAATACGTATCGTATCGCTACTGCAGTGGCAATATCCAGCAGTAAACGAGACGGTTTGCCCTCTGATGGATTACAGCGTTAAAGTTTACAGATCTATTGATATAATTTGAAGAAAAAAAACGAAATGCGTGTGTGAGAGGGGTGGGGTGGCGGTTCAACAACTTGAAGAGCAACTTGCTCGGTATGAAAACTCTTCAGCGGAATATTTATAATCGGATATTTATTGAAAAGTGACTAAACAAGACTAAAGGTCCTTCCTATAAATAGAAAAATATTATATACTATTTGCTTTCTGTGAATCACTACAAGTAAATGACAACATATTTTTATAGATACAGAAACACCACAATACTGACTGGTACTTGACTATTTTGATATTATTATCTTTTTGTGTATTTATATCTATGATGCATATATTATGACCTATGATCAATGCTAATAAATTACTCAGTCTATATATTAGTGTTAATCTCATTGGGGGGGGGGGGTCTATATTGGGTATACAGATAAAGGTCATCTGATCACGTACACCTTTTAATCTGTTGCAACCTGCAACCATAAATCTCTACCCAACGAGAGAGAGAGAGAGAGAGAGAGAGAGAGAGAGAGAGAGGAGGGGCAGCGGTCATCCTTTCGTCTTTAAATCTCGAGACAAATTGGGTCTTCAACAATGGGAGGAAACTGGAGGCCCCGGAGAAAATCCACCCGGTTGGGCCGAAGACCCTACTTCTCATTTCTCATCACGTATCGAAACCACGCCAGTTGACTCAATGACAGACCTAATGATACAGCGCACACGTGCTAACCCTTCAGTAATACATACCCTACCCCCCCCCCCTAAAAAACCTAAAGGAGATCAGAGATATCCCAAGAGCTTACCGGGTGTTTATAAATCTAATAATCGAAGATCACAGCAGCAGACATGATAAATATTTATTAACTACTTTCGTATTTATAAAATTCGTAAATATTTATAAGAAAGGTTGAACTGTCTACCCGAGACAGTTTGTAACACACTGCTGAATCACAATAACATTTAATAGAATTATTGTGCAGTTTGGCGTGATACCCCTAAGCAAGGGCGATATTGACTAGTGTATCTATTATAATTAAGGTAAAACTTTTCATAAAACTTTTCATATACCTAGTTGTATAACGTTTTCTTGAAAAATATTAAGCATTCCAGTCGTGCCAACAGGGGCGTAAATGTGGCGTAGTCGGTCGCAAAATCAGTGAAGTTAGTCGCGAAATAAGAGCAGTCGGTATCAAAAAATGTGCTCACTTGTCAACATATCATGTTTGAAAAAATATTATGTTTCACTCTTTTTCTGTTTGAGTATGTTGGTCTAAGAAAAAATTCCCACAAGGGAAAGAACTAGCCGCAGTCGGTCTCAGACTAAATGAATTAATGAGGTAAACAAACAATCACAAAACAGGCGAAATTGACAGATAGGCCACAAGATTCTGTTCCATTTCTTATCCTCTCGTTAACGAGAATTTGGTTCCATTTGCCATGGCATTGACTTAAATTTTCAGGCCCAGTTACGATAAATTAAAAGCTTGATTACATTATATGAAATGTTTTCTATTCCTCTGTCGTCTTATACTGTCTCAGCACTATCATATTCACGGTTATAGTGAACTGCCTAGTTATACTGGTGTGTGGGTCGGGGAAGGGGGGGGGGGTGATACTATAAATGTTATGTCAACTCTTGCAAAACAGATAGAATGAACAGGGGCAGATCTCGAGATTATGTCCCATTGTCCATTGACTCACATTTCTTTTCCTCTCGTCACAAGACAATGGCCTCAAAAGCTAGGATATTGACTCAAATTTTTAAAAAATTTCTCTGGTTGCTCAGTGTTATAGGCACACAGAAATATGACACACACTTTATATCAACTTAAATAAAACTGTTGCGAACAATTATAGAATTACTGTATACAATACTAGCATCAATGTTCTACTGGGACGCTTAATGTTATAGCCAGTTTTCATTGTGTGTGGGATTTTGGATGGTGCACTAGATTTGCCCCCCCCCCCCCCCCAACAAAATCGTTATGTACGCCGCTGTGTGCAAACTACGCCTTGCCGCCTGGATGTCAGAAGCCTATGTGAAAAGTAGCCCAATATATTTGATAATGTATACTTACCAAGACTAACAGCTGGATTTATATGACCACCACTAATAGTCAACAAAACCGTCACAATAACGGCGACAAAAAATCCAGAAGAAAGCGCTATATGCACTGTTCCATGTCCCTTCGTTCCTTCTTCGTGTAGGCCTGCACCAACGGTAAAGAATATTAAAAACAGACAGCCAAGAAATTCACCTATAACACCTTTCCAGAAAGCTGGTTTTCTTAAATCGTCAATTTCTGCCATCATGAAAGTTTGACAACAATTTGGATCTTCTTGTCCCTGTGGAATTTTGTGCAACGATGTTAGGGACAGTGTTGGTGGCATCTGGGCATAACGGAAAACAAAACTTGGTAATATAACTTTTGAGCTTAAGCAAATATTTAAACTCCCAATACACCAATTGTCAAAATATAACAATAACTACTAATACTTATACATCCAGATTTATTTGAGTATAAAAAAAGAAAACCGGACTCCTTACTCACATATAATAGGTCCTTACAGGTGAGGACGAGTCCATTTAAATTCACAGGTATGTCAATAACAGTCCCGTTATATATTCATAACGTATTTAATATAATATAATTCAATTTCTCTGCTGTACTTGTTTTGAATCAATCAGCCGTGGGCAATAAAGGAGTTAACCAGCCAAGACAAACAATATAATATCTATCCCTTTATGTACATGAACTAAGCCAATTATTTTCACGCGAGCGTTCATTGCGAGGTTAAAGATGAGTTCATTTTAAATGTAAATAACACTGAAGTAGATAGTAGTGAAGAAAACATTACTATTTTTTAAGACTCTTGTTTCTGTGTACTTTGATTACTGATGAATGTAAACTAATCCAGATCATAGTTAACACAATGGATCACGTATATGTACCGTGATTAAAAATGGATTAAATTTCATTTACACTGTCGTCTGCTTGCAAAAGTGTCATAAATCAATTGAAAAAAACCCATCACTACTCCTAACTGGTCTAGAAACACACACATATAAACTACTGAAATGCTGTGTAAATAGTTCAAATAATCCTAAAATAATGTTAAGTTTAATTTAATGGGACAATAAAATAAAAACCAAGAACGAACACTCCGAACCATAAGACAGAATTCGAAGACCTAAAAAAACAGTATAAGCAAAATAGTTTATTCAATCAAATTAGTGTAATCGGCAATGGACTGCTCCTTGTGTACAAAATACACGACAGACAGTGGTAACAGGTGTCCGGAAGAGTAAGCTTACCCTGCCTGGCGCCACACCCGCAATAGCTGCATCCAAACTATTGGGCGAAATATCGGTAAATTAGCGTGATTGGCCAATGAACTATTGGTATGCAAAACGCACGTGATGAACTGTGTTAACGATGTAGTAGACATTATCGGGGAGATTGTAATACTATATGTGTCAATTTAATAGAATAATAGCCGAGAGAGACACGTTATATTTACCAATCAAATCAATTTGACGGCCATAAAACCTTTTAAAGGTTTTAATAAGTTTAGTGCGCAAGTATCCTTGTAGTTGAAGCTTAGACGACAAATGCATCGATCTATTTTAAAAAATCAGAATAAAATGAAAAAGCTCTCGCGTAACGAATTAGCTAAGACACAAACACTTCGTAAGCTGGTGATATTGGAATGTTACTACTAATAAATGGAAAGTTAACAATCGGGAAGTCAAGGTCATCACGTTTATCATACAATTTAACACTTAGTTTATGGCAATGGTCAAAATCGAGACATAGATACAAGTAGGAAGCGTAATTGTCACTGTCAGTAGTTGTTTTTAATTTCGATCTCATCGGGATATATGGATTCTATATAATCACTGAATTTTGAATTATTCAGTGAAAGAACATCATCGATATATCGATAAGTGAAATTAAAATGTCCAACTATCGTTTATTGGATTTTACGAGTGACTGTATGTACTCGGCTTAGTAGGAATAGAGAAAAAATCAGCAAGCAATTCTGCACAGTTGGTACCCATTGGAATACCTACCACTTGCTGATAAATTTCCCCTACAAATTCAACAAAGATATTATCAATTAAAAAATCCAACATCTGAATTATCTTGATGGTGGTGGATTTATTTTTGGAATCGCTGTGGTTCTTAACAAAATATGTGGAATTGTAATTAACAATTAAATATTGATATCTAACATGCCCCGATTTAGATGAAAAGACAATGTGAATAATGTCTTTCAACCGGGCTTTTAATTTACTATGGGGAATTTTAGTGTACAAGGTAGAAAAGTCAAACGCTTGTATAGATGAGACTGAAGCAAGGGATCTAGATTGCTAACCATCAAGTAATTTTTTGGAATTTTTTAAAATCCACATTTGATTAATACCACTACGAGAGTATATTTTGTCGCAGTATTTTATTGAATACCCTCTTTCCCTGCCGTTCGTATAGATGTCAATACTTTTGAAAGTGGTTTTGTGGAACAATGGGATGAACCTGCTATAAAACTATGCTTGTGGGGATTTTTATATAGTTTAGGTATTCAATATAACAGCGACAGATCTGTATAGGTATCACCACATGGCGTACCAAATGAAGTGAGCACAGATCTGTGATTGGATATAATTTCACCCTTACTTAGAATAGAGCGTTTATACGTAGTAGCACTGTTAATTTGTTTCCCGAAATTAAGCTCTTTTAACAGACAGTCATAATAATAAGGTTATTAGACGCTTTGTCAGCTAGTACAATGACATACTTGTCATGCAAGGCGTTGAGAATTTCAACAATGCTAAGTGGAATAGAATAATAGTCTTTACCGTGAGACAAGAGTATGTAAATTATGTAATGCACGCCCTTATGATATTATGTGTGATGGTAATTGGGCTTACGGATATATTGAAATGGTGGGGCTTTACGGACAGGAAATTAACATTATTTATTTTACATAGTAATAAGTTAGGCTTTAAAATGTAGTGATTGGTATTATCGCTGATAGTTTCACAACAATAAATAAAATGATCATGAACTTCAAACGTATCTTTCTTTATTATATAGTAAAAGAAAAGACCGGGGTTAATGTACATAATATAAATATGGAAGTAAATATTAATCGGGCGATAGAAGTTATTTATCACTTATTAGCTTAAACTTACGTTGGGGGTAATTCCCCACATAATACGTTTGATTTAAACTCATTCTTTTAAAGTGGTATGCACTGAAAAGGTTATGAACTGTGACAGTTGCCTCGACCCTTCTCGCACGGGACATTCGGTCAATATTTCGAATAAGCAGATTTTAGCTTCCCTGTCATGTTAACGAGTTTCGCTCAACTGGATTCGTTGTATCGCATAATCTGATAGTCATGTGGTTATTAATAACAAATGGATGTATAGTTTTTCTGTGGTTATAAACTCGACGACGGTTTATATCAATGTAAATACATGTAGTTATGTTTTCATTCATATAGGAATGGAGTGGTATTTAGATTCATAAAGGTCATTTTTACACTAACTTACGATTACTGGGCAGAAAGGAGACGTTCTTTTTCAAGCTGGGTTTTCACTTTTGAGAGGTGGTACATGACAATTAAGACTATAGAAATATACATAACCATTTAACCCAATATCTTTACGGTCTGAAAGCGGCCATTTATAACGAAATAATTAATAAGCCTAAAGAGACGTAAACGGCAACCCGATTTGACCTTTCGTTAATTTTACAAATTTATGTTCTCTTATCTAGTGGCAGTCAATTCTTTTTATGAATTTTCAGATATCCCCCAACAATCTCACACGCCAACTTTTAGTCTTTGAAGGGATTATTGGTGAGCAGAAATTGGCCCATGTATCTGTTATCACCCGTCACTTCAGTCGGTTATATAGACGGATGACTCGTGTTTTCCTTTGGTGTTCGTCACTTCCGATTTTTGAAACCTTTATTAATCATCTATCGAAGCAATGATCTCTGTGTTAGAATTATTGGAACTTCATTTGGTACGCCATGTGGTGATACCTATACAGATCTGTCGATGGTATATTGGATACCTAAACTACATAAAAATCCCTACAAGCATTGTCCTTTAAGGCTTTCGCGTGGGAAGTGGACCAAGGATTATGGTCATTTAGCCTTTTTATAAATTTAGCGAACATGATCATTGTTTGAGAAAGACTAGAGGTAGGCTAGTCGAAATATCACTCAATAATAAGAGGTAATTGTATTCCATAGAAATGTCACTTTTGTAGCTCAGAATAAAGTAATGTACATTCATATTTTGGAATTGCATGAATGAACATTCTTGTCACATGACATTGTCATGCTCTACAGGCGTGTGTCTTAATGTCGATGGCCAGATACAAGGAAAATATAGTGGATTATAAAACGGTAGATATTTGATTAGGACAGCAATCGGAAGTACGATCAAAATGCATAACATGAAATGAAATGGTGTTTAAGTCTTACTCTTATTTACCGACTGGGCTAATGAAGAAGGGCATACGCCATGCAGAATGATATATATAAGGGCAATTTTGCCTTGACAGCACCGCTACGGTTGTTATAATAACGTCCTACCTTTCTATACCGAATGGGTAAATGAAGATGGGCATATGCCATGTGCTCTGCTATTAGGGAAATTTTGTACGGACAGCGCTGCTGCGCGACCTGCTCTTTTCTTCGAATTTCAGCTGACAATGGTTTTTAAAGTGCACGCCAATGTGTACACTTCAACTCGGGTTTTCGTACCATTCGGACGACTATACATTGTTTCTTGCCCGGGCTCTTGGGAACCTTAAAGGCATCTGAATCATATCCTTTGTGGTAGAACATTCTCATGGGCGTAGATGGTAACGTTTTGGTGTCCCCAAAAGGACCTGAATTTCGAGATGCCGCTGGATGGAACAAAGATGACTCTTTTACGGCTGGTTTTAGACAGAATCGTAAACGTTGTTATTGCTCCAACATCACAGCTTGGTGTTCAGTAGATATTTGTATGTTTAAAACCGCTGATATAAATAATGATCATGTTCTCAATTTATCAGAATATCTCACAACAGAAAAGATAAAAGCCCCATCAGAATCCAGAGAAAAATTAAACCTTTTCACTGTTGATAAAGAAATTGAAACGTATTCTCTCTAATCATTTTGAATACCAATTTGACTAATTAAGGTCAAACAATGTTCATAAATGTGTCAGATAAGATTATTTAAAAATAAGCAGTGCAGTGCTTAAATACTCCAAACACTCCATCGATAGTTTGATTAAAGAGTGAATGTAAGAGTGAATGTAAGAGAAAGAGAGAGAGAGAAAGAGGGAGAGAGGGAGAGAAAGAGGGGTGGAGTTTAACGCCCCTCGCCATAATCTATGTCATTTCCGGACTAATGGTTTAATTTTATTTCAATAATTCCCTTGCGCGTAGGAGTCTTTTTAGCAGTGGGAGGAAACTTGAGTACCCGGAGGATTCCCACGAGGTTGGACGGTCGATTCTACTCCCCTCTCTCTCTTTCTTTCTCTCTCTCTCACACAATATTTTAGATCACAAAAATAAAAGGACAGGACATGAATAGATTAGCCTCCCTTGTCACGCAACATAAGACGCGTTCTGGTTTAAACCCATCAGCTAAAAGAGGAAAAAAGGAACCACCTTCAAATATTGGATTAACCTCCCTTGGCATACTGATTTGTAGGAGAGGGTGTATGAGAGAGAGGGGTTGTGGCACGACTGTGATTAGGGGGAACATACGGAGCTAAATATTCCCTTTCCAATAGACAAGCGCTGTTCGAAAACCCGAGGTCCCGTGTACACATTGGTGTGCACGTATAAGATCCTTGGTAGTTGGAAATCGATATAAGAGTAGGCCGTAGCCCCCATATCACAGTGCCCGTCTTCATTAGCCCGATTCGGAGCAGAACAGTGGGGCGTTAAACCCCATTTCATTTCACGAATGCGAACTCAGCCACTAACCACTGAGACATTTCGCACGAACCATCGTTCCCTTGTGACCTTTCACTATGATCGCTTAATGAAATATGTTCATGCGCACTATTACCAAAGTTTCGCTATTGGGGATAATCTCCATGCGAACAAAATTTCAGACGCGTTCACCGTCAGTATAAATAACTTCGAATGCGACCGCAATACGTCCTACATAGTTCAACGTCGGAATTCAGAATCGATGACATTCCTGGATGTTATCACCCTATATGGGCCAGCATTGGGCGAGTTTGCGAAAGGAGTCAGCTCCCGGGGTTTAACAGTTGTCCGTATACAGCTCATTATCAGGGAGATAGTATACTATACACGGCAATTAAATATATCGAGAATAATAGCGGAGAGAGACTTGTTATGTTTACCAATCAGGTCCATATGACGGTCATAAAACTTTTTAAACGTTTTAATAAGTTTAGTTCGTAAGTATCCCTGTAGTTAAAGCTTAGATGACAAATGCCTCGATCTACTCAAAAAATCAGGATAAAAGGAACAAGGTCTCGCGTTTAGGGTAGGCCTACTCAGTTTATGGCAATTGTCAAAATCGAGACGCAGATCCAAGTAGCAAGCGTAATTGTCACCGTCAGTAGTGTTTTTAATTTCGAGCTCACCACTCACCAGGGTGTGTTTTAAAGATACTTTCCCAGAAAATTTTAATTGGTACAGTAAAAAATATCCAATCGTACTAGAAAAATACCGGATTCCCTGAAAAACACCCATGGGGCGGATACGGGACAAACATGTAAGGGTTCACTAATTTACAACCCGACGATTAGGGATGTCTGCTCGAGTGACGTCAAAGCTTGCACGAGAAGATACCAGCGTTAGTGAGCGCTGTATGTATGTGTTGATAAAATTGATGGTGAGCTTAAGCGTACAACAGTTTCTGAGATAAAAAGGTACTATATATGAGCCAAACCAGTTTAACTACGCATTGGTAGCTTCATATTCTTTATTCGGTTCTCGCACGTTTTCGACAACACTGGCACTGTTTGGCCCCAACATTCATCCATGAATGTAACTTACTGCGTACGACGCATTCTCAAAGCTGACTGGAGCAGGGATTTTTAAGCCTAGATAGCTTGGATGGGCCAGTTTAAAATTAAAAAAAGCCTTCTCGAACACAGGTCGCGAGTTAAACTTGTTTAACGATCCCCGGAGTTTTTAAACTAGTTCAGCTTAAGCGTCTGGGGGGCTATAAAATAAAAGCCGAGTAAAATGAAACTGAAACCAAACATATCTGTAATTTTAGCAAACACAGACATACATCATTATTGATGGCAACCAGATAACTCTTGTCTTCCTGTATGAAAATAACATTTTCTGAGTCTGGTATGTGCTAGATTCGATTTACGCCGGATATCCTCAAAATGGTTGACATCATTATTATTATTACTTTATGCAATGCTCAGAGGCGCTTTAGAAAGACATTAATTAAAACAATATAAAATTCAAATGCACATAAATGTTTTCATGATAAAAGTACTAACATATAGAGAATGACATTATCATATGATAAAATGCAAGACATATAGAAACTTTTTAACTAAATGCCTGTGTATAAAATATGTTTTTAGTGACTGTTTAAATAATGTAATATATTTTGCTGACCTTATGAAAAGAGGGTGCTTATTCAAGAGTCTCGGTGCCTGGAAAGAGAAGGATCGTTCTCCGAAAGAAGAAATATTTACAGAGATGGGTTTAAGGAGACAGGGGTCACTAGATGATCCCAGACATCAAGTTTGCGTTACACGGCGATAACATCTTTTATATAACAGGTTGAAGTGTCATTAAAACATTTATAAACCAGTAAAAGTATTATAAAATTAATGCGGTACTTAATGGATAACCAGTGTAAAGAAGCTATGTGATCATGTTTTTTCGAAAGTGGTATCAATCTGGCATTTTTTTGGAACTTTTTGAAATTTATCTAGGTATTTTACAGGATGACCAGCAAGGAAGGAATTAAAATTATCAAGCCTAGAAGTTATAAAAGCATGAACAAGTGATTAAGTTGCATCTTGTAAAATGTATTTTCTAATTTTACTTATATTGTAAATGTGGAAAGGGCAGCTTTAACATACATTATTAATTTGACTTATCATGTTCGTGTTTTTTTGTCAAATACTACACCAACATTTCTTACAGAATTAACAAGTAAAATCACAGACTGACCAATAGTTACGGATCCACAATCAGATATTTTGCTTAGATTATTGTTAGATCCTATAAGAATATATAAAGAATTAGCAGACATCCATTTTTATGTCAATCAAACAAGTTTCTAGTTTGTCTTTTTTGGTATTAAAATCATATGTTATAAATGGTTTAAAACCAACTATAAATGTTTGTATCATCTGCATATTATAGCTGATAGTCTAAGCCATGACTCCGAACTGATTTACAGAGAGAGAGAGAGAGAGAGAGAGAGAGAGAGAGAGAGAAATGGGGTTTAACGTCCATTCAACTAGGTCATTTCGGGACTAACATATGATTTTGATTTTATTTCAATAATTCACTTGCGCGTAGGGGTCTTTAGTAGCAGTGGGAGGAAACCGGCGTGTCCGGAGGAAACCCACGAGGTTAAGAAGGCGCCCCTATCTCCATGCCACATACGCAATCATCAGCTCTCGAAACCACGGCCGCAACTAGAGGTCAAAGCGCGGCACTCTAGACCACTAGGCCATCCCAACCCCTCTGATTTTCAGACAGGAGAAGTGTATAGTTGTAAGAGGATGGGTCCAAGAATTGAACTCTTGGGTACTCAGTATAAGATGTCATTTTTATTAGAAAATGTATCTCATTAATTGAGACGCTTTGTTGTCGACCAGTTAAATAACCTGTTATAAGTTTAAAAGCAAAACCATCTATACCAAAATCTACATTTAACGACTAATGCGAATTGAGTGGTCAACTGTATCAAATGCACCGATAAGTCTAACAAAATAAGAAATACACAGACAGTAGTGTTGATTTTCCAAAGACAACAACATATCATTATGAACCTTGGTTAATGCTCTTTCTACGCTCTGAAATCGCTTATATGCACTTTGAGGGGGTTCTTGTAAATTGTTATCATCTACATATGCCATGAGTTGATTGGCGATACATTTTTCTATGATTTTAGATATAAAATTAAAATGTGACACAGGTCGATAATTTTTAAATATAAGGTTTGACTTTATAATAATTGGTTTAACATTTGCCACTTTATACAAAGTAAGGAAAATACCTGTTATATATTTAGATAAAACTTTACAGAAGAGTTTTAAGGACTGAAGACTGTGGTGAATCTAACGGACATGTTTTCGATGGCGCTGGTGACCTTTTAATTAAAGCTATGACAAAAGGTTCACTTACAGGACTAAAAGAGTTGAATGACACAGAGAGTGGTTCGGTGTTAATATCGATATCACAATTTAAGATATTCAGATCGTTTCGAATAAGAGAGACTTTGTTAACGAAATTTTGTGAAAATTTATCAGCGAGATTTTTTGTATGGACATATTCAGAGTGTGGGGATCTACAATCTACCAGTGACTTGACTACACTGAATAAATTCTTTGAGACTTTTATCACTATTAATAATCTTGTCTGGATAAAATTTACGTTTAGCACAGTCAATCATGGAAATTACGCGGTTTTTAATGCTTTTATACATAAATGTCCTTGTGAATGTGTAGTTTTGATTTACGCTAGGTCTTTTCAGCATGTTTCCATAGTTTGATAACCTCTCGTATTTCTTCGTTAAACCAACCACAACCAGGGCTAACAGTAACAGTTTTTACAATTAATGGAGCACAATCATCAGTATTGGTTTTGTTAACAGATTTGTCATTCCGTTACTTACAAATTTGATTAAGATCGCAAATTTGAAGATTGAAACAAAGTTAATCGTTGGCTAGATAATTTCTTGAAGCCAGTGTTAGCAAACAAAATTGAATCAAACGATTACAGATACATTGTAGGGTTGTGTTTAAAAACCAACGTATATTTGAAAAGGCCAAAATCAAGAAACACTCTAAGAGAGGGGCATTGATAACGCTGATTTCCTTTACTGGTTTCAGGTGTGCTTGAAGTAAGTTAGATTTTGACCATCTTTTGAACAAAAGCATTACGTGGTTAAAAGCGCGAAACATTAAAAAGTTAATACTGTAATGTCTTGCTCGTGACCGTAATAATACCTTTAAATACAGGTACACTGTCATAAACACGTATATTTCTAGGAAAACAACAAACTGTATGAATAAAATATAATATGGTGTCACAATTGTATTAAAAATAACTATTTCTAAATGTTTTTGTTTGTTTGTTTGTACTAAAATGTAATGCACGAATAAATGCAAGGACATTTTATGGACAGGAAAGGAAATTTAGATTCATATTTAACTTTGAATACGGACCCGAAACAAACAATGGGTCAAGTCCTGGGTTAAGGTGGTGTAGTGCTAAACACCAGTTAGATCAGTGTAGCACTGGTGTAACGCTGTGCTAACTCAACCTCATACCCCCTGTAGTGTTACCCAAACACTAACTTACATATATAGAACCTCTCCAAATGTCTATATTTTCAATATTATTTACCCGATTTATGGAAATACTTTACAAGCAAAAATATAAAGACAATGAGCTTTGAGCAGTATTATTTCTAATTGCATAAAAAACACTTTGTTAGATAATAATAACTTGATGAAAGTTATTATCTTGATAAATAATGATCCAATGAGACTACATAGATTTTACATAAATTCTAGTTACGTAACTTCCTGGAAGCGGTTAGTTTTCCCAAATTACCATTCTTTTGGTGTTTTATTTTTAGTTAATAAATTCAGATAAAGAATTGAATCCGTTAGAACAGAAGACAAAAACAAAGTGTAACATTTAAAAATAACACTAGTGTTATATGTGTTGTTGTTTTTATTTTCCACCAGTGTTAATACTGGTAAACACTAGTGCTAAATCGAAAGGCACAGGATAAGGCACTAAACAGAACACCAGTTATGCACCACTACAACACAACCTTAACACAAGCGTAACCCGACACTTGAATTGATCCAACGTGAGTTTTCGAATATTTGGAAAAATCAACCACCACAAGCGTCATCCCTGACAAGTGATCAGGGTGAGTTTTGAAAAAGACCAAAGGTTCTTCGGGGTCAAGTATGTTAAAAGATTGCTAATAGTTATTTCACAATTTATTAGTTAACTGTTTTATTAGGAAATGTGACTACAATTAGATTTGCTGGCGATGACGAATTTAGGGGACCGCGGCGTTTCAACAAAGTAACAGTTCCATTGAAAAACCCCGGGGTATCATGGTTACCAAGTTAAGACTAAACATTTCAGTTATGGACGGGAATTGGTATTAATGAAACAATATGTAGAGAGGGTCGCGGATAGCGAACAATACTAATTTAGTATATCATTAATCTAGACGGGGCGATTACAAGCATAAAAGTCCACTCTCTTTAATGACGAGACATCATGAAACTCTTTACTTCAATCCGAATAAGAGGCAAGAGAAAGGCTTATCGATCGGCTGGTGCTCTCTTCAAGTCAGTCGAATCCGAGCCTAATTAGGTTGAACGACCAAGTCAAGCAATTTAATTGAACAACTGCTGCTAATCAAATAATTAACCAGAATTTAAAAGCCAATTGAATTCATTAGCATAAACCAAAATATGGCCCCGAATTTCGACATCTACTGAAGAAGCGAGCGCACGGATTTGAAGTGGTCTGCGGATGAATACTTAATCAGTCCAGGAAGCGGTAAATCAATGGTAACAAAGAGAATTAAGTTAAGAGTGAAAATTAACTGTTTAGTATGATTTGATTACAGTAATTGCGGTAAAGGTTTGGAGACAATCAGAAAGGGTTAAACTTGATGTTGATACAACTATAATACTCTAGAGTCGCATAAAACTCGGCTCTAATTAAATCATATTAAATACCAAACGTTTTTGAGTGCGTCAAATATAATAGTCAATAGCTAATACTCGATCGTCTGGAAATTATTGAGAATAATTAGATTATACAGAACGCTGTTTGATTATGATGGTAAAGGGGATAGAAAATAAGAAACTCGTGTCTCAGACTAGTAGAATATCTGACTTTAATAAAGAAGTGATCGGAATTATTTATCGTTAGACCATGTCAATCTTTTCAGATAACGGAACCTCCCCCCTTTTTATGTTCTATAATTTTCTTCAAGTTTATTCCCTAGTTTGTAAATCAATAAGTTATTGAAGTTAGAAATTCGTATATTTTATTATAGAGCTGTCTTTTAGTTAGTCTTGCAGAAGACTATAATATAAACGCTATTCCAGAATTTGGTGAAAATGGCAGCTTTCTTTAAAAAAAAATTAAACAGTCGTAAATTAATGATGAAATTATATCACTGATGTCAAATAAAGTTAATTAAAAAATTTAATTTCATGTCAAAATCTAAAAATATATCTTAATAAAATAAGATCGAGCGTCGGATTTCTACTAATGCACATAATTGTCCGTTTTTATACTTTGGGTTTCGTCACCGACTAGGTCTTTCTGCTGGTTCTTCCAAACGTAAGTAGCCCCCTCCCCCATCTGCTCAACATATGTTTGACAAACAAATTTTTTGGATTTGTGTCGATTTGGTTTGCTTTATAATTTAATATTTATTAAATTATTACTAGCCGCGTATATAATATTGAAGGATTACAACAATACAATATTTCTACTAAACATCTCATTTTGAATGTGTGAAGTTTGCTGGGACAAAAATCCAATAAAGGTTACGGGGTGATTTAGAAAACAAAACGGTTACTAAAATACATCATAAAGATAGTGTTAATCTGCAAATTTAAAATGTCATATTTTCAAACGAAAGGATAACGTTAAAGATATGTTCTAAATTAAGGCATTATTTTTATTCGATATTTTTTAATATATTTCTATCTGAAAGCTTCATTCTCACTATTTTACTACCAGAAAAACTACAATTATAGATTCAAATTCCATATTTAAAAAACATATAAATACATTAAATGAAACAAGCTAACAGCGAATCTGATGTCCGCTGCCGAAATCCCTAGATGGCACATATTATAAATTAATTGCGCATTTATCTTCTTGAAGAGCATTCAGCAATCAATCTGATGTTCACAATCGAAGTCAAGCCGAGTATTCTAAGTAGGCATACCTGGTAGAGAAATTCTCTACTTAGTTTCATCACTCTCCGTAAACTATAATCAAAGTTATCTTGTCCCAAAGCATCGACCCGTTGTTATGATCCAAAGTATCACTTAATTATAACCAGGCCTATCGTGTTCCAAAGCATCAACAAATCAAAATGCTTCTGCTTAGCCTAAGCAGAAAATGTTCATCTTCAAATTCTACCTTGGCGTTCACCTAATAAATACATTATGGCTATATTAGACGGAGATTTATCATGTCTAAAAAGGTGTGATGGGACAGGCGGACAGACAGGGCAGACAAGACATACTCATTTTAATAGTATACCCTGCTTCCTGTTATTTACTTTCGCTTAAGAGTACTCGATTTAAACCCTATCGTATATAGAGAATAATTATATCCGTATTAAATACAGCGAAACAAATGAAATGAAATGGGGTTAAACGTCCTACTGTTCTACACGATGAAACAAATAAACCCAAAATTATAGGAAAACTAAGAGCCAGACAGCAATTTTACTTGATCAACGAATGTTAATATTATTATTTGATGTAGAATTTTTAAAAAAATATGATACCCTGATTAGTCCTGCCTTGGGATGCGCGAACACTTGCGGTTGCACTGTACCTGATTCTAGAACTTGTCGAAGGAGGGGGGGGTCGCCGTATGGTTTGTGTGTGCACGTTGTATCACACACGGTCTGTCAAAGAGTCAATTGTCGTGGTTTCTCTTCCCTCGTTGTACGTGAACGGAGTAGGGTCGCCAGTCCAACCTTATCTGTTTTCTCCTGGTCCTCCGGTTTCCTCCCACTGCTAAAGACCACTTCGCACGAGCGAATTATTGAAATAAAAATTGAACTATATGTCAGTCCCGAAAGATAAACTAGTTTGTGTCGATTGGACGTTACCTCTTTCTCTCTCTCTCTCTCTCTCTCTCTCTCTCTCTCTCTCTCTCTCTCTCTCTCTCTTGCACTTGTCAGCAATCTACTTACATAAACTAAATAGCATTAAAAAACAATTCGAATTGTTTTTTGTAAAAGGGTCGCGGTAGAATGGGGAGAGGGCATACATCTATCCTATAAAATATGGATGACATTTAGATTATCATACTATTAGGGAAAAGCACGGAACCAATCAAACGGAAACCAGAATTGCGAACTACGAAATGATGAATATTTCACAGAATTTATTGTTTGGTACGAAACAATCGATATTATTAAAATTTAATGAAAATCTTTTTTAGGGATAAACATAATTTAAGTTTTTTCCGGACCATTTAGATTTTCAAAAAATTGCTCGTGTTAGATTAAATGTAATTACCATAATGGACGTCTAGGGTTGGAAGGGGGAGGGGCGAACAAGGGGAGGTGCATATACAGTCCCGCCTTATAAGGCAACTAATTCATTAATCTATTATTCTAGAAACAACAAATTGATTTTTCTCGGTTGCAGATATATCTGTCAACTATTCAGATATTGGTGTAATAAAAATATTACTAATGGATGGACATCGTGTAAAATTTGATAGCCTTTCTGTTCGACCGAGAAATAAAATTCCTGAATGGTACTTCTTAATGGTTACAATTGTATCAACACCGTTCAAGCCGATCATAATGTTCCTCTGTTTCGTTTTACAATATCATTTTCACATCGATTTAAAACGAATGACGCTTAAGAAATGGATAAGATTATTAATAATGGCCCCTCATTGGTCTTAACGAGGTATATTTCATGATAATAATACAAGAAATTTGAATGATAAACTAAGATTTATATGGTTAATTTCTAACTAGATTGTAAATCAGCGCAGCCATAAACTAGAATATTTCTTGAGGAGAGCAATTTACTAATAGCCGAATCAATCATGGATTGAATTTCTATTCGATTCTCGACAAACAAGCTAAAATGACGGCTTGAAGTGAGCGATCAGTAGAGTAATTACAGTAAAAGCTCTCACTTAGCTTAATGTTCACACTATTTTACTTCGATAAATCAGTGTTTTCCCGAGTAAGTCATCTTTATTATCAACGCCACATTAAGCACCGGATGTCAGAATCTTGTTGACATTCAGCGCCCTCTATGGACAAAACCATTCAATCTAACGACCAAACGACAATAAAATCCGGACGTGTTGGAATCAAGATCAATATCTTTTTATTTCCTACTTCATCGCAGCTTTATTTGATCACCGTTGAAGACGTTTGAAAAATGATATCGTGTTTACCCGAAAAACACTCTCATATCGCTAATGTGTTCATCAGCGGTGCCTAACAAGGCGGCGGGTCGGAGTTGATTACTATAATGTACCCTTGTCATAAAAATGTCCACCAACGGGACACTAACATTTTCTAGTGTCAATAACTGACAATTTCATAAATCATTCTATTTGAATGTTGACTCGGAGAGCGACATTCGGGTAATTATTTTGTTCGTTTCGCAAAGATTGAGCTAATATTAAACAAAGCGCCGATATTGATTCATAACTACAGTAATTACTGAGTTTTTTTACTCCCTGTTTATTTTCGGTTTTTAAAGAAGATTTATCGTACTGGAAGCACGTTGGATAGTTGAAAGCAATGCTTTAATTGCTAAAAGCGCTAATTATTTCTACCCCTCTTTAATTAGTCTCTTGAAGACGATGGGAATTTATTTATTTAGTTTTCACACCATGGTGTTGTGTTTATCAATTACTTGAAGTTTTCATAAATAATATTAATCAATATATTTTTTTTTAAATAGGACCTCTGGGTGAGTGATTTCGAATTATAATTGCTGGTCTATTGTCAGAAATTTGGGCCTATAACTGTGTGAAATAGACATTAAAACATAAATTATGATAATAGGAATAATCAAGTACATTTCAAACATTAAAGGCACATGAAGACAAACTGCTCGAACTTATTGCAAGAGTCAATGTAGTTTAATGAATGAAAAGATTGTTAAACATACATTATGCAAGAGCTAAATCTGCCTATTGCAGGTCTTTCTTTTGGCCTGAAATGTTATTTAAATTATTAATTAGACATTATTTAACTTTTAAAGACCATAATCAACTTTCGGTGTCAACGCTAGCCTGCGATATTTACTAGATTATGATCCGATTTGCTACTCACTTTTCATTCATGTTTTAATCATGGAATGGATAATCGAGACTATGTTTTTATCATACCGATTTTAGTAATGATGATCGAGGCTAGGCCGAAAATTCAATGGCTAAAATCTCGATAAATTTTAATGAAATTTTTGGTAAATTCCCTTTACATTATCTTGTTTTTAACAATTATAGTGAGAACTGCCAGCTCTATATCCAAACTCACATATTGTATCTTTAATAATATTATGTAATTAAGCACATTCGAAAAAAAAAACAGAGTTGGCTGACTTGTACAAACAGCTGATAGTATAAGTAGTGTTATAGAAAGATGGCGATGGAAAATTAACAGCTACAACAGTTTAAATTAATCTTTCCTGTGGGAGAGAACCGGAGTATCTCAAAGACACATACGCCAAGACTAGGGATCGGAACAAAGCCAGAGGTGACCGGCCAGCTAGAGATCGAAGCGCGACACTCTAGACCACTAGGCGCTTCCAACCCTAATGTATACATGTACACTCTATAATATAGTCCGGCAGCAGGTCGACAAACTTGGAAATATAGTCCACATAATGCTTTTTGATGAATTTCATATCTTCAGTATGCATAGATACTAAATCTATACACAAATATTGAAGATACAGTGTACTCTGTATATATATATTATCCACCAAACTATACATTTCAATAAATTACAACACTTTTGGGGGAACTTTATAAGCGTCTCTCCATTTTGAATTTAGCCCCCTAGCGGAATTAGCCATCACTTTTATGAGGAATACCCAAGCTCATTGGATTCAGTGGGTCGAATCCTTTTTAGAAACTGCCTTCAAACCGAGATCCAAGAGAATCTATGACATATTTTAAGCCTCTTAAGAATCCGAAAATGCCTAAGAATTTAATTAATAAATTATTCGTGTAAAGTAAAACAGTTGTATTCTTATTTATACCATCGATGTTATCACGAAGATGGTGGTTAACAATCACAGAGGTTTCTGAACCTCTAGTCATTGGACCCCTTCCTGCAACCACCCGTCAGAATACATGTATCCATTAAAATGCCTTATATATGGTAGGAATCTTGACGAATGCATTTGTAAATATGAACTAATGTATCATTAACCTTTGAAATAATTTAAACTTTGAACAGAATCGAATTTTAATTAGTAGTCAGTGCGTTTGATTGAGCCATCAGAGCATTTGAGGATTTTAAGTCAAGCGAAATCTGTTTAAGAATAGGTACGGGGCTGCCAAGGATGATGTCTCTTCTTGTTCACGTAAGGCACTCAGTGCGTTATAGAAACCTTGATTTATAAAAGTTCAAAAAAGAATAGCCCAAAATTCTACGTAACAATAGTACATCTTCTCAAATCATGCATCAGGTTTCTACGGAAATAGGTACAATTTCGACAAAGACATAATATGCTCATGTTTTGATTTGACAACTACATTTATGACCCTTAAAGCCGGTCGTCCACGAACAAAGAAAATTTGACAAATTTCCTTGACGGTCTCTTCAAATTTTCTCTTACCGCGTACGAAGCTAGCAAACAATTTGACGACCACAGCGCCACTTCACAAGGTTGGTCGGAACTGTGAAGGAACCGCATTCATAGAACAAAAAGAAAGCCAACTTGTGTACACAAAATTATCTGTTTTTCTCTTGCAGAAGTGATTTTAATTCCGAAAGAGCGCTTTTTTTCCTTGTTTCGATCCTTATACTCGATCCTTACTTGAAGTGTTCCATAAGCAGTCGCGACTCCACAGTCCATCTACAAGGATTTCTACCTTCCGATCCGTCCAATAAATAGGTATATTTGCAATTGAATTAACGAGACGATAATCGAAAGTGCAACTACTTTTTCTTTGCACTTATCCGCCCCTGGGTCGAAAAATTAAAATGATAACATATGCGTGCGCAGATTTGTGGCAAATTTATTTGGCGGTCTATCGTACACGAGCATAAGTTCCAAATGTTTTACACATTTATTAGACGAAAAGCATTGCATGCTAGCTTTTGTCAAATCTCATATGTCAAATGAAAATGTGTCAAATTTCCTCTCGTCAAAGGGAATTTGCTCGTGTACGACGGGCTTTAGCTCCGACTTGTGCCACTATTCTATAACATTATAATTTTTTCTATTTATTTTATAACTTTTTTCGGAAAGAGTGTTTAATAAATTGTATTTAATGAAGACATCTTGTTCTGTAATATTAAGTTTATTAACAACGGAACAGTGGTGCATAGGTGCGCATGTGTGTCCTCTGGACCACATAGTTTTACACGCCCACATCTTTGCATATTATGTTCAATATTGTCTTCAGACTATGCGTCCATCAGTTTACTCAATTTTATTAACACTCGCAAGGCCCCTTTATTATTGTGTATTCGGCTTTTTGAAGGAGCATCAATTAACGATTGTCGACAATCACTCCCTGGGTTTAACCCCTTGCTCCCTGAAATAATATATACACTCAGCGAATAATACTTATCATATAGCATTCTTTTTAAATTGTATTCCGGTGGTAACTATTGCTTCTGCCGGCCCTGAATTACGCATACTGTGTTTAGCACATTCATGGAGTTGTTCCCCTTGATTAAAAAAAATAACCTTGTCAGCAGTATAGGGGGATGTTCGATTACCAGTCCTGAACGTCCTGTAGGACAGAATTGTATTCGAACGACGCGAAATTAAGTCCTGTCACAGTTTTGTCAGTCCGGATAACTGGGATGAATAGCATCGCTACTTAATTAAACACAACGAATATGTTTCAGCTGTCATGGTTGGTCGAGATATTTTCTTATTACAGTCCCAAATCATCCTTAACTCGATCGTCACTATCTTTTGGGATTGAGTGAATTCAATTCTGGAACGCTTAACGGGTCACAATTATCATCGGATGAATTCAATTCTTGAACGCTTAACGGGTCACAATTATCATCGGATTATTTTAATAGATTGTCATTAAAATAAATGATATGTAAGACACGCGACTTTTGATTTCGTGTATTTCGAAAGTAAAACCAAATACTCGGGCCCAGATCCAAGATTTTGTCGAGGGGGGGGGGGATATTGGAGCAAAGTTTAGTGATCAGAGTGTCGCATGTATTAGTGGTTTGTTGTAGTCCCCAGAGCCTTCGTAGCATTGCTGGTGCGGAGACAATGCGAAAATCATATTTTTTGCAGTCATCAGTAAATCTAATATCAATCTTAATATCAATCTGATCTACCCTAAAATCTTTGTCTCAGTTAATGGGTCTTATATCAGTCCAATAACTTTTTAGTTCCTTGAGCTGTCCATAAACCTTAGGGCCATCCATTGATCTTATATAGATTTTGAAAATTATTATCTACTACCGATCGTATAGCATAGTGAGCTGGAAATTATCACTATAATAGTTTTAAAAAACTAAATGATGTAAAGGGAATATGCTGAAAATTTCAATCAAATTGCTTAACTCTAAGCCGAGAAACCCTTATTTTAAAATCCCAGTATTCTCGATTGTACGATTTTCCATTTTTGCTATTAATCACCAACGGAAGATCGGATTCAAATCCATTGAACATCAGACATATAATAATATATCATCGAGAATTGGCTATGATCTTTTCCTGTTAATAAATATCCTTTTAATAGGTTACATAGCATTTCAGTCCCAAAGAAAGACATGCAATAGGCAGATTTACCTCTTGCATAATGACTGTTTGAGTAATAATATAAGTTAATAGCTCTTACTGATCATTATTGATCCCCTTAAGTCTTATATTTGTCCATAAACCTTATATTAGTCCATAAATCTTATATCCGTCCATGACACTTTTAGGAGTCCGTTGACCTCATGCATCTTATAGCAGTCCACAGATCTTGTAGCACTTCATCGATCTTAAAGTAGTTCCTTGATTTTATAGTACATTGTAGTCTTTTGACCCCATGGCAGTTTAGTATAGATTATATGTAGATCTAAAAGCAGTTCTTTTATATTTTATCGCATATTCGTCGAAGGTATGACAAATATGCCCAAACTCTTGTGTGTATGAATAGATTGGGATGTTATCCAATTTCGAGCTGTTTTCAGAGGGATCGATTTCTGTCGAAAATATTTCATCCCAAGGAAGTTATGTGATCTAGTAGTTTATGTAGCTTGCACTAAACATGGTATACTATTTTTTACTAAATCCTCCCTAGAAGATTATCGAGTAATACAGAAGTCATCGAATAATTTTATTAAGTATCAGTGACAATACCATATACTCTTTAAACATAAATAATACGAGAAATATACTACATATATGTAAGTTTTATTAATAACAACATTTTCTATAATAAATAAGCACAATGTCTATATCGAGTGATACATATATACATATTTACAGAGATTCATAATTTATAGATATAAAATAAAACTAAGTACGAACAATCCAAACCATCAGACAAAATTCGAAGTCCTAATAAAACGGTATAGGCAAAATAGTGTAATATGGCAAAATAGTGTAATCAGCATATGGACTGTTTCTAAATATACATGTATATGCGAGATTGTTTTAGTTTCGGTTGCCCTTCTTCAGCAAAATTGCTATTTCTTAATTCGATAAAAATTTAAATACGGGTGTATGAAATTATCTGCATGTACATATTAAAGTATAAAACATCTTGGAGAAGGGGTGTCGATTGAATTAAAATTCTTATTTTTACTTCGTTTCGCTATTTCTCTGCATTTTACACACCCTTAAATAATGACGGGATGGAAATTAAGTTGTCGTTCTTGTTACACATGCTATTCACTTAATTATATATATCAGTTTGGACATTTTTTATCTCTGTTCAGACACACTAACAATACCGTCACAAATACAAATGTTAAGCAGGGCAATTGGTGACACTGACTGGCTATTTTGGAATGACTACAGTTTTTGGACAGAAAAAAGTTTAAAATGCCATGAATGTTTAATGAATGTGTTTCCAGTGAGTTCTTTTGTATCGAGGAACTCGGTTTTCTACAAATAAAATCCTGTAACATTCATTATCTTATATATTGTCTATTAAAGGTGAACCCAATATGATTCAATATACAATATATGTTGGTTAATATTCACAAATCTCAAACTTGATCTGGTTCACGCAAGAAGTTTTAGAAGAGTCAATCCACACGAATCATGGCGCATTTTTGCTGGAATTATCTCTAAATTACAGCGTACGGTACGGTATGACAAGTCACAGTTTAAAAATATATTGCTGGTTATAAACTGTCCGTGTAAATTCCTGATGTCATTGTTCCGCTATCATGGTCCACAAAGAAGTCTAGCTTCACAATAATATAAATAAACCCGTGTTAAACAACGCATGATAGTCTCCAAATAGATTTTGTTCAATGTAATACTTTTATAATTATACATTTCCGTTCATGCATGCGCTTGCACTATATTGCACCGCGCGTTCACTTCCTGTGCTATACTTGTATGGTCCATATCTGTAGTAGATCGTTGAGGAAAACATATCATTGCGCGCGCCCGGTCTTCTGCCTCGCTGTCGGTAATATCTGTAACGTCAATGTTTTGAGAATTGACGTCATCATCGTCGTCTGACATAATATCAGCATCGTCGAATTCGTGGTCATCGTCACCACTAACAGTTATGTCCGAATCTTTGCTCTCTTTACTGACGGATTTAGATTTATCATCCTTTGACTTGGAATCATTCACCACTTTTTTGCTTCTCTTCCATTTCATGCGTCTGTTCTGGAACCATATTTTAACCTGCAAATATATTTTACATATTAATTTAGCAATCAATAAATCCATGTGTTTCCATATTCTATAATGTTGCCACAACAAACTATGTTGTGGTTACAATAGAATATATTATATTCCATCTGACTAGCAACTTCATTTTTTTTTGAAAAAGCTAAAGCATTGAGGCATTGATAAGGGTCGTTCGGCTGTCGATTAGTGTACTTAGTTAATATCATTTCATTTTTACAGTTAATGTCGACTTTGGGAGTCAAAATCTGTTATATCCCACCATTAGATTTATCTAAAATATTCAACGAAGACAGATTGCCATTCCACAAACATTAACAACATATAAAATCACGTGAAATTTATAAATTCTATATTTTTACCCAAATTAACGAGGGTCTCCACTAAAAACTTCGTTCAAGTTTGCTATAGACCATTTTACTTAAATTGAAGTTTAGCATCTGGAATTGATACTTAAAACAGCTTAAAGGCTGTAATTTGGCTCTTTCTGAGATACAGTCTTTGTTTTTCCATTGAGTGACCCGAGAAAAGCGCTGATTTTTAACTTTATAGTAGAGATTTACTCTGGCATAAGATCACTACTAGTTAAGGCGTTAGGGATAGTTGAACAGTTCAAGGATCCTTCCACACAAAGTTTTATTTACTGAAATATCTTTTATTCTCTTTTAATAAATAGTTTTTGTTTGGGTGTGTTATAGCTGACACAAACAATACTTTAAAAGAATGTTCATCATAAAATCCAGAACTACCAAATTTTGAAAAATTCGTATGGGGAAATACTGAGACCGAATTTATTTTAGTACACAGTGACCTATAATAATTGGAAAACATTCCCTTTGCAATACTGCCAATTTATCATTGGAAACCAACGCCTTCCTTAATTATTTGTCGTTTTGCTTATTTTGAATTTAAACTTTTAAACCCTTTAAAATGTTTGCTTGTATGGATATTAAATTTTAATACCCTTTAAAATGTCTGCTAGTATACTACACGCGTATGTTATAATTATTTATTTTGTCTGTGTTGAAAACTTTGTTACCCAGTCTGTATTTACACCTAGCCTACACTGGAATATGAACTATTTTAATTGGACAATTATTCAACGTAACTTGAAAGATTGTCACTTTACAAAAGATAATCCTATTTTAATCTTTTGATAGCATTATTTACATTATGATAATTATCAGTAACTGTCCCGTTTAAACCGCTGAAACTGTAAACGGTGTGAAAAATGATATTAATATTGATAACATCAAAGCATAAATTCTTCACCGGTCTTAATCCTGTCGGGGCAACGAGAGATGCCAATTGACAACACGACACGACAAATCGTGTTTTATATCATTTAAAACTTTAGCAACGGAAATGTTTATTTTCATTAAATCTTCATTACAAAGCTATTGAAGGAATAATACGTTCATTAAGTATCGTTATAAAGCCATTCATCCTCATTTCAGATTTCCCTTTATGAAGAGCCAAGATAAGTCTTGGTGATAATCGCTGAAGAATTATCAATTGGGTCGTGAAATAGTTACCGTTTGTCTTCATTAGATTCCATACAACATGACAAATAACAAGAAATTTATCACTTAAGTCGCAGATAAGGGATTTCAAATCAGTCATAATCATATCTCAGTGGCGAGAGAATTCATTTTGTCTTCCTGTGATCATCAACCATTTGCACCAATTCATTATATTTAATTAGCCGTTGGAATGGCAGCAATTGCACATTTTCAGCGCAAAAACTGAACTGTTTTTTTATCAAGATAGCAGAGATATGATGCATCGATGATTTAATAAGAATTATATTGTAGAACGTCATGTAAATTGAATTAAATCGTGAATATTACGCGCTTTATACACCAATTTGTAAGGATTTTATCGTTGGCAATTAAAGAAATTGTCCAACTCCAAAGTTCTTCAAAGTCAATTGCATATTAACGTTGGTGAAATTAGACACACAAAAAATTGTTGCATAAATCTCCATTGCATGACAATCACAATTAGGATAAGTTACTACGGATATATGTGAAACGGAAACTTATGTTCAATTAAATACATCTTCAGTTGTGTCAGTCCAAAAAAACGTTGACAGTGACCTGGTGATTTGAATTGAAATGTTGGATATCCTGGAAGGGGCAGGGTAAAGATGTTCCCCAGTATCTTTGGTTTGTCCAAATTGTCTACTCAAATCCAAATACAATTTCAGCTTTATTCCCAAATCCAGGCATTCCAGTGCCGCAGAAATTTCAAAAACCCACTAGTCACTGTACGTGACGTTGGTCAACCACCAAAAACCACTCTTGTGCAGTCTTGACTTGGTGGCAACCATAACAACCATGGAATATACGAGTTATCAAAAATAAAGTCGCCTTTCTTTAAAACTAAACCCAAACCCCAAACCTAATACTTATTTAAATTGAAACGAGTTAATACTGAGCTGGTTAAGCCTAATAAAGCCAAATATGAGCTGATTTGTCTTTGAGTGTATAAAATATAGGCACGGTGGTATGTTGTGACAATATTGAACCAATCCAAATCTACCAGTTCTCCGTTCTTCGACAAAGACATCATTTTGATATTATCATTGTTTTACGCAGCAGGTATGATAGCTTGGTAGCCTTTTTGTCCCGCAGCAATGCCGGGTTGACTCTTTAAAGCTCCATACAAACACCATGACCATGGGGTATCATCGAAATACAGATCAGGCATTGTAACCTATATTTAATCACGGCTTATAGATAATACCCTATGGCGTATTTAGGAGCGATTTATTGTTAATTGTGTGCATTTTGCCCGATATTTGTTAATGGTGACAGTCTAGCGATAAGCGAACGGTCTTTTTATCTATAAATTCTGGAGTCTGTTCGCTATAGTACCCAGGTGTGTGTCGCACGTAATGGAGGCGGTTCAGCTACCGCGATGTTTCGTGCCTTCACCAAGATACCCGTACTTTTCACCCCTATGTTACTGGTAAATGGGTAAGCTTGATTTGTCTACCGTGTCATCAGCACAAAGCCGTTGTCAACATATTAACTTAAGTGATAATCCACGTCGATAACTCGCACCATTTATGGGGGGTTGTTTTTCGGCTATAATTAATCTATATTTCAACAAGCAAATTAAGTTGTTAAGAAGGACTTGTCGTTGATAAGAGCGATCACACGTTGTAGATTGGTGTATTAAACTCTGTTTGTCTATATAGATACTTGTGGACAGAGAAACGTATATATCAGGACATCCCCACATACATATTGTGTAATCACCAAGGTGATGTCTTCTTATCATTTTCATTAATTTCTCTTTGATGTGGATTTTCAGGTAGCTAGGGAAAATGGGCCAATGATAAACGAAGTAGATTGCGCAGATCGTTCTTTAATGTTCGAAACCAACTGTACTTCATTTATTTACGAGGATTAATATAAATTTGAGATTGGAGATTTAAGGAACTTCCCGTCATGAAATGAAAAGGGGTTTAACGTTCTACTTGTCTGCTCCTTTCGAACTAATGAAAACGGACATACGTTATACAGTGTGCAATGGGGAAAATTTTGCCAGGACAGCAACACCACGGCCTATACACTTATTTTGAATTCCAACAGTCGGGGGTTCTTTTATGTGCACAACAACTGTACATGAGATCTCAGTTTTCGTCCCATCTGAATGACTATGTGTTGTTACTTGCCAGGCCCTCCATCTTGCAATTACTGACAAGGGGAAACTTTCGCACCCCGCACCTGGAACGAACCCGGCCTGAAGTTCCAGGTGTGCATGCCAGTGAGCCACCACGGTTCCCCTACCCATAACCACAATGAATCTGTTTCTCAATATGGACACAACCAAGAAATGTAATATTAAATTATGAAATAAAAGTAATGATTTTAATTTTAGAATTACCAGTGCAGCAGTATTGTCTAAAAATCGAACAACTAAATTACCGAGACGTGGCTCCACACCAACTAAACTTGTTAAAATCTAATCACCGAGACATTATACACTGCACCACAATCAATTTGTCGAATGGTCTAACACTTCAGATCATAAGGTCTGTCATTGAGTCAAATTGTGTGATTTGTTAGTTCCCAAACAAGTAGGACCACCTGTCTAAATGGGGCGGGGGCCATCTAGCTCATCTGATTGTGCTATTGTTAGATCCGAAATGGCCTAGTCTGTGTTGAGTGAATGTTAAATTACCTTACGTATGAAGACAAGAGAATCCTAGTAATTACTCTATAGAAGTTTGTCCTAGATATTATTGTCTATCATAATATGAAGCCTATATTTTCGGTCCCAAGATAGTTCAGTCAGTAAGAACGTTGGCTCGCTAACCTGCAGGAGTTGACCGAAAAAAGTTCAGTAGGATTTTCGGGCGTGGTTCCCCCTGGTGATGTTAGACTGGGGGACTGGGAAAAGACAACGTATAGTCATTTGGCTGGGGCAAAATCCGAGATCCCGTGTACACATTGGCGGGTGCTTAAAAGATCTCTTGACAGTTGGAATTCGATAGAAGAGTGGACCGTAGCGCCGCTGTCCGGACAAAATATCCCTCGTGGCACACTATATTATGGTATGTTCCCGTCATCATTGGTCCAGTAGGGACAGAACAGTAGGACGTTAAACCCTATTTCATTTCTAATACTGACCTTTTAATCGATTTTTTCGGAAAGTAAATAGTTTGATTAATTCCTAATTTGTTAAAGGGTATATATATTTATACAAAGTTCCTTAAAAGTTATAAACTGGAAATCGAATAAAGATTGTTTTGAGAGCTCAATACATCAGAAGATGAGAGCGGGGGATTCTGTGTGACTGCTGAAGGATGACACAGGTCCACAAACATTAAGATGCGTTAGCTTCAATTAATAAGCTCTTGAAACTTTCATCCTAACGAAATTGACACTTTTTTAATCAAACTTTATTTGATTGATAAAAGGAGGGCGTGTGGTTAAACGGTAATCACGCGAGATTATTCGTTAACTGGTGCGTAAAAGTAATCAGTTTGCTAATGGACATGTTTAGTCGCTTATGACATTGACGAAAAGATAAGTTGCTTCAGATAGCTGATTAAACTTCTTTAAAGGCGTGAAATGCAGAGATTAGATCGATTTAAACGTAGATGTTAATAAAAATTTACTGGAATTTATTTGCCTTGCATGGTATATTAACTCGTTATAACGGTATTTAAATGTCAGTTTAGTCTATAGGGAAAGTATAACATTTTTGTCAGAGAACTGGCCCCTTTTTTATTTCGATAATATAAAAAAGTTTATCGACATTGTTTTAATTTTTGTTTTCAAAAAAGAAATTCTCTACAAAATTTACTTATGTGAAGTTTCAAATTCAACATCGGGGCCAAGGTGTCTCACAGTAAGTAAGGCGCGGTTCAATGAATAGCAGGTGGGTGCGGGGTTCGATCCTGTTGGTGGCCGAGAAATACCCAGAATTTTCCAATGTGAGTTCTCCTTTCAGAGCTACGATGGTCAGTTGGAATTCGATTGCTGTCTGGGCAATATTTTCTTCATGGTGCATTGTATGACGTTTGTCCGTTTTCATTAACCCGGTTGGTGCACACAAGTACATTTGTAGGACGTTAAAAGTCCATTTCATTTATTTATTCATTCATGTTTAACACCGATTTTGTATAGAAAATTTATATTAAAACATTAGAAAATGTTGTTGGTCTTTTTTTTTTACGAAGGTTTGATAATTTTTAGTTTGGTTTCGGGAACAAAGGAGACGACCAATATGCGTCCGCTTTTACTAGATTATGAAATATTTATGAACAAATTCACAAGCTCGATAAAGTTTATGCACATATTTCATTAACAATACATTTGACTTTATCACACAATAATATTTTCTTCTATTTAGTTATATTTGTCAACTTCCGTGACAGCGGTTTGTACTTAAGACTATGTTTACACATTCGTCAATAAAATCATATTTTTACCAAATATGGCAATCAAATAAAAGAGAAAGAACGACTCTTTGTTGAATATTTAGCATTCTATCCGAGTAAATTCACATTTCATCGCCGTGAAAACTCCAACGAGGACGATCATGTTTGAGCAAATCGATGTATTTGGATATTGTTCATAACTGTCATACATAACTGATGAGGGGGTATAAGGGGGCCATTGTTAAAGAGTGGCTGACACGCTGACCAAGGTGTCGGTTTGGGCCAAGGAAAGGTCAGGTTATATTAGCAAGGTAAACGATTGAAAACGAACATTATCCCGTTAATGACACGTCATGTTTGCTCCGACATTACACTGTCCTCGGCTGCAACTCGTGCCAGTTATTGGCAAATTTGAAAAATTACAAGAAGGTCCTTGCATGTGGGCCCGACGCCATTTTAGTTGGGATCAAGCAAGGGGTTCTCTGTGCTCGAGGCGCGTGCCTTCATGCCTTTACCACCGATATGAAAGAAAGGGAGACAATAGATGCTTTGTAACATTAGTTGATGTTGTCTTTTAAGTGGCTAGTATTTGTTGTTTAAACCTAGAAGACCGTGGACGTGACTTCTCGCCATTGCCTACCAGACCCTTGTAACATTTCAAGCACCATTTACACGCGCTTATTGGCCTATTATGTCCCGGAGTAGAGACTTGGCTTGTTTTAACGCGAACTTTCCGAAATCCTCGCAAACATTTCATTCTTCAACCGATCTCTTTCAATGATTCCTACCCAAATAATCGCTTAAATTAAACATTTGAATGGAATAGTTACCAAGAGTTTGTTATCGTTTATAAAGAGGTTCGGGCTATTGTACCCAGTCTTAATGTTTGAATAAATTTACCTTTCTTTTACAACCACGTGGTCGCAAATAGATGTAATAATCACGGTTGGAATGTTTACTGGTCTTTTATTGTTTTGAACAGAATTAAACTTTGGTTTAAGATTATTGTTGTTGGCCATTGTTGTTGGCGTTGTATTGATGAAGTTATATTATTACTTTTATAAACTTGTTTTAAGAATATTGTCGTTGGCTTTGTATTGATGTAGTAATATTATTATTTGTACAAAACATAGTTTACGATTAGTGTTGCTGGCTTTGTATTAATGAAGCGGTACCATTGTTATTTTTATAAACTTGGTATTGATGAAGTCATATTATTTTTTTTTTACAAAACTTGGTTTAAGAATATTGTTGCTGGCTTTGTATTAATGAAGTAATATTATACTTTTTACAAACTTGGTTTAAGAATATTGTTGCTGGCTTTGTATTGGTGAAGTAATATTATTATTTTTACAAACTTGGTTTATGATTATTGTTGCTGGCTTTGTATTAATGAAGTGCTACTATTATTATTTTTTCAAACTTGGTTTTGCAGGGTTGCTGGCTTTGTATTAATGAAGTGGTAATAATATTATTTTTACAAAACTTGGTTTAAGATTATTGTTATTGGCTTTATCTCGATGACGTAATATTCTTATTTTAACAAAATATATCATATCAGTGCGATGAAGCATCTTTGTTGCTGTCACTTTAAATGCAGTGACCCCAAACCTCACGTTGTGTTTTTGAAATTTGGAATAACGTGTTATATCCGCGTGGGTTAAAAGCTGTGTTTTTTTTATCCGGAAGCTCACAACTCAGTTTTATAACTATTTATATAATTGTGTCTAAAGTATCTTAAATTAGTTTACGATTTCATATTTGTTATTTATTATTCATAACATAAAATAGTTGTCAAATGGGGTTTCTTTAATAAATTGACATTTTTAAAGTTTCAATTGAAAAGGCATAAAGCTGTCACAGTGTAGGTGGTCGCAAGGAAGGGTTTGATTAAAAAATAAACAATCAATGTTACCTGCATGTATTGTTATTGAGTATTCTTTGACGATATAAGTTTAGCATAAAAGAATAAGCATAGAGTCCATTTGATTGCTTCCTTACCTGTGTCTCTGTAAGCATCAAAGTTGTAGCGACTTCAAATCTTTTAGGTCTTGAGAGATATTTATTCATTTTAAATTGTCGTTCTAACTCTAGTAGTTGTTGTGACGTGAACGCGGTTCTAGGTCGACGTGATTTACCAACTACACCTCCTCCACCTAAAATACAAACAAAACATAATTATTAAGCATCGCTGAGCTTCCTTAGGGGTCAACCACTTGACAGCTTGGAAATTGACGTTTCGATAAATCAAAACTTTTGTGGTGAAAAGAGCGAATACATTGAACAATCCAAATGTGACAAAGTGCGGTTTATAATGTCACCTGAGATTGTACCCCCTCCCCGCCCCCAAGAAAAGAAAATCACCCACGTGTCCACGGCATGTGCTCTTTAAGAATATATATATATATATATATATATATATATATATATATATATATAAGTGACGTATGTTACATAAATACATCATGTTCATAATAGTTAGAGGGTGGTTTAATATAGGCTATGCCTGTTCCCCAATCCCTATTCAGATACAAATCTGAATAAAAATATTGCTTATAAAAAAAAATAATAGTTAGAAAGAATTGACGTGAAATGAGGTTTGGTTTAACGTCCTACCTTTCTGCATCTACTGAGATAATGAATAACATAATGACTGTAAATTATGGTTTTGATTGAAACATTCTCTAAACGGTAGAGGGATAATAGACTAAAATATTCGTTTGAGTCAGATTGTTCTATTTTCAGACAAGCATTAAGCAGACTGCTAAAGATCATATTAAGTTAATTGTTTGTAATACAATGCATCACTAAAGTACGGGGGTGACTAATTAGTTAATTATATAAAATCAAATCGCGTATCGAAATTCAACAAAATGTCGGGGATTGTAGGAGGTTTATGGAAATAATCAAGTTATTTTTCATATCAAATTGTCTGAAACTCATACCACCCTAATTAAGTTGCAATTTAATCACTAAATTGCTTGGTTTGTGATTCATAAAATTTACAGTTCAACATAATTACTCTGTAAGAATGCATTTAATAAACGTATGAGTAACATTTACTTTGCGGTTTTATCTAATTCCGTATTATGGAGTCAGACCACCACTTTCAGAATAATGTACACATTCACTGGATTATTTGTAATGTAAGTTTCATATCAGTATAAATCACTCTATTAAAATCGTAAATCGTTATGAATGGACAACTTAATCATTACACAAGATGGTATTGAACACGATAATTCTAATAACGTGCTGATTTTCTTGTATGGAAAAGACATGATGTCTGGAACTGAGATCTCCTCCTTTTACTTTTATTGTCTGATCTCCAATATTGACAACACTGCCATATTAATTTATTAATTGATAAAGTAGTATCATATAATATGGTGTCATAAAATTATTAAAGAAAAGATTTTATTTAGCATTGCAACTAATATCATTGTTTGAAGAGATCAACCAAAATCCGCAAAAAGAATAAAATGGTCAATTCCCTGACGTCTTCGGGACGGTTATGGGATCTGAGAAGGCGCCGGATTTTTTAAAACACCATCCTTATAAACAGTCTGTGCGTGAAATTCCCCTGATCTGTAAATCGTGAAAGCTATTACTCAATTATTTTACGCCACTTAACACTGATTTAGTCCACATCCCGGAATGCTATGATTAATTCATTGCAGATACTTCATGACACATTCAGGATAGGATGTGAGAGGTTCCCGGGTCCATTTAATCATTGTAAAAACTTCACGCCTTAACATCAATATAAAGAAATTTCTCTATTGAGCGTAAAATTAGGTGGCTAGCGGCTGGTGTTCTATTCTCTTGAGGCCCTCCGCCAGCCCAAACTAATTTAATCACGTTATATCTTTATGTTCACTAATGACTTAATATCATTTTCGACTCGATGACATCTTATTATAAGATTGCTGAAACCATTTATACGAATACAAATCATCTCAGAAAATAGACTATTAGCTTAACATTCGATAAGATGTTTTCCGCGCGTAAGAGCAATTTTTCGCTCGATTACTCGCTTTGTTGATAAAGGAGAGTATTTATTTTCCGGCGGGCAGGCGGCAATTGATGTTGGCAATAGCCTGTCAAATACAGTATTAATTCGCCTATATTTATCGAAAGCGGGGAATTAAATGAAATGCTTCACTCCCCAAGCTCGCGTCAAGGCAGTAATAGCGCTATATTCATTTGATTCATGGTGACCATTTCATTTACTTATGTGTTTAAGTGCCGTTAGAAGGCAACGTTTAATCAATTATCGCCTCGCGTACAAAGCATTCTGCCAGAAGATCGGTAAAGTTCAGGCTGCCAAGAGCGCCCTAATCAGGCAAATTGCCTCGACGGTCAATTCACGAAACAAGTGTTTGTTTGAAGAAATCTTCGATTATCGGCCTACAGCGGCCTAAACGGCAGACCTTTTAAATAAGTTGGCTTTTAAACGCCCGACACTAATAAGAAATCACCGATTTACAGACGCGACTAGAAAATTTGTGAGTTTGGCGAAAAACGATTATGGCTTTATAAAATCGATGAAGCTGAAAGATGTTGTTATTAGAGTTTGTGGATTCCGTTTGTCGGGATCGCGATATCAATGAATAGAGGAAGATATTGAAAACCCCGCTCGATCACGGGAGGGTTAGTCTATTGGATTAAAGAGGAAACCTATATGACGAGTTGATGGGCTGGAGTGAATAGAATTGGGTAAAGAGCGAAATTAGATCGGCGAAGGCGAGTCAAATGGATTGGTCTAATGGGTAAAAATTGGCATCGCGTGTCCATCTACAATACCATTCAACTAATAAAGCACGCAGTTTAATTTGCTGTATCGGTGAAATTCGGTCGCATCGGGGCGAGCTCAATTCGCTAATTTACCTCATCAACTTGTGCCAAAAGCACATCAGACAAATTTTCTCTTGTTCGCTTTCAGCGGGGAACCATGCGTTATTCAGACGGCCATTTATTTGATAGAGTTGCGATCTCTTTTGAGTCTCTATGCTTTCAGATGCTAATCACATTAATCTAGCCCGGCACTCGCTAGGGAACTGCTTGAATACAAATCGCCAGTAAATGTAGCACGGAATCACACAGTAGTTTGCCTAATAGCAGCCAAATTGAAAATTAAATTAGCAAATTGCGATCTTTTTGAAGGAAAAATGCCGGTTTAATCTGGCTATGATGATTGGAGTTGTTGACATTGGTTGATGAGTTGCTGAGATGCAGCTGGCCGGGGGTACAGTCGTGCTAATCAACTTCTCACACAATTACCTCTCTCTTGGGTCTATGCAATGTTCCTAACGTATTGAGACAGACCAGAACGTGCAGCATCCTACTATATCTCACAAATAGCCATTATCGCTGGTTAACTTTCGTTTAATTAAAACTAATGAAGCAGAAATTAATACCATTGCGTAATTCAGAAATTAAAAGTTGAAACTTCAAAAAGACATGAAATATTAAAAAGGGATTTTTTTTGTTTAGTTGTGTCACATTTCATTTCAAATAAAATCATCCAAGAGCAAGGGGTCATATGATTTTTAAATTAAGTGATCTGAAGTTAAAGTAATATTGGGCCGAAAGAAAAGTTATAATAATATATAATTTCAATTAAGAAAAACAAATTCGTTTTTTTTTTAATTCGATCTGTTTTACAAATTATGTTGTCCGCACAAACACGAATCTGAAACCTTAATTCATTAAAAAAAAAATTACATTTAAATTTTCGTCCAAAATTGAATTGGGCTGCCAGAATGGTTGAGGTCAAAAGTAGTATTGGGGTAAATAGTTATGACGTAATAGAACACTTGTGTAACCCTTTTTTCACTTTTGACCTCAAATAAAGCGTCAAGCCAAAAGGAAGATAATAACAGCTTTATTTTCATTCAACTTGTGTTACCCGAAAAAAATCCAAACATGGGCTTCGCTTATCCTGCTTCGATAATAATAATTTCTTGACTTTTATCTAAAGAATTGACCGAAAGAAATCCAAGATTTTGTGTATTTTGCATAAATTTTAAAGGGATTTTAATATTGAATCATGATATTAGGCGAAAAAATAACATTTTATGAAAATTAGATAACACGTTACATCTTACTTCTGACTCCGATAAAGTGTTAACCCCTAATGCGAGGGTGGGGGTAGACGTAAGTACTGTTCTTTTAGACTCCGCGTTAAAAGTAGGAAAACTTCCATGAGCTGAGATTAGGAAAACGCTAGAGTGACACTAGTGTTTGGTTTACTTTACTTGTTACGAGTGAATGTTAGAAACTTGGTAGAGGTCAAAACACTAAGTTAATGTAAAATTTTGAGGTAAATAATTAAGTAAAAATAAAATTGTAACTGCTTGTCTCACGTGAATCATGCTGTTGTCTACTGATAATGTATTTAAAGGTATATAGAACAAACTGGTTATCAAAATTGGCCATAATTTTCAATTTTAACTTTGATATATTTTCTAAAAGTGTAGCCCCCTTTTCTAAACTGGGCACTGTTTCTTGAAATCTTAACTAAAGATAAAATCCAAATTTTAGTGGATACTCAATAAATCTAATATTATCCAATCCAATTACTAAAATTTGGATTTTATCTTAGTTAAAATTTCGTGAAACAGGCCCCAGAATTCAAATTACGGGGCTCGAGTTAACTCTTTTACTGACACAATCTCTTACACTACCACTAACTCTTTGTTCTGACGTCACCCAATGCCTTTTGTTCTGTATTTGTAGACGATGCAATTTTGAAGTTTAATACAAGAGCTTTTTATACTTGTTACTGTGGGATAATACTAATATTTATTGTTTTAAAACAAGATGTCGGTTAGGATAACCTCGTGTTTAATGTTGATGACACCGCATCACCTGCGCATCTGGTAAGAAAGCTGATTACATCATGACTCAAATACCTTCCAATTAGTGACCTGCTTAAACAAATGCTGCACCAACACACAACAATTGACACTCAATCGAGAAACATTTTGTTCCACTTTGTGTGTTTTTAAATGGGAATTCCTCGCTGTAACACTGACAATGTTCTTTCATTAAGCTATTTAAACGTCCCCGTATGTAGTTTGGTTTGCGCATACACAGCGGGTCAACAAACATGGCCGCCCATCAGAAAGCTATGTATGCCCAGCACACGACAATGTTGAAATATTGGGGAGGTTTACCTGCTGAAACAAGGCGACAATTGAGGAGAAAAATACCGACCACGTGTAAGTCTCGCCTTGTCACACTTGTTAAACACAAGGGGATGACTCGATATGAGCCCTCTCTCATTGTCAACCCTCTTCTATGTCAATAACAAAACCACTCTGATACAAAATAGAGCCATATTTAAACTCATCCAAAACGAAACAAATAACTCGTTTTACGACACTAATTTCTTTAAAGAAAAGTCAAACATTGTTAAGTTTGTAACAAAGACTATAATTGAACTCAAGAATCGTGTATACCTGCCAAAGATTATGGAAGATGGAGCTTTTAACCTATTTTTTTTCAACATTCACCCATCCCATAAATTTGTCATATATTTACCATTTTTAAAATTGTTTGTACTGAATGGGGAACAGTAACGATGCATTAGTAATATTTTGGTCTGTATTACATGTACTCTTAGAGCATTGTCTTTTATCGGCATGGGGGTATTTCGCTGAGCGTTTGGTTGGGATACCGGAGCCATGAACATATCTTGTTAAAATAAAACTACAAACGTTATCAAGCCGAGTTCCTTCTCATCAAAGGAAATGTCCATAGGGTTGGAAAGATGCACTTCTAGTTCTTCGTGTTGAACTAACGCTTCCAATGCAGTAGGGATTTGCAATTAATAATTTGTTCTGGAACCCTTTCAACATCCCATTTCTGCCCCTATCTTTCATGTTAAAGGGTTGAAACATAGTATTTCTTGAAAGTCGGCCCATGTGGTGGTGTTGGTACAGAATGGCTGACAATTTTGTTTCTATATCGGAACAATTTGGCCCCAGACTCACGATGTCAAAATAGGATCTGGAAACTTCCTTGTAAATTTTGATATAGCTGTCAAGTTTTGATTTACTTTTCCATGGACAAGGTAACGCACAGAGGTCCTGTGCATGTACACTTTAGCAGTGCCTTTTTTCAGAAGTACACATAAGCTATAATTTATTTCACTGGCTGCAGTATTTTCGCTTTTTTTCCCGCCATATATTTCATAAACTTGGGGTCCACCGATTACGCTGACGGAGTGAATGGGTTACCTTTTGGGCTGTAGTGTGGACTGGACATGATCAACTTTAATATCATTCGCTTAGTCTCAATATGTCCTAGGTACAATTAAACTGCTGATTGGCTAGACGTTACTCCAATTTATTCTACCTTAATGTACCTAAAAGATCCGTTATTCAGACTTCCTGCAATAACCATATTTAGTTTACGGCAATTCTGAAATGAAATAGGGTTTAACGTCCTACTAATCTGCTCCGACTGGTCTAATGAACAAGGTTACGGCAATACGATTATTAGCATTATGCACGATAATTAATTATCAGAACCTCATTTTAAATCTATTTCACAATCCCCATACTAAAAAAATATGCATAATGCCATATTATATTTAAATTTACATGGCTATTAGAGTCATCGGTCAACAGATGTCCATTTATATTAATGTTTTAATGACAAGAAATACAAATTCTATTTATATATTTTTCTTTTTTTTTTAAAAAAACAATCCTTGAATAATCAATTATAATTTTTGTTGTTATTTTTTTTTTTAAAATACCATAAATTTTAGAAACGTTGAAAAGATGCCTAATTATTTTTAAAAAAATAGAATTACGGGTAAAAGATTTCATTCGCAATATATAATTTAAATTTTAAAAATGCAGTTTGGTGAGATGTTCCTGGGTTTTTTTGTAGATTCGATTTGAAGGAATATTTAAAAAAATAGAACATAATTTCTCTGAATTAATAAATATTTGTGTTCAACCTACAAGGTTGGTATTCAACTGTATAATATTATATATATTACTAACGTGTAATATTATAGAATACCATGATATAATTCGCATTTTCTTTTTAATTTTAGGTCTGCACTGAACATTTGTATCAACAGTCTTTTATATTTTGAATGTTCTACTATATTTCTAATATAGTGTTATTATTTTCTCGTGGTAACGTAATAAAACCCTGCGTTCCTTTAAATACTGTTACATTATGTCCAGAAATGTTACCCTTTTTGTCATAGCATCATTTTGTGACAGCGCTAGAACATGCATGGCATCATGTGACTTGTGGTCTGTCCCCCAAAAATTCAACTGCTATTTGAACTTATACATTCATGTAGTATTAAATAAAAAATGAATCAGTATTTAGACTTAGTTTTAGATCGACACAAGTTTTCTATATTTATTAGCTCCAATTACGTCATGTACTTTAATATTCAAGAATCATAGCAAAAGTAAATAATAATTAGAGTTTATGCGACCTAGAAAAGTATGTCATCACAAATCAGCCTTTAACTATACTATCTGTTAGAAATACAATAAATGTACTAACATATGGTTTTTAATTTTAGCAGTGGGAGGCAACCGGAGGACCCGGAGAAAACCCACGAGGTTGGACAGGCGACCCTACTCCTTGCCACGTACAACCGGGGATTTGAAACCACGCCAGTTGACTCAATGACAGGCTTTATGATACAGCGTGGCGCACGCTTACCATTCATCCATCCACACACACCCCTTTTTTTAAATTTCTTTTTTAAAGAAGTCCGGTCTAAAAACCCTCTCTCGAATACTATCCCTTGTTTATCTCTCTATGTCATCGCTCATTGTAAATAAACGTTTTTTAATTGTCATCTTATGTAATAAATTGAAAATTTTAAACTATGTATTTGAAAAATGTGGGGGTTTGCAGGGTACAGTTAGAGGGCTATAATATATGTTTTACATAATGCAAAAATGGTATATGATTCGCTTTCTGTAAAAACAACATCGCTGATACTTTAAGTATACCCGATTTGTATAATTCTTACGATGAAAAAGTTCTATTATGAATGCAAACTATTAATTATATCATATTTTCATTTAGTTTGATAAAATAACACACGATGGGATAAAAAGATATCTCGTAAATTTGGATAATAAATTAATTTACAGTCAATGGAAATATGTCAACCAAGAAAAAGTATGTCAAAATTGTCTGCGAAGTCGGTGTGGGGTGAAAACAGACGCGAAATATATTTCAAAATGTCAATTATGGAGTTATACCCCCTGAAGAATAAAGCCTTGTGCACAGTAAACTTGAATGAATACTTTGTACCGAATGCACAGCTCTAACTTAAGTTAGAGTATCACTTTATAAAAGCATTAATAATTATTATTTGGTAATATAATCCGATTTTTAAACTTTAGAAATTCAACACCAATAAAACAAATTGATTAAAGTACATCCAATCGAATCTGAATCTGAATCTAAATCTGAATTCGATTTTGATTTAATATCTGCTTATTTCATTTCTGATCAAATTGAAATCCAATTCAAAGTAAAGGAACTTCTGGGTGAAAAATTCCGACACAATAAAGTCTAAATCCCTGAATGTACATAACGAAATACAGATCGGATATATATCAATGAACGACGCCCTTAAGTGCATAACTGTCAAAAATAAGACGCTTGCATTTATTCTTTGCTGTAGAAACAAATTTTAAGGTCTCTATACATTATTTGTTGATTTCTAGCATAAAAATAAACTCCCGAAGTAATCTCGCATGTTACTATTTCGGGGGGGGGGGGGGGGTGTATCGAAGTTTCTAAATAAGCACCATTTAAATCCAAATTTTGATAAAAGTTTCAAAAGGTAAGTCAGGAAGTTAAATGAGGCAGGTCCTTTGATTTCGGATATGTGTAGACTGGCTCTACAATAAACGTAGCAATTATTTTTTTTTCTTTTTGCGTAGACAATGAAACGTAAACCATATGACACAAGGCAAAGTGACGTTCATTCATGTCCGCTTTCACATGAATGAATGAAATAGGGTTTAACGTCCTACTGTTATGCACCTAACCTGGGCTAATGGAAGACGGGCATATGAAGGAAATTTTGCCCGGCCAGCGGCGCAACGGCCTACTCTTATATCGAATTCCAACTGCCAAGGGATCTTTTACGTGTACTCCAATGTGTACACGGGACCTCGGTTTTTCGTCCCATCCGAACGACTAGGCAGCATCACTGACAAGGGGAAATCACACCGGAAAATCGAGATGAACTTTCTCGGCCAATGCAGGGATCGAACACCCGACCTACAGGCTAGCGAACCAGCGCCTTATCCACTTAGCCACCGTGATCCGCTAGGGATTCAAAGGCATGAAGGGTCCAATCTGCTCAACGCATAGACTCGAATAGATAGGAGTAGTTGGTTCAAGATCGTATTGTCTGACATGTCTTTTTGGTATTTCAAAAACTTTAATTGTCAGTTTAAAAGTTCACGCAGCTAACTGCTTTTTTTATTTGCTGTGCTGCCGTGTTATTTATGACAATAATTTTTTAACTGTGTCCATGTAGTTTTATTTTATGCAAAACTTCGTAAAAATTTAATTAAAATCTATATACTTTTCACAATAATAAAGTATTCCAAAGACAACATTAGGCAATATTTAGGCAATACATTAAGAATATATCAGATGCCAAATACTAAAACAAGACGTCGTCACATCACACGTTCAACCCTTGGACTTCATTGTTTAATTTTCAGAGAAAATATTAGACATACATTATTCCAGAACTAAATTTGCCTATTGTATGTAATTCTTTATTTAGGCTTCAGATGTTAAAGAAATGATTAATTAGACCTTCATTTACATGACAAGTTAAAAAATCAACTATGTAGATCCTCGGATGGCTTGGATGCAGCTTGGATTGAAACAGCCATTCATTTAAAATTAAATCAATAAATGGCGGACCAAGCTAACGTGTTACCGTTAAGTCACTAATGTCACTACCAGAAACTGGTGACGAAAGACTTGCCAAGCGAGGCTACCATGGCCATTGAGCATGTTACTTGATAATCGAGAATATGTGGGTGGAGTTATCGTCTGTTAATCAAACGATCGCCAATTCTCATAGACGGTGTGGACACAGTTGATGCCTACTTCTGGTCCAAACTTCCAACAGTGACCATAGTGACCATTTTGTTCAGAACGAATTAATTTGACTGTAATTTCCATTGATTATCGAAAATATGTGGGTGGAGTTATCGTCTGTCAATCAAACGATCGCCAATTCTCGTAGACGGTGCGGACACAGTTGATGCCTATTTCTAATCCAAACTTCCAATAGTTACCATTTTGTTCAGAACGAGATAATTTGACTGTAAATTTCAATATTTTCTTTTATTATCATCTATTTTTTAATTATTATAGCATGAATTGCCACTTTTAACTAATGTATATTTAATAAACCGTTTAAAATTAATATAATAATTCCTTTAATGTAAAGGTTGAAATTGATATAATATGTGCCTTTAACGTAAAGGGCGTATCATTTGTGAGTAATAACATATAATTTATCAGAACACCTGTGGCTTACAAAACATATTTCAACTAAGATATATAAGTATAAACTAAGTCTCTAGTCGTGATTTAAACGTTTGAAGAGACGTGTCATAGAAGTCAAAGTTAATTATATAAAATACATTAAAATTACAATATTTTACTTAAGAGTGTCGATTTTAGCGAACAATCGCCAAAATGTTACTTAATACTTTTTTTTTCAGATTTATCCACTTTGTCTTTGTGAATTCGTAATGGATTAAAAATTAATTGGATTACTTCGTGATCGGCGCTCTGTGATTTTATATTCATGTATTTCTTAATGCATTTCTTAATAAAACCAACATTAAATCAACGGTTGTAATATTATAAATTTTAGTCAATAATATTTTTTAAAATCTCAGAATTATATCCCAGTTAGGTTGATTGATTATTAATGGATATAAATAAAAAAACGAAAAATTAGTATTAATATGGGAATTAATTGATGATTAGTTTTAGTGACATATAGTATAAAAGGCATGTAGGTATTGTGTATACAACTTTAAATTTATGAATAATATAGAGTTTATTTCATTATCCACATTTTAAACCAAACGGAGGTTTTATATGTTGAAAATGTTAATTTTTGTTTGCGGGTATTAATTGGTGATTAGGGTTTAATTTATGGATGATTATATAGAACCTATTTCCATATCCCTATTCTAACATAACTCTGGGTTAATAGCAGAAATAAATTTCATTCACTTAGATTGACTGGTGATTAGTGTTTGATTTGTGAAAAATAATATGGACCGCTTTCAATAACCCTGTATTAACTTGGATTTAATATACATCTACTGAAAAAAAAATTCATTTACGTGGATTAATTGGTAATTAGCATTTAATTTATGAATGATAATAAATAAGCTATTTCAAACACCTGTAGATAAGAGCGCAAACTGTAAACGACTGATAGATAAGCACCACTTCAAGCGATCCTTTAATCTGCTATTGGCATATTCAAGAGACAAAGACATCTCTTAAGCCGCCGCTTCGTATAACATATGTGTGGGGGAGAAACACGGGCTTAAGGGCTTTTCAAGACGAAGGCCTAGATGTAACAAAAACGCGGCGAAGATATCTTAAAGAGAATTAAGTCCGATTATGATACGAATAATTGTTGACTGGTCATCGGGGCTGATAGGAAATATTAAGTGCTTTTAAATTGATAAATCACAGTATTGAAATGAAAGTGGGCGTACAGGTGTTCGTGAACTCATTATATGAACAATAAATAGTTTATTATATATATTATGATCTTTATGAGATGTATATTTGAAAAGATAAGAGGGTCATTTATAAAATTTATAGGTATGTTTACTGTGAAGGCTATGTTTACACAACATCAATGAAAATGTATAAGTCATATAATCATTAATATTTATTGACCTCTTGCCCAGAATAAAATTTAGAGTTAGAATGCAAAGCACACCCTCATTGATTTTACAAACATAATTCATTTTGAACATAAATTCTTCAGTAGGTTTTTTTTTTCTTTAACTTTGTTATCGCTTCCTGGAGCAGATTAAATAAATTGGGAACTCTTACTTGTGACAGAGATTGTTCAGTAGGGTAATTTTATTATTTTAATTTCGGGGGGGGGGGGCAGTGGAGAAGTAGATAAGTGCACTGTTTCGATATAGACGAAGACCAGTCGAGTGTCGCATCAGATAGACGACTTCAAAAACTTTCTTCACACATGGATGAAAACCAAATTGAATTACAAATTGCAACCTATGATCAGTTCATAAAATCAATGATGACTCCAAAATTTAGTTATGAATTTTTATTATACCACATACAGCATATCTTAACCTCCATTTTTCCTTTTCCCATTTCAGTCGAAATTCCTAAGAGAGTTCGAAAATCAGTGTCTTGTCTGCAGTAATTAAAACCTTATAATTATCCAATAATTGAATGTTGTTTAGAAATATTCCATATTTACTTGACAATTCAAAAGAAAGTCAAACAAATGCATCATGTCAATTTTAATACACAAAGAAATAACTATTTGCATATTGCTTTTGTTTAATTTTCAACACTTGTTCATCTTTAATTATCGAGATTTGTTCATTAATTTTCAAGATTTGTTCATCTTTAATTTTCAAGATTTGTTCATCTTTAATTTTTAAGATTTGTTCATCTTTAATTTTCAAGATTTGTTCATCTTTAATTTTCAAGATTATCAAGTCTTTCTTTGCGAGCAGACGATGTAATTGTAAATTGTAGGTTAGTTGGATGTTTCTTTCAAATTTATGAAAGTCACTTATATTACATAAAACGGTGGCATGTTTTATTTTCTGTTAGGATACATTTTACATGGTATACATAACGCATACATCTTCGTTAATAGCACATCGTTATATAGAGAACAGATTGTGGCCATATTCAAGTCTTTCTCATTTCACCGACAAAATACTTTAAGTCTTTTCAAAGATATGGAAATGTGCTCTAATGAATCTACTGTTACACATTAAGGGACCGTCTAATCGACGAATAGGCACAATGGCACGATTAATCGTCGCTTTATCCTTTATTATTGTCAAGACATCGTTCTTTTCAACGACCGTTTTATGGGCAAGTAATTTGATGAAAATATGGGGTCATTAATGCAAAACCTTGTTAATTAGTTGGTAGTGATCAACTAAAGAGTAGTTGGGGATATTAGTCAATAATGACGAGATTGCCCTTTAACCCTCAGAGACGTCCACCGTCTAGCAGAAGGTTATCGGATTAATAGTTCCAAGTGCTTCTTCACAACTACTAATAGAACTAATATACATGACTAATCTCTCCCCCTTTACCTTTCAATTAGTTTTATTTGCAAAATGTTTACAGAAACAGTATAATGTCAATTAGTATTACAGAAAATGTCACTCATTTCAATAACAAATAAATCTATTAACGGTGTGTCTATATGCTTACATTGGAGCCCTTGCAAATATACAAATATAAAACGAACGTGTGTCTGTTATCAGCCCATTATTGCCCTCCTTGTGGCCCCTTTTAACCCCAAAAAGTAAACGCAAACGCATAAAACTGATATCGTCTACGTTACATAGAGTGAGAGTGAAACAATATTATGAATACCTTAATCGTGATCATACTTTTATTGTTAAGGGGGGGGGGGTGCTCTAGTTTTAGGCCATTTCTTTATTCTATAGTACATGTAATTATACAGCACAATACATTGGAGATTAACAAAGGATTAAAAAAATAAGATTATATATTATATTACATGTATATCTTATGAAAACTGCGTGTTAAAAGGTGTTTCCTTATTTCCTCAACAGCGTTGGGGATATTTTGTTAGTAAATCAAATACAAAGTGTGGTTCCTTTACATAATCTTCGATATTGATTTCTTTTTTGTTTGTTTGTTTCTTGGGGTTATTTTTTGGCCGGAATATCCTTACGTTTTAAATTTGAAATAACAATCAATTTAATAATATATAAATTGTTTCAATGACATTTTGTATACAGGTCACAATTCTATGGAATACAAATTACTCAGTTATAAGCAGTAATTGCATTCCATAGAATTGTGACCTGTATAATAATATATACATGTATAAATGATTTCTCCCAATTTATTACATGTACAACTTGTCCGTTGTACTATTGGTTTCTAATAACTCCATAGCATAAAGTTGTGTTACATTTTTAACATTTGGAAATTTTCCAAGACACCATAACCGTTTGTTTAATATTTTAAATCTATTTTTTTTTAAATACATGTATTATAATAAATATTATTGATTCCTTGACTTCACTTATTAATATTATTTTTTTCCTTTAATACATTTAGTTATTTTTTTGTATTAATTTTTGGTTTGGGGAGATTTTTCTTTATAAATTCCGAAAATGATTTGAGCATAATTGAGTTGATCATTAATTTGTCTGTTAATAATTATTGTTGTATTTTGTTAGAGTTATTTCTGTTTGTATGTTGGTTGGTTGTTTGTTTTTGCTGCTGCATTTGTTTCTGTTTTGAAAGAAAATAAATAAATCTTAAATTCATCTGATCTTTTTATATTAAAGATATTACATTAACAGTTAATTATAAAAAAAATATCTACTATCATTATATTTATAAATATTTTTATTTATAATATATATTTCTTTATTTTACATTAAAATTATATTTTAAAATTTAACATGTAAAGTACGTAATCTATTACTTACAACCACCGTATTTGTTAGATTATTTGTAAATGTCAATAGTTATAGTCATTTGTGTTCTAGCGTAAACACAAGCATGTAATAAGTGTCTATCGATAACCCTAAAAATAATAATTTATGATTTCACAAGTGCATCTATAAAATATTAATGCGTCACTATTTATGCTAACAGAAATTCATTGAATATTTTTTTATTTCTCTCGATTAGAAGATTTATAATAATATGACAATTTTATTGCTTGTTTTCCCCAAACCAAATTGTAATGATTTGTATGTATTATGAAATTATACGCCGGCATTTATATTTTATATGACCAATGTAAGACAGTGTGACAGGTTACACACTCAAGGAAATAAAATAAATTGATAGTTTAAAATATAAAATGAAAATAAACAGTAAAGAGTACAGCAGTTGATAGAATTTTAGAATATGAACGGAGACATCCACTGAAATTATGGATATTTATTTCACCTACAAATACGACGGTTATCAAAATAAAAATAAAATAAATACACATGAAAATATTTTTATTTAAAAATGTGTATTTCATTTAATTAATGCGATGATGCACCAATAGAAATTAAATTGATACTAATTAAAAGTATCCATATCCCTAAAATCGATATTTAATCAGTGGCACTTGTTTCCATGACAGATGTGTCCATATTCAGTCATATTCTATGCATTAAGAAAACTATAAAGAAGACTAAAACTATTCAGTCCATCACACAACACTGTCATTCAAATAACCCAAAACATTATAAAATATAACACATTCAAACAAAAAATTCAAATATGATATACATGCTTTCTGTGTTATGATTGAAACAATCTCAAGTAAAAGGTGTTCCAAATAATGAAGATAAAGATCATTTTTACTTTCTAGAATTAATCGAAAAATTTTTTTTGAATAAAGTGAAAAAAAAGCAACAAAAAAAATAATAATATTAATAAGACACATAAATAACATTTTCTACAGTAATAAAATTTAAAAATAAAACTAAAATAAAATTACTTAAGTATCTAATAATATAAAGATTGAAAAACCAAGATCGTTCTAAATTTAATTTGAAACACGTAATACCACAATCAACATTACAAAAACAATTGAATGGTAATACTTACAATTTCCTGGATAATCCACAACTCTAGACATGTACATGCCAGACCTTGCCAACCATTCTGCATAATTCAGTCCTTGAAGTTGAGCTAATTTAAAAGCTTGTTCGGCCGGAGTATGAAAAGCACTGTTCGACAATAGAGGAACTGGGGACGGGGAGCAGTTCTGCCCCCCATAAGTATACAGAGGATGCCCTGGGAATATTCCATGCATGCCCATGCCCACCGACTGTAACATAGATGGATGCTGTAAATTTAAAAGTCCTGGGCGCGGTATAAAACTATTAGGTGACATTCCCATCCCAGTCGGAGACAAACTGGAATCTGGACTATGTGTTCCTGGATGACTTGACCCCGAGGACGAGGGTCGGGGAGAACAGCCCCTGGGTGATGACATCGGGTGACGCTCCTGGGCAGGTGTTTTGGCAGTTCCTTTTGATAACAGGGCTTCGATACTAAAAGATTTGTTGCCTTCCATCATGAATCTGTGTGGTGATGAATCCAATACAACTATATAAAAACACGTGTTTAAATTGTGAGATTTTTAAAGCATCAGTGATTATAACTCGTGGCCAGATTGCACCGTCTCAAATCTTAAAGTGTAGAGTGTAAGGATGATAATAACAATAGGTTACTCAAAGAGAAAAGCGCCCCTCACATTATTTCTAGCGGCATAATTAGAATCTCGGCTGGGATTGGCTATCTTGTGTAAATATTCGCTGTATCTTAGAATAGCGCGTGGCAGCTCAAGACGGTGCATTCAGTGATTGAAGCAGATCATTGTTGACAAATAGCCCAAAAATCAACTTTAGATCAGATGTCGCACACGGTCATAGCAAATCTTCCATTCGACAATAGTTGCTCATTTGTCCTAAAAATTTTACTCCGCCAATTTCTATCTCAAATAACACCATGATCTCCACAATCATCGATTTTAACAGTTTTGTTCCTCGGACCCCTTCCTTCGTCAAACAATTATTAATTTCTCTAATATCCTTAATTCCATTAATCAGCTCCGAGTCTAAGTTTACTTTTCTAGTCTTGCCTTTCCTGTAGGTTGTGGAGTGATTAGGAATTAGCCCGAGTCGCGAGCTTCTTGCTGATCGAAAAGGAAGTGAACTTAGCGGCGACCGTTATCAGAAGCACGATTTGTAAGCAGTAGTTAAAATTAGTGTCACAATACTTTCAACAAGAGATAAGAGGGGGTAGGGGATATTGATAGGTGGACTCGAGAAACCAAATTAACACGTATTCGCCCGTAATTACACACTATTAGTAATAAATGCACAAGATAGGAAATAGATTGGAGCTTCTTTTTGTTGGCATCGCCATTGTTCAGGGCACGCACTCCGAGGCCGGTAATTGAAATCCGAAAAATCGCACATTTTTTTCTTTAAGTTCTTTAGAAATGGCACCAAGAACACCTGGGTAGCGGGTTCACAGAAAAAGTAATTTTTGGCACAAAGTTCTATCTAAAACATGTTATCAGACGATCTTTTTGCGGTTTTCTCATCATGTACTTTTTTTTCGCTGTACATACGGATGCTCGTCAAATAACTGCTATGAATTTCCGATCCATTTTCAATGACAGTATTAATGAATGGAAAACAAATAACACTGCACTAGTCACTCAGTAGAAAAAGAAATGCCAGAGTAGCATGTTTCCATTTAATTTTATATAATGAGAATATTTTTTAATGAACATTTTTTAGTTCAAGTTTTGATAACTTATTTGTTTTTATTGAAAAAAATGTGGAAGAACTGCGGATAGACCCTTTGAAGAAAACTGACTTTTCATGTCTACTATACAACGATTGCCAGAATTGAATTTATTTATCAGTTTTTAATTGCTTGGGTATTCATCTTTTTTTTTCGCAAAACATGTCCGTCAAAATCTTCTTTAACTACTAACGAGGATATTCTCAGTTTAGTCATTTGGCTTTTGGTTAAAATCGTTGACATCCACCTAAGTTTGGGTTGTATTATCGTCACAACCTCGTCGATCGGTTCATCAGGTCTACTGAAATGCTAATGGGGATTAGAGAGAGAGCGAGAGAGAGAGAGAGAGAGAGAGGGGGGGGGAGAAATGGGGGTTTAACGTCCACTCGACACAAACTAGGTCATTTCGGGACTAACATATGGTTTAATTTTATTCCAATAATTCGCTTGCGCGTAGAGGTATTTAGCAATAAGAGGAAACCGGGGGACCCGGAGAAAACCCACGAGGTTGGATAATGAGGAATATATGAGCAAACCGCAATTCTGGCAAGCATAAAGATAATGTATCTCTATATGCATGATGTAAGATTCCAAAAACGCCGGATATCACCGATTTTTTAGAATACCGGTTTTATACATTCATAAGAGGTTATTCAGATATCGTAATCTATAGGCTGTGGTTTAGGCTAAATGTACCGTCCAAAGTGTACGTTGTCAATTTGTTAATTCACATTTCTTTCAAACCCTTTTTTTTAAATTTTCAGTGTTGTTCATTAGTCAGTAAACAAAAATCTTGTCGAAATTCAGAATATCCAAAGAGTAAAGCATAGAGTGTTTCCAGGTTACGCCTTACCCCACTGCAGAATATGAATGCGTCAAACAAATATTATTTATTAGGGCATAAAAAAGAATTCTTTTAAAATACGGATTTAAACGCTTATCAGTGAGTTGGGTTTTTCATTGATGTCCTTAAGTGCGAAGGGATTTTTTCATTAGGCCACTGGCAAGAGCCCCCCCCCCCACACACACACACACGCCCCTTACTTTAACTTGCACACCGTGTCGTAAAATGATAACTTTCAAACTGTGATAGTAAACTGTGATGTTTTCTTCTCGCATATGTTATTGCTATGCTCAGTGGAACAAAATTTGGTGCCGCTGTTCATTGCGTTTCAAATGGCCAGGTATAATTCGAAATTTCCTACCTCTGTGGTTACATTTTAACTATAAGATCTTTTGGATACGGTGAATGTCTCATGATTTAAGATGGAATGTTGTGGAACATAGTAGTGTTAGACACTATTAAAACTTAGGTACCAGTGACAGGGGCAGAAACTCAGCAAACAATTATGTGAGGCGCTGAATTGCGATAGGATTCATTTTACAACCGATCGAGCAGTACCAACTAGTATGAACAACTCTGACCTGCAGAGTGTTCACAAGGTTGGGTGTGTCTCCAACTGTCTCAGAATTTCGATAGAGTTGATTCTTATGACTAGCCAAGAAAAAACAATAAGTTTTAGCAAAAACTCACTCAAATATTCTGACCTGTAAAGTATTTACGGAAATTGTGAACAATAAACTAAAAAGGAATCGACGGACGGGCGGGCGGACAGGGGTGATGACAAAAACTTCCATGTCGTGGATTTATACAAATCAATCCATCTTTAAATTATATTTTACATAGCATTTATATTGCCCAAAAATCTATGGTGAACATAGGATTTCGGTTTGAAAGATGAAATTGTATTTTGCTGTCATAATAATATGGAACTTAGACAAAGGAAACTTTCAATTTAGCCTAGTTATATATCTTTTAATATTCAAATTTTGTCGGTTTAGTTTGCAGGTGTTACTATAATGATTATCCACAGAGTGTGATAAGGCAGAATTTACTTTAAAAGCAAACAAATTAAGCTTTCAGATACGTGGATTAACGACACCCTGCTTTGAGCGTATAATTTACAAGGTGTATACGTATTTGCTGATTATGACCGATTTACACCAATAAATACCCGCTGTAAAGACATCAATGTTTAAGAGGTAGTATATATCTCTTCATTGCCCTAATATCATGTAATAATCACATATTAGGCCTTCGTATCTAACATTCGGTGTTTACAATACAGTAAATTCACACGTTGATAGCCATATTTTAGATCAATCAGTCAACACTAGAGTCGTTATTAATTTATTTCTGTAATCAAAAGAGATACCCCCGTTCAATATTAAACGGAAAATAATTCTCTAGCTTTTTGACACATCTGGAATTCTGAAAGGATTTTAAGAAACACAGACATCTATTAGATATGTCACTGATAAACCGGAATAATCGATATAAATTCAAATAAATAATTTAACAACATAAAAGAAATTCAGCCTATAATTGGATTTTAAGAACACTAAATTGTGTCCTATTGGATTGATCTGTTAAATACGTAACAAGAAAAATATCAGCACAGGCGTTCACCAGGGCGCTTCTCTGCAACCGTCCATATTTATACTAGTTGTTAATATAAAATTTAAAAGAAAAATCCAAAACAAAACTGCAATATTCATAACAATAATATCTATTTTGTTTAACTATGGTAGACGTTTGACCAACAGGCGTTCACCAGGGCGCTTCTCTGCAACCGTCCATATTTATACTAGTTGTTAATATAAAATTTCAAAGAAAAATCCAAAAGAAAACTGCAATATTCATAACAATAATATCTATTTTGTTTAACTATGGTAGACGTTTGACCAACAGGCGTTCACCAGGGCGCTTCTCTGCAACCGTCCATATTTATACTAGTTGTTAATATAAAATTTCAAAGAAAAATCCAAAAGAAAACTGCAATATTCATAACAATAATATCTATTTTGTTTAACTATGGTAGACGTTTGACCAACAGGCGTTCACCAGGGCGCTTCTCCGCAACCGTACATATTTAACTAGGTGAAAATTAAAAGGAAAAAATCCAAAAGAAAACCCCAATATTCATAACAATAACATATTCTGTTTGACTATGATACACTTTTGACCAACATGAAGTTTTTTTCACTGTGTGTGTGTGTAATTTTTTTTTCACTGTGTGGGTAATGATAATATGTTGTCATACAACAAAAGACACAGAAGCTAAGCCGTCACAGCAGTCAACAGTGGTTGTCGCATATCTATTTTTGTGTAGGTTATAGGCGTATTTACAAGACATTAATTATTAATCTAAATATATATTACAAGTAAGTGGGGCTTCAAATGGAATATAAATTCCAATTTTGTTCTTGTATACCAATAAGAAAACAGTGGCAGAGCCACGTTTAATTAGCATGGCAAGTTTTATCAACTCACAATTAAAAAAATTACCTGTGTGCTTTTGTTATCAATCATATTAATTTTACCACCACGTGAGCCGTGTTGCAACTTCAATTGCGTTTATCTCCGCCTCCATAATTATTATAATTGGGTGGGCGAATGGTTAGTGTGTGCGCGTTGTATCATAAGGTCTGTCATTGAGTCAACTGGTTTTGATTCCCTGGTTGTACGTGACAAGGTTTGGGTTGCTTGTTCAGCCTCGTGGGTTTTCTTCGGGTTATCCGGTTTCCTCCCACACTCAAACAAATTATTGAAATGAAAATGAGCCATATGTTAGTCCCGAAATGACCTAGTGTGCCTCAAGAAGGCGTTATACCCCATTTATCTCGCTCTTTTCTGTGTCCTCAAATAATTCGCGGATATATAACCATGTTTATCAACTTGAACAATCTATGTCATTTCGGGACTAACATATGGTTCCATTTTATACTTCAATAAGTCACTGCCTAGTAGGCTTTTTTAACAGGTGAAGGGAAGCGGACAACCCGGAGAAAACCTACGCGGTTGAAAATGTCACTTGACTCAATGACAGACCTTATGATCTAACAAGCACGCGTTAACCATTTAAACGACATGGAAACTGAAATTTGTATTTCTTCGAAACGAAATAGGATTAATGTCCTACTTTTCTGCAGTGACCGGGCCAATGAAGACGAACATGCTCCATACAATGTGCTATGATAGCAATGTGCTCGGACAGTGTCTTTTACGTCTTCTCTTCATCGAATTACAACTTCCCATCAACTATGTCAAGACATTGGCGTGCACGTAAAAGATCGCATGACCGTTGACGGGCAGAACAGTAGGGTCCCATGGATCTTTCTCAGTCAACACCACGATCGAACTCGAAACCGCCTGGTTATTTTTGGTGCCAATGTGGCTGTGTATTTCGTCAAACAAGCATCGTTCCTTAATGTGACATTCACAACGAAAACGTGCTGGGCCCAAGTATCTTTTCCTGTCAACGCCGCGTTCGAGCGTGCCTGCGTTTTTCTTTAAACAAGCATCGTTGCTTTAATTATTCCTGTCGGCATATATATAGGCTCGAATGTTTAAAATGCAATTGAACTCAATACATTTGGTTGCCTTGTTGCTAAAACTCCTTCAACATGGAAGCGACCGGGTTATTTTATATTGGTTGAAGCTTATTATATTTACATGCATTTAGACATGTCAGTATGCCCGTACACTGATACATAAACTGTAAAGGCCCGGTCGTTTGAATTCGAGCCCGAGAGAAGCAATACTATGAGTGGGGGCCACAGAAGGCTGTTTTAAACAACTGTCTATTTTCATATTTAAAAGTATCCAAAAGTAGTAAATAATTTACTAACAACGACAACAGAACTCAAAAGTCACAGGTTGTTAAATAGCTAAGAACCTTAGCAAGTTGGTGTGAACGTTCAGTTGCTACCCATTGCCTTAGCTTTCCAATATTTTTTCAAATATATTATGGTGACCATCTTGGATCTTCAAGATTTCTGCTATAAAATTGTATATCTACAAATTAGAATTGCAATCTTGATGTCTTAAGTCTATGTTTGCAGTATAAAGGAATATCGTTATAGCATCTACAAAAACACACCACTTCCTCCCAAAAAAATTTAGCAGCCATTTTGGATTTTCCAGATTTGCTCCATTGAAAAACCTATATCCACCAATATCTGATCCCTTTTCCAGATGGTATGATTGTATTTCTGGACCCACAAAATTTATGCGTAAAGAAGCTAAGTCTCTAACTCAATATCATCCAAAATCTTCAACATTGAAAACGCGATTTATTTGTCAAAATAAATCAACATTGATGTTGTGATATATCCAATATATTAGACAAAATAAACATTTTACCATCGGTACAGGAATCGTGTATTATAATGCGCTACAGCCCCAGTTGTAATAAGAGACTCGAGGGAAGAGGCTAGACACATTGCACCAAATCAAACGGCGTATGTAGGCTTGAATAACCAGACGCTAGACAATTTGCATTCGATTAAGACCTGCTGGCTTATTTCGCCGAACATAACTGATTTGAAATTAGATTAAAAACGGAAACCATTGAATGTAAATCATATTACAGTTTTATATGCGTTGCGACACATTTTTGTCAATTTTTAAGTCCCAAATGTTAGCGATTTAGCTCCTTTAAACACCAACATTGTGATCTTAACTGGTTCAGCAGTTGGGATATTGGTAAAAATAACTAAGCAAGTCATTGTTTATTAGAGTAAGACACACTGCATACAATAAAATTAATATATATAAAATAAAATATGCATAAAATAAGAGTAGTGTCCAGACTTCAGACCATATACATGTAGACTTAAATATAAGTATCTCGATTTGGGGTTTCTCAACTTAGATAACTATCTCGGTCTTGTTTTAATAAAAGCAATCCGATCCTTTTTAGATTGTACGCGTATAACCGTATGTTTGGACCCCTCAAAATGTAGGCTTATACGCGAAGATTGCTATCTCAGAAGCTGAGATATTTGTATGTCAAGCTTCTTTACACAAAAAAACACATTTTGGTTTTTGTTTCAATACAAGTTAGATGTTATAATTCCATTCCTGAAAATGTAGCGTAATTGGGATTGGGACCAAGTATAGTTTAGAGGCTGATAATTATATTGGTAGACAGGGGTTTACATAGCGAAATTTCGAGAGAGAATATGGCCGCCATAATATATTTGGATGAAATTGTACCCTTTCTAGGTATAATATTTCTTAGCATAGAAAATGTAGGTTTAGACATCAATATTGCGGTCCTAAGTGGTTTAAAAGCTGAGATATAGGAGTCAGACCACCATTAAATTTCACCATCTCGGTACAATAAAATGTAGTTCGTAAATTTATAGCAATTCTCTCTCTGTCTCTTTTCTCCCCTTTTGCATGCCCATTTTTGTTGATTTTGGGGTCAAGAATGGACGAAGAGGGTTTGAATTAACATTTTCTGCCAGGTTTTAGTAAATAAATGGGGCGGACTGACAGGGTAACTGAAGGGGCCCTTTAGAGTCAAACACCACGAACAATTTTTTGAAATTCCAAGCATCTGGGGATCTATTTTGGAAAAAGTAAAACTCCATTTTGGCGAGGAATTTCTCTGGGATAGTATCGTTTTGCAAGCATCTACTATTTTTTACTGAATTTTGATGGGCCCCTCTTGAGGAAAATGGGGACCTAGTGGTCACCGAATAGAGGCCCACTTCCCAATCGCAAGTCGGTCCCTACTCTTGACTATGGGCCCCCAATTTTGACAAAAATAAATTACTATTTTTACTGAATTTTGATGTATTTTTGAGTTTTTTAACCAAAATTGGGCCCCTCTTGAAGAAAATGGGGCCCCTTGGCCACATGTAGACTACTGACATGTAGAGTGGGCCCAGCTTACGTCAAATATGGGGCTCAAGTGGAGGGAAATTGTAGGGACAAAGCTAGCTGACATGGGGATGGGGACCCTCAAGTTGAGGCAACTAGGGCCCCAAGCCTTGTCACAGAAATCAAAGGGGGTGCAACCCCCCTTGACACTCTTTTAAACCCTTTATGTTCACTTTTATATTAAAATATTTTTTCATCTTTTGGTGTTTTTTTGGAAGTGGGGGCCCACCCGTGCAAGCACATGCGCACAGGCGGGCCAGTCCACCCCTGGGTAAATATTCATGTTTTGAGGCGGAAGGATATCGGAGTTATCAGGTTGGCTACGGTGATATGTACGGCAACTAGTTACATGTGTTGAGTATGCTTGTTCAAGTTTGTGTATCTCAAAATTTGGATGGTCAACTTCATACAAATTTTAGTGCAAAGACATGGTCATTTGTTCGTCTGTCTGTAGTGAAAAGCATTCAGCCAAACGAAAATTTCGGAAAAGTTGGAGGTGGGTAAAGAGGCAGAATTAACATTGAAGTCAATGGGGAAATTAATGGTGGTCTGCCTCCATATAGGTTTTTGGCTTTTTGCATAGAGGGAAACTTGAAGATCCAAGATGGCCCCCATACCCTATTTGGAGTAAGTAGTGTCTGTGAAAAATTTAAAACTAAGGTCGTTGAAATCTGCTTCTACGTTGCATGAATAAAAGGGCTACATGAAATTATTGATTTAATTTTGGTTTGCCTACATTACATTAAAATCCAATTACTTCTTTATCAATTCTTTAGAGTCTAATTCTAGCTGGTCTGATTGGTTAAAAGCATTCTCACCCAAGTCAAAGTATAGGTTCATTGGCTAGAACTAGAAGAATGGTCATACAACTCGACAATTGCTTTAATGTAAACAACAGAACCGGACAGAAAAAAAACGCGTAACTTTTTTTCTCAATTAAACTAAAGTACGGGGGCCTGATTTTTTTAAAAGTTATCTATTGTAAAGAAACGGCAAGACAAAGACAGAACATATTGAAACCTATTAAAATTGTTAATTTGAGGATGTTCAACGTAATGCGTTCGGTCAGCTTATATATCTTTTTCGTCTAGTAAAATACTACATTTTTGGTTGAAATCTGCAGACAGGACTCTAATACCAAGATGTTACAAAATATGTCACAGTATTTATTGCTATGATGTTTAATTGAGCGTCCAAGAAAAAATAAAGACGTTAAAATCGCTTGTTATTCTTCAACTGGTAACAATAATTTTTTCTAACCAAACAAAAGCTTGCGGGGCGAAAGGGGTGCAATAGAAGCGATGATGTGTTTTAATAATCTTTTAACGGTTGAACGGTAACAAAGGAGAAAAGAGGGTATCATCTTAAATTGGATTTGGTGTGTTGATCAAAAACACTCGCTTAACAAATTCATTGGAATAACATTAACAATGAAATGATCAATTAATTTCTCAAATTCAATGAGCATGACGTCAGGATTGAAACCTCTGTGAACTTTGTCTTTCGATTATCAAGCAGAATTGCAGCTCATCGGAAGACAAATTCATTGGAGGCAGTCAAATATGAAATGACTGGATAATGGTGAGTAGACAAGGGGCTTTAACTCTAATTAACGCATCAGTTAAAGCGTTGTGAATATTGGGGTATATTGATCATATCCCACAACGAACTGGTGTCGATTTAATCAATGCTGCTTTTAAACGTAGGGCTGTCAGCACGGCACGAGTAACAATACCCTAGCCAACCAAATATTTACTCTTCATATTAGACTAATTAATTAAACTGGAACTCCTTTCTGACACGCCAGTAATGACTTAATTCAGTCAGCAATACGACCATCAGTAGAGAGCGGATATAACTTACAAAGCTATTCATTCCTTGCTTCTACCCCAAACTAAAGACGGAAATGTAACTGAACAAACACACAATCAAATAACAAGTTCTGGAGCAAGGCAGCAAATTAGTGAAATGCTGTATTGTTGATTGGTAGGCTCTGGATGACTATGGGAGAATATGATGAGCCGTTGTAGGGTTAAAGCACGCCACACATCACCATATTATTAAATTATACAACTATATAACAGGCCGGATTCCCATTACACGAAATGGCTGTCTTTCTTACCAGAGACATTACAGCTATTGGATGCAATTAAGTGTGAATAATCCCGATTGTGTTTCACCTTTAAATGTGTGTTATCACTTGTCGGGTATTCTCAGTTTCTTAGCTGATTATTTATCACGTCTCTACACACTCAAACATGAAAATTGCCTTAATAGATGACAATGAAAGGGGAATTTAGTGGAAACATTTACAAATAAAATTTATAGTTACAGCGATGAAATTATTACATTACCAGCAATAAAAATTATTTCGTTGATAAAAACATGACAGCCATTGGTGGTGTTTTATTTCCTCGATTTCACGGAATGATTCTATTATTTATAGTATTATATCGATGTCTTTGGTGGTTATTGGTTTTACCAAAAATCAAATACATCTAAAATTAGGTTAAAGAAACTTTGAATCATTTAAGACTCAATGCAACAGAAGACCACTCAAAAGGGGTGTTTTTATTCTTTAACGTTAACAAAAAGAAGGACTGCAAACTAGGTTTGGTTATGCCCATAGCCAATTTCTTGATTTTATGCCTCCAAGATCCAGGCAAAAGGCTTAGTAGTTAAAAATGTGAGAAAGGAAGGCATCTCAAACATGAAACAGAAGGTTTTTTTTTTCTTTTTCAATTAAGTAGTACAACAAATTAACAGCGATAATTTCAAATTTAAAAAACTTCATTAATATCGCTCTTTGATTAGACCCCCTTCCACCTCTCACTTCTCCCCCCGCTTCCCAGAAATGGATGTCCAAGACCAACGTCTCCCCCCCCCCCCCCCCAACTGCACGCAATGCTGACTAAAACATTGTTCTTTAGATAGTAATTTAAATTATTAAATCATATAAACTTACGTTCGATATACGTACCTTAGGGCCATGGATGGAAATGTATTAACCTTGAGAAATTAACGGGCGAATAGGAAACAACAAAGATAACGACGTAAATCAGTAAAACGTTGGGATCGCTCGATTTCACACAAAAATGGAAAAATCTGTTTTTAGTTAAGACCACTTTTGATTATGTATCTCCTGAAAATCGACTTTAAACTCTGTGTCAAAAAGCATCCAAATAATACTTCCCGTTTCTTCGAAACTATTACACAAAAAAACCCTCTCAAATTCATATTCATATTTCTGTTTTCAAAAAACTCATTCCCGACAAATAAAAGTGTTGCCACGTTTGGTAACGGTACTTGGGTGGTCAGGACTCGGTCGGGGTACTGGGGGGGGGGGGCGAATAATTCGGCAAACCTCGCCATATTTAATTATTTTAAAGGTTCCGAATGAAAAATGATGCCCCTATAAAGATTTCTGTGGAGAGTGTATTATATCAACAAACATCAAGTTGGGCATTTGGTTTGGTAAAATTACCGGGGAATTTTATGAAACCAGTAGTCTGTAGACCATATCTCTGCTCATTAAGGTATATACACTCTACAAAAGACGCAATTTGGAACTTTTTTTGTAAAAGCAGCACATTTTCCTGTTCAAGTAAACCGGTAGCCTCATTGCAAATGCATGGGCGTAGGTACATATCACTTACTGTCCTACAGCCGAGGTGAGGTTTCGATTACCCGGTTGTAGTAACAAGGTGTAGGGTTGCCTGTCCAGCCTCGTAGGTTTTCTCCGGGTCTTCCGATTTCCCCAAACAGCTAACGATCCCTACGCACAAGCGAATCTGACCGTGATCTTACTGACTATACTACTAGCGCAGACAGCATGTACAGATACTAATGATATCCCTGTAGCTATTCCTGGTGGGCGTGGCGATGCCATAGAGAATGCCAGAGGACAGGGAACACGTGACAGGGGGAGGGGGGGCTTCTTATGTCAGACCCCCTTTTCCCCCGTAGACTAGAGACTCAAGGAGGTTCAATGAACTTGCTTTCAGCCCTAACAAAGCAGTAGGTCCTACGAATATTCCACACAGGATAAGTTTTGAGAGTTCAAGGGGTTAAATCAGGGTTAGGAAATCGTAGTTGGTATACTGTAACTAATATCACTCGCTTCAAAATATTTATTGATGTTTATTTCTTCAATCAACAATTTTCACATCAAGAACCTGTTCCTCATTGTTTACGTATCGACGATGCTATTAAAATAATTATGTCTAACCATAGATCGTATATAATATGGATAACTGACTCTGCAGTATCTGTCATTGGACCCGGACTTATGTTGTACATCGCATGCGCGAAGTCTACTTACTGTTAGTTACTTCCGGTAGAAGGTTTGGCTATTGTTTTATTAAGCAGTGACGTATGAGCTGATATTAGATTATTTTTTTGTACTAATTGTACTTAAGGTAACGACTGTAAATATTTGAGACAACTTTCCTATATAATAAATGCAGGAGGATTGCACTATACGCAAAACAAAAAAACAAAAATACACAAGATAAACCTGCGGACAAGACAGAATATAGACATTGCAAAGACAAGACAGAAAATAGACATTGCAAACACTAAACAATTATCAAATCAAGTGAATGGATCCGGGGGCCAGCCGTAAGCGTCCACTGCACTGTACAGTCCCGGGCCTGTTGTGGTACAGGCTTCACTAAAATGATTTACAAAAAAGAAGTAACAAAAAAATGCGACCGATCTTGTCAGTGGTCGTCTTTTCAATGGCGATAGCCAGCCAGTTGACGTCAGGTGTTAGAACGTCAAAAAAAATTAACAATAAGGGCGATAATAATTCAAGTACGTTCTAAAAATAGAAATAATGAAGTAAAAAATACGGTCTTCGTGTTATTATTAACTTCATAAATATAGGAAAGTTGTATCAAATATTTTCAGTCGTTACCTTAAGTACAATTATAACAAAAAAATAATCTAATATCAGCTCATACGACACTGCTTAATAAAACAATAGCCAAATCCCTACCGGAAGTTACTAACAGTAACTCGACTTCGCGCATGCGATGTATAACATAAACGACCAGTCGGACTTCCTTCTAGTACAGTTCTATGCCCATGGTCTGACCATTGATCAATGGGTCTAACAGTTGGTTTATTAGAAAACGTTTTGTCTTTTTCAAGGGGCGTAACTCCATTTAGCAAAAATAATCCGTGGTATACGTTCACTCAACACAAACTACGTCATTTTGGGAAAAACGTATAAGCACATTTTGTTTTCAATTATCCGGCAATTATTTGCAATACACTTTCTGTTTATTGCTGGGCAACGTTTCGACTAAGCTTAATAAAGACTATAGTATGAGCTAACGTCGTTACGTCTATCCAGTGTGTTTTCTCTTTGTCAGTAGTAGGGGACGGACGACCTTGCAGGCTGGCAATCGACAACGTCTAGTTCGGATTGAACGAAAAGCCAAAGTCCCGTATTCACGTGGTCGTGAACGTAAAAGAATGCTTGATAGCTGTGATTCGAAATAAGAGTAGGGACAAAATTTCCCTCATAAAGCATACTGTTTGTCGTATGCCCGTCTTCATTAGTATAGCCCAATTAGTGTAGAACAGTAGGACTTTAAAAAAAAATTGTCCTGTGTATTTCGTTTAAGATTGTTTTTGTCCCAGAATTAACGAGCAAATATATTACTTTACGGCTTTGGTAAACTCATCAGCGATGTGTCTTGAAGTTGGTAACACCTCTAATTTTATTACTTTTTGTGTCTCAAACTAACTTAATAGGTTGACTCTAGAAATTTATTGTTTGCTTGAAAAGGTAAAGTAAAGTCAATGATTGCGGTGTAAACATTAAAATGATCTGTACGTGTTAAGTTGTAGGTAAAGGGGAGTTGAGGGGGTTAAGTGTGACCGAACTCGTCGGGGAAGTAAAAGGGTTAATCCATTGGATAGATTTACCTCTTGAATGAGCTTTAGGACCAATGTAATAAATTCCAAGATCCAACTGCTGCATAAATGTTTTAAATGGACTGGATTTCCTTGATTCAATTCCAAATCAAGTGGTGTGTTAATCTAATATCTGCTATTTGATTTATGATGGGTCAGTCACTGGACCATTAAATTTTGATTGATTGCGACACTGATCAAGTTGAAATCGACAAGGTTTCAAATGTAGAGAAACTATACATTTCAGAAATAATCCGATTGATACATTTTTGAATCCACCTGGGCCATTATTCATATATATAATGACTAATAAAAGCCAATTTTAAGAATGAATATATTGAAATTTTAAAAAAAGAAATTTCATCGCACCTATCATTTTTAAAAAAATATGCAATAGATCTATATCTGAAACCGTTATGTTAGATATTTATTAAAAATGGAATTTAGCCATAGCCTACCACAACAAAGGTAGCAATTGATTTTTACTTAAAAAAATAATAAACGCCTACAAAATTTCGGTTGTGTTTGATTGAAAGAAACCGACACCAATATGATTAGAACACAGATCCTATTTCATTTCGTTTTTGTTTTTTTTCAAACTTTCGTTCTTCGCCTGAGGACCATCCAAAGTATATAAAAAAAAAACGAAACGAAATTTAAGATTTGTATTTTAATCAGATTGACCCAGGCACCAAACCAGGTTCCGTTAATATAGCCTCTAATTTTGACCCCATTCTACACACGACTGGATAATAGGTAGATATTACGTAAAGGGAGTTAATAATAAAAAAAAATTAACACTCGTTAAGTTCAAATTGTTCAGTAAGCGGTGTTTGGAATAATCAAGCTCGTCCTAACGTTATCGAAACCGATTATGACGTCATAGTTATGGCATTTGTGTAGAAAAGCAGGAGGCGGAAGTATAATAAACAAAAAATATCAGAAAATAGTATAATTATGGTAAAAACATTTCTTTTAGATGATAATACTGTGAAGAAAATCAAGACTTGCGATCCACAAAAATGCTGGAATTTAATCAGAGAAGATGTGGGGAAGAAATTGTTTGGTAAATAATGAATATTCTTAATAAAACAAATACTTGGCGAGTGGGGCCTATTTCACGAAATTTTAACTAAGATAAATTCCAAATTTTAGTAATTTGATTGGATAAAATTAGATTGATTTTAGTGCTTAGCCAATCAAAGTTGAAATATCCACTGGAATTTGGATTTTATCTTAAGTTAAGATTTCGAAAAACAGGGCCCAGGTTATAGTGTAAGCTTACTTAATGTAATATAATAAATTAAATTATATACTATTCTATTCAAATCATTTGATCAAACGGAATATCAATATAATTTTTATGAATTTTAATTCTGTACAATCGAAGTTGTCGCCAGTTAGATGGATGAATCGGCTTTGTTTTCATATTTCATTAAAACCTATTCTCCATGTAACTTTTAAAATAAAGGCGAACTGTCCAAAAGTGAGTATTTCGCATTAATCGCATTACGTGTAGGTCCTACCCGACTTAGACTCTCTTGTCGCCATTTGAGGGATTTTTAATCAGTTGCAAACAACTATACTGTATTTTATGAAAGTTGAATAAATGAAAACCATTTTTATATATTGTCCAGTGTTTGATGCGCAAACGGAATATGGTTAAAACAAGCATGTGCCACCTGTAAGCCTTCGCTAAAATCTTTCGACGTTCCAATTTTTAATAATTAACACGATGTAATCCAGTTCGTTGACGTTTTGATTTTATTTCTTAATTAAATGTTTTATAAATAAAAAAAGTATTGTTTTTAAGGGGACAGATTCGTCGTAGTACCGCATTTAGATGAAGCCAGCAGATTTGAGTTAAATGCCGTTATTTTAGAGAAAAGGCGCAACATATTAGACTGGATGCTGCGCAGATCTCATGAACTAGTCGCGGTTAACATGTTACAAGAAATGATCAGATCAGATATAAGTAGTTCAGAGGGAATTAAATTAACACGCCCAGAGAGAGTCAATAAGCGGCTCCCTAAAGATGCCATTGTCTTTGGTAATGTTGGAAATAAAACGGTTGCCGTTCGAATAATCGGTTTATCGATGTATCAAATACCTGATTTACCAAATGAAGGCGATATAATGATTGATATTACACCGTTTCGTAAGTAAAAATATTTTTAAATAATTTATAAATATACTTTTTATGTGTTATTGGGACATTATCGCCCTCGTCAAGAAAGTAAGATATTTTTCACAGGCAGTCTTTAGCCTGATTGAAAACCTTAAAAAAAACATTAGGGATCTAGATGTTTCAAATTTTTCATAGGCCACAATCCCATTCGAACATGCACGATGTCATTGTATATAAATCATAATTGTATTATCAAATCGATAATATTTGTTTCCTATTTGCTTCTGTGTTATTCGCGGTCTTTTTTCGACTTGGCAACTTTTTTTGATTTACATTTCTGTGGCTTTTCACTGGAATATGCTATAACTTTAATATGTTATTAAGATTAGGTCTACATAGTAGTCCCCCACTCCTTCGCACGTAGGGCCTAAACGCATGTAATGTAGAAAATCTAGGTACAAGCTATGGCGTTGGGATTCAACAAAATTGAACCCGTAAAATTCAAACCGACAAACCTAAACAGAGTACTTTCCCCTTTATCACAAAACAACCCGTTCATGATTTATAATAGAGACAATTTTATATCCACGCGAAATATTTTTCACACGTTGTAATCGTAAAGGATACAAAACATAATCAGGCGTAATTAGAATAAAATAGGTTTCAGAATTTAGTCATCATGTGCCCCTATTCCCTGCAGGCCCGTAGCCAGGGGGTGGCACGGGGGCAACTGCCCTCCCAATACTGAGTCTTGCCCCCCCCCCCCATATCACAAGAAAATTGGCCTTTACCGCAAAATTCATGCAGATGCCCATGCTAGTTGGCCCTCCCGAAAACAGCTTTGCCCCCCCCCCCCCACAAACAACTTCCTGGCTACGGGCCTGATTCCCTGGATAAATACCCAGATTATTTGAATACGTGATAACCACATGGATCAACCCAGGGTATAGTGGATTAGAACGGAATGGGATCACTGAGGATACCGAGGATAGCTTTAGTACCGAGTCGAGTCAAGTCCCTTCATAGAGCCCAAATTCCGCTCAACTAGCCATTTCATCAAATGGGTGAGCAATTCCCAGTCAAAGCGAATAAGGATTATGACTAGTTATGTAGCGCGAGTTATAAATAGACAATTTTTCGTTTAATTTTTCTCTCACCTCGTCCTGTATGTTTTGGTTGACCTTTTGGTCTAGAACTGGAAAAATTGGATCAAATTTGCAATTTCATACTAGTTGTGGCTAATACTGATGATATTACAGTTGATGGATAGAGGGTGTAAAATGTCTTTCTGCAGGGCAATCATTGTGTCAAATCCCCGTAGCAAAATCTAAACGGTCAACCCAAAATAAAACTATGATGAGGATATTGTCAAATGCTGTCCCCATTGTGCCTATGAAGATTAGAATCAATGGCTTGTTACACTTACAGCCATTTAACATTGAAGCCAGTCGGCAAACAATTGCTAGTCTGAGATCATAAGGCACGTTTGAGTTATGTCCCCTCACCCGAGACTTACACTTTCAAGTAGCGAGATCTCACGAATGTCGAGCCCGAGTCAATTCTCGAGTTCCCATCTCTGGCTGGTGACTGATAATGTTGAGGGTGATTCTTCTGTCAGTTGGTATTGGTAGCAAAAATCTAAAAGGTAAACCCTCTACAAAATTATGATGAGGAAATTGCCAAGTGCGGTCCCCGTCGTGCCCATAAAGATTGGAACCAACGGAATATGGAGCAAAATGCTACAGTCATTTACCATTTAAGTCAATAGACAAAATATCATTGCTAGTCGGAGACCATCGGGAGGCAGACCACCATTAAATTCCACACTCTCGGTACCCACAAATTGAAGTTCGTCTTTTTAAAGCAATTCCCTCTCCTTCTCTTTACTCTTCCTTTGCATGGACATTTTTGTTGATTTTTTGGTCTAGAATGGAAGAAATTTTGAATTAATATTTTCTGCCAGGTTTTGGTATATATTCATGATTTTGAGGCGGAAGGATAACTGGGTTATCAGGTTGGCTACGGTACGGCAACTAGTTACATGTTTTGGGTATGCTTCTTCAAGTTGGTGTATCTCAGAATTTTGGTGGTCAACCTCATACAAATTTAGTGCAAAGACATGGTCATTTGTTCCTCAGTCTATAGTAAAAAGCATTCAGCCCAACGAAAATTTGGGGAAAAGTTGGAGGTGGGCAAAGAGGCCAGAATTAACATTGAAGTCAATTGGAAAATTAATGGTGGTCTGCCTCCATTGGGCAAGCTCGAGTTATGTCCTCCACTCGGGACCTTACCTCTTTCAAGTAGCAAGATGTCACGATTTTCGGTCCCGAGTCAATTCTCGCATTCCCACCTATGGTTGGTGATAGTGTCGGGGCTTATTCTTCTGTCAGTTGGGATTCGTATTGGTTGAGTTTGGTAAACCCTAATTTGAACTGGTATATTTCTCATTCTATTTGGGTTGGATCACATGTTTATAGAGAACGTGGTGTTACGTTTGACATTAGTATCTAGTCTATGTAATTAGGCTTCTGTATACGGTAGGCCTACTTGTCACTAGTACATCCAAGAACACTAATTGGTGCTTTTATTCTGTCTCCATGGCGAATTTGGTTAAAGATGCATATTATAAGATTTGAATTTAAACATGGTTAGTGCGTGCGCGTTGTAACATAAGGTCTGGCGTGGTTTTGATTCCCTGGTGGTACGGGACAAGGAGTATTTCTCAGGCCTTCCACTGCTAAAGACCCCTACCCACAAGGGAATTTTTGAAATTGAACCATGTGCTAGTCCCGAAATGACCTAGTTTGTGTCGAGTGGACGTTTAACGCTCTCTCTCTCTCTCTCTCTCTTCCCCTCTCTCTCTCATATTAGGAAATTGTTGTTGGAACGCTGTGGTTTAGATCCAGCTAATATCACTTGCTTTAAAATATTTACACTCTATTTATTTTTTATGTTTATTTCTTCAGTCAACAATTTCCACACCAGGAACCTGTTCCTCGTTTCCAAGGTTATTTATGCTGAAGAATTTAGAGTACGGGTATTGAAGGGTAATACATTGGATGAGTTTAAAGTCATGCGCAAGGTTCCTCTAGCTTTTCAACTCACGCAATTCAACGTAATGTATAGCGCCATTTTAGGTTGCCACCAACCTGTGCTGAAGGAACCAAAAGTAAGATGGCAGAGGAATGCTAAAGTTGTTATTCCTCGCACTCTTTTAATTGAGAGAGAAAATCGTAAGTTTATACTTTTATATTGTCCACACAACGAAGTCCATGTGATAGTCACAAAACCTGTAAACAATGAACATTTTTATCCAGATATCAGCTCTGTGGCTGGGCTGTGGGGTGGTAAATCGTTTCACAACGTAAACGGGGAGATAACTCTGTTTTTGCGACTAGAAAATTTATGAATAACGCATTGTTTCTTCATTTATAACTCAATGCAAAACTTGGAAAATTAAAAAAAAACAAAAACATTAAAACAAAGACGTGTAGACTTTTCTAAGATGGTAGCACCTTACGTCTTTATAATATTTTAATGCTATACCGCGATGAGAATTCTATGAATAACTCTACATCGATTAATATTACAGATCTATATTTCGTTTCGGGTTTTTTTTATACTTTCGATGGACTAGACTACATGAAGATCTGACCGGTTGTAGCGATAGGTCGCGTCAAAGGTCATACGGGCGGTTTTTGACCCTATGACGTTAGTCATTTGATTAACCAATCATCAATGAAGTTTCTAGTGGATTACACACAGTCACAACTCCGTAAAAAAACACGCATAAAGCTCACCGCATCAGACCATTTCATTGGCTAATCCCTCACAATATTCAGAACACGTCAATGATAACAACTCTTCCAGATTCTTGTGTAGTAGAGACAAGTAAAACGAAATTTTAAACTATAAGAAACGAAACGAAATGGGATCTGTGTTTTAATCACGAGGGGGGGGAGGGTTAGCACGTGCGTGTTGTTTTATAAAGTCAGTCATTGAGTCAACTGGCGTGGTTTCGAATCACCGGTTGTACGTGACAAGGAGTAGGGTCGCCTGTCCAACCTCGTGGGTTTTCCTGTTTCCTCCCACTGCTAAAGACCCTACGCGCAAGCGAATTGTTAAAATAAAATTAAACCACATGTTACTACCGAAATGACCTAGTTTGTGTCGAGTGGACGTTAAACCCCATTTCTCTCCATCTCCCTTTAATCACGAAGACCTGTAATATAAAGTTATTTTCTATTTTGTTCAGGTGGTGGAGGAGATGATGGTAAACGTATTAATGGTCCTAGAAATATTCAACATAATACAATATTAAGAGAAACATCTGATAGTGATGAAGAAGATGATGAATAAAATTATATAAAAACCATTCCTATTTTTTAATATTCCTCAGTGATTTGTTGAAATCTCGAAACTTCGAAACAACAGCAAGATACAAATGACATACATACAGAATTCGTGCTATGATTGCTCTATAGGTACATATGGGTGTCAACAAAACGTGTATGATAAGGGTTATTTTCATTAACACCATTAATTACACTTTCCCATGCCAGTAAGCTTATAGGGGAGGGGGCTGATTGGTCGAATGGTTAAACGTGTGCGAGTTAGATTACAGGGTCTGTCATTGAGTCATGTAGTGTGGCTTCAATATCCCGTGTGTAGGTGACACGTAGTATAGGACCGCCTTCCAACCTCATGGTGCGTGATTTCAAATCCTCGGTTGTACGTGGCGAGGAATATGGTCGCCTGTCCAACCTCGTGGGGTTTCTCCGGTTTCCTCCCACTGCCAAATACCCCTACGCGCAAGCGAATTATTGAAATAAAATTAAACCATATGTTAGTTCCGAAATGACATAGTTTGTGTCGAGTGGACATTAATCCGCAACTCTCTCTCTCTCTCTCTCTCTCTCTCCAACCTCATGTTTTTTCTCCGGGAACCTCGATTTTCTCCCACGTTTGGTGGAATAAGTGAGCCAGCCGAAGAGCCAACACTCGCACAATACAAAATTCGTTTGAGTGACAACCTAACTCTTTGGCCTCTCAAGGACCATGCTGTTAAAAAGGAATTACTTTTATCTGAAGAACACCTGTACTATAGAAGCCGAGTATAATTGACTCTTTAATCTTTTCACGATTTTCTTTCTGGGTCAGTATAAAACATATCCGAATTTTTTGTCAAAAGATTAAGAATCCAATTTAGCGACAGTTCTAAGCACAATTACCGTCAAAAAAGCCCTTAGCTTGCTAATCGCTACTTGCTATTTTGTTGACGGTAGCTCTTGAGTTGCTTTTCATTACTAAACTGACGCGTGTTTTAGGTAAGGTGATATTCCCTTTATAGTGTAAGGGTCGGCTTAACAAGCTGTGGTTTGTGTCAGTCAACCATCTAAAAAAAATACATCTACTCTTAAAAAAAAAACCGATAGAAACATCCAAATGGGCACTTTAACAGGTTTTAAGTCCGCCTTAACACCTTGATATGTCCGGTGTTTTAAAGTGAGCTGAACAGAAAACTGCATGAACAGCATATTCTTTTAAATAAGCTTATCAACAACCAGGGTCGGATTTAATAAAGAGAGAGGCCCTGAGCTATTTCACCCAATCCCACAACCTGTTAATTAGAGGAAGGTGTACGGGTGTGATGTTAGGGTTTGGGAGGGGGTGTTAGGTTTTTTGTGTTGTTCTTTTAAAATAAATAAATTAACACAAATGAGCAAGACGGTAATGATGATGGATGTTTAAGACTATAGTACGTATATAGTGATATTTTTCACTTGCCCTGAGGCCCCTTAGATCTTGGGGCTCTGGGGTTCAGCATATGGACATAAACTAGGTGTATAACTAAAAACACCCGATTCAAATCTACCGTGTGTCCGTCTAACATGGAATTGCATTATTGTATGGCGATTGAAAATCGAATGAACAAATTTAGCGAATGGCGGACTGACTTTGAAAAGAAAACGGGAAATATAAATTCCAGTACGTTTTTTTGGTATGCTAGTACTCAAACTTTGCCTAGACAATGACCTGTGAATTATTAACAGGACAAAGAAACTGAACTAGTTTTGTGTCGACTTAGACCAGTTTCTTTGGTTCCTGTGCCAACTATACAACGGTACATAATCTGTCACTAGTTTACAAGTACAGGTCACATGGACAAACAACATAAAAGTAAACTTGGGAGAAACTAAAAAAAAAGTTGAATGATAGAGAGATGGGTTTTAACGTCCACTCGACAGAACTAGATCATTTAGGGACTAACATATTATGGTTTTTACTTATATATTTTTTAAAATTATATTTCAATAATTCGCTTCCCTTAGGGGTCTTTGGCAATGAGGGGGTACTAGAGATATGGACATAATATTATTATTATAAGCGGCATCTCTGTATGGATTTCCTAAATTTGATAAAATACAGAATTCAAGAAAGCAATAAAATTAATTATAATGGTTTTTTTTTACGAAACATAATCGTCTAATATTTTATCAGTGAACTTGGCTTTCAAGTGTAGGTTAGATGATTGTAAAAGCACCATATCACATATTATGCGCAGACAGGCTCGTAACTAGATTTGCTCATCGACCCTCCCCCCTTGTGAAATAATTGTCGACCATAAAAACAATAAATAAACCTTGTCCGTCCGTTTTACTGCACCCCTGAGAACATTTCCCGTCCTCATCGTTGTTCTAGTTACAGCCCTGTCTGTGCGCAGATGACATTGTTGATATCAATCAGTTAGATTGCAGTATGCTTCGTAAATGGCAGTGATGTTCGATAATATGTAGAAGAAGAAAGAACGGGGCAGTTTTAATTGATAGTCATTAACACGTGTATTATGCAGTCATCAGATTCATCGGCCAGGAGCACAATAATTGCAATATTCCCAAATTATATAGAAGTAGCAAATGTATTTATTGTTATCTTAAACTTACAAGTGGGGCTGGATGGCCGAATGGTTAGAACGTGCGTGCTGTGTCATAAAAACTGTCATTGAGTCGGATGGCGTGGTTTCGAATCCTTGTTTGTACGTGACAAGGAGTAGGATCGCCTGTCCAGAATGAATGAAATTGGGTTAACGTCCTACGCTTAAGCACCTAACCTGGGCCAATTGAAGACGGGCATACGCCATACAGTGTGCTGTGAGGGAAATTTTGCCCGGGCAGCGGCGCTACGGCCTACTCTTATATCGAATTCCAACTGCCAAGGGATTTTTTACGTGCACTCCAATATGTACACGGGACCTCGGTTTTTCGTCCCATCCGAACGACTAGGCAGCTGTCCTTGTCAGGCCCTCCTTCTGCATCACTGACAAGGGGAAATCACGCCGGAAAATCGAGATGAACTTTCTCGGCCAATGCAGGGATCGAACACTCAACCTCCAGGCTAGCGAACCAGCGCCTTATCCACTTAGCCACCGTGATCCCCGTCGCCTGTCCAACCTTGTGGGGTTTTCCAGGACCTCCGGGTTTCTTCCACTACTACATTTGGATTTTTTAAATATTAATTTGAATAGTCATTATAAGTATTATTTTTGCCTATTCCAATGTTGAAATGAAATGAAATAGGGTTGACGTCCTACTGTTCTGCTCCTAATGTAGACAGGCATACAGCATACAGTGTTTTATGAGGGAAATTTTGCCAGGGCAGCGGCCTGTGGCGCTATGACCGACTCATATATCGAATCCCAACTACCAGTGGATCTTTTACGTGCACACCAATGTGTACTCAGGACCTCTGTCCCATCCAAACGTCTAGACAGCTGTCCTTGTTAGGCCCCTCCATCCTGCATCACTGAGACAATCTGGATGAACTTTCTCAGCCAATACAAGAATCGAACACCCGACCTCTAGGCTAGCCAATTACTTAGAACCTTGGAATAATGTTACAGAACTGGGGCCTGTTTCACGAAATTTTGACTAAGATAAATCTGATATTAGTAATTTGATTAGATAATATTAGATTAATTTTAGCGCTAAGCCAATCAGATTCAAATATGTACTAAAATCAGGATTTTAGTAGATACCTCAATTTTGATTGGCTAAGCACAAAATCAATCTAATCTTATCCAATCAAATTACTAAAATTTGAATTTTTATCTTAGTTGAAACTTTGTGCAACAGACCCCTGTTGTATTCCTTATGTAAATTTTTCTGAATAAAGATGATTTGCGCTGCGTTCGAATCTTGTCATATTTACGACAATTACAATTTGCCCCATCACGTTATCTAGTTATGATTCCGGAGCCAATCGGACAAGAGTTCTTTGAATTTGAATTTTTTTTTAACCAAAATGTTTTTTAAAAAAGTATTTATGATTGTGCATATATTTTACTTTATTCTGAAATGTTGACTAATAAACATGAAATTTATATAAAATTATGAAAACCGAATTTTATTTATCACAGTTTATCCTTTAATTTCTGTATTTGCGATGATGTAACCCTATCTGTATAGGTAATTTAAGGTATAATTTTCCTGGTAGATATATTTCGAGAAATGACGCACGTGATAATCTGGTAAGGTACTTTGTATCATTTAATTGTTGTTCAATCAGATATTTTACCTCCGCTTCCACCTTCAAACGATATCGCAGACAATTTTAGTTTACAAATACGATCTCCTTATGCACACGCACATAATGTCACAGTAAACTTAAGTGAGAATTTCTTTTACAGTCGAGGAGGAGGATTACCAACTAAAACTTCTCAAGATGACGGAAGTCAAATAAAAGACACCGTTTTGTTTCAGTGTATGTCAATGGAAGAATGGGGTTAATTGTTTAAATTATGCTAAGATAGGATCAGTAGACTCTGTTGTAAGCCGTTTTACAAGACAATAGGAAGGATTTTCAGTGTTTCCTCGTGAATGCATTTGAAAATGTGTCTTGAAACCTTTTTTGCATGTGGGAAACAACAAAATAAAAGATGCAAGCACGGATTAAAGAATATCTGATTAAGCTAATTATTCCGTAGATCAACAACGTGTTATTTTTTAAGATCAGATTTAGAGAAAATTTCTTCTTTCAAAAAAAATATAGCATAGGTGGAAAAATTAACGACCAAAGACTTGTGTGAGTAAAGTAAAATAGAATGAGCGATGAAGTAGTTCGGATTTCCCACGGCAATAATTTGACAAATTAGACCCTGATTTTGCATGTGTACATAAATCTGTTCGAAAGACGTTACAGCCAAATTCAAATTTGATTTAGTAACATGAGACAAAGAACAAAAATGGCATTCAACGTCCACTCGACACAAACTAGGTCATTTCGGAACTAACATATTATGGTTCAATATTATTTCAATAATTAGTTAGCGCGTAGGGGTCTTTAGCAGTGGGCGGAAACTGTCGGACCCGTACAACCTGGTAAAAGTAACAAATTTATTCAATAAATGAAATAAGAAATAAATTTTAAAAAACATAACAATTGACACGAACGGCTAATTCATGGAGCATTCGATACTGGGTGTAAATCAATTTGAGACAAGGTGCCGCCGCATTCTCAACGCAATTACACTCTGATAAGTATCTAGATTATATTTCATCGTGCGGTCGTTTCATAAAGTAACTTTCATGATTCTATCTTATTATCTGACAAACACTTCCAATGTGTGAGAGAGACAAATGGGGTTAAACGTCCACTCGACACAAACTTGGTCGTTTCGGGACTTACATATGGTTTAATTTAATTTCAATAATGCGCTTGTTAGTAGGGCTCTTTAACATTGGGAGGAAACCGGGGGATCCAGAGAAAACCCACGAGGTTGGACAGGCGACCCTACTCCTTTTCACGTACAAACGGGGATTCGTAACCCATGAAATAAGAAGAAACTCGGGATCGTTCAGTAGTGAGGCGCCCTGGCTTGCATTTGTCTGTACGGATTATATCTTAGAGGATACTTGTCCAAAAAAGATAATGGTGACGTTAAAGCAACATAAATTGACTAAATATTCCTATAAAACTGTGATGTCTTTGAAGGAATGTGGTTTATTGACATCTGTCACTTCATAAGACTAGATATAAATATAACAGATTGGCGTTACACAGTCTTAGTAAATAGGTTGGGCTGTCTATTTACACTACTTTTACAAACAGTTCACATATAGTAATTACTAAGGGTCTTCTCCAGGCTGGAGGCATTAATTCCGTGACTTATCTCTAGTAACCCCTTTTTTGCGGAAACTCTCTCGATGGTAAACTTCAATCTGTTTCACAGAGAATTACGAAAGTCTTATAATAATATCTATGTTCTCGGGCGGATAAGTAACATCTTTTCGTAGAGTTCTGCGCTTCCGGAATAAAGCATAACATTTTGGCGTAAGCATAACTCCAGCCGTTCCCGCCAAAATTTGAGAAATTTAAAATGGGCGCAATAAAACAGGATATCGCTGATTTCACTGATCTTGATGTCTTTACCTATGTTTGGAGGTCAAGAATCCAGTGAAACACATACGAAGACTCATAATATTCTCCTTCATAGTGTTTTCTAAAAATGTTCATAAATCAAATCGAACTGATGTATTATTTGCAATTTCTCCTTTTCTAAACGGATATCCTGCACGCATGAACCACACACCATGACCCATACACGCTGCTTGTATACCTAAAAGGAGCGAAAGTTTGGACTTGGATTTCGTGTTTTAGAGATGAACTTCGGTGATATCAGACAGGATACCTTGAATCAAATGCAACACCTCCCATAATGTGTACGATAATTTGTCTTTAGATTTCAGAAATTCGAACTTATACCATAGTCAAATCTTTTTTCTGCAAGTGAATAAAACGATGAAAAGTGAAAGGCATTAATTTTGAGGATGAGGGGGGTGTAAACGTGGTGTCTGTTGAGCTCGTGTTTATCAAATGTCATATTATCGTTCTTTTATTTAATATTGAAATTAATTTAGCAGACTGAGTAAATGATGCTGCCATGTATAAGCAAATATACATGTATTTATTTTTCTGTCTTTTTATCACAAAATAACATGTTTCGGAGGTTTAGTCTAAACACAAACTCTTCCTTTTGAGTGCATAAGGTTAATTTTAAATATAAGGAATTTTATTGTTCATTTCAACTCAGACATAAAGTCATATTTTTCGTTGATAGAAGCCATATTTTATTTCAAAAACAAATACTGCCAATAATTTGAATAAAGTACATACAAGCAAAAGTCGTGCATCAACAAACAACGAATAAAAGTGCAATTGTTAACCCATCCTCAAACAGGTACATACATTTTTTTATTTTTTTATTATATAAAATCTTTCCCATACTGTTAGAATATAAAAATAGATCTTGCGATGTGATGCAACTCTTTGCACACCTCAGAGACAACTCGTTCCCAGTGCGCACCGTTTCATAAAGCCTGTTATAATAATAATAATAATCGCGTCATTTTACAAGGGTAGCAAATTAGGCCTGAGGCCTTTTTCTAATTTGACCCTTGGCACAGATCGTGCGAATGATTTCGATCATTACTGCAGGAAGAAACCGAAGAACTCGGGGGAAACCTGCCTGATTGGGTCAACTGGCGTGGTTTAGAATCCCCGGTTGTACGTGACAAGGAGTAGGGTCGGCTTTCTAGTCTCGTAGGTTTTCTCTGGGTCTTCCGGTTTCCTCCGACTGCTAAAGACCCCTTCGCGCAGCGATTTATAGAATATTATTCCCGAAATGACCTAGTATGTGTTGAGTGGACGTTAAACCCCATTTCTCTCCATTAGCGGATAAAACGTGGTTCGGTTGTATATCAGCGAACACGAAACTAAAAAACAATGTTTGAATAAAATATGCTTGTACCATGAAGATGGCACCATGAACATTGATGTTCATGATGGCACCATGAATGCTTATTCTCGTCTCTTTTCCCCCAAACTTTGTTGAACGCTCTGTTGAACGCTTTCTATCCGAGAGGAAGTATATAAGCAGCGTGTATTGGTCGTGGTGTAGGGGTCATGCACGAGACATTACGCTGATATTCTAGTATTTCTTCATATCGAAACTGGGGATTCGTGATTCAGATTTGTTCAGATTAAATCAACAGAACGTATATTAGAAGGTTCATCACTGCAAAGGTAGCGGCCTCTTATTAATTAACTTAATAGAAAATCTAAATCTAAAAACTTTTATCTGATTCTACACCAAAATGTCAACAAAAACCGGAGAGAGACAGAGGGGGGGGGGGATAACGTTCAATCGACACAAACTGGGTCATTTTAGGACTAACATATGGTTCAATTTATTCCAATATTTCGCTCGCACGCCGGTGTCTTTACCAGTTGGTGGAAACCGGAGGACTCGGAGAAAACCCACGAGGTCGGATAGGCGACTTTTCTCCTTGTGAAGTACAAGTTGGGATTCGAAATCACGTCACTTGATTCAATGACAGATCTTATGATCAAAGGATTATCCTGCTGAGAGTAACATGCCTTTGTTAAACGCCTTTAAAAAAAATATGCACAACCTGTAAATAGAAAGATATAACATGTGTATCCCATCCATGGCGTGGCTTGGAAATTATGTTTTAACTAGCCGGCGAAGACTTCCAAAGTATCAATGCCTCTTTAAGACGGAAGGAATAACAAACTTGCGAGAAAAGTGGCTGTGACCAAGAAATTAAATATCGCATCAAATACCAAATACATTCAGCCTAAAATAAGTAGTTTATTTAATTATATAGAAACATTGTCTGTTATGTTGGTTGTACCGTCTTCAATTTGGAATTAAACATACAAAATGTGATACAAACGTTAAATTAAAAATCATTATTTCCAGCGTGGTTTCTCCTTGTCAGTGGTACAGATTGGCGGGATAGGAAGGGGGTGCCCGGAAAAGAACCCTTGACAGTTGGAATTTTAAATAAGAGAAGCTCATCCGTAGCGTCGTTGTCCGTGCAAAATTCCCACATATTACACTATATTGGGCATGCGCGTCTTCATTAGCCCGGTCGTTGCAGAAAAATACGACGTTAAACCCCATTTCATTCATTCATTTTTGTCATATTATGATGAAAGATGCCGAGTACGATCTTTATGACAAACAAAATGCATTATAAACACTCTGGTGATTAACTATCTGATGTAATGACAATTATAACGATAAAATATTGCGTCATACATTGTGGCACGTGAGGGTAAACGGTACAAGTCTTAATTAAAGACATTATGTATTTTCGAGGTTTTTGTTTGCATGGCACTGTGTCAATACAGTGACAAAGTACCTTCAATTGTTTTAAAGTGTTGGCTACAATGTTTAAAGTTTGTTAAACACATCTTGGTAATTGTTTAAACACTCTTACCTTTTCACCACTCGTAGGTACACCTTAATTCTATAAATAACCCCGATATTTTCTTAATGAGTTTGGCATAAATAAAGACATTTTTGAGTTTATTAGAACTTTATAGACAAACAGCAGGTGTTCGGTGGAACGACAATGATTATGAAATAAAGCGATCCAGTTTTAGTGTTATCTATTAATGAATCTGGTCGTCATTTTAAGAATACTGAATTTTTAATCCTATTCCAAACACCATATTGTCGAAGATAACTCTCTAACATGAATATCAATGAATTCTAAAACCGTTCAGTTCCATTCACTATTTACATAGATATGATAAAAATGAAAATATTTCAACATTAATTGATGTCTTCTATCAGCGATATAAACAGGATATTTTCAAAACAAATCAATGTGTCATTTCAATCCGATTGAACCCATTATAGACGAAAGATATTTGTTTTCTTTTATAATCAATCTGAAAACATTTCACCCAGGACTAAAAGACAAGATATAGTCCCAAAACAGCACATTATGACGATCAGCGGTTATTGTTTTTGACTTTCGCATTAAAGGGCCAATCCCGATAACTTTTTAGGGAATAAAACTGCTTAATTTTGTGTTAAAATCATTTAAAACCCATTATCTAAGGCCGATCAATTAACCCGATTTTTGTGATACGCTTGTAAATAACTTAAACCTGACAGTCTGCATCTGGAAATGGATACCTTTGTATCACACAGTATCTGGATAAAACCAGACTTTTTTCTATAAAAATAGTATGTAGGTGAAATTTACCTTTTGTTATCAAGTACAGTACATGGGTCATTCACTGTATAGACCTCTCAAGAAACGTTAATCGATTATCAGGTCACCAAATGAAAAAAAATGACCAGAAATCTTAAAAGGGTTACGTGTCCGGATAAGCAGTGTTGACGTTCACGTCCAAACGACTCAATATTTTCAGCTGAAATTTTCAGACAATGTAAATACACCATGCTTTTATATTTTGGTCCATAAATTTCACAAATACTCGGACTTTAATTTTTGAGACTCTGTTCTTATCGGGATTGTCCCTTTAACAGTAAAATTTGAGACCATTGAATGTGGCAACAACATGAGTACTAGTGAAATATACTTAATGGTAGGGGGCAGAGAAGAATTAGTTTTGCCGTCTGCGCCGAGAAGAAACTTTGGGATTTTGCGTCGATGGTTCAAGTAAAATCGCATCAGTTACGTATTTGGTGCCACATTTTCGCATGGAACTTTATAAGGTTCATTCTGTATATCATTAAACATACATTATGCGAGAACTAAATCTGCCTATTGCAGGTCTTTCTTTATGCTCGACATGTTATGTAAACTATTGATTAGACATTTATTAACATGACAAGACCATAATCAGCTCCCGATGTCATCGGATTTCACCGATATTAAGTAGATTAGAACGATTAACCATTTAAAAATGGGCAAACGAGGCTAAGTTTCGAACAATCAATATCTTCGTTCGCAATGGAGCAACGAATGAAATTTCGAATAAATTAATTTTGCATTATCTATTTTTGAACTATTATAGCAAGAATAGTCAGCCCTGTATCTAAATCTTAGAGTGTTTAGTATATAAACGCCACTTCCGGTATATTATAGTCTTTATTAGGCAGGTTCCAATGGTCATTGACTTTTCAACTTACAAATGATTATTAGATATTTAAAATATGATACTGCCCTGAATAATAATCTAAAGACCAAGATAACAGATGAAAGAAACGGGCTGGAGAAAGTGGTCAGAGATAGATCACTTGTTGCAAGCGACTTGAATAGATTTGGAAGATCTTGGCTTCGCACCCGGTCTTTTCCGGCCGTAGTGCCTAGCAAACTAGCAAAGACAGTGTCTTATAGTCGTTTGTGTGGGGCGAAAAGCAGGGGTACACATTCGCGTCACACAAAAGAAACTTTGTCACTTAGAATTATATAGGCCGCAGCGCCGCTGGGCGGTTGAAATTACCATCATAGAACATGTTAGGCCTATAACGTAGTCCCGTCTTCATTAGCTAAGTCAGTACTGTAAAAGAATAAATGTTAAGCCCCATTTATTTTTGTTATTTGCTGCGATATTTAAGGTCTAATTTGTATCAAGATGATCCGCGAAAACCACATCACAGCGGCTTTTTTGTTATAAAGATTGTACAACTTGACACTTTTATACGACAAATTACAAAAGTCTGCTAAAATATACTGTGGGTTGATTGTGACGCCACCTGGGTATTTGATCTATGACTTATCATATATTTAAGCCAAATTTCAGGGGCGTAATGACCCTTGTTTTACATAGCTTACAAGATGGACGCCACCTTGTTAACAATACCATCACAGGATGAATTACTCGTTAACCAGGAAAAGTACTGGTAATTGGTCATTCGTTACAGAATATGGTCAACGCCACAAGTAAACAATAAGAGCGATATTAGTGTATAGATAAGTATAATGTAAGTACTATTTACCTATATCTTGTTACTACCTATAAATAATTCATGAAAATCTTTTAACCTGAAAAATGTGGTAATTTATAGAGTTGTGACACTAACCTATTTTTCCTACTTGTATAACTGACCATTTGTTTTAATAAACTTCAACTAAACCGACCTGCGGATAGAGGTGAAATAGGGTTAAGTTAAGATGTTAAAGAAGGCAAGTCGCTAACTCAATACCATCCACACGCTTCCACATTGCAAACGCGACTTACTGGTCATTTAAAATCAACAGTGTTATCTTACAGTGAACCTAATATTTCAGACAAAATGAAAATTTTAAAATTGGCACAATAGTACATGTAATGTATTAAACTGTAGGTTTTCGAGTTCGCCGAATTCCTATCTGAATGGCGATATGTACCATGTAAAAACTTAAAATGTATCACAAGAGCACAAATTATAGGGGCATACGAACAGAAGCTACGGGGAGCGAATTGTCAAGCATAAATCATGATCCGCCATGACACCCATCCGTGTCACCTTCTCTATTAGAAAACCGAGGGAATAGGGGATAGAAAATGTTTGTAAGATTGTTACAAAGCCCCAGCTTACCGGTACGTATGGATGGTCAAATAATCAAGACAACTGTCATTCCCGTTGCATAACACGGGTGGAATGGGAAGAATCAGACTGCTCTACCGATTGCGAGTATTCCAGTTATTCAAGAGAGGGTGAGGTAGACTCATACGTGAGGTTGCACAAGACAAATATATGAGTCCCAGTTAGCTATTAGAAACATTTTGCTGTCAACTCACAATGGTTCAATAGTTGATTGTGTTTGACCGTGTATAATTTGTGTCTTTAGGGTCTATAAGAATATAAGGGGAATAATATCATCCGGTTGGTATACCGTTTGATCAAACATGTTTTTATGTTTATATCTGAGGATATTGACAACGAAACCCTATATTTCAATATATTACAGCCCGTAATTTAGGGAACATTATGAGTTTACCTCAAAAATGAGCCGTCATTGTGAATTTTACACCCTAGCAAAATTAATCGTCACTTTTAGGAGAAATGCTCAAACTCATTGGATTCAGTATTCTGCATCCTTACAGAAACTACCTTCATACCCAGGTCCGAGAGAATCTGTCCCAAATGTTACCTCATTAAAGTAAAGTTCATAACCAGAAAATGCCTCATGACGGCCATCTTGAATATTTTTATTTGGCCAAAGATGACAGGGTGGCATCATCCAGATTCTGAAACTACTTTTAAAGGAAACATAATAAGTTTCCTTACCAAATAAGCCACCATTTTGAATTTGGCCCACTAGCGGAATTAGCCTTCCCTTTAAGGAGGAATACCTAAGCGCATAGAAACTATCATCAAACCGACAGAACAGAAAACCTGTGTCGTATCCCGGAAGAAAATGGGATTATAACAGAATTAGCAAGTTTAAACGGACATTTGACACACGCGGGGGCCGCACTATTGGCACTATTTTGTGCTTCGGTCCGGTATATTTCACATATACGCAATCAATTCTGCTAATGTTTTTACCGTGGGGATTGACTAATAGTTAATTTATTTCAGTTCTAAATAAAAATTGAAAACTTTAACGCAATTTTAAAAAATAGCCAAATTCTGACTTGGATTACTGAGCAATATGGCCATTCACTGGATACGTGCGAAAAAAAAGCCAGCTACTATAAATTTCTTCACGTTAGTTACGTACGATATTGGACCCGACTAAATAACCAGAAAATTGATCATGGCGGTCATCTTAAATATTTAAAATTTCCCAAGAGTGCCAGGGTGGCATCATCCGGATTTTGAATCTAGAAATACTGAAGATATATAATCCATCAGAAAACATTTGGTGGGCTATATATCCAGGTTTGTTGGCCTGCTGCCGGACTAAACAGAACATTCAATAAAACGCGAGGTCATGTCACGTGCAACGGTGCTCAAAGAAGACTTTCGTATCATCAATATAGAACTGATTGAAACGCTAAGATCGGTAATTCGAAATTTGAAATAAACCAGCCCCCCCCCCGTCCTGTTTGCGAATTATTTGTATCCGCTTTTGTTTGAACAGTTACAACTATATCTATGATGGTTGATTATATTAAGTGGTCATACCTTCCGACCATTATGTGGTGGGCCAATCCCAATGCCACAAAAAATAGAGAACACCACCCGTAAACAACAACCGACGTCTGGACGATTACTCAAGGATGGCGTTGAGTCTACGTGTATTTTAGGGGTGTTTTGGGTGCTGGTTTTTTTTGTAAATGTATATACAAATGAGGATATTGTTAATTTACCTGCTGCCAACCGTCATTTTATTTCAAAGATCCCAAGCCCCACAGATTATATTGCAAAAATGCTTATAGAGCATAGTGCAAAAGCTGACATACAAACGGAAACAAAACGTGTTATTTGTTACTGAACAAATCAGATTTCTTTCTTAAATATTTGTGTTGGATAACAACAAAACACCACTTCATTGTTTTATCTAATCATTAAAACAAGACACAGGTTGTTATTTGTAACAATTTGGCCAATATTTAAAGAATAAACAAAACAAACGAAAAACATCTGCTAAGTAACACGATCTATACTGAATATCTCAACTGAAAATTCGGATCAATGTCAGGATCAGAACCCAATCTGATTAAAATACTTATCTATATTTGTTCGGTTTTTTTTATACTTTCGATGGCCTACACTACATGAAGATCTGACCAGTTGTACTGGGGGTCGTGTCAGAGTTATACGAGCGGCTTTTGACCTTATGACATCATATTTTTATTAATCAATCAGTATTGCCATTTCTTTGGGTTAACCCTGAGTACCGTGCAAAGCACGCCAATAACATTTCTTCCAGATCCTAATGCCGTGAAGACAAGTAAGACCAAATTTTTAACTATAGAAAACGAACCGAAATAGGATCTATGTTGAATAAGATTGGATCAGAACCCGTGTATAGAAAGTTTGTCTTGCTTCACGTATAAGCTATGCATAAATTAAAATAAGATAAACTTTTATGTTTTATTCCTACTTGCTAATGCATTTTATGTTTTATTCCTACTTGCTAATGCATTTTATGTTTTATTCCTACTTGCTAATGCATTTTATCATTTGGCTCTGCGAAATATCTATCCCTATAACCATGCCAACACAGCGTCTTGGTCAGTTTGATCATAAAACAACGCAGTAAATGATTTGAATATGGTTGTGTATTCATATATGAATGTGAAACGCTCCAACGAAACCAGGCGCTTGTCGTACAACTTCATTTTGTACTACAGGCACAAAAGCATGAACTGCATGCCTTCTTGCTGCTGTGAATGAGCCAAACTCAACACCAGATAATACGACATCTCAATTTTAGAAGAATTGCCTTTTTGGAAAGCTTGGGTTGTGGACTACACAAATATGCCACCACCCTTTTTTTATATAGAAATGACCAAGAGAAACAAATGTAATTTAAAGATGCATTCCCGGGTATAAACTTTGTGATATTTGTACTAAAACCATATTCAAAGTAACCAATTTATCAAAAATTTGTTTCAATTCCTTTTCAAAACTTTATGTTCACCGTGGATACCTATAGCTATAAGTAAGCTGTTGTTAGACGCAATGTTTGCCAACTTAGCTTCATTGTGGGAGGGTCCATTTTTCAGAATGTATCTATCATTAATTACTGTACATTTACCATACTTATTGAGGCCTAAGTAAATTCTTAATTTTCTTTTTCTGCCGTTTAATTGCAGAGTCGTTTGTACGTTGACAACCCTCAATGTTCCCAAAACCGCCTAACCATTTGAGCAAGAAATAACAACTGCTCCCTTACCTAAGAGGGCAGACAATAAGCTAGCAAAACCTGTCGGGTTGACAGTTAGGGATTCCCTGACAATATTGCCCAGTGCTTGCCACATAGGTGTTTTTCGCGTAATCCAGTATTTTTCTAGTAAGATTGGGTGTCTTTACTTTCATATATACCACATTTGCCATACTTTTATTGGAAATGACCACCCGATAAATACTTTGCTGGGAACCCATCTTAAATACAAATTGTCTGATACTGTATTGATCTAAGATGGAGCTCAAAAACCGTCAAAATATTGCTGTAACTTTGCTAATTCAGAGATCGTGACCATAAAGAAGGGCTAGAATTTAATTTAGACTTGCGTGGTGAGACATATGGCGATGTCAGCAAATAGCTTAACGGCTAAAACACAGCTTGAATTCAAATCTCTTGACCTTTTCTGCGTAGATTTATTACCTTTGCTGATTAATGGTATGCAAACAGTCGGGTTTCAGTTTACCAATTACGTATAAATTGATCCGCCACGAACTAACTTGTGGCTATCTTAGATAAATTGGTTGTCAAAAATGTTTTAAGTATATGTCCTTATAAGAAAATCAGGGAAAGGTTAAGGGCGAACATGTGTAAAATCAGCGCCAAGAGTTAAAACCTATTTTAATTAAGGTGAAATTAGAATGGGTTGTTCCTCCTTAGTTAGACATCATTGACCATCTTGTTTTTGGTGGTTGGGATGGCCTAGTGGTCTAGAGTGCCGCGCTTCGACCTCTAGCTGGCCGGCCACCTCTGGCTTGCAGCTGTGGTTTCGAGCCCTTGTGTGAGCGTATGTGGCATGGGGATAGGGGCGCCTTCTCAACCTCATGTCTTTCCTCCGGGTACTCCGGTTTCCTCCCACTGCTAAAGACCCCAACGTGCAAGCGAATTATTGAAATAAAATTAAACCATGTTAGTCCCGAAATGACCTAGTTGTGTTGAGTGGACGTTAAACCTCTCTCCCCCTCTCTCTCTCTCTCCTTCTTGTTCTCGTAATGACATCCTCGTCATATAAATTCAGACACAGTATTAGACAGTGGATGAGTTCTCGGTAATCCATTGATTCTAAATAAAAAATAATACAACTGTGTGTAGATGCCTGCCATATCAGCCCATTGTATAACACCCAGAAAAGGAAAACTTCTGCAGTTGACACGTGTAAAAGCTGTGCATTGGTGTAGACATTGACATTGGCACTAAAGAATTTCCATGTACCGGCAACAGCCTAGCATAATAAGAATTTTTAAAGAAATACCCTGCCTAATGTTATACGATCCTTCTGAACTCCATCAACAAGATACAAATTTCAACTATTGGAATTTTACAAATGAGAAGTGGCATCTATAGTGTTCTAGGAAAATACTTAAAATTACAATTCCATCTTCAATTTAAAACAAAGTTATTGACTCCTCAACTAATTTCTTCTAATACTGAGACTCGACTATACCATACATTGCGATATACGAGGACAATATAATACATATGGCCTATTAATTATTCTGAGCTCAAACACATGCATGGTCAATTGTTAGTTTTAATTACTTCGCAGTAATTGCACTTCTGTTTACTTTTCAAAATCGATTTCCTCTCATAATTTTGACAGCTGCTCTAGAACCAAATAATCCCTTTTTTTATATTTTTTTTTAAATTTTCGCGCAAAAATTTGTTTTTGACCTGGTCCCAGTCAATGGAGATTTCTCGGGTCACTGCTTCAGGAATATGAAGGGACGCCACAGGATTTACTGTTAGTCCGGATTAACCATGGTGTAAATTTTCATAAAAAACTTATGTTTGCTGTATATTGAAATACAATGTTTAAACATCTACATTAACATAACCTTAAAAGTATTAAGTTATGCAAGCTTTTTTTTTTTACAAAAAAAAAAACAATAATTATTTCTGGGTGTAAGGGAAACAAAAGCGACTGTCTTGTGTTACTTTTTTTTTTTTTTTTTTTAAACTGGTTCACATCAAGCATAAAGGAATAGTTGACGTTTAACGTCGCTTCGGCACTTCGACCATTCTGAGACTAAAATTCTTAAAAAATAATTTGTATGGTTTCTTGTACCATAAAAAAATGGCCCTGACAACGGCATTTTCGGTTACTCTTCATTGAATTCAAACTATCAAGGGTTATGTACATTTCTAAAGCGATAAAAGAAAGGATTGCGATTTGCAAATTCCAATCCGGGTTCGTTCAGGTCATGGGTTGCTATAACCACGCAGGGTATTTTAATCCCTTGCAGTACCAAATACCAGTTTTAAAAAAAAACTGTCGTGATCCACCCGATCCAGCAAAGTTACCTACTACTATAAGGAATCTGTTACTAACAAAAACCTTATACTACTGGTAACAACGGCAGGCCGTCCGTACCGTACGGTACAGTAATATCTTATACTAGTAGATAACAACGGCCGGCCACTTAACAAGGGACTGGGTTATCTCGTCTTTCTCGCTCGGTATTGTGAGTTATCTCTCCCGGACCAATTTCTGGCGCGAGATCGATTGTATTGTGCGTAATTTTTTATTTTACTGCGCTAGCCTAGGGTTCGACTACGAAGCAGGCCTGTTGTAACTGTGTAACCTATCCCTGCTCTGTACGCTACTCCTCAGGTCACAGTACACTGGGTTATGTGGAGAGATCAGGTTTGTTATCTTGATTATCTAGCTCTACTCTAGCCTAGCCAAGGCCTAGTTACTAGTAGGTTGAATAGAACTGTAGCTAGGCTACATGGTAGGTAGGTTTCTTAGAAAATGAAATAAAACAACAGCCTTTAGGTTTAAAAGGGTGATCCATGAACAGGGTGCAATTATTAGGCGGTTATGAGTACCGGTACGTCAGGAGTACAGTAGTTGAGTAGGAGTAATAAAATTTAGTAGGCCTACATCAGTACATCAGAATTGACAGAATCAATGGGAATGAATAGGCCTACAATAGTCAACATTAAACTAAAAACTGCTAGGCCTAAAAGCTCAAACCCGGTGTCTCTAAAACTATAAGTAAAAAGGAACAAGAGACAGCACACAAAATTGTATCTACTAATCTAAGACTAAGATAAAATCCAAATTTTAGTAGATATATAGGCCTACTTCAATTTTGATTGGCTAACTAAGCACTAAAATCAATCTTATATTATCAAATCAAATTGGGGATCATGTGTCTAAGTGGGTAAGGTGCTGGCTCGTTAGCCTTGGGGTCGGGTGTTCGATCTCTGCACTGGGCGAGATAGTTCTTCTCGATTTTCCGGTGTGGTTTACCCTTTTTAGTGATGCAGACTGAAGGCCTGACAAGGACAGCTGTCTAGTCATTCGGAAGGTATGAAAAACCGAGGTGCCGTGCACACGCATGCATGTAAAAGATCTCTTGGCAGTTGGAATTCAGTTGCTGCCCGGGCAAAATTTCCCTCATAGAACACTGTATGGCGTATGCCCGTCATCAATTAGCCCAGGTTAGGTGCAGAAGCGTATGACGTTAAACCCCATTTCATTCATTCATTCAAATCAAATTACTAAAATTTGGATTTTCATCTCCGTTAAAATTTCGAGAAACTGGGCCCCGGACTGATAGGTAGCCTATATCAAAAAAAAAAGATCACAAAAACAAAATTTCAAAACTCAAAACTTTTGATACTTTTGGCTAGACAGTAGGCCCTACTGTGTGGGTGGGATACAAAGGGGGTTGTTGCTTTAAGGCTTCATTCTGCAAAGACTAACAGAATCATTATCTCACATATGATTTCTTTCTGACGCTAATATTGGAGGATAAATATATAATAGTTTGAATTGCAAAGCTTTGGTCTGTTATTATTTCAGAAGAATAAAGAAGCATTTCCAGCTAATATATTAATCAAATTAGAAGAGGCGTGGAAGGTTGGAATGATATCATCCTGTAGAGGCTGCTAAAGAAAAATATTTTCAGTCTGTGGTGAGACTGGGTTATCAGAAATATGTGTCAAATCAAGGTATAGCACTATAGCTTCAGTTTTATTTTAAGTAAAATATATACATAGGCCTAGTTATCTTGAGAAGGACTTAAAAGTTTCAGTTTTAATTCTACTGTATATTCCTGCTCCGCCAGACATCAAATTTCATTCCATTTGTATGTATCTATCATAGTAGTGATCTAGCTCAGTCAAAGCACATAGATATGATGCTTAATGGGTATCCTCTTTTGAGAAAATTCTTATGGCAGATTTTGTCGACAGTATTGATGTGATAGACAATTTAGACAAAATTTGAAAAGTACTTGTTCCCCATTCAGAATTCCCAGGAAGAATATTGACTCAATATCATGAAATTCTTTACCCTACTCTAAATGGGAGGTTGTATATCTGAATGGTTAGCGAGAGAGAGAGAAAAATGGGGTTTAAAGTCCACTCAACACAACTAGGTCATTTCGGGACTAACATGGTTTAATTTTATTTCAATAATTCGCTTGCGCGTAGGGGTCTTTAGCAGTGGGAGGAAACCCACGAGGTTGAGAAGGCCCCCCTATCTCCATGTCACATATGCTCACACCAGGGCTCGAAACCACAGCCGCAAGCCAGAGGTGACCGGCCAGCTAGAGGTAGAAGCGTGGCACTCTGGACCACTAGGCCTTCCCAATCCCCTGAATGGTTAGCATGTGCGTTGCCGCTGTATCATCATTAGGTCTGTCATTGAGTCAACTGGCAGGGTTTTCGATTCCCCAGTTGTACATGGCAAAGCGTGTTCATCCTTGTGGGTTTTCTCCATGTCCTCCATTTTCCTCCCACTGCTGAAGACCCCTACGTGCAAGGAATTGTTGAAATAAAATTGAACTATGTGTTAGTGCCAAATAACCTAGTTTGTGTCAAGTGGACGTTAAACCCAATTTCTCTCTCTCTTCTCCAAATGTATCCAGTATTAGAGTATTGATTAATCTATTTCTGTCAATAAACAAATATAAAATATCAAAGTAAATGCTGGTGATACATTATTAGAAAGGAATGCCATAAAAAAATTTTTATGTTTTTCAGGATGAAAAATGGCTATTTTGTTCAAAATTGGATTGGTAACAGACCGCAAGTGGTAAAACAATAAAACATGTACCAAACATATATTCCCAGTGCTGAGAGCAGTTATCCTGGTTAACGTATGAGATTTAATCTGTTAACGCTCTATGATGTCATATGGGCATATTCGGCTGGAAAATAATTGTACAGACCAGTGAACAGTCCTAATTCATGACATACATATGTACGTGTATATTATTCACAGATCACATTGCCACTGTTGTGTTACTTACCTTTGCCGGATCGCATATTTCCGACCGAAAATAACTTGTTAACTTAAAAAATTTAATGCATTAACCAGTTAAAGGAAATTTTCACTTGCTCTCAGCCCCGGCTATTCCCTATTTGCATGTTCAAATAAAAGAGGTAATATGGCTAGAAATAAGGCAGTAATAATGTCCTCTGTCGTGTTTATTTATATCAAATTGGCCTATGTGAAATAGGAATATAATTTCTTAAACAAGCTGAAACTTGACATGAATGTGACAGAGATTTAATAAACTGCATATGATCTAATTAAACTGTTGGAGGACATAGCATTAGACTTATAATGTCATTATTACCAAAAGTTGTGAAATTCCATCTTTGTCATTTTTATTGCAGTCTTTCTAGTCTCCACATTAGAATCGGGTAACTACTGGTACCACCTTGGAGGTTATGGAGTTGATGAGAATGGTGACAATCCAGTGATTTATTTCTACAGCTAAAGGCAGAACCATTCTTTACAGAAATTGAAAAGTTTGAGAGATTTATCCAGTCAGTCGTCCACCAGTAAGTCAGTAGTTTTATATCACAGCCAACTAGTGGTGTGACAGAAGCATGTCAGGCCCTAACATAAAGAGAAAATCAAAATTTCATAGGACAGTTACTAGTTTTAAACTATGTTTTTAACCTTATAGGTTATAACCTTTAAGGTGTTGTTTCAAATAAGCCAATAAAATGTATATCATATCTAATTACAGTGTAAAAAGAAACATTAATCGTCTAGAAAAAACACCTGATGTAAAATGGCAGTCAACAGATGATCAGTTTGTCAAGCATCAATAATCCACCAGAATCAAATGAAAGCAAGAACTGCCTAACCTATTACTAATTTGAACATCTGGTCACATGAAAATCTGATCAGCACATCTTGATGATTTTTATTCTAATGATTCTATAAATAATGAATATTGTTCTTCCAGTCATTCTGTGATCATATAAATTCAAGATGACTTTAATTCTAGTGATTTCATGAAAAGGATTCTAATAGCTGGCAATTTTTAGAATTTAATTTGTAACTAAATGTTATATTATTATGTTAATATTAAACTTAATATGAACTAAATGAGATTCTGATGAATATAGAGAGAGAAATAGAGTTTAACGCCCACTGGACTCAAACTTGGTCATTTTGGGACTAACATATGGTTTGATTTTTTTTCAATAATTCCATTGTGGGTAGGGGTCATTAGCAGTGGGAGGAAACCGGAGGAACCGGAACAAAAGCCCACAAGGTTGGACAGTCGACCCCACTCCTTATCAGGTACAACAGGGGATTCAAAACCACAACAGTTGACTCAATGACAGGCTTTTTGATACAGCACATACATGCTAACCATTCCACCATCCATCCCCCCTCTGATGACTATGATTCTTCTAGTGAGTAATCCCATGAATTCATCTTCTTGACTTTGATTCTAGTGATTTCATGAATATGATTCTTATAACTAGCAATTTTTAGAAATTAATTTGTAACTGAATGTTATATTATATAAATATTAAACTTAATATGAACTACAGGAGATTCTGATATGAATATGATTCTTCTAGTGAATGATCACATCAATTCATCCTATCTTGCTGACTTTAATTCTAGTGATTTCATGCATATGATTCTATTAAATTGCTTATTTTTAGAATTTAATTTGTAACTGAATGTGATATGATGTTAATATTAAACTTAATATGTAATTATGTTAACAATGAACTTAAATGTAAATACAATGACATTATTTCTCACCACAGAAAATACTTTAAAAATGTCATTAAAACCATTGTTGAAATCTGTTTCTTTGGGCATACCTTCTAAATTTCGTGTTCCATAAATATTGATATAAATTTATTTTATAATGATGTGGAACCGAATGTATATTTATATCAAAATAAATCTTAACATATTATATTTAAATGCAAATGTGTGTAGTATTTTAATATGGAAATAAATATAAATTTATAAATATAATTTTTTTTTCTTTACCAAATTTTGTAGCTGGCATAAAACCTGATCATTAGGAGTCAAGGATTGACTTCACAAACATGTTTGATACTTCTTTGGTTGGCATTTGGTAATTGAACATAATAACACATGGTACAATTTTATGGATGTACAATTACTGAGTTTGATACTAAGCGTCGTTTCGGCGAGGATACTCTGTCTTTATTTGCCAACATTCATGTTTTTTGTATCATTTGCTTGATAAAGACGAGAGTATCCTCGTTGAAACGTCGCTTAGTATCAAACTCAGTTATTGTGTATCCATAAAATTGTACCTTGTGTGTGTTATGTATGATACTTCTTATATTGGGGAGATGCGGCTCAACGTTCGTTTCACTAAAAAGTGTATACTGGTATTTAAATGACCACGCTAATCGGGCTGTAATAGGCAAGATAAAATGGGGTTTAACCTCCTACTGTTCTGCTGCGACTGGACTAATGAAGGCAGGAATACACCATGCAGTGTGCTAAGGACATTTTGATTTAGCCTGGGAAGCGGCACTACGGCCTGAACTTATACTGAATTCCAACTGTCAAGTGTTCTTTTACGTGTACACGGGTCCTCGATTTTTCGTTCCATACAAACGATTAAACGTTGTCCATTGACAGGCCCTCCGTCCTACACCACTAAAAATGGGGAACTCGGACGGAAATCCAGGTTGGCGAGCCAGAGTCTTAACTCACTGAGCAACTGTGACTAGCAGAGAAGGATAATTAATGTATCACACTGGTTATATCTATATATAATATATATATATATATATGGGAGACATCGCTTAACGGTGGAAGGTGAAGAGTGTGACTCCATTTCTATCCGAAATTTTACTGGTTCTTGTGAACTGCACAACAGTTGAAAACTACCCCATTTTTACCCGTAACTGGACATAACTTATTCTTGTTTGTTTTGGAGAAGGCCTCATCTCATTTACATTCAGATCGTATTTAACACGATTCCGAAATTCGAGCAAACTTCACCTAGTTTTGACCGAAATTGGAGAACGACCCCATTTCTATCATGAATTTGACCGTATTCACTGTTCTGGTAATTGAAGAATGCGTCTTCTCATTTCCAAGCAAAGAGCATTGAGAAATTTCCTTTGTCTTTTCGAAATTGCACCCGATTTCATTTGCTGTAGGTTAGGGAACACGCCTATACATTTCTTAGAAAAAAGGCACATTATTGTTCATAATTGCACTTAGATTTTCGCTAAAGCGGGAAACGTATGCAGGATTTTAAAAGACACTCTTTCAAGTTTCGGAAAATTACAGCGTTTGCCTTTTCATATCAATACACAAAATAGTTGAAAACGAACCCATTTCTATTAGAGATTTGACCATATTCACTATTTGACCCGATTCCAGTTTCAGTAAATTAGGAAACCACGGCGTGTGCCCAGGGCCGTACCTAGCGGCCCCAGACTCCCCCCCCCCCTTTGATACACTTGATTATGATCACGGTGATAAGGTACTGATCAGTCGGTCGATGGGCGCCCACACGTCAATGGGTTCGTTTGCCATGGTCCAAACGTTCTCAAATCTCTTACGTGGAAGCTATGGCGCTCCACCACTCTGCTGCACCCCAGTTTTAAAATCCTACACACGGCCCTGCGTGCGCCTTGTCATTTCAAGACGATAAAAGGGTTGAGAATTATACCTTTTCTATCAGATATTTGACCTTATTCATTTTTCTATTTACTGAAGAACGCGTCTTTATCATTTTTAAGCAAAAATCATTGATAAACTCTCCTTGTCTTCCCGAAACAGAGGACGACCCCATTTACATGTATAACATAGGACCGTATTCACTTTTCTGTGAATTGGAGAACGCGTCTTCGCAGTTTCATACAGTTATTATCAAGATACCACTCGTGTCATTTTAATGACACGAGGGGTATCTTGATAATAATTAAAATTAAATTGAATCCGATTTCATTTTCTGCGCTTTATCGTTTCAATGCAAAAAATAGACGAAAACGACCGCATTTCTATAAGCAATTTGACCGTATTCAGTTTTCTGGGAAATTGAAGATCACGTATTCTCATTTTTAAACAATTACATGTATCATCGAAAAACCCTCTTTGTTTCTTCGAAAACTCGAGAGAAATTTTCTGCGCTTTATCGTTTCAATGCAAAAAATAGACGAAAACGACCGCATTTCTATAAGCGATTTGACCGTATTCAGTTTTCTGGGAAATTGAAGATCACGTATTCTCATTTTTAAACAATTACATGTATCATCGAAAAACCCTCTTTGTTTCTTCGAAAAATCGAGAGAAATCGAAATAGTCCGTACATTCGCTTATTTTTATTCCCTTATAGAAATAAAAACATGGTAATGCACGGACTTGTTCTCTTTTCTAGTGACAGTCAATTTCTGTTTTGAATTTTCAGATATCCCCCACAGTCTCACGTAACAACTTTTGTCCCTCAAAGGAATTGTTTGTGAGCAGAAAATCGCCCATGTATCTGTTATCACTCGTCACTTCAATCAGTTATATAGAAGGATAACTCGTGTTTTCTTTTTGCGTTAATCACTTCCGTTTGTTGAAACCATGTTTACGCATCTTTGTAGCAATGATCTTATTTGGAACATGTTAAACCAGCTCTATCACATAATAATATGTGATACTGATTGACACCAAATGTATAAGGTCGAGTAGTGTACGGATCCGACACTTACCTACCTTAAATTTGAGTTTTGCCGGACAACTTTAATAAACAGAACACACTGGGGGTCGATCGTGCCCATTTTTAATGGGATTCTGCCCATGGACCCCTACAAGGAACCCTTGAAATTATATTAACCTACTACCAATAGGGGCTGACTAATGGGCTTTTTCCAGGGGTACCAAAATCGAACTTTCCCTTTTTGCTCTGTTTTCAGGTGGATTATCGCTACGCCAGGCCCCTCTCAGAGGACAGGAACCTCAACCAATCGCCCCTCGCTCAGCCAAATGTGGATCCCCTTGGTTCCATAGGGGCTAAGTACGGATCCCTTTTAAAACGAAATTAGGCCGAATTAGGCCAAAAATCGAAATACGCGTGCCCGTATGCTCGCAGCAACCGTACTTCTATGGGTATCAGCCTTAAATTCACTTGGTACATGTCCTAAGACTTGATTCCATAACATTCATTTTCAATTCCGGCCTCTACAAGTCGAACGGTGGCTATTTTGTGCGAGGTTACCGATATGAATTTTGTATCCCCAAAAAACAAATCCTATAATGCCCCGATTTTTATTTTAATTCAATCGAAATTGAGGTAATATTTCCCACAAACTAAGGGGGGGGGGTGTATTTCCTTAATTTTGCAGCTAGCAGCCTTAAATTTTAATTACTCCTTTCTGTATTAAAGTACGAAGGCACCGTGAGCGTCTCAAGGCAATAGTCCCACAGAAAGTCTTTTTTCAGGCTAATAATGGGCTCAAGTGACAGCCCCGTGGCTCGCATTCCGTAACGTGACCTTGAATTTAACCTTGAACTTTGTGCCTAAGTCTAGACGGTACAAGAAAGTTTGGGAGTTTATCAATCCCAAGGTCAAAGATCAGGTCAAAGGTCATTACCCCTAGTAAAAAGGTCAATAAACTGTCAATCTAGGAGTGTAACCTTTGATGTCCCTGAATCGATGACCTTGAACGTTTTAGATAACCTTGACCTACCGAGGTCATACAGGACAAAATGTCATGTCCAGAGGTAAAAGCTATGGTGGTTTCCTGAACTCATCCGGGCCCACAGCGGATCAAGATGACGACTTTTGGTTGGCGATTTTAAGAACAAATGTTGTGTCGATCTATCGCCTCACCGAGTTCCGACCCGATCGGACGACCTTGACCCACGCCCCCGGTCTGGGTATAAAGGGACCCTCATGGACAGCCCAGATCTGTACCCACGACCCGGACCTCGTGGCCTCTTGAACTAATTCGACCCCGGGGACGCGCGTGGTGACATAAATTTGATTTTTAAAGGTTAGGGTCAAGGTCAATCAAGATTTTTTTTAACGATTTCGTCCACTTCCGTTCACCGGAAGTCAATTTTGACACCCCTGGAAGTCTTTCCGGGGTCGATATAGTTAAAGAATACCCAGCCTCAGGCCCCGCCCATAGGCCCTTGAGGAAATCCGACCTTATCGAAAGTTAGTCGTGCACGATGGTATACCTTTTGAACGAGTTTCTAAAACGTAGCAATCCGCAACGATGGCAAGTTATCTCACTAGAAAGGTCACACGAGGCCAAGACCCATATATGGTGACATCCCCGTGACAGAACTTCCGAGCCATGACCTTGACCTTGACCCATTTCCCTACAGACTAGATGGTCATGAAGTTATGGGAGTTTCTCTACCACCAGAACTATAGGCAGATCAAAGGTCAAGGTAAAATTTGAAATGGTCAATAAATTATCCATCCCCTGTCGTGCGTGGCCTTTGATATGCCGAGGGGCTGGGGGTCGGACAATATTTTGCTGAACTTGAACCTTTGAGACGAACTTGACCTACTGGGGTCAAGTGGGCCCAGTCGACATGACAAATGATCAAGGTCCGGGGGCGTGAACATATCCCTGAGCCTGGGGGGGGGGGCAAAAGGGCGAAATACTTCTCGGGAGAACTAGCGGGTCAAGGTCAGAAATGTAGGGTCGCTCTATCAGATCACCAAGTCCCGACACGATAGGACGACATTGACCCACACCCCTATTGCTGAAAAGAGTACTGCACCACGACCTGGAGCTCGCGCCGTGACCTTGAGTTGACCCCCAGATGGGGATCGGAACCTATACTTTGACCTTGACATTACTGCCGAAAGTCTACACGGTACACGAAGTTTTGGGACATTTTCGACCCCAAGGTCAAATTTCAGGTCAAAGGTCAAGGTCTCATTTCAAAGGCAAATGTGTTGTCCATCCAAGGTCATAACCTATGACATTCTGTGTTGGCTCGGGGTCCCATCGGATGTCCCGGAGCACCCGAGTCGGTAGATATTTTAGTGACCTTGACCCTTCAGATGAACTTGACCCACTAAGGTCACGTGGGTCATGATGCTATGTCGGAAGGTTAAGGCTCGGTTGCCCTGGCTTTATTAGATTGGCCTTTAGGGGGCTAAAACCGAAATACTTCCGGGGCCCCTAGCGGGTCAAGGTCACAACTATTGGTTGGCGATTTTAAAAAATGAAGAACAAATGTGGGGTCGGTCGATCGGGTCTCCAAATTCTTGGCCAATCGGAAAACACTTTTGGGCAAAATCAACCGAGAAAGTCAAATAACCGGGTTTTTTTTAGTGATGTGGTCTAAGGGCAGATAACTCGCCAATTCCGAACCGCATCCGACGGCCTTGAGGTCACGGCCTCTTAAACTAAATCGACCCCTGGGAGTCGCGTGGTGAACTTGTTTTGACCTCTAAAGGTCACGGTCATGGTCAAATGACCAGTATGTGCCATTTTGTCCCACTTCCGGTCGCCACAGAAAAATTACATGGCCACTACAGATGGGGATCGTAGCCTAGACTTTGACCTTGACATTACTGCCGAAAGTCTGGACTGTACACGAAGTTTTGGGACTTTTGCGATCCCAAGGTCAAATTTCAGGTCAAAGGACAATGTATCATTACAAAGGTCAATAAGTTGCCCATCCAAGAACATGATTTTTGACTTTATGCGTTGGCCCGGGGTCCCATCGGATGCCCCGGCGCACCCTAGTAGGTATATATTTTAGTGACCTTGACCCTTTAAGATGACCTTGACCCACCAAGGTGACGTGGGCCATGATGCTATGTCGGAAGGTCAAGGTTTGGTTGTCCTGACTTTATTAGATTGGCACTTAGGGGGCAAAAACCGAAATACTTCCGGGACGCCTAGCGGGTCAAGGTCACAACTATTGGTTGGCGATTTTAAAAAATGAAGAACAAATGTGGGGTCGTTCGATCGGGTCTCCAAATTCTGGGCCAATCGGAAGACACTTTTGGGCAAAGTTACCCGAGAAAGTTAAATAACAATTATTTTTAGTGATGTGGTCTAAGGGGAGATAACTGGCCCATCCCGAACCGCATCCTACGGCCTTGAGGTCACGGCCTCTTAAACTAAATCGACCCCTGGGAGTCGCGTGGTGACCTTGTTTTGACCTCTAAAGGTCAAGGTCATGGTCAAATAACCGTAATGTGACATTTTGTCTCACTTCCGGTCGCCACAGAAAAATTGCATGGACACCACGTGACGCAGAAGGGTCGATTTAGTGGGGGTAGCCGCGAAGACTAGTTCCTTGGAAGAACTAAAAAAAAAGGAAAAAATAATGATTGAAATTGACGTTTTGGGGCACCGGAGGCCAAAGGTACCGCGATTGTGGGCTTTAGATTATGGGGCCTGGTTGTTGGACCGTTCTGGGCCACGGACCCAAATTTTAGACCTTCCGGAATTCCAGTTCTGGAATTGGGCCCAAAGAGGTCTTGGTGTAAATCTGCAGGGTACCACGTGACTCGCAAGGGAGCGATGTGGGATGGGGGCAGGCCTAGTTCGTCGGACGAACTCCGAAGAGATTCTTCGTTAATGAGAAAATAGTTGTGTCACTGTCATTTTTGAATACAGAAGTCGAGCGTTTTTCGTAAATAAAGTCTATGTTTTTGACTGAGGTATCTCGAATTTTTCTAGTGATTGGACAGTCTTAGCGGAATTCGGCACCTAGAATTTCGGCTTCCTTGTTGTTTTTTGCCGATTTATAGCAAAAAAACAACCGGTATTAATTGTCCCTAGTCCTACAAAAGTGTTAGGCCTACACAAAGGATCAGTTATGGGGCACTAAGGCCTGAGGGTTTGGGCCTTACTTTGGAAGTACGGTAGCCTATAATATGGGGCGTCGAAACATGCATAATCGAGAAGTTAGAAAAAATTGAGGGGACGAAAGGTCGGATAATAACGAAAGAAAGTTCATAATTAGGGTTAAGGTCAACCATAGATATAAAGACTTTATAGGATATATATGGGGTCAACAATCACGTGACGAAATCTAGGAGAACGATAGATCGAAGATGGTCCTTAACATTTTATGACGTCATATGTGGATTATGGGTTAGGGTAAGACTTAATTGGCCCAGGGTTAGGAATGGGGCTAGTCCTGTCTACATCTCGTGACTCTGGCGAAATCTGCAGGTCATAGCCCTTACCCTAACCCTTATTCTTACCAACAATCCACATAATGACGTCATACAATGCTAAGGACAGTCTTCGATCTAGCGTTCTCCCGAAATCCACTATTGCCATAGAGTTATATATAGAAACCTATGACTATTGCCAATTGGTATTAACTTTTAGCCTTTATCCACCGAAAGTGCTCCGCGAAAGACAACTCACAATACCGAGTGAGAAAGCCGAGATAGTCCAGTCCCTTGTTTAGTAATCGGCCGTTGTTATCTACTAGTATAAGATATTACTGTACCGTACGGTACGGACGGCCTGCCGTTGTTACCAGTAGTATAAGGTTTTTGTTAGTAACAGATTCCTTATAGTAGAAGGTAACATTGCTGGATCGGGTGCGTGATCCTAAAGAAAGATAGAGTGCTATTCTACAGAAGTGGCGCCTAATAACAATTAAATACTATCGAAAGTATCTTGACCAGTTTTTTTTTCTAATAAATCCGATTAAACCCCGTTTTGCAATTAAGATTTATTTGGTATTTCAATTTTCCCCAACAATCGATAAATCGATCTTTTGCCGTTAATGGATATTTACTGGAATCTGTGAATCATTTGAAATATATTGTGGTTGATATATTGTAATGAGCTTGCACCTTGATTTCACTTTTGACCCAAGTTTCGGTTTGTGTGAGATTACACGTACTGAAAGCTTATCAGTTACTTGTTAAACCAGGAGTTCTACAAAACATATTGTAACAACATTTCAAGAAGGTTAAAAAAATCTCGATTCACGGCCAACGCATCAAATAAACGAAATCGTGCGAGGAAATATGCGACCATTTTAATTAACTAGTGAATATCAAAAGCCAGAAGACAAAGCGGAAAGAAAGGAGGGTAAATACACATAAGACAACATAAGTTTGTTTTTGGCGAAGAAAATACACAAGTCTTGATTTGTCGACATGTGGCCAAGAAGAACCACCCCTCATTACAGAGTCAATAAAAGGCAAATTGAGAAAAGAGTTAGGCTATATATTTAAACGTTCTCTCCGTGGTCTGTTGTCTTCTTCTTGCGTTACTGGAGATCTAATAGCAGACAACCTTCTGTCATCATGGTGGCTTCTAAAATGTCCGGTCTTTCAGGTAAGTTTGTGTCGAACAGTTTTCCTGCACTCCCAAATTACTAACAATTATTTCTTTAAAACTGTATTTATATACACTTATTCGCTATCTTTAATTCCATTAGAAAATGATTAAGGATTTTTAAGAAGTTTTATTGTATTTTACATGGTGGGGGTGGGGTATCTCTTTTAAACAAATTTTGATTAATTATTTAATTCATGATTAAATAACATTTTTTTTAGTTGAGATAAACTGTTTCTGAAGACTATAGGGGCCTACCTCTTCAAATGATTCCTTGAAAAGTTTCTCATTACTATTATCTCAGTCACCTATGTTTTATAATTTTAAATTTGTAATAATTTTCTTTTATTTTGTTGCTTTATTAATTCTAATACTGCATAAATTCTATTCTATTCTATTCTATTCTATTCTATTCTATTCTATTCTATTCTATTCTATTCTATTCTATTCTATTCTATTCTATTCTATTCTATTCTATTCTATTCTATTCATAATATGCTTAAAGTTAAATGAATCATAATCAGATAAATCAGTTTAAAGGAGCTAAATCGCTAACATTTGGGATCCAGAAATTGACAAAAGTGGGTCGAAACTCATATAATACTGTAATATGAATGTATATAAACTGATTTACATTAAATGCTTTCCGTTTTACTCCAATTTCAAATCAGTTATGTTCCGCGAAACAAGCCATTCAGTCTCAACCCAGTGCATTTTTTTTTAGCGCCTGGTTATTCCAGTCCACATATGCAGTGTGATACAGTGCAATGTGTCTAGCCTCGTCCCTCGAGTCTCTCAATAAAACTAGGACCGGAGCGCAATATGGTACACGATTCGTGTACCAATGTTAGAAAAATTATTTTATCTTAAATATCGGATATCAGAAGCTCATCTTTTCCTGGTAAGCTTACATCATCAATGTTGATTTAAATTGACCAATAATTCGTGTTTTCGATGTCGAAGATTTTGGAGGATTTTGAGTTACGGACTTAGGTCCTTTAATATAGAATTATTTATTTTTTTATTACATTGAATTTTAATTTTGAAACACTGTTAAGCTCTATTTTCTCTCACTTGATTCCGTTATCGATAATTACTTTAAATTCACGAGCTCGTTAATTGTTTAATTCGTTGATATTTTTCTTTTGAATAGTTTCGAGCTAAATCTACTGTTTTTATTGTTTATTTTATATTCGGCGAATGTTTACATGTAATTCAACCGTGCATAAATAAACGTCTTTATTCAAAGTCTAGACTCAAATCAGTCAATTCAAAAATATTTGATAATTGCACGTCCATGGTGACAGTGTACGTCCATTGCATTCTGAAGAGACACGCTACCTGCGGAGAAGTAATTTTCGGAGGCTAGTTACGTAAGCGTTCATTGTGTAATCTTAACATTGTACGTCCATTGTGTAATCGTGAATAATCTGAATAAGTCGGAGCTTTAAACGGTGATAAAATTATTTTCGGTTTCCAAATCAATCTCTAAAAATTTGGACAGCGTCTTTCCTCTAAGTTACTGGTCTTTTATGTCTATTTTATAGAAAACTATAAAAATAAATGTTGCATGGACACTTATATTTTGGAGGGTTTAATAAATCAGTTGTAAATAACAATCTGGTAAGTGTTGTTTCGGCATATGGTAAGTATCAATGTGTAAGCTAGGTGTAATCCTGGATTAAGATTAGAGCTGCTACAGCACCCGCACCTGGCGTAGCGTCATGTTGTGGAGCAGTTACATTTAGGATTATACTAAAAGGAAATGCATGGGAGAACAAGGGTCCCGAACAATACAGTGGTGATAGCATGAAATTGAAAGAATGTCTAGAATTCTCAGAAGCTTTATGGGATTTGGAAATGTACCCTAACCTGCGATTGGTAATCCCAAAACTAGCTTTATCCGAAGACGGACGGTTTATAAAATGCATTGCTTGTGTGAATGGTTGTGCGTGTATTTTGTTTTTTTCGGATTGTTTTATGGATATTTTTATATTTATATCCCGCTTTTCATACCCTTTGTTTTGTTTGATTATTAGTTAATTTTGTCTTGATGGTTGTTTTGGTTTTTTGTTTGATTTTTTTTTGGTTTTGTTTTATCCCAATCCGTATCTTTTCTATTCTATACCTTTCCATCAAGTTAATTTCCGATCTTTAAAGATCGTTTCGTGTTCTAATGGAACTAGGAACCTTTTCAGACAAACACACACGACATCATTATTAGTGTCCTTTACTCGGTTATGATAAAGTCTCGGGTAATCACAAAATATTCACGGTGTTGATAATATCTAAAACGGAGTCATCCGGAGAATTGACCAAATAAATCAAGCATGTATTTGTTCCAAATTACACTCCACTAATGCACACAAATAATGTTTTATTTTCAGTTTTGGTAGTTCTACAGGTTTTCCTCAGTGTTGGTAAGTATTGTGCAAGAATTTGTTTTAATTGTTATTCTTAAATTATTCTATCAAACAATCAAGATCGAAAATGAGCGCGAAATAGAAATGATTAATTTACTCTTGATCTGAGTCCGACAAAGCCCACATTTGGTGTTGACTATGGTAACATTTCTCCGATTGAGATCTCGATGTTTAATAAATTTATCAAATTTCGTTTGTTTAACGTTTTTCTTTTCATTATTTGCACAACAATACAGTCTATTTAAACAATTTAAACAATGAGGACATGATTCTCGTTTGGAAAATAGACCAATAAGATACTCAAACGAGAACTAAATATAGATCGATGTTTAATATATTGAGGATACAATTCTATTGAATATAAGTCTGTTATTTCAACGACGTTACGAATGTTAGGGTTCTCTTGTTTTTATCAAGTCCTGGTCGAAACCTAATAATTAACAGTAATTGTATTCCACAGAAGTGTGTTTTGTGTATCTCCATTTCAATTATTGAATGATATTTTATGTTTTTTAATACTATAAATATTCTGCCAGGGAACCTTCGGCCTATTTTTAATGCTCCGTGGCATTTATATAGTTGTGTCTTATTATAATGCTTTTGGTATTTCAGGTAATGCCTACGACTTCGGTTGTCCAACACTGTTCGATTATTATCCTCACACTTCCGATTGTTCACGATTCTACCGATGTGTTTGGGGGTCTGCCCATGAGTTTTCCTGCCCTGCTGGAACCCACTGGAGCCAGAGACTTCTAATCTGTGATCATATCTACAATTCACCATGTATACAGGTCAGCAATGTCGGTGCCCAATACCAATCGTACGACTTTTACAATTATGACAACGCTGCCGCTGCCAGTCTTAACCAGCAATTCGTCGAAGAGAGAAATACCATAGAAAACACCAACGAATTTGTTGCCGCCAACAACATCAACGGTTATGCCGCCGTTCAACACGACGCCGGAAATTACGTCAACAATCAAGGGTACGGATACGCCGCCGGATACGAATATCCAAGAGCTCACTGGCCTGCATTAGGTTATGCTCGTGATGGTGCTTCTAGCGACGGATGGGCCGCCCAAGGAGGATATGGAAGTTATTCCCCCTGGTTCCAACGAGTATTGGGAAACAATGCCCATGCCAAGAAGAAATAAATGTGCCCTAACTTGACTCATTAATTCTGTTTCCTCCCTTTCTTTTCCATTTCCCCTTTTTCGATAAGTAAGAAGAACATGATAGAAGTCACAGAGAGGACCATGACATAGTTTAATTCATTTATAGACTAAGGTTAACGAATCGTTTAATCGGGACGCTTAGTTTTCTACAACAAAAAACAAGTGCGCGTTTCTCTCAGAACGGCCATTTTGAAAAATAATTTTCTCACTCATTACATCATCTAATTTAAAACGGAGCGCAGTGCTTCTAACCACGAAATCTAACCAAAAAACTAAAGTTCTTCGAAATAGATGACCTGATTTAACCGCTTTCTTAAATGTTGATGTGTGTTTCTTTTAAATGTTTGTAGATAAATTTCATAATATGACATACACATGTATGTGTTGAACAATCGAAGTTGCCACTGATACTGATACAGTGCCTTCAAAAGTTTATTGTTTGAAACGGTATTGTTATGTTTATCATCATCCCTCATCCAGGGATGTTATTTGTCAAGCATATTATTATTATTATTTATAATCTGTACTATAATCATTGTAAATTCTATTATTTCTTTTTTCTGTATTATATGAATTTTTTGGACATAAAAGGTTAGGTATCTTTATTTCTTCACATTTGTCTTGTGTTATATTTTGCGGAAATTTGGTCACCAGCGGATTCGTGTAATTACTTCTCACCAGAAACTCTCTCATTAGTAAAAAAAATGACAAAATTCAGGGGAATGGCGTTAACGATATATACTGACAGGGCAGTGCCGTTTTTTTGACATTATACTGCCATCAGGGCAGAGGTGTTAACCACGTTACACCACTAAAAGGCAGTCGCTCGATGTCATAAGTGTCAGGCCGCGATATTGGAGTGGTATTACAGTACCCCCAATGACCGGGAATGATTGAATGAAATTGGGTTTAACATCCTACTCCTACGCTTCTGCATCTAACCAGGGCTAATTGAAGACGGGCGTACGCCATACAGTTTGCTTTGAGTGAAATTTTGCCCGGGCAGCAACTGAATTCCAACTGCCGAGTCGTTCGGATGGGACGAAAAACCGAGGTCCCGTGTACACATTGGCGTTGGAATTCGATATAAGAGTAGGCAGTAGTGCTGCTGCCCGGTCAAAATTTCCCTCATAGCACACTGTTTGGTGTATGCCCGACTTCATTTGCCCAGTTGAGGAGCAGAACAGTCAACACCATGTCATTTCAATTTTGTTTTAAGGGATGGCAGTCGCGGTGGGTGAGTGAGACAGACGCTCACTTGTTAGTCTGGGGCCCTGGATTCGATCCCTGTGTTGGCCAAAAAAACCATCAAGATTTTCATCGTGGTTTCCCCTTGTAAGTTAAGCAGGAAGGAGGACCTGGCAAGGAACAGTGTCTTAACGAGAACCAAGGTCCCGTGTACAAATTAACGTGCGCGTAAAAGAATCCATGAAAGTTGGAATTCCGTACTGCTGCTGCCCGAGCAACAATTATGTTATTGCATACTGCATGGCATGTGCGCGTCTTCATTAGTCGTGGTAGATGAACGTTAAGCGGCCTTGGGCTCTCGGCAATGAATGGGCCGTGGAGAACACGTGTTAAGTCCGGATCCCACGGGTCAGGGAAAGCGCCAGGTGTGCTGAAAAGGGAAGGGTTGCCTTTAGTTTGATATGCAAACTCAAATTTCACCGATGTAAAAACTGGGGTGCACGTAAAATAACCCTTGATGGCTGGGATTTTAAGAAGAGTGCACAGAAGAGCCGTTGTTCGGGAATGATACTCACAATCCATCAATCCATAGCCTTGCACACGAGACCAATATGTATTTTGGACACGACGTATCCTACTGTTGTTTTTGTTTGTATTACTTATTTCAAAATTAAGTTATACAGTCCTCAAGAGAGCGGGTGGGGAATATTGAAATTGCCAAAAGTTTATTGATTATTACAGACCATCTGCACTACAACAGCAAGTTCGAGATTAACATCAGATTAAAACGCCTTCCTGTGGAAAAATACCACCGATAAGTACAAAAAAGAGATCTCATTCAAGGAAAAGGCGATTAGACAATCGTTTTTTTACCTGATCTCATAATCGTTCACCAACCTTTTAACGAAGTAAAGTATTAAGACACAACTGTTTATGAAAACGGATTCTTTCCAAAGGATTGTTTTTCCTTTCGTAAATACAATAAGGATCTTTCTGTGTTATACATAGCATTTAAAATGATCTTAAATAATTTAGAGCTTATGTTATACATGTATGGTATATTGTTCGTTATATTATACGCTCGCTGTTCGGGGTGTCTGTGTAAACTGTGTATTTTTATATATGCCTTGTGTCATTTTTTGTGGAGCGGTCCCTCTGCAGTTACTGCTAAGCGGAACATAACTTAGACATGCAGAATACTATAAGAGAGAGATAGAAATAGATCATTTCGGGACTAACATATGGTTTTAATTTTATTTCAATAATTCGCTGGCCTGGGGGGGGGGGAAGCAGTAGGAGGAAACCGGGGGAGCTGGGGAAACCCACGAGGTTGGACAGGCGACCCTACCCATTGTCACGTACAACCGTGTATTCGAAACCACGGCAGTTTACTAAATGACATGATCCATGATACAGCACGCACTTGTAATCATTCGACCCCCCCCCCCAGAATACTATAAATATTGGCCAGATGTACATGCAAAAAAAATACATTTTAGATAATTGCCGAATTTGAATGAATATTGAACAGAAGTCGGGAAATGTAAAATTTAGAAATTTAAGATCGCAGTGCTTGGGTTGGGTCTTTATTGACCCGGTTGGCATACAAAAATAGGACGTTAAACCCCATTTTCATTTTCTGCACCAACCGGGCTTATGGCGGAAATGGGATCTTTCATTAGACAATTAATTTGAAGTTTATTTAGAGTATAGTTATTTTTACTTTATATTATTCGTTTGGATGATACATAGTTTGGGTTTTTTTTTATCCAACGGCAACAACATTTTATAGATAAAGAATCAAGAGTATCAACTGTAATCCGAACTAAGGCATAAATAAACTATTAGTGGGACTCCGAGTCCCACTGGGAGCGAACTTTAGCAAGCGGTTGTTATGCAAGATACGCCCACATTTCCAGAGAAAATCCCCCATAACATCTCGTCCTTTTCGTAATGATTCACGTCAAATTTGACAAAAATCGTCAAAAAAACTCAAGCCTCTATCACATTTAAAAGAAATTGCTGATGGGCTAAGAACAAAGACAATTGTAGAGGTTCATTTTCTCCTCGTCCTAATGCTTGACTAAATTGTCCGTAAATATCGTTTAAATCAAGCAGGAACTTTAGTCCATGCGCACGAACTCAAATTCATCTAATAGTAAGTGCAGGAGGACCGCACTACAGGCAAAACAAAAATCTACAAGATAAACCTGCGGACAAGACAGAAAATAGTCATTGCAAAAATAAAAAAAGGTATCAAATTAAGTGAATAGAAACGGGGGCCAGCCGTAAGCTTCAACTGCACTGTGCAGTCCCGGGCCTGTTAGTGTTATGGTACAGGCTTCACTAAAATGATTTAAAAATACGATGTAACAAAAATAATGAGACCAATCTCGACAGTTGTCGTCACTTAAATGCAGGGCCGGATTAAGCACAGGCCCCAGGTCCCCTCCGCCCCACATTAGAGGGCCCCCCACAAAAATAGCACTGACATGGATTGGTCCACTGAAATAACACCAGAATGTGCTAAAGTTTGTGGTAGAATATTAATTTTTCTTGGGGAGGTACTTCTAAATGGCTCCACATAAGTGTCTGAAATGCCAGGAAATCACGTTTCCGGCCTCCCAACTTCTGAGCACAGGACCCCCACACAAAAATCTCAGTTGCGTTCAGCCACCTCCTCTAGAAATGTCATCATTTCATGGCACTCGCATGGATTGCAGAACATTTTCGTTAATGAGTTTTCGTCACAAATACAACATACGCGTAATGGCTGCAACATTGTCGCCACGGGCACCGAAACGATAACACTTTCATGAAGATGGTCAAACAATGCATACACATTGGAAGTTTCAGTGGAATAAAAAACTGACAAACTTTATTTGGGTTGAAAATAATTTAATTCCAGCACCTCAGATACAACAGGTATTTAAAGCGAGAATTTCAAATTTTCTAAGAAAGTCAAAACATATATATTTCTATGTCTTTTGCTCAATATGTTATCAACTCACTATTATAAGATCATGGGCATTATTTCCCACCTGGAACAAACATCTCCCAACGTTGGAATTTGAAGTTGAAAATTATATTTTTGTTCTGGGCTGGCAATAGTGAATAATAGGATTAATAGGATTATTCTATAACAAGGTAGGGCTGTTTATGGATACCATCTACTCTAAGGCTTTATTTTAATCAATTTTAAAAATATAACTTAAAAATTTGAAATTTCCGCTTTAAAAAGACTATAAAAGGTATGCAATTTAAAAATCACAATTTATCATTCTGTAGAATAAGAGTTTAAAAATTGATATTTAATTTTATAAACAAAAATATATGTAATATCACTAACTACTTACTTTAACAAAACAAAAACAACATATAATTCATTCCTATAAATAATTCTATTATTTATAAAAATATACATTGAATAATAATCATCTAAATATACATATACATATCAACACAAGGTTCAGAGCAGATTTGAGTTTTAAACAAAAGTACAAGGATTTCTTTGAGTCAATCCTTTAAAGGAATTATCCCACTTATCAATGTTTAAATAAGAAGTGGTAAAAGATGTTCTCAAGAGTAAGTCACACTTCCTATACAACAAAACATCCAAGAAAGAAATGTGCAAAGTTTCTTTTACATTTAAGCCACAGTAAACTACATGAAGATCTATCTGGTTGTACTGGAAGGCTGCACCAGTGGTCGTATGAGCGGAGTTTGACACTATGACGTTGGACATTGATTAATCAATCAGTTTTGTTGTTTCTAGTGGTTTAACCACAGTTCCGTGCATTGCATGCCTAGAACTCGCTGTTACAGACTGTTTCATTGGCTAATCCCTCATCTAAACCAGGATGCTTGTAATATTACAACTCTTCCAGATCCTAGTGTAGTAAAGACAAGTAAAACAAAATTTTGAACTATAAAAAACGAAAACGAAATAAAATCTGTGTTATAATCAGATTAGTTCAAGAGTGGACCTTTGTTTTTTACATTCCACAAGGATTTGAACCCAGATTATTCTAGTCAAGAGGATAGCTCCACCATTCAACCAAAGCAACATCCTTAAATGACGACAGCTCTGGGTAAAATCATCAGTACTAAAATAATACATTTGACTTAATTTTTACTCTTTACTCCATAATCTTTGATATATTATTTTTAGTACTGGGATTAATTCTATAGTTTTATAAGTATTTATTTTATCATTAATATTAATAAATAAAATTATTCCTTTAAGCCAATGAAAATATGTCACAAAAATGTCACTTGCAAGAAGAACTAAGTTAAGTGTATCCTGCCTCTGTCATGACACCTGTCACTATTAAAGTAGTTCTATAACTTATGAACACATAATACATTTAATTACAATATTCCTACATCTCTGATATGTAGATAACCACCTCAAATTGCACTTTTAAACAAGATATTTGATATCTAACTTTCAACATTTCTATCACAACAAGAAATAGATAAATATATATAACTAGTTGCTTACCCATAATATGTTTAATCATCAAGATAAAAATCAGAAAATTAGAACTACAATTACATGCTGCCATATTATCTAATACAAACTGTTTTAGAAAAATTCATTTGTACAAAATCACAGGGAAAATTTGCTAAATTAATATGAATGATTCAAATATGGATATAGGTGATATATTTACATAAAGCCTCATATAGTGGTTTTATACTAATATTCCGACATCTCACCTACATGTAGGTGAATATACAGTGTATATCAAGTATAAAATAATATATGGAGAGTCATACAGGCCACTATGCTTATTTCATCTAAAATCATTATATCATAATCTACTCATAATACACTTACCACTCAAAATTCAACATTCTTTAAAACAGCAATATAAAACAACAAGTATTTACAATTTCATACAAAAATAGATTCTAAAGCTTTAAAGTTGATTTTTTTTTTTACAATTTAGAACTTTGCAAATAATTTGAAAAAATATTATTCTCTTCTATAACAGCTATGAATTAGTACATTTCAAGATGTAATGAATTGTCTTTGAAGTAAGTCTGAAAAATAAAAAGTTTTCTTTAGTAAAATTAGTAGTCAAGTAACATGCAGTAGCGAATACTACACAACTATCAATTTCAAAAGCTTCAATTTAACTATAATTTTGACTACATATGGCCACCAGCTAGTTAAATAAGCAATCGCAAAACTCTGGTAATTAGCTTTCCATTGACAGGAGCAAATGTTCTGATTCAATAGGATATACTTCCTTATGACAAGCCAAACAACCTAAACAAATTTTTGTGACAGACAGGAAATTAACATAAGAAATCCAAATCTGTCCTAGCAAAATGTGAACAGAGAAATAACTCTGAAAACCATGTTCAATATTTAGTCTGATAATCCTTTCATAATAATACCCAGTACTTCATTTATAAAATTGTGCAGGAGCCATACAAAGCTCCTGATACCTCAAATGTATATAGTTTTAAAGTAAACTGAAAGTAGTCTATTAATCTCAATATTTAGGAGAGCAACTTAGTTAAAGGGGATAGCCCGAATTTCAAAGAATCTGAAAATTACACGTTAATGAATGTATGAAATTTAAACGCCAAAATATATAGGAATAGTGTATTTACCTTGTCTGAAAATATTAAGTAGTTTGGACATGAATGCAAAAAAAGCTTAACTGGACACTAGCTCTTTTAAGTTTTTCTTCTAAATTGTTATGGTCGTTTTACTTGATAAGCGTGACATAATTTGATACCAATTTTAACTTAATCAATAGAGAGCTTTAAAAGTGAGTCAATAGGGCTAGATTGAAAGCTGCACATATATAGACTCGTTTCATCCAGACACTTCTGTGTAATGCAAAAAGATCACAAGTCTTTGGCCACCGAGCCATACCGTCGATTGGAAGTTGTTTGAAAACGTATCACATAGCTTGAAGAAGTTGCTCGGATCTAAGTTAGAGGCTATTAAGGGCTTTTCATACAAAATTAAGCAGTTTTAACCAAAAAAATGTTATCGGGATGGCCCCTTTAATATGCAGGAGTCTTTCATGACTCCCAGAAAGGAAGCTGACGTGTGTCAGGAGGAGCAGGACTGAAAACCACAATAAACAATCCCACTTAAAATATTGTATTAAGAACTCTGACCTGTATCACATTCACAAGATAAATGGGGAAATGACTCCGTGGGTGAATAAAAACAGTGACCTTCGTTTACACAGACAACCATCAAGAATCTGAACAAGGATAACAGGGACAACAATATTTGTCAAGATGTATATGATATGCATTTGTGTGGGTATGTATAATCTAATCTACTTACTTAGAATATGTATTATCAAATACAAGTGAATATATTCCCGGTTGTTTTGCAGTTAACTCCCCTTCTACAGCTTTCTGATGTGAATTACATTTACATGGTTCTACAAGCACCTCACTGTTTGTTATACTTGTCATTTCATTATCACTATATTTCACACTAAAAACAATATCCTGAAACACATAGAAAAAAATTAAAACAACTTCAAAGGCATCTAGAAAGTTCCTGCCTAGTGGTCTATATATATATAGAGTGCCGCGCTTCGACCTCTAGCTGGCTGGTCACCTCTGGCTTGCGGGTGTGGTTTCGAGCCCTAGTGTGAGCGTATCTGACATGGAGATAGGATAGGGGCGCCTTCTCAACTGGTTTCCTCCCACTGCTAAAGACCCCTACGCGCAAGCGAATTATTGAAATAAAAATTGAAAACCATACGTTAATCCCCAAATGACCTAGTTTGTGTCGAGTGAACATTGCTCTCTCTCACACGTTATTTTTTGAATCTTTAGAAAACAAAATCAGCAAACTGTCTTTTACAGAAAGGTGCAAATCATATATGTTCCTTAAATTTCGGCTCGGACAATTTCTACCAGAGAACTGCCACCTGGAAATGAAATGGAGTTTTATGGCCCTTCAGTGCCACCCTGGCTATCCTGGGCCACTGCCAGTTGGACAATCTTCACTTGATTAATAGCATTTAAGAGCACTTTGTGTTATTAGCAAGCCTTGTGGTACAAACAGAATTAAAAATGATTATTACATACTACTATAATCAAATATGTTTCTAACATAATAATGAAGGAGTAAGGAATAAAATGTAAAACAAACCTTAGGTTTAGATGTAAACTGCCAGTAAAGTGTAGTATTAATATTATCTATTTTAACAGGTATTACATAGATTTTACCAGGTTTAATGGTGGTTTCATTCTGATTGTTGACTTCACCTCTCTCTAATTCATCGGCTAACAATAATACACTTCTACACATACTGTAAAAAATTACACATACATAATAATTATTAATACATTCATACACATACAGTAAATACACACTGTAATACATTACATACATAATAAAATACTATACATACCGTAATAGATAACATACACAATAAAACAGTACTACACATCCTGTTATACACTCCTACACATAATGTAATAAATTACATACATTGATTACAATCCTTATGTCCACAATCCACATCCTTCCTACTATTATACACAAAATGTCACCATGCTGCATTGCCATTCAGACATATACCGGCGCCTCTACTGACTTTTGAACAAAAATCCTAATTGTCGTTCTTCAAATAATTAAGATGTACAAACCAGAACATTAATATATTTGGTATGTTAATGTTATAATATAATATTTAGTATGACATATATGCGGACACTATTATTACCTTGGATCATCACAGATACTGGCTGACATGGAATCATCTTGACCAATACTTAAAGAACGGGAGATTTCTTCATTTGTTATTAAATGAAAATTATCATCTTTTGGTATGTCTGTGTTTGCTTCAACCCTAAAATATAAAAGCATAAAATATTCTAAATTTTAGACTTTAACACAATTTCTCAGTGTAAATACAGGTAATAGAATGGCAAATATTATGTTAAATTGAGACAAAAAGTGATGAAAAACAAGTAAATAATTTTAACTACAAAATACATAAATAAACAATATTAACAGTCTGTACTGTAAAAATATTATTAAATGACCACAGATTCTGGTGTGTTAAAATAAATGCCACTTTAATTTATCAAATTATCAAAAGGGGAAAGATTCCTTGGTTTTAAAGTCAAGAGACTACAACATAAATTACAAATGTCTTTGTCACTAAAACAAAGGCTTCTAAGAATATCTTTCATCTCTTCCTCCTTGTAATTTATATACTATACAGAGATACAGAAATTATTTAGACTTACTCCTGTATATGTGGTGGTGATTCTTCTTTATATTCATCTTCATCTTCAACAATACCTGTATGAATTGGTGAACAATCATCATCTGAAATAAAAAAACAACATTTTCACAGGTTCATGATAACAGTAGAAAGATTTTATATAGCAACTAGATGCATGGCAGGTGTTTGTGTAATATGGAGTGATAATAGGGAAATCGTACAAAGTAAATAATACACTATGTGTATTAGTATTAATTGATTTTTACTATTTTAATATATTGACCCTGTGCTCTCAAAATATTTTATCATATCACTACCAATACCTGTAGAGAAATATTGCTTTTAACCAATTCTCTATGGAGTAAGTTTCCCTGTGTGGCTAGGTTGTGTATATTTGACTAAATATTCCAGAATTGAATCCTCTCAATCCATAAATAGTAAAAATCTAGTAAAAAAGGAGTTTCAGGCTTCCCAGGTGAAAATATTTATTGTGTTATATTTTCAGTCACGATCCTACTCACACTACCTCAGTTGTTCAGTGGGATAGAACTATGACAGGATTGTAATTCCATTTATTCCAACTTTTTCAGGCTAACAAATGAGCATCCCATATAATTAAACTGCCCAATAACAAACCACGGTATATGAACATAGTTCATTATAGAGAGAGAGAGAAATGGTGTTTAACGTCCACACGACACAAACTAGGTCATTTTGGGACTAACGTATGGTTTTCAATTATTATTTCAATAATTCGCTTGCGTGTAGGGGTCTTTAGCAGTGGGAGGAAACCCATGAGGTTTAGAAGGCGCCCCTATCTCCATGTCACTTACGCTCACACCAGGCCTCGAAATCACAGCCGCAAGCCAGAGGTGACCGGCCAGCACTCTAGACCACTAGGTTATCCCAACCCCCCTAGTACATTATAAAAACAGTTCATTGCATTAATGAATGAATGAATAAGTGAATGAATGAATGAATGAATGAATGAATGAATGAATGAATGAATGAATGAATGAATGAATGAATGAATGAATGAATGCATATCGGGTCCTCAAGAACTTACCTTGTGAACCTTGTGTACTGGGTTCATGAGATGAAGCTGAATCTGGATTAATTACAACAGATTGTATTAAATCATTCTCTTCATCACTATCTAAATGACTTGATAAAACTGAAGAATTCATTGAATTCTGTTCTAATAATTCAGTTCTACTTTTACATCTATTACATACCCTCTCTTTTTTACTGAAAAAAAAAGATTAAAATAATATACAAACTCTCTGATTTGGGTCACAAAAAACTATCTATTTCAATATTTTATATACTGATTTGTTTTCTGAGCAGTCCACAAAGCTTTATCACATTGTGAATCTTGAGAAATCTTTGTCTGAAAAAACAAATAAATGTCAAGCAGATCTGTTGATAATTTTGTCGCTAGAGCGTGGACAAGATTGTACAAATGGCACATGTGTCTTATAATTCCAGAAGTAACCGTTAATCAGATGACATAATGAAGCATATAAAAGTAAAACTAAATTAAGAAACAAGTCGTCTACGATATATCAAACTGGTGGTAGTAGACGTAAAACTCCAGACATGAATAAAGAAGACTCACTTACTCTTATCGAAACAAAGTTTGAGAGAGAGAGAGATAGAGGGAGAGAGAGAGAAATGGGGTTTAAGGTCCACTCAACACAACTAGGTCATTTCGAGACTAACATATGGTTTACTTTTATTTCGATAACTAGCTTGCGCATAGGGGTCTTTAGCAGTGGGAGGAAAGAGTGCCCAGAGGAAACCCACAAGGTTGAGAAGACTCCCTATCTCCATGCCACATACGCTCACACCAGGGCTCGAAACCACAGCCGCAAGCCAGAGGCAGCCGGCCAGCTAGAGGTCGAAGCACGGCACTCTAGACCACTTGGCCATCCTAACCCCCCGAAACAAAACGTAATTGAATAGTGTTTGTTCCATTACAAAAGACATCCGATCAATAGAATTCAATACCATACTTAATCTTAACTTGATTCAAAGAGGCTGTAAGTTTCTTTAATGCAAGAAAAAGGTGTGTTTTACCATTTTATTCTTCATCACATAAACCAGTATTTATATTTCTACATTCAGTCTAAGTGTTCCAGTATCAATAAACCATCTTTTATCAAAACAGAATGAACAATTTCCAAAAACTCTACAAATTATTATTTATTAATTACCTGCTATGAGCTGTCTTTACCCAATTATTGCAACAGTTATGACAATAAATTTTACCACATAATCTACAATGGTGCTGAAATTAAAATACCTTCTGTTAAAGTTTAAATATCTGCAATCAACCATATGTATGTCTCACTTTTATTTAACTGGCAAAGCTTGTGGATATACATGTAGCTGACCTTCTCACTGAGGGAGACTTAGATTAAGTAAAACATAGATAGTAGCATAGAAGTATGGATAAGAGTCCGAGGGTCACATTTAAAAAATTTGGATGGTGGCATACAAGTATGGATAAGAGTTCAACAGTCACATTTAAAATATTTGGATTTTTTACAAAACAATTCTTTGAAGATGAATCTAGGATGAACACTGTACTGTGGTTGAAATGTATGTCTATGATAAAAACACAGGAAACTCGCTGAACTTACCCTTCTAACCCATAGTGAAAATTCTGTGTTACAACCTAAACAGTTAGTAACAGTATTATTATCCATCCATACTTCCTCAGCTTGTTGTTTCTGTTCATATGTTAATTGATCTGTCATCTGCCATAGAGCATCTTTGTCTCTATAAATAGAATTAAAATCTACTCATTATCGTTTATGAACACTTACGTAAACTGGAGAAAAAACATTAAAATATACTCATTATTTACACTTACGTAAACTGGAGAGTAAACATTAAAATATACTCATTATTTACACTTACGTAAACTGGAGAGTAAACATTAAAATATACTCATCATTTACACTTACGTAAACTGGAGAGTAAACATTAAAATATACTCATTATTTAAACTAACATCAATTGGAGAGTAAACATCAAAAAATACTCATCATTTACGACACTTACGTAAACTGGAGAATACTCATTAAACATTAAAATATACTCATCATATACACTTATGTAAACTAGAGAGTAAACATTAAAATATACTCCTCATTTACACTTACTTAACTGGAGAATAAACATTAAAAAAATACTAATCATTTACATTTAAACTCACTGCAGAGAAAGTTTGCTTTCAAATGAAGCATTATTATAATGAAAAATAATTCACCTACTTTTTCAAATCATGGTTGGGCTGATTGTCAATTAATTACAGTGGCCATACATGAACAAATTGTATCTCATGCAGTTGTCTTAATTTCAGACCTTTGTATTATTAAATTTTAACTTGCACTATTTTAATTAAACTGTGTTTTTAACATCAATGCATCTATTGTAACTTATATGTAAAGGAAACTTGAATCTATTCTCAATTCATATTTCATTTAAAAGAAACCATTATATTTACCTTATAAGTTTGATGAGCTTCTTTTTAAGTTGTTTATTATCTGACTTTAATGTGTTAATTACTTCATCTTTTTCTGTTGAGCTGTTTGATACAGTTCTACTTAAAGCATCTAATTCACCCTAAATTAAAAATATAAACAGATGACAAATTATACTAACTAAGCTTTTTGGAATTTAAAGCCTGCATACCTCAACAATTATTTGTCTCTTCATTGGCCTGATTTCTTTGTCAACATCCATACAATAAGAATAATCCATATCAAAACATGCATTTACATAATATATATTTAGCAAACCAGATGGTTTGTCAGCAAAAGACTGCACACTTGCAGTAACAGACAAATTATATAGTAGACGAAATGTAGATATAATCTGAAAGACATATCAATATACAGCAGAATCTGTAAGAGCAACCACTCCTTTTCAGCGACATCTCCTTGTAAGCGGTCGCGATAAATTTCCCCGTAAAAATTCTATTGTTTCATGTCTTTATTCAACGACGGTCACTCCTCTAACGCGGCCATCGGTCACAATTTTACTAATAAATTCAACAAAACATCACTCATTCAACGGCCATTGTTGAGTGAGATACCATCGTGTCGTTCTTTGTAACACCCCCGCTAATCTCGTGAGTAGTATTTAATTAACTGGACCCCCACTGATCAGGTAAAAAGAAATGTAAAAATAACATTCAACCCGGGATTATCTGTTAATTAATCTTTTGTTTTATTAAACCACTAACCTGATCATTGTTTTGACGTGTAACGACACATTTTTTGATACTGATAGAATAAAATAAAAGTACTGAGTTTTGTCACGATCATCTAGTATCTCTTTTCCATTGCCTCCTATAATATTTTATACAGAGTTGCACCCCCTGCAGATTTTTAGAGGTTAGCCTTCAAAAATAAACCTTTTTGTTTTTGGTATGAGATATGTACTGTCTTTGGAAGATGTGTTAATTGTTTTAAATTTCAGTTTCTTTATTGGGATATTTCAAAATCAGCAAGAGCAACATCTTTGTCTGCACAACTGTCTCGATTTCCATATCTCTCTTTATTGGTATTCTCTATCAAGTTTAGCCAAATACAAAATGTCCTACCTTCAACTGAAATCTATCTACACGTTCTTGATTCAACTGTTCTTCTGTCTAAAATTTTTTTAAAATATATCAAATAATAACAGTACTCTATGTATTTATAAAATATATTAAATTGATAAACATTGATGGTCAACATCTTTTTTTTTTCTTCCTTTTACCTTTTCCTAAACCAAATGTTTCACAGTGAGTGGTTTTACATTTTAAAAAATTTGGCCCCAAGTTAACAAAGCATTCTCAGACTTAAGTTGAGAATTTACTCAACTTAATTTCAATCACTGTTTATGAAAAAATATCTTTGATTCAGAAACACAAAACTTTGCACATAGTATCTTATTTTTATACAGGACTTTATTTACGTTAAAATAAGGCAATCAATTTTGAGTAAATTCTCAACTTAAGTCTGAGAATGCTTTGTGAACTCGGGGCCTGATTATTAACATCTTTACTACATTTACTATTGTATAAATGTTGATACAAACCATTGCTATTTTCTGCTGCGCTAAATTCAATTCTTCACCCTTTTTCAGTAATTCATATTTAATCATTTCAATCTATAAATACAAAATATAGTAAATTAAATCAAATAACGGTCCTTTTTTAAATTTGTGTTAATTTAAAGGGCCAATCCCAATAATATTTTGGTAAACTGCTGAGTGCTGAATTCTGTGTTGAAATCCCGTACTTAGGGCCAAGCAAATAACTTAATATATGTGATATGTTTTCAAACAACTTAATTCGTCAGTACTCATCTGGAAATGTAGACCAGTGTCCCAAGCTGTATTATGCAGTGTCTGGATAAAACCAAACTTTTTAAATAAAATTTATGTGTAGGTGAAATTTACCATTTGTTATTAAGTACAGCGCATGGGTCACTGTATACTATAAACCTCTAAAGGAACGGGAATCGATTATCAGGTCACAAAACGAAACAAATGACCCGATATCGTATAAGGGTTAGGTAAATGAAATGAAATGGGGTTTAACATCCCACTGTTATGCACCAAACCTGGGCTAATGGGAGACGGGATAAGGATTATGTGTCCAGATAAGCAATTGTGACGTTATGTCCAAAGGACTCAATATATTGAGCTGAAGTTTTAAGATCGGATAAATTCATGTACACCATTCATCTATATTATGGCGCTTATATTCCATATGTATTCAGACTTTTTGAGACTGTTCAAATCAGGATAGTTCCTTTAATTAAAGGCTTGAAACATTAACAGAACACAGTTTTTATGGGAATCAATCACTGGTTTATTCACAAAGCACAACGTTTCGACGAGTATCCTCTTATCGTTATCAAGCACAATGACATTTAGTAAACTTTGGACGAATATATAGGAGTTGCATGGTGAAGCCATTTATACGTGGCGCCCTCATTGTGGCTGCACACATTGTAATGTGCTCTGTGGTTATTTGTAAAATTTGGAAAGTTTGGAGTATTTTATACATATGGAATTCTCTGGTGTGCTTTCTAAGGATAATCAATTTAAATCTGCACTAAAGACTTTCCTGTTTCGACAGTTCTACCACTAGAGGCATTACTTAAAGCGTTTTGAGCATGTGTCAACATGGAGAAGACGCTATATAAAACCTCATTATTATTATTATTATTTACAGAGATTAAATAACAAAACAATAAGGGTAAAAGATAAAACAAAACAATTAAGCAGAAAAAAAAAAGAAAACAAAACCAGTTGTAATCACTTATTGATTAAGCAGTCCAAACAAGGAGATAACGTCGTGCTTTGTGAATAAACCAGTGATTGATTCCCATTATTCTGTTAACGTGTTTCCCAATCGCTAAATACCACTTAAAGATTAGGCTTGAAACATCCCTTATATCTAAATTTATAGATTTACAAATTTGTAACCAAGTTTAAGTTGCACAAACCTGGCTTTCTTGTGAAATAATTTCTTCTTTTTTATTACAATTATAGCTATCTAATTGTTGTTGTAACTCTTCCATATGTTTTTCATATTCTGTAATTTGTTTTTTATGATCTGACTGGTCTGTTTGTTGATTTGAAAAACTCTATAATAACAAAAAGTAAATGTATTATCATGGAGCTACCAGATTTATATCAATTTATCTTCAGGAATGAGGTACATACATCAAAATAGCATAAAAATTTCAAACAATCAAAGGCTGCATGTAAATGTTATGCAATTTCTCAGAGCTAGTCCAATAGATATTAGTTTATGGATCAACACAAACTGATCAACACAAACTGTAATAACTGTTATTGTCCACATCATACACTGTAGATGATTTGCAATAATTATTATTTATTAAGTTATTACTATAAAATATAATTGTCTAATGTAATAAGAAATAATTGTTAATACATGTGTGTTGAAAATGCATTATTCAAGATCTAAATCTGCCTATTGCAGGTCTTTCATTGGGCCTAAAATGTTTTCTAAAGTATTAATTAGACATTAATTAACTGATCCAGGCCTTAATCAACTCTGGATGGCATCAGATTTCTCTGATATTAAACAGATTAAAACGATTCAGCGATACTTTGATTTAATCAATATGGCGGACCCGAGACTTATAATAGGCTTATTTTCAATTTGGCCCTTGGCACAGACCGTGCGAATGATTTCAATCATTACTGCAGGAAGAAACCGGAGAACTCGGGGGAAACCTGCCTGATCGGACGGGAGACCGAATACCCCTCTCACTTACAACGATAAAGTTCTTGCCCTGAGCTGGGATTGAACCCTTGTTGCATTGGTGAGAAGCCTCTGTATCGCCACAGCTTCAATCATTCAAGACCGTAGTTGAAATTATTGCACACGTCTGTCAAACCTTCTGAGGCCAATATCTTTGTTACCAGTAAAGTAGTTTGAATTGAACTTTCAAATTATTTACACCATCTTCTTTCGAACTATTATAGCAAGAATGCCTAGTTCTTTATTCATATCTTACATATAATGCCACTTCCATATAAAGTGTCAGACCATATATTAAATTATCAATCGTGAGAATGCATTAACAGGCAGATACAATAATAATTAATATATACCGGTATACTGAATAATGTACCATAAGGCATAAATGCTTCAATTTATCCATAACATGCAAAGCTTTTTCATCATTATAAATGTGTTTGTACAATTGTGTCAGGGCCGTATGTAGGATTTTAAAAGTGGGGGTGCAGCAGAGTGGTGGGGTGCCGATATTGATCATAATCAAATGTATTTTGTAAGGAAAGGTTGTCAAAAAATGTTTGTTTTTTTTTGGGGGGGGGGAGCGCCATTTGATTGGGCGCCTTACTATTCTGTGGGGCAAGATATGGCCCTGGTGCGTGTGCATCAGAGTTTTCTGACAGAAGTTTGTGTAAATACCTGAATCATTTCATCATGCTGAAGTTGTTCAGAACTTAACTGAAACTGTAACGCTGATATTTCCTGATTTTGGGTTTCAATCTGAGCTCTTATCTCTTCATTGAGATTTTCTAGTTCTGTTTCTCGATCATTTCCACTTTTTGATTTTTCTTCAATCGTCTGTTCAAGATCTGTACAATTTTTACTCCAATCCGCACACTGCTCTTCTAAAGAAAGTTTTGATTCACTTACAGACTCCAAATTGAGTTTCAACTCGGAAAGCTCTGACTCTAGTTCTTTGTTCTGAAATTGTAAGGAATCAAGGTTTTGACTCTGATTTTCAAACTGATTTGTCATTAGTTCCATTCGAGATGTGAGAGAGAATGACGCCTCAGTTAATGTTTTGATATTAGTTTCAGCTTCACATAAACTGTTCTTTAAGCCATCTCTCTCATCTTGAAGTAACACTTTGTCTTTATCAAACTCTTCTTCCAACAACCTTTTATTCTCATATTCTTTTTCAAGAACGTCATGTTTCTCTTTTAAAGACCCAAATTCCTGGAGTTTCTTTTCCACGGCATCTTGTAACTCCAAATTCTCTTTCTCAACTCTTTCCTTTGATGAATATGCTGCATCTAATTCAACTGACGTCTGACTAAGCTGGTCTTTAATAGATTGAGTGTCATGTAAAGCGTCATCTAATCGAATATTTAAAGTGTCTCGTTCATTTTCATACTGTTCGCATTTGCTTTGTAAGTCTAAATTTAATTTGTTTAAATCATCCAACTGTTTATTTAATTCAGTATGTTTGGAATCGAAATCTTTTCTATGAGTTTGTAGTAATTCAGATGATCTTGTTCTTTCTTGTTCTAATTTGACTGACATGTCATTCAATTTCTGATTGGCAGTAGCAGATTCAGTTTCTAACAATTGTTTCTCTTTCTCAACTTCTTCTTTTTGTTTTTCAATAATTTCACTTCGACTTATAAGTTCACTGAGATCAACTTGCAATGAATCTATGGTTTTATTTTTGGAATTCAGATCAGAATTACAAATGTTGATCTTTTCTTCCAAATTCTTTTGTGTTTTTTCAACGTCTGCTTTTTGACTACTTTCTTGTTGAAGTTTTTCTCGGTCTACTTGAATGGAATTTTCTAATTCATGTTTTTCAACTGAAAGGATGTTGAATTGTTCTTTCAATTCCTCTAACTCATGGTTTAATTTATCACAATCTTTAACCAATATTGCAATTTCCCCGTTTTTATTTGAAACACTTTCTTGTAAGTCCGAAACAGATTTCGACAAAGTATGAATTTTATTGTCTTTTTCCTTAACTTCATTGTTAAACTTAGTTTCCTTTGACAAGGAGTCCTTCATTAATTCGGAAACTTTGCTTTCCATCTCACTTTCCCCTGTTTGCCGTAGTTCAAGCTGATTATTTAAGAGTTGGTTTTGTGACTGAAGATCTGTTATGTTTGAAGTAAGAGTTTTTGTGTGCTCAGAGATTTTCTTTAAACCAAGCAATGTGTCCATCTGTTCATCATCTAAAATCTGAAATAAAATATATATGTAAGATATTCATTAATTAACCTGTGGATATCTTTATTTTATTATCAAATAATGCCATAAATAATCAACTGTAACATAAGAATTTATTGTCAATTGGTAATTGAAATCAAAACATTATTTAGAAAGAAAGTCAACTTTCAAACGATTTCTGTATACTCAAACTCAAGACTGGGACTAAACTGACATATCTTATTCTTTAGCAGTGAGAGCTAACTGGGGAACCGGGGATGGGAAATTCCATTAGGTAAAGTGGACATAGAATGTAAGTCACTCATTGCACAAAGGCAAAGTCCAGGACCGTTTAGAGGAGTCACAGTGTTTCAGTGGGTATGGTTTACCCTTGTCAGTGGTGGAAGCATCTAAAAGTGTCTAGTTATTTGGATGAAAATAAAAACCAGGTATTGTGTAAGTAAAATGAAATAAGATTTCACGTCCTACTTTTCTTCACCAACCAGACTAATGAAGACAAGCAATAGTGCCGCTGTTCAGGCAAAATTGCCCTCATAGCACACCGCACAACATATTCACATCTTCATAAGTCCTGATGAGCAGGAATGTAGGACGTTAAACCCCATTTCAATTAATTTTGGACCATTCAGCCAACCAACCTTGCTGTTAGTGTTATATATATATGTGTGCGAAAAAATCTTTATTCAACATCCGCTTCTATATCAAAGTGATACATGTATCTCAGACAACCTGCTGTTTCAATACAGGAATGCTTATATACTTATGCTGGGAATAGGCTCACATTAATTCACACAAAATATTAGTTCTCCTTTGTTAATTTAATAATATACTGTACAGTTTACCCATGAATCCTATCTTACCTCAAGATGAAAAGCTGTCATCATTTGAGAAATCGCTTCCTCCTGTTCTTTCAAAGCTTCCTTATACTCTGCAACAGCCTCTTCTGAATGGTGTAATGAATTTTTAGTTTCTTCAATCTTGGATAACATTTTACTTTTTACGGACTTGAGTTCTTCTTTCAATTTATTTTTGCTGACTTTGAGGTCTTCATGCTTGGAATTTAAATCTTTTAACTTCTTTCTGGTTTCGTCAAGATTCTGTCGTACCGTTTTGCTATCTGATTTACTAGAATCTAGTGCTTGCTTTAAAGAACTTAAATCCACCTGATTTCTTTTCTGCTCTTGTACCAATTTATCTTTAGAGGACTTAAGAGTTTTAAAAAGTTCCTGAGTATTAAAATCCACATCACTAGGATGAAACCGACTAAGGTCACTTATATCACTAAAACAACCAATAATATCATTTAAGGCACGGTCATATTTATTTTGAGCAGTTAATAAATCAGACTCTTTTTGTTGCAAATCACGTGTCAATTTGCCAACTTCATTTTTGGATTCCGAAAGTTCTTTGGACATAGCAGCCATTTTGTCATCATGGCTCTCAACTAATAATGTTTTTTCTTGTGCAGATTTTTCTATGGATATTTCAAGATTATTTTTGACATTTGATAAATCTGAATATTTTTCTTCCAAATTGGATAACTGAATTTCCAATTGTGCGTTTTTTCCTTTTATATCCGTGTTTTCGGTCTGCGTCTGCTGCAGGGTACTCAACATGTCACTAAGTTTACCAGCAGCATCTAAACTAATCGACGCGTCAGCTCCTTTTTCTTCTAAAACCCCTTCTAGTTTTTTCAACAGTTCCTGATTGTGGTTCTCAACACTGTGTAATTTATTCTCCAGAATTGTCAATTCTTCGACTTTCTTATCGCACAATTCCTTCTTTAACATTAGATCATTCTGACAACTTTTAAGTTCCAATGTCACATCTGCTTTAGAAGTTTCCAATTGTAAAATCTCTTTCCGATGTAAATCAACTGCATCTGTCGACTTAGTACTAATGACCGACAAAGAGTCTTGTAGTCTTGTAATATCTTGTTCCATTCTGTCTTTTTCCATTTCTAATTTTTGTTTGTCATCTTCCAATAACTTGATCTTGCCTTTCCAATCTTTTTCTTGTTGACTTTTATCATTTGACTGTTGATCATTCCTAAAAGTAAACAAAAAGCAAAATGAAATGAAATGAAATTATTATCATTCCTAAACAGTTAAAGATAGTAAGCTGGCACTGCCAGGCAGGATACGCCCACATTTTCGAGAGATGGATAGAGAAAAAGCAAAACCGAAAGTGATTTTTCCTACGGCGGCAATTTTGTCAGGCAATTATGTCTGATTTTCTCAAAATTCCAACTAAACCTTCCGATTTTTTAAATCGGATAATAATTGTGACCTCCAGAGGGACCACAAGCTAAACAAAGGCGATTTTGCGTATAATCAGGGGCATTAAATCAGGAAATTACGATCCGGTATGCGCAAATATCAAAAGGACCTAAGATCTTTGGGTAATATTCATGCATTTCAAGTTTCGTCAAAATAGATTAAAATTGGGACCTCTACAGGGTCGATGACCTTGATATACCATTTTTCAACAGTATTCGCATACGAACGGCGGCCATTTTGTATGGTAATTTTGGTCCAATTTTTCCGAAATTCGAACTCACCCTTCCTTAGGTTATAACGGTGATATAATCAAATGATTTTTTAAATCGGATAATAATTGTGACCTCTAGAGGAACCAAAAGCTAAACAAAGGCAATTTTGCGTATAATCAGGGGCCATAATTCAGGAAGTTACGATCCGATATGCGCAAATATCGAAAGGAACCAAGATCTTTGGGTTATAACCATGCATTTCAAGTTTCATCTTAAATCTAATTAAAATTGTGATCTCTACAGGGTCCACAACCTTGATATACCATTTTCTAACAGTATTCGCGTACGAATGGCGGCCATTTTGTATGGCAATTTTGGTCCAATTTTTCCGAAATTCGAACTCAACCTTCCTTAGGGCGTAACGGTGCTTTGATCAAACGATTTTTTTAAATCAGATAATAATTCTTCTTTGAGCGGCATTTAGCAATTGACATAGATAATAAACACAAACACTTAATATGGAACACAATTACTATTTTAATTAAAGCAACGTTTCGTTGAGGATTCTCTCAACGTTTTCAAGCTAATGATAATAAAATTAATATACAGAGGGTTTATATACAAAAACAAGTAACAGTAAATAATCTTAATAATTGAGAAACCATATGAAGCCATTTACATTGACCGGTGACTTAAGAGTTAGGCCCTTAGGTGTGATGTTCTTATGTCAATTGCTAAATGCCGCTCAAAGAAGATATACGTCATCAATATGGAGATGAGGCAGTGAAATCAGTGAATTGAATTGGTAAATTAGAGGGTAAATATATCAGAGCAAGTAACAATCTGACTTTTCTGTTACGGTGTCGCGATAAGAACATCACACCTAAGGGCCTAACTCTTAAGTCACCGGTCAATGTAAATGGCTTCATATGGTTTCTCAATTATTAAGATTATTTACTGTTACTTGTTTTTGTATATAAACCCTCTGTATATTAATTTTATTATCATTAGCTTGAAAACGTTGAGAGAATCCTCAACGAACATCGCTTTAATTAAAATAGTAATTGTGTTCCATATTAAGTGTTTGTGTTTATCAGATAATAATTGTGACCTCCAGAGGTACCACGAGCTTAAATAGGTGATTTTTCGGACAATCAGGGGCCATAATATGTGCAAATATCGAAAGGAACCAAGATCTTTGGGTTATAGCCATGCATTTCAAGTTTCATCTTAAATCGAATTAAAATTGTGATCTCTACAGGGTCCACAACCTTGATATACCATTTTTTAACAGTATTCGTGTACGAACGGCGGCCATTTTGTATGGTAATTTTGGTCCGATTTTTCCGAAATTTGAACTCAACCTTCCTTAGGGTGTAACGGTGATATAATCGGATAATAATTGTGACCTCCAGAGGTACCGCAAGCTAAAATAGGTGATTTTTCGGACAATCAGGGGCCATAATTCAGGAAATTACGTTCCGATAGGCGCAAATATCGAAAGGAACCAAGATCTTTTGGTTATAAACATGCATGTCAAGTTTCATCAAATTCGGTTTAAAATTGTGACCTCTATAGGGTCCACAAGCTAAAAATGTGATTTTTCGTACAATCAGGGGCCATAATCCATGAAGTTTTGATCCGATACATGCCAATATCGAAAGCAGCCGAGATCTTTTGGGGATAAACCTATATTTCAAGTTTCGTCAAAATCCGACAAGAATTGTGACCTGTAGAGAGTCCACAAACAATTGTGGACGGACGGACAGACGGACAGCGGCGACGACATAATACGTCCACATGAAAATGTGGGCGTATAAAAATCTGTAAAAAGTATTTCATCAATGACAATTAATTTTAATAATTTTCAATACATTGTCATCAAATTCATAAGGTCATGCTTTAAATAACAATTGGCTAACATAATCAGTCAAGATAAAATATATGATAATCAGTTATCGATAATCACGCCACTTGACTCAATGAGACCTTCTGATCCAACGGGCACGCATTAACCATTCGACAACCCGTCCAAAATAATAATAAGGCGGACATATTTAAAAAGTGTCACAATTGGGGCTATTTATTATGTACCACTAACCAAAAGATAAGAAGCTACATGTAGTAGTATGAATCAAGCCCTATCAAGATCTAATACTTTTCAAAATCATTTAAGGGCATAATAAATTGATCAAAAACTCGAAATTATCATCATTTTTTAAAAAATGTTTGACGAGAAATGTAACAGGCACTGTTTACAATATCAAAATCAACCAATAGCTATACACTGATTGGATCTTGGTGATATTATGTGGTGTAATTGACTAGTGAAATAAAATATGTTCAGACGCAGCCATTTAATGATATAAACTTAAGTTCAAGTGAATTTTATTGCTAGCACATGTATAGCTACATAACATGGAGTTGATTTATTACAAACCTTTTTTCTAAGTTTCTGTAATCTTCTTGTAATTTGACTAATTGTTCCTGGCTATCCTGGAGTTGGTTCTGTACAGCCGTTAACTCTCCTTGTGTTACCCACGCTGATTTGTCAGATAAAAATTTCTCTTCCTGAAGTGATTCTACCTTCCCTTTAAGCTCAGATTGAAGGCTTTCTGAATAAGCTAAATCTTGATTCAATCTGTCGACTTCATGAGAGTCAAAAGCAGGTATTGACATGTTCAGTACACTGGTATTATCCTGAAAGTAAATCCAACAAGAAACATTAGAATAGGATTAAGTTGTTCTATTTGTATGATATTAAATATTTTATTATAGAATGAATTAGGATGCAATTAACCATAAATCGAATACTTTTAGAACCCTATAAATTTTAAGCCATTAACCCTTTAGCACTTGAAACACCTGAAACTACTGCTCCTACTTGCATCTCAGACCACCAGTTTCATATGAATAGCTGTGAATAATTTAAGGACTGTATGTAGTCAATATCTACATATACTGATGGTAAGATACTGATCTGAAGATTGTTAATTAGTCATATCTAGAGTGTGATTTTATATCACCCATCATATATCAAATTTTGAAAAAATCAACCAAATTTCACCTGATGGCTCTGAATATGGGGGACTCTTATATCGGTTGCAATTATTTGAAAATGCAATGTTTACTTATGCTCTATGACTTGAGGCCTAATAATTTACACCAAGGCAATGACATACATGTATACTACTAATTCCACTAAGCTACTTGTACACATTGACATAAATCCAGAAAACTACCCAGATTATAATTACTTGTGACTTATAGTAGTTATAGAACACCTAAAATGGGCTTTATTTATCATCAATTGGATTCCTTAGTGAAAAAAGTATGTTTTTTGGTAACTTTCATAATTTTTTAATTTTATCATTTGATGCATTAGAATAGTTTAAATAGATACTTACTGTAGTTTGAACACTTGCCATACTACTGATACTACTTCTTCTACTAGGTGGATTCCACGAAAAACTACCTCCAGATTTTCTACAATTATAATATAATACATACATGTATATCATACACCATTATAATAAATATATATCATAAACAACTATAATAACCACTACAATAATAAACACTATTATACACAATTATAAAATGATATAAAATAATATGAAATGGGGTTTAACATCCAAGTGTTCTGCTCCAACTGGGCTAATAAAAGTGAAATGAAATGGGATTTAACATCCTTCTGCTCAAAACTGGGCTAATGAAGACGGGCATATACCATACAGAGTACTATGAGTGAAATTTTACCCAGACAGTGGCACTACGACCTACTCTTATATCTCATTCCTACTGTCAAGGGGTCTTTATATTATGTGCACGCATGTGTACACAGGACCTCAGTTTTCCATCTCACCAGCTGACCTTGTCAGGCACTTCGTCGTGCACCACTGACGTGGGCGCACCATGCTGGAAAATTTGGATTAACTTTATCGTCCAATGCAGGGATCGAACACCTGACCTCCAGGCTAGAGTGCCAACATCTTACCCCCTTAGCTACTGTGAACCCCGGGCTTATGAAGACGGAAATACATCTCACAGTGTGCCATGAGGAAAATTTGGCCTGGACAGCAGCACTCAACCTACTCTTGCATATAATTCCATCTGCCCTGGGGGATTCTTTAAATGTATGCCAAAGATGAGTGACAATTTATATTTGAACACTATACATACAGTGCATTAGCTTGTCTTGGGTTTTTTTAATTCAAAATCAAAGAAGAGGTGTTAGTTATTGGTAAATAAAAATCAGCAATGTAGTGTAGATAGCGCTGTATTGTGATTGACAATATGTAAATAAGATTTAATACGAAAATATACTTACTTTGCAAATGAAGGCCATGCACTGTCTAAGTCATAGCCACGAGACGAAAGGTCAAAATTAACTTCATTAAGATCATACAGACATGAGATCATAGCTGAAGATTTTTCTTTTTTAAGCCAAATACTTTGTGGAAAAAAGTAATCACTAAAATGATAAGAAAGGATACCAGTATTTTAAAAATGAGTGACAATATTTTCAAATTACAATTCACATTTCCCAAAATGAACAAATGCTGGCTTACAAATATTTCCATCATATTTATGCATGCTTTAGCTGGTCATATAAGATCATGTTATGTCATGCAAGAAAATATTTCAAAGAATAATAATGAAATTAGTAAGTGTCTTCAAGAATTAAGTTTTTTTTTTTGCACAGTTTACAAATTAGAGTAGACCAAAATCAAACCAGCTAAATCTGTAATGTATAAATAAAATAAAACCAGAGATTATCTAGACATATTTATCCTCTCCAAGAACCATCGACATCACGCACAGACTAAGCTAGTATTCATGACCCTGAACCTTGCTATTACTGATATAATTGGTTACTTAAGTCAAATGATGCAATAGGTAAATTTCCAATCATGTGTAGTACATGATATTTTTATTTCCATGGAATCTGTTAGTGTTTAACAAATTATAACTCCTTAATATATAACCATCTGCCATTCATTCACTAATTTGATTTAAGTACATATTAGACAATATGTTTGAATCCCACAACTTGCCAAAGACATTTATTGATACAATATAATGCCTTCATTTTTTCTCTATTCCTTGTCTATACATTTGAAAACAATGTCGCAACAACAATCTTTCTAGAGAAATGGTTGTAAAATAATTATCTGATGTAAACATACCTTGTAACTTTACCATTTATTACACATTGTTGTATACTGTCTGGTAGTCTATTGTGTACCAAACAAAATCTTATCAAAGCTCGACCTTTACCTAACGATGTTTTGTGCTGAAGTGAAAAATAACAAAACTAACTTAACTGATAAACAAAAAGACCTTGATATATTTAAAACAGGTATTTTCTTAGCAATGAAACAATCAAATTTCATCTTAAAAACAAATTTTGAAAAAGAGTTAATTCATATACACATACTGTATGCCTTAACCTCAGGTACTTGTTGATCGCCACTGCTCATTCTTGATCATCCAGTCAACAATTTATTACAAAGACCTATTAGTCTGCATCAAGAATGTTGAAATAAAATACAATTTTATCCATTTATAGATAAAAAAACAGTTATACCTCACCACCCAAGGATTTGACAAATTTGATGCCATCATTGGAACCTTTATTTGAAGACAAACAATCACAAAAATAGTCCCAATAATCTTTTCTTCTTCCTAATAGTGAGTGTTTCTCTAAAATACAAATAAAACATAATCAAAATAAATTTTACTAATAAGACATGTCTAACAGCAGAGGTGAAAATGATTTAATTTTTGCTAGTCATTCAAACTGATATAAAATTTGTATCAGTATGGATTCAGGAATAAATTATATGAGATTCTTCAAATCTGATTTAAACTTAAAGATTCTCATTCTGAATTTTTGAATATTCGCTTGAATTCTCTATTACAAGCACATACATGTAATATACAGGATTATTGTTACTGTTTGGAAAAGAATATTTAGAACAAGAACAAGCTAACAGTGAAATTGATACATGTATGCTCAGTCCCAAATCCCAATCCAAAAATATACAGATTACCCCCATTAATTGCTTGCACATTTTTCTTTTCATAGAGTATCTCTAGCAATCAATCTGTTTATGACTAACCCTAACCCTAGGAATATTATCAAATTTATATTAATCACAGTTTTGATGTAATGAAACTAAACACAATGTTTCATCAGTCCACATCACTTAAGTATCTGATAATCAATTTGCTTATATCTACCTAGCCTAAGCAGAAAATGCTTATTATTGAATTCCCAGAATTCAAATAACTTTGAACATTCTGCTTCAATTACATTATATAAGCCTAGTTTATGTGTCCCATGGTCTCAACCAAAGTGCTTATCTCTGCCTACACTGCAAAAATGTTCATCATCCAATGGACATCTACACCAAGTTTGAACATACTGCCTCAATAAGAAAAGTTTTTGTGTTCCTAAAGGTTTGACTGATAGATGCAATGCTGCTTAACCTAGGCAGAAAACACTCATCATCTCACTAAGAAGTAGCTATAGTGTGATTTGTACGTATAGGGTGTATATAACAACCAACCTGGTTTAATTTGTACGAAACTCGGTAAAATTCTAATTATGGCAATATATCTTATAGAAGAGGTTAAACTCTGTAGATACAGTGTGTTCATTAACAGGGGTGAGAAACTGACTAAGGGTGATTTTAATTATCGCTAGGAGTGAAAATCTGTGCGACAGTGTGTTAATTAGCACACCCAGTACAGAAAACACACTGTCAAACAGATTTTCACTCTAAATATTTCCAGGCAAGTGCTATGTTAGAATAAAAAAAGTTATTTACCTTTCATATCCATCTGAAAGAGATGTTCAAGTTTGGCACAAAATCTCTGTAGAGTTTGATTATCATCATTAATAGGTGTCCTTGATTCTTGAAATATTTCTACCAGTAACTTTACACATTCTACAAAATTCACAACAAAACTAACAAGATTTACCTTAACCCTAGCAGCGCCCATTATGACATGCTGTAATGCCCATACAAAAACACACTAAATGGGTGTTAACAATAAAGTTCCTTTGCAAGTGAATATATTGCTACAAAGTGCAGATAACCATGTATTTTTTGTTAGCTATGGTCTCAATAAAGAGTTTGGTACAATTTTTTTTTTTAAATTTCAAAAGTAGGTCACATGGTCAAAACAAAATGGCCGACATATTTCTCGCGCATAAATACCTAAGTCTGTGACCAGAAGCCTCTAGAGTTGGGGAGAAACTCTAAAACTGTAAAGTAACAACCACAGGGCACCTTGTTGATCTAGTAACAACTCTGCCAAGTTTCATGAAGTTATCATGATCCATTCAAAATATATTGGAGTTTACATGGATGTTATCAAGATTCAAGATGGCCGCCTTTCTCCCCCAGTAGACCATTGAAGCAATGTAATTCATTCATAAGGGAATATATTACCCCAAAGTGAATATAACTATGTAAATTCTGTGAGCTTATGTCCAAAAAAAGAATTTGGTGCAAAAATTTTTTTTTTTTTTCATAAGTAGGTCACATAAAAAAACAAAATGGCCGACATATTTATCGCACGAAGATGTAGCAGTCTATGAATGGGGGCCTGCAGAGTTGGGGAGAAACTTTAACAATGTAAATTTACAGCCACAAGTCACAGTGTTGATCTAGTAACAGCTCTGCAAATTTTCATGACATTATAATTATCCATTTAAAATATATTGGGGTTCATATGGATATTATCAAAATCCAAGATGGCCGCCTTTCTCCTTCAGTAGACCATGAAGCCATATAATTTGTCATAAGAGATTTTTTTGCCCAAAAGTGCAGATTACCAAATATTCTGTTAGCATATGTCAAATAACAAATCTCATGCAAATAATTGTAAAGTTTTCAGAAATATATCACATGACCAAAACAAAATGGCCGACATATTTTTCCCACAAATATAAGATGCAGTCATCTATTACTAAGTATCTACAAGGGCCGGTAGATTAGCAGACAAACCCTAAAAACATTTCACATTGGACAATTAAGTTGGAAGGTTATTTTGAACAAATTAATTATAAAAAGACAAAACTATTTTGGTCAACTAAAAAATAATAATGCTGCCATTATTTATTATTCATAACAAGAAATAAAGAAAGATCACTGGAGCATATCTCAAACAATTAACAGTTCAATAAACAGTTCTTCATCACTTGGCCTACTCTTCAGCTTGTCGTTTACGACCAACTGCTGGCACACGCAGAAAATGTTCAAGTTTATCAAAGCATTTTTCATGCACCCCAACATCACACCCAGCACACCAATGACGCGTTCTTCGACGAATACCGGCTGGACGGTCACTGCAAATAACACAGTCTCTTTCTTTCCTCCCTGGCAGGATTTTGATTCTGTGGCTTTTGTCAGTATCAATAGAAGCTGCTTCAATCATTTCACCCCCACATAATGACTCTACTATCTCAGCTGTAAAATCTTGACATGACATGACCTTGTCAGTGTTTAACTTGTAAAGTTCATAGCTATTTCTACTTGCCATGTCCATCATATTCCTAAATATCTTCACCCAGTATCTGTTGGTAGGTCTCTCAGCTGCGATCTGATATATCTTCCTTTCCATCATATCAACTCCACCCATTGACGCATTATATGAAATAATTGCCTTTGGTTTTAGTTTCACAGAGCCATCTCGTTGGGAAACATCGATATCTTTCGCACAACTTTCTGTTGATAGCAGCAAGACAGGTTTACGTTGTGACTTCTTGTCACGGAAGGACAAAGCAAGTAGTGGACCTTTTCTCATGTAAAAACTTTCCTGGGGCTTGAGTCGTCTTTGGAGAACTTGTTCCGGTAATCCTTTCGAATTTGCCCTAACAGTTCCAGTGAGCAAAGTTTGCTTATTCCACAAGTCCATAGCTAAACTTATCTTGGTGTAAAAGTTGTCAGTGAAAAGATGATAACCCTTGTTGAACAAGTTAGCTGAATGTAAAAGAAAGTTAACAACTGCAGAACCCTGACCATCCTCTGATCTGATGTCAAAATCTCTACCAGAATAAAGCTCTGTGTGAAGTACGTACCCGGTTTTGCTGTCACATAACTCAAACTTTTTTATTCCAAATCTGTTGTGGCGTTTATTTGGCATATACTGTATGTAGCAATGTCTGTTCTTCATTCCTACCATACTCTCATCTATTGCAATATTACGACCGGGTATAAAGTACTGTTTGAATGAACGATTCAAGTGGTCTAAAACTGTTCTAATCTTGAACCAGGGATCAAACCCAGCTTGTCCTCTTTCAATCTGTTTTTCTGAATTGTTCAAATGGAGCATACGGTTGATCAGCATAAACTGGTTGTAGGACATGACCGATCGAAAAAATGGAACATCTTGGGACTGGTATTTTTTTCTCCAGTAGTGCTGTAAATTCTTCTTTTTTAGTAAACCCATATTTAAACACAGACCGAAGTACTTGAGGAGTAGCTGAACTGTAATATCCACCCAGCGATGAAATCTAGAATGCTTGTGAGCTTCCAAAACATCGGCTGTCCTCTCGAGAAAGGCATGAGCATACCTGAAAATGATAAAAAAAAATCACATGTTAAAAATACCATAACTGTTTGCAAGCGTTTGAGTAAGGCCGGGATCATTTTCTTAATGTTTATATACGGTAGGGGCCAAATAAAGGAATGGAAATGATTAATTTTATTTTTACTAGAAGCCATACATGCAGTGGCAGAGAGATGATTTTTGCCTGGACAGCAGCATTTCTGCCTGCTCTTCTGAGGATTACAACAGTCCTTGTAGGGTTCTTTTACATGCACACCAATATTTAACAAAGTCATAAATTAAGAGCAAGACCAACAAAAGGTCAAGCTAAATTTATTTGAAAAGGGGGGGGGGGCTACATTCCTAGGGAAATCCCTGATCAAATCCGTCCTTCAGAAAATTTTGTAAAATTTCAGTGTGTAAAATTGGCAGAGGCCTATTTCAACACAATTTTAGTGGCAACAGCGATATATGACTACCTATTCTCAAATAATTTACTTTCCTAGAGACTTTCTAGCCTACTGCAGGGATAATATTTACAATTGTTTTATTAGGCCTATTGTGTTATGATATATCGCGACGCATCGACAATTGACCCGTGTTCTTTCTTGGAGTCGGTATATGTAGGCGCGATAGTCTCGCGGAGGGACAGAAATTGAAGAATATCATCATAGTATACTTTTTTGTACATAATCAAAATCAGTAAATATTCATCTGTTCATAAATGTTCAATTCTTAGAAGTCGATAGTTTAGTCTGGGAGAAAGAGTTACGACAAACTCCCAATAATTTGACATTCGCCATTTTCTCGAGTCGACCTGGCGACTATCCTAGCTCAATCCGTATTTATTCCTGAACAACTGCACTGTACTGTACGTAATTGCATAATGATTTACCTGCTAAGCTCACATTATAATAATCGGTTTTAATTCATCCATTCAATTATCCTTGATTCAATTCATGACAAGGCCTATTAGTATTTGTATACAAACAAGTGAGCCGCGGGATGAAATTGACATGTCAGGGCCGTAGCACGTGCTGTATAGGGATTTCCCGTCTCTCATTGGTTGTAAACAGTGACTCCCGTGCTCTGATTGGCTAATGAGGGAAATCTATGTCAGACGACAGTAAGTCGGACCGCCACCACTCAGCCTTCCAGGCTGTTTGCAAAATAGAAAAGTGAATAACCAAACTTCAATGTTAATCGTCATTTGCAAAATAAAAAAGCTAGTTATAGAGTTGCATGCCGAATATTTCGCTCATGTCGCCCGATAGGTGCGTGTTAAACTTGGCCGTCTTGGGCAAAATTTTAGAAGTAGACTGCGAGGAGGCGTGGCTTACCTGTTCGTTTCTCGTACTATTGTCGTCAGTATATCCATTGAAAAAAACAACCTGAAGTAAACAATTGGTGAGGAATTTCTTTCGGGAAGAAAGCGTGGACCAGGATTCCGGACACTAAATTGTGGAATGGTTACATCTCCTTCTTCTTCGTTCTTGACACTAGTCCAGTGACAATGGCTTTGAGACGGCTGAAGCTGAACGTCTACGGCATCACTCTCTTCAGAATCACTCGAATCCCCTGACAAAGTTTCATGATACGTATCAAAACCTTCAAAATCACTACCGTCACTATCTTCATTAATAATTCGCCATATCTCAGTTTCTCCTTCATAAATTCGTCGCTGTTCGTCGTCTCCGTAGTTGTCAAAAGCAGTCGCCATGTTGAAGTTGTCTCGATGTGACAGCTAGCAGACGGCGCGAAATTGTGACGTTTCCCCGCTTATTTTTTGTGTAAACAAATATGATTGGCCAGTTTGGGAAATCTTTCGGGGTTTACTAATATCTAATCCAATCAAAAAATCTGTTACAGTGTATTTTCTTGGACAAATGTCAACAAATAAGCCAATGAAAAATTAGGCCGATTTAATCGGCCGAAGCATGACAGAAAGAACTATTGGGCCGATATAATCGGCCTGGGACGCTGCTAGGGTTAAGACTTAAAGAAAGAGACAAGTGTTTAACAGTCTCACTCTTCACAAATTCACAAATATGGAATATCTCTATTTTCAATAATAATTGGTAGTTGACTATAGTCGTTGTCATGTGCATAGAAACCTAGTATCTAGTGATAACTTTATGTGATAAAGGAGAGTATTAGACCCCCCCACACCTCCTTAATAGTAAGTGCAGGAGGACCACACTATACATGAAACAAAACCTACAAGATAAACCTGCAGACAAAAACTAAACAAAAGTAATGTATGTCATGAATGTTTACTCTTCCTAGATCTGATACCACTTCTCAAGGGTAATGGATGTCATGAATGTTTACTCTTCCTAGATCTGATACCACTTCTCAAGGGTAATGACTGTCATGAATGTTTACTCTTGCTAGATCTGATACCACTTCTCATTTCAGGTTTTAACAGAAGTTTGGTGGTATTTTTGCATTTAAATCTCTGATTCTGCTAATGGTCTTTGACCCAATCTTCTTATCCAAGATATCTGCAGCTTTAGAAATCCCCAGGTCATGTACTACTAAGGAGTTAACATAGCTAACAAATTTTTGCACTATTTGTATTCCTCTAAATATATTTGTTTTTTCAGAAGAATTGCCCAAAATTCCTGATCAAATAGAATTTGCAGAAAAAAAGAGTGACATTCATCAAAGAATCATGACATTAAAATAATTGAAAAAACAAACTAATTATCGTACCTTCAACATCTTGAATAATTCTCTCTTGCTGTGGCCCTGTACTGAGACTTGCAGCTGTTGCTACCTTCGACATAGTTCTAGTTTCTTTTTATCATTTCAATTTTAAAAATCTACAAGAAGACAAGACAGTTACATAGCTCAATTGTGTACCCATTCTTTTTTTGCACTGTGTTTACTGTCCTGAAGTGTGAAGAACATACAAAATTTAAAGGACCTAAGTCCGTAACTCAAAATCCTCCAAAATCTTCGACATCGAAATCACAAATTCTTGGTCAATTTAAATCAACATTGATGATGTAAACTTACCAGGAAAAGATGAGCTTCTGACATCCGATATTTAATATAAAATAATTTTTTTAACATTGGTGTACCAGTATGCACTTCAGCCCCAGTTGTATTGAGAGACTCGAGGGACGAGGCTAGACACATTACATCAAACCAAACATAGTTATGTAGACTGGAATAACTAGACGCTAGAAATGTGCACTTGATTGAAATTGCTGGCTTATTTCGCTGAACACAACTGATTTGAAATTGGAGTAAAAACGGAAACCATTGAATTTAAATCAGTTTATATACATTCATATTACAGTATTATATGCGTTGCGACCCACTTTTGTGAATTTCTAGGTCCCAAATGTTAGCGATTTAGCTCCTTTGATAACCCAAACTGCATCATTTTACTTCTGAACTTTTCTGATAGTGCTTTTCTGGATGCCATTGTCTTTGGGTGACAGCTAGGTCACAGGTGCCAAAGGTATAGGATTGCTCTGTCGAGCATAATTATGCTTACAAATAGGCTAATGTCCTACAAAGGGTGCAACAATCTTTATAATTTCAATATTCTAATTGCTTTAAGAGATAGATCCCTGTGCAAAATACTACATAATACCATGCATGCACAAAAGAGGCCTACAATTATTTTTCAAAAATAATAGCAAATTCAATTCCAAAGCTTTAATTTTAATGACTTCTATGTAATACTAATAACAAATAAAATAGTTTCATGTGACAGACACAACATCCCCTAGATAACAAACCTTAATTCATCAGTATATCTCAACGTTTTTAGCTACGTTCTCGTAGCTAAACATCCTCCTATCCAAAGGGGTAATCCTATCCCATAGGCATTTACATGTATGTAGTGTCATACACATGATCTAGAGCATGTCTTCATTGAATGTGCTTGAATTGGTTCATTCTTTCAAATAATATCAATATTGTAGTATGTTTTCTCTTTGTGTTTGGGCAACTTGTAAGCTATTTTTCTCTCACAAACATCAAAATTCTATTTCTTAAAGTTTAAATTGTGGGCAGCTGTTAAAAACAATTAATGTTGGGTATAGCCTACTATTCAAAATATTTTTACACTGCACAATATGATCATGAATGATGACAACAACACTGTCAACAGTTTTAAGTTTATAATATTATCTCTCTTTTAGTCTTTATATTTGTAATCTAACTTTATTGCATTGCCAAATTTAATTTCGTAGGAGTTATGTTTTGCTATAAAATCGTAGTAGTACTAGTAGGGAAGATTTAGTCACATGATCTACTTTCAGTCTCAGCGAAATGCAGAAGAATGTCAATGAGAATCCATCCGTGACACTGACAGCATTATTAGCAAAGAAATAAACTTGCTGTGAAGAAACTAAACGAGAACTCGAACGTTGTTGTATGTAGTGTACTTCCGTCGGGTCAAAGCAATAAAAAAAAACCCGCCTATAATGTCATTTAAAGCCCATAATCAATACATATGATTACCATGTAGGTCAAATTTAACAACAGTGCGTACATGTAGGTTGTTTGTTTGTTTTCATCCCAGCAGTAGTTATTTTCATAGAGGAAATTAGCTCAGTATTAGGACATAATTATTCGACATTCAATGCTCTGCGCTGGTTATTAAAGTATTTACAAATGAAACAATTTTCCTTCTACAATCATGGCAGTAATATGAAACAATTACATAATTTGAGAAAAAAAAATTGTACTAGCCCTGCACAATTTTTTCAGAACAAACAAACTGGTAATACCGAATGCGAACTAATTTCATTACTCTACATATCTTTCTGTATTGAAAACGGCGAGAAGGGAAGTAACTGTACGTTGATTTTGGATGCAGACTACCCAATTTGTTTTTTGGCTTGTCCCATTATCCGGCTCTAAATGTTTCCCCCAAAAATGCTAGTTGGGCACATAGACACCGGGACCCGTCCCAACCAATATTTTTAGTGGTTGGGACATGATATATATTGGTCCCCACCATTTATTTCCGATGTTTTGCTTACTGTTTATTTTTTGAAATTGAAATCATTCCAGAGCTTTTATTTGCATTTCAGAAAGTGTATAGGTTGGTCCCAGGCACTTCAGGCCAGGGTCCTTGAAGTTGTACAGTTGCACACGGTGACCGATTTTTATTTAACAGGGAATAAGTGACCATTCATATTATAACAGTAAATAATTAAAATATTCTTTAGGGGTTATAATAATATGTATATCATGTAGGTGTGCATATCACCTACGCTGGGTATTAAAGTGATTTTGTTTCTATCTGCTATACTGGATGATAAATCACCTAACTGAAGGATTTAGTTTGTATATCATGGGAACCCTTAATTACTAGATTTCCTGCCCTACAAAATAAACGTATTTTTAATATTTTTAGTGGTTGGGACATGATATATATTGGTCCCCACCATTTATTTCCGATGTTTTGCTTACTGTTTATTTTTTGAAATTGAAATCATTCCAGAGCATTTATTTGCATTTCAGAAAGTGTATAGGTTGGTCCCAGGCACTTGAGGCCAGGGTCCTTGAAGTTGTACAGTTGCACACGGTGACCGATTTTTATTTAACAGGGAATAAGTGACCATTCATATTATAACAGTAAATAATTAAAATATTCTTTAGGGGTTATAATAATATGTATATCATGTAGGTGTGCATATCACCTACGCTGGGTATTAAAGTGATTTTGTTTCTATCTGGTATACTGGATGATAAATCACCTAACTAAAGGATTTAGTTTGTATATCATGGGAACCCTTCATTACTAGATTTCCTGCCCTACAAAATAAACGTATTTTTAAAGACTGGTTTCTATCTCTCTCTATAGGAAATTAAATCTAAAATTTAAGACTCGAACCCTCTTCTTTTTGGGAGTATATAACATTAAGCTGAGCCAAGAATCGTATGCTTATTATTACAAGTAAGTGAGAAAAAAAATGCTGTTTTGAAGATGGATTAGAAATTTAGGAAATTTATCGGAAAATACATTTTTTAAAAACCTGTCATGGGCTACAAAGGGAAAGGAAACGGACAGAGTGGATATAAGTATACTGTTCTTTAGTTTAAAATATATCAAACACTTTATTGGATGTTTTTGGGGAGTTTTTTGATTAAAAAATTGCTTTCCGAACTATTTTATTATTGGTAAAACTCCTCAGAATCGTTGATAATGCATATTTAGACACCATTTTGTAACAAAAATTCACATTGTAACACACACATTTATCAGCTCACGCCAGCGGCGTTCGGTTATATAGTCGGTCCTTTTGTTTCACAAACGAACTCGCCTACCTTGCGTCAAGTCTACGGGTCCGACTCTGTATGAACACTTATACATTTCTAAAGAAAATATTCTTTAAATTATTTTTAGGATCTAAACTGCGTCGTGGAGATGTCCAAACACGTAATTTCTAAAATAACATCACCACTGTCACATTCAAGATAGATAATATAATACAATTGGTACTATGCGAATCATTAAAATAGCCATGGGAACAATATAGACAGCTAGATTTAACTTTTAAAAAGCGAAAAGTTATTATTTAAATGTGGTCGCCATTTCTTAATTTTAACATGGGAAAATTCGCCTTTGCCATCGGGGTTATTTCAATTGGGATTGAATATTGATATGTTTTCGAACACTACTGGAAATGGAGGCAGAGCTGGAATCTCAGCAATCTGAACGACAGAGCTACGATAAATTTCGCCACGTTAGTTACGTACGGAATCTCAGTAGTGTAAATATGTGTAGTTCTGGTAGTGTACATGAGATAATAAATCGTGATTTGAATTTATATTAGATTTCGTATCATTTGCTGCCTCGGCGATTAGAATTGTTTGTCAGACAAAGATGATGAAAATACCCACAGAGGGCGTATAAGAGCGTATACCGTATTTCCTCTAATCACGCCCGGGCGCTTACTTTCTCAGCACCCCTTGACCCCCCCCCCCCCCGGCGCTTATTAGAGGGCCTGCGCTTATTTCTTTAATAGCAAATTGAATTTAGGGTAAAGCCGTCATTTACCATGGACATTGGGCCGGAGAATCTTTTGAATTACGGCATTTGATCAAGAGCAATCTAATGTCTATTAGAGACCCGGCGCTTATTGGAGGCCCGGCGCTTATTTTCTAAACTACCCTTGACCCCCCCCCCCCCCCGGCGCTTATTGGAGACCCAGCGATTATTAGAGGAAATACGTACTGTTTTATGTATACCTTTTTACAGTAAATGGGAAATATTTTATTGTTTATAGATATACTTCCAACTGATTTTAACATAAACATGTAACCTTAGATCGAAACGAAACTATTCACTAGTGTATCATCCTCGCTAATTCATGAATAGGCCTATTCACAAAAAACCTTACAGAAAATGACAATCATCTCCCTCGATTATAAACCAAATAAGAACGTACGTATCACGTGTTTTGTCACTATTTGCGTGTATAAAACTAAAAAGGGGGGGGGGGTACTCCACAAAATCGAACTCTCCCGAATTGCTCAAAGGAACTTCTTCTGATACTCCACTACTGTGGCTGGAGTAAGACGGGGGGGGGGGGGGGCATCAGTAATGGAACCATTTCTAATATTAAAATTATCCCTGCATCGGCCGAGAAAGTTCATCTCGATTTTCCGACGTGATTTCCCCTTGTCAGTGATGCAGAAGGAGGGCCTGACAAGGACAGCTGCCTAGTCGTTCGGATGGGACGAAAAACCGAGGTCCCGTGTACACATTGGATTGCACGTAAAAGATCCCTTGGCAGTTTGAATTCGATAAAAGAGTAGGCCGTAGCGCCGCTGCCCGGGCAAAATTTCCCTCATAACACACTGTATGGCGTATGCCCGTCTTCAATTAGCTCAGGTTAAGTTGAAAAATTTCTGAAAAATGTCCGACTGAAGGGAAAGGCACGTGGTTTGAAGAAGGTAGTAATTTATACAATGTCGACAGTGAGTTACAAACATATATAAATTTCTTGGAGTGTAACGACTAATAGTAAGATATATAATTACATTTTCATTTTAGATTATGGAAATAAAAAACATATTGCATATTGTAAATATAGTTTTAAATGTTAAAGTGTTAAAATCTCATGGTATATTTTATGTATCTGTGCACGATTTCGAATATATTAGAGTTAATATCATCTGAGAGATCGGAGTTGCCATCTAAAATTGGTTCGCAACATTTTATTTTGTAGTGTTCTTTCGACCAGAGTAAGCAGTAAGCTTGACATGAAAAAAAAGGGTAATTATTGTCTGCGTTTGTAGAATACACCCCCTTTTCACTAAAAAAATGGTAAAGTGGTCGTTAAGTTATAGGTTTTAGAATTTATGGTACAATATTCCAAAGTTTAATTTTGCGGGTAAAGAAATTACAAGAATACGAATTGGTTTTACAAAATGGTAGATCGGGGCTCTGACTTTTATTACGACGATTAAAATATTCAGTAGTATCCTACTAACGCTTCAAAGTTTTTAAAGACTTCGAGGGACTCGCAACGCAGGGCCTTGGGGTAGGGGATACTCCAACACTGACAAGGGCCCCAAACGGAAGGAGGACGTATGGACCTGGCTTGGCTTAACGGCGCAAATGCCCGGGCAGGTGACTATACCTTTTTTCTTAATTCACCAAATTTTCAACAACAAAAATAAAGTGATCTGTCAGAATCCGATTCTAATCCTATCCATGCTACCCACATTCAGAAAAGGTCACCGGTTTTCTTATACTTTTGGATCAAGTAGGCCTAACAGGATATGTTTTTAATGAGTTTATATAAATAGGCTACCAACAAAATTGTTTTTAAAATTACTCGGTATGTACGGACGGTCCTCTCTACTGCTCGAGTCTCCGGGCCATTGCACAATTAATTGTCTCACGGGCCCTGCCCATGGATCCAAAACACCCAATAACTTGACATCAATATTGGTAATTCCTTTTCTTTTAAATTTTCTAGTAGTGTTTAACATCTGCTTCCACCGAGGGTGATATCACAGACAAGTTGTCTTATTAATTTGGGTAGGGACGTTGGTTGGGGGGAATGTTCCATAGCGCGTGCTCTCACAATTTTGTCATGGGTCTATTAACTGCCGTGCGTACGTGGTTTCGATTCCCCGGGTCCTCCGATTTCCTCCCACTGCTAAAAAGACCCCGCACAAGCGAATTAAAATTGAACCATAGAATTATGTTGATCCTGAAATTACGTACCTAGTTTGTGTCGAGTGGACGTTAAATCCCATTATTTCTCTCTTTAAAGTAATGATTGCACTAATTCTTGTTGGAAGAAATATAATATAAATAAATAAAGCATATATATCAGTGACGTTTATTTAATTATGCTGACAAATAAAACAAAAATACGAAAAAATAAATAAATTGAAATCGGAATTCTTGTGAAGACTGAACGGACCACTATCCTAAATGCTAATTAAAGTAAATTTTCTCAGTAGGCTATCTGTCAGCTGATATGATTGCCCTAGTCTCGGTAATTTTGATTGGTCCGTTGCACCCGATTGGATACAGAAAGTTGTCAAACATCTGATAAATAAATTCTAAACAGCATCAAAAACAATACCGTAGATCAATTTTAATTATGATATCCGATGCTGGATACCTTAATACCTTGTGGTATTGCGCAATATTTATTAAAAGTCCGACACGGAAGGGCCTTGACCCGTGTTTGATCTATGACCTTCTAAAATATTAACCAACCAAATCGACGATTACAAATAAGGTTGAGAGTGAGAATTCATGTTATTATTTTTCTTTTGTTCATCCTGTCATTTCATCGATGAAATCAGGATTAAATATTAGTTTGATGGCTTAAAAACATGAATAACCACAACCATTTTAATCACCACGTCAGGGCAAGATCAGAGGTATGTATTATGATGGTATAGGGGCAATGCAGACCAGCGAATGGCTTTGTTATGATTACACTGTTTTGGTATTTACCCTTGCAATGTTGAGTCGCTGCCTTCTTTCTTCGACAAAAGAGCCATGGTGTTTTGTTACTGTTAAACGCAAACCTCATTATCTGTGTATTAAACGCGTAAGATTTCCTGGTGGTAAGGGAACTAATTCACGGGAGGCATAAATGCATAGACAAAGGCGTTTTCTTTATTATTTATTTCCCGAATATTTCTTAATCAATCGCTGTGAACCCCCACTGGCCCAAGGCGGAACATGATGCGATGTTTTAGTTTACAAACATTAAAGGACCTAAGTCCGTAACTCAAAATCCTCGAAAATCTTGGACATGGAAAACACGAATTATTGGTCAATTTAAATTAACATTGATGTTGTGATCTTACCTGGAAAAGGTAGGCCTCTGATATCCAATATTTAAAACAAGATAAAAAGTTTACCGTTGGTACACGATTCGTGTACCACAGAGCGTTTCAGCGTCACTTGTAACAAGTGACAAGAAAGAACGAGGCTAGACATATTCAACAACTCCTGTTAAACTATGAGGCCATATCTTATCTGGTGGGCATGCGCAGTAGACTGGAATAACCAGACACTATAATTTCCTCTTTGGTTAAGACGCCTGCTGTATATCGCTGGACATCACTGATTTGAAATTAGAGTCAAAACGGAAACAATTTAATGTAAATCAGTTCATATACAATAAGATTATATTATTATATGCGTTGAGGACCATTAAGGTCAATTTCTAGGTCTGAAATGTTAGCGATTTAGCTCCTTTAAAGATTAACAAGCTTAGGGTTACTATTGTCTAGTACCTATCAGCTGTTAAAATTGCAATCATAGATTAGTGTAATCTAGTTTATGATTGATTATTATATAATAAACAGATCTAGAGTGAAGGGATTATTGTCACTCACTCTTGGTCCCTAGGTCTAATTCAGCAAGCAGGCAGGCCAATCATATTATATATACATGACATGTCTCATTGAAATTTGAAGGCTAATAGATAATGTTCCAAATGTAGCATCCAAACTCCCCCATCCTCTCCAAGTACGAAAACCTAGTTATTTAAAAAAAATCATATTAGGTTAATTTACAATTTTATAGTTAAGAAAGTGTGATAATTCATCTTCTGATACGGTAGCCTTGTTCTGATTCAAATTATTTCTGTATTAGACTTTATGGCATTATATGTGACAACGTTGTTCAGAGGTTGTATAAAGTCAGAAATAGGTCGGCTGTAGGTTGTTTTGCAACAAACTATTACGTTGTGACAACGTTGTGACCACAACCTGACGTTTTGATAACAAGAAAAAAGTAGTCATCGAATTTCGGGCCCTTTATTTTGTATACGCCCACATGGAAAGCCCTTGATCACTTAAACCAGCGGTCAGGGTCCGAGTATGACATTTTGATAACGTTGTGTTGACGTTGTCACAACGTTGTCACAACGTTGTCACAACGTTGTGACTACAACTTGCATATGACGTAAATACAACGTTGTATATTGGTCGAAAACACGTTGTACAACGTCGCAACCAATATTGACGTTGTCACAACGTTGCGTGCCCGCTGGGTTATGTAGGCTATTTATTAGTAAATTTATACCATATATGCTGTACTCCATATTGTGTCTGCACCACAAGTCTGGATTTCCAGTTGCGAAGATCATGTGCAAAAAACCCTGTAAACCACCAGCAAAAAAAAAAATAAATAACATTCACCCAATGAATAATGTTGTGATAGGCCTATGATATGACATTATGATAAAACAAAAACATATTGTAATAATAAATAATGCAGCATATCATACGAATGAGTAGAAAAAATAGATGTCCTCAATAAGAATAATTAAGTGATAATTTGTAAATCAATCATGACATTATTGTACCACTGATGTACTGTACATGGAGAATAGTAACGTGGATAAAATTGGTCAAATTAATGCAGGACGTATTCAAAGCAGGCAGATTGATTACCATATCTGAGTTACATTACAAATTAGAGAGTCAGTGATTTTTGAAGTAAACTTGTGCTACGAATACGATGTGATACTTTTGCTATCCTTTTCGATTCCAGGCTTGTACACTATGACAAGAAAATGAATGAAATTCTACTTTTCTGCCTGGACTGGTAAATGAAGTCTAGTGTATGGTGTGCTATGAGAGAATTTTGCCCAGACAGTGGCACTGTAGCCTACTCATATAAAATTCTGTATGTCAAGGGTTCTTGTACGTGTAAACAGGACCTCGGTTTTTATCTGATTCTAACAAATAGACCACTGTCCTTGCCAGGCCCTCCGGCCTGCACCACACTAACAAGATCAAGACGTGTAGGAAATCCCACGGAACTTTCCCAACCAAGACTAGGATTGAACCCCGGACCTACTGGTTGGTGAGCCAGTATGTTACTCATTGAGCCACCGTGGCTCCCACATGACAAGGAATACTGTCTCTGTTTTCATCTCACTGCCAAAGCCTCTCAAACACCAGTTTTTTGGAGAAGACATTTGCCCCCCCCTCTCTCTCTCTCTTTTCAATGGATTTAACTATCCAATCATTTGATTTATGACATCTAATTTTTAAAAATATAATTAGCAAGGAATTCCTATATCGCTCAGGTCACTCTTAGAGACTTTGATAGTGATTTTCATTGTGACTTTAATGGAAAAACCCAACAATTTCTTTTCAACAAATGAAATAGTATCTGAGGAAATGCAATGAGATACTGGAAGTTATTCTCACTTGTCCCTTAATACATGTACTTTCACCCACTGAAACATATGCAATTTATTTTCCTCTTCCTCTCATACAAATAAACTTCCTCACATTAAGCCTATTACAGAGCTAACAGGAGGATTGAAAATTTGTGTCGCTTTTGCATTGTTCGTACTTCATATTTTGAAGCAAGAGCCTCACCAAGAATGTGAGCACTGTCAAGTTCCCATGATAATAAAGGATAATTTTATGAAATTTAAAGGGACTATCCCGGTTTGAACAGAGTCTCAAAAAATAAAGTCTGATGACTTATGAATGTAAAGCCCAAACCATAGAGGAATGGTGTATTTACCCCGTCTCAAAATTTCAGCAAAAACTATTGAGTCATTTTTAAGGGATTTTAACTCAAAATTAAGCAGTTTTATTCTTCAAAATATTATCAGGATTGGCCCTTTAAGTCTCTCCAGGATACATCTTATCTATTAAAAGAACCATTGACATAATCAATCATGGCACAATTTATTTGCACAATTGATTTTATATGCCAGACTTTTCAAAAAGGATGGACTTTTATTATAAATTCAGCACATATATTGTTAAGCAGATATAACTTCAAATTAATTTATGTTAAAGGGTGAAGTGCTGTTACTAATGTGACAAAATTTCTGGACATTCTGAAGTTATTGAAAATGAATGAAAAAAAAGAAATATTATTCTTTATTATACATGTTGTTGTTGTTAGCCCTACATTGTACCTATCTGGGTAGTGAGGTGGCATCCGTGTGCAATAATGCTTGTTCTTTTGTTGACACTCATGCGGCTAATGAAATGATCCGATTAAGTCCATTGATTTTCAACGATTTTTGATAATTACTGTCAGAGTTCTTACCCTGATCAATTTGAAAAATCTTGTGGACACTCTAGTTAAATGCCTTCATGTAAGGTTTAGATAAAGAGCTGGATGTTCTTCCTATGATAGTCCCAAAATAGGTAATGAAAAATAAATATAGGCCTATTGAAAAATTCAGTCCAATTACGTTATTCTGAGCTAATTTATGAGCATTTAAAAATTTGACAACATATCATAGTCTTGATTGCCAATCATCATGGGTTATAGGTATTTACATATATTCAGTAATCTTGGCTTGTAATTTTATATAACTTGGTCTAATAATTGTTGTCGCCCACCAACCTTTCGAAGAACGTGGGGGGACTATTTAAATGGGTTCGTCTGTCTGTCACACTTTTTGGGACACAATAACCCTCTTTCTACTAATTGAGCTTGGTGTAGGTGTTTATGTAAGCGGAGATAAGCAATTTGATTGGTTGATGCTTTTGAACACGATAACTTTAGTTCTAATTAAGTGAGACTAATGAAACCTGGTGTATAGTTTCATTACATCAATACCTTCGATTAGAGCATTTTCTGCTCCGGGTAAACAGAGTGATAAGCAATTTGATTGGCCGAGACTTTAGACCACAATAACTCCCCTTCTAATTGACCTAAGCTAGGATGTTCAAACTTACTTAGTGTAGGTGTTTATTAGGTCAGTGCCTGTTGAAAGTCGAAGATTGAGCATATTCTGCTTAGGGTAAGCAAAGATAAGCAATTCGATAGGTTGATGCTTTTGGGCACTATAACTTTAGTTCTAATAAAGTGAGAGTGATAAAACTGGATTCGATAATAAGCATGTTCTGCTCAGGGTGAGCAGAGCGATAAGAAATTTGATTGGTCAAGACTTTGAAACACAATTACTCTGCTTTTAATTGAGGTAGAATTTTCAAACTTGGTATAGACATTCATTAGGTGAATGCCTTGATGGAGATCGATGATGAACATTGTCTGCTTAATTACGGTTAGCAGAGATAAGCAATCTGATTGGTTGATGCTTTGGGGCACGATAACTTTAGTTCTTATTAAGTGAGAGTGAGGAAACTTTGTGTATAGCTTTATTACGTAAATACCTTCTATAACTATAAGTTCTATAATAAACATTTTCTGCTGAGGGTGAGCAGAGCAATAAGCTGATTGGTCTAGACTTTGGAACACAGTAACTCTTCTTATTAAGGTAGAATTTTCAAACTTGGTGTAATAATAATTATAATAATAATGAACATTTATATAGCGCTATTCCACACTGACTCTATGCTCGTAGCGCAATTTAATTTAGTTTTCTACAATTCTAGCCACATTTAAAACATAGTGTTGGAACAGATAAGTCTTCAGTGATGATTCAAGGGTTGATAGGGTTGGGCACTCATTCAAATGAGTAGGCAGATTATTCTAATGTGAAGTTGCCAAATATGAAAATAATTTTGCTGCAAAAGTTTTTAAATTGTAAGTTGGTAACTGTAGCTGAAAGTTCATTAGGTGAATGCCTTGAAGGAGTTCGATGATGAACATTTTCTGCTTATGGTAAGCAGAGATAAGCAATCTGATTGGTTGATGCTTTGGGGCGCTATAAATGAAGTGAGAGTGATGAAACTCATAATATAGATTCATTATATATTTACCTTACATTCGATGGTGCAAATTTTCTGCTTTGACTAAGGAGCAATAAATCAGCAATTTGATTGGTCAAGACTTTGGAACAACAACTCTACTTTTAATTTGGGTAGAATGTTTAAACTTAATGTTATTAAGTGAATGTCTTGACCAAGTTCAATGATTAACATTTTCAGCTAAAGCAAAGCAAAACTAATCAATTTCATTTGTCGATGCTTTTGGACATGATAATCTTAGAGAGTGATGAAACTTGGTGTCTAATTTGATTGCTTGATGCATTTGAAAAAAATAGATGTGCGATTAATTAATATGTGTCATCTATTTTGGGATTTCGGCGGGGGACATTAGCCTCACTGTTGACTTGGTTTTTTTTTTTAAGGTTAATCATCACACTGTGTATGAAGATGATGCTCCTATTAATAAAAAACTACCAAAGGAACTCTTACTAAGGTATGTTATCGAAACGTGAAAAGTATGTTCAAATTGTAATGATGGATTAGCACTTTGCTGCACATCTTTTTTGCTGACTAAAAATATTATTTTTTATTCAATACATTTAAAATACAAAATTCCATCGGGTTATGGTTAAATTGAATTGTTTCCAAAATTTGAGGCAACTCTGTCAGTCCCTAGCTGAGATATAAAGACAAACTGACAAATTTTAACTTTCAACTTAAAAGAGTCATACAAACCTTTTTGTGCTTTTCATTAAGTACAAGGGATTTCAGTAACAATTTGAATCTACAGTTGTTGGAATAAAACATTTTTCCAATTAATTACATTCTTTGCATGAGAGGGCTAATAAAATCATATAATGAAATATTACATTTTACGTATCTACATGTGTCTTATGTAACCGATTATCAAAGTCTAGAGTTGTGATTTGTTGTTAAAAATAGATAAACATGTATGTTGTGATATTAAGTCAACACATTGTAATGTATAATTATCTAGAACCTTGAAAAGCTGACATGAAAAGTTACCTAACTAGAAATGGACAAAACAAGTAAATCAAATGCAATGGAGAAGGATCAATATCCCTTTCAAAGAAATAATTATGAATCATCTGAAATTTAAATTACCTTATTCAAAATAACTTAAGGCAAATTAAATTATAGAAATTTTGAGTACTGACCTACTTTGACATGAACTGAAGTAACAAATTATCCACAAAAAAATTAAATGTCATAGTTGCTACTTCGTTGTTGTATTGTGAATGTTGTGACAATATTTAATTATTTTTGATGGTTTAATACATGTACATGCTAAAATGTACTCAAATCGATTACTTAACAAATATATATTTAAGAAACTAAATCAAAATATAAATGGTAGATAATCATTTTCTGAGGATGCCAGATGTTGAACATTTTCGTATGCTCACAGGTGGATGTATATTGTCGTTGCCCCTGTCCATCCGGATGGGGGGGGGCTGGGATGGCCAAGCGGTCTAGAGTGCCAGGCGTTGTCCTCTAGCTGGCCGGCCACCTCTGGCTTGCGGCTGTGGTTTCGAGCCCTGGTGAGAGCGTATGTGGCATGGAGATAGGGGGCCTTCTCAACCTCGTGGGTTTACTCCGGAGACTCCGGTTTCCTCCCACTGCTAAAGACCCCTACGCACAAGCAAATTATTGAAATAATATTGAACCATATGTTAGTCCCGAAATGACCTAGTTGTGTTGAGTGGACGTTAAACCCCATTTCTCTCTCTCTCTCCGTCCGGATGGCAGTCTACTATTTGTTTGTGTTCACTCCACAGGTCACATATTTTATCCGATTTTAACAAAACATAAAATATAGGTTTATCCCCCAAAGATTTTAGGTTGTTTTCAAAATTGGCATGTATTGGACAGTAAATTCACGGATTACAACCTCTGATTGTGGATACTCTAGAGGTCACAATATTTATCCGATTTTGATTAAACTTATGTTTATAATCAAAATGTATGTTTATAATCCAAAGATCTCGGTTCCTGTCAATATTCACACATTTTGGACAGTAACTTCCCGGATAATGGCCCGAGATTGTACGAACAATCAAGTTTTTGACTAAGTGGTCCCTCTGAAGACCACAGTCTTTATCCGATTTAATAAAAAATGTTTGAATATATCACCATTACACTATAAATTATAATTTTGTTTTAGCATGAATTTCGTAAATATCAGACTGGAACTGTTGTAAAACAGACTGCTCCTCATACGCAAAGAGTGTAAAAGTATTGATGTTTATATCACATAAAATCTCAGTTCCTTTCGCTAATCGCCCATAATATTGAAACATTAATTTCTTGATTATGGCCCCTGATTGTTTGGAAAAATCACGCTTTTACCTTTGAACCCGCAACAAGTCACAATGTGTATTAAATTTTAAAAAACATTTTAATATCATCCCCATCACACCCTAATCAGGCCTGATGAACCTTGGGGGGGGGGTGCAAGACTCAGTATTGGGAGGCAGCCCCCCCCCCCCACACCTGGCTACGGGCCTGAAAGAAATAGTGTAAAAGTATGTAATACCAAGGTAGTGGACCCTCTAGTCCAATTTTTATTGCATTGCGATGAAACTTAAAAAGCATGTTATAACCGAATGTTCTTAGTTCCTTTCGATAATTGTGCTTATGGGGCTGCCTCTTCTTGTATTATGGTCCCTGATTGCACTAAAAAAAAATGTAAATATCACCTGTTTAGCTTGTGCTCCCTCTAGATTTTATCCGATTTTTAAAAAAAACAAACAATGTTACAGTCTTGTTTGACAAAATGGCTCAAATAGTGTAAAAGTATGTAATACCAAGCTGGTCACAATTTTAATCCGATTTTGATGAAACTTAAAATAATTTTATATCCGAAAGATCCCAGTTCCCCTCAATATTCGTTCATATCAATCTGTATCTTCCTGGATTATGACCCATAATTGTACAAAAAATCACATTTTTTTTTAGCTCATTCCATCTCTTGCAAAATATGGGCGTATCTTGCGTTGCAACCACTTGATATTTTCCAACATCAGTATCATCAATTTTGATAGGATGTTGGTACATCTCTTGAAAATGTATGTGTATCTTGTATGGCAACTGCTAGGGTGATTGGAGCTAAAGGATATTGAATGTGATCCCTGCACGGTGTATCATGGAATACAAATCTGTAGTGTGATTCCATTTTTATTTTTCAGAATTTTTTCCTTCTTAGATGTTGTGTCACTGTGTAGGTGCGCTCAAGTATCCAAGGTAACTGAATAATTATAATTTATATACCAGTTAAATTCTGAATCAGAACTTTTATTTTCTTTCCTGGCAGTCTGCCATGATACATAATTTAAAATGCAAGATTTTCTGTCCATAAATTCTCAGTGATTCATTTGAATACAATTTTTTTTACAAATAAAAATTAAATGATTATCATTGAGTCATCTCGTTACTTAAAACCATTTCCAGCCTGAATAAAAGGATTATTGAGGTGGCCTGTAATTGTGGAAGGACACATTATAATTCAATTTGTCGATTGTGTGGTCCTTAAAAATTTAAATGTGTACCAACAGATCATTTATTTGTTCTTTTAGTTTTGGAATATCTTGGCATTAGATGGAAGCAATTGGCAGAGGGTTGATTTATTTGACTTTCAAAAGGATGTTGAGGTAGGCAATATAAAATGGTGTACATGTATGTAGTAAGTTGCAAGAAATATCTTCTTATCAGTTGTTGAAAAAGAATTGAGATAAATGAACAGTCCCAGATTTCACATGGTAAACGTCAGTAAAGTACACTTTAAGATATATTACGTAAGATTTAGGTAAAAAGTTTACAGTTCTCACTACCGGTATAGTTTAAAAATAGATAATGAAAAATGAATATATTGAAAATTTCAGTAAAATGACTTAATTTTGAGTGAAGCTATGGCTGTTTTGAGAATAGTGGAGTCTTGATTGTCATTACTACTGTTGTTACGATATCAAACAATGTCTTGATTCTCAATTCTATTTTACTGTATGGTTCTCTAAATAAGTTTTCTGGGGAACAATAATTTCTAGTCTAAAGGCTGTTTATTGTTAATTTCTTTTTTTTATCAGGGTCCTGTTGTGGTGAACATATCAGAGAGATGTGGAGGATTTCTCAAGTCACTTAGTTTACGTGGCTGTCAGTCTATAACAGACAAAGCATTACAGTATGTACATTTCATACATTTAAAGACCATGTAAGACAAATACTCTTAATTGAATGTGCTTATAGACCATAGTTACTACATGTATATCCATTTTACACCAAGTTTAGATTGTAAAATGTACCCTTTAAGTTTTGATAAATATAGAACTATGATATTTTTTTTAGATACAGTAATGTATTTGAAAGCTGACATTTATTTTCCTATTTCTATAAAGAATGTATTACAATTGTTAATTTTTTTCTGTTTTAGGATATTTGCAGAATCTTGTAGAAATATTGAAGTACTTAATTTAAACAATTGTAAGAAAATCTCAGATTTGTAAGTATATTAATCACAAGAAACTTCTGAGATAAACTGTTATAAAATTCTCTATTTTAAAATAAGTTCAGGGCTTAAACTAAGTTAAAGATGTATTATGTAAGATTTAGACAAAGAGTTCTAAGTATAATATTTAAAAAATAGATATAGAAAAGTTAATACTTTCATTCAATTAACTTTATTGTGAGCAAAGTTATGGGTGTTTGTAGCTTAGACAAGATCCTAGCGTAGATTTTTTATGATGTCTATGTCTAGATTATTCATTTTACCATTAAATTTTGGTGTTATTCCCAGTAATCCATTTAAATCTTGGCCATCCAATACTATAGAGAGTTGATTATGGGCTTTATTCTTTATTTAGTTTATATAAAGTTTGAAGCCAAAATAAAGACCTGCAAATTTATCTCTTACATAATGCATCTTTAAAGGCAATATATTCAGTGTTACATTTTAATTTTCTGTTTTGTTGAACTGAAATTTTAAAAGTAGTTAATTTAACAAAAATGTCGCGAGATGGATGTGCATCAAACAATCCAGAAGAATTTATTTGTTTCATTTCTTAATTTTTTTTACAGAACATGTGAAAGTTTAGGACATTACAGTAAGAAACTACTAGTGCTAGATTTAAGTTCTTGTTCAGAAGTAACAAATAATTCATTGAAGGCACTGAGGTCGGTTATTTTGAACCAGTTCTTTTTATTTCCAGAAATAATAATTGTAATTACATCCTGATCTCACTTAGACAAAAAGTGAAGTTCAAATATTTTAAGATTAACATGCATTACTACAGATACTATAGATTATTAATTCAAAGATTTGAAGTTTAAAATTCAGTAGTCCTTTGATAGATTATTAATTCAAATGAAATATAGTTTAATGTCCTACTTTCTGTATGAACCAGGATAATGGAGATGAGCTTGAATGTTTTGAATTCATGTTCAGGCTGCTGCCCTGACCTACACCTTTAGAAAATACAAAATACATATATACTAATATGGTGTGAAATTAAACCATAAGAAATTTGTTTGAATATTTTTGTAATTATTTTAGTGAGGGATGTAAATTATTAACGTATCTAGACATATCATGGTGTACAGAAATATCTAATGGTGGGGTGGAAGCCTTGGCTAAAGGTTGTCCTAAACTCTCAACTTTTATCAGTCAAGGTTGTCAACAGGTAGTTATGATTTGTCTTGTATATTTCTAATCACCATCTTCTTGTGGAATGACATTATTATGTACATTTTGATTGTTTGCTTGATTAATGTCTGAGTGGTCAAATAAGTGCTCTTCAGATGATGAAGTATGTCATCAATGCAAAAGTTGTGGTTTTCTCTTAAATTGTCAGGTTTCCTCGTTCTGCTAAACACATGTACACAAGCAAACAGTTGAAATAAAGATATACCATATTATGTTACACCAACAATGACTTAGTTTTTTTCCCTTCTGTGATTATTCATCAATTTCTGCTTAAGTAATGATCAAGGTCACCAAGTATAATATGTTGATCGCATATTGAAGGAGAAATGTTCTGCATATTTTAGTATAAGAAACTGATAAATATATAATGTATCTGATATTGTTGTTTTCATCTTGAAAGTTATTTAAAAATTATCACATATAGGCCTCACCAATTTGAACGTGTTCTTCCTAAAAAACAACTATTAGATTTTTACTTCTCATTGGTTCAGGCAAAAAAATAATTTAAAATGAAAAAGTACCTGGTAGCTCTTCTAAAATCTAGGGGTTGGATGGCTGAATTGCTGAATGGTTAGCACGTGCGTGCTGTATCATAAAGCCTGTCATTGTGCCAACTGGCGTGGTTTCGAATCCCCGGTTGTATGTGACAAGGAGTAGGGTTGACTGTCCAAACTCGTGGGTTTTCTCAGGGTCCACCATTTTTCTCCCACTGCTAAAGACCCCTACGTGCAAGAGAATTATTTCAATAAAATTAAACCATATGTTAGTCCCAAAATTACCTAGTTTGTGTCGAGTGGAGGTTAAAACTCATTTCGCTCTCTCTCTCTTCTAAAATCTTTCAGTTACAAATGTTAAGTGAGACTTAAGTGTCGTTTTATTTATCAAGACTCCAAAAAACTAGAAATGAATTTGGTTTAGCCTGTTTGTTTACTATGATAATGAGGATCATTAACTACTTATACATGTATGAGATAGGATATCTTTAAAAATGAGGTTATGTGTCTTTATGTTTACAATGTTTTTGATGTTATGTACTTATAGATAACAGATGCAGGTATAGTAGCATTAGCTGAAAACTGTGACAATTTGAAAAGATTGAAACTACTAGGATGTCAGGTAAGAAAACATAAATTATATATTGGTGAGAAAAAATTTAACTATTCTATTTTAAGTTTAGTATTATGCACTGGGCTCAGTATGTCTGCCAAATACTGACACTTGTTTTTTTATATAGCTAAATAAATATTGATTTGTTTAGATTAATCACTTAAACATACATTATGCAAGAGCTTAATCTGCCAATTTGCAAGTCTTTGTTTAGGCCTGAAATGTTATTTAAATTATTAATTAAATATTAATTAACTGATATAGACCATAATCAACTCTCTATGTCATTGCTAGCCTGCAATATTTACTGGATTAGAACCCAGTCTGCTGCTGCTGATTAAATAAAAATGTTTTTTTTACCTTACTAACTTTAGTAATGATGTTCGAGGCTAGGCCCAAACTTCAATCGTTGAATACTTGGTTCAGGGTGGATCAATCTGGCTGAAATTTTCAGCAAATTTCCTTTACATTATCTATCTTTTCACTATTATAGTGACAACTGCCAGTTCTGTTTCTAATCTCCCATAATGTATCTGTAAAACATAGTTAGTTTTTTTAAATCAAATCTTCGTTAAACTCTAAACAATGTAGTAGATTCTGTACGTTTAAAGAAAAGTTCTGATTTTCTTGTGAATATCATTTGCTTTCTTCTATTTCAGCAAATAACTGATGATTGTTTGAGTATAGTAGGACAAAAATGTCATAATTTAAATAATGTTTGTGTGTCAAATTGTCCGCGATTAACAGATACTACACTAGTGGCGCTTGGCGCCGGATGTGTTGACCTTAAGTAAGTAAAAAATATTTAGTTCTCTCTTGTATTTACTTAGTTCTGATCAGTGCATTCATAAGTTAAAAATTCTATTATACATAATTTGCTTTAAGTTAGTTATTTGGTGGGGGGGGGGCGTATGGTCGAAGGGGTAAAATTCAAATCATGAGGTCAGTGAATAAATTGGGTGGTGTGGTTTTCATCCCACACAATATTTCCTCCCCTATTTAAATACCATGTAGCATGATGTGTTGGTCCCAAGGTGACTTAGATAGTATTGAGTGGATGTTTAAACCAATTTCTCTCTCTCTCTCTCTCTCTTCTCTCTCTCTCTCTCTCTCTCTCTCTATCTATCTAGTTAGCCAGTTGAGCTAATGTTTTATGTAAATTTTATACATGTAATATAATAGTTTTATTATTGAGTTATTGATTATTTAAAGAGTATTGGAAGTAGCTGGTTGTACTCATTTAACAGATAATGGATTCCAAACTTTAGCTAGAGTAAGTGAGGATTTATTTTCTTAAGAAGAAATATAATGTGTAAGCCTTATATATATACATGTAGTATGTATTTAAAAAAAGAGAGAAAATCTAGGACACTGTGCAAATTTTTGTTTTTCCCTTCTCATACCTAACAAAGTCCTTCCATCCCTGTTTTGCTTCCAAACCATATCTCATAAATTGTTCAAGAAAAATCAAATTTAATCATTTTTTAGTTTTCATTTATTTTGTATACAAGGCAGCAGTATGTTTTAATTTTACATAGGGTGCTACCCTATATGTAGCATTGTTCTTAAAATATGATGATATATAGTATAACTGGGTATTAACTATAAATTAACACAAGTAGAAAGTTATTAGCACATGATTTGTGTTAATCTACGTGATATTTTATCACGGGCAGTATATAAAAAAGAAAAGTAAAAAGTCATTTGAATGCATGATTTTGCACTCTTTTAAAAGGTTGGATCTATTTACCAAGGCCACCTGCAAATTTTCTCAAAGTCCCAGGATGTAAACAGTGTTAAGGCATGTGATTGTTGCCGCGGATTGTGATTAGGGTTAGCAATAGCCCTGTTTACATCTTGTGACTGAGGAAATCTTGATCCAACATACATGTATTTTATATCTATTGAAATACTTACACATTGATATATTTTTAGACATGCACAAAATTAGAAAAGATGGATCTGGAAGAATGCATACAGGTATAGATTTGTATTTTAGTTTTGTTATGACAATAACTTGTGACTTCTCGAATTTAAAGGAGACAGCTGAATCATTGTCAGTTACCAGTGATGTTATTTTACTTGCAGTGGCAGAGCAAGTTAAACCATGACTCATAATTCTGGAAAAATTATACTAGATCCAATTTTCAACAGTAATGTTAACTTACTTTTTGACAGTAATGGTAGCTCACCTTTTTCTATATGGTTACACAGATAATGTATGAAAATGCTTCACCTTTTGTGAAAGCTAGATTTTTAATGCCACATTACTTTCATAGTTCTTTAATATTGAACTATCATTTAAAGTCAATTGTGCAATTCACATGATATTTTTGTTTTGTAGATAACTGATTCTACGCTTGCTCATCTAGCAACTTATTGTACTAAACTTTCAAACCTTGTAAGTAAAACTTTACTATTTTTGAAATCAACAGATATATGTGAAGAATATTAAAGAGGCGTTATCATAAGTCTAGATTTTCGATAAGCAGATTTTCTAGTGAGAGTCATACTAAATTCCATGAGAACAACTATGAAATATGTGGGCCTTAAATTCAAAAAGATATAAAGACGTTGATATGTCAACAATGGATTAACATAAATGTCAAAGCTTTTGCATACAAACAATAACATTGAAGTGTTAAGTTTCTTATTATAATGATTTCCCCCCACTGCTTAAGACCCCTATGCGCAAGCGAATTATTGAAATAAAATGAAAACATGTGAGTCCCAAATTAACCTAGTTTTTATGACCAGTGGACATTAAACTCCATATCTCTCTCTCTCTTGTAGAAAAAGGAATCCGGAGATTGTTTGAAAGAATTCCACTACTTGACAATCCAATGGTTCCCTTATAGTCAGATATTAACTCTAACTCTAATAAATTGGTCTTTAAAATTGAGAAAACTTGTAATGAATATATTTTCAGAGTCTTTCTCATTGTGAGCTAATAACAGATGAAGGTATTAGACATATAGGATCTGGAGCCTGTTCTACAGAATATTTACAAGTACTCGAACTAGATAATTGTCCCTTGATAACTGATGCCTCACTAGATCATTTAATGGGATGTCAGGGATTAGAACGTATAGAATTATATGATTGCCAATTAATAACTCGAGCTGGAATACGCAGATTAAGGGTAAGTCGTATAAATTTTAAAAACCCTATAAGATGTGTGGCTACAAAACATTCAGAATGATTTTTAGATACTTGTTGCTCCACCTTAGGTTAGAAATGGCAATGCCCTTAACACCATTTCTGGTATCTTCAGAATGTTTAAGTCTGAAAATGTCATTTATCTTGAAAGCAGTTTTCACACTTTTGTTATTTGAAATAATAAGAAACAATCTCAATACAACAAATAATGAAGTAATGGATATGGCATACTGGAAACAAGGTGGAAACCTTGATGCTAGTCATCTACCCGTCACACTTTTGTGGATACAATAACTCTTTAAATTGAGGTCAAATGTTTAAAATTGGTGTTCATTGGGTGAATGCCTTGATGGAGATTGAAGATGAGCATTTTCCACTTAAGTTAAGCAGAGATAAGCCGTTTGATTTGCAGATGCTTTGTGGCATAATAACTTTGGTTCTATTTTAGTTAGAGTGATGAAACTTGGTGTATATTTTCATGACATGTTTGATAATGAGCATTTTCTGCTCAGGGTAAGCAGAGCGATAAGCAATTTGATTGGTCGAGACCTTTGGATTTGGAACCCAATAACTTTGATTCTAATTGAGTAAGAGTGGTGAAACTTTGTGTACAGTTTCATTATATCATCAATGCACTGACAAAGTTCAATGATTTGCATTTTCTGCTTAGCCTAAGAAGAGTCTTCAGTCTAATTGGTCAAGACTTTGCAACACAACAACTCTCCTTCTAACTGAGGTAGAATGTTCAGGTATAGGTGTCTATTAGGTGAATGCCTTGACAGAGTTCAATTATTAATATTTTCTGCTAAAGGTAGCCAGAGCTAAGCAATTCCACAACTATTGATTCTAATTGATGGAGAGTGATGAAATGTCGTTTCACTACCACCAGGTACTTCAAAACCTTGACTGAGTTCAATCGTGAACAGTTTCTGTGTAGACTAAGTATAGATAATCAGTTTGATTGCTTGAGGCTTTTCAAATAGATACATGAGCATTAAATTAATATATCATATGTCATCTATTTATTTTGGTATTTCAGCGATGGACATCCGCCATGACTTGTTCTTTTAAAGCAGTGTCAATACCTTGATATTATTGCAGCATCTCTGATCAGACTTTAATTTTGTATCTTTAAATATTTACTGAAAATATTTTTTTTATTTTTAGTCTCACCTACCAGATATCCGAGTTCATGCATATTTTGCTCCTGTAACACCACCGCCTTCTGTTGGTGGAGGTCGGCAACGATATTGCAAATGTTGTGCTATTCTTTGACGAAAAGTACTGGCAGCGGAGTATTCCCTGTTCAAATTCCACATTGCTTCAGCCATTCTTGGAATTGGTAACTTGTTTTGCCAACACATTGGACCAAACATTACAGTGTGAACTCTCCATTTGTGCTTTCTTCGTGATTCTTTTCTTTTCTCATGTCAGCTATGAAGATCCGACCTCCCCTGGTGGCACAGTTTGTGGTTAGAGTACTACTGTATACCTACACCTGTAGAATGTAAAACAATGTTTGTCCAATGATTGCAGTGATTACGAGTTATTTATTCAGATTATGTGGTGACATTAAACTAAGACTGTTAGAAAATTCATTTAATTTTGTAAGTCGAATGAAAAGTTGTTGATATATGTGTATATATTAAAAAACAGAATGACTATTATTATTATCAACATGCATACAATTTTGGGGAATTTTGTTATAGAATCGATAAGAAGTTGTTACAATGATAAAGTAGAAAAGAATAACATAGAATATCATTCGGCAAACCTCGATAGATTCTACGCATCTTAATCTTGGCTGTACAACCATTTCCGCCATATTTGATCTATTTCAATGGTTCCGAATGCAAAAAATGGCTACCCCCATAGAGATTTCTGTAGTGAGTGCATTATATCAACAAACGTCACGTTTGGCATTGTGTTTGAGGAATTACCAGGGAATCTTATCAAACCAGCAGCCTTGAAACAATATATCTGCTTATTTAGGTATAAGCACTCTACAAAAGACGCAATTTGGGACTTTTTTGTAAAAGCGACACGTTTTCCTGTTTGAAGTAAACCGGTAGCTGCATCACGAATGTATGGTCGAAGGTACATATCACATACCGTTGAGTCTAGATGTAGTGTACCGGAATCTGTAAAGATTTGCCGAGTGATAGAATATAAATATAGGTAAAGTCTGTGATAAAAGGAATAAATAAAATATTCTCTCCATGATTGAAGACAGAAACAAAAAGTAGAATTACCAAAAGTTGTTTTAGTAGATGTTTTTATATTTTTGTTCATTCCTTATTTTCAACAAAATTATTTTATATCGATAAATTAATTTAATTTTTTATTTCACTGGACTATATCTCAAAAAAGTAAATCAAGATCAATTTTATGAATTTGCAATCTTTATTTAAATTGAAATTTGATTTAGATTTTAAATCATTTTAAGCATCAAGAAATGGTCTCTGCAAAACTGAAACACTAAATCGTAACCAATTTTATACTTTTACACTAATACAAAACTTTCTGCTTAATGCCATTCTAACATTTCATTCAGGGCTCACACTGGCTTTCAATTTTTTTCCGACAAAATAAATTCTAATTTTCATGTAAAACAATGATGATATTTTTTTTCCGCCAACTTGAATATTTTATCCGCCAAACTATATGATAAAAACAACACATATTGTAATAATATACAACAATTTCTTAAACAACAATATGTTTACAATATACAAAATTCTTCTTTGCTTCACATTAGCCCAATTGGAAAAGAATTTATGGAGATCCGGTTTATTTTTAGTTAGAGTAATGGGCATCAAATTTGAGAGATGTAAAACTATTGCTGACTTTCGAATTTTCACATATTGAACAAAACATTGTCTGAGTGTATAAGTCAAATCTGAGCCAAGGATTGCCAAATTTCCAGTTTTCTTTGAATTTACGTTTCGCGTGTACAATAGGCCTATTGCTGATTTCTGGTACCGTCACGGTATCAGCATCTGAATCATTAATCGTACTTCATAGTGTCAATTTCATTTCGTCAACGATAGACTCTTTGTTAACTTTAGAACACTTCGGCGGCGGTAAGGAAAAAAAAACGCTGACAGTTTTCTTACTCCAGAATTGTCGCTATTCAACTCGCTCTTTCGTTTTCGACCCATGATTTAAAATAATAATTTCCAATTAGCCATGCTGTTATACACATGTCATATGAATCCACAGTAAACGAAAATCAACGATCGGCCATTTTGATTACTTCCCATTGTTTTAATTATGCAACAGCAATAGGCTAGTCACCTCTAATCTTTTTGTTAAGGGTAATTAATATGATGAGTACTGCTTGATATAGGCTTTATTATCGGCAATTATCAATCAGTTGAAACCATTAATCCCAGACAATTGTTTAGAACTTATGACACGTTAGGGATTATGAGCAACTTGATTGATTTATAGTATGCCGCTATGGTCAATCAAGGATAAATATGATTCGAATTTTAAGAATTTTTTTTCGCCAAGTCAAAAAAAGAATCGCCAGTACCCCAAAACTTTATCACCAAAGTTATCGCCAAGTAGAAAATTTAATCGCCACTCTCATAATTTTATCGCAAATTGCAACTTTGGCAAGCCACAGTGTGAGCCCTGATTTCATTATTTAAGTCTGCCACAGACCTATTTGTCAGGAATTCAAATATGATTTTCATCCTGAAAGTTTGTTGGCATCTATATACTGTAGTATAAAGTTTATAAACCATAAACTGAAATTGACCTGGGAAACCATAATTAACCCTTTTTAACCTGTAAATGTTATTTTTCCATTAATCAGAAATGTCAAACTAATCCTATAACTTGTATTATGTTCAGGTTAATTGAATTATGTGAGGAATCAAAGGGTTAATAAACCTTGGTCCTGTTGCATGTAATATGTTACAGAACATGACTATTCAGTAGAGCTGTTTGGTTGATTAACATATGGGCATAAGTTGTGTGTATGCTCTCTCTGCATTAGAGATCTTGTAGGATTTATAAAATTAGGAATAGCAAATTGTTTTATTGTCTAAAGAAATAGATATAACATAATGGTGTAGTGTAACTACATTTTATATACCCCATGTTGTATACAGAAAACATAACTATCTCTTTGTGTTTTATTGGACCATTCGTAGAACATGGGCTATATAGAATCTAGTTGTACTGTAAGTTAAATTTATATCATGGATTTCTTTTTTAAATAACGCCAGAAAATAAAAAATCTCTGGATTTGTTAAGTTATTTGTTATGGGTGAATCTTCATTTGTTTGATATTTTAAAAGAAAACAACAGGGGTTTTGCGAGTTATGAATGAACTGCACTTCAGAAATGATTAATCTGATAAACGTGTTCTGAGTTATGGATGATTTGTTTTGAATTATTTATCTATATAATCAGATATATATGTTGATGCATGGTTTTTGTTCATATGTAGGACAAAAGAGATAGATTGTGCAATTTTGACTGGACTTCTTTTTAAAGCACTTAAAGTGCAACATATTTCATCTACAAAAAGAATGATTTTTTACTTTTTTTTGATACATCAATACATAGTTATGTATTAGTGATGTGGACTGACGGACATAAACAGTAAAAACAATTGTGAGAAAAAATTGTGTTCATGACCACGATGTTACTGTAGATATTTTTTATTTTCATGAAAGCTTATATTAATATTAATTGGATTGTAATGCACATTCCTGGGAGCAAAAGTCATATAGACTTTAAATAATTACATAATGATTAAATTCCTATTCATACAGGAGTATGTAACAACCTGGACTTTAGCCATTTATTTATTAACATTGAATTAAGAATAAGTTTTGTATTAAAAATATGTAATTTATAAATTGTATGTACCACAGCGCCTACAAATTGTCGGCCGTCATTTCATCATGGCTATCTTTTTAATATCAACTTTATAATTATATACATCTTGTAAGTCTTTTATATCTTTTTAGCCGTCTGTCATTAGTAGAAAGATAACTCTATTTATAGGCTACTCAAGGCTTTTATTTTGTGTGTTTTTTGTTTTCATTCGCTTGTTTATTATTTAATGTATGGTAGTTAATATGTTACACTGTGATATAGTTAAAATATGATATTATTTTGCGATGTTTGTTTAGTTATTGTAGTCACTTTAGAAATAATTTACTTATAAAGTTCATTTCATTACGGCAATGTTTGCAAAGCTGGTCTTCGTAGACCTTTTTGATTATTCAGTTTGACCATATTCATACATTGTTATGGAACGCTGTTATGGAACTACTGCACTCCATACATTATTATCATTCTATAAATTTTGAAATGTTATTCTTTTTTAGGTTAAATTCATCTTCAATTACCTCTGGCTAGCATAACTATTCACCTTTTCGTTGATGGTGAACTTGTTCTTATAAATCAAATCTTGGTCGTGTCGCTAAGCTCAGACTCCTGGAAATCAGGGTTGCATATCTGAAGTTTTATCCAGAGAAAAGCCATAACGATTATATGTATTTTATCTACTACATTAATATCATACCAATGAAATCCTTTCAATTTAAGAAACTGCATTAAATTGTCTATTTTTGCAATCACAAAATATTTGTGGAATTAATTAATGTTAATGTTGAACAATGTTTTAAAAAAGCTTTATATTGTCATAGATATACATAACTAAAGTACATTTTATGGTACAAACTTCTTTAAAGATACCTTCCCACATACAAACTGGGTGATTTGATGAAATATTTTGACTAAAAACATTTTCAAACTAATTTGTCTATAAAAAGTTTCAATCAAATCCATCTAAAAAAAATTGCAATCTGATTAAAAGATATTCTATTTCGTTCTGTTTCTTATAGTCTAAATTTTCGTTTTAATTGTCCTTACTAGGATCTGGAAGAGTTGTTAGATAACCTGCGTTCTGGTTGATGAGAGAGATTAGCCAATGAAATAGCCTGTTACGGCAAGGTCTCGGTGTGCGATGCCAAAATCATCTCTGATTAGGTCAAAGGCTGCTTGCATGACCCCTGAGACAACATTCCACAACCACCGGTCAGATCTTCATGTTGTGCAAGCCATCTAAATTTAAAAAAAAAAAGAAACTGTAGATCTGTATTTTAATCAGATTGAAACATTGTATTTGAGAGGAAATACCCCAAGCTGTAATAAAAATATATTTAAAGAAGTCATGTTTATGTCATGTGACTTGGCTATCTCAGTAACTAGCAACTTAGAAAAGGAGGGTTGGATGGTCGAATAGTCAGCGGGTGCATGTTGTATCATAAGATTTGTCATTGAGTCAACTAAGCTCATCTGTCCAAGCTTGTGTGTTTTCTCCGGTTCTCCACTTTCCTTCCACCAGTTTCCTCCCACAGCTAAAGACCCAGCGCAAAAGTGAATTATTGAAATACAATTGATCCTTATGTTAGTCTCGAAATGACCTATTTGTATCAAGTGGCCGTTAAACCCTATCTCTCGGAAACTGTTGTACACTTACAAGTCTCTCACTATTTTCATGTCCATTCATCAAAAAGTTTATCAACACAGCAAGCGCTCCTTAAAGCGAGCCCTTAATTTTCGGCTCTGAATTATTTACACCCACTTATTTTTGTTCTGTGCGCCTTCCTTGGGTGTTTTTCAAGGAATCCAGTATTTTTCTAGTAAGATTGGGTGTCTCTACTGTCATATATACCATAATTACCATACTTTTATCAAAAATAACACTTGTTAAATACTTTCTGGGAAAGTATCTTTAATTTGAAATTTTATTGTGCAGAATTTGTTTAAATAAGCTGTGTTGGCGTATTATAAACCATGTAATGACATAAGAAGGCTTGAGAAATCTGAGAGAGGTCATGTGAGCAGCCATTATGGCAATGTCAGTCATGCGATTAAGCAATTAGCTTAATGCAAGTGGGTATTTGATAATACAACTTTTCCTTTGCTTTGTTTTCTATCACTGTGAATGACTACCCACAAGAGCTCAACTCAACTGGCCACTTAATTGGCTAATCCCTTGCATCAACCAGAATGCCAGTCATTTAATTTTTTCCAGATTCTAGTGTAGTGAAGACAATTTTGACAATAAACAAACGACACAAAAAGGGATCTGTGTTTTAATCAGATTGTCTCGCTTGAAGAGTAATATTGTCATGCATGTTTTATATACAACCAATGCACCATAGCTTGCCTTGCCAACCATTATTTTCTAGCATTGTAGATCTGTTTGTAGTTTATTATGTTTATATTATAAGCAAATGTTAAAGATATGACTCTATTTCCGCCTGGTTGTGCTTGTCTATAGACTGTCTACCAATATTAAAGTACAATGTATATGTAAATGTATATAAAAATTAATTAATGTAAATATATGTTATATAAACCATGTGACAATTATAGTTAATTATTTCTTGTCTGAGGTGTGAGTAGCTCACAATGAAAAGCTATTTTATAACCACCAGGTCAATTCATGGCGCTAAACAGGCTTTTATTTTTATACGTCCACAGTTTGTTGACACTCGAGTCCCAATTTTTATTTGATTTTGACAACACTTGAAATAAAGGTTTATCTCCCAAAGATTTTATATATTTAGTTCCTTGTAGTATAGTACCGAAACTTCATTGATGATTATGGCCCCTGATTGTACGAAATTTATGTTTTTAGATTCTGACCATAACTTCCTGGAATATGTCCCCTGATTGTACAAAAAATCCCAATATGTTTTTGGTGCTCGTTCTCTCTCCATCTCTTATAAAATATGGGCGTATATTGTATTACCGAAACTTGAAATGTAGGTTCATTTCCCAAAGATCTTGATTCCCTTTATTGGCCCGTATAGCTTGGATTATGGCCTGTGATTGTACCAAAACGCATGTTTTTAGCTTGTGATCCCTCTAAGGGTCACAATTTTTATCTGGTTTTAAAAACTGTTCAAATATATCACCATTAAACAATACTGATGGTTGAATTCACATTTTGTGAAAATCAGACTGGTACATTTCGTTGGTAGGCAAACGAAGTGACTTATCGTCTATAGGTTACGGTATGAAGATAATTCAGTTCGTCTGCCTACCAATGATTTATACCAAAAATCCTATTGAATTTCAACAATTTCCATTACCCGTAATTACTTCTAGAGTTATGGCCCTCGTTTCACTTTAAACCTTTTGAATGTTCTATTGAATGAATGAATGAAATGGGGTTTAACGTCCTACGCTTAAGCACCTAACCTGGGCTAATTGAAGACGGGCATACGCCATACAGTGTGCTACGATATGAGGGAAATTTTTCCCGGGCAGCAACTGAATTCCAACTGCCAAGGGTTCTTTGACGTGCACGCCAATGTGTACTCGGTTATGGCCCTTGTTTCTCTTGTTATGGCCCTTATTTCATTCAGTTGAACCCTGTGAATGCTTTCACACAAAAGTTATCATTCGATCTGTATGAATTGGTATTAGTGACACGGCTCCCTGGATGATTTAGCTGCTGTGGGTGTATGTTTCATTGCCTGGCAACCTATCTTTAATTCGAACAACAATAACCGAACCAAAGAACATAATTTGATCAGACGATGACTTCTACTGTTCAAGTGCTGTCAAAGTAAGCACGGGTCAGAACTTTAAAATTAATTAACAAAATAGGTTTACTCATTTCACTAATTTGAACACTGCATAAAAATTCCAAGTCGATCGGCAGATAGATCTACTGGTTAAGTGTTCACAGTGTTTCAAATAAGTGATCAAGGGCAATACCTCTGAAAATTCAATAGGCTTCTGATGGGAGTAGGAATGTGACTGCAATATACAACTAATGTCATCAGATATAACTGAGTAAATTTATTTCTATTGTTATTCACAATATAGACACAAAAAGAGAATAGTTGGAATCAGATAAAAAAAAATTCTTGCACAAAACCTCTTCTTCATTGCATATTTATAGACTGAATAAAACCAAACTGCATCAGTATTGATTTATATACACCACTTTCATATTGAAAATATAAATAAAAACTTTTTTTCATTCTCGACATCATTGTATATAAAATAATTGACTCTGTTACATGTATGAATAAGTAAACACAAATGACTCACATTTTTTAAACTAAATTCTGAGTGTCAGTCAGTTTTAAAAAGTCAGCTCAAACTGGCTTAATTTCATGGCTGGCTGTAAAATAAACAACTCCATGGGGCTACTTAATTGAATGTTCCGAAATTTATTCTCTCAATCCCAAAAATATTAAGAATTGCGTCATAAAATAACTGTAATAGCATTAAATTTCGCATCACTTGATTGCAATTCTGTTCGAAACTGACAATCGAGCACCTGTAATTAATTTAATGCCACAAAGTTCTTTTACACTGATTTTAAAAGAATTCATGAACTGATTTTAAAAGAATTCATGAACTGATTTTGACATTAAGCAATTTCTTTCTTATTAATATCAATGTTCACATATAAAAACACACTATATGTACAGACAGATTCCAGTTATTAATTTAATTGTGCACCATTAATTCAAACAAATGACTGTGAGGGGTATAGTGAAAGGTATACGTCATGTGTCATTTTATATTCTTTCTGTATTATTATTTTCCGCTGTCAGGCTAAAGCACTATGTTTAAAATATTGGAGAAATAAATAGCAAAATTCGGAATCCACAACTATTTATAAATGTTCTTATTTGATATACATAATAAACAGGTTCAATATCACTGATGAAATACAAATTCATTGCAGTTCTTAAATTCAACACCCCTGCCTTGTATCTGTTTATCATCTTTATGACTATTCAGATTGGTTTTAGGACTAACAGAAGATATTATCAAGATATTTTTGCATTTTTGGTCAATTTTTTCCCTTCTACGATTGCTTTTATATCATCTTTGTCTAAAGTTTCATACGTCATCAAGGCTTTAGCTAAAGCTTTATGTTCAGCGGAATGTGATTTCAATAACGCTGTTGCTCTTTCATAGGATTCCTACAAAACAAAATTTATTCAAGATGAGATAAAAATAGAACATAATTTAAAATTAACAAACTGTTTTATCTCTGCTTAACATTCGTGGCAAATGGTAACCATCGAAATCTGAATCTCTTCCTCCATTAGAAGGAGAGTTATTGTGTTCCAAATTCTCGGTCAATCTGCCAAAGCAAGAAATGTTCATTATCGAACAAAATCACTCCATAAGAATTAAAGTTATCATGCTCAAAGGTCTCAACCAAACAATTTGCTTATCACTCTGCTTAGCAAATGCAAAAAATCCTCATCATCAAACTTAGTCAAAGTTATTGTGCCCCATTGCACTGACTAATCCAATGGCTTATCTCTGTTTAACCTAAGCAGAAAATACTCATGACCAAACTTAGTCAAGGTATTCACGTAATAAAATCTACAACAAATTTTAACATTCCCATGCCTTTTTTAATAGGTGGGGAATAACTGAATTGTAGCGACAGTATATATACATACCTGTAAAAGTCGTCTAATTTCATTATCAACTAAATCTTGCACACCTTGACTAACTTCATTGACTTTAATTGGTGCAAAACCACCTTCTCCACTACTATCTTCAAATACTCTTGTCCCTACCTACAACACATTTACAGCTTACTTTATATATTTAATCAATTCTAATCAATTAGAGCTAATTTAGTATTCAATCATCGAATCAATCAGTTACATTAAATTTGACAAATTAGACAGTTGTGTTAAACATTAATCTTAATCTAAAGGTGGCAAACTAAACAATGACCTTCAAGAATCTCATCATTTTATAGGTTACTTATAAAACAAAAATATATATTTTGTTTTACAGTCATACTGAATGATTACACAGTAATACAAATTTAACTATTTGGATTGATTACACAGTAATACAAATTTAACTATTTGGATTGATTACTGAATTATATCTTATTACTTAAATTCAAAGAAGTTTTAGTGAGAGAGAGAGAGGAGTGGGGTTTAACATCCACTCAACACAAACTAGGTCTTTTCGGGACTAAATATGGTTTAATTTTATTTCAATAAATTGCTTGCACGTTGGGGTCTTTTAGCATTGGGGGGAGGGGGAACCAGAGGACCCAGAGAAAACCCACGAGGTTGGACAAAGAAGTTATAAGTATATACAAATACAAAAAAAAATTATTTTTGATGTGATATTACATAATAACAATTCACACCAAAAACTGTTTTAGCGAATCAAAGAAAGATTATTTTTAACATAGTTTGGTATGTACCACACAACGAAAAATACAGTTGTCTTTTTAACGTCAGTAAAGTAATGGGTAATGGTAATTAATTACTTTCAATGTAATGGGTAATGGTAATGAATTACTTTCAATGTAATGGGTAATGGTAATGAAATTTATTGCTAAATATGGGAAAGTAATGGTAATGTAACGAACTGTGGGTAAACTACTAGAAATGTCAATGCTGATTGATTAATGAACATCTGACATCATAGGGTCCCTTACGCGACCTTCCAGTACCACCGGAATAATCTGGTTTTCAAACAGTAAATTTTGTTTGGTTCTTAAGATATAATAAAGGATGGGAGTTCAAAGGTCACTCTCCCAGTGTAAAGATCAAAACAACCTATAAAAACAAGGCTACACCATTGTTTGTACGAATTATCTCATTGTATTAAGTGGATGTTAAACCCAATGTCTCCTACCAAAGAAATTATTATCAACAGTACCTATTTCAAGAATGTTAAAGCCCCAATACCACTCTTGTTGTAATTGAATAATATGCCCCAATCATTATTCTGGTCAACAAATTGTACTATTTTACAATATTCCATTTAATTGATGATACAAATTTCATCTTAACACACCGAATTTAAAAAATTGGAAAAATTCAACTCCATGGTTTGAAAAGCTTTACGTAAACCATTTCAAATGTAACTTAGGATATAATGGATAATTTACACAACAGATAGGTAACTTGAACATCTAGTAGTTAGAATAAGGCTAAAAAAAAAATTATGGCACTGTCAAGCCAGCAAGAGTGTTATTGTCCCTTTAAGTCAGTTTTGTTTGTAAGATTCATGGATCACATTTGCATAGAAAGAAAAATACCTTATCTGACATTCCAAATTGTTTTACCATGGCAGCAGCTATCCTCGTCGCTGACTGAAAATCCCCAGATGCACCTACAATACAAAACATTAACATGAATTTTGACATGATAAAAGATAGGTTGCCAGGCAGCAAAACATAATCCCACAGCAGCTGAATCGTCCGGGCAGTCAACAAGAGTTGTCACATATTTTTACTTTTTTCGGTAACGAAACATTTTATAATACACTAAAATCTGATAAAGAGTAACAACTTGTTAAGTAATTATCAGACAATCATTCGAATTTGTTTGGTTTTGATAACGTTCTCATCCATGGCACTCCATGCTAATGTTTAGTATACGAAACATTTAATAGCATGGATATAGCTGTTCGAGTTATTAAAATTCATTGAAAATCAATATACTTGTTCATCTCAAGTCTTTAAACACTGTCAATTGGTGATAACTTTAGCCTCTAGAGCGTCAACAAGATTTTTAAAAGTGATCAAGGGCCATAACTATGGCAGTATTTATCAGAAATCACTGAAATTCAATAGGCCTCTTAGTCTCATTACCTTAAACACTGTGTATAAAAGTCAATCGGTTATTAACTTCAAGAGGGTCCACAAGCAATTGTGGATGTCTGACGAGTGCAACAACGAAAAAAAATATACAAGCAGAATTCTTTTATAATACACACAACAGTTAAATAAATGTGCTAAGATAAGAAAACTTTTAAATTAATACAGCCTTTGACTGGAGAAAAAAACGCTAGAAACCAAACAGTGAGATAGGTGGAAGTATTTGTCTTCTAGAGGCACTAAAGATACTTGACAGATCAGTGAGGATTCTCTAACCCAAGAAAGTCAACTAAAAGACTGAAACGTTATCATTAAATCCTCTGTTCTTCTTAATTGGGTTCAGGGAGATGCTTTACTTATTTGTTCAACTTTAATATTGGATGTGTTATCAGGTATTCTAGAAAGAGCTAGTATAACCTGCTTTATGTATAACACCCATTATTTATTACATCTAACTAAAAGGAGCAAATAAAAATTAAACAGATGATTATTTGATTTTTACAAATTAGAAGACAAAGGAAGTCAACAGGTGCTAATAAAATAAAAAATCTTTCAAAAAAATTCATAAAAGGGAAAAAATAAAATTCAGGTGCAAAAAAACTCATCTGAAACTTCTTCTCACACAGACATGGCAAGAAACAAAAGTTCAATACATTATCTGCTTCTCTTTGATTTTCTCTATTTTTCATCAGCATGAACAAACATAGCCGACATTGGCCAATGATCTGCAGAAAATTAGCTGATCATTTGCAGAAAATAGGGCTTGTAGAGGTGTAATTGCTATTTTAATACAAACAAGGAAAATAATAAAATAATAAAAGTCTTACATTAGATTTAAGGGTGTAATTGATGTTTTAATACAAACAAGGAAAAGAATAAGGAATACCTGTTGTAACCTGATCTGAACCATAAATAAGTTCTTCTGCTACTCGTCCACCCATTGCTACATCCATCTGTGCTAATAATTGAGCTTTAGTACGATTATATACTTCTTTATCATCTATAAATGCTGTCTATAATAATAATATAAAGACATTTTTTATAGTTAATACCTTGTCCCGTAAATGTTGAAAACCATTTATTTTAGACAAAATTTCAATTATGAATACAAAATGGTTAGTTTGAGCATTTACTATAAAATAGTAACTAAGATGGTGCCTATTACATGACAAACTTTGAAAAAAAATACCCAAAAGCATCAGAGAATGTACAAGGTCTGGCTGAAAAGTTCTTAGTCTGAAAAGGATAGATCAATAAGGTTGAAACAAACTTTTATGGATAACAAGCACTATCATGAATCATATGCATAAGAGCTGCAACTGTAGTGTTATCATTGTCTTCGTACCAGACCATCAGGTACCTGCAATGAAAGGACTAAATCCAGCACAGATACATGCCAACATGGCCTTGACAGCATCAGCAACCATTCAAGAAAACATAACCTGGTGGCATAATGGCTGATCGACCCTCATGCGAGGGGTTTGCACATTATCTGCAAGTTCCTGCAAGATGGGTGCCAAAGCTCTTGACTACGGATCAGAAACAGGTCAGATTGCTTGAATCACAGGACAATCTGTGCCATTTCGAAGCAGATCATAGTCATTTATTTGGCAGATCTGTTACCATGGATGAAACATGTTTCCAAAAATGAAAAAGGAACCAGTAGGTCATCATATTTTTTAGTAATTATGACATTTTTAGGTTGGCTGAAGAAAGTTTCTTCCTGACTGGCATCCATGCCTTGCAACATCGTTGGCAAAAGTCTGTACACCTTGAAGGGGACTATGTAGAAAAATAAATGGAAACTATCGATTTTGTACAAGTCTTTCACAGACATGCTTAGAACTTTTCAGCTAACCATTGTTTTAACAGCATAGAAATTAAATCACTAAAGACTCTTAGAAAAATAATTAGATATAATTTTCGTAACATAGTGTGATAAATTTAAGTTACTTATCCTGAAAAAATATCTTAACTTTCCAGTCTATGATGCACGTCAATTATACAGAAATAATACAATACAAATAACTTACATAACCTAAAGCCATTCCACGCGGAATAATTGTTACTTTGTGTAGAGGTGTGGCTTCTTTAGTATAATAAGCAACTAACGTATGTCCTGCCTCATGATAAGCTGTTGACCAATTTGTTGCTTCATCAGGTATTTTAGTTTTCTTTTCTGGTCCTGTATAAATAAATATATTTCACATGTATAAGACAATCTGTTCATTTATTTAAAGACGATATTGAGAATAAATGTGATGAATTAAAATTATCTTAAAAAATTAGAAAATAGATTAATTAATGTAATTGGAATAACTTGAATATTAGAATGAGTATAAACATAATTGCAATATTCAATGATTTAGTATAAACACTAGTTACTTACATCATTTATTGAGATATATTCTAAATATGATTTTTTTAAAATATAAAATGCAAATTTATGCAAATTTATGTAAAATAACAAAATAATATAAATGTGATATGGTTGATCAATTATCATAATAAATCTAAGTGCAATATGCAAATAATTTAATAAATGTAAAATGATGTACCCATTAAAACTTTATCTCTAGAATATTCCATATGATACATTGAAACAGTTGAAGAGCCATCAATAGCAGCTTTTAATGCTGCCTGATTCACCATATTCTCTAAATCAGCGCCTATAAATATTGAAAAGAAAATATTATTACAGGCAATCAAATATTCCACCCACCAGAACACAACCACTATTACCCCAACATGTCTTGGCCATGAACAATACGCACCTTTCACAAATGATCTGTCAAAATAGTTTGCATGGAAAAACAACAATTCTCAGGTATACAACTGAAGAATTTATAACAGACAAGTGCGACAGGGAACAATTAGTAAAAGGCACACACCTATACAATATGTTAATGGATGTACAATAGAGTAAGATAATGATTTCATTATTTGAATATATTGTTGCCTACTAACAACATGATTTTTGCTTTAATTAACATTATTTTTTAATACATTATACATTTTTTTGTAAACACAGAAATAACTTACCAGTGAATCCTGTAGTTCCCTTGGCCAACATTTCAATATCAACAGCTACAAGAGAAAACAAGATCTCTTCAATTTATCACTAAACTGGGTCAATCTAATGTGTTAATTTAATTTTTTTTAAAAATGAGACAAACAATATTAAATAAAATTTTAACTTTAATCATGTCATAACTTTCAATATGGATTTGTATGATTTAAACATTGTAACAGAGACCATAATCCATGTATAAATGTGTACATAACTGAAGAATAATATTATAAAAATGCAGGGTCAATACAGCATGGTATGTAAAGTTATTTATCTATTTTGTCATAAAGACAATTCTGATATTATTTCTTTGCATTTCTCTTCATAAATGCTTTTGTTCCCTTTCAAACGGGAGATCACGTGGCTAGCTAGCTTGGATGATGAGTGTTCGATCCATGACTTGGCCGAGAAAGTTTATCTCGATTTTCCGGCTGGGTTTCCCCTTGTCAGTGATGCAGAACAGAGGGCCTGCAACGTACATCTGTCTAGTCATTCGGAACGTACAAAAAACCAAGGTGCCGTGTACACATTGACGTGCACGTAAAAGATCCCTTGGCAGTTGGAATTCGATATAAGAGTAGGCCATAGCACCGCTGCCGGGGCAAAATTTCCCTCATAGCACACTGTATGGCGTATGCCCGTCTTCCATTAACCCAGGTTAGGTGCATAACAGTAGGACGTTAAACCCTATTTCATTTCATTTTTGTTCTCTTTCAAAAGATTTTCTATCCTGTCCCAGATTTATCTGTGGTATTAGGGGGATATTTGTTACCACATCATTATTGTCCATCAATCAAAATGATTTACGTGAATACAAATGACTTACTGTTATCTACTATGATTTTTTTCATATAATGTTCTAAAATATCTTTCCTTCCCTTAAGATCTGGTGGAAAAACTCGAACTTCTACATCAAATCTACCTGCACGAAGCAAAGCTCTAGAAATACAGAAAAAAAACTCTTCTTTAAAATATAAAATGCTGATATGAATTTATGTGTACAATATTAGTAGAATTACCTACCCCATTATAAATATACAATATTGGATACTGTAATATAGAATTTAAATCAAACAAGAGAAAATTGTGTTGAAAGCCACATTTATATAAACATTTTCGTTCTCCAATGAATCAACATCTACACAAGTTGTAATATTACAAAAGTTTGACAGAAAGATCTATTTAAATAATCACCCTGCCCTCTGAAAGTCTGTAGAACAGTTAAAAGGAGCATAGGGTACACAAAGTCACGTTAATTTAAATATACATTTCAGTTGACCTTGTTCATGTCACATTAATTTTCATAGCATATTTGTAGGATTTTTGCAATAAATTGGCATGTAGTTCCATCTGCTTCGCATAAAACAAAGTTGTTGAAGAAATTTAATAAATTAAAAGTGTTGTGCATTTGACTCATTGATAGTTTTAGTGTATGGGAATATTTGACCCATTGATAATTATAGTGTATAGAGATATCTTTGACCCATTGACAGTTTTACGGTTTGGGAATATATGAATACTTACTTGTCTAAATTATCTCTCTTATTGGTGGCTCCAAGAACAATTACACCTTCATTCTGGGTAAATCTATAAATATAGCACAATGATTCATTAATAATTATGAATACTTATAACTTTCCTTAGAGTTAAATTTATGGGTAGGTACACGCTTAAAACAAAGCGATTTTTCATACAATCAGGGGTCTGAAATACACAAATATCAAAAGGGAACGAGATATTTGGGATATATAAAGATATATTTTAAGTATCATCAAAATCGGATAAAAATTTTGACTTCTAAGAGGGTCTATAACCTTGGTATTACATACTTTTAGACTATATGCGTACAAAAAGCGGGCTTTATATCAGGCAGTTTCAATTTCGATTTTTACAAAATTTGAACTCAACTGTCTCTGGGCGTAACGGTAATAGACTTGTTTTTAAAAATCAGATAATAATTGTAAACAATAGAGGGTCCACAAGCCAAAAATATGATTTTCGTACAATCAGAGGCCATGATCCAGGAAGTTACAATCCAAAATGCGTAAAAGGAACCAAAATCTTTGGATTATAATCATACATTTTTATGAGACATACTTTAACACTATTTGCGTACAAGGAGCGTCCATTTTGTCCGGCAGATTTTTACGAAATATGCATAATAATAATAATAATCGCGTCATTTTACAAGGGTAGCAAATTAGGCCTGAGGCTTTTTTCCAATTTGGCCCTTGGCACAGATCGTGCGAATGATTTCGATCATTACTGCAGGAAGAAACCGAAGAACTGGGGGGGGGGGGGAAAACCTTCCTGATCGGAGGGGAGACCGAATATGATATGCATGATTATTGAAAGGAACCAATATCTTTGTGATATAAACATAAATTTCCAGTTTCATCAAAATCGGATAAAAATTGTACAATACGAGGGGTTTCCATTTAGTCTGGTTTTCGTGAAATTTGAACTGAACCTTCATCAAGGTGTAAGTGTAACGGTGATATATTCAAACAATTCTTTAAAAAATAAAAATAGTGACCTGTCTTTTTGTACAATCAAGGGCTATATTCAGGCAGTTATGATCTTATGCGCGTGATTATCTAAAGGAACCAAGATCTTACAAACATGTATTTCAAGTTTCATCAAAATTGGATCAAAATTGCGACCTCTAGAGGATCAACACAACCCCTCTATTTCTTACTTTTATACTATTTGTGTACGAGGGGCCGCCAATTTGTCCACAAACAAATTTTGGACGGACAGACAGATAGACGTTGGGATTGATAAGCGGCGACAACAATATATGTCCACATGAAAATGTGGGCATATAAAAATGTTTGAAAGAATAATTGATCCCAATTTTTATTATAGCTATAAATTGTGAAAGGCAAGGAGAATTTAGTCCAGAAAGTAGCTACCATGTGCACACCTCTTCCCATTCAAATCGTCCAAAGGATGTTTCATCCACACCCTGCAAATCTGCACACACAACTTCATGATCAGCTTCTCTTCAAGATATGATACAAATACTGTTTCATGTACAAAAATTCCAAAACATACAGCAAAAAATAATACCAAAATAATTACCCATCCATTTCAGAAAGAAGTTGATTTATAGTCTGGTTAGCGTATGGGTGGATTTGAGAACTCGTTCTTTTGGCACCCACAGAATCAATTTCATCAATAAATATCACACATGGAGCACTGAGTTTGGCAGCCTCTGAAATAATTATATACAACATGAGCTAATTTGTTTTTAATATTCTTACACAAACAATTCAGGAGAAAAGGAAATTTAACATGTGGTGCTTTAATCATAATATGTGCATTCCTATGTGAGAGATGTACATAGTTACCCCAGAATTCAGTAATATTGTTAAACATAGCCCCTCCCAAAACAATACGATAATCATCAGTGCTTAGCATAACATAACATTATCTGTTATATAAATCATGTCTTAATTATGTGTTAAATTTAAAAGAAGCCATTTATTATAACAAAGAAAAAAAATACAACAGGTTGCATTAATTTTAAAATGCCTTTATGCCTACTCCCTTCAATTCATAATAATTTCATGACGAATTAATTTCTTGTCTTACAGTACATGTATATAAAGTATGAGTAATAATTAATTTGAAGAGGTTAAAGATGATAAGTTTTTGTATCATGTTATACATGTTTTAATAACTTCCGTGAATTACAAATTAAAAGTTCATGGATTTGTGTAATACATAAAGATATGTAGATAAAGTGGCGATGAATGGCATTGGTGTTAACTTACTGAAAAGTTGTCGCACTCGTTTGGCACCTGTTCCAACAAACACTTCATCAAATTCAGAACCAGATGCACGAAAAAACTTCACTTGGGCTTCACCTGAAAAAAAATTCAATAATTATTGATAACTTTCTTAGTAAAGAAACCTCCATTACCTTTTGTGGAAAAGGTAGTTTTGACATGTAGAATTGTAGCCTAATATTCTCAAACATTTAACCTCAAATTAACCTTAAAATGAATTAGAATTTAGAAGCAACTAAACTGTACCGAAAGATCCAACAAATTAAACACTTTGTTTCCCTTCAAACAAGTAATCTCACATAAAGGAAAGAACTGAATATATATAAAAATATACTATCATATTAATAATCCCTCGATACATTTATATAGTTTTAGGAGTTTTTAATTAAAAATAGTTACCTGCCACAGCTCTAGCAAGTAAAGTTTTACCTATACCAGGTGGTCCCACTAGCAAAACACCTAAATATAAATGAAAGATATATTTATCATTTCTATTGGAAATGCAAAGTATTCTTTCATAGCAAATTGAGACTTTCTGTGTACTCAATCTTGTAGGAATATCTAGCAAAAATATATCTATATATTGTTAAACTATACTAAATATTTTTGCCTATACTCAAACATGTGTCAGGGTGACACAATTTTAAAATAACTAAGGATTGGGTGGTAATTACCCATTTCAAAGAAAGAGAGAAATGGGGTTAAGTGTCTAGTTGAGACAAACTAGGTCATTTCGGAACTAACATATGGTTTAATTTCAATTCAATTGCGCGTGGAGAAAACAGGAGGATGCAGAGAAAACTCATGAGGTTGGACAGGTTATCCTACTCCTTGTCACATACAACCGGGGATTCGAAACCACACCAGTTAACTCAAGGACAGGCTTTATGATACCTCACGCACATGCTAACCATTTGGCCATCCCCCCCCCCCCATTACAAAGACCCCTCAACCAACAGAAGAGTCTTTTATTCTTTACCATAGCATCAAATGTATTTCAGAACCTCATTATTTTAACAAAGCCTTGAAAATTTTATTGAAACTGTTATATTCGAATAAATTTGTGGGCGTCAATACATGTATAGATATATTACCTTTAGGTAATTTAGCACCAAGTACTGTGAATTTCTCAGGATCACGTAAAAATTCAACAACATCTTTTAGCTCTTGCTTAGCTTCATCAGCCTGAAAAAAAGGAAGAAAATGAATCAAATGACATGGAGTAAAGTACCCTACTGGGCTAATAAAGACGGAAGAAGAAAAGAAGTCTTAATCAAAAGTAAATTTCATTAATCTGAATGATGCATATAAATTTCAATGGATTGTACAATCACAAGACATTACAATAAACAAATTGCTGGAATTTAAAGGCTTCTTCATTTCACTTATGTAAACAACACAAAAAGATTAGATGATAATAGATGATAATGCAATCTTTAACGTTTTCAGACAAACTCAGAAAAGGAATGTTCCTTAAAATAGCTCATTATATCTTTTTATTTAATTACTTTTGCAAAGAATTTCTACCATTTTATTCTACTAACACATACATTTTATACCAAAGATTTAAACAAAGAAAACAATATCTTACTCCTTTTACATCATCAAAAGTCACCATGATTTCTTCTGGGTTAATCTGGAATTGTTGCCCTATATTGATAATCCCTTTAAATCCGTTTTGTACTCCATCTCCAATATAAAGGAAATTAATCAAATAATAATAATAATGTCTATGATTAAAGGAAATGAGTTTACAAACATTATTTTTTACAAAAACTCATGAATGCTGATAAGCAAAAAATCAATGTGTTATGATATGAATGTACATGAACAGTGTCATCATATAGAATGTGACCTGTCAGTGTCATACCTTTTCTTTAATTTTCTAATGTCAATAGCAGTTATATTAGAGATTCAACTTTCTGAATATTTCTGTAAGGGATCAAGAATCACTTAAAATGTCAATCAGAGGCCAATATTTTATAGAGAGAGAGAGAGAGAAATGGTTTAACACCAACTCGACACAATTTTTGTCATTTTAGGACTAACACAAGGTTGCCTTTTTCTCAATAACTTGCATATGCATAGGGGTGTATAGCAGTGAGAGGAAACCGGAGAAAACCCATGAGGTTGCACAGACGACCCTACTCTGGGGATTGAAACCATGCCAGTTGATCGACTCACTGGCATTGACAGACTTTATGATACAGCACGCACATGCTAACCATTCGGTCATCCAACTCCCCAACAAAAAAACGTGTATCACTTACCACTCACTCCTCTATACAGATTTACCACCTGCATTATCATATATATAATTAAACCATACATGATAAATCGGCCAAATCTACTCCCTGGAGTACTCGCTGATGCTGGTGGCTTCTCTCGGGCACTGTAACCTTCTGCAAATGCAACTTTTAATTTGTCTTGAAATTCAGGATTGCGATCATGTTCATTGACCAACTTCTGCAACTCTGGTTGATTTTGCTTTGACTCTTTCGTGGGAAATATCTTTGAAAAAACCTTGAAAAATATTCAATATTAATTTAATATAGAGAATTTTCCGTCTTTATATTATAACTTTATTCATAAATTTAAAATCTTTAATATCAAAACCTGTTAAGTGTTTTAGCCTTACATTCTTTCACCTCACATTCCAATTGAATTTTCCCAAAACAATGTTAAAACATGAGTGAGACTCCTATATTATTTAAACTTTGAGAGATGATCTTTCTGTAGCTGATTGTGAACACATAATTCAAAGGAATCATTAGCCAGGACACAACAGAAAATTCACAAAAATGCACAATACAATTGATAATAATTGCTACCTCAAGAGTGTTCACAAGCTAAAAATTCATAAAATCAGGGCCCATAATCCATGAAGTTTCGACCCGATGCATGCCAATCTCAAAAGAAACCGAGATCTTTTGAAGACAATCTTATATTTCAAGTTTTGGCAAAATCAGATAACAAATTATGGGCACACTGACAGGGGCAACGACAATATAGGTCCACATGAAAATGTGGGCGAATAAAAGGGGTTTGACTATTTAATGATTGCAAATAATTTTACATAGAGGCTAGTGTATTAAAATTATTTCATTTGTTTTTGTGGTTGTGATTTTCTACATCCGCACCAAATCTAACATATGTTAACTACAAATGCTGTTCAGACAATTGTGTTATCCACACAACCTCTGTAAAAGTCTAAAAAGTATTGAAAAATATATAATTTCAATCAAATTGCTTACAGATTTTTTAAGATCATCTAATGCTGATGTATGTTTAGGGTCCTGACCCATTCCACCTTTTTGACCCGCTCTAACAGTCTTAAATCCTCTTTGTTGCTGAAATACTAAAATATGTTTGGATATAATATAAAACAATAAATCAGCCTACGTTACTAATCAAGATAAACAATACAAACATGTGTTTGTGGACTTATGTATATTTCTAAATTTGCCTTGTAAAAATTGTATTTATCAAATGTGTATAAGCTGTCATAAATATTAGGCTACAGATGGCCATTACATACATGAGTTGAATATTCCTTTATTTAATAAATGCTGAACTGTTTTGTCCTCTAATATCTGGCCAATTGTAACAATGTGTGGATTATTTTCAAGTTGACTGGATGGAAAACCTGCAAAAAGAGATAATATACTACAATTTGAAACAAAAAACACAATAAACATTTTCATATTCAAACCAGCGGTTGTCAGGAAAGATATGCCCACATTTTCCAATAGATGGATGCCTTTTTTATTGTACAATAGGGGGCCATAATCCAGAAAGTTACAGTTCAATATGTATTTACATAATTTTATGTTTCGTCAAAATCAGATTCGAACGCAACAATCAGTAGTGTGTAACTGGCATGGGTACGGGACAATTCGTCCAAGGACAACTTGTTCCCGGACAACCCGTCCCCGGACAATTCGTCCCTTAGGATTATTCGTCCCGAGACAATTCGTCCACGGACTATTCGTTCCCTAGGACTATTCGTCCCTGGATAATTCGTCCCCGAGGACTATTCGTCCCCGGATAATTCGTCCCCTAGGACTAATCGTTCTACATGTTTTAAAGGCCTGGCAATTCTGAAACCCCTCGATGGAGGTGTGAGTGGGGCATTCCAATCCTTTCAATTTTCCCTGTGGGTGTTCTCCAGGTCCTCCGTGTTCCTCCCACTGCTAAAGATCCCTAGACGCAAGTGAATCCCCCCCCCTCTCTCTCTCTCTCCATTCCAGTAGAATAGAACAATAATATGCAGATGCTATTTCTAAAAGGATTTTTTCATAAAACATAAAAAAAAACACTTCTTTCCTTATAACAATGCAATTTATTTTTATTTTAAATATAATATATTATTATTGGAAGTCTAAGATTGTCATCCTAGATTGTGAGCAATAGCACTAAGATAAGGGATAATGTCTCTGTTCTCATAGTCCTGCATATTATTATTAGATTGTCCAGTTTTATTAAACACACATTAAATAATGTATTTACAATCCTAGATTGTGAGCAATAGCACGAAGATAAGGGATGATGTCTCTGTTCTCATAGTCCTGCACAATATTTGAAATCCTTCTTTGACAGTCACGGTATACTGCACGTTGCTGTTGAGGAGGATGTCCACCTGTTATCTGGGCAATCCTTACCTCATTAAGTCCCTGTTGTTTGCGGAGAACATCAAAAAATCGCGATATATTAGGATGAAACGCCCCTACACTTGACTGGAATCCATGGTGCCAACCTTCAATAGCATTGTCGGTACGTGGCAAACCCTCCATTGCCCTGTCAAACAAGATTCACTGAGGAATACCCATAGTGAAGGGATATATGGATTCTCTAATTCACAAAAGGTGTCACTGAGACTGACCATAGCTGATTACTACACGTATATCAATTAGCACTAGTGATGTGCGGTTTTTCGGTTTAACCGAATAAACCGCGGTTTTAACATATAAACCGAAAACCGAACCGATAAAACCAAAAATTAACCATGCGTTTCGGTTATTTTTCCAAATTCCTAAATTTTAATTTACCCGTTTTTCGTTTCGGAAATGTTTGATACATTCCAAAATTTTAATGTAACCACCACTTTCGTTTTGATTTTAGATCAACCAGGCCCCCTATATATGTATAGAGTGTTTAATAGTTTAATAAGTCTGGATGGCCTAGACTATTTATTTTCTCAATTCGTTTCGGTTTATAATCCAAAATTTTATGCAACCCTTAGCCGGTTGTCAATATTAGGCACGATGGCTTCCTCAAGAAGTAAAATGTCTTCCAAGTCCATGGCTTTCTCACTACGAAAGATTGGATGACAGTACATTTCTATGGACAGTACTAAATATAATGCAATCTTTGTGAAGAGCATATTTCTGCTGAATTCGGAAACACATCCAACTTGAAAGTGCACCTAAAATAAGTTTGTCAAATCTTTTTTTTTTTACAGTAACTTTGTATTAACTAGTCGTAATTAAAGTCATCTTAACAGTAAAAAAAACTTGTTGTTTACAATTTACATATCTTTTCTGGCTTCCAAATAGGCTGTATAAGATAACTATAAATCACTACATTTATACTACAGTTTTTAAATGAATAAAAAACCGAAAACCGAAACCGAGTTTTTTTGCCCCAGAAAAACCGAAAACCGAAACCGAAAGAAAATTTACAAACCGCACAACACTAATTAGCACCCAAAAACTTCAGGAACCATTCAGTTAAGGCCTCAATTTAATACTTAATTCTAAATCAACTTACATGTAAGGCCTAAATTTAATTCTTAATGTAAAAACAATTAAAAACCAGCATCAAAACTGAGCTTTAGGATAAAAAATAAAAAATAATTCAGTTTTTGATAATGAAACTACCATTATTGTTGTCAAGGGACGAATTATCCTGGGGGACGAATTATCCTCGGAGACGAATTGTCCGGGGGCGAATAGTCTGGGGACGAATTGTCCATGGGGACGAATTGTCCGAGGACGGATAGTCCTAAGGGACGAATTGTCCTTGGGGACGAATTGTCCGGGTGCGAATTGTCTGGGGACGAATTATCCGGGGACGAATTGTCCTAGAGCCAACTGGCATACATTGGAACCACTAGAGGTTCTACAAGCTGAAAAAAAACATGATTTTTTGTAGAATCAGGGGCCATAATCCATGAAGTTTGGATGCGATCCATGATGATATTTAAAGGAGCCAAGATCTTTTGGCATTGAACTTATATTTCAAGTTTTGTCAAAATCGGATAAAAATTGTGACCTGTAGAGTGTTTACAAACAAATTTGTGGACAGGCGGACAGGGCGAAGACAATATACATCCAAATGAAAATGTGGACGTATAAAAATGAATGAATGAAATGGGATTTAACATCCTACGCTTAAGCACCTAACCTGGGCTACTTAAAGACGGGCATACGCTATACAGTGTGCTACGAGGGAAATTTTGCCCGGGCAGCAACTGAATTCCAACTGCCAAGGGTTCTTTTACGTGCACGCCAATGTGAACACGGGACCTCAGTTTTTCATCACATCCAAATGACTAGACAGCTGTCCTTGTCAGGCCCTCCTCCTGCATCACTGACAAGGGGAAATCACGCCGGAAAATCAAGATGAACTTTCTCGGCCAATGCAGGGATCTAACACCCGACCTCCAGCTAGCGAACCAGCGCCTTATCCACTTAGCCACCGCGATCCCCCGACGTATAAAAAGATTGCTCCCACAGTGGTATCAGTAGTGATAATTTCAGTCTATCTTACCTAATTTGGTAACACTGCATAATAAAGGGGAAAAAATTACTCCATGTGGAAGAGGATGATAAGCCAGACTAAAGATTTTAAAAAATCAACTAACCGGTTTTATTTTCAAAGAAAGTATTTTTTGATACATGTGATTCATTCCACACAACATCTTTGTTTTTTGAAAGAACTTCTTCATGTCTTTTAGGTTTGAATGTATCAAGAAGTTGTGATACTGTGAGCTCTTTAGGAAGATCTTCAAATGACAATTCTTTACTTAAATCACTGTTCTGTAGAATGAAATAATCAAAAATACATGATGTAATTGATAAATACACAACAATGTTTTCTTACATGTATGTTCAAAAAATAAGGGTTGCGCATGCATACTATTATACAAATATGTTAAATTCCATCGGCATTTGCATGTATGTTGTAAAACGAAGAATCCAGACCAAGGAAATTAAAAGTATTCATTTCGGAGCGACTGTTGAAATTTTAATTTGAGTAAGGAACTTAATTTTTGGCATCTAAAAAATCAACCGCTAAAATGCTATGGTTACATCACACATGAACATGTATCAATGCTTTAATTCTTCAGGAATGATATTATTAATGGTAAGACTTATCAATAATCATATATGTTAAAATAAGCTACAAATGAAATATATCTTGTTATTATATTTTTTTCTGATCATATAAAAATTTGTCAGCAAAACTAAACAAATTGACTTTGAATGTTATTTTTGCATAAGTTGGTTTTAAACACCAAAATCTGTGATTATCCCTGCACAGGACAACAACAATGTGTAACTTGATCATATAAGCCTGTATTAAATACACAAGTAGAAAAAACATACAAGACTTTCTACACTTTGTGGATCTTTGAAATTCTTGTCTTTGCATGTCCTAGAAGCAGACGACTGTGACAAAGTTCTGATTCCGTTATATATTGATGAAAGCTGTGAAAATGCTGCCAACACCTAGAATAAAAATATGTATGGAAAAGTTAATGTAATGTAGAACTACAGTTAATTAATTAATTATTGTCTATATCAGAATGACTAGATACAAAAGTAGTATTAGACCAGGCAAGGGAACTGGAGGACTTGGAGAAGAACCCAAGAGGTTTGGCAAGCGACACTAGCCTACTCCTTGTTATGTACAAGCTGGACATCAAATCAAAACCATGCCACTTGACTTAATGACAGACTTCTTGATCTGTGGCAATGCATGCGAGACACAAGAAGGCCAGTCATCCACTCGAATCCCAGGTTAATAGAAGGGCTGCTTATAAGAGAAATTTTAGTATCCTTTGTAGACGTCTTGCACAGTTGGACGAACAAAATGTAAAGTGAGAAAGGGAGAAATGGTGTTTAACTTCCACTCAACACAACTAGGTCATTTTGGGAGTAACATATGGTTTAATTTTATTTCAACAATTCACTTGCGCGAAGGGGTCTTTAGTGACTTTAGTAGTGGGAGGAAACCGGAGTGCCCGGGGGAAACCCCAAGGTTGAGAAGTCCCCCCTATCGCCATGCCACATAGGCTCACACTAGGGCTCGACACCACAGCCGCAAGCCAGAAGAGATGGCCGGCCAGCTAGAGGTTGAAGCGCGGCACTCTAGACCACTAGGCCATCTGCAACCCCCCCATATGTTATGTGCAAAGACAGTAATAAGTATAACTTTTAACTTAAGACATATGACACAGTTCAATAATACTAATAATAAGAAAAACTGGAAAAGCAATAGATTACAAATTACATTACAAACCAATTCGGCAATTGAATAAATATAGTACAGTATCGTATTGAATAGGTCTGTCTATCACTGACGTTACCAATGTCCCTCATGTCGGCATCTGAAAATCTCGTCCTCAAAACCATTCTAATAAGTATAAGGAGCGGTTACAGAAATCAGAATCAGAGTCAGAGATGAAGTTGAAGCGTAAACCTGAGTCTGAGATTGATTCAGAGACTGAGACTAGAACTAAGTAGAGAGGGTCAGGGAGTCTGACTGAATTCTGAGTGATACCATTTGAAGGTCGCGGTATAATGATACAGCATAAAGTGTCTGGTTTTCAATATTATTTTCTATTAGAATACATTTACCTGTGGCTGAAAAGCGTTGTGCGAAAACAGAGAAGCCATATTTTACTGGAAATTTCGTCAATATCACTTATGCAATATGAACATTTTCCAGAGTCGTAAATCCACCGGCAACTTCCGGAAAGTTTGCTTCCGGGTCAAATCAATCGCAACTACTCGGTTTTAATCAAGATGTAGGGAACTGGAATCTGCTGAGGTTTGCCGAGTGTTTCAATCTTTCACGACGAAGAGAGAGAGAGAGGGGGGGGGGGAGAGGTGGACACACACTAGGTTATTTCAGAACCTACATAATTATGGTTCGATTCTATTTCAATAATTAACTTGCGCGTAAGGGTCTTTTTCTTTAGCACTAGTAGCTCTACTACTAGTAGTAGTGAGAGTTTGGAGGACCGCCCGCATAAAAAACCAACGAAGTTTGAAAGGCGACCTTTCTTGTTACGTAGCCTTCAACCGGGGAAATCGAAACCACGATCCTATTTTGTTTCGTTTTTTTATACTTTCGATGACCAACACACATGAAGATCTGACCAGTTGTACTGGAACTGGAGGTCGCGCCAGAGTCGTACGAGCGGTTTTTGACCCTATGGCATGGATTAATCAATCAGCGTTAATGTTCGATCCCTGCATTGGCCGAGAAAGTTCATCTTGATTTTCCGACGTGATTTCCCCTTGTCAGTGATGCAGAAGGAGGGCCTGACAAGGACAGCTGTCTAGTCGTTCGGATGGGACTAAAAACCGAGGCCCTGTGTACACATTGGGGTGCACGTAAAAGATCCCTTGGCAGTTGGAATTCGATATAAGAGTAGGCCGTAGCGCCGCTGCCCGGGCAAAATTTCCCTCATAGCACACTGTATGGCGTATGCCCGTCTTCAATTAGCTCAGGTTAAGTGCATAACAGTAGGACGTTAAAACCCATTTCATTCATTCATTCGTTTACGCATAGTTGCAGATATCCCCGGCGAATAAAAAGTTTTGAGAGGGATTTGAAGCTAATTGTTAATAAATTTATTAGTTTGAATATGTTTTTAGTCCAAATATATCACTAATAGTAAGTGCAGAAGGACCGCACCACACGCAAAACAAAAACTACAAGATAAACCTGCGGACAAGACAGAAAATAGACATTGCAAAAACAAATAATTATTAAATCAAGTGAATGGATCCGGGGGCCAGTCGTAAGCGTCCACTGTGCTGTAGAGTCCCGGCCGGGCCTGTTATGGTAGCCTACGGGGTTCACTAAAATGATTTACAAAAAAAAAGACGTAAAAAAAAATATAATACGACCAATCTCGACAATAGTCGCTTCTTCAATGGCGTTAGTCACACAGTTTGAACTCAGAAAAGTATCTTTAATGTTCAATATTTTCTTATCAAAATCTTAGATTTGTGGCATTGATGTAAAGGTCCCAACACCATGCTTCAGCACAAGAATTGAAATAAAAATTTGTATAATGCCCGTAAGGTTTGAGATGTTGGAAACTTTGAAATATTCCCCAACTTGTAATATTTGTGAATACTGTGATCCAGGCAATATTTTTTTCATTCAGCAAGGCCTTTTTTAAACCATAATTCATATTTATTGGATTTATTTTAATTTATATGTACATGTACGTATGTTAGATAAGGCTGTTAACGCATGACTGTTAGATTGATACCTTTGGTAATGTTAGTTCTGCAACCAAAGATTAGATTGATTAAGTCAGTGACATGGTTCAAGAAATCCCTCTCTGACTATTGCTGGATTACCTTCTGATACTTGAGCTCAGGGGCGGACTGGGCTCAAACACTACGAACAACCGCGGAGGGCGAATCCCGACGCTCCGAGCGCCGAAGGCGCGATTTTTTTGAGGAGGTTCTGGGGAAGGTTTTCCCCCCAGAATTTTTTTGAAATTCGCCAGCCGGAAACCCGTTTTCCAAGCATCTGGGGATCTATTTTGGAAAAAGTAAAACTCCATTTTGGCGGGGAATTTCTCTGGGGTAGTAGGCCTATCGTTTTCTAAGCATAAGGGGATCAATTTTGGAAAAAGTAAATCTGCCGAATTTCAAAAACAAATACTTAAAATATAAAATTACTTAATAAAATATTAAAATTACTTAATAAAATATTAAAATTACTTAATAAAATATTAAAATTACTTAATAAAATATTAAAATTACTTAATAAAATATTAAAATTACTCAAAAGTAATACTGTAGGCCAGTAATAATAAACAAGACATTGACATATATATCAACTTATGATGAATTATGGATAAAAGACTAATTATATTAAACTGGTAAACGTACAAATAACCAAATTAGTAGTTTAAACTTACAAGTATTACATGACATAAGACTGAATACTACTGCAACTGAATTCCATGTCCGAAAAATACCGCCAGATACCAGAAGAGAGAAAAATGCTATTTCAGCTGAATGGTGCTGCGCCGAAAGTGCCCGAGGGCAAATATCACAAGGTCCTACCCATATGTCATCAATTGGGCCCCCAATTTTGACAAAATAAATCACTATTTTTACTGAATTTTGAAAATAGGGACCCAATGGTCACCGAATAGAGGCCCATTTACCAATGACAAGTGGGCCCCTACCCTTGACTATAGGCCCCCAATGTTGACAAAAATAAATCACTATTTTTACTGAATGTTGATGTATTTTTGAGTTTTTAAGCCAAAATTGGGCCCCTCTTGAAGCAAAAGGGGGCCCCTTGGCCACATGTAGACTACTGACATGTAGAGTGGGGCCCAGCTTACGTTAAATATGGGGCCCAAGTGGAGGGAAATTGTAGGGACATAGCTAGCTGACATGGGGATGGGGGCCCCAAGTGGAGGCAACTGGGGCCCCAAAGCCTTGTCACAGAAATTATAGGGGTTGCAACCCCCCTTTGACACTCTTTTAAACCCTTTATGTTCACTTTTACATTAAAATATTTTTTTCATCTTGTTTTGGTTTTTTTGGAAGTGGGGGCCCGCCTGTGCAAGCACAGGCGCACAGGCGGGCCAGTCCGCCCCTGCTTGAGCTTTTGAGGGAGTGACAATGTGTCTATACAGACTGCTTTATGTACAACGGTACATACCAGGTCCGTGACCCTTTTGTGCTAAAATTTAAACATCTTTAAAATTAATTAAAGGCCATATTGAGCTCTTCGAAAGAATCAGACAAGTTACAAAAAAGATACATAGAAAACATTCATATTTTCGAATTTCTGTTAAAAATATAATTTTTACTGTCATGTCATGGAAAATGTACAAAATTTACTTGTAGCATTTTTTTTTTATAATACAAATAATATTCTTCGCAGTGTGCCAGTGTGCCGTCTTCAATTAGCCCAGGTTAGGTGCCGAAACGTAGGACGTTAAACCCTATTTCATTCATTCTTCGCAGTGTTACGTTTGATTATACCTAATCCCACTCAAACACTGCTGTAACGAAAGTAGATTTCTGATCACTGGTCGGATTAACAGTGCATAACAACAGCATATTGCAGAAAAAATTAATTGCGTGACAAACGTGACTATCAAAACGGTTACAATGTAACAATACTGCTTGGAGACGAACAATACTTTCGCCGTTTTAATACGTTTAGACCTCAGATTAAAGAAAGGGCTGTCATTTTGCTGCATATGCGAGATTTCAATATGGCCTTTAATTAATTTTAAAGATGTTTAAATTTTAGCACAAAAGGGTCACGGACCTGGTATGTACCGTTGTACATAAAGCAGTCTGTATACTTAAAAGGCGACCAATGTTGCAGCCTCAACGAATTAAAAAACAACTCTCGTACCCTCCGCCTCAAAATGAATCATGAATATTCACAAAACCTGATATCTCGGAAACCGCTGACCGGAAGTTGTCGAAATTTTGGATACTCTTTCAAATGTCGGTGAATAATTGCTGTCATAAACCACTAAACGGAAATGGTATAAACATTGGCTATCTAAGATATTTTTAATGTTATATTCTGTATGTTTCGTGCAAATCGGTGGATAATTGCGGTCTGCAGTCGTGCCACATGTAATGTGTGGTAACCTGATATCACGGAAACCGCTTGCCGGAAATGCAGATATTGTTAATGTTATCATAATCTGTAAGTTTTCAATAAAGTCTGCTCAAAGAGCACATAATGTTGGGGGGGGGGTAATATTTGGAAAACAGCAATATCTCCAAGTTAGATTTAAATATAGAAAATGTTGAAGCAATTTTTGAAGCCCAACGGGAGGGAATTCCACTTTGATACTGTAATAGAATGTTGAGATTGGGATCGCAGAGCTCGTAGAGATTTACAAGGAGCATTTCCATGAAGGCACTGATACACAACTGTTCAAATTTTTAAATCTCCTTTCAGTTTTTCTTGAAATAGTGACCGGCAGTTTTTTTTAAATATGGATTTTTGTCAAAATCTGAGCAGAATTGACAGAGTTACTGTCCGTTTCAGTAACACCAAATGGCATACCCCCTTTTTAATCTGGCAGCGTTGTGCTCGATCTTTTTCAAAGGTGTTAGATAATGTCGCAAACCTGCGCACCTTGTTTCAAGTATAGATTAAGTGCGCCCTTTTTTGCCGGATTTGAAGCATCCCTTTCGTATTAGTATTTCAAATATTATAAAACTTAGTACTAAGTAGACTTATTTTAGACTAGAACCAATGAGTCCTTAACCGTTCCCTCCCACTGCCAAAGACCCCAACGCGCAAGCGAATTATTGAAATAAAATAAAACCATATGTTAGTCCCGAAATGACCTAGTTGTGTTGAGTGGGGGTTAAGCCCCATTTCTCTCTCTCTCCCTCTCTCTCTCTCTCTCGCTCTCCCTTAACCGTTCCCGGTGATATTTTAGGGAATTTTAGGGATATCTACAATGACGGAAACGCGACTAAACGGTCTGACTTGATTACACATCAACCAAGAAACGGACCGCATACCGACGCCCGAAGAAATTTACCATAATAAAGCCAACTAGAGATTGTAGGAAGTCTTCAGGTTAAATTCCCGATAGTGATGAGATTGATTCAATTAAACCGGCGCCAAGAGTGATGATATTCAAAACTCAAACAAGTCGCACTCTAACCCGATTCCAAACTTTTCGTTTTTCTCATAAATTATTTAAGGTACGCTGAAGTCGTATTCTCCTTCCTTCAAATCTTCATAACACGCAAATATTTTTCGGGGGTCATGGGGCTAGACCCTTCTCCCACATAAGCAAAGCACCACCGGCGCACCCAGCAGCCCTTGCCTCCCCCCTCCAACATTTTGGGGCTAGGAACGGGTCTGATGTGACATGACTTTTCTTGTTTTGGGGTTGATCGTAACATGTATGATGGGGCAGGTTGTAACACCGTTACAACCAATCTCCGTTGCAATATGTAGCATATCGCATATATATGATATTAGTAACTCTTTTCTTTGCAGAATGGTTCGAAGTTATGGGCGAAAAATGTGCAGAGGAACGACTGCCCAGTATGTAATCGTCAGAGCAGTTGATTTTGTGGTCAACGAGGGCAGAACAATCAGCTCTGGGCCAACGATTTTGATATCTGTCATGTCACTCTCTATTCCTTCGTCAAAAAAGAAAAGATTTTGTTGTCGGTTATAAAAAGAGCTTGAAATTGTGAGTTCCTTCAAACAAACTGCAGATATTTTCTTTGGCCTTTCACTCAAGGACGAATGCTGGCCTTTTAATGTGCAAAAAATTTTGACATTAAGATGCCTCAATCCTGGATTGGAAAGGAATCCGCAGGAGCCGATTGATTTTCGGGATTTCTTAAACATCATCCTAACCTGTCAATTCGAGTTACCGAGACACCAATTATGGCCAGGGCAGTTAACTTCAACGAGAATAATGTCAAAGATTCTTTCCTCAGATAGACTAAAGTAATTGATCACTAAAAGTTTTAGGCGCGAGACATTTGGAATGTCGATGAAACAGGTGTGGTAACCGTGAAAAAGCACAGGAATAATGAGGCGACTAGAGGAATCAAACAGGTGGGAACCCGTACGTAACTAACGTGACGAAATTTATGGTAGCTGGCTTTTTTTCGCACATACCCAGTGAAAAGCCATTTTGCTCAGTTATCCCAGCCAGAATTTGGCTACTTTTTAAAATTGCGTTAAAGTTTTAAATTTTTGTTTAGAACTGAAATAAAATAACTATTAGTAAATCCCCACGCTAGAAACATTAGCAGAATTCATTGTGTATATATGAAATAGACCCGACCGAAGCACAAAATAGTGCAAATAGTGCGGTCCCCGCGTGTGTCAAATGTCCGGTTAAACTTGCTAATTCTGTAAAAATCCCATTTTCTTCCGGGGATTATTATTCAATCTCGAGCTGTGTCTGTGTTATTGTACAGTCAACCCTGATACGACGCCGGTTTTCTGTTCGTAGAAGTCATTGTACTTTCGTTTGTTTGTTTAAAAACTGACTTCTGTGCGTTGACCTCGCGACCTGTGACGTTTGGCGGTTCACTGTGTCAGAGTCACTTCTCTGCAGGTAGGGCGAGTCTGTCGTTCAGATTGGTGGGAACCATAACCTTAGCTGAGAGGGGGCTCTAATTACCACGTGTGCTGCGATCTGTGTCACTGGGTCCTTCAATTCCTGCTAAACTTTGTAACAAATCTGCGCCCATTTAAAAAGAAGCCCGTCCTACTTCTACTGGACAATCATAAGTCACATCAGCTGGACATTGATGTTATAAACTATGCCAAAGAAAATGACGATAAAATTTTAGATAAAATAATTTTTTTAACATTGGTACACGAGTCGTGCACCATAATGCTCTTCAGCCCCAGTTTTAATAAGAGACTTGAGGAGCGAGGCTAAATATATTGCACCATACCATACGGCGTATGTTGACTGGATTAACCAGACGCTATAGAAATTTGCACTAGATTGAGACTGTATGGCTTATTTCGCCGAACGTAAACGATTTGAAATTGGGGAAAAAACGGAAACGATTGAATGTAAATCAGTTTATATACATTCATATTACAGTATTATATGCGTTGCGACCCACTTTTGACCATTTCTAGGTCCCAAATGTTAGCGATTTAGCTCCTTTAAAGTACAATCCTCGACGTGAAACTATTTTTTTTTATTTTTTTTTTTTAATTGATTTGCACATTTTGAATCATTGTGCTATAATACTGGGTAGTATGTGGTGATATTGAGGTGGTATTAGGGTGGTTTTGGGTAGTATTGGGCAATACTACAACATAAAGAGTTAAAATGTGCAAATCAATTTTAAAAATTCAAAAAAAAAGTTACACCACGAGATTTGTACTATAAATGCGAGACCATTTTTTTTGTGTAGATTCCAAATATGGGTGGTGATCAGGCGTCTGAGGGGGCGTTTTCGAGATATAGGGGGTCAAATGTATATGTATATGGGGGAAGGGTGGGGATGTAGGTAAGATATTTTGGTGTCCTCATGGTTGGTTGTCAGTTCTATGATATTCTCGACACTTTCAATACTAATCTTGTTATTTTTTGATCCAATCAAGATTAGTATTGAAAGTTTCAAGAATAACTCGGCCTATGGTAATGCCTATCTGTCTTTCTTTTTCAAAGAAAATTCTAACTATCTAACAATGTTTACAGAACTGGGATGAGGTAATTGCTGGTTAAGAAGACACTAGAAAAAAAATCATCTGGAGGAATTTTAATTGTGATGAGAAATAACAAAACTTTCTTTCTTTATGACCATCTTGCCTGAATAGTCTTTTGCTGCGATACATTATACCATATTATTTAATATTTTATTTTGAATGACGATATTATGGTACTGAACGAAGAGCTAGGGAAACACTTTTCAGGTCAATATTGTATCATTTAAATCAAAGTGATATCCTTTCCCTCCAATTCCCCCCATCATAAACAGTTATTTAAAGATGAGAATTCCTAAACAATTTATGTTTTATTAGTTTATTAGTATACAACATGATCATCATTTTTGTCAACATGACCCCCCCCCCCCCATCCACACACGCACACCTACACCTGCTACCATCACACCACCTCCCTACAAATCAAAACAGTTGTCCAGGGGCATCATAAACACTTATTTATAGATGGGCAATCCTAGAAATTTTTTGTTTTATTAATATATTATGTCAACATAATGCCATGCCCACCCCACCTTCCTACACACACCCATACATATAAATTTGACCCCCTATATCTCAAAAACGCCCCCTCAAACGCCTGATCACCACCTAGATTCGGAATGTACACTCAAAACTGGTCTAGAAAACCTAGGTCTCATTAATTCACAGCTCAGGTGGCGACCTCCCCCCCCCCCGCCCCTTCAGCCACCGGACTATTAGTAATAACCTGACAATTTCACTCAGCGCTTACCCCATGGGTGTTTTTCGGGTAATCCAGTATTTTTATAGTAAGATTGGGTACCTTACTATACTTTCCATAAATATCAAAATTGGCCATACTTATATCGGGATTAACCGCCCGATAAATACTTTCGGGACAATATATATTTTGGTGTCCAAATGTGCACGTAAAAGAAACCTTGACAGTTTGAATCCGATGTAAGAGTAGACCATAAAGCCGATGCCCTCATTACCTCGGTTGGTGCAGAAAAGTAGTACGTTAAACCCTAGTGCATTTCATTATCGTCGAAATTTTAAAATATAGGGTGTTCGTGACCTAATGAACAATCTTTGAAATGCCCCGTGATACATTTTCTGATGACCTATAATTAGTAGACTGATGAAATCACATCCCTTTTATTTTATTTTTATCGGATGCCATTTCCGTCATATGTCTCAAATAACAAAGTTCAAACATTATAATGACAAATAGGTCAATATAAGGAATATATACATTTACTTTACTTCATATATACATAGCCAACTTGGATATTTCGCTGGAAAAGTATTATACAAGCAATATCCAATTGAAAAGAAATATAACTGTTATTAATGAAGGTAATATATATATTTTCAAATCTATTTTGTAACGTTTCCCATTAAATTTTTTTCGCTTAAAGGAGCTAAATCTTAATTCTTGGTAACTAGAAATGGACACAAATGGATCGCAATGCATTTAATAATGTAATATGAATGTAATAAACGGCAAAAAGAACGCCAGTACGATTCAAAATGATTCTAGAAAACGACTTACTGAATGGATCAAAGCAATTTTTGGTGAACAGTATCTTGATACATTACTACATTAGTGATTAATTCCTTACAATTCCAAGACATTACAAGACGGTTTAGAGTCTGTACAGTCTATACATGAGTATCTGGTTTGTCCAACGCGATAGTCCGGTCGCCAAACCCAATTTTCGAGTGAACCTGGAAATTATATACGAAGTTTTTTATTAATGACTTTAGTGAGCCTCGGTCACCCTTGGGTGTTTTGAGAAATTCAAGATGGCGCCAAAGACGGCCGCAACATCAAATAATCCTCCATAGCTCCTATAGTATTTGTTCCAGGGTGATAATTTTGGTGTCTAACCGTATGAATATCCTGAAATGATGAACATGTATTATGTTGTGGGGTGATTAGGTGCAACGCCGGATTAACCATGGTGGGGCCCCTGGGGCCTGGAACATGTGGGGGCCCCTGATCACCGACCGCGAGCGCCGAAGGCAGGGCCGTATGTAAGATTGTAGAAGTGGGGGTGCAGCAGAGTGTTGGGAACGCCAATATAATGCCCTGAGTGCGGAACGGTGCGTGTGTGTACGTGGGGGTGGGGGGCTTGGAGCTGCAATCAACGTCGCTCCCGTATGTCCATTTCGGCAGCGCTATTTCTTATTTGATCACGGTGGATAAGGCGCTGGTTCGCTAGCCTGGAGGTCGGGTGTTCGATTGTCAGTGATGCAGAAGGAGGGCCTGACAAGGACACCTGCCTTGTCGTTCGGATTGGACGAAAAACCGAGGTCCCGTGTACACATTGGGGTGCACGTAAAAGATCCCTTGGCAATTGGAATTCGATATAAGAGTAGGCCGTAGCGCCGCTGCCCGGGGAAAATTTCCCTCATAGCACTGTATGGCGTATGCCCGTCTTCAATTACCTCAGGTTAAGTGCATAACAGTAGGACGTTAAACCCCATTTCATTCATTCATTGATGTTAAGCACACCAAAATGAGAAACTCCTTATCCTCTAAACTAGAACTAGTCCGAAACACCATAAGGCGACGTGGATAGGGCGACCAGAACAAAAATTGGTGGCGCGCCTGTCAAATGTGAATAAGGGCGATCAAAACGAACCCTTTAATGTCATGTGGAGGGTCAGACGCCGATAGGAGAGACCCTTCGCCTTTGGAGATGGCATCCTTGTCTGGGGTCCTCCAGTAGAAAATTTTAAAAATAACGATGCAGGAAACACGTTTTTCTGCCATTTGGGTGATATCTGAGCGGCAATTTTGTATTTTATATGGCGGCAGATTTTTTGTGAGAGGCATTCGCTTCTGGTGTCCGCACCTTGGGTCCGCGCCTGTGGTGGCGCCCGATAGCCTCCACATAAGAGATATAAGAAAGTTTGGATCAGGTGTAGGCGCCATTAAAGCCGACCGACTCATCAGTGCCCAGGAGCATCACTATGTGATCATAATCGAGTGTATTATTTTATAATTGAAAGGTTGTCAATTTTTTTGGAGGGGACGCCTTATTTTTCTGGAAATTTTCATAAATTGGAGCCCGGAAACATGATTTCCTGGCATTTCAGGCACTTGTGTGGAGCCATTTAGAAAAAAATAAAATTAGCGCATTTTAGTGTTATTTCAGTGGACCAATCCATGCGAGTGCTATGGAATGATGGCATTTCTAGAGGAGGGGGGGTGGACGCAACTAAGATTTTTTGTGGGGGGCCCCTAATGTTTGGGGTCCAGGGGCCTATGCCCCATGGTTAATCCGGACGTGGTGATAAATGTGAGTGCTATGAAATGATGGCATTTCTAGAGGAGGTGACTAGACGCAACTAAAAAAATTTGTGGGGGGCCCCACAACCAGACAACCAGGCCATTTATTTGCTGTTTTGTCTTTGAATATATCTTTCCATGGATTTTTAGGGGTGCTGAAGACAAAAATCGTAGTAAAAACTTTTGTGGGGGGCCCCTAATGTGGGGGGCCCTGGGGCCTGTGTCCCATGGTTAATCCGGCCCTGATTAGGTGATATTAAAATCAAACATGCCAGACAATATGGCCCTTTAACTAGTTAGCAACGGTTGGGAGCGATTGTTTCACCGAACCAAACTATATGTATAACTGGAGACAAACAATATATTTCTGGACATAGGAGCGTATGAGTGATAGGATAAAAGCTAATACATCCCTACCAAGGACACATGGATCGGTCCTGAAAAAGGGAGGCAAAGGTTATTGTTGAAATTTAAAAAAAAAAGAATTATAGCAGCCAAAGAGGAACATAACGTCCACAAAACTTGATAATATCCAGTTTAATAATCTAGTCTTGTTTGTGACTGCAACCTGTGACAGTACAAGAGCAAAATATTGAATATTATAAACCCTACCTGGTGCAGCTACAAGAACACGTACTACATGAGCTGTGACTATTGCATCCACATTTTAATGAGCTACATGGCAGATTCCGGACCAAGTTTACCGATTTTGATGTTTTTAATTTAATGTCCTTCTCCCAACAATACAGTTCCGGTCCAAGTTCCGGTGCATTCCGATCTTCCAGTGAACGCCACTCAATTGCTCAACGATGTCATATGTTTATGTTCACTGGAAATGCATCATTCGTTGGAGCTAGACTACATGGTTTAGGTGGGGATGATGTCGATACATTTCCAGTTTTTGATGCCTATACCTTTCAGCGTGTTTAAGTCATCAATTTGCAAGAGCTCGTGTCTCCCGTTTCAGGACCGACCCATGTGGACCCGGAGCCTTCAAAATCCTCCAAAATCTTCGACATCGAAAACACGAATTATTGGTCAATTTTAATCAACAATGATGATGTAAACTTAACGGGAAAAGATGAGCTTCTGATATCCGATATTAAAGATAAAATAAATTTCTTAAACATTGGTACACGAATCGTTTACCATGATGCGCTTCATCCCCGGTTGTGTTGATAGACTCGAGGGACGAGGCTGGACATATTGCACTGAATCAAACGGGGCTATGTAGACTAGAATAACTAGACGCTAGAAATGTGCATGCGATTGCGATTGCGATTGCTGGCTTATTTCGCAAAACATAACTGACTTGAAATTGGGAGTAAAAAAGGAAACCATTGAATGTAAATCAGTTTATATACATTCATATTACAGTATTATATGCGATGCGACCCACTTTTGTGAATTTCTAGGTCCCAAATGTTAGCGATTTAGCTCCTTTAAACTGGAATAAAGACTATGGGAGCTATAGGGGATTATAGCCTCGCTCATCGTGTCGTTTCATTACAAATGGCGCTCGAAAGAATTCTGGTACGCTATTCGTGTGCCAATAAACTAAATGTATGTTGAAAGTTTCAGTTTACATCATAGAAAATATCTAATACATAAGATGCAAAATACATAAAAAAAACTATGTCGTTATACTAATAATGTCAATACATATAACACCGTTAAAGTAAAAGTCAAATGTCAAATTACAATTTTTTTTCTAATAATCCGCTAATGTTACATGGTAACACCCTGGGTTTAATTGGCTATAGTTACCATTGTCTATGGTTACATAGTATATAGGTAACGAGTAGAAAACATGCATACACGTTTGTTAATCTGTTGCCTATGGGTACAATACAATTTAGAAACAATGAATGGTAGATAATAAAGGGATAGATTAAGAATATTAATAAATGAAATTGATGGTCAATTGTTATTTAATGACTATTAAGTCGAGGAGCGTATTTTTTGATATATATATATATATATATCTAGAAATATTAGCGCAACCGTAAAGCTGCACTACTTTGTTTCACGGTAAATGATGAATAGATAAAAAGGTATTTCGACACAAATTGGAAAATTAAACGAACTTACCTTTAGGGAAGTGAAGTTTGATTGAAATTCTACGAGTCATGTAAGGAACGGAGGAATTATGTGAGATATGCACATGCGTATCAGAATCAGGATTTAAAACGACTGTGGATATTTGAGGAAAGAGGGAACGGAGGTAAATTCAATGAGGTGGGTTAATTAGAGGAGGGCACATAATTCCTCCGTTCCTTACATGACACGTAGAATTTCATCAAACTTTACTTCCCTAAAGGTAAGTTCGTTTAATTTTCCAATTCTACTTCGGCATGACGTCACTACAAAATCATGTGAGACTTTAAAGCTTAAATATACACAGACCAAAATAAAACCAATAAATAAACAATTGAATTTTTTTTTATTGTAATACAATATAAGGAATATATACAGTTACTCTACTTCATATATACATAGCCAACTTGGATATTTCGCTGGAAAAGTATTATACATGCAATATCCAATTGAAAAGAAATATAACTGTTATTAATGAAGGTAATATATATATTTTCAAATCTATTTTGTAACGTTTCCCATTAAATTTTTTTCGCTTAAAGGAGCTAAATCTCAATTCTTGGTAACTAGAAATGGACACAAATGGATCGCAATGCATTTAATAATGTAATATGAATGTAATAAACGGCAAAAAGAACGCCAGTACGATTCAAAATGATTCTAGAAAACGACTTACTGAATGGATCAAAGCAATTTTTGGTGAACAGTATCTTGATACATCACTACATTAGTGATTAATTCCTTACAATTCCAAGACATTACAAGACGGTTTAGAGTCTGTACAGTCTATACATGAGTATCTGGTTTGTCCAACGCGATAGTCCGGTCGCCAAACCCAATTTTTGAGTGAACCTGGAAATTATATACGAAGTTTTTTATTAATGACTTTAGTGAACCTCGGTCACCTTTGGGTGTTTTGAGAAATTCAAGATGGCGCCAAAGACGGCCGCAACATCAAACAATCCCCCATAGCTCCTATAGTATTTGTTCCAGGGTGATAATTTTGGTGTCTAACCGTATGTTTATGGGGTCAATGAATATCCTGAAATGATGAACATGTATTATGTTGTGGGGTGATTAGGTGCAACGCCGGATTAACCATGGTGGGGCCCCTGGGGCCTGGAACATGTGGGGGGCCCCTGATCACCGACCGCGAGCGCCGAAGGCAGGGCCGTATGTAAGATTGTAGAAGTGGGGGTGCAGCAGAGTGTTGGGGACGCCAATATAATGCCCTGAGTGCGGAACGGTGCGTGTGTGTACGTGGGGGTGGGGGGCTTGGAGCTGCAATCAACGTCGCTCCCGTATGTCCATTTCAGCAGCGCTATTTCTTATTTGATCACGGTGGATAAGGCGCTGGTTCGCTAGCCTGGAGGTCGGGTGTTCGATTGTCAGTGATGCAGTGAAGGGCCTGACAAGGACACCTGCCTTGTCGTTCGGATTGGACGAAAAACCGAGGTCCCGTGTACACATTGGGGTGCACGTAAAAGATCCCTTGGCAATTGGAATTCGATATAAGAGTAGGCCGTAGCGCCGCTGCCCGGGGAAAATTTCCCTCATAGCACTGTATGGCGTATGCCCGTCTTCAATTACCTCAGGTTAAGTGCATAACAGTAGGACGTTAAACCCCATTTCATTCATTCATTGATGTTAAGCACACCAAAATGAGAAACTCCTTATCCTCTAAACTAGAACTAGTCCGAAACACCATAAGGCGACGTGGATAGGGCGACCAGAACAAAAATTGGTGGCGCGCCTGTCAAATGTGAATAAGGGCGATCAAAACGAACCCTTTAATGTCATGTGGAGGGTCAGACGCCGATAGGAGAGACCCTTCGCCTTTGGAGATGGCATCCTTGTCTGGGGTCCTCCAGTAGAAAATTTTAAAAATAACGATGCAGGAAACACGTTTTTCTGCCATTTGGGTGATATCTGAGCGGCCATTTTGTATTTTATATGGCGGCAGATTTTTTGTGAGAGGCATTCGCTTCTGGTGTCCGCACCTTGGGTCCGCGCCTGTGGTGGCGCCCGATAGCCTCCACATAAGAGATATAAGAAAGTTTGGATCAGGTGTAGGCGCCATTAAAGCCGACCGACTCATCAGTGCCCAGGAGCATCACTATGTGATCATAATCGAGTGTATTATTTTATAATTGAAAGGTTGTCAATTTTTTTGGAGGGGACGCCTTATTTTTCTGGAAATTTTCATAAATTGGAGGCCGGAAACATGATTTCCTGGCATTTCAGGCACTTGTGTGGAGCCATTTAGAAAAAAATAAAATTAGCGCATTTTAGTGTTATTTCAGTGGACCAATCCATGCGAGTGCTATGGAATGATGGCATTTCTAGAGGAGGGGGGGTGGACGCAACTAAGATTTTTTGTGGGGGGGGCCCTAATGTTTGGGGTCCAGGGGCCTATGCCCCATGGTTAATCCGGACGTAGTGATAAATGTGAGTGCTATGAAATGATGGCATTTCTAGAGGAGGTGACTAGACGCAACTAAAAAAATTTGTGGGGGGCCCCACAACCAGACAACCAGGCCATTTATTTGCTGAACATGTATTATGTTGTGGGGTGATTAGGTGATATTAAAATCAAACATGCCAGACAATATGGCCCTTTAACTAGTTAGCAACGGTTGGGAGCGATTGTTTCACCGAACCAAACTATTGAATATTATAAACCCTACCTGGTGCAGCTACAAGAACACGTACTACATGAGCTGTGACTATTGCATCCACATTTTAATGAGCTACATGGCAGATTCCGGACCAAGTTTACCGATTTTGATGTTTTTAATTTAATGTCCTTCTCCCAACAATACAGTTCCGGTCCAAGTTCCGGTGCATTCCGATCTTCCAGTGAACGCCACTCAATTGCTTAACGATGTCATATGTTTATGTTCACTGGAAATGCATCATTCGTTGGAGCTAGACTACATGGTTTAGGTGGGGATGATGTCGATACATTTCCAGTTTTTGATGCCTATACCTTCCAGCGTGTTTAAGTCATCAATTTGCAAGAGCTCGTGTCTCCCGTTTCAGGACCGACCCATGTGGACCCGGAGCCCCTGGGGTTGCATTTGGTGTTATCTATCACTCATACGCTCCTATGTCCAGAAATATATAGTTTGTCTCTAGATTTAGTTTGGTTCGGTACATTAATCGGCCCCTACCGCCGATAGCGAGTTGAAGGGCCATATTGTCTGACATGTTTGATTTTATTATCATCTAATCACCCCATAACATAATAAATGATTTCACTGTATTCCTTGACCCCAGTGACATACAGTTGAAGGACCGAAGTCCATAACTCAAAATCCTCCAAAATCTTCGACACCGAAAACACGAATTATTGGTCAATTTTAATCAACATTGATGATGTAAACTTAACGGGAAAAGATGAGCTTCTGATATCCGATATCAATGATAAAAAAAATTTCTTTAACATTGGTACACGAATCGTTTACCATGATGCGCTTCAGCCCCGTTGTGTTGAGAGACTCGAGGGACGAGGCTGGACATATTGCACTGAATCAAACGGGGCTATGTAGACTAGAATAACTAGACGCTAGAAATGTGCATGCGATTGCGATTGCGATTGCTGGCTTATTTCGCAAAACATAACTGACTTGAAATTGGAAGTAAAAAAGGAAACCATTGAATGTAAATCAGTTTATATACATTCATATTACAGTATTATATGCGTTACGACCCACTTGTGTGAATTTCTAGGTCCCAAATGTTAGCGATTTAGCTCCTTTAAACTGGAATAAATACTATGGGAGTTATAGGGGATTATAGCCTCGCTCATCCAGTCGTTTCATTACAAATGACGCTCGAAAGAATTCTAGTACGCTATTCGTGTGCCAATAAACTAAACGTATGTTGAAAGTTTCAGTTTACATCATAGAAAATACCTAATACATAAGATGCAAAATACATTTAAAAAAAACTATGTCGTTATACTAATAATGTCAATACTTAACACCGTTAAAGTAAAAGTCAAATGTCAAATTACAAATGTTTTTTTTTTTAATAATCCACTAATGTTACAAACAACACAACCTTTTCACATACACTCAACAAAGGAACTTTGCAAAATGACGTTTGTCTTTTGTCTTCTAACGCATCTTGATTTCTTGAGGTCAACGGTCATCGGGTTACATGTAAAATTGTTGAAGCCCCAATAATACCACTCTTGTTGTAACTAACTAATATGCCCCGATCATTATTCTGGTCAAGAAATTGTACTATGTTACAATATTCCAATTAGTTGATGATACAAATTTCATCTTAACACACCGAATTTTAAAAATTGGAAAAATTCAACTACATGGTAACAACATGGTTTGAAAAGCTTTACGTAAACACTTTCAATTGCAACTTGGATTTAAACATATTTTCGAACCCTCTGGACAAGAAAAATAGGATGTAATGGATAATTTACACAACAGGTAGGACACTTAAACATATAGTAGTTAGAATAAGGCTAAAAAGAATTCTGGGCCTGTCAAGCCAGCAAGGGTGGTATTGTCCCTTTAAAATGCATTGGATATTGGATATCCTCTAAAGACTGGACCTTCTTTAACATGTAGTATTGGGAGATTGTCAGTCCTGATATTATATACTCTAACTATATACAGTGCAAGTCTGTAAAATCTAAACAAGGTGCAATCCATTATTAAGATTAGGCCTACCGCTAAACATTCTTACAAACGGAGTTTCTGGAACATTATATACCCATCGCAAATCTGCACTACTTTGTTTCACGGTAAATGATGAATAGATAAAAGGTGTGCGCACACAAATTGATTTAAACACTTGTTTAATAACATTTTAACATTTTAAAGTACTTTTCGTTCGTCTTGGGACTATTGATAAATCATGTCATAACATATAGATGGACACTATAGTGTATTTATACATACATGTATTTACATGATATACAACTGGTGGTAGTTTTTTTCTTTGATGTGAATAGCAGTTATATCTAATAACAACCTGTCATGACGTCATAATAGGTTGATATATTCTTCATATCAACCGCTGATGACGTCACGACAGGTTGATATTTCATATCAACCGCTAATGACGTCATGTCAGGTCGATGTATTCGACTCATATCAACCGCTGATGATCAAAATAATACAACAAACACAGAAATAATTTTTTTTTATTATTTTGACAATTAAAAATTATTATGGAACAGTTTGAAACATTCAAGACAGAAATAGACGACGTACTTATCAGCATATTTAAATCGGTTATCCATATCTTTCAGAATCTTCTTTCCGTCCACACACTCCTAGACTTGAAAGTATTTATCGCCCAAGATTTCCATTATAAACTATTTTGTGGTACAGTCCATGCACTTAAATAAAACAGTCGACCAAATCCTTCTGTCTATAAAACATGAAAAGCCCTCAATCGTAGTTCACTGTCAGAATTATCGGGAAAGAATGTCTTTTGATCCAAATTTTCTTTAGGCTTTGGATAGATCCTCATCGATAGTTGCATTCACACCACTTCCATCGTCAGTATGTTGGCTAAAGGGGATTGATTATTCATCTGACTTCGTATTACTTTCCATTTTGTTTTTGTATGAAATTCAATTCTTCAAAATGGCGCTGTGTTTACAAAAAAACCATCTCGTAATTGCACGTGACTAACTCGGTAATCTTCGTTATTTGACGGAAACTACCGAGCCGTTATCCAATCATTGTTGAATATTAATGGAAAAGTCCATTTTAATTTAGGGGTGGGCGTTGTATATGTCAGATATTAACCAATCATACCTCAGTTGCTATATTTATATCACCCTTGGGCTGCGCCCGCGGGTTATATAATATAGCAACTTCGTGTAGGTTAATATCCTATACGTAACACCCTGGGTTTAATTGGCTATAGTTACCATTGTCTATGGTTACATAGTATATAGGTAACGAGTAGAAAACATGTATACACGTGTGTTAATCTGTTGCCTATGGGTACAATACAATTAAGAAACAATGAATGGTAGATAATAAAGGGATAGATTAAGAATATTAATAAATGAAATTGATGGTCAATTGTTATTTAATGACTATTAGCCTATTTTTTTGATATATATATATCTCCATAAATATTAGCACAACCGTAAAGCTGCACTACTTCGTTTCACGGAAAATGATGAATATATAAAAAGGAATGTCGACACAAATTGATTTCAACACTGGTTTAATAACATTTTAACATTTTAAAGTATTTTTCGCCCGTCTTGGGACTATTCATAATGATGTCATTGTATAAAGATGGACAGTAAAGTATATATATATTATTTGGTTTAAATTGGCTATAGTTACCATTGTCAATGGTTACATAGTATATCGTTAACTAATATTATAGGCATCCCAATATTATATGTGTATATATATGACTTGGGCTAATACGCAAGTTTAAATTAAATGTAGGCTATATAAAATTATTTTAACATCAAAGATAGATCTTTTCATCAGGGTCAGGCGTGGTGAATGTATTGTCATTTATTATACATGCGGTATCTTCTTTTATATTTTGAACGGAGGGCCTGGCAAGGACAACTGTTTTGTCGTTTGCGTGGGACGAAAAACCGAGGACCCGTGTAAACTAGTACATTGGCGTGTACGTAAAAGATCTCTTGGTAGTTGGAATTCGATATAAGAGTAAGCCACAGTGCCGCTATCCGGAAAAAGTTTCCCTCATTTCATTTCCCTTTTTTTGCTGTCATATTTTTTGTTTAAATACCATTGTCATGGGCCTGTGTATAGTCAGTAAATTACAGTGCCCTGGGGGGGGGCTGATACTGGTGTTTCATACATATTTCCGTAAACTGCACTTGAGGAAATAATAAAATGAAATTAAATATTAAATCAGAATCAGATCTGTTCACTTTCAGGTGGATCTAGACAAAATTTAATTAGGTAGGTAAATAAAACATACAAATATCTATTCAGAAGGTCACTAAACAAAAGACGACACGCTTGTTAAAAAAGCAACGATTTTACGTGTAACCCGATGACCTTTGACCATTGACCTCAAGATCCATCTTTAATGTTAAAATAATTTTATATAGTTGTGTTAGCCCAAGTGACTCACACATATATATAGGTGTATATATAAACGCATCTTATGTATTAGGTATTTTCTGTGATGTATAATAACACTTTCAACATACATTTAGTTTTGGCCCTTAAATCCCGCCATAGCAAACAAGGTTAGAATTATAATGCAAATATCATGCATTCCAAAAATGTCAGTTACATTTATTGTTAAATGGACAGATTTAACTGGGGGTTGGGTTGCCTAATGGTTAGCACATGCGCGCTGTATCATAAGGTCTGTCATTGAGTGAACTGGTGTACTTTTGATACCCCGGTTGTACCTGACAAGGAATATGGTCGCCTGTCCAACCTCGTGGGTTTTCTCTCTTTCGCTGTCTCCCCCTCTGTCACTGTTTTAATGGTGGTCTGGTCTGCATCCTACTTTATAAACGAGATTATCTCCCTTTATTATAGTATCTTCTATTGATAAATGGGCATATTTCGCATATTTTCTTTATGATCAGTCACTGTTTATTAAAAAAAAAAACAAAGGGTGTGCGATATGTATATCCGAAAGGAATATTTGGAAGGTTGACCAAATTTGATAGAGAAATCTCGATCTATGGGGGACTACTATATCGTGTTCGTAAGCTAAAAAATGTGAAGTGGGATAGGGGTCGCTATAGGGTACCAAATTTGCAAATCAGTTAAAACTGCGAAGGAAATAAAGTGAAAGGATTTAAGGTCCAACTGTTCTGTACCAAATTAAAGGTCTACTTGTTCTGCACCATTAAACGGGATAATGAAGACAGTCAATATGCTATGAACAAAAATTAGTTCAGAAAGCGGCGCTAAATTTTATTACAAATAGCAACTATCAAGGATGCAAACGTGATCTTGGGTTTGAGGTCCCATTGAAACGACTAGACGCAGTTGGCGTAAAAAAAAGTCAACGAAAAATACAGAAACATGTTTTATACCAAATTAAAATTTCACATCGAAATTTGTATTTTTACTATAGGCCTATAACATATTGATAGGCAAAATATATATAGTGATGAAATCATCCTTAGCGTAGGCCTATTGTTAAAATATACAATTTTAAATACATGTACAGTCCCACAAAAGCTAAAATACTTCTCACACTAATGAATCAGGTTTGCATTCAACTTGATTTTATCTTGCAATTTCCAAGATAAAACAACAAGTATGAAAATACCTTTTGAAGCAGATATAGTCAGTGAGTGGTTTTTTTTACCTTCAATAAACATTGAAAAAATGCCCATAAAATGTTTTTATTTCAAATTGATTGTATGAAAAAAGTCCCAGTCAATAACTGCTCCCTTGTTTTATTATAATCGCATTCCACCAATGAAACTGCCAGTATTGCTGCATACTCTCATACGTAGCTGTAAATTGTTTCGCTGTAACCAAACGTTGTAGTTAAAATTAAACCAAGAAAATTGGTTGTTGAGTGTGTTCAGTTGTTGTTGATAAACACTCGTTGGTTGACAGTCGACCCAGTTAACGTTTCCATATGCACATTGCAAATACTGCCCGTTTCGTCTTGGGGAGGTTATGACCGTGTTCTGAAATCTTGCACACATGACTGAAATAACAAAAAACGTATTTTATCTAGGGTGCGTGATTGTGGATGAGATTGTGGGCAAGGGTAAGGGCTAAGTCTAGGGTTAGCGCTAGCCCTGTTTACATCTTCTTAACTTGACGGAACCTGCAGGTGGCCTTAATATTTATACCTAACCATGCATTGACGTATCTACGGAATGGCAGAGGGGTCACGTGCCATGTGCGCTACTTGAAGGGGCGCCACTAGAGGCACTGACTGCAAGACAAAAATATTAAGACAACAAGATGGTTAAGTTATCTAAAAGAAATCTGTGTCAAATGTCTAGACAGGGGAGCAATTTCAGTAATTTCCATTGGTGCTATTTTCTGCAATGGCTCTAAGAGTGTGCTTGTCGCGTTTATTTCGAAGTAATATACGCGTATGTACGTCATCATTACCCCAGTTGGAGCAGAGAAGAAGAACGTTAAACCCCATTTCATTTCAATTCCGACCTGTAAACAATATAGATCTTACTTTCTACCAAATTTGAATTTTTGAATTTTGCCATAATACTCACAATTGCACTGAAAATTTGTAGCTGTGCATGGTTGATTCGACATTTCGATTGTGTCACCAATACAGCCAGCGCCGCCTGAGGTCGGAGTGGGGTTATTACATTCTCTGGTTCTCTCCATTGGCTGTAACCCGGATCCACAATAAGCTGTACATTCTCCACTCGTTCTCCACTGTGTCCATTGACCTAAGCCTCCATTTACTGAAAGGTTGAAGAATATTATGAACAGTTCTTAAAAGGTGTATCATAAACCTGTGCTGTCGTAATAAGTACTCAAAGATAAGTGTCTGGATAACCAAGAGTAAGTTTTTAGCTAGACATATTCCACAAGTCATGTCAAACCGTGACGCCATTCTTATCTGGAGAGATTGCCATTCGATTGATCTTTTTTTTTCGTATTTCGCCGAACATAACTGATTTGAAATGAGAATAAAATCCGAACGATTAAATGTAAATCAGTTGATATACATTCATATTACATTATTATATGCGTCCCGACGCATTTGTGTCCATTTCTAGGTCCCGAATATTAGCGATTTAGCTCCTTGAAATTACGTTATCTCTTTGGGGGGTTGGGATGGCTTCGACCCCTAGCTTGCGGCTGTGGTTTCGAGCCCTGGTGTGAGCGTATGTGGCATGGAGATAGGGGCTCCTTCTCAACCTCGTGGGTTTCCTCTGGCCACTCCGGTTTCCTCCACTGCTAAAGACCCCTATTATACGCGCAAGCGAATTATTGGAATTAAACCATATGTAAGTCCCGAAACGACCTTCGTTAAACCCCATCCCCCCCCCTCTCTCTCTCTCTCTCTCTCTCTCTCTCACACACACACACACCCACACGTTAACACTTTGAGCAATTTTCACATTTCCGAACGAGTTAATATATGAGCTGAAAATCTCCTCCCCGTCCCCAAGGAAAATAAAAATTGGCTATTTATTTATATTTTGATGATTAAGTATCAGTATCGACTTATTTAAATGTTCAGCTGAAATTAGTTTTAGGTACGTACAAGTTTCGGACCACTGCGTTGCATATACGGTGTACTATGAAAAAAGCGGACTGTTCTTTCTAAAATAGTTCGAAAATAGATAATCAAAAATGTATGTTGAAAATTTAGGTCAAATTGTTTAATGAATGTTTGAAGCTTCACTTGACAAACAAATAACCGATTTCAAGTACCAATGTCACGATAATAAACGAAGCCTCGATTTTCAGACCTTCGATTGGTTGTCTCGGTGACTGGCATCAGTAGTAAGGTTACAAAACATTATGACAGTCGTCATTGTATGATCCAGTCACTATCTTGGCCATCTGATGGCTTAGAGAGTTGATTCTGAACTTGTCTAAATAATAATTCATGAAACATTTCAAGACATAAAAAAGAGAAGAAACTGACTTAGCTCTTGCAAAATGTATCTTTTATAAAATGAGATAACTTCCCTTAAGCCATAAAATCTAATTTATAGAAGGACAGTTAAACGTAATTTTAGATTTTGCTTCCTTCGCCTAAGCTTATTCGGTCTTATTTAGGTCATTGCTGAATCTGATGATATAACAGGGAGGTTATGATTTAATCGTACCTGCTACTTGACAGACGCCTGGTGCGCCACACGCAATAGTTTCTTCTTCTACTTCAACGTAAAAACAATCTTCATCGTTATTCTCAACTGTGTCGGGACAATTTCGTGTACGTGTTCGTGTACCCTCTCCCGTACAAGGCGGACTACATCCTGCAGCGGACCCAAACAATGACCAGTTTTCCCAGCCACCTGTAATAAAATTGATTAAAGTTACAATTTCATATTTTTAAGTTATTTTTGAAATGTATTAAAACAAAGCCATACAATAGATGGTATCTATAAACAGGCCTACCTTGTTAAAGAATAATCCTATTAATCCTATAATTCACTATTGCCAGTTAAGAAATTGGCAAAAAAAATAAATTTCACCTTTAAATTCAAACGTTTGAAGATAGTTATTCCACGGCGGAGATTAGAAAACAAGGGAGGTAATTGGGACGTAATTGTGTTATTTTTTCTGGTGTGAAGATTTTTAAGTGTGATAAAGATAACCTATGATCGTATTATAGTGAGTTGACAGCCTATTGCGCAAAAAACATAGAAATAATTATGGTTTGACTTTCTTAGAAAATATGAAATTGTAACTTTAAGTAATAAACCGTTCGGTATACAAGCAACAGTATTTTCCGGTTTTGTGTCTTTTATTATCAAAACCAATTTGATTTCAACGTACGAAGGCAAGATTTCATTAGACTCTGCTTACCATAAATACAACACTCTTCTAACTAAAGTAGTAGCCTACCATAGCTATATAAACACTAGAGCTAGAGGTGTTTCTGATTTCTATGTTCGGAGGATTTCGCCAACCTAACGTTCAGGATACGACGACAAGCGACTTTTCGAGAGTGGAGTGTAAACGTAAATGCATGTGAAATTAAGCTGATTGGGTGATAATACAGGGGTAAGGGCAGAAAAATTAGCGGGGTTGGTGGCTTTTGGGTGTGACTGACCGCGGAGTCTCGAGTGAGGTATGGGGCTCCCTTAGAAAGTCATAACAGTTTGAGGTCGATTTCCTTGCATCTGAGGCTGTCTGAAATAAATTTACTCTTTTGAATGTATATACTCTCTTCTGGGTCTCTCTTGTATAGACCACCCCATGAGTTGGGGTGGGGCTACCCCCCCCTCTCTCTCTCTCTCTCTCTCTCTCTCTCTCTCTCCTCTCTCTGGACACATCCTTTACATATTTAACCAACCTGAACATTCTGTTGTGTTAAACCTGAAATTTACAAAATAAACATATCAATTATTTCTTGCGACTCAAAAGGTTGATATACATACTATAACCACTATCTAACAAAACGGATCTGATTGACTAACTTTTGGCACCCACGCTACTTAACGTGTTCCAATTGAACAAGTTAAAACATTGCATAAAGGCGATGTAATAATTAATTGTACATTGTAAATCCATGGATATCACCTGAACCTTGCGATGAATCAGAATACTACTACTTGCAATCAATCGAATATTTTAGCAATGGTAGAGAACTACTTTTTCATCTCCAACCAAATATCCGGAAAATGTACCATGACAAAATCCTAAGAATTATCCAAACTTTGCAAATTTATAAATCCAAATTTGTCGAACTTTAAATAGTGTCTTTAGGTAAAATTTATATTGCTTATAAACTTCGTAAGAGATTTTAATTTGAAATAGACCAAGACAAATACCAATGGTGAATTCACTCGCTAATAATTTTGGGAAGTTGAAAGTTCTATGTATCCATGTATTCAAAACAATCCCCAGTTAATGTATGTTAGACGAGCTATTTTCATTCATCTTTTCTCAGAACTGACAGTCGTAAAGGACAATGCGTAAATTAAGGACAGTCTACGTTCCTGAAGTGTAAATGGGCTTTCAAAAATGCGTTTCAAAATCATTTAAACACAATATTTAATTGATCTGCGCTATAAATAACAATTTGATTAATAAATAAATGTGGAATTCTTCTGAGAGTTTCAAGCTTAACAAGAATCAAGAATATCCATATGATAGGTTTTATAGTTTGTTTTGTAATACACAGTGGGGTATTACTATTACGTACACAGATTCTGGGATTTCGCAAGGTGCTGTCATCAAACCTTTACGATTCCTTATTTACATTCGTGACATTACTGATGATTATTTCGGATAACGCGTTAACAAGATGTTGAGGATGTCTCTCTATGTTTATCTTGAAATTAGTATTTGTTACTTTTTCCATAGCTTTAAAATATCAGTTTGAGTATAAAGGTTAGAATTGGGGCTTATCGACCTTGCTTTGACTTAATACCAAAATTATAGCAGTTAATGTCTGCAACTTTCAAATAAACAAATGGACGTATCATATAACAATAGAACTATTTTATCATATTTTTATGTTTTGATTCTCCACATCTATAATTCCCATCAATAATGACCCAGTGAAATTTTGAAAAATTGCTTGATTATTCAATGCGTCTTTAACCAATTTTGAAGACTCAAATGATTCCGTTGGTCATGAGCTAAAATAAAATAGAAAAGGCAAAGGAAATTTAGAGCTTTCTTCCACATTTTCGAACAAATTATATTCAAAATATGATTGAACTAAAGACAAATTAACGGTATGAGAAATATGGGTATTTTTGGCCACAATTGATTAATCGCAGAACAACATGGAAATTGGGCGAAGCAAGAAAAGATCATCCACTACATGAACGTAAATAACTAAAAATATTCGTTTGGATGAATAATTTGTATTTAGTAAAGGTGGATAATAAAATACATTGTATTAAATCTAAAGTTATAAAGTCCTAGAGCAGAATATGTAAGTCACTCGTCAATTTTTAAGCGTTGTTTTTTGCTTCGGGGTGCCCCTTGATCCACAGTAAATAGAATGAGTATTTGAGTGAACTTACTGTGTGAAATCTTGGGCGTCTGCCATTGCGGCCAATGCTAGAATACATACAACCAACACAAACGATGATCTTGTAAAGTGGGCCATCTTTCCTTGTTTCCAAAACAACTGAAAGTACATTTGCAACAAGCTCCCTGGGTTTTATTGTGAGTTAAGATATAGATCAGAGTTATCATTTTCCGCTTGAAAGATAATCGATATCTCCGGTCTGCACATATCAAAGGACGTGCAATAAGATAATAGTGTTTAAGGTAATCTGGTCACCGCCATCATCGTTCTTTATGGTCAAAATCTATAATCTGACCAATTAGTTCAATGAACGTTCACAAACCCTAAGGCCTTTTGTGTTTTTACTGATCTTGATCGTGTGGTAGTGGTCACATATTGGGATCATCTTAAGAGGGACATAATGGTCGGATAATGTATATAGAAAAATTTCCGACTTTTGTGTAATTTATTGACGAACTTCAATAGTACGACAGCAAGCCAAAATGACAGGTCGCTTATATAGCGCAATGTGTATATTCCCTAATTCCTGCTTTTTGAGTTGCATTATGGCTTGGTTTGCGTGTTGGTGCCTTCTTATTAACCTCAATAATTACAAAAGTATGACTAAGTCGAAAGTCGACAAGTCGAAAAAAATCTTTTTTAGGAAAAACGAGAGGCGCTATTATTGCAGTGTATTATTTCTTAATTTCCTATTTTCCAGCCGATTTTAGCTTGTATATTGTTCCGTCGCCTCACATTTTGTCATAACTTTTACTTTCGATTTTCCGTTTTTTGAAGGGGCGAACAGTAGAAATTATGAATGGTAGTTATAGGCTTCCATAATATAAGAACATAACACACAAAAACCCCTACATGAACTGTCACACATTCTTGTTTGTTTCCTTTATTCCAAGAGTAGAGTTTATAACTAGTTATCTTTCCGGTCACTGACTATAATTACATATTGGTAGATATCAGTATTTGATTTGTCTGTGATGTTCATTTCTAATTTTGACGGAATAATGTTTCCTTTATTTTTATGGTCTTCAATCTGATGATGTCATTTATTTTTAATTTTGTTAATTCTATTTTTTTTTTATCTGAGTTCCAGTTTTGTTCTTTATCTTCTAGACAGCTATAGAGTCTATAGAGATGTTTTAAATTAACTATAAATACACAGGATGTGTTTGTAATTAATCGAATTTCTCCTTTCCCTTTGTCCCTGCACCATTCATTACTGTGATTTAATTTCGTTTTCTGATTTTTTTCCAATGAACTGTTATGGTTGATTTATAATTGATGTGTGTGAGTACTGAATTGTTGAACTTCAAGAAACCTCTTCCATATCTATAGCTGTCTAGATTAAGTTTCAAAGATAATATTTTTTAGTTTGATTTTGGATCAAGATGGTGGTTTAAGTGTGTAACACTATAGTCAGTATATGAGATATGTATGCTCTGTCAATTTGACTATCTGAATAAATGTGATATTTCTATTATTTTTGTGATATTGATTAGTAGGTCAATAACTATCAGGGAATAGTAGGTATGGTTTTTGGAATCAATCTTATTTATATGATTGTATAAATTTTAAAAGAAATTTCTTTTGTCTTTAGTTGTAGCTTACCGGGGGGGGGGGGGGATATAATATTCATTACATTGACTGTTTTATCGTTAATGTTGGTACTTTCCTTGTAGTAAATTTGGATATGTATGTTCTTTACATTTAATTCAATGGCATTACGGATTATCATGCTTGTTCCCAAATAGTTATTATGAATAGCATGTGATTTATTATAAGTATCTTTACTCAACGCCCCAAACATGCTCTAACGGATTATTTTCAAGACCCATTGCAGGCCAAGGTAGGGTCGCAACACCATCTTCAATCACGGTGTTGAATTGTTTTTCTTACTCTCACCTTTCTGCTTATTGTGACTACATTTTGGCTCCAATACGGCATCTTGAAATTTGTTTTATACTGGTGATTAAAATCAGAAAAATTGGATAACATACTTTATGCTCTCTTATTGTCAAACATCTATTCTTGCAAATTATATTTGTTTTTCTAAGGTCATAATTATCAGGGGGTCTCAGCACAAACCATTGTGAAAAATATCTAATAGTGACACATTAACAATAATAGATCTAAGCAGACACACCCACCCTTGACATTATTTTACAGAATTATCTAGCCCTGGAGGTTTGTATGCTTTGTATATAGTCGAACATTCCTTTCAAATACAAACTACAGGGGCGGATCCAGGATTTTTTGCAGGGGGGGGGGGGGGGGGGGTTGGATAACTGCTTAACTAATTGCCGAAGGCGCTAAACGTTGTAATGGGGGGTTTGGTGCAGGCCCGTAGCCAGGAAGTTGTTTTTGGGGGGCACAGATGTTTTCGGGAGGGCCAACTAGCATGGGCATCTGCATGAAGTTTGCGGTAAAGGCCAATTTTCTTGTGATATTGGGGGGGCAAGACTCAGTATTGGGAGGGCAGTTGCCCCCCCCCCCCGTGCCACCCCCTGGCTACGGGCCTGGTTTGGTGGTCTTCCCCCAGAAAAAATTCGTAAAATAGATTCAATTTGGTGCATTCTGACGTATTTCCGGTAGCTAAATTCCAAGACTACAGGACAAAAATCGACAATAAATGTCGCATAAAATGTCCATAAAATGTTGATGGGGAATACTCCCTTCACAGGTGACGAAAAATATCTCCAGATACCATATGAAAAGCAAAAATCAATGATCGGATTTACCCTACTGACGTCATTATGTGTTTTATTCCAAACTTGGTGCGTTACTTGGTGTGCGAGAAAAAGGAGAAACGAAAGGGAGGGAATTCGACAATTAGGCTAGTTATCAACGCTGTCGATAAAATTAAAAAGCAAACACAACAATATTCAACGTCACCAGTCGAACAGCGTTAATAAAACTCTTTAAATGTCAATAAACTTATATTTTCATACTGTACGGTATTAAAAAAATTGCCGTCGTCAATAGGCGATTCGCCGTGGGGTCAATTGGTCCCGACGACAATTTATGCTGTCGACGATTTTGGATAATTGCCCGGGGCCGGTTGTTCAAAGCTCCGTTATCTTTTAACGATCCGTTAACTTAAACAGAGAGAAAGATTGTTGCTGTAAATAAAGGCCTCAATGAATTTTTCGTTCAGGTTTATGCTAATATTTCTAAAGGAAAAAATAAATTATTCTATAGTGTTTTCTGTAGTAAATTTAAACAAACAACCCGTTACCAAGATATAGGTCCGTTAGAGTTTAACGGATTGTTAAAATAACTTAGTTTTGAGCAACCCAAGAGCTGTATGTGACTATTTGTTTTTGTCCACAATGGAATGAAAGTCATGACTCAACTCAGTGTATACAAACTCGCACCCTTCATATTTTCAAGCCTGAGCGGCCGTGAATTTTTTCTCATAAAAAGTGTTGATTTTTTTTTGTGGCTGTGACGAACTACAGTTTCCATCACTTAAATTGAAGAATGCTTTGTATTGATCAATTATTGCATTTATATTTATTTCCCTTCTATAAAAATAAAACCAATGAGATCACCTTTGTAAATCTGATGTATGTGTGTGGGGCGGGGGGAGCGGGGGGTTGTTGTTTTTTTTCGGGGGGGGGGGGATATTACAAATGGTTTAGATAGACCTGTATTTTTCAAATAAATTCTATTGAAATTGTAGGATATTGATGTGTCATCCTATTGAAGTCTTTAGTTTTCAACAAGCTTATGTTTAATTACCCCTTTAATTAAAAAGTCTACACTGGATCCTAATAATTACAAAAATTACAGACATGTCTCTAACTTAAGTTTTATTTCTAAAATATCGGAGAGATGAATTGCTTCTTAGATAAAGGCCCATCTAGATGATAACTGTTTGTATGAACCATTTCAAATTGCTTAGAAACAAATTTCACAGTACCGAAACAGCTTTAAGCGAGTTTCAAGTGATATTTTAATGGAAATTGATAATAGAAAATGTACATTTTTAATTTTCTTAGATTTATATGCTGCTTTCGAAACGGTTGACCCCTCCCTTCTTCTACGTAGACTTCAATTTTTATTCGGTATTTGTGGCTCTGAATTAAGTCTTTTAGAAAGCTATCTTGTGGGTAGAAAACAGTGTATTTTAGTTAATTGTAAATCGTCGTATGGATCTGTTTTGTCATCTGGGGTTCCTCGGGGTTCCGTTCTAGGTCCGATTTTATTTACCCTCTATATGTCACCATTGGGTAATATTATCAGAAAATAGGGTCTCAACATTCATTTGTATGCCAATGATACTCAATAATATAATTCTATGGAGTACCATTTGCAACACATCATATTTCAAATCAATCATTCAGCTGGACCTTTCCACATTTAATAGTGGATTATTAATGTACAACCTGAGATTAAACAATGTGTTAAGTGTGAATGTAAAACTTAGTAAAAAATGTCCAATGTTTAATTGGCAGTACATTAAATTATCAGTAAAAAGTTTCAAGAGTGAATTAATAAGTAACAAATGATATTAATGCTTATTCATTATAAAACAAATAATGCTGAAAACCAAAACCGGTTTCAAGGGGTGTGTGGTCTTTTATGAAAATTCAATCCTTATTGGTGTATTTTTTTTAGAGCATTTGCTGTCTTATTTGCTTTAGTTCAAATCAATTTCTATTTATATATTCAAATTTATATAGGCCTATTCTTAAAACGGTGTTTGTGTTTTATTTGAGTACAACGAATTATGACAACAGGTAGATATTGATAATTAAAACACGCTGTTTTGTTTGTGTAGTCTTTTATCGTGGTTTGTCGTTTGCTGTTGTAAATTTCGAGCGCTGAGTTTGTGTGCAGAGAAGGACGAAGACGAGGGGGTTTAAATACGACTGGGCGTTTTTTTTTCGATTTTCTTTTGCGCTGAGAAACGGCACTTTCAGAAGTAAAAAAGGGCACTGTCGAAATTAAGGGGGGGTGCGTGCCCCTTGCGCCCTAATTAAATCCGCCTCTGCTTTCTAGTTATTTGGGGTGCGTAGTAAAATATGTCAGTTGCAGCAAAAAAACTGGTAAAAGTTCATATTTAAAATACAAGCTCTTTTACTACGAAAGCAAGAACAAGTCGAACGATTTACTTTTGCCACATTTTTCATTTTATGAGACTTCACATTTTTTTATCCAAATCTTAGATGTAAAGAAGACTAATTGTATATTCTTTATCTACTTTTAATATATGAATGACCATTTTAAACGGCAAATCCCGATAATATTTTTGGGAATAAAACTGCTTAATTTTGTGTTTAAATCCCTTAAAATCCTCTACCTCAGGGCCGAGAAACTAACTCAATATATGTGATACGTTTTCAAACACCTTAAACCCGTCAGTCGTCACCTGGAAATGAAAACCGGTGTCCTAAGCTGTATTATGCGATGTCTGGATAAATCCAGACTTTATTTTATAAAAATAATTCGTAGGTGAAATTTTCCTTTTGTTATCAAGTTCAGCACATGGGTAATTCACTGCATAGACTTCTAAAGGTCACCAAACCCACAAATTGAACAGAACTCTTTAAAGGGTTACGTGTCCGGATAAGCAGTTTTGACGTTCACGTCCAAACGACTCAATATTCTGAGCTGAAATTTTGAGACACAGTAAATACACAGCTCCTCTATATTTTGGCGTTTAAATTTCATAAGTACTCGTATTTTATTTTTTAGACCTTCTTGTTTAAATCGGAATAGTCCCTTTAAAAGAGTTCAAATTAACAATCTGTATATTCCGTATTACGATTTACTTTTGCCGCGTTTTTCATTATATGGCAGTTCACATTTTTTTATCAATACCTAAGATAGATAATTCTAGAATCAAGATAGAAGATTTTTTGAACTTGTAAAATTTATATATTTTTAATATACGAATGACCACTTGTTTTCACATTTGGTGCGCCATAATGCGATGATGATAACATTTTCTGATTACTCTCTAATATCCTAGTGAATTTAAATGTCAAAGGTGTTGTGACCATGCTTTCTATCGCAATGCAATTTAAAGTGTTCTTTGTCCATTATCTGTTGGCAGGACGTGCATTGTAATTTGCCGCCGTGATCTTTCTTTCGGTTATTTGAATGTAACTCCATAGTTCAAGGCAGTACTGCAGAAAATGTTCAAATCTTCAATACTGATTTAAGTACTGCTAAAGCATTAGTAATCTTCTACGCTAGCCGTATTTAAATCAGCACTGAAAGTAGTTTGAATTTTTTTTATCGAATTGATATTAAATATCAGCAATAGAAAGTGTACACTCATATCATTCGAGTTATATTAAATATAAGCGGTGCATCCGCCCTGACAGCAAATTAAGTGTGGACTTAACTCAATTCAATCCATTCAGACATCCTGAATAAAATATTGCTTATAAAAAAAATTCAATTCCTACAGTTTTGACAACAAACAGTTTTTATACGCCCACATTTTCATGTGGACGTATTATGTCGTCGCCCCTGTCCGTCCGTATGTCCGTCCACAATTGTTTGTGGACTCTCTACAGATCACAATTCTTACCCGATTTTGACGAAACTTGAAATATATGTTTATCCCCAAAAGATCTCGGCTGCTTTCGATATTGGCATGTTTCTGATCGAAACTTCATAGATGGTGTCCCCTGATTGTACAAAAAAACAAGTTTTTAGCTTGTGGACTTTATAGAGGTCACAATTTTGAACCGATTTTAATGAAACTTGACATGCATGTTTATAATCCAAAGATCTTGATTGCTTTCGATATTTGCGCCTATCGGAACGTTATTTCCTGAATTATGGCCCCTGATTGTCCGAAAAATCGCCTATTTTAGCTTGTGGTCCCTCTGGAGGTCAGCATTATTATCCGATTTTGAAAACCGTTTGATTAGATCAGCGTTATACCCTAAGGCAGATTGAGTTTGAATTTCGGAAAAATCGGACCAAAATAGCCATTCAAAATGGTCGCCGTTTGTACGCGAATACTGTTATAAAAATGGTATATCAAGGTTGTGGACCCTGAAGAGGACCCATTTTTAATTCGATTTTGATGAAACTGTAAATGCATGGTTATAACCCAAAGATCTTGGTTCCTTTCGATATTTGCGCATATCGGATCGTAACTTCCTGAATTATGGCACCTGATCATACACAAAATCACCTTTGTTTAGCTTGTGGTCCCTCTGGAGGTCACAATTATTTTCCGATTTAAAAAATCGTTTAATTGTATCACCGTTACACCCTAAGGAAATTTGAGTTTGAATTTCGGAAAAATTGGACCAAAATTGCCATTCAAAATGGCCGCTGTTTCTAAGCGAATACTGTTTAAAAAGGTATATCAAGGTTGTGGACCCTGTAGAGGTCCCAATTTTAATTCGATTTTGATGAAACTTGAAATGCATGGTTATAACCCAAAGATCTTGGTTCCTTCCGATATTTGCGCATATCGGATCGTAACTTCCTGAATTATGGCCCCTGATTATATGCAAAATCGCCTTTGGTTGGCTTGTGGTTCCTCTGGAGGTCACAATTATTTTCCGATTTGAAAAATCCTTTGATTATATAAACGTTACAAGCTAAGAAAGGTTGAGTTCAAATTTTGGGTAAATTGGACTAAAATTGCCAAACAAAATGGCCGTCGTTTGTATGTAAATACTGTTAAAAAATGTTTTACCAAGGTTGTGGACCCTGTAGAGGTCACAATTTTGGTTCGATTTTGATAAAACTTGAAATATATGGTTATAACCCATAGACCTTGATTCTTTTCGTTATTTGCACATATCGGATCATAACTTCCTCTGGAGGTCACGATTATTATCCGATTTAAAAAAAATGTTTGACTCTATCACCGTTACACCCTACGGAAGGTTGATTTCGAATTTCGAGAAAATCGGACCATTATTGCCAGACAAAATGGCCGCCTTTTGTATGCGAATAGTGTAAAAATATGGTATATCAAAGTTGTGGACCCTGAAGAGTTCACAATTTTATTGTCTATTTAAATGAAACCGGAAATGCACGTTTATAACCTAAAGATCTTGATTCTTTTCGATATTTGCGCATATCAAATTGTAACTTAATGAATTATGGCCTTTGATTGTAGGAAAAATCACTTTCGTTATTGCTTGTTCTCTATCCATCTCTCGAAAATGTGGGCGTATCCTGCCTGACAGTTCCAGCTCACTATCTTTACAAATTTTGACAGTTTTCTCACCAAGTTCGTCATCCAATATACAGGAACAGAGTAATTAAGAACCTAGAAAGGCCACGTGTACGTGCTAGTTCTATTCAGATGGCGTACGTGCTCATCATTGACTGGACTGCTTTAAATATTTAAAACCCGACAGAATCAGATGGCGCGACGCTTCCCGACAAACTGAGCATTCATTCCCGACAAGACCACAGCCTTCCCCGACAAAGCCATATCCCTACCCCCACCCCATTTTCAAAAACTCCTCGGCTAATGACCGATCACACAATCCTGAGCTCGTTTTGTAATGCTTTGTTAAATGAAATGAATTGAAATGGAGTTTGACGTCCTACTGTTCTGCTCCGAACTGGGTTAATGACGACGGGCTATATGAAAGCAATTTTGCCCGGACAGCGGCACTACGACCTACACTTATATCGAATTCCAACTGTCAAGGGATCCTTTGCCTGCACGCATATGTGTACACGGGTCCTCGGTTTTTCGTCCCATCGGAACCACTAAACAGCTGTCCTTGCCTATATAACTGACAAGGGGAAATCACGCCGGTAATTCTGGATAAACTTTCTGGGCCAATGCAGGGATCGATCACCGACCTCCAGACAAGCGAGCTAGCAAGCCAAAGTCTTACCCACCGTGATCCCCCATGACTAAGTATGCGCACCGCCGAGTAAATTGGATTTTGGATAGAAAACGAATTGGATTTTGATCATGAGTCCGTATAACCAAATAATTTTTCTTTTTAATAATTATCCCTGACTACTTCTGGAATTCAAAATATTTTTTCTCTCCTTTGGTGAACATTTGAGTTCTCAAAAATGTTTCAAACAAATCACACCAAAAATATTCAAACCTTTGTTCTGGTATAGCAACATATGATGAGATTCTCATAAATTCACAGTTGGTTGAGTTGCCTAGGGCCCATCAAAGTGTAGATCCGCCTCTAACCATTCGGTTCAACCGTCGAATGTACTTTTCAATATTTCCTGTTAAATGTGATAGTCAAAGTTTTTGAGTCGTGTATATTTTGCTAAAGCCAATAAAGCTAAGAATTGCAAGTAGATGAGATTTGGAAACTGTCTGCGTTTCATAACCAAGATTGTACGCCAGCCGAAGATACATGCAATGAAATGAAATAGGGTTTAATGTCCCCTTGTTCTGCTCCGGGTCTAATGAAGACGGGCATATGTCATACTTCGCGCTATTTCATTTGAGGAATTCTACGTTCATGCCAAGTGCACTACTGACCCGAGGGAAACCACGCCAGATAATTCCGATGAACTTTCTCGGCAAACGCAGTGATCGAGCACGGAACCTCCAGTCATGAAAATAAGTCGTCAAGTGTAGGGGAGAGTAGCGATGGTTCAGACGGCGGGTTAAAATAATTTATAGTTGGTTTACAGCGGGATGAGCTTGTAAGAAATTACTCTCTGATTGAGTAGGAATGTGAGATTTAATCACTATAGAAGGTATTTATTACAGAAATGTGTCACAAACTCTAAACAATAACATGTGATTCACTTGAAAAGTGTTTTTTACGATCCTTAAAGTTTTTTGGGTATAGGTTCAACGCGGTGTTAATATGTATTCACTTGATACACTCAATCCGTTCGTTTGACACCTCCCTCCTTTTTCGGATTTGGCGACGACAGTATCTTGTCAGCTCCATTTATCTCGACGATCAGTATTTGAAATACTGCCATACTGCATTTCCGGCAGTTTATTTAATAAAATATTGTGGCGAAAATATTCATTCAATTTGGTTCACTCACTCCGTCGGTTTGTCACTTTCCTCTTTGGTCGGATAAACTAGTTTGTCACAGGCGGTATCTGGTAAGCTTGTTTTATCTCGACGATCGGTGTCTGAAATACTGCCAGCTACTGTATTTCGGGCAGTCTACTTTTCAAATTTTCGGGGGCTTTGTTGAGGTTCGCAAGTCCGTTCATTTGACGTTTCCTCTCTGGAGTCGGATAGACTAGTGATCAGGCGACAGACGGTATCTGATCAGCTCTATATATCTCTACAATCGGTGCCTGAAAACTCTGAGACAGTATTTCCGACAGTCTTTTTTCAAAAATTGAAGCTCGTACCCTTGCCGCCTTAACCTTGGACTTTGCCCAAGCCTTGCCCCTCGAACCACCGGAATTACCTCACAAGTCTTCGGATCAAACTGTTAAATATTTCCAAGAGTCCGATTTGATAAAAAAAAAGTGAAAAATATTGACAACTGGCAATTAAGGGGTCTGTTAGGTTTAGTGAAGTTATGGATACTGATTTACATCCATTAAATCAAATTCTGTCAATTCTTTCGAAATTCTTATCCAGCATATTCTTGAAGCAATGGCCCGAGATATCCCTCTCTGACCATTGCTGGATTGACTTCTGATACTTGAACTTTTGAGGAAGTGTGTCTATTCTTCTCGTTCAATCAAATCTATCACTTAAGTACAGTAACATGACAGTCCTTTGTTTAATCTTGGGCCTTCCCTAAAACTTTGAACATAGATTTAAGTATTAAAAACGGTGAAAGTCTGTTCGTTTCCATAAAGTGTTCACTTTATGTTAATGCCGATAGCCTCGTTTGTCACGCAATTAGTTTTACTGCAATATCCTGCTATGCACTGGTTAATTGAGCATGAAAAAAACCTGAGCCAAGACGTAACGTTATGTAAACACAGTTGGCCTAATTTGACGCCCTGTTTTAAAGTTAATGCCTTTGTAACGCAGTCAGCGATTGGTTGTTAATGGGACTACTGATCAATCACAATTAAGGACAGGATTGTTCCCTGAATCCAGTAGACGTGGTACAAGGGTTAATAAGCGAACTGGATGTATGCGATGTGTTGTTGACGTAGGACGAGGGGAAATGTGTATGGAGTGAAGTGCTGTAAAGGGATAGTTAGATGTATTATGAATGGTTAGAGTGGCTGTGGTGTTGCCCGAAAACTATTTTCTCGCCTTTTTTTTTGTCCACTGCATGCCCGAAAAAATGTCCGAAGCTCTCTTTAATAGGTATGCCAAAAAAAGGGTTTTGCCCGAAAATAGGCATTGCCCGAAAAACGGGCATAGAGCCAGAAAACGGCAGAAAAACTGGCTATAAAACGCGTTGGCGACCGTCAAATAATCCAAAATTTTCTTAGGGGTCATTCGCCTCTCAAAGAAAATCGGCGCAGCTGACTATAAACCCGAACTTTTCGGGCATTTCTAGTGTTGCTTCCCTAACTGTCATCGAGCCCTAATAAAACACTAATTTACTTTTCTTGTAATTGACTATAACGAATTTGTACTGAGTTGACTATGGATTAAAACATTTTGTCTGGAGCCACTCGACTTTGTGCAACATTTTTCGGGCGTCGATTAATATTTGTGAATACAGATGCAACAGTCTGATTGGATGGTTGGAATTCAGAGTAGAATTTCGGTTACAAAATAATTGAATATTTTTGGGAGTTGTTAACACGGGCTAGAATTTTTCGGTGATTAAACTTTCCATACCGCGCGACGATTGATTTGTTGTTTGGAATTCGGGTCAGCCATTCGGGCTATACTGGACCAAATTGAAGTTGCTCTATTCACAGACTGGAATAGCAGGAAAACCCGTTTGCAGCAGTTACATTTTCAAAATTTTCTCCTAAAGGTCTCGTCTTCGTGAACTGTAAACGATTGATTAGAATTCGAGTAAGACACCTTAATAAGGTTATATTCGACCACTTTGGAGTTGCTTTGTTCACCGGCTTAAATAGCAGGAAAACGCGTTTGCTACAGTTAACTATTAAAAAATTTCTGCTAACGGTCCCGTCTTCAAGGACTGTAAACGATTGATTGGAATTCGAGTCAGCCACCTTTATTAGGCTATATTAGACTACTTTGAAGTTGCTTTGTTCACCGGCTGCAATAGCAGGAAAACGTGTTTGCAGCCGTCAAACATTCCAAAATTTGCTTGGGGGGATACAAGATCGTTGCTGTCTTTATACCCGAAAATTTTTCGGGCATTTGGGGTTCTGCCCCCCTAAATGTCATCGAGCTCATACGCCTATGGGTGAAATACTATGCCGCCACCGTAACACCACAGCTTTGTGATTTGTTAGACAGGGGTGATGTAATGGGTGTCAACAACTGGGTATGCTGGTACCGTCGCAACGTAGCCGTGAAATATACTTTGTGGGAGGAAGGGCGGAAACGGGGAAATATACAATGTTGACAGTATGTGCCAGTCATGAGGCTGCGCAGACCGGGCGCAAGCTTGATCGGGAGAGTGTGGGAGGGTCACCCTCATAACTTTTTTTTAAAATTTCAGTTTTCTGTAAGCAGTGAAAACACTATTTTGGCATTGTTTGCGGGGTAAAACCTAAAAATCACATTAATACACCGATTGCACGATATTGTGATTGGACTTATCTTATACCCCCATTTCACTGGGCTGCGGAAAGCTGCGGTACTCACGGATGTCCACGGAATGGCTTCTACGGAAGAGCTTCGGCATTTTTACGCGGAAAAGTGGAAACAAATTTCCACGGAAAATATCCATTTCTCACGCTATCGGGGTACCTTCGGAACAGTAACGGTATCTTCGGTACACATACGGGTAAACCTTGGTACAAATTATGGCGAAGCGGCGAATAAACTGCGGAACATTAAGGTATGCGCCGGGATCGTCACGGAAGATATTCGGACAACTTGCGGGCTACACTCGGCAATGGTAGAAAATACGCGGGGTAACTGCGGTAGCTGGTGGTACTAATTCGTTTGGCAAGGTAGAACTTCGGAATGACTGCGGAACAAGCCCGGACCATCTTCGGCAACCGCATTTCGTCTCGGACCAATCGCCACGTACTTGCGGAAAATCGGTAACGATCAAAGGATGACACCGGATTCCGCCGATAAAATCACTGTTTTGGAGGCAGAAGCACGGACTTATATCCCCATTTCACTAGACCGCGGAAGACTTGCGGAAGCAAAACCTCAATTATACCGCAAAGTACCGTATGTATTTTCTGTTGTACCGTATTGGTCCGAGAGGAAGCGCAGTGAATCTGAATTCATTCCACATCATCCGCAGCCTTCCGCGCGCCCACAATTTTCCGCAAACGTTCTTTTGAACATATTGAAAAGAACGTTTGCGGAAAAATTTGTTCGTGCTTTTCCGCAGTTAAACCGGGAGCGATCCGTAATATTTGCATGTTTTCCGTATACAAACGCAGTTGCCGCAAGTTGTCCATGGTATAATGTGCTTTCCTCTTCAAAACAGCTACTTTATAGGCGAAATCATGTGCTCTATACCAATTTTTCCGCAGGTACGCCGTGATTGATCCGAGACCAAACGCTGTTGCCGAAGATCGTCCGCACTTGTTGCGCATTTATTCAGCGATTATTCGACAGTTCTACCGTGCCAAACAGATTAGTATCGCCAAATACCGCAGTTATTTCGCTACTGCTAAGTGTGACCCGCAAATTATCCTTATGTCTTCCGTGCTCATTCCCACGTGTTCCTCAATTTCTCTGTGATTTTTTTCCCGCAGCTCTGCCGTCGAGGTAGAAATATCTATAAACGGAATACCTGCGATATACATGCGGACAACTTGCGGCAAATACGTTTGTATACGGAATAACAGCGGAAGACTCTCGGATCGATCCCGGTTGAATTGCGGAAGAGCAACGCAAAATTTGTCCGCAAACGATATTTAAAGGAAAGTTCGCGGAACAATTTGGGCTCGCAAAAGTCTGTGGACGACGAGGGATGACTACGGATTCACTGCGCTTCGTTGCGGAGCCATACGGAATGAGAGGAAAGACTTACGGATTTCCTTCCTCAAGTCTTCCGTAGCCCAGTGAAATGGGGGTATTAGGTTAGTTAAAATATGTATTAAAATAAGGTGTCATTCCACTTTAAACTCCAATCAAGATATAATTACACAAAAGTACATAGCATGTACATATAGTTATCATAGTCAAAAATTAGTTGAACACTAAACACTATTTGTGGATAACAACTATGGAAGACCAAACAGCTCTTTATTCAGTGTTCTTAGTTCTTATTTCTTAATTCATAGTCCTTAATTCTTATATCTTCATTTGTTGTCGTATTTCGACATTTGTAGGCCAAAATCAACATTTGTAGACTAAAACCAACATTTGTATCTTAAAATCAATATTTTTAAATTGTATCTTTATTCGATTTGATTTTATTATAAAATGAAAATTAAATTTCTTATAAAAAAATAAAAAAAAATACATTTACATTTTATCAAAATTACATTTACTTTTCTTGAAAAACATTTCTCGAAAAACATTTCTTGAAATACATTTCTCGAAAAACATTTCTTGAAATACATTTCTTGAAATACATTTCTTGAAATACATTTCTTGAAATACATTTCTCGAAAAACATTTCTTGAAAAACATTTCTTGAAAAACATTTCTCGAAAAACATTTCTTGAAATACATTTCTCAAAATGCATCCAAGCGGAACGCTCGTGGTGGGCTGATAAAGTTGAAGCCATTGACGTCGTATTGGTTGAAACAGACTTTTGAGATGAACTTGACACAGCAAGATTGTCTTCCGATGTGTTGGTACACGCAGATGCCACTGTTGTCACTAGGCCCCACAGGCCTTCCAGGCCTTACAATTACAAAGAAAATGTAAATAAGATCTATCTTAAAAATGAGCAAATCTGGATACTTACATGTATAAATCTTTAATTTAATATTAATATTGAAAGTCAAATTGCATTAGGTACGGTACAGACTATAGTCTAGATCTGTTGATAATTCAATTCAAAAAGGGCCTCGGTTATCTAAATATGAGAGGCCAGAGGGCGAAAATAAGTAGTGTTCCCAGTTCATTATCTGAGTGATATCATAAAAAAAATCATAAGGATTAGGGAAGGCTATGCCATAGGACTTCATACACAGAGAGAGAGAAATGGTGTTTTCGAAACTATATATAACATTCGCCCTAAATTAACATAGGCTACAGCGATGCCGATAGTCAAATATCCAAGCTTTTATCAAATCGTATACATGTATCTACAGTTCTACAAACAATGAATCAATATCCATATCCATATCATTGGATAGGCCAGAGAAGGGATCCTTTTGCTGATCGTAAGTCACTTAAAAATTAATCATAATCGTAGTCTTTGGTACAGTGCTATTGTTATGTTCCCCTTGCCTTAGGTCATTGTAGGCTATTCCATGTGTCAGGCACAAAAAACGATAGTTAGGCCTACATTCACTATTCACAGTTTATACATTGTGCTTCGGTCGGATATATTTCAGATATACACAATCGATTATGTCAGGTGCGGATCCATGAGGGGGGTGGGGGCGCACCCGGCGCACGCCCCCCCCCCCTTATTCCGGCAAGCTGTAAAAAAAATTGTACCGACAATAATGAATGAATGAAATGGGCTTAAACGTCCTACTGTTATGCACTTAACCTGAGCTAATTGAAGACGGGCATACCCCATACAGTGTGCTATGAGGGTAATTTGCCCGGGCAGCGGCGCTACGGCCTACTCTTATATCGAATTCCAACTGCCAAGGGATCTTTTACGTGCATTCCAATGTGTACACGGGACCTCGGTTTTTTGTCCAATCCGAACGACTAGGCAGCTGTCCTTGTCAGGCCCTCCTTCTGCATCACTGACAAGGGGAAATCACGTCGGAAAATCGAGATGAACTTTCTCGGCCATTGCAGGGATCGAACACCCGACCTCCAGGCTAGCGAACCAGCGCCTTATCCACTAAGCCACCGTGATCCCCCGGTACCGACAATAAACACTGAAAATAGAGTGGGAGTCGTGTTTTTAAAATATTTGAAGATCAGATGCCAGTAAATCGCATATATGGAGTCTTAGCCTAAAAATAATTATGGGGGAGGACCCCCAGCCCCCTCGCAGTTGCTCCGCACCTGGGGTGCTCATTAGTCGGGCTTCGCCCTCAAAGTAGGCTACGCCCCCCCCCCCTTTCATAATATCCTGGGTCCGCCCCTGTAGTCCCCTGGCTGGGATTACTGCGCAAAATGCCATTCACTGTGTACGTGCGAAGAAAAAGCCAGCTACCATTTAATTTTCGAGAAATGTATTTCAAGAAATGTTTTTCGAGAAATGTTTTGCAAGATTTGTATATGGAGATTTGTTCAAGATTGGTTTGTAGTTGTATGTTTTTGATGAAATGTAAATGTAATTTTGATAAAATATAAATGTTTTTTTTTTTATATTTCTATAAGAAATTTAATTTTCATTTTATAATAAAATCAAATCGCATAAAGATACAATTTAAAAATATTGATTTTGAGATACAAATGTTGGTTTTAGTCTACAAATGTTAATTTTGGCCTACAAATGTCGAAATACGACAACAAATGAAGAAATAAGAATTAAGGACTATGAATTAAGAACTAAGAACTAAGAACACTAAATAAAGAGCTCTTTGGTCTTCCATAAACAACTACAGATTCATCTATATGCAATGCCTCAAAACGCCCGCACGTCAATGAAGCGGCACCTATCACCCACAAACAGTGTTTATAGTGTGTTACAGTTCAATTACTAAATGTCATTTCTAGTATTAGTAACTTCATCTGTTACAAATCATGTATATTACTTAGTGGATATATTGTGTCATAAAAAATAAGACTTAGTTTATATTACAAGCTGTTAAGATTTAACACAATAAGTAGCCGACGAGATTTCTGCCGTCTGCGTGACACCGTGTCCCAGCCGCAAAAAGAGATCTCGCCTTTTATTATTAGTATAATGACTTACTCATGTGCGGCAGGTTAGTTTTCTTTCAAAAAACACTGTTTTCCGTTCCAAAAAATACAAAAGTAATTTTCTACCAGATGACCATGGTTCTTTTCACCGAGACTAGATAATTTCTATCGGTGTAAGGATATAGATATGGATAAGTTAATAGAAGGTCAATAAATCCGCGAGAAAATAAACCCATGGATTTGTTAATTTCTCTCGGTGTAAGGATATAGATATGGATAAGTTCATAGAAGGTAAATAAATCCGCGAGAAAATAAACCCATGGATTTGTTTAGTAGCAAATCGAGTGTGGATCAACTCAGTTTGTACTGAACAATTTTTCAGTGATATGTAAGAACTGTCTGCACACATTTGGTTTATAATAAGCGATAAACAGGTACAGTGGAAAATGTTCTACTTCACAGACTGTTACCTCCGAACTACCTCAGCACGAAATCCCAAATTTGGGGACTTGTAAAAGAAAAAGAATAGTACCTGTGCGCATGCCAGTAAAAGAAAACTAAGACTTCGCGCATAAAAATGCCCGAACGTACCAGGCGCCATGTCATCCAGCAGTGAGCACTGCGAGGAGTATGTTATCCAGTAGCAATAAGGGGGTGAGTTATGCTACAAATTTGGTCTGTCATTTGCAGGAATAAACATCTGGTAGCCTTTTCGGTGTAAAAATTATGGATTGATGTCATATCAAGAGAATAGCAAGAGGTTTTAAAGTTTTAGAATTATCAGTTAATCCCTTTTTGAATAGGTTCATTTATTTCCATGCAGCTATGTTTTAAAAAATGCCCCCGTTAGATGGCATTTTGCTTTAAATTTGTCACTACTGTTTTAACTTTATTGTTTACTGAATTTTTTGAATGAATACAACTAAACTGTCAAATCGTCTTCCACAAGTCCAAAGTACCCCCTTCCCCCCAGTGGTGACCGGTGTCTCCCTGCAATGGAGTAAATCAGGACATTTTACTACCCCCCCCCCCCCCAAAAAAAATAAAAATAAAAACAACCCAACACAAAGCTGTGTCACTGTCTGAATATAGCCAAAGAGGTAGAGTCTATTCATTGTATTGCATCCAGATATTTAAAGCCCCAATAACACTCTAGTTGTAACTGAATAATATGCCCCAATCATTATTCTGGTCAAAAATGTGTACTATTCTACAATATTCTTATTAATGGATGATACAAATTTCATTTTAACACACCTAATTTTAAAAATTGGAAAAATTCAACTACATGCCGTAACATGGTTTGAAAAGCTTTACGTAAACACTTTCAAGTGCAACTTGAATTTAAACATATTTTCGAACCCTCTGGACAAGTAAGATAGGTTACAATGGATAATTTGCACAACAGGAAGGACACTTAAACATCTAGTAGTTAGAATAAGACTAATTTTTTTTTCTGGACCTGTCAAGCCAGCAAGGGTGCTATTGTCCCTTTAAAGCGCGTTAACAATATATTATTCATTTAAGAGAAACTATGTCATTTCTAGATGAACATATCGTTAAAATTCATATTCATTTGACGATCGACCCCCTAACTACAAACCTATGGTTCATCTCAACTACAGTAGATCATCGTTTAGAGACTCTTATCTGAACTACAGAGTTTGTAGATAAAGCCTTTAATGGAGCTTTCGGAAAAGGCAGAAACTTGATGGCCATTTACTCTCAAGATGCTAGATGGATTATAAAACCTCGCAATGCCGAAACTGTAATTTTTGATAAAGAAAAATTTCAAAACATAATACATTTTCTCATTGACAATGCCATATTTGAGGTTGGGGATCAGATAATACAGCAAACTATTGGTTTACCAATGGGAACTGACCCCGCCCCATTTATGGCAAATGCACATTTACATAAATATGAATTCTATTTTCAGGACCATAAAAGAAAAACAGAGTACAAAGTAGCTAAAAGTCTCAACTACACCTTCCGTTACATTGATGACATAACACCCATCAATGATAATGGAAATTTCAATAAATATAAAAGTGAAATATATCCCCCGGAACTAATATTAAATAAAGAAAATTCCGGCACCCAAATTGCATCTGTTCTTGACCTGGACATCAATATCATTAACAATAGATTTAATGTTGGTATTTTCGACAAAACGGACAAATTCGGTTTTGAAGTAGTAAAATATCCGTCAATTTATAGCAACATACCAGATACAACACTATATAATGTTTTCTATTCACAGGCATTACGATTTTTGACCGTATGTAACAACAAAGAACTGTTTCTTTCCCGAATAAAATCCCTGTTTTTTAAATGCACTGCCAAAGGTGGTACACAGTTACGCATATTTAAAGAAATTTTGAAACTTCCGTTTCATCAATATACCAAGTTTAACATTTCTTATATGTATATAACCGAGTACATATTGGATAATTATCCAATTTAATTTAGTTTAATTTGTATAGTTACGTAGCCATGTTTGGATTATCGCCCTTATTGTTATTATTTTATTACTTCATAAATACACTTACATTGTATGCTTTCTTCTACATTCCTGTTTTGCATTGCTTGTATAGGGTATTTAGTATTATGTTTTGTGCAATTATACAACTTAAAAATTCTAATTGGTTGTTTAAACTCATAGCTTTTAGCATTATTAAATCTTGATTATCGCCCTTTTTGTTAAGAAATTCTATTGACGTCATTGATAACATTACGACGTATTTACGTCACACCATTCAGTTAGCAGACGACTGCCTCCCGAGGCGGTCTACATTTTCTTTGCTTCATTGTGTTGGGCTGTTTGTGCGTTTTCTTGTACGAGTCAATATGTTCAATCTTGAGTGAAGTCTGAGTTGCTTCAGACCCGGGACTGTACAGCGCAGTGGACGCTTACGGCTAGCCCCCGGATCCATTCACTCTTTTTTGAATTGTTGTTTTATTGTTTGTTTCGTTTGCTGTTTCGGAGTGTGATGTATTGTCGTTGTGTTTGTCCTTTGTGTAAATCATATGTGGCGCAGTCCCCCTGCACTAACTATTAGAGTCGAGTCTTAACCCTTCGTACTGTAGAATGTTCTCGTTGTCGGGTTTTGCTCCTGTTCGCTCACCACATTTATCATCCTCATTTCATCATCATTTTTCATTTTACTTATATCCGATTTATTAAATTTTACTATAGTATAGTTATTACAAAAATGAATGTAAGCACCAGTGGGCAGTCCCCACATGGAGTAGCCTGCCATGGGGCTAACACCCCTATGAGAAATTTTATCCCTCTACACGGACCACCTCACGTGACTCCGCATGTTAATCTCACCAATAAGAATCTAGCAGGTAGTTCTGGTGAATTGGCTGCGGGGGGAGGAATTTCGACTAACGTGACAAAACAAATTACCCATAAGGGTAACCTATTAAATTCTGATAATTCTGATAATTCTAATAATTTATATGTAAACTGTGAATTTTGTCAACTGTCTATCGGTGCTTGTCACTATAGACAATGTAAATTGTGTACTGATTACAATGAAGCCCACACTTTTAGTAGCTCTGTTACTGGTAGATGCTACCATGTTTCTACAGATATCAATATTAATTGCAATACGCAAAATATAATATATTTATTAACCTGCAATTACTGCAGATTACAGTATGTTGGGGAGACAAGTAAGTCTTGTAAAACTAGGTTTAATGGTCATAGATCTGCCGGAAAATCTGAAAATGCACATAAATTATTATATCAACATTTTAAAAATAGTCCCTGTAAGGATTTGGGGTACAATGTACAGGTAATTGAAAAACTTCCCGGTTCAGGGCACCTCGCCAATGGTAAAATTGACCCTGCTGTCACTAAAAAAAGAACTTATGCAGAGGAAACCTGGATTACCAAATTACAGACCATTTTTCCTTACGGTCTCAATGATCGATTCAAAAACACCGATTACAACAATCGCGATGAAAACACTTTGATTACCAGAAATTGTTACAAAAAACTTGACCATAATTTTCATAATAAAAAACGTTCCATAAAAAAGTCGAAATTTCAAAAAGACCCGGAAAGTATTTTGAATGAATTGTATTCTGTATGCCAATGCCATACTTCTGAAAAATTGTCCTGTGCTGCCTGTGTAATGAACTTAGCCCGACAAATTGTACACACTTTGAAAAAATCTACAGCTAAAAAACTCGGTGTCCTCATACAGGACATCATCCATTCTAATCAACTTAATGAACGCTTTCTTCCTCAATACTACGATGTTATTACCGATTTGATAAACAGTAAATTTTCACCCAATTATTCGATACAGCCTCATAAAGTGCATAAGAAAAAACCTGATGTGCTATGTAAAATCCTTTTCACGGATAAACATATACAAGACATTGGACTGAATAGAATCTTTAGAGACCGTTCAGTTATAAAATCTATACCAGGTACTATTCCTAAAATTTCACCTACAGTCGTATACAAATTTTTACCTCCTATCCGTAATAAAATATTTAACTACCATGAAACTATCGAAAACCTAAACGTACAAGAATTTATTGAAAATTACGATAATACTACATGTCAATGCACCAACTCTCCCTTTAAAGATACATTTCATGACCATATACTGACAGGAAACTTTGATATTATCGAAGATAAAAATCTTAGAAATCTCTTCAGATTGGGACCACAATTTCGGGAACAGCCAAATAGGACTAATTTTAAAAAATTACATAATGATCTCAAATCCCAAATTAGGAAATGCATTGTAGCCTGGTCTGATAAATTTCGTGCACCTCTTGAGTCTTTTGGAGAGTGGAAAAATGCTGTGTTTGATCTCTTGTCAAAAAGAATCAAATATATCAAACTTAAACCAAGACACCCGCCACCAGAGGTTCTAAAAAATGCATCTGCAGTTGAGTGTCTTACCACTCTCCAAGAGAGATTTGTTCTAACACCTGTCGATAAGGCCAGTAATAACATTGCCTTTATCTGTAAAAAGTACTATATTAAAAATATTCTGACTGAAGTTGGACTCTGGCCCAACACAAATAATGACACTTATAAATGCATTACGGATTTAACTAAACAAGATATCTTGCACAACCAATACTGTTTTAACAGGAGTAATAATATTAAAGACAATGTGAAAATAGATGCACTACCGTACATTTATTCGATACCCAAATTTCATAAAAACCCAGTAAAATTTAGATATATAATATCCTCCAGTGTTTGCCAGACAAAACCTCTAGCGCAGACCATCACCAAAGGCCTTAAATTATGCCAAACCCAACATGCAATTTGGTGCAAAACACTTCGAAATTACACTGGTATTAATAGTTTTTTCATTATTGATAAAAATAAACCTATAGTAGAGACTATAGATAAAATCAATAATAAAGATAATGCAAAAACAATAGAAACGTTCGATTTTTCTACTTTGTATACTATGCTCCAACATGCAGATCTTAAAAATAATTTGGATTGGTTTGTAGATAAAGCCTTTAATGGAGCTTTCGGAAAAGGCAGAAACTTGATGGCCATTTACTCTCAAGATGCTAGATGGATTATAAAACCTCGCAATGCCGAAACTGTAATTTTTGATAAAGAAAAATTTCAAAACATAATACATTTTCTCATTGACAATGCCATATTTGAGGTTGGGGATCAGATAATACAGCAAACTATTGGTTTACCAATGGGAACTGACCCCGCCCCATTTATGGCAAATGCACATTTACATAAATATGAATTCTATTTTCAGGACCATAAAAGAAAAACAGAGTACAAAGTAGCTAAAAGTCTCAACTACACCTTCCGTTACATTGATGACATAACACCCATCAATGATAATGGAAATTTCAATAAATATAAAAGTGAAATATATCCCCCGGAACTAATATTAAATAAAGAAAATTCCGGCACCCAAATTGCATCTGTTCTTGACCTGGACATCAATATCATTAACAATAGATTTAATGTTGGTATTTTCGACAAAACGGACAAATTCGGTTTTGAAGTAGTAAAATATCCGTCAATTTATAGCAACATACCAGATACAACACTATATAATGTTTTCTATTCACAGGCATTACGATTTTTGACCGTATGTAACAACAAAGAACTGTTTCTTTCCCGAATAAAATCCCTGTTTTTTAAATGCACTGCCAAAGGTGGTACACAGTTACGCATATTTAAAGAAATTTTGAAACTTCCGTTTCATCAATATACCAAGTTTAACATTTCTTATATGTATATAACCGAGTACATATTGGATAATTATCCAATTTAATTTAGTTTAATTTGTATAGTTACGTAGCCATGTTTGGATTATCGCCCTTATTGTTATTATTTTATTACTTCATAAATACACTTACATTGTATGCTTTCTTCTACATTCCTGTTTTGCATTGCTTGTATAGGGTATTTAGTATTATGTTTTGTGCAATTATACAACTTAAAAATTCTAATTGGTTGTTTAAACTCATAGCTTTTAGCATTATTAAATCTTGATTATCGCCCTTTTTGTTAAGAAATTCTATTGACGTCATTGATAACATTACGACGTATTTACGTCACACCATTCAGTTAGCAGACGACTGCCTCCCGAGGCGGTCTACATTTTCTTTGCTTCATTGTGTTGGGCTGTTTGTGCGTTTTCTTGTACGAGTCAATATGTTCAATCTTGAGTGAAGTCTGAGTTGCTTCAGACCCGGGACTGTACAGCGCAGTGGACGCTTACGGCTAGCCCCCGGATCCATTCACTCTTTTTTGAATTGTTGTTTTATTGTTTGTTTCGTTTGCTGTTTCGGAGTGTGATGTATTGTCGTTGTGTTTGTCCTTTGTGTAAATCATATGTGGCGCAGTCCCCCTGCACTAACTATTAGAGACTACAGAGTAAATCATGGTTTATAGACTCTGTCTGAACTAAACCAGGGATACATCGAACTACAGGGTACATGATTATATAGAGGGATTCTATCCGAACTACAGGATACATCATGGCTAAGATATCCTCGACCCCGGTCCGTCCTGGTAGCATTAAGACCGATAGTTACCACGGGTTCATTTCACGACAGGCTCTTGTGATTGCCACAGTAGTACAGTTTTTTTTATGGGAGAGAGGGTCAGTGAACTTTTGGGTTTGGTGGGGTTCGAACTTCATTATGTATATTGTACGATGATACCTACAAATAGGGATGATTTTAGTCTCGCCCCGCGAAATCAAATGTTATAAGTTTAATACCTACAAATGTTGAAAAATAAAGCCTGTATGTAAATTCAGGTGTTAACTAAGCTATAACTATAATCTATTGACTTGGGGGCTTGTTAATGCATGGTTGGTGATGTGGTTATCAGCAAAGCCAAGCCTCTGGTAATACGTGATCTGATATTTATAATAAAGTCGGAGTTACATTATATAATTCAGCGACATATTGCATAGGTATATCGAGTTTCATAAAAAGTGTTTATATCTGAAAGGAGCTTTTATTAGAAAGTACATATATTTTTCTCATCTAAAATAGGATAGTCAGTGTTGCCATCACAGGTCTTCTCACAGGTATGTCATTTAGATTTAACTCGACATCGGGTCAATATTTAGGTCCCGGGTTACGTTTGACGTTAAGGTTGTGTTGTAGTGGTGCCTTAGTTCCAGTGGCAACACTGGTGGAAGATGAAACACACCAATAACACTAGTGTTACATTTAAATGTTACGCTTGGTTTTTGTCTTCTGTTCTAACGCATTCAATTCTTTGCATGATCTGGCCAACTAAAATAAAACCACCAAAGGTAGGGTAACTGGGGTAAACTAGCCGCTTCCAGGAAATAAAATAACTAGGATCCATATTGAATTTGTGTGGTCTCATTTGATCGTTTTTAGTCGGTTTGTGATCAACATATTTTTTTTTGTTTTCCGTATTTGCCAAAAATTGGTGAAAAATCATTATAAGCCCTAAACATAAATCTAAAAGAAATTCCCTTCTTGCCGTCTGCTGTTTCACACCAGTTTTTTTTTAACAAGATAATAAATTTTATCAAGCTGTTATTATCTAACAAGTTTTTATGGAATTAGAGATAATCTTGCACAAAGCTCCTTGTCTTTATATCTATTTCCATGTACATGTGTTTCTTAAATCGGGTAATTGATACTGAAAATATAGACAAACTGGAACTCAGGTATAAGTAAGTGTCCGGGTAACACAGGTACGACACCGGTGTTCATGTTGTGTAAATGTATCCATGTTTAACACAACCTCAACATCGCAGACCTCAACTCGCATTGATTTCATATACAGAGGGGGGCTGGGGTTGAGTTAGAACAGCGTTACACCAGTGCTATGCTGATCTAACTGGCGTTAAAGGACCCAAGTCCGTAAATCAAAATCCTCCAAAATCTTCGACATCGAAAACACGATTTATTCGTCAATTCAAATCAACATTGATGATGTAAACTTATCAGGAAAAGATGAGCTTCTGATATCCGATATTTAAGATAAAAGAATTTTTTTAACATTGGTACACGAATCGTTGTAATAAGAGACCCGGGGGACGAGGCTAGACACATTGCACCAAATCAAACGGCATATGTAGACTGGAATAACCAGACGCTAGAAATTTACACTCGATTGAGACTGCGTGGCCTATTACTGCCAGTTTTACTGGAGTTGCTTACATACCTACCTACATTGAAGTGTTTATCAGAGGTAGTTGCATGGTTAGTTTCTTTCATAAACATTCAATTAAACATTCCAATATGTAAAGGACAATTCTGGTGTCAGTCACCATTATAAATAAATAAAATAAAAACAAATTACGAATAATCCAAAACATTAGACAAAATTCGAAGTCGTAAAAAAAAACGGTTTGCTAGTGTAATCTGGCAAAAAAGTGTAATCATCATATGGACTGTTCACCGTGTACAAAAAACACGTGATACGACTGGTTCACGTGTTCCAAATATAATTTTAGCACAGAGATCATTACTACGATGGTTGTGTAATGATGATTTCAAGAAACCAAAGTGAAGAAAGCAATAGCAAAATACGAGTTATCTTTCTATATAACTGACTGAATTGATGAGTGATAACAGACAAATTAGTAGGATAGAGTTTGTTACATAATTCCCATCGCTCGACTTTTCGCGATAAAAGTCTAACCGGTAATTATAGGCCAATATCTATTTTCAAACTCTTTCTAAACCCCTTGAAAAACATATAAATTTAAATATTACTAATTATTTAAAAAAAAATAATATTTTTAATTTAAATCAATCTGGCTTCCGTTCAAATAGATCATATCTGTCATACAGCTCCAATTGTTAATATCACTATAAAATGTTTATGCCGCTCTGAATAATAATATAGGCTAACAGGATTAATATTTTTGGGGATTTCAAATAAACTTTTGACATGGTAAATCACAATCTTCTTCTACAAAAACGTCAGCTATATAATCTTTCTGAAAACTTACTCTTATTATTTAAATCATACCCGAATAATCGAAAAAGTGTATATAAATTGGACAAAATAAATCTTAATTTCAAAATATAATTTTCGGTATTCCCAAAGGATCAATCCTTGGACCTTTACTTTTTAATCTCTTTGTCAATGATTTATCGTTTTCTCCTTCTGTAAATTCCGATCTGTTTGCAGATGACACCGCCGTTTATACCTCTTATCCGGATATAACACCTCTTGATAATAAGCTCCGATAGGAAACCAAGAAAAAAATACAATGGTGTCAAAACAATGCTATGATTATCAATGAATCAAAAACTAAATCAATGTTAATAGTTACAAACTATCAACTTAAAAATTCATTAAATAAACTTGATATTCAAACCAATAATAACCAAATTGAAAATATTCTGAATTTAAACTTTTAGGTGTAATAATTGATAAAAATTGTAAAACAATAAAAAAAAAATGTATCAACTGAAAAAGATAAATCACTTCTTCCGTCAAACTTATAATTGTTAAAATTATTCTTTTTTGGCCATTTTTTTAAGTCACATCTAGATTAATTCAACCTTATCTACTTATAGAAACCCTAGCTAAATCACTACATATTTTGACCACTCAAAATCGGATCACCTTCAATAAATACATCTTACTGTTCAAATTAGTTCATAAAAAAATGCCCAAACTACTTAACTACTAGTATTATTCTCGTTTTTTAAAACACACCTTATACCAATATTTATCTTCGATTTAACATTTCTCAACCTAATAAATCAATATAAAAAAACAGTTTAAAATACACTGGACCTTGTATCTGGGATAATCTACCTCAATTAAAAACCCACATTTATCAAAATTTAAAGCGAATATTCTTTTAAAGATACATTCTTAACCTTAGTAAACCTTATGTACATAATTTTAATTCATAATAGAGAAGGTGGTAAACCTTACTGCATTTTTCTTTTAATATTTTAATTTTTGATCTCTTTATTTGATCTCATTGTTGTTCTTGGTATTCTGATATTGTTTTGTTATGTTTCATGGTCGGAATTTTAAAAAGGCCTCGCCTAATTTTTTGCCCTAATATATATATTATTTTGATGTTTTAAGAAAAACACGTTTGAAATTTGCATTCTGTTGTTATCTCTGTGACCGTCAAACAATACTATTTATTTTTGATTTAATATTTCATAAACACACATCAATATTAGTTCTAACATTACTATATGTGCTATCGTATCATCTGATCGATATCCTATTTAAAACAAATGGAAATGATATAAAATTTGATTTAACGTAATGCAGTTCTGATACCTACATGAGCTAACTGAATATGGGCATATGAATGTGCTATGAGGGGTATCGTGCCCACTAATCGGCACTACGGCCTACCCTCAAGGCTTCTTTTACGTGCAAGCCTTCGTGTTGTTCGTACCATCCTGTACACTAACCACAGCAGTCTTATACTATTATATAGTCGGTAAAAAAGATATTTAACCTCAAGCATGGGATTTACTGGAAATGATTTACTCAAAACATAGCACGTCTGTTGTACATATTAAAATCCAGTAGACATGGTACAAGGGTTAATCAGCGAAATGGATGTATGAGATGTGTTGTTGACGTTTGGGAAAGTAGACGAGGGGAAGTGTGTAGGTAGTGATAGTTAGATGTATTATGAATGGTTAGAGTGGCTGTGGTGTTACGGTGAAATACTATGCCGCCACTGTAACACCACAGCTTTATGATTTGTTAGACAGGAATGATGTAATAAGTGCGACAATAATAAATAACATATTTCTGATTTTATTGTCGTCTTTTCCCACTTGCACTGGTTGTACGCCATTTTGAAACTAGCTGACGAAGACAGCTCGGGCGGCGATTGTTCGACTCCGGGCTGCTCTGACAGTATCTAACAAACGCATTTAGTTCGCGTACAACCTTTAACGAGAGTCGCCAGGCAACGAAACATACGCCCACTGCAGCTAAATCGTCCGGGCAGTAAACAAGAGTTGTCGCATATTTTACTTTTTTCGGTAATGACACATTTATAATACACTAAAATATGATTATTAAAGTCAATCGGTTATTAACTTTAGCCTCTAGAGGGTCCACAAGATTTTTTGAAGTGATCAAGGGCCATAACTCTGACAGTAATTATCGGAAATTGCTAAAAAAAAAATTAAAGTGATCAAGGGCCACAACTCTGAAAATCAATAGGCTTCTTCGTCACATGACCTAAACACTGTGTATCAATTTAAAGTCAATCGGATATTAACCTTGGCCTCTAGAGCATTCACAAGAATTTACGAAGTGATCAAGGGCCATAACTCTGACAGTAATTATCGGAAATTGCTAAAAATCAATAGGATTCTTCGCTTCATGACCTTAAACACTGTGTATAAATTTAAAGTCAATCGGATATTAACTTTGGCCTCTAGAGCATCCACAATAATCTTTGAAGTGATCAAGGGCCATAACTCCGACATCAATTATCGGAAATCGCTGAAAATCAATAGGCGTCTTCGTCTCATGACCTTAAACACCGTGTATAAATTGAAGTCAATAGGATTCTTCGCTTCATGACCTTAAACATTGTGTATAAATTTAAAGTCAATCGGATATTAACTTTGGCCTCTAGAGCATCCACAAGATTTTTTGAAGTGATCAAGGGCCATAACTCTGACAGCGATTATGGGAAATCGCTGAAAATCAATAGGCTTCTTCGCCTTATGACCTTAAACACCGTGTATAAATTTAAAGTCGATTGGATATTAACTTTAGCCTCTGGAGCGTCCACAAGCAATTGTGGACGCCGGACCGACGGACGGACGGACCGTACTTACTACACTCGTCACTAGGCTTCCTATACATATTATAATATTCAATTTACACCCTTGTTAATTAACACGCCTTATCTAGAGTTATAATCCGAATGTTATTTTTTTTATCGAGATCCGTAGGTATTTACCTTTTTGCTAGATTTTTATACGGCAAACGTATGTTTTAACCTTGACCTTTACTCAAAGGAGTTCTCGCCTTTTATTATTAGTATCATGTGCGGCAGGTTAGTTTGCTTCAAAAATCACTGTTCTCCGTTCCAAAAAATACAAAAGTAATTTTCTACCAGGCAACCATGGTTCTATTCACCGAGACTAGATTATTTCTCTCGGTGTAAGGATATTTTCGCTATGAATAAGTTCATACACTGTTGAGAAAATAATCCCATTGGTTTGCTTGGAGCGTGAATCATCTCTGTACTGAAAATTCTGTGCGTGATATATATGAACTGTCTTCACACATTCGGTTTATAATTAGCGATACACGGGTACAGTGGCAAGTGTTATACTTCACAGACTAATACCTCAAAAGTACCTACACGCGAAATCCCAGATTTTGGTACATGTAAAACAAACAAAAATAGTGCCCGTGCGCGTGCCAGTAATAGAAAAATTAAGAGTTCGCGCATAAAAAATGCACGAACGTACCAGGCGCGATGTCATCTAGATCTCATTTAAAGATACATTATGTAAGATTCAGATAAAGAGATAACCATTCTTGCTATACTAGTTCGAAAATAGATAATGTAAAATACTCTATTGCGAGCGAAGATATTAGCCTTTGAAGGTTTGACAAGACGTGTGCAATAATCTCTACCACGGTACTGGTTGTTTAAAGCCAAGTCTCGCTCCTCCATTTTTAGCTTAAATCAAAATATAACTGAACTGTTCTGGTCTATTTAATATCGGAGAAGTCCGACGCCATCGAGAATTGGTTATGTCCTGGATAATTAATGTCTAAGTAATAATTTGGAAAACATTTCGGGCCAAAACAAAGACCGGCAATAGGCAGATTTAGCTCTTGCATAATGTATGTTTAACTTTTAACAAGTACTGTAAACTTTTTGATCTTTTATTGTATGTTGGCATTGAGAAATTCGGATACATGAGTTTGAGATGGTAGAGTATGTCAAAATCGAAAATACATTAAAGTATTGTTTTGATAAATAAACCTAATAGTTGACCAATATTTAGAGGTTTAAAAGGGTTAGATATTCTTGATTTGTGTTCTTAAAAGATAGTTTAGATATACAGTACCCAACCCTAGCCATCCTTCACATTCCTTTGTTTTCTTACAAACGGAATTTTGATTATTGCTTGTGGATTATTGATTTCTGGAAATATTATAAGTGGACACATATAGTTATTTTTAATAATGAACGAGCATTTTAAATGTTCGAGTAGATCTCTAAATTTAACCAAAACTACCCTGAAGTGGCATTCGCAATGAACAAAAAAAAAGTTAAACACAAATAATTATATTTATCAAACTGTGTTTATTAAAACGCAATTTTTTAGCATTTGTGAGTGAATTATTCCAAAAATAACTTAAGAAACGCTTCCAATGCATGAAAATAAAACGCCCCTATTCCATTCTCCTTTAAGCAATTCTCTTTAGTTGAGTTGTTGCAAATCTTCAAGAAAGGCATGCCACGTTATGCTATTTCGAAAATAGCTTGCTAAAATCCAGTGGCGTCACTAGGGGGTGGCACAGAGGGCACGTGCCCCGGATCTTTTCATGTGTGCCCCGGATCTATTTTGAGCAGACAAAATCGATAATTTGCAATAATTTCACTACTTTTCCCTATCATTATTTCGAATTTCCAGTGCGAAGCTTTTCTGGATTGTCCTTTCTGGCCCACCGTAGATTTCCTCAATTGCCTGCCCGTGCACAGTTTAATAAAGTATTATATAACTAAATAAATATTTGACTGAAAATAGTGTAGAAACGATCGTGCATGACCTAGTTTACCCGCCGTGTATGTTTAGCGGGACAACAATATCACATTAAATTTTAGTTCGTGATAATTTAGCTCACAACTAATTGGCTCACAACTAATTGGGTCCTAGTGACGCCTCTGCAGTAAAATCATATTCGCCACCTAACTAACATAGACAAACTGAAAATTAAAAATCAGAAAGTACATAGCACTGAATTTTACGTTTTGGCAATAACAACTAAAAATTGAAAAATATGCAGATTCGACGGATCGACAGAAACGTGACGTTATGTGCTCTACTTGATAATGAAAGGTAAATTTCACCTACACATTATTTTTATAAAATATAAGAAGTCTGGTTTTATCCAGACACCGTATAATACAGCTTTGGACACCGGTCTCCATTTCAGGGTGAAGACTAGCGGGTTTCAGGAGTATCACATGTTGAGTTAGTTGCTCAGACCTAAGATAGTGGTTTTAATGGATTTAAAGTGACATTTCAATGCCAAACACAAAATCACACAAACTGCACGCAGTGATACATTTAGTCTTAGTAATGTGACCACTGCGCTACTTGTCCCCCATATTAAACGCTCGCGTGATAATTTTGGGGCGGGACTTTTCGACTTGACTAATGCATTGTGTGCACAAAATAGTAGAAATAATCCGATCGATCACGTGTTTTATGTAAACACATGTCATTGGCGTAAAATCAATTTTTGCCACTCCAGTAAAAGTGATTATAATATGTGTTAGTTGGTAATATTGCTATACATTCTGTGCCATTGTGTTTATCTTTCAAAACAAGGTTAGATACTCCTAAATTTGTCTCGCAAACAAAACCGCCTCTGTGAAACTATCTTTCAAGGGCGCCGCCATATTGAATAATTAGAGGACTATTTTGTGATTCGGCTTTAGATAAGTTTGACTTCTTTCATACACACAACGGCTAAATAAGCATATTAAATGAAATAGCAGAGAAATAAGTACTTCTAGAATTAGCTAAAAGCATACTCGGTATTTTCTACTAAAATCGTCGATGTAGGAATTTAAAATGTCGGTTAATTAGGTTAGGGCCTGTTCTCAGGCGGAGCTAGCTGTAGACAGGCAGCCTAAGTTTGGGATGAAAATCACGGTGATGTTTTTTGTAAGAAAATCTTTGTACACGTTTGAAGGCACAGAGTAAGTTCAAAGTAAGTAAAATGATTGTGATTTTTTTTCATGAAACTTTATCCAAAGCAAAACCCTTTAAAAACAGGTAATTTACAATCACTGTCATATTTTATTTCGGTGGGACATATCAGTCCCGTCAGGCAGATTGTATCAATGCGTTTTATGTGACCTTTCCTTTGCGAATTGAATAATATGTCTGAATTTATCCTTTACATAGATGACAAAGAGATTTTTATTTACAACTGGTTTGTGGAATGATATATTTTCTCAAAACATCGAATCTCGGCCTCAGAGTAAATGTATTCTTAAGAGAGTGAGAGATGGGGGTTTAACCTCCACTCGACACAAACTAGGTCATTTCGGGACTAACATGTGGTTTAATTTTTTTTTCAATAATTCGCTTGCGCGTAGGGTTCTTTAGCAGTGGGAGGAAACTGGAGTACCCAGAGAAAACCCACGAGGCTGGACAGGCGACCATACTACTTGCCACGTACAACCGAGGATTCGAAACCTTGACAAAATGACAGGTGTGCGGCTGTATATAATAATAATAATACTATTTATTGTTTTAAGCCCATTCCATCTACACGTTTACGCCTTTATAAGAATGCATCTAACAATGGATTATTGCTTCAAATTGTTGACAAAATATAGGTTTCTTTGTTTAAGCTGTCTGTTTAGTGTTGTGGATTAAAGTTATGATGACAATTCAAACTTTACGAATATTTTTTAAAGAATTGTATTTTTCGTATTGGAAATATTTTACCCCTTTACCACCCGTCGGGACGTTCAAGTCCCACCCCTACCCGCTTCAGCAAATTTTTGTAAAACTTAAAAATATTTTTGTGGATACCCTAACCAAACCCAAATCATCTATAAAATATCATAAAACAAGATATTATTATAAAACTTAACCACTTGGGTCTGAAAGGATTAAGAGACAAATTCTATCAGAAAGCCACGGATGAATAATGTTGGAATCAATTTCATTTAAACACTTTTTGGAAAGGTGTTTGGACATCTGTTGTTTTAAACACCACTACAAAGAAGACACATTGAAGATGTGAACCCTTTTTTCTTAACATGCCCTGACACTTCAACATTTTTTGAATATTTAAGGTCTCGTTCCATAGATTTCTATCCTGGATGATTCAACCAACCTGTCTTAATAAACTTCAATTTTGCTCAATAATATATTATAAACACACTATTTTACGACCATTGGCATTATTTCCCACCCTTAAAAAACATTGACACAAGAATTATTACCCCCCCCCCCCTGTTTTCCTATTGCCTCATTGCCTCCATGCATTAGCTACCTTCAAACGTTGGAATTTGAAAGTTGAAAATGATATCTTTGCCAATTTCTCAGCTGGCAATAATTGTGAATTATTCTTTAACAAGGTAGGAGTGTTTATGAATACCATCTATTTCAAGGCTGTATTTTAATAAATGTTTAAAATATAACTTAAAAATATGAAATTGTAGCTTTAACAGGTGGTTACAATGCGATTTATGATAAAGATGACATAGTTACATTAAATAAAACATAGGATATGCATCGCTCGTAGTATAACAAGACATGGGTTTTTATTAAAGGGACAATAAAACTCTTGCTGGCTTGACAGGTTCAGAATTTTTTTTAGCCTTATTCTAACGACTAGATGTTTTAATGTCCTACCTGCTGTGTAAACTATCCATTACATCCTATTTTACTTGACCAGAGGGTTCGAAAATATGTTTAAATCCAAGTTGCATTTGAAAGTGTTTGCGTAAAGCTTTTCAAACCATGTAGTTGAAATTTTCCATTTTTTTTAAATTCGGTGTGTTGAGATGAAATTTGTAACATCAATTAATTGGAATATTGTAAAATAGTACAATTTGTTGACCAGAATAATGATTGGGGCATATTATTCAGTTACAACAAGAGTGGTATTGGGGCTTTAAATTATAAAATTAAACATAATATAATATGGCTCTTTGCACAGTAAAGGGACATAATTATTACCTCCACTAGGGAGATTAAAATAAATTTTATAATATGCTATTTTTCTATTTTGATTCATAACAAAGAGCTATTTTATGAATTTAAAATGCATATATTATTATTAGGATAGTTTTGCTAGTCTGCTCCTTGATACGAGTGTTTACGTAACAGTACCCCGAGATAGCAAATAAGAACCAGAGATATTGCATGATAAATAATGACCATTTGAGGTCTAGAAATGACTGTTCGACCTTTTAAAGTTAATAGAATGTTTTATCCATCTTATAATAACTTTGAATGTACTGTTTATTCCTATTACTTTTAAAATTATAGATGAATTATCAATTGGCATAACTCGGATGGAAAATAACAACTGTTATATCTCTACATTTAATTTCTTGATTTAATTAGTTACAATAATTTGTATCCAATCAATCTATGAATTATGTATTAAACAAATAAATAACAAAATAATCTGTTGCCAAGCTTTCATCAAAATAAATGCTGAATTTTGTTTGTTATTTTTGATGAAAATGTAGTAACGTTATCAATTAATGGATGGAAAATAACGTTATAAAAAATGTCTTGAACGGAACCAGGAACCCGGATGTTTACATTCTGAAAAAGTGTGCCGGCTTCAAAAATCGATCGTTACTATTTTGCGAACGTACCGAAACGGATGGAATGAAGAAACAAGAGGAATTATATATTTACCGATGTCGCTTTTTTGTTTTCTTTATTCTTCCCAATGGCGAGTTTTATTTGCTTCCGGTTTCGCGAAAAGAAGTTACTTGTGAGATGGTACGAAAAAATTAGGAATGAATTTCATCCGCGAAGTCAACGTTATGCGTTTGCGGATGGAATGAATGTTTTTTGTTTTCTTTATTTTTCCCAGTGGCGAGTTTTATTCGCTTCCGGTTTCGCGAAAAGTAGTTACTTGTGAGATGGTACGAAAAAATTAGGAATGCAATTCATCCGAAGTCAACGTTATGCGTTTGCGGATGGAATGAATGTTCGACATTTTTTTTAGTGTAAAATGATCCCCAAATACAGAATAGATCGGTATAAGACGTACTTTATGCCTAATTCAACCACATTTTACCAATGCGAGTGCACTTATTGTAAAATATCAACACTTAGACACTTTACATTACAAAATGTCGAGCGTCACATTGTCGTCTCGGATGGAAAATGTGAAAAAAAATGAGAAAACTGAAGAAAAGATATTGTTATTTTTAGAGTTACTAGAATAAGACTTAATCAGTATTAATCAAATTAATCAAGGTAATTCAAACTTACACTAAGTATTTGCTGGAAGTCTGAAGCCTTATCCAATAGGTACTATTTTCGTGGAGTGTGGCTTTATTCAAATTATGAGGGTTTCCAATTGTTTTTGAGAAAAAATAATATGTAATTTTCATGCAGGTATTTTAAATTGTATTTTCTGTCTCACATCCCATACATCAATAGCGAACAATAACAAAAATAATAACAAATATAAAATATTTTTTTTCAACATGTTCAAGTTGACTGCTATGTTTTGTCTCTTGACTGTGCAAAGAGCCATGACAGATAGCAATATTATTATTAAACCATTCATACATTTATAAATATATAACACACAGTAAAAATATCCTATTATGCTTCGTACAAGTTGTCAAGTCATGTGACACAAATATGGCTTCTTTTTATAGATTGTTTTTTATAGCTTGTGATATTTTCTCGCAAATACAATGTTTTGAGAGAAATTTAAAGCAAACTTTTCATAGATTAATATGTTTTATTATGTATTTAGTTCACATATATCTTCACATCAACTGTTTTGTGCACGCGGAGGATATTGTAGGTCTTTTCTTTTTTTTTGGCATTTAATGTTATATACATGTACATTATTATTAGACATTTACTAACGTGCCAATAACTGTAGGTAACATCCAATGGGCAACACGATTGGCAAATAATGTTTTGATTGAAAAATGGATAATCGAAACATATTTTTACTATCGTAACAACGGTAGGAATGGCTTCGTTATTCTCCGAACACCCCTAACGTAGTTCAGCATGAAGTAATTGGGCCCCACTTTGAATTTAGTTCACTTGACTTAACTACGTACAGAGTTATGGGTCCTGATTCCAAATGCTTTCATTCCTAAATCCGCAATTTCTGATGGACCTGCTTTCAACTTCATATTCCGGTGCATATTCATTATGAATTAGTATGATTCTAAAATTTGAACAGACCATGGCCGAGAAATTGCACTTTTACTTTTACGTCGACTGACCTTCGTTTTGTTTTGTGTGACCAGCCGATAAACAGAGATATTTGCATTTATATAACGTTGTTAGATTATGCAAAGCCGCAAAACATATATTGATTTTTTTGATCAGCCAAATTTTATTGGTTATGAAGCACCTTCCCACTAGCCATTAGGGGGCATAGGTGGCTTCACGTAATTAGGTACAGAGTTATGGCCCCAGTGTTATCCCCTCGTTGGTTTTAATCTAGGAGTATAAATAGAAATAATACTCCTTGGTTTTAATCGATGCTGTCAACAATGATCAAGCACATGACTATTAGGCCGTATTCTCTGGTCGAGAAACCTGTCACGTTCGCTCTCGCTAAAAGGGTCTACAAATTTGGACTATCAAAAACCGTGCAATCAACATCTCAACAAAGTTCCCCAAAAATAATTTTTTTATTTAATAGTTTAAGCTCGAAATAGGCCAGAAATCGATGACTTATTTTTTTATAGTGCGGGGCCATATTTGTGTTCATGTGAGTTGGATGCTGCGCAACTATTTAAAATTTGACCAATCAGGAGTCGTGCTTGAGTGGCCGCGGTCAAAAGTAAGGGGGTCAAGTGTCAGGTCATAGGATTCGTAACCAAAGCCATACAGTAATAATAATAATCACGTCATTTTACAAGGGTAGCAAATTAGGCCTGAGGCCTTTTTCCAATTTGGCCCTTGGCACAGATCGTGCGAATGATTTCGATCATTACTGCAGGAAGAAACCGAAGAACTCAGGGGAAACCTGCCTGATCGAACGTACATGACTTACATTGCAAAATGCGCACAGTCGGGACAACAAAGATGATTCAATAAGCCAAAAAGACGCCCTATTCCTTGTTTAGGAAATGGTGTAAGAAAGTATCAGTGTGAAATGAAATAACATTGAAACAATAACACAATATCATAATAAAATACTTTCATCATTACTTTCATCATCTAATTCAATATCAATTTCATTGTCACATCCAGAAAGCTGTGTAATCCTAGTAATGCGGGGGGGGGGCTGAATGGTTAGCACATGCGCGCTGTATCATTGAGTCTGTCGTTGAGTTCACTGTCGTGGTTTCGATTCTCGGGTTGTACGTGACAAGGAGTTACCTCGTGGGTTTTCTCCGGGTCCTCCGATTTTCTGTCACTGCTAAAGACCCCTACGCGCAAGCGATTTATTGAATAAAATTGAATCATATGTTATTCCCGAAATGACCTAGCTCGTGTCGACTGGACGCTAAACCCCCATTTCTTTGCGTCATCTCCAAGGGTTTCTACATATTCTCTCTCTCTCTCTCTCTCTTTACTAATGCACGGGATGGGATACACCAGGACCAAGAACAAAGTTAAGCGAATGAACACAATGATATGATTGGTCGATAGTGGAAAAAAAGACCACGTGACGCGGCGAACAGCGTTAAACTCAGTCCAGTAACCATGCACACTAAGAATTTTACTATTAATAAATAATCCGGATTTCAAAGAAGAATATCATCGAAGAACTATTTTTTTTTTTTTTGGAACATTTTAGCAAACGCTAATTACAATATTATACACCGATAAAATTTCCACTAGACCCCTTTTGAAGGAACGAAAATATATTTGCAACGACAATTTGGGCCTATATAGTCTAACTAAGCTACCTAGTAATATCTCTATCAACGTTTTGACATAACGCCTTTGTCAAACCAACCTTATAGAATGGCAATCCATATACACCTGTTGTCAGGTTGCAGTCATTTCATTTTTAATCGGTGTGTTATTGTCGTGACTTTATGTTATTTTATCGCCTCCTACTTAGTAGAGATTACAATACCAAACCTTGGGGCCACCCTTGTTGAATAATTAGAACACAGCAATTTTATTGACATAGACTCAAACACGGATTATAACAACACTACATTTATATATCTGGCTAATCATTATATTCACGCATTGTATAGAAGTCATATTTAATTATATGCACTTAAATCAAAATGGGTGAATGATTGATAAGTTGGCATTTAAAAACAGTTGATAACAGATATCACTGGATATCACTTGTCTAATTTCTACTGTATGTTAGTTCTAACCAATATATTAACCAATATTATAATGGGCAACGTGGTGTGATTTCGACTCCTGCTTTGCAATTGACCAGGATTGGAGTAGCCTGCCTAGATTCGTGGGTTTTTCTTCTTTTCTTCGGGTCAGCCGATTTCCTCCACCGTTAAAGAAAATTCTACAATATGTTAGCCCGAAATTACATCGGCTTTTCATATGAATGTCTAAATAATAATTTATATATAATTTGAAGATATATCTTTTACATAATGCATTTTTAATAAGTTTAATTTTACTCTTTTTTTCCAGATATGAACTCAAATGTGAAGATATTCCTGTTCCTAACGGTTGTCATCGGATTTTCAATCCTTACGGTAATTCACAAGCCAATGGTCTTTCGGAGTCATCTGGCGTATGTAGGTAGATTATTCAACGTAGATACAAACACGTCTGAACCCGAGGAACCATTAATCGCATTGACTGATGAAATGAACACATTTAAATTAAGTACAATGAAGACAAAGGACAAAGAAAAGTTGATAACAAAGGCGATTCCTGCCACAAAAACATCAGTAACAACAAGAATGGCAACTACCGCAACAACAACAACAACTGTACAGCCGAATATTGCAGCAAAACATAATTCAACTGCGATAACTTACAAGGAAATCTCTTTTGTTAACCCCCCTAATTGGTACATGGGTGCTGTACCGCTGGAAAAGGTATTTTTAAACTGTGAAATAAAAACTTGCCATTTTAGAAACGGTTGGAAATACTTTAACACCAGTGACGCTGTGGTGTTTTATGGGGTGCATTCATCATTGAAAACGCCGCCAAAGCGCACTAAACCCGACCAAATTTGGGTAGTGTCTGGTTGGGAATCTCCATATCACACTGGAAGTAACATATGGTCAAACCAGAGATGGAAGGATCAAATAAACTGGACAATGACGTATCGTTTAGATTCCGATATCCCCGTGCCATACGGATTTGTGAAAAAAAATGATAACAAATCAAATAAAGATTATGGGAAAATTATGACCAATAAAAAGAAAATGGTCGCTTGGGTCGTAAGTAACTGTGGCACACCCGGACAGCGTATGAAATACGTAAATCAATTGAAAGAAATAGTTCCAGTGGATGTGTTTGGAAGGTGTGGTACATCCGCCCCAAAAGATCTGTTCGGAATGATAAATACGACCTACAAATTTTACCTCTCATTTGAAAATTCCCTATGTAAGGACTATATTACGGAAAAGTTTTTAATGCGGCAAAATTTAGACGTTGTGCTCATAACAAGAGGGGGAGGCGATTACACAAAGTTTTACCCACAAGAATCATTCATAAACTCTAACAAATTTAAAAATGCCCACGAACTGGGGAAATTCCTCCTTAAATTAGATAAGGACAATAATGCCTATCTGAATTATTTAAAATCCAAACAAAATTACAAATCTTTAGATTTTAGTGTGTCCATTAGAAAGGGCTTGTGTGATATGTGTAAAATGTTACACGATAAAAAGATTCATCGAAACATTTACAAAGACTATCATAAATGGTGGTGGAACAGTGATTGTAATTCAAAACCAACAGACATCATTTTATGAAATCGTCCAAGAACTGTTATCATTGTTTGTTTGGATTTTAATAGACATTGCATCATCATCATTAACAATACTCTCAAATTTAGATTTTCATGTTGCCCTGTAACCCTATCAAGGTTTTATGGAGCATATACAACAACTTTATGGGTTCTATATATTTATTTTTGGGTATATAATGTATGTATGGAACTGTATAGCTGGTGTATACTTATTTAAATACCGATACACTATAACAGGCAGCTAGCTTATTTAATGTATATCAAAATGAAGTAAAAGGTCGTTGATTTTGAACTGGGCGTATTTGTAAATATAGTGTTATATAAGTAAGGGTAAGGAATATCGACTGAGACAGAGGGGTTCAAGTTAGATGAACACCCGAACCCGACCGAGGTCAGAATGCACGAGGGTGGGTGTTTATCTCCTGGGAACCCTATGTCGAGGTCGGTAACTGGTTTACATGACTATTTGTCTGTGTAAGAAGTTGAATGAGTGAATGAAAATGGACGGCTGCGGCACAGACGAAATTCTATTCACATGCCCTTTATCACCCCAAATCGTACCACCAGTTCGTCTATAACTGGTATAAATACATTTATTTTATACATCATAAAAGCGTATGAGTGTGTATGTGTGTGCAGGCCCGTCGGAAGCTACCTTAGCCTGCAGCCCCCCCCCCCATATCAATATCGTTCCGACGGGCCTGGTGTGTGTGTGTGTGGGGGGGGGGGGCAATAACCTGAATATAGCAAACTGCCGTTTGTACGCGAATACTGTAAAAAATGGTATTTCAAGGTTGTGGACCCTGTAGAGGTCACAATTTTAATTCGATTTTGATGAAACTTGAAATGCATGGTTATAACCCAACAATCTTTGTTCCTTTCGATATTTGCCCATATCGGATCGTAACGTCCTGAATAATTATGGCCCATGATTTTACGCAAAATCGCATTTTTATACGCTCACATTTTCATGTGGACGTATTATTGATATGTCGTCGCCCCCGTCCGTCCACAATTGTCTGTGGACTCTCTACAGGTCACAATTCTTACCCGATTATAACGAAACTTGAAATATAGGTTTATCCCACAAAGATCTCGGCTGCTTTCGATATTGGCATGTATCGGATCAAAACTTCATGGACAATGGCCCCTGACTGTACGAAAGTTCACGTTTTTAGCATCTAACCTTCAACTACAGGGATACTTGCGAACTAAACTTATTAAAACCATTAAAAAGTTTTATGGCCGCCATATTGACTTGATTGGTAAATATAACATGTCTTTCTCGACTATTATTCTAGACATATTTAATTGACGCGTATACTTCCTCCCTGGTAATGTCTGTCTACTACATCGTTAACACCGTTCATCACGTGCATTTTGCATACCGATAGTCCATTGCCATTGGCCAATCACGCTATTTTACCGAGTAAGCTTACTCTTCTGGGCACCTGTTCCCACTGTTTGTCGTGTACATGTAACTTTCCATATGCTGATTACACTATTTTGCCTGATTAAACTATTTTGCCATACCGTTTTTTTAGGACTTCGATTTTGTCTTATGGTTTGGATTGTTCGTACTTGGTTTTAGTTTATTTTGTTGTAGAAAATTTCTTATAATAGAAGACGATAAAAAAAACGCATGTAATACCCAGGTTAGATCTAAATACAAAGGCCACCTGCAGATTTCACGAGATGTTAACAGGGATAGCGCCAATTCTAACCCAGGATCTAGCACTTCCCTAACCCTTGGCAACAATCACGTGTCCTGTTCCTGATTACACCCCCCCCCCCCCAAAGCAGTAACACACGTTTGCGACCGTCAAATATTCCAAAATTTTATTGCGGGTTCCATACAAGGTCAGCCCCTCTTCTTCGCCTCTCAAAGAAAACCGACACCGCTGTCTGTAAACCTGATTTTTTTTCGGGCATTTCTAGTTTTACTAACATAAGTTTTACTTACCCAACTGTCATCGGACCCTAATAAAACACTAATTTTACTTTTCTTTTTATTGAATGCCACTTTGTACTGAGTTGACTAAAGATATAAACATTTTGTATGGAGCAACTCTATTTTGTGCGACATTTTTCGGGCATTCATTATTATTTGTGAATGCAGCTGCAACAGTCTGATTGGATGGTTGGAATTCATAGTGGGATTTCGGTTACAAAGCCATTATTTGGAGTTGCTTAAACAGACTAGAATAGAAGAAAACGCATTTGCGGTGGTCAAATTTTCCCCTACGATTGATTGGTTGTTTGGAATTCGGGTCAGCCAGGTAGGCTATATTGGACCAAATTGAAGTTGCTGTTTTCACAGGCTGGATAGCAGGAAATCGCGTTTGCGGCACTTAAATTTCCCCCCAACCGTCTCGTCTTCTTGGCCTGTGAACGATTTATTGGAATTCGAGTCAGCCACCTTAAAGTTCCAATAGCAATTTTCAAGTTATATTTTTAAAATGTATTAAAATAAAGCCCTAAAATATATGGTATCTATAAACAGTCCTACCTTGTTAAATAAAAATCCTATTAATCCTATAATTCACTATTGCCAGTTGAGAAAATGGGCAAAAATATCATTTGCAATTTCGAATCTCATCGTTGAGAGTCCTTGAGAAAATCGAGTTGTTTCACACATAGAAATCTGGACTTTCTATGGTTTTAAATAGAGCAGAAACACAAGGGAGGTAATTGTGTTATTTAAGTATAGGTCAACCAGGCATTATAATCATCAACTGTCTAACCACAGACCTTGACGATCGAGGCAACACCCGACGTTGTTTTCCAGTGAAATGAAATGATATTATTTCCAAGCAGCTCAAGGGCGAGTAGAAAACATTCCCAATTTTTATGTGAATGATTTGTATGTGTTAGAATGATCGTATGATCGTATAACAGCGAGTTGAGAACCTATTTAGTAAAAGACATTCAAATAATTATGTTTTGATTTCCTTGGAATAAATGGAATTTTCGCTTTAAATAGGGTATATTACACTACTTTGAATTTTCTTGTGGGGGGGGGGGGGGGGTCCATACAGGATAAGCTCTACTTCTTCGCCTCTCGGGGAAGACCGGCGCCGTTGTCTAAAATGCCGAAATTGTTTTGAGCATTTCGGGTTCTTTCCATTTTGTCATCAATCCCGTACGCCTATGTCCCAACACTTGTAAACTGTTCGTAATTATCATTTTGGTTTGGAAATGAAAGGTTCCAGGGTTCGCCCCCCCCCACCAACGTTATGACCAATCCACACCCTTGTTCCAGTCTACCCGGCTGTAAATGGGTACGGCTAGATGGTGTATGTATTACACAAAAAACTGTTGCGCTCCTTGAAGCAGCATATATGTTGGGGCTCTTTCTAAGATTTAAAAGGAGTACGGGGGTAAAGAGAGGCAATTGTGTCGCGCTTTAAGCATCAACTTATGGATATAGCGCCTTTAAAGTTCCAATAGCAATTTTCAAGTTATATATTTTAAATGTATTAAAATAAAGCCCTAAAAAAGATGGTATCTATAAACAGTCCTACCTTGTTAAAGAATAATCCTATAATTCGCTATTGCCAGTTGAGAAATTGGCAAAAATATCCTTTTCAACTTCATTTTTAAATGTTGAGAAAATCGGTGTTCAAACCACTGAATTATATAAAGGGAGGTAATTAACGTATTATTTTCGGTGTGAGGTCTTGGTCAACCAGACATGATTATCATTAAGTGGCTAACAACAGACTTTGACGATCGAGACAACCTAGACTTAGCTCGTAGACGTTGTTTTCCATGGAAATGAAAAAATATTATTTTCAACCCGCACAAGGCGAGTAGAAAATAATTCAAATTTGTATGTGAATGATTTTTAAATGTTAGAAATTAAATTAAATGAAATATGGTTTTATGGCACGTCAGCATTAAATGTTAGAATGATGCCTATGATCGTATAATAGTGGGTTGACAACCTATTTAGTAAAAGACATTCAAATAATTGTGTTTTGATTTTCTAAAAAAAATGAAATATTCGCTTTAAATACTCACATTATTATCATCGCTCCATGGCCAGGCTAATATCCCCCCCCCCCACACACACACACACACATATATAGTGTTCAGCAGAAATCTTTTTTTTTTAGACGAAATACCCAGTTTGTTGACCATCCATCGACTCGAATTTTTTCATCAAATTTACAATCCAAAGATCTGGATTCCATTCGATATTGCCGCGTATTGGATCGTAACTTTCCGGATTATGGCCCCTGATTATACGAATTATCACGTCTTTAGCATATGGGCCCTATAGAGGTCACTATTTGTATCTTTATTTTCAAAAATGTTCAAATATATTACCGTTACACAATAATTATTTCCTCAATATCGGACCAAGGTTTCCCCGTCAAAAAGTCACTCCCCTTCACGAAATATAAGCATTGTAATACCCAGGTTGGGGGGGGGGGGGGTAGCATGTGCGTGCTGTATCATAAAGCCTGTCATTGAGTTAACTGGGGTGTTTTCGAATCCCGATTGTGCGTGACAAGGAGTAGGGTCGCATGTCCAACCTCGTGGGTTTTCTTCGAGTCTTCCGGTTTACTCCCACTGCTAAAGACACCTACGCGAAAGCAGATTATTAAAAAAAAATTAAAACCATATGTTAGTCCCGAAATAACCTAGTTTGTGTCGAGTGGACGTTAACCCCAATTTCTCTGTCTCTCTTTCTCTCTCTAAGGTTGTGGACCTTCTAGAGGTCACAATATTATACTCAAACGAGTATTCTTATACTCAAACGAGTATTCTTAGTTCTTCTGTGAGTTCAATTTTCGTGCGCATCTGTCCCTGCCTTTTACATGAATAAAGTTTGTGGACATTTCACGATCAAACTTAAACTATGAGTTAAGGATCAAAAGTTCTTGGATGAGTTCGACTTTGGCAGCATCAGCCCTTACATTCTAGAGCTATGGCCACTGCTTTAACGCAAAATTTGAATTATGTACGGATTTTATAGGCCATATGAGGAGGTGGGGTCGAGGGCTACTATTGTTGTCTCATCTGTTGAAACTTAAATATGTTAAGGATCAAAAGATCTTAAATGAGAGGATAAGCCCAATTGATTATACCGCTTCCCCTATCAATTTTTGAAAAATGTGGACATATCCTACTTGGCCACCGCTTGTTTTAACTGGTCATACCTGATAGCAGTGAATTGTTTGATACATCAGGCACATGAGGAAAGAGTATAAATAAAACACTATCATCGTTTTTATAACTACCTTATAACATGTCATAGGTAGAACTAAATAATTTAGGTAGAACAGACGTGAGATGGACTTGAAATAAAGAATGGCTGTTCAGTTATCTAATCGCGACCCTCACAACCGTATCTCTTAACCCGGAGATCAGTATGGAGCATGACGGGGGTTTCTTCTTCTGAAAGTCTCCCTTCTAGAAGTCTCACTTCTACTAACTTCCATATTAAAATCAAGCCTATTTGGGGTTTTTATTGAATAGTTAATTACGTGCGTGCAATAGCCTGGAGAAAGGAGTAATTGCGGCCAACCGAGCCAGATATAGATAGACAGATCGGATGGAGCTAGATAGCCAGACTTCTAAGAGTAATTTCAGTGTCTTTCCAGAGGGAGGAGCTGCTCTTTTTTATGTTAGCTTAGATATAGAATTCATAGAAGATAGATTACAAGGGCGAAACTGATTAGTTCTGATGCACAGAACCTGGCAAAGAATTCGTCGGAAGCCAGAGCGACCAATACTGAAGAACCATTTGATGCTGGTTTTACCGAACAGAAGAAAGGGCTAGTAGCTCCAGTATATAAGAACTTGCGACCAAGGCGTAATTATATACCTCCCACCAGAGCTGTGACTCCTGATGTCATGGGAAGTCCCGGTTTAATGAGAAATGAGAACGAATATCAGGGAATGCCGAAGCTCGGTAAAAACGAGCACGATTTTATTTCTGGACCGAGCCGCAGAATAAGAGATTTTTATAACACCAAATGAAATGGAAATATGCAAAAAGGAATATGATTACTCCTCAGCCATTTGATGGAACGAGGTTTATTTTGGATGGATTAGCAAATTCATTTCGAGACCTGTGCTGAAATGAATGGATGGACTGAAACAGAAAAGGCTTTGTACTTGGCCGGAGTCTTAAAGGGCCGTGCGCAGTATGTGTTGCCATCGATGCCGACGGAAAAGCGAATAAATTATAAAAGACTAACAGCAGCTCTCAGAAATAGCTTTATACCCCTAAACCAAACCCAAATGTACAGAGCAGAGCTTATAGACTGAGAGTTCGATGACCGAACTGAAAAAAGTTGAGCACGAAAAGTTTGACCATCGGACTGTGACTGCATATCGATAAGAATGAGAAAAAGTCATTTCTTGAGTTTCGCGGTTGGGGCATAAGGGGGTAGGCCCCCCGAAAGGGGTCGCAAATTGTGCTTTTAATTAAAACTTCGAGCACGAGATTCATTTTTACATTGTAACTATGTTCTATGAGGTATATAGAGTAAGAAAAAAGTGGTAAAGAAAAAAAAATTCCCAGGCATTCTCAGGGGGTCAAATGTGAAATTTCGAGCACGAGTGAAATTTGTTTTTCAGTCATCCCTTGGCATCCAATCATGGCTAAAAAATCATGATCAAGAAAAATTTCGCCCGGGCATCTAGAGATAAGAAGCTCCCCGGGATGGGGGTTCCAGGGGCATTTCGGCATTTCAGGAAAATATGAAACATTGCGCACGAGATAAATTTCTTCGCTGATCATTTGGCATCGAGCATGGATCACATATCCAGTGGACAAGAAATCTTCCACCGGGGCATTTCCAGACAAGAAGGGGGTTTCTGACCCCCCTGGGGGGTCAACTGTAAAATTTCGAGCACGAATGAAATTCGTTTTCCAGTCACCCCTTGGCATCCAATCATGACTAAAAAGCATGGTCAAGAAAACTTTTGCCCGGGCACCTACAGATAAGAAGGCACCGAACTGGGGGATGCTTAGGGGTTTCGGCGGAAGATAGTTTATGCAGATCGTAGGGTCGTTTTGTATGATCGTGTGCGATACTTGTCATAGTGTCTCTACGCTAGGTCTAATATGTTGATGAGTAAGTTGCTACCAAACTGCTGTTCACGACATCAGTGATTATAGAGTGATTTGTAGGTAAATGCCCCGGTGAAAAAAATTCTTGTGGACTCGATATATGACCAATGCATCGATGTCCGATGATCAACGAAGAAATTTTGCTCGTGCGCAACATTTCATATTTTCCTTGAATGCCGAAACCCCTAAGCATCCCCCAGTTCGGTGCCTTCTTGTCTGTAGGTGCCCGGGCAAAAGTTTTCTTGACCATGCTTTTTAGTCATGATTGGATGCCAAGGGATGACTGGAAAACGAATTTCACTCGTGGTCGAAATTTTACAGTTGACCCCCCAGGGGGGGTCAGAACCCCCCTTCTTGTCTGGAAATGCCCCGGTGGGAGATTTCTTGTCCACTGGATATGTGATCCATGCATCGATGCCCAATGATCAGCGAAGAAATTTAGCTCGTGTGCAGTTTCCATATTTTCCTGAAATGCCGAAATGCCCCTGGAATCCCCATCCCGGGGAGCTTCTTATCTGTAGATGCCAGGGCGAAATATTTCTTGACCATGATTTTTAGTCATGATTGGATGCCAAGGGATGACTGAAAAACAAATTTCACTCGTGCTCGAAATTTCACAGTTGACCCCCCTGGAGGGTTTTGGACCCCCTTCTTGTTTGAGAATGCCTGGGAATTTTTTTTCTTGACCACTTTTTTCTTACTCTATATACCTCATAGAACATACCATGTGAAATAAATCTCGTGCTCGAAGTTTTAATTCAAAGCACAATTTTCGACCCCTTTCGGGGGGCCTACCCCCCTTATGCCCCAACCGCGAAACTCAAGAAATGACCTTTTCTTATTCTTATCGATATGCAGTCACATTCCGATGGTCAAACCTTTCGTGCTCAACTTTTTACAGTTCGGTCATCGAGCTCTCAGTCTATAGGAACATTCAAAATTGAGAGACCCTCTCGGAACTGGGGAATGCGGTTAGATGTGGAGAAAGAGGACACATTATTCGTCAGTGCGGTACTCCGAGAGCTGAATTTAGAAAAACTTTAAGGAGGCGTAGGATGTTTGCAGAATTCAATTAGCTGAAACAGTAACAGTTCCCCGAAACATGTAACACAGTGATATCATTTGTGATTTAGGTGCATAGAACTTAATGAACTCTGCTAGTGTTGACAATACATGATTTTGACGTTCACCTCTCTCTATATAAAATTTTGTCATGGCACGATCTTATTAAATCTTATTAATTCAATATGTCCATTACAAGCTAACATGATCTGTATACAAGATCCACCCGACTTCAAAGGATTATGCACATGCCGTGGCGAGATAAAAGAAACAATTGCAGATATGACTATGTGTCTTATCTATATGTATCCCATTGGTATATAATTTAGTACATTGACATTTAGTAAGCGAGGAGCCGGGAGAGAAGAAAGGCATGGGCGGGTGTGTGGACTCACCTGAGTCCAGTCGTTGCCTTGGCAGAGGGGCAGAATAGTAAATGTTGTATTATGTAGATGTGTTCCTGTAGAAGACTGATTCCCGTAGTAGTAATAGTTCCAGTATTATGTATTACTGCTGTATTCATGTTGAATGTATGTAACCGAAGCTGTTTGGATACCTGTCCTGGTGTAAATAAATCCTTTAATTACGAAACTGATATCTATGTTATCACTGCAATAGTGTTACAAACATGAAGGGTAATCAGTCAAAGTTCTTTATATCTACTCCTGGAATAAATGAGCCCGTTGAAGATTTCGTAATTAGAAATAATGTAATACCAGTCCGTACTTAAGTTAAGGCGAAGGAAGACAGGCATGAATTTACTATCAGAGTTATGAATCCCTAAGACAGTGCAAAGACGTTGCATAAAGATGTGACCGTTGGAAGTTTTGCCCCTGTTGATATTGTGGAGAGACCTGAAGATGTCATTAATGGTGGAGCCGAGCAAAAACGTAATGATCTCCCAAGGCGACTACTATAGACTTATAAAGCCGTTCAATTGAAGGAATAGCGACAGGGCAAGCGCAGGATATTGGAAAACAACTTTTGGCGCGCCGCCAAGCTTTTTTTGCTGCTTCGTCAGATGACTAAGGATGAGTCAATAAAGTGAAACATGTGATAAAGACAGGCTCCGCGAAACTAATAAAACAAAAGATATGACGAGTTCCTTTATATCAACGAAAGGATATTGAAACTCTACCGTAAGACATGCTCAAGAGAGATGTGATAGAGCCTTCAGTAAGTCCTTGGGCGAGCATGATTGCATTGGCGAGGAAGAAGGGTGGATCTCTAGGGTTCTGTGTGGATAATAGTAAACTAAATATTGTTACTGAGAAAGACGCATACCTATTGCCACGGATTGACCAAACAATGGACTGTCTTGGAGGCGTCAAGTGGTTTTCAACTGTAGATATGTTGTCGCGGGACACTGGCAGGTCGAGCTGAAGCCAGGGGATAGGCCCACGACAGCGTTTACAGCGATACAGGGTCTGTTCCAGTCCAGAGTCATACCATTCGGATTATGCAACATCCCCGTACTTTCAAAAGACTTATGGGAGTCAGTGCTCGCCGGACTATAGTGGGACATCTGCTTAGTGTATCTAGACGATGTGATTATTTTCTCAAAGACGTTTGCTGAGCATGTACATCACTTGGATCTAGTCTTTAGTAACATTGAAGCCGCTGATTTGAAGCATAAGGTAGAATTCCTGTCGCCAGAGGGCGTATCCACAGGTCCAGATAAAGTCAAATCAATTAGAGAATGTCCAGTTCCCGCAGATGTGACACAGATTATGTTGGGGGGGGGGGGGATTTGAAGCTACCATCGGCGTCTCTTCATAAAATGACCGAGAAAGGAAGAGCATATTTATTCTGGACCTCGGAATGTCAAGAAGCTAAAGGGTCGACTCAAGAGTGCTTCGTTGTAATTTTATCCAGATCTTACCACTGATGCTAATGGACGTGGCATTGAAGCCGTACTATCCCAGATTGTCGACGGAAAAGAAAGAGTCGTGGCCTAGGCGAGTCGGAGCTTAAGTAAGGCAGAGCGTAACTACTGTGTGACCCGACGGGAACTGTTGTCTGTAGTATGGAAGGAATTTTTGGATACGAACTGTCACGGAGCACCACGGTGTCTGTTGCACTGCAAGAACTCCGAGGGACAACTCGCTAGATGGCTCGAAGTGTTGGTTGCTTATAGTTTCAATATTGTTCATGGAACCCCTGGCGCACTATCCAGGAAACCTTATATACTTTCACACAATTTGCGTACAAAGACCGGCAATTTTGTTTGGGAGTTTCATTTCAATTTTCCCGAAATTTGAATTTAACCTTTATTATGGTAGAATGGTGATATATTTAAACAGTTTTTAGAATCGGAAAATAAATTATGACATCTAGAAAATCTTCAAGATAAAAATGCGACTTTTAGAACAATCAAGGGCCATTATCCAGGAAGTTACATTCGGATCTGCGCGATTATAAAAAGGAACCAAGATCTTAGTGTGTAACGGTGATATATTTACAATGTTTTATTAAATTGGATTTAAAGTGACCACAAGCTGAAAACGTGATTTTTTGGTACAATCAAAGGCCATAATTCAGGAAGTTAAAATCCGATATGCGTGAATATCGAAAGGAACCAAGCTCTTTGGGTTATAAAAATGTATTTTAAAATCGGATCAACATTGTGACCTCTAGAGGGTCCACAACCTTGATTAGCCAGATATTTACACTATTTGCGTCCGAGGGGCGGCCATTTTGTCCGGCAACCTTGGCCTAGAGTGCCGCGCTTCGACCTCTGGCTTGCGGCTGTGGTTTCGAGCTCTAGTGTGAGCGTATGTGACATTAAGATAGGGGCGCCTTCTCAACCTCGTGGGTTTTCTCCGGGCACTCCAATTTCCTCCCACTGAGACCCCTACGCGCAAGCCAATTATTGAAATAAAAATTGAAAAACATACGTTAGTCTCAAAATGACCTAGTTTGTGTCGAGTGGACGTTAAACTCAGGGGTTGACATCCCTAGCTCAAAGATAGCTTGTCGGGCAACAAAACATACGCCCACAGCAGCTACATCGTCCTGCAGTCGGCAATGAAACATTTATAATACACTAAAATCTGATTAAACTTATTAAGTATTTATCAGAAAATCATTAGAATTTGTTTGGCTTTGATAAAAGTTCTTCTCCATGCTAACGTTTAAAGTCAATCGGATACTAACTTTAGTCTGTAGAGCGTCAACAAGCAATTGTGGACGCCGAACCAACGGACGGGGGAACAATACACGACTACATTTCAATGTAGGTGTATAAAAACTGAGGTTAACTGTATTTGGAAATCCAAAATGTCAAGATCTAACTTTGTAACAAACTTTCGCTGGGCGAAACATGACCTCACGATGTCCCCATAGGCGTACGGGACCGAACTCGTTTGGGTGGGCCAGCATATTTTCCCGACAAATATATTTCTTTAGTGTCCGCAGGCGCGAAGCAATCGACGGGGGATTTGGGGGGACTCCACCAGAAAATTTTCAAAACCAGACGGGGGGTTTGGGGGGGGGCCTCCCCAAGAAAATTTTGAAAACCAGACGGTCGTAGACGCGTTTTCAGGGCATTTCGAATACTTTCTAGTAATTTGGAGTGGGTAGTAAATTATGTCAGTTGCGACATAAAAACTGGTGAAAAATCATCTTTAGAATGCAATTTAAAGTGTCCTTTGTCCATTATCTGTTGTTGGCAGGACGTACATTGTATTTTGCCGCCATGATCTTTCTTTCGGTTATTTGACTGTGACGCCATAGTCGATACGTTTCCTTCAATTTTCACGGCAGTACTGCAGAAAGTTTTCAAATCTTCAATACTGATTTTAGTACTGCTAAAGCATTAGTAATCTTCTATATGCTAGCAGTATTTAAATCAGTACTGAAAATAGTTTGATTTTTTTTTTTATCGAATTGATATTAAATATCAGCAATAGAAAGTGTACACTCATATCACTGGAGTTATATAAGCGGTGCGTCCGCCCTGACAACAAATTAAATATGGACTTTACTTCGATTCAATCCCAACAGTTTTGACAACAAACAGTTTTTTACAAATTCAGACAGTTTTCTCACCAAGTGTCCCTTGATTGTATAAACACGGTACCGCACACAACTAACTTGACAAAAAACGCGCGAGAACTTAATTCATAGAAATTGATTAGTTTAACAAAGTCATAGAAAATTGAAAAGGAGATTAATGAGTTACTATAAGACGATGGGCAAAATTTACAATTATCTTGTACTGTAACCGAATCCATTAATCAATCGACGACACTTTTTTAAGCTGTCATCCAATATACCGGAACACAGTACTCGAGAATTGAGAAAGGTCATGTGTACGTGCTACTTTTATTCAGATGGCGTACGTGTTCTTCATTGACTAGTCTGCTTTCTTTACGCTTCCATATTATTAAAAATATTCAAAACCCGACAGACGGCTGGACGCTTCCCGACAAACTGAGCATTCATTCCCGACAAGACCATAGCCATTCCCGACAAGACCCCACCTAATTTTCAAAAACTCCTCGAATAATGACCGATTTCACAACTCTGAGCTCTTTTTAGATTTCTAATTTTTTTTCATGAAAATATTTGGGGGGGGGGGGTGCACAATTTGAAATTATTACACTAGTTCATATAGTATCCAACCTCTTAAATATGTTATCCTTAGTGTAGCTTATTCTCTAACTCAATATCATCCGAAGTCTTCCACATTAAAACGCGAATTATTTGTCAATTTAAATCAACATTGATATTGTGATCCTACCGGGAAAAGGTGGGCTTCTGATATCCAATATTTAAGACAAAATAAACATTTTACCATTGGTACACGAATCGTGTACCATAATGCGTTTCAGTCCCATTTGTAAGAAGGGACTCGAAGTATGAAGCTACAGATATTCCACCCCATATTTATCTGGAGAGAATGCGCAATAAATACTCTTGAATAACAAGCACTAGAGATTGCCATTCGATTAAGATTTCTGGCGTATTTCGTCGAACATAACGGATTTGAAAGAAACGGGAACGAATAAATGTAAATCAGTTTATTTACATTCTTATTACATTATTATAATGTCTTGCGACCCATTTGTGTCAATTTCTAGGTCGCAAATATTAGCGGTTTAGCTCCGTTAAATTCCAGCATTAGATGTTTGGATCAAAAGAAATGTTTTTTATTTGGGTTTATCTCATCAAATAACAATTTTAGTTTACACTACATGTTGACAGACTTTAACAAAGAACAATTATTATTAAACAAATGCAATATAGCATGGTTTAAATAATTACAATTATATATGTAATTAATAGTAATAGCATGGTTTAAATAATTACAATTATATATGTAATTAATAGTAAAATCGTGGTTTAAATAATTACATGTTCATCTGTAATCAATAGTCACAGCATGGTTTCAATAATTACATTTACAGCTGTATTTAATTTAATAGTAATATCCTGGTTTAAATAAATTACATTTACATCTGTATAGTAGTAATATCCTGGTTACATAAATTACATTTGCATCTGTATTTAATATTAGTAATATTATCCTGGTTAGATAAATTACATTTGTATCTGTATTTAATAGTAATAGCTTTTTTTCTTAAATGAAAGCATTTTTTTTAATTTCTACATGGAATTATGTAAAAAGGCTTTCCCATCTGATAAAAATAATTTGATAAAAATATCATAATACATGTAGATTAATATAACAGGGATATTCACACATATAACAAAACAATATAAATTACAGTATTCAGATATAAAGACAGAGGAGTGGGGCAGGAGAGTATATTTTTTGAATTTGTGGCAAATGGCTCACAAAACATATAGCTATGCCTATAGATGTGATCATTTCCTCCATTTCTTCAATCTAGTGATTGCTCATAATATACGAAAATTACAAAACGAAACAATTACAAGCAGTAGAGTCATTAGAGAGCATTCTAGGCTGGAAGTATCACAGAATTTTTTAGCAGCTTTCATCATTATAATAAAAACTTTTACATCCAAAACAAAAGATAAAAAAATTGAGCAAATATGAATTTTAATCTATTATATAAAAACCAAAATTATTTTCATTTATACCATGGACGGATCATTAATAATTAACCAGTTATATATCATTCTTGAGCAGGATTTTAACTCTGACGAGTTAACCCTAATAGTTTGGCAGTTTAATACGATTTTATTATGAAACAATTTTGTCTCAAATTGCATTAATTTTACAGTTAGGTAATTTTAAAAAGAAATTAAAAAAAAATTTAATCACCCAAAAGAAGAAAAATTTAAAATTAAAAAAAAAAAATTTGCATATTTTTTTCAAAAATGTATTATAAGGGGTATAACTCTGTTATTAATATTTTCTGTATTTTATTACTTCAATTATATTCAATTGCTTTTGTTGTGAATAATATTTTTGTGAGATCAATATATACAAACAGTTTCGTTAATCCTTATACAATAAGTTAGAAATTGAGTTAGTGCATATTATTGTTATACATGTAAATATACAACTAACTACCCTATCTATATCGCTTTATAAATAAGTTTACAGATGACATTTATTATACAGTATTTCATATCACAAAATTATCACAGTACATTGGTAAACAATATAATTAACAGACAACTATATATATTTTTTAACCTCAGATATTTACTCAATTATAAAAATAAAGTGACTTTATTTTAAAGTTTCATCATTGGTCCACCATATTTCAAATTAGCTAACATAGCTGATGCACCTTCCCCATCTGATTCCGAAATTACTTATCAAACTTATAGCCAAAGTAGAAAAAGTTTCATTACTATCACCCAAAAGACTCAACCAATCAACGTTTATCTGGGAACAAGAATTGGTTCATGAATAAAACTGGTGCAAAAAGTCAAATTTCAATGTGCCCTTTCCAATTTTTTTTTTTAGTTTAAATTTTGCATTTGATCATCAAGTATGAAAAATGGCATATTTTTGTGCAAAAGTGTGTTTTAATACTATCTAATAATTGTAGTCATAGTAGGAAATATGATAAGATTATCTGTTTCAGAGAAAAATTCACAATCTGAAATTTTACTGTTGTTTTCCTCATTCACTTCTGAACTCTGTCTATTACTTATAGACAGACAAAAGCACTTACAGTACTAAGTTGACAATCCTAGTTATATTAAAATTGATCGAGAGCCAGGACCGACGAGTGTGATAACCTCCGGATAAAATCAATTGATTGTAATAACTTAATCCATGCAAATAATACTATCCCCACATATTTACAATCTAAATAAAAACATGTGAGTAGATGTATGGATTGATACAAAAAGTTTAGAAAGCCATATTTGGTTGTTAACATTTTTCTATTAATTTTGACCGATTTACTGCTCATTAATGAGATTTACTGCTCATCAATGAGCTATCTAGGGGATAGAAAATTGTAATAACAAAATTGAAGTTATAGCTTTCTAAAATCAATTCCTATCAATACAAACATCCCATGCCTTCATTAAATCAGTATATACAGGGTTTACAGTATAATCTGCACAGATTCAGTCATCACGCTCAATCAATTTGATCCTTTAGCCACGCTGTTTTCATCTGGTCTCTGTTCAAATATTAATATCAATAGGTGCAAAACTGATAAACAAGGATTATATCAACGTACTATAAATTATGAACTTGACCTACATGGACACTAAAATTAATCTAAAAGGATAATTTTTATGACCTGTCCTATTTGAATACTGAAATTAATCTAAAATACCAAAAGGATAATTTTTATGACATGCCTTTCTTTGACACAGAGATGAATCAAAATGTATAATTTTAATGACATGTATTTCTTGGAGAATGAATTTAATCTAAAAGGATAATTTTTATGGAATGCCTTTCTTTGAAACTGAAATAAATCTAAAAGGGTAATTTTTCATGACATGTCTTTCTTTGGGATTGAAATTAATCAAAAAGATAATTTTTTATGACAGGTCCTACTTTGACACCTAAACTTAAATCAATCTAAGAGGATAATTTAAAGACCGGTCCTACTTTGACACTTTAATTTATCTAAAAGGATAATTTTTATTGAATGCCTTTTTTTGACACTGATATTAATCTAAAAGGGTTATTTTTTATGACATGTCTTTCTTTGAGACTGAAATTGACAGGTCCTACTCTGACAATGAAATGGGGTACACTGTCCGACATTTCTGCACAAACTGAGCTGATCATGACCAGCACTTACGTCATGCAGTGTGCTATGAGACGAATTTTACCCGGCAAGCATTGTTTCTGCCTTCTCATCTTACAATTCAAGGGTTCTTGTACGTGCATGCCAATGTGTACATAGGAATATAAATTGATCGTAGCGCGACACACTGAAATTTGTATCCTTTTTCTAAACAGCACAAAATATTATCCAGTTTGAGGTGGACCATTCAAAACTCAATGCTTTTATTGCTTTTAAAGTCTAGATGCATCATTTGCTCTAAAATAAAATATCAAATTTCTCTTGGCTTTTTACACACTATGGTACTGGGATTATTTAAAAGTTAATTAAGAAAACAAAATACCAATGCTAAATAATCAGGTTTCTGCACTGCTAATAAAAGATGGTGGATTAATTGATGAAATTTCAATTTATCATAACTTTGTAAATTCTGAACGGAATTTAACCCTTTTTAGACTTATATTCTGATTGGAGATTAAACTTTCACAGTATTGTAATTTGCAAGGGACTCCTCTTGTGCTAAATGACACATCAAGATTTTAATTCACTCTTAAAATTTGATACTTTATAAATAAACTTCCCTATTAAAATGCAGGGGTTAAATGGCACAATTTTCTATTTGAGATGTAACTCGATTGAATTCAGTATCTGTTCTCATTCAAATTTAGGCCCAGTGAAGACAATAAAGAATAATATCTCATGCTCGCAATATATATGCATTCCGTATCGTATTTTGTGGATGCTTTTAAATTAACATATTCATTTAGGCAATGACCTAATTTTGACATGATCTGTGCCTGCTAATTGACCTCATTTCGGCAAAAGGAAAAATAGCACATTATCATGAGTAAATATTTCAAGGCACCATTCAAAAAAAATAATTTAAATTGAAGAAACATCCAAAATTAGCATATTGATGAGTGATCCAAGGAAAAGTACCTATAGCAACGCTTCTAACAACAATATATCGACAATAATAAATAATATATCTCATTCCAATGTGTTGTGATAGAGTTCTCTCATTCCCCATTTATACGTAAGTAAAATATAAATAATATATAAGTATTGAGCCAGCATGAGTTCAATAACATGGGAAATAAAGTAAGTAATGAAATATATGTAATTTAATGTTAAGTTATTGAATCAAGAACCTATAGACAATACAGTTATAGTAATATTGCTGTATTTATAGTACTCACAATTTATAAATAGATTATCACATAATGGCATTTTTATCAACAATAGTAACAACACATATTTACAATAACAATACACTCTTTCCTTACTTCTAGCTATAGGTGTATGGGACCATTTGTTATTAGGAATTTAGCAATCATTTATGAATAATGCCCCCAGTCAAACAAAACTTAGAAAACACACATTTGCATAACAATTGTGACCCAACCACACCAAAGTGAGTATTAAGTCACACACGCATTCAGTCACAAATAGCTATAAACACATTAGAATACATAAAACTCATGTCTTGGATATTTAGTATCAGTTAAAATCAAATTAAACAGGGGACCCTACACCTTGTCACGTATAACCAGGGATTTGAGGTTCTATTTGTACGTACGCTCTTCTAAAAATTTCAGTTCCCATTATTTACAAACTGAAATATTGATATTTCCAAAAAGAAAATATTCAGATACACAATTATTATATTTAAGATTATTTTTCATGGCAATTGCACAGTGACAATAACTAACTTATTCTGCTTAATACCCAGTTTGGTGTGACAGGTCACGGTCGCCCAGCAGTCAATGCTCACAGACTAAAACAACTAAGGCAGAGAACTTGATATTAACCCCTGAATTTGTTTTTAGAATCGACAAAAGAGAATTTCCTAATACCCTGTTTTTTTAATTTGCTTGCCCGCAAGATTCAAATAAGGCATTTATACAAAATTGAGGTGCTTGGTTTCATATAAAATATAAATAGCAATAATAAGATCATAAGCTTTAAAACGAAAGAATTTTATAAAAATATTTAAAGGGATTGCAATTATCGTCGTTTTGATATAGCAGGTTTACCCTTGATATCCTTACAGCGTGGAATGTGTCTTTCTGCTGCTGATGAGTTAAAAGTACGGGAGCAGTGTGGACATGACACATAGTCTGGATTCTGTGTAGGAGGTGGAGGGGTTAAATCTCTAATATCTCCTCCTTTACTTTCAATATCTGTAACCTTCTTAGCGTAGCGAATTGACTCGATAAAACTTTCATGTTGCTTTCTCCAATTCTGTTTCTTTGGCTATAAGAATATATAGGAGGGAATAAGCTACAGATTTCAACTACATTTTTGGAAGCTCTGTAATACAAATCTATAAGCTTACCAATCACAGGGCAGATGGACAGACGGGCAGATGGGCAGACATGGCTTATCAATGGATATGCACTGAATTAAGAGGTTGATATACAAAGAAGTGTTTTCAATGAATATATTGAAATATACAACCAAATTACTTTATTCTCACCAGCAAAGCTAAGTTTTGGCAAGAAATAGCATAAATAGTCTTGATTGGCAAGTACTATTGTACTATAAATATATTAAACAAAACTTTGATTTTCCATTTTAACGATTAACAAAGATTTAATCCACCTAATATCTCAGCCATCTGATGATTCAAGAGAGTTGATTATGGTCTTTTCATGTGAATAAATGTCTAAATAATAATTTATAGGGCCTATAATAATATAGCATTTAATTGAAGCCAGAAAATATAGTCAAATTCAGCTTTTAGTCTTATATAATGCACTTTAAATCAGTTTATGTAATAAACACATTGATTAAGGATTTAGTGTAGATAGAAATCGTGACGGGAGAGATGGATGCTGATAATTAAAACATATTACAGAAGGGATAGGTAATGGCTGTGTAGCACGATACAATGTTCAAATCAATATCTCCACCTCTCTTTCAGCCATTGATGGTTATATCATAACAACTCTATTGTCATTATAAATTAATCGAACACTTTGTTATACCACCCACTTATTCGTCATCTCAAACAACAAACAGAAACAAAAGCAGTAAACTCTTCTAACGACAAATCCAGTACTATCACACCTATTGTTTGTTATTTTAATTTTGGTAAACAAGCGCTTTTGGGTTTTTTTAAAAATTGTGTCAGCTTTTTAAGGAAGATCTGCTTCAGATCTCTTGAAAATAATCCATTGTTACATTTAATTCTGGAAGTCGTAACCATAGCACAGATATATTGATTTGACATCAACAGCTCATCATAGTAGGCCTACAGTAAGTGTTACAAAAGAATGCTAAATTCCAATATTTCGAGCTTGACTAAATAAAGAGAAATAATGTTCTTTATACTTACAGCAGGTTTAGACTTTGACTTGGCAGTATTTTGATATTGAGCCAATTCAGTTCCCTGTGTTCTCATCTTTGTTGGATCAAATTTCTTGCGCTTCTTTTGGGCAGTTTTGCAAGCATTTTCGTGTTTTGCCAATCTGTCTACAACGAACCGTCTTCCACACATTCTACATTCCCCTAATTGCATGGACTGACCTTCAGACTGACCTTGGGCAGCAGCATGAATATAGAAATTCACATCTGGCCCTGGAATATGTTCTAGTTCTTCCCCAGGTTCTGTAGGTGTACGATTGCGTGGTTGAGGTCTTGGGGCAGGTTTTCTAACAGCTGGTGGATGTGGTCTATAATTATGAGATGGAGGTGGGCTGGGGTTTTGACTAGATGATTGATTTTCATGCCTATAGGTATGATTTCCATATTCCTGGTGCTGCTCAGATTTTCTTTGATTTTCTTCTTCTCTCATCCTTTCTGCTTCTTCTTCAGCAGCTCTTCTTTCTTCTTGCATTTTCCTCTTCATTTCTTCTTTTCTGTCTTTCTCTTCTTGTTTTCTCTGTCTTTCCCTTTCTTTTTTCTGTTCTTTCTCTCTTTCTATTATTGCCTTCTGTTGACGTTTTTCTTCTTCTCTTCGTTCCTGAAATGATAAATATTTAATAAAATCTAAAATGAATAATTTAATGTTGTGCCACATTTCTTTATTTTTTTTAGAACAGAGAGATTAAGTGGTTATTAATTTATTTCTACACAAGACTCACATGGAAAATTTTGAATACTTTTCTGCACTGACTAGGCTAATGAAGACAAGGCATACGCCATAGTGTGCTATAAGGGGTATTTTGCCTGGACAGCAGCACTACGACAAATTCTTATTTCGACTTTAACTGTCAAGAGTTCTTTTATGTGCCCATCTTATCAGGTCTTACATCATTCACCACTGATTCCAGTACTGACAAGGGGAAACCACGCTGGAAAATCACGAGAAATTTCTCGGACAACAACATATCATGCACATTGCACAAATAATAAGCTAATCACTCAGGCTGTAATTGTGCAATAATTATTGCATCATTTCTCAAAATAATGACACCGGTACTAATTTGTGCTTGTTATCAAATTGCCTATGCAAAGATTCAAATTTGTTCCAAAAAAGCATTGAAAATAGTGCCAAATACTTTGAATTTATCAAAGTGTAATGGTGATCTTTGATATGAAAAGTGGATATTTAACATAGTTATACAATAGTTCATTTGAGTTCATTAGCCAGAGTGGTTCAGAAAAGTAAGAGGTTAAACCAGTTTCATTTACAAAAAAAAAAGTACATCTTATAAACTTTCAAAATTTCAAGCATATAATCAGGCTTTTAGGTCTCCAAAAGTAGCCTACGAAAAATTTCAATTTGTAATGCCTGGCATGATGTGAAACAAGGAGTTATTTATACTATTCCATAAGAAATTCTTGATCTGGGTAGTCCAATTAAGTATGGGCTTAATATTAAAAACAGAAAAGTATTATTGCTATGAATAATATAATAGATTTTAGTGAACTAAAATAATGCTTATAGTATATAGAATAATGTTTGATTGATTTTTGTGGGGGTAGGCTAATTAAAGTCTACCAGTACATTTATGCAATGATATAGTTCAAATAGTTACCAAACAATATCACATCATATTGTGGATGTTAACAATATTTCATATATTGATTTGATACATCAATCAATACATCTTCTTAGTGCATGAGTTCATGGGCTTTGTTGTACTTAATGCTTCAATAATTATGTAGGTATAACAATGAGATTTTCCCTTTTCCTTCTTTAGAATAACATGTTTCATGTTGACAAAAGAGAGATTCTCCATGCATAGCATAATCATTTGTATGATCACCATGGGTACTGACTGACACAGAAACAGACCTACATGCATTGAAACTATTAAATGACAAACAACCTAATTAAAGGGAAACATATCCTTTACTTAGTCTTAGTAGAGGAAAATTAATAGGTTTAAAATATCCAAAATCACTGCCAATTGCTTAGGGGTTTTCTGCATGTCCATGCAACAACATCCCCTCAGATTTGTGACGCTGCATATATAAAGAAAATGGGATGACAGACATACAGTGTTCTTTTTCCTAGTCAAAATAGGAAACAACATCAAACTGAAGAGACATTTTGAAAAATGTAAAATCAAGGAAATTCTTTCAAACCCCAAAATATAATAAGTGTAATATTACCATTTCTGCCTGTTTATCTTTTTCGTTTTTGATTCGATCCAATTCTGCTTGTTGCTGAGCTATTTTATTCATTAATTCTTGCTGTTTTCTGAGGATCTCTTCTTCTACATTAATTTGATTATCTTTATCACTATCAATGCCTTCATCTGAGTCATATTTCTCAGAGCCTGTTATCTTTCCTTGACTGCGATGTCGTTGAAGCCTTTCCTCTCGGGCACGAACTTGTTCCAGTTGCCATTTTTGAAAATCTGTCAACTTTTCTTGACTTTCTTTGGGAATTCCTGGTAATGGATCTTTCTTGTTTATAGAGTTTTTGCGTTTGAGTGTTGATAATTGAGCTAACTCTGGAGGTGAACTTGATCCAGAACTATAAAAACTTGTATCCTCCAGATTATGTGTTTTTGTAGGATCCATGTCATTGATATCAATGCGTTTTGATTTACTCGAGACTGGAGCACTGTAAGATTTAACTGCACTTGTACGATTGACCTCCCCATCACTATACACGGGTTGTCGAGCTCTTTGAGGCCTCGTACTGAAAGGATTTTCTCCATTCGGTTTCCTATCAATGGGAGCAAGTAGATTTTCTCTATCTTTTCCTGCACTTCTCTTTCCGTAAGTTTTAGGAACATTTGGCACAGAAGAACGCCTAGTGTCTTTTTTAGAACGGTTATAATGTTGTTGAATTGCATTCATATTACCACTGGCTTCTAACACTCTTGCTTCCTCAAAAAAGTTCCGTACAGAATTTCCTCTCTGTCCTCTTTGATCAAGGCGTGATACTCTTTCAAGAGCTTTTTTCTGATTGTTTTCATACATTTCTATGATTTTATGTTCCCGTTCCTTCATCACCTTACGATGATACTCTTCCTTCATCAAATCTAGTTTTGAGGGTTTATATTGCGACACATCCTTAGCACGTGGCCTGGGAATCTTTGAGGGGGATGTATCCCTTCGATAATATTGATGCTGCATGACTGCTGTAGGCTATAACTTTTGTTTTACAATTCCTGGTACGGGTATAAACTAGACATCTCTCACGTCCATACAGTGATACAGTAGGCCTAACCTGAAATAAAATAGACAACTATATAGGCCTATTAAAGAAACAGTAGGCTTTTGTTGCAGTAACCTAGGCCTACAAAGTCCCACCCAGTGAATTTTTATTTGATCATTGGTAGGCCTATGCCTATCTGATCCTTCATCCTATTCCTATAGTTAGTAGGCCTAGATAAAAAAGATATAGGGTAATAGAGGCTAGCTACTGTCTGGTACGGTAACACAACAATAACAATTGAATTAGTTTAAATTAAAATTGTTGAAACCGGCCGGTGATACAACTGATATAACTAGAGACCAACACCACAAACTGACATACCCCATTATTATGAATTTCGTCAATTCTTTATAATATCTTTAATCTTAACATACCTCCTCTCCACTGTGTCTTGTTTGTTACCAAGCTACCTTAGCTATCGGTAAATCAGCGCTACGGATATAGCCTTCTCCTTTGGCTTAACTCAATTAAGTATTAAGCCAATAGATAGATAGATCCTCAAACAAAACTGTATAATGAATGCCTGAACCTGCTGTTTACGGCAGACCATTCCAACCTCTGTAACTCATAATACAGAAATCGATAATAATGGGTTTACGTATTTTTACTATGACGTGAACAACAAAATAAGACCACGGCAGCCATATTGTTTACAAATGAATGCTTGGTTACGTTGTTTATCAATGCACTGCCGATAGTATTGTTCTGCGTGTCCTCGGTCAAATCATAGATTATCTATGGTCAAATAACTCGCTATCACGCTAAATGTAATCATAATACGATCTATGATGTAATAAACCGTTTTATGAATCATCAAAACATGACTGCCAGTTGAGTTATTCCATTATTGACTGGGTGTCAGCAATGTGTGATACACTTCTAAAGTTCTAATCAGTTTAGTCATTTAGTGACAGTGTTCAGTTAAATCCCACGCCCCGTGATTTAGGTCTATATTTATGATTTAATCATTATGGAATCAAATTCCTCTGGAATTTTAACACTTAACAATCGAAGTAAGCTTCGATTTCCATTTCTAAACATTTTTTCTGAAAGCCCCTGCATAGTGTAAAAGAAATAATTGGTAAACCTGGAACCAGCGGCGCATTATAAACTTCAGAATTACTTTCTCCTGTAGGCCTACCGGTAGGGGAGAGCGGGACACAGTGGGTTGGGTATGATTTCTTTTTTTTTCTCAGTAAATTGACCAGAAGTGAAATCCCACAGAGAATAAAACTATGTTGTACTCAGTTGAAGCCAGTCACATGTTCGATATTTTGTGTAGATCATTGTAAAACCAAAATCGTTTTTGACTCCACTTCACTCAACCAATGTCAATAAATATTATAATGTGCCACCAACAGTATGGAACTCATAAGAACTGTAAAAACTAATCTTTTAGTTCAAAATATAAATTTGTTTTAAGACTTGAACCCATGCGCATCTGAAAATTTAAAAAAAAAAACAGCTTTTTTTTATAAAAGCAAACATTGAATACAAAAATTCTTTAACTGTAGAAAAAATTCTTTTATGCGATAAATTCCAGTGACTTGTAAATCAGTGTAAGGTTTCGTAACTTAGGACCAATATTTCCTTTAAAAGCAGCTCAAATATCCAGATTCTGTCTAAAATGCACAGATAACTTTTAGCTCAACTCGGAATGGTCAGTGCATCCCTATGAAATGTGCTGTCAGAAAAACGGATAATGGCTGATTAATATTAATCAACTTCTATGAATTTATGAGGACAAATGGGGTCTATAAAGGGGAATTTCCCAGTGATGTTAAATTGAATTTTCCCAAAACAGTGAAAAATTGCAAAGCCTTGACCTTCATAAACCATGGCCTAAAGCGTTCATTTGATACCACATATAATATGTGGGGGTGGATTGTGGCGACAAAGCATGATGGGGGAACATACACACAGACATCTTTGATGTTAAGATACATAAAATAAACCAGGTTTTAAGACATTTTTTTTATCTCCCCAAAATAAATACATAATATAAATAAATGAAAATTAATATACAATTTTAATTTTAAAAAAGATTTGTATATTAGTACATTTTTGCTTTTAACCTTTATATATTATATATATACTTTTACTATTTCTTGCCAATATTCACAATAAAAATGAGCAACATTTGAAATGGAGCAAGCCAACATCGAGGCTGATGTCCCCTGCCGAAATCCTGAAATAAATATGACACATATCAGTTCATTGCACATTTATCATTTTCTATCAGATAGAATCAAGTCATCAACTTAATAAATATCATCATCAACTTTAAACATTCTACCTCAATTAAAAGCAGAGTTGTTATGTTCCAAAGTCTTGACCAATCTTACCCTCTGGAGATAATGTTCATTATTGAACTTAGTCAAGGTATTGATCTGATGAAACTATACACTAAGTTTCATCACTCTCACTTAATTAGAACTGAAGTCATTTGTCCCAAAACATAAACCAATCAAATAATCATCTTTGAACTCCATCAAGGCATCTACCTAATAAACACCCACACCAAGTTTGAACATTCTAGCTCAATTAGGAGTAGAGCTATTGTGTCCCAAAAACTGTGACAGATGAGCCCATTTTAATAGTCCAAAAAAACAAACTTCAATAATGTGTTGAATGTAGTAGGCCTATTGTTGTAAATTTATTAACAATATATTCTTAATAATATATACATAATCACAAATACAGATACATTTACTACTAAATCAAGATATATCCATTAATTCTGAACCCACACTTCCGACCGATACTAAACAAAGCAAACTGTTATTCAAATTCTGCCCCTTTTATGTGTACTAGATCTATAATACAAACAATTCCAATTCATTTCTTTTGTTGTGTACTACATGTATTAATATTCTCTTTTGTCTATAAGATTTTACTACTATAATCATGGAATAAGAAAATCGTTTCACCAAATAACAACTTCCACCAGGAAAGTAACAATGACTATGATGTGAGACATTATTTTTTAAATTAAAACACCATCTTTTTTATAAGCTGAAAGTTGAAACAAGATTCTGTGACATGATCAAGGGAGATAACTCTATTACAGGGACGACAGTAATATGATATGACAATGCAATGTGGGTGTATAAATGCATATTTCATGATGTATGGGTAATAATTATATACATGTATGATACAGGATTAGTGTCATGATAAAGGAACCATTAATTTCATTTAGCATCATTTCGAAAATATCTTAAACCACAAAATAGAGATCACATCATTAAAACACCTTGTAGTACACTTATATTTCATTAAATAAAAAACTAATTTAGAACTAATTTTATTCCAGTCAAGGAAAACCATTCAGCAAATTTCAATAAAAAGAAGACACTTAAAGATTACCTAAATTTGCCTCTTATAAGTGCATCTTCATTTGAACAAATCCGAATAAATACCGTCCTACTGAATTTTGTGGAAATCCATTGTCCTTTATTCAATTGTCACCAATAAAAAGATTTCAAGATGACAGAATATAATTCAATAATTTACTTAGGTCTCAATATGTTTGGTAAATAAACAGTAACAATGACAAATACATTCTGAAAAATGGACCCTCACTCAATCAAGTTAGATGAAAAACATGGCTTCTAAAAACAGATGGTAAAAGCTTAGGGTATTTTTGAGATGGAATTGAAGCAAATTTTTGATAGATTAACTAATTTGAATATATGATTTTAGTCCAAATATATCATCAAATCCAAATATAGAGACTACCTATACCCTAATCAACAATCCAACCGATGTTTTAAAATTTCGACCAATGATTTTCTCCTTTAAAACATTACAGTATTTAAACTTGCATAAATGTGAATCTATATGGAGAGACAAAACTATGCATTTCAAAAACTTCAGGGATGTTTGTGCATGTGATTAACAATTAGCATGATAAAGAGTAACATACACCACAAATAAATAACATGCTAACATATGGGGAGTATTGTAAACTGTGGGGATTTTTCTTTACATGGTTTAATGGGATGGAACAATACAAGTACTAAATGAATACATAGTTTTTATTGAGTTATTAAGCAGCAGAGTTATTAAGGCCAGAATATTGGACATTTCATTTAATACTGGATAAATACTTGTAAATTACATAACCTTAATGGTGTTGATAATATAACATTAATTGCTTGTGAGATCAACAGTTTTGTTAGGTCATTATTGATATTAACAATACAAATAATACCCACAAACCCATTAGCTTAAACATACTTTAAATGCAAGAGCTAAAACTGCCTATCACAAGTCTTTATTTAGGCTTCAAATGTTATAGAAATTATTAATTAGACCTTTGTTTACATGACAAGCTCCACATCAACTGAGACCCTCAGATACAGCTTGGATTTAAAACAGTGGTCAATTTAAATCAATAAAATGGCGGATCAAGCTAACGTTTACCATTTATCACTGTCGTCACTACAGGAGAATGTTACTTGATAATCGAGAATATGTGGGCAGGCGCGGATCCAGGGGGGGAGGGGGCCCGAGCCCCCCCCCCCCTCAGCCCCGGGGTGACCGGAATTTTTGCTTTTTAATTGATGATATAAACATGATTTTAGCAAAGTCTATGCCCAGGCAATGCGTCAAGGCTTTGGGGATTACACCAAACCACTAATGTATGTGGCACTCTAATGATTACCATTAGTGTCAATGTATGCCCCCCCGCCTCGAAAAAATCCTGGATCCGGGCCTGGTGGGTGGAATTATCGTCTGTCAATAAAACGATCAGCAATTCTCAAAGACAGTGCGGACACAGTTTATGCCTATTTCTAGTCCAAACTTCCAACAGTTCAAATTAAACTATATTTGACTGAAATTTTCAATATTTTCTTCAATATTTTCTTTTTGAATTATTATAGCAAGAATGGCCAACTCTTTATTAAACTCTTAGTATCTTTAACTCCCTTTTTCAAAAATGAATAAGTTAGAAATAAACCAATATAATGAATTATTTCAGATCATCAAGATATGCAGAAGCAAACAGTCGCCAGATTGGACCTCATGACATGTACATGTATTTACATGCACAGATCTGAGTGCAATCAGATTTCTGGTCAGCTTGTGTTTAAGTATTTTCAAATTTGACAAATCAAATGACCAATATTCCTTTGATTCTTAATGTATATACAATTATATTTACAAAATATATCAACATATTACACTTTTAAAGAGGAACTTTCATTTTGCTGTTGCCACCAAAAAGTAAATAAAATAATTTTCTCTGTAAAAGTACCAGTGCCCCTTTAAATAACCTTATTTAAGGCTAGCTATAAGACAACATGCACAAAACTCATGGTCCCCATAAAATAAATTAGATTTTAGTTAGGCAAAGTAAAGACAATAGCTCTCTTCCCCTACTATTATCTTTCCTGACATAAACAAACTACACCATTATAATAATTTTCACCTAAGTTTAATTAATTGGATCAACTGCAATTTTCTCATTAACTCGGATATTGGGATTTGCCATTGGATCTAAGTTGGGATCATTTTCAGCCACATCATGTCCTAATTTAGAGAATATAATAATAAGTGTAAGGAAAGAAATAATTCCAATTCCAAGAACCACTAAAAATTTCTTCATAACAGCATTTGGATCTTTTCTTTTTCTTGAATCTGTGCTCCTAAAAAAATACAAATGGAAGATTATTCTGGTATTTAGATTATGCCAAATATGTTTTCTCTGTAGGGATGAAATAGTCTGGGAGACGAGAAAAGAAGAACAGTTACTGCCATTTGAACTATAATTACTTCCTTTTCTTTATGGTTAATGGAGTACTAATTTCAACATTTCAACATACTCAAATTCAACGAGATATATACTAGACACACAACAAATTATTTTACATATTTATATATATTTCATAAATGAAATGAACTTCCCCAGCCAACATTAGGATCAAACCTAGAACCCTTGGTTAGTGAGCCAGCGTCATACTAACTGAGCCACTGTGACTCCCCATTCAGTAAATAATGTACATGCATGAACAACATAACCGTAAATACATGCATGTACAACATAACAGTAAATACATGCTTGTACAACATAACAGTAAATACATGCTTGTACAACTGTGTTCAACATAACAGTAAATACATGCATGTACAATATAACAGTAAATACATGCATGTACAATATAACAGTAAATACATGCATGTACAACATAACAGTAAATACATGCTTGTACAACATAACAGTAAATACATGCATGTACAACATAACAGTAAATACATGCATAACAGTAGATCAATCCATATTAATTAAATATTACTTCACATACTTGAACCACTTTGCTAACCAATGGAATGCTGGACGTCTTTTATATTTATCTTCATCATGGTCATGTGACATATTAAAAATATCATCATCTGTTGTCGTATCAAATAATTTCCTTGGATCTGAAGTAACAAAGATTTGTATATTTTCACTGATCTTGACAAGTAACAGAGATTGACTACCTTCAACTAAATGCTGCAAGCCTCATTCATAGTCATAAACAAACTTATTCTTATTTCTTATGTAAAAGATATAGCTATTGTACATACTGTTTGGTCCTGTTCCGAGGCCCCTGGAACTAGCTCCAGCATCAACACTTATAACACTGTGAGGGTTGGGGTTGGTAGGTGTACTACTGTAAGGTGGCACCTGCGCACTAGGGCGGGACTGCTGATTTGGTGTTGGAAAGGGTGTTGAAGTGAGTGGGGGACTTTGTTCTGTTTTGACTACAGCCTGAGTATTAGAAACTGGTGCTTCTGCTTCTTCAATCTGAAAAAGAAACCAAAAAAAAGTTTAATTGATATTATCTTTGAATTGTGATGTCATATCAAACGAGAACATCACTAAAGCTGCAATACCTGAGGAGTATTCGCAAGAAATTGTGGACAGCGATATTCACATTAAATGTAAACATACAAGAATAAAACTGCATACAATCAATTTCCCAGCTTATATATAAAACAGATTTTATATTTGAAAAATGAAAAATTTGCAACGGCAGATCAATTTTCATAATCATAATTCCATATTTAATTAAAATAGAATGTTACTACATGATCATCTATGAACTTTGTAAATGTAATTTCCCTTTCAACTATCATCTATGATTGTGTGATGCTTACCAATGGCAGCCCTAATCCAGCTCGGGCCCAGTTGACACGTGATAAAAATGTTTTTACCACATCTGCTATTGGAGAAGCCATATTTGCTGGTGGAAATATTCCAGTGTTGCATGTTGGGCAAGTATAACCAGCTGGTGCAGTGTTTGGTGGTAAACTTCGAGCATATCTGTCTATGCAATTCCAATGAAATATATCTGAAAATCAAATTACAAATACTTGGTGGTGTACATGTATATATTATCTATAAGCTTATATAATTGGAATTAGTTTTTAAGGAAGGGTAGACTTTGCAACAGTACTTGTATTTCAAATCTCTTTTCCTCTTACCATAGCAAACCAGTCGTATACATTCTGCATCAGCTCCTAATGCTTGGTTACATAACTTGCAAATCGGGTTATAGTCACTATCTTGTAGCCATTGTAGGTAAGATTGTACAATACACTGAAAACAAAATAAAATGAAATTATTTCCCGTTGTTTTAGATATTCTGTAAAATATAATAGTGGTTGTATGAAGCTGCCAGGCAATGGTCTGTGATTAATTAATCCTACTCACTAGTAATGTCTACAAGCCAATCCAAGTTTTTCATTGTATTTATGATGTCCACTATTATATTGTAGACCAGATTTGTCAAAACCGAGGTCCCGTGTACACATTGGCGTGGACATAAAAGAACCCTTGGCAGTTGGAATTCAGTTGCTGCCCGAGCAAAATTTCCCTCATAGTACACTGTATGGCGTATGCCCGTCGTCAATTACCTCAGGTTTAAAGGTGCTTAAGCGTAGGACTGTAAATCCTCATTTCATTCATTCATTGCTGATTATATGAGCCTAGATATGCCTAGCTGATGCTTTCTTTTGTTTCAACGACAAGAGTAAATGTAAAAAGGCTTATAGCCTCTATGCCCTATGCATTCAAGGAAACTGTAGGCCTACATATAGAATGCCAGTTTACTTTTCCACACAAAAAGTAGGCCTATAGTAAGTCATCTAAAAATATAAAAATCTGTTTGTTCATTGAGTCGTCTCATGGGAATTGGTTGACACGTCAACACGGCATTGGTTTGATTATAATTAATTCTAGTGGTTATCATTAGGTTTGAGTATATTTGTAACATCGACTGGCAGACTACTGCCATTCAGAAGATGACCGATGTCCTACTTGTATATTAACCCTATATTTATAGCACCCTGATTAAATTCTTAATTCTATAACTACATGCAAATATAAGCAAATATCATTGAATACAGCCATCGATAAACTCAAGTTATTTTTTTTTTTAACCTTGTCACTCTAGATAAACGGAGTTTTTAAGTAAATTATTCCTTTTCATAAATGAATGAATGAAATGGGGTTTAACGTCCTACGTTTCTGCACCTAACCTACGTCCTACGTTTCTGCATCTAACCTGGGCTAATTGAGGACGGGCACAGCAACTGAATTCCAACTGCCAAGGGATCTTTTTACATTCACGCTAATGCGTACACACAGGACCTTGTTTTTTCTTCCCATCAGAACGATTATTAAAAAGAATAGAGTAAGTGAGCAGGCTAAATAAATTAAAGATGAAGATGAACTGATAAAAGATAAAGATACTACAAAGAAAGGGTGCCAGTTAAATCGTCCACAAGCAAAGTCGTCCACAGACAAGTCGTACACACCCGTTGGTGAAGTCGTCCACACTCTTTGGTGGAGTCGTCCACAACTACTGGTGATGTCGTCCACAACTACTGGTGATGTCGTCCACAACAAAGATTAAGACTCATACACAACTATTGGTGATGTCGTCCACAAGAATAATCACCTATGTTTGTGTACTAGAGTTGTGTATTAATTATTGTATGATCTTTCTTTTCATGTTAGATTATGTTTGTATAATAGAGTTAATCGTTATGATCTTTCTTTTCATGTTAGATTGGCATTATGATTCGATTTGTTGTTCACCGATGTTTAGCATTTTTGATTAGTATTAACGATGTTTTTGTAATAAAGTTTATTCTGTTTTAAATGACGTTATGATTTTAACATATTTGATTAGTATTATCGATATTTGTAATGAAGTATGCTTGTATTGTTTGTTAATTGGTGTTATGATTTTTGCACTCTTGTTTATTTGATTAGTATTATCGATGTTTTTGTAATAAAGTATTGAGTATTAATTGGTGTTATGATTATAGCCACGTTTTTTCTGAAGATGAAAGACGCCGCCCATTGAAGATTAACTAAATGCAACTCACTGTCATAAAACGGCTTCATCCGAAGTTGGGTATATATTGACCGTAAAATTTAAAGGAGCTAAATCGCTAACATTTGGGATCCAGACATTAACAAAAGTGGGTCGAAACTCATATAATACTGTAATATGAATGTATATAAACTGATTTACTTTAAATGCTTTCCGTTTTACTCCAATTTCAAATCAGTTCGGCGAAACAAGCCATTCAGTCTCAACCCAGTGCGTTTTTTTTATTTTAGCGCCTGGTTATTCCAGTCCACATATGCAGTGTGATACAGTGCAATGTGTCTAGCCTCGTCCCTCTCAATAAAACTAGGACCGGAGCGCAATATGGTACACGATTCGTGTACCAATGTTAGAAAAATTATTTTATCTTAAATATCGGATATAAGAAGCTCATCTTTTCCTGGTAAGTTTACATCATCAATGTTGATTTAAACTGACCAATAATTCGTGTTTTCGATGTCGAAGATTTTGGAGGATTTTGAGTTACGGACTTAGGTCCTTTAACATTCATTACCTTCATTAGTTCTTACTGATTTTATCATAAGCTCTAATTGAAATCTTATTAGTTATTATGGCTAGTTTCTGTGTTGTATGTTCTAAGGACGACTACATCAACATATACAGAAATTATACGTGTGGACGACTCCACCAACGTATTATTATATCAACGAATTATACTAAGTCGTGTGGACGACTCCACCAACGTATTATTATATCAACGAATTATACTAAGTCGTGTGGACGACTCCACCAACGTATTATTATATCAACAAATTATACTATATACTAAGTCGTGTGGACGACTCCACCAACGTATTATTATATCAACAAATTATACTAAGTCGTGTGGACGACTCCACCAACGGGTTTGGACGACTCCACCAACGGGTGTGGACGACTTAACCAGGTTTTTCGTGTGTACGACTTTGCTTGTGGACGATTTGACTGGCATTCAAAAGAAAGATGAAGAATGATGAATGATTCAATGAATGAGTTGGCCTACCTTCGGATGATTTGCTACTAAACAATGTTCACAAACATTTACACGATGTTCAAAGCAGAAAAGATTGGTTACTTTCCGTTTTGGACATTTACAAAGTCCCATATTGATCTACAAATACTAATTTATCACACGTCAAAACGATAAAGTATAAAAATACAATTTCCGGAAACTTCAAACTTCTTCCATGTTGTTTACAGCGTGGAGGTCTCGTAGGATCTCGCCACGTTACGATATAAGGGAGACAATTCTCTGTAAGGAGTGGAGGCAGACCACCATTAATTTCTCCATTGACTTCAATGTTAATTCTGGCCTCTTTGCCCACCTCCAATTTTCGTTGGGCTGAATGCTTTTCACTATAGACTGAGGAACAAACGAGCATGTTTTTGCACTAAAATTTGTATGAGGTTGACCACCAAAATTTTGAGATACACCAACTTGAAGAATCATACCCAAAACATGTAACTACTATGTGATCTCTGATAAATAATAAACGGATTTCTTCGATTATAAACAAACTATTTAACTTTGGTTATTATAAACTTACCTGTGTGTATGAAATCAACTCCGGTTAAATAAAATCCATTGCACAGTTAAATACCACAACTTATTAACTAGTTTCTTTCTTGAAAAATTGAGCTCGAGCTAACTTGACATCTCAAAATGGTGGGGAAACCCAAGATGAAGGCTGTTACGTCACCGAACACAACGTGGCGACCTATTCGGCTAGCGAGCTATTCGACCAATCCAGCTGGCAACCTATTGGTAACCTATTCAGAATAAATTCAAAGATCGCACAAACTCATCTATTTTTATCAACCAATAAAATCCATCGTAACGTCTATCAAACGAAAGTAGAATAATATATTGTTATTTTTAAGTGAAAATACGGTAATATTTCGAGTCGAAATTCGGGTCATCGTACAAAATTCTGAGCATCCAGCTATATATAATCTGAAAGGTAATTAAATAAGCCTTCCAAAAACTATTTGTAAAAGTTGGCACAATCATATTAAACGGGTGCGCTCTCATCCTAAACATAGATTTTGGAAAAAATCGGGGTGTCAGTGGTGATTTGTGGCGCATAACTATTTTTTTTATACTGTTATTTCGGGATTTAGGGGGGGGGGGGGGCACATAGCCCCCCCCCCCCCCCTCCCTGGATCCGCCTCTACCTTTGCAAAGTGTTTGGGTTTTTTGTCCACTGACAACGTTGTAATGTATGGTTGCCCTTAGGTCCATTCGTTTTGATTTGATATTATATGCCTTTGTTGTTTATTACTTCCAGTGTCTGTGTATATTGTATGGTGTTTCTGCGTGTTTGCCATCCTCCTGCCCTCACTAATTGGGTTAATATATTTTCAGTATGCGGCGACTCAGGGTGTTAGCCCACTACAGCATAGTCAGGAGGTCCTGCGTTTCGATCCCGGTAGCCTATTGATCAGAGAAAATTCCCCGAGATTTTCCAACACGGTGAAATACGGACTGGCGAGGAGGACAGCTCTCTCTGTTGGGACACAAAATTAAGTCCGGTTTTTGGCGTCGAAAACGTTCCCCGAAATTTTCCAGCGCTGTTTCCCCCTTAGAAGTGCAGGGCGGACTATCGAGGGGGCAGCGCCCTGGGATAGGACATAAAATGAAGTCCGGTGTATACGTTGGCGTGTACGTAAGAGAACTCTTGAATGGAATTTGAAATGAGAGTATGACCTCAGCGCGGCTGTCCAGGTAGAACACTGTATATGGCGCGTGCCCGTCATCATTAGTCCAGTCGGTGCAGAAAAGTTTGATCCCGATTTCATTAAATATGATATATTAAATATTATATAATATAAGAACTATTTGCTTAACTTCCATAACAATAATGTATAAACAAAGAGAAAGGGAGGTATAGCAATTTAATTATCCAGAGGAGTAATAGAATATGTAAATTTTGTATATAACTGTGGTGAAATTGAAGACGAGTTTCATGCTCTGCGTTTGTCCATCTTAGAAGTATATCAGAGAAAAGTATATCGAAAAATACTATTGGTTAAAAACATCAATGTATAAATTGGCATTGCTATTAAAAAGTACCTGCAGTATCTAAACTCTAAATGATTTAGGTGGGTAGCTTTATTTAATGTTACAAAAGAAAAACAATTTAATGGAATTATGACCATTAATTTATAATGGTAAATACTATTATTATCTTATAATATATGAATTAAATACTATTTATATATGTCCATCCTCCATCACCACGTTATTAAAAAATATGTTACAAGATACATATTGTGAATGCATGAACGTTATGTTTATGACAATAAAACAATACAAAGTAACATAATAAATTAATACTGGTAATATTACATTTACAAACATAACATAAAAATACACTGAGGCTTATCTGTAACATATCGGATAAAATATAGGAAATCGTTTATAAATCATACATGTCCTTGCGAAACGGCAAAAATAGTTTCCATTTATAGGTGTTTATTACAAAAGATTTTTTGTAGGGGGGCATCCTAGGTTCTTATAGGCGAGGACCAGGGGCCGCAATAACCTGGAGAAAAGAGTACTTGCGGCCAAATTATTGGGGGAGGGGGGCTATTCTGCCGGGCCTTGTCAGTTCAAAAGCTTTCATGAAGTTGTAAAGAATCATACCACACCGCAAATGTTCATCTTTGGATCGAGTTTTGTGATATCAAAGCAATTTGGTATTATAAAACTCCTCGGAGAATATAATCCCTTTGCATATAGGTTATAATAAATGCATATTAAAGGAGCTAAATCGCTAATATTTGGGACCTTGAAATTGACACAAATGGGTCGCAACGCATTACGCATATTATAATAATGTAATATGAATGTATATCAACTGATTTACATTCAATCGTTTCCGTTTTTACTTTAATTTCAAATCAGTTACGTTCAGCAGCGAGATACTCAATTAGTCTCAATCGAATGTCAATATTTAGCGTCTGTTTATTCCAGTCTACATATATGACGTCATCGTTTGATATGACTTGTGGAATATATTTAGCCCCGTCCTTCGAGGCCCTTGTTACATATGGCACCGAAACGAATTATGGTACACGATGTTTACTTTGTCTTAAATATTGCATTTATCAGACGTTTATCTTTTCCCAGTAAGATCACAACATCAATGTTAATTTAAATCGACAAATAATTCGTGTTTTCAATGTCGAAGATTTTGGTTGATATTGGAGGGTTCGAGACCTATGTCACCTAGCTATTTTAATTAGAAAATGATATGGTCACCAATGGTGGAGAGAAAGGAACCACGGGTGTTCAAACAAATGAATAATTAATTCCGCACTTATTGCAGTAAATTTAGCTGTAGATTTCAGAGATATCTACTCCCATACTCCTCGCAGTGTTTTGTTTGATTAGAACTTCTCCCGGATTTCTCGGACTATTGCTTCAGGAATATGATCTGCCTCATGAATTTGGAAATTGGAAGTTGCGGATAAATGATGATAAATTAATAAGCCCCCCCCCCCCATAATTCGACAACAATAATGATTTCTTAGGAGTGTTCTTAGCTGGCCATATCCTCAGTCCCTCCAAAAAATTATGCAGCCCCCCTTCCCATTTTATAAGCTGGCTACGGGCCCGTTTTAAATGGACAACTTATGTTCGGGTGGGACGAAAAACCGAGGTCCGTGGCGCCGTGCGCTTAATTCCATGTAATAAAATGTTTATAATAATTTACACTTATAAGAGATACCAACACACAAAATCCTACATAATCCTCAGTTTTATTCTGGTTATCTAAATCAAAGAAGTTATGCTATTTTAAATTGAATGTTTTCATCTTTGTTTGTGCCAAATTCGATATAATATAAACCGCTCAGACTCCTATTCCTGGCTGTTAAAATTGGACATTTGAAGAATCTGATTTAGACGTTGGAATATTTTCTAAAATTAAAATATTTCGAATATTTCAATGACAATATTAGATAACGAATTAAATATTTATAAATAACCGTGATTTTTTTTATTCTTCTTCCTCTTCTTTTATTTGGTACGTTTTCAAATTTAAATAACATAAATTGGACGAATTTCTCTTCGAATTCTATAGATATAATAATGTGCAAGTCGCTGCGTATTCGCTTGTCCATCGATATAAAGCCACCGTTGATTGGAACAGCACTATATAGAATTAAAATATAGATGTGACGTCACCCTTTGATGTTGGCGTACCATTATTTCAAATAACGTACGGGCAACTTGCCAATCGTACATTATCAAAATATTAGACTGGCATGATCAACGTATTTCACGGTAAACGCACGTGCGGAGTCTGTATTTTATTTCGTTAAATGCTCTCGAGCTTAATAAGACATTGCGTAATATATTGTTAAAACACTCGGACCTACGGTCCTCTTGTTACAATATATTACTCGACACCTTTGAAAATAAAGATATTATTATTATTATTATAAACCACATCTCGTCTCTACTACCCAAAATTATTCCCTCTGGGCAATATTATACTTAGTCTGGATGTTCAAGAGTTACGGGGTTGCGTTCCTGGAGCATGCGCCCTTATCGATATAACTAGTGGCGGTAGAAATGGCTGGCCTGGGTTGTAACATGTTTTGATTTCTCAGACTACTTGCAAAGTGAAAATGGCCGACAAGACAGCACCAGAAGCTCAACTGAGATTAGAGTGGGTCTATGGATATAGAGGACATCAATGTCGAAATAATCTGTTTTACACTTCAAACAAAGATATAGTTTATTTTGTCGCCGGTGTTGGCATCGTTTATTCCGTCAGAGAACATAAACAGCGCTTTTTCTTGGGACATGACGATGATATTATCAGGTAACCATGGTAACCTTATAAATATAATTCGGTATAAAGATCGCAGATGTAACTTTTACTTATATTTGTAAATCAGCGTATTTATTGAAATATTATGAAGACATATGACATGAACATTGTATATTTTTGCTGTCAAACAAGTTGCCACTTGCACTTTGAACCAAACATAGTATATTGATTTAACATAATAATATGATATATCTGTCCATCTGATATTAACAATATACATGCAATAACTTAAGCGACATTTTTGCCATATTTTGGATGATATAAGTAAAATAGATATCATTTCATTGTGGTTTTAAAATGATATCTTATTGCTCTGCAAATATTTTGATAATTTAATTTTTTAATTGGGGTTATATAATAATATAGCAACATACAAGGCTACATCACATGGAAATACAAGAAGAAATGCATGAATGCAGGGGCGGGTCCAGAGGGATGGCGGGAGGGCAGGTCTGGAAATAACAGATTTAGATGTACTTGGGGGGGGAATCGGACGGGAGACTGAATATCCCTCTCACTTACAACGATAAAGTTCTTGCCCTGAGCTGGGATTGAACCCTTGTTCGGCTTGTTGCATTGGTGAGAAGCCGCCACGGCTATCCGACCAATTGATAATCTGCTGTGTAATAATGATATTATTATTAGTTACTTAAATTTGATTAAAAATTCTTATCGGCTCTGCCAATTCATTACTAAGGCATGCTATAGGCAACTAATTTGAAAATAAAGATTTTTTCCCCATCTCAATTCTAAGGCTATTTTGGAATATATACAGTACTGTCTATTTGTCACAGTGTTACTTCTTTGTTCGGGTGGTTTGGGTGGTCTAGAGTGCTGTGCTTCGACCTCTAGGTGGCCGGCCACCTCTGGCTTGTGGCTGTGGTTTCGAGCCCTGGTATGAGCGTATGTGGCATGGAGATAGGGGCGGCTTCTCAACCTCGTGGGTTTCCTCCGGGGTCTCTAGTTCCTCCAACTGCTAAAGACCCCTGCACGCAAGCGAATTATTGAAATAAAATTAAAACCATATGTAAGTCCCGAAATGACCTAGTTGTGTTGAGTGGACATTAAACCCCATTTCTCTCTCTCTCTCTCTCTTCTTTGTTCTCTAAAAAAGGAATCATTTCTCGCCACAGTGAACAGTCATCACACACAAATTTGTAATAATCCAACACTATTTTCATGTAGAAATGTGCAATGCAAAAACATAAACAAGATTCTTTGAATTGAACCCTTACCCACGACCATGCCAGTACCCCAAGAAGAATAAGTCTTTAACTTGTTAAGGCCCTGCTCTTCATTGAGACTGTATTTAACGGTTTTCCATGTACATGAATGAAATGGGGTTAACGTCAAAAGATTCTGCACCTAACACTGTAAATGTTATGCTGGGTTTTATAATAAGGACATATCAAATGATGCAGGTTAAAACCTATTTGGTGGTTAAACTTTACTCATTTGAATATCATTGTAGTATTTAAAACATATTTTGTAATTTGATAAAATAACAAAAACAATATGATTTTTAAGTTCCTTTGTGGACTCTTTATATGGGATAAACCATATTTTATTCCTATCAAAATATAATAAATATATCAATCCATTGCAATGGATTATTCAAACTTTAAATCTATGTTTTTAAAGTTAAAATTCCAAAGTTTAACATGGTTGATCACCCACCATTCCTCTTTTAAATTATAGTAAATTGTTTTCAAGTTTTTTCAGCATCCAAGAACAAAAAACAGTCCACCAGACACCTCCAAATACAGTAGCCTGGAGGCTCAGTGCCAGGGGGTGTCCACCAAATGGGCACAAAACCAGACCCAACTTTTCCAGAGTAAAATTTTGCGTAGAATACGATGCCGAGTGGTAATCAGTCCGCTGTTGGGGCGTTTTCGAGATTTTTAGGGTCAAAGGTCTAATGAGGTCAATTGCACTAAAAGTGAATGCGCAACCATTCTTGTATCATGAAAATATTCTGAAAATGATCGAAAGTTATCACTCTTTCAATAAAAATGTAAACTTGCTAAAATCGCCTTCAGACTTTTTGACGCCAGAGGTCAAAAGGTGAAATGTTCTGATTTTGCCCTCGGAAGATTTAAAGCATTGAAATGTCAGCATAAAATATAATAACTAAAGCGAAACCTAATCTTATTATAATATTAATAATAGGGACATTTAAAATGTATACTCAGGTGGTCTTAGCACATAACTTTTACTTGCATAACAGAACCAAAACACTTCAAAACCTGTTTAGAAAATACGTAAAAACTGTCATATCAAAATCTCTCCGAATTAGTTTTACAACGAATGCTATACATAATGATACTAGTTGTCGAAAAAAAGTATGGAATAGGTTCATAGTTGGATTCCAGCCTGCAGGCCGCGTCACAAAGGCAGTCAAACATTTACCCAGTAACATTGATCAATACGACGTTTATATACCGTTAGCTATTAGGTACAATAATGCATCCGTTGGTTTTATCTGTGTCTGTATTTCGGTGAAATTCATGAAAACTCAAAAAATAAATTGCAAACATTTAATCTCGTGGTCAGATACGTGTTTTTCAGTCACAGATTAACGTCGGTTTTCTCAGATTGGGATACCTGGAAATCCACACGGCCTGCAGGCTGGAGCCTAACCATGAAACTATTTAATTATTTTTCGGACAACTAGTTTCATTATATTTACTGATCAATGTTATATATAATCGGGGAGATTTTGATTTGACAGTTTTTGAGTATTTTTAAAACAGGTTTCGAAATCTGTTGGTTCTGTTATGTAAGATCCTTTTCGACATTCCAAAGTAAATGTACGGTGCGAAGGCCACATAAACATAAGTTTTAAATGTTCCTACTATTAACTAGAACAGGTTTTGCTTTCATTTTTATACGCCCACATTTTCATGTGGACGTATTATGTCGTCGCCCCTGTCCGTCCGTCCGTCCGTCCGTTCGTCCGTCCGTCCGTCCACAATTGTTTGTGGACTCTCTACAGGTCACAATTCTTACCCGATTTTTAAGAAACTTGAAATATAGGTTTATCCCGAAAAGATCTCGGCTGCTTTCGATATTGGCATATATCGGTTCGAAACTTCATGGATTATGGCCCCTGGTTTTATGAAAAATCACATTTTAAGCTTGTGGACCCTTTAGAGGTCACAATTTTGAACCGATTTTGATAAAACTTGACATGCATGTTCAAAACCCAAAGATCTTGGTTCCTTTCGATATTTGCGCCTATCGGAACATAATTTCCTGAATTATGGCCCCTGATTGTCCGAAAAATCACCTTTTTTAGCTTGTGGTCCTTCTAGAAGTCACAATTGTTATCCGATTTAAAAAAACGTTTGATTATATCACCGTTACACCCTCAGGTAAGCTGAGTTCGAATTTCGGGAAAATCGGACCATAATTGCCGTACAATATGGCCGCCGCTTGTACACGAATACTGTTAAAAAATGGTGCATCAAGGTTGTGGACCCTGTAGAGGTCCCAATTTTAATTCGAATTTTTTAAAACTTGAAATTCATGGTTATAATCCAAAGATCTTGGTTCCTTTCGATATTTGCCCATATCGGATCGTAACTTCCAGAATTATGGCCCCTGATTATACGCAAAATCGCCTTTTTATACGCCCACATTTTCATGTGGTCGTATTATGTCGTCGCCCCTGTCCGTCTGTCCGTCCGTCCGTCCGTCCACAATTGTTTGTGGACTCTCTACAGGTCACAATTCTTGTTGGATTTTGACGAAACTTGAAATATAGGTTTATCCCCAAAAGATCTCAGCTGCTTTCGATATTGGCATGTATCGGATCAAAACTTCATGGATTAAGGCCCCTGATTGTATGAAAAATCACGTTTTTAGCTTGTGGACCCTATAGAGGTCACAATTTTGAACCGATTTTGATGAAACTTGACATGCATGTTTATAACCCAAAGATCTTGGTTCGTTTCGATATTTGCACCTATCGGAACGTAATTTACTGAATTATGGCCCCTGATTGGCCGAAAAATCACTTATTTTAGCTTGTGGTACCTCTGGAGGTCACAATTATTATCCGTTTTAAAAAAACGTTCGATTATATCACGGTTGAGGAAGGTTGAGTTCAAATTTCGGAAAAATCGGACCAAAATTACCATACAAAATGGCCGCCGTTCGTACGCGAATACTGTTAAAAAATGGTATATCAAGGTTGTGGACCCTGTAGAGATCACAATTTTAATTCGAATTTTATGAAACTTGAAATGCATGGTTATAACCCAAAGATCTTGGTTCCTTTCGATATTTGCACATATCGGATCGTAACTTCCTGAATTATGGCCTCTGATTATACGCAAAATCGCCTTGGTTTAGTATGTGGTCCCTCTGGAGGTAACAATAACTATCCGATTTAAAAAAATCGTTTTATTGTATCAACGTTACACCCTAAATAAAGTTGAGTTCGAATTTCGGAAAAATTGGACCAAAATTGCCATACAAAATGGCCGCCATTCGTTCGCGAATACTGTTAAAAAATGGTATATCAAGGTTGTGGACCCGGTAGAGGTCACAATTTTAATTCGATTTTGATAAAACTTGAAATGCATGGTCATAACCCAAAGATCTTGGTTCCTTTCGATATTTGCGCATATCGGATTGTAACTTTCTGAATTATGGCCCCTGATTTTACGCAAAATCGCCTTCGTTTAGCTTGTTGTCCCTCTGGGGGTCACAATTATTTTCTGATTAAAAAAATCTTTCGATTTTATCACCGTTACGTCCTAAGGAAAGTTGAGTTCGAATTTTGGAAAAATTGGACCAAAATTGCCATACAAAATGGCCGCCATTCGTACGCGAATACTGTTAAAAAATGGTATATCAAGGTTGTCGACCCTGTAGAGGTTGCAATTTTGAACCTGATTTTGATGAAACTTGAAATGCATGGTTATAACCTAAAGATCTTGGTTCCTTTCATTATTTGTGCATATCGGATCGTAACTTCCTGAATTATGGCCACTGAGTATACGCAAAATCGTCTTTGTTTAGCTTGTGGTCCATCTGGAGGTCACAATTATTATCCGATTTAAAAAATCGTTTGATTATATCACCGTTACACCCTAAGGAAGGTTTAGTTAGAATTTCGGAAAAATTCGGAACAAAATTGCCATACAAAATGGCCGCCACGTGTACGCGAATACTGTTATAAAATGGAAAATCAAGGTTGTGGTCACAATTTTGATTCATTTTTGATGAAACTTGAAATGCATGGTTATAACCCAAAGATCTTGGTTCCTTTCGTTATTTGCACATATCAGATCATAACTTCCTGAATTATGGCCCCTGATTGTCTGAAAAATCGCCTATGGTCCCTCTGGAGGTCACAATTATTATCCGATTTAAAAAACCACTTGACTCTATCACCGTTACACCATACAGAAGGTTGAGTTTGAATTTCAGGGAAATTGGACCATAATTTCCAGACGAATTGGCCGTCGTTTGTACGCTAATAGTGTTAAAATATGGTATATCAAGGTTGTGGACCCAGTATAGGTCACAATTTTAATTCGATTTTGATGAAACTTGAAATGCATGTTTATAACCTAAAAATCTTGATTCTTTTCGATATTTGCGCATATCAAATTGTTATTTAATGAATTATAGCCTTTGATTGTAGGAAAAATCACTTTGGTTTTGCTTGTTCTCTATCCATCTCTCGAAAATGTGGGCGTATCCTGCCTGGCAGTGCCAGCTCACTATCTTTTTAGCTTTTGGTCCCTCTGGAGATCACAATTATTATCCAATTTAAAAAACCGTTTGATTGTATTACTGTTACACCCTAAGGAAGGTTGAGTTCGAATTTCGGGAAAATCGGACCAAAATTGCCATACAAAATGGCCGCCGTTTGTACGCGAATACTGTTTAAAAAATGGTGTATCGAGGTTGTGGAGTCTGTAGAGGTCAGAATTTTAATTTGATTTTGATGAAACTTTAAATTTATGGTTATAACCTAAAGATCTTGGTTCGTTTCGATATTTGACCATATCTGATCGTAACTTACAGAATTATGGCCCCTGATTATACGCAAAATCGCCTTTTTTGTTTAGCTTGTGGTACCTCTATGGAGGTCACAATTATTATCCAATTTAAAAAAACATTTGATTATATTACCAACACACTATAAGGAAGGTTGATATCGAATTTCAGGGAAAATCGGACCAAAATGGTCGCCGCATGTACGCGAATACTGTTAAAAAAATGGTATATCATGGTTGTGGACCCAGTAGACGTCACAATTTTAATTTAACTTTGATGAAACTTTACATGCATGTTTATAACCCAAAGATTCTGGTTCCTGTCGATATTTGCGCCTTCGGAACATAATTTCCTGAATTATGGCCCCTGATTGTCCGAAAAATCACCTTTTTATACGCCCACATTTTCATGTGGACGTATTATGTCGTCGCCCCTGTCCGTCCGTCCGGACGTTCGTCCGTCCACAATTGTTTGTGGACTCTCTACAGGTCACAATTCTTACCCGATTTTGACGAAACTTGAAATATAGGTTTATCCCTCAAAGATCTCGGCTGCTTTCGATATTGGCATGTATCTGATCAAAACTTCATGGATTATGGCCCCTGATTGTACGAAAAATCATGTTGTAGCTTGATGAAACTTTACATTCATGTTTATAACCCTAAGATCTTGGTTCCTTTCAATATTTGCGCCTATCAGAACGAAATTTCCTGAATTATTGCCCCTGATTGTCCGAAAAATCACCTATTTTAGCTTGTGGTACCTTTGGAGGTCACAATTATTATCTGATTTAAAAAACCGTTCGAATATATCACCGTTACACCCTAAGGAAGGCTGAGTTCAAATTTCGGAAAAATCGGGCCAAAATTACCATACAAAATGGCCTCCGTTCGTACGCGAATACTGTTAAAAAATGGTATATGAAGGTTGTGGACCCTGTAGAGGTCACAATTTTAATTCAATTTTGATGAAACTTGAAATGCATGGTTAGAACCCATAGATCTTGGTTCCTTTCGATATTTGCGCATATCGGATCGTAACTTACTGAATTATGGCCCCTGATTATACGCAAAATCGCCTTTGTTTAGCTTGTGGTTCCTCTAGAGGTTACAATTATTATCCGATTTAAAAAATCGTTTGATTATATCACCGTTACACCCTAAGGAAGGGTGAGTTCGAATTTTGGAAAAATTGGACCAAAATTACCATACAAAATGGCCGCCGTTCGTATGCGAATACTGTTGAAAAATTGTATATCAAGCTCTTCGACCCTGTAGAGGTCCCAATTTTGATTCGATTTTAACGAAACTTGAAATGCATAGATATTACCCAAAGATCTTGGGTCCTTTTGATATTTGCGCATGTCGGATTGTAACTTCCTGAATTAATGCCCCTGATTATACGCAAAATCGCCTTTGTTTAGCTTGTGGTCTCTCTGGAGGTCACAATTATTAGCTGATTTAAAAAATCGTTTGATTATTTCACCGTTACACCCTAAAATAGGTTGAGTTTGAATTTCGGAAAAATCGGACCAAAATTGTCATACAAAATGGCCGCCTATCGTACGCGAATACTGTTTAAAATGGTATATCAATGTTGTGGACCCTGTAGAGGTCACAATTTTAATTTGATTTTGATGAAACTTGAAATGCATGGATATAACCCATAGATCTTGGTTCCTTTCGATATTTGCGCATATCGGATCGTTACTTCCTGAATTAATGCCCCTGATTATACGCAAAATCGCCTTTGTTTAGCTTGTGGTCTCTCTGGAGGTCACAATTATTAGCTGATTTAAAAAATCGTTTGATTATATCACCGTTACAAGCTAAGGAAGGTTGAGTTTAGATTTCGGAAAAATACGACCAAAATTACAATACAAAATGTACGCGAATACTGTTAAAAAATGGTATTTCAAGGTTGTGGACCCTGTAGAGGTCACAATTTTAATTTCGATATTGATGAAACTTAAATTGCGTGTTTATAACCTAAATATCTTGATACTTTTCGATATTTGCGCATATCAAATTGTAACTTAATGAATTATGGCCTTTGATTGTAGGAAAAATCACTTTCGGTTTTGCTTATTCTCTATCCATCTCTCGAAAATGTGGGCGTATCCTGCCTGGCAGTGCCAGCTTACTATCTTTTAGCTTGTGGACCTTATAGAGGTCACAATTTTGAACCGATTTTGATGAAACTTGACATGCATGTTTAAAACCCAAAGATCTTGGTTCCTTTCAATATTTGCGCCTATCAGAATGTAATTTCCTGAATTATGGCCCCTGATTGTCCGAAAAATCACCTATTTTAGCTTGTGGTACCTCTGGAGGTCACAATTATTATCCGATTTGAAAAACCGTTTGATTATATCACCGTTACACCCTAAGGAAGGTTGAGTTCAAATTTCGGAAAAATCGGACCAAAATTACCATACAAAATGGCCGCCGTTCGTACGCGAATACTGTTAAAAAATGGTATATCAAGGTTGTGGACCCTGTAGATATCACAATTTTAATTCGATTTTGATAACCCAAAGATCTTGGTTCCTTTCGATATTAGCGCATATCGGATCGTAACTTCCTGAATTATGGCCCCTGATTATACGCAAAATCGTCTTGGTTTAGCTTGTGGTCCCTCTGGAGGTCACAAATATTATTTGATTTAAAAAATCGTTTGATTATATCACCTTTTCACCCTAAGGAAGGTTGAGTTAGAATTTCAGAAAAATTCGGAACAAAATTGCCATACAAAATGGCCGCCGCGTGTACGCGAATACTGTTATAAAATGGTATATCAAGGTTTTGGACCCAGTATAGGTCACTATTTTGATTCAATTTTGATGAAACTTGAAATGCATGGTTATAACCCAACGATCTTGGTTCCTTTCGTTATTTGCACATATCAGATCATAACTTCCTGAATTATGGCCCCTGATTGTCCGAAAAATCGCCTATGGTCCCTCTGGAGGTCACGATTATTATCTGATTTAAAAAATCTCTTGACTCTATCACCATTACACCATACGGAAGGTTGAGTTTGAATTTCAGGGAAATCGGACCATAATTATTGCCAGACAAAATGGCCACCGTTTGTTCGCTTATAGTGTTAAAATATGGTACAGTATATCAAGGTTGTGGACCCAATATAGGTCACAATTTTAATTCGATTTTCATGAAACTTGAAATGCATGTTTATAACCTAAAGATCTTGATTCTTTTCGATATATGCGCATATCAAATTGTAATTTAATGAATTGTAGCCTTTGATTGTAGGAAAAATCACTTTCGGTTTTGCTTGTTCTCTAACCATCTCTCGAAAATGTGGGCGTATCCTGCCTGGCAGTGCCAGCTTACTATCTTTATATGTTATGCTGACATTTCATTGCTTAAATCTTCCAAGGGCAAAATCGGAACATTTCACCTTTTGACCTCTGGCGTCAAAAAGTCTAAAGGTGAATTTAGTAAGTTGACATTTTTATTGAAAGAGTGATAACTTTCGATCATTTTAGCATATTTTCATGATATAAGAATGGTTGCGCATTAACTTTCAGTGCAAATAACCTCATTTGGCCTTTGACCCTGAATATCTCGAAAACGCCCTAACGGCGGACTGATTACAACTCGGCATCGTATTTTACGCAAAATTTTACTTTAGAAAAGTTGGGTCGGGTTTTGTGCCCATTTGGTGGACACCTTCCCCGCACTGAGCCTCTGGTCTACAGTAAATGTTTGTGTCCTTTGATAAAAATAATATAATATATTGAAATTCAGTTATTAACAAATGTATGAAGTTGGATGTACTACTATTTAATGTGTAATATTTTCAGCTTGACATTACATCCTGAACGATCACTGGTAGCTACTGGACAGATTGGTAAAAAACCCTATATATGTGTCTGGGATACTTCTACTTGTGAAACTGTTTCTATTTTAAAAGAGGGTCATGAACATGGAGTCTCTGCCATGGGTTTTGACAGAGAGGGCAGTGTGAGTGTTCATAAAAATTAGAATTGAATATACATGTATCCGAGCAAAATAATAAGTATTTTTTTCTTTGTATTTGTTCTTTTTCTGTTGTTAATGAATTAATATTTCACTGATGAAATAGTGAAATAATAGATTACTATATGTTATTGAATTCACGTTATGTTACAAATTTATTTTGGTCAAACATTATTATATTTATGCATTAATAGAATTTTAATATGTCTGTTTGTACATTTTAGAGACTTGTTTCTGTTGGCCTGGATCAAAGCTCCACTATCAATGTATGGGATTGGAGAAAAGGTAAAATACTGGCAACAGTTCGTGGTCATTCAGATAAGGTAAGTAAATTTTATCAAGGTCGACCTGAATTAGTAATTTACAGATCAAGTAATCCTTATCAAAAAACATTATATCACAGATTACATAATTTATTGTGGAAAAAAACTCAAGATAATTTCTCATTAAGGGATTGTTCCATGAGATATCCTTGTCTGCTCTGTCCGCTTGCATCAGCTCTTTATCCAGCAGCTACACAGATCTCTGGATTGTCCAACCTCAGCTACTCTTTTAAAACGAAAATTTCAAATTGTTAAGTTATATTTTTCTAATTTATTAAAATAAAGCCTTAAAATAGATGGTATCCATAAAACGTCCTACATGTACCTTGTTAAAGAATAATCCTATTAATCCTATAATTCACAATTGTCAGCTGAGAAATTGGCAAAAATATCATTTTCAAATTTCAATGGTGGGAGATGGCTTCCCCATGTTGTCAATAGCAAAACAAGGGAGTTAATTGTGTTATTCCCTGTGTCAATGATTTTTAAGGGTGGGAAATAACACCCATGATCCTAAGATAGTGAGTTAAAAACCTATTGAGCAAAAGACATTGGAATAATTATGTTTTGATTTCCCTAGAAAATTTGAAATTATCGCTTTAAGAAGTGTTGCATATATCCTCCCCTATATCATAATTTAGAAAACTAATTTTTTTCAAACAGGTATTTGATGTTCAGTTTCATCCCTTTATGGAAAATACAATTGTCTCTTGTGGTGTTAAACATATAAAATTTTGGTCTTTGTGTGGAAATGCACTAACAGCTAAGAAAGGTGTCTTTGGTAAAGTGGGAGAAATTCAAACTATTTTATGTTTGGCATTTGGTGCTGGTAATCTCACATATTCTGGTACTATGAGTGGGGATATTTATATCTGGAAAGATAATAATCTAGACAGTGTTATACAGGGAGCTCACAATGTAAGTTATGTTTCTATCATTCTTACAAATATTTTTGTGGAAATAATAAAGTAAGGACATTTTATGCCACACAGTTAAGACTGGTAACAAAAATAATTGAGGAAAATGATCATGTCTCATGTGCACATCTAGCTTGTTCTATTTAAAACAAACTTTGTGGATTTTCTATGGTTTCCTCCCAGTGCTAAAGACCTCTACGCGCAAGCGAATTATTGAAAAATAAATTGAACCATTATGTTAGTCCTGAGATGATCTAGAGTGTCAAATGGACATTAAACCCCATTCCTCTCTATATAAATATATTTAAAACAATTAATTTAATACTGCATAGCCTACTTTAATTTTCTTTTTAATGTTTTGTTTTAACCCAAGTTTAAACTGATATTGAATTTTATGTTTTAGGGAGCTATTTATACATTAGATATGTGTGATGAAGGTTTTACATCTGGTGGTAAAGATTCGATTGTTAAATTATGGGATATAGATTTTAAACCAATATCTTCTGTTAATTTGGCCACATCTCAAAATGGATATAAAGGTAATGTGCTCTTCTCTTTTGTGTTTTCCATGTCTTTTAGTGCACTGTTTCATTTTCTTTCCACATCCAATTCTCTAACATCTTGCGTCCTAACTTGATTACACATTTCAAGATTTACTATTTTATAGTGATGTTTCTCAGAGAGTATGTGCATTGGATCTTGCCGTAAGTGGACAGTGATCACCCACCCTTCTCCTGAATTTTGCTAAATATATAAAGTATGAGATCAGCCACCAACTAACCTCCTTTGTCTGAATTTTACGGAATATAAAAAGTATGAAATAAACCACCACCTACAATTAACAAATTGTTTTGACAAGTATATAATCTGTGATGCTTTCTTAATTTCTCTCCCTCAAGTAAAATCTTGGGAGAATGATTTGCTTTGTTTGTAAAAATATTTAAAACTGGATGATGAGTTCACATTGGTCAACAGATTGCATTAACAAGGACAAAACAAACCCTTATTAGTCTCAATAGGTGAATTTTTAAATTTCTTTAAATAAAAAGACATATTCAAAAAGTGATACTATGTTTTTCTCTTCTGTCATTTTTACTTTATAAACGTCATTATACACAAATGTGTTTTCGTTCATAAAGTTTTTTATTAAGTATTTGTATCAATAGGATTATGTGTTAGAAGTGTATGTTGGAGAGCAGATCGACTTGTAGTTGGAACACAAGATAGTGAAATATTTGAGGTGGATGTTAAAGACAAGAATCGCCCCCATTGTTTAGTACAAGGTCATGCTGAAGGAGAACTATGGGCTTTAGCTATTCATCCTAGAAAATCTATATTTGCCACTGCCAGCGATGATCAGACTCTACGGTAATTACTTTATTTATATATACCAGTTGCTTCAAAGTTTATGTATAATACATCTTTGTTACCATTAAGTTTTCAGCGAGAGAAATTGTGTTTAAACGTCCACTCTACACGAACTACGTCATTTCGAGACTAAAAATTTATTTCAACAATTCACTTGCGCGTAGGGGTGTTTAGCAGTGGGAGGAAATCAGGGGACCTGAAGAAAACACACAAAGTTGGACAGGCGGACCCTACTCCTTGTACCGTACAAAGAGGGATTTGAAACCACGCCAGTTGACTCAATGACAGGCTTTATAATACAGCATGCACATGCTAACTATTCGGCCATTCAACCCACAGTTAGGTTTTTCAAGCACTTATTCCATTCATTCTGGCCTGGAAGAATATTCAGGATTTTCCAGAATCTTTGACAGTTTGGATCTGAAGTAGTATTCAAAAACTGGAGAAATCAGTGATATAAAAATTACCTTGTTGGCATCAAAATTAAGAAAGACTGTTCTGTTCAGACGACATAACATAGCCCATGCCATTCTATAGATACAATAATAATTATTTTTTGCCTTTTACAATACATGTACTTGTAAATAAAGTACCGGTACTTCTGTGTCATTAATAGATATTCCATTCTTACAATATTACACCAACTTTTATTTTTAGACTGTGGAATATGTCTAATTGTGAAAGTCTATCAAAGACAACATTAGATTTAAAGATACGATCATGTTCGTTTGATGCTGATGGTAACCAAATAGCTGTTGGTTTTACGGATGGTTCATTTATGGTGTTAAAATCCAGGTTAGGATTATTGTAACAATATTGAAATAAAAATCACAGAAAAAAATATAAAACAATTGTTTTAATACAGATTAAAGATATACTAATTTTATAGCTTAAGCAACTTGATCTTTATGATTTAATTCAAAATAACCATTGAATTTACGTGATGGGTTGTTTTGATTCGTGAAGTATTGCCTTGAAAGATACAGCATAAGTCATACCCAAAGCAAAATAGCTGAAAAAGATTGGGATTTATTAACATTGATTTTGCTTCACCAACCAGGAGTTTTGTAAGAATTGTATAGAAATATTTATATTGAATTTGTTTTTAAATTATTCTCTGATGCTTGAATAATTATTTTACCTTTAATAGAGATCTGTCAGAAATTGCTCGTATGAAAGACAGGAAAGAAGTAATCCACGAAATGAAATTCTCACCCTGTGGCAAATTTTTGGCCGTAGCTTCCAATGATAATTTTGTTGATATATATTCTGTGGAACAACGATTTAAACGAGTTGGTACATGTTCTGGTAGTTCTAGTTTTATAACACATATTGATTGGTCTGAGGATAGTAAATATCTACAGACTAACAGTGGTGCAGCTGAACGACTCTTCTTTAAAATGCCAGGTTGGTTTGATTTACTTTCACTTTTGGGGTGTTGGATGGCTTAGTGTTTAGCGTGAACGATGTATCGTAAAGCCTATCATTGAGTCAACTGCTGTGGTTTCGAAATCCCCGGTTGTACATTGCAAGGAGTAGAGTCACCTGTCCAATCTTGTGGGTTTTTTCCGGTTCCTCCGTTTTCCTCCCACTGCTAAATTATTGAAATAAAATTAAACCATGTTAGTCCCAAAATGACCTAGTTTGTGACATGTTAAACCCCATTTCTCTCTTTATGTCGTAAATGGACCAGATACTTTTATTTCTTATTGCTTGGAATTTGAATAAGGTACCATTTTAGAATATTAGACATTAAAAATATGTAAATACAAATTTTATTAACCTTACATTGTGAGAGTGCCTTTATGTCTTGATATTTGTTTAATCATTTTTATATTTTGACACTTGCAGTGGGAAAACAATTAACGAATAAAGAAGAAATAATGGCCATACATTGGTCATCATTTACTGGTGTATTAGGAGCCGAAGTAAATGGTATATGGGAGAAATATACTGATACTAATGATGTTAATGCTGTAGATGCCAATTTTAGTGCCGAGACAGTTGTTACTGGAGATGATTTTGGTTTAGTTAAGCTTTTTAGATTTCCATGCCTTAAGAAAGGTGAGTAATCAGAGATTTTGGCAGTTTGATTAAAAGATGACAAACATAAATATTTGTGAAGCAAGAAAGTATTTTACATTACCTTCTTAAACAGGCATAATGTAAGAACTAATTCTGCCTATTACAGGTCTTTTTTGCCTCTGATTTTTATACGCCCACATTTTCATGTGGACGTATTATGTCGTCGCCCCTGTCCGTCCGTCCGTCCGTCCGTCCACAATTGTTTGTGGACTCTCTACAGGTCACAATTCTTACCCGATTTCGACGAAACTTGAAATATAGGTTTATCCCCCAAAGATCTCGGCTGCTTTCGATATTGGCACGTATCGGATCAAAACTTCATGGATTATGGCCCCTGTTTGTATGTAAAATCACGTTTTTAGCTTGTGGACCCTATAGAGGTCACAATTTTGAACCGATTTTGATGAAACTTGACATGCCTGTTTATATCCCAAAGATCTTGGTTCCTTTCGATATTTGCGCCTATCGGAACGTAATTTCCTGAATTATGGCCCCTGATTGTCCGAAAAATCACCTATTTTAGCTCGTGGTACCTCTGTAGGTCACAATTATTATCCGATTTAAAAAACCGTTCGATTATATCACCGTTACACCCTAAGGATGGTTGAGTTCAAATTTCGGAAAAATCGGACCAAAATTACCATACAAAATGGCCGCCGTTCGTACGCGAATACTGTTAAAAAATGGTATATCCAGGTTGTGGACCCTGTAGGGATCACAATTTTAATTTGATTTTGATGAAACTTGAAATGCATTGTTATAACCCAAAGATCTTGGTTCCTTTCAATATTTGCGCATATCAGATCGTAACTTCCTGAATTATGGCCCCTAGTTATACGCAAAATCGTCTTTAATTAGCTTGTGGTCCCTCTTGAGGTTACAATAATTATCCGATTTAAAAAATCGTTTGATTATATCACCGTTACACCCTAAGAAAGGTTGAGTTCGAATTTCGGTAAAATTGGACCAAAATTGCCATACAAAATGGCCGCCATTCGTACGCGAATACTGTTAAAATATGGTATATCAAGGTTGTGGACCCTGTAGAGGTCACAATTTTAATTCGATTTTGATGAAACTTGAAATGCATGGTTATAACCCAAAGATCTTGGTTCCTTTCGATATTTGGGCATATCCGATTGTAACTTCCTGAATTATGGCCCCTGATTATACGCAAAATCGTCTTTGTTTAGCTTGTGGTCCCTCTGGAGGTCACAATTATTATCCGATTTAAAAAATCGTTTGATTATATCACCGTTACACACTACAGATGGTTGAGTTTGATTTTCGGAAAAATTCGGAACAAAATTGCCATGCGAAATGGCCGCCGCATGTACGCGAATACTGTTATAAAAAGGTATATCAAGGTTGTGGACTCAGTATAGGTCACAATTTTGATTAAATTTTGATAAAACTTAAAATGCATGGTTATAACGCAAAGATCTTGGTCCCTTTCGTTACTTGCGCATATCATATCGTAGCTTTCTGAATTATGGCCCCTGATTGCCCGAAAATTCGCCTATGGTCCCTCTGGAGATTATGATTATTATCCGATTGAAAAAAAGCTTGACTCTATCACCGTTACACCATACCGAAGGTTGAGTTTGAATTTCAGGGAAATCGGACCATAATTGCCAGACAAAATGGCCGCCGTTTGTACTCTAATAGTGTTAAAATATGGTATATCAAGGTTGTGGACCCAGTATAGGTCACAATTTTGATTCGATTTTGATGAAACTTGAAATGCATGGTTATAACCTAAAGATCTTGATTCTTTTCGATATTTGCGCATATCAAATTGTAATTTAATGAATTATAGCCTTTGATTGTAGGAAAAATCACTGTTGGTTTTGCTTGTTCTCTAACCATCTCTCGAAAATGTGGGCGTATCCTGCCTGGCAGTGCCAGCTTACTATCTTAAGTAGATCAGAACGGTTCACAAATTTAATGATTTAATTTAGAAATGAAGAAGCAAGGCTAAGACTCGAAAGACCAGCGCGGTAGTTACAATCAATGCACATATGTTGTCAAAACTACAACTATAAAGTAATTTGAATGAAAGTTTCATTTATTCATTTTGCATTATCTATTTTCAAGTATTATACCAAGAACAGCCAGCTCTGTATCTAAATCTAATATAATGCCCTTTTAATATTAGAACCTAGAATATTCCCCACTCAACAGAAGTACATAATTATGTTTTGACTTTCTTAGAAAATTTGAAAATCTTGCTTTAATCATAACGTTTCAGGTCTCATGACTCATAGTCATATTGCATACTTGACATTACTACAAAAAATAATGATACTTGAACTTAAAGGGTTGCCCATAAAGTTATTTTAGTTAAGAGAGGTGGGTAAGGTAAGAGAATGTTTGTTGATGCATTGTGCTCTGCTATATAAACAAGTAATTATTCCATATAAATGGTCTTATTGTATTCAATTTCAGGAGCTAAATTTAGAAAATATACCGGCCATTCTGCTCATGTGAGTAATGTTCGATTCTCAAGTGATAAACAACGAGTTATATCAACAGGAGGAGCTGATCATGCCATCTTTCAGTGGCGTTTCTTTCCCAAAGGTAGTGGAGTTGATGATATGAGTATTGGTGGGGTTGATGGTATGTTATCTACTTCAATAGATCTCCAGTACTTGCAATATTCTTGACTACCAGTAATGTCTTTTGTTTATGTCGCTATACCGCCATTTGGGTAAACATGTTATTTTGGTAGCCAACCAATTTAAGAATTATAATTTTTATACAGCCACATAAGTTGATGAGCGCTATTGATTTTACCAGTTTTCTGTCCATCTATTTCAAAAGTGAGTGTATCTTGCATGGCAACCACTTTTTTAGCTTTATATTTGAGAAATATGAGAGGATGAGCTCTATTGATTTTACCAGTTTTCCGTCCATGTATTTAAAAAGTGAGTGTATTTTGCATGGCAACCACTTTTTTAGCTTTATATTTGAGAAATGTGAAGCTTTGTAAAATTCAATAAATCTGTTGATCTTAATATTGTTCTTTAATTTGGTACATATTATTCTGACACATAAATTTATCTTGCAATGGCTGTCCTCGCTAAAGATAAAGAAACATAACTTATAGGCGAGGCTGTCCCTCATGACCTCATTGTTTACCTTATAGATCGGTTTTCCTGTACATTCATTATGACGTTAATATGGAATTTAATACCGATACGGTTCTCTTACCATTGAAAAGGTCAAGTGGGACCACATTTTTACTTGTGATGCCTGGTGGGAATTTCTTCAGCGAGGATGCCCATTGTGCAAATTGTTTTAATAGTATCTATTCTTTTATAGCGTATGTTGATAGTAATAGTGAAGATAGTGATTCTGATTTATCGGATGTTGGTGAAATAGATTCGGATCTAGAGAGAGAAAAACAGGTGAATTATGATAGAGCTTTATATAAAGAAGATGCTGTAGCCTTAAAGAAATTAATGAGACAAGATATGAAGGCTGGTGCTAAACGTAAGAAGGGACCTGAAGATAGTCTTAAATTACAATACGTCCATGGGTGAGATTGAGATTTACTGTTTTGAAATAAAGTACTTATTTATTGTGATTATGCAAATGTCATTGCTTTAGAAAAACTGTGAGTGACAATTGTTTTTTGTGTGTCTTCTGTAATTCATAACTTTCGAGACAAAGAACTGGCCCGAAGCCCTCCTAATCTTGTTGTTCTTGGGGACAATGCTTTTTAAAACAAAAAAGTTAAGATTCAAGAATGATCAACATGAGACTTTGATTTTGGATATGGCATCTCAATTCCAAAATTATGGCTATAACCCGTGCTTGGTTCAGGTCCATACTTTTTTATACGCCCACATTTTCATGTGGACGTATTATGTCGTCGCCCCTGTCCGTCTGTCCGTCCGTCCGTCCGTCCGGACGTCCGGACGTCCGTCCGTCCACAATTGTTTGTGGACTCTCTACAGGTCACAATTCTTGTCGGATTTTAACGAAACTTGAAATATAGGTTTATTCCCAAAAGATCTCGGCTGCTTTCGATATTGGCATGTATCGGATCAAAACTTCATGGATTATGGCCCCTGATTGTACGAAAATCACGTTTTTAGCTTGTGGACCCTATAGAGGTCATAATTTTGATGAAACTTGACATGCATGTTTATAACCCAAAGATCTTGGTTCCTTTCGATATTTGCGCCTATCGGAACGTAATTTCCTGAATTATGGCCCATGATTGTCCGAAAAATCACCTATTTTAGCTCGTGGTACCTCTGAAGGTCACAATTATTATCCGATTTGGAAAACCGTTCGATTATATCACCGTTACACCCTAAGGAGGGTTGAGTTCAAATTTCGGGACAATCGGACCAAAATTACCATACAAAATGGCCGCCGTTCGTTCGCGAATACTGTTAAAAAATGGTATATCAAGGTTGTGGACCCTGTAGAGATCACAATTTTAATTCGATTTTGATGAAACTTGAAATGCATGGTTATAACCTAAAGATCTTGGTTCCTTTCGATATTTGCGCATATCGGATCGTAACTTCCTGAATTATGGCCCCTGATTATACGCAAAATCACCTTTGTTTAGCTTGTGGTCCCTCTGGAGGTTACAATAATTATCCGATTTAAAAAATCGTTTGTTTATATCACCGTTACACCCTAAGGAAGGTTGAGTTCGAATTTCGGAAAAATTGGACCAAAATTGCCATACAAAATGGCCAACATTCGTACGCGAATATGGTTAAAAAATGGTATATCAAGGTTGTGGACCCTGTAGAGGTCACAATTTTAATTTCGATTTTGATGAAACTTGAAATGCATGGTTATAACCCAAAGATCTTGGTTCCTTTCAATATTTGCGCATATTGGATCGTAACTTTCTGAATTATGGCCCCTGATTATACGCAAAATCGCCTTTGTTTAGCTTGTGGTCCCTCTGGAGGTCACAATTATTATCTGATTAAAAAAATCGTTTCATTATATCACTGTTACGCCCTAAGGAAGGTTGAGTTCCAAGTTCGGAAAAATTGGACCAAAATTGCCATACAAAATGGCCGCCATTCGTACGCGAATACTGTTAAAAAATGGTATATCAAGGTTGTGGACCCTGTAGAGGTCACAATTTCAATTCGATTTTGATGAAACTTGAAATGCATGGTCATAACCCAAAGATCTCGGTTCCTTTCGATATTTGCCCATATCGGATTGTAACTTCCTGAATTATGGCCCCTGATTATACGCAAAATCGTCTTTGTTTGTCTTGTGGTCCCTCTGGAGGTCACAATTATTATCCGATTTAAAAAATCGTTTGATTATATCACCGTTACACCCTAAGGAAGGTTGAGTTCGAATTTCGCTAAAATTCGGAACAAAATTGCCATACAAAATGGCCGCCGTGTGTACCGAATACTGTTATAAAATGGTATATCAAGGTTGTTGACCCAGTGTATAGGTCAATATTTTGATTCAATTTTGATGAAACTTGAAATGCATGGTTATAACCCAAAGATCTTGGTTCCTTTCGTTATTTGCACATATCAGATCATAACTTCCTGAATTATGGCCCCTGATTGTCCAAAAAATCGCCTATGGTCCCTCTGGAGGTCACGATTATTATCCGATTTAAAAAAATGCTCCACTCTATCACCTTTACACCATAAGGAAGGTTGTTTGAATTTCAGGGGAATCGGACCATAATTGCCAGACAAAGTGGCCGCCGTTTGTACGCTTATAGTGTTAAAATATGGTATATCAATTTTGTGGACCCAGTATAGGTCACAATTTTAATTCGATTTTGTTGAAACTTGAAATGCATGTTTATAACCTAAAGATCTTGATTCTTTTCGATATTTGCGCATATCAAATTGTAATTTAATGAATTATAGCCTTTGATTGTAGGAAAAATCACTTTCGGTTTTCCTTGTTCTCTATCCATCTCTCGAAAATGTGGGCGTATCCTGCCTGGCAGTGCCAGCTTACTATCTTTTATATATATCTTGAATGACCCAAATATTTCTTGATCTGTCATTAAAAGCTGTAAAAATACTGAATAATGCATGATTATTGTTTTCAGATATCGAGGCTATGATTGTAGAAACAATTTGTTTTATACACAAAGTGGAGAGATTGTTTATCATGTAGCTGCTACTGGTATAGTATATAATAAAGATAAAAATGAGCAGAAATTTTATACACAACACACAGATGATATATTATGTTTATGTATACATCCACTAAAAGATCTTGTAGCTACTGGTCAGGTAAGTTAAAACTTAAATTGTAAATATAGCAGTGTATGCTTACTCTTGCAAAAAACTTGATACCATGTCTCATTTGAAGTTCACATTGCTATCAGATATTTCTTGTACTTCTGTATTGAAATAAAAAAATAATGGCACTTAAATGATTATTTTAACCATTGGGACAAGCATTGAAAGTTGATTAAATTAAGTGGTGGTAAATTTCTATTTTTCATAACAATTTTTTAAAGGTTGGCCGTGAACCCACCATTCATATTTGGGATGCAGAAACATTAAAAACTGGAGCTATTCTCAAAGGAGGACATCAAAGAGGTGTTTGTGCTGTAGATTTCTCAGGTTAGTTTATCTCTTGGCAAAGAGGTTAAATCAATGCTGATAATCTCTAACCTTTATAAATTGAAGGTATATTGAGTGCATCTTCAAGGACTGGAGACCTTTAGGGCACCCACTATCCTATATCACAGACCAATCACATTTAACATTAGACACCAAATTTAAGCTAGATTTATTTAATGTTAGACACCAAATTTAGGCTGGATTTTTTAAATGTTTTTTTTTATATGTAGCTGATGGGAAGAAACTGGTCTCAGTAGGATTAGATGACAACCATACCATTGTTGTATGGGACTGGAAAAAAGGAGAAAAGCTTGCTTCAACAAGGTTTGTTATAGGATTACTTACTGTTTCAAGAGAAAAACTCTCCCCATGTTATATTCTAATCAATAATGCTGTACAATAAATTTATCTGTTAAAGTAATGTTTATAATTTAACCTATTCAATTTCTTTTATTAACAGAGGTCATAAAGATAAAATATTTGTTGTAAAATGGAATCCGTTTGATGGCAGCAAGTTGGTATCAGTTGGTGTCAAACATATTAAATTCTGGACTCAAACAGGTCAGTAAACCCATAACTACATTACATAAATACAAATACTATAGACTGCATAGAATTATTTCACTGTCAATAGATGCGTAGAAGTGGATGCATGATTTCTTAGTTTGTTCATGAATAGATTCTAAAGAAAATTTTATGAATGTGAAATTAAATTATTCTCTGTCATTATAAATTGTGTAGTGACACTCTTTGTTTATAATTTGAGTATATTTTGATGATAATATTTTAGGTGGAGGATTTACATCCAACAGAGGAACATTAGGTAAAGTAGCCAAGTTATGTGATATGTTATGTGTTGCCTATGGTAAAACTGATGATATATGTTTCTCTGGTGGCAGTGATGGTAACGTCTTTATATGGCAAGGTCTTACCTTACAGAAAGTTATTAAAGCACATGAAGGACCTGTATTCTCAATGCATTCCCTAGATAAGGTAAAATTTATACATCTTTCTTTAGATTAACATAATACATTGACTTCTATTTTGATAAAATGCATATCCCTTATTTCAATGTTTATAGTCCTAGATATTATAGTTATATTTGCCTTTCTATAGTAGATAGAACTTACATAAATTGTTCCAAATAAAATGTAAGCTGAAATTTCTGACATGAAGATTTTTCTTTACCCCTCTACTTTCTTTGCTCCCCCATGGCATAATGTTACCAGTCCAGATTTCTTATGCAGGTTTATTTTAAATGCCTGACATTAAAATGCAGGTTGATATGATATTTCTAGTTGCCTTATTCGATGATTTCAAAATTGTTTCCTGCTTTATTACCCCAGTTTGTAGTTTGATATGCAATTTGGTTATCTTGTACACAGAATGTTCTTGGACAAGCATTCCTAAATATCTGTAGTATGTATTCAGTGCCCTTTTTTCCCTCCATGCCTCCTACCCATAAATATTAGAATATGTTATATTATTGAATAATCTTACTTACAGTCAACTGTTTCAATGAGTAAAATATGTTTGATCTTGTTTATTTCTAGGGTTTTGTAACAGGTGGTAAAGATGGAGTTGTAGGATTATGGGATGATCAGTTTGAAAGATGTTTAAAAACCTATGCTATCAAGAGAACAGCTGTGGCACCAGGATCTAAAGGAATATTAATAAAAGAATCCCCAGCTATCAGAGCTATTGTATTGGGTCATGGTAAAATACTTGTTGGAACCAAAAATGGTGAAATTATTGAAGTAGATAAATCAGGACCTATGACCATATTAACACAGGTAGCCTACAAAATCACAATTTTTTTATATGATTAATTTGTGTTCAATGCAAAATTAGCAAAACAGTTTCTCTTCCTCCTCTGCAGAGTGACTCTGCTTAAATCACCTTAGGATATATAAAAACAGATGCAAAGTTCTAATGTATGGTGGCCAAGTGTCTTGGTTTTGTTCCAGTAAGGTGTAGGGTTGCTCGCCCTTTCTCTGTCTCTGAAAATCATACTCTAGATCAGTGTGGTACCCATGAAAACTATTTAGTTAATCATAATGAGTACAGGTGGTCAAGAAAAGTCAGAAAGTTAAAGTTTCATCTATATACAAATTTTGCAGAATTTTTATTTAACATAAATAATTCTGAAAATCTTGGGGATTTTTTTTTTGTAGGGTCATATGGAAGGTGAAATATGGGGACTAGATTGCCATCCTAGTCAGGCTATTTATGCTACAGTCAGTGATGATAAAACATTACGATTGTGGGATTTATCTGCTGATCATCGTATGTTAAACTATAAGGAATTAAAACAAGGAGGTCGATGTGTTGCATTCTCTCCAGATGGCAAAGCTTTAGCTGTTGGTTTGAAAGATGGTAAGTCCCCTGTCTTGAATTTAGCATTAATAATAATAAAAATCGCGTCATTTTACAAGGGTAGCAAATTAGGCCTGAGGCCTTTTTCCAATTTGGCCCTTGGCACAGATCGTGCGAATGATTACGATAATTACTGCAGGAAGAAACCGAAGAACTCTGGGGAAACCTGCCTGATCGGACAGGAGACCAAATATCCCTCTCACTTACAACGATAAAGTTCTTGCCCTGAGCTGGGATTGAACCCTCGTTGCATTGGTGAGAAGCCGCACTTTAACCTTGTTTTCATATACAGGTCAATGAATTGTATATTTAGCAATTATCTACGATCTGATAAATCACAGAAAAAGAGAGTAAAGACAGACTTAAACTTGATTTTTGGAGCGCGATTTAAGCTGTTATTATTAACAAGCCATCTGGTTCAGACTGTCTAGAGCACCCGCTTAATCAATTGAGCTATTGTCTGTAACTAAACAGATGTAAATCTCGTTAATGACGCTTTAGTTACAATTGATTGTAGTGTTTTTATCCTAATTGACATGGGAATGCACATGCACAGAAGTATTTGTAATGTAAATGACCATATTGTATATAATTACAGGTAGTTTTACTGTAGTTAATGCAGAGAGTATGGATGATATTATAACTATACATCATAGAAAAGAAGAAATATCAGATATTAGATTCTCCCCTGGTAAGTATAGGCTACCATTAAAAAAAGTGTTCTAGTGGTCAGTCATTGCAGATTCATTTAAAAAGGAACACATTCTCCTTAATTGCCCAAGGAATCCAAATTGAATGAATTGCAATCGAGCGACACAATATTCAATACTGTCACAGAAGTGATATTAGAATCTTTATTCAATACATACCCCTGTTCATATTTCCTTTGTTAAAGAGAGGTACTTTTAACTACAAAATAAAACACGAGAAACAAAATACTTTTTGTATGGTATGTAGTATGTTAAAATATCTGTATACAATTTCATATATAATTGTTTTTGTGTTATTCAACTATTATTTTGTTTTGTAGAGACTGGAAAGTATTTGGCTGTAGCCTCCCATGATAATTTTGTTGATATTTACAATGTACAAAGCACAAAACGTGTTGGTACATGTAAATCAGCTTCCAGTTATATTACACATATTGACTGGGATAGTAAAGGTAAGTTCTCAAATATATTTATAAAATTAAGTATGAATTTGCTAGTGGTTTTTATTGTGATTTTTTTATTCGCAAAAGACATTTTTATAAATTTTGGATGGCACCAGTAACTTGTTTGTTAATTTATTTACAGGAAAGGTGATCATGGTAAATTCTGGAGCTAAAGAACAGCTGTTTTTCGAGGCACCAAGAGGAAAGCGTATAACAATGAGATCTAATGATATAGAAAAGTTTAACTGGGATAGTTGGACATGTGTATTAGGTAATTCTACGGAAGGTATCTGGCCACCCAAGAGTGATGTAACTGATGTTAATGCTACATGTTTAACTAAGGATAGATCCATCCTAGCTACAGCAGATGATTTTGGATTTGTTAAATTATTTGCCTACCCTGCAAAGGTATAGTTGGTTTTTTATTAGGATTTAATAATGATGACCTGCTGGGTATGACTTCTTTTTTCATTCCAAACTTTCACTTTCTTATTTTTTCAGGGAAAATATGCTAAATGTAAGAAATATAGTGGCCACAGTGCTCATGTTACAAATGTACGATGGTCGAAAGATGAGAAATACCTGATGTCTATTGGGGGAGCTGATACTGCCGTAATGGTGTGGTCTCACATCATGTCTGCCAATAAAACCAATACATGTGGAGAAAGTGATGATTCTGATACAGATTCGGAAGAAGAGGGTAAGATAGATCCATCTCTATGACCATATTTCTAAAACTACACTTGGATGTCAGTTCTAATAATGTGCCTCCAAGGCCTTCCGTAAAACATTAGCTGTCCTATCCTTTTGACCATTAAAAGCAGATTGTGCATTAAAATACTTCTAATTTCAATAACTGATATTATGATAGTGATGTATTGTTAGGTTATGATAGTGATGTATTGTTAGGTTATGATAGTGATGTATTGTTAGGTTATGATAGTGATATATTGTTAGGTTATGATAGTGATGTATAAAGTTATGATAGTAATGTATTGTTAGGTTATGATATTATATACTGTTAGGTTATGATAGTGATGTAGAAAAAGAGAAGAATATGGATTATAATACTAAGATATATATTAGTCCTATTAGAGAGAAGGAAGGTGTTAAACCACATTGTCAGCAACAAAATGGCATAACCAAGTAAGATTACATGGCTCTGATTTTAAGTATATTAGAATGGTTTGGGCATGTAATGATTTAATTTAAAAATGTAGATACATGACTATGAAAAGACCTGAATATAATTTATTACTGAATCAATTGAGTTCATTAGCCATCTATCCATCTCTCATCTAACCATCTTTACAGTAATCTTCTGGATCATTCCAGAAAGTTTACTTAATAAAATATATTATAATTTAATATTACAGTGATAAACCAGTAGTAAGTAGAAGTGTGAATAAACCACCATTAGTACAGAAAGGAGAGTTACCACCAACTGCTGGTGGTAAAAGAAGAAAAGTTACTCCTGTTTCAGTAAGTCTTGTTGTCTGTATTGGAGTCAAATGAAATAAAATTATGTTTAACGTACAGTAGCAGCACTACGGCCTAGTCTTTTATCGAATTCCAACTTTCAAGGGATCTTTTATGTGCATGCCAATATGTACACAAGACCTCAGTGTCAAAATTTGAAATTACAGCTGAATAATTCGGTGACTTCATCTATCTGCTTTTACTCCTGGGAAAATGTTTTTAAATTCCCCTGTTTTTATTTTGGGCGGCTATTACCTCGTATCAATACCTTACTCATTGTCCAAGCATGGATTTTTCTGCCGATTTAAATCGTAGAATATTTTCAGTCATCTCTCTCATAGTGAAATTTTTCTGGAAAGATGAAGCATTTGGTTAAAAAAAGAAAAACAGATTGATTGCAAATTGGATTTAAATTTGATGACATGGCGGTATTGGATTTAAATTTGATGACGTGGCGGTATCTGAGAATCAGAATACTTATTTTGTTTGTGTCCTTATTACGACTTATTATTGCTATTTACCCGTTGTAGGACCTAGAGTTAGAGTATGTACATGGTTATAGAGGATTTGATGCTCGTAGTAATCTATATTATTGTAATGATGGTAGTGATATAGTATTTCATGCAGCCGGAGCTGGTATAGTACAAAATATGTCAACAGGTAAAATACAAAATCTTCCACAGCTTCTCTCTTTTATATAAATCTTACTTCTAGATAGTAAGTTTGTAATTTGGGTAATTTTATGTATGTTATAATTTGTCGAAATATTGTGCGATGTGTATAAACCAGTGGGGGTTTTCCATATAAATTGTGGGAATTTTTTTTTGTAGGAATTAATAGTCAACTTTACTGTTTGACTTGGGACCCAACAAATCCCTTAATGCACATCCTTTTCATTTATGTTGAACAAAAAACTTATACAATTGTGCATATATGTAGGCGTGTGTTTTCTAATAGTGAACCTGAATGCAGTATTTATATTTTTTATTTGTAGGAAGTCAATCATTTTATTTGGAACATACAGATGATATTATTTGTCTAGATCCCAATCAACATCCTAAATTTAGAAATGTTATAGCGACCGGTCAGATCGGAAATCCACCAAGTGTACATGTTTGGGATGCAGCCACGAAGAAAACATTGTCTATTATAAGGGGTGTTCATTCGAAAGGTGTTTGTTCTGTAGATTTTTCGTGTACTGGTAAACTACTGTTATCAGTTGGTTTAGAAGAGGAACATAATCTAGCTGTATGGAGATGGCAGGATGGTGAGAACTAACTATTATTTTGTATGAAAAATCTTCAGTTTTTCAGAAATGAGATTATTAAATAGGTTCAATTTACAATGATATAAAAGTTTATTTAATGAATCTTTTCAGATTTTCTCAAATAATTACTCTTTTCAAAATGAATCTTTCCAAATTTTCTCAATGAGTCTTTTTCAAAACGACTCAATGAGCCTTTTCAAATTTTCTCAAATCAATCCTTTTCAAATTTTCTCAAATCAATCCTATTCAAATTTTTTCAAATCAATCTTTTCAAATGTTCTGAAATCAATCTCTTCAAAATTTTCTCAATTTGTATCCATAGGAACTAAAGTGGCTAGTTGTCCTGGACACTCTCAGAGAATATTTCGAGCTGAATTCCGTCCAGATTCAGATACCCAATTTGTAACTGTTGGAGTGAAGCATGTTAAGTTTTGGACTATTGCTGGAGGTGAACTTGTTGGTAAACGTGGTATATTAGGAGACGTGGGTTCAGGAACTAATATCAAAAAGATGCAGACAATGTTATCTTTAGCCTTTGGAGCTGTAAGTAATAATTTTTTATTAAAGATAATATGAGGCAAATTAAGATAGAAGATCATCACTGTATCAGTATTTTTTTAAATTAAAAAGGTGAATACTTAAATCAAATATCAACCTAACTATAAATAGAACATTTTTTTGCTAAAATGGAGTATTATGAGTAATTGTTTTGTATATTTTGTGTGATATATAGAATAGTGTAACATATACTGGTGCTCTGAGTGGTGATGTGTATGTATGGAAAGAGAATCAACTAATACGTCTGGTCCAGAAAGCTCATACAGGTCCAGTCTTCTCTATGTTTACAACTTTACGTGATGGTTTGATTGTTACTGGTGGAAAAGAAGTACCGTAAGTTAAAAAGATTCTCCAACATTGGTTTTGTGTAATTTTTGTTTTTTTTAACTGTTTCACATTGTTTGCATTTAACTGCTTTGTACATCAAATAAAATTATATATCTGTAAAACATTAATATAATGTATGTGGAATCTGTTTTTCTAGATCTAAAGACAATGGACCAGTAAAACTGTGGGATCAAGATATGAAGAGATGTAAAGCTTTTCCTATACGAGATGAAGGAAAGCGGGCTGATGTTGTGAAATCTGTATGTAGATGTAAGGTATGTAGACAATTTATAAAACAATGGTTAATCATCAAGCAATCCATATGTTTTACGGCTAAATGGAACGATGCTGTTTCAGAAGTTACTTTGGAAACCTGGTCTAATATTCTGAATTGGCAGATGTGCAGTCAAGTAATTCCAAATTATGTACCGGTACTATTTGACATCTGTTTCAGCTATATATAAGGTAATTGGGGCATATAATTCTTTTTCGGTTGGTGTATGCATGTCAGCCAACTATGTCCCTTGTTTGGTGACAGAAAAGGTTATTTAATTCTCTGTCTCTGGAAGGTACACTCTGCCTTGCTTTCTGTATTTTATGTCTCAGAACTGTGTTCCATTGATTTGGTTTTTGTTATAACAGGGGAAAATACTGGTAGGAACACGAGATAATTCTATAGTTGAAGTAGGTGAAAAAGATGGTGGTATACAGGTACTGGTAGCAGGCCATTCAGAAGGAGAAGTATGGGGATTAGATTCTCATCCTACCCTTAATCAATTTATAACAGCTAGTTTTGATGGAAGTGTTAGAATGTGGGACATTGCTAAAAAGGTAGGTCATTTCATTCAATAAAAAATCAATGGATAGCGAAAATAATGTACACAATACTAGGTTGTTGCATTAGGAAAATTAAAGACTTAAATGTATTTCCTGGATAAAGGTGAAAACAAAGAAAAGGAGTGTATTTCAGAAATAAAAAAATAATATATGACATAGCTGATATGCTAGCATCCGTGATAATAACTGTATTGAATTGGTATGTTGTACAAATCTCATAATTTAATCCGTTTCGTTTTGTAATTTAGACCCTTTTAGCTCGTATAGAACTTGGATCAGCAAGATCGGTAGCTTTTAGTCCTGATGGTGAATTAATAGCTGTTGGTTTGAATAATGGAGAATTTATTGTACTTTCTGTCAATGGTTTGAAGTTATGGGGTAAAAAGAGAGACCGTGCTGGAGCTATTAACGATGTCAAGTAAGTCCATGGATAATTGTATGAACTTAACTGAGATTCTGGAACATAGATGAAATCCCTCTAAAGATCACACATAGACACAAGCTAATCAGGACTCTTATAATGTCCATTATCAGAAAAGACCTTCATTCTCTATATAACATCAAAATATTCTTAATTTGTATAGGTCTACCTTATGTTTCCTCTGAATGATTCTATCGAGAACTTCTTTTGTATCGCATTCACAAGCTTTAACAGATCAAATGTGAATGGAAAATTGATCTGGAACAACAACCTTGAGTTTCAGAGTTAGCTTGTCTGTCGTGCCGCTCAGAACAGCATCTAATTGTTGAGAAAACTGAGTTTCCATATACCTGTTGGCTTACCTGCAAACATACTCTTTGACAGTTGGTTTTCAAAGAAGAGGTTGAAATGTCAGTGTCCTGGCATGACATATGGCCGTTTTCATTAGTCCAGTAGGGGCAGAAAAATAAAATGTAAAGTTAAACCCAGTTTCATTTCAATTTGTTAGGCCTGAATGAATAATACCACCATAAATCGGTGTATAAAAATTAAAAAGTTGGTACAACGGCAAAACTGCTTTAGGAGAAAGCTTTCCATTTATTTTACTATATATATATTTAACAGAAAAAGGTTTATGAACTGATTAGTGTTTTAAAAATGTGTTAATGTTTTAAGTGATTATATTTTTGTATGATTGTTTTTCAGATTCAGTCCTGATAATAAATATTTAGCTGTTGGCTCAGAAGATAAGTATGTTGATTTTTATGATTTGAGCAAGGGACCAAGTCTGGCCAGAACTAATTTCTGTAAAGGAATACCAAGTTTTGTCATCCAAATGGATTTCTCAGCGGATAGTAAATTTATACGGGTAAATAATGCTTATTTATTTCATCTGATATATTTAGGAATATTTATATTATGACAGTTTTACAGACAAACATTATACAAACACTGCATAATTACTACCAGAGTTATGGCCCTTGATCACATCAAAAAGTCATGTCGACACTCTAGAGACCAAAGTTAATATCTGATTGACTTTAAGTTTATACACAGTGTTTTTAAGGTCATGAGACGAAGAATCCTATTGATATTCAGCAATTTCCAATAATTACTGCCAGAGTTATGGCCCTTGATCACTTCAGAAATGAATTTTGATAAGAGCAGCTGAATCCATGATATCAAATGTTTCGTATACTAAACGTTAGCATGTAATAGAACTTTATAAAAGCCAAACAAATTCTAATGATTTTTTAATAATTACTTGATGAGTTGTTACTCATTTTAGTGTATTATAAATGTTTCATTACCGAATAAAGTAAAAATATGCGATAACTCTTGTTGACTGTCCAGACGATTTAACTGCTATTGGCGTATGTTTCGTTGCCTGACAACCTATCTTTCTAATATAATATATTATAGGTTGGTACTGGTGATTATACACCACATGTATATACTGTACCTGCTGGTATATTAATTGAAGATAAACAACAACTCTCTGCAATAACATGGTCTACATGGACAAGGTAAATCATGTATAGTTATTTATCAGTGGCCCTTTGCTATTCCGCAGATCATAGATCTTTCACCACTTCCCCCCTCCCCTGCACCCATCAAACTATTCAACTTGATAAAAAGGGGATCTTTTTCGCATTCTGGTTTTATTTTTGGTTAGTCTACATTTGGGAAAATAAAGTTTCAGCTACTGAATCACTTCATTGCCATGGTGATTATTGAAATAAAGAATGATCTATTTGTGTTAAGATAAACCTAATTTGCGTTCGGTATTGTAAAATAAGATGAAATGAGGTTACCGGTAGTACAAATCGGAAGGAGTCAAATGGTGTGGTATTCTATACATTAAAGATAGACATTCCTCTGTGATTCATACTTGTAACAAATTTGCTGCATTATCTGGACAATTTAATAATTATTAAAAATAATATTAATGTTGTGTATGTATCTGGTATTTAATTATATTTCTAGCGTATTGGGTGATGAAGTTTTAGGAATATGGCCAAGAGGTTCTGATAATGCAGATATCAACTGTGCTCATCTATCACATCTTGGAACAGCACTAGCAACAGGCGATGATAATGGATTTGTTAAACTTTTTGACTTTCCTTGTCCTGGTAAAAATGTAAGTAACTTTGTACTGTTTTAAACACCTACATTTCAAGTTAACGTGATTGAAATTAGGACAATTTTGATCTGTAGATTTTTCGTTTTGTTCATATTTTTGCTTTTAAAGTGTGTGAACCCAATAAAGACCGGGTTATCCACGGAATTTAATAAATCTGCTGTTGTTCCCCCTTTGTCAGTGGTGCAGGATGGAGGGCCATGCAAAGGACAACATATAGTCTTTTAAGTAGGAAGAAAACCTTAGGTCCTGTATATTAATATGGGATTCTGCCTGTCTTTTCAAATTTGAAAATTGCAAAAACAATTCTTATATTTAAAAAGTCACTTCCTTTCCATGGAGAATTACACATATTTAATTGTTGCAGTCAGATTTAGAATTTGACTGTTATTTGAGATTTTGAAACAAAAAATTGTCATTAAAGCTCTGTGGTTATGCTTTTGATGGAAGATCAAACTGGCAAATTGTATATGATTGCATGTAGTAAAATGATAATTGCATGGTGTTATTTATTCATTTAAATACATGTGTACAAACATTTTACTTACTGTCCCCCAGGAAACAAGTAAAATGGGTTCGTCCATCTGACACAATAATTCTGCTGCTAATTGAGGGGGAGTAATGAAACTTGGTGTATAGTTTCATTACATCAAACCTTGATTAAGTTTGATGGTCAGTATTCTATCCCTATGTTACACAGTGATAAACTATTTGATTGTAATTTAAAGAAATTAATGAGTGTCATCTATTTGGGGATTACGACAAGGGACACCAGCCTCGCTGTTGACTTGTTTTATTTTGAAATATATCTCCTTTTGTTTTATCTTACCATATTATGTAAATATGATCATTTTTTTCACATTTTCTGATTTATTTACTTTTCATCTTAAATAGACTATGGTAAGTAATAAGGTATTCCTTTCTTGCCCTATGCATGCACCATTCTGTAGAAATATTTTAGATGTATTATGCACTCATTAGAACATCAGATATAGGTTTCATAAATCTGCGAATTGAGTGATTATTTAGATATTAGTTTAAATTATCCTTGCACAATTTAGATGACAATATAGATATAAAATTTTGAATCATAATTTCTTAGTTCATTTAATTTCATGTTCCAGTATCTACTTTTAATAAACTTTTCTTTCTTTGTGATGACTTATACCCTGATAAAACATAATATAACCTGTTAGTCTACTAAATAAATATTGTCTTAAGAGTTTAACACATTAGATTACTTACCAGTACTTAGCTGTAATAATCTGGTTACAAAATATATCATAGTTCAAATAAATATAATTCTAGAGGCTCTCAGTTGATCACTTGAAATATCATTGAAGAAATATATTTTTAAATCTGTAGAAATGCAGGCAACAACAGACGGCTACATAATTTAATAGAAAACCTTCAGTTTGTATCAGAGATAAGTTATTTAATGTGCAATTGTATGATCAAATGGATGCACCTTATGATGGGCAGTTATTTTTCTTCAGAAAGTAGATCTAAAATTGAGTGTTTTGTAAGAATGATATTCAGTAAATAATATTGACATTGCAGGCTATACACAAGAGATATGTGGGACACTCAGCTCATGTTACCAATGTAAGGTTTTCATCAGATGACAAACATTTAATAAGTACAGGAGGAGATGATTGCTGGTAAGATTATATTAAAGTCAATTTGGTTTAAGATGTATGCAGTGAAGGAAAAATCAGTTTAAAATATGTAACAGATCCCTGGATAGATCATTTCTCCACTGTATTGCACAAAGAAATTAAATTACCATGTGTATTCTTAAAAAGAACCAAAATATTATTAGATTCTAGAATTTCTATCTGAATCAAAGCAATTTCTTTTCGTATAAGCTGCTGTCTTTATGTGTATATTTATTTTGAGATGTAGCTTCATGTCAACATTCTGCATGCACTGCTACCATACACAAGTAGGTGTATATTTCATTCCCTGGCAATACATGTTTATTTTCTGAAAATGAGATAGATACCGTTATCTTTTTTTTTTCAGTGTATTTGTTTGGAAGTGTTTGTAAAGAGTTCCATCTAAATGTTTCAAGATCTCATAAGGCAGCCATTTTTTATTTGATTCCTAAGGATATTACATGTTATGCCTTTATTATGAACATAGTACTAAGTTATTAATCATGTTATATTAAATTATGTTAGTACATCTGTTTGTTTATTGTTAGTCCTGAATATAATTGATTCATCAATCAGATATACTCATACTATTTTGGTACTTGATAATGATAGAGTCTAGGCTTTAAAAATGCTTGTAGTTCAATATCTATTTGAGGTGAAGTTTAGTATTACCAATGTATTTAATGATGTAGGTATAGTCATTGCACTCCAACATGCAGCATTAATTTAAGCCCTAGTACTTTAGAATTATGGCGTTGGTTAGTTTTATTGATCTACGCAGAAGTGAATTTTTATACATATTTGATATCATTTATTTAATACTAAAAATGTTTCTACTTAATGTAGATCTTATCACAGGTCTATAATTCTCAATCCAAACCAAGAGATTTCATATCAGTAATGTGTTTTTTTAAGTTGTATATGTTTTTTCAGTAATTTAGTTCATAGTACAGTAATTTTTAGGTAAACATACATGATTATACAAAAACATGATAAGCTGGCAAGCATAATAAGTGCTTTGATTTTATGATAGGTTTTCCGTCCATATCTGAATCTGTCCTTGGTTAATTCATGTACATGTATCTTGTGTATATTTTATCTGTGATATTTGATTTCTATATTTTGATAATTCTAACTAATTTTACACTTTATTATTTAAGTTTTGATATGCATATAGATGTCTCAACATATAATTGTAGTAATATATTATTTTGATAAAATAAAAGTATCCAAAAAGCAATGGCAATAAAATGCACATTAAAAATTGTGACATCTGGCTGAAGCTGCTGATCATAAATTGAGTGATTTTAAATCCTTTGTAAACTACAATACAAACTTTCCTCTCTAAAGAACTATCAGTCAAAAATGGTGTAATTCTGTTCAATAAATATTTTGCACTACCGGTATTCTCAGCCAATGATACAAAAAAAGACTAGCACCTTGGGTGAAATCTTTTGATGGGCCAACTCAGGAAATATTCTACCATTAGGGGTTTTCTCTTTCCTTCTTGACTAGAAATTGATAATTAGGAGTTCATTGTAGTGTGAATTAAGCCATGAGAATACAGATATTGTCTGAAAAGAGCGAATGACAATCACAGGTAGCGAAAGTTACATTGTTATTTCCCTTGGATGTGTTGATTTGTAGTACCGGTAGTAATTGACAATTGAATTTTCAGCACATTGTCAAAAGTTACATTGTTATTTCCCTTGGATGTGTTGATTTGTAGTAGTAATTGACAATTGAATTTTCAGCACATTGTCAAAAGAGTTGACAATCTTGTGTTAGTCTATATTTGATAAAAACAAATCAAAATTGTCTGATACGTCAAATTTTACATCCAAAACTGAAATTTAACCAGTTGTCTGGTGTGTCAGAACCTAGATGTAACCGGAAACAGCTTGAAATAGAATGAATGAAATAGGGTTTAACAGCCTACGCTTCTGCACCTAACCTTGGCTAATTGAAGACGGGCATACGCCATACAGTGTGCTATGAGGGAAATTTTGCCCGGGCAGCAGCTGAATTCCAACTGCCAAGGAATGTTTACGTGCACGTCGGACCTCATTTCTCCATCCCATCCTACCGACTAGGCAGCTGTCCCCCGTCCGCAAGCATGGCCCTTAATCTTGTGGACACTTTGGAGGGTAAAGTTGATATCCGACTATAAATTTATACAGTGTTTAAGGTCATGAGATCTGGTGGATGTTCTAGAGGCCAAAGTTAATATCCGATTGACTTCAAATGTATACAAAATGTTTATGGGCACGATATGAAGAGGCCAATAGATGGTACCTAATTGACCAATCAAAACGCAAGATTTACCCTTAAGCATGTTACAATAAACATTAGCATGGAGGACGAATAAGCTGCTTTGGGCGTGTGTTTCGTTGCCTGGCAACCTATTTTTATCTTGTTTAGATAGCATGTAATTGAACAAAAAAGTCAAGAAGTTTTTTTTATTTTAAAATTATTGATTTATTAAACAATATATATTCTATTTCTATATTTAAATCACATGCATAAACGATTATTGAAAAAAAAATTATTCTTCCACATAATATATACTTATTGGATAATCTCATCACAATATAAATAATCTAAAAGTAACCTACAACAACTTTGAACATCATACATGATATACACAAAAGACATTAACCCTAACAATATCAAACAATAACAAATATTAAAGCTATATTGTCTTTAAAAACAAATAATATCACAATATGTATAATACTGGTACTTATCTTATATTTAAACACATATCACACTAATTATTGACACAGAATTGTTGTTTTAGTTTTCTTTAGAACATAAAGCCTATAAAACATTTCTGTTTCTGAACAATAAGTAACTTGTCTATTGATGATGACCATGACCGACAGTCATTTGATAATGTTCATTCTCTGCATTTTCATTTGAGACAAGGGGTTGCTATCTATAAAAAGCAGGAATCTTTATTTTTTAATTTGGATTAATTTGTTTTATTTCTTTCTCTGTTTCCTTCTGTTCATCCCTTTCTTTCTTTATCCTATTAACTTCTGTCATCAAGAAAGTCATTGGATCATCAGGTTTGTTATAAACTATACTACTTGTTAATGACTGTAAAATACATAAAAATTCATTTAGTCTAATAAAAATAGTTCTACTTCAAATAGATCGACTAATTTTAGAGAGTTCTAGATATTTTTCAATAAATAGGATTCATACTGAAGCATACCTACAGGTGGTTCTCTATGCACCGAACTGTGAAATTGTGTTCAACCTGAGAGTTAAAACTTTAATAGTAGTGCTATTGTCTCCAGTGCGATCATTACTGATAACTTAACGTATGCTTTTGTTCAGAGGGAAGGCATCACTGAAGTTTTGACATGATGTGGCATAGATTGTTTATTATGGTAGCAACGTTACTTGTTAATCAAGACTCAGCCTTGCTTCTCCATTTTGTAATTAAATGGTGATTGTATTTTAATCTGTTTAAATCTCTGTCATCTGATGGTCTAGGGGTTGATGATAGACTCGATATGAATAAATGTCTAAATAATAAGTTTTGAAATATCCAACACTTATGCATTAGGCCTACCACAAAGAGAAACTGTTCTAGTGTGACTTTTAATACCGGGTAGTTCATAGTCATACTTTATTGTTTGTGATAAAAGCATTAAATTATTTAAATATGCATTATAACGATGAATCTTATTGGATATGCATTGAAACTTATTTGAAGCTATTTTAATTTTGACAATTTAAATATTGCAACTATATTGTCGTGGGCTTTAACTCAATCCATATCAAAATGATTTTTGCCAATTTTGGTGGTTTATGTCATTAACATTTTAAAAACAAAAGGTTGCAAGTTAATTCACCCACAATCAAACTCGTCCAGAGTTTAGTCTATGTCATCCACAACTAATACTTGACTCAGACTCCTACACAGTACACATACATTGTATGGAATAGGCCTTAATAATTTTTAGTAGTTTTACTCAGTCATTAGACATATTAGACTACGGTACCTATTTATATATTTTTTTCACAACCAAAATAAATTATAGAGGTTCTCCCATTAAATACCAAGAGTCCAGTATATACTACCTGAAATAACTGCATAATATTGTGTTTCTCTAAATATTTAACGGCACGGCCATAGGGATCTGGTAAGGGCTCGCTGTATGCATCATCGCCAAAATCCTCCATTTCAACACACTTTTTCGGTTTATTAGATTGTCTTTCTAAAATTTCACTTGATTCAGATTCTAATGGACCAGGATCCGAAGTTTCAGACATTGTATGTTTGTGAGAATCAGACGGCAGTATCAATGCCTGTGAAATATTCTCCTTCGGGTCATGGTCCGTGTTATTTTCTAACGCTTCGTCCTCCATGTTTGTTTACGCTAGCGACAAGGTAGCCACGATTGATAGGTTGATAGAACGTTATGGCTTTTCATGACTGGATAATCACAACAAGGGCACCGACTAGCCTTTACTAACCAGTATTTTTGTTTAACATTAAAGACTAGCATACACCAATGAAATAGACGTCATTGGTATATACATATAATATATAAAGTGTATAATATTATGTATTGTATGTACCATAGATATCAGTCTTTATAGGATATCTATGGTATGTACTATAAATATAAGAAAGGCTGGACATTAGAGTTTCCATCAATACCGCTTTACTGAATCTAAGAAACAATTATGGACTTCTAGTTCTACTAGTACTAGTACTAATAGCTGGTATCCTTTTGCTGAGAAACAAATATTGGTCAAATTTTGAAATTGATAATCTTATATTATTATTATTTATAATGAAAGGTGAAATTCCAAGCATTAAGCTAGGTCTTGGTATTGACTGTAACGCAACCTTTAGTTTAGCTTTTGGTCAAAAAATGATTCATCATATCCATCAATTAACCTAATTAACAATTTTCCATCATATATATTTTGACATGATACCACCATAATATTATAATTGATTAGCCTACCTTAACCAATGTTGCCCTTGGTACCAAATGAAGACCATGGCATAGGTAGTGTGATTTAGGTGGATCACCTATTCATTTAGTAAATGTGATCACCTGAGGAGAGCTTATATATCTAATTCAAATTGACATTGATCAGATTTATATCAGGTAGGTATGGTTTATTAAACAGTTGTTAAAGATATATGTTTCAGATTTGTGCTGGGCTTGATGTATATGAGTCTACTCTATGAGAGTAATTTTGCCCTGACAGTGGCACTATTTCTGCCCACTCTGCTTTGATTCCAACTACCAAGGGTTCTTTATGCATGCCATTATATACCAATGAATACATGGGACTTCAGCTTTTAGTTCCGTCCAAACTACCAGACACATATATTACAAAGAAAAAGAGAAAAATTGGGTTTAACCCATTGAAGTCTGCTGGCCCCAATCAAACTGCACCCCCACCCCGGGCTCCCTGGGCGTGATTTTCTGAAAACGGTGTTCAAGTGGTGTACTCTCAAAATTTATTCTGTTTGGAATATTCGTAGGCCCTACTGCTTGGTTAGGGCTAAAAGCATGTTCATTGAACCCCCTTGTGTCTCTAGTCCACCCTGGGGGAGAAGGGGCTCTGGCAAAAGAAGCCCCCCCTCCCTCTGTCATGTGTTCCCCGTCCTCTGGCATTCTCTGCGGCATCGCCACGCCCACGAGGAATAGCTACAGGAATATCATTATTATCTGTACATACTGTCTGCACTAGAGTAGTATAGTCAGTAAGTAAGATCGCGGTCAGATTCGCTCTAAAATTCACTTTCAGAGTCGTGACCATCCCCTAGCACACTCTCTACACACACTCAAAATCTCACCGATTATGTCACCAAGAGTTTTCATCCAAGCACACATTTTGACGCGACAATTCCGGCAAAATAACTGTCCACAAGTCACAGAAAGCCGAAAAGATGGCAGTAGATCGTCTGGCGAATGTCAAGATGTAAACACGGCCACTGATTGGTCCAAAAGCAGGCCGAATTATGACGTATTAAAAAGGGAAATCCCCAGGCCTGAAAACCGACCTGTGGAGTTGTGTGTCAAATACGTCCAGGCCGGAAAACCGGCCTGCAGAGTTCTAAGGGTTAACACCTGGACACAAACCAAGTCATTTCTTGACTAAGGGGTCTTAAGCAGTGGGAACATATATACCAGAGGTTCCGTAGACTGTGACCCTACTCCTTGTCACATACAAGTCGGAAATTAAAACCATGTCACTTAATTGACTCAGCAACAGCTAGACCACCCAAATTTAAAAAAAACTATTGCAAAGAGACTTTTATAGCCATGTTGGGATAAGACTTGCTTAATGAGAAAGCATTTTTTACTGAACCATCATACCACACATAAGTTACTTTTTGTCAATCACTGCCTTTCAGAGATTTAATCAGGGGACTACCTGTATTAAAATGGTAACGTCTGTCCGTTTGCCCCTCCGTCAAACTATTTTTGACACAATAATTCTGCTTCTTATTGAGTTACAATGATCAAACTTAAATAGGTGGGTTTTTTTACTAGGTGAATGACCTGGAGTAAGTTTGATAGCAGTGAAGGTGGTGAATATCTTGTTGACGCTCTAGAGACTACAGTTAATATCCAATTAACTTGTAATTTATACACAGTGTTTGAGGTCATGAGACACAAAAGCCTATTGATTTTCAACGATTTCCAATAATAATAACTGCCAGAATTCTGGCCCTTGATTGCTTTGAAATATTTTGTGGACACTCTAGAAGCTTAAGTTAATATTCGTTTGACTTTATATTTGTACAACTGTTTATAAGGTCATGAGACAAAGACGCCTATTGATTTTCAACTATTTTCAATTACTGCCAGAGTTATAGCTCTTGACTTCTTTGAAAATTTTCTAGAAGCTCATGGGGCTAATCTTATTCAGTGTTTAAGATCATGAAACAAAAATCCTATTTCTTTTCAAGGATTTTGATAATTACTGCCAGAGTTAAGGCCCTTGATCACTTTGAAAAATCTTGTGGACGCTATATAATATGGAGGCTAAAACTCCATAAAATTTATTCATTCAAATTTAATATCCGATATTACAGACAAAATGAACATGTTATAATCAATATTGGCTTTTAGACCTATTTTCGTTTACTTAAGGTCCAAAAAATAGAGCCATAGGCTGTTTGATGCAAAATTGAATTCACCATGGCTGAATCAAGTGGTTTAAAAAGTTTGAACAAGATTGTTCTTCCTACAAGACAGGGAAACTGTGTTGTTGAATTTATGTGTGGTGATATAACCAAACTACCTATGGAAGATAAAGTGGATATTGTAATGGTATCTGCTTTTCCAAGTAAGATATGCTATTTTGCTTTTTTGTTCCCTGCCTTTCGAAGAAAGCAGGGGACTATTAAAATGAGTTCATCCGTCTGTCTATTTGTCAAAAACTATCTTTCTAATTGAGCTAAGCAATTTCTTTAGTCGATGTCTATGGACAAGATAACCTGGATACCATCTGATAGAGGGTGATGAAACTTAGTGTATTCTATACACTGTATAGTTTAATTGCTCAATACTTTTGAAAATAATAAATGTGCTATTAATTAATTAATCTATTTATTTGGGGATTTCAGCAGGGGACATCAGCCTCACTGTTGGCTTGTTTGTATACATGTAGTATATCGCATCAAGAGTAAATTAATGTATTATATTGATGTGGATTGTGTTATTAAACTTTACCTGGCCATTTGAACGTAAACTATAAACAATTTATCAGATAAAATTTGCATTTGGCACAATTTGGAAAAAAGACCTCATTAAACCCCAATTTTGATCAAGTTATATTTATTGTCAATATTCTTATATTTCTAGATGACTATAGTTTAGGTGGGGGACATACATTAATAGGCGCCTTATACCATAACCTAGGTTTATGTGTAGGGACTTTATCCAGGAAGAAAGATGTAGATTTACGTAGAAATTTTTCATGTTGGGTTTCAAGTCCTCTTCCTGATAGTCTACCTTATCGAAGACTGGTTTGTTTTGAAAGGTATTAGTACAGTATTATTAATGCACTGGTTATGGGACTTGTTGTCAAATTTTTATTTTCAAGAATCAGAAAATATCAAGGCATCAAATCTGTATCACCTGCAATTATAGTTTCATTTAACTTTAAATGTTGATTTAAAATGTATTTATTCAGAGTTCTTATATACAACGATGAATGGAATAATGAAATAAATTGGATACAGTAACAAGCAACATAATGCTTATATATAAAATTGCTTCTAGAATAGGGTGATATGAATATAAATTTTAAACTGTTGACAGCTGCATAAAGTTTTAAACACAGCAAGATAGACTTAATGAATGAAAACAGTAAATGGAACAGAAGATATCAAAATGAATTTAAACTTTGACCAAGATATATTTTAGTGAATAAAACTGATTAATTTTTTGGGAAAAGTTCTAAAAAAAAACGTCTTCCACGTGTATACAACCGTCCTTAGGTGTAAAGTTTATATTAATAGGATTTAGCATTCAGATCTGTCTTAATCTGTGTACCATTGTCAGTATTGATATGTGAATATTAATCATTCTCCATGATACTTTTCTGGTAAACTTGGATTTTATTATTGTTTTCCAGCAAGACATATGAGTTTGATATACAGTTGTGGAAATACCATACTTTGAGACTGTTGCATTTAGTATGTCACACATTAGCGGAAACTCCTAATCTGGCATATATTACCCAGCTGTAAATAATTTTGGGTGATCATTTCCTTTAAGCTTAAACCTTTAGGTACATATATAATATAGTCTAAATTTATTTTTACATTTAACCCACCCAATGACCTGAGATTACTCCTTTAAATTTGTATATTATGGGTTGTAATGTTGTATTTTCACACTTGTATTATTGTAGGATAGCACATGGAGGAAGTATAGGAGAGCAGATTAGTAAGATTTATAGAGCATTTACACCAGTATTCAATAATCAAGACACCACTGTGATAACTCCACTTTTAGCTACAGGCAATCAGGTTAGCTAAAAAAATATTAGACATTTACTTAAAGATACATTATGCAAGATGAGATAAAAAGCTGACAGTTCTCACTGTAATAGTTAAATAATAGATAATATAACAGGAATATTCTGAAAATTTCAGTAAAATTACTTCACTCATCATACTCATTTTGAAAACTTTGTTGTCTCGATTGTCATTGTTACCTTTGTGACAGAAAAAAAAAAATCTTGATTGTCCATTTTTGTGTTTATGCATCAGTAGCTGTTAAACGGTAAATTTAGCTCTTGCATAATGTATGTTTAAGAAAACATTCAACTATCTATAATCTGATAATCAGATGTTATTTTCATTCCTTTCATGGATAGTCACTCCATTAACGTCTTAAACATATTCGTAACTACAGCATAATGATACCTATTTGACCTTGATTGATAATGAAACTAATCAAAGCTTTGTTACAATTTACCTATTAAGTTCTTTTATTTCTCATCCTGGCTTTGGTTTAAAAGAAGACATATCACATTTGTAAGGGCAAGCCAGAGGAGGATGAATAATCATTTTGACGGAGCTAAAAATTGAGAATCTAATGAGAATTAAAATATTATAATCAGTCACATTATTTTAGGGACAACCAAGTAGGGCAGTTTTAGAAACGATGGTAAATGGAGCTTGTAGTTGGATTTTGGCTGGACTACCATTACGGCATATGAAGATAGTTCTATATTCTAACAATGTTAATGAAATTTACAAAAGAGATGCGGAAACTGTGGAATTATTTAGTAAGCTAAAATTAAAATGGGAAAAAATTGCTAAGCAAAAGGTAATTATATACTTATTACTGGTGTGTGCACTTACAAAAATATCTTATATTAAATTTGTATTTTACATCAGGATTATGAATTGATTTTTTTAAATATAGACATTGCACACCATTTTACATCAGGATTACGAATTGATTTAAATATAGACAAAAACATCATTTCTAGCCGTTAGTCCATTTGACAACAATTCTTGTAAATGCTCTATAACTCCAAGTTTTAGAGTTATTGCTGGTGGACACATTACCGTTGTCTGGCATGGGTATCTTCATATTTATATTTAATGTATTAATTATCGATACATTATTTAATATTTTATGATTAATTTGCAGGCTACTTTCAATGTTGATATTATAACAAAATATGACATATATATGTCATTCTCACCGAACGACCAAATGTTAACCAATAAAGTAATAAAGAATTTGAAACAAATAGAGCCTAAGATTAAACTATATACAGATATGATAGCTTATGAAAAAGATGACGTATGGCAAGAGAAAATTTATGAAGCCATGATCAAGTCGAAGAGGTGAATAAAAATGTTAGTCATTCATGATGATAAACAAATTGAATTGTAAATATATAAAGATACATAGATTAAAAATTGACACCATTGAGAAAAAACAACTGTTGTCAAAGGCTTATAACTGGGTAGTTTGCAGCCATATATGTCAAATATGGTATTTGCCTAATTGGAAATAAATAAAAAGATTCAATTTGAGTGGCATTCCTGGGATGATTCTGTCATCTGTATTAAGAAAGTAGCTTAGAAGACAACTCATTGCTTGGAGGTGTGTAATGTTCACCCTCCAGTTGTCAAATACCTTACCAAACACCGGATTAACCATGTTCTGGGGCCTGGAACATGTTGGGGGGCCTGATTACCGACCGCAAGCAATGAAGGCGCAAAGCCCCACAAGGGGGAGGGGGAGGCGTCTCCCCCCTGTACATTTTCAAAAATTGGAGACCGGAAATGTGATTTCCTGGAATTTCAGGCACTTGTGTGGAGCAATTTAGAAGCACCTCCCCCAGAAAAAATAGAATCCTGCCACAAAATTAGCACATTCTGGCGTTATTTCAGTGGAACTTTCTAGAGGAGGGAGCTGGACGTAACTGAGATTTTTGTATGGGGTCCCCTAATGTGGGGGGCTCTGGGGCCTGTGCCCCGTGGTGCCCCATGGTTAATCCGGCCCTGACATTACCATTCAAATTTTAGAACTCCTATCAGGAACTGTGAACAGTTTATAATTTTAGAGACTTTAGTTGTATGTATCTCAACAAAGTAAAATAGAACGAAAAGAGGATTAACGGTAATACAATACCTGGTTTAGATTGATCGTCGTTTATTAATTGCAAACATATTTATAATAACGATGTTATTTTCAGAATTATTGTAATATTGAGTCCAGCTTATATAGCTAGTGAAGAATGTTTAGAACAGTTTAATATGGCATTATGTTGTAATAGATTGAAGAGAAAACAGATAGTGGCACCATTTTATGTAGAGACTATTCCCACTCTACCATCTTATATTTTATTGGTTCAGTATGTTGAATGTAGGTGAGTAATATCCGTATTGCTACATTTATTAAGTCTGATAAACATTTTCAATGGCATTTAGTAACTAAATGGAATATACAGGTAACAGCTCTATGGAATACAATTACTGCTTATATTGAGTGATGTTTCTACTAGGCTTCTCTAGTCATTATCAAGCAATGATAAAATATAAAATATAAAGACATATCGGAGACAATATAGGCCTATACATGTAGAAGACAACACTTGGTTAATGTTGGCCAACCAGAGACACCCTACTAGTTCCGTCCGTCGTCTACATTATCGTCTGATTTTTTTAAATTGATATAATATGTTGTTTACAATAGTGAGATGAAGTAACCAATTTCCGTTAATTTCTTCTGGAGTTATCACCCTTGTTTCACTCTGTTGCACCTTGTGAATTATGCTCTAATGACACAAAAATTATCAACTGATCTGTATGAAATTTGTATTCATCTTTTTAAGTTAGAAAAAAGAAGAAACTTATTGAATTTCACAATAATTTCCATTAATTACGTCTAGAGTTATGACTCTAACGACAAAAGTTATCACCATTTTGATCCAATTTTGATGAAACTTAAAAAAATATGTTTATAACCCAAACATCTCGGTTCATGGCCCAATATTGAACGTAAAATGGTGTTTTTAGCTTTTAGACCCTCTGGTCTAGAGGTAACAATTTTTTTCCTATTTACAAAACTTTTTAAACAAATCACAGTTACACCAATAAACGACCGTCAACAATCGCGAAAGAAAGAATCACACTAAAAATGTTAAATATTTTGGGCTACAATATCGATAAACACCTCCTGTTTAGAATTTATCGGACTGTTATTGTCTATTTGATTCCGCTTAAATTTTCCATAAGAGGCGCTCGATCGCTGCGCGATCTCGGCCTCTAATGATTTAAGCGGTATAAAATGACAATAACAGTCCTCTAAATTCTAAACAGTCGGTGTTTATCTCCTAAATGACGGGTGAATTTAATTTTCGCTCATCATACTCAAATATTGTAAAAGTATGTAACACCCAGGTTTTGAACCTCAAAGAGGTCACAATTTTTATTCGATTTTGACGAAACTTAAAATATAGATTCATATTCCAAAGATCTAGATTATGAAGGCCCCTTATTGTAAGAAAATCTCTATTTTTTTTAGCTTATTCACTGTACATCTCTTGGAAAAGTTAGGGGTATCTTGCATGGTAGCGGCTTGTCTGTATGTGGCAAACAAAGGATGTTTTAATTAAGAATTAATTGAAGAACCAGTACACCCTAACATAGAAGACTTGTTTACAATTTTTATCATTCACAAAATTTATTACATAATTTATCAAATTAATATCAAGCGCATATTTCATGTATAATAAATGTATAGCGCTTTTTGTAAATGAAACCATTTTTCAGATCTCACCATTTCCTGCTCACTTTTCAGAATACGGAGAGAAACAGATAATCTTGACACAATGATTCAAACAGCATGTGCGAATGTCCAAGAGAGTTTAAAAGAAGAAAAAACGATGGATGTTAAAAATATTCTTTTTACTCCAAAATATGATGTATTTATATCATACGCTCATCGTTCCTCAAAAGATGCTGTTATGCTGCTAGATTTACTTCAATCTAAATCGCCTGAACTTAGCATTTTCTTTGATAAAAGTGAACTCACAACAGGTTTGTAGACTGAAAATCAGTAAGTTTCTGTATTTTCTTTTAAGAGACAATGAATTATGGCCCCTGATTGTACGAAAAATCATGTATTTAGCTTGTGGACACTAGAGGTCTAAATTTTGATCCGATTTTAATTAAACTTGAAATGCATGTTTATAACCCAATAATCTTGGTCACAATTTTTATCCATTTTTGATGTAAGTTAAAAAATATCTTTATATTCCAAAAATATTAGTCCCTTTTGATAATTGCGTATTTCAGACCATAACCTCTTGATTATGGCATCTGATTGTACAAAAAATTGTTTTTGTTTTTAACTTGTTCTCTATCCATCTCTTGCAAAACGTGGGCATATGCTGTCTGACAGCCGCTGGTTTTTAGTCTGTTCTCTGTCCATCCCATAAAAATGTTGGTGTACTCTCGTTCGTTCATTACTGGGGTTTAACGTTCACTTCCACCTAGGGTGATATCGTAGAAAATGTTTGTGTATCTTGCAGGTCTTATTTAATCACCAGTTATTTTTTTGCAGGAAGTGTGTGGCAAAAATCGCTATATGAAGCAATCGATAATTCGAATATAATAATAGCTATGATATCTGAAGCTTATGTAAAATCTACAGTATGTCGTGAAGAATATAATATAGCTCTAGCTAGACACTTGTCACAGGTATTAAAAACATTTTAATTACATATATTATTCCTTTAGGAAGTTTATGGCATGTCACCAAAGTGAAAGTTAAGGAGAGGGAGGCAGAGAGATAGAAATGGTGTTTAACTAACATAAGGTAGAATTCTACTCTTTGTCACATGCAAGCTTGGAATTGAAGCCATGCCACTTAACTCAATAGTAAATGCAGGAGGACTGCACTACACGCAAAACAAACAAAAAAAGAATCTACAAGATAAACCTGCGGACAAGACAGAAAATAGACATTGCAAAAACTAAACAATTATCAAATCAAGTGAATGGATCCGGGGGCCAGCAGTAAGCGGCCACTGCGCTGTACAGTCCCTGGCCCGCTTTGGTACAGGCTTCACTAAAATGATTTACAAAAAAGACGTAACAAAAAAAGTGAACGATCTTGTCAGTGGTCATCTCTTCAATGGCGATAGTCAGCCAGTTGACGTCACATGTTAGAACGTCAAATAATTTTAACAATAAGGGCGATAATACTGACAGAAACTAGGAAAACGCTAAAATAATAAATGTAGTGAGCAAACAGGAGCAAAGCCTGACAACAAGAACATTCTGCGGTCCGAAGGGCAAAGTCAATGAGAACAAATTGATAATAGCCACAAATGTTATTATTTCTTGTGATTTATATCATTAATATAATGAGAAATATTGAATTTCAGTATGACATACATTTTATTCCTGTATGCTGTGATGATTTTACCACTGTTCCTGTAGAATTCAGTCATGTGCCTATGCTAGATAATCGTGATAAAAATGATGATTATGTAATACAGAATATAGCTGACACCATAGTATATTTTAAGTCAACGGGTATTCCTACAAGTATCTTGAAACAAGTATGTACTCATCTGTTTGTGCACATTTCTCAGAAAAAAATTAATAGTAGTAGCAGCCTATTGTTCGCGCAAATTATTCTGAATTTGGATTTTCATCATAACTTTCTAGAGTCATTCAAATAAACTAGTCTCAACAATCAACTGATTCACTTCATTTTGGGAGTGACTAAAAAAACTGGATTAGCAATTACGTTTTAGAAACCTGAATCTTAAAAGAAGTAACTCATGCTGTACTAAAAAAAACATAGCAGAAACGTGATTACAATTACTGTATAATTGAATTCACTTTTAATTGGTTTTAAGATGGCAAGATATTTATTAATGGTGAATTATTGTATATCAATCGTTTACGATAAATGAGACAAACTAAGGGAGGATTGAGTAATTATCAATATATTTGGTGATTTTTATACATGCACATTTTATGTGGACATATATTGCCCTGTTCTTCCGGACGTCCATCCACAGTTTGTTAGTTGATACTCTACGGGTCACAACTTTTTTTACCTTTTCTCAATCATTAGCAAAATATGGGCATATGTTGCATGACAACTGCTCGTTTGTTAAGTAGAAGATAAACAGTAGGAATGGGCATTTTTCTAGCTGATTGGATCTTATCTAACACATCCAATGCAGGCCCGTAGATGTTTTGGGGGGGGCAAAGATGTTTTCGGGAGGGCCAACTAGCATGGGCATCTGCATGAATTTTGCGGTAAAGGCCAATTTTCTTGTGATATTGGGAGGGCAAGACTCAGTATTGGGAGGGCAGTTGCCCCCCCCCCCCCCGTGCCACCCTCTGGCTACGGGCCTGATCCAATGTAATCAAATCAAAACTCTTTACTTATATCAAGAAAGTCATGATGCCTTTGTAAAGCAAGAAATTATAAAGTATTTAAAGAGGTTATTTTTATTGAAATAAATGTGACACGCAGTACCTTCTTGTAGTGAGTTTTACTCTCGCTCTAGGGGGTTGGGGTGGGGTGGATGGCCAAATGGTTAGCGTGCCTGCGCTGTATCATAAAGCCTACGCGCAAGTAAATTACTGAAATTAAATTAAACCATATATTAGTCCCGAAATGACCTAGTTTGTGTCGAGTGGACGTTTAACCCCATTTCTCACACTCTACACACTCACACATTTGTTAGTATTATTATCCCTTGAAAATCGTTTTTCCTGACATGTCTTTTTGTCATATTTTAAAGAAATATGTAAAGGAAGATATCAACATTAAAATGGAAAAAGAAAGAGAAAAGAAATTCCATCAATATTACAAAGTAAAGAAAGATCAAGTAGATATCAAGATGAAGAATTTGTCTGTTAAGCAAAATCTAAAAATTGCTTTTAGCTTCTCTCAAAACTGCTTAAAATATGCAGTTGCTGTTCAACATTTCCTTGAGACTTTTGAACCAAGCACTAAGTGTATGTTTTTAAGTGGGATTGACAATGAAAGATTAACATTACTAGATAAAGCAGATAGAATTGTGGTCCTAGTTTCTCAAGAGTACATTAAATCTACCCTGTTAATGGAAGAGTTCCATATTGCTATGTGTCGACAAAGAACCATTCCTAATAGTGTGCTATATTTTATAAATACAGCCGCATTAGAACCAAAGCCGACCTTTATGTCTATTATTCCCTATAGTATATCAAGACTTGATAAACTGTGGAAAACATTGACAAAAGGTGCTGATGAAAATAGACAATTGAGATTAGGAAAAGAAGGTTTTGAAGGATCTTATTCTTTTGCATCATCAGATATTTTAGCTATGAAAACTGCTGCTGTTGATCTGTTACATGGCTTACCAGAAGGGTGAGATTAAATTTTTATCTTAGTTCTTAAGTGTAACTTTTTTATTTATAAAAACCTATATATTTGTTTTGTACATTAGGTATTTGCTTGAAAACAACTTATAAAATCTTGTTGAAACGTTGCAGTATAATAAACCAAGTGATTGTATCCATTTCAAGTATTATAATATCAAGAATCAATTGTTAATGCCTCTCAAGGATAATATGTAGAAATTAGCTTGAAGTAGTGATAGTGAACTGGTTCTGAAATTTGTTCATTAATCCTACTATATTTCTAAAACCTCTTTTATATATAGATCTATGCAATTTGAAACTTGCACATTCTGACACATGATCCAAGCCAAAGACAGTTTCATTTCATCTTCTTATTAATTTCTCACAGTTATGGATTGATTGTAAGAAAATTTTGCCCAGTTCGGAGCAAAACAGTAGGACGTTTAACCCCCATTTCATTTAAAGAGAAAAAAAACCTTAATCTTGTAAATTTCAATCAGTTTTTAAGGGGATGTAAAACACAATAATAATTTAATTCTATGTGTATTTCAGTGACGAATGGGTGAATATTATTAGTGTAATGACAGATATTGACAAATCTAATACAATACCGATTCAACAGGTAAAAAAAAACATGTGGTTTATGATTTCATAAAGTTGGTGTTAATAAATCAAAAGCTCTCTGCATGAGCGAATTCAATTTCATTAGCTATTGATATACGCTAAATCCTTCTGAAAAGATTATCGCACAAAACTATTGTAAAATTTGGTTTTATTCTAACACCACATTATAGTTATCTACTTTCTGTGGTGGTCTAGGCATAAGTAAATTAGATGGGATATAAATGCTTATTCTTCCCATTTATTTATGTACTTCTCTCGTATTTCTTTCTAGTGTATTAGAATAGATGAAGGAGAAACAATAGAAGTTGATCCAGTTACAGATGTTGTTGCACTAACTGATGTTTCAGCTAATTCGTTTAAACTTTCTGAAAACACAGAAACCAAAACAGCACCATATAACATAGATCAGATCAAAACAGAAGCAAGTGAAACAAGATGTAACAAAGCAGAAAAAAGTGAAAGAGGGCCAGTCAAAGCAGCATCAAATGAAACAAGACATAGCGAAGCAGAATCAAGTGAAATGGGACCTAACAAAACCGAATCAAATGAAACAGTTCAGATCAAAACAGAGGCAAGTGAAACAAGACGTGGCAAAGCAGAATCAAATGAAATGAGACGTAGCAAAGTCAAATCAAGTGAAACACGACCAATCAAAACCACATCAAATGAAACAGGAGGTAGCAAAGCAAACGTAAGTGAGACAGGACTGATCAAGAAAGATTCCAACAAACAAGTTGAAAAGGTGTCCAAACTAACTGAATCACATCAAAAAAAAAGTGCTTCAAGATCATGCATATTGTTATAAAAGTTCTATCTCTAACCTAAGAAAGAAATATATCAGAAATAATTTCTTTATTGAGAAAAATAACTCAAATGTTACTGTGATATTGTGGAGGGAAGCTCCTCAATTTTTATTTCACGCTTTAGAGGAAAGGTCCTCTTAGCTCTTAGTGGGAAAGAAAATTGATATTTTTATTCTGCATTTTTGTGCAGAAGTCTTTTCTTGTTCTATTTTTGATAGAAAATACCTTAAATATTATTCTTGATGTTTGATGTTACAATTCCAAGATTGCGGTGGTGATGTCATTCTAAGTTCCTGGATCATATAGTACAATCTGTTATAACTTCAAGTATGCCTTCTACAGGTGACTTCACATCATGAGGCATCAATCATTGGCTCTGTGGAGCGTGTATTGTTCACATAAGATATTGTTACGTTAACTGGTACGAACAGAATGGGGCCTTTTTTCTTATTTTATATACCTATTTACACTAAATACTTTTTCAAAAAAATGTTCTAGAATTTTATTTACACTTGAAAAAGGTTCATTAGCGGTGAGTGTAGTAGCCTAGCGAATATTCACTGCTGATCAGGGTTATATAGTACTGTCATGTTTGTTTATCTATACTTCAGATTATTTTTACAATTCTGTAAATAATATATTTAATGAAAGCATATAGAGACTCAGGTGTTATTTTACAAGTATTTTTTGTATTTGTTTGAAAATGAATCTTAATTGGGGCATTTTTCTTTCAGTTCTCTGAATAGTGTCTTTTACCCAATTTTTTATACCCATTTACACTAAATAGGTAATATTTTTAATCTAGATATACTTCAAACACCTTTATTTATTTTTCTAATGCTTCAAAAACATGCTGTGAGTTCATTATAGCAGTGATTGTAGTGGCATAGTAAATATTTACTGCTGATCAGGGTGTATATAGTACTGTTGTATACATTTGTTTATTTATACTTTGTAAATAATCTATTCAATGAAAGCATCTCAGGTTTTATCTTACAATTCTTTTTTTTTTCTTTTTTAATTGGGGCCATATTTTTCAGTTCTGAATGGTAAAAAAGATTCTGGAGATAAGGAAATGTTGTATTATCCAATAACTAAATATTTATGATTGTTAGAAATTGATTTTGGGAAATATTAATGAGGCATTATGCACATGAAATAAATTTGCCTATGCAGTATGTATTTCTGACTGAAAATGTTATATTAATTATTATTTACAAATATATTCACATGACAAGCCCATAATTAAATCTCAAGATTATTGAATGGCTTGGATATTGAATGGATTATACAATACTTGCCATATCTATGTTAAACGCTAATATAACCAGCCAAGTTACAAATTTCATTACATCTGCTGTCTAATACACTATAAAGGTAGCTATTTATAACTTCATCCAGTATATATTCATTTTTATATGCCCACATTTCATTTGGACGTATGTTTAATTTCATTGTCTACAACGGGAGCTTATTGTTGTGTCGCCGTGCCACTATGCCGCCGTCCCTTATTGTATAAGGTTAGGGTACCCTAACTCTGACCCAACCCTAACGGCAGCATAACGGGTCTGCGGAATAACGGGTACCTCCCGTCTACAACTGAACTATTAACTAAATCAGACAGTTCATTCTGTAATTTCGCATAATCCAATGCCTCTTTACAATTCAAATTAGATAACATGTTCAAACTTGGTGTAGTTGTTTATTATGTGAATGCCTTAACATAATTTGTTGATGATCATTAAATTTGTTACTTAGGCTAAGCAAATTAATTTGTCAAATCTTTGGGATACAATAACTCTGCTTCTAATTCAGGTGTAGATATTCATTAGAGGAATGGCTTTGACTGAGCAATGTTTAGCTATTTGATTGATCAAGAACACAACTAGGCTTCTAATTGAGGGGCTGTGATGAAATTTTGTTGATAGTTTTGTTATATAAATGTCTGGAATAAATCTGATAATAAATATTTTCTGCTTAGATTAAGCACAGTTTGAAACAATTTTATTATTAGATGTTTTATAAAAAGATACATGTAAATGTATCATCCATTTATTTGAGGACATCAGCCACAATTAATTTATTATTTATTTGTGTGAGTATTACCTTGGACCCTATTATATTATATAAGGTGCATGGTATTACTCGGTGTAACTTTCACTTTGTAATTTTGAAATATTTAATAAAAGTAACACAAATAAATCAGTCCTTTAAATTTGTTGATGTTCATGTATCTTTTAAAACAAATTAAACAACACCCATAGAAAAGGCAATAATATAAAAATATGATTTTACCCAGGGATAGACTAGAAGGTTCTGGGTGACCTCACATAATTGAATTTTTATATGCCCACATTTCTAACTTTCACCAATTTTTATGAGTATCCAAGAAAAATCAACAAGATGACTTGTCAAGATCATCACCATCCCAAGCCCTTGAACTTGTTTGATAGGCATAAGGAAGAACAACATCTTGGAATATCAATGGGACTAGTCAGAATTAAGATTCATACTCTGATCATAGTAGCTCGGCAAGGCACAGTGGCTACTCCCTGAAATGAATGAATGAATGAAATGGGGTTTAACGTCCTGCTATAATGCACCTAAGCTGGGCTAATCAAAGACAGGCATACGCCATACAGTGTGTTATGAGTGAAATTTTGCCCGGGCAGCAGCGCTACAGCCTACTCTTATATCGAAATCCAAATGCCCAGGTAGCCTATCTTTTACGTGCACTCCAATCTGTATACGGGACATCGGTTTTCCGTCCCATCCGAACGACTAGGCAGCTGTCCTTGTCAGGCCCTCCTTCTGCATCACTGACAAGGGGAAATCACGCCGGAAAATCTAGATGAACTTGCGGGGATCAAACACTCGACCTTCAGGCTAGCAAACCAGCGCCTTGTCCACTTAGCCACCGTGATCCCCTACTCCCTGAAAGGTTTACACATCAACCTTTGCCTTCCTCAATCAGCTGCTGTATGTCAAGTATTAAGCTTATACATCAGAAAATACAATACTCTAATAGTTAGTGCAGGGGGACTGCGCCACATATGATTAATAGTTTGATGTTTGTATAAAGTTTCCATGGAAGCACAAAAAATATAATTTAAATCTCAGACAACTACTGTAATAGGTTGATGTGTGTACAAAGTTTCAGATAGATATTATCTTGAACAGTTTATGAGATATGCTCCTGAAACTAAATCGGGGCGGGCAAACCCCATTTCGATAATTATTATATCCCTCCGTAGCTTCGTTCGGCGCTTGATAAAAATCGGGCAAAATCCAAAGCCATAGTTTTAAAACAACTAATCTTCGTCTACAAATTATATACAGCCTGAAGTGGAACTCTCTGACCCTGGAAAATCAAAATGGTATGGTTCAATGGCGGAATATTTGAGAAGAAAAACAACAGGAAAATAAAAATAGTTTTTATTTCTGAATTATCACATGATAGAAGATTTCTATGCTAAAAATGAGAAGGTACCGTTACACTTCTGCTTTTTTGGGGAAATAGATAAATCTCGCTTTTCAGTAATCGAATGTGGTAAATGAAATGAATTGTCATTACACACAAGACTCTACAGTCTACTACGTCTCTAGTTCCTTTATGAACTGTCTCTGAGCGAACGGTGTCTCGCTAACAGTTCCTCACGGGCCTCTTCATCAACTAGTATGAAAATAAGGCTTTTCTCCATCTCGGTTCTAAGGCTATTTTAGATCCTTACCGTCTACTTTGCACCGTGATTCTTCTTTGATCGCCAAAAGAAAACATTTCCTGACACAACCGACACAAATTTATAATAATTCAACACTATTTTCATGTAGAATTCGACGTAAGACAAAGATAAACAAAATCGTTTAAATCTGGCCGCCATATGATGTTTGTTAACTGACGTCAGCGCGGACCGGTCTTTTTCTAACATCGAATTCTACACGAAAATAGTGTTGGTTTATTATAAATTTGTCTAGGTTGTGTCAGGAAATGATTTTTTTTGGTGATCAAAAAAGTTTCACGGTGCAAAATAGACGGTAAGGATCTAAAATAGCCTTAGAACCGAGATGGGGTAAAGCTTTTTTTTCATACTAGTTGATAACAAGGGTATCACGTCATTTGGGTCTCGCGTCATTTGGGACTCAGCATAAACGTCATTTGGGACTCGATTGACGACATTTGGGTCTCGGGTATACGACGTTTGGGACTCAGTATAAACGACACTTGGGACTCAGTATAAACGACATTTGTGACTTTATGTATAAATAGTAATAACTAACCTTTTTTCGTTTTAGATGATGGTCGATGACAGATTATGAATAATAATAAAGAACTGAAAACATTATTAGTTGTCTTTTATTTATATCAGTTGTCCGTTACTATACAGGGCTGCTACCTGTCTTTTGATGGCCGAGGCCAGATTACAAATAATAATAAAGAACTGAAAACATTATTAGTTGTCTTTAATTTAATAAAAACATTATTGATCTTTTAATTGAGCCCTTACTATTCAATTGAAAAGACGTATACCCGAGACCCAAATGTCGTCAACCGAATCCCAAACGTCGTATACCCGAGACCCAAATGTCGTCAACCGAGTCCCAAATGACGCAAGTCCCAAATGACGCGAGACCCAAATGACATGTAATCATAACAAGGCCTGTGAGGAACTGTTAGCGAGACATCGTTCGCTCAGAGACAGTTCATGAAGGAACTACTATGTCTCTAGCTCTAGCTTATTAAAGTTATTTATTAAATAATATTTTTGCTAAATTAATTAAAATTTATAAATTTAGATTATAGGTATGACAACCAGTTTGCCCAGTGTATCCAGTTCTGGTCTGAATTTTTTTAATCAACAGCCTTTGGTGACAGTTTTAGTTACGCCCCGATGTTACAGGAAAAGCGCTTTGCTCAAGAACCGTGCTTAGCGCGATGCTTTAGAGCTATGCTCTTTATAAATATGGCTATCAATAAACCTAACCCTAACCACAGGAATCTGACCTATCTGTATATATATGCATACACCATACCAATCTAGACAATATATAATAAACAAAAAAGAACAGGAATGTGATGGCTGTTGAAGCCTCAATTTTACCTGTTCTCGCTTCGGCTCGGTTTTTTCAACAGTTCACAATGTCAGGCAATCAAACCTCTGTCAATTCACTCAGATATGTTTTTTCTTCAATCTAGTGATTTGCATAAATACTCCCCACAAAACGGTATCATAGCCACAATCGTTTCCATTATTTGCATTATTACATGCAATCCTTGACAAGCTTGAATAGAAGGCAGTACCATGTTTATAACCCATCTTGGTTGAACCAAGGAACCAGTTGGTTCCTTTCGATATATGCATACACCATACCAAACTAGACAATATATAATAAGAAAAGAACAGGAATGCAATGGCTGCTGAAGCCTCAATTTTACCTGTTCTTTTAACAATTCACAATGTTGGGTAAAGCAAACTAGTTGATTGTTGAGTGTATGACAGTTGAGTGTATGACAGTTGGGAATCAGTAAAAATAATTGAAAATCAGTTTAAAATAAACTAAAAACAATTTTATGAAGTTAACACACAGTTACGACACAGCATACTAGTTGATTGTTGAGTGTATAACAGTTGGGAATCAGTAAAAAGAATTGCAAATCAGTTTATAATAAACTAAAAACAATTTTATGAAGTTAACACACAGTTACGACACATTCACCCACTGTATAGATCTATAAAGAAACGTCAATATTTCCAATGTTGATTGTTTATTTAAAGAATGTTTTATACATGTATTTGTAATATTTTTGTATATTTGATATAAAAAATTAGCCGCTGAATTTGTTTGAAATAGGCCAACTGGGATTCTGGGAAAACGAAAGAAATATCAACGTGACATCTATTTTTGTTTATCATTTCAGATTTATTACCTGCTGTGTACTGTAACTGGGTTGACAAACTTTACATATATGTAGCAGTAAATGACATGAAAGAACTCATTTAAAATGAACAGACCAAAACAAACAACATTATTTCAGTCTTGGGGTAATAAGAAAGAGGAAAGTCACAGCAGCAATAATGGTGGTGTCATTGATTTATGTGATGGAGATGATGAAGATGATGAATTATTAGCTCAAGTCCTGGATGAAAGTTTACGTTATGCTGACCATCTTTTCCCTGCAAAACAAAATGGAGAAAGCACATCAGGTGGAAATATCTCATTTGGCATGGAGACAAATGAGCCGCAATTTTCTGTCACTGTCCCTGGATTTGACAGAATGTCAGGCAAACTCTGGATTTACCCAACAAATTATCCGGTTCGTGATTACCAGTATAAAGTTGTTGGTCAAGCATTGTTTAAGAATACCATGGTAACACTTCCAACTGGTCTTGGGAAAACATTTATAGCTTCAGTGGTTATGTATAATTATTACAGATGGTATCCTAGAGGAAAAATTATCTTCATGGCACCAACAAAACCACTTGTAGCACAACAGATTGAAGCTTGTTACAACATCATGGGTATCCCCCAATCTGACACTGCAGAAATGACTGGTAAGCAAAAATAAATATGGTCATAACGGTTCATTTTCAAACCAAATTAACCAACAAGATACATATACAATCCAAATATTGAAAGTACATGTATCACAACACAGTCCATTAATTTTGACAATACTCAGAATCAATACTTGTGTAAATTAATTCTTTTTTTTTCTACTACAGGCAACATGGCTCCAAATGATAGATTAAAAGCATGGAAAGAGAAGCGTGTATTTTTTCTTACACCACAAGTTATAACCAATGATTTGAGTCGGGGATCATGTCCGGCTGAAAATGTTAAATGCGTAGTTGTAGATGAGGCTCATAAGGCTCTCGGCAATCACGCTTATTGTCAGGTAATCATTTTTGAGATATGTTGATGGTGAAACATAAAGAGTCAGAAAACAGATGACATAATTCCGGTTTTGAAGAAAAAAAAAATTTCTAGAATTATTATGGCACAATACTCATAATATATTGTGTTATTGTTTTAAGCATTAAATTGTGATTAAAAAACGAGTTAAAATGTGGGCATCATTAAACAGACTTTTTGTATTTCAGGTTATAAGAGAATTAGCCAAGTATACAACCAATTTTCGTGTTTTGGCTCTGAGTGCTACTCCTGGAAGTGATATCAAGGTATTAATTAAAAGCTTATAAAAATGTTGATTAAGGGTATGTTTTAGGCAATTACTATTACCCCAAAGCTGTTCAATTGATTATGAGGTAGTTTTGAGATTGTCCACCTGGTGTTCCAATCAAAAATGATTATTAATAATTGACAACCTTGAACTTATATAATGTTCTTTCAATATGAACATACATGTTATGAGTAGTTAATAATTCTTTTGTTATTATTTTAGGCTGTTCAACAAGTATTGACTAATTTACTGATATCTCATATTGAGATTAGAACAGAGGAGTGTCCTGATATTAAACCATATACACATGAACGGAAAGTCGATAAAATAGTTGTACCATTAGGAGAGGAATTAACAAAAGTTAAAACTAAATACATACAGGTAAATCATCTTTGAAGCGTTTATATAGTTTTCAGGGAGGTCCTGTGTTTGAGTTCGGTGTTGGCAAAGAAAGTTCATCACGATTTTTAGACTGAAAACCAGAGATCATGTGTACATATTGGCATGCACATTAAAGAACCCTTGACAGTTAGAATTTGATATAAGAGAAGACTGTAGTGCCGCTGTCCAGGCAAAATTTCCCTCATAGCACTTTGCAAGGCATATGCCCGTCTTCATTATATAGTCCAGTCTATGCAGAACAGTAGGTCGTTAGATTTTGATTTATTTTTTGCTATAACTAAGTTAATATCTCTTTACATAAACCATTGTGTTTATTTTTTCTATGATAAACTTGTTCTCAAACATAATTTGTATACTGTATTTATTTATATATAAATTTATATGTTTTTAGGTTATGGATTCTGTGATACGAAGGTTAAATCAACAAAAAGTTATTTATAATAGACCAACCACAAGTTTCTCTAAATTTTTATTACTAAAATCAAGGGATGAGTTTCGACAAAATCCTCCAGAATCATTAAATGTAAGTACTTCCATTTTGATTTTACAAACACAAAATCTCTTACAAGAAAATAGCTGTCATGATTTTAGTTATGTTAGCTGTTAGCTTGATTTAATAATTTGCCAGTCTTTCCAGGGACAGTGCAAATAGAAACAAAGTTTCCATTGAAAGAAGACAAATTTGTTCTAGCCTTTAACATGTGCTAACCACTCAAATAAACCTCATAATGTGAACATCAGGCTTATCTTCGGTCAGGTATAAATGGAAGAAAAAGCTGGACAGATTCTAATATCATTCCCAATTATGTTCAGTTCTCACAGCTTCATATATTAGTGTAGCACTATTGGTATGAATAGAATAAGATAAATCATTTATTAAGGCCAATCAAACTCAAAATCCTAAAATACAAAATGAAAATTATGTAATAATCGTCCATTTAATACCAAAAGCAGAATGCTTAATTATTTGAATCCTCTTTTTGGAGAATGGCTGTTTGAAAGCTTTGAATGAAGATATGTCATGTATGATTGTGTTAAAGAGCACTGTGGAACCATGAATGACCAAAGTAGAATGTTAATAGAACTTTAAATGTTATTCATTTCATTTCAGAGATTGCATTTTGGGATAGTAGAAGGGGATTTTGCTCTAGCTATAAGTTTGTATCATGGTTATGAATTGCTGCAACTCCATGGTTTACGTTCATTATATAATTATCTTGGAAATATTCTTGATTGTGGAAAAGGTTATGGTCGTACTAAAGCTGAACTACAGCGTAGTGCCGATTTTAATGATGTCATGAATATGCTGTCAGAGAAATTTTCAAAATATGACAAGTATGTGCATTTTCCAGTAACTCTTGATAACAAATTAAACCAACCATTTTGATAAATTTATCATTCTTTTCTTAATAGAGACAAGAGAACCCTCGTTGAAATGTCGCTGAAAAAAACTCTTCAAGTAACTTGTATTCCATATAATTGTGTCATGTGTTATAAATTTATCTATGTCTATATTTATTATGGTGATTATCATATACATAAGGTTTATTATTATTATTATTTACTGTCTACAGTTCATCATTGAGTCAGAAGCCTGCATTTGTTGCTGGTCATCCAAAAATGGACAAACTTTTAGAAATTGCAATAAAACATTTTGAAAAATTCAAAGGTAAGAAAAGTAACATGATTCCTTTTAATGATATCATACTTATAACTAATCATTGGATGGAAACTATGCTAAAACTGTATTATTTGTTGTCAAAATCAATATAACTTATGAATAGTGATTACGGAATCCTATTCCATTTCAAACCGTAGATACAACCATTTCAAGTAATACATCGATCACAGGTGAATAGTATTGTGTCAAACAGCCTATATTAACGGTTACGCTGCATCTTAGATCCTAATGAACTCAGGACATGTCTTTAATGCATAATAACACCCCTCTAAATTAGAATCAAGAATATTTATCAAATATATTCGTATTTTTGACAGATAGTGGTGGAACAAGAATAATGATATTTTCTCAGTATAGGGATAGTGTAACAGAAATAACCAATATGTTAAATCAACATCCACCAATGATCAAAGCTATGAGTTTTTTAGGTCAGTCATCAGCTGGTAAAATAACCAAAGGTTTTACTCAGAAAGAACAATTACGGGTAACTATATGCATGTAGTTTTGTTCAATTATTATTTCAAAAATAATTTGTCAATCATTTCATTTAGCTGTATATGTATGTTTGCTTCACTATAACAGAAAATGTTCAGGTGGATCACATAAGCTTGTCTGATGCATACAGTAATTGTCATCACTTAGCATGTACATGTATCTAAATGAGAGAGAGGGGTTACACATAGGCATAGCCTGTTCCCCAATCTTAATTCAGATTTAATAAATAAAAATATTTTTTTTAAAAAAATAGTCAAATGCCTTGCAAACTTATGTGGGCCAGATGTCGATTTCATTCTCGTTACTCTTACCAATTTTATTTTAACAAGATAAAAATAAAATAACACCAACCTTACCCAGTACATAATTAATTGTGCTTGATAACGATAAGAGAATACTTGTCGAAACGTCTTGCTTTTAGAATAAACTAGTGATTGTATCCCATAAAAACTGTGTTCTGTTAATTAAATGTGATAGCTATTTAATTTTATACTTGTAGGTAATGAAAGAGTTTCGTGAAGGGGGTTATAATACTCTTGTATCAACTTGTGTAGGAGAAGAAGGGTTAGATATTGGTGATGTAGATCTTATCGTATGTTTTGATGCCCACAAGAGTCCTATACGTTTAGTACAAAGAATGGGTCGTACCGGTAGAAAAAGAGAGGGTAGAATAGTAATGTTAGTTACAGAAGGTAAAGAAGAACAGGTGAGTGAGAAAACGGAAATATTTAGTAAGACATTGATTCAGAATTCTAACTATTTTATTTATTTATTTTATTTATTTATTCTTCAAGTAAAGGTTACAACGTGACAATAAATTAGTGTAATATAATAAGAACTCATTGCACGACTGGGAAAGTTACAACAATAAATACAGATATGTATACGATAATAAGAAGTATGTGCTACATTGTATAATTGGGATGTGAAAAGAGACAGGCATAGAGAAATATGATAGTTATGGTGTCATGAAGAGACCTTTACTTAGGATAGCCCATAAAGCCTGACGTATAACATCCATGCTTTTAAGATGATACATACAATCGGTTATATATATATATCCTACCATAACCCCCATGCTCCCTAAAAAATGCTATTACATTTTAATAGACAAAACTTTGTACAAAACATTCAACATTCAGAGAACTTTTATGTGACAATATTTAAATATTTATTAAAATTTATATTACAATAGAGGTATATGACTTAAAATTATTAGTTCATTTTTAGATATTTCATTTATTACAGATATACAACCAAAGTCAGTATTCAAAGAAATCCATCCATAAAGCCATTCTGAATGGTAGCAAATCTTTACAGTTTTATCAACACAATCCGAGAATGATACCAAACGGACTAACACCATCTTGTCATAAGATGTATATTACTGTATCAAATAGTTATAAAGTCAATTCTAAAAAGACTGGAACAGCAGCGTCTAAATTACCTTCCACTAAAACAGGTCAGATGTTATTGATATTGGGACCATTCCTCTATTTTTCTATACTATATGTATTCTATTTTAGTAAGTGGACTGGAATGCTGTTTAATTTTGGTATATAAATATACATAGCACTCTCTTTTTTTATGCAGTTTGGAAAAACTGATACAGATGGTTTGAAACAGTGCATGGATGTTACAGTTGTATGAATTAGCGAGGGTTTGGATGGCTGAATGGTTTGCGCACGAGCGCTGTATCATAAAGCCTGTCATGGAGTCAACTGGTGTGGTTTCGAATCCCTGGTTGTACGTGGTAAGGAGTAGGGTCGCCTGTCCAACCTCGTGGGTTTCCTCCCACTGCTAAAGACCCCTACGCACAAGCGAATTATTGCAATAAAATTATTCATAGTCCCGAAATGACCTAGTTAATGTCTAGTGGACATTAAACCCCATTTCTCTCTCTCTCTGTATGAATTAGCTGTCTATAAAGTAATAAAGGATGTATACTAATTATTATTTTATTGTAGGTAGTAAAGAAAAGAAAGGTGATGTTAAAAGAGCTGAACATAATGATATAACGTTAGAGGAATATAGAGAATTACAAGATTATTATACAGTTAATCCTACTGATATTAAACTACCAGTATCAACTAGTGATAGTCTATATCTTACTAACAAGCAGGTAAATTTAAACATCTGAACAGTTATAAACATCATCTTCTCTAGTAGTGCTGACATGATATATCGGTGAATCGCGAGACGCTGGAATGATTTGTCACGATTATTTTTTATGTTTTTTGTCGCTTCAGCAAGAAACCTGTTAATCTTGATTATCCATGTCACACATTATAAATTATTGATAGGTACATAAACACTTTTAATTGTTTTGGATCTTATTTTGATCCACATAATATTGTGATATAAACAGTTTTATTTCTTAGACATGGACAGGACTAAATATTATAGCCATCCTGTTTATTTCTTGGTAAATATTGAACTGGATGTGAATTGTGATACGAATCGCATCAGTGGCAATACCCAGCACTATTCTCTAGTAGGCAGAATACAAACCTAACATTTCAATCCTTTTTTTAGGCCGAGATAACTGCTGTCCAAGAAACAAGCAAAAATTTGTCATTGTCTGAATGGTTACCGTGGCAAAACAGATTACAAGATACGAAATACATAGAACATTCTAATAGAAGTAAAGATTTGGTAGATTTAATACAGTTTATTGAATTACAAGGTTTGTTACTCTACACTGTTTTCATTATAAATTGGTGGGTTACATTTAATTATCTAGAATCAGAACCAGTGTCAATGATCACTTTTTGGGATGGGGCCTTTACCTAGTAAACATGTTAAAACTCATATAATATTAATAATGAAACCAAAATCGTGTTTTTGTCCACCGCCTTTTGAAGAAAGTAGGGGACTATTAAAATGGGTTCGTCCGTCTGTCTGTCCCTCGGCCTGTCTGTCACACTCTTTTGGACATACTAACTCCCTTCCTAATTGAGCTTGAATATTCAAACTTGGTGTAGGTGTTTATTAGGGGAATGCCTTGATGGTTTTTGAAGATGAGCATTTTCTGCTTAAGGTAAGCAGAGATAAGCAATTTGATTTGTTGATGCGTTGGAACACGATAACTTAAGTTCTAAATAAGTGAGAGTGATGATAGTGAGCATTTTCTGCTCAGGGTAAGCAAAGCGCTAAGCAATTTGATTGGCCGAGACTTTGGAATAGAATAACTCCACTCTGATTGAGCTAGAATGTTCAAACTTAGTGTAGGTGTTTATTAGGTAAATGTCTTGATGGAGTTCGAAGATGAGCATTTTCTGCTTAGGGTAAGCCAAGATAAGCAATTTGATTGGTTGATGCTTTAGGACACGATAACTTTAGTTCTAATTAAGTGAGAGTGTTTAAACTTGGTGTATAGTTTCATTACATCAATACCTTGACTGAGTTCGATAATGAGCATGTTCTGCTTAGGTTAAGCAAAGCGATAAGCAATTTGATTAGTCAAGACTTTTGAGCACAATAACTCTCCTTCTAATTGAGGTAAAATGTTCAAACTGATAGAGTGATGAAACTTTGTGTATAGTTTGATTGCTCAATGCTTTTGAAAAAAATAAATGTGCGAATAATTTATATGTGTCATCTTTTTATTTTGGGATTTTGGCGGGGGGACATCACCCTCACTGTTGGCTTGTTTATTTTACTATGTATCGCAGGGGACGAAAAGATTACAATAATGTCTTTGCTATTTCAAATTCTCTTGAATTACACTTTCAATTATTCATTTCAGAAACCCTGGGAACGGAAGAAGATAATTATGGGATCGAAATGAGAATTTTTCTAAATAAGGATGATATATTAAGAGAAAATAGACAGTCCTTTGGAACAGATGGCATCAAACAATATTGTACAAGTGATATAAATGGTAAATCAAAATCAAAGAATCTTCTAGGTCACAATAAACCACTGGTAAGAAAGAGACATAGTGACAAATTACCTATAATTGAAAGCATGTTATTGAGTGATGATAGTGAAGATGAGCTTCCAGAATTTGAGCCAGCAGATGAAATGGTTAAGCAACCGTTGTTTAAGTCTGTTCAGAAAAAGAATATTGAAGATACAGTGAAAAAAAAAGAGAAGGTTAGAGTTGAAAAAAAGTCTGTGAAAAATAGAAAGAGGCATGCAACAGAAATATCAATTATTGATCCAATAACTGATGTTGATGATGATTTTGAAGATGAATTTTCAATGCCTGTTGAAGATCATCATAAAAGTGATAAAATGGACAAATCATATAGACAGTTGGAAAGATCAATTGAGAAATTAAAGCAAACTTGCAAAAAATTGGAAAAATCATGTGAAAAAGAGGATTTGGACATATCCCATGGTTTTGAAGATGATAATTTTGGTATATCATTCCATGAAGAAGAAAATAAGGATATAAAACTTCCACCTAGGAGAAGATGTTTAGTTAGGACACCACCTCCTATAGAAGAAGTGGCTGATGTATTTAACAGTTTGGCTAATACAACAAAACTACCTCATATTGATTTAGTCGTACTTGTTGAAGAATGGCATCAAGACCAGGAAGAATTATCAAAAAGTAAAAATAATCATCAAGAATCTGCTGGTTCTCCACCAAAAACATACCTCAAACCTCTAAAACAAAAGATTTCAATTTGTGTAAATCCTTTGATATTAAGAAATTCAGAGCCTGATGAAAATGTTGAAATGCTTGAAGAAAAAGTTACAGTAAAATGTGAGACAATCGAAACTCTTTTACTTCCCACTTTAAACCAAAACAAGTGTTTACATGTGACTACAAAGGATATGAATAAATTGACATATAAAGCAAGCAAAAATGATTTAGAATACAATAGCTTACAAATTTTTGAACAGGATGCAAAAAAACAAGTGATAGGACTAGGCAAAAATATTGATGAAAAGGAAATTGTTGTACAAAATACAAACACAAAAACATCGAATCTAGGATCTAGTCTAATAGAAACAGATATGTTTAATGATTCTATGTTTGCAGGAGATTTAACTTTACCACCCGAACAAGCTCAACAGCATGATTTAGATGGAACTCAGTTAAATTTAACACAAGCTCTTTCATTTCTCGATAAAACTGATTCTTCTATTAACCAATCCAAGACACCTTTTAAAAACTGTGATAAAAGTGATATATGTATTAATAGTGTTAAAAATTCCATAAATTCAAGTTTAGTGAAAAATTCACCTCAAAATAATTCTGAAAATAGGAAACACCGTGATAATCTGACCGAAAAGTTGAAAGTACAAAAGAGTGAAACTGAAATGCCACAAGGAAATAAATCAAGGACAGAGGTTGAACCAGATGTAATCATGAATGCAAGTCTAGCAGACATGTTTGATGATGATTTTGAAGTTCCTCAGTTTGATTTAGGTTTTGATTTGGAAGGGGATGATGTAATACCGCCAACGCCTCCTCCAGCTCAACAGCCTCTTAATAAAACTGTAAAACTTAGTCAAACAGACGTACATGTTAGACGAAATTTACAACTACAGTACAACACCGACAAACAGAGCTTTAATAATTGTGATCAACCAAATTTATATAAAAACAAAATACTGAAATTAGAATGTGATAAAATAAATATATTTGAACAAATCAAACTAAAAAATTCACCTTCTTCTTCTCAATCATCTGTTGTTAGTTTCAATAAAAGTTGTTTATTTTCTGATAGATCAGCCATGAAGTGTTCTACACCTCTCAAAGACTTGCCGATTTCTAGTAACAATTCATACCTAACTGTGGAAAATCGAGATACAGATGATCAACTTGGTTCTAGTTTTTTGCTCATATGTCATTCTAGTGCTAAAAAATCGAAACTCTGTGATAAAAATAAATTAAAAAGCCATACGCTAACACCACAGAACAAGAACTCAGGGGAACTTCAAACTTTCAGTAATGACACAAATCATGAAATCAAAACTGTTCTTAAAGACATGATGAGTCAGAGTAATATGTCGGAAAATAATTTGTTTGTAGATGAACCAGACATGGATGATTTTATATCGAACCAGTTGGAAATAATGGATAATATTAAAAAGAATAATATGGGGTTAGATTTGGCTGTTAATGAAAGAAATAAAGAGACTGATGTTAGCCACAAATATTTAAACACCTCTCTGAAATCTAGATTATCTTTAAAACAGAAAAATTCTGTCATGTTCCAAAATAACAGTGGTAAGTAATTTCATGTATTTAAATTTATTTGTAGTTTTTACAACAAACTTGTTATAAGTTCAGCTAGTTGCAGGGTAGATATTGTGTTCATTAAAGTGGGGGATCACGTGTCTGGGCTAGTCTGGAGGTAGAGAGTTTGATCCCTGCATTGGCTGAGAAAGTTTATCTCGATTTTCAGGTGTGGTTTCCCCTTGTCAGTGATGCAGAATGGAGGGCCTGGCAAGGACAGCTGTCTAGTCGTTCGGATGGGACGAAAAGCCGAGGTCCCGTGAACACATTGGCGTGCACGTTGGAATTCGTTATAAGAGTAGGCTGTAGCGCCGCTGCCCGGGCAAAATTTCCCTCAGTATGGCGTATGCCTGTCTTCCATTAGCCCAGGTTAGAAGCATAACAGTAGGACGTTAAACCCCATTTCATTTCAGCGAAGCGGACAGGTTTTTTTTTAAGTAGATCAATATATTGACCAAATTGAAATGTTAAAAATAACGTAATTTGTGATTAGTGAATATGAAATTTATGTACAAATTATTTAACCACTGTGAAGAACTGTTAGAAATTTATAAACTTTTAATGGGTGAATTATGAAATTTGTATGGAGATGTATCCACTTGCTTTCATTTTGTGTTTCAAGACGAGGATAATGAAGAATCTGAGGAAGAAAATCTGCAGATAAAAAGGAAGATAAGAGGCCGTAAAATAATTACTAGTCCAAGTAGTCCAAAATATGGTAAGATCACAATAAAAACTAGTTTGCATTCCTGTTAATTTTACCCAAAGCAAATTACCAGAAGAATACCAATAAATATTTGCATTCACACTAACTTGTATGGCCCAAAAACTGTAACATTGTCATTGTTTAAAGCCTCTAACTCTATCAACCACAGTCGTCTGCATCGCAAACACAGCTTATTTGTCATATTAAACCAATATTGATGTTGTTATCTTAGTGTGAAAAATGGACCACTGATATCCAATAGTCAAAATGGAAATTTTAGAATTGGCACACGCATCGTATGTCAAAATGCTTTCAAGTGCCATTTATAATGAAGCAACTGGATGAACGAAGCTAAACATACCCCACATGCCAAAGACTTCTATTCAATTTGGATTCTTTGCATATTTCACCGAACATTACTGATTAGAGTACCATTTGTGTCCATTTCTAGCTTCCAAAGAATAGATTTAGCTCCTTTAAGAAAGGAAATGTGTTCACACAGACAATTTATTGGAACTTTTGTATAGGAAGTTTAATATTTTTGCAAAGCAAATCACACAAACAGCATATCCCATTGAGAATACAGCAATAAGAGTTTAATGTCTCTAAGAACTCACACAATATGTATTTAAAAACAAATTATTCTATAAATTGATATTTTGAGAAAGTGATGAGATGATGTGGGGTTTTTTTAAAAATAAATACAATTCTGATTTCATAGTATGCCTTTGCCTACAAAATATTGTTTCAATATTTATTTTAGATGAACCAGAGTTTAAAACACCCACCAAACCAATTGGAAGAAGAAAGCCAAAGAAAACTTGTGTATGTAGATAATATTGAATAGAGAGAGAGAGAAATGGGGTTTAAGTCCACAAACTAGGTCATTTCGAGACTAACATATGGTTTTTAATTTTATTTCAATAATTCGCTTTCGCGTAGGGGTCTTTAGCATTGGGAGGAAACCAGCGAAGGACCCGAGAAAACCCACAAGGCTAGACAGGTGACCCTACTCCTTGTCATGTACAACCGATGATTCAAAACCACACCAGTTGACTCGATGACAGGCCCTATGATCAGAGGCGAACCAGGGGGGCCCTAGGGGCCTGGCCTCCCTAAATAACAGTATAAAAAATAGATATGCGCCACAAATCACCACTGACACCCTGATTTTTTCAAAAATGTTCTCGGGGGACCCCCACGGGCCCCCCTAACAGGATTTTCTGGGTCCGCCTCTATTTATGATACAGCACGCACGTATTAACCATTCGGCCATCCAACCCCCCTAATATTGAATACGCTCCATTGTGAAAAAAATTGTTTCATAAGTTTCATGGCCACCTCTTGTTTTGAGCCCGGGTGTGAGCGTATGTGGCGCCTTCTCAACCTCGTAGGTTTCCTCCGGGCACTCCGCTTTCCTCCCACTGCTAAAGACCCCTACGCGCAAGCCAATTATTGAAATTAAATTTTTAAAAAACATATGTTAGTCCCGATATGATCTAGTTGCGTTGAGTGGACCAGAGTGGACGTTAAACACCATTTCATACATTAAGTTTTTGACAGTAAGGACCTGAAACATATGCATTTATATTTTTCAGCCTTTGAATATATCAAGTGAAGATGAGAATGAGCTAGCCAGGGTATTGTGTAATAATGAGGATGAACTGAGGGATGAAGTATCGGATGATGATTTTGCAGGTAACGAATAAATCCAAAATATTTCTGTCGTATTTAGATTTGAATGGCTGTGTATTCTAAATAGACTAGGCCCGATTGTGGATAAAAGTAAAGCAAGAGGCATTTTTTAGTAGGATTTGGTATCCAGGCTATTTAACCTATTTTAAGGGTGCTGATTACGAAAAAATAGGATACCAAGCTGAAAAAAATGTTTTTGACCCTCAAAATTAAAAAACATAATGGCCGCCAAAATGGCATCAAAGTGTGACGGGCGTGTACAGTATCTGTGTCTATGATTTTATTAATGGTTTTTAATTTTTGAATTATTGTCTTTTCAAGACATTCAAAGAATGCTGATCATGGACAAATAAGATTACAACCTAAATAAAATTTTGGGACCCCCAAATATGGAAAACAAAATAGCCGCAATAGTCACCTTAAATGATGTTAATTGTGCACGGTACATCACGAACTGAGATTGTATTCTTGTTGATATTATTTTTAAATGTGACTTTTTCAAGACATTAAAACACTGCTGTTCATAAAAATATTGGACATCAAGGTGATCATAATGTTTTTGAACCACAAAATATAAGAACAAAAATGGCCGTCATATTCGTCTCTACTAGTGGTATGTGTGCACAGTGTATCATCATCTGTGAAACTGTCATAATTGTTAAACCTGTTCTTTCTGATTAACTGACGTTATTGTACCCTAAAAGGTAATGATATACAAATACACAAGTGCATATCTTCATGAAAACTAAATCCATGCCCTTGTTGGTGACAGCTAAGCAGTTGCAAAAAAAATAGCTGTTTGAGAAACGGAAAACAGCAATTACTATATGACCAAAAATATATACTGAGCGCCAAGGAAAACGCATCACTTAGTTTTTCATATAACAAAATGATCCTGTAAACATATCTTATTTATTTTGCTTCTTATTGTGAACATTATTCAAACGGGAACACATCAATAACAACACATCCGTACACACATGGATGTACGACACAGATGTCAGTAGCGCGTGTGTCCTCCACTGGCTGCAAATTTGATCATGAATTTCAAACCAAAATTATGTTTGGCAAAGAGTTGGGCCATTGAACTAATGGTGGTAGTTTTCCCTGTCTATTTCTAATCAATCATGAATTTAAATATTTTAGTACAGTATATAATTAATTGTACATATTATAAGTAAGTATTATAATTTTATGTTTTTTGTTGCAGTAACCAAGTCAGATAAACCAGATATGAAAGTACAAAAGAAAGCCCAAAAGGTCTGCTGAACATATTACATTTAAAGAATAAGTGTAGAGTCAATATAGAAATGTTTATTATTTCGAATTGCAAATAGCAAATTGGGGAAGCATTGGCGATTGAATGTTTTTTGTTATGTATAATTCTTTATCTTTTATAATATTTGATTTTAATGAGGCATATTTGTAATTTCATTTCAATATTTGGATATGTAATACAGAGAAAAAAGACTGAAGTTGAATATTGTATTTGTAGAAGAAGAAAACTAGAAGATGTGAATTTATAGTAGAAGAAGCTGAGTTATCAGGAGAAGGTGGCTCATCAGATGAGAGTGATGATAGTGATCTAGATCAACTTAGTGGTAATTTTATCAATGACGATACTCAGTATTCTTCTCAAGCCCATCTACATGATTCAGGTAATGAAAATGTTTGCTTCAACAAGTTACAAGATATATACTATATATATAATTTATAATTAGTGACTAAAAGTTACATACTAAACTAAGCAGGATGTTGCTTGTAGTCAGAAGCCTGAGTATTCTGTCTTCCTTTGTCCGCTGGTGTAGCAAAGTAGAATATTAAACCCCATTTCCTTTAATTTCTGCTTCATAACTTCAAAGTGAACATTAGACGCCATACTGCTTCGTACATATTCGTTAACATTAACCAATTATTGATAGTGAAAACTGTTGATATACACCAAGTCACTCTAGCTACATGTTTTATTTCTAGTGGATAATCAAGCTATGTATTTAAAATCAGTACAAAGCCCGTTGATACCTATACATGGTAAATATAGACTACAGTATAACTATAAACATCATGATGTATATTCACAAGTACCTATAGAAGAAGAACATTCAGAATATATGGAAGACAGTTTTTGTGTAGATAATGATTACGAAGACTCCTGTAAGTTGATTTATATCTTTTTGACATTTGCGGACTATCGATTGAAATAAAGGTGATAGCCTTTTAAATATTCAGAATGTACTCATTGGTTTCTTACTACTATTTATTAGTATATGATTTATTTTCATATTACAGTTACTAAATTTGAATTTAAATTTTATACTTTCAAATTGAAGTTTTGTACTTTCACATGAGGATTGTAGTACATATACAATCTATTTAAAGATTTACATGGAAGTTCTTCATATTTTTTTTTAATATTATTTATTTTTTTAGCTCACTATACTAGACGGAGAGATATAATTTCTGTTGTCAAGTACCGAGAACAAATTGCAAAAGAATTTATTTCACTGAAATCTAGTAAAGGGATGTCTTTAGGACTCCCAACTCAAAATTGTCCGCTTAAACCCTGTAGCGATTTTCATAATTAGCATAAATCCAAGATGGCCGCCAATTGGACCTTTTTGGCCTCCATATCTTGGAAACCGCTCGTTTTAGAGCAAAACAATGTGTATCATTAGACACAAAATTGATACAAACAAATCGGAAACAAAGGTTATCACGACGCCAGCGGGTCGTGGTGTCACGTCATGACGGCATTGTGACGTAATGACGTCACATTGACGTTATTTTGACGTTAAAACACTTAAAAGTCCGGTAGAACTTTGGCTGAACCTAAAATTGTACACAAATTTTTTTTATGATTGATTTTAGTAGCCTGTGGTGTCTTGTTTAGGAATCTGCCGGTTGAACCTGGGTCACCCTTGAGTGTTTTGAGAAATTCAAGATGGCGTCCAAGACGACCGTCATTTCAATCCCCTATACACCCCCTAATATTTTGACAAGGATGATAATTTTGGTGGCTAACCGTATGTTTTGGGGGCCAAGGAATACACTGAAATCATTCATTAGGTTGTGGGGTAATTATCATAGCGTTTTTCATAATTAGCATAAATCCAAGATGGCCGCCAATCGGACTTTCTGGCCCCCATATCTTGGAAACGGCTCGTTTTAGAGCAATAAATGTATTATCATTAGATAAATTTTTGTTAAGAAATGAAATAAATTACCTATTAGTCAATCCCCACGCTAAAAACATTAAAATAATTGATTGTGTATATCTGAAATAGACCCGACCGAAGCACAAAAAATTCCAAGATGTCAGCGCCCATGAGCGAAAAGATTCGGGGCGCTATACATTTAGTTAGGAGTTACATGCTTGTTATGAAGGTCACGACTGTGAAGCTGTGTTACCGACATGTTATGGAAAGAGCCTTGATTTTTCAAATTCTCTCATGCATATTACATAAGAAATACAAGGAAGAGTGTAGCCATGATTGTTATTGTTAGTGCGTTGACCACATGACCTGCGACGTATAGACCACGTGATATAAAAACATGTCGATTGACTGCCTCGGAGATCACTTCTCCGCAGGTAGCGTGTCTCAGATGTTCAGAATGGCACCACAGGCTACTAAAATCAATCCTAAAAAAACCTCTGTAGACCATTTCCAGGTGCACTCGAACTAAGCGGATTTGACGGGAGAGTTCTGATGTCTTAGATAACTCAGAATAAGCGGGCTGCGAACTAATTTGTTTTTGTGACTGACTGGACCAGAATCCAATCTAAAGAGTGAAAATATGTCTGCACTGTACATGCACATGAGCATTAGGGATGACCGAAATGCCCAACTCGTGAAGCTGAGCAGCCTGATTGATTACATTCGATCCCTTGGTGGTGAGGTTGACAATGTCCCCACCATTATTTAGGTTACTGCCGCAAATTATGCACGTATCCATGGCGAAAAACAGCTAATTCACAAAATTAACAAAAAAGTGTCAAATAAAATAAAGTACGAACAATCCAAACCATACACAAAATTCAAAGTCCTAAAAAAACGGTACAGGCAAAATAGTGTGATCAGCATATGTACAATATGTACAAAGTACACGACAAACCAGTCCGTGGTAACAGGTGTCCGGAAGAGTACGTCTACCCTGCCTGGCCCCACACATGCCCAGTTGGTTGGTAAATGAAGGGCGACGTAGAGCAAGAACAGGGTAGAGGGTTATCATATAATTATTATGCATTGATGTTAGATAATGCGTTTCTGTAATTAAATATTTTGGATGGAATGGGTTTAGTATAAGTATAAGAAATCCTAGGAACAGTAAGAGTTTTGAAGTAAAGAGAGATGTGTGCCGTGGTGTAATATTTGGCCTAACCCGATAGCATCACTGCCTTTATTACCAAATTTCAGTTTTATAAAAGAACTGTTGGTGGCGTTAGACGCATCAGACTCAATCACAATGTCCCAACGACGGTGGGTAATGTCAAGCACAATAGATACAGCCCTGTATTCAGTGGATGCAGGATCAGTACAATTTGAATCCAAACATTCAGATTTGAGCAATTTCAAAATAGTATGTGCAGTGGAATATAATTTAGTACGGATATAGTGTGGCCCTAGTGGTTCTTGGATAATTTCCAAAAGGGCATCAGGTGAAATAGTGCTTCAAGCTTGGGTGGTGTGTAGCAACGATGTCCATGACTGCGTTTTCGACGAAGAAACTTTGGGAATAACATCATGACATTAACATTGCTACACGCAGGGGCTAGACAAATTTCCAATACTAGCTTGGGGAAACCAGAATGGATTGCAAGCTAATCACCAGACCTTAACAACATCCCCACCATTATTTAAATTATTGCTGCCAATTATGCATGTATCCATTGCAAAATACAACTCTTTTCACAAAATTAGCAACAATAAGTTTCAACTATCTGGGGGAAACCCAGATTGAATTCCAAGCCAATCCCAAGAGCTTGACATTATCCCCACCTTTATTTAGGTTATTGTCGCAAATTATGTATGTATAGGCTATCCATGGCGAAATAAGACTCTTTTCACAAAATTAGCAAAAGAAAGTTTCAAATATCTGGATATGAATTCCAAGCCAATCACCAAATTGGATTCCAGTCCAATCAGTCAGTGTCACAAAAACAAAGTAGTTTACAACTCCGCTTATTAGAACTCAAGTCAACCCTGCTTATTCGGTATCAAGCAGTGTTTTGACGTCAAATAACCGCAGCGCGACGTCATGACGTCACTGTGACGCCAGGAAGTAGCACAATAACTTGCTGACGTTGTGATAATTTTCTTTTCCGATTCGTTGATATTACTTTTGTATCTAATGATAATACATTTATTGCTCTAAAACGAGCCGTTTCCAAGATATGGAGGCCAGAAAGTCCAATTGGCGGCCGTCTTGGGTTTATGCTAATTATGAAAAACGCTACAACCTAATGAATGATTTCAGTGTATTCCTTGGCCCCCCAAAACATACGGTTAGCCACCAAAATTATCATCCTAGTCAAATAGAATGGGGGGGGTATAGGGGATTATTTGAAATGACGGCCGTCTTGGACGCCATCTTGAATTTCTCAAAACACTCAAGGGTGACCCAGGTTAAACCGGCAGATTCCTAAACAAGACACCACAGGCTACTAAAATCAATCATAAAAAAAGTTTGTATACAATTTCAGGTTCAGCCAAAGTTCTGCCAGACTTTGAAGTGTTTTAACGTCAAAATAACGTCAATGTGACGTCATTACGTCAGAATGCCGTCATGACGTGACACCATGACCTGCGGGTGTGGTGATTACCTTTGTTTCCGATTTGTTTGTATCACTTTTGTATCTAATGATATACATTTTTTTGCTCTAAAACGAGCCGTTTCCAAGATATGGAGGCCAAAAAAGTCCAATTGGCGGCCATCTTGGATTTATGCTAATTATGAAAAACGCTACAAGGTTTCAGCGGACAATTTTGAGTTGTGAGTCCTTTAGACATCCCTTTACTAGATTCAATTGAAATAAATTCTTTTGCAATTTGTTCTCGGTAGTTTATTATTTCTCTCCGTCTATACCCTCAGATTTGCATTTTGTGATATAATGTTTAAATTATTTTATGCTATTTGAATGAAGGTTGGCTCTTTGCTGTAATTATGTGTTTAAATTGAAATTATATAGTGTAGCAATTTGAACAGCCAGATCGTTACCCTTTGCAGTGCTTCCTACATTTAAATGCATGACAGCAGTCTTTTTTACTTCCAAATAATTTTTTTACCTCAAACACTCTCTGAAAAAAAAGGGCATTGAAATCATCTCTGCAGTTCATAATATTTATACTTTATACTCCCAACATTTTCATGTAGATGTATTATATTATCGCCCTTGTCCCGTTCACATTCTACAGGTCACAATTTTTGGCTAAATCTGACTTGAAATATAGGTTTATATCCCAAAGACCTCAGTTCCTCTAGGTATAGGCATATAGCTGACCGTATCTTGATGGATTATGGCCCCTGACTAGGAAAAATCACGTTTTTAGCTTGTACATGTAGACAGTCTTACTCTTAAGGTTACAGTTTTTATCTGATTTTGATGAAATTTAAACATTATGTTTTTATCCCAAAGATATGAGCATCCTTTTGATATTTATATTCCAAAGATTTAGACATCCTTTTGATATTTGCACTGATATGGGACATGTACAAAAAAAATCACATTTTAACTTGTGTACCCTCAGAGGTCACAATATTACCCCTGTTTGAGAAAAAACAAGTTAATTACTATATTATCCAATACGACACTAAATTTATAACTTGAATAAATTTTTATTTTACTTACTATTTAACAAAAACGTAGTGTTGTCAATTCAGTATACATGTAACCATAGAAAAATTCTATCGCTTCACTAGGATCTATCTTCTTTCACTAGTTTCAGCTCCAGCCTGTCATTGAGTCAACTGGCGTGGTTTTGAATCCCCAGTTGTACGTGACAAGGAGTAAGGTTGCCTGTCCATCCCCATGGGTTTTCTCCTGGTCCTCCAGTCTCCTCCCACGGCTAAAGACCCTTACGCGCAAGCAAATTATTGAAATAAGATTAAATCATATGTTAGTCACGAAATGACCTAGTTTGTGTCGAGTGGACGTTAAACCCAATTTCTCTCTCTTTCATCTCCTTATTTTCTTATTTGGCTATTCAAGGGAGCTAATAAATCTCTTTGATTCAGGTCAAAATAAAATAAAATATTGAATTGTGTTGATCTGATGTGGAAGGTGGATTGTTAATTCTGTCTTACTCTGTTGACTTTTTGATAGACATAAAATTTTAAATGAAGGCAGATTTTTATCCAACAAAATAATCAGTAATTATAATGGCACTATAGTACAATAATTATTTATGTGTGTGCATGTCTTATGTTTCATTGAGTACGTGCATAGAACTTATGTAATCACTTATCTCCCAAAATGTCTTAAGTAATATTTCTTGAATTAAAAAATAAAGTAATAGAAAGTTAAGAAACTAATTTTAAAACTTGATATGATATATGAGATCCTGTGTATCTCAATTCATCACTGTGATAGAGAGATACAAGGAAGACTCACGCTGACCATGTGTGGCCTCCCTTTCATTCTAGAAAGCCGTACATGCATAGGATCGGGTGTAACCTAGCAACCATAACGGGGACAGATCACCACATACATCATACACCTGCCAAATGACTGGATGAACAGAATCCCTAAGATGCGACTCACTGAACATATACGTGGATTCTTCCCCCAGATTTCACACACCATCAAATGTTTTTAATTATTCATTGTTACTTATGTACATGTAATACATTCTAAATTTATACTAGATGGCTATGTGTCGAGCAGTTACTAGAAACTAAGTGCATTTTTACACAAATGGGCCTACTAAAGGCATATTGATTGGGTTTGTTTTTTGTTTTTTTTACTTTGTTGATAAACAATTGTATTTTATTTCTAAAAAAACATGTGTTAATTTTTGGGGTGGTAGGCCAAGGCCTACTGGTAGGTATATTGGGGAAACCTTTTCTTCTCAAATCTTAAATCAGTCAAAAAGTGTTTATGTCGTAGGCCTATGTAAGGTGAAAATTGGGGAGTATAACCTATTTACCTTATTTTTTATTGTTTCTTATTTGTCTGAAAAAGCTACACATCTAGCATTCAAGACACAACAATTGTGTCACTTGAATCAAATTTAGAATTTAGATAAATGCAACATCTACCTTGCGCATGGCTTGTCTTCTAGAAATTCTTTTTTACTAATTCTATAACCAGCATTCCAGTCTTTCTTTCCCTTTTTTATGTTTTTAAGTTAAAAACCAGTATCTCTTCTTGACACTGGTAAACAGACTAATGACAGTAGGCTAGCAGACGTCAATTTCAAAGAGTTTTATAAGGGGGGTAACTCTAATTGGTTTGTGACTACACTAAGCTTATTAAGAAATTTGTCATAAAAAAAAATTTCCATTATTTTAATATATACATGTATTCAGGGGATTATTATTTTTTCATTAGGAGGGAGGGGGGGGGGGGGGACTTGCCCTTTGGGACAATTAAAAATATAGGACCTACTATGTATGAATACATAGGCCTATAGAGCCGGTGTATGAATATCTAGTCCTGTACTGTAGGGTCTAAGCACCAAAATATTTCAAGTTTGATTATTCAGATTTGAAACCTTGAAAATATTGTACAGCTCAGATTTTTGATTTAGAATATGGTTTGGCTAGTCAATAGTAATAACCCAAACATTACATCTAGTTCAAGAACTAATATTTTTAAAGTTTGATTAATATCCTTTTATTATGTATTTTTTTTACAGATATTAGTACTGAGGGTGAAGAAGACACTTTTGAAATAAAATCCAAAGGAAAAAATAAAAGAAAAAAGAAAAATTTAAATAATGTGAAAGGAAAGAAAAGACTGTGTAAATTATCACAATCATCAAGTGAAGATGATATGAAACCAGTTATACCGTTAACCCAACACACATCATCATTTCAATTTTCTCAGCATCATCCAAAACTTGTTAAAAATGCTTTCTTATCTAGTAGTGAAGATGATGAAATACATGGAAGGCTAGACACCCATGCAAATACAAGTTGTGATTCCATATCAAGCAAAACCAGTATTTGTATGGAGAATAAAAGTTGTGATAAAAGTAAATCTAAAAACGTTACTGTTAAAACTAGTGTCAGCTTAGCACCAATAAATATTGTGAGTAGGCCTACTGTTTCTACAACATTAGACAATGTGGAAATTCCAAATTTTGATTTAGAGTTGGATTTATTTGAGGACGATATTCTTGACATTCCAAACGTTGCTAACACAGCTAAGGATAATAAAGAGAAACAAAATCTTGTCATTGGGCCTGGTGCTGTGTCAAAATGCAATTTTGTTTCTGAACCTAATGCATCTGATGTTAATCTGGTGTCAGAACAAGACAAACGTAAACAAGAAAGATTAGAAAGACAAAAGTTAAAACAACAAGGTTTTAAAGCCAAATTATTAGAACAGAGTAAGGTATGTGTGGACGTTGAAGCAGATGTGAGTGTATCAGCCAATTGTTTTACTTTAAATAATACAACTGCTAAAGATATTATGGAGGAGGTTCTATCTGAGGTGAGTGAGATCCAACTTATAACACTTGTGTCAAAATTTGATCAGTTACCGGTATTCCATTATATTTTTAATCTTTCTTAGTGTATGTACACAGAAACACTATTAAGTGACAGATCTGTAAATTGACTGAAACAATTTCATTTCTTAGCTTAATGATGCATTATGTAAGATTCAGATAAAGAGCGAACCATTCTTGCTATATACGGTAGTTTAAAAATAAATCATGAATATATTGAAAATTTCATTCAAATTACTTAACTCGCTATTTTTAGATTTATTCATTAAATGCCAACTGTGTTTAACCGTAACTTGAATAAAGGTCTAATTAATAGTTTATATAACTTTTAAAGCCAAAATGAAGACCTATGTACAATAGGCAGATTTAGCTCTTACAAATGTAAGTCAGTCATAATTGAGTTTTTTTTGAATGATAATTAGAATTAAAGAATATACAATATATTATTCTAGATAATTATATTTTACAGAAATCATCTATAAAAACAAGTAAATTAACTGTAATAGTTGATTCAAGAGAAATTAGTGGTGCACAGGTATGTAACCCCAATGTTCTCCATTATTGAATGTGTTTGAGGGGATTTAGCAACAATTACAACAGTACCTAAGGTAGAAAAGAATAATATAGGCACACCATTTTATACCGGATTCAGTCTTGATTTACCAAGATTTTTTTGTAATTAAATAATCTTCAAATAAAAAAATATTTTACATGTATTTAGATTAGTTAAATTAATGTTTTAACCATTACGGGTGTGGTTTTGAATCCCCAGTTGTACGTGACAAGGAGTAGGGTCGCCTGTCCAACCTTGTGGGTTTTCTCCCGGACCTCCGGTTTTCTCCCACTGCTAAAGACCCCTACGCACAAGCAAATTATTGAAATAATTTTTTTTTTTAAACATGTTAGTCCCGAAATGACTTAATTTGTGTCGAGTGGACGTTAAACCCCATTTCTCTCTCTCTCTCTATAACCATGACTCTGATATTTCTACTTCAGGATATTATTTCTAATCTGCGTTTAAAACATGATATTAATGTTGAAGTTCGTCAATTAAAGTTCTGTGATTATATAATATCAACAAGACTAGCAGTAGATAGACAAGTGTGGTCAGGTAAATAACCAATATTTAACATTTGCCAAATTTGCATCATCTGTTTTTATACACCTTTATGTTGCATATTCAACTTTATTTGATTCAACTATTTTTGTCCTCAATCTCTTGTTTATTATTGCTGGAGTCATGACTCTCGCTTCACTTTTTAAAATTTTACAAAGGCTCTAATAACAAAAGTTGTCATCCTATCTGTATGAAATTTATGTGAAACAAATAAGCATGTAGAATTTAAAACATCTGATGATTTTGCCTTGTGGACTGGTTGAACAAATTAGCTTATGCAGGTGTATGCCTGTTGCCTGGCAATCTATATTTAATGAAATGAATGAAATAGGGTTTCGTTTAATGTCCTATGCTTCTGCACCTAATCTGGGCTAATTGAAGATGGGCATACGCCATACAGTTTGCTATGAGAAAATTTTTGCCCGGGCAGCAACTGCATGCCAATGTGTAGACGGGACCTCTGTTTTCACCCATCCGAATGACTAGGCAGCTGTTCTTGTCAGGCCCTCTGTCTTTATCACTGACAAGGGGAAACCACGCCAGAAAATTAAGATGAACTTTCTTGGCCAATGCAGGGATGAAACACCCGATCTCAAGGCTAGCGAACCAGCACCTTACACACTTAGCCACGTGATCCCCATATATAACATATTGGATCAAAGTGCATCATAACACATTAGGCTGGCTTGTTTACTTACAAACATCATATTAATCTCTTGCAATATCTTGAAGTTTAATTTTTGATTTTAGAATTTAGTAATGGTTCAAATCACAGTAAATTGGTAGATAGATTACAGAAGATGCGTGATTTATATGACAGATGCTGTTTAATTATTGAAACAGATAAAATTAAAGTTGGAACAGAAAAAAATGTTAAAAAATGGTCAGATTTTCTTTTATAAAATCACTTTCACAAGTAGAAACAGCTTACCATCAATATTATTGTCACTAAAAGAAAAACCACCATCTGAAATTAGAATTGTTTGTTTGAAGACATGAAAGGACTGGATGCTGGTCAGGAAGAAATTTTCTTCAGCCACCCTAAAAAAAAGTTGTTATTACTAGGAAAATGAATACAGACTTGGAATTATTTTTTCATTTTTGGAAACACATCTCATCCGTGGACCGTGGTTATAAATCTGGTAAAAATATTACCATGATTGGCTTCAAAAAGGCACAGATTGTCACAGAACATTAGTCTAGAGTTTTTGCCCCGTTCTTGCAGAAATTTTTGTCATTCCTAACTCATTTACGATAATGTACTCAACCCTCTCATGTCGAGTGGTTAATCATCGATCACCATGTCATGCTCATGCACCAGGTTTTTTTTTGTATGGTTGCTGTTGATGGCCTCCAGGGTGCAGGTCATCATCAAGGCTCTTTCTGCCACGCTTAAATTCTGCAGCCACCATGTCAGCATATATCTGTGTTGGGGTTAGTCCTTCCACTTGTAGGTACTTGCATTGATGACTGCGCTATAGCCAGTTTTGTTCATTTCAGGCTCTCTAGATGGTCTGGTCTGAAGACAGTAACAACACTATACACATGTAGTTGCAGTTGTTATGATTTATTCAATGACATCTGAGTAGATTAATATTTTCCTATTTGTTTTATTTTGCAGCCACAGATCTAAATATGTGGATCAAACTATATCAACATTATCACACAGTGATATAAGATTATTGTTTACTGAATCTCAGAGTAAGTATAATATACATCATATACATATTAAAACATTTAGGCTGTCTTTAATAATATGGGACCGATATGATTACAACACAAATTTAATTCGTATCATTTTTCATCGTTCAAAATTTTGATTTACTTTGAAAAAACACGAACACAACTTTATGGATAACAATTACTAGCAACTTTAATAGTGCAATGTTCCAACAAGTATCCTCTTGTTGTTATCAAGCACAGGGTAAACGATGATATGATACAAAAACCGGGGAGTAAGCATTTAACTTGTCTTTACTACACTAGGATCTGGAAGAGTTGTTATATAACCCCATGTTCTTGTTGATAAGCCAATGAAATCTATCTGCAGTGAGTTCTTGGCGTGTGGTTCTCTGAACTGTGGTTAATCAAATGTCAGATGTTATAGGGTCAAAAGCCGCTCACGTGACCTTCCAATACCACCGGTCAGATCTTCATATATAGACAAAAATTCTATTTATACCAAATTTGTGCGACCCACCTCAGTTTGTAAAAAGATTTATACCATTTTTGAATCTCCTCTCTTGTTGTGTATTATTATAAAAAGAATAATACAGTGTGTATATTTTATTTACGTATTTCAGGTGAGACTGTAGGTGTATTAGTTGAATTATGTCAGTTAGAACATAAAAAAGGATTATCTATATCAGTTCCTTTAAATCTAACACCAAATCAACAACAGGTAAAATTTCAATAACTAGATGTTATTATTTCATTCTGGTTATTTGGTTGGTCAAATGACATTATTAACCTTCATTAGATAGCCAAGCAAATACCTTTATAAACAAATCTTTTCAAAACATTATGTGTAGCATTTGCAGAGTCAATCATTCAAATCTACATATTACTGAATGTATAAAACAATATGAAATGTTGGTAACTTTCATTTCTATATCTTGAAATATCTTGTGGTCGCTCTATATTTAATATATCCAATTAATTTTTAATTTCTACTCAGTATTTAAGGTCATGAGACAAAGACACCTATTAATTTTCAAAAATTTCCGATAATTCCCACCAGAGTTATGTCCCTTGATCACTTTAAAAGATCTTGTTTACGTTAAAGAGTATAGCTGCTAAAATTAATATCTTCTGATTGCCTTTAAATTTATACACAGTGTTAAGATCATGAGACAAAATCTCCTTCTGATTTTCAAGGAATTCTGATAATTATGAAGCAGAACAAGAAGTCAAACAAATGCTACTGATTTCTGATAATTACTTAACAGGCCCGGCGGAGTAGGGGGGCTAGGGGGGGCATTAGCCCCCCCAATAATTTGGCCGCAAGTACTCTTTTCTTCAGGCTATTGCGTCCCCTGGACCTTCGCCTATAGGGACTTACAGGGATGTAGCCACGCCGAGCGGCACTGTTTTTTGCCGCCCATCAAAAAGAAAAAATCGGAGAAAGACGCCCAGTCGTATTTAAACCCCCTCGACTTCGTCCTTCTCTCATTCTGTACTCCAACTCCACACTCGAAATTTACCCCCCCCCCCCCTCCGGCAAAATCATGGTAACTACAAGCCAACGCAAACCATGTCTGACACGGCATTATTTATTTTTGTGTGCCGTAGTATACCCTATCATCCAAAATTAGTTTAAAGAAAGAAGTATTGGTATTATGTTTATTTAAATTTAGAAACCGTGCAGGTCTATTCATTTCACGGTCACAGACCAATTTACGGCACTTCAATGTTAAAGGTTTGGATGTCGTAAATGGTGTTGAACGTTCGGTTGTACGATCAATTTTTAATGTACGCATTCTACGGTTAATTCTACCGAATCTATATGAAATCCTAGCCTATCCACAATGTCAATGTTTCTTATTCTTTCTCAACTTCTGTCTGACCTGATTCTCATTCCACCGTAATAATAATATAAAATACTACAAACACCATTTTAAGAATAGGCCTAAAAAAATTTGAATATAATATAAATGGAAATTGATTTGCACTGAAGCAAATAAAAGACAGCAAATGCTCTGGAAATACACCAATAATTGAATAAGGGTTGAATTTTCATAAAAGACCACGCCCCCCCCCCTCCCAAAATTTTTTGGGCTCCCTACGCTCGCCAAAGTTTTTTTTACAACTACTCAGCAAATCCTCGCTACATCCCTGGACCTAGAATGGGAGCCCCCCCAATCAAGAACTGCTTCCGCCGGCTCTGCTTAATAAGTTGTTGCTTTTCATCAGATTTTTTAGTGTATTATAAATTGTTTATTACCGACAAAAGAAAAATTATGTGGCATACCTTGTTGACTGCCCTGGGCAACTTCCCTGCTGTGGGTGTATGTCTTATATTTATTTTAGAGTTTAGGAGTTTCATTAATCTTTCTTTTCTTAAAAAAATATATAATTATAATGTTTAAATTTATGACTTCAAATAGTGTATTGATGTGAGAATGTTTTCAAATAGCACAGTATACAATACACTACATATTTCATTTAATATCAAACCAAATAAATATGGTGAATGCAACACCGGATTAACCATGGTTTTATACATTCAGTAATATGTAGATTTAAACGGTTGACTCTGCAAATGCCCCACATAGAAATTGAAGTCTGGAAACATGATTTCCAGGCGTTTCAGGCACTTTTGTGGAGCCTTTTTGAAGTTCCTTCCCCAGTTAAAAATAAAATTCTGCAACAAAATTAGTGTATTCTGGCGCTATTTTGGTGGACCAATCCATGCGAGGGCTATGAAATGATGGCATTTCTAGAGGAGGGGCTGGACGCAACTGAGATTGTTTATGGGTGCCCTCTAATGTGTGGGGCCCTGGGTGAATGGTTGTATATTTTCTGTTTATTATTCCTAGTAAAAAAATGCATTTGATGAACTAGGATAATATTTCTCCATGATCATATTACTAAGTATGTTTATTATTTGTTTAACCAGATGCTGAAGTTTTACTTATCTATTCCTAAATTAACATATATTCAAGCTGTCAACTTGATCCATAATTTTAAGACCGTTTCACAGTTTTTAAACAGGTGAGAGTGTTTATAGATTATATAGTATACTGTTTCTCATGAAGAATTAAACACAGAATGTGTGAGGGGGGATTGAATGGTTAGCATGTGAATGCTGTATCATACAGTCTGTCGTTGAGTCAACTGGCGTGGTTTCGATTCTCTGGTGATACATGATAAGGAGTAGGGTTGCCTTTCCAACCACTTGGGTTTTCTCAGGGTCCTCAGGTTTCCTCCCACTGCTAGACCCCCTATGCTCATCAAATTATTGAAAAACAATAAAACCTAGTTTGTGTAGAGTGTATGTTAAACCCCATTTCTCTGTCTCTCTCACAGAATCTGTCATAAACATTTTATGGGAGTTTATGTTCCTATCATATCACATTGATTGTACAGCAGTAGGATAATGTACAGCACATTGATTGTACAGCAGTAGGATAATGTACAGCACATTGATTGTACAGCAGTAGGATAATGTACACCACATTGATTGTACAGCAGTAGGATAATGTACAGCACATTGATTGTACAGCACATTGATTGTACAGCAGTAGGAAAATGCTATGTTAAAAAAATTATGGATTTGTCGAGGAGAATTGATCAATGTTGATAACATATTTTTTTTAAAAAGATGTCTAAAGATGGTTAGATTGCCAGAATTATTATTCCCTGCAAAATATTTCTCCTGAAAAAGATTTTGAGAATGCCTTTTATAAAATCCATTCTTTTATAATATGAATTCTACTAATGTATATTTTACAGTTCTTCTAAAGTGATAGAAATAAGAGGAAAGTTATCAGCTGTTCGAGCTACAGAAATATTCAACTATATTAACAGGAAGTTTGATTTACAAATGGTGCCAAGTATAAGATGATAATTTAATGTTTGTTTGAAGGGTGTGGATGTTTGTTTTTTTGTTTGCTTTTCTTTCATTTTGATGTATACATGTATATAGTATAAAACTTAGTTTTTTTCGTTAAGAATGATTGGTACATAAATATGTACAGTGTATATAAAATTATTTATTTTTGTTCAAATATACCCTGTTCTGTCGAATAGAACTGTATTAAATTGAGGTAAATGATATAGACTCAATAAAAGTAGGCCTGATGATTACCAGTAAATATATATTTAATATATATATAAAGAATTCAAAACTTGGGAAAAAAATTTGCGAAATCTAGATCAAAGCTGGGTAAATTCTGTACAAGACCAAACTCAAGGTGTGTTGGAATTAAGAAATGCCATATTGAAAATTATAAGTTGAAACCGCTGCAATTTGACATAAAATTTGGAGTTACGTCCCTTTATCCTTAACCGTTATTCTACGGAATATTGATATAGGCTTACGCCAGTTATTTGCAACAGCCCCAACTGTTAATCCGGATTGCGCAAACCAGTATATGCATGGTAACAAGTGACAGCCAATTTTGGTATTTGATCTTGTCAACGATAAATCGAAGGGCTTAAAAGTTCAGATTACACTAACTGTCGTTTTCATTCATGTTTAACTCTTTGTTGATTAACGGCAGATTTATTTATGACATGTCTTTCTTAATTTATTTATCAGTCGATTTTAATGAGCGCACCAGTTTCCGGTCGTCACCAGTTATTCTTTAGGGATGAAAAACTGATACTCCGTGTAATTGGTATTGTGAAACATTCTTTCGTCCCAGATTTAATTAACATTCTCTTCTGTGTTAGCCCTTCGGTTAAAAGACCCAAAGGGCAAATGCAGGTCGTCGTGCGACGAAATGGCCGGGAGTGTAAAACAATACAATTCTTACTTAGCGACTTACGAGATTTCATCAGATATGATGTGGGTTTTAAATGAGCCCATACATCCACTACTTGAACCCACGTCTTGTATTCACTTTTGGATTTGTCCGCTCTCACCAATAATTATTTATCGGAGATTTCTCTTAAAGTAAAGTAATAATTTGACGGGAATCCTTTGTTAGGCAGATATGTTAGAATTGAATTGTTCTGGCATATTGACGACGAAAAAAAATCACCAAAAGATAGATCATTTTCAAATAAAACAGTTTTAATTGATAACTATTACTGTGGTGGTTTATTATACTGTCACGTTTCAACAAGATTTTACAAGACGTGTGAAATCTGATTGACCATTGAAGCGTCGCAGTGTAAAAAACCACAGCAAATGTTGTCAGTTAATACTTTTTATTTCATAATGGTTCACTTTATATGTCATTCAAAGAATATGAAATTGTAAATCAGCCGTGTGTCCGCTGTCCATACAAGAAAATAGGAAGGGGCGGATGGTTAACGCGTGCTCGTTGCATCATTGGGATATCGTTGTTTCAGGTCGCCTGTCCAACCTTATGGGTTTTCTCCGGTTTCCTCTGCCAAAGACCAATCCACGCAAGCGAATTAATGATATAAAATTGAACAATACGTTAGTCCCAAATGACATTGTTTGTGTCGTGTGGGCGTTAAAACCAACTCTCTCTCTCTCTCTCTCTCTCTCTCTCTTCTCTCCCTCTCTCTCTCTCTCACACACACACAACAAAGTCTGTAAACTTAAATATAAAATTTAATACAAAATCAACAAGAGATATAACGATGAGTATTTACAAGATGACATGTTTCAATATAGTATATATATTAATAATAAGTAACATTTTGTATTTGATGTTTTCCTTTTTACATGCATGTAGCCCTGTATGAAATATGACATCATCGTTTAATTTGTTTCGGATGTTTACGTAACGCTCTGATTTCATGTTTTTTCGATGACCTTTTCCTGAACACAAAAAACACTGACATCATAACGATACAGGGAAATCTTATTGTGTCAATAAAAAGTACTATTCTATGGCAAGTTATTTAGCGTGTGAAGTACGTTTTTATACTAACAGAGAATTTATCCTTATAACGTCACGGCCTTTCTTCGATCTTTATTGTGCAAGATAACTTCCTTATCACTTGCAATAACACCAGATTCTCCAGAAATGTTGGTCCAAGTTTTAAAACTTGCATAACGAATTCTTTAAGCATTTTCTAAAGCACCCAGTTGGCGTCGGGCATTCCGCCCCGGCTGAAATTTACGGTCTACTGCATTAAAAAAAATCACACAATCTCATTTTTGTCCCGTGTTCTCCCCATGGGTGTTTTTCAAGGAATCCAGTATTTTTCTAGTAAGATTGGGTGCCTCTACTTTCTATTTACACCAAAATTGGCACACTTCTTTTGGAATTAAACACCGATAAATATTTTTATGGGAATTGTGTTGTGTTTTTCGACGACGTAAATTCCGGGTACTTCACTTTTATTGAGTAAACCATAATGGCTGGCACGACCCATGTTTCACGCTAATTATTGGGTGGACGGTGGTGCACTAACTTTAACGTCTAGCTGTTAATTTTTTTGGTGTAAATAACCTTTTAAGACTTGACCAAAAGGGTTTCTTTTTACGAATACCTAGGGCTGACACGGAAGCTTGGTGAAAGACTTCTGCTAAACCGTCGTTAGTTACAGCGGAACATTCAACGTAACTGCCCGCTCCAACTCGTCGAGCTGTCTTTTTTGCTTTATAATATGAAATGACATCGGTATTATTCGGATTTTCGTCTCTTAGATCTCGTTTAGTGCCAACGAGAATTAATGGTGTTCCGGGTTTAAATTCCTTCAGCTCTGGTATCCATCGAGACTTGACGTTTATAAACGAATCAGGATCCACCAATGAGAAACAGACTATAAATACATCCGTGTTGAAATAGGATAAAGTCCGTAGCCGGTCATAAGTTTCCTGTAATTAGAGAAGTAAACAAGATATATTAAAGAATTAACGGAGAACATCAAATAAATTACGTCATTAAAGACTATATACAAGGACCAAGTTTGAAAGAATCTATTGCTGGCCATGTAGTAGCGATCGTAATATATAATAATCTGAGAAATAATCAATAGTAATTGCAGGGGGACTGTGACACACATGATTTACACAAAAGACAAATATATCGATAAGACATCATACTCATAAACAACAAACAAACAAACAATTCTTAAAGAGTGAATGGATCCGGGGGCAGCCGTAAGCGTCCACTGCGCTGTACAGTCCCGGGTCTTAAGTAACACAGACTTCACTTTTTTCGAGTAAGGTATAATATCGTTTTATGGGTGATATGTCTTATCGCCGGGGTTTTGGGGGGATTTTTTGGGGAGGGTGGGGGTTATAAACATTGGAATTTTTAGAATGGAATTACTTTTTCCTTGAATAAGCTATTTTTATGGGTTGACCTTTAATAGATGCCTAACGGATGTGAATGTAATACATTTTACTTTAAAATACATATTTAAAGTTTAAAAACATTTTTAAAAGGCAGGGGTTTCTAGGAATACAAGATAGTCAGATTTTTCGATAATGCGAAGATCCGGCTCCTGACTGGGTGATTGAAAACAAATGCATTCAGTAGATGTGTGTGTACAGCACATTGTATGGCGTACGCCCGTCTTCATTAGCCCAGTTTAGGAGCAGAACAGTGGGAAGTTAAACCCCATTTCATTTTATTTAGTCAACTGGCGTGGTTTCGATTCCTCGGTTGTAGGGTCGTCCGTCCAACCTTGTGGGTTTATCCGCCCCCCCCCCCCCGGTTTCCTCCCACTGCTAAAGACCCCTACGCGCAAGCGATATATTGATATCAAATTGAACCATATTTTTAGTCACGAAATGAACTTGTTTGTGTCGTCGAGTGGACGTCAACTCTCTCTCTCTCTCTCTCTCCCTCTCTCCCCCTCTCTCTCTCTCTCTCTCTGGGCACGCGATAGACCCATCGACCACCAGCACCCGGTTTTGTGAGTTAACCGGTTTCTCAATACACGTTTGTGTGCACGTAAAATAACAGTTGGAATTCGAAATTGGAGTAGGCCGTAGTACCACTGTCCTGTCAAAATTTCCCGTCTTCATTATCCTTTGTTGGAGCAGTGGGGATGTTTAATTACCCAGTCTGCAATAACGCAACAAGTATCAATCTATACATATAAAGGTGTTACCTGACCAGCTGTATCAACTAAATTCAAATTTATATCTCGATCTTCCAAGTCTATCACAGCTAAAAAAAAGAAAATATATGCATTAAAATGTGAAGATTATATTTATGATTCCAGGGGCAGATCTAAAAAGCTGTTAAGCAACAATTTGTCCATTAGAACACGAATACTGGCATGACATTTTGTCTTGAGAGGTTAAGCCAAAGAATATTGATTATCTTTCACTGCCAAACTTTAATAACAGATGTAAATTTTTCCATGATTTAATGTCACAGTTAAATTTACTAAGACACAATGAAAACGCACAGCTATAAATGTAATATTGTAGCTGAAAATTGATTCTTGGGGCGGCCGCATGTTTGTAGGCTGCACATACACAAGAACTTCTCACAGAAGCCATATGGGGAGAGCTTGGGTTTAATATCCATTGACACAAACTAGGTCATATCTGGACAATATGGTTCAATTTTATTGCAATAATTCGCTTTCGTCTAGAGGTCTTTGGCACGTGGAAAACCCAAGAGGTTGAAGAGGCGACCCAACTACACTTGTCATGTATAAGAGGGGAATCAATATCAGTCTACGCCACTTGAACAAATGGCAGACCTTATGGTCTAACGCGCACCCAAACCCGGCGAATGGTTTAAAGTGTGCGCTTTAGATCATAAGGCTTGTTATTGAGTCAAGTAGTTCTAAAATGACCTAGTGTGTGTCAAGTGGGTGTTAAAGGAGCTAAATCGCTAACATTTCGGACCTAGAAATAATAATACTGTAATATGAATGTATATAAACTGATTTACTTTCAATGGTTTCCGTTTTTACTCTTGATTTCAAATCAGTTGTGTTCGGCAAAGTATGTCAGAAGTCTAAATCGAATGGAAATATCTAACGTCTGGTTATTCAAGTCGACATGAGAATATGGCGATGCCGTTTATTTTCGTGCAATGTGACTAGCCTCGGTCCTCGAGTATCTTGTTACAACTGGGGCTGGAACTCATTATGGTACACCATTCGTGTATACCAAAGATAAAATGTTTATTGTAACTTAAATATTGGAAATCAGAAGCCCATCTTTTTCCGGTAACATCACAGCATCAATGTTGATTTAAATTGACAAATAATTCGTGTTTTCAATTTTGAAGATTTTTGATGATATTGAGTTAGAGACTTAGCTACTTTAAACCCCTATAGTCTTTTAAAATGTATGTTTTATACCTCATGGATTCAACGGATTTAATGTATTTTCCGTCTGTATTCAAAATATAAATATATAACTATCGGACTTCCCATCATCCGTATTTCCCCTTTTCGGCGAATCAAAGACACCGGGACACGTGGGTCGTTTCAACACAAATTGTATATAATGATCCGGGGCCGGTTGCCCAAAGCTCTGTTATCTTTAACGATCCGTTAACTTTAACGGACATATCTTGGTAACGTGTTGTTTGTTAACTTTCCATTAAATTTACTCCAGAAAACACTATAGAATACTTTTTTTTTTATATTAGCATAAATCTGTAGTAAAAATTTGCACCACAGAATGTTCGGGGCCTTTATTCCAGGCAACATTCTTTCCCTCCGTTAAAGTTAACGGATCGTTAAAAGATAACAGAGCTTTGAGCAACCGGCCCCAGGTGTTTTACCACACGTGTATATTTATCAATTAAAACAATCCTCAATATACTAAAGGTCTGATGATAATGTTATCTCTGAAGGAGTGACAATTATATTACATGTCATGATGGTGCAATAGTTGATCTTAGTTAATTCATGTGACGCTGCATAAGGTCATTACAATCGTTGGATTTTGAAAGGGACATAGGCATAATATAGGATAACAACCCACTTTAATTCTGTTTTTTTTTAGTCTCGTGAATATGGACACATACTCTGTTCATGTTTGAACCAACATAGGCTGGTATATCACTATTTCAACAATTCGCTTGCGAGCAGGGATCTATTTGAAGCGGAGGGAGACCCAGAGTACTCACAGAATACATGTATATAGCTGAGACTATCAAATCAACGTTACCCATTGACACACGTGCGAACCCCCCACTTGCACAGAAAATATCTTGTAGAATTTAAAAGCACCCATTCTCCCCGGCTAATGAATAAAATACACCTTTAATAACATTAATCCAAATGATATTCATTCGTATTTGTTTTGTGGTACGTATGCATTTAGTTACTGTTTAAAAACAACAGTAACATCGGGCTGTCTTTTATGCAGTTAGTAGCTTCGGTGACTCAGTGAGTAAATCGCTCGCTCACTAACCAAGCGGTCTCGAGTTCGCTCCTGGTGTTGGCCGAGAAAGTTCCTCGGACATTTTCGCCGTGGTTACCCCATGTCAGTAGAAGTGCCTGTCAAGGGTGAGTGAATAATCAGTCAGGTTGTCGTCCAGTGTACATATGCACGTAAAATAACCATTGGCAGTTGATATTAGAAGTAAGGGTAGGCCGTATAGAGTGCCGCTGTCCGGGCAAAATTTCCCTCGTGCATGTCCGTCTTCGTTAGACGATTTGGCGCAGAACAGTGGGGTGTTAAAACCTCATTTCATTTCTATTTTGCTTCAGATTGTTAGAGCTTCATAAACTGTATTTCTCTCCCAAGTCAAATGTTTAGTCAGCCGTTTTGGCCTCCTATAATTTAATAATATAAATGAAAAGAAATATTGTTTCATGGGGTTTTATTTTATAAAATTCTTTAGAGTGCCGCTGTCCGGGCAAAATTTCCCTCGTGCATGTCCGTCTTCGTTAGACGATTTGGGGCAGAACAGTGGGGTGTTAAACCTCATTTCATTTCTATTTTGCTTCAGATTGTTAGAGCTTCATAAACTGTATTTCTCTCCCAAGTCAAATGTTTAGTCAGCCGTTTTGGCCTCCTATAATTTAATAATATAAATGAAAAGAAATATTGTTTCATGGGGTTTTATTTTATAAAATTCTTTAGAGTGCCGCTGTCCGGGCAAAATTTCCCTCGTGCATGTCCGTCTTCGTTAGACGATTTGGGGCAGAACAGTGGGGTGTTAAACCTCATTTCATTTCTATTTTGCTTCAGATTGTTAGAGCTTCATAAACTGTATTTCTCTCCCAAGTCAAATGTTTAGTCAGCCGTTTCATAATATAAATGAAAAGAAATATTGTTTCATGGGGTTTTATTTTATAAAATTCTTTGGTAATCCCATAGCCATACCTGAACAGCCCCCTGGGTATTTCTATTCCAGATTTTTTATATAAGACGCCATCAATATATAAGTGCTTACGGAAATGTTGTCACACTATAAATACTTAGAATACTTTTCTTGTCGAGTAGGCTATATTTATAACTCGGATTTTCCATGATATCACATTCGAAAAATTTGTCAGCATCTCTCTAAGAATTCTTTGAATGGCATTTAGTTATAATTGGAACATAATCAAGTACATGTAACACACTTTTATGGAATAACAATTACTATGGTTTATTTCACTGCGACGTTTCAACAGTGAAATAAACCATAGTAATTGTTATTTCATAAAAGTGTGTTATTTGATCTCTCCAAGAAAGCGAATCGCTTAGATATAAGCTTGCTCAGGGTTCGATAGCACGACCGTAGCCCTACATGGCAAGAAGTGGGATCGGTTCCGGCCACGGAATTCTTCACTTTTAAAAGAGCGGCAGCACAGTGTTGAAAAAAAATTAAGTAATATATCGGTCCGAAAGAGAGGACCCGGAGAAAACCTACGAGACTTGACAGGCGACCCTACTCCTTGTCACGTACAACCGGGGATTCGAAGCCACGCCAGTTGACTCAATGACAGACTTTATGATACAACGCGCGCACGATAACCATTCAGCCTACCCCCCCCCCCCAAACCCCGGTCCGAAATAACCAAGAATACTATTTCTTGTGACCCTACCTACTTTTTTGAGCGCTTAGATATTTACATATGGGCGTTGTTTAATATTACTGTAAAATGATCAAAATAGGCGTACATGTACTTGAATTTCTTTCTAGAATTTACGCTTTACTACTTTGTTGATTTTGGGTGTATGTTCAATAATATACTTGATAATGGGCGGATAAATAGCACCATGTCACTTTCCTTTAATGACCGTTTTCTAGTTAACGCACACGCCTTGCATAAAATACAGAATGAATGAATGAAATGGGGTTTAACGTCCTACGCTTAAGCACCTAACCTGGGCTAATTGAAGACGGGCATACGCCAACAGTGTGCTATGAGGGAAATTTTGCCCGGGCAGCGGCGCTACGGCCTACTCTTATATCGAATTCCAACTGCCAAGTGATCTTTTACGTGCACTCCAATTTGTACACGGGACCTCGGTTTTTCGTCCCATCCGAACGACTAGGCAGCTGTCCTTGTCAGGCCCTCCTTCTGCATCACTGACAAGGGGAAATCACGCCGGAAAATCGAGATGAACTTTCTCGGCCAATGCAGGGATCGAACACTCAACCTCCAGGCTAGCGAACCAGCGCCTTATCCACTTAGCCACCGTGATCCCCCATAAAATACAGAAGACCGTATATCATTACGCCATTTCAACACGCATACTTTTAGATAAACATTCGTGTGTAAAGGATTATACAAAGCATGTTATAACATATCTGATTTCTACAAACTCTTATCTAAAATTATAACAGTAGAAATCTAAAATAGATGTAATAAACGGATACTCATATGATACTGTATTTACTGATTATTTGACATCATATCATAAAACAGCTATTCAAACAATTTATAATATGTCAAGCACGATTTTATAATTAATAGCCAAAGCATGTCTTTTTCGGAATATTAGATGTCACTCCTGTGTATATGTTTAATATAAAGCTGAAAAACGTTAAAAGGTGGCCATATTTTCATACATTGGGTTAACTCAATATCTCATTCATTTTTCGTTGGTTTATACTCGGGCAATTAATAAACTAAATGGATAATTTCCGTCAAAACATGAACTTTGCTCTTTGTGTTAAGAATTCAGACTATAATAACGGTAGTTAATTTAATGATATAATTATCCCAAATCGATAACAATACCACCTTATATGGGATATAAAGTTCAGTGTCGCTGTTTGATTCAGTACCCGGAGAGGGGGGGGCTGAAGGCGTGGCTTCGAATTCCCGGTTGTACGTGGCAAGGAGTAGGATCGCCTGTCCAACCTCGTGGGTTTACTCCGGGTACTCCAGTTTCCTCCCACTGCTACAAACCCCTACGCGCAAGCGAATTATTGAAATAAAATTAAAACATAATTAGTCCCGAAATGACCTAGTTAAGTCGAGTGGACGTTAAACCCAATTCTCTCTCTCTCTCTCTCTCTCATCTCCGCTCTTGATTCAGTACCAAGTTATAGGATCGCTTTATGTTCTCGTTTTGCCTGGTAATCTTAGTTATGACGATTTTGCATGTAAAATTGATAGGCAAATAAATTAAGAAACACAAATCAAAGATATATTTTGGGATATCTTATCTTTGCGATCTTGATTATTACTATATGGATTAAGTCAAATAAGAACACATACACGATGTATATTATATGGTAGTTAGGGGAGGGGGCGAATGGTTAACGCCTGGGCGTTGGATAATAAGGTCTGCCATTGAGTCAAAGGACGTAGTTTCGATTTCCCGTTTGTGCGTAACAATTAGCGAATAGGGTCGCCTGTCAAACCTCGTGGGTTTTCTCCGGGTCATCCGATTCCCTCCACAGACGTATTATTGAAATAAAATTGAACCATACGTTACTCCCGAAATTACCTAGTTTGTGTGAAGTGGACGCTAAACATTTTTTCTCTATATATCATGGTAACGGATGTGTCCCACCCATGTGATAGTAACCTATATCAATTTCCATTAAAATAATCTAAACAATGTTTTGATATAGTACTCTATTTGGACTCTTACTTCGACATGTTAAGAATTTCAATTGGGCGTTGACCAAATTTGTAATCATAAATTGCTCCTTGATTAAAGAATAAATGTCCCAGTAGCTGAGCTCCAGTTACTTTATCGTGATATCTAAATGTGTTACACCGTTACACCGTAATATTAAAAAACAAGTCGAGTAATACCTAATTATGTGTTTGAAACATTTGGGGTGACAATAAAATTTAGTATGTTTTTTACACCAATAACCGTATTATAGTCTGTACATTTATAACATTATGTATGTATGAGTTTTAAAGATTGGAGATGGTTCAGTGTAAGGCTATTCTGCAATGATGCTCATCTGAATGGGTGTTATATTATTAAAGACCGGCTAAATGGTTTTCCCATGGATAGGGAAATGAAATGAAATGGGGTTTAACGTCCTACTGTTATGCACCTCACCTGGGCTAATGGTGACGGGCATACGCCATACAGTTTGCTATGAAGGAAATTTTGCCCGGGCAGCGGCGCTACGGCCTATTCTTATATCAAATTCCAACTGATAAGGGATCTTTTACGTGCACGCCAATGTGTACATGAGACCTGAGCTTTTCGTCCCTTCCGAACGACTAGACAGCTGTCCTTGTCAGGCCCTCCGTTCTGCATCACTGACAAGGGAAAACTGCGCCGAAAAATCGAGATAAACTTTATCGGTCAATGCAGGGATCTAACTCTCGACCTCCAGGCTAGCGAGGCAGCGCCTTACCCTTTTAGCCACGCCCCCCCCCCCCTGGATAGGGTCCATGGCTTTCATAACAGACATTATATTAAATGTTCCCACTGCTAAGGACCCCTACGCGCAAGCGGATTATTGAAATAAAAATGGAAAATCATACGTTAGTCCCAAAATGAGCTAGTTTGTGTCGAGTGGACGTTAAACCCCATTTCTCTCTCTCTCTCTCTCTCTCTCTCTCTATTAAATGTCGTAACACTGACCATATAATAATAGATTGAATGACGCATTTAAAAACATGTACATTTTACCGTCCTCATTTCCAGGAGTGTTAATAAATTGGGTGGACAATGTAACATATATGTTTTGTCAAGCCTGTCTAAAAAGAATCTGTACACAGCCCATTGTTAATGGATTACGATGTACTTTTACGTACACCTTTTGATCAATGTTTTCCTTAAAAGTAGGCTACATTTTTTGAAAAGATTTATCACAAAAATGCTGATTTGTGGCAAAACATCGACTCCTTTTTACTAAAAATAGAAAATCCATTTTTAATTTTCGATAATTTTGAAAAGAATGAAAATAATGTCTTTTGTGAAGAGTTTAATTTTGTCCTCGTCCAGCCATTTGTAATTTTGATTACTGTAACACGATGTCACACATACATTTTGGAATTTGATACATGGCCTACAAAGTTTAATTTGAATTTCAAATGGAACTTAGATAATAGTTTAAAACTTACCGGTATAGTTATCAAAACATGTTGGTATATATTCATCCATGAATCTACCATTTACATATTTCAGTAACATGCTAGTTTTCCCTATACCCCCATCTCCTACCACAACACATTTTAAATTCGTAGCGGAATCTGTAACTGTCATTTTGTTTTCTTTTTTCGTCTGCTTTTAACAAAGCCTTGTATTTCATAAAATAGATGAGTCGTCTGCTATACTAAACCACCGCGATCACTATAAGTAATATAAGTAAAGAATAATAGTGACGTCAATCTGAGCAATCGTATATATATTAAAATAAGCTGACTTAGTTTCCGTATTTAACTTGTTACTGCCCGGTTCTTAATTGAAGTTGAACGAAATAAAGGCTTCACATACGAGTCTACTGTTCGAGAATACCTAATATAGAGTTATTTGATTAATCCGTTGGCATGTTCAGGATGAAAACTATGTTAAATCCTCACTACATTATAAATGATTACGCCATTTGAACACAGTCAGCGGATTACAACAATAAGAATTAGATCTTTTGACCCGAATAATCATTTAAGTTGTGGTAGATTACAGATCATACTTTTGCCTTTCGGCAAAAGTGCATTGTATAAATAATTGTGTTTTAGTTTGATTGGTAATTAGCCAAATCTTTATAATCCTATTAGCACCAACAGTGATTTATAAGTAAGGAAATAATTGTTCTTTAAGAGACAGGTGTCGTGCATGACTCTTGGCGTGGTTAGTATTTCTAGAGAGAGAGAAATTGGGTTTAACGTCCACTCGACACAAACTAGGTCATTTCGAGACAAATCCACGAGGTTCGACACCACGCCAGTTGACTCAATGACAGACCTCATAATGTACAACGAGCAAGGGCTAACCATTCGGCCAACCAACCCCATTTCTAGAATACCTGTTAGAAGTTTGACATTGCGATTACCCTAAACTTCGTAGTCTTCTGCTTTAGAAATCAAGGTTCAAACCATGGTCCCCGTCACTGTGACAATGACAGGTGTCGTGGACGAGACGGGGTATGCTTGTTCTTTCTTGTTGTACTTTTTGATTTGCATATTTATGTGAAGTGTCAAATCCTATCTTCATGTCGTGAGTCATGGCCAATAACATTGGCCAGAAACAAAGTAGTTTAAAATGAGTTTCGGATATAGAGGAAATTTGTGAGAAACGATTCTCTTATTTAGAAGGTTTGAATAAAATGAAAAATGAGGACATTTCTGAGAAATAATTTAAATGAAATCAGAAACAGAAACTAATGAATGTCGTCCTGCATCTCGGATATAAAAAAATACTTTGACAAATACCCGACCTTATGACATTGCATGAAAGCAACGCCGGATTAACCATGGTGGAGGCCCTGGGGTCTGGAACATGTAGGTGGCTGATCATCGACCGCGAGCGCCGAAGGCGCAAAACCCCACAGGGGGGGGGGGCTGGGGCAGGGCCGTATGTAGGATTGTAAAAGTGGGGGACGCCAATATAATGACTGAGTGCGGAGCGGTGCGTGTGTGTACGTGGGTTGGGGTTGGGGTCTGGAAGCCCCTCTCCTCGAAAAGTTTGATAATTAGGCTGTCACAAACGCGTTTTCCACCCACTTGGAGCTGCAATCAACGTCGCTCCCGTGTGTCAATTTCGGCAGCGCTATTTCTCATTTTGATGTTAAGCACACCAAAATGAGAAACTCCTTATCCTCTAAACTAGAATTAGTCCGAAACACCATAAGGCTACGTGAATAGGGCGACCAGAACAAGAATCTCTAATCATGTCATTTGGTGGCGGTGCCCCCAAAGACCAACAAGGTCCTGTCAAATGTGCATAAGGGCGACCAAAACGAACCCTTTAATGTCATGTGGTGGGTCAGGCGCCGATCCAGAAGAGGCCCTCCGCCTATGGGGGCGGCACCCTTGTCTGGGGTCCTCCCTCAGACATTTTTGAAAACTAACGCTGCAGAAAACACGTTTTTCTGCCATTGGGTTGATATCTGAGTGGCAATTTTGTATTTTATATGGCGGCAGATTTTTTGGGAGAGGCATTTTCTCCTGGTGTCCGCACCTTGGGTCCGCGCCTGTGGTTGCGCCCGATAGCCTCCACATAAGAGATATAAGAAAGTTTGGATCAGGTGTAGGCGCCATTATAACCGACCGACTCATCAGTTTCTTGGGAGCATCACTGTGTGATCATAATCAAGTGTATTATTTTATAATTGAAAGGTTGTCAATTTTTTGGGAGGGGGCGCCTTATTTTTCTGGAAATTTTCAGAAATTGGAGGCTGGAAACATGATTTCCTGGCATTTCAGGCACTTGTGTGGAGCCATTTAGAAGTACCTCCCGCCGGGAAAAAAATAAAATTCTGCCACAAAATTAGCGCATTCTAGCTTTATTTCAGTGGACCAATCCTCGCGAGTGCTATGAAATGATGGCATTTCTAGGGGCTGGACGCAACTGAGATTTTTTGTTGGGGGCCCGGGGGCCTGTGCCCCATGGTGCCCCATCATTAATCCGGCCCTGTATTAAAGGAAATATGGTTCAAAGATATGGGCCAATAAAGAAGACGGACGTATACATACGCCATGGCGTAAATTTGCAGGGGGGGGGGGGGGGGCCCTTCCCTGTCGGATTCGGGCCCTTCCGGGATCTATCTCGGCCAACACCGGGATCTATCTCGGCCAAAACCGAGATTTACCTGGTTAGTAATTCAGTGTCTTTGTATCTGGGCCATCGTTTTTAAGAATTCCATTTTTTACTGCCCACAGTACAAATTATACATGGTAGTGATAGTATTGGGGTTAAGTGCCCTAAGCTCAAAGTCTTACACACACATAGGGACGTGCGATGGCCCATGATTTTACACGAGTGACAAATCCCGTGAGGACACAAAGCTAAATATTTATATCTGTGAGTTTGGATGGAGGCGGGCTAACTTACCGCCTTCGAGATATTTGGGGCTGTGTGGAACATGCTAAAGTCGATTTTTAGTGATACTGTTTGAGCATTATTAATATGATTATATTATTGAACACCGCACTGAAACCACCTGATTTTTTGCCATTTTTGTGAGGGGTGCGTCATTGCGTAACCCCGGACAAAGAGTTAAAAAAACGAAGAAAACTATTTTGTTTTCAAATTGATATCGTTTATGAATGCGGTCCGTTAAAACAAGTGTAATCCCTTATGATAAAGACCGCGCTATTGAAACAATCATTATCCTGTTTTATATATAAAAAAAAGCTCTGTCAAAACAAATAAATCCAGTCTTTTAGTGATAATAAATTGCCGCCCTGATGAAACCATTTATAATCCGGAGCAGTTTATGAAAACAACCAGAATCCAATGTGTTTTCTTAAAACATCTAGAATTCAGGAATTTCCTATCATGTTTTTTGTTAAAATTGCCGATCTTTTATAACAGTAAATATCAAAATCAGTTATCGGAACTTTTGTAGAAAGAAGCCCTGTATTAAACAACCAGGTGGGAATGGCTGACTCCCAACGGCACGCCGACAAAAACAAGCCTATCAAGATTTTCAAAATACAAAACTTTGCGGAATATCAATTTGATGCCACATTACATATAACAAGTTTTAAATTTCAAGAAAACTCGACCTTAAAGAGTCGATTTATTGACAAAAGTCCGACTTTGATTCTAGAGGTCGACTTTGTATACGTTTAAAGTTTTAAAATTTCACAGGGTTTTTTTTTTCTTTTATCGGACTAGATACAAACCCAACTTTCAAAACGTCCTTCATTAATATTAATAGACTATTCACCCCAATTAAAGTACTATTTATAGTAACAAAATGTGTGGGGGAGTTTATTTATAAGTTTAATTACGTTTATAATGTATCACTGACCTACTACTAAAAACACCATTCACAAAATGTGACTTTTAATGTATTTATAAGTTTAATTATTTTTATAATGTATTACTGACCTACTAATACACCATTGACAAATGTATAGCATATACCTTCCCAAATTATTCAAATGTGACTTTTAATGTATATTAAATGTCAGTATCAATGAACTTACTCAATTCATTGTTGACAGGTATAATGAATGTTGAACTGTTAAATTGGTTATTACCACCTCTATTCCTGTTGATTTACGGTATAAAACGTGAATAGTATTTTTATAGCGTAATATGGAAAGCATTCAATATATCAAAAAAAAAATAGCCCGTCTAGACTGAATAATATTAGAACGCTTATGTTCGTTGTCATTGAGGAGGGGGAGGGGGGTAGTTAGCACGTACGCGCTGTATCATCAAGCCTGTCATTGAGTCAACTATAGCTAAGCGTGGTTTTGAGTTCCAGGTTATACGTGACAGGGATAAGGTCGCCTGTCCAACCTCTTGGGTTACCTCCGGGTCCTCAGATTTCCTCCCTCTGCTAAAGACCCCTACACCCAAGCGAATTATTGAAATAAAACTGAAACCAAATGTTAGTCCCGAAATGACCTAGTCTGTGTCGGGTGGACGTTACACCCCCCTCCTCTGCCTCACTCTTTCTCTCTCGCGGGGGGGGGGGGGGGTGTTGGGTGGCTAAATGAATGGTTAGCGTGCACACGCTGTATCATAAAGTCTGTCGTTGGTGCGGAAAAGAAGGTCGTTACATTTCATTTATTCATTCTTATTTATTTACATATTTTTCGTTTTTACTCAATATCATAAGTACTAGCCTCCATGTATCTGCTGTGTATTGAGGTTTGGCTCGGTTCTTTACGCATGAGCCCGCGTCTATTTTAGCGTGAATTTTACACATATTATATTAAAGGGCCCAAACTTTTTGGATTTAGGTCAAAAATAAAGTACCGTATGCAAGTTGGCTAATGTGATGTTTTATTTATTTGACCATACTGGGGGGAAAGCTCTATACGATTTAATTATTGTTCGGAAACTAAGAGAAAGTTCTATTATTGGATAACTGTGTCGACAGTTAAACACAAAATCGGTTACATCTCAAGATCGTCTGATTATCCCACTAAACGAATCACTTAGCGAAATCAACACCTAAATCAAAGAGGTCTGTCATATCACTGTAAAAATGGTCTATAAATTGGATTTATAAATTCCATGACTTATTTTAATATATAGAAAAGGCAGTATATTTTTTTTAAATATATTATAGAGAAATACATTAATGTGGCATTATAAACTAAAAATATAAGAAATGAAAACTGTGTTGTGGTTTAAAACTCAATCGAATTTGCTCAGAGGAAATATAAATGGTTCATCCAAATGTTTGATTGAAATTTGCACATCCGCATGTAAAACATAACATACAACATATTATGTTTCTAACACCTTGTGTGTTTAGATAAGATAGTATAGTATTTCAGTGAACAGGAGGATACAAAGCGATTCCTAGAAAACTATGCAGTAAACATGTTATTTGCATTGCCAACAGATACAAGCTCGGCCAATGACATTCATTTTACTTTTATTCGTAGAATTATTTTTATCATTCACAAAAAGTCCTTTGTACAAGAAGGTTTTCTATTGGTTAAAATTGTAATTTGAGACCGCTACGTTTTTAAATAGATAACAAGATATTAATGTGATAACAGATTTGTAGCAGGAAATAAGTTTTTCCTTGGGAAGACTTTGAAACCTGATCACACTTGCTATCAATTTAGATAGGGAATTTAGGTATATAATGATCACGCAAAGAAAGTCTTGTCATTGACCATTGTTCATATGACAGATAATCGCTCACAAGAAAGTCACAAGATTGGAAGAAAAGTACGGTTAATATCCAATCATTGATCGATAGATACTGTTAATCAGTTGTTGAGAGGGGAGGTCTGTGTTGATTGGTTTGATTGACGTGCCATGTGATACAATACCGACGTGTGGCTATTATTAGAACGACACGAGGTGTTATAAGAATAGCGGGACTATTTTAGTATTTATAGGTTTAATTAGATTTTCCTCACTCATTCAATTGATTTGTAACCGCACAGTCGTTCCACCAAAATATTAAACATGAAAACCACAACGGATAGAAATACTGTTCATAGTATTGTAGTCGGGGATGAAATGGTCGGAAAGACAAGTATGGCTCATTCCAAATTAGCTCTTTCTTTCCAAGATGATTATATTCCGACAGTGTTTGAAAACTTTGAAAGTAAGTATATCACTCTTATTTTCTTTTTTAAGTCATTCATAACTAATATTCCTCACATATTGTTAATCAAATATTTGGAAAGGAGAATATCAGAATGTTTAAAAAAGTGCGACATTTTAGCAGAATTCTTGATCGTTTGTATTTAAAATTAACTAAAAGAACGAGATTTTAGATTATGACGTATAGTTTATCGCGAGTAGATACAAATGAAAAGCTTGACAACTTTTTTCATAATATCTCAAAAAATGGATTAAATATAAATGAATACGTTCTCATTCAAATGATTTTACATGTGTAGCTTCTATATTTAGAATATGAGTTTGTATAACTTTCAATCGTAGCGGAAATGTTATTATATATTATTGCCTTGAGCACTATAGTAACCACGATATGAATGAAAACCAAACAGGAACAGACACACCCATACCTATCAAAAATAGAAAGATTTATAGACATCTAAATCTATATTATTTATCTATTATTGTATTTATATATTAAGGTTTCATTCTTTTTTTGTTTTTCAGTCAAACACAAGGTTGGAGGAGAAGATTTTGTTATCAGTTTATTCGATACTGCTGGTTTGGATAATCACCGGAATCTCAGAACCTTCGCATATAATGTCTGCCATGCCATTATAATGTGTTTCTCCGTTTGCGACAAGGAATCATACAAAAACGTCATCGATGTATGGATGCCTGAAATTATTGCCGAAACTAAAGGAAAAATTCCTATCATCTTAGTGGGAACCCAAGCAGATACGAGGGGACATGTTTTTCCCGAACTAGAAATTTCAACAGAAGCCGGTTATAAATTGGCGAAACAGATCGGAGCAGATACATATATAGAATGCTCAGCCCTGACGAAGGAGGGATTAAATTTTGTTTTCAATAATGTGATTTATTCAGCATTGAAATATCGAAAGAAAAATGAAACTATATTGAAACGTATATTGGGAATTTGAAGATAGACTATTAGAGCTTTATCTGAGAAGATTAGATCTATAAACCTATACTTACCAGCACAAAATATCGTAATGGTCACTAAGTAGAGGAGACGTTGCGACCATTCCGGTTCCGTAAAACGCTGGATTTAAACTTTCCAGAACAGTAAGCTTACAGTTCAGCATGGATATTCAGAGACGACTCTGCGTAAATTGAATTTCGTCGAACCTATGGTTAAAAGAGATCGCACTAAGAAGACCGTAAATATTGTCCTCTATCAACCATTGTATGTACACTTTATGACCGGTCCGAGACAAAGTGGCCCGTATCTAAACTTTCGCGTAATTTTGATATTTTAATTAAGATGCGATGTTTTACCCAGGGAGGTAAATATGTCCTCAACCCAGATTTTACCTGTTTTAAAACGATGTTTGACCGCGTCCAGTATTGCAGTGACAAAGTGATATTTAATATGTGATATTTTTATTTATGACGTAATATAGAGATACAGTTTTATATGACATTATATTTTTGTTATGACTGTGCAATATGATGGATGTATTGTTGGGTTTTCTTTACAAAAACAAATATCACGTATTATGTGTATCCTAACGGAGATTATTATATTCAATATTTAAACCGGTGATGCCAAATTAGAAGAGGGATAAATTCGTCCAACATGTAATTTTATTACTATTTCCAGTCAACGCTATTTTATAATACTATTTTAAGAGTCACGTTAGATCGGTTTTTTTTACCTTTATTAGTTTAAATCAAGAGTAATTTATTTTATAATCTATATTTTGTTCGTGTATACATGTATTTTTCACACCAAGAATAGTGCTTTTATTATTATATTATATTTTGTAAATTGTTGATGTTGAAAATAAAGTTATAGAAAATACGAAACCATCCTGTTAATATTATGTTTAACAATTGCCATAATGTATATTTCCAATAGTATACATGTACCATCATACACCGTGGTCTTTACCCCAAGCCGTCGTCCTATTCTTTGGCTAAGTGGGTAAGGTGCCGACTCGCTAGCCTGGAGGTCGGGTGTTCGAATGAATGAATGAAATGGGGTTTAACGTCCTACGCTTAAGCACCGTACCTGGGCTAATTGAAGACGGGCATACGCCACAGTGTGCAATGAGGGAAATTTTGCCCGGGCAGCGGCGCTACGGCCTACTCTTATATCGAATTCCAACTGCCAAGGGATCTTTTACGTGCACTCCAATTTGTACACGGGACCTCGGTTTTTCGTCCCATCCGAACGACTAGGCAGCTGTCCTTGTCAGGCCCTCCTTCTGCATCACTGACAAGGGGAAATCACGCCGGAAAATCGAGATGAACTTCGGGTGTTCGATCCCTGCATTGCCCGAGAAAGTTCATTTCAATTTTCCGGCGTGGTTTCCGTTTGTCAGTGATGCAGACGGAGGGCCTGACAAGGACAACTGCACAGTCGTTCGGATGGGACGTAAAACCGAGGTCTCGTGTACACATAATTTGCGTGTATGTACATGTAAAATATCCCTCGGCAGTTGGAATTTAGTTGCTGCCCGGGCAAAATTTCCCTCATAGCACACTGTATGGCGTATGTCCATGTTCAATTAGCCCTGGTTAGGTGCAGAAGCGTAGGACGTTAAACCACATTTCATTCATTCATTCATTCGTCCCACACCACTGACAAGGGGACACCGTGCTGGACAATTCCGAGGGAATTTACCGACCGAATACGAGATCTTCTGGTCAGTGAGCCAGTGTCCTACCAACTGAGCCACCGCGGTTCCCCCAAATCGATATTCATAGTCACACCATATAGACATAAATTGCAAAATGATTATAAGACCTAAAATCATATCCTTAAGCGTAAATCACTGTTTCGACCATTCCCACAAGAGGTCGCGCTCTCCATTCACCGTCTTACCGACCAGGGGCTTGACTGCCCTGGGTCTGGCACAATAAAGGACCTCTATATTCTAAGGTGACGAGAGGAGTATCTCCCCTTTTGAAAAACGCTTACTGTAAATGGTAAAATGTTTATTTTGTCTTAAATATTGGAATTAAGAGGTATGATCACGGTATGATCACAACATCAATGTTGATTTAAATTGGCATATGTCAAAGATTTTCGATGATATTTAGTTGACTTAGGGTCATCAAATTCGAATAAAAATTGTGACTTCTAGACGGTCCACAACCTTTGTATTATATGTATAGAGGGGACACAGCCTTGGTATTACATACTTTTATAATATTTGAGCACTAACTTCATGGTTTAACAAGGAAACTTTTTTTTTTAATCATATAAAAACTGTGACGTCTAGAAGTTCCACAAACTAAGAATACGAATTTCCATACAATTAGGGGCCATAATCCATGAAGTTATAGTCAGATATGCGCGAATATAGAAAGGAACCGAGATCTCTGGGTTATAAACATTTTAAATTTCAGCAAAATCGGACAAAAAGTGTGTCCCCTTCAGAGGGTCCACAAGCTAAACACGTGATTTTTCGTACAATCGGGGTCCATACTTCCAATTGTTGAAGCATTGTTTAAGCATCTATCATAGCAATGATGTCTGTGATAAAATAATATTTGGAACATGTTTAACCAGTTCCATCACGATAATGACTGGCACCAGCACTGTCCTTTAAGAGTCATAAGGTCGGATATGAGCGAATACTTGAAATAACCGAGATCTTTAGGTGATAAACCTATATTTCAAGTTTCGTCAAAATCAAATAAGTGAACGGGGCGACGTTAAAACGTCCATATGAAAATTGTGGCGCATAACAAATAATGTGTAACAATCTTATCAATTCATCAAAAACAACGTAAATTCAAATCTAAAAGGCCCCAAACTACGTGAGACCATTAACTTCAATTAGCCCCCCCCCCTTTCAGCTAACCCCTGCGTACACGTATCCTGCACAATGACTTATTTTTAGGAAAGGAACATCCTCCTCGCAGTGTTCCGTTATTGTCACTAATTATGACTGGTCAGTGGTCCTATTACCGACCAATCACTGACTTCGTTACAAAGGTATTACCTTTAAAACAGGACGTTTAATTAGGGCAACTGTGTTTACATAACGTTACGTCATGGCTGCACGTTTTTTATGCTATATTATCCAGCGCATAGCAGGATATTGCAGTAAAACTAATTGCGCAGCTCGTTAAATTCCGATCTTCATAAAGTTAAATTGATTAATAGCCCTCAGTGTAATTGTGGACATCCAAACGAAAACGCAAACCATTTTCTTTTACAGTGTAACCTTTATAATAGTGAAAGAGCAAAATTAATTGAATCCTTGACCATTTTTCCCAGGATTAATGTCCACACCCTATTGTGGGGAGACAGCTATTTAACCATCCACCAAAACAACTCATTGTTCGAAAAAGTGTGTACATATATCAAAGCAACTAAACGTTTTAATATGGCGGGGGAAAGCGGCAAAAACCTAATGTTATGTAGAAATGTCTAATTCAAAACACACATGTAATATAATGCCATACCAAATACCTAAAACGTTTAATGCAAAAAAACAAAATACAAGAAACCTCTAATACAAAATACCTCATATACGTCTAATGCAAAAGACAAACTACAAGAAACCTCTAATACAAAATACATATAACATCTTATGCACAATTGATTTTACAATCTGAAACATCTACCATAAGCATTAGATGACATATCTCGTTGGTATTACTTACGTTTCTCCACTGAAATATCTTTATTTAGGTCAATGTCAAGGTCACCGAACACAATTTGGCGAGCTATTCGGCTAGCGAGCTATTCGATCAATCCAGCTGGCAACCTATTGGTAGGCAACCTATTCAGAATAAATTCAAAGGTCGCCCAAACTCATCTATTTTTATCAACCAATAAAATCCATCGTAACGTCTATCAAACGAAAGTAGAATATATTGTTATTTTAAAGTGAAAGAACGTTAATATTCCGAATCAAAATTCGGGTCATCGTACAAAATTATGAGCATCAAGCTATAGGCCTATATATTCTGAAAGGTAATTGAATAATCGTACACAATTCTGAGCATCTAGCTATAAATATTCTGAAAGGTAATTGAATAAGCTTTTCAAATCTTAGCAGTAAAAGTTGGCACAATCATATTAAAGGGGTGCGCGCTTATCGAAAACATAGCCAATTTTTCAATATTCTAACTGTAAAGAACGGTAATGTTCCGAGTCGAAATTCGGACCATCGTACAAAATTCAGAGCACCTGGCTGTATATATTGTAAAAGGTGATTCAATAAGCTTTCCAAATATTATTAGTAAAAGTTGGCACAATCATATAAAAGGGGTGCGCTCTCATCCTAAACATTGCCATTTTTTCAGAATATTTATAGCTAGATGCTCAGAATTGTGTACGATGGTCTGAATTCGGACTTTTAAAAAATTACCGGCATATCGTTAGTTACAATTAGAATAATGAACAAATTGGCTATTTTTAGGATGAGAGCGCACCCCTTTAATACGATTATGCTAACTTTTACTAATAATATTTGGAAAGCTTATTCAGAATATATATAGCTTGATGCTCAGAATTTTGTACGATGACCCGAATTTTGATTCGGAATATTAACGTTCTTTCACTTTAAAATAACAATATATTCTACTTTCGTTTGATAGACGTTACGATGGATTTTATTGGTTGATAAAAATAGATGAGTTTGGGCGACCTTTGAATTTATTCTGAATAATTTTCCAACGAATAGGTTGCCAGCTGGATTGATCGAATAGCTCGCTAGCAGAATAGCTCGCCAAATTGTGTTCGGTGACCTTGACATTGACCTAAATAAAGATATTTCAGTGGAGAAACGTAAGTAATACCAACGAGATATGTCATCTAATGCTTATGGTAGATGTTTCAGATTGTAAAATCAATTGTGCATAAGAGGTTAAATGTATTTTGTATTAGAGGTTTCTTGTATTTTGTCTTTTGCATTAGACGTATGAGGTATTTTGTATTAGATGTTTCTTGTATTTGTTTTTTTGCATTAGACGTTTTAGGTATTTGGTATGGCCTTATGTTACATGTGTGTTTTGAATTAGACATTTCTACATAACATTAGGTTTTTGCCGCTTTCCCCCGCCATATTTTAAATGTTGTTTGTAAGCTATGTTCATTTGCACCCTGTTTATTTCTGTTTGTTTGTTTATATGTCTGTTATTTATTATGTATATTATGTATATTAGATCTATATTTTTTTCATCTAACAATTCTTCAAGTATAACTGAACTATTATATTTATACAATTTCTAAATATGGAAAGGACGTTTGTAAGTTTTAATAACTTTTGTCCAATCTAATTGTATCACGAATTATTTTTGTTGATGCAATAAAATATGTTTAAACTCAACGAGGCTATCGGTATTGACGTACAGTAAACACTATACTGTATGGTAACGAACAGACTTTCAACGTTTTTAATACCTTAAATCTTTGTCCAAAATATTAAGGAAGACCCAAGATTAAACGACGGACTGTCATGTTACTGTACGTAAGTGGTAGATTTGATTGAATGGAAAGAATAGACACATTCCCGCGTAAGTTCAAGAAACAGACGCCATTCCAGCAATGGCCAGAGAGGGATTTCTCGGGCCGTTGCTTCAGGAATATGGGAAAGGAATGGCGTTTAAATGATATGGGGTTGGAATAAAACATAATTATGCCACATAAAGCCATATTGTGTTGCATATAACCACATGCTCGGTGTCAGGGATGATTTTAAATGCACGCGAACGACTATTGGGCGTCTCTTTCCTTGCTAGACTCCCCCTTCCTTGCCAGACTAGGACTACCCGTCCCGAATTTCCAAAAAGGGAAACTATAATGGGCTGGATTAGAGACGCTCGTCACCCGACACCGGGGTGATAATATGGACCATAAGTGAACGAGCGCTATACTCAATGGACCAGTGTAAAATAATAATTTTAAACTTGACTGTAATACAGAGGTGTTCATATTAAATTGCCTTTGAGATCGTCAGATGGTTGAGGTAAGGCCACACAAATTTTATTTTCTGTTCTTCTGGAACACATGTAAAAATCCCTTGTTGGTTGTACTGTTTAAAAGCTTTAGGTTCATTTTTTTTAATATTTGAAATTCTGAACAAACGTCTTTTTTTAAGTGTCTATAAATCAAATTGGCCTGGCGTATATAATATATGATTTTAAAAAAAGATTTAGTGAATTCGCATGCGAAAAATGCGATTCTAGTAAGTCAGTTTTGGGATTTTCGATAATCAGCGCCTGGCATGATATTAAATTTAAGATACTGATAACGTATATTCCCGGACTCCTGTTGTTGTTTACCTTATTAGTCGAGGGATCACGGTGGCTAAGTGGATAAGGCGCTGGTTCGCTAGCCTGGAGGTTGAGTGTTCGATCCCTGCATTGACCGAGAAAGTTCATCTCGATTTTCCGGCGTGATTTCCCCTTGTCAGTGATGCAGAAGGAGGGCCTGACAAGGACAGCTGCCTAGTCGTTCGGATGGGACGAAAAACCGAGGCAGTTGGAATTCGATATAAGAGTAGGCCGTAGCGCCGCTGCCCGGGCAAAATTTCCCTCATTGCACACTGTGGCGTATGCCCGTCTTCAATTAGCCCAGGTACGGTGCTTAAGCGTAGGACGTTAAACCCCATTTCATTCATTCATTCATTCTTATTAGTCGATTACATGTTTACTTATAGATCGTCAAGGTTACATTCAACGACAGAACACCGATATTAGAACAATACAATTTTGTTTTGATCGAGATTAGTTATATTGTGCCGGATGCAAATATTATTGAGACAAAATGTCGATATGACATGAAATACGTTTATTTCATGTTACTTCATCAAAATCTATTGCATCTTAATTAATCCTTTTAACTGCTGTAAATGTTACCCGCCAGCACTTACAGTCACAAATAACAGCCTAATGAGAACTGTGGATGATCTTATTTCGTCTAGACGTGGGATTAACGTACTGCAAAGGAAGACCAACATTTATCAAGATACGCCACAGCCTTGCCACGGGCTATCAATCGGGTAAAAACTCGAAAAGCTTTTCCAGAGAAATGCCATAAAAGTGTTCTTAATACAGATTTATTGGAAGGCATGTCACTTAGGGATAGTAATTTGGCATATATCAATAATATCTGTCTACCCTTAGAATGACCTCATCGTCCTCATCATAAGCGTGAATTATGAAGTTTAACCCCGTAAGCATTATAAGCCATAACGTTTCGAATAGCCTCGTTATAACTATCCATTATTATACAAATTGGAATAATTGTGTTCAAACATACTGATAAACTCTAAAATCGGATTTAATAAAACAAAAATGGAATTTAATCTGCATTTTAGAATTTACTTCCAAGATCAAATGCCGTTGTCGTCATAGGCTAAATATCGACAAAATTAATGTACCCTGGGCAATACAATGTATGGTCGGTTAGAATTTGCCGATTCAATACATTTTTCTTCACAAGAAAGCTCAACACAAACAATTACAAGGCTTTATAATGGCATTGATATAAAAATATGACTTATAATTCCTGAAATATAATATACTGGCGTCTGACACAGGGTTTAAAGTCTAGCAAAAAAAAGTATCTTAATTTGAAATTAAGAAACCCATAGGAACACACACACACACGCCAGATTTATTGACAGCACAACACAAAATAAAGCGTGCGCTAAAGATATTCCGGTCAAGCCTGAACTGATACTATATAGACATTCCTTGGACCGGCACTAGCCCATTTAGCCACGGTTGTGTGTGTAGGACGCTGGCTCGCTAGCCTGTGGTCGGTCGACTGTTAGATACCTCCATTGTCCAAGAAATTACATCGGGATTTTCCAACCTGGCTCCCCCTTGCCATTGGTGCAGGACGGAGGGACTTACAATGATTGTTGTCTAGTCGTTCGGATGTTAAGAAAAACTAAGGTTCCGTGTATACATTGGCGTGCACGTAAAATATTCCGTGGCAGTTGGAATTCGATATAGAGTAGTCCATAGTTCCGCTGCCTGGGCAAAAATCCGCCCATAGCAAACTGTATGGCGTATGCCCGTTTTCATTAGCCCAGCCGGGATAGAGCAATAGGACGTTAAACCCCATTCCATTTTCATTTCAGTGAGTCTAGGACGACACCCGTAGAAAGTGTGAAAATTTTGAACTATTGGTGTGCTATGTGAACACATTGAGATGTGTAAGGTGTCTTTATTTAATATTATAATATAGGACACCACGCCAGAGAGAGAGAGAGAGGAGAGAGAGAGAGAGAGAGAGAGAGAGAGAGAGATGTTAACGTCCACTCGACATTGATTATAAGGCAAAGGCAGCTACGTCAAAAAGCAGAACAAGTGAGGTGGCACCAGACAGATCTGATGATTTATTTATGACTTGTATTCGAAATATATGGCAATAAAATTATAATGGGTTGGAATTGTTCACATGATTTAAACGATAACATAATATTGGATCAGTCAGTCAAAGAGAGGCAACTCCTAAACTTAATTAATAGGCTATTACTATAGGAGCCCATAGATAGTTTATGAGCAGTATACTCATGTCTACAAATCTTCAGAATTATTCAAAACTCAAATATAGACCAGATTCGAATGAATCATTGATTTGAATTCTCCCCGTATCTCAGATCATATTTATTTAAAATCTCGGAAGCTTTAAATCTATTTGACAGTCGAGATAGCTCCACAAAAAGAAAACCGATCGAGCCTAAAACATGCGCATCATACCATAAGATATACTAATTCTGGAGACAGAGAGAGACAGAGAGAAGTGGGGTTTAACGTCTACTTAAAGGAGCTAAATCGCTAACATTTGTGATCCAGAAATTGACAAAAGTGGGTCGAAACTCATATAATTCTGTAATATGAATGTATATAAACTGATTTACATTAAATGCTTTCCGTTTTAGTACAATTTCAAATCAGTTATGTTCGGCGAAACAAGCCATTCAGTCTCAACCCAGTGCATTTTTTTTAGCGCCTGGTTATTCCAGTCCACATATGCAGTGTGATACAGTGCAATGTGTCTAGCCTCGTCCCTCGAGTCTCTCAATAAAACTAGGACCGGAGCGCAACATGGTACACGATTCGTGTACCAATGTTAGAAAAATTATTTTATCTTAAATATCGGATACCAGAAGCTCATCTTTTCCTGGTAAGTTTACATCATCAATGTTGATTTAAATTGACCAATAATTCGTGTTTTCGATGTCGAAGATTTTGGAGGATTTTGAGTTACGGACTTAGGTCCTTTAAGACAAACTAGGTCATTTTGGGACTAACATATATGGTTTAATTTTATTTCAATAATTCGCTTTCGCGTAGGGGTCTTTAGCAGTAGGGGGAAACGTGAGGACACAGAGAAAACCCATGAGGTTGGACAGGCGACCAAACTCCTTGTCACGTACAACCGAGGATTCGAACCCAAGCCAGTTGACTCAATGACAGGCTTTATGATACAGCACGCACTACCATTTGGCCATCCAGCCCCCCCCCCCCCTAATTCTGGAAGGTGGCCATCTATGATTATGTCCATAAAATACTGGTCATGAATTTTACCGAACGGTATAAAAAAACGAGTTGCCGTAATAAACCGATTATTTCGTTATTAATATATCATTACCCCATCATGGAATGGGTGCACCTTAGTTAATTCATTATACCAGCATGTGCACTACCGCTTCGATGTGCGCCTTATATTTTGCGTACGTACATCATTATGCACCCTCCGGCCTCCATAAATAATGCTGAATTCATTTGGCTATTCTTGCTTTATACCGTTGTTATCGTCTCATTTGTAAACATGTAACAGTGCACCGTGAATCATGTCTTCCACGATTTAAAGGTGCACAGAGATTACTGACCTGCTGACTGAACTACATTATGAAAAACAAAACAAACACACGTGTTTTATCTAATTATAGAAATGTAGGACACTTCCGGCTCTTTGCCGTGGCATTTTGGGAAGGCAGCTTACTTCAGGCTTGAAAGTAGGCCTATTTTGTTGATAATATTTTGCATAATTCAGAAATATGGAGGAAGCCTCTGGAAGTGCAAAATCCACAGAAGAGGATAAAACAGTTACACTGGAGCTTAAAAATGGTAAAGAATTCTCAGTGCACCTGATCGAGCGCAATGCTGCAAACGCAATAAACACCGTCTGCTTCAACAACTTGGTTTATCATTGATTGCACTGTCACACTGTCGTACAGTGTGTGACACTATTATATATCGAGTTAGAGAAACAGTGTCATGATATAAAGACATAATAACGGGGCTTGATCTGCATGTACACAAAATCCGTCCTGTTTATCTATAACACAAACATAAGCAATTGGGAGCTATTACAAACAGAAATATGGAACCTGAAGTACCGTACTGCAGATGTCAAAATGATTTGACTATAAAAAATTTAAAAAAACATCAACAATTATATATAATTCTTGGCATAATTCAAATCATGATTATCTTCGACTTCGGAGGAAAGGTGCACTGTATTATAACAGTAGGGTAGTAATAAATAAGCTCCACCTTCAACCTTATTGTCTTTGGTTTACCAGCTAATTATATTAATGCCTTAGTTTAAATGGGGGTTCATCTGTTGAACTAGAAACTGTACGATATTGAAACTGTGTTGTTTTTATAAGGCTGATGTTATATTTTCAGTAATACTGGCACTTTTATCTGATGTCATACTCATTGTTAATTTTAGTTACTATACATTCAATTTCTAATGAAAGCTTTTTTAAATATTGAATTGAATGCTGACGTCGACAACACCAATTGTTTTACATTTTCATATTTTGTTCACATATGATAATTTTTGTGTAAAACTCAAATTCAAAGTAGCCTACCAGTACTCATCACCAAGCAATGGTCACTTGGTCAAACTAAACATACGCCAAACATATATATTCTTCGTCGACCTTCGTACTTTGAAAATGTCTATATTTTTGTGCCTATTCATTCCTTATATGCTTTCAGCATTTCAAGCAAATGTGTCTTTAGCATTAGAAAGTTATATGGTGTTATAATATAACTACAGTAATATGGAGTTAAGGCCTTATAATTCCTACAATTATAAGTTTATTGACTCTATAAGTAATTGGGGAACCATAATAATAAAATCTTTTATTTTTATAGGTCATGATCTAGCTTATTCAGGCATCCAGTTAGCATACTGCTCGTAAATAGTCAAAATGTATTAGCCAAATGAAAATCTGATTAAAATATAGATATATATTTCATTTTGTTTCTTTATATACTTTTGATGACTCGGGATTGGCTCCACAACATGAAGATCTGCCAGGTTGTAATGGAGGTCGCATCAGGGGTCATACAAGTGCATTTTTACATTATGACATAGGGTAATTCGAAGCGCCTGTTAAATGTAAATATAACCAGACTTCAACAAATGGATAAGCAAGTTGATTGTCGATATTGACATATTTTTCTTTACCGGTTTATTTTTCCTGATTATTTTCTTTGGGGTGAGTCATTTTAGACATTGATGAGAGCTATAAAAAGCTCACCTCGACTGATATCCAGGTGCGTCCAGGAGAGCGAGAGCGATTGCTCTCCTCTTACGTGAAGGCCTGCCAAATGAGAGTGTTTTGAAATTTTGCAATATGCACAAAATAATATAATCACTATTATATACATCTACACTTCATCAGCTAGTCTGTCAACTTTTACAGACTATAGTTCTAGTTTGTTTTGTTGTTTTTTTCAAAAATAACAAATTGCTAATTTCGTCATAAGGATGATTTCTATCAAAATTTAATATTTTGTTTACCAATTTTTGGAGTTATTTCCCAATTTAGGTCTAGACTAGATGTATAACATAGTTTCTGAGGGAGAGAGATAAATGGAGTTTAAGGTCCACTTGACACAGATTAGATCATTTCTTGACTAACAGACCATTTGATCTAACCTGCACACGTTAACCATTTGGTCACACACACACAGACACTCCCTGATCTTGTGAATGTGATACAGGACAAAGTTCTGTATTGATTTTTAAAAATAATGTGGTGAGATTTTGCGTAGTTAAGACTTCTGAAACTTATGAATGCATCCAGGACAAAGTTCTCAGCGATAGTATCAGTAATGTATACTTTATACCAATTACACTAGTATTAGCATACTCCCCGCATTGTTTCGTTTGGATTATAGCATATTGTAGTAACGTAAGCAAACTTCCCATTGCAAATTATGACTGGTGAATAGTCCGAGTAACAGCCAATAGCTAACTGCATTACAATATGATTACGCTTTTAAAAAAGCTCCAAATTGAACCAAATATGTTTACATAAAGTTATGTCATGACTCAAAATTTTATGATGCCCAATTAACCAGTGCATTGCAGAAAAACTCATTGCATGAAAAACAGAGCTTCATGTGTCAACACGAATACAATGTAAACAATACTCTATGGTGGCGAACAAGACTTTCACCGTTTTTATCCCTTAAATGACTGTCCATTGTTTTAGGGAAGACCCCAGATTTAGCAAAGAGCTGTCATGTTGCTGTACTTTGGATAGATTTGATTGAACTAGAAGAATAGACAAACTCCCTCAAAACTTCAAGTATCAGAAGCCAATCAAGCAATGGGCAGAGGGGGATTTTTTGGTCCATTGCTTCAGGAATATGTAGTACTTCTACAGACATTGATCTAGATAAAGATGAAAACCTTAAGACTTCCATGTTTCAATGGGCTATTATTATTGGGACATTGACAGATCACAGCATCTGCATGTATATAGAGGGGGGTTTGGATGGCCTAGTGGTCTAGAGTGCCGCGTTTTGCCACCTCTGGCTTACGGCTGTGGTTTCGAGCCCTGGTGTGAGCGTATGTGGCATGGAGATAGAAGCGCCTTCTCAACCTCCTTGGTTTCCTCCGGGCACTCCGGTTTCCGCCCACTGCTAAAGACCCCTACGCGCAAGCGAATTATTGAAATAAAATTAAACCATATGTTAGTCCCGAAATGACCTAGTTGTGTCGAGTGGACGTTAAACCCTATTGCTCTCTCTCTTTCGCTTGTATAATGGATCATTAGAAACAGCTGTGGTATCTGGCAATATCCTTTAAACATTACTTTGTAATGAAAAGAAACAAATATTATAGATTTTTATTTTTATATTTCAGTGAATCTCACTGGTAAAGAAGATAAAGTTGGGATGGAAGATTTTGAATTATTGAAAGTGTTAGGGACAGGAGCTTATGGAAAAGTGTTTCTTGTCCGAAAATATGACGGAGCAGATCAAGGAAAATTATATGCCATGAAAGTTTTGAAAAAAGCCAGTATAGTTCAAAAAACAAAAACTACAGAACACACAAAAACAGAAAGACAAGTTTTAGAAGCAATAAGAGAATCACCTTTTTTAGTGACACTTCATTATGCATTCCAGACAGATGCTAAATTACATCTTATATTAGGTAAAGCATAATACAATGAGAAATCCATTGCTCAATACATATTGTTGAATTTCTAAGAGGAATATCAGCTCTGTTCACTGTTACGAAGATGACGAATTAAAAATTTATCAACATTCAGCATCTCCTGCAGACGACATGATATGATTGAAAGTCAGCCCCCTCTGTAATCTATGTTACAATCTTTTGATGGGCCTCTTTTTAATCCAATTGAATCCAAACCAGGAAAATAACAGCAGTTGTTATTTGATTTTGAGTACATATTTACTTCAAATTAAGTTGTGAGAAATCTGATATTTTCTAAAAGGTGCAAGTGATGTACAGAGACTTTAAGATTATGACGGAAGTCCAAACCTAAAGAAATGAGTGTCTTGGTATTATCTTTTAATGACTATCAATATTCAATAACAGGTTGTTTCATATCTAATGTTTACCGATTTCATTGTTTTAATTATCGTAATTAAGTTTTATGTGGAAAATGATGACAAAAATATCGCTGCACAATGGACCTGACATTACAGTTATGTTTTACTGTATTAGATTTCTTTTCTATTTACTAATGTCAAATAGAGAAAATGAAGACAACATCTGCTATATATAGCCATTATTGTAAAATGATATAAATATAAGTGCAGAAAACTTTTCGGGGGTCAATTCCACCTTTTTTAATGATTTCCATATTTGTTGCAGATTATGTTAGTGGAGGGGAAATGTTTACACATCTATATCAAAGAGAAAGATTTAATGAAAATGATGTGAAAATATATATAGGAGAAATTGTACTTGCATTAGAAACACTTCATAAGGTAAGCAATTCACTGAATTGTCTTGTACCATATGTTTTAAAACATGACTTCTTTGATTTGAGAGAAGTATGTGTTGATATATTTTATAAGTTCTGTAACTTTCTGTGTTTAAAGCTCCAATGTGCCAAAGAGACAATAGCATTTCTTCTTCTTCTTAAAGTGCACATAAGATGGATGTGGGAACTTTTCATTAGGTGTAGCCAATGGTTACTGTATCAACGCTACGGCAAGTTCTCACCAATCTGATTGAAATTATTTCAGCTGTCTTCAATCAAAGTCTTAAAAAATAGACCTCCCGTAAAACAACTTTGCCAATTAATAAAACATTTGACTACGGAATAATTTGTTTTGTAATTCATTTTAAGATCCAATTTAGAATTTGTTTCATAATGTACGGTCGTACTCGTATCATACAAGTCAAACATGATTGAAAAGCAATTTGTAAATGTCCACCCATTATTATCATTTGGCGCCTTTCTTTCTGCATACAGATTTGACTTCATTACTCTAAAATAGACCATAAAAATGAAATATACGGTAAAAATGTCTCAATATACGTTAGAATTAACAGTACAAACAAATTTTGTTGGTATCTAAATTAAATAACAGATTGAGAAGAGTCATCTAACTATCTTTATGTATTGATAATAATATGGCAAGTGTGGTGTCGATAATATCTGTCATTAATAAATCAATCTGACTAAAGATATACAGACTTAGGTTCAACAATTAATATACATCTCGGTGTTAGTGGGTTTAAAAAATGCTGATTAGGTAGTTAGCTTTTTTACGCCAGCCTGATCAAAGACATCACTCTAGGTGGAACGTGTGCGTAGTACCCCACGAATGAACTATTGGTAGAATCGTACACACACACACACATTAATTGTACAAGATAGTTAAGTGTTACTCATCAGTTATTTATAATTATTATTCAGCTAATAAGTATTGCTCACCTGTGTTTGTAATCAAGTAGCTTCGTATTATTTGTTGATTGGCATTTAAACAACTTTTAATTGACTTAATATGAAATATGAATATAAATTATTTGAGGGATAAACTTTTGTGATACGATTAGGTTATAATGTCTAACATCGTTAATCCTCTTTATAATAAAAGTATTTTACAATTGCATGGACAGTTTTATCACTCACCAAATGGCATCAGGATCTCCACGTCCATGAACAGAAACTCATGCAATTTTCGCGCCAGTTACTACGCAGTTCGCCCATAGTGCATGGAACTGTACATGTAATAAGATTCCCAGCTTTGATTAGCTGAGAAATGAGGGCTATCTATGCATGGTCATCTAAAAATTCCGTATTCGCTGTGAATTTCAAACAGGAGTTTTGCGGGTCCGTAGCCACGACATATTTGGACTAATTTGGAGAGGTTCAGGATGTGGCTCTAAAATATTCCAATCACAAATGTCTAATCTATAATAACAACGCAAGACGATAATTCAGTGAATATGATTATGCTTTGATGTATATTATTGATATAATTTCTGTTTGGTATAATATATCGTGATATAAAAAATGCTTTAATATGTATATTATTGATATAATTTCAGCTTGGTATAATATATCGTGATATAAAGTTAGAGAATATATTACTAGATGACGAAGGACACATTGTTTTAACAGATTTTGGTTTAAGTAAAGAATTTTTACCCAGTGATGATGTGAGTAACATATAAAAGAAACTATTCCAAGACTTTAATAGTGTGTGCAGGAGGACTGCACTACACACAAACAAGACTGATAACACAAGCCTGTTGACAAGGCCCCAAGATCCATTCACTTGATTTGATATTTGTTTATTTTGTGCAATATCTATTTTCTGTCTTATCCCCAGGTTTATCTTGAAGATTTTTGTTTTGCGTGTAGTATGGTCCTCTTGCACTTACTAATAGATATTGCAGGAAAAAAAAACACAACTATTAAATCACTTAGTAATAAATCCAAGGGCCAGATGGATGTACAGTCCTGGGACTGTAATGATTTTCTCTTCAAAATTAACAATAGATCAATGAATGATGCAATAGAAATAATGCTACCGGTCTCGATTGTGGTTGCTCTTGAATTAGGTAGAATGACAAAAAATTTAACAGTAATAAAGGGCAGTGAGATATGTAGATTATGTAGATTATTTCACACTTTTCACTCTTCATCTGGGGGTTGGGACTGCCTAGTGGTCTAGAGTGCCGTGCTTCGACCTCTAGCTGGCGAGTCACCTCTGATTTGCAGCTGTTGTTTTGAGCCCTAGTGTGAGCGTATGTGACATGGAGATAGGGGCGCCTTCTCAACCTCGTGGGTTTCCTCCGGGCAATCCAGTTTCCTTCCACTGCTAAAGACCCATACGCGCAAGCGAATTATTGAAATAAAAATTGAAAACCATATGCTAGTCCCAAAATGACCTAGTTTGTGTCAAGACGAGGTTAAACCCCATTTCTCTCTCTCTCTCTCTCTCTCTCTCTCTCTCACTCTTAGTCTCCTGAACCACAGGATGGATTTCAACCAAATATTACTTGGGTTTTGCTGATTCAGATTGGTTCAGAAGTTTTCTTTTTACCGCTTGGGCCTTGCACTTCATATTGCAGGACTATTTTCCATTAATAAATGTGCATACAAATGTGTTTAATTAAAATTAAATTGCTTGGTGACACAGGCCAGTGTAGACAATTTTCTGTATGACTGAAAATTATTAGTATGTTCATAGTACATGTACTTTATAGCCTATCCGAAATACGAATGACAATTAAGCCCAGATTGACTCAGATCATGTAATAAAATTCTTTTGTTTAATGATTATTTTATTGTAGACTCATAGAGCTTATAGTTTTTGTGGTACTATAGAATATATGGCACCTGAAGTTGTCAAAGGTGGAGCTACAGGACATACTTTTGTAAGTTGAATACAGTACTTTTTTGATATCAAAGATCAATGTTGAAAAGACACTTTGGAAGACAATAGTCTGTATAGCAAGAATAACATCTTAATATAACTAGAGCATCTCAGCCAGTTTCACAGCAACCCAGTTTCCCCCACCCCCTCCAGTAGGATTATTGTAGAAAACATTGTATAGCTGTGTCAAGAAAAGTTTTACCCTTGTGGGACCATAAGAAAATCTGTTTAAAACAACAGATCCAATTTCGTTTCGTTTTTATAGTTCAAAATTTTGTTTTTACTTTGATCTAGAAGAGTTGTTATTTAAATTGTGTTCTGCTTGAAATGAGGGGTCAGCCAATCAAATGGTCTTTCAAATCGAGTGTTTTTGCATGAAACTGTGAGTAGACATTAGCAGCGATAGAAATCAACACAAAACAAAAGTAGATAAAAAAAAACATGTCTGTCGCTAATTAGTTAATCAAATGACTGATGTTATTGGGTCAAATGTCGCTTGCTTTGTATCTGACTTCATAGAACGTGAACTCCTACTGTAACTTATTAGATCTACATGTAGTGTAGGCCATCGAAAGTATAAAAATAAAAAACAAAATGTAGACCTATATTTTAATTAGATTGACCATAAGAGTAATGATCTCCTATGTAACAGGCAGATCTGAATACCACCTTTCTATTTAGCAGACCATGTCATCAATCCCATGCCTAACATAAGAAAGCCAGATAGGCTGCAATGTTTGAATCCAAATAGTCTGACAATAATAACTTGATGCGGTACAATGTATATGGTAACCTTGCTTAATTCTTCAGGTGAACTGTTTTCTAATCTTGATAGTAGTTTTTCTTTTTATAAACTGTACCATTATTAATTTGTTTAATTGCATCTTAATCTTTTAGGCTGTAGATTGGTGGTCACTTGGAGTTTTAACATATGAATTATTAACTGGTGCCTCTCCCTTTACTGTAGATGGCGAGAAAAATACACAGTCCGAGATCTCCAGGTTATTGTAATACTTTTATTTTGTGTTATTTAAATGTTAATTTTAGGTTGGAAATGTCAAAATATCTTAGAATTTATCATAATATAATATCCATAATAAACTCATACATTTATGGTTAGACTTACTTTTTGGGGTCTGTCTATGAATTATTTTTGATGTTTTTAAAAAGAGAAAAGGTCCATGTTTGTTTGTTTTTTTTAAACAATATTTTATTCAGGTTGTCTGAATGGGATTGGGGAACAGGCTTAGCCTATGTAAAACCCCTCTGTTTGTTGCGGGGGTTATGGAACCAGACTGATGACTAAATCATCTTGGGAAGAACCTTCAGGAATTTTCAAGCCCAATTCTTACTTGAGGTGTTGGTAGAAGAAAAAAATATCTAGGCAAAATTCTCCATAATGACCCAGTAATTAAAATTAACAGAATGGCTAAAGTGTGCCATTACAAGACATTAAACACCATTCTATCCCTACATTTCTGATCAAGAGAGTTATAAATCAGGAGTTATGAAGGCCTCTTAAATACTGTAGCCTGCCCATTAAAAATGTTATAATACATCTCGACCAGTTTACTGACCAGTTCTAAATTCCAACATGCTAGCTAAAATTTCAATTAGAAATCATACAAAGTAGTCCCTAATTTATCTTGTTTTTAAAAGCTTATTTGATTTTCTTAATCTAGGAGAATTCTAAAGTGTGATCCACCTATGCCAAAATCATTTTCATCCCAAGTGAAAGACTTTATACAGAGGTTGTTGATCAAAGACCCTAGTAAAAGATTGGGAGCAACCGGAGCAGCAGCTGTCAAAAATCATAAATTTTTTAAGGTAAGAATTTTTATTTATAAGCAATATATATTGACAGTTCATCATGACCAGGAAATGTTGTCAAACTCATATCTGGGCACATGTGATCACACCTTTATGTTCAGAGTCTTGGTTATGTAGAGAGAGAAAAATGGGGTTTAACGTCCACTTTACATAAACTAAATCATTGTGGCACTAACATATGGTTTTATTTTATTTCAATAATTTGCTTGCACGTAGGGGTCTTAGGCAGTGGGAGGAAACCATAGGACCTGGAGAAAACCAACGAGGTTAGACAGGCGACCATACTCCTTATCACCTACAATTAGGGATTCGAAACCATGTCAGTTGACTCAATGACAGGCTTCATGATACTGTGCGCACATCCTATCCATTCGGCCATGCAACCCCCCCTCTTGGTTATGTATAAGAGCTAGTATTATTGCTACATTGCAAAATGAAGACAATGCAACTGCTCTTACAATGTTAAATCATACCAAATTCATTTTAGTTCTTTTGGACTCTGTATGTAGTTCTGTTTAAATTTCAAATTTTAGAAATTATAAGATAAAAGAGCAACCAAATATCTATTGTTAAAATTATATATTTTTCCAAGCAACTAACATGCAAATTGTTGTGGCTGTCTTACTGTATTGGACTCTCATATTTCCTGAAACAATATAGTATTGCTCCCTAAACAAAGTGACGAGACACAATAAAAACTCACCATTGAAGTGCTGGCTAGACATGCCGATGAAATGTGATTTTTGGTACGATTGTAGGCTGGATATTTACCAACAACCCTCAAAATCAGGAACAAAATGTATCATCAAATCACCCAGTTTGTACTCACGCTGGTATTTTTAATTAACATTGCCTTACTATATATCAGTCTGTTTTTTAAAAATCCAAAATAATATGGTTTTTATACGCCCACATTTTCATGTGGACGTATTATGTCGTCGCCCCTGTCTGGACGTCCGTTCGATTCTGATGAAACTTAAAATGTATGGTTATAACCCAAAGATATAGGTTCCTTTCGTTATTTTCACATATCCGATCATAACTTCCTGAATTATGGCCCCTGATTGTCCGAAAAATCCCCTATGGTCCCTCTGGAGGTCACAATTATTATCCGATTTAAAAAAAACTTTGACTCTATTACCGTTATAATCGGACCATAGTTGCCAGACAAAATGGCCGCCGTTTGTACGCAAATAGTGTAAAAATATGGTATATCAAAGTTGTGGACCCTGTAGAGTGTAGAGGTCAAAATTTTAATTTCAATTTTGATGAAACTTGAAACGCATGTTTATAACCTAAAGATCTTGATTCTTTTCGATATTTGCGCATATCAAATTGTAACTTAATGAATTATGGCCTTTGATGGATGGAGAAATCACTTTCGGTATCGCTTGTTCTCTGTCCATCTCTCGAAAATGTGGGCGTATCCTGTCTGGCAGTGCCAGCTTACTATCGTTTTTACAAAAATAGGCAAATACACATTCTTTCAAATATTGGTTTGTGTTTCTTGTAGAGTTTAGAATGGGATGATCTTGCAAATAAAAAAATTGAAGCACCTTTTGCTCCTCAAATACGCCATGAATTAGATGTGGGCAATTTTTCTGAAGAATTCACGAATATGGCTGCCACAGATTCCCCTGCCATTGTACCAACAAATGTAGAAAAATTATTCAAGGTAACAAATTTTCCCTTTTATCTTTAAAACTAGAATTATTCTACAACATGAGATTTCAAGTCGTTAATCTATTTTTATTGGATTGATATATAGTCATTTGAATAGTACAAAAAAACTGAGGTCTCAGGTGCATGTAAAAGAACCATTGACAGTTGCCTGGGCAAAATTTCCCTCATACCACACTATATTTCATATATCCGACATTCCAACATCTACCCACATTTGCTGCATTTTTCCATAAAATTGGTTATTTGACTGTATCCTAGAGATTTTAAACGATTTGAAAATTAATAAAGATTCATCACTGTTTTTTATTAGAGATATTGCATATAAAAAAAATGAAATTTCATCAAAAAACTGTCTGAAAATACGTTGAAGTCTATATTTCTTATCATTGCCATAATTTAAAACACTTCCAATTAACAATCATTCAGTGTATGATCTATTTCTTCTGTGTATATATTTACATCTTATTTTTTTATATTACAGGGTTATTCCTATATAGCTCCATCTATTTTATTTAGTGAAAATACTATAAGCTGTGATATGTTAAAGCCTTCTACTGTTAATCAACCAGATGAAGCCAGTTTTCTTAATCCTGCACATTTTAAGGTAAAACTTAAAGTAGAGATCTTCGCTGGACTGTAAAATGGTAAAAAAAAAAATTGCTGTGTTTGCTCAAATTAGATTTCTTGCATTGATGAGAGCTTTAAAGACTGCGATAAAAATGTAATTTGGACCTTTATATTTCAAAGTTGGCTTAGGTCCATGGGAGCTGTATAACTATATATCATTGTTGAAAATGCTGCATCTATAGATAAAATCGATATTGAGATACCATCCAATTTATGTTACGTTGCCAACACAGTACATAGTACGATACCTAAAGTAGTAAACAAGTAGACTTCCTCTTAACCTTTCAATACTTGACTCATCATTGATCAGAAGAATGCATCAGATCAACCCAATTCGATATCTTTTTTTCATACCTAAATTAAAGTGACTTAATGTTCTTCAAATACTGAGGCTATCAAATCTTGAGAAAACCTTGTCCTAAAAAAAATCCTCAATGTTTTATTTCAGAATTCACCATTTTTTAAACAGTATGATTTAGATCTGAAAGGTTCAGCATTAGGTGATGGTAGTTTCTCAATTTGCAGGTAATGAATTTTATGGGTTTTTTTCTCAAAAGTTTATCTCTGTAGACTAAAACTGAATTATTACTAAATTAATTATTTTCAAGATCTGAAATTAAACACATCAAAAGTTTATCTCTGGAGTCTAAAACTTAATTATTACTAAATGAATTATTTTCAGGATCTGGAATTAAACACATCAAAAGCCTGAATTCTTGGTTGAAATAATCTTAAAATCCCAACTAAAATATATCTCATGAGGTTGAGGTTAATAAGGAGAATCTCGAGACAATTTAGCACCAAATTTTTGAGATGGCACCTCCTATAGTTCCAATAATTTTAGATCTTGCTTTCTGTATATCTTGAAAAGATTTTGCTTGGTAAAGCAATGTGATTAAATCTGAACATATTTGTATTTACAGAAAATGTTGTAATATTAAAACTCATAAAACTTATGCTGTCAAAATAGTGAGTAGACGTTCAGATTGTCAAACAGAAATACAATTGTTGAGATTATGTCAAGGTCATCCAAATATAGTCACAATGGTTGATATATTTTATGATGAGGTTAGTACTTGGTGTCTTAACATAAAAACTGCCTGGGTACAACGAAAAGGGGTGAATGTCAGAATGTCAATTGCCTTCTCAGACTAATTAGTCTCCTGTTTTTCAAAAAAAGCAGAAAAACTATATAACTGACAATTATTGTAATTCAATAAATATTACAACAAATGAAGACGAGTCATAAAAAAGAGGAGATCACGTGGGTAAGGTGCTGACTCGCTAGTCTGGAGGTCAAGTGTTTGATCCCTGCATTGGCCAATAAAGGTTATCTTGATTTTCGGTGTGGTTTCCCCTTGTCAGTGATGCAGAACAAAGGGCCTGACAAGGACAGCTGTCTAATCATTTGGATGGGACAAAAACAGATGTCAGGTGTACACATTGGTGTGCACATAAAAGATCCCTTGGCAGTTGGAATACGATATAAGAGTAGGCCGTAGCACCGCTGCCCGGGCAAAATTTCCCTCATATTACAATGTATGGCGTATGCCCATCTGCAATTAGCCTATGTTAGGTGCATAACAGTAGGACGTTAAACCCCTTTTTATTTCATAAAATAGAAATTGTTTATAATTTATGGAAACTTTTGTGCCGTTAGAAAAAAAACCCTAGAAATTATGATGTCACAAACCTTTATGAGCAAGGACATTTTAAACTCATGAATTTGTATCTGTCTACATGATAGATTGAATATTGTTGGCCCCTGCCTTTCAAAGAAAGCATAGACTATTTCAATGGGTCTGTCTGTCTGTCTGTCTGTCCGCCCGTTAGTCTGTCCATCACACTTTTTTTAGGACACAATAACTCTCTTTCTTATTGAGTTATAATGTTCAAACTTGGTGCAAGTATAGATAAGCAATTTGATTGGTTGATGCTTCAGGACACGATAACTTTAGCTCTCATTAAGTGAGAGTGATGAAACTTGGTGTATACTTTGATTACATCAATACCTTGACTAAGTTTGATGATTAGCATGTTCTGCTGATGGTAAACAGAGCCATAAGAAATTTGATTGGTCGAGACTTTGGAACACAATAACTGTCCTTTTAATTGAGGTAGAATGTTCAAACTTGGTGTAGGCGTTCATTAGGTGATGGAGTTCAATGATGAATATTGTCTGCTTACGGTAAGTAGAGATAAGCAATCTGATTGGTTGATGCTTTGGGGCACGGTAACTTTGATTATAATGAAGTGAGAGCGATGAAATTCTGAATATCGATTCATTATATCAGTACTTTGACTAGGTTCGATGATGCAAATTTTCTGCTTAGGCTAAGGAGCAATAAGCACTTTGATTGCTCAAGATTTTGGAACATAACAACTCTGATGTAGATGTTCATTAGGTGAATGTCCTGACTGAGTTCAATGATTAATATTTCAAGCTAAAGCTAAGCAGAGCTAATCAATTTCATTGGTCGATGCTTTGGGACAAGATAACCTTGATTCTATCTGATAGAGAGTGATGAAACTTAGTGTATAGTTTGATTCCTCTATACTCTATACTTTTGAAAAAAAAATAAATGTGCGATTAATTAGTATGTTTCATCTATTTATTTAGGAATTTAATTGGGGGACATCAGCTTCACTGTTGGCTTGTTTTTTTTTTTAAATTGTTCTTATTATAATAAAAACAGGTACATACGTATATAGTGACAGAATTATTAGCTGGTGGGGAATTATTAGATAGAATTAAGAAGAAGAAGAGTTTTACTGAAAATGAAGCCAGTGAAATTATGTGTAAATTAGTAAAAGCTGTTCAATACATGCATTCTAAAGGTGTTGTACATAGAGATCTTAAACCAGAAGTAAGTAGGCAGGAAGTTTTTTTATGGACATTTATGTTCATAGTCGTTCTATGCTATATTCATAAGGCTTTTTTGTATCAGGGGGGGGGGGGGGATGGTCGAATGGTTAGCATGTGCGTGCTGTATCATACAGACTGTCATTGAGTCAACTGGCGTGGTTTCAAATTACTGGTTGTACGTGACAATGGGTAGGGTCACCTGCCAACCTCGTGGGTTTTCTCTGAGTCCTCTCGTTTCCTCCCACTGCTAAAGACCCCTACGCGCAAGCGAATTATTGAAATAAAATTAAACCATATTTTAGTCCAGAAATGACCTAGTTTGTGTCGACTGGACGTTAAACACCTCTTCTCTCTCTCATTTAGTATCTGCATTTGTTATTTATCCATCAACATATAACATGATAACCATACTATAATAATGAATCAGCCTGAGTCATTAAGTTTCCTCCTGCAGCTAAAGACCCCTCAAATAAAATTGAACCATGTTTCAGTCCCAAATTGAACTAGTTTGTCCATGTCCTCTCTATATCTATGAGATATAAATCCTATATATTTTGAAAAATTTGCAATAACTCTTGTCAACTGAAGGTTTCATCTGTGGTTGATGTATGTGCTATATAACAATTTATTGACTGCTTAGACAAATTAGCTCATTGGTATGGTACATGTTTGTTTGCCTGTATTAATTGTAATAATCTAATTATATAATGATGACTTTATTTCAGAATTTATTGTTTGAAGATGATACAGATAGTGCTGAAATAAAGATAATAGATTTTGGTTTTGCACGATTAAATCCTGAAAATCAAACATTAAACACTCCATGTTTTACTTTACCATATGCAGCACCTGAAGTTTTACGTCAGACTACTAATAAAGATCATGGTTATGATGAATCGTGTGATTTATGGAGCCTGGGAGTTATACTGGTAATTCGTGAAATAATTAAACATTTGATGTTACGATTTTATATATATTTAAACTGATATGATATCTCTAAATTTTGGAAGATTAAGTCAATTAGTATTAAAGAGCCATATTGTTTCAAATTATGATATGCCTACATCAAATTGTGGCTGTTTATTGCTGTTGTCCACAATATGTATATTCTTGTTGGGCTGTAAATTTTTCAAATTAACTATAAATATTTCAAACTTACTAACTGGTAAATATTCCAAATAAACTTTAAATATTTCAAACTTACTTTCAAGATATGAATGCTATAAGTGATTAAAGAACTAATACTATAATCTATACCGAAGTTTTACTTTTTGACAATCTGATTAAAACACAGATACTACTTTGTCTCACTTTTTATAGTTCACTGACACGACCTCTCAGTACTACCGGTCAGATCTTCATGTAGTGTAGGCCAACGAAATAAAATATAGATCTGTATTTTAATCAAATTGACTTTTTTATTTTGTGAACACTCAAGTTCAGATTATAGTATATTAGTAGAAATAAACACAAATATGATATTTATTTTTAGTACACCATGCTATCAGGGAAAGCTCCATTTCGAGCTCGTAGTAAAGAAGACACTGCTTCAGATATTATGGAAAGAATAAAGGGAGGTGATTTTAATTTAACAGATTCTGATTGGCATACCGTAACAGACCAAGCCAAAAAACTTATAAAAGGTATTAAGTATTTAAGTTAAATTTAAAATGACCCCCCCCCCCCCCCTCCTCCCAAGTCATTTAATTCGTAGAAATATTTCTTGGGTGCATTTTATCCAGATTTAAGTTGATCCAACCCATAAAGGTTGAAAAAAGGCACCTTAAAATGGCAGATTTACACAAACATTTTTTTAAGTCTTGAGCCCCAAATTTGGGTGATGCTTTTTTTCCAGATTTGTTCAAAAAAGTTGATCAGCCCTATAGACGTGAACCAAGGATGATTCAAAAACATGTTGAACTTCCTCTAATAAATCTCTTTATGGATTGTAATCAAATTTGGTAGTTATGGTGCTTGGGTGCTGCTTATTCAGGGTTGTTGAATGGCAGCTGATCTGTCTCATAGGGTCAAATTGAAGTTTGATATCGGTAGACTGTCGTCTGTCAATAGCTATCGTCTCAAAAAAAATCTATACACTGGGTCTAGTTGTAATTCACACATTAGTAATATGTGAATAATATAAGGATGGGAAGCTTTATTCCCGCTTCTATAATGTGCCAGTTTTTATAAACGAGTCCTCGCAAGTTTTTGAATTACTTTCTGTTCGCGCCATGGAGTTTATCAACCACTCTTACACCTGATGAATATCAATTAGCCAAACAACCAATCAAAACCACTCCAGATAATATTGCGCCAATTTGACCTCAAGTTCTAAGGGCAAAAGGCCAGTCTGAGCTGTAGTGTTTACTTTGAGACCATGAAGTGTCTTGTTAACCTCGTAGACAAAGATTGTGGAAAGCTGAATAAATTTACAGATACGAGTTGGAATAAGGTTGTATTAAGTTATTAAGAATGGGCTAATCTTGATGGAAACGAGCTAAAAGTGTGCCAACAGTATAAAAATGTATTTGAGGGTAAGTTTATCAACTAAATCAAACTAAAATTGAAAGTACGACTACTCGAGTCGCCATTTTATTTTTCTGCGAAACACAATTTTTTGTTGTTTACATTTTAAATTAAATTTTTAGTGGTAGGCGGATTACATTTTATAGACACCTGTACTCACCACAAATGCTCGGGACTGTACAATGCAACAAGAGCTTACGTCCATATATAATATTTCTTGTTTGATGTCATTGCTGTGTGCAAGTTGTTACGATAAATAATACTATAGGCCTAATAATAATGTTTGTCGACATTCATTCAATTCATATTGTATAGTCAGTCTCGTTAGTTCATAGAGTAGATAGGTTTGTTTTAAAATCGATAGCATTCACTCTAGCCTTTGGTTTTATTTTATTAACCCCAGATTGTTTAAGTGTCTTTTCACAAATCAAGTGCAAACATGTGGCAGTGTCTTACTTTTCATAAAAGAAAAGTAATTTTTATTATGGATATTTGTTGCCACCTAAATTCTTCTCAGTCTCAGGTTCTAATTTGCCTATTTGTGTATGCAATAATATTAGGAGTATGTTTTTATTTATAGGGGAAAAAAATGGTGCACTACCATTTTATGGCTATCATTCCAAGTGTTATTCGAGATTCACAACAGACAGAACAAAGATGGATCGAGCTACTAAAAGAGTTGCATTACAGCCTGGTAATAATAAGCAAACGAGTGATAAGAGTCAATGCACATCTAGGTCACAAGGTTTGCGATCAGCCGCAACTAAATCTTCATCCACCCAATGCAAGCTGTCAACCTGCGAGGGCATGTCTTGCCTCCTGTTTGCATTATCTGCAAGAAAGTACCTCTGTTCTACAGGTGTCATAAAAAAGACTGTCTCTGATAAGCTGATTTTAGCAGAAACTAAAGATGAAGGTAATTTTTTATTATTTGTTCAATCGTTGTGATTAAAATTGTGGAATAGGTCTATCGCCCCTCCTCAGCGTGTCATAAAAGGCGTTTATTTCGGACAGTGGTCAGGTGGCTGATAGGTGTTATCTATCAATCTGCCATCAATAGAGTCGATGGTTCGACTCTCTTTCTCTGCGATCTCAGTGACAAGGTGGGGGAGTAGCCTATCCAAACATGCAGGGTTATGTATTTACCCCTGCAGCGCAAGTACTCCCACGCCAGGGTTAAAAATATTTCCGTCTGCCCAAACCCGACTCATGGTGATAAGGTATGGGTGGGTAGGTAGACCAATTTTTTTTTTTTGGGGGGGGGGGGGCAGACTTTGGCGATAAATAACCAGATTTTACGAAATCACTTGTCAAGTTTGGTGTTACTATGTATAGACATGACAGTGGCTGTTCAATCTCTCAACCAATTATTTCGCATGTGGACTGGTGAAAATTGAATATGTAGTCTACTTCTAGTTGGTTTATGATATCCATAATATTTACAATTGTCCATATCTTTTTAGGTCGAGTTAGAGAAGCAGCAGTTATGAAAGCAGATGAAACCATTCTCAGGCACATCAGAGATAAAGACTGTGTTGCTATTGAAGTTAGGTACCATCTACGGTGCTACAAGGACTATGTTCGATTCCTGATAAGAAAACCCAAAGTTTGGTTGTCAGGGTAAGTTTATTTCATACTTGTAGTAGTTGTTGTGTCCTTGTGGCTTGTTATATATCTATTTTATATCAAAGACATCTAGTGGGTGGGAAGGGATTTATATAGCCAGGTGGGTGGTTAAAAAAAGGTCTGTCATCAGTTCGCATCCCATTATCAGTGACCTCAATGACAAGGTGTGGGAGTGACCGATTTACTCTATAGTATAAGTAGTGCTGGTATCTTTGATAACAAGTGAATTGGCACAAAATGACCAGATTGTGGTGTTCAAATGCACTAAAACAAAGTCCATCCGCTCTAAGAATGTGAGAACATTTTTTACTAGCACTTTTGCGCGGTCAAGATTTGTTTGTGATATGATAAGTTTAAAGTGTATTAATATGTTTGTTTTACTTAATCGACCATCGACCAATACATCTTAAGTGGAAATATTATCACCAAACATGAATTCTTGCATCTACGATGAGATTTCCTTGTACATGTAGTAACTATGAACTTATATTTTTCAGCTCTTCTGAGATGTCTGCATATGAGACAACCTTTGATATTTTGTGAAGATGTGATTAGAAAAAGAATTATTTTCCACAAAGAAATTCTGCGAATGGCCAAGTTATTAGATATTTCAAATTACCTGTAATAATTTGTTATTTCTGTACATTGGTTGTGTCCTTTATTATTGTTAAACTCTATTTATTTCAAGCATTAATTATTGCACAACTGTTACAGCAAGATTTTAAATTAAAAAAATGTTTTCTGTATTTTAAAAAAAAATATTGATTGAAATGTTGTTGTAAATTGCAATACACAGGCCTAATTTATATATATTTAAACCTTTAATACTAGTAATTAAATATTAGAATAATCTTTTAAATTTGTTTTTATTCTTTGTTTGGGGATAGGGTGGGTTTCCAAGGGGGAAATTTGTAGGACATTTATGATACAAGTTATCTCCCCTTATACCTTTTTACCTGGAACCACTATTTGAAATATCACGTTTATGCATTGTTTTTTGGTTGAAATCGAATATGTCTATGCAATTATCAAATTTATGTATGGTTTCTGATAATAAATTAAATTCAATATTAATTCAATGACGCTGTATTTTAATAAATAGACAAAAACATGCTACCATGCGCAACATTGCTGCTTGGTGGGCGCTTATTATTGGCCCTGTGCAAATGCAAATTGAGATATTTCCATAATTTTTTTTTTCAAATGTTGCTATGCATATTGGCAGTACACACGAAAAAAAATCATTCACCTGCAATAATTTTATCACCCAAAACCACGACGTCAAAGTCATGTTAGACATGCATGATAAATTGACCGAGACCCTGGGTAAATGGGTAATATTTTAAAAACTGGCATTATCTGAAGGTGGGAATATGGATTTTCCATCACTAGAAACCTTGTACTATAAGAAAATGGCAAAATTTTTTAGACCCAGGGGGGGTGAAACAAAAATTGATTTCTAAGCACATTTTCCCTATACAGACGACAGTCTACGGTAATAACATTTTAGATGAATGAATGACACAAATTCTGAATGTTGATCCTTTTTCCTTTCCATTTCAGGGCTGCTGACAGTAGAACCAAGAAAACGATTGACAATGAATGACTTACTAAAAAATGAATGGCTGTTTGGAAAACATGATTTATTATCTCATGCATCTTTACCCACACCTGGTATTCTATCATCTCACACTAATACTATACATGTTCAACTCAGTGCCACCATGGATGCATTTCATAAAGCAACACGGGAAGGCTTCAGACTCCAAGATGTAGCCACAGCTCCTCTAGCAAAACGAAGACGTATCAAAAAGAGTTCTACTGATGCAAGAAGTAGTTCCACTGATTCTAATAATTCTAGCTCGACTATAAGCTCATCAGGTGTTACACAGTCTCCCGTACGTCAATCTCCTTCCAGAACTTTTTCTAGTGCCTCCAGTATATCAAACGCTAGCACAGGCTTTATACCTCATAAATCTCTTTTCACGACAACAGAGCCTTCCGGAAACGGCACTGCCGTTGACTTAATTGACACCATCCATGTAACTACAGTAGATAGTGAAATAGACTCTTCTCAAGGTATCAGAAAGGGTGTGAAGCGTACCTTGGATATGATGAGTAGTGATATCCTCATTGATGGGGATGATATGGAAGAGGAAGAAGATGATGATGATGAGGATGATGATGATTGTGTTATAATAGGAGAGGATAGTTTTGATCTAAGTGATATTAATAGAAATAAAAATCCTACTGTAATAAGCTCAAACAAAACTATATCTAGTGAAACAATTATTATAGACGACTGAAATATTGTAATTTATTATTGCTATGGTCTATCTTCTTGTGCATCTTTGGGGAGTACCCTCAGGGTACTTAGCATCTTGTAATTACCTTGGTAAAAATTTACCCCATCTTCAATTGTTTTCCGGGATTTCTAATCAGAACCAGGGTAACATTGTGGGTGGAAAACTTCCATGATAAATAAACTTGTAATTGATTATTCATTAGAAAATTTTGGGTATATATTGGTAGTCAGCCGTAATGCCTTAAATGTTACCATGCACACAGCCAATGCAATGAAATGAATGAATGAGGCCTCACATTGTTTGACAATATATGTGGGTTATTTGAAGACTAACATAATAATTGTATTGTAAGTTTACCATAGTTATGTGTGCAAAGCAGAGGATTTTGACAAGGAAGTAGTGAAATTTGAGTTAAAGGGGGGTACCGTTTATTAATATGAAGATGACTTTTGATGTTGATTTGGGCAATAAACACCGATGTAGAGTTGCACAAAGTAAGCTTTTGTTGATGGTTTGTTAGAATTTTATTGTAAATAAATAAGAACATTTTATTGTATATATTGTTTATTGTTGATAAATGTGAATATATGATTACTAATATAAATATCTATATTAATTAATATTTATGAAATTCTTAATAGATTTAGTATGAACTTTGTTGACATTTTTTCTGTGATTTTAGATATACTATAAAAAAAAAATCATATATTGAAAGATCTATCTTTTTATACATATATTTTCTTGGTATTTCTTTTCAAATGCATGTCATAATTTTACATGAAATTTTAAGAGAATTTTGTTATATACAATGTATGAAGTCTAGTTAGAGCTTCTATACATAAAATTAAGTAAACACTTATTCATTAAAAATATAGAATGTGTAAACTTTATCAAATTAAGCTTTGATTAGGCATGAAATTAATAGTAAAAGATAGTACAGTTTGTTTCTAATTATTAATTATGTGTATATTATGCTATTTTTTAATGATAATAAGATTATGAAGAAGTTTTGCCATATATAGACAAGTATGTGTACATACTTGACTGGATATTGATGTGTGTTATTGTTTAGATATATGTGATAAGCTGTGTTGCGGGAGAGAATTATGAGATGAGGAGGAATTACTTACTATTGTGTGTGACATTTCTTGTTATGAACTAGTCTACTGTATGTGAAATATATTATTGAAATGATGCTCGTAAAACAAAGCTCTAAAATATCTTTTCATTAAACCTAAAGGCTCAATGTGGTTAATTGTTTTCTTTGTGATGAAATAATGTTTTATTCACTATATCCTTATTACTGTTGAAGAATGATATAAGACCGGTATAAAGTATAGTTACCAACAGTGTTATTGCAAAGCTTGTGTATATGGTTCTGGTAATGGTTATTTCTGTAGGACACTAAGAAAGACAATTTTGGTATTGATGCTATCAGAATCTTGTTACATAAAGTCAAATGTTGCATAATGTTTTAATTTGTCACACATTTCTATGAGGGCAATCTGATTAAAATACAGATCTATATTTCATTTAATATCCAATTGACTTGAGATTTATACATTTAAGGTCATGAGACAAAAAATCCTATTGATTTTCAGCAATTTTCGATAATTACTGCCAGAGTTATGGCCCTTGATCACTTAAAAAAATCTTGTGGCCTTACTTGAGGCTAAAGTTAATACCTGATTGACTTTAGATTTATACACAGTGCTGAAAGGTCATGAGACAAAGAAGTCTAATGATTTTCAGCAATTTCCAATAATTACTGCAAGAGTTATGGCCCCTGATCACTTCAAAAAATCTTGTGGACACTCTAGAGGCTAAAGTTATTATCTGATTGACTTTAGATTGATACACAGAGGTTAGGGTCTTGATACAAACAAGTATATTGATTTTCAATGAATTTTGTTAACTTGAACAGCTAAATCCATGATATAAAATTTTTCATATACTAAACATAAACAGTGAGGAGAACTTTATCAAAGCCAAACGAATTCTAATGATTTTCTGATAATTTCTTAATGAGCTGTTACTTGACTGCCCGGACAATTTAGCTGCTGTGGGTGTATGTTTAGTTGCCTGGCAACATATCTTTATCCTATGATGTCACATATCTGTGTAGATGTTTCTAGTAGGATACTCACAGTTCCGTGCATCACACGCCAAAAATTCACCGTAACCGCTTATTTCATTGGCTAATCCCTTGAATCTTCCAGATACAAGTGTGGTTATGACAAGTTAAATGAGAAATTCTGAACTACGAAATGAAATAGAATCTGTGTTTTAATCAGATTGCTATGAGGAAAGTCAGATATAAGGTCAATATCCTGATATTTGTGGGCTATTGATGTATATATTTAAAGGACACAGGCTATTGACTCAAAAAATATTCATTTAAATAGGACATCACTTGCTTTATTTAAAACAAAATTAAGATTATATATAGATGACAGTAGATTATATTCCAATCTAATTAAGATTATATCTTTATTTTGTTTCGTCTTGAAAAAAAGGGAATATAAAATTAATTTAATAACTTCTGACTTTAATCGCATTGGGTCACAGTCATATTATACTATGTCAATGTAATTTGTCAGCAGTTTAGATGCTTTAATGTTTTTATATACTCTCAATGACATAAATTGTAATCACCAGCGTCTGGTTGTACGTCCAGACATAAATTTTTATGTACACTCCAAAGTCAGTTCTTATAAGATTTTTCTCATTTGAGGGTATGCTTTATTTTCATAAAGAAGAAACCATCCAAATTAAGAAGAATTTGCTCTATATTCACCAAATGATTCATTATGTGACAACCTTTATGGACTGCTCAGCTGCAGTGGGCATGTTTCGTTTGAATTTGTTTTAAAGTTAATGGCATTGTTCTGTTGGGCCTATCGCAAGTTAATGTTCCAATGTTGGGAATTCAATACATAACAATAATGAGTTACTTTATTTAGTGCTTATGAAAAAACACTGTTGAATTTTTGACATTTTGTAATGTAAAGATATTTTGCAGTGCAATATTTCCAATTGCATGTGTAAAGATGATACAGAAAGAATTTCTCAGAGGAATTTTGGTGGGATTATTCGAATCTAGGAAAAAAAGTCACAGGAAAAAAAGTCACAGTAAAAAAGTCACAGAAAAAAAGTCACAGGAAAAAAAGTCACAGGTAAAAAAGTCACAGGTAAAAAAGTCACAATTTATATTGTTGATAAGTGTGAAGAACTTGGCCATGAGATGTTTGTAGAAACGATCGTGACTGATTTCAAAGACAGTATTTTGCGCTCTTTGCTTGTCGTGTTTGGTAGAGACGTGGCAGCCAAAGGATGCTTCTACCACCTGTCACAGTCAACCTGGCGACATAACCCTCTCCATGAGAAGACCCCCCCCCCCCAATGTTCCCTCCTGAAGTTTGGAACGTACATGACGCAACCATGAACAGTGCCCCCTGTACCAACAACATCTGCGGGGGATGGAACAACAAGTTCTACAATCTTGTCCGCCAACACCATCCATCCATCCATCTGGAGAGTGGTGGAGTGGTTCAAGAAGGAATCAGCCACGGTCCAGACTGTCGTCGCCCAGGATGCCATCGGCAATCGACCCGTCAGAAAGGTCAAAAAGAAATTTGTAAAGATGCAGACACAGCTACGAAATCTGTGCAGGGATCGTGTCAGCGGTGCCAAATCCATCCCATTTTTCCTGGGATGTGACTTTTTTACTGTGACTTTTTCTCCTGTGACTTTTTTTCCTGTGACTTTTTTTCCTGTGACTTTTTTACCTAGGCAAATTTGTGACTTTTTTACTGTGACTTTTTTTCCTGTGACTTTTTTTCCGCGCACCGATTATTCACAGTCGAACCCTGTTAAAATTATGAATATATTAATTTTATAGTAAGTTTCAAATAGGGTTCGTGGATTGTTTGTTCCCATTCACATTTTAACTTTTGTAGCTTGTGAACATAATACAGGACAGGTCTCTGTGGAAGTTATTAAAACTAAGTGGGATTTTTTCATACTTGCTCAGTGGAATTTCTTGACTTTCATTTTAGAGCTAGAATGCACAACTTTGCAGCTACTGGGTGTAGTTAGGGGCCCTGACAAGCCTCTTTCTTTGGTCTTTCTAAGTCAGCTTTACTGGACAAAAGCATAGGTTTTGCTTAATTATGGCACCTTTACTTAATTTGAAAAAAAAGCAAGTTAGCTAAATATAGTTGCCAGTAATATAAAGTGGTTTTATGATTAAAAACAAATTCCCCTCTGAATTAACTATCTATACCAAAAATTAATTTTAAGAATATAGTATCAATAGCCTTTAAGCGACAGAAAAGTAATTTGTAAATCCTGTTATAATACTATATGCTGTAAATCGCATAATAATAATAATAATAATAGTAGTTACTTTTAAATATTATTATTAAAATAATGTACTTATTATAAAAGGTAGTCAACCAGTCAAATAATTATTACAAAGAAATCCTGTGCATACTGAATTACGTTGTGATTATTTAAAATGGAAAACAGAAAAACATCTGAGTTTGTGCAGGATAAATATTTTAGGGCACCAGGGCCCTGTTTCTCGAAATCTTAACTAAAGATAAAATCCAAATTTTAGTAGATACTGTACTTTAATTTTGATTGGCTAAGCACTAAAATCAGTCTAATATTATCCAATCAAATTACTAACATTTGGATTTTATCTTAGTTAAAACTTTGTGAAACAGGCCTGAGAAGTTCAGAAATTGCAATTGGCATTACTAAATTTATATTCTGTATAAAATCATACTTTTGTGTTGTTCTGTCAGAATTGTGTAATTCATTGAGCTACTGTTTTCTTTAAAATCAGTGCTAATAATCTATCAGTTTCTTTTCTAACAAGTTTCCATAATCACTCAATTGTTTTTCTCATTTTGACTATGACCATTGCCCCACTCCCCATGGGATTACTTTACTTATGGAAGATCAGATGAGGAGCAGTTATGGTGAATTCTTTTATTACAATGTTATCTAGTTCTGTTATAGATGCTTGTTATGACAATGCAGTAGGTATTGTCATTGTATAGATATTATCACGACTGATCAATGCCCTATTTTAAAAGTTTACCTAAACCTTGCCAGTATGGGGTTTGTAAATATCAAAATAATAAATAATACTACAAACGAAAAAATTTCTTGTGTTTTATTATGAATGATTTATTTACAAATTTGTATACTAGCAGAGATGAAAGTCTTCCGGATTTTCCCGGAATTCCAGAATTTAAGATTTCGATGAAAATTCCACTTATTTTCTTTTTTTTCTAAATCTTTCAAAATTAAAAAGAAAAAAGCCCAGATATGTCTTAATTTTAGTTTTAGATATCACCAGAATGCACCACAGCCTTCCATCTTTTAAAACAATTTCCTGGGGGGCATGCCCCTGGACCCCCTTAGCTTAACTCGCGCCTTTGGCACTTGTTTCTCACGCCTTCGGTGTTGGGGCCACGCGCCTTCAGTGTTGGGGCCACGCGCCTTCAGTGTTGGGGCCACGCGCCTCTGGTGCTCATTAATCGGACTTTTGGCACTCAACTAGGTTACAAATATATTTTCAGGAATTTTGGCCATCAGCCACTTTCATCTCTGTATTAGGAAGAATTATACATGCATTACAAAACAAAATATTAATGCAGGTACAATTAAGATTGACATGTTTATCTGTAAGATGAATGCCATGCTATGCACATCCATTGCACACACTGCTATTCAAATGGCCAAATTGTAGATATTATGCATTTCCTGTTTAATTTTACCTTGTCATTAGTAATATATGTTTTGATGAACACAAACAGATTGCCTGATTCAGTGCTGAATTAATCATAATGGGGGCCATAGGGTCTGGAACATTTGGGGGCCTCCTGCCCCCAGGAAATTTTCAAAAATTGGAAGCCGGAAACGTGATTTCCTGGCATTTCAGGCACTTGTGTGAAGCAATTCAGAAGTACCTCCACCAGAAAAAAAAAAAATTCTGCCATAAAATCCATGCAAGTGCTATGAAATGATGGTATTTCTAGAGTAGGGGGCTAGACGTAACTGGGATTATTGGGGGGAGGGCCCTCTAATGTGGGGCCCCATGGTTAATCCGGCCCTGGGCCTGATTATGTTCAAGGAATCTGGAACATATATTTAAATTTTTATTCCATAAGGCTGCTGATTTGATCTTCTGTTCTTCTGGAACACTTCTGAACATTTTCCTTCTTATGTCTTCTGGAAAAAGACTAATTTTAAAACAAAAAGTGCTGTTCAAAAACGTTTAGTTCCAAATTTTGGAGTTTTGAAATTTTAAACAAAATATCTTTCACATGATTCACGCAGCTATTTTTTTTTCAGGACCCTGAAGAAGAGAAAATCAAATTTATGTTGCCCAACATAATTATTCTTTCGATGTGGTGCACTCCTGCTTTACTTGGTAATTTTATCAGATGTCTAAGTGAAGGCAATACCAGTATATGTTGCAGTAAAATTCAGTTTAATCTAGTTGAACTATAATAGGTTCGTGACCAGTATGATTTATAAACTTCTTAAGATCTTCAGATGTAATTCCTGTTGTGGCACTATTAACCATGGGATGGAAATATATTTTGGGATAAACCTTTTCAGTAAACCTAGAATCCAGTATTAATGTCACATCTTTATTTGTGTCATTTATTAGTCCAAACAAGGTAACAGCACCTTGCCTAAGGCCCAGTTTCTCCAACAAAACAGATTCATCAGCAAACCTGAGGCTACCAGATGCCTTTACCATTTTACACAAATCATTTAGTTTTACATTAGCATTATGAGGCGCACACAATAACCATAATTTTTTCTTCTTGTCTTTCATAAATAAGTTTTTAGCAAACATTCCATCTAAATGCGCCACATGTGGTATAGCTTCTTCTACAGTGAAAACCTGTAAAACAGCAATATAAACTGAGAATTGTTCATTTTTTAGCAGGGGGTTTACTTAATACAGTGCAGTCAGTCAACAGAAAATCTTGTCAGTCTGTGAATAGGAGTGCAATTCCTCTAGGAGTTATCCAACTTGCCTGACACAAGCAATTATAGAGAGAGAGAGAGAGAAATCGGGTTTAACATCCACTCAACACAACTAGGTCATTTCGGGACTAACATGGTTTTAATTTTATTTTAATTAATCGCTTGTGCGTAGGGGTCTTTAGCAGCAGGAGGAAACCGGAGTGTCCGGAGGTAACCAAAAGAGGTTGAGAAGGCACCCCTATCTCCATACCACATACAGTCACACCAGGGCTCAAAACCACAGACGCAAGCCTGAGGTGGCCGGCTAGCTAGAGGTTGAAGCGCGGCACTCTAGACCACTAGGCCATCCCCACCCCCAGCAATTATAGAGTGAAGTCAGAGAGAGAGAGAGAGAGAGAAATAGGGTTTAACGTCCACTCAACACAACTAAGTCATTTCTGGACTAACATATAGTTTAATTTGATTTTTTAATAATTTGCTTGCACGTAGGGGTCTTTAGCAGTGGGAGGAAACCCACGAGGTTGAGATGGCCCCCTATCTCCATGCCAAATACGCTCACACTAGGGCTCGAAACCGCAGTCGCAAGCCAGAGGTGGTCGACCAACTAGAGGTCGAAGCGCGACACTCTAGACCACTAGGCCATCCCAACCCCCGAGTGAAGTCAGAACAACATACAAATATACATATATCCAATTACAAAACTCGACCACAGGATTCCTTTGCTAATTACATATCACCCCTGTCTTGTATTCTCTACCTAAATATACATTGGTCCCACCCTATCTTTCTGAGCTATAACTTTAAACCCACAAGAAATCTGCAATTCTCTACTGACACATCATTAATTTATCATCATGTACAAGCACTTTGTTATGAAATAAATTTACAGCTCAAATTGTAACGCTACAATATCGGCTGGACGATTTAACCAACACTACCAAATATCACCCCAATATCACCACATACATGTACTACCCAATACTACAAGATAATGATGGAAAATAGGCATATAGCCTACTGTTACTCCATATGCAATTATCATGCCTTCAATTTATGTTAAAGGAGCTAATTCGCTAACATTTAGGTCCTAGAAATTGACAAAAGTGGGTCGCAATGCATATTTTAATACTTTTTACACGTTCAATGGTTTCAGTTTTTACTCAAATTTCAATTCAGTTATGTTCGGCGAAAAAATCCAGCAGTCTCAATCCAGTGCAAATTTTTAACGTCTGGTTATTCCAATTTACATACAACGTTTGATTTGGTGCAATTTGTCTAGCCTTGTCCCTCCAGTCTTTTGTTCTGGGGCTGAAGCGCAATGGTACACGAATGGTAAAATGTTTATTTTGTCTTAAATATTGAATATTAAAAGCCCATCTTTTTCCGGTAAGATCACAACATCAATAATGTTGATTTAATTTGACAAATAAAACATGTTTTCTATGTTGAAGATTTTACGGTATGGTTATACAACCATAATTATTGCCAAATTGTACCAAATGCAGCATAAAAAATACTGTATAATGGTATTAGTAATAAGTCCTCGTGTGTGTTGCATGGCAACCTTAAAAAAATATTCAGTCTCCCAAATTTTTAATATTAAATAAAAGTGCATGATACAGCTATCTACAATAAGAAGTATGCCACAATGCCAATCTGTTACGGACCTCTGGGTGGTCAATTGTATCAGCCTTTATATCAAGGTCTATTAATTTGCCTAATAAACCTTCTTTTCCAATCTGTTGTCCAGACATTTTTGCAAGCTGTTACTTTAAAATCAGTCGTTCAACCGCTATATGAAAAAAATATCCCCAACGAATGTAACCGAATGCATTGTCACCTGACACAAAATTGGTCTCGAATATGCAGTCGTTTGAACGGTAATTGAAAATTAGTAGTGTATTGTTTAGGTCTGGTTGTAAAGAGCTACTACCGGGAGGACAACATCAACATGGCTTCCAAACACCGGCCAAATTTTGATTCCCACAGTACAGATTCTAATAGTGGACTAACAAAAGTAGTAAATGGTTTGCGAATACACAATTGTAGCTCATCTTCAAATGATGAAGCACCTTCAATACCGAAGCGAAGGTGAATTGATATTTGAACTATGTGCATAATTTGGTGAACTGAATTTAATTGACTTTTTTGTTGCATTTTCATTTTGATCATTCAGAATCTATGTAGGGGTTTGCCCTTTCAGGTCAAAGTTTAAAATGAAAAAAAAAATTTTATTAAATATTTTGTAAAAATATACATAAAATACTACCCATTTTTTTATTTCATCAAAATATGTTCCAATATTTATTCTGGTCAACAATTTGTACTATTTTACAATATTTCAATTAAAAAATGATACAAATTTCATCTTAACACACCTAATTTTAAAAATTGGAATAATTCAACTACATGCCGTAACATGATTTGAAAAGCCTTACGTAAGCACTTTCAAATGCAACTTGGATTTAAACATATTTTCGAACCCTCTGGACAAGTAAGATAGGTTGTAATGGATAAGTTACACAATAGGTAGGACACTTAATTAAACATCTCGTAGTTAGAATAAGGCTAAAAAATTCTGGACCTGTCAAGCCAGCAAGAGTGTTATTGTCCCTTTAATAAATTAATTAGATCCAAAGTTATAGAATTTTAAATTAAAATCTGAGATCGACGTCAATAATCTAAAATGTGATCAAAATGCTCTACACCAGTCAATTTTAAGTCATATTTTATAAGTGACATCATAAGCGGTATTTTCCCTTCAGGGTCGCCTGTCCAATCTCGTGGGTTTCTTCGCTAAAGACTCCTGCGCGCAAGCCAGTCTGCAGAGTATGTCCAATTTCAACGAGATCTCGTGCATGCAATGAAAATCCTTACTGATATCTGGCGTGCAACCTAACACTTCAAGTGTGAAGGAGATAAATCCACAAGTGATAAATTATGCTATTTCTGTCTGGAGTGTAATTTCAAAAAAGTACCACTGAAATTCAAAATTATAGCAACCGCTGTACGCGTACATAAGCCACACATGGCATCTGAATTGGGTCAATTTGACTTGCACACTGAGTCACTTCACTGCTTACTGTTATAGTAGTTGTCTCCCTTGCATGTCGGGTATCATCGTTATTATTAAACGCAGATCAACAATTACCGTATATGTAAAAATGACAATTAGCACTGATTAAAATCGCTGCATGCAAGGTAAAAATTTTGTGTCAAACCGGTGTGGAAATCTAAAGAAAATTCGGGTGCACCGGTCTCTGAAAGAAATTACTCGTGCGTGCACCTGACATACTCTGCAGACTGGCGCGCAAGCGAGTTATTGAAAAATAATTAAACCATATGTTAGTCCTGAAATGACCTAGTTTGTGTCGAGTGGACATTAAACCCCATTTCTCTCTCTCTTTCCCTTCAGAATCGCTATTACCAATTTTAAAACTGAAATCCACACATTATTGTCAGCCAAGATTTATTAAAATCGTAATAATTTGAATGATAATAATAATAATATGTCGAATATTTATTATCTGGATGATACCACAAGAAAGTTTTTTATATTTAAATGGAAATTTAGCAATTTTCAGTCATCAAAACCGATAAATCCCATTTTCTACGGCTGTAATTGTCCGATCACATACATTAATATCAATGAGAATAATAACCATTAATTGGTTCTATGGTGCAGATTCACCAATGAAGTGTGTCATACGTAGAAATGGAAAATCTCAGGCCGCAGAGAAAGCCATCTATTATCACTTCGACTTATTGTCTTATAAAGAGGGAATTTTTACCCATGTTAAGTAGGATTTTCTGCTTAATTTTAGTTGGATGTGGCAGAAATCTTATAAATATAAACAATAATCAATTGTTGTTTTAATGAAAAAATTGTCAACTATATAGCACCATCTCTTATATCGAAACACGGAGGGTGGAGGAAATAAGTTTTCTGATCTAGAAAGAGGCTAGCTCAATTTCGTTCCCAGAGGCAGCCGTGGGGCCGGAGGCCTCCGGTTCCTTTTACAGGCCATTTTTTTTCACTGTTTTCCAAACCTAATCCCCACCCATTCTGACCCCTGATTGGTCAATCTTTTTGAGTCGATTTCTCAAAACTAGAGGTCGTGTCATTTGTTGTTAAATGATCCTTGAGCAAAAGTCAACTCGCTGACATAACAAATTGGATCTGAAACGTACAAATTCAAAGTTTTTGTAAAGATCTATTTTTCTACATGTGGGTATATTTTAAAGTGATTCGGTCAGCCAGGCATGTAAAATAACTACTCGTGGGTATATTTTTTAAGTGATTCGGTCATCCAGGCACGTAAAATAAATACATTTCACGTGACAGTCCTATGATTCGTCACTCCCGGGAAAATGGCTACCCTGAGTCACCAGAGAAATAGATTGAGGCTAGCTCTCATGATTACTGGCAGATCCTAAAGACCCACTAAAATAAGGCATCCCCCCACCTGGGTTCTATGGCTGTTTTGGAATCCTTACCATCCTTTTTTTTTACTGTGATATTTATTTGTTTGCCAAAATGAATAATTTCTTGCCACATCTGACACAAATTTATAATAATCCAACACTATTTTCATGTAGAATTGTTCTATACAAAAACACAAATAAATAGGTTTGAATTAGTTAGTCATTGTGCTTTATATAGGGTAGTTCCTTTCGAAACTGTCTCAGAGCACAAATAAATTCCTCTGACAATTCATGTCCATTCAATATGGTGCTCAACCTGTTCTATGGCTAAATTCAAGTCCTTTCCATCTATTTTTCGCTACAATTCTTCTGGATGTGCCTAATAAAATCATTTCTCGTTATTTGAAGAATTTATTATAATCAAACACTATTTCCTAGTAGAATTGTCTGCGTTTCAAAAACATAACATGAACATGACTTAATGTCTTGTTCTCTTTCAGGCAAGAACTATTAAAGTGGAATGGCTGGGGTTACAAAGATTCAAATTTCACATTCAACAAAGATAACCAGATTGAATTTACTGGTGAAAGGTATGGTATATTATTATTTGAGTATAATTAGATATAAGATATGATTCTTATTATTACACGTACATAGAGGGTTAGACTGTTTAGTGATAATAATCCATTCAGTGTTACATTTTTTTTTCTTTACACACAATATTAGTTGCTTATTGTACATCTGCTTCTTATTTTTTTGAAACAAGCAATATGTTTAATAGGTTTATTGTATGTGTTTTAGGTATAGGTTGAGTGGTAAAACTTTGCCCCATTTAAAAGACTGGGTAAAAGCAACCCTCGGTATAAAATTAGAGGATAGAGCACCAGCACAGGTACTTGTATGAACTAACAGTATGTCTAAGTGTTAGGTTACACCAGTAATTTGGTCTTCAACCACTGAGATTAATGTTGTCTGCTTTATGAGTCGATAGGGTGGGCATTTTAAATTCAAAAAAGGAAAGCGATAAACAAGTTCATTGTTTCTAGATTCTATTACATGTACCTTGACATGAGAGAGTCCTGATTGTAACAGGGCAATAAATGTTGTAATTCTGATCTTTTAGTCATTTCAAACTGTTACAATATAAATCATAATTTTATTGCTTACATAATGGTTTCCCTGTATGACTTCCTCATCCTCGTGGGTTTTCTCTGGTTTCCCCCCCCCCCCCTCACACACACACTGCTAAAGACCCCTTGCGCAAGCGAATTATTGAAATAAAATTAAAACCATACGTTAGTCTCAAAATGACCTAGTTTGTGTCAAGTAGACGTTGTTAAACCCTTTTTATCTCTCTCTCTGTCTCTGCCTATCTATCTAGTCATTGTTGTATGAATGTTACTGATAATAGAATTATTCATTTTATGAATCCACTTTTGTGCATTATGAAATACATTTTCCTGTACAGGCAGAGATAACTGCTGCAGACATTCCCAGTCCTAAAAGAAATGATGAATTTTTGGAGGAATTAAAGCAAGCCGGTGTTTCATTGTCTGATGATTGTCAAGATAGATTATTTAGAGCCCATGGTTAGTATATCAATAATAATAATATTATAGTTGTATTGTATTTATGGTTCATTTCTACATTGTCAGCAACAAAGGGGCCTTTAATTATTTCAAGGTTCCATATATCTGAACTGACTGAATATGTAAAAGTAATAAAAGTAAATATTTTTAAAAAATTTAAGATTGTTTTCTGGCAGAGATAATGAGGGTTTAATGTCATACGTTTCTGCTGTGGCCAGGCTAATACAGTGTGGTATGAGATCAATTTTGTCCAACAGCGATGATAGTCTACCAGTATTCTTATTTTGTATTCCAGCTGTCACAGGCTTTTTTACATGCACACCAATGTATGCACAGGATCTCGGTATTTCATACCATCCTTGCGAGTACGACTAGCAATGTCCTTGCCACGGTCACTGTCTTGTAACGCTTACATGGGGAAACCAGGCCATAAGATAAAGTAAACTGGCTCGTATATTGAAAACCTTTCTTGGGTTTTTTTTTCAGGCCATACACTTCATGAAATATTTACATTACGGGAGGGAAAATTTGAACGAATACCAGATTTGGTAGTATGGCCAGGTAGGTTATACAGAATTGTATTACAAATCATACATGTGAAATATTCATTGATTATTTACAAACCTTGTTGTTCCATTGATGTACTTTGTAACTTAATCTACATAAACTTAAGAGATAAAACAGAACAAAAAGTAACTTTTTCTTCATTGTTTTTCAGTGAGTCATAATGAAGTAGTTATTACTGTCGAATTAGCATGTAAATATAATGTAGTTATTATACCATTTGGAGGTAAGTTAATTCAATAGTTATTTCAATCATTACTTTGTTTTAACAAAAAATACACTCGGTAGACTGAGATACATTAATTATTGCTATATATACTGTTATCTGTGCCAGTTTCCTACCACTGCTAAAGACCCTTACACACAAGCAAATTGTTGAGAAAAAAAATTAAACCATATGTTAGTCCTGAAATGACCTAGTCTGGACGATAAACCCAATTTCTTTCTTTCTCTCACTGTTATTTGTGGAATATCCAATGACTAAGCTTTTTTTTTGTGTCTGAGAAAAATTATTTTCAGTCTTTTGTAAGTAAATCTCTCATTTATAATTATCTTGGATTTTTTTAGGCTTTGCCTCCATTATTTTGTCAGTCTCTACTGTCAATGGTTTCCATATTACTTCTACTTACTTATATTCTTTATTTAGGTGGTACGACAGTTTCAGGAGCTTTAGAATGTCCAGCTACAGAACAAAGAATGATAGTTTCATTAGACACATCACAAATGGTAAGTCAGAATGTTGAAAGTATTCTTGATAATTGCCTGAATATAATATAGCACATAAATTTTTAATCAGTTTTATCACATATGTCAGACTGACATCAATATTGCCCTTTAAGTGAAAAATATCAGCCACATCTACACTGTGATATTATTTACCCAATAATGTGGCTTCAAGAAATTGATTAGAAATTGTGTCAAATAAGGCATGTGTATGATTTAATTATTGTATTGTTCTAGAATAAAATATTATGGGTGGATGAGAAGAATTTAACAGTTCATGCAGAATGTGGTATTGTTGGCCAGGATTTGGAAAGATTGGTAAATATCTCAATACGAAACATATTGACCTGAGGTCGGTTGCTCAAAACTAAGTTATTTTAACGGTCCGTTAAACTCTGACAGACATATATTGGTAACGTGTTGTTAAATTTACTACAGAAAACACTATAGAATACTTTTTTTTTATATTAGCATAAATTTGTCCAGCAACAATCTTTCTCTCAATTTAAGTTAACAGATCGTTAAAAGATAACGGAGCTTTTAGCAACGGGCCCCAATTGATTATTTAATGTATGAATTATCCTTTGAAATTGGGGGGGGGGGGTGATGGTTGAATGGTTAGCGTGCATGCGCTGTATCATAAAGCCTATCATTGAGTCAACAGGCATGGTTTCAAATCCCCGGTTGTACGTGACAAGGAGTAGGGTCCCCTGTCCACCGGTCCCCCCCCCCCCTCTGCTAAAGACTCCTACGTGCAAGCAAATGTTTGAAATCAAATGAAACCATATGTTAGTTAGTCCAGAAATGACCTAGTTTGTGGTGAGTGGACTTAAACCCCATTTCTCTTTCTCTCTCCTTTGAAATTGAAATTTTAATAATGAGTGATCAGTTTATAGTATAGTTTTGGAAACTTACGGGTGTTAATTTTCATAATTTTTCTCTTTTTGAGTTGGCTGAAAAAGGGTTTTGTACAGGCCATGAACCAGATTCAATGGAATTTAGTTCATTAGGGGGTTGGGTTGCAACTCGAGCTTCTGGCATGAAAAAAAATATTTATGGCAATATAGAAGATTTGGTAAGATACTTTTACTTTTATTTTATAGTCTTGAGAGATGTCTCACTTTACAGATTAAAATTTATTTTTGGTTTAATGATACACGATACTCGTAAAATCAATATACTAGAAAACCTTGCATAATTGCAGTCTGATTTTATATATATCAATCTCTTAATCCCCTTTTTCCTGTTAATATTCTAAACATTACAATTCTGTTTCTATATAGTTAAAACAATTTCTGATGATAGCTCCTGGAGTTATGTCCTTGATTACAAAATAGTGTTAACACAATATGGTGATTTCTGACAAAATCTTCTGAAATTATGCCCACATGACAGTTATTAAACCTCAAGCAATAATGTGCATGGTTGAATCTGTATGAATTTTTTATAGATTATACATAGAGCTTAGTGAAAAGATAATTTATGTAGGCCACAATAATTAGTGAACTTTTTTTATGATATTGTTGTAATATATGCAGATTTGTAAAAAAACAGAAGCCTAGATTATTAAAATCTCTGATCAAATCATTAAGCAATTGTGGGGGGTTCCAGACAATAAAGTTATTGAAGGGTATATGTCTTTTTGTCTCGCAACCTTTGCTATTTTTTTTCAAAATTGTCTTTTTTTTGTAGTTAGTGCATGTTAAATTTGTTACTCCCAGAGGTGTTATGGAGAAAAATTGTCAAGTTCCCCGTATGTCTGCTGGACCAGATATTCACCATTTTATACTTGGTTCAGAGGGTAAGTTCATATATTAAATGGCTACTTGAAACTAAACAAAGTATCAACTACCTTAGTTTACTTTGAAATTATAATATATTGGGCTTCTTCATTTAGACCCTGACAACGCAAAGCACAGATTCATTATTGTCTTTAAAGTGTTCATATTTAGAAAATTACTGAGCTTTTTAATATGGATTTGCAAAAAGTCGCTGTGCTTCTATTTAGCATCTATACAAGTTTTTATACGCCCACATTTTCATGTGGACGTATTATGTCGTCGCCCCTGTCCGGACGTCCGTCAGTCCACAATTGTTTGTGGACTCTCTACAGGTCACGATTCTTGTCGGATTTTGACGAAACTTGAAATATAGGTTTATCCCCCAAAGATCTCGGCTGCTTTCGATATTGGCATGTATCGCATCAAAACTTCATGGATTATGCCCCCTGATTGTACGAAAAATCATGTTTTTAGCTTGTGGACCCTATAGAGGTCACAATTTTGAACCGATTTTGATGAAACTGTACATTCATGTTTATAACCCTAAGATCTTGGTTCCTCTCGAAATTTGTGCCTATCGAAACGTAATTTCCTGAATTATTGCCCCTGATTGTCCGAAAAATCACCTATTTTAGCTTGAGGTACCTCTGGAGGTCACAATTATTATCCGATTTAAAAAACCGTTCGAATATATCACCGTTACACCCTGAGGAAGGTCGAGTTCAAATTTCGGGAAAATCGGGCCAAAATTACCATACCAAATGGCCGCCGTTCGTACGCGAATACTGTTAAAAAATGGTATATCAAGGTTGTGGACCCTGTAGAGGTCACAATTTTAATTCAATTTTGATGAAACTTGAAATGCATGGTTATAACCCATAGATCTTGGTTCCTTTCGATTTTTGCGCATATCGAATTGTAGCTTCCTGAATTATGGCCCCTGATTATACGCAAAATCGCCTTTGTTTAGCTTGTGGTCCCTCTGGAGGTCACAATTATTATCTGATTTCAAAAATCGTTTGATTATATCAACGTTACACCCTAAAGAAGGTTGAGTATGAATTTCGGAAAAATCTGACCAAAATTGCCATACAAAATGGCCGCCGATCGTACGCGAATACTGTTTAAAATGGTATATCAATGTTGTGGACCCTGTAGAGGTCACAATTTTAATTTGATTTTGATGAAACTTGAAATGCATGGATATAACCCAAAGATCTTGGTTCCTTTCGATATTTGCGCATATCAGATCGTAACGTCCTGAATTATGGCCCCTGATTATATGCAAAATCGCCTTTGTTTAGCTTGTGGTTCCTCTAGAGGTCACAATTATTATCCGATTTAAAAAATCGTTTGATTATATCACCATTACACCCTAAGAAAGGATGAGTTCGTATTTCGGAAAAATTGGACCAAAATTACCATACAAAATGGCCGTCCTTCGTATGAGAATACTGTTGAAAAATGGTATATCAAGCTCGTCGACCCTGTAGAGGTCCCAATTTTAATTCGATTTTGACGAAACTTGAAATGCATGGATATTACCCAAAGATCTTGGGTCCTTTTGATATTTGCGCATATCGGATCGTAACTTCCTGAATTAATGCCCCTGATTATACGCAAAATCACCTTTGTTTAGCTTGTGGTCTCTCTGGAGGTCACGATTATTATCCGATTTAAAAAATCGTTTGATTATATCACCGTTACAAGCTAAGGAAGGTTGAGTTCAAATTTCGGGAAAATAGGACCAAAATTACAATACAAAATGGCTGCTGTTTGTACGCGAATACTGTTAAAAAAAATGGTATTTCAAGGTTGTGGACCCTGTAGAGGTCACAATTTTAATTTCGATTTTGATGAAACTTAAATTACGTGTTTATAACCTAAATATCTTGATACTTTTCGATATATGCGCATATCAAATTGTAACTTAATGAATTATAGCCTTTGATTGTAGGAAAAATCACTTTCGGTTTTGCTTGTTCTCTATCCATCTCTCGAAAATGTGGGCGTATCCTGCCTGGCAGTGCCAGCTTACTATCTTTTTAAATATTAAATTATTATTTTGATAGAGTACATGAAATTTAAATGGTTGGTGAAGGGGACAATACTGCCCAGCCCATGCTCTTTCCCATGCTATCGGCTTACAATGGAGTAATATGTCTTTTTTTCTTGCCAGGTTTTTGATATATTAATTGGAATTATCCACTTAATCTAAGAAAGCTATTACATTTTTCAGGTACACTGGGTGTTGTTACTGAAGTCACATTAAAAATCCGACCGTTAGCACAATGTAAAAAATATGGTTCTATAGTTTTCCCCGCGTTTGAAGACGGAGTTGGTTGTTTAAGAGAAATCGCTAAACAGGTAAGTACAGTAAAGCTTTTTTTTTCTGGATGCGAATAATCAAGTAAACCTAGATTATAGTGTTCATGCTCAAAAATGCCAGAAATCAAAACTAACATGATCCAGCAATCAGGAATAATATTTGATGTGAACCCAAATGTGCATCTTTGAGATTGACATAGACTTCAAATTTTTATAATAGATTATAGAATGTGGCCTTAAACAGGAGCTTTGTCATTTGTATTAATGCCCCTTGTCTTATTTTTAGAGGTGTGCTCCAGCTTCAATTAGATTAATGGATAATGAACAATTCCAATTTGGTAAATATATTTCTGTACTAATGATATTGCCCCTATTGAGTCCAAGATCTTCTACATACATGTACAGATACGTTCAGATATGTTTCGATACAGTCAACATGATTGCAATAAATGACCTCAATATATAGTAAGACCTGATAGGATCACCAAGGTCACTCAACGATTTCAATTGTATCACAAATCGTGATATTGGGAACCTAGCATTAGATAGTGCTCATACATATTAGTTGCATGGGTCAGAGTAAAGTCAACTTAAAAGCATGAATTTAGACACTGTCTCCCCAGCACTTTCAGTCATATCAGTGCCGTATTTTCTTTGTAACTTGGTATTTTATATTGATGGCCTAGCCCAACCCACAATGAGCGATTAATTTAACTTGTTATCTTATTATTACTAAGTGAAATCATTTCTTCTCTGTTTCAGGCCATGCATTAAAACCGGATGCTAATTCAATGATATCAAGTTTTGTTGATGGTTTAAAGAAATTTTATATAACAAAATTAAAGGGCTTTGACCCATTGAAGCTTAGTGTTGCTACCTTGCTTTTTGAAGGTACTAAAGAGGTAAGAATAGATTTTAGTAATATGAACATGAAATAAAGATTTTATGTCATATTATTAGTGTTTTAATTAAGTGGTATTATTTTAAAATGACTGGTATAGTGCTATCTTATGTGTGTTATAATTATATGATTGGCATTATTTCACAAGTACCTGCATTGTTTTATAATATTATTGTTATGATTATATGGTATTATTTTAAAGTATCTGTATTGTTTTATAATATTATTGTTATGATTATATTGTATTATTTTATAGTATCTGTATTGTTTTATAATATTATTGTTATGATTATATGGTATTATTTTAAAGTACCTGTATTGTTTTATATTATAAGTGTTATATTAGTGTTATAAAATGTTATATTATTATTATTAAATTATGGTATTATTTTATAGGAAGTGGCTGCTCAAGAAAAGAGGGTGTATGAAATAGCTGCCACTTTTGGGTAAGTTCTTGTAAAAGATCAAATTACTTGGTTGAGTTGAAGTATATGGCTTTTCTTAGAGAAATTCTTTATTTAAACTTCGCTACAATTATTACTATCAGTATTTTTTTGGAGGTATAGAGATTGTAGAATGCTTATATTTCTTTTTTATTATTATTTTCAAGTGGAATACCAGGTGGTGCTGATAATGGTGAAAGAGGATATATGTTAACATTTTCTATAGCTTATATTAGGGTATGGTTTGGATTTTTTGATATTTGATAATTCAAGGCAAATTTAATAAAGATATTGATACATATTCACAGAATTTAATTTATTATAAAAATATTTATCGGTAAAAAGCTTTAGGCCTACACAGGGTATGGTGTCCTAAAAAATTATTTTGAAATGTTTTCCCAAGTTTCTATATCCATCTTTTCACATTAAATAACCACCTAATAATCACTGCTGACAGGTTATGTAATCATACACCTTTTGGAAATATTTTGGTTAGAACTTGTTATTTTACAAACGTCATGATGTACCTTTTATATTTCAGGATTTAGGGTTTGAGTATTATGTAGTTGCAGAATCATTTGAAACATCTGTACCATGGGATAGGTAAATACTTCTACTCTTAATAAACAATGTTGATAGTAATAAAATGTTATAAGGTTACTGGATCAAGAAACTGAATAAGGAAGTTAGGACTTTTTCAGAAGACGTTTTGATAGTTTGTTTTCTGATTTTAGATGTCTTGATTTATGTCAAAATGTTAAAGAGCGAGTCCACAGAGAATGTAAAGATAGGGGTATTCAAATTCCTCCATATGTCACATGCAGGTAAATATTGTACAATATTTGAAATGATATGTTAATGATAAATGTTTTTATCGAAATTGGTTTATTATTTTTTTTTACTGAAGTGTAGTCTTAACTGCTGTATATTGTTGCCACCTTCATCATGACTCTACAGGTCAGAGTTCTTTTCAAATTTGTAGGAATTGTTCTAAATTGTTCATTGGAAAGATATCTTATCAAAATTCATAATTTCTTTTGTCCGACCCATTAGTTATCCCCCATTTATGTTTAAATTTCTGAAATCTTGTGAATTTAGCACATATGAATTTCTACTGGTCTGACAAGAACCTGTCTTTGTTTTAAATTTGACAAAGATTCACATTTTTAGATCAAGATGTTGAAATATTTAAAAAAAAAAAAATGTAATACAGTTAAATATACATTATGTAAGATTTAGATAAAGAACTGACAGTTCTTGCTATAATAGTTTAAAAATATATATTGATAAAGGATATATTCAAAATTTCAGTCAAACTTATTCTGAGCAAACTTATGTATGTTGGATGTTTTGATAAGAATAGCCTAATTTCCTTTTTAGGGTTGATTATGGGCTTGTCTTGGAAAACATGTCTAAAAATTTATATAACATTTGAGACCAAATGAAAGATCTACAATAGGTTGGATCGGCCGAATGGTTAGCACGTGCGTGCTGTATAATAAGCCTGTCATTGAGTCAACTGGCATGGTTTCAAATCCCTGGTTGTACGTGACAAGGAGTAGGGTCGTCAGTATAACATTGTAGGTTTTCTCTGGGTTCACCAGTTTCCTCCTACCGCTAAAGACCCCTGTGCCCAAACAAATTATTGAAATAAAATTAAACCCCATTTCTTTCTCTTTCATTATGCATCTTTAAACTAACTATGTTGCAGTTGATAAATCTATAATAGCCAAACACAAATACATCGTGTGATTATTTATTATTTACAGAGTTACACAGACATATGATGCAGGAGCTTGTGTATATTTTTATTTTGGGTTTAATTATAGAGGTATTGCTAATCCAGTACATCTATATGATACTATAGAGGTGAGAATAACTTTTCAATACAAACGAAACTAGTCCCAGACACACAGGATAACCGGGGGGTTGGGATGGCCTAGTGGTCTAGAGTGCCGCGCTTTGAACTCTAGCTGGCCGGCCACCTCTCGCTTGTGGCTGTGATTTCGAGCCCTGGTATGAGCGTATGTCGCATGGAGATAGGGGCGCCTTCTCAACCTCGTGGGTTTCCTCCGGGCATTCCGGTTTCCTCCCATTGCTAGAGACCCCTACGTGCAAGCGAATTATTGAAATAAAATTAAAACTATATGTTAGTCCATAAATAACCTAGTTGTGTTGAGTGGACATTAAACCCCATCTCTCTCTCTCTCTCTCTCTCCCAGGATAACCAGGTCTCCATAGCCTCTCTTATCTGTAAAGTGTCATATTGATATTAAATGCTTTATAAACCTGTTTATTATATTCCAGGCATGTGCAAGAGATGAAATATTAGCTAATGGTGGAAGTATTTCACATCATCATGGCAGTAAGTGTGAATAGAAATTTTAAGAAACAAATTTATTTTTCTTATGTAGGCAGTAATGGAAGTTATAAGGTTTGGAAACTGTACTCGAGAGACTGGCATGTTGGTTGTTCACTAAACCAAAAAGCAGCGCGGGGTTATCCACTAGTATTTATATGTTCACTAATTTGTTCATTTGCAATGTTTAATTTATAAATTGCCTGAAGATCACCAAACCTTATTTCTAAATAGTGTGGAAGCCACAATGGGCTAAGGTGATTAAGACGCTTGCTTACTATACAGAAGGTTCAGGGTTCAATCCTTGTGCTGGTCATGAAAGTTCTCCTGCATTTTCCTGCGTGGTGCAGGACTGAGGGCCTGAAAATAAAAAGTTGATGGCGTGCAGCACCTTAAAGCCCCCTGACTGATGTAATTTAATTGATATCCTGCCAAAATTTCACTTTTAACACTTCTGTATGGTATACGCTGTACATAAATGAATATTAATTTGTAAATTTTTGTTTTTCAGTTGGTAAAGTCCGAAAGCGGTGGTTAAAGAAAACAGTAGGAGAAGTTGGTTTAGGTGCTATGAAGGCCATCAAAGCTTATATAGATCCACGAAACATATTTGGCAATAATAATTTAATGATGGGAAATCTTTAATAATAGTTTACTCAAGTAAACATTGTATCATGACATTGTCTAAATTATTATTACTTTCTTTTAATTATTTTAATTGTAAATTAATTTCTATTGTAACATGCTCTCGGACAAACAAGTAAATAATCCTATATTGAATTAAAATTAATATCTTCCTGTAAAATAGGGATAATTTTCTTAGGAACAAATGTCCTGGTTTTACTTCAGTTATTTTAAATGTTTTTCCCATAACATTCGAAGAATGCAGGGGATTCGTTGAAATGGGTTCATATCCCCATCTTTCACACATATTTATATATCATAAATGAATATCTTGACTTCAATCAATGATAAGCATTGACTGCATAGGTTAAGATGATATAGGCCTAAACAATGTGACTTGTCTGTGCTACCATACAGTGGCTCTTATATGTAATTTAACTTAAAGCAGATGAAGAATGAGATCAGCCAATAGTATTTATATAAGATAAGAACTGACATGCCACATCTTACACAATCATGTCTTACTTATCCGATTATAAACGTGTAGGTATATTTTTTCAAACAATTATGGAATGCGAACTGGTATAGAAAAATGCTGTAATAAAATCAATGTGTAATATTATTTGTAATGTATATCAATTTATAAATGTAATGTTATCAAAGGCTTTGTTAATTTTGTCAGTATTTATAATCATTCAATCCGTTTTTTTTCATCTTCATCTTTTTTTGTACTATTAATTTTAACATAAATAGCAATACTTCATTTTAAAGAAAAAAACTACCATAATGCTTGTTTCTCCTTATGCTAGTAATATCTCGATCTCTACACATTTCAAATTTTTAATCTTACTAAGATGTATTTGTTCTGGATGATATGCAGTATATCGCTATTTAGAGTTGTATTTTAGTTTACATTACCTCTCGCAGGAGTTATGGTTAGGTTCTGTTATTACTATTATTAGTGATAATTAAGTCAAACTATTAAACTATTCTGGTGACAGTAAACTAAAAAATAATTTCTGTTATTTTGTAATAAATGAAGTAGAACTTTTTATACCTAAACTGTAATTAGAGCATAATTATTATTTAATAAAATATCAATTGTTGGTTTATGCATTGTATTTTCTGACCTTTTGAATTTAACTCTGAATGAAAATCTCATAAATAAATATCTTGCTGAACAAAAATGCGGATAATAGAATTGTAAGAAGAGTGTGAATGCACCCCTGCCCATGTTCGAAATAAAAGTGTATGGTAGTAATATCCTGGTCACTAAATACAAAGTGTCTCTGTTAACCTGTTCATGGACCCCAAAAGGATCTTGTAATACTCTATCCATCCTATATCACAGCTTTCATAGTATTTGACTTCACATTGGACTTGAATTTGGATTTCAATATGGGGTCATTCCATGTGAACTGGACCAATGGTGGGAACATAACCACCACCCCCCCCCCCACCAAAAAAAAAAAGATTATGTTATAGTAGGCCCATGTATGGCCATAAACTAACAATCACAGCTCAAAAAGTTGCTGAGATATGGCCATTTGAAATAGGGGTACTGAAAAGGTCCATAAATGCAGTAATTCTTTTCAAGTTTGCAGGTGCTTTAAACTCAAATTTCTAATTTAAGTAGAACTCTCTAACTTTGTAATCTAAGACAACTTTTGGTGTAGATTACGAATTTAGCATCACTCTCGATGTGCAATGCATATTTTTCGCGCAACCAGTTAGCAAAATATAGAACAAATAAAATTCTCATGTTTTCCATAGCCTCTGGCAATGTCACCATTCTATACATAACCTCCATTTGCATAGTTTATGACAGATTGTCTGTTATTAATTTACAAAAGATTCTGAGTTGATGGGATATATACTTTTTAAAATATTCAGTCTCAAAATTCATTGCAGGCTGAAAACGTACAAAAATTTACCCATTTTCTCCTTTCATTTTGGCCATGTGGGACAGGGGATGTAAAATTCTAAAACAGTTTGAAAATGACACTTCATTTACCCAACTATAACATACATTAAAGTCCATCTTGTGTATTTGATGGCTTATACTGTATTTTTAATTGGCAATTGAAATATGTTCGGTGATGAAGTTTTAATGGCTATTACCAAAATTGTTGACCTCTCATGTTCATAATAAAATTACTTCTAAATCATTTTTACCCCTCAAATGTATCACTCATTGCAGACCACCATAGATAAAATACCTAAAAGAGATCTAATAGTATTACTGGGTGATTTAAATGCAAAAGATGGATCAGATAGAGAAGGAAGAGAGAGAGAAATCGGCCCACATGGAGTAGGACAAATGAACCAAAACGGTGAACTTTTTGCAGACTTCTGTGCTGTCAACAATCTGGTTATAGGAGGAACACTTTTTTCCCACAAGAATTGCCATAAAGTCACATGGGTGTCTTGAAGACCTAGATTTTGCCGATGATATTTGCCAGCTTTCTCATCGACACCAAGACTCACAACAACAAGCCTCCAATCTAGAATCAAATGCCAAAAAAGTTGGACTTTACATCAACCCTAAAAAAAAACCAGTCTATGACTATGAGGATCAATACTAACAACCAAAACAAAACCAAGATTAGAGGTTCTGAAATTGATGATGTGGTACAATTCACCTACCTTGGAAGCGTTATCAGTACAACTGGAGGGACCGATGAAGACATATTAGCAAGAAAAAAGAAAGCACAACAAGCTTTTGCCATCCTCAAACCCATCTGGAGGAGTAAAGTCCTAAGAACATCAACCAAGATCAGGATCTTCAACTCAAACGTAAAATCAGTACTTCTCTATGGATCAGAAACATGGCGATCAACAATTGCCTCCACCAAAGTAGTCCAAATATTTATCAATAGGTGCCTGCGTAACATCCTTGGAATCAAATGGCCAAATAAAGCCAGCAACATCAACCGGTGGAAAAGGACCAAACAAGAGCCGGTCACACAAACCATAACATCAAGGAAATGGAGGTGGATTGGACACACATTGAGGAAAGATCAATCCACAAGGCCAAAGGAAGAGAGGAAGACCTAAAAACACATGGAGGCGAGATCTGACATCAGAAGCGCAGAAAATTGGAAAGACCTTGGGAGAGATAAAAGTGCTGGCAAAAGACAGGAGGAGATGGAAAACTACAGTGGTCGCCCTATGTCCACCATGGGACGAAGCGGATTAAGTCAAGTAAGTCACGTCAAGCAAAGAAGTCTTCATAGCAGGGTTATGTCTCAAGGATCAATTCCCGTACCACTTCCAAATCGGTATGGGATAGGATTCGTAGGATTTAAGGTAAAAGTAGTGTATTATCAGTTAACCACCTGAATGTTGATAATACCACCTTAACAACATTTCCTGATATTGCCAATTCTCTGGCCAGTACATTTTCATTCAATTCATCATTCAATTTCTCCTCTGATGCCTTTCGAGGCATTAAGAATCGACAGGAGAAAAGGCGACTTAATTTCAAGTCCCGTAATGATGAATGCTATAATGATCGTTTTTCCATTGCAGAGCTCCGCGATTCGTTAAAGCGAGCTCGGGACACTGCAACTGGTCCAGATGAATTACACTATCAAATTTTAAAACATCTACCTTATCCAACACTTATAATTTTACTTGATCTTTTTAACCAGATTTGGATTGATGGGAATTTTCCTCCTTCGTGGCATGAAGCCACAATAATTCCCATCCCCAAACCGGGTAAAGATCATACGAATCCAACCAACTATCGTCCGATCGCTTTAACTAGCTGTATTTGCAAAACCATGGAGAGATTGATCAATCGAAGGCTTGTTTGGTACCTCGAGTCCAACAACCTCATTGCTGACCTCCAATGCGGATTTCGGTCCCAAAGGAGCACTCTTGATCATCTCGTTCGATTTGAAACGTTCGTCAGGGACGCTTTCATCCAGAAGCAACATTTAGTTGCAATATTTTTCGACCTGGAGAAAGCATATAATACACATGGTAACATGGTATCATGCGCGACCTCCATAACCTCGGCCTACGAGGTCGCTTACCTATCTTCATTAAAAATTTCCTGGAAGATAGGTCATTTAATGGGATCAATCTTCTCTGACCCATTTCCTCAGGAAATGGGGGTTCCACAGGGAAGTATTTTATCACCCACATTATTTTCAATAAAAATTGATACTATCCCAGCGTGCCTTAAACCAGGTACAAACGGGGCTCTCTATGTTGATGACTTTCAGATGTGCTATGGTTCTACAGACATGCGGATAATCGAACGTATGTTGCAGCTTTGTTTGAATTCTCTTCAACAATGGGCAAACGAAAATGGATTTCGTTTTTCGAAATCCAAGACTGTCTGCATGCATTTCTGTCAGAAACGAGGTTTGTATCCAGATCCAGAACTTTATTTGGAAGGCAATCGCCTTCCAGCTGTGGATGAAACCAAATTTCTGGGGCTGATATTTGATAAGAAATTATCATTTATCCCCCACATTAGAAAGAAATGTCTGAAAGCCCTCAACATATTGAGAGTCCTATCAAATACTGACTGGGGAGCAGACCGTAAGGTCTTGCTCAGATTATATCGAGCTTTAATAAGATCTAAACTCGATTATGGGTGTATTGTGTATGGGTCTGCCCGCGAGTCTTATCTCAAAGAGCTCGATACCATACACAACCAGGGACTTAGAATCAGTTTAGGAGCATTCCGTACATCTCCAGTGGACAGTTTATACGTCGAGGCGCACGAATCCTCATTGCACAACAGACGTGATAAACTGGCCCTGCAGTATGCTTCGAAAATTGCATCACTTCCAAATCATATTTCATTTAACACCATATTTAGACCTCGTCATGAGCATTTGTATCTAGTGAAGACTAATGTTATTCCATCATTCGGTATTCGCATACATCCCCTTTTGTCTGCGGCTGGTATCAGCCTTGACAGTATTGCGAATACCCCTGTCTTTGGTACTCCACCGTGGGCTGTATCTCCCCCAAAGATCGATTTCGATCTTACTCAACACAAAAAGAGAGATACTAGCTCCACGGTATTTCAATCTCTCTTTCGAAGACTAATGTTATTCCATCATTCGGTATTCGCATACAACCCCTTTTGTCTGAGGCTGGTATCAGCCTTGACAGTATTGCGAATACCCCTGTCTTTGGTACTCCACCGTGAGCTGTATCTCCCCCAAAGATCGATTTCGATCTTACTCAACACAAAAAGAGAGATACTAGTTCCACGGTATTTCAATCTCTCTTTCAAGAGCTAAGGTCTAAATATGGTGATTATGCTCCTATTTACACAGATGGTTCGAAAGATGGTGATCGGGTAGCTCCGGCTATCGCCACGCCACCCGAGACCATTTCTGTTCGCCTACCTCCTGCGGCTTCTATTTTTATAGCTGAGCTCCAGGCTATTCTCCAAGCCTTGGAGTTCATTCAGTCATCATCCGACTTAAAACACATCATCTTTTCTGATTCTTTGTCCTGTCTTCAAGCGATTAATAACCAACAGCTTGATCACCCATTAGTGGCAGACATTTATCGTCTGCTACTTTCATACGAGTTGAGCAATAAAGACGTTGTCCTTTGCTGGCACCCCAGTCATAATGATATAAAAGGGAATAATCAAGCAGACTTAGCTGCAAAGTCTGCTTTAGATCATCCCATATCTGAATTTTACATTCCTTATAAAGATTTTAAATCCATTATAAATTCATTCATATATGACCGATGGCAACGGTCGTGGGATCTTGCAGACACAAATAAACTGCATCACATCAAGCCTCTCTTAAGGCGTAGTCACACTAGTGGATTTATCCTGAGGTTTTATATCCATAAGCTAAATCCTTTCATGTGAACGGGAAAATTTGTCCTATAGGCTATAGATTTTCTGACCTACGGACAAATCCTTAGGTTTAGAACAAGTCCTATTTTCGTAGGATTTGTACTGTGAATTGACCAATCAAAATAGCAGACGTCTAACTCAACCGGGCCGAGACAGATTTTTTTTTTTTTTTTTCAATCGCCAAAGCCTGCTGTGGTCTATTCAGTCCGAAGATTACCATAAACGAGAGAAAAGATAATCTTTGTAGTTTCCTTCATATTTACATTTCTGGTATTACTAATCACATGACCAAAACCTATAGGATTTTACTTAATGTATGATCATAAAAACCCAGAGGATTTATTCTTTAAGACGTTCGCTAGGATTTGTCTTAAAGGAATAATCCACTAGTGTGACTCAGCCTTTTAGGAGACTGGCCAAGGTCCTATCGTACGAGCAGGAGAGATGAAGTTGTCTTGTGTCGCTCTCGCATAGGTCATACTTTTTTAACACATATTTTCATTTTAAAGCGAGAGCCTCAACCAGAATGTGAACACTGTCATGTTCCTTTGACAGTGAAGCACATTTTGATTGAGTGCAAGCATCTCAAGAATATTAGATCTAAGTACTACCGTTGCCAGTCAGCACGTCAGCTATTTGCACAACCGGAGCTTTGTGGTCAAAAACTATCATTTTTAAAAGAGACAAATTTTTATTCCAAATTTTAATTGTATATATTTATCGTATATTGCTTTTTAATTATTTATATATGTAATGTAATTGATATATTTATTTTTAGTTATATTTTCTGTGATATTTGTTTTTATTTACATACATCGCTGTGATATTTTTTTAATTTGTCTCGTTGAGTTCATAATGTTTGGCGCAATATGGCCCGGTTGGTGCTGACGTGCCATAAAACAATATTTCATTCATTCATTCATTTACGTGTACACAAATGTGTACACGGGATCTCGGTTTTTCGTCGCATCGGAACTACTAGGCAGCTGTCCTTGTCAGGCCCTCCGTTCTGCATTACTGACAAGGGGAAAGCACACCGGAAAATCAAAATGAACTTCCTCAGCCAATGCAGGGATCGATCACCCAACCTCCAGGCTTGAATATGTTTATTCAAGAATTATATAATCATTTAAAACCTTGTACGGTACGGTATATACATTTTAATCATGGAACAGATCAAGATATTCCTGGTTAATTAAAAGCATTATTTTTTTTGTTTTACCCATTTAGCGACGTGATCCCCATAAAAGGTTTTAAAACTGGCAGTCATTAAATATTGATTTTTAAACCAAAACGTCAACAGATTGTGTACATATATAACGGAGAGAGATAAAAATGTGGGGTTTAACGTCCAGTCGATAGAAACTAGGTCATTTCGGAACTAACAATATAGACAGAAAAATAACAGTAGATTAATAAATAGAATCATATAGCACACACAATTTATATACAAAAACGTATGGTCTGTTAGTTAAGCCGACAAAGTAATCAATTTAAAGGGCCAATCCCGATAACTTTTGGGGGAATAAAACTGCTTAATTTTGTGTTAAAATCATTTAAAACCCATTATCTATAAGGCCGATCAACTAACCCGATATTTGTGATACGCTTGTAAATAACTAAAACCTGACAGTCTGCATCTGGAAATGGAGACCTTTGTACAGGCCCGAAGCCAGAAACCTAAATTTAGCCGACATAGGGGGGCGAGGAAGATAAATTTCCGACAACAAAAAATCAATGAACGAAGGTCATCGCCGACTGCCGTAAACAGGAGGAGGGGAGAGCACGAAAGTTAGAAGCTGTGAGAGTGAATTTAGGCCTCTATGACATGCAAGTGGCGAATGTGTCGGAAAATTAAGAGTTTCCAGCCTACATTAACTATCTTTCGGCCGAATTTGAGAGGATATGTCGTACTAAAACTCTCTCCCGGCGAAAATGCGAGCATAGGTAACGAGCGATTTTTTTCCGACGCAGACAGAAAAATTCCGACAGAAACGGCCATGGGGGGGGGGGGGGCGGCTCGCCCCCCCCCCCCACTAGCCTCGGGTATGTCTTTGCATTATACAGTATCTGGATAAAACCAGATTTTTTTCTATAAAAATAATATGTAGGCAGGGCCGGCGGAAGCAATTATTGATTGGGGGGGCTCCCATCGTAGGTCCAGGATCTAGCCAGGATTTGCTGAGAAGTTGTAAAAAAAACTTTGGCGAGCGTAGCGAGCCCAAAACATTTTGGGAGGGGGGGTGTTGTCTTTTATGAAAATTCAACCCTTATTTAATTATTGGTGTATTTCCAGAGCATTTGCTGTCTTTTATTTGCTTCAGTGCAAATCAATTTCCATTTATATTATATTCAAATTTATATAGGCCTATTCTTAAAATCATGTTTGTAGTATTTTATATTATTATTACTGTGGAATGAGAATCAGGTCAGACAGAAGTTGAGAAAGAATAAGAAACATTGACATTATGGATAGGCTAGGATTTAATATAGATTCGGTAGAATTAACCGTAGAATGCGTACATTAAAAATTGATCGTACAGCCGAACGTTCGACTCCATTTACGACATCCAAACCTTTAACATTGAAGTGCAGTAAATTGGTCTGGGTGACCGTGAAATGAATAGACCTGCACCATGGGCGCAGATCCCGGTGGGGACACCGGGACGCGTCCCCACCAATATTTTTAGTGGTGGGGACATGATATACTGTGTCCCCACCACTTATTTCCAATGTTTTGCTTACTGTTTATTTTTTTTAAATCGAAATGATTCCAGGGCTTTTATTGACATTTCAGAAAGTGTTGGTCCCAGGCACTTGAAGCCAGGGTCCATAAAGTTATACAGCTGCACTGGTGGCCGATTTTCATTTAACAGGGAATATGTGATAATTCATATTATAACAGTAAGTAATTAAAATATTCCGTTGGGATTATATTAATATGTATATCATGTAGGTTTGCATATCTGATACGCTGGATATTGAAGGGCTAAAACGTGTTGCCAATTTCCGTATTACACGGTAGACTTTTATCTTTTAATATAAACAAGGAAACAATTGGTATATTATTTTACAGGTATACAACATGTTTCTGTTTTATTCAATAAACAATTTATTGCCAATTCGCGTGGAATTAATGTAGCTTTTTACAGCTACAAGAACATTTATGTTTAATCGAAAATTCTAATAAACAATTTGAAAGGAGAGTGATACAGCTGGTAGGCCATAATGTTGTTGACATTGAAAACACGACTTATTGGTTAATTCAAATCATCAACATTGCAGTTGCTATATTACCGTGAAAAGATGGACTTTCGATATTCAATATTTAAGGCAATTGAACATTTTAAATTGGCACCCGATTCGTGTGCCAGAATGCTTTTGTATGAAACCATTCGATGAATAAGGCTAAACATATCCTATGAAGGAGAATACTCAGTGCCCAGATAAGGCATGGGTCTGGTGGGCCCAGACCCAGGGTCCCGCGGCTCATGTCAAAAAGACGAAAGTTTCATGGTAATCGATCTAGCGGCGCGAAGGTGGAGCCTGGGCTATCCTGCAACCTTCTGTGTGAAGTTCCACTTGGTGATTGGTCTAGACTTCTAGTGGAAACTGGGTAAGTCTACATTGGTCATTGGCCCTTGCATCAACAGTGAAAAACGGACATATTTTGGCTAATGTCTGTCATTATGATTGTTCGATTTAGTTGGTACAACAGAACTATAATGTTTAGGACCCTGTAACATTGGCACCTTCTGTCGTTACCTTGGTAACACCCAACTTAATCTACGACTGGTGAAAATGAATTGGATGTTGGCTCCTGAAATGAAATTTTAAAACTCTAGTTTGTGTTGACTTGGCGTCACCCCCACCCTCTCTCTCTCTCCCTCTCTCTCTTTCTCAGTTTCTTATCAGTATTACACAGTTTTATTTTAATGTTCTTATCAATTTTATTGTCATGACAAATTAATTTTTCATCGCGTCAAATTATTTTTTTGTATATTGCAACTTTTAATTTTAGTTTAATGTTATCGTTAAAGCAGTTTTCTTTTCACGATAAATTGATTTATTCATGTATTTAGAAACGGCTCTTGTCATTTTAATTGCTTTTCTCTTCACGTTAAATTTAGTTTTTTTATTGATATTTATGTTGATAGGCGAGGATACATACATATTGTAGCGTTTTACAATAACTGCATCAAGTCGAATAAATTATAAAATGATAATATGACATATAAAATGAAATATAAAGTGACAGCCAATTAAACTATAAATTTACAAACAAATGAAATGACAAATAAAATAATAAAAATGAGCATGTAGATATATCACAGACTAATTAGCTAATTAAAAGCTATTTTAAAAGATTGGTCTTAAGCAGAAGTTTAAAATGGGGTGGGGATCACCACAATTACTCGACTATTGCGATTGTAGCACGAATCGTTCCTTAACAAATCTTGATACTATGTCATTTCTGGGCTGACACATGGTTCAATTTCATTTTGATAATTCGCTTGCACGTAGGGGTCTTTAACAGTGTAGGAAACCCGAAGGACCCGAATAAACCCAACGAGGTTGTACATGTACAACCGGGGAATAGAAATCACGCCATTTGTCTCAATGACAGACATTACGATATAGCGCGCTTGAGCTAACAATCCGGCCATCAAACCCCCGGGCCAAATCACAAACAGGTAGGGAGGGAAATGGGGTTTAACGTCGACTCGACACAAACTAGATCATTTTGCGCGTGGGGGCCTTTAGCAGTGGGAGGAAACCTGAGTGCCCAGAGGAAACCCACGAGGTTGAGAAGGTGCCCCTATTTCCATGTCACATACGCTCAAACTAGGGCTCGAAACCACAGCAGCAAGCCAGAGGTGACCGGCCAATTAGAGGTCGAAGCGCGGCACTCTAGACCACTAGGCCATCCCAACCCCCCCAAATCACAAACAAGACAACTTTTTTCACTAAAGGTAAATTGACTGTTACTATCTTTCTCTAACTGGTATAATGTTATAAGAATATAGAACCGTCATCACCCTTTCAGTGCTGTTTGTTTCTTCAATTAAATATTTAACCCTTCTGCGTATACAAGGGGTATTTTGGAACCCCACCACCATCCGGGCATATCCTTAACATTTGTGGGGAACTGGTTCATAATTGTCTAGAGAGCTACAGGGGCGCCGGAACGACGCGAGGGCCAGGGTACCAAAACATAGGGAATGTCCCCACACACACACACACACACACACACACACACACACACACACACACACACACAGCCTCTAGAAAATTTTGAATTTTGTCAATTCCGAGCATGCTGTTAAGAGCGCCTCTAGCATTCCAAATTTCAACCTAAAACTCTTTAAAATAAATGATAGTGAAAGAGACAAATACCTGATTATTCACAATTTTCGTATTATGAGTGCGAGATCCGGTTAAAATGAATAGACTAGTAAAAAGGTTGAAAACTTTTATCGTTAGGGCATGGGTATACATGTATACCCCAGAAAAGGGCAGGGTACCATTTGTATACCCTGGTACCCGGGTTCCGGCGCCCCTGGTCAGCTACTTTATGTCATTTGACAAGAAACTACGAGTATTACATTATCTGACAAAATAAACATTTTACCATTGGTACATGAATCGTGTAGCATAATGCGTTTCAGCCCCATTTGTAACAAGGGATTCCAAGAAAGAGGCTAGACCTATTCCACAAATCATGTCAAACGATGATGTCATATTGCTGGGGATGGGTGGACCTTTTACAGTTTTTTGAATGTTTGTTACAAAATGGTGTCTAAATATGCATTCTCGGTGATTTTGGGGAGGTTTTACAAATAAAAAAAAATGGTTCAGAGAGCAATTTTTAAAAATTAAACACTTTATTGATTGGTTTTTGTCGATTAAAATATCTAAAACTAAAGAACAGAACACTCATATCCACTCTGCCCGTTTCCTTTCCCTTTGTCTTCTTTCTGGACGGCCCATGGACTGTCCGGCCACCACTATTTTTTGGCGATCTGCGCCCCTGACCTGCACAACTTCTAAATTTAAATAAACATAATACCAATACTTCTTTCTTTAAACTAATTTGGGATGATAGGGTATACATGTACTACGGCGCACAAAAATAAATAATGCCGTGTCAGACATGGTTTGCGTGGGCTTATAGTTACCATGGCTTTGCCGTTTGCCGGGGGTGGTAAATTTCGAGTGCGGAGTCTGAGTACAGAGTGAGAGAAGGACGAAGTCGATGGGGTTTAAATACGACTTGGCGAAGGTCCAGGGGACGCAAGTATGTAGGTGAAATTTACCTTTTGTTATCAAGTACAGTACATGGGTCATTCACTGTATAGACCTCTTAAGAAACGTAAATCGATTATCCAATGAAAGAAAATGACCCGAAATCTTAAAAGGGTTACATGTCCGGATAAGCAGTGTTGACGTTCACGTCCAAACGACTCAATATTTTCAGCTGAAATTTTCAGACAATGTAAATACACCATGCTTTTATATTTTGGTCCATAAATTTCACAAATACTCGAACTTTAATTTTTTTTTTTAGACTCTGTTCTTATCGGAATTGTCCCTTTAAGCCGATTTCGTGATGATTGGCCAAAGGGAGGTAACTATTTGTGACTTAATTCTTCACTGGAAAAGATAGAAATGGTAATCCAGTAAGAAAGAAAACAAAATGAAGTCCACAGGTCGACCTAAACCGAAAAAGGTATCAAAACACAAGAAAAAAGGATGGAAAACGATTGATAGTTCAGCTTTAGAAGACTATTTAGACGAACGTAGTTTTGAGGAACGAACAGGGTTAGTAGGTTTTATACCACGACGATTGTTCATGGAGTTACCCAACTGTCATTGGATTTGTTTACAAATTTATTGGAACACGTGGTCGAGAAAATGGGAATATTTTTTATTGGTGTCAATGGTGTGCAATAACAGAATATAGATTCTGTTTGATTTTAATATGTAACAGGCATTGCCTGAGTAAAGCGAAGTTAATGTTTTCAAATAAATATAAAATCTTTATAATTAAGTTTCTCAACTATATTCAACTGATTGTCTGATACCAAAAATGTTAAGTAAATTCGTTTTTCTAAATTGATTTTGATTTAGATCTAAATTGTATGATTAGTTTTGTTTTTAAAAAAAGTGTGAGAATTATTTTCTTTGACGTCAAATATAATTGACGTCATTGATTAAACGTGTCATAGAAATAGTTCTATAAGATGCGTAATCTCTCTTGGTCGAGGTTTGGTAAGTTGGCATGCACATTGCCAGTTTTTTCTAGTGTATCCGGTTCCGGTCTGAATTATTTTAATCAACAGTCTGTGGGTGATACTGATACGATAGTTTTAGTTACCCTCCCGTGTTACTGGAAAAGAGCTTTGCTCCAGCACCGTGCTTCGCGTGTTGCTTTAGAACTTTGCTCTATAAATCTTGAACTGGAAATGATAATATTCATTAAACTAACCACTAAAGTAAAATTGATCCCAAGAATATCTTCTCTTTTTTTTAGTCAAAATGTTTATTAAAGGGTCAATCCCGATAATGTTTTTGAGAATAAAACTGCTTAATTTTGTGTTAAAATCCCTTAAAATACCCTATGTAATACGTTTTCAAACAATTTTAACCCGCCAGTCTTTATCTGGAAATAGAGTCTGGTGTCCCAAGCTGTATTATGCGGTGATTGGATAAAACCAGACTTTTTTTTAATAAAAATAACGTGTCGGTAAAATTTACTTTTTGTTATCAAGTACAGCACATGGACCATTCACCGTGTAGACCTCTAAAGGAACGGGAATCGATTATCGGGTCACCCAACGAAAGAATTGCCCCAAAATCTTAAAAGGGTTACGTGTCAAGATAAGCTGTTTTTACACTCACGTCCAAACGACTCAATATTTTGAGCTGAAATTTGGAGTCAGGGTATATACACCATTCTTCTATATTTTGGCGTTTAAATTTCATACGTACTCGAACTTTTATTTTTGAGACTTTGTTAAATTCGGGACTGTCCCTTTAAAATTTTGGTAAGACTAAAAGGTAAGTTTACCAGAATTTGTAGAATTGAATTTGAGGTAAGGAATTACCCTTGGCCTCAAGATACAACAAATCAGAATTACTACTTTAAAAATACCATTGTGTAAAAAGAAATCTGAAACTAGCTATGATTTTTTGTACGTATTTTCTTTTCTTTCAGTGGTACCATCTCAGTTAAAAGTAATAGTGAACTATTCTTTGTAGATAAACAAGTTGATTTAACAACAACAGATGGTAAATATTTATATTCCTTCCCTTCTGGGCATAATATGATAGATATATATATTGCATGGGTAGGTGATTTGTAGTGAAACCCTATAACTAATGGCCTCATATGCAGTCAATCATATCGATGCCAATATCTATAATATTAATACAGATAATAGTCCATGTCTGATGACTGTGTTTACAAGGACTTTTCCTACTGAGAAATCGAGCTGACTATTATATTACTGGACTAAAATTGTTTATATTGTAGGAAGTTTCTATAAAGTATTGACTTTCTCTAATTACCGGGTATATACAATTTCAATGTTTAATTAACTTTATATAGTATTAGTAATATATTTGTGTAACCCAATACTTTTTTATATAACCAAAACAGCTTACATTATGAATATATTCAGGTGAAAAACCAAACAGAAGAAATAAGAAATTAAAATGTTTCAGTATTTTAGAACCAGATCCAAGAATAAGAGCTGTAAATTTGTAAGTACACTAAAGAGATACTTTAGTACATTATCATAACATCTATATAAGATGTACATTATATGTGCATATTATTATTACTAATACTAGGACAACAGATTGAAATAAAAATGGAAAATTATATCACAATAACATTATATTTATGAAAAGCCACAAGTACGTGGGTGATGTGTGTAAAGAAACTACGGTATAGAAATATAACCTGGTTAGTATGACAGCCAAAGCACAGAGTACTACTAGAAAATCATTTAAAATGTTTATTTACATGTATGTAGCTGTAAATATATATTTTGAGTGTATTATTATGCACATGTATTATATGTATGAGGTTGATCATAAGAAAAGTCTTGTTTGGGCTTGTATAAGTGAATACCTTTATACATATACGGCCTTAAAGCACTGAATTGTCATGGGTTTTGTTTGTTGTTGTTTTTATTGCATGGATATCTATTTTAAGGGGGAAAAGCTCAAAATCACAAAACATAAAACGGCTTCATCCTGATATGAAAAAAAGAAAAATTGAAAAAGAAGAAAAATCGTTTGAAGCAGAACTGAATAGATTTCACACTAGGAATCTAAGACAGCGTAAATATATAAAAAATGCACCAAACTTACTGGTTAAAGATTACGATTTGTGGAAAGGTAATTTTTTTTACAATTTCAAGTTTTATGCACCCACATTTTCATGTGGACATATATTGACGTAGCCACTTGCCATCCGACCACAATTTGTTTGTGGACACTCTACAGCACTACAGGTGACAATTCTTTTCCAATTTTGACAAAACTTAATGGATTATAGCCCCTGATTAAACTAAAAATCTTGTTTTTAGCTTGTAGACACCCAAGAGGTTACAATTTGTATCCGATCTTGGTTCCTTTCAATATTCTCGCATATCGGACCGCAGCTTCTTGGATTATGGCCCATGGTTGTTGAAATATATCACCGTTACACCATAATGATGGTTGAGTTCGTATTTCATGAAAATCAGACTGAAACTGCCTGACAAAATTGCCACTCCTCATACGCAAATAGTGTAAAGGTATGGTATGTAAAGGTTGTGCACCCTCTATATTACGTCGCCCCTGTCTGTGTGTGTATAAAGCCACTTGGTACTTGGCGAATATATTCCTTTTAGTCTAAGGGCGTTCACTATCGATTTTGTCGAATGCCCCAACCTCCAGGGGCAGAGCCACACCCAATTTTGCACCATATCACCCTGTTTTTTTTTAGCTTGTTCTCTCACCTTCTTTTGCAAAATGTAGGCTTATCTTGCATCGCAACTGCTTGTTTTATAATTGTAGTAAAGGCATTAAATGTTCATATATTTAATTTGATATTTTTTTTCTGTTTATTTGTTTACACACACTGATATTTGTACTTTTTTAGCTTGTTCTCTCACCTTCTTTTGCAAAATGTAGGCTTATCTTGCATGGCAACTGCTTGTTCTATAATTGTAGTAAAGGCATTAAATGTTCATATATTTAATTTGATATTTTTGTCCCCCGCCTTTCGAAGAAAGCAGGGGACTATTAAAATGGGTTCGTCTGTCTGTCTGTCCGTCTGTCACACTTTTTGGGACACAATAACTCTCGTTCTAATTGAGCTAGAATGTTCAAACTTGGTGTAGGTGTTCATTATGGCAATGCCTTGATGGAGTTCGAAGATGAGCATTTTCCACTTAGGGTAAGCAGAGATAAGCAATTTGATTGGTTGATGCTTTGGGACACGATAACTTTAGTTCTAATTAAGTGAGAGTGATGAGACTTGGTGTATAGTTTCATTACATCAATGCCTTGACTAAGTTCGATAATGAGCATTTTCTGGTCAGGGTAAGCAGAGCAATAAGCAATTTGATTGGTCGAGACTTTGGAACTGAATAACTCTCATTCCAATTGAGTTAGAATGTTCAAACTTAGTGTGAGTGTTTATTGGGTCAATGTCTTGATGGAATTTGAAGATGAGCATTTTTTGCTTAGTTTAAGCAGAGGCAAGCAATTTGATTGGTTGATGCTTTGGGGCACGATAACTTTAATTCTAATTATGTGAAATAAAGAAACTTGGTGTGTAGTTTCATTACATCAATACCTTGACTGAGTTTGATAATGAGCATGTTCTGCTCTTGGTAAGATGGCTGATAAGCAATTTGATTGGTCGAGATTTTGGAACACAATAACTTTCGTTCTAATTGAGTTAGAATGTTCACACTTGGCATAGGTGTCTATTAGGTTAATACCTTGATGGGGTTCGAAGGTGAGCATTTTCTGCTTAGGGTAAGCAGAGATAAGCAATTTGATTGGTTGATGCTTATTAGGTTCTGATTAAGTGAGAGTGAGGACACTTGGTGTATAGCTTTAGCTTTATAACACCGATATACTAACCAAGTTCGTTAATCAACTTTTTCTGCTGAGGGTAAGCAGATCGATAAGAAATCTGATTGGTTGATGCAATGTAACTCAGAACTCAGAGTATAGATTCATTTTATCTTTATCTTGACTAAGTTTAATGTTGCAAATTTTCTGCTTTGGCTAAGGAGGATAAGCACTTTTATTGGTCAAGACTTTGGAACATAACTCATTAGGCGAATTTCTTAACTAAGTCAATAATTAATATTTTTAGCTAAAGCTAATATTTTGAAAAAAATAAATGTTCGATTAATTAATAAGTGTCATCTTATTATTTTGGGATTTTGGCGGGGGACATCAGCCTCACTGTTGGCTTGTTTTTCTGTTTATTTGTTTACACACACTGATATTTGTACTTATCAGATTTGCCAGACACACCAAAAGAAGGTGAAGATCATATATTAGATGTTACAATTATAAAACCTGTTAAGGTAAGTTCATCATTAAAGCAGCGCGTACACTATCAGATTCGCAGTAATATGTTGACCGACATTTCGTCAATATTAATTTTGACCCTTCGTACACTGGTCAACTGTTTGGTATTTGCAATCAACAATCAACTATTGATCAACATTTTACTCTGCATGTACAAACAGTCAACCATTATTTTACATGGTGTTAGGTTTCACATGCTGGTAAACAAGATCCCAAGAAGTTGATAGTGTGTACATGCATTAAGCCTTGTACTGTTGATTCTCAGTGACCCACAGACTTTGAAACTATCAAGTATTTTGGTAGATACGCTCAATCCATGTTAAAAAGATTTTTGTCTAATTGAAACTATCAAGTATTTTAGTAGAATCATCTGATTTAAACACACAATATAGATTCTTGTCTAATTGTTATAGGTGGTTTAGAAACCTAGACTATGAAGCTATGTGTAATCTGTATGTCATTTCTTTGTCTGAGACCATATTTGTTTCCAGAAATTTTCATTTGAAATTGTCATACCCTCTGGGTGCATTGATATTTTATTTATTATTAAAAGATTTAGTCAGTAGCATGTTAAACCCCGTTTCTTTTCATTTGTTTTATTGAAATATCATTCTCTTTTTTTGTCTAATATAATTGGATAATTATACACCCATGTTATCATTTTACATTTCTGTTATTCAGCCACCAAAGAATCATTATAAGAAACCGTCGGCTGTTCCAGCTGTGACTGATCCCCATCCCGGAATGTCTTATAATCCAACATTTGATGATCATCAGGTATTCCGACATATTTTTTTTGTCCCCTACCTTTCGAAGAAAGCAGGGGACTATTAAAATTAGTTTGTCTGTCTGTCCGTCACACTTTTTGGGACACAATAACTCTCTTTCTAATTGAGCTAGAATATTCAAACTTGGTGTAGGTGTTTATTAGGTCATTACCTTGATGGAGTTCGAAGATGAGCATTTTCCGCTTAGGGTAAGCAGAGATTTTTATCAATACCTTGACTAAGTTCGATAGTGAGCATTTTCTGCTCAGGGTAAGCAGAGCGATAAGCAATTTGATTGGCCGAGACTTTGGAACACAATAACTCTCTTTCTAATTGAGCTAGAATATTCAAACTTGGTGTAGGTGTTTATTAGGTCATTACCTTGATGGAGTTCGAAGATGAGCATTTTCCGCTTAGGGTAAGCAGAGAAAAGCAATTTGATTAGTTGACACGATAACTTAAGTTGTAATTAAGTGAGAGTGATGAAACTTGGTATATAGTTTTATTTCATCAATATTTAACTAAGCTCGATAATGAGCATTTTATGCTCAGGGTAGCAGAGCAATAAGCAATTTGATTGGGTCAAGACTTAAGAACAGAATAACTCTCCTTCTAATTGAGCTAGAATGTTCAAACTTGGTATAGGTATTTATTAGCCCAATGTCTTGATGGAATTTCGAAGATGAGAATTTTCTGCTTAGGGTAAGGAGGGATAAGCAATTTGATTGGTCAAGACTTAGGAACATAACAACTCTGCTTTTAATTGAAGTAAAATGTTTAAACGGGGTTCAATTCTTAACATTTCAAGCTAAAGCTAAGCAGAGCTAATCAATTTCACTGGTCAATGTTTTGGGACAAGATATAATCTTGATTCTATCTGATAGAGAGTGATGAAACTTTGTGTATAGTTTGATTGCTCGATACTTTTGAAAAAATTAAATATTTGATTAATTAATATGTGTCATCTATTTATTTGGGGATTTCGGTGGGGGACATCAGCCTCACTGTTGGTTTGTTATTGAGACATGTATTCACATGACAAGCCTATAATCAACTCATTCGATAATTTGATGGCAGAGATTTAAACAGATTGAAATACAATCACCATTTAATTTAAAAATGGATAAGCAAGACTGAGTCTTGATTAACAAGTAAGTTGCTACAATAATAAACAATCTATGCCACATCATGTCAAAACTTCAAACAGTGAAATCTTCACGCCGAATAAAATAATTGGAATGAAATTTACAATATATTAATTTTAAATTATCTATAGTGGTTGAAATCACAAGGTCTGTCATTGAATTAAATGGCATGGTTACAATTCACTGCTTGTATGTAACAAGGAGTAGGGTTGCCTTTCCATCATCGTGGGTTTCTCCAGATCGTCTGGTTACTACCCGCAGCCAAACACCCCTACGTGCAGGTAAATTATTGAAATTTATTGAACCAAATGTTAGTCTCTCTGTATATAAAATGCATCTTTAATTGAACAAAGAAAAACAAGTTCTAGTGAAATTATTTTCCGGTTCAGTTTGTACAATTTTGTCTTTATACCATTAAAATTAAAACTATATATTTGGAAATTATATATTTCTAGAATTTACTGGGAAAGGCATTAAGAGTTGAATTGAAGAAGAAGAAAGACGAAGAGAAAATACAAAAAGAAACTGTTCTCAAGAAAATTGAAGTTGAGGTATTTAATTTGGTATAGTTTCATGGTTCTCTATTTAAAGATAAGTTCCCAGAAAAGTATTTATCGGTTGGTTATTTCAAATAAATGTATGACAATTTTGCCGTATATATTGAAATTGGAGATATCCAATCTTACTAGAAAGATACTGAATTCCTCGAAAACCACTCATGGAGCGTACACATGACAAAATTGTAAGGGTTTTCCTAATCAACAGCCCGACGATTAGGAATTTCTGCATGCGTGATGTCAAAGGTCACATGCAAACATTGGGCGCTTGATATACAAGTTGATAAATTTCATGAAGAGTTAGACGTACAACACTTTCTGAGATAAAAATGGCGGAAAAAGATGCGGGCAGTGGATAATTTGAGAATTTAATTAGAATTCGATATTTGTAATAAATAGTAAGCAATGAATTCTCCTCTGACTTCCGAGGGAGGTAAGTCATGGACATAAACGTGACCTGGTTTGATAAAATTTTTATAGCAGGGCATTCCTTGGCAATTACAATGTTTGAAAAGGATTTGAAGCAAAATTATGACAAATTAAGGGGGGAGGCTATCCGAAACTTTTTATTCTAAAATGTTAAAGCTATTGAATTGAAAACAGTACAAGTAGTTAGGAAATGTATTAAACAAGAGAAAATTGGCATTAAAGAAGTTGTTACCAGGGTAACACAATTTTTGGGTAAAAAATTATGAAAAACGTAGGTACGCTATATCTCTGTAACTAATTAAAATATCTTTACAAAATTTTCAAGATATATAAACTAATTTCTACCACAGAATCAGACAGAAAGCAATTTGAATTATCATTAATATTTCAAAAGTTATTAAAATATTTCTCCGAAGACAAAATATTGTGGTGAGACAAATAATTTAGACATCATTTTCCAAGAAACTATAAAATTTATAGAGATAACCTCTCTGTCTGGTTTTAGAGTTATCATTAGAAAATACGCATTTCGAAAATGAGACACTTATCTTTATTAATACCAGAGATATAGTGTACCTATGTTTTTCATACTTTCTCCAAAATCTGTGTTACCCTGGCAACAACTTTTTTCTTCTTTATTTTTAATGCTAGTTTTCCCTTGTTTATTGCATTTCCTAACTACTTGTGCCATATTCAATTCACTGGCTTTAGAATTTCAGAAAGCATTTTTTCGGGTAGCCTCACCCCTTAATTAGTTTGAATATGTTTTTAGTCCTTATATACCATTAAATCACCCAGTTTGTGAGCGGGAATGTAACTTTAATATATAATCACAAAAATTAGTGTTTCAATAATAATAATGAATGTAATGACAGGTAATTATGGTAACATCAATAAAAGTTTATTTAATTGTGATAGGAAAAAGTAAAAAATAAAGCAGTTAAAAAGGTTAAAGATGAGACATCAGAAGAGGATGAAGATATGTCTGATGAAGACTTGATGTCAACTGGTATTAATCCAGCTGTTCGTAGAGAAGATAGAAAGTCATACAAGCAAAAGCAACATGATTGGAAAGTTAAAATAAGGGTAAGACATGCATGTTATTTGGTTGTTAGGGTGTGATACAATGCAGTAATAATATTTGCAGTAAGCTATTCAAATGTTAACAAGTCAAGAGAATGTTCCCCATAGGTCTGCCGGTTTTGAAATCCACTGTGGATTCATGGGTACAGAGTTACAAATGTTTACTATCAGCATATTACCCATTTTTAACACGCTCATTTTTATGTGGATATATTATGCCACTGACCCTGTCCATCCAGACTCCGTCCACAATTTGTTTGTGGACCCTCTACAGATGACAATGTTTATCCTTAAAGTATAGTTCTATCTCCCGAAGATCCCACTGCCTTTCGATATTGGCATATATCGAAACATAACTTCAAGGATTATGGCCCCCTAATTGTTAAAAAAATCATATTTTTAGCTAGTGGACACTCGAGGGGTCACATTTTTCATCTGATTTTGATGAAACTTAAAATGCATGTTTATAACCGAAAGATCGTGGTTCCTTTCAATATTTGCTCTTCATAACTTCCTAAATTATGGCCCCTGATTGTACAAAAAAAATTGTTTTTAGCTTGTGGTCCCTCTAAAAGTCACAATTATGATTTGATTAAAAAATTCCTTTGAAAATATCACCATTACACTATAATGATGATTGTTGAGTTTGAATTTTGTGAAAGTCTTGCCTGCCAACCACTGGTACATACAGCAATACCATATGTCCCAATGATTTTTGTATTCTAAACCCCCAAATATTTAATTTAGCATAAAACAGTACAATTATAGGGGTGTCATGAAGATTTTTATTTAAACATATGTATAACTTGTCTTTGTTTACTCCAGGCCCGACAGAAGAATGCTTTAAAGTCAATAAGGATTAGAGAGAGTGAAGTATATAGGTAGGTATATTATAATCAGTAAATTTTAGGAGTTTGTTTTGATTGTTGCTTCTTTCATACTAAAATGTATCTAGATGGCAGATGTTGAGTTTGAGCCACAAAGATAAACCTTTGGAAAAGACAGAATAAAGACATTGCAAAAAATAAACAATATCACAGCAAGTGTATGGATCCGGTGGGGGGGGGGGGGGTCAGTCGTAAGCGTCCACTGTGCTGTATAATCCCTAGCCTGTAAGTCGTTTACAATTCTTTGATGTTTTTAAATATCTTTTTTTTGTCTTCATAGGATAAAAACTTTTAATAAAGAATTTAAAGAAAAGGATAAAATAACAAAGAAGAGAATGAAGAAAAAGCAAAGACTAGAGAAAAGAGAAGTTTTTAAAACAAAAAGACTTGGACATGCAAAGTATCCTTGTAACTAAGCATAAAACTAAACTGAACTAACACATTAGTAAAGGCTAATAGGGAAGATTCTTATACACAGATTTAAATGTGGTTATATATTGCTGTCAGAAGTATACATCTGTCTGTTGTCCATGATTCTTCCACTTTAAAGAAATAAAGTGTTTATTTTTGTGAGATGAAGAATCCTATTGATTTTTCAGAGGCTAGAGTTATCTTTCCAGTGTTAGGTATTTATAGACAGTTTGGACAATATAGTTGCTGTGGACATTCTCTGCTGTCAAGCATCCTATCTTTAAAGAGAGAGAGAATCATCATATAACATTCAATTTCACAGTTTTATTTTAAAATAACAGCCTGGTGGTGATATTTCATACATTTAAAGGAAAGAGAGATAGTGCTTATCGTCCACTCGGCACTAACTATGTCATTTTGATTCAATGTTATTTCAATAAATTGCCTGCACTTTGTGGTCAAAACTCCTTGTTAGCTCCACTGCCCGGGCAAAATTTCCCTTATAGCACTGTATTGCGTATGCCTGCCTTGATTAGTCCAGTTTGGGAGCAGAACAGTAGGATGTTAAACCCAGTTTCATTTCCTACTCCTTGTAGTAGGAAATCGAAACTACGTCACATGACTCAATGACAGACCTTATGATGTAACACGCACACGTTAACCATTGAGCCACAAATACCCCCACCCCCACCTATCTTTAGTTGATGCTGTAGTTCTGTTTTCATTATGAATTAATGCATGTCCCTCCACAAGTTACTCAGCATAAATAGCATTGATCACATATCCATATTGGAAGTAGAAATAGTCTTGAGATTTTGATTTAAAATGTAAAGTAAAAGTTTTTACTCAGTCATGCTCTCATTATTCATCAATCTAATTCAAATACAGATATATATTTCGTTTTTGTTTTTTATACTTTCGATGGCCTACACTACATGTAGATCTAATAAGTTATAGTGGGAGTTCATGTCAGGTGTCAAGTAAACGACATAAGACCCTATAACGTCAGTCATTCGATTAACCAATCAGAATCGATATTGCAAGTGGCTATGCTTTGCTTTGTTTTGGTTTCTATCGCTGCTAATGTCTACCCACAGTTTCGTGCAAAAAAGGTCAAACACTCGATTTGACAGACCATTTGATTGGCAGAACACAAGTTAAATAACAACTCTTCCAGATCCTAGTGTAGTGAAGACAAAACGAATTTTTGAACTAAAAAAAACGAAACAGAATCTGTGTTTTAATCTGATTGATTATTCATTTGTCAAAAGTTGCAGAATAAATGTGATTATTTTGTTAGCTAAACCTTAATTTGTGATAAGATTTCAAGATGGAGATATCGATTTACAACTAGGAAAAGAACTTAGCGGTTCTCTTAGAAAACTGAAGGTAATCAATCATTTTCTGATACATTTTTAACACTATGGATTCTCAAAAAAAATGTTTTGGATTTGCATCTTGGCATGGACCAGAAAGAACATGCTGTATTTGTATGAAAATTTAATAATGTTCCTGGGATCAAATAATAGGCCTATGTGCTTATGTTGTCTTAATAAGGTTGATTTACTCTATGGCACTATGGGTATTTTGAAGAAAAATAAAGTATGTTGTGGTACATTCTCTTGGAGATAAAACATCATTAAACAGATTTTACTGGATGTCGAACTTCCTTCCAATACTAAATTTTTTGAATATGTATTTGTAGCCTGAAGGTAATGTTATGTCAGATCGATATAAAAGTTATCAGAAGAGAAATATTATACCAGCACCAGCTGGCATACAGTGAGTATTATATAAATAAATAAATACATTTGATCACCAATATTAATTTTCTATTTTTAACTATCCTTTACCTGCTTGATATTTGCATCGTAAAAGATAAAAATTGTGTATTCTGCTACAACAAATTAGCTGAATAAAATTATCTGCCATAAATCTGGCAAGCAACATAAGATCTCAAAAAGAACTTGTCATTAATTCCACAAATGAACTTCTGCATCACAGTTCATGAATTTTATATGGATTTCTTATGTATTAATGTTAATCTTTTTCAGAAAACGTAAATTAGCACATGTTAAATTCTATGAGAAAAGAGGCCATAGGGAAATATCGTAAGTATTCTATGAAATTAGTGCTTTAAAAATAAAATTCCCTCTTGATACTTTTAACACTTTCACATTACAAAAAAGCTGACGCTTTGAAAACTTTTACATTATGTTATTTCTGGCTGTAATATTTTATCATTATTTGAAATTGTCACACAAGTCTTGAATCAACCAATCATATAATTTCTGGGAAGATTATGTGCATAACAAGGTATATTTTTTTTTGTTATTTCAGAGAACAAGATGCTGCTAAAAATAAGAAGTGATATTAAATTGTATATAAAAGTTAAATTAATATCAAAAGAATATCTTTCGTCTTTTTCTTCCATCCATTTCACGAAGAGGCATGATATAATAAGATCATAACACGATATTACATCTATATCCCAAATGGACGGTATTCCGCCTTGAATAACACATTTGAAATTCGGCCAAGTGTAGTTTGATGAGACACATGTAATTTCTCTGCATCACTAGGGGAGAAGACTTTTAAATTCCTGAAAATATCATTGTTTTATGGTCCATGGTTTGATCTGATGTTAAAGGTCCCCCTGCTTTTTCCAGCATGGTTTTCTCTTGTCAGTGGTGAAGTACAGAGGTTCTGGTAAGGAACAGTGCCTAGTTATTGGGATGGGACAAAAAACCAAGGTGCTGTGTTGATGTGCTCGTAAAAGAACCCTTGACCGTTGGAATTCAAAATAACATGAGCTCCACTGTCTAGAACATAGCATGATGTATGCCTGTCTTGATTAGCCTGGTTGACTGATATAAGTAGGATGTTAAACCCCATTTCAAATCCCTCACTTGGATGTTACTATCAAGGACAGTCCTGAATCTTGTTTTTGAGGGGTAGCACGATATACCAAAATCAACCCAAATCTATCCAAATCCACCATTATTTCAACTTTTAAGACAATTATTTATATTGATAATTGCCAAATTCTCATGTTTAATTTAAAGTCGTAACATTTTGGTGTCAAAATGCTCCACAAAATGCTCCTCAAAATGCGATTTCCAAGCAAGTTTGGAAGTAGTTACCAAGGTACATAACTCGTGTATTGCTGGAAATTGCATTTTGATGGATATTTTTTATACACAAACTTTACGATTTTAAATTAAGGGGGGTGGCTCCAATTAAATGAGAAAATATTTGTTTTTTAAATCGCACTGTCAACTATTAAAGCTAAAGCTCTGAAATTTTCAGGACTTTATCGTTATCACACAAGATTTTGAAAAATATGCATTTCGGAACATGGACCACGCCCATTTCCCATAATCCTTGATGGCCACCCCATGCCGTTGAGGAAAAGCGTAAAAAAAAAACTGCTTGATAAAATATAGATTGTGATATATCCTAGTAAAGCTAAAACACCAAGGAACATAATTATCTATATTTGAATGTCATAAGCTGTAGTAGAAACAAGTAATTAAAATAAATGTCAAATTTATTTAATATTTTCTCATTTAATTGGAGCCACCCCCCTTAAAAATGCAAATTTGGCATAAAGAACAATATTTTATCAAATATATAGATATGAGATGAAATAATGTTGGATTTGGGTAGATTTGGGTGGTTTGGGTAATTCGTGCTACCGTTTTTTGAGCAATAACTGGATTTTAGTATTGTCACCCTTTACAATAAGAAGTGTTACAGACACGGCTGGGGGAAATGTCCTTGTGGGTTAGAAGCTCTTTGGTATTATCCTCTTTGAATCCAGAGAACAATTGGCAATATCCCAAGAAATTAGTCAATATAAGAGGAAGTTAATCTTGGCCCTTCTTGTTATAGTGTCAATAATTTTAATCATCGGAGAAATATAGGGGAATAAAACATTATTATATAAGTTGAAATATTCGAAAAATAGTAGTCATTGAAAGACTGGTCTTTATTAAATTTACAATCATATATACACACGAAATGAAATAATTATATGTATTTGAAATAATTATATTTTTTTTAAATAATTATATTTTTTTAAAATAATTATATTTTTTTAAAATAATTATATTTTTTTAAAATAATTATATTTTTTTAAAATAATTATATTTTTTTAAAATAATTATATTTTTTTAAAATAATTATATTTTTTTAAAATAATTATATTTTTTTAAAATAATTATATTTTTTTTAAATAATTATATTTTTTTTAAATAATTATATTTTTTTAAAATAATTATATTTTTTTAAAATAATTATATTTTTTTAAAATAATTATGTTTATTTGAAATAATTATGTTTATTTGAAATAATTATATTTATTTCAAATAATCATATTTCAAATAATCATATTTATTTCAAATAATCATATTTATTTCAAATAATCATATTTATTTCAAATAATCATATTTATTTCAAATTATCATACTTATTTCAAATAAATGTAATTATTTCAAATAAATGTAATTATTTCAAATAAATGTAATTATTTCAAATAAATGCAATTATTTCAAATAAATGCAATTATTTCAAATAAATGCAATTATTTCAAATAAATGTAATTATTTCAAATAAATATACAAATAAACATAATTATTTCAAATAAATATAATTATTTCAAATGAATATATTTAATTCATTATATAGCCTAGTTTAATTACAGCCAGTATAGAATTGGGCATATTTTCCTTTGAATCATTTCTTTCCAAATTGAGTAGTGGTAGCAGCTGCAGTTTGTGCATTATTACAGTTCATTACAAAGTTTAGCATACATCCTTCACACACTTTCACTGTATTGGCTGGCGAGGCAGCACTCACTAATATTTCACTACATGCTTGACCTAAAATATAAATTCACAATCATAATGAGTAATAAACAATCTTATACTGTAAATCACATGCGTGGTATATGTGGTATTTTTATACTGTAAGATCGGAGTCGTATGTAGGATTTTACAGTGTGATCATAAACAACTTTATTATTTTATAATTGAAAGATTGTCACGTTATTTTAGGGATGGGGGGGGGGGCCTTATTTTTCCGAGTTTGCAATGTACCCCTGCACCCCCGCTAAATATGGCCCTGTGTAAGGATATGCGTTTCGAAGGTCCAGTATCGTCGGGTAAAATTCTCGATATGGTCTTTGGTGCATGTGAAAATTGAGAAACAAGAATGCTACTGGACACTACGCTACTAAGTTGTATAGCCCAGTAGTAGCCTATCAATTTTTCATTATAGCTACTTGCTGAATCGGACTGCCGATATATGTTGGCCGTTGGGGTAACCTATTAAACCCGTATTAAATAACAATCATGGAGCCAAGAAACGGTCAGTTGTTTCCATTTCTACCGAAACGAGCAAACTCACTATTAAAGCCCGAACCTAACCGAAAAATAGTTGTCGGTGATATCCTATTCGATGGAAGTGACATTAAAACCTTTCAGACCATACAACTAGGTAAAAGTGGGCTCATCCCGAATTGATTCGTTTGAGTGGACCTAATCTAATCCCAATGAAGAGGGATTGTTCGGGCCATTACTTCAGAAATATGACTAATCCTAAAATAAATTTTTGCTATCTGATGTTCACAAGTTTGGTTTTTTAAGTGTCTAAATTCTGAAAAAAATCATTCTATTCCTTATTTTTGTCAATTTGCTATCTGACGACAATTATTCAGTCCTTATTTTTGTTGAATTTAAAAAAAGAAAAGTTATTTCTTAAACAGCTATCTCAGCGTATTCCATCACTCGTTTATTCGGCCCCACTTATCCAAGATTTGGGTGTAACGATGCCTTCGTGGGACAGGAGTTTGACTAAAAACATATTCAAACTAATTTCTCTATTAAAAGTTTGCTTTAAATCCATCTCGGGGCCATTTTTATACGCCCACATTTTCATGTGGACGTATTATGTCGTCGCCCCTGTCCGTCCGTCCACAATTGTTTGTGGATCTACAGGTCACAATTCTTGTCCGATTTTGTCGAAACTTGAAATATAGCTTTATCTCGGCTGCTTTCGATATGGGCATGTATCGGATCGAAACTTCATGGATTATGGCCCCTGATTGTACGAAAAATCACGTTTTTAGCTTGTGGACCCTATAGAGGTTACAATTTTGAGCCGATTTTAACGAAACTTGATGTGCATGTTTATAACCGAAAGATCTTGGTTCCGTTCGATATTTGCGCCTATCGGAACGTAATTTCAAAAATTATGGCCCCTAATTGTCCGAAAAATCACAATCTGGAGGTCACAATTATTATCTGATTTGAAAAAAACGTTTGATTATAATCACCGTTACACCCTAAGAAAAGTTGAGTTCGAGTTTTGGGAAAATCGGACCAAATTGCCATACAAAATGGCCGCCGTTTGTACGCGAATACTGTTAAAAATGGTATATCAAGGTTGTGGACCCTGTAGAGGTCACAATTTTAATTCAGTTTTGATGAAACTTGAAATGCATGGTTATAACCCAAAGATCTTGGTAGCTTTCGATATTTGCATATATCGGATTGTAACTTCCTGAATTATGGCCCCTGATTGTTCCGAAAAATCCCCTATGGTCCCTCTGGAGGTCACGATTAATATTTAATTTTTAAAAAACGTTTGACTTTAATACCATTACACCCTACGGAAGGTTGAGTTCGAATTTCTAGAAAATCGGACAATAATTGCCAGACAAAATGACCGCCGTTTGTACGCGAATAGTGTAAAAATATGGCATATTAAAGTTGTGGGCCCTGTAGAGGTCACAATTTTAATTTGATTTTGATGAAACTCGAAATGCATGTTTATAACCTAAAGATCTTGATTCTTTTCGATATTTGCGCATATCAAATTGTAACTTAATGAATTATGGCCTTTGATTATAGGAAAAATGACTTTCGGTATTGCTTGTCCTCTATCAATCTCTCGAAAATGTGGGCGTATCCTGCCTGGCAGTGCCAGCTTACTATCTTTATTAGTCGTGTTGATCGTGTGACTTTAGGGGGAATGCACAATCAGCTTGTATAAATTGTCGAAAATATCGAAGCTTTATCAAATTCCTGGATTTTCCTCTGAAAACTTGTTTTTTGGTCGTTTAATCGCTCAACTGGACTTTTGATTTACTCCATGTTCCCAAAACCGTTAGCCATTAGATCAAAACGTAATGTTGCGTTCCTTGCGTCACCCGACGCGACGAATGGCTTTTAGGGATTATCCACTTTCCATATAAATTGTCATACTAGTACTTGTATTGGAAATAAGTACTTAATAAGTACTTTCGCGTATCTTTTAAAAACAATTAACAAATTAAGGCTTAACATTTACTAGTGAAATAATATCATATATAATATATTTATTAATAATCTAATACTTACGATATCGTGAACAAAAAGTTAAAATGTTGGTGGATCCAAACAAGTAATTACATGTTCCAGAATTATAAATTCTTCCTTCTGTTGAAGTACCATATACAGAACCACCGGTACCATATCCAACTCCAGCAGTTCCATAGCCTTGACCAGCGGTACCAGTTCCATAGCCTAATCCAGAAGTTCCTACACCAGAAGTCCCATATCCTAATCCAGAAGTTCCATATCCTGTGCCAGACGTTCCAAAACCTGCGCCAGACTGTCCAAAGACGGCATTGTATCCTGCACTTGGATTGTAAAACTGAGCAGATGAAATAGTTAAAATAACCGCTAACACAACGAAACGCCTCATTCTGTCATACAAAAATGAGAATTTTTCTTAAGATGTTACTTGGTCGATCAATCGTCTTAGTGAATACCCCCTACAAGCCTTCTTTATATACGCCAGTTATTGTGCACTTGAACATTATTATGAGTCGATAAGTCAAAGAAGTAAAACGTCGTCATATTTCCCGCTCCCTGTGGTAACAGTCATGTCCACAAGAAAGGACACAGGCGGAAATAAACAAATAACGCTTGTATGTTTCTGTTTTATTTCGCGAGACATTGTTTATATTAATTGTTAACTGTTTAATTGTCTGATTATGTATAATTGTTGCCTATGTTCAAATTGAAGGGTCAAGACGCGGTTACCGAAGTTTATATTAGACATGACCGCGTTGCATGCCATCTGAATAGAAAAAATTATTAGGCTATTTTTGGACATGATGACAAATGGAGATTTAGAATTTAAAAAATATGTTGAAGTTCTCGTGTAGTATTCAACACAGGTATTAATTTACTTTTTGTCTAAAAACGTTTTTAATAAACTGCTTCATGTCAAACAGCGGATATACCTGTAACGTGTTGACACGAACTTAAATTATTCAAATTTCTTCGTAATAAATAAAAGGAAAAACAACCAGAATGTTTATGTATTTTTCCCAACAATTGTACTTCACTTCAATTTCAAACTGTAAACATTTAATATAAATAACGCAATGTGTCCCGTCAAGCTGGGCGGTGGCGTACTAAACCAGAAGCCTGTGGTTTATTCCCTTGTCAGTGACGGAAGGCATATAGAAAGGAACATCGTCTAGTACTTCGGATGGGACCGTGTACAGGTTGGTGTGTAGGCTACACGTTTCCCCGGTAGCACAATCTTATGCACGTTTTCATTAGCACGTTTGGTTCAGAAAAGGGCGCTCAACCCCGCTACATTTCATTTTCCCGCAGCAGATTGCGCAAAAATTTAAAAAAAAAAACAATTTCACTATCATAATTTTAGGATATTTGTACTGCTTCGTTTTAATTCAAATTTTAATGGTTTTTCACTGTGTTTTATTTGTAATCGCTTTCTCTTTGTTTATTTTTAAAATTTTACGTTATTATCATTTATTATCAAGACATGTCTGCGATATACCGCTGGTGAATATTGACATTAAACTCCAGAAACAAAGGCACGCTGGAGAGAAAATGAAGCGTAGTAGTGATAGCCTCCCTTGAGTCGACACAGGACTCGCAAACTGTTAACCGAGACTAAAACAAGTCTAGGTTATTTAGGACAGATGAGATGAGATGTTTGTAAACAGGTTGTTATCATCAAGTGCATTTAGACCAGTAATAGGTCTATGTTGTATAAATGTTATAAAACGGAATTCGACACCCTTCAATAAAGGTAAGAAGGGTTCTTAATTGGGTATTTGGTTAGGCGGCCAGGTCCGGCTATGCCGCCAAGGTTAATTCACATGGCAACATTGTAATATATTCTGATGATAATCGTTACGTAAAGTTTAAACAGTTTGTTGGTCTATAATATCCTCGACTAAGTTTAGCCAATATGCGTGACTTTATCACAAACGATACTCCTACTGTCAAAATATAAATAAAACCGGAGCTGCCATGCAACACATACCCTTTATGAGCCGCCATTCAAATGGGTTCACTATATATTATTGGTTTGATAATTGTGATGTAGCTTAAAGCAGCTAAACCTCTTTCATTTATTTAGGTAAAAACAATGAAATGAAGTCTGATCAAATTTGCTTATTTCAAAAAATTAAGTCCTTCTGCTGATACTGCAGGAACACAAATTCAATAACATAAGAACACTGGCCTGCACTGGCCAGATCTAAAGACGTATTCCTACAAAACAAATCAACACCAGGGGCGGGGGGGGGGGAATTCTCAGGGTGAGACTGGTCATATCACATCAGCACCTGCATCCAGCAGTGGGATTCCCAGAATTTAGTTTCTGTGCAGCGAAGACTCTGGGCCTCTGGGCCTCTGCGGACTAAACCACTATTGCATGCAGCACACTATGAAGATTACCCTTTGCTCCAATGTATAGCGCCCCCACACACACACACACACACACCTACACACACACACATTGACAAAATCCTAGATCCGGGCCTGAACACATATAACTTCAATTAACTGCTTCAGGTGCTGCATTTTCTACAGATTTGAATCTCTACAAGAAGGTGGAAATGTCGGATGCTGAGTGGGCCAAGAAATTAACAGATGAACAGTATCATGTTGCTAGAGAAAAGGGAACAGAAGCGGTAATTATATCCTGTAATAATGAGGCTGATATATATGCTTTTGACATCCATAAATTTGAATCAGAAAACTGATCTTTTTAAAATATTTGTGATAAAATAGTTATGTTAAAGGGACTATCCCGATTCGAACAGAGTCTCAAAATTAAAAGTATGAGTACGTATAAAATTTAAGCACCAAAATGAAGAGAAATGGAGTATATACCCAGTCTCACAATTTCATGTCAAAATATTGAGTCGTTTGGACATGAACGTCAAAACTGTTTATCAGGACACGTAACCCTTTTAAGATTTCGGGTCAATTTTTGCGTTAGGTGACCTGATATTCGATTCCCGTTCTTTAGAGGTATTTTCAATGAATGACCCATGTTCTGTACATGATTACGAAAAATAAATTTCGCTGACACATTATTTTTATAAAATAAAAGCCTGGTTTTATCCAGACACCGTATAATACTACTTGATACATCGGTCTCCGATTAAAGATGAAGACTGACTGGTTAAAGTTGTCTGAAAACGTATGAAATATGTTAAGTTAGTTTTTCGACCCTATCGTAATTGATTTTAAGGGATTTTGACACAAAATTAAGCAAATTTATTCTTCAAAATATTATCAGGATTGGCCCTTTAATTTAATTGTTACTCCTATCTTTTTTTATACTTGACTTAAAGAAGACTGTCAGACTAAAAAAATGATAAAAATTAGACTTTTATTCATGGTAACATTTTGTAATTGGATGTAAATTAAATTAACATAATGTGAGAAACAGAAAATTGAATCTCTGGTTTTAATTTTCAGCCATTTACAGGAAAATATTATGATCATTCAGAAAAAGGAAGCTATACATGTGTTTGTTGTGGTGTAGATCTTTTTAGGTATGATAAAATTCATTTCTGAAAATATTTCAGAAAAATATTTATGAGAAGACTAGTCTTTATACCAACCACTTAAACAATTTTCATTAATCAAAAATCTAACTAACAATAAGGGGGCTGCATGGCCGAATGGTTATCATGTGCGTGGGCCTGAATGCTGTATCATAAAGCATGTCATTGAGTCAACTGGCGTGGTTTCGAATTCCCAGTTGTATGTGACAAGGAGTAGGATCGCCTGTCCAACCTCGTGGGTTTTCTCAGGGTCCTCTGGTTTCTCCGAATGCTAAAGACCCCTATGCGCAAGTGAATTATTGAAATAAAATTAAAAACCATATGTTAGTCCTGAAATGACCTGATGACCTGATTTGTCTCGAGTGGACATTAAACCCCATTTCTCTCTCTCTTACTTACAGTTAAGAGAGTGATTAGTAAACATTCTTTTAGCAATGAAAATGTCTGACTAGATTATTAAACATGCATTATGCAAGAACTAAATCTGCCTAACTATTGCAGGTTTTTATTTAGGCCTGAAATGTTTTATAAATTATTGATTAGACATTTGTTAACATGACAAGACCATAATCAAGTCTAGATGAAAACTTATTTGTCAGATTTTTATTGGATTTGAATCCTAACTGCTGTTCAATGGCCATTGATGATATTAAACGCTGTAACAATGACAATCACGGTTAAAATTTTCAGCATATCCCTTTTACATTATCTAGTTTAATTTTTACTAATATAGTTAGAACTGCCAGCTGTTTAACTAATCTTCCATAATGTATCTTTAACATTTCTAAGTTGATAGATTCACTTATAGAAATCATTTTATATCTTTTACTGTAGTTCCACAACAAAATATAATTCTGGGTCAGGTTGGCCATCATTTTATGATACATTCAAGAATAATGATAATAAATCTTATGTAGCAGAACACAGTGATAAAACTCATGGTATGGTTCGAACAGAAGTTACATGCACACAGGTAAAATATGTTAATACTATCACAAAGGGCGTGGATTTGTCATAACGAATCCAGGAACCTTTTAATAATTACAAACAAACAGTTTACCAGTGTTTTTTCAATGAAAGCTGTAACTAGGGATGATGACGATATGGAAAAATTTGACTACCTATAATTAAGGAAAAATATATCGTGGAGATCAATTACTGTTGCGCAACCCAAGGCAGTGATTAGCCTTCAGAACGGGACATTTATGTGGATATAAACCTTAAAATCTGTCCTGGCAATCAAAATCATGGGGGAGACAGAGACATATTCGTCCCCCCCCCTTCCGACTCTTAGTGGGGACTATCATCAATATCATTAATTTTCATGCCATTTATCATAAATAAATACCAATATCATTATACATCATTATTGTCAAATATCTATTGATTTATCTCAACCATTGGTGAGGAATGGACCTCTGATTTTGTCCTACATGAACAAGTTTGATTTATGTGTAGGATAAAGCACAAGACTGAAGTTATGCTGGGGAAAGAAAGACTGAAGAAAATAACCCGAGAAAAAGAAAAATCAAGGCTAGTAGGCCGAGGTTTTTTTGTCGAGGTTTTTTATCTGAAGTCTTTCTTCCCCAGCATAACTGAGGTCGAGGACTTTATCTTGCTTAACCTTCTATGTTTAAAAGTACGCAAAATGACAATATCATGTTTTCTTATGGGGGAAAAAACCTACCCTGAAAGAAGAACCTGTTACAGGTTTAAAGAAAACCTTTTAAAAGAATAACCCCATATTCCTCTGTATATATCCATTGCCGCCCACTTTTTCAGATCGCAAGTTATTTTTGGCATAGAATATTCCCTAAAGATCAAGGAGATTTACTGTTATAGGTTTATAAGTAATGATATATTCAAATCCCAAATCGTTTAAAAAAAAAAAACATCATTGTCAATCTTAATTATTAAACTGATATGCCTGTGATTTTAAGTCAGATCATTTCTATGATTAAACATATAAGTAAATTAGTATGTTTTGTCATGGCAGCATCATTCTTACTTCTTAAAATATCTGCATGTGTTCAAATGTCGTCTGTCTCTTTCATCCATCCAAACCAAAACACACTCAAGTTGACTCAACCTTCCAATAGACCTAGCCTATTTCTAAATGGTCCTTTCTTGAAAAGAGTCCAAACAAAGTGGATGGAAACGAAGTGTGAGGAAAAATTGTTTTTTTATTGTCTTATATCCAGGAAACTTTTATATTTTCCTGTTCTAATGTTACATAATTCCTCACGTTGTTGCTGAAAATCATTGATTATACAAAGGATAGGTTGAAAACAGTGGAGTATTACCCACTCTGTAAACCTTGGCAGATTCCGGTACCCTACATATAGCTGCAGGGTACTGGAATCTGCTGAGGTTTGCCGAATGAAGTATTACCGATAGAATGATTTCTGATTTTCTTTATTTGAAATGACTGATTCAATTCTAATTAAATTCATATTCTATTTTACAGTGTAATGCTCATCTTGGACATGTATTCAACGATGGTCCAAAACCAACTGGTCTCAGATATTGTATAAACAGTGCTTCTTTAGGTTTTAAACCGAAAATATAGTAATACCTATGTAAATGAACCTGACTTTAATAGATATGAAATTACAGTATATTATGCAATAAAATTGTTAAATATTTATTCAGATTTTCTCACAGCCATATGATATTATTAACTGTTGATTTAACTACCTATGTCTATGTTTTCAAAAAAAATTTTTATTATGGATATATTGTTTTTTCTATAATCGTTTCTCGATTTGCTTTAAACCAACTGTTGAACCGATTAATTGTTCATAAAATATTTGCTAATGGCTATTACTTGACTTCCTTGGCCGTATTATGTCGCCACCAATATCCGTCCATCAACAACAAAATTTTTGTGTGTACATTAGGGTCATGAGAGGACAATCTCTATCGATTCCTGAGTTATCCCACTTTTCGGTAAACCTTGTTAACGTGATCGCGTCTTAGTTTTTGAGTAATTTGCTTCAAACTTGGTGTGAAGCATTGGGGTGATAAGAGGACGACCCTTACCCAGGACTGAACCTAGAGGGGATGTAGGGGGTGCACCCCCAGGAAAATAAGGCACCCTGAGAAATGCCCCCCCCCTCACACGCTTACTTATGTGGAGGCTATGGGGTGTCACCAGGGTCGTGGATCTAAGAGGGCACCAGGAGCAAATGCCCCTCCTAAAAAATCAACCATATAAAATACCAAATTGACTTAGATATCACAAATGTTCTAAGAGCGGCACCCATAAATTATGGCTCATGTTTGTAATGAGATATTCATATATCTTTTACTGATTGATCCTGTTTACATTTCATTTATTATCATTGTTATATATGTATATCAGTGCATCTTAATCATACTTCATCTGGTGCTGAATGCAAGGTCGAAAATACGACCACCAAAAGGACTGAAGCAGGTGAACATAACATATCCCAGGGAAAACAGGCAGGTGCGTAACTAAAATGGGGGGGGGGTATCTACTGTTTTTGGGTCGACAATTTTTTGACAGGGGGAGCTTAAACTGGTGGCAAGATCTATTCAAAGGGACCAGCTAAAACTGGTGGAAAGTTTGTAATTTGTTTTGATTAAGAGTTATGTAGGATTACAACACCCCTCTCATATGCTCATAGAGAATAATAATCTCGTCATTTTACAAGGGTAACAAATTAAGCCCGAGGCTTGTTTTCAATTTGGCCCTTGGCACAGATCGTGCGAATGATTTCGATCATTACTGCAGGAAGAACTCGGGGGAAACCTGCCTGATAGGACGGGAGACCGAATATCCCTCTCACTTACAACGATAAAGTTCTTGCCCTGAGCTGGGATTGAACCCTCGATGCATTGGTGAGAAGCCGCCTATCTATCGCCACGGCTATCCGACCAGCTAAACAGTGTTCAGAATCAGACAAATAAGTTGTTGGTAAATGATTCAAAGCTAGTGAAGCGTCATCCTAGTATGATGTTGGCAAAAAAAGCCCACACATCTTCTCCTTTCCTGTTTCCAATATTAAGCCCTGTAATCCTACACAAATTCCTTTATAATATAGGAGGGTGGGAGTTGGTGAAAGATCAATTTCCTGCCATCAATGTGGGTAAAGCCGAATTCTCAGAAACCAAAGACTGGGAAACATGGAAGAATGTCCGCACGCGTGGGCTAAGATCACAATCATTTTTATAAGGCTCCAAATACCATTGGTTTGTAAACCAACGAATGTTGTAAAAAAGCAGTTCGGTGAATAATTAAATTTCTTGTGTGTACAAACTTCATGACTATTTTGTCTTTCGCAATATTAAGTAAAAGTCGAGTCTTGAATGGCAGGTTTTGAGTAATATGTATGTGTGGTTTAATGGCCGAGAGCGAGACATTAAGTAACAACAAGAGGACCGTAGGTACGAATGTTTTCAATATATTATGCAATGTCTTAAGCTCGAGAACATTAAAAGACTTAAAATACAGACACTTCGCACGTGCGATATCATGCAAGTCAAATATTTTGATAATGTACGATTGGCAAGTTGCCCCTACATTATTTGAAATAATGGTACGCCAACATCAAAGGGTGACGTCACATCTGTATTTTAAGAACCCATATTGCTTATAGGGTTTTGGTTTATTTTAAAATTTGCGGTGGGGGGCAAAGCTTTCAATTCTGCCATTTCCGATTTATTCAGTCAAATTTGATTGCCGTGGGTGTATATAGAATGTAAAGTGCCTACTTAATTGTCCATACGAAATTTCAGCTCTTTATGGATGAGCTAATGTTGCTTGTAAGTTGTAACCACTAACCACTGTTTCGGGAATATATGGATAGACAAATATATGTCTTAAGGCTACTATTGTATATTAATATCTATTTTGTCAGCCATGTTGTATTATGTATTTAGCCGAGATTTTAATGAACACTTGGTTGGGAGACACAAAACGTTTATACAAAAATAGTGTTCTATGCCTTTAATAGAACGAGTGTTTATCACGTAGGCATTCAATCAGAGCCTTTTAACCAATTATGAATGGTGTGTTCTGTATATGCTTGACCATTGCAAATCAATAAACACAAAAAGGAAAATTCATAAATTTACTGGAGGTCTTTTGTTAGAAATCAATAATAGATATAGCTTATCATTTACAAATCAATCTTATAGAATTTGTTTTACTGGATTTATAAAGGTGAACAAATCATTTATGTTTCACACAAGATCTAAATGGGATATGCATTAGAATCGCGCTCTTTGAACCAAGGCTCTTGAAATGTGATCTTTACACATCTTTCTATTTAGTTATGTCACCATTAGGTTGTCAAGTTGTGTGTGATTGGTAAATGTTTTGATTGTAAACAGCTGTAAAGCTATACGGTGATCAATCGCAATCTTTCAAAAATGATTCACAATAACTCTTATGTTCAACAAGCGTATTTGGATTAAGAACACTCCGCAAGAGCTTTTAGGAGCTGATCGAGATCTCAGTAGTTACTAGGAGTTGGACGATGAAAGGTCGATACTGGAGATTAAGCGATTAGATTATCCAATACTAGTATGTATAACTTAGATGTATATATATTTCATTTCAGTTTTGGGATAACTTTTATGTATATTTTATTTTATTTTTGTGATTTGGAATGAATATATTTATAAAATAGATATGGAGCTTTATTGTTTATAGATTGATGCCCAATATACAAGTTAAATTGGGTTGAAAATCGACGTGGCTTCTCGGTAGATCTAAAGTTGTTCTCGTTTGTTTAAAAAGAACAAAAATGAAACTGGATTTATGTTTTTGTGTACGTACAGCATGTTATTTTAGTCTATTATTATGTAATAAGAAGCCTGTTATAAATAGGGGGGTTGGGATGGCCTAGTGAACCGTCTAGAGTGCCGCGCTTCGACGTCTAGCTGGCCGCCCACCTCTGGCTTGCGGCTGTGGTTTTGAACCCTGGTGTGAGCGTATGTGGCATGGAGATAGGGGCGCCTTCTCAAACTCGCGGGTTTCCTCCGGGCACTCCGGTTTCCTCCCACTGCTAAAGACTCCTACACGCAAGCAAATTATTGAAATAAAATTAAACCATAATTAGTCCCGAAATGACCTAGTTGTGTTGAGTGGACGTTAAACCCAATTTCTCTCTCTCTCTCTGTTATAAGTATCTCAAATTCAAATAGAGACAACAACAGTATTGTTTTAGTTCTTTCGATTTAATACAAATATTGAAAGGTTTATTATGGATTAAAACTGTGTAATCGTTAATACGTGTATTTTCCTAAATAGGATAATCCCTGTAAAACCTGATGTTTGTAGTTACTATAACCCAGTGCTGTTTGGTTATTAATACAATACTATTTATTCATGGTTCTTACACAATAGCCATTTCACCCGTAAAGGTCAATATGCATAGAATTGCAATAAAGCCAGTCATTAGTTATGTTAATGATCGATGTTTGATCGGAAATCGAATCTTCTGCATTGTTACGTGGTACTTAAAAGCTCTCTGCATAAAAACTTTTACAGCCTAAACTTCTCAACTTTGTTTTTGATCGTTCTTTTTCCCGTCTAATTATGAAGTTAATGTCTCTGTCGTCATGGGGATTTGTTTATGAAAATAAATATCTAGATTCCTTGCTGATAGGCCTACACATCACGTTAAAACTCTGACAGAAAGAATTTGATGTGTATTATTTTTGGTCCAGCAACTCATCCTGCTATTCGTGTTCTTCATGAGGGCGACCTCTTCGAAAAAACTCGCCATGAAACTTGGCATACCTGTTCCTCGGACAATTGTCACATTTTCAAGATGGCTGCGATGGCGTCAGGCTCGGTTCCTGGCCCGTACGCTCCTTCCCTGAATCTGTTAAAAGAATATCAGAACAGTTTTCCGGTCATTTCGATACTAACGTATATCTTTATTTCAATAATTCGATTGCCCCCGGTTAGTAATAGGGGGTTACCGGACAACTGAAAATGTAAATTGTGTAGACAGGCATAAACATATTAAATAAAATCATAAATAATATGCTTGAAATGTAGACGAATATTATTCAAATATTAATATCACAGAATACTACCCAGTAGGCAGAAAATTAATTTGGCAGAGAATTGTAGCTATACGAATTGGGGACCTTGGATTGACCAAGGCGCCTTATTTAATCTGATAAGCACACATGTACCAGTAGAATTAATTAGATTAATGATTTAACCCAATCGATCAAAGTCAATCCCTGTAATTAACACGTTATTCTTAGAGACCGAAATAGTTTTATAGGAATTTCATAATGAAAGAAACCACCGTGTAACAATACTGTTGACGGAATCCATTCGTGACGTTTTAGATTGTAAATAACGAGAACAACCGATCCATCAACGCCAAATTAATGCTATGAGCACGGGAATATGTCTTGTCCGACCTTCAAATCGTAAACCGCCTAAGCAAGATACACAACGAACATTGGTGAAAGTTATCTGTACGTCTTGCTACTAGGTAAAAGAAAGCCCCTTTCTGGGTTTTATTTTATAATATGTATTAATTGTATTGTTTTGATTGGCTTACATCTTATCTATTCAGTTCAGTAATGACGGACGGGGGCCCTGACAAGAACAGCTGTCTAGTCGTCCGGATGGGATAGGAAACCGAGATCCTGTGTACACATTGGCGTGCACGTAAAAGAGCCACTGGGAGTTGGAATTCAATATAAGAGTAGGACGTAGTGCCGCTGTCCGGTCAAAATTTCCCTCATAGCACACTGTATGGTGTATGCCCTCTTCATTAGCCCAGTTTAGGAGCAGAACAGTAGGACGTTAAACCCTATTGCATTGCATTTCATTTAACATCTTATCTTTGTAAGAAATGTGTTTCAATATTTCAGATGTTTTAACAATCAGAATGGAATTGCTTCGAAATGATCAGAAGAAACATCAAGTTCGAGCCTTGCAAGTTGAAAGAAGACGTTTCGAACTCGAATTAGCTAATTTTGATGCGGCCAAACGTTTCATTTCTGTGGATATGCGAAAGGCTCAAACTGAAATGAAGCGTAGATTGAAACGTTACAAGGATCGCCAAAAGGAAATAGTTGCATCTCGAGTTCCTCCAGAAAGGGAAATTTATGGACAGTTTATCACACGACCCACCACCGCATCCAGTTTTAGAAGTCGACTAACTTCAAGGCCATGTACATCCTCGTATATTCGCCGAATGAGTAAATATTTAGACACAGATGATGACGAGGAACGTGAAATCGACCCCGCCTTTCTAACAGATAGAACGCGTTCTAAGATCGACCTACGTCCCAGCTCAGCGTGGTCTTTCAAAAACAGGGCCGAGGTGAACACTAACACACTGGATTATAGACGCACTGGATGTTCTCTTAAAACTCTTCGCTTGGGGACCCCAGCTTCCCAGATACGTTATTTCGATGAAGATGAGTTGCGTGAACGTAATTTGATTTACTCTCAAATATTGGATCAGCATAAAAGAAAAGAAAAGGAGCATTTTGAAAAAGTAGCTTTACAAGTTTTAGACTTTTGTGATAATAAAAAGTCTCCAGCAAATAAAAAAATTAAATGTTGCAGGCGTCTTGGCTGTGTTATTTCAGTTAAAAAAACTTCAATATTAACTTCTCGGTTAAATGAAACGCCCATTTCTGTGCTTCCTAGTCACAAAAAGAGCGTAGTTTTTAATTCCACTAACCAACTTAATGTATGTACATAGCCTTTTTTCTGTTTAAAAATGATAATATAGAATTAGATTTTCTTTATAGTTTTTACTTTTTGTATTTTTTATACCTCTAGATTTTAATATACAAAATTAGTTCCTCTTTAGTTATTGTTTCCTTCTGGATTTCTTCTAATATCAATGAAATCTGTTTTAGTATATCGGAGACAACAGCCCGGGGTGCTTATGTCGTTACCAATTGTCCGCCCGTCTTTCCGGCATATACAGCTGGTGTGCTTTCAAGAAAATTTCACATTTAGAATTTGAAGAATGTCCGTACCCAAGGGTCATAAGCAAAGGCATTTCTATTATACACTTTTTAAACTCAAATTATGGTCAATTATTTCTGAATGCACAAAGTTTGGATAAGGCGAATTAAGTATGTCTTTTATTAATCATTAGTCAAATATCCCAATGTTGAAAGAGACTGCTACAATTAAAAATATCTTAATATCTTGGCTTTCATAGTTAGGCTCTGTTGAAACGATGGGCAATGAAAACACTCGGGTATCTTTTAGATCAATAATATATCCACCAACTTTTACTGCCAGTTGGCTAAACTTGGCCGAACTCTCTAAAGATATCTTAACAGAAAATGTTTGCTGTTCTGTTCGTTTTCAGGCGGGATCTAGATCCCTTAGGTGTTGTCTTCTTTAGTATAGAGCACCTCTGTCCCAAAGGATCTCCAATCTATAAATTCCACTAACGTCGCTTTATTGTTTCTGCTTGCCCTTACGGTAATCATTTCTAATAATCAATCTAATATTCATTTTCATCTTCCATAAAATACACTAGTCACAGCATAGACTTATAAAGTTTTATAACAGTATTGCATTATAATGTTACTAACTGTTATGCAAATCACATTTTTTTTCTCTTTTCCAGTATCTAAGACTAGTAATTATTTCCCCTTATTTCACGAACGAATGTAGTGAGAGTTATAAATAGACAATTCTTCCCTTAATTTTTTTCTCCCCTCTTCCTGCATTTATGGGTGGATTTTTTTGTGTAGAATAGGAGAAATGGGATCAAATTTGCAATTTTGGGCAATACTGATGATATTACAACGGAGGGATAGGGGGTGTGAAGTGTCTTTCTACAGAGCAATCATTGTGTCGGAAGTCAACTCCAAATCCCCGTAGCAAAAAAACAAAACGGTCAACCCCCTACAAATATACCATGAACAGATTGTCAAATATGGTCCCCATTGTGGCTATAAAGATTGGAACCAACGGAATGTTGAGCAAAACGCTACAGCCTGTGATGTTACAGCCATTTAACATTGAAGTCAATGGGCAAATAATTACTAGTCTGAGACCTGTATACCAACATTCTACGCTAACGTCGCAACGCAAACATTCTGATTTTAGTGAGGTGTTTTTTTAAATCCACTGAACTTTTGTTAACCGTAATGTTTTTGGCTTTATGGGTACTAAACTGGTACCTAATAACGGGTATCTTTTTGTGACCTTTTTGAAAGAATGGTTGGTTTAATTGCGTACTATTAAGACCCAATCCCTACGTATACATTCATCAATACCGTTTCAGGGAAATGCCATTTTAAAGGTAAGCAAAGTGGAAACAATCTTTTGTAAGTTTAATTATTATGATCAGACTTCAGGCGATTAGAAGGCCAGAGTGAAATTGCTTTGGGCGTAGGGCTATAGGGACGTGTATGTGGCTCTTGAGATTATGTTCATACTCCACGGATCTATGAACCAAGTTCCACCTACATTCTCCAAAATAAAGGTTACTTCAATAAACAGTTGACCCGAAATTAGAAAGCAGATTATAGAGAATTTTACATGGGTTATTTTTTCGTGTATGTCCGCTAGCCAATCAGCAGTTATAACAGAATTGCCTTATGAATACGAGGGTGAAAGAACTTCCATTTATCTTTGTAATTGTTAGATGTCCGCTAGCAATGTAAGTTTTTTATCGGACGCTTGTCAATACAAATTTTAATTTCTATCCAAGTCAATTTTAATATAATTTGTTTTTTTTTTAAATTTCCACCCAAATCAATTTTAATTTCCACCCAAGTCAATTTTAATATAATTTCGATTTTGTTGAATTTCCACCCAGCGCGGGATGTAATCTCAATTAGCTTTGATAGTTTTCAGCCAAGTCATTTATAATGTAATGATAGGAAATTTTGCCCAGACAGTGGCACTTCCGCCTATTCATCTTCGAAATCCCGTTGCTGGTGCTTTGGGTGGGAAACTAAATGTGTAGCGGTCGACACAATGATAGTCGGGACCCGACAGCCAAGCGCATTGAAATAAAATGAAATAGTGGTTTAATGTCCTACTCCGACTGGGCTCATGAATGCAGTATGCCAGAATGCTCGCCAATGTGTACTAGTACCCTACTTCTAGTCTTGTAGGGGCGGGAAACCACGCCACTTGAATAATGATGCAATGCACACACCTTAACTATTCGGCTACCAAACCCCCTTTTTAGTTCTAAAAATTTAATAAAATCAAGATTTCTTCCCTTTTATTTAGAGATCTTGTGATAATTTCAGTCCATACAGTATACATCAAATGTATTTCTGGCTCTGATACGCTAACAGGCCTTCTTGTGTTGACATAAAAAGTCACCATGTTATAATATCAAACAAGTTATTACACTAGTAATGGGTTTTTTGGTGACATATAATAATTTATCACAATCAAGTAGAAACAAGAACTTTTTTTCTAAACAATATTTATTCACACTATTCACAGAAGCTGGATACGAGAACATGCAGAAGCCTATAGACTCTCTCTCAATAGAAGTACAACAAACATATATATTGAAAAGTAAAGTAAGGTAAAGTAAAGTAGAGGAACGATTAAACACACTCGCATTCGGCTCTCTTTCAGCGATTTAAACGGACATCGTTTTCTCAGGCATATTTCTGACAGCCCTATATATGCGATTGTGGTCAAGCCTTTGAAGACTCCAAACATTTTCTTTAAATCTTTCCTACATTCAGATGCACGATCTACGTCAATATCAAAACTCCCAAAACTTTAACAATTCTGAAGTAATTTTTTGGGCAGTACATAACTTTCTCGACATCTCCAAACGATTTTGAAAATTCCGTATGAAAATGTATGAAATATAAACATCCTGATTGTGGTTTGTACATATTGTGTATATAGTATGATAAAGGTGTAATTCGATCAAGGTAGCCGAGTTTATATTTAAAAGAAGATAAAATTGGTAAGTTTCTAGTAGAAAGATCGAATAGATTCCATTCTCGAATTGTAGATGGTATACAAGAAGAAGAATATAAAGAAGTTCTGTAGAAGTATGTTGGGATGTTATTTTGGTTTCGAAGGCGATAAGAATTGACATTAGGTGGTATCAGTTGAAATAAGTATTCGGGAGTGATATGGTTTATGATTTTGTAGAATAAAATTAATTTATGTCGCCTTCTTCTCTCCTGCAGTGTAATAAACCCGGTTTCCTTATATAACACGTGGTGACTTGTACCTTTCACAGCAACGCATATAGAGTGAATCTACTTGTAAAAGTTATAGTTTATGTGTTAATTCGGCGGTACCCCCATTCCAAATAACGCCACAGTAGTCGAAATGAGGAAGCATAATATGAGGTATACATGGTTTGGATAGATCTGCGACTTAACTTATAATATATTTTAATTAACGAAGACAATTTACAAGTTTACTTGTTTTGGCCACAATCTTATATGAGTATCCCACTTACAGTTTGTTTGGAAAGTCAGCCCAGGTGCTTGTGCTCAGACACTTCTTTGATTGAAACATTGTCTAGATTCGGGCGGGTCAGTCATATTTATTATAAACTAATGTCATCAGCAAACAATCTAATATTTGATTTTATGCTAGTTACTATATCGTTGATGTATGTAATGAAAAGTAACGGACCGAGAACGGAGCCCTGTGGAACACCAGCAGGGGCCATTAATTATGTTGTCTGTTAGACAAGTACTCCCTGAACCGTTCTAACAAGTCTCCTCTGATCCCAACGGCCCCAAGCTTATGGCAAAAGATTTACTGATGTCACAGAACTGATGATAAAAGTATGAGTAAAATATATGTTTGATATAAGGTAAAACATAATCTAGCACAATCTTAACGATGTCAATGGCGGGCGAAAATTACCGTTTTGGAAACGAAGCTAATTGAAATGACATCACGCGCTGGGTAGAAATTAAACAGAATCGAAATTATGTTACAAATGACTTAGGTGAAAATTAAAATTGACTTGGGTGGAAATTAAAATTGACTTGGGTAAAAATTATAAAAAAAAACAAATTATATTACAAATGACTTGGGTGGAAATTAAAATTGACTTAGGTAAAAAATTATAAAAAATGACTTAGGTAAAATTGACTAGGGTGAATATTAAAAAAAAACAATTATATTATTTTTCATGTTCCTTATCAGCCACCGTGAGAAGTACAGTTGATCATTAAAAACAATACGATCGTATTAAATATGGACCAGGAACCAAGCATACCGCCATCTTGAAATTGTGTTATCAGAAATCGAATCCCGGCAATCGATGCGCAATTGTCCAAGGAAAAGGTTTCTAATTTTATTGTCGATCGTCCTTGAATTCGAATAAGATGAGTAGCATATAGGGAGGGTTCCTGGTCCAAAAATCAACCTGATTTAGCTTGTTTCTCTGGTTGTTGGATATGTAATATTCTTCTCATCTTTGATTGTCTTTATTTCGTGACATGCATCGACATTCTGAAATACACAAACATAAGTACATGTAGCTAGGTAAAAACACATTAACCACCTAGCAGTTTTGCCGTCTGTGACATTATGAAAATACCACCAAACAGGGGCGGATTGGGGCCTAAATTTTGGGAAATGGGGGGGGGGGATTTTCCGCAATTTGAGACCATTCCTGACATCCCAGTTCTGTAATTTCATTTCTGAAAATAAGGAGTTAATAAAAATGTTAAGGGATGTTTAACACCAGCCTCGGGAAATCGTCTCGCACTCATATTCTGCCAGCAGACCGACCAGCTATCAACAAATTTTTCTGAGGCCTTAAAATTGAATATTTATTGGAGTAACGAACCATCGGCAGACGTTTCTGGCGTATCCCAACAAACAGGATGCAGGTGACTTAATTATTAGTAAATTTGCGGGCGACAGTGTCGGGCGAATCCGATGAAATTTTCGTATGAAATTCGGAATGCCCATTGCAGGATTCCGAATTCTGTACACCCATTCCAGACTCCAGTGATGGCATGACGGCCCGTTAAAGCCATCGGCCACAAACAAAATGATCGCCCGATGGCCCAATCTGCCCCTGCCACCAACGAATTTTCAGTGGAGGTTTTAGGGGGAGGGAGGCTTAGTCTACAGTAGGTAATCATTTTTATAGGGGCTACGGGCCTGGTCTGGACGCAACCAGTCTTTATGAGAAAACTAATTGGGTCTTTCTGATATCTCTTTGGAAACCAGGAGGTAATAGGTATCGTTTACTAAAACCTTTCCAAATTATGTTTTATAACATGGCCCAGGAGACAATGAAGGGTGCACCACCATGGGTTAATCTTTCTCTGAACGCGGATACCATTACTCCGAATACTATAGGTAAAACGATCGTATAGTACCGTATACCACTCTCCCTACATGTACATGCAAATACTCACACAAAAAAATATTGCTTCTATGAAATTAACTCCCTGCCATAACCAAAAATACGATGCCTCTGAAATCGTCTACAGTATATTCATATATATTATTAAAAATACTGGAACTAATAGCATAACATATAGTTTGTACAACAGCCAACCCAGCAAACAAAGATCCTGTAAATAAATACAAATATACAATAACAAAATATGCTATAAATAAACACATTGGGATTCTAGAATGTATCAGGTCAGATCGAGGGTTTTGCAACCATTACATGCAGTATAAAACATTTGTCCCAGTAAGTTTTGCTAAAAGAACATATTATCGTTACTTTTATTAAGTGGATTGTAACCCGGTATTAGTGGCTAAATGGGGTGCCAATAGTTGGGTCATTGGAACACAAACTTCGTGAATGTGTTGGAAGACCTTAAATACGAAACAGAAACGAAAGTATGGAGTCTAATTAGATGGTGTCGTGTGTATCGAAGAGTTACCCGGATACACTTCACTCATCGTATCTAGTATGTCAATGGTGTTCACTCCACTAGACAGAGAATGAAAGATTAATACAATGGTCAGAATAGTAAGGTTTCGTATACTTTTTGAAGTAGTGACTTTTTGAGGGTCAACGCTTTTCTTGTTGTCAGCATCGGCAAGCAGTTTCTCGGTGCTCTCAGATGCCATTTTACCCGTTGTTGTGCTGCAGGAATTCTGAAATAAAAGGAGGATTTATACGTTGGATAAATACCAGATGCTTGAAAGCTGTTTTAAACCTTCGCTATTCATTACCAGTTACTTGCGCTACCCTCCCCCCGAAAATTTGGCACCAATACTTTTTGTCTGTGTTATTGCGGCCCCTGGACCCTCACTTATTAGGGCCTAGGATGGAAGCCCCCCCCCCCTATCGAGAATTGCTTCCGCCGGCCCTGCCATGAAAGACGAACTAATCACACGTCTGTGATATCACTAATGCGGAAGCAGACGTTAAACCACCATCTTATAATGCTCACCGTGTGCTTTCTAAGAGGTATAATTAGCTATTTTCTGGAACTCAAGTTTAATATGTTTCAGTATATTACTAATCTATAAAACGTAATGTGATGGCACACTGCAAAACCAACACCCTAAAACAGGCAATAATGGAGATAACCAATTTAACCTATCGTTTCTCTTTATTACGGTAACCTGCACATTTATATCCAACCAAAATGATAGTCGGGGATATATGTTTTAAAATAATTAATAATTAAGTCATGTCTAATGAAAGTAAACCAGATAACTAATCTTAAACAATTAAAGATCTCATGCGTATCAGTTTAGGTATCTTTGATATCTGGAATTCGTGTTTTGGGGAAATGAATTTGGGGTGCCACCACAGGCGCGGATCCAAGAAGCGGGGCATCAAGAGCAAATTCCTCTCTCAAAAAATCTGCCGCCCCTGAAATATGGCGCCCCTGAAACAAATAGGCCATATAAAATACAAAATCGATTCTTAGATATCACTATAGAGAAGCCGAAAAACGTGTTTCCTGCTGCGTTATTTTTCAAAATTTTCTGAGGGAGGACCCCAGACATGATTAGCCATTCTCGTATCGGACTAGTTCTAGTTAAGAGGACAAGAGACAAGAAGTGTCTCATTTTTGGTGTGTTTAACATAAAAATGAGAAATAGAAACGCCAAAATTGACACACGGAAACGACTTTGATTGCAGCTCAAAGTTGGTCGAAAATGCTTTTGCGGCAGTTAAATAATACAAGATCTAAAGCCCTATCTGATCGGATTTAGATGAAGGGCGGGTTCGATTGGATTTGTCAGGTTCCTGAGACAGTGTATCCTTTTTGTGGGGGGGGGGGCTTGAAAATATTTGAGAAATAATGGTCATCTTCATGTTTGCGTATATCTGGTAACCAGAGGTCACTTGGAAAAATACACAGAAACTACCCTACATTCTAGTTCTACTGGTATGCAATAAAATCAGTTTTGCATAATTTTGAGAGGAAATTATAAGAAAGCAAAATAGAAAAAGAAAAACCGACCGCGGCTGCGTAAAATACGAAAATATCAAAAGAATTCATCAAATAAACTACATTATTCATTTATTTTTTCAAATATGTACAACACAGCACAGATTACTTGACAAGGTCGCCAAAAAAGAATTTTGCACAATTGTGATTCCAAATAAAAAAAAAATTGGGGAGGGGGGGTGGGGGGTGATGAACCGTTCATTGATATCTAGCTCGAAAGTTCATTAGAACTAAGCTTGTCAGACGACCATCCTACATAGTATTTGATGATAAAGGATAAGGCACGCAACGGTGACACTTCTCTGTGTACCTGAGCATGGGAGTGGTAAGTGGGGTGGGGGTACAAACGTCACGACCAAGGGGTAGTGGGGGGCATTTTAAACAAAATCGCTCATATTTTTTTTTGTTTGACTTGCGTGTAGTGAAGTCCTCCTGCATTTACTATTAGAGTAGAGTTTTAGCCCTTCGTACTGCAGAATGTTCTCGTTGTCGGGCTTTGCTCCTGTTTGCTCACTACATTTATTTATTTTTTTTAGCGTTTCCCGAGTTTCTGTCCGGATTATCGCCCTTATTGTTAAAATTATTTGACGTTCTAGTAACACCTGACGTCAACTGGCTGACTATCGCCATTGAAGAGACGACCACTGACTAGATCGGTCGCATTTTTTTGTCACGTCTTTTTTGTAGATCATTTTAAGTGAAGCCTGTGCCCCAACAGGCCCGGGACTGTACAGCGCAGTGGACGCTTACGACTGGCCCCCGGATCCATTCACTTGACTTGATAATTGTTTAGTGTTTGCAATGTCTATTTTCTGTCTTGTCCGCAGGTTTATCTTGTAGATTTTTTGGGGGGTTTGATTTGCGTGTAGTGCAGTCCTCCTACATTTACTATTAATAGTGTGTAGAGGGAAGTAATTCAAGGGGAAATAACTACAAAATGCTACCATTATCAGGATGCAGACTAGTAATGCAATATTAAACCCATGGCATTTTGCTGATTACACTATTTTGCCGATGCCGTTTGGGTTGTTCGTACTTGGTTTTATTTTATTTTTATTCTTAATATTTTTTTGTATCATTGCTTGATATAGACGAAAGTAGCTAAACTTTGCATAGTAATAAATCCAGTAATTGTGTTTCCTATATTAGTCTTAGTATAGCCTATTGATTAGTTAGAAATTAGTGGTGTGCTCCCTAAAAATTGGAAATGAAATGAAATGTGGTTTGAAGTCCTACTGTTCTTGTTCATCAATACTATGCACAATTCTCAACAAAAGTGGTCAGAAGAGAATAATTTGCTAATTGGGTAAGCAACAGGTGAAGTCTCGACTTTTCATTGGCCTGTTCCATGAAATTAATGTTCTATATTTCCACTAATTGTTGAATGTAATAATATATTGTGTAATCGTGTATGCTTATGTACATCAGCGGTAAGGGCTAGTGGTCGTACGTAACTAACGTACGAAAATTAAATGGTAGTTGGCTTTTTTTTCAGTTGGTAGGGTAGGTCTGTCGTTCAGATTGGGCTAGTGGTATACAATCCGAGTATCTTAATTGCAAGCTTTTTTCTTGGGTCAGACGGGGAAGCATTCTCGGCCCTTTGTTATTCGGATGGTTCGTCATAGCTATTGGTATCAATGACGTATTATTATTGCTTTTTGCCGGTGGCTCATCCTTCATTGCTGATACTCCTGTTGATCTACAGAGGAGGCTTACCATTCTCCATAGATATTGTTCAAAAGGGAACATGAAGTTTAATATAAAGAAATCCAAAATAATAATCTTCAGGAATGGGACTAGGATACTGTCAAGCAAATTCCATGGAGGTCATAATTCACTATAAATACATGTATTTGAAATTTTTTTTAACCGACTCAAATTTAAAATATGTTGTACAACATCAGCACAACACGCTTCTAAAGCTTAAATGTCATCAAAATTTTCAAACTATATATAATAGGCCATAAAAATAATAACGATCACGTGGCTAAGTGGATAAGGTGCTGGTTCGCTAGCCTAGAGGTCGGGTGTTCGATCCTTGCATTGGCCGAGATAGTTCATCTCGATTTTCCGGCTTGGTTTCCCCTTGTCAGTGATGGAGACGGACGGTCTGCCGAGGACAGATGACTAGTCGTTCGGATTGGACGAAAACCCGAGGTCCCATGTACACATTGGCGTGCACGTAAAATATCCCCTGGCAGTTGGAATTCAGTTGCCGCGGGCAAAAATTTCCCTCATAGCACCGAGGGTGGTTTGGAGTAATAAAGGTGTTGTTTTCCCAATTGATGCTGTGCTTTAAAAACCAGATTGGAATGAGTCTTCATTCCCCATTTTATGTATATTTTACAGTCTATCAGATAGACTCTACCTATAGAAGTAAACATAAATAGTTATCTTCCACACAAGTTTGGGTAGCAAGCTTTAAATGTTAAACCGTAGGAACAAACCAAATCCCCAGGGGCGAACGTAGCAAGAAGCATATAGGCGATGAAATCCAGTTCAACTGTCCCAGTCTTCAGTTATCTTTGACATAATTATTCAGATCTCTATCTGAAAAGAATCTTTAATGTCTCTTTTTAATTCGGCTGACCATATTGTAATTAATATAATATCCGTATTAACGCCAAAGGCATAAAAAATCGAACAAATAATTATATGCTCCTATATGCGCACGTCACATTGTTACATGACATAATATTATTATATTGTTGGATAGATCTATTGATACAGTCTTATTTTTTAATGTACCGGTGAAGCTTTTAAAAGTGCTAAACCTCTTTGATAGGTCAACATAAAGTATCTAATGGTTAATCTGATTTGATGTGTTCTTTGGAAAGGTACAGTGATGTTTTTCAGTATATCTCCTGAGTTCTCTTGCAACTTCTGGGTGGCGAGCCAAACTGGGGTCGCGGAGCACTCCTTGTGTGGTCGCGGTTTGAATTTAATGATATCATGAAAAGCATACTAGGGCAGACTGAAAAAGTTATGAAAAGAAAAGATCGATTGGGTTGAAACAGAATTTTGCCACCTACAAGTAAAACCATTGAATGATTCATAAGACATAAGAGCTGCAACTGTTAGTGTCATCGTACCAGACCCTCCTCTGAACCTATACCCATTAAATTGACTAGAAATGGACAAACGCTATACCCATTAAATTGACTAGAAATGGACAAACGCTATACCCATTAAATTGACTAGAAATGGACAAACGCCATCAAGTATCTGCAACTGAGCGGACTGATCCCAATACAAATACATGTACATTCCCTATTTACAGTAACGAATTGTGGGCTGTACAATTTAAGCGTCGCAGCATTGGCGATGACCCGCGTCCTGGAATACCCTTAACAACAAGCATTCATGAAAACATTACCCGGGTGCATGACGTGGTGATGGCTGATCAACTATTGTCACTCGACATATTGCCAGTGTTGTGGGCATCTCTCATGAGAAGATTGAGTACATTATCGCCAGCAAGTTGGGAATGACAAAACTCTCTGCAAGATGGTTGACAAAGCTCCTGGCTGCAGATCAGAAACGTGTCAGATTCCTGACGTCCCGTAACAATCTGTGCCGTTTTGAAAAAAGATCCTAGTGGACAGATTTGTAATCATGGATGAGCCCTGTTTCTAAATATGAAAAAAAGACGTTGTTCGTCATTTTCGACTTTCTTATGGTGGCTGCAGAAGATAATTTCTTCCTGACAGGTATTCAAGCCCCATAACATCGTTGACAAAGGTGTGTAAATACCTCGAAGGGGCCATGTTGAACAAAAATGAAACCATCTACTCTGTACGGGTCTCCCAGAGATAGGCTTAGAACTTTCCAGACACCATCGTAAATCTTTGTACACCTCTTGCCACATTGCCAATCGTCTTCCTGAACGATCGCGATTTGTTTCATTACTACATTTTGACCTCTTAATAATGATGATGTTTCATAGTAAAAGGTAACTTAAATTTGTTCTTTGAGGGGTCGCCATCAGTGGGTGGTTTCTAGAATTGGGTCTATTTTAACGTACCTACAGTTAGGCTGATGTCCTCGATCATCCCTCGCTATCAGATAGAATCAAAGTTATCTTGTCCCTAAGCATCGATCAATGAAATTACTTAGCTGAAAGATACAGGTGATGACAGGTGCTGATTCTACAGGCTTGGAGAACTCTTTGGGTAACTTATCTGGGCCTGAGGCTTTGCGCTGACCTTGATGTTGCGTAGTAGTTGATGGGTGGTATATCTTCAACAACTGACTGGAATTGGTCATGGGCGTGAATATGTCTCCGCCCCCCCCCCCATAATTTTTATCTAATAAAACACCAATTTTAAGGGCTGGAATAGCAGTAACACACGTTTGTGGCCGTCAAATATACCAAAATTATCTTGTGGGTCCCATACGAGGTCAGCTCCTCTTCTTCGCCTCTCAAGGAAAACCGACGCCGCTGTCTGTAAACCCTAATTAAACACTAATTTTACCTTTTTTTTATTTAATACCACGAATTTGTACTGTATTGACTAAGGATTTAAACATTTTGTATGGAGCCACTCTATTTTGTGCGAAATTTTTCGGGCATCCATTATTATATGTGAATGCAGCTGCAACAGTCTGATTGGATGGTTGGAATTCATAGAGGGTTTAGGTTACAAAACCATTCGATACTTTTGGAGTTACTTACACAGGCTAGAATAGAAGAAAACGCATTTGCAGAAGGTAAATTTTCCCCGGGAGGGTGAGCACCCCCCCCCCCCCCCGTAACCCGCTGCGATTGATTGGTTGTTTGGAATTTGGGTCAGTGAGGTAGGCTATATTGGACCAAATTGAAGTTACTGTATTCACAGACTTGGTAGCAAGAAAACGCATTTGCGGCAGTTAAACTTTCAAAATTTTCTCCCAATGGTCCCGTCTTAGCGGGCTTTAAACGATTGATTGGAATTCGAGTCAAACACCATAATTAGGGTATATTACACCACTTTGAAGTTGCTGTGTTCACGGGCTGAAAAAGCAGGGGAAAAAAATGCATTTGCAGCCGTCAAATATTTCAAAATTTTCTTGTGTGGGGGGGGGGGGGGTCCATACAAGGTAAGCTCCACTTCTTCGCCTCACGAGAAAGACCAGTGCCGCTGTCTGTAAACCCGATTTTTTTTTCTCGAGCATTTCGGGTTCTTCCCCTCTATAGACTGTCATCGATCCCGTACGCCTATGCCCTATCACTGGTAAACTGTTTGTAATTATCATTTTCGTTTGGTAATGAAAGGTTCCAGAGTTCGTCCGCCCCCCCCCCCCAAAAAAAAAGTTATGACAAATCCACACCCTTGGAATTAGTGTTCGGATATTCGAGCTATAATACTATTCGAATATTCGATGGGTCTTGATTCGAATACTATTCGAATATTTTCAATATATTGAAAGTGGTTTATTTTCAATTTATTATAATTCCTAATCAATTATTAAATACGTGAAATCTCTGTTGACTCGCGAACAACGCACACAAATTATATTTTGAAATTGCCAGTTGATCTTTTACGTAAAATGCCAATTTGTACACAAGAACTCGGCCTTCCACGACATCAAAGCAAGATTTTTCATCACCAATGTATAGGAATTCTTCCTCGCTGCATCCGAAACAAAGGGCATCTCGTTCATTCGTGGGTCTAACACTGCAGCATTTCACGGAAATCATTGTCGTCTAGTCGCTTTTCTATATAAGCAGAAAACAGTCTCTTCGTGTTGGTGATGAATGTGGCCCAGTGGATTCACCCAGCTGTTTCTTCATGACGAATCCAAGCAAATTCATCACAATGTCACAGATGACGTCGTATACTGTGTTTCGCTACACATGTGTTCAGATATAATGTAAAGTTTTTCAAGGATGTCAAACACTAATAATTAGCTTTCACCCAGAATAAGAATTCAGCATCGGGGTCCCTAACTAGTTACCGAATAACTGTCTCTGAACATATGATTCAATTTTATTTCAATAATTGGCTTGCGCGTAGGGGTCTATAGCAGTGGGATTAGACCAGATGACCCGGAGAAAACCCACGAGGTTGGACAGACGATCCTACTCGTTGTCACGTGCAACCGGCGAATAGAAACAACGACAGTTGAACCAATGACAAATCTTATGATACATCGCGGACACGCCAATCATCCCCCCCCCCTCGCATACAATCTGCAGTTAGGTAATCCATAGAAATATATACTGTGGGTAATCGAAATAAGCTTTGAATGTAAATGTGGCAAGGAAAGTCACCTTTAATAATATTTGAACGTGAATAGAATAAACAATGCAGATTTTCGAAATTATTCGAATATAGAGATTGCTATTCGAATATTTGAATATTATATTCGACGAGCGAATATTCGAATATTCGTGCCGAACACTACTTGGAACTGGTTTACAAGTATCTCTGCCTTGACATTGCTGTCGCTGATAAGTGTGCCGAGTTTACTTCGTAGTGGTGCTACCCCAACATTGTTTTCTTTTTTGGGCTTAACGTCGTTCCAAAAAGGTTTGGTATTGTTGTTTTGTAGACCCTGGTTTATGACGAAGTTGGTGTGTGACCATTCTGCCTTCATGAGCAGGCGTTTACTCTCCTTCCTGATCATCATCGTTCCATACCCGCGGTTCAATACATAGGCGTGCGGAAAATTTTTTGACTGGGGGTGGGGGGGGTGTTGCCAAAAAAAATAGTTTTTACTAAATAAAAAAAGTTAAATTTTTATTTAAGGCCGGATCCCAAACAACCAATAAATCCCTCCCCGGATTGGATGCGTTTTCTGTTATTCTAGCCCGTGTAAGCAACTTCAAAAGTATCCAATGGATTTGTAACAAAATCTCACTCCTCAGACTGTATCTGCATTCACAAATAATAATCAATGCCCGACAAATGTCGCTCAAAGTACAGTGGCTCCAAACAAAATGTTGTAATCCATAGTCAACTCAGTGCCAATTCGTGATATTTAATTACAAGAAAAGTAGCCTACAATTAGTGTTTTTTGGGGGCCTTGATGACAGTTAGGGAATCCAAACTAGGAATGCCCGAAGAATTTCGGGTTTATAGACAGCGGCGCCAGTTTTCTTTGAGAAGCGAAGTAGCGGAGCTGACCTTGAATGGCACACCAAGAAATATTTTGATTATTTGACGGCCGCAGACGCGTTTTACTGCTATTCCAGCCCGTAAAATTAGTGTTTTATTAGATTTCGGGCACTTTATTTTGCTAAGTAGATGAAATATCAGCTTGCCCGAAAGTTAGGGGGCGGGTGTCCCACACCCCAGCCCCCCTGGCTCGTACGCCTATGACTGTACTCCAAACAATAGAGAGTTCGAGTTTTAAGATTTCTATTTAATTGTCTAACTATAGACTGAATGAATGAAATGGGGTTTAACGCCCTACGCTTAAGCACCGTACCTGGGCTAACTGAAGACGTGCATATGCCATACAGTGTGCTATGAGGGGAAATTTTTGCCCGGGCAGCGGCACTACGGCCTACTCGTATATCGAATTCCAACTGCCAAGGGATCTTTTACGTGCACTCCAATGTGTACACGGGACCTCGGTTTTTCGTCCCATCCGAACTACTAGGCAGCTGTCCTTGTCAGGCCCTCCTTCTGCATCACTGACAAGGGGAAATCACGCCGGAAAATCGAGATGAAATTTCTCGGCCATTGCAGGGATCGAACACCCGACCTCCAGGCTAGCGAACCAGCGCCTTATCCACTTAGCCACCGTGATCCCCCTAACTATAGATACTCTGAATTTAAATTTGCTGTTAATTGGACACATTCAAGAACAAAATATTTTTTTATACAATGTTTACAAAGTACAATTTCAATATGGGGCCCAAGTTTTCCCAGCATCTGGTGCCCAAAATGGGGGCGGCCCCAGCTCGTACGCCTATGGTCCAATAGCCCCCCTCCCCATATAATGTTCACCAGAAAAGGGTTGGTTTTTTTTGGACGAATTGGACAAAATTATTTTTTTGATTTTTTGTCCAACCGGCCCTTTGGGCGATCGCCTCGATGGCCCAATCTGCCCCTGTCCGGCCCCATACAATATAATATAATTCATGCTCCGCGCAGTCATTCTTCCATACAATTTCGAATTTGCTCGCGTTACGATACTAAATAAAATTTAGATCCAACTCAGTTAACAAATATTTATACCAAAGCCAAGCTAAAAAAATGACATATTGGTACGAAATTTGATTTCAACGTGTTTTTATTTTGATGTATTGATCGGCGACACACAATGTGAATCTGTCACGTGATATTGTGTTGTGGCTGTTGCAAAGCGATGAGTTACAGTTACTTCTGATAGTTTATTCTCAACTTTTCCTCATTCTCTTGACTAGTAAATTTACAAAATAAAGCACGCATTTCAGGTCGATGAATTATTTTATTTTTGTATCTGAATATTTTAGAGGGTGTACGTAAACCCACATGGCTTACAAAAGGTCAAACATAATAGTTCATTGTTTCAAGACTTGATCAGTGAAATAGACAATTTACTGTAACGCGGGTGGGTAATGGAACAGCCAAGGAAAATGGCGACCATGTGATTTGCGACACCGGCGGTTTTCAGATAATGGCGTTAGCTTGCAGCTAAAGTAAGCCTTACCATTAACTGCATTATAAATAAAACACAGAAGGATAACGTGTAGACTGGATATAAAAGGTAATTATACAAAAGAAACGATGCAATGGTAGTAAATTCGTGTGGCACAATCTTGGCGGCTAAGGAAAAAGTAATACGCTAATAATAGCAGCGCGTGCGTAGTGTAGTCCTTACGCCACCGTGTAGGTGATTATGAAAAATTGCATGTTGCCTGTTATTGAATAAAATAAACATTTAAACATTACTATTGATATCATCTTGCAATAACAGTTTCTGCTAGGCACATACGATAAACGATTGCATGAAATATTGCTGATGTAGCATGACAAGCCTGCATATTATTTATCAATTTTAGTGGCAATCATGTTATGATAATAATGATATGATTTATTTAGACATGTTCAAATGACAATTTTGGAAATCAGACATATTCATACACAATAAAACCATTCCTTCACCTCTGATGGAGGTGGAAGGTGTCCACCCAAATACACATTAGGCCTAGCTAGGCCTAGACTGCACATAAAAGATGTCAGAATTCAAATGTTGCTGCCATTGCATATTTTCCTCCCAAATCCCATCATTTAAAGGGGCCATCCCGATAATATTTTTGGGGTTAAAACTGCTTAATTTTGTATGAAAGCCCTTAAAGCCCCAATACCACTCTTGTTGTAACTAAATAATTTGTCCCAATCTTTATTCTGGTCAACAAATTGTACTATTTTACAATATTCCAATTAATAAATGATACAAATTTCATCCTAACCCACCTAATTTTAAAAATTGGAAAAATTCAACTTCATGCCGTAACATGGTTTGAAAAGCCTTACGTAAGCACTTTCAAATGCAACATGGATTTAAACATATTTTCGAACCCTCTGGACAGGTCAGATAGGTTGTAATAGATAATTTACACAACAGGTAGGACACTTAACCATCTAGTAGTTAGAATAAGGCTAATTTTTTTTTCTGGACGTGTCAAGCCAGCAAGAGTGTTATTGCCCCTTTAATAGCCTCTAACTTAGATCCAAGCAACTTCTTCAAGCTATGTGATAAGTTTTCAAACAACTTCCAATCGCCAGTATGACTCAGTGGCCGAAGACTTGTGTTCTGTTTGCATTACACAGAAGTGTCTGGATAAAACGAGTCTATATATGTGCAGCTTTCAATCTAACCTTATTGACTCACTTTTAAAGCTCTCTATTGATTAAGTTAAAATTGGTATCAAATATAGTCGCGCTTATAAAGTAAAACAACCATAACAATTTTTAAAAAAAACTTAAAAGAGCAAGTGTCCGGTTAAGCTTTTTTTGCATTCACGTCCAAACTACTCAATATTTTGAACTGAAATTTTCAGACAAGGTAAATACACTATTCCTCTATATTTTGGCATTTAAATTTTATACGTTCATGAACATGTAATTTTCAGATTCTTTGAAATTCGGGCTGGCCCCTTTAAAACTAAAGGGCATATGGCTATATTTAGGGGAAATTTGAAATGAACGAAAATGGTTCTGAAAGTAACGGCATATATTAATGTAATATGAATGTATGCAAGATTGCAAATGATTTAAATTCCAATTTCTCAAAAAAAATACTGTAATTTCTAATCAATTATATTCGGTGAAATACGTGAACAATTCAATTGAAACATCACCCGAATGCACAAAGGAAAATGTGCAGGGCTCTCACTGTCGGTCTGCAAAGTTGCAATTTACGATTAAAGAAATGTTTTGTGAAAAATCGTGGGAAAAAATCTTAAAATTCCAATCGAATTTATCCTGAATTAACCATTATTGAGTGCCAATCACATTGCTAAACAATATAATAAATGAATCAACTGGCTGATAACCCGGATCGTGTCGATGAGTACTAATCAGTTGTCTGCTTGGATTAATGATTAGTTGATTGATAATTGCCAATGATATAAAATGTATTAAACCTTATCTCAAGTCAATATTTAATCCTAGTGAATAATTTAAGCAGTGATTATTTGATGTTTCGTTTCTTTTTAAAACAAAAAATGGTAAAACGTGTAATCAAAATGGACGACATTTCCTTTCAAAGACAATTAAATATTTTGATAGTAGAATTCCTTTTACTGTGGCTTCATATACGGCATGTGAAATATACAAGCATGCCTATCGAATATCATTATTTCAAATTATTTTATTACCGTTGGTTGAAAATGTAAAAACTGAATGGAATATCGCTGATTCTTGAGCGAGAAAACCGTTCGCTATTTGTATCATATTACCAGAGCCAAAATGCTCAAAACGTGAACAACAAGTATAATAGAAGCATCTCTTACACCTATAATTGAAATAAATATCATTCTATCAGGGATTCATATTCTGATACCTTTACGGTACCTGAATATAACAATAGGTCTATTGTACACACAACACATAAATTTAAAGGAAATTTGCAATCCTTGGATGAGATTTGACGTGAAAATATATAGAAGAAATGATAAGTCCTCTATTCATGTTAACTTAAATTTACAATTAATACCATGATTCTATTTTTAGATTCTTAAAATGGATAAGAGTGAGAGAAAGTCGAACACATCTGCCAAAAATGAAAAAGATGATCCTGAAGTTGAAGAAGAAACTGAGACCCATGCTAGTTCTTCAGGAAAAGGCAAAGGATCTGCAAAGGTACTGTATACAGCCATAATTTTCTATGAACATTTACAACATCAGTATTATGGACATTATTTAAAATATATTTGTCAGATGAATAAGACTATAAAATTGGAAAGATTTCTGAATATTTTTTTTAGGTTAGTACCCTTGTTTTATTTTTAATGATATTTAATTGTGGACAAATTGTTGGTTTTATTCTGATAATGTCAAGTATTGCACCATAAACTATCTGTTTGTTATGGGTTTTTTATATAGAAAAGAAAGGTATATCAGATGGATCCAAGATCACCATTAAAACGTCAGAGGATAAAAATAGAACGATTCCAATCTCCTATGACGGAAGATGCAAATACCAAACCTAAAATGATCAAAGAAGAAATAATTGTCCTGTATAAAAAGGGAACATTCATCGCTGTGAGAGGAGCTGAAGGTAATTTTATTGGAGTGGTATTATAATATGAAATTGGAAATCTATAAGTAGCGGATATCCATTCCCGATTTCTCTTATATGGCCTCTAATTTCGATCTTATACGAACTCTTCAGATTAAATGAGATTGTGCGACTTTTATATTGCCATTGTTTCTAGAGAACAGTAGAAGTCTCAAGTGGACCAAGAGCAATTCTGTAATTTTGTGTGAATAGAAAATCAACTAAAGACTGGCTGTTATAAAAATGCTTTTTTGCAAAGGCTCTAAGCCCCCAACTCGATTGGCTATGTCGTTTAAAATAAATATATTATAACAAGTCAAGTAGCATAAATAGTGCATTTTTCATTGAGAAACCAGGCTGTTGTCTGTCATGGTAGCCTGTTCAAAAACAGTTCATAAAGATTAAGTATGATTATAGGGCTACAACATCCGTACCGGTACCAATTTCACGTAAAGACTGTTGTTATTACATGTATGTAATTGAACACATCCGAATATAAGAAAATCTTCATTCAAATGACATGGCTTGTATAAAAATATAAAATAAGTATTGATATGTTTGTAATACTTTGTAATACTTTGTAAGATATTGAAGATACATAAAGATGTTGGTAAGAAATTAGTTGAAACTAATTTAAATTTTAATTGGCCTTTCACTTGGTCCGAATTTAAGGATTTTGGACCAGAATCCTTTTTGTCCCACGCCTTTCGAAGAAAGCAGGGGACTATTAAAATGGGTTCGTCCATCTGTCCGTCACACTTTTTGGGACACAATAACACTTTCCTTCTAATTGAGCTAGAATATTCAAACTTGGTGTAGGGGTTTATTAGGTCAATGCCTTGATGGAGTTCGCAGATGAACATTTTCTGCTTTAGCGAAGCAGAGATAAGCAATTTGATAGGTTGATGCTTTGGGACACGATGATTTTAGTACTGATTAAGGGAGAATGATGAAACATGGTTTATAGTTTCTTTACATCAATACCGTGACTAAGTTCAATAATTAGCATTTTATGCTCGGGGTAAGCAGAGCGATAAGCAATTTGATTGGTTGAGACTTTAGAACACAATAACTCTCCTTCTAATTGAGGTAGAATGTTCAAACTTGGTGTAGGCATTCATTAGGTGAATGCCTGGATGGAGTTAAGTGATAAACATTGTCTGCGTACAGTAAGTGGATATTAGCAATCTGAACGTTTGATGTTTTCTGTCTAGGCTAAGGAGCGATAAGCAATTTGATTGGTCAAGACTTTTGAACATAACAACTCTGCTTTTAATTGAGGTAGAATGTTTTAACTTGATGTCGATGTTCAATGATTACCATTTCAAGCTGAAGCTAAGCTAAACAGTTTCCTGCTTCGCCAAACTTAACTAGTTTGTAATGAGATTAAAGACGGAAATGATTGAATGTTAATAAATTTATATACATTCATATTACATTATAATATGCGCTGTGACCCATTTGTGTCAATTTCTAGGTTCTAAATATTGGCAATTTAGCTCCTTTAATATGTGTTGTATATTTATTTTAGGATTTCGACGGGGGACATCAGTCTTACTGCTGGCTTGTTTTTAATGAAAGTAATTTTGATTGTATCTAAAATTCTGACATGTTATGCCTTTAACATTATTTTCATCTATTGTTTTAGAATCATTCTACTTATGTAGAAGTCTACAAAATGTCCAAAACACCACAAAAAGGTTCCGTATCCAGTGGTTATCTCTCGATCAAGAACCCAATATTTATAAACTGGATTACATTGATCAGACAGAGTTTGCTTGTGTGTTAACGAATGTTAAAATGGATCGTATAGCTAAAGACACTTACCGTTTACCACATAATGAACAAGTTCAAGCTCAGAAAGTTTTAGAAAAGGCAATCAAAGTGGAGAATGGATTACCTATAGAAGATGAAGAAATGTTTGTTGATCATGAGGAAGATGATGACTATGAAGAAGAAGAGGAAGAAGAAGAAGAGAGTAAGTATTATTATATGTACATTTAACAAGGTTATAAGATACCTTTATACACCCACGATCATTAACCTATCTTAAATTTGTATAAGTTGCCTATCCATACAATTAAAAAGATGAATGTTACTAATTGTAGGCTGTATTTGATAATTTTGAGAGTTATGTCCCTTTGTTATGATATCCGGTTAGTCTCTTGGATTCTGAAATTATTAAAACTGATCTTATTGAAATGGTCATATGTTGTTTACCTCACTACTGTTTAGAGGACTTCTGTATTGTTTACTCATTTTACTGACTCCAACTTTATACTTTCTGTAATTTTATTTCTACAATGTTAAAAATACTTCAACTTTGATTGGCTAAGCACTAAAACCAACCTAATATTATCCAATCAAATTGCTAAAATTTGGATTTTATCTTAGTGAAAATTTCATGAAATAGGCCACTGCTCTGTAAGCTTGCAATACCATCTCACTCATGAAACATGAACAGTAGACAGTTAAACAATTTTGGTGATTGTTTCCAAATGGTTCAGTGCTGTATTTGGAGATGAAGTATGGTAAAATATTTGTACATTTGATTTGCTTGCCTAAACCCACTTTTGTGAACAGCTGCCACGTCAAGGGCTGTTTCTTTAAGTTTTAGATACCTGAAACATTCTTCTTCTTTTCAAAAATTTATGCTAATTTTCTTCTGATTTTACAGATTGGGAAGATGTTGAAACACCAGCCAAGAGACGAAAAACTACAGCAAAAGGTATTCCTCTTAAGCCATATATTAACTTTTCAGTCTTTTGAAACAAATGCTGCTGGTGTTTTGTGATCAGCTTTTGACACTATAACATGGTTGCAAAATTGAGACACAGGAACCATTAAATGTTACCCATCTGCATTACTGGTTATTAACAATTGTGTATTTAGAATGATACAGATATTATCCTTTCCTGTACCTGCCAATCATGCGTGATGTTTATGACCTTGCCATAAAACATGATATAGTAAATTAATATCAAACTTTATTTTACATATTGTACTTCTATTCAGTTCAGGACCACCCTATTTTCTAAAGTTGGAAGGATTATACATCATGAATCCTATACAGTATTAACACAACAGTCATTAGTCTATAAATAATTCACCCTTCTTTTGATTAAAGGTAAAAGTGAAAATGGTACAAGTAAATCAAGAGGGAAAAGGAGTTCGGATAAATCAAAAGGAAAAACAAAACCACAGAAAGACAAAGGTAACATTTGTATTTTAGGTATGAATGTTGAATGTTTAATGCTATTCAACTTGGAAAAAAAGATCTGGAAAAAAAATGACTCAATCACCATTAATTTGAGAAATAAAAACAATAGAAATCAGTTGATTGATCTGGTTCTAGGTGTGATTAGTCAGCGAATTAATTTATTACCGTCTTAATGACAGCGTGAGTACTGATTCTCTCTCGTCAAAAATGGGTTAGAAAATTAAATTCTGCTTCAACAAAGTAATTTATATCTTTTAGGTAAAAAGGCATTAAAAGTTAAAGAGAAGAAGAAAAGAGTAGTAGAAAAGAAGGAAAGAAAAAAGGGTCCAGATAGAAAACTTAAGCCTAATCCTAAAATTAAAGTAATAGAAAAGGATCCTTTCTTTGAAACTAAGTAAGTATACAATAAACTAATTATTTCTATTGGGATAAATGTAATACTGATATCTCAAGAGTCGTTAGTCCATTCAAATAAAATTAATTTTCAACACACATGCACATGATGGGGATGCTCAATTGTTAGTCCGGTATGTTCCGAATTGACGGAATCGCAATCGAGCCTCGCAGAATTCAGTTCTGTTACAGTTTATCAGTCCTGCTAACAAAGGTGATGTGAGTAGAATTGTGCCGTAATTAAATACAACGAATATGTTTCGGCAGTCATGGTTGGTTGAGATATTTTCTCGTGCAGTCAGCGCATGCATTCTTGCCAAAAATCCCCACTGTCACATCATTGTCACTATTTTTTTGTTTGACAGAATTTAATTCTAGTACATTCAATCGAGCTTCCCCTTATTGACGTTTGTTTTTACTAAAAATAACATTTTATCATAAATTATTTATATAAAAAGTATGCAATATTATAAAAAAAATAACTCATTACTGTATTGCACACTCCTTGTTCGTTATTTGAAAGGCTGAAAGTTAAATTTACTGACTTGTGAACTAAATTTGTATTCCTATATTTATATTGGGTATCTTGATAGATAGCATGAATATTGATATATAAGTTATAGTTCATGATAAATGCCATTTGTCTGTTGTGAAGATGTCGATGTAACATGTGGTAATAATCTTAAAAGTTTCGGAGATCTTGGTCCATATAATTTAACTTATTATCGGGAAGGTGTTAGATAGCCTGTTGTTGCTCTACACTTGGATGGTCAATACTCATTTCTAGACTCAAATCAACTAAATTTAAATGTTTACAATGCATTGAAAAAAATGATCATTCTTTACATGTCATTAATTTTAACAATTTCTTTTACTTCAGAGAAAAGGTTCCATTTATTTCCATTCCAGTTTATAGTAAATTAGTGATTAGAGCTGCCATACTAAATGATGTAGAAATGTTAAAAGATCTGGTAAAGGATGAAAAAACGTACAAGGTGAGACCATATTTCATTTCCGTGAAATAGACCTTAACAAAGAATGTTAACAACAGTTCAGAGAAAGAGTCGAATTCTCTTCTGTATTGTTTTCCAATTAATGAAATTTAGTGAACTGGTGACCGGATTACACGACAGAGTTCTGAACAGAAGTGAGAGTAACAGTATCTAAGTAAGTCGTTGGCTCTCTAACATTGAGATCCCAGACTTGTTTGCCTGAGAAAGTTCAACGGGATGCAAGAGTAGGCCGAAGTGCCAGTGTCCAGGCAAATTTCCCCTCATAGCACCACTGTATAGTGTATGTCTGTCTTCATTAGTCCAGTTGGAACATAACAGGAGTATGATAAACCCCATTTCATTTCTGTGTGCATAAATAAGAATTTGGTATAGAATCATTTTACACTTGGCTGGCAATGGGCCTATTAGGAAGTCTGACAAGTTCTGTGAAGGATCCAAAGTGCTATTAAAAGAATGACCTTGTTGTGTAGGTTATAAGAGAGAGAAATATATATTTTGAATTAGTTTGGTTTGACTTGACTTTACTTTACAGGTTCATTATCCAAGAAGTGTTGGTAATACCATGATAGCATTAAACTATGCTTTAAAAAATGGTAATAAAGAAATGATCAAGTTACTGTTAGATGAGATGTCTCCACCGAGAGATAGAAAAGATACTAAAATTAAACCACCGCAACCGTTATTAGGTAGCATTGACACTGGAGAGTAAGTATATGTATAGTTTATTTTCAAAAAAATATTACCCAAGGAAAAGGTGGTGTAATTTTAATTCGTACGTGATGAAGAACTGCATCCCAAAACCAGGAAAAAACATACCACATAGCCAGTAATAAAAGATAAAAGTACCATCAAATCAAGTGAATAATTAATGGTCAGATATTTGAATCTTTTAATGATAAGTCGAGCCAGATCATTCACATCTATTTCAAAAGTCAAAATATGTGTTAAAACATCTTGAAGAATAGACCGTTTTGTATTGAAACAATAATAATTATTATTACTGTATATGTCATAGAGATATAAGGATAGTGGTTTGAAGTCAATTGAAACCATTGTAAACTTGATTTGAACATCCGAAAAATAATTAATGTTTTATATAACACTCTTGTTGGTTGTAAATACAAATAGGAGCCTCAGTGAGTATGATATTGGTTTGCTAACCTAAAGGTCTTGTGCTCAATTCCTGTGTTGACCATTTTCAGGATTGTTCCCCCTTGTTGGGATTTAAAATGCCATTTCATTTCATTTGTAAAAACCTAATAGATGATTGTATTTGTACTGTTCTAGGTATAATCCAGTAAACCTAGGTATCCGTAGTATTAGAAAGCTGAATGTCAGCAGAGGTAGTAAACAAGGCAATGATGCATTTTCAGAGGTAAAGTCTTGTCCAACATTTTTATCTAACCGAATTATATACTTTTTGTTTCAATACATTAACTTTCGCAGGCATGTAAAAAATCCCATAGTAGTTTGAATTTGGTTTTGGGATTAAGTGGAAGTGCCACTGTCGGGGGGGGGGGGGGAATCGATATAAGTGCCACTGTCAGGCCATAAAGTCCCTCATATCACACAGTATGATGTATGTTCGTTTTCATTAGTGCAGTTGGAGTAGGATGTTAAACCCCATTTCATTTCATTTAAAATTTCCATCCTTTATCTTTTTTTATACGCCCACATTTTCATGTGGACGTATTATGTCGTCGCCCCTGTCCGTCCGTCCGTCCGTCCGGACGTCCGTCCGTCCACAATTGTTTGTGGACTCTCTACAGGTCACAATTCTTGTCCGATTTTGACGAAACTTAAAATATAGGTTTATCCTCAAAATATCTCGGCTGCTTTCGATATTGGCATGTATCGGATCAAAACTTCATGGATTATGGCCCCTGATTGTACGAAAAATCACGTTTTTAGCTTGTGGACCCTATAGAGGTCACAATTTTGAACCGATTTTGATGAAACTTTATATGCATGTTTATAACCCAAAGATCTTGGTTCCTTTCGATATTTGCACCTATCGGAACGTAAATTCCTGAATTATGGCCCCTGATTGTCCGAAAATTCACCTATTTTAGCTCGTGGTACCTCTGGAGGTTACAATTATTATCCGATTTGAAAAACCGTTCGATTATATCACCGTTACACCCTAAGGAAGGTTGAGTTAAAATTTTGGCTAAATCGGACCAAAATTACCATACAAAATGGCCGCCGTTCGTACGCAAATACTGTTAAAAAATGGTATATCAAGGTTGTGGACCCTGTAGAGATCACAATTTTAATTCGATTTTGATGAAACTTGAAATGCATGGTTATAACCCAAAGATCTTGGTTCCTTTCGATATTTGCGCATATCGAATCGTAACTTCCTGAATTATGGCCCCTGATTATACGCAAAATCGTCTTGGTTTAGCCTGTGGTCCCTCTGGAGGTTATATTTATTAACCGATTTAAAAAATCGTTTGATAATATCACCGTTACACCCTAAGGAAGGTTGAGTTCAAATTTCGGAAAAATCGGATCAAAATTACCATACAAAATGGCCGCCGTTCGTACGCGAATACTGTTATAAAATGGTATATCAAGGTTGTGGACCCTGTAGAGATCACAATTTTAATTCAATTTTGATGAAACTTAAAATGCACGGTTATAACCCAAAGATCTTGGTTCCTTTTGATATTTGCGCATATCTGATCGTAACTTCCTGAATTACGACCCCTGATTATACGCAAAATCGTCTTTGTTTAGCTTGTGGTCCCTCTGGAGGTCACAATTATTATCTGATTTAAAAAATCGTTTGATTATATCACCGTTACACCCTAAGGAAGGTTGCGTTCGAATTTCGTGAAAATTCGGAACAAAATTGCCACACAAAATGGCTGCCGTTCGTACGCAAATACTGTTAAAAAATGGTATATCAAGGTTGTGGATCCTGTGTAAAGGTCACAATTTTAATTCGATTTTGATGAAACTTAAAATGCATGGTTATAACCTAAAGATCTTGGTTCCTTTCAATATTTGTGCATATCAGATCGTAACTTCCTGAATTATGGCCCCTGATTATACGCAAAATCGTCTTGGTTTAGCTTGTGGTCCCTCTGGAGGTTACAATAATTAACCGATTTAAAAAATCGTTTGATTATATCACCGTTACACCCTAAGGAAGGTTGAGTTCAAATTTCGGAAAAATCGGACCAAAATTACCATACAAAATAGCCGCCGTTCGTACGCGAATACGTTAAAAAATGGTATATCAAGGTTGTGGACCCAGTATAGGTCACAATTTTAATTCGATTTTGATGAAACTTGAAATGCATGTTTATAACCTAAAGATCTTGATTCTTTTCGATATTTGCGCATATCAAATTGTAATTTAATGAATTATAGCCTTTGATTGTAGGAAAAATCACATTCGATTTTGCTTGTTCTCTAACCATCTCTCGAAAATGTGGGCGTATCCTGCCTGGCAGTGCCAGCTTACTATCTTTTCTTCTTTTTTTTCAATCTTCTAGGACACACATAAACCTGATAGTGTTTGTCCTTCTGATTTTGTGGAAGAGTTGATTGGCTTTGGATGTGACTGGGATATAGTAGATTGTTTTATATCATCACAACCAAAATCATCAGGCAGTGATAGAGAAGAACTGGTAAGTTCCGAGACATGGAAACAGTAAAATATGCTATCACTGCAGGAATTTGTATGATGCTGCATATATTATTGATTAATTGTAATCAAAATGAGCTTGTGGAGTGATGGTCAGATGACTTTTTACTCCATTCTGAAAATGAATGAAAGACAGTTCAAAAATGAATTCATTCAATTCAATTGAATATGAAAAAGGATTTCAATAATGCCTAAAAATTCAATTAGATGTATGAGAACTCAATAAGACAAGTAGGTAAAACCTTGTATGGCCTTGTGTACAAGCCAGCGTAATTATCATGTTAAGTAGGAATATTACTCATTAATCTGGAGGATGCTGTAATTCATGGACAGCATAAATTGGCAGGCTATGTAAAACCTTGTATGGCTTTGTATACAAGCTAACATAATATTAAAGCCATAATTATTATATTGAATATATATATATATATATATAATTGAAATTAAAGATGGCAAAATAAAAATAAAACTACATTTGTATGCTAACGTTTTCACCGCGATAGCGGCTCATCAGGCGATTTATAACAATATATATATATATATATTGCAGTTGGGGATTTTACTGGATAATGTGGAGGATGCTGTCATTCATGGACAGCGTAAATTGGCAGCAAGACTGGTTGAAGAAGCTGAAAAACGAGGTGGATTAGGTTTTAATTTCTTACATAAAGAAGTGTTAAGTTTTGATATAGAAGACTTGAGACAGAATGTCATGGCAATATCTGTGAGGAAAAAGCCACTTGAAAATTCTGGGGTAAGATGATTCATTTCAAATTTTGAAAGCATAGAAACTTTGCACTACGTTCTTTATGTTTGCACAAATAGTTTTAACTTTTATCATCAATTTTATAAAAACAAAATTAACTAACAACTTATTTTTTTCTGCCATCTAAGAATAGACTATTAGAGTAGAATACAATTGGAAAATCTGAAGAGAAGACATTATTCTGACTGTTAGATTAAAACTTTTGTTTAGGTCAAATTAAAATATTTAAAGATTGAGTTGAAGTCCGCTTGTTTACTAATAATGTTCTGGAGATATTTCATTATTTTTTAAGGTGAACTTATAGAATACAATTGATATTTTTCAATTAAATACATTTATTTGTTAATTCGGCATAGGGGACCATGTTGGCTCAGTGAGTAAGACGTTGACTTAATCCTTTTGTTGACCGAGAAAGTTCATCAGGATTTTCCTGTGTGGTTCTCTCTTGTCAGTGATGCAGGACGAAGGACCTGACAAAGGACAACAAAAAGTCATTCTAATGGATCAAAAAAGTCAGATCCCTTGTACATAGTGATGTGCACGTTAAAGAAACCTTGGCAGTTTAAATTTGATATGAGAGGGCCAAATTTCCCTCATAGCCCACTCTATGGCTTGTATACCCGCCTACAATAAACCAGTTGGAGCAGAGCCGTAGGACATTAAAAGCCATTTTATTTCATATATTTATTGGTGTGGTTTCGTACTTTATCATACCCCTCGGGCGCAATGTTGAATCACACAGTATTTAACGTTCTAAAACCAAACTACCGGTACTTCATGGAATCAGCGACAAATCTAACCTTGCGCACTCCAACCATTTTTATTTTTATATCTTTATTGGTTGTATAATGATAACCTATATTGTTTTTGTGTTAGATAACGCCTGTCCATTGTGCTGCCATCAACCCAAACATCAAATATTTATCTCGTCTGATCTCAATAGAACCTGATATTAATGTCATGGATAAAAAGACCAGACGCCCGATCCACTTTGCAGCAGCATGTGAAGGAACCGAGCCCCTTGATTTTTTGTTGAAAAGGTTAGTAGTCTATTTTAGAGTACGAAAACATTTTTATTCACCCATAATTCAATTGGTTGTATTGATGTCGCATAGGACCATGATCCTCAATTTCTTGTGAACTGGGGGGGGGGGTTGGATAGCCGAATGGTTAGCACGTGCGTGCTGTATCATAAAGCCTGTCATTGAGTCAACTGGCGTGGTTTCGAATCCCCGGTTGTATGTGACAAGGAGTAGTGTCGCCTGTCCAACCTCGTGGGTTTTCTTCGTTACCTCCGGTTTCCTCCCACTGCTAAAGAATTATTGAAATAAAATTAAACCATATGTTAGTCCCGAAATGACCTAGCTTGTGTTGAGTGGACGTTAAACCCCATCTCTCTCTCTCTCTCTCTCTCTCTCTTTTTCTTGTGAACTTTTTGACTACTTTATCATCTGATATTTTTAAGACATATACATGTTTTTAATAGTAAAGTAAGAGTCTCAACCTTTTATGGACTTCATACTGACCATGTGTGTATATTTTGTAATCTGGAATGTCAGTGATTAATTGAAAATTGCAAAATGAGTGTGTCCTTGCATCTGCTATATAAATGTTTCACAAAATAATTTAATAAAGTATTAGGATGTTGGTCATCCCCATCATTGACTTTCAGGGTCAATATCTGGTATCCTTTAATTTTCTGCTAAGAGTTACACATTATGTATAGCGTATCCAGCAAATGTCATTTTGTATTTTTTTTTTTAAGGGGAGCCAGCCCTTTTGAGATTATGAAGGATGGGAAAACCGCACTTCATTGTGCATGTGTTGCAGGAAGGCCAACTAATGTAGATCTTCTCATAAAGAAAGGAACAGAATTGGGTGAGTATTGATATTTTTGTTTTACAATTGATAAGGTAGTATTTGGATCCCTGATTGATATACAAATTTTTCAAATTTATTCACAACTGATTGTAGTGTACTAAAAAAAGCTTTCCAAAAATGGCCTCTGCAAAGCAAACAAGAATTTTGTCCATTGTAACATCGTAATTTATATTGAAATTAAATATGTATTAAAAGTGGAATCTGAAGTAAGCACTGCTGATTGACTGAGTTTGATAGTGAACATTTTCTGCTTAGACTAAGTATAGATACTCAGTTTGATTGCTCAATGCTTTTGTCATCCCAAACTTAGGCTGCCTATCTACAGCTAGCTCCGGCTGAGAATAGGCCCTAACCTAATTAACCAACATTTCTCTTCTATTGTCATATTGAATAAAACTAAATATGTTTATTTAGCCGTTGTGTGTCAAAGATGTCAAACTAATCAGAGCCGAATCACAAAAAAGTTCCCTAATTATTCAAGATGGCAGCGCTTATGGCAGATAATTACACAGGCGGTTTTGTTTGCAAAAACAAATTTAGGAGTATCTAACCTTGTTGTGAAAGACAGTTTACAATGGTAAAGAATGTATTGCTATATTACCCATACACTATAGAACTAGAAGCGTTTAGTCGTGTCGTTTTAGCGTTAGAAACTAATCCTACCGTTGAATTTCAAAACATCGTTGAAAAATAACAAAAATGGTTTAATTAGTACAATGGTTTAGATTCTCCGATGCGTTTAGAAACGAATTTCCCGGTCACTTATCTATGGCATTTAGAAATTGGACAAGCCGTTGAACTTCCCGAAATGCGTTGAAAAATGGTTTTCCCGTTTAAATATCTAGGGCATTTAAAATTGGACAAGCTGTTGAATTTCCCCGTGAGGCATTTAGAAATGAACTTCCCGTTATTAGATAAAACTTTTAATTTCCCGCTAGCCGTTTTTCCGATCGGTTCATTTTGATTACGATTATAAAGGTGAATATAAAAAAATGCGCACGCCTTACCGTGTCCGTAGTATTTATTATCCATTAGCCTATACAGATAGTATTCCACCATTGACAAATACTTAAAAAATCGGTAAGTCATGTCCCAGAACTCGGTAAATCACAGGTTTAAATGCATCTTCATTAAATCACAAATGCGCACACATCACGCCTTACCGTATTTATTATCCATTAGCCTATACAAATAGTATTCCACCATTGACAAATACTTTAAAAAAAAAAAACGGCAAGTAAAATATGTCCCAGAACACGGTAAATCACAGGTATAAATGCATCTTCATTAAATCACAAATGAATTATCGCAGCATACCACGTGTACACGTCGCCAGAATCTACCCCAGTGGGATAAACTCGCGAGAGTTAAACATGTACTGGCGCCAAAAAAAATCACTGTGGCCCAATACATTTCGAGGATAAAAGTTCACAAATTCGACCAATCAAATAATTAATGTTAATAACAAGGGAAATTTATGACTCAAGTGTATGTTCAGAGGCATGTTTTTGTATTATACTCAGACATGTAAACCACAGGTGGGAATTAATAAAACAATAGCATTCGAACAATCAAAGAATTAATCCATGTATAGCCTACTGTACTAACGAACAATATGGTTTCGTATGGCACCCAGACGTGTGACGACATTTATGACTCATCACTAGATTCAAAACAACAATCGTCTGACCAAAATGCGAAAAGTCCATAATGTCAGCTGTTTCGTACTTAGTTCATTCGTACCTAACATGAGCGGTTTCGTACTTGACTTCTTATCCCAAATTGATTTGTACCTTACTATGTTGTTTAAATCAGATTAAAAGAAATTGAAATAAAGGTAAAACAATTTGATCAAATCCAAAGGCTACGCTAAATTTATAAAAGTGCCTGACGAGCGATAATTAGAATATGCACAAGATTAGTTTCTTTTTCTAAGTGTGTTTGAAAGGAATTGAAATAAAGGTGAAACACGAATTAATGAATGAAATGGGTTTAAACGTCCTACTGTTCTGTTCCAACTGGGCTAATGAAGAAACATAATTACACGATTTGATCAAAACCAACGGTGCGCGGATAAAAGAACAATTATTTTTTATAAAAATATCCGCCGAACGAGAATTAGCTAGGATCATTTAATTACAAGAAGCAAACTGTGTGCATTGAATCTTTTTTAAAAATCTCCATATTGATATTACACAGTCTGGCCAAAAGTAGTAAACATTTCTTTTTTATACTTGAACTTAATAAATGCAACGCACAAACTGCTTACCGTATTTATACATTAGACGATTAATATACTAAATAATAATCATGTTCGGTCTCCAATATTCATCACATTAAAATTCATTTGAAGACGGTTTCACTAAAACACCTAACAAGAAGTTCTTATGAATGAAATCTTATCAGTACAGAATTTAGATTATTAATAATAACTAAGGCGACACTTGCACGCATCAAAGAAAACACATCAAAGAGTACCGGGTACAAAGGAAATTCCCTCACAAAAAAAGCATGCATTACCGTTGTTAGTAATAAGGTCAATTATTTTGGATAACGATAACTTACTGACAATTCAGAATAAAAGTACTGTTTACAAGAATACGACATGGTAATAATAAGTTGTTAAAGGGGCTTCTATTTTAGTCAATTTACAATTTCTTTTGATGACACGTTTTAATTCACGTAATTAATTAGGAATCTTGACTGACAGATGCATTGACTCAGAATCTTTGGTGCCGAATTTAATTGAAAAGGCCATCAAGGTATAATCCTACGTGTTAATGTTCAGCAAGGTTAACGGTGACTTTTGGCAAAATATGCTTGAAAACAGGACATGAAGGCATTTAATTCATTTGTGATTTAAACCCGAAGATATATTATTACTTGTTCGGGTGTGATTTATTAATTTAAAATGCATTGTGTGACTTATTTGACAGAATGGAAATGGCTATTTCGTTGACAAAACTTTCGCACACGGTAAGACCATGTGTGTAAACTTTTGAAATTTTTTCGTAATTTGAATGAGTTTGAAGTAGTCGATCGATGCAAGTCTTAAAAATGTCGAACATATTGATGAAGTAATGTATCGGTACAGCCATATTTCTGTTTATTTTAATATTTAAAAGCCTGTTTGATATTTGTTATTTTTCAATATATGCGAGTAAAATCTGCGTGTTTAACCGTGTAAAATGAATCTTTTTTTTTTGAATGCTGTATTAGCCGATGATATTCGACAACGATATCACTGTCGTGGAATCGCACGATAAATAAACCCAGTTCAAACCAGCTATAGAGAATAACATGTCATTTGGGACTTGCGTCATTGGGGACTCAAAACAGTATGACCGCGACGTTTGGGACTTTTGTATACGACGTTTGGGACTTTTGTATACGACGTTTGGAACTTTAGTATACGTCGTTTGGGACTCGGGTATATTTAGTAATACTTCGTTGTTTTTCTTTTTCAAAAAGTAAACGAGCTTGATTAACCGATCACTGCTAATGTTTTTTCGTGAAACAGGATAATTGCAATCAACACACGGCCGCCATTCTCGTTAATTGACAACTCGCGTTTTCCCTCATCCACCAAAGAACCGCTAGGTTTCTTTGCACAATAACATACTACAATAACATCGGGATTATCGGTTAATCTGCTTTAATTATCCCTCCGTGATCATTGTCATTTCTTCTATTTTCCCGGAAAAAAACCTTGCTTTCTACACACTTAATTTATCGGTTGGTATTGCCATCTACGACAAGCTTGTCGAGGAATGCATGTCAACGGCAACGCGCAACTTACGGATTATCGTTAACAATTTCTAGGGGCTTGTTTTTGTGTATGTCAAATTCAAATTAATTCATCAGCATATTATTCGTTTTTAACAAATTTATACAACTTTTTGGGGGAACAATGATTTTCAAAGAACCGTAAGTGCAACTAATGTTTTATCGTTTGGTTGAGCCTTTTACTAACCACGTGTAGTTCATGTTAATAATTATTTTTTTAGTGTTTTGCCTTGGCCTATTTCTTATAAATTCATCAGCAACTTTTTAATATAAATAGTACCCAGATAGACAGGTATCAGCCGTGTTTTTCTTATCAATTGAATATTAACAGACAACTGATATAAATAAAATACAACTAATAATGTTTTCATTTCTTTATTATTATTCATAATCTGTCTTCGGTTATCATCTTAAACGAAAAAAGATAAGTTATTATTATTTCTACATAAATTCTTAAAAGTCCCAACTGTCGTCTATATCGAGTCCCAAATGTCCGTTTTTACAGTATTTATTAATTATTTGATTGGTCGAATGCTATTATTGTATTAATTCCCACGTGTTGTCACACGTCTGGGTGCCACACGAAACCATATTGTTCGTTAGTACAGTATACATGGATTAATTCTTTGATTGTTCGAATGCTATTGTTTTATTAATTCCCACCTGTGGTTTACATGTCTGAGTATAATACAAAAGCATGCCTTTGAACATACACTTGAGTCATAAATTTCCCTTGTTATTAACATTAATTATTTGATTGGTCGAATTTGTGAACTTTTATCCTCGAAATGTATTGGGCCACAGTGATTTTTTTTGGCGCCAGTACATGTTTAACTCTCGCGAGTTTATCCCACTGGGGTAGATTCTGGCGACGTGTACACGTGGTATGCTGCGATAATTCATTTGTGATTTAATGAAGATGCATTTATACCTGTGATTTACCGTGTTCTGGGACATATTTTACTTGCCGTTTTTTTTTTTAAAGTATTTGTCAATGGTGGAATACTATTTGTATAGGCTAATGGATAATAAATACGGTAAGGCGTGATGTGTGCGCATTTGTGATTTAATGAAGATGCATTTAAACCTGTGATTTACCGAGTTTTTAAGTATTTGTCAATGGTGGAATACTATCTGTATAGGCTAATGGATAATAAATACTACGGACACGGTAAGGCGTGCGCATTTTTTTTATATTCACCTTTATAATCGTAATCAAAATGAACCGATCGGAAAAACGGCTAGCGGGAAATTAAAAGTTTTATCTAATAACGGGAAGTTCATTTCTAAATGCCTCACGGGGAAATTCTACAGCTTGTCCAATTTTAAATGCCCTAGATATTTAAACGGGAAAACCATTTTTCAACGCATTTCGGGAAGTTCAACGGCTTGTCCAATTTCTAAATGCCATAGATAAGTGAACGGGAAATTCGTTTCTAAACGCATCGGAGAATCTAAACCATTGTACTAATTAAACCATTTTTGTTATTTTTCAACGATGTTTTGAAATTCAACGGTAGGATTAGTTTCTAACGCTAAAACAACACGACTAAACGCTTCTAGTTCTATAGTGATAGCACACATTATATATTGCTTTTAAGCGAGTGTCAGCGACATGGTGTGTTTACATAAACACACATGCTAGGGCTATTTTTACTCTGTTGTCTAAACAAAGCGGTGTCTGTTCGATAAGTCCCGCCCCAAAATGATCACATGAGCGTTGGCGGGTAAAATCAGCCTCACTGTTGGCTTGCAAGTACTGTAATTACTCTTTACTCAAAATAATGAACTGATGATGATGTATCTTGTTTCTGTAGAATCAAGTTTCGGTCAAGATGCGATGGTGTCCAAGTGGGGAAATGGTGGAATTGATCGTCCATGTCAATCTACATATACAGCTTTACACCTTGCTGTTACTCATTACCATACAGTAAGCTTATCTTTATTTAAAATTGATTTTCAAATACTGCTTAATTTATTTGTGTTTAAGTTGGTTGTATGGCAGAATGGTTAGCATTTGCGTGCTGTATCATAAAGCCTGTCTTCGAGTCATCTGGCATGGTTTCTTATCCCTGGTTTTACGTGACAAGGAGTAGGGTGGCCTGTCCAACCTCAATGGTTTTCTCCGGGTCCTCCTGTTTCCTCCCACTACTAAAGACCCCTATGCGCAAGCGAATTATTAAAATAAATTTTTTAAAACAGATGTTAGTTCCTGAAATGACCTAGTTTATGTTGAGTGGACGTTGAACCCCATTTCTCTCTTCTCTCTTATTTGTGTTTATAAGCTTGATAAAGACTATTTTTTATGGTATGGTATGTCAGGGGTTTAACGTTTATTTCCACCTAAGGTGATATCGTAGACAATATTTTTGATGTAATTGTTATCTATAAATAGTGTTTTAATTGAGAAGTACACAATTTGTTATTTCAGGAAGTAGTAAGAGTATTAATCAAACATGGTGCTAATCTCAATAGACAATTATCAGCCGGAAAAGAGAAGTTATCTGCTTTAATGATAGCATCTGCTACTGGACAGTTAGAAATTGTACGAATGCTTGTACAAGCGGGAGCTACTGTTGAATTGTTAGGTAAATTTTGTTCGCATTCTCTCTTTTCTGATTATAGTTTATATAACATCTGACATGAACGCAGTCTATGTGTGCAACTATATATCGACCAGTATCAATTTTAATAGAATTTGATTTTATTTTCATTAATTTTATTCAGTTGTCTACTCACTCTATTAACATCAAGATAAATGTTAAGTGGTTATTGTTTGCTGAATGTTATTTAGATATATGAATTATATAATTGTAGATAAATTTAAAAGAACAGCTTTAACTCATGCCATAAAGAATGGTAATACTCATGTAGCATCTTATCTACTATATATTGGTGCTGATCCTAATCGTACTGATAGTTCAGGCAATACTCTAGTACATTATGCTGCAGCATATGGATGGTACTTCTGTCTGAAACTACTTATAAAAGATGCTGGAGCAGATGCCGCTGTTGCAAATCATTGGAAGGTATTATCGTAATTAGTGATATTAAAAATTTATGAAATTGATAACATTGATAACTTCTGTTTTGTTAAACATGCATTATGCAAAAGCTTAATCTGTCTATTTGGTGCAGACTGAAGCCAAATGACTGCAATTTGCAGCGTAATATGTTTTCATTATCTAATTTTGAACTATTATAGTGAGAACTGTCAGCTCTTTATCTAATCTTACCTAATGCCCCTTTCAGATTTATTAGGCTGAAACTATATAATTAAATGTTGAATGTGCAACATATTGTATTCACAACATTAATAAAGTCATTTTCCTTTTATAATGAATGAAATATAGTTTTAAATGTCCTTCTTTCCTACACCAACTGGGCAAATGAAGAGATGCATACTTCTTGCAGTGTGCTATGAGGGACTTTATTCCCTGATTGTGGAGCGTATATCGAATCTAAACTGTCAAGGGTTCTTTTAAATGCACAGCAATGTGTACAGAAGACCTAATTTTTTGTAATTTTTACGACTAGACAACTGTCCTTGTTAGGCCCATCGTCCTACGGACACTGACATGGGAGACCACACCGAAAATTCCTGAGGAACTTTCTCAGCCACCACAACTTCCTTCTCTATATAAATACTACACAAAATGGCATAGACTTTAAGTGTTATCACCGATTTTGTATATGAAAAAATAATATTGTCTTGGTTTGTTTCTTCCTTTAGACAACACCACTAAGTATTGCATTTCTGAAAGGTCATATTGGTATTGTAGACTTTATACTAAGTGAAATAGGAGGTGATATAAACTTTACAGATGATGAAGGTAAAGTGAAATAAAAACACCATTTTACATATTATTCTATATTTTTATTTTATCAAATATTAGAGAGAAGTAATTGATATTTTTATTTTAGAACAATTAACCTTCTTGTTTATCAAATATTAGAGAGAAGTAATTGATATTTTTATTTTAGAACAATTAACCTTCTTGTTAGTAAATAAACTGTTTTCGTGTTTTTATGCGACTACATTTAAATGTATTCGTGCATCTGGTCATAATTCAAATTGACTTTTGATTTATTGCCCTTGATCAAGCCGAAATATCTTGAGAGCGCTCTTAGAGACTAAAGTTAAATTCCAGTAGCAACAACCTGTATGGACTCGGCATATATCTGGCAACCAACTTTTATTTACTTACGATGGTATATTTTTACAGGAGTAACTCTAGTCTGTTTAGCTGCATCTAGTCGTTTAGTAGAAGGTCTAGTAGATCAGGTCAAATATCTTGTTAAGGAGAAGAGAGCTAATCCTGCCTTAGCTGATATTCGTGGACAAAATGCTGTAAGTATTTTACATTATAAATGTGATTTATGTTAAAAACTAGAGCTTAATAAATAGTTTATATAATAAAAGCATTCATTAAATCATTCGTCAGAGTTTACAGAATTTGCATTTGAAACAGGATTTCACGAAAGCACACATTTTACTCCGTAAAAAGCTTCTACATATTCTTTGGGAGTTCTCATCAATTCTTTACTTATCGATCACTTGTTTCACATTGCTCCTTGACCATATTAATCCACAGCTTATTGTGAGACTATTTACTTCATCATAATCATACAATTGTATTCAACTATTCTATAAATGTTGATAGTGAAACTAAGGTCATTTATATTGTTTTACATGTATTTAATAAATAGTGAGATTTAATTATGTTCTCTGTAATTTTTTTTAGTTTAAACATTACAGTCAGTATCTGTACAATATTGTATCAAACTGTATTAACCTTCTCCTGAAATGGAAAAATAGAAACCTGGGGTTACATAAAGTCAAAACAGAATTTACTACTTTATAAATCAGAAAATCCTGGGTACTGTGTAATTTGATATATCTTGTTGTTTCTTTTTATAGCTTCATCGAGTTGCATCCAATCGGATCCCTGTTTCTCATTCAGCAGTAAGTATCACGATTATCATCTTTTAAGAAAAGTTCTATTGAACTTAAAGAAAAACGAGCTTTAACAGTTCAAATCAACTTTGACTAGCTAATCATTTACTTGAACAATTATGTGATTTCAGGATTCCAATAATATTGCCAATATGACTGTGGAAATGGCTAAAATGTTTATAGAGGGTGGATGTGATCCCAGTGGTAAAGATAAAGAAGGCAAATCACCAATTATGATGGCTATTACAATGGTAAAATCCTTATTCTCTTATAATTTTAGTATCATGTAATAGTATCATTCAATAACTATATATTCCTGTCTTATTTACAAAACCATGTAATCAACTGTATGGCGTATGCCCGTCTTCAATTAGCCCAGGTTAGGTGCATAACAGTAGGAGGTTAAACCCCATTTTATTTCATTTCATTTCAGGGTAACCATGTACTGATAAAATATTTGTTAGAAGTAGGGGGTTGTATATCTGCTGATGTAAATAAAGATGGTAATAATGTACTACATCTGATGGCCGAACAATGTGCAATATCCGACATGGGCTGTATAATTGAATTTATTACTAAAAAAGTAAGTATATTTTCAGGCATTATTGGGGCTAGAAGAAATCGGTGTTTTATTTATGGACAAGTAAAATAGTAGAATTTATGTTATTCTTTGACTTTTTGAAGAATGATATTTATAAAAATCATTTATTTCAACAATCGGACTAACCAATATTCGTGAATTAAATTGATTAGTCAGACAAATATTGTGGTTATGCATATAGGCGCTGGCAGAAAACATCGATATCGTCGATAATAATGGATAAAGTATTTTAAAGATTGATAATCAATGAAATAAATTTTACATGTATGCATAATGATATTACAGCATAACAGCATAAACTCTACATGATTTGTTTTTAATATACAAATTATAAACGTTTTCAAAACAACTTGTAATCGATATTATTTAGGAGATAAACACCACCTGTTTCGCATTTAGAGGGGTGTTATTGTCCAATAGACATGTCCTGAGATCATTAGACCCAAGACGCGTTAGCGTCGCGGGTTCTAATTGTAAAATCTCAGGACTTGTCTATTGGACAATAACACCCCTCTAAATGCGAAACAGGAGGTGTTTATCGACATTGTAACATGCTATTTTTTTAAATTTTAAATGAACTTATTTTATTGTGTAAACTTCAAAATTCGTCTCACTGCAAATCGGTTTTAGTGACGTAAAAACCATTTTGACGTAATGAAAACGTCGTGACGTAACAGGATAACAGGCTCCTCATATTAGATTTGGTTCGTTTATTGCTTGGTTGCTATAGTAGCAGTATGAGTATAGACACACACAAAGAAAACTGGAATTCTCACTTCATTTTTTTAAAAGTACTTTTTGAAATAAGATTTATGTTTTTGTTATAGTTTTTGGTATATTTTATTGTTTGTAGCTGTTACCTGACAAGGGGGTTGGTGTTTCAACTTCTTCTTCGGACATATCTCCGAATATTTCATCTAATTTACCGAGATCAAAATTGATTATCCCCATTGTGGTTATCTCCATTAAAGTAGTACGCATGATATTAATACACAGTGATTTTTTTAATTTAGAGGGGTGTTATTGTCCAATAGATGGTGCCTAATTGACCAATCAAAACGCACGATTGACCCTTAAGCATGTTACAATAATTGGTGGATGGCCTGAGATTATCCATACTTGGAAGCCGTATCAATTTCCAGACTTAATTATTCATGGTTTTTAACTCATATATAAAATTTATGTGAGCTATTAATGGCTTCTATTACTTTAATAATTTCATCTATTGCTGAATTAATTTCAGGAAACTGAAAGTAAAGATAAGATTGATGAATCTGGGGATAAAGCTGTTCAAAAAGATGATGATTCCTTGAAGAATCTCAATAAAATGGTTCATGCTGTCAATCATTCTGGTTATACTCCTTTACTTAGAGCTTGTAAAACCTATGTTGATGAATTAGTAAGTATATATTTTGTACTATATTATAACAGAAAATATGTCTTAAAGATATGCATTATGTAAAATTATTCCATAAGAAATTTGATACTCTTGAAAAATTGATTTAAAGATACATAAAAAGTTGGCAATTTTTTTGCTATAATAATTAAAAACTAGATCATTTAAAAAAGAAAATATTGAAAATTTAATTCAAATTACATAATTCTGAATGGAGTTATCACTATTAGAAGTTTGGACTAGAAGTAGCCCTCAACTGTGTCTGCACCGTCTACAAGAATTGCTGGTCGTTTGATTGACAGGCAATATTACTAAACCCACATATTCTTGATTATCAAGTAACATTCTCAATTGCTATTCTACCGTAACTTGGCAGGCCTTTCATTGGCTGACTCTGGTAGTGACGCCAGCAAGTAAAGGTAAACGTTAGCTTGTGTCCAAGCCATCTGAGGGTCTACAGAGTTGATTTTGAGTTTGTCAAGTAAAAAAAGGTCTAATCAATATTTTCTATAACATCTCAAGACAAAATAAAGACCTGCAATAGGCAGATTTAGCTCTTGCATATTGTATGTTTAAAGGGGCATTATGTAATATACAGATAAGAACAAGCCATTCTGGCTATAATAGTTCGAAAGCAGATAATGTAAAATTAATAATTTCAAAAATTTCATTCAAATTTTTCTATTGCAAGCAAAGATATTGTCCTTTGAGGGTTTGACAGATATGAGCAATAATTTCAACCACGGTACTGGTTGATAGAAGCTAAGTCTCGAACCTCCTGAAATCATCCATATTGATTAAATCAATTTATCGCTGAAACTTTTTGATCTGTTTAATATCGGAGAAATCTGATGCCATCCAGAGTTGATTAAGGCCTGGATCAGTTAATTAATGTCTAATTGATACTTTAGAAAACATTTTCAAGTCCAAAGAAAGACATGCTATAGGCAGATTTAGCTCTTAACTATTGTATCTTTAATGAACGATTTTCTTTAGCGACCGCAAAGATATAGGTATGATAATAAAGAAGAAGAACGGAAGAAAAAGTGTGCTGTATCATTTATTAAAGCAGTAATCACATGTTTAAAAGCTGATATAAATGATACTGTAGAGAAATTACATGTAGAAGATGAACTGGGTACAGGAATAAATAAAGACAAATATTCAGCAGATGGTAAATACATAATAATTGCATCTTATTGATAATGCTAGCAAATAAAGGATTAAATACACTTTTCATTTCTTTTTAAGGTTATGGCACCGTCAAAGGGCAATTTTAGACATTTTCCCACACTTTTGATCTCTTTTCAAACTTCATTCGTTCATATTTTATTATGTTTACAAGGAAAGTACTCAGCTGTTCATATGTTGGTCAATGAAAGGAATTGTCAGGAAAATTCCAAGTTGCTTGATTGTTTGAAACTGTTCCTGGAATATAAACCTAACTTGGAACTAAAGGATACTAAAGAACAGACACCATTAGCCATGGCAGCAGTCAGTAATCAACAAGATATAGTTAAACTATTAGTAAGTTAGAATTATATTTAAAATCAACAGAGCAATAAATATGCTGATCAATCTCTAAAAAGAAATTACATATTTACTTTGTCTAAACACTTCAGCTCAAATATTGAGTCATTTAGAAATGATCGCCAAATGAAGCTGACATTTGGACTTAAGCAGATGTTTCACAGAGCTCCAGGTACTTGCTTGGGTCTAACGTAAAGGATTCCACACAATTAACCACTATTTAAATTGTGTTGTTGAAAGTAATGTGCTTATGGTTTCCTTATTAACATTAACACTGAAATGCAGCATATGCTTCATGACCCAGGTGCAGTTGTTAGTGATAATATTTCATTTATTTTACAGTTAAAAAGTGGAGCAAAAGCTAATGTTCAATTCAACCAAAATATTACTACAACACCTATTACTACATCTACCCCTCTACTACAAGCAGCTGAGTAAGTAAACTAGTTGTATTTATTGGATGGCCAAATCATAAGCTCTGTAATTGAGTCAACTGGCGTGGTTTCAATTCCCCGGTTGCAGGGTCACCTGTCCAACCTCATGGGTTTTCTCCGGGTCCTCTGGTTTTCTTCTATTGCTCTAGACCCCACGTGCAAGCAAATTATTGAAATAAAAATTGAACCATATGCTAGTCCCAAAATGACCTAGTTGGTGTCGGGTGGATATTAAACCCCATTTCTCTCTATATATGATATCCACCCGACACCAACTAGGTCATTTTGGGACTAGCATATGGATTAATTTTTATTTCAATTAAACCCCATTTCTCTCTATATATAAGGGGGATCACGGTGGCTAAGTGGATAAGGCGCTGGTTCGCTAGCCTGGAGGTCCGGGTGTTCGATCCCTGCATTGGCTGAGAAAGTTCATCTCGATTTTCCGACGTGATTTCCCCTTGTCAGTGATGCAGAAGGAGGGCCTGACAAGGACAGCTGCCTAGTCGTTCGGATGGGACGAAAAACCAAGGTCCCGTGTACACATTGGAGTGCACGTAAAAGATCCGGTGGCAGTTGGAATTCGATATAAGAGTAGGCCGTAGCTCCGCTGACCGGGCAAAATTACCCTCATAGCACACTGTATGGCGCATGCCCGTCTTCAATTAGCTCTGGTTAAGTGCATAACAGTAGGACGTTAAACCCCATCTCATTCATTCATTCTCTCTATATATATTTATTACAAACTTAGTTAATGTATCCTAGCTACATGTATGAAATGTGTATCATAAAAACTGATATAATCTATTGGAATGATAGAATCTTCATTGCACAAAATAAGAATTTTCAAATTAATTTCATCAACAAGTAAATCAAAACTTTTTAAAATTATGAATAATTTTTGTCTTTGTTTTGATATGTTTTGATTTGTTTGTATTTTACTTTTATAAATGGATTAAAACTCTTTTTAATTTTCTTGAAGACATTGTAATGAAAGTATGATAGAGGATCTAGTGAATTATGGAGCAGATACTAAAGCGAAGCATACAAATGGACAAACAGCATTACATTTTGTTGCTAACAATAGAAGTAAGTTCATTATAAACAAATGTAGCATTCTCTCCTTGGATTCTGGTTGGTAGATAGGTCTTATTATACAAAACTTTTACAATTTATATGTGTTCACATTAGTAAAGCAAAGAAGCCTATTTCAGTGATTCCTGATCATAAATTATTGTAATGTTGCCCCCACTCACTTTGTAGAACGTTCTGAGCTCTTTGTAAACAAACAACCCTAAAATAATGATTTTAAGCAGTTTTAGCAATTGATCATGGGTAGCTATAGAGGATCTGGTGGGTTGGATGGAACTGATGACTTAAGTCCCATGTATACCTTTGTCAGCACCTGTAATATCCCCTGACATCATGGTTAATGCAGAAAAGTAGCTTGTTAAACTCTGTTTTATATACTTGATTTTGTCACAGCATGCAATATAAAGACACTAAGCTGCTAAAGGTGTATTATTCGGGTCTGAAAACTATCTTTTAAAACATGTTTTTCTTGGCTAATTCTCAACCTATTGAGCTTAAACAAATATACTCACCTGCGTTGATTATCAAACAAAGTGACATTTTCATGTCCTGTTAATCCAAATGATTTTTTTTGTAGGTAATGAAGCCAAAGCAGTGAAATTAACCAGCATCCTGTTGTCTCATGGTGCTGAAATTAATGCTGTATGTAACAAAAAGAGAACACCATTCCATCTAGCTGTGAGTAGTAATCAAGGTACAGCAAATTCCAGCACTGATTTGGAAGAGTTAATGATTTCTAAAGGAGCCAATCTGTTTTCTAAAGATATCCGTGGAAGAACGCCATTACATTATGTATTTGTTCAGATTGGTTGGTATGTATAATCTAGATAAATCTTTATAACAGATCAGTTTATCTTCCTAAGTTTCTTTTTTTACAAGGGAAAAGGTGGGCTAGAGAGTCTTAATGTGTGTTCCTTAGATCATAAGATCTGTCATTTAGTCAAGTGGCATGGTTTCAATCCCAAGCTTACAGGTTTTCTCCTTGTCCTCCAGCTTCTTCCCACGGGTAAAGACCTTTATGCGCATGCAAATTATTGTTAGTCAAGAAATTACTCTTTTTTTTAGTGGATGTTAAAACCCATTTCTCACAAGTATACATTTCAGCCCCATTTTGGGTTAAACTTAAATAAGTAAAGTGATTATTGACCCTTTTTATACATATATGCTTTAAATTTTTATTTAGTTTTAATTATAGGAATTTGTTGGGTTTTTCAGTCACAAAGACCATAGTTCTCTAGATCCTATAGATTTATGTAGTCTGCTTACAGCAGCAATGGGTGGTAATCATTTAGATGAACTAGATATATTTAAACAAGCACCCTTACATAGAGCAGCTATTAGAGGTGGAACTATTTGTTGTATGCATTTAATACAGGTCAGTATAGGTTGAGAAAAAAATCTTAAAGTTTCTGTAGTCGTCTATCATCTATCTTAACTTCTTCCAAAAGGCATATATCATGAGTATTACCTTTTTAAATTTATTCACCTGTGTATTAATATTTTAAATATTTCAAGAAATATGTTCAAATAAAGTTGATTTTCCACATAGATATGGCACAGTTGTATGAAGAATTTCATAATTCAACACTCCACAGAAGTTTTTGGACCAGTAACATGTCTGCAATTGCTACTCATCTTCTTCGTAAAAAAGGATAAATCTCTGCCAATTCAAGTGCAATTGACAGGAATCTTGGCATGCTTGCTCTTTGGACAATTGAATGACTTTGATTTTTGATATGGAGTCAAAATTCCAAGATGGGTATGATTATGTCATACTCCATTCCTCGTCCATACAGAAACACTTTTTAATATATTGATAGATCATTAGATGTTCTGAGTATGACCAGTAAAGCTGAATAATAACACTGTAACATGGCCAACAGGCACGGGGGTTGGGATGGCCTAGTGGTCTAGAGTGCCGCGCTTCGACCTCTAGCTGGCCGACTACCTCTGGCTTGCGGCTGTGGTTTCTAGCCCCTGGTGTGAGCGTATGTGGCATGGACATAGGGGCGCCTTCTTAACCTCATGGTTTCCTCCGGGCAGTCCGGTTTCCTCCCACTGCTAAAGACCCCTACGCGCAAGCGAATTAATGAAATAAAATTTTAAAAAAAACATGTGTTCATCCCGAAATGACCTAGTTGTGTTGAGTGGACGTTAAACCCCATTTCTCCCTCTCTCTCTCGCTAACAGGCACATTAATAAATTGGAGTGAGGTTTTTGTCAGGCTTTTGATTGAATTTTGTTTTTTTAATTTGGAACAGAGAAAGGCTAACCTACATACTAAAGATCAAGTGGGAAATACACCATTGTCATTGTCTATATTAAACAAACATATCAGGTAATTTATTTCTTGATTAGCCTACTCTTTATAGAACATCAGATACCACTTTGTATTTGAGGAGTTCATAGCTAATAATTTTTACTAACAATATTTAAAGGAGCTAAGTCGCTAATATTTGGGACCTAGAAATGGCAGAAGTCTCAATCGAATAGCAATCTCTAGCATCTGGTTATTCTAGTCTACACTGATAGTATTTATTGCGCATGCACTTCAGATAAGAATATGGGATCACCGTTTGACATGATTGGTGGGATATGTCTAGCCTCGTTCTTTGAGTTCCTTGTTACAATTGCGCTGAAACACATTATAGCTTGATCTCTATCCATCTCTTGAAAATGTGGGCATATCCGCTGGTTGAACTATCATAGCAAGATAATGCATATTTAATAGGTCTATTTTATATGTAAATGATTATTGAAGTGTGTAGCATAGTAATATTATTGACATGTATATTGATATTTTTTCTAGTTGTGCCATCTTGTTGATACAGTTGGGTTGTGACTGTCGAGATACTATTGTATTAGATACAAAACCTTCAAGTGCTAAACCTGTCACAGAACTAAAAGGAAGACCTGTTCTCATTTGGCGACCTATACAGAAACTGAAAAAATGTCCAGAACTTGCACAAAATAGTTTTCCTGTCTTCCAGGTAAACTCATGTTTGAGTTGATAATCAAACTTAATAAAAACTCTAATTTATCATTTCATGGTTTGTAATAGAGCTGGTATTTTAACGTCAATAATTCTACAGCAGAATTACTACAAAAAAGTTGTGATCAAATGCAGATGGTATATATCTTTAAATTGACCAAGGCATATGATGTTAAATTCATTGCAATAACACTGAGAACATTAGGCCACTCAAACAGAGAAATAAACTTCATCCATGCGTTGTATTTTTCAAGCGCGGGTGTTGCCCCAGAACCTATTCATTATATTTGTGTGGCCTTACTGTTATGTGACGTGTTGTTAGAAAGTTATCCAACCCAGTTATGTAATTTCATAGAAGTATCGATATCTGGGAAACTGTCAATGTACATGAACTGATATCTACTTTGTGACAAATAAGAACTTTATAAGATTTACCCGTCTTCATTATCCCAGTCGGAGAAGAACAGTAGGACATTCAATACCTTATTTTATTAAAATATCTATTTCAGGAAAGTATTCGAAGTGAACTGCAGGGTGTGGCTCATATGCTTCTAGAGAAAACTGGAATAGGGAGAAAAGAATTAGAAGATACCATTACTGTCAGCAAATATAATGTTGCCTTGCGTTTGATGAAGCGAGTGACAAATCCTAAATTACTTCAGGAATCTAACAACAGGAGACAGAATCTATTTCATACGTTATTAATCAAATCTATACCTGGTGCTGATGTTAACCTTCAATTAAAGGTCAGATATATCTTTTACATTTCAAATATAACTAAAATAATTCATGAAATTTAGAGATTTTACCTAATTTTCATTGACTTTCAGAACAATCACATAATTTAAATTTGTATGCTTGATAACGACCATTGAAATTGTGTTGAAATGTTGTGTGTATATTATAACTATGTGATAGTTATTCACAGAACTGTCTTGTGTTATACGTTTCATGATTTAAGGTGGCGGGTTGGATGGTCGAATGGTTATTGTGCACGCGCTATATCATAAAGCCTGTCATTGAACCAATTGGCGTTGTTTCAAATCCCTGGTTGTACGTTGCAAGGAGTATGGTCGCCTGTCAAAATTTGTGGGTTTTCTCAGGGTACTCCAGTTCCCTCCCACTGTTAAAGACCCCTACGTGCAAGCGAATTATTGAAATAAAATTAAACATATGTTAGTCCCAAAATGACGTAGTTTGTGTCAAGTGGACGTTAAACCCATTTCTCTCTCTCTGTCTCATGATTTAAGAATGGTGGTGTAAATATAAGTTAAATTACAACAGATACTGATAAAGCATTAGTTCAGGCACTAATACTGTCCCATATTGATTATGCAAACAGTCTGCTTTTAGGACTCAACCAGTCACAGTCTGTAATGTTTATTGATTATATTTTTGTCAGGTTGCAGAAAGGTTGTTAAATCATAATGTAGCTATTAACCAAGCAGATGAATATGGTTGTACACCTATATTTTATGCAGCTTTGTATCATCATCCGCAAAGTGTAGCTGAATTTTTAATAGGTAAACAAAATACAGTAGAATCTGCATTAAGCAGCCACCCAAGGGAATTAACACGACTGGCCGCTTACCGGTAGTGGCCTCTTAATAAAATCTCGGTAAATTTGACTGCGCTGAATCTTGCTGCTGAACGAAAATTCTTTACGGTAGAGGCCTCTTAATAAAATCGCGGTAAATTTGATCGTCGCTGAATCTGGTTGCCAAACGAAAATTCTTTGCGGGAGTGGCCTTTTAATAAAAATCTTTTTGAGCTGACATAAATTAAATATTACGCTTTGGAAGTGAACATCAATACTGCACATGTAAATTTGACCGTCGCTGAATCTTGCTGCTGAACGAAAAATCCTTACTCAAATCTCGGACATAACTTCTGTAAACTTGTCATTTTGTACCAAATTTAAATATCATGCATTCAATAATATTTATCCATTATTGTGAAGAAAATCGATGAATTAATTTTATTTTATCAAAAAAGCACACGAACAATACCCCATCACTCATTTTATCACCGATTTGCAGGGGGTGCAACTCTGTATGTAATATTATAGAGGCGCTAAAACGTCTGTTTAACAACAAAGCGACAATGGAAAAGAGATACGAGATAATTGTGACATAACTCGGTACTTTTATTTTATTCAATCAGTATCAAATAATGCGTCGTTACGCGTGAAAACAATGATCAGGTTAGTCGTTAAATAAAACAAAAGATTAATTAACAGATAATCCCGGGTTGATTGTTATTTTTACATTTCTTTTTACCTGATCAGTGGGGCTCCAGTTAATTAACTGCTACTCACGGGATTAGCGGGGGTGTTACAAAGAACGACACAATGGTATCTCACTCAACAATGGCCGTTGAGTGAGCGATGTTTTGTTGAACTTATTTGTAAAATAGTGACCGCTGGCCACGTTAGAGGAGTGACCGTTGAATAAAGAGATGAAACAATAGAATTTTTACGGGGAGAATTTACCGTGACCGCTTACAAGGAGATGTCGCTGAATAGGAGTGGCTGCTCATACAGATTCTGCTGTATAATCAATACACAGTACATTTTACTGGGTAACATTTCAAATAGACAATAACAAGACAATATGAACATGTGTTTTTTGAAATACCTTAAAGGAAACAGAACTTTGCTCAGTAATAAGCAGTAATTGGATTCCATAGAATTGTGACCTGTATATTCCATTCAATTAGTAATGCCATTGAAACAATTTATGGAACAAATCACTGACAACCCAAATGGTTATGGTGAATCTAACTTGAGGATTAAATTATAGCAACTAAGTTATTTGATGATATTCCATGATTTTTATCAGTTTATTTGATATATTTCAGAAAAAAATCCCAGTTTTGACATAAATTGGAAAGATAAATTTGGTCGTAACGTTGTGGCAGCTTTTTTGTGGGACTTTGACAAAATAGAGGCAGACTGGGAAAGTAGCAGGTATGTGACATACAGCTTTAAAGATTTTTAAGTTCCCTGGTTGTACGTGACAAGGAGCTGGGTCACCTGTTGATCCTTATGTTTTCTCTGGGTCCTCGGATTTCCTCCCACTGCTAAAAGACCCATACGAGCAAGAGAATTATTGAAATAAAATTGAACCATGTGTTAGTCCTAAAACGATCTTGTTTGAGTTGAGTGGACGTTAAACCCCATTTCTTTCTCTATAGATTTTGTGTTTTATCAAGGTTTGAAATTGAGTTTCAATTCCCCGTTTGTATGTGACAAGGAGTAGGATCGCCTGTCGAACCTCGGTTTTCTCAAGGCCCTCTATTTTTCTCCCGCTGCTAAAGACCCCTATGCGCAAGCAAAATATTGAAATAAAATTAAACTATAAGTTGATATAGGCGTTCATTAGGTGAATGCATTGATGGAGTTTGATGATGAACATTGTCTGCTGACAGTAAGCAGAGATAATCAATCTGATTGGTTGATTCTTTAATAGCACGATAACTTTGTATATACTGAACTGAGAGCGAAACTTAGTGTATCGTTTGATTGTCTCACTGTTAGCTTGTAAACCATTATGATACAAAAACAATAATATCTGGCTAGAGGCACCCAAATAACGGCCATCTTATATTAATTTTCTAATTTTTTTTATCTCCAGGAAATGGTTACAGATGCTTATTAATAAAGGAGCAACATTCGACTTTCACTTTGACCGTCCATTACCTGATGCTCTAGCCATTGGTTGGGTTCTTCATGGTAATTATATCGACTATTTCGCTACCAAATCAAACCTAGGAGTAACTCCACTTATCTTCGCTCTTCATAACTTTCATATCAAGTTGGTGACATTCCTTCTGACGTCTGGTGCATCTCCCAATCTAGCTGATACTACTGGTCTTACACCTCTCATGCATGCTGTTAAACTGGTAAGTTAGATACATATATTATGTTAAGCATATCCTTTGAAATAAAAAGAGAAAAGGAGTTTAACACCCACTTAACAACACTAATATCTTGTTTTATTTCAATAATTTGCATGGAAACAGGGGTCTTGAGATTCTGGGGAAAAGGTCTGGAGACATTTCTACTCCTGGTTTCATACAAACTTAGGATTAAACCCATGGCTTGTTTTGATAGCAGACTCTATAAAATCTTAAGCATATATTTGTTCACAAATTATTTTCAAATAACCAGTTCCATTGCCCCCCCCCCTTTAATTGCATCAGCAGTTGATGTATGTTGAACTTTGAGACCAACTTCAACTTAATGAAAATGTTGTAATTTTTGTAATTGTTTTTTTTTTCTCTGTCTATTGCAGAATGAGGAGCATCTTGTTAAGGTTTTGTTGAACTATACCTGGACGAAACCTTCCAAGGAAGAAGAAAGCAAACAAAATCAACCAGTACTAGCAAAAAAACTTTCTCGTACCGTTTTTAATGTTCATTTCCCATTAAAATTAGTTCAAATAGAAGAAGAGAAAGAGGAGGAAATGACAGAAGCAGACAATGATGCAGATTCGAATGAAGAGGATGAAGAAGAGGAGGAGGAGGATGTTGTAAATGATGATGAAAATGATGATGATCTATCATCTGCTGGTAGCATAGCTCACAGTGAAAGTTCTCACGATACAGATGCTGTAGCTGATAGTGATGAAGATGAAAACTTTGCCAATGAACCGCAAAAACCAAGTTTACAAAAGAAAGTATCTTTATTACAGAGATTAAGTAGCAAGAAAGGTAAGAATTGATATTTTATAGGTTTGTTTTACAGGCTCACATTGATTGTATATTGTTGTCGCTGCCATGTCCACCTTTTTATTGACATTAGCAAATAATTTCACAGGAAGAGGGGTTTAATATAGATTATGCCTGTTCCCAATCACTATTCAGATACAAATCTGAAAAAAATATTGCACCTGTATTATATATCAAATATTATTAAAGAGTTAAATGTGGTTATGAATGTGGTATTCACAACCATTAATGTGCACACAATAAATCTACATGAATAAAAAAATAAACTAGAACTTTGTATATATATATACCTGGTTATAATTACGATATTATTTCTTTTAGAGTATGAAACTGTGGATAAAACAAGTAAAGTTGATGTTACATGTGTTGATGGTTTAGGATGGAATGTTATACATCACGTTGTAGCATCATTAGATTATGGTACATTCGATAACGAAGAACTCATTTATATATTAGCTAAAGCGGGTGCATCAGTCACCCAAAAGGACAAGGCAGGATTATCTCCCTTAGACCATGCTTTGATTAGAGGCGCCCCAAAATCTGCAGCCATGATACAAAAGTTAATGGAAATTCCAGAAGAAAAATATGTAAGATTTAGTTATTAGGTTTCAGTGGAAACAATAATGTTATCTTATTCCATGTTTTCCATAATGTGCTCATGTAATAAAATGAACCACTGTCAATCCATTGGTGCTTGGTTGGTTAAAGGGACAATAACAGATTTTTAAATCTAAGTTACATTTGAAAAGGTTTACATAAAGCTTTTCAAACCATGTTGTTGAATTTTTCCAATTTTTAAATTTGGTGCGTTAAGATGAAATTTGGATCATCAATTAATTGGAATATTGTAAAATAGTACAATTTGTTGACCAGAATAATGATTTGGAAATATTATTCAGTTACAAGAAGAGTGTTATTGGGCCTTTCAAGTAATTGCTATCTTAGAAAAGTCCATCAAATAACATTTAAATGGTAGTCATAGAACAAGTGATAAGACAATAGGAAGCATCAATTAAAAGTTTTGATCCAATAATTTGTTGAGGTTTATTTGATTTGTTTCATAGGAAAAACCATCCAAAGGCACATTTGAAGTCAAAGATCCATTCAATAAAGATGACACTGTGGTGAATTATAAAAAAGATTCTGAAAAATTCCTTGAAGATATTTATTCAAGAGTTATGGATACTTCTGAAGAAATGGAAGTACCTGTTGACCAAAATTGTAACTTTGCTTCATCAGGGTAAGTCTGAAACTATTTACCTTTAAAAAGACAATTTTATTAGTACAATTAAATTAGCCTTGATTTATGATGAATTATGAAGTGTTGCACTTGGGGGCATCTCATGTATGATGTGGGAAATGAATTCTGAGATTAACTGCATGTCTAATCAAATTGAACCAAAATTATTATGGCATTATAATGCAAGGGTTGTTTACTCAACACTCTTAAAATGTATTACCTTCTTCCATAAGTAGATATTTCAGAGTTTTTTGGGGTGTTTTGTGTGGGCTAATAATTAAAATATTGTTTGTTTTTAGATCTGTTTATATTGATCCTAAGAGCAAAGTACCATTTGATGTTCTGATGTCTAAAGTTAATGTAGCGTCTGGATTTTATGGTCGTTACAGTTTCTATAAGATGCAGGTTGGTAATTAAATGGGATTTTAATGTCATACTTTTCAGTTCCCAATTAGGCTAATGAACATTGGTATATATTTTGATTTCAAATTCCAACTGTCAAGGATTGTTTTACGCCCCCTGCAACACTGAAATCCTGATAAACTTTCTTGGCCACCAGCAGGATGGGACACAGGCCTTCCAGCTTAGCGAACCAATATTACTCTCAAACCAACCGAGGCTCCCTTATTTTATAAGAGTTAGAGGTCTATGACAATCAACTTCAATGTATATGTATTTATTTTTTGCCAAAAGTGAACATGAGTTATTTGTGCTTATATAGTAACAGATTGATTTTAAAATTGATTTCCAATTATAAGTTCATTTTCATTTTAGGTATTACATCAGAAGGGTAAAGATATATTTGTATTGTTTACAAGATGGGGTCGTATCGGAGATGTCGGAGAATACCAGCACACACCTTACCCTACAGCCGAAGAGGCAGCTAAAGAATTTTGTAAAATATTTAAGTCTAAATCAGGGAATGATTGGCACAATCTTGATAGGTAAACTATATTTTGTTTTCAAGAAAATGTGAACCTTTAATATAACGCATACCTCAAACAAAAAAGAATTGGGGGGGAAACCCTTATTTATATGATTTCTAATAATTTAAATGACCCTTCCTTGACAGGTTTATGGGTACTCTCGTGAGCCAAATTTACTGAAGGCAGTTCTTCTAGTGTACAAAATATTTCAATTTAACTCATTAATTTTGTAGCATATTCTGGAAGTCTTGTGGAATTTTTTGCTAACAAAATATATGTTATTCTTCATATTTATATTTTCTTACAGTTTTGTTAATCAACCGAAAAAGTATCGATTAATTCATTGTGAAGCTAAAAAGAAGGTTCCTAGTGTAGAATTAGATTTAACATCAAAACTTCCCTCCATACTGTCTCCTCAAGTTCTAGATCTCATGAAGGAAATGGTAAATATTGGTGTTTTCTGTAAAATGAATATTGATTTTAGTGTTTGTTTCTATTTGAATTAGAATTGAAATGGGCTTTAACGTCCTTCTATTATGCACCTAGCCTGGGCTAATGGAAGACGGGCATACGCCATACAGTGTGCTATGAGGGAAATTTTGCCCAGGCAGCGGCACTAAGGCCCATTCTTATACCGTAGTCCAACTGTCAAGAGTTCTTTTTCGTGCACTCCAATGTGTACACAGGACCTCAGTTTTCCGTACCATCCGAACAACTAGGCAACTGTACTTGTCAGGCCCTCCTTCTGCATCACTGACAAAGGGAAATCACGCCGGAAAATAGAGATGAACTTTCTCGGCCAATGCAGGGATCGAACACCCGACCTCCAGGCTAGGCTAGCAAACCAGCGCCTTATCCACTTAACCTTCGTGACCCCCCTTGACATTGAATTAGAAAGTTAAATATCTTAATATCACACATATAATAGACCATCTTTTAAAGTAAATTTTTCATACAAACTTTCAAAGTTCTAGAGAATTGGTGAAAAAAGTATAGGTTTATTATCAAAGTATAGAGAATCTGCAATGTCTAGACATTTTCTTTAAGAATCTTGATGGGAAAACTGTCATTGAAAGCATCTACCTGCATATTGTCAAAGTATTTTAGTGATCAACATATTTATTAACTAGATTCTGTTATAAAAGGTTGTACAGAAATTCCTATGTTTATTTATTATGATAAAAGATTGTAATCTAATGTAAAATGTTTTACTTCATGTAGTGCGATAAAAATATGTTGGAGCAAGCTACAAGAAAAATTGGTCTTGATCCAGCAATAATGCCTTTTGGACAAATCAAAAGAGAAGTATTATTAGAAGCCAGAAAAATTTTGCAGCAGTTGGGGTAAAAATGCATTTTATTAAAATTATTTCTTAAAGTGCATGCATTTGATATTTTAGTATATTTATATAATCATAGACTTAAAAATATAAAGTACATGAAGGGCTTGGTATCTGACAAAAGCATAATTAATGTTTGTTTTTGCAGAGAATTAATCAGTATTGTTGAGAAACAAGAAAGTAATTTGTTATCAGAAGTACAAAATGAACTACAGACAAACGTAGAAAAGGTACAAACATCATTTATTACATTATTGTTCAGTTCTGTAATTGCTCTTTAGAATGAATGCTGTATATATATGAATGTACCTAGTTATATATTAATGTACCTACTAGCTATGATATACGTGAACCTTTGGTCATTACAGTATATTTGTCAAGGTGAGACACTGCAACCAGATTGTTGCATGCTGGACTCTCTTTTTGTTGCCTGACAACCTATCTTTTGCTCAGATTTTAATTTATAAAACTTATTTTCTACTTCAGATTTGTAAATTAACTAATGAATACTATCATCTTATTCCAATTGACGGTTATAGCCATGATAAAATTGAACCTATTGACAAGAAGGAAACTTTAAAGAAACATCTTCGTCTGTTGTCTAATTTATTAGATCTAGAGGTAGCCAGTAAAATATTATTGGGTGCCCAACACAAAATTAAAGGTAAAATTAAAATTCATTCCTAAAATATTTAAGTTTACATATTTGTGTAATATATGTGACTGGTGACAGCATAATGAGTCTTAATGGCCAAATATTAAAAACAGAGTTATATATGCCATCTTAAAGAGAATGCCATAAGCTGTCTAATGATACCAAAATCATTGCCCTACTTTACTACATCATTGAGATATTCAAGTTCAAAGTCCAGGAGTCCAGATACGCCTATTTCGAGAAAACCTTGTTTAAAGATTATGTTAAAAATGTATGTTATTCATGATGAAAGTCATGGTTAAAAATGCCAAATTTGCCACTAAACTTAGACACAATTGTTAAGAATATTAGATTTTAACATAGCCCAGTTATTTTCAATAAAATCCTGCTTTTGGGAAAGTTCCTATTTAACGTTGTCACAAAAATAATCCAAAACAAGATTGTTCCATTGTTGAACACTGGCCGATGCAGACAAGTCGCCATTTAAACAAGGAGGTTAATGTACAGTTCTAAAACTACCCATTTTCTTTTTTTTTAAAAAAGTGACTACAGTTTTATTCATAACTTTATGATTTTATGTCTATTGACGAAAGACGACATCGCCAGAGATCAACAAATCAGACGTTGCGACGTCATTGACGTCACCGGGTTACAACCTCCATGACGTCACATAGCAACAAGGCTGGTTTGTTTACTTTTTTGAACGCCGCTATTGGCTGAGAAGTGTGTTAGATATCAGAATGAGTACTATAAATAGAAAGAGGAGATTTTGCCTGTTGTTTTGGTATAGCTTACGTACAGGGCTTCCTTCGGCAAAATGGCTACATTTTCCAGCGAAATTGGTCAATTATGCCTTCGTTACAAGTAATTCTGACTTACTTTGAGTAAACTACTAATTACTAATTGCTCAATTTCTACCCTTTATCAACATTTTCTTGCTAGAAAAGTGTGCCAGGCTGAATTCTAACATGATAAAGTATTCAAAAAAGGTCAAAACCAAATTTTGAATTTTTTTTCACTCAGACACAAATTAGCATATAATTAGAAATCTACTTCTGCGACTTAAGACTCATTTTGCTATCACCGGTCACATATGTTGATATACAGGGTAATAGTCAGAAAAAATGTTGAGGAAAGAGGAAAAAGAAGATTAGTTAATTGTGTATATGTATAATTGCTGGCTTTATCAATACTTCTATTCTAAAACACATAGCATATATTATAATAAATTTAATTTATTTACAGATATGAACCCATTTGATTATATTTATAAAGCTATGAACTGTAAGATACAGCCATTATTAGAAGAAACCATAGAAACACAATATCTACTTGGATATATCAGAGCATCTGGTGAGACACTTTAATTTCTTTTATCTTCAAAATGTATCAAATGGTAATAAAGAATACCACATATAACAAAATGATGCTCTCTTGTCTTTCAAATTTTAATTGTATTTATATTCTATTTATAATACTCTAATGGCTTTAGGAGCTGTGTTTACTCAGTAAGACAATGGCTCACTAACCGTGATGTCCTGTATTCGATGCTGGTGTTGGCCAAAAAAGTTCATCAGAATTTTCGGCGTGGTTTCCCCTTGCCAGTCGTGCTGGATGAAGGGCCTAGCTAGGGACCTTGTATTGTTGTAGGGATGAGATGAAAATTGAGGTCCCATGTACACATTTGCACGCACATAAAAAGAGCCCTTGAAAGTTATAATTTGTAATAAGAGTAGGCAAAATGCCTCTCATAGCACACTGTATGACGTATGCCTGTCTTCATTAGCCCAGTTGGTGCAGAACAGTGGTACGTTAAACCCCATTTCATTTCATTTACCGTGTCCATATTAACATTCAATCTACATTGTTCTAAGTTATGTGACATCCAATTTAAATATTCGGAAAAAGAATACTGAACATGTCTTCGCAAAATGCCAACTTGAAACATATTTAGAACATACTTGAAAATGTAAGTGTATATTGCTGTTTAACAATAATGTATTATGAATTGAAAAAAATGTTGAGCTTCATGGACTTATTAAAATTTAAGATGCAGAATTTTAGAGACCTTATTCAATTGCAAATTTATGTTCTTTTTTGTCCCCCGCCTTTCGAAGAAAGCAGGGGACTATTAAAATGGGTTCGTCTGTCCGTCTGTCACACTTTTTGGGACACAATAACTCTTTTTCTAATTGAGCTAGAATATTCAAACTTGGTGCAGGTGTTTATTAGGTCATTACCTTGATCGAGTTCAAAGATGAGCATTTTCCGCTTAGGGTAAGCAGAGATAAGCAATTTGATTGGTTGATGCTTTGGGACACGATAACTTAAGTTGTAATTAAGTGAGAGTGATGAAACTTGGTATATAGTTTTATTTCATCAATACCTTGACTAGGTTCAATAATGCACATTTTCTGCTCAGGGTAAGCAGAGCGATAAGCAAATTTGATTGGCCGAGACTTTGGAACATAATAACTTTACTTCTAATTGAGCTAGGATATTCAAACTTGGTGTAGGTGTTAAGTAGGTCAATACCTTGATGAAATTCGAAGATGAGCATTTACCGCTTAGGGTAAGCATAGATAAGCAATTTGATTGGTTGATGCTTTGGGGCGCGATAACTTGAGTTGTAATTACGTTAGAGTGATGAAACTTGGTATATAGTTTCATTTCATCAATACCTTGACTAAGTTCAATAATGCACATTTTCTGCTCAGGGTAAGCAGAGCGATAAGCAAATTTGATTGGCCGAGACTTTGGAACATAATAACTTTCCTTCTAATTGAGCTAGGATATTCAAACTTGATGTAGATGTTTATTAGGTCAATACCTTGATGGAGTTCGAAGACGAGCATTTTCTATTTAGGGTAAGCAGAGATAAGCAATTTGATTGGTTGATGCTTTTGGATGCAATAACTTTGGTTGTAATTAAGTGAGATTGATGAAACTTGGTATATAGTTTCATTTCATGAAAAGGTTTAATAATGAACATTTTCTGCTGAGGGTAAGCAGAGCGATAAGCAATTTGATAGGTCTAGACTTTTGAACACAATAATTCTCCTTCTAATTAAGGTAGAATGTTTGAACTAGGTGTAGGTGAATGACTGATGGAGTTCGATGATGAACATTGTTGGATTCTATCTGATAGAGAGTGATGATACTTAGTGTATAGTTTGATTGCTCAATACTTTTGAAAAAAATAAATGTGCAATTAATTAAAATGTGTCATCTATTTATTTTCGTTTTTCGGCGGGGGACATCAGCCTCACTGTTGGCTTGTTTTTTTGTAGATCCATCAGTGAAACCACACGCAATATTTAAATTGTCACGTCCTGGAGAAGAAGAATCCATAAATGCTAAAAATCTAAAGAATCATCGATTATTATTCCACGGTAGTAATATGGGTAATTTTCTAAGTATACTAAATAGAGGTCTACTAGTAGCACCAGTTGATGTACCTATTACAGGCCATTTATTTGGAGAGGTAAGACTTGCTTCACTCATTGTCACTTTCTATGCTTAATTATTAAGCTAATAGAAATTGTTGGCAGCTATTTTACCTGAATTTGATTTTTGTGAGTCCAATGATATCGCCATGTGCCTGTTAGTCCATACAACTGTTTTGGACAGTCCAAATAGCTCTTTATCATAGTGATAGAAACCTTGTGGCTACAGTCATTCACAAAAAGACATTTGAAATTGTTGAATACCCCAGGAGGCTCAGAGTTCACACAGCATTCTCAAACTTAAGTTAAGAATTTATTCAACTTTCAATCACTGTTTATGAGGAATATCTTTGATCCAGAATCACAAAAACTCGCACATAGTTTCTTATTGATGTATTTGATACTGCAGTTTTCTCTCTCATTGCCTTTACATGTATCCTTATTTTCTTCTAGGGAATCTATACATCAGATTGTTTTGTTAAAAGTAACGGTTATTCAAGCAATTATAGTAGTACATCGAATATAAATCTGATACTAGTCTCTGAGGTGAGTCTATATTTCATATTGTTTTTCTAACACCAAATTTAAGACTTTTTGCTTCAATCTTGTAAATGTGTGTGTGCTTGGCTGAACAAAACTAGACAGTTGTGTGTGATGTTACGTGACTATGATTAGGTTCACAATATACTTGCTCTGTTTGTGAAACAGGGCATGTTTGGTTATTCCATTAATTTATAGATAAGTGTTTCTTTGGACTGCATAATAATATCTATAATCTTGATTTAAAAACCAATCGAATGTCTATAATAAAAAGCCATTCAGAAGATTTTGCAGAGTTTTGATAGGTTGTCCGGGAGTCGACCAATCACAGTCTGTATATTACTGAAACATCGTATAAAGGAATTTCTTTAGAGCAATATGATGTGGAGTAAACAACTGAAAAATAAAGGGAATGATATAATGCTATAATTTTTATTTAGAATGGATGTGGGGAAGTATAGAATGAATGAATAAATGAATGAAATGGCGTTTCTGCACCTAACCTCGGCTAATTGAAGATGGGCATACGCCATACAGTGTACCATAAGGGAAATTTCGCCCAGGCAGCAACTGAATTCCAACTGCCAAAGGATCTTTTATGTGCATGCCAATGTGTACATGGGACCTTGATTTTACATCCATCTGAATGAATAGGCAGCTGTCCTTTATGGCCCTCCATCTGCATCACTGACAAGGGAAAACTACGCTGGAAAATCGTGATGAACTTTCTAGGCCAATGCAGGGATCAGACACCCGACCTTCAGGCTAGTTAGCCAACACCTTAGCCAGGAAGTATAGAGCAATAGAATACATTAAAGTAATATTTATATTTTAGGTTGCATTAGGTAAATGTAAGCAAACTGTTGGTTTTGATCAAGATGATATAATGGATCCAGAATATAACAGTTTAAAGATACATGGTCGTAAACAACCTGATCCATTATTTGATGTGGCTCTACCTTATGGTAAGTAGAATTCATAAATGACTGATAACAGAGATATATTATATTGACAATCTCAATTCAAAGAAATGTTGGCATGTATGTATTCAGAAATGAAGAGCTCTATTTCAAACTGCTATAAATTACTTGAGATTTTTAAGGAAAATAAAGGATTGTTTTGAACATATCAAAGATGTAGAATTATATCAAATATTTAAACAATATTGCTTTTGTTCTTAAAAAAATAGTTCAATATGATTTTTTGTGAGACATGTATAATGGTTATATAAAAGGGGTTTCCAATGGCATTCAACATGTTTGGGAAATTGCTTTTTGAAATTAATTATTCTATATGCTCTTGTAATTTTATTTATAGCATAATAGAATAGCCTGATAAGTAGCTTCCTTTCTTGTATTTTCAGGAACCACAATTCCATTGGGGATAATGTCTGATGTTAATGATGAGAAAAGGCCTTACTGCTCATACAATGAATATATCGTTCACGATTCTTCACAGATTTGTTTACGTTATCTTATTATGTATACACCTTAAGGTGTAATGATTATATTTATTATCATTTCATTTTCTCACAAGATCAGCAAAACAATTTACAACATTTGTTCAGCCATGCGTGTTCATTTCATGACAGGAATGATAAATGTAAATATTCGTTCACTAAGATCCATATTTTACAAGCAATAGTTTGGATCTTTTTGTTTTTTAAAGTGCTAAATATATCAGTTTAATATAGAAGCATTGTATTATATCGTAGCCCTATATTAATTGAATACAAGAATATTGTAATTTTATCATGCAGTGAAACTTGAATGATCAATCTTTATTTTAGGTATTAAATAGTATCATAAAAAGTCAAAAATATTTCACATAAAATTTATGGATCCCAGAATTTTTAGACTTATTTGGAAATGAAATACATAAAGGTTATCCTGCTTTTTTATAAATTCATTTTTGTCTGTAGTTGTTTCTTTATCTATTCAATTGTTGTATAAAAATATCTACACGATTATTTTATATGTATGAAATTTAATGTTCTTTGTATTCATTATTGTGAGTAAAGTTTTGCAGTGAATATAATTCTAAAATGTTATTTTGTTTTGTAAGATAGATTTATTATATATTATACATATATATACTTGAGAAGAGAATTTATTAACACTTATTATATGCTTGCTTGTATTACTGTATGGTTTGTGTGTTGTAATCAGTAATCATGTCAAATTCATATTCAAGAGAACACAAGAATGTTGTATAAACCAGTCAATCATTCAAATTCCTGTCAGATTTAGTAGCAAGCATACAAGTTGACAGTTTTATTAACTCAGATTTAGTAGCAAGCATAGTGGACAGTTTTATCAAATCTCATTTAGTAGCAAGCATACTAGTGGATAGTTATATTAATTCTGATTTTGTTTTGCGGTTTGCTTATGATACATCAAAGACATACATTCCTTATTGAAATGGGAACAAATTATCAATGTTTGTGTTAAAGTTTAAAATATGTGATGTTCTGGGTCAAATAGAATCGAATTGAATGGTTTACTTGTTAAATCAATCCCCATATTTTAATTGACAGTATTCATATTTTGCGGTTCATAAATGAGTTAACCGTATCAATGAAATATAACTTTCAGTACAAGATATTTTATATTTTATCTTAGAAATTATGTTTGTATTGTGCATCGTGCAATATGCTTTGTAGTGATTATAGGCTTAGATATTGAGTAATATATTGAAATAATAATTGGTTACCAGGGTTCTGATACCCTAATCTATATGATGTTTAAACGATATTACAAATATTGATAGCAATATTAATCAATTGGGGTTTTTTTCTTCATGGCAACAGGATTAAAGGAAATACAACATTTGAAATAAAAGTTGAAGGTTTTTTTCTTGGGATTAGAAACTTCATTTATGTTGCAAACAATGACTAATTGGGCCTCAGTAGACAATGCAAACAATCTTGTTTGTTGTGAAATATTGTGGCATCACAATAAGGTTTTTTTTATTGGAAAACCCCAATTATTCTACAAAAAGACTGCTTATCTGCATCTTAAAGTTTAACAATATTTTACAAGTTTTAAATAAATGCATGAAATATAGACAATCAAAGAACAAGTAAATGGATTGTATGCATACCCTCATCTTAAATACCTGATACCCCTTTGCATTTAAGGTGTTCACATAGCTAACAAAATGTTGTACTATTGTGTTGAAAAGTGTTCTCTTGATTCACTACACTATAAGGGTGTATAGTCGGTTTTAGTTGTATATACCCTATAAATCATGTGTTTATCACCTCTACTCTATAATATATATTACCTCTCATTATATATAAAGGTTGAAATCACAGTCATTTAAATACCATACATACAGTGTTGTTACTATTCCATATAACATATTGGTATTATGTAGATGATGTCATTTTCATAGTGGAAATAAAATATTAGATTTAATGCTATTTTCTACTTTTGTTTTTATTATTAAACTAGATGAAAGGTTTTATTCCTGCCAACTACTCTAATGAATTTTGATGTGTTGGTGAAAATAGGTCTGTCGAAACTAAAGAGAATGGTTCTAAATGCTGTTTTTTGTTTGTTATTTGGCAAAGATTGTTTCAAATATTAGTGTAAAAACAAATTGTACCAGGAAATCCCATAATGGAGTCTTATCTTAAAAAAAATTCTGGGGGAGGCCCCCCAAGACCACCCGCAGTTGCTTTGCACCTGCGGTGTTCATAATTTGGACTTAGCCCTCATAGTACGCCCCCACCCCTCTTTCGTAATATTCTGGATCTGTCCCTGAAATGTCCCACCCCTGCTCTGCCCCCCACTAAAAATGTCACTGCCCCCCCCCCCCCAAGCTAGCTACGGGCCTTCTACAAGCTGGAATTGTGATTGGATCCTATTGGAACTTGGCACCTTTATTCCTTATACCTTATAGTAACTATTCATTTTGGTGCATGTCAAAACCACTTTTTTGGTAATATTTAGTCTGTAACTGTTGCCAAAACAAACCCAATGCCTAGCCTTCTTTTTAATTGTCTTCTTACAGTGGTTGCAGCAATACCAGTTTCGTTCTAAAATGTATCATATCAATCAAAGCAGGAAAGCAGTTGTTTATTGTAAAATAACCTTTGCAGTCTTCCTGTATTAAAAACGAAAAAAATACTATTTTATCAACTTGAAATTAGCTTTTCAAAAGCCACATACATTTCATATTCCTGAAGCAACGGCCCGAGACTAATCAAACGGAACACTGCGAGGAGGATGTATACATTTGGTTCTTTGGAAACTTTTACACATTAAGTTTGTTTTTTACCAAATAAAAAAGCTAGTGTGTTATATTATCTTGAGTGGACGTTGAACCCCATTTCTCTCTCTCTCTCTCTCTCTGTCCATCATCTGTAAGAAATTGGCACATCCTGCAGATTCTTTCACCATGCATAGACAAAATGGAGATGGTCAACCCCACTCAGATAATGTTGGAATGTTGGGCTCTTTGTGATTTTAAATATTTAGATTATTGAATTTATTTTTTTTAAAATTGCTGATAAAAGAAATTACACGAATTTACATTTAGATTGGCGAAAGACGTACTCGTCTGAATCCGTAAAAATTGGATGACCTCCCTTTAAATATATCTCTAGAACGTGAAGTCAGATTTCTGGAATTTCTTAATTTGGTAAATAAAAATTTACCTTTGCTGTTGGGAAGTTAATATGATTAACATACTGTTCTTCCAGTACTGATTTACATTTTGGTCTTATTTTGTGGAAAATAAAGAGTGCATTTCATGATGGAACCTTCTGAAATGTTAATGCGTTCTGTTTAGTGCAAGTAATACGGTAATAATTCTGACTGATTATAATTTATTCGATACTCATCTCATACACTGAGTGACTGACTGATGATAGCAATTAATATTGTATGTAATCAACAAATGCAGATTTAGTCATTAGGGCCTACATTACAAATCAGATTACCCCAATTCGTCAAAAAACATATTCAAGTCTGTTGGTCAAACACATATCACAACCATACAATGCAACATGCATGTACTTATGTGTAAGCTAACATAAAATACTGACTTAAAGGACCTAAGTCCGTAACTTAAAATCCTCTAAAATCTTCGACATCGAAAACACGAATTATTGGTCAATTTAAATCAACATTGATGTTGTGATCTTACCTGGAAACGGTAGGCCTCTGATATCAAATATTTAAAACAAAATAAACATTTGACCATTGGTACACGAATCGTGTACCATACAGCGTTTCAGCGTCACTTGTAACAAGTGACCAGAAAGAACGAGACTAGACTCATTCCATAACTCCTGCCAAACTATGAGGCCATATTTTATCTGGTGAGCATGCGCAGTAGACTAGAATAACCAGACACTTAATACGGTTGAAACCCAGGCCGTATTTCGCTGGACATTACTGATTCGAAATTAGAGTCAAACCGGAAACAATTTAATGTAAATCAGTGTATATCCATTCAGATTATATTATTATATGCGTTGCGACCCATTAGGGTCAATTTCTAGGTCCCAAATATTAGCGATTTAGCTCCTTTAAATACTGAATGCATTTTGTACCATGTTTGATAAATGCAATAGATTAGTTAGTACATAATATTATATTAATATCAAAGTAGTATATATATATCTTCCCCACCATAATTTATATATGGCAACTCATGAAGCCTGGTTGTTCAGGGTGCTGCCTTACATTTTTGGAACCTAGCTGTGATGAAATTTGACATCTATTAACAAACCTCTGTATCTTGAAGTTCTGTTGATAAATATTCTTGTTTTTGTTTTAAAAAAATAGAAATATAAATCTAAGAGTAAGAATTAAACTAAGATAAAGTTTCAAAGGGACATTAGTTAATTGTCAAATCTACCAATATTTGTAAAATCTTGATCTGAGGGGAGAGACTTGCTCCAGATGTATTACATCCATATCTTAGCCTTGACCTTTAATTCTAGTATAAAATAAGGCATTATATGCGTCATCTCAAAAAGTGAATTTTTCAAAATTAAGAGTACTAATCAAATGTGTACTATTAATGTCAATTTTCTTTTGTAGATTACAAGTACCTTATCATGCCAAAAATTTGAAGAATCAGAATTGACGTAGATCTGAACCGTCACAATGTATGCTGAGTGGGCATCATTGCAAGATGAGATACATTATGATAAAGGAAATCAGTCAGTTTTACACAAGTTTCCTGCTAATGTTGGTCGTGATGTAGCATGCACTGTGGTTAAACATATAGCTCAAAATCTAAGTATCGCAACAACCAGTGGGGAACCCAGTACACTAGAAGATGATAAAGATGTTAAATGGACAATGGAGGTTTGTAATTAAATATATATCCAAAATGATATCAAAACTAAAAGGTTTAGATTTCGACCTAATTTGTAAAATTCAATTTGTTTAGAAATTATCAAAATGTTTTTTTGTTTTTGGCTCATATTCAGAGGGAAAGCATTTGAGATCAATTAAAGTTTTCTGCCATTATATTATATTGTCGTTATGGATCAGAGAGTGTCTTGCAATGGAAATAGATGAGAACATTGAAAATTCACCTGGATCATATTTTTTTTCATTCAGTTAGATGCGTGTATTATCACCCCATTCTGATAAACACCTAATCACAATCATGTGATAAATATGCTGCTGTATACAACCTCCTTTCACAAATAATATTCAGTGTAGGAGTTCAGGGGTTGGATGGCTGAATTGTTACCACGTGCGTGCTGTATCATTTTGCCTGTCATTAAGTCAACTGGCGAGGTTTCAATCCCCAGTTGTACATGACAAGGAGTAGGGTTGCCTGTCCAACCTCGTGGGTTTTCTCTTGGTCCCCAGGTTTCCTCCCACTGCTAAAAGACCCATTATTAAACCATGTTAGTCCTGAAATGACCTAAGTTGTTTCGAGTGGACGTTAAACCCCATTTCCCTCTATCTATCTCTCCATGTAGAAGTTAAAATCAAGTTAAAAATGTAAAAAGTTGAAATAATTTTGGTAATCCAACTGAATCTACATTTTTGTAAGATAGATCTAGTTTTTATGAAAGTAGTTCTATTAATTGTCTAATGTTAAATGTACATTTATCACTTTTTAAACAGGTACTGTGTTATGGATTGGGCCTACCGTTAGTGGAACATACAACTATTAAAGATTGTATAAATGTTTATTGTGAGTGGTTGACAGCTTTAATGACACCTAAACCATGTGTTCCACGATCAGTAATAGATGATCCAAATCCATTCGCTCAAGTTATGTTACACCATCTTTTAAACTTATTTAAACCAAGACAAGGAGCAGGTGAGTAAATAGACAAGATTTATTTTCATATTAAATGTTTTCAGTATCATTGATGAAAAGCTTATGATTAGTAGTCATCGATAGTCAATTCAAATTGAAGTTCATGAAATTACATGAAAATGGAAGAAGAGAGACATTACTTTTATCATATTTAATGTTAAATGACAAAATTGGTATCAGATTCATAAACATTAAACACTTTTTTTTTTATCTTAGTGTAAATGTGGTAGCTAATCAGCATTGTTTTTAAAGTGTCTTCAAAGATTCTTTTGGCAACAAAGTTTGATCAGAGAGATCAACCTAAATACTTTGTTCCACTACAATTTTCTTGAAAGTCAAGAGTTGAAGACAATACAATATCTGAATCACTTTTAGTAAAAAAAAAGATTCTGGTCTAAGAATTATTTGAATAGATTAATTGTGGCTAATTATATTTCCATTTAAAGTTTAGCTGTGCATTCAATTTTAGTAATTTCACCTTGCCAGAAATACAGTGATGAAAATTCTCATCATTCTTCGAGAAACTTTATTTTTTTCTCAGATGAGGTTAAATACATAGTAGCAAATCTTTACATGGTTGGATGGTTGTATCTTTAATCAAATACTTTAGTAAGCAGTTCTGTACGTGTGGAGGGTTGGCTGGGTAAATGTTGAACGCATCATAGAGTCTGTCATAGAGTCAAGTGACATGGTTTTGGTCTCCGCTTGTACGCAACATGGAGTAAGGTCGACTCGTCTGTCTAACCTTGGGTTTTTTTTCTGGGTCCTCTGGTTTTCCCCTACTGCTTAAGCAAAATATTAAAATAAAATTAAACCATTTGTTAGTCACAAAATAACCTGGTTTGTTTCGATTTAATGTTAAACCCCATTTCTCTCCTTCTCTCTGTTCTGCATGAAATACAATAGCAGTATCCATAAATTTGTGTTTTTTAGGTGTAGATTTGGTTAATCGCCAAGCGATATTGTGTCATAGAGTATTGAGAACTGTAGAAACAGTAGCTAAAGAATCCAATATTCTGTCTCGTGCTACATGGGAGACATTACTTAGATTCTTACTAGCAGCTAATGATAGTCTATTATCACCTCCTACAGAAAAAGGTATGGTATCATTTATTATATATTTTTAATTTTGTACTTTTCTTGTTGATGAGTTATTTATCCTGTGCATTATACTTTCTGATTTCATAGTGAATAGAATGATTTATCACATGGGAAATATTTTTCACTAATTAAGTTATTGCCCATTATTTAGTTATTTTTTTAAATTCATTAAATTTTGATTATTTCTCTGAAAAAAAAAATGCAAAAATTGTGGCATGACTTTTTATGCAACCATTTTATGTGAGTGTGGATAGTTTTTGTGTCAACTTACATAATTTATTTGATTAATTTTGAAATTGAATGATATTTTGGATGAACATTTTAAAATGAGATATGCGATTGTTTTGTGTTAGTATTCATTTAAATATTTGTTACTAACAATAAATGCATGGTTTTCTGTTTTACGCAGACGATACAGGATTAAGTTCATGTAAGTTTTATTCGGTAAATTTAACGCCACCATGGAAATTTGTTTTTATATTGTACACAGGTGAATGTTATGCTTCTTGTCACGTCTGTCTCTCTCAGTTCATATCTGTTCGTTGTTTTTATTTTATTTTCTAGATTTTTAAAATTCTGTTTCAATAATCTTAAATTTAGCATTCTTACAGCCATTATACATAGAATCGTGATAGTAAGATGTTTTCTTGTAGGAATTATATTTTGAACTAAAGTGAAAAGTTTATTAATTTTATTAAAGATATATTCGATTGAGAATCAGGACTGTGTCTGTAGTTATGTGCTACATGTACAAAACGTTATGGTTATTGTTCATAGCTAGCAATTAACAGGGATTAGATTATAGATAAACATCCACCATTTGTTGTTTTTAAATAGCAGTCAGCTATTTTTCAGCACCAACTGGGCTGATAAAGACTCTGGCATGCCATGCTGTGCCCAGACAGCAGAATTTCCACACATTCTCTTCATTGAATTCCTACTGTCAAGAGTTCTTTTTTCTGCACACTGAAGTGTTCGTGGGTGGGCCCATTCTACCTTGACAATCCCTCCATTCTGCACTGCTAACACTGGATGACATCGCGCCTGGTACGTTCGTGCATTTTTTATGCACGAACTCTTAGTTTTTCTATTACTGGCACGCGCACAGGCACTTTTTTTTTTTTTTTTACATGGACCAAAATCTGGGATTTCGCGCGGAGGTACTTTTGAGGTATTAGTCTGTTACGTATAACACTTGCCAATGTACCTGTGTATCGCTAATTATAAACCGAATGTTTGAAGACCGTTCATATTTATTACGCACAAAATTTTCAGTACAGAGTTGATTCACGCTCAATTTGTTGCTAAGCAAACCAACGGTATTATTTTCTCAACAGTGTATGAACTTATTCATAGCGATAATATCCTTACACCGAGAGAAATTATCTAGTCTCGGTGAATAGAACCATGGTTGTCTAGTAGAAAATTACTTTTGTATTTTTTGGAACGGAGAATAGTGATTTTAAAAGCAAACTAACCTGCCGCACATGATACTAATAATAAAAGGCGAGAACTCTTTTTGCGGCGGAGGCTTATCACTGAGTAATAGGTCAAGGTTAAAACATATGTTTGCCTTATAAAAATCTAGCAAAAAGGTAAATACCTACGGATCTCGATAAAATAAATAACATTCGGATTATAACTCTAGATAAGGTGTGTTAATTGAATATTATAATATGTATAGGAAGCCTAGTGACGAGTGTAGTAAGTACGGTCCATCCGTCGGTCCGGCGTCCACAATTGCTTGTGGACACTCCAGAGGCTAAAGTTAATATCCAATTGACTTTAAAATTATACACGGTGTTTAAAGTCATGAGAAGAAGAAGCCTATTGATTTTCAGCGATTTCCAATAATCGCTCTCAGAGTTATGGCCCTTGGTCACTTCAAAAAGCCTATTGATTTTCAGCGATTTCCGATTTATGGCCCTTGATCACTTCAAAAAATCTTGTGTATGCTCTAGAGGCCAAAGTCAATATCCGATTGACTTTAAATTTATACACAGTGTTTAGGTCATGTGACGAAGAAGCCTATTGATTTTTAGCAATTTCCGATAATTACTGTCAGAGTTATGGCCCTTGATCACTTCAAAAAATCTTGTGGACCCTCTAGAGGCTAAGTTAATAACCAGTTGACTTTAATAATCATATTTTAGTGTATTATAAATGTTTCATTACCGAAAAAAGTAAAATATGCGACAACTCTTGTTTACTGCCCGGACGATTAAGCTGCTGTGGGCGTATTTTTTGTTGCCTGGCAACTCTCGTTAAAAGTTGTACGCGAACTTAATGCGTTTGTTAGATACTGACAGAGCAGCCCGGAGTCGAACAATTGCCACCTGAGCTGTCTTCGTCAGCTAGTTTCAAAATGGCGTACAGCCAGTGCAAGTGGGAAAAGACGACAATAAAATCAGAAATATGTTATTTATTATTGTCGCACTTATTACATCACTCCTGTATAACAAATCATAAAGCTGTGGTGTTACGGTGGCGACATAGTATTTCACCGTAACACCACAGCCACTCTAACCATTCATAATACATCTAACTATAACTCCCTACACATTTCCCCTCGTCTACTTTCCCAAACGTCAACAACACATCTCATACATCCATTTCGCTGATTAACCCTTGTACCATGTCTACTGGATCTGAAACTAGTTTGAGCTGTCTTTGATTTCTTACTATAGTCTGCATACCTCTGATCTTGCAGATGTACTACCATACAATAAATTATTCCATGATACTGTATATTATATGTAAGGGTATACTTTTAAACGCATGAGAGATTTTTTAAGTTCTTTTAGTGTGTATATTATTACATTTGTCCAATTAGTCTCATTTTTAGTTTATAATCTATATAAAAGAACTATAACCTTATTTGGCAGTTTCTTAGCCATGATGTTCTCAAAATGTCCAAAGATGTGATCCATTGACTATCAGTGTTTCATAAAATAGTCTCAAAAAATTTGGATCACTTTTATACATTATTTTATACTTCTGTTCATTGTGTTAGTAATATTTGCTTGATCATTAAGGTTTTTTAGATTAAGGATTTTTTCACATTGTGGTCTTTTGTAATTTGTGTACAAATTTGTTCTGGTCTGGTAGCATCATTCTGAAGGATAAGAAATGTTCTACAAACTGCTGGTCATATTGCAAAAAATATACTCATGTAATATTTCGCAAGCAAGGCCTACTGTTCGACCAACTTGCAAAAAATTAAAATCAAATTAACTGTGGATGGCTGAATGGCTAGTCAAATGGTGTGGTTTCGAATCCCTGGTTGTACGAGCAAAGAATAGGGTCGCCTGTCGAACCTCGTGGGTTTTCTCCGGGTCCTCTGGTTTCCAACCAATGCTAAAGACCCCTACGAATTATTGAAATAGAATTAAAGCATATGTTAGTCCCGAAATGACCTAGTTTGTGTTGAGTGGACGCTAAACCCATTTCTCTCACACATTCCTTCTACCATTTATACATGAAGGGTTATCTGTACTTGTTTCTGTGTTGAGATAACCAAACTATAATTGAAGGCCAAATTTCTCATTTTCTTTTATTTGCTGGTGTTCATTTATATTTGTAAAGTATTAATAGATTAGAATTTATGTTTAAGAAAGCCTGTGCCTTGTTAAATATATTTGTATGTATGACAGTTGTCGTAGTAGTCACTATTTCATTCTACTATATTATGTGCTTGTACTTTTTGTCCAATGTTTGCATGGAGATCTTAGTTTATCAGATCTTATTTAATTGTTAGAATATTAGATTGCATGTTGATGTAAGCTTACAATATCTTAAATTTGGATTATCTAGCTTTGGTATTGTGAATATGAGGGAATTTTCGATGAGTTTTTAGTGTCTTGGTATGATCTGTTTAAACTTCATGTGGCTTTAACTCTTACACTATCAAATTTATAAGCACTTTAAAGCTACATTATACAAGTCAATAAAAATACTTTTTACCATAATTTTATTTACGTTAGAGGTGTGTTCAGTTAGACAGTTTTCAAAATGCTACACTGATCTCCCCATCCATGGCTTGAGATATAGTCGTTTTAAGATTCATTGTGAGTCTCTGTAGCATACTTGTGTTTATAACACATAGTAGTTTTCAATGAGATTTGTACAAAATGCTTCGCTCTAACTATGCTAGTGCAGTAGTGCTTGGATTTTGAATAATTAGTTGAGTCAAGGGTTTCATTTGAATGTAAAAGATAAAATTAAAATTACATACATGTACATTAAATATTTTCCCGTTGAAAGTGATTAGGTCTTTTTAAAGCTTGTTACTAAGCTTTACAGTTGTAAATTACAATGTATATTAGACTATACCTTGTTAGTTACAGAAGGCCACTCAACAGACATAATTTGGATTGAATGAAGTTCTATTGGCAAACAATATTCTCAGAAAGACACCTAAATGTATTTCATTGATAATGAATATGAATCTGGGAAATGATATTGTCAATTTGGGGTTGTTTTTAATTTCATTTTACGGTAATAATAACTAATTTTCTATTTATCATCGTGCACATTTTTGTTTCTTTGTAACACAGTTAATTTTGTTATTGTGATACTAAACAGAGTGTGATTTTGTTCTTTTTGGGGAGATGGAAATACAATTAGGGTACGATGCATTACTAGAATGTGTAGAATCAGTTTGACATGTTATTTTGAATGTTATATTCAGAATCTGTCATGTTTGGTATTTACACAGGAGATACCATGGAAGGATTAAATAATAATGATTTTCAATAAATATGTGGTCCTTGACTCCTTAGACAATAACATAGACTAATTAATGGAAAGATTCCATAGCCTCTTTTATTATTGTCTGCATCTTGTGTACCTATACCTATAGGAAAAAAACACTTCGTCTGTGACAAATTTGTAAATTACATAATAAACAAACAAATTTTTATCCAAGATTACTTACAAACATTGATCCATATTTTTAATGGCTAATTGATGCATTATGCTTTAAATTAAAACAGAAAAAGTGTTTGACACAGACGCTTAAAGCAATATGGAAACATATCCAATATATTTAATTTATTTGAAATTTTCTTTGTAAATTTCAGATGATATTGGTGATCATCTCTGTGAACGTGTTCTCAGTGTCTTGTTTGGAATATGGCTGGTAGCATGTACCAAATGTTTTCCATCGCCATCACTTTGGAAAACATTTCGTAATATGTGTCTGTTTTGGAGACATCATGAAGGACTGGTACATCAGTGGCACAAAGTAAATTTTGCTTTGACATCCAGACTTATGCGCAATATGTATGGTCCTGATTATCCAGAACTTGTCATTAGTATGTTTCTTTATGTTATTTATCTCATTAAGTTCATATAAAACCTAATGCCACAATGGAACCTCATTCATCATGACTACGAAATTTAATTTTCTTAAGTTTTACAAGCTTTTCATTTAGTCTTTATTAAAAGTTTGGCACAAAGGAGAAAGACAGAGTAGATTACACGAAGTGATAACACAAATTGTATCTTTAAATCTAGAAAATATCTTGAAAAAATTCAGTTGATGATGTCACTGTTCTGATTTTCACTTTTAGTATAAACTGACAAATTTTAACATAAAAATTAGGTTTGAAAACTTAATGGAGACTTGAATTCCTTGATTATAATTGAATTGCACCTTTCAATCTATAGTTAAATGGTAAAGTATATACTTTGATATGGATGTTTTTGTAATTATTTGAATGTATTTGTATTTTAGTTGAAGATGATTCTCAGATTATACCAGATGGTATGACAAATGAGTGTATTGCTCAGACCTGGTTCCGTTTTCTACATATTGTACAGAATCCAGTTGATTTATGTCATCCTGAAATTATAAGTCAGACGCCCAAATTTTTACAATATGCTCTAACTAATGAAGCTGTAGTAGAACCCAGTCAACATGAATGCCTGTTGAAATTACCACCTATATTTCATAAAGCTATGAAAGGATTATCAGTCATGGTCAATTCTTTCTTAGGTATGTTGATATCATTTTACTTTTGTAAAACTTGACTCACTGCTAGATTGACAACTATTTTCATTTTAAGAAAAAACGTTTCTGCATTGAATTCTGACTGATGAAAAAAACTCTCAAATTGATCTACAATCATTGAATATAGGGTAGGTTTTAAAAGTAAACCTCTAAACAGATACAGTTAATACAAAAAAAGAACCAACTATAGTCCGATTCAAACATTTTTCTGCTATTTCTAAGAAGCCTGACTATATTTATTAAATTCAATATGTGATTTTATCCATTTGTTGCAAAAGCCTTGTTTTAATTTCGCCAGGAATTCCCCAGACAGTGAAGTCTGAAGGACGTGCAGCCAATCAGACTCCAACAGGTAAAGCAGCCACACCCTCGACACCTCCTGGACAGAGAAAACCTGCTGGTAATCCTATAGCTGTATTTGCTGGTTCACTAACACAGCGAGGTATAAAATATTCAACTATTCTCAATGTATATATTTCTTGTCCACAGTATAGACGAATCATCAGATTAAAAAATCTCAACTCCACAAATTCTGAAAGATAATTGTCTGCGATATCACTACCATTCGAGTTTCGAAGCAGATGTTAAACAAGAAGGCCTGTTTTCAATGTATGCGTTTCCAAGCTCGTTCTCATGGTAAAAAGTCATCCTAATGCAAATGTAATGGAACTGTTTAACATTTTTTAAAAATGGGATTTCAGTTTGAGAAAATGTTTCGTTAAATATTGACATTGTTGAGGGATCTGTCTCCCAGTTCTTTTCACCATAAATTTTACAGTAAGATTGCTGAAACATTTGATTTCCGTTTATATTTTAGCTGCATTTAAAGAATCCAAGATAGCTGTTCAGAAATCAGTTGTAACTGCTCCAAATGAAGAAGCTGAATTATTATCATTAGACAGTAGATGTCAGTTTGCACCTGCTAGACCACACTGTAACAGTATATTACATCTGTTTAGTGCTTGGTTATTTGATGCTGCCCTGGCAGGGGTGAAATTACACAGTTGTCATGCTGCACCAGGTATATGCTTATTTCTTTCACTTATAACTTACAGAATTGATACAATAAAAATTCCATGCTTAAAGTTGGGTAAACAAAGAGACAAATTTATATTTAATTATAGACAAGGAAATACTATAGGGGACCAGTTCTATCAACAAATTAATGCACAGCTATATGCATCAGTATCTGTATTCAGAGTCCATGACAACCAAAACAGTAAATTTCTCACATTTCTGTTAAGTTTTTTTCATTTTGCTGAAAACTTAAAATTGGTCAAACTTAATACAGGTTATGTCAGTAAATAACTGTTACTGATGCTTACTTCTCCTAGAACACCCAATGTCACTTCCCATTTATTGTCCAGATTTTACTAGCTTTCATCATTGGACCATCTCCTTGCAGTAGAACTTTATAAATAAGACAGTCTTTGTGATATATGATTTGAATTCTGTTTCTCATATTATATTTTAGTCAAAGCCCAGCGTAGAACAAGCTCCTTTATAGAATCTAAACATAGTTCTGTATCAGTTGATCAGTCAGATGCAGTTATGATCAATGATAATACGTATGAAGCTGGTCGAGCCGAGGCCTGTGGTACTCTGTGTAGAATATTCTCAGCACATAAAACAGGAGAAGATATTCAGACTGTTTATTATTCAAGATTTTATATAATCATGTATTATGGACTTCAGACTGATGAGGTAATATTTCTCATATATCATTTTATTGTATTTTAATATATATTTAGTGCTGCAACTATTGAGAGAGAGAGAAATGGAGTTAAACATCCACTTGACACAAACTAGGTAGTTTTGGGACTAACACTTGTTTTTTTTATTTTGTTTCAATAATTTGCTGCCCAAAGGGGTCTTTAGCACTGGGAGAAACTGAAGGACCCTGAGAAAACCCATGCGGTTGGACAGGCGACCCTACTCCTTGTCACGTACAACCAGGGATTTGAAACCACGACAGTTGACTCAATGACAGGCTTTCTGATACAGTACGCACTTGCTAACCATTCGGCCATCCTACCCCAATGCAACTATTTAATCATACAATCTAGGACACATGACATTAGCGCTTCTGCTATCTAAGAACATACCCTATGGATAGATAAAAAAAAAGCTACGATTTTGAAGGAACAATCTGTTCCTTTCAATCTTTCCCTCAATATATAAAATCTCAATCATATATTGATATTTATTGCTTTCTTGTTTTTCAGAACACTATCAGTGGTGAAGTATTATCTAATTTATTATTTAACAGTTGTGATTTATTGAGAGTTGATTTAGCAGGTGTGCAGATATTGGTACCTTATATATTAAATGCCTTGGAACTTGTACTTACATCGAATACACCTAATTTCAAGTAAGTAAAATATCAGTGTGTACTTCAAATGATTTTAATTATAGGCAGTTATTTTGGATTTGTTAAATCTGACAAATGTTTTTACAATAATTATAAGTCTCCCCTCATTGAGGAATTTTGTATATTTTAGTCTATGATTTTAATTATACATCTTCATTTCTAATCTGGTTCAATTCTCAAGTATCTGATGACATCGAGAGTTGATTTTTATCTTGTCATGTTAATAGATGTCTAATTAATAGTTCATCTAACATTTAAGGCCTAATGAAAGACCTTTAATGTAGGCCATTTTGTATATTTTAGACTATGATTTAATTATACATCTTCGTTATGGATGTATTTTAATTATATGTCTTAGTTATTGATGTATTTTGTATATTTTAGACTATGTCTTAGTTATTGATGTATTTTGTATATTTTAGACTATGTGATCAAATACCATATGTTGAGTTAAGAAAAGCCTGTGTTCATCTCTTATTATCTATGTTATGTTTACCTTTACATTTCAAAGATTTAGAGATAAAAGGTAAATACATAATTTAACTGAGAGAGAGAAATGGGGTTTAAAGTCCACTTGACACAAACTAGGTCATTTCGGGACTAACATATGGTTTAATTTTATTTCAATAATTTGCTTGTGCATAGGGGTCTTTAGCAGTGGGAGGAAACCGGAGCACCGGCCATCCCCCCCACCCCCGAATTTAACTACCCATACGTACTGTGCTTTCCTCACTGCTTAGCAAGATAATAGGTAAAGATTTATCTAATGTTATTACCTATATCACCTAGGTATGTTGAGTGGACATAAATAGAATCTATTGTGTCTAAACCAAATATCACATTATAATAAACACATATATATTCTCTTGTATTAACATTACAGTTCAAACTTTGAATTTAATATTGCAAAATATATATTTTTTTTTTACAGATATTTTATCTCATCCAGATGATGAAGATTGTCAGAAATCAATATCATTTATGTCTCTCAAAGTTCGTATAATAGATCTTCTACAGAAGGCTTTGTTTTTAGAGACAGATTCAAATAATACACAAATGTTATTAGGTAAATATAATATTTAGATACATATTTAAACTAAATAATACATTTTTAAACTAAATAATACATATTTAATCTAAAAAATACATATTTAGACTATATTAATAAATATATAAACATTGTTGGCTTGTATTCCTTTTTAATCTTTGAATCATATAAGTAATAAAATACAGTGTCTGTCAGCCTGTTTAGTGATAAGTGTTTCAAATAGTTATTGTGTATTTATATAGGTGGATTAATGTTAGTAGTACAAGATCTGGCTACAAGTGAACAAGCTGAACAAATAACATTACAACCACAACATGATATATCAGATACAGATGTACATGCAGGTTTGTACACATTTTATTCATTTCTCTCCTTTAAAAATACATCTTATTAAAGTGGCTGTTATACATTTGTTTACATCTGTTTTATCATGGAATAAAATAAGCCAAAGTGAGATTGGCTGTTGGGTTCATGGACGTTTGGGGATCAAGTGGCGAAGTGGGTAAGGCACTGGCTCGCTAGCCTGGATGTCGATTGTTCGATCCCTGCATTGGCCAAGAAAGTTTATCTCGATGCAGAATGGGGGGCCTGACAAGGATAGCAGTCTAGTCATTCGGATGGTACAAAAAATCGAGGTCCAGTGTACACATAGGCGTGCACGTAAAAGATCCCTTGGCAGTTGGAATTCGATAGAAGAGTTTTCCATAGCGCCGCTGCCCGGGCAAAAATTTCCCTCATAACACCCTGTATGGTGTATGCCTATCTTCCATTAGCCCAGGTTAGGTGCATAACAGTAGGACGTGAAACCCCATTTCATTTTATTTCATGGATGTTTTGATTATTCCCATTTATATCATCTGCAGAATGTTGTGACATATCACTTCACCATATCATTTTAAATACTGAATAGAATTGAACCATTTTAGACGGATATTCATTTTAGAGGTTTCACAATATATAATATTGTAACTGACAATCTACCTCTGTCTGGTTATATCTAGACTTTTAATACAGAAATCCAAATCTAATTCTTCTGATATCCTGGATTTGATTCATCCTGTTCAAAATTATTTATTTTTGAAATTATGATGTTCAAAATTTCAGGTAAGAATTTTTTTTAACTGTGACATAATTTATAATTTGATGTTGATTTAAGATGTGTTATTATATTATAGATCTAAGTGGTACTAGTGTAGGTACATCATCTACTGATGGTAGTTATCAAGATACATCATATCATCGTTTACATCATCATCCTAAAGATCAAGGTTACAATACTTCTTTACTATTTATAAATATATAAAGTCATAATCTATACATTCAATGGCCACATATATTGTCCACTCGTTCCTTTAATGAGTTATTTTATTTGAAGAGGGTTAGATTATAATGCGCAATATTTATGGTTAAAATCAACTCTATTAGAGTGCTATACACGTACTATCATATTTGATACCATAAACTGCTCAATTTCAACTTTGTGACCTTATGCAGGAGAGTCTGATATGAATCCATTTTATTTTCACAGTTGCACGAATGCTATGAGATCTTTGTAAACTAAACTTTAGTAACATTTCAAATTTCTGAGTGATAAGGGGAAGTAACTCTGTACACAACTCCTTTTAGTAATATTATCTCCCCTTAGACCACGGATTGAATTGAATCAGACTAAATCAGATTTGCAATAATGTATCTGTTTTCACAGGTTTCAAGTAACTTGTTCTGTTTATGGTCATATAGTTTGCAAAAATTTATTTTTTCAGATACAGCATATGGATTATTTGGTCAAGCGACATCATTAGTCTGTAATCGTTTGATGTCATCATGGATATCTGATCTAAATACTGCCCTTGCTGCTATAGAATTATTAGCTGGTTTGGCTAAAGTTTCTATCAAACCACCAAATTTATTGATGTGTAAAAGAACTGTCAAGTGGATCTGTGATTTTATAGCCAATCAGTGTAATCGTCATGCTCAACATCATACTCGTGATCTTCACTCTGTGATCGTAGCCACATTTAAATGTCTACAGCTATGGTTGGTAGAACATAGTTGTTTGCTATATGATAAAGATTGTCTACATATTGTACTAGAAGTAGTAGAACTAGGAATATCTGGTTCGAAATCTCAGGTAATGTCACTCTATTGTCTACTTTACAAATACAAATTACATCATGACTTTTAATTCAAGATAATATTTGTTCTTGAAAATTTAGATATTATCACTTTCACTGCTAATAATCTTGAGTGGACTGGAACAGATCTCCTGCCGACCATTTTTTTATGCAAAATGCTTAGATTAGGTGATGTTGATTATTTCCTTATGCGAATCTGAATCAATCCCAGCTACTTCCACTACTATATTTATACAATTGCGTCAGCAATTATTTCCGTAACATGTTTCTATTATCTTCACCGTCTGCCAGGGGGTGGATGGCCGTATGGTAAGCACATGCGTGCTGTATCATAAAGCCTGTAATTGAGTCCACTGGCATTGTTTTAAATCCCCGGTTGTATGTGACAAGGAGTATGGTTGCCTGTCCAACCTTGTGGGTTTTCTTCAGGTCCTTTGGTTTCCTCCCACTGCTAAAGACCCCTACCTACGCGCAAACGAATTATTGAAATAAATTGAACCATATGTTAGTCCTGAAATGACCTAGTTGTGTCGAGTGGACGTTAAACCCCCATTTGTGCAACAAACATCTGTTTGTTTTGACCATGTGCCAAATGCAATGAAATGGAATTGGGTTTAACATCTTACAGGGCTAATGAAGACTGGCATGTGTCATATAGTGTCCTATGAGGCACATTTTGCCATCATTGACAAGGTGGGACCAACCAGAATATCGTCATGAAGTTTTTCGGCCAGTGGAGGGATCGAACATGTGACCTCCAGGTTAGCGAGCCAGCGTTTTACTCCCTAAGCCATGTGCCCCCCACCCTTTAAACAAAATTCAACGAAGTAAAGAACAACGAAGATCTCTGTATCAGTTAAAGTGGTCTGATCCTTTTGTCTCTTTCTCTTACCAAGTATGTATGGCCTGTTATTATAGGGCATGAAGTATTTTCTTCAGAAATACAATACATTGTTTTCCTGAAATAAGAAAATTGTTAAACATTCTCAAAACCAAATTAGTTTTACCCGACGAAATGGAAAATTTGGGTTGGTGGTTACGTATACTTGTGCATCCTATTTCATATGACACTATTTTACAAAATTCATTGCAAGACATGTACACTTTTCACACACAACAATTTCAATGCTTGCAATGTAGATATATTTTGTTCACTGATTTTGATTTAGTCATTAATGCCAATAAAAATAAAAACTGCATTATCTAGGTTTTATTAATCTAATTCACCTGTTATAATTTCCAATTTATTTCACCTGTTTAATTTAGGTTGTGGTTATTTGTATTTTTAGTTTTTACGTATTAGGTTTCTTTACCTTTTATGGAAGGTGTGTGGATGAAACTGTTTTATTTTTTCTTAATTTAACTTTCTTTCATATACTGTGATATTTATCTAAATCTTCAAACTAATTGAACCATCGTAGTTGCTGCTGTCAAATAAAATGTATTAATATGAGCATCATCATATTTTGCCTTATTGAATGCTTCAATCAAAATAATTAATATTTTGTTCACTATTATTCCTCATAAGTATTAGCTTGGAATATTTAGAAATATACATCATGACAAAACAGTTTGTAGCTATAAACAAAAAGAAATAACACTAAGACTAAAAATGACTCTTTTTTTTTATAATTCTGACTGTTAATATTTGTATCTTGGGTATTTGGGGGGTTCTTCTTGTCGCAAGCTGTTTGGTCATGTGATACAGCAGCTATGATTGTATACCAATTGGCCTTAGGTAGCATTTTTATCTTTATTAAATTCTATCCATGTCTTCCACTCTGTTTCCTTTATTTAAATATGATGATGTTAAATATGTGTCTTTAGTTCCTTTCTGTATTTAATGCAAAACTTATTTCTTCTGCTTTCAATGCATGACTAAAACACAGGTTAAAGTAACAGAAACACAGACAATCAAGATACGAGATAGTAAATCGGTTGCTATGTCGAAGGTATAGATTCATCATTACTGTATATGTAGTACACTCACCACAGCTTCAACACTAACTACTGTAGTGTGCGGCTGTTCGTCTTGTAGTTTCAACATATTTTTCTAGACTTCTCTTTATGCATTTTATGTCTAAAATTTAATTAGTTTCATATAAAAATAACTTATAGTCGTTTCTGTTGCATTTAGATAGTTGCTGTTAGGTTTGAGTTTGGCAGTAGTAGCTTTTGTAATGTTGATAAAGTTGCTGATCCAAATTGGGTATTTCTTGTGTAATATCTAATTTTTATGCTAAAATGTGTTCAGATTAATTATTTAACATTTAATTAAGAAAACAAAACCAAATTGAAATGGTAGATAATCCCCCGACATGGATTTAATTGGATTAATAGGAGGTCTATCAAAAGAATTTAACTTACCAATCGCCATGCATTGTTCATATTGTCCGCAGAGGATCTAAGTTTGCGAATTTCCAATTCGTTGTTTGTAAAAATGTAATGAAATTGAACCATTTTTTGGACCGATATTCTTTTTAGAGATTCAGCTTTTAAAATATTGTAGTTAGCAAGGCATTCAAAATCTCTGTAATGACGATCAGCGACTTTAAGAGCATGTGTAGTTTTTAGAGAAACAAGAGAAGTTTTATTTTTTATCAGCATTATAGGTCACCTTACACGCAACTATATGAAATTGTTAGAGACACATATTTGTTTTAAACACGGTAAATCACTTGTTTCAGGACAACTAGCAAAAAAACCAAACAAACAATCTAAAGTTGCTTTTTGGACTGGTATATACAGGTCTGAATTAGTAGTCTTTGTTATCACAAATTAGATTTGAAAAATGATGGAAAACGGCTCATTTTAATAAGTAATACCAATATGATAATTAATTTGTGCTTGGTAATGACAAGAGGATACTTGTTGAAACGTTGTGCTATGTGTGCATAAACCAGTGATTGTTATTTTAATATAAATTGTGTTGTGTTTCAATGTGTTCAATCGCTAAATGCCACTCAAGGATTATAATTTAAAACTGTTGAGTGAATGAATGGTTCCATATCGCAATGTAGGCTAGCATAGGATTCAAATATGATGGTAGAAGAACTAGGCATAACTTGAGTGTCTGCATTGCAAATACATTTCTGTGTCTGGCCTGGGTTATGGATGGATTAAAGAATATTCTTATTCTGTATCTACGAAGCATGTTTGGTTTGTTTTCTGCAATATTTGTATATCATAAAGCTTTAGTTTGGATTGTTATTTATAAAATTGTCTCATGTAATATTTCATATCAAGCACTCATTTATGTCATGCATAATAACTTATAATTTTTTGATTAAATGAGTTAATTAATTATTTGTGTGTGCATAATTTAATCGAATAGATTCCAACATTAATATTAATATAGATTTTTGTTTTATCAATTATATTTTTCTTTTTATTCTTTGATTTAATTACAAATATTTTAGACAGATTTTGTTTACAATCAGCATGTAATGAGCACATTTTGTTTTTTTGAATTACGTAATGAATGATATTAGTATCCCGAATGAATTCTTATTTTATATTATTTTATATTCATAATAATATGAACCTTTATTTGGCAGAAATGACAATTTTAATGAATTAGAAAGGTACTATTTATTTTTATTTTTGAAATCATATTTCATAATATTTTAGAATCGGGTGAGTGATCCACCTAAATTTAAAGGAGATAAACAGTTAATGCCGGCGTCAATGAGAGTAAAAGATGCAGCTGAAGCAGTTTTAACCTGTATTATAGATCAAGTGGTAATATATCATAGTATATTCACTCTTTTAAATTTATCTACATTTGATATTTTTCTTTCTCTAACAGATACATATATTAAATTTAACAGGTTTCTCGGGGTTGGATGGCTGAATGGTTAGCATATGCGTGTTGTATCATAAGGTCTCTCATTGAGTCAACTGGCATGATTTTGATTCCCCAATTGTATGTGACAAGGGTCAAGGAGTAGGGTCGCATGTCAAACCTTGTGGGTTTTCTCCAGGTCCTCCCGTTTTCTCCTGCTGCTAAAGATCCCTACATGCAAATGAATTAAAAATTGAACCATGTGTTAGTCACGAAATGACCTAGTTTGTGTCGAGTGAACGTTAAACACCATTTGTCTCTCTCTCTCATCATCAGATATAGCCCCCAAAACAATATTGATTGTGTCTGATACAGTCAACTTCAGAAAAGTAGAATAATTAATATGCTGTAAAATGGCTACTTTCAAGAGATTTTATTATTTGATTTACAACAATTTTCAACAAGTTACAATGCAGAGTTCGCCTTTGATTATGTTATATAAATTATTTTTATACGCTCACATTGAAAATTGCTTGTGGGACACTCTAGAGGCCAAAGTTAATATTCGATTGACTTTAAATTTATACACAGTGTTTAAGGTCATGAGACGAAGAAGCCTATTGATTTTCAGCGATTTCCGATAATAACTGTTAGAGTTATGGCCTTTGATCCCTTTAAAAAAACTTGTGGACGCTCTAGAGGCCAAAGTTAATATCCGATTGACTTTAAATTTATACACAGTGTTTAAGGTCATGAGACGAAGAAGCCTATCGATTTTCAGCAATTTCCAATAATTACTGTCAGAGTTATGGCCCTTGATCACTTCAAAAATCTTGTGGACGCTCTAGAGGCTAAAGTTAATAACTGATTGACTTTAAATTTATACACAGTTAAGGTCATAAAATGAAAAAGCCTATTGATTTTCAGCCCTTTATCACTTAAATAAATCTTGTGGATGCTTTAGAGTCTAAAGTTAATATCCGATTGACTTTAAGGGGGGTGGCTCCAATTCAATGAGAAAATATTAAATAAATTTGACATTTATTTTAATTACTTGTTTCTACTACTGCTTATGACATTCACATATAGATAATTATGTACCTTGGTGTTTTAGCTTTACTAGGATATATAACAATCTATATTTTTTCAAGCATTTTTTTTTTTACGCTTTTCCTGAACGGCATGGGGTGGTGATAACGATAAAGTCCTGAAAATTTCAGAGCATTAGCTTTAATAGTTCATAGTGCAATTTAAAAAACAAATATTTTCTCATTGAATTGGAGCCACCCCCCTTAAATTTATACAAATTGTTGAAGGTCATGAGACGAACAAGTATATTGAGTTTCAATGAATTTAGATAACTTGAACAGCATGGAGGGGAACTTTATCAAAGCCTGGATTATGGGGAATGGGCGGGGTCCAGGTTCCGAAATGCAAATTTTTAAAAAACTTGTGTGATAACGATAAAGTCCTGAAAATTTCAGAGCATTAGCTTTAATAGTTCATAGTGCAATTTAAAAAACAAATATTTTCTCATTGAATTGGAGCCACCCCCCTTAAATTTATACAAATTGTTGAAGGTCATGAGACGAACAAGTATATTGAGTTTCAATGAATTTAGATAACTTGAACAGCATGGAGGGGAACTTTATCAAAGCCAAACAAATTCCAATGATTTTCTGATAATTACATAATGAGTTGTTACTTTTAATCAGATTTTAGTGTATTATAAATGTTTCATTACCGAAAAAAGTAAAATATGCGACAACTCTTGTTGACTGCCCGGACGATTTAGCTGCTGTGGGTGTATGTTTCGTTGCCTGGCAACCTTTGTTTAATCTTTTTAGGGAGCTTTTCCACCACCTTTGATGATGTTATAAAAAATTGTTTTTAATCTTTTTACTTTAGGGAGCTTTTCCACCACCATGTGGTCCAGAATCACTGTTTTCACTACTTGATGAAAGATCATTGTTAAAATATGCTAAAGGTTCAGCTTTACCAGAACAGGGAACACCTTTTCGTTATTTTGTTATAGATAATTCTATTATTGTTGGTTTATTGGAGCAGCCATTAGGAAATATTGAAGGTAATTTTCTACTTCGGTTTTAAATGATTAAACAATAAATTACAGATTGACTTTAAAGATTTCTCAAAAATACTGTTATTTTTTTCTGGATTTAGCATAGTCATCAAATGCTGATATACATTGAAATTGTATATTGTATCAAAATTGACTGAAATCATATTTTTTAATTATTTTGTATTATTAGATCCACTACCAACGGTTACTGCCCTTATTCGAGGTCCATTTGGAAGACATGCTTGGACAATGCAACTAAGACATGCACCTAGAGCTCAAAAGGTATCATTATAATTATATCTTTATTTTCTTTTGTGCATGTAGTTATGATTTTCTAAACTGCATAACTAGATGTAACATGTGATCAGAACAGTTGATGTTATTACTGCTCATGTCAGCATATAGTTACACACACGACTTCATTGAGTTTATAATCACTAGACAATGTCATAACTGAATGGGAACATGTGTTTTATAGTATTCAGTTGGAATAACAACACAGTGATATAACTTGTCAATCTGATTAAAACACAGATCATATTTCCTTTCGTCTTTATTGTTCAAAATTTTGTTTCACTTACCTTCACTATACTAGGGAGGGGGGGGGGGGCATGGATGGCTGAATGTTTAGCATGTGCGCACTGTATCATAAAGCCTGTCATTAGTTAACTGGCGTGGTTTTAAATCCTGGGTTGTACGTGACAAGGAGTAGGGTCGCCTGTCCGACCTTGTATGTTTTCTCCGGGTCATACGGTTTCCTCCCCTACGTGTTAGTCTCAAAATGGCATAGTTTGTGTTGAGTGAACGTTAAACCCCTTTTCTCTCTCTTTCTCTCTTTCTCTCTCACTACACTAGGATCAGGAAGAATTTTTATATAACCCACCCGCGTTCTGATTAGTATGAGTTCTTTGCGTGCAGTGCACATAACTGTAGGTAGACATTTGCAGCGAAGAAGGTTACCCAGCAAAATTTGTATTTCCAAATACCATATACACTTCAAACATCAACGTTGATTATTTAATCAAATGTGTGACATCAGAGCATCAAAAGCCGCTCGTATGACCCCTGACGCAACCTCCCACTACAGCTGGTCAGATCTTCATGTAGTGTAGGCCATCGAAAGTAGGTGGGGGTGGGATGGCCTATTGGTCTAGAGTGCGGCGCTTCGACCTCTAGCTGGCCGGTCACCTCTGGCTTGCGGCTGTGGTTTCGAGCCCTGGTGTGAGCATATGTCCCGAAATGACCTAGTTGTGTTGAGTGGATGTTAAACCCCATTTCTCTCTCTCTCCCATCGAAAGTATAAAAACGAATGGAAATATAGATCTGTATTTTAATCAGATTGTTCAGTAAAATTGATTCTGGTTAATAATGAAACACTGAATATAAATCGAAAGAAAACGAAAAAAGAATTGAAAAACCTTATGATTTCTATCAGATCAAAATTAACACAGAAATTTATTGATTTTTAAATTTTATATCTAAAAAACATATACTCTTGTTATATATAAATATAAACCCTGTCTTTAGAGCTCAATACAGTTTCTATATGGGTCATTATGTTCTACTAAAACCATATTAATCTATTATAAACTAAAATTGTGTAGATTATAAATGTGTTTTGTTCTCATATTCAAGATTAGATTTGTGAAAGCTTCTTAAACAGTAATTCTTAATTCTGAATTACTTGGCAAACAATGGAGAAAGAACTTTAATTTGGAGTCATTGTCAAAGTACTTGTTGCTCTTTATTTAGAAAATGACTTCATGGTGTACTTGTAAGATTATCAATAACTTCTTTTGTTTTAGATTTCATCAAGAGCTCATCTGTCTGAACCAAGTCGTCCAGTTCCCATGGAAAACGTGGGTGTACGCCACAATGTTAAAAACCGATTTTATCCTGAGAGTGTTGATAAAATACCATTATGTAAAGCGTATGTTTTTTTTTATATGAATTATATATACCGTATTCCAAGAGCTTGATTGCTGTGATTGTTCATATATGACACAAGATCTTGGCAGATTGTACTAAAGTATTGATAAACATGCCTGAATATAAGGCAGCTGTCACAGATCTTGTCATACACAAATTATCACATAACGTATAAAGATTGGACATAATATCAAGGACTAGATAAACTGTTATTTATTTCCACCACCTTTCGAAACAAGCAGGGAAATATTACAATGGGTCTATCAGCCTGTCAAAATATTTTGGACACAATAACTCTCCTTGTAGTTGAGATAGAATGTTCAAATTTGGTGTAGGTATTCATTAGTTAAATGGCATGATGGTGTTCGATAATGCACATTACGACTAAGCAGAGATAAGCAATTTGATTGGTTGAGACTTTGAAACATGATAACTTCCGTTCTAATTGCATGAGAGTAATGAAACTCAGAGTTATTGATTCATTACATCCATACGATAACTAAGTTTGATGAGAATTGTCTGCTGAGGCAAAGTAGCGATAAGCAATTTGATTGGTGAAGACTTTGGAACATAACAATTCTTGTTTTTTTATTGAAGTAAAATGTTTAAACTTGGTGTAGATGCTCATTAGGTGACTGAGTTCAATAAATTAACATTTCCCACAAAAGCTAAGCAGAGCTAAGCCATTTTATTGGCCAATGCTTTGGGGCAAGATAACTTTGATTCTAACTGACACTGACAGTTTCACTACCAGGTACTTTAAAACCTTGAATAAGGTTGATTGTGAACCTGATTTTCTATCTTACATGTGTATAATTTCAGTGATAAAAGTATTCCTACTTTAGAATCACTAGTAAGTGAGAATGAAGCAGTAGAAATAGATAAATTTAAAGGTTTTATTGAGAAACAGATCTGTTTTGAGAAAGAAGTTAGTGAGCGATCTAGAAAAGAAAAGGAAAAAACAGCATATCCAAACCCTGAAACAGAATGTAAACAACCCCAGTATGTACACTTATAGTAATAGAATTTTGTCTGCTAGTTTATTTCTCTCTGCTACAGTTTCTTTGTATAATCATTTTTATACGCCCACATTTTCATGTGGATGTATTATGTCGTCGCCCCTGTCCGTCCGACCTCAATTGTTTGTGGACCCTCTACAGGTCACAATTCTTGTCTGATTTTGACTTGAAATATAGCTTTATCACCAAAAGATCTCGGCTGCTTTCGATATTGGCATGTATCGGATCGAAACTTCATGGATTATGGCCCCTGATTGTCCGAAAAATCACCTATTTTAGCTTTTGGTTCCTCTGGAGGTGACAATTATTATCCGATTTGAAAAACCGTTCAATTATATCACTGTTACACCCTAACAAAGATTGCGTTCGAATTTTGGGAAAATTCGGATCAAAATTACCATACAAAATGGCCGCTGTTTGTACTCGAATACTGTTAAAAAATGGTATATCAAGGTTGTGGACCCTGTAGAGGACACAATTTTAATTTGATTTTGATGAAACTTGAAATGCATGGTTAAAACCCAAAGATCTTTGTTCCTTTTGATATTTGTGCATATCGTATCGTAACTTCCTGAATTATGGCCCCTGATTATACGCAAAATCGTTTTTGTTTAGCTTGTGGTCCCTTTGGAGGTCACAATTATTATCTGATTTAAAAAACCGTTTGATCATATCACCGTCACACACTAAGGAAGGTCGAGTTCGAATTTTCGGGCAAATCGGACCAAAATTGCCACACAAAATGGCTTGTGGTCCCTTTGGAGGTCACAATTATTATCCGATTTGAAAAAACGTTTAATTATATCACCGTACACACTAAGGAAGGTTGAGTTCGAATTTCGAGCAAATTGGACCAAAATTGCCATACAAAATGGCCGCCGTTTGTACTCGAATACTGTTAAAAAATGGTATATCAAGGTTGTGGACCAGAGGTTACAATTTTAATTCGATTTTGATGAAACTTGAAATGCATGGTTATAACCCAAAGATCTTTGTTCCTTTTGATATTTGCGCATACAGGATCGTAACTTCCTGAATTATGGCCCCTGATTGTCCGAAAAATCCCCTATAATCCCTCTGGAGGGCACGATTAACTCTATCACCATTACACCCTACGGAAGGTTGAGTTCGAATTTCTAGAATATCGACCATAATTGCCAGACAAAATGGCCGCTGTTTGTACGCGAACAGTGTAAAAATATGGCATACATGTATTAAAGTTGTTGGCCCTGTAGAGGTCACAATTGTAATTCGATTTTAATGTAACTTGAAATGCATGTTTATAACCTAAAGATCTTGATTCTTTTCGATATTTGCGCATATCAAATTGTAACTTAATGAATTATGGCCTTTGATTGTAGGAAAAATCACTTTCGGTATTGCTTGTCCTCTATCCATCTCTCGAAAATGTGGGCGTATCCTGCCTGGCAGTGCCAGCTTACTATCTTAGTTTTGCCATATGTGACTTGGCATAGCTAATTGAGTCGCTTGTCGCAAATCTAGATTCTGCGAAAGAGTGCAATAATGGTTCAATAGGTCAAAATTTTCAAAAATTCACATTTCTTCATTAAAAGTCACACAAGTACCTCTTTCGTCAATTAAAAGTTTAATTTTCATAAAAATAACATCTTTAGTGTTCAAAAATCTCATTTTGTAAAAGGCGATCTGTAAAGAGGTCATTAATTATCTCGAAATAATGCAAAACAATCATTTCTTTACTTGCCGTCCAGTCCAATATTTAATTTCAGCTACCCGAAGAACCCAATTTTTGGCACAGCACAGACCATATCCTATCAATGCTTTCCCCAAAAATTAGAAAATCATTACATTTTGTCCGCCATCTTGGATTTCAACCATATTGGATTTTTAATATTGTATTTTGTACCCATATTTGAATTCTCTGTTACACACCATGGACGCCATGTTAACCACGATTCAGACCATATATAGAGGAATTTTACATTTTTTATTCGTCAATTTTGGTCGCCATCTTGGATTTCCGCCATATTGGATTTCCTCCATCCTGGATTTCCTCCATCTTGGATTTCCGCCATCCTGATTTTTGGATATTATAATTTGTGTTCATATTGGAATTCCCATGTTACAAAACATGAAAGCTATGTATACCGCGATGCAGACATAATATAGAGGAATTTTACATTCTTTATTTGCCAATTTTGGTCGCCATCTTGGATTTCCGCCATCTTGGATTTGTTTAGTTTATTTTAGTGCCAATATATGATTCCCGTGACTCCAAAAATCCCATGTAACTTACTATGAAATCTATGTATACCGCGATCCAGACATGCATGTAGTACAGATAAATTTTCTCTCCTTTTTTCGTCAATTTGGGTCGCCATCTTGGATTTCAGCCATCTTGATTTTTTGACATTATATTTTGTGTCTATAATTAAATTTGGCGTCTCCAAAAAGCCCATGTTACACACTATGAAAGCTATGTATCCCGCGATGCAGATATGATATACAGGAATTTTAATTTTTTCATCAATTTTGGTCGCCATCTTGGATTCCGCCATCTTGGATTCCGCCATCTTGGAATTTCGAAAACAAATTCAGCGTCCATATTTAATTTTGGTCACTCTCAACGTTCCATGTTAGACACTATGAAAGCTATGTATATAGTGATTCGGACATGATTTATTGGAATTTACATGATTTAATTTATTTTTGGCCGCCATTTTGAAAAATGGTACGGCACTACCATAGAAATAATTATTTTTTCAAAAATTCTTCTATATTGTTTTTTTGTAGCCCATTTCGCCATGGAAAAGCATCTGATATTTTATTCAGTTTCAAAATAAATGTTTTTTTGTCCCATCCCTTGTGATTGTGAAGGGATGCTGGAAAAATCTAAGTGTCATTTTTCGAGGCCATTTTCTCCTAATTTAGGAAACCAGGGATGTCCAGAGCACCCGATTTCAAATCGCAATTCCTCAGAGATTAAATGTCGTAAAGCAATGGTTAATATATCATTAGAAAGATGAGACCAGACTCTCTTTGGTTATGCTAAAACCTCATTTTTGAACTATTGGTCACTGTGACTCATTTTGCTATGCCGAGTCACATATGGTGTTGAGTTTGTACAAAGACTTTCATATATATATTATCTCAGATTCTGTTATATGTGCTGAAACATATTCTCTTTAGGCAAATTCATTTGATTTTGTTCCTTTATAAAAGGTTTATTTCTCTAAAAATAAACAATAATTTTATTTATAAACATCTATCAAGTAGGATGTATATTACCTTGCCTGGCAAGCTATGTTCTGAAACTTGCCGACCCAAGAAATAATACCTTAGAAAGTTGACCCTATAAGTTTAGACAACCCATCTTACTAGAAAAATACAGGATTACCCCCAAAACACCCATGGGGCACGCACTGGGCAAAAATGTCAGGGTATCACCAACTGGCAACCTGACTGTTGTCTACTAGCTTATTGTGTTCTAACTTGACTGAGAGAGCGCTTGTTATTTCTTGGTCAAATGGTTATGCGGTTTTGGGAACATTTAAGGGTGTCAATGTACGAAATTAAACAGCAGATAAAGAAGTTGACCAAATATAGTTAAGAAATTACTTTGGTCTCAGTATATATGGTAAATGGACAAGAGTAATTATAAAATATACTATTCAAAAAAAGTAGGGGATATTTGATTTAGGGGGCATAATACTACCGGTACTAAAATATGCAAATGACGCCCAAAGTTACATGTGACGCCCAAACGCACCAATAGCTAGCACATCGAATGCAGGTGATGCTTGGGATCATCATGGGGGTCCAACCCAAGATTTGCACGACTCTGACTTTGAAGGGTTACAGTCATAGTGGCATTGAATTCCAGGGTGGAAACATCAGTTTAATTGTTTTAGTGACCAGAAAACAAATTTTTATATGCGTTGGCTTACCAAAAATGAAAGGTTACGTGAGCTTGGCATGCTACATATCGGCGCGGACGATGAATGTTTCTCAGTCTGTCATAAACAGGCTATGGTCCAGATACCGTGATACTCAATCTGTACAGGACAGACCACGCTCAGGTCAGCCAAGGGAGACAACTCAAGCCCAGGATCGATTTATCCGTATCTTGGCCTTGAGAAATCGTGTCATCACAGCAAATAAGATCAGCGCTCGTCTTCAAACAGACACTGGTGTGAGAGTGAGTGGCCAGACCATTCGGAATCGACTGCATAGGGGTTGCCTTCGCGCCCGACGTCCTCACGTGATCCCTTGTTTGAGTGATCATCACATTCAGGCAAGACGTCTTTGGTGTAGGGATTGTCAACACTGGAATAATCGATGCTGGAGCAATGTGATGTTTTCAGATGAGTCAAGGTTCACTACGTTAACGTCATCAGACATGATCGATTTGGGGGTGGTTCTGTTATGGTGTGGGGAGGCATCACTGTTGCTGGAAGAACGGCTTTACATGTTGTTGCAGGGCATGTTACAGGCCAGTGCTACCGGGACAACATCTTGGCAGTCCATGTTGTGCCGTTCGCACAACGTCATGGCCGCCGTTTCATCTTACAGGATGACAACGCAAGATGTCACAGGGCCAGGATCGTTACAGGTTACCTCCAACAACAGAGCATCACCAGCACTGAGTCCCGACCTCTCCCCATCGAGCATGTCTGGGACATGCTTGGACAGAGGTTACGTCAACGTCAACAAAGTCCTGCCAATGTCCAAGAACTTGCTGCTGCGTTGCAACAGGAATGGGACAATCTGGACCAAAATGACTTTGCTGTTTGACCCCGGGTATCATTTTACCCTTATAATGGTCCGTCTGTGCCTTGTCTAACGATCATTTGGTATAAATCGATGAATGTGAATTTCATTTCATTTTGTCATTTGTTTCTTCGTCAGTTTCATTAGGTGACTTTAGTAACACTTAAAAATCAAATATCCCCTACTTTTTTTGAATAGTATACATTCTGAAAAATGGACCCTCCCATAATGAACCAAGGTGACAGTTTATTTATAACTATGGGAATTTCAGCAAATACAAAGTTTTGAAGGAATTTGAAACAAATTTTTGATGGATTAATTAGTTTGAATGTGTTTTATGGCCAAATTTTTCATTAAATCACAAAGTTTGTACGTGGGAAGGTATCTTTAAGTTTTGATGCTTGAGTTCAACATTTTATAGGATGATAAAGAGAGTATTTTACCTTGCCTGACAAGAAAAAAATACCTTAGAAAGCTCACCCTAAATTATGTTTTAATGCTGGCTTCCAACATTTTATAGTACAAGTATGATAAAGAGAGAAAATTATAACTGAGTTAACTGACATTTTATTAGATACACACCCCTTTAAATTGTTGAACATGCTATAAGAGCACTTAGGATGACTGGCAACCTGTGTTTTTGTTATCTAATTACATTTATACTGTTTGTCTTTGATAAATGATTGATCATTATATTACACTCTATACATTTTCAGAATCACCCATGAGTATCAGACGGCGAGATTATTTTTATCTCATTATGGTTTTCTGTCTCTAGAGACTCTGAAGGTAGATCTATTATACAGTATAGATTATTTATACTTTATCATGTAATACTCTAAATCATCCATATTAATATTACCGTATACAAAAAAAACCCGGCTAAATATTTTGATCATTTCTGTTGTCTTAAAGTTAGAATCTGCCTTAACCAAAACCAAAGGCAGATTACTTTCTTCTAGATTCCCCAAATCTTACAGACATAAGATTTCTTTCGATTTTGTTTTCCAAATTAACTTTATTTTTACTGTTCTTTTATTTCTTCTAATTTAATTTGATAAGGGTATATCGGAAAATTTGGATAAGGCCATGTCTTTGCATTAATTTATGATAACTACCTAGGAAATCTCAACTGGCTTGGATTTGAATCCACCTGTCCAGCCTCGTGGGTTTTTTCTGGGTCCTCTGGTTTCCTCCCACTGCTAAAGACTCCTACACACAAGCAAATTATTGAAATAAAATTAATACTATATGTTAGTCCCGAAATGACCTAGGTTGTGTCAAGTGGCCCATTTCTCTCTCTCTCACCTGGCAAATCTGAGCTGTTGAAACACCTGTCTAGCTGAAGAGGGAAACCGAGTGCTCTGACACATGTACTTTAGATCATTAGGTCTGTAATTGTGTCAATTGTAAGACTATGTCGTACAATCACCTCATAATCTCATGGATTTTCTCAAGGTTCACCCCACTACTAATTAAAGACCATCATTACTAGCAGGTGAATTTTTAAAATATAGATGTAAAAATAGTCAGTCCCCTGAAATAACCTAGCTTGTGTTAAGTGGGAGTTAAGTAATGTTGAAGAATCGGTTGATCAATGTCATTGTTCACAAGACAATGTTACAGTTTAATATAATCTGTATTCTATTTCTTTGTTGAGAATCACTGTCATCTGAGAAAAGAGTAGAATATGTCGTTTCAAATTAAATTCAATACACATTTCAATCCATTTCCAATTGCATTAATTTCATGACATATTAATTTTTACAGTGTAAGAATTGTTAAAACAATTATACATATCAAAAGTGGGGATTGACTTGGGTATCTATTTCCCATCTCGATCTGTACTATAATATTGGTATATTGTTTCAGGAGCCAGCTAATACGAGTATACCACCTGATTTGGTTATGTTAGATACAACTAATACAGCCATGTTTACTGATATGGAATCATTGGATAGTATACCCAGTAGAGATAATGATACTGTTCATATATTCTATGTTAAACCTGGGCAAAAAACTCTCACAGAAATACTAAGTAATGTTGTAAGTAGACTATTGATTTTAGATGGTATGATAGAATTTTATTGTAGACTAACACCAGTGATATTAGATAGACATTGATAGCGACAGTTTGTTATATGACTCTTAACACTTGTATTCATAGAGAAGTGTTTCTTGCGCCTTAGCAGAATTTGGTTGTCATTTTAAGTTACTGTAAGTCTTACTGATACAAGAACTTTTTCCATAAAAACTGTGGCTGAGAAGGTTTCTGTGAAAACTTTTCCCAGTAGGAATAGTATACAGGATAAAAAATATTGTCATTTTTATGTACACCAGTACTGGTTTTAGTTATTAAATAATCCTAGTATATTCACCTCTCACAGTATATTTAAAAAGACTAAGTATTGATTTAATTAGGTTTGATATCTTGATTTGACTTGTAAAAGGTACATGTATATCTGTCTAAATTTAAGAGACAATGTTGAGATATAGCTGATTTTGGCTTCCACTATCGACAGTCTAAGCCAAGAATGAAAGAAAAATTATTAAATAACACTACTTTCGCTTCGTATTTAAAAACAAAGATTTAATAATTTTTAGATTTGATCTCACCAGCTATTGAAAATAACACATCAAATCAACCCAATTTAACATTTTCTATAGATGTAAATCCAAGAAGATCAGCTCCTTTAAAAAAAAATTGGGAGATCTGAATGGTTAGCGTGCGTGCGCTGTATCATAAAGCTGGTCATTGAGTCATCTGGCGTGGTTTTGTATCACGGTTGTACTTAGCAAGGAGTAGGGTTGTCTGTCCAACCTCGTGGGTTTTTTCCAGGTCCTCCGGTTTCCTCCCACTGCTAAAGACCCCTAGGCGCAAGCTAATTATTGAAATAAAATTAAATCATATGTTAGTCCCGAAATGACCTAGTATGTGTTGACTGGACGTTAAACCTCATTTCTCTCTCTCTCTCTTTAAATTTGATATATCAACAATTAAATATGAGTTTATAACATAAACTGAAACTTTACATTAGGCTTAATATTCCAGTATATTTTTTAAGAATGTTTCAAAACTTTTATTTTTAGACGACGTCCTCAAGAGTTCAATCTCAGTTTTTAGAGTTCCTACATTCTCTTGGTTGGCCTGTTGATGTAAGACGTCATGCTGGATGGACTGGTCATATATCAACTAGCTGGAAAATCATGGACAGTGAAGAAGTTGATGGTAAGTTTATTACATCATAGATTACAGTGGTATAGCCAGAATTTTGTAAATAAAGTTCTGTGGGGTAGGAATAAATCTAAGACATTTTTCAACCTATTTAAATGTGTAAAACTAAAGATGCTTGGCCCACAAGGAATTTTTCAGCGGTGCCTTAAAAGGGCAAAATGTATACAATTTTTCAAAAGATGTTGATATAACCTGTGGTAACCCCTAAGGCACAATCTAGTCCACTCGGACTAAAGTTTGTATATATTATATATATTTATTATAGATGATGATTATCAGACTGGTACTGGAGGTAGTTTATATAATGGTAGACAGCAAGTATTATATTGGGCTGATGTCTCATCAGAAGTAGCATTTGTTGTACCATCACCAGATGCAACACATCTACGTATGAATACAACCTTCTCAGATTCCGGTAATATTTTGACACATATATAGTTACATTTAAATGCTTAATTACTTTACAGGTCTAATTTTAATTATTTTAAAGATGCATTATGTAAGAACTAAATCTAGCTATTGCAAATCATTTTACTGATTTTAAATGTTCAATAATTTAACGATAAAATGAATTATCAAGACTTTGTTATTATTGTAGCAATTCTACTTAAGAATGAAGAATGACTATATTTCCAAACTTTACTTATAACTTAGCTCAGAATAATGTAATTTGATTGAAATTTTCACAATATTCACTTCTCATGATCTATTTTTAAACTGTTATAGTAAGAACGTCTGTAGTAGTCTATACTTTACATAATGCATCTTTGGACATTGGACCTTGAATAAATACTTTTATTATTAACTAAATAAATAATGTTAAATGTATGACTCACACACATACACATATAGTGTAATGAGTGTGTGAGAGAGAGAGAAATGGGGTTTAAATGTCCACTCGCGCAAGCGGATAATTGAAATAAAATTAAACCATGTTTAAGAAATAAAAAAAATATTATTAGTCCCGAAATGACCTAGTTTGTGTCTAGTGGACATTAAACCCCTTTTCTCTCTCTCTCATAGGAGTAAGGTGGAACTATCACAATTCATCCTGTTTACTTCCAACTTTATGAAATCTTGTGAATGAATAAATGTCATTCAGTGTTCAATTATTTTATTTATGATAAGCATTTACTAAACCAAATTTCATTTGAAGAAAAAAAATGGAAATAAATGAACCTTCAAATGATACCAAAGACATTGAAATTTGAATCTGTTTCTTTTGTTAATTTTAATATTATTTTTTATTTTATAGAGAAATCTCCAACAAGAAGTACAGTTAGTGAGGGTTACATTAATAAACCCAAATCATTATTATTAGATTCTAGTAAAGGTGATAGGTCAAACAGAGATAGTCCAGGTTCACCACCAGAGGTTCAATCAAATACTGCAAATAGAGGCAAACGACAAGGTCGACAGGTCGCTCACATGGTTGGACCAGATACTAAAATATTTGCAGTTTGGTTGGAAAATTTTGAAGATCATGAAAACTTTCCTTTAGGTAATATACATGAATTCATAATCCTGGCTAAAATAAATTGAAAGTATGTATTTTGTTTGACAATGATTACAAAGCCTAATATATATTGTTTACCATCTTAGATGGGCATTATCATTTTCAAGCACTTTATAATATCATATTTAAAATAAAATAGAATAACCAACTGTTTAACCTGTTAAGTGCGTAGGTCATTATATAACATCCTAGACAACTGCCACTCACTGTGTGTAGGGCGTAATATAACGCCTTTAAGGCATTTTTCCCAACCTATTCTTCGAACATAGTTTGTCACATGGTGGAATTCCCCCAAAATCTCAGCATGTGTAAAATGGCTCTCCTGAATGCGTAAGACATAATATTACATCTGGTCAAGGAAATCTTTGCCCGAACAGGAGCAATAACAACAGTGCTGTCCAATCAGGAATAAAAAGGTCCAAAAATGACATTTTTCATCAAATTAATTACACAATAGAGGGTAGTTAACGTTTTAAAAATGTCATGCTCAACAAATTAAACAAGCTTAAAACTTTTAGTTAATCTTAAAATGTTAGAGCGCCAGATTAACAAACTTATCTCAAATTTCGCATATAATCTGAGTTGAAGTTTGAACATCCTTGTTATAACAATCAGGTCTAATAATATTTTTGACCATTTCAGCTGACAATAAAAGATTTTCAAACTACTAATATATAAGGAATATTCCAAATTTATAGCATCAGTCTTCCTAATATATAATAAGACCTGATAGGATCACCGTGATTACTCCATGATTCAAAGCACGATTTCAATTGTATAATGATAGTAGGAACATAGCATTAACTATTAGTTATATACCTCAGAAAGAAACAAGCAATTGATAACATTATGCACTATGCTATTTGGCTTGTATAGTAGAAGAATTTTAAGATGAGAATGTTAATTTTGATTCTATATTTCAATATATTTTTACAGGTGATATTCAAAGTATGACAAGTACTGGCCAAGAACAATCCAATCAAAAAGAAAAAGATGTTTATATTATTTTTATACATGCTTTACAAAATGGACTGTTTAGAATACATATGCAGGGACATGAGAAAAACATTACAAAGTAAGTCATGTACATGCATATAGAAAACAAGACAAAGTACATGATCTGACTGAACCAGGGGTTGCGTTTTTGGAGATCACTCACTTCTATGATTTACTATAAAATCCTTTGAAATTTGAAATTCCAATTCCATACCATGTAAATTTACTGACGGGTCAATTCTCCATCCAATCAATATTTTTGCAAGTCACTTACTTGAGAAATAGAAGGAATTCAATTTGCAAATATTCAATCGAGTACCCCAATAGAAGGGGTAAATATATTCAATATTGTTTTAGAATTAAAAATCTTGAGATCATAGTCCATACTCCAACCTCATGGGTTTCCTCCCACTGCTAAATACCCCTACACGCAAGCGAATTGTTGAAATAAAATTAAACCATGTGTTAGTTTCGAAATGACGGAGTTTGTGTTGAGTGGACGTTAAACCCTATTTCTCTCTCTCACTCTCCATAGTCCATCATACCTATTTCATTAATTAGTGAAAAACAGAAAAGTGATTTTAGCTTATATCTTTTGTGGATAAAGTATGTGTATTATTTTTTATATTAGAATGACTATGGCAATTCCTCTAGTAGATGGTATGGTTGTCAGTAGAAGAACATTAGGTACTCTAGTCAGACAGACAGCAATTAATATCTGTCGTAGAAAAAGACTTGAAAGTGAATCGTAAGTAATTTCGTCCCCACCTGTCTGTCTGTCCATTCCAGTTTCTTGGAACACAATTACTTTGCTTCTATTTGAAGTAGAATGTTCAAACTTGGTGTAGATCATCATTATCTTCTCAGGTCAAACAGAGATAAGCAATTTAATTGGTCAAGACTTTTGAAAATATAACTGGGATTCTAAATGAATGAGAGCGATGAAACTTTTTTGATTCCGTTTGATGATTGTTTTTTGCAGAGGCTAAGCAGATATATATGAGCAATTTGATTTATTGCTTTAAGTGATGAAACTTGGTTTCATTGCATCAATACTTCAGTAATGAGTATTTTCAACTAGGGTAAATGATAAGTAATTAGATTTGTCAATGCTTTACAAAAAGATAAATTAATGCATAATAAATGTATTATAGGGTTCTGAGGGGAGACGTTAGCCTCATTGTTAGCTTGTTTTGTAATAGCAGATTGCAGAATTGGCACTGTATTTAAATAGCAAGACAATTTAACCCAAACTTGGTACTCTTTATGTTTATTTGTGACCTCCAGTATAAAATGATTCATTAGATCAGTTATTTCTATTATGGTTGATATAATATTGTATGTATAATTCAGATATCAACCTCCACATGTTAGAAGAAAGTTACAGATACAAGATATTGTTAACAAATATAGATGTAAGATGTCTGAGGCAGAATTCTTCACAGCATTATTCCAAGATGTGCCCAAATGAAACTATTGACACTGGAGTGTTCAAGTCTTAAACAGCTAATAACTAGCCTGTGTTTATTCTATGTAATATAGTAAACATTGATACTGTATCTAACGGGCAATCTATTAGGTATTTAAGTGTTAACAATAAAATAGATAAACACATTTTTCTTCCTGAACAAATTCTGAAACATAATATACATGTGTAGAACCTTTGAAATTTGAACCCCCATATCAGTTAAACAGTGACATTTGTATGTGTTGAAATCTTATTTAACTACATTAATAGCTGTAACAATTAGTATATTATCAGTATTAACAATGATATGTTATATAGATATATTTGAAAATATAAATATGACTGTTGTACATTAGTAATATGTGCAATAATTTGTTTTAATTATTAGTTTGTTGTTGAGACATAAAAACTGTAGTAATTTATATTTTATGTAGGTATGTATTTTATGTATATATAACTATTATTTATTTGTATATTACATTGTATTATTAGGCACCCAAATATGGTAAAATACTGAATTGATGGCATCTTTAAAAAAATAATATCCTTTAATTAACCAATTCAAAATGACTGATTGAAAAAATGGCAAAGAGAATTCAGACATTTTCTATTTGGAATTAAAGCGTATTTATGTAATTACCACATCCAGTTGAACTATTATTAATATGTAAGATTGGCTCAGTTGCAAGTTTCGTACATAATCTGTTTAAAATGCATCCATTGGTAATCTATGGAACTGTATTTAAAGTAAACCTATGTGTGTCTTTGTTTGTTATATAAAACCACCTGGAGAATTTGATGGTGTCTTTTATAATGATAGAATACATTAATTAATCATTGTTCCCAATAACAATTTGTGGCTAGCATTAATATGAGCTCTCTTTCAAGGGAATTCAGGGCATGTAAATTCATTATGCTGATCAAGTATTTGTGTGTGCTTCTAGTTGGTATTGATTTGACACTTGCAATATCATATACATGTAATTATTTGTTAATATTATCTTTTGGCTGGTTGAATCACTGAAGTCATTTCATTTTTAAAATGAATGAATGAAATTTGGTTTATGGCTTACTCTTTAGCACCAACCGGGCTAATTAAGATGATTCATTGTTGAAGCAGTCTGAGGCAGTTTGAATCCCTTCCTAACTACAATATTGTGAACTTTGAATCTCTAAAAGGAATATCAGTCCAAAAATGGTTCAATTTCATTCAGTACCAGTCGGCGGAAGCAGTTCTTGATGGGGGGCTTCCATCCTAAACCCTTATAGGCAAGGGTCCAGAGAAAAAAACCCAAAATAATATTAGTTTTAAACAACGTATTGTATTGGTTATGTACATAATATGAGTTAATCTCTTGATCATGTTCCTAGAACTTCAATTTACAATAATTTGTTTCATTTAATTAAATACAACATTAGATTAAACACTATTAATACACAGATCGAATATTACACCTGCCAATTATATTGTTAAATATCTATAGAGAGTTTTAATATGAAGAATATCTGGTTACACTGTAATATAATCGTACAGCAGGTATAAACAATTCAATGTTTAATAGTTTTTATAACAATTGATGTGTCGAGTTGTATTTCAATCATTAGCTATATTATTAAATATGTTGAATTATGTATAGTGCTATATATCATATTACTTGATCTATTATCACATTTTCTAATCAAAATATTTCTTTGTAATGAAATTAAATTTTATAATGTCCTTTTCTTGTCTTTTTTATTTATGAAATGTATCAAATGTCATTTTTCAAGTTTTGGTTCCAGCGAAGTTGAGTTATGGCTAAGGAGGGTATTCAATTACACATGCCTCTTTTGCTTCTGTTCTTTGTGAGTCAGTAACTCTACCTCCTCGCAAAAATCTTGAAATGCAAACAAACTAAAACCCTGGGGATTAGTCTAAGGTGACTTGTTGATTTAATTGTGTAAAGAAAACAGAAAAATCATATTTATTTTCACTTTTTTTTGTAAAACCAATGAACCTAAAAGTGTGTTGACTCCAGTACATACTGATTTTAAAAATAAAAAAGTTGAATTCTTAGGATGAGATCATATTTCAGCAGTGTGGGCTTGACTCGAAACTTAATGTTTAAGTAATTTAGATGTAAACATATATAAACCTTCTTTATTATATTCAAATACCAATAAGTAAGCGATTAGTCATGCATAATTTTAACTGTAATATATCCCACATCTAAAACTGCATCAAGCAATGGTATGCAAATATATATCTTAGTGATCATTATTTTGGTATAATATATTAATGTCACTCTTAGTACAAACCATAAATATAGATGGTCCTTACAGGCCCGTATCTAGACAACATTAAGCAGGGGGGCATTACCTTTCGGTAGGGGGGGGCGAACTAGTTTAGATAAGTACAAAATATGGTTTATAATGGTTCTGAGGGGGGGGGGGGCAGCATTTCGCCCGGGTCCTTATAGTGTCACATCCATTAGAGTTATAAAAATAAACACATTTTATAGACCAAAAAATAATAAAAAATAAACACAAAGTTATATGGATAACAACTACTATGTTTCTATTAAAGTTACGTTTCAACAATGATTCTCTTGTCGTTTTCAAGCACAATACTAATATACTATAGTATTGTGCTTGAAAACGACAAGAGAATCATTGTTGAAACGTAGCTTTAATAGAAATATAGTAGTTGTTATCCATATAATTTTGTGTTTATTTTTAATGTGCTCAATTACTAAATGCCATTCAAACAGTACAAAAAATAATAGTTTAACAACATCAACATAAATTACTTTTTTCTGTATTGCAAAACATGAATTTTGAAAGTTTTATACTTACGAACAATCCTAACTAAAACAACCCCTGCTCTAAACATTACAGAATGTTCTCAGGCTATTTGGTATGATACAGTTATTCCTTTACTTTTGGTAAATATATTTATTAGACAAAATATAAATAATCAAATATTTACTGGTATTTGAAATATAACCGAATTTACATTTACTAATTTAGTGTATCTGAAACGGAAATGTCACTGGGACCCTTGTGAAATACAGAATTCTCAGTTTAAGAATTATGTTCTGGGCAAAAGTGTTAAACCTAATCAAATCATATGTCATAAATGATGCCGTTACTTGAGTTTGTTCACTTTCGCCAATAAATAATGCATGCCGAAACAAGAAAATTTGATCAGCTACAGACGGGATCTCCATTTTCGGTGTACAAATTTTTAAACTCCTAATATAATAGAAGCATTTTATTCGGGCATTACATGCTAGGCAAGAAAAAAAACTAAACGGAGTAATTGAAAACCTCTTTCGATCTTGATCCTAGATCTCTGTTCTCAGATTAATTACTGTTGTCATTAAAACAAGGTACATGATACGTTTTCTATTCCTAGGAGGAAGATTGAATCTCAAATTCCCTTTAAATTGCTTTCGCTATAGAAATTTGGATGTAGCACTACTAAAATTTCAAATCCCATGCGTATTAAATCCTATCCATGGAACAGTTCCTTTATGAAAATAAAACTGGGTAAATCAGAATCTTATATTCCGAATTATGAGTTTATATTGTTGAACTTTGAATAAACATGTTGGGGAAATAATGCATTATGTAAAAAAACCTAATAGAAGTCGTCTTTGGATTTTAGAGGGTGTGGCCGACCGCGCCCTTTAATAGTTATTGATTAGCGCAAGAATACGATAATGTGATTACAACATCAGACCATCCTCTGTGTCAAACATATATTTTATACAATACAGTCCTGCTACCTTGACAGGGAATTGTCTACAATTACTGTGTACTGTTTTTCCACCGTACTGGGTCAAAATACGGAAGCGTATTGGGGACAAATAAAAAAATAAAATTAAGTCCTAATTATTCGACCCTAATAAGAATTCCTAATTTGAAATCAAATGAAATGGGGTTTAACGTCCTACTCCTATTGTTCTGCTCCGACTGGGCTAATGAAGACAGGTCCTAATTAGAAGAGAAGTTCTAAAATAGGACGTAGCATCTTCTAACTAGGATTTAGTGTATTCCTCCCTAATCACAACATAGTATATCCTAAGCAAGACTTCGTTACCTCCTAATTAGGTGTAAATATGTTGGCGTATTTTGTCGCCCTGTCCATTCGTCCGTCCACCCGTCCTTCCGTTAACAATATGCAAGGGAGCTATTTTTTTTTAAAATTAGGTGTGAGCGAAGAGGGCATCATGATGGACAACCCCTTTCGATGTCAGCCACGCCGTAGACGTATTTATAGGCTTTTTTTTTATTTTTCACACTAATACTAAGTCATAATTAGGAGATACTAATTAGGTAATAAGCACTTAGTATTTCCAATTTAGATGTTTTCAATTATTTATACAATGTATAAACTAGTTAATTGGTTAGTCGATTTGTATAATGGCGATAATATACATATATTTCATAGTTTACTAAAAAATTAATATTTCTGGATTGGTAGTAATTTTAAGGTTACGACATGAAGTGGACATGAAGAAATGGCATTGTTGAAAAAGAATACTTGTGAGGTGGTGTCAGGTTTTCTAGAACGAGTAAGCATACTCTGCCTCGTGTGTTGACAGATTTATGTTCGGTGAGACTTGAAGGTAATAATCATAATCTCATTTATCCAGATTTAATAGTCCTACTCGAACTCGGCTAATGAAGACAGGCATACGCCATACAGTGAGGGAAATCTGGCCCTGGAGGGGTCACAAGGGTTTATCCTGCTCTTATATCGAATTCCAACTGCCAAAGGATTTTTTCCGTGCAAGTCAGTGTATGGGTTTTTCAACCCATCTTAACAACTAGACAGCTGTCCTTGTCAGGTCGTCCGGCTCCGCCCTGCACCACTATCAAGGAAGGGAACCACGTCGGAAAATCACGATGAACTTTGGCCAACACCGGGAGCGAACCCGCGACCTCCATGATCGCGAGCCAGCATCTTCCATCTTCCCCACTTCACCTTCACCAAGATAAATTTCATCACTATAATCGTAATCTTTCGACCAGAGGCGGTTGATGTGACGGGCGGATATACGCAGCTGTAATTTTATACCAGTCGGTAAAGCCGAGCATATTCATGACCGATTAATCAAATGAACTGAACTTGGTATCGATTGGGCTTTGAAACAGGATATATCTAATTTGGATTGTTAAATCAACATTTTCTATAATATTTATTGTAGAATTTATCATCACGTCATCTATCAAAGCTTTATTATACCGGTTAGTTTTTAACATACAAGCATGGCTAACAGTTGATTTTCCTTGTAACGTGGTGTAGGCAAGGTGCGTCTTTATGAATGCGGGGTGGGGGTTGCCACATAAATGAAATAAAATGAGGTTTCACGTCCTACCTGTCTACACCTGCTGCGCTAATAAAGATGGGCATACACCATATAGTATGCGAGGGAAACTTTGTTCGGATAGCGGCACTACCGCCTTAACTTATTTGTAAGTCCAACTGTCAACGGTTCCATCAAAATGTTTCGTATGTCACTTCGGAACAGATAAGTTTACATATATATTTAATATTAGACAATAATTTGTATTGATATTTAATTTACATTTGTAACATTTTTGTATCAAAATGCTCCCCAAAATGCGGTTTCTAAGTAAAGCTGCATTTCCTTTAGTAAGGATCCGGTCCGGCTCCGTTCCGGTTGCGGATACGGAAAAAATCACTTTCATAGAATTTTAATAAGAGTGTTTCCTTATGTGCGGGTGCGGATACGGTTTTTCGAAACGGACCTTGTCGCGATCGGTACAGAAACGCATGCGGAACCGTGTCAGTAAACGCACTTAAGGAAAAACATTTTGTGTAGCCCGCACGGCAAAAAGCTAAAAATAGAAAGAGAAGCTTCAATTTTCGCCCTTTCTTTGATCTTGACAATGCCGGTGCCATGTGGAAAAGAGAGCCCTTCCGCTTGCATAGCCAAATATAAGGATACACAACCTGCCGTGTGCCATATCTGCTCCCGAATCGGAGCCGGACCGCAGCCGTACTAAAGGAAATGCAGCTTTAGTTTGGAAATTGTAACAAAATTCACCATTATTTTAACACATATCATAAGAATTTATAACAATATTTGATAATAAAGGCCTGTCGTTCTTTATGCTAAAATGTCATTTTCAATTGGAACTCGTACCATTTTTGTGTTAAAAATGCCCCTCAAACGCGATTTCCGAGTAAGTTTTGAAAGGTGTAACTAAGGGACATAACTCGTGTATTGCACGAAATCGCTTGCTTGGAAATCGCATTTTTGACTTTGAGAGGCATGTTTGAAACAAAAACTTTATGATTTTGGATTAAAAATATCATTTCGGCATAAAGAACAGTATACATGTATAATCAATTGTAGATTTAAATTACTATTATGTGATGTGAAATAATGGTGGATTTGAGTAGATTTGAGAAAATAGTGCTATCGATTATTGGGCGTTTCCGCGTGTCCATTAAATAATACAGCTAAATGTATACATGTAGTTCTATCAAAATCTTTCGTGTGTCATTTCTGTACCAGAATCTATACCAAATAAAATGAAACTATATCTCGATAACTGTCAGTTAATGGAATGTATAAATGTGATTTATTTATATAGGAAACTTGTCTAAATAACTCTCTTGTCGCGTGTGTGTTCGGCCTACAGGTAATCAGCTTTACTTCAAATGTCAACACAAAAATTATCAATCTTATAATAAAACAAGTGGGTCAAATCAAGATACTCTTGCGATGCGAATGTATAACTCATCATATGTCAGCTCAGTATATATTTACATAAAATCGAGGAATTCTTCAAGTGATTTTGTAGCTTATGCAATGTCTTCGAGGCCAGGGAAAATATTTGCATACCCGGCTAAGAGCGACAAGTAAATAAACTGTATACTTTGTACCTGATTATAAGTTTATACGCTTCGATTCAAATCTCTGTGACAACATTCATAAAACCAAATGTCGGTATATGGACGGGTCAGTAGTTTTATTTTATTAAAAAAAAATAATGTTGATTTTTTTTGCGGGGGGTGGGGTGGGTGTTAATAAAAATTCGCGATAAACAACTAATTGATAAGAATTAAGAAGTATCTAAAATCTGTTCCTATAATTCACGACCAAGATTAATCCAGCTTTAATTGTTGTGTGTTATTTCGCCTCAGGCCACCATAGGTTAGTATTGATGATATATCGAGCGTGTTGTTTTTGTTATTGTGTAATAGAAGACTAAACCCCATTCAATGGCAAAACTAACAATATATTATATGATTGCAAATGGGTCGATATACTGCGATGGTTAATCATCTTAATCTTCACTATATGTCATGGTATTACAGGGTAGGATCCATAGGGGGGGGGGGCTCCAAACCCCACCCTGCTCAGCTACATAAGAAAAATTGAATGCCTCGCATCAATGAAATTAAATCACAATGTGATCCTACATCATTACACAAATGATCGCTCTCTTTTAAAAGCTCAAATTGTATGTATGCCTATGTAATTTAGAGACGATGATGAAAGATATCCTTATCAGGAACCTAGCAAACCCCCTCTCCTGCAATAATTCCTGGATTCGCCCCTGTGCAACCTGGTAGGCTACAACACAGATCAGATGTATGTCGTAATAATTTGACGATGCGAAGATGGTGGTAATTAATATAATAGATATAGGCCCACTTTCATTTATGAAGTTAGCTAATTTACGAATATAATAATCGATCTATGCCGTTAACTTTTAACTGCAGGTGCCGGTGAATATTGTTTGTCGAAACTGTAAAATCGCTGCTGAATTTTGTTGATTTATAGGGGATTTTGGTTATCCTTTTATTTCAGTAGGTCTTCCTTTTAAAATTCAACGTAATACAAGCGACATTAAATATGTAAGTTCAACAAGAAGTAGACACATGTCACCTCTGGCAAAATGAACACAAAATGTTCAAATTCAGCTGGAAAAGGCACAGTGCAACTTTTTTTGGACTGCATTCATATTAGAGAGAACTTTTATTAATTTAGATGGGATAAGCTTTGATAAATGAATAGACCTACCATATGATTTGTAGTTGGGTGGCACGAGTTCGAGTGCTTTTCATAATGCAGGTGCTAAGGATAGTAATTTAGCTAAATGTGGGGGATATATAATTAATTTTATTTAGATTGAATCAATCCTCAATCCTTAATAATTCTTTCTCATCAATTCATGTTCATTATATTGACTTCTCTTATAGAAACATGAGCTCGTGTAATGCGTAGGCATCTTTTATTATTTATACATTGGCATCGAACTGTCTGATAGAAGTCTGTGGTCATTATAACAGTCTGCAGGCTGACTAGCCTACACCTGACTGCCGCCATTTTAGCCAAGTCACATGATCACTGCTACCTTCGCTCGTCTTCAAACTCAGTTATTATACCATTTACAATCGGCTGTTCAGCTGAACGTGTAGAGTAGAAGCCAATTCATCTACTTATATTTACATACACGCCACAGCTTCGATTAGAGGCGTACGTTTTTATAGTTCAGTGCATCAGATCGCAAAGCTAGACGAGATATGTATTTCATATTAGTATAGTGAATAGTCAACAGCTTAACGTCGAAATAAGTCACTGGATCGACTGTTATTTTATATTGTTATATTAGTGCTAAATAACCCATTGGAATACACTGCTGTAAGGTAACTGGTAAATATACACTATATCGACAGAAAATACAATATACACAACACAGTGTTAACTTGAATGATGTAAAGTCAGAAGGGAGAAAATGACTTCTGTTTAAACTAGAAACTATATAGTGTGTTGTTATATACTTGTACACAAGATGTTATTTGGATGGAATAAGGCAATTGGTATTTGAAGTATGGCTGGAGCTAAACCAGGAGTTCATGTAGTACAGCTAAAACCTGTAGTGGTACCTGATTCTTTACAACATGGAAATAAATTTGTTAAATGGGATGACGTAAGTACAAGAATAATCTTATTCTGTAGTTTGTAAAACTTGAAAGTGTGTATTTAGTTTAGTATGAACTTCTCCAATGAAACTAGACCCACTCAGGAATTTTGGCACCTATATGGTTGTGCCAATATTTTTATGACTAGACTTTTTACCATAATATTTGTGGATCAAAAGTTAACTTTCCATCTGCAATAAGTGGCTCATAATTGCATAGATATCATACCTGAAATTCTTGGCATAATTTCATAGGATACTATTTGACTATAAGGGTCTGTTTGGCTACAGTAGGCGTGTTGCAGGAATATAAACTATAAACCAACTTTATTTTTGACTTTCAACTGAAACCCTATATATATATCTGATCATATGATACAGAGTACCTTGAACAGTCACAATCAATTATCTTGATAGGCTCACAAGCAATGCATTTATAAGCAAGTACCAAATGCAATAAATGGTCATGTCACTGACCCACACTGACCGGACTGCTTCCAAATCATACCATTTCAAAAATATTAATCTACTGTACACAATACATTGATTACAAAATATAATTTGTTATCCTGTGAAACTACAACTTGTATATATCAAACAATTATTTCTCAGAAGAGTAAAAATGAACACAAATCATAATAATTTATGACTCAAATAATTATTCATCCAAAAAGTTAGATAGGAAGTGAGAATGAATACATAATTTGATAATTTAATAGCGTGGGAGAGGGGGGACCAGGGGGCTCAGATTTTTGGGGCAATGTTTTTCGGGTACAAACTTCAGAGAATGTTTAACATTATGTTTGTTTATTTCTTAACGTATTGTAAATTCATATTGTTGTGTAATTGTTTAATTGATAAAAAATAAACAACCATCACCAGTTTGTGGGAAATTGAGATTGTCCCCCTATCCCTATGTATCCAGGGACCTTATTGCAGATCTCTGTACATTTCAATGTCATCATCTGCAACTGTGAGTCGTATTCGAGATATGGGAAGGCCCTTTTGACATGTATACATGTATTCCTATTAATCTCTTTTATTTATTTATACATGTACAAGATAAAAAAATAATATATTTTATTTTAGGCAAGTTTTATTTTCACCGACCATAACATATTTTATAGACTGTCAACTTTCATTTCCATTAACATTAAGCACCACTCCCTATTATTTGTATATAATAGGTTCACTATGCTATGAAACTATGCGTATGATTGAACATTTACATAGCATTGCATTCATATAATTTCTATAATGTAGGTTAATAGATTAATAGTTGTACCAAAACATTAATGTGTTTCATTATGTGAGAGAGAGAGAGAGAGAAATGGGGTTTAACATCCACCGAACACAACTACATGTAGGTCATATGGTGTATTTTAATTTCAATAATTCGCTTGCGCGTAGGGGTCTTTAGCAGTAGGAGGAAACCGGAGTGCCCGGAGGAAACCCACGAGGTTGAGAAGGTGCCCTTATCTTCATGCCACATACTCTCACACCAGGGCTTGAAACCACAGCCGCAAGCCAGAGGTGGCTGGCCAGCTAGAGGTTGAAGCGCGGCACTCTAGACCACTAGGCAATCCCAACCCCCCTTCATTATGTGTGTTTAAGGATTTTTAATTTGTATATTGTTGTATTTCTCAACCCTTTTTATGCTCATGTACCGGTACATGTACTTCAAATGAGATACACCAAATTTAAAATAATTATATACATGCATCAAACCTGTATGTATGTATACTACCACTACATGCATTACATGTAGGAGTAAAACCTGCCTTTTGCAGGTCCTCTTTCTGGCTTCAAATGCTATATGAAATATTTTTTAGAACTTTATTCACATGACAAGCCCATAATCAACTCTCTACATTTTTGGATGGCTGATATATTTATTGAATTAGACTACGCAATAAAATTGAAAATTTATAGAATTCCTTTATTATCATAGCAATAGTACTTGTCAATTGAGACTATTTATTATATATTATGTCAAAACTTCAAACATTCATAATTTCTCTCTAAATAAAGTAATTAACTGAAATTTTCAATATATTCATTTTTCATTATCTGTTCAAACTAGGTACAATATTGCATCGAGCACGACCAACTCTTTATCAGAATATTATTTCATAATGCATCTTTAAGGCATTCACTGTATAAGTAATTTGGATGTGCAGGAATCTCTAGGCATCATTTGTGTTACCAGTACATATGTGTAGGCTACATCAGTTTTGTCCGAGTGTCTTAACTCAAGAGTAAACAAGAGTGTAAGGATAAAAATTGGATATACATAATCATCAATTGAAAATATATTTGTTTACCGTTACCCAAATATTAAGGGTAACTTGCAAGATGATGAAAGAAATGAGTATTGCATTCATTAAGGTACATGTACATGTAGCGAGTCAGTGGTTAACACTCTATGATTCTTAACTACCGGTACTTAATTTATTGTTAACTTATTGCAAGTTTTTTTCCTCCCCAGGTCATTACAAATTCGTTTAGATAAAAATAAGGTAAGAGGATTGAGCACTACAGATTATTTAATTATGCTCGAGGGAATATATTTTTATTAATTAGCTTAATTTGATGATTTTCTTTTTAAACAAGGATCATCATTAAAATATAAATGTACTTTGAGAATTGTTATGATTGAAATATTTTGTTGCATCTAAAACACTAACAGTTAATGCTTTTACAATTTTGTTTTATAGTTCAAAATTTACCACACTAGGATCTGGAAGAGTTGTTATCATGGACGGTTAATCCACTATGCTGGTGGGTTAATCAAATGTCTGATGTCATAGGGTGAAAAACCACTTGTATAACATTCGTGACCTATCGCAACAACTGGTCAGATCTTCATGCAGCGTAGGCCATTGAACGTATAAAAAACCCCGAAATGACATAATATTAGATCTGTATTTTAATTAGATTGATGCTTTTATAAAAGTGCCAAAAATGAGATCTTAGACTGATCTATTTCTGTTATGAAATAAAGAACACAAATTGATAAAGATGATGTCTGACCATGGACCTTATAATACATATAATATTATACCTTGTAGAGTAGGAAAATTTAGCTTGGACAGATATCCTTGTAAATACTCATAAGTGAAACCATCTGGCCAGGATTGTGTCCCTAGCTCTTACAGTATCAGTAGTCATATTAGAATAACAATAAATGTACATGTAATACAAATCATAATATGCATATATACACAAAGATCCCGGTTGTACGTGGCAAGGAGTAGGGTCGTCTGTCCAACCGCGTTGGTTTTCTCCAACTGCTAAAGACCCCTATGCGCAAGCGAAGTATTGGAATAAAATTAAACCATATGTTCGTCCCAAAATGATCTGATTTGTGTCGAGTGGACGTTAAACCCAATTTCTCTCTCTCGCTCTCTCATATACAAAGTTTTTAAAATATTTAGTAACTGTAAGTTGACCTTTCAAGTACTAGTATTTGACCATATTATGATTATATAGGAAATTATGACTTGAATGTCTAGTTACAAACAGATGTTGTATCATGTAATACAAGTCGCTGGAACATGGTGGTTTTAATATTGATCTTAATACATAAACAAAACTAAAGCCCGTTTTTCATGAACGCTTTCTATTTATATGTCTAAAATATTTTATGATTTTTACAAAAATCAATAAAATATTATGATTTGTCATTAGACAGTTACAAGTTTTCATATTCATGGTAATGGTTTAATAAAATTAATGATGCAATTAATCATGGATCTAAGAATAAGTACCGGTATTATAAATTTTGTTACTGTGTTTTGCACGGCCAGGTGTTTTGTATACATGTAGGTACATGTACAAAAGAGAGCTTCAAGATTGTCTGAAATCTTTTGCTGTAAGGGGTTGGATGGTCGAATGGTTTAACACAGTCATATGCTTAAGATCATAAGGTCTGTCATTGAGTAGAGCCGCAAGGTTTCAATTCCCAGCTTGTTCATGGCAAGGAATAAGGTCCCCTGACCAACCCTGTGGGTTCTCTCCAGATATTCCAACTGCAGTGCTAAAGCCTACATGGAAGCATATTATTGAAATAAAGTTGAACCATATGTTTTCCTCAAAATGACTAGTTTGGATCAAGTGGAATGTAAACCCTATTTCTTGCTCTCTTCTTTGCCATATTCCATTGTGTGTATTTTGCCTTTCAGTTGTTAAAACTGTTTTTACCAGACACTCCCAATCAAGGGAGGTGGGTGGGAATGTATTTAGAACCAAAACATCTGTTTGATTCCTTTTAATTTAAAAAATGTGCGCATTGGACTGAAGCTTTCACAGTTTTTTCACAGTGCACAAACAGACTGAGCATGACTGCAGATCAAGCCCCAATCAAATTTAACAAAATGTGATATAATTTATAGCATTTGGCTAACTTTTGAAATCTTGATTGATGTTTAAGATAAACTATTACATAAATAAGACTCATGGGTCAAAAAATAAAAACATAACTATTCATAAAATTTGTATTAAAATACCTTTAATTTGGTTATGCCATTATGTATCTGAAAACCTGGCAAAGGTATTTAAGATTTGAAGTAAATTTAAAGATACATTTAGAAGTTAACAAAATTAAATTCTGTGCAGTTCTGATATTTTATTTTCCACTGAGTGATGGGGATATAAAAATAAGAGAATTATGAGGCAAAAATAGACTCTAAACTTTTATGGGTTTTTTTCTGTATGTGTAAAAAGGGGTCTGCGATGTGTCATTTAGCTGGACCTGTTCTTGATATCCCAAGATTCTTATCTCCTACTTCCACCATCATTCAAACACTCTACAAATATAAGGTTACTAAAGACAATTTTAAATTCAAATTTTAAAAACAGGAAGGAAATATTATGTAGTTTAAAATGAGATTAATATAAAATGTAGGTTATTTGATCTATATATAAATATACATATTATACATACATGTATATATTATATAATAAATTTGATAATTTAATTACTTTTAGGATCAAATGTTACATCCGCTATTTAAAAGGAATTTGAAAGCACTTACGGCTACATTGTTTAGAATAAAAGACAGAGATGTACATTAGTCGTGATTCTGACAAACCTATTGTTCAGTATTAAGAATTAAAAATAACAGGCCAAATTAGAACTATCCTGTTAACTACATGTACATTGTCCATGTCTTAAAATTAGAAGTGTTATGATGTGTTCTATAAATGGTACCCTGCCTCCTGTCCAACATCCATTAATAACTATGTAACTACAAATTGGTCTAATTTATTTGAAAGAATGATATTATTATAGTGCCATATAAATGTTCTGGGTAGTATTCTTTACAATTCTTATCTCAGGAAGCCACTGTAGCTCAGTAAATAATTAAAGTGCTGACTAACCGTTGAACGAGTAAGTTCCTTTGGATTTTCCAGTTGGTTTCCCCCATGTCAGTGGTGCAGGAGGGAGTGGCTAGTTGTTCAGATGTGACGAAAAACTGATGTCCTGTGTAGACATTGGTGTGTAGTACTGTGTACGTAAAAAATATTGAGTGTAGGAATTTAAAAAAAGGGTTGTCTAGGCAAAATTACCCTTATAATAGACTGTATTCTTCATTAGCCCAGTCAGCAGAGAAAAGTATGGCGTTGAACTCAATTTCATCTCATTCATTATCCTTTCTCCGAGATGACAGACCTCTTAAAGAAGGTAAATTTATGGTTTGGAAGAGACTGAGAATCATCTGAAGGATTGTAAATACAAATAATTAGGTAGCCCAGTCTGATATCTGTCAAAGAGACCTGTGAAAGAGTCAGGTTAATTTGGAATATTACCAGTAATTACATTTGTTAGGTAGCTTAACGATCTTCCGATCTTCCGTGTGTGCCTTAGATCATAAGGTCTGTCATTGAGTGGCGTGGTATTGAATTCCCAGCATCTGTGTGACAAGGTGTAGGGTCGCCTGCCCAGATTCGCGGGTTTTGTATTTTTCCACAGGCTTATCAATTCTAAAGAGTAAAGACTCCTTAAAGCAAGTGAATTATTGAAATAAAATTTAACCATAATATGTTAGCCTCTTTCTCCCCCCCCTATCTCTCTCCTGTCTTCATTAGCCCAGTTCCATTAGAACATTTGGAGTGAAGCTCCATTTCATTTCATCTCTCTCTCTCTCTTTCACATTTGTTTCAGAATGTTATTACTAAAATTAAAGTCTCAGTTCAAGTACATTTTTTTTTTCATTATTAGTTCACTACATACACGTACATGTACATTGACTTAAGTTGTGCAATTATATCCTCCTCCTCAAAATTATAATTGCACCTGTAATAAATAAATAACATCATTATTAATTATAGACTTCTTACATACAATTTGTTTGTGATGCAGTTATAATTATCTATAAAAAAAATTCTAACACACATTATACAATGCGGGTGCCATTTGGTATAAAAGACCATAAATGACAGATTGTAATTATAATGGAAATTACCCCGCCATAAAATGATACATTTTTTATATAATGTGGGATCTTCTGAATGTCACATTTCATTCATATTTGATGGAGGTGAAATTGGTTTTCTCTATTTGGGTTAATTGTGGTGAATTATGCTCATTGCATGAATTCCATTCTGCTGGAGCCCCATTTATTAGTGTCGCAGAATTATCAATATTGTGTGATTGGAACTGACTGTGTGAAACGAACCGCTCTACAAGTGTTTTATGTGTTATGGTTAGAAAAATATTTTATTTCTGATAATACCTAGTTAATTTGAATGTTGAAATTCATGAATATATTAATACAAAGATATGCAATTATTTGCTGGTCTATGTTTGCATATACAGAAATGTTTTAAAAACTAAAACCATGCATCTTATACCAGGGATGGGTATAAATGTATTCAGTACCCCACAGTGTTTTAATAGCTGCTAGTCAAAAATTAAAAGGCAAATTAATACAGAAATGGAAATAAAGTTTTGCATTGGCGCAAGAGTACAAGAGTTATTTGCTATTTGATCTTAATGCCAAATGAATGAGAAGTGGTGTCAAATATTCTAGCCGATAAATTCACACCACTGTCAAAATTTAGTTTGTTTGAATCAATAGATCAATACAGCCATGTTTAAGGATGGAACATGGAGACAGAAGCTAACATTTTTAGCTGTCAGTTGTTCACCATATACTTGAATAACATATCAGTGTGTCTTTCATCCTTATTCCAATCAAAGCCATTTTCTCAAGAACTTATTGTTCTTGTATGTCCAGACCTATGTTTATTTAGTTTAGGGACATGTACATGTAACTTGTTAACTATAATTCTATATGGCATGCACAAATAAAACCCTAATAATCTAGGCTATATATTTTCTAATGCTAATGCTATAATTGCTGTCAAATTTTGGGTAAGCAGGCCCGAATCCAGGATTTTGTCGAGGTGGGGGGGGGGGCATACATTGGAGCAAAGAGTATTCTTCTCAGCCTCCTTCCGAAAGCAATTGTATACGTTGCTGGCTGCAGGCACAGCAACCCTGCCCCCCCCCCCCTGGATAGGATATATACTTATTGTTATCATACAGCTTGAAATCAATTGTAAAATATCTCATGGTCACCAAATTTGGCAATGCCCCTTTAAAAAAACAAGAACGTGCATACTATGGACATGAAACCACGTATCTCATCAATGCTGCAATAGTGAGGTCATATCAAAAATCGAAGTCTGTCAATTCATGCACAATTGTCCAAGTAATAAGCATGGCAAGTTTCACGCCATGTCATTTTTTTTTTTTTTCGAGGAGCGTTGCCCACAAAAACATGAAGAACAAGATAAGTAGCATTTGGGGACAATTCCCTGTTCCAAGAATTTTCTACTTGGATATTATATTTTTAAGATTGAGGTTAATACATGAGTGAGGATGTTTAACATTCTGTAAAGGTATAGTTGGGATGAGGGGGAGTAATTGGGAGGTAATTGTGAAATAAATGAAGTTATCAAGTGTGATTATTTATGTTCTGGTGTGAAGTATATACACCACAGTGATCAACAATAAGTACTTGTAAATACACCTACATCTCAACTATTTGTATGTATGTATATGTAAATATAGATAAGCAAGCTACACGGAACATGGAGGTGGACTTAATCACACCAGCCAACCAGCCTCGAATGCGCATGTAGCCAACTTTTCATTTCTTGTGCAGTGTTAATCGATAGTTCTCTTTCTTGACAGTTGGTAATCCTTTGGAGCCGACAATGTTCCGACAATGTTTCGGTAGTATTAAATAGGATGTTTCAAGATGAGTCGTTATTTACTGAGTAATTACGTGGCAAGGATAGGATAGGAAATGAGGTTTATAAGGTCAATTAACAAATAACTTTAGTACTGGTACTCAGTCTCTAGGATGTGGAGAGTCAAACCAACCCTTTTAAATATTTTTAGGAACAGGGGTGAATTTCTGCCTACAAATTAAATATATGTCATGCACATTTAAAGGAAGTTTCGTCTGGACAAATACAGACCACTAAAAAAAGTTAAATCATTCATGAAAATGTAATTTTCTTACCACCAAATATAAATCTATGACAAGGTAATGATTACTATCTCTACCACATGGATATCAAACATACTCTTAATCGTACTTCAAACTTATAAATCAGATGATATTTATCAATCAAAATTACCACTCTAAACATTGATAAATACAGCTGTTTTCAACAATTTAGTGATCCATTTACAAACAAGGTGTGTGTTTTCCTATCTGGACCAAAGTGACGATATCACTAGTCTGGCTTTACAATGGTTTGACTGATATTTCACAACACGAAAAGGTTTTAATAGAAATGAAATACAGAAATTTTTACCAACTGTTAAAATGTGCATGTGAGACTGGTTGGTTGGTGTGATTAGTCCACCTCCATGTTCCGTGTAGCTTGCCTATCTATATTTACATATACACACATACTAATAGTGTACTTCCTTTTCAAATATGTATGTACTAAATTATCTCAAATTGTTCACCTACAAACTACTACAGAAAAGGTCACCAAAGCCTCAATACACTACATTTACATGTACATTCATGTGGATCAGCGGAATGCAGAGGGAAGGCAGAATAAGGGGAAACTGCCCTCAGAATTATTTCAGTTTATCACTTCTTTATAGAGACTGTCCTACATAAACATATCGGATACAAATTTTATTTGATTAAATTAACGTCCTTTCTCACATTTTCAGTACTTGGCCCTATACTTGAGTTTTTGGAAGGGGGGGGGGGGTAGCAGCACCAAACATCTATGGATGTGCGATATGCAAGACTTTTCAGTATGAACTATGATAAGAGGTAAATGTATTTGTGCTTAAGTAAACAAGTAGTGATCATCTTTAGCTCTTCATATATTTTTCATTCAATCAACATCACATCAGCACGGTTTTAAAACTTCTTCATGAAAATAAATCATTAATATTGAATTTTATTATTACTAAAATATAAGCAATTACTGTATTTGTCCTTGATTGTTGTTAGAATCAAAGACTGTGTTGTTGTCAACTATATTTGTATTGTTTCTACTTTCTATCCTGTTGGTGATGTATTTATAATAAATCAATGTAAATTGCTCAATCACTACATTGTTAATGTACAGAGTACTACAGAGATATAAATATACATATATTTAGACCTTAATCGAAAACATGTTTGTTTCTTATCCTTTTCCTGTCATTGTGTATGTATACAGTTTTTTTCCTAAACAATGCCTGATGAAATTAGATCTGTACACATAGATAGTTTCAAGCTTATTTTATAGGCATGTAATTTTATTGACACACAATTACTTGTGGAAACTTTCATAGTTGTTAAAGCTAATAAAGAAATCTAGGATATTTTTTGGGTTTTGGCCTCAGTACAGAACAAGGACAATATATACATACATGGTTTATGTACATAAGTTATGAGAAAGCCAACTATAATGTATGATGATTACCTTAATTCTTTGATGTGATCTTTTTACGTGTGTATGGACTGATTTTCTATACAATAAATTAAGTTTGACAGATTGATTTTTTCTGGGATTTTATTTCAAAGAAATGTGGTTCTGTACCACAGACATGTATTGAGTATAAAATCTTTTATGTTCCTAGCTTAGATATTATTAAATCTTTTATGCGTTTCAGAAATAAGAAATAGGCTAGCATTGATTTTTTTTGCAGCAACTTAACAGTGAGTTACCACAGTATATGTCAAAAACACTGTAGATATTACAGACTTTAATTTAAAACTTAACAAATAATATGGATTTTTTAATTGAATAATTCTTGTAACTTTAGATTTTATATGAATCCTTATCTTAACAAGAACCATTATCTTATTATAATAATAATAATAATAATAATCGCGTCATTTAACAAGGGTAGCAAATTAGGCCTGAGGTCTTTTTCCAATTTGGCCCTTGGCACAGATCGTGCGAATGATTTCGATCATTACTGCAGGAAGAAACCGAAGAACTTGGGGGGGGGGGGGAAACCTGCCTTACTGCAGGTATACATGTATATCAGGATGCACACAGTTCATTAAGTTTTAAAGTAAAACTCACTTCAAAAATTAAGCCTCATGATATTTTCCATATTATGTAAGATTTATATAAGGAGGTGGCCATTCTTGCTATAATAGTTCAAATGAAATAAATAATAAAAAATTGATATTAGAGTTTGAAGTTTTGAAAAGATATAGCCTTATAAAGTGTTCAGCTAATAAAAATGTTAATGGATGCCACCTGTTCATATATAAATGAAAATTACAAGATGTTAAATTTTGCCTACACTTACGAGGCATAGTTATGTAAAACAAAAAGTGTCCATTAAAATGTGTACCGTACATATTCTGTTGAAGGAGCATGGGGTTCTAGATTTTACAGGGTACCTGAAGGTTTATGGTTGACAATAAAGAAATGCCCATTTTCAAAATATTATCTTCAGAATTGCTTAACAGGGTTACTTAACTCACATTAAGAATTTGTATAATTTATTACATGTACTTATGTTATGTATAATGACTAATAAAAACTCTGATAAAATTTACAACCCCACTATTGTAAGTTTATAGACATGGTTATCCAGACAATTTTGTAGTTATCCGTTTTAAGAAACAAAAAATCTATTTCATTGAAAATTTATCTCAGCAGCCAGCACTTATGTTAGGACTAGGATAAACATTTCTTAATTACACACAGAATATGTATTCACTTCCTTTAAACCAACTACTAAAAATATATTCAGGTTATCCAAGCACCAAATGACACATTGATTTGTAATGTATAGATAAGAAGCACACCATCGAAAATAGAATAGTATATACAATATGATACTAGCTTGTCTTAATTAAGACATCATATATTTGTTATTTATTAATAACAATAAGTTGTCAGTAACAGATGACATTTCACATAGTGAAGGCTTGGATGAATAATTTCATGGACATGGACACACCGTTTTCATCTTATGTCTTAATCAATATGTTCTTGGACAATGTAGATATTAAAGGAGCTAAGTCGCTAACTCAATATCATCCAAAATCTTCAACATTGAAAACACGATTTATTTGTCAAATTAGATCAACATTGATGTTGTGATCCTACCTGAAAAAGATGGGCTTCTTATATCCAATATTTAAGACAAAATAAATATTTTACAAATTGTGTACCATAATGCACTTCATCTCCAGTTGTAACAAGAGACTCGAGGGAGGAGGCTAGACCCATTGCACCAAATCAAACGGCGTATATAGACTGGAATAACCAGACGCTAGAAATTTGCATTCGATTGAGACTGCTGGCTATTTATACCGAACATAACTGATTTGAAATTAGAGTAAAAATGGAAACCATTGAATGTAAATCAGTTTATATACATTCATATTACAGTATTATATGTGTTGAACCCACTTTTGTCAAATTCTAGGTCCCAAATATTAGCGATTTAGCTCCTTTAAGGAATAAGACTATCCTATTCTTGAGTTTCCAGATATCTTTGTAACTTTTTAACATGTGGTTTCGAGCCCTAGTGTGAGCGTATGTGACATGGAGATAGGGGTGCCATCTCAACCTCGTGGGTTTTCTCCGGGCACTCTGGTTTCCTCCGACTGCTAAAGACACCTACACGCAAGCGAATTATTGAAATAAAAATTGAAAACCATATGTTAGTCCCAAAATGACGTAGTTTGTGTCGAGTGGATGTTATACCCCATTTTTCTCTCTCTTATTTAACATGTACTGCTGTTAGTCCGCTTGGGAAGGTCATTTGCATACAGCTAGGGGCCATCCATAAAGTATGTACGCTCAAAATGGGTAAAATTCAGACCCCCCCCCCCCTGTACGCCCGTACACAATCCCGGGAAAAAATCATATAAATCAGGAGGACTCAGATATATAATTAAACGGATTTTAACTAGTGTTTAACCCTGAACCGGGAATCGCAAGTAAAAGCCATCTCGCGATGTGTTTGCGCATGTCAGAGTGCGTTGAATTCTGGGCCAGGTCAAAGGTCTGACGTGTGGATACACAGGTCGACTATTGTACTAAACAGATAGAGCATGACATAGCGCTGACAAGGCAGCCTGAGACGAAGCCAGCAAATACCGTTGTGAAAACATCTATACTGATACATATACAATGACTCTATAACAATAATATCAGGACTTAAAAATTTACAAGTTAGACATAAACAAAACGCGAGTAAATGTCCCCAAAATTTACAATCTTGAAGGAAGTCGCGTTTTTTACCCCAGCAGACCGGGGTGGCGACTTTACTGCGCTGCTACAGCGACGGAATTTGGCCAGAGCCTGTCAAGATCGCCATAAAGGTGGTAAAGTGTGATGGAAACGCCTGATATCGCGCTGTGGTCTCGATGGTCGCAAATGATCGCAGAGTCACAGCGTTTGTTTTGAGCATGTTCAAAACAAAAACCAAGGTTCTGCGATCTGCACTGGAAAGACTTTGTGAAAACACAATTATTTTTTTTCAAGTTTGTGATATTTTGGGACATTTTCGTACGTTGTGCATTTTCTGATCAACGTACGGTCGCTGCAGCGCAGTAAGGACGCCACCCGATCTCACGGTGACTAGGCGATCATTTATGATCATGGAGACCACAGCACGGTATCTGCCATTTCCACCACAATTTTACCGCGCTTGTGGCGATCTGGACGGGCTCTGCGGCCATTTGCTGTCGCCGTAGCGTCGCAGTATGGACGCCACCACAGTCTGAAGGGGGTATTAGATCAGAGAACCTTGGCGTTTGTTTTGAACATGCTCATAATAAACGCCGTGACTTGGCGATCATTGGCGACCACAGTGACCACATCACAATAGCTGGCGTTTCCACCACGCATATGGCGATCTTAATGCGCTCTAAACTCATTTTCAATCGCCGTAGCAACGAAGTAAGGTCACCATCCTGGTCTGACGTAGGGTATTAGATGAGTAAAAGGTAAATTGAATCCAAGTTCAGCTTCTAAAAAGGGTTAGGTTTAGTATTCCCCCTGAGTATTTTGGGGAATACTAACCCAAACCCTATTTATAGGAGTAAAAGGTAAATTGGATCCAAGATCAGCTTCTAAAAAGGGTTAGTGTTAGTATTCCCCCAAATTTAGAACTTCTCTGGCCTACAATTAATATCTCTCATCATTTACATGTGTTTTGTTCTTGTTGATGTTTTGTTGTGCCATCATCACACATTATCTATTTTGATTACATTACGTACACAATATTGTTCACCAATCGCCAATATACACACTAAAGATGTCCCTTTTCATTGCCAAAGGAGAGTGGTTATCAATTAGACTGAGTTGTAATGTTGATATACACAAAACAGCCATCATTACCACCATACGCTATCGCCTATTAGACTGTACTGCGATGTGTTTTCCATATAATTAACAAACCATATAACATGATTTATAAACATTGTCTAGAAGTTTATTGGAAATCACCAGAAACTGATAATAGACACATATAATACCTTATATAACATAATCACTCTTTACTTACCATCATATAACTGTATTATATACATGATAATATGTACACATTATATATACATGAAACATTACCTAGAGCTGGGGATTACAAGGTATAATTCCCTTCTAGAAAAAAACATTAACTTAAACAAAGTCCAAACCTCTTTGATTTTATCTGTTGACTTGTCTTGTGGGATGTCAAACAGTCTGGGTTGAAAATCTTACATCAAAATACAAAACCAATGTTGACACAATAAGCTAAAATCTACTTAATCTTTCAAAACAGTAATTTAATTGTAGGAAGTTCGCACCATCACCAAATAATATATCTTATCAGATCAACCCATTTGAATACTTTATTTACACATAAAATTAAAAGCCAGCTGATTATACATGTAGCTCAATTTTTCGATAGAAATAGTTATATAGAGCTTGCCCAATCAAAGATTAACGTTTTGATTTTCATTGATCAGATTTGTCAATTTCAGTGCCAGTCATTACTGAGCTCTGGCTAATATGACTCAAATGAGAGTTCTGGTATTTATTTCAACATGAGTTAAAATTTAATCTGCTCCCGATGAGTAAAATGCATTCAGAGGCTATGTGAATATGATGCAGTGGCACTCTTGTGTCTGGGTTTAAAGTGGGTTTTGGGTCCTTGCAATCTCCCCGAACCGAACCCCCTTCCCCCAAATATAATGAAACAATATATACATGTATAAAACAACACTTGGTTTGTGCTTACCAACCAGAGACACCCTTTTAATTCCCTTAAGGAAGCCTAACTTAATTAACCTAGTCGAAATGCCGCTCAGTAATAAGCAGTAATTGTATTCCATAAAATTGTGATCTGTATATCGCAGTTCAATTACTTAATGCCATTGAAACAATTTGTCAGACATCATTATATTAGTATGTTCCGTCAAATCAAACTGTGATCCAATAGCAACCATATGTCAAGTGCGCTGAAAGCAGTAAGCATACCTTAAGTCCATTATCCACTTTCCACAGCTTTTTCCCCACTTTTTAATATCCTAGAGTGGTGGAAAAGAACCTCCCACATAGTTTAAGTTAGCAAAAACCATGACATTGGAGTGCACATATAAAGGAAAAATAAACAGTTGGCAGAAGACTTTGATGTCCAGGCAGATTTCACATGTGGCCATTGAATAAAAGTAACCATATTATGTTAGTCCCAAAATGGCCAAAGTATTGTGTTGATTCGACATTAAACCCCATCCTTTCCCAATTAAGGTACATTGCTGCATGCATAAGAAATGTGTCAGCCGCAGAAATTTAACCAGAATTGTCAATATTAAAAATCCAGTATGTTGTGTACATTATTGATGTTTGTTTGCGTTTATTTCAAGTATGACGCCAACGATGGTGTGACACACTGTAATTGCTGAAATGATGAAAGAGAATGCATTGTCCTTAATTTATAATATTAATTAAGTTTCTGTTGCGTTGTGGGCATGGCCAGAGGAAAAATGTGTGTTAGATTAAGACTGACATCAAATGTTGAAAGTAATGTTTCCAGGTTGAAAACTACATTCATACTTAATAGGTTGAATATGCATATCAAACTCCTATTCTTGAATAAAATCTATTATAATTTGGGGTGACTGCCACTATAAGGCAGTCACCCCAAATTACAATAGATTTTATTCAAGAATAAGAGTTTGATATGCATATTCAACTATTAGTATGATTACAAGCTTTTTAATGACTACAAATTATGCTGACATGCATAGATTTACTGATGCTTGAAATGAATATCACTCCAATACAATAATTCTTCAATTCCATTCAGTATTCACAAAGATATGTTCAGCTGAAAATTCCCCAACACTCCTTATCATATGTACATAATAATATGAACAATCCAGTGCAATTTAAAAAAGACTTAAAAAGTGTTGGATCAAACCTTATGATGAGCCTCATTTTAATCGAGTTGAATCTACTAACTATTGATATTTTGAATTTGAATTAAGCAGTAAAAATTAGATGTGCAAAAAATGCAAATGACGATAAGTGGATTAAAATGCTTTGCGTATTTAGGTACAAAAGTAAAAAAAACAAATATGAAAAAATTGTTTTAATGTATATATTTACTGTTCCTTATTAATAATGAAGAGCTTATATTGTGTACACTGCCATCTCTTCTAAAACTAATTAAAGTTAATGAGTTTAGCAATGTTCAATCAGCTAACATATTGCTAACACAAGGTAGGAATTGAGTAGTAATGAATAAATAATAGATGCCAGTGCTGTGTCGAAAAAACCCTCGTTACTTCAAATCATAGCATTTATATAACTCCAATAACCGTCCCTCATCAGCTAGTCATATAGAAGCCATCTTTAATATGACCAAGTGGGTCTGTTATATATTTACCGCGCTTATTTCCTGTATAAAACTATGTGTAATCCTACTATATAATAAGGTTGGAATGACATGCACAGATACTAGCAGGACTTTACACCAATAACCTACGTCACTGATTTTGTTTTTCTGATTGGCAGCAGTCTGCTGTAACTCGCTCCATGATATTGACAAAATTATTAAAAGCTGAAACAAGACTGTATGGATTTGACCCCTGGGTTTAAAATTAGCTTTTTAATGGCTTGTCATTATCTTGTTAAATTCAGACAGGATAACTATAGATTGTATCCAATCATATTCATGTGTGGAAGTCACGAACGTTGCGGTTAGAATGTAGAAAGATTTATTCCTTGCATGATAACCCATGAATAAAAATGATTGCTCTTATGGTATTAATGTAAATGTACAAATCAGAGCCCCTGTTTCCATTATGTACACATTAGTCTAACGTTTTGGGTCATTTTGGGTCATATCTTTTAAGTTAGAATCCAGGTTTAAATATAGTTTTTATATGCCCACATTTAAATGTGGTTGTATATTGTAGTCGCGTCTGTCGTACATCCTTCGTCCACAATTTCTTGTGATCACTCTAGAGACTAAAGTTAATAAATTATCTGATTTACTTTAAAATTATACACAGTGTTTAAGGTCATGAGACGAAGAAGTCTATTCATTTTAAGCGATATCCTATAATCACTGGCCCTTGATCACTTTCAAAAATCTTGTGAACACTCTATGGGCTAAACCTAAATTTATACACAGTGTTCAAGGTCATGAGACGAAAAAGCCTGTTGATTTTCACCGATTTCCGAAAATTTCTGCCAGAGTTATGGCCCTTGAGAACTTTGAAAAATCTTGTTGACTTTCTAGAGGCTAAAGTTAATATCCGATTGACTTTAAATTTATACGTAGTGTTTATAAGGCCATGATATGAAGAATTCTATTGAATTTCAGCGATTTACAATTATTACTGCCACCAGAGTTATGACCCTTGATCACTTGGAAATATCATGTGGATGCTGTAGGGGCTAAAGTTAATATCCAATTGACATTAAATTTATACACAGTGTTTAAGGTCATAAGATAGGATGCCCCGTGCTCTACAAAAAGTTGGTCTTGACACGGCCACGTGCACGCTTGGGTGGCTGTGTCTCGAACTATGATAATAGGTCAGTGCCGGAGTGTATGAGACTATAAATAGCCACGGCACGTGCATTTCTGTACAAATATTTCAGCTATTAGAGCCCTAAAAAATCTGTTGTTGACGATTTCGAATAGCAGTAAAATTAGCTTCTTTGTTATTACAGAAGCTTTAGAAATTACGTTCGTTTTATTTTTTAAATTGCTTTATTATTAACTGTACCGTTAGGAGTGCTATCGTTTGGTTTAGTAGAAATAATATCTCTGAAATGCTTGGTTTAGGCCGGAACATGATTCTAGCAGCAGTTTCGATTTACTTTTACAAGTTTCTTAAAACAGGTGTTGAGTTGACAGACGTGCTAATTTCTAAATTCAATTTCTTGTTCAGCTTTATTTAACGTTTCGTAAGATATATAATCTTGATTATCCCGACATGTCAATCAAATGTAGAATGATTGGTAGACTGGTTAAGCAAGACTAAGGTCAAAACAAGGGCAAGTAACCTGTCTTTTACTCAAAAAGTGCTGGATGTTATGGACAACAATTGAAACCAGTTTTCAGTCTAGTATTTATATGATAAAATGATCATTAGCTTATAAAGTACAGCATGGTCGTTTATTTAGTGACTATAATTGTGTGGAACTGATTTAAGGCTTGGTATATATATAAATATTGTGGAGTAATTGTCGAGATATTTGGAGATATTTATTTATGGTGGGGCACCCTACATAAGACTAAAGACTCCACTCATTTTCAATGATTTCGAATAATTACTTCCAGAGTTTTGGCCCTTGATCACTTTGAAACATCTTGTGGACACCCTAGAGGCTAAAGTCAATATCCGATTGTCTTTAAATTTATACACAGTGTTTAAGGTCATGATATGAAGGACCCTAGATTAGACATATTCATCAATTTCTGATAATTACTGCCAGAGTTATGGCCCTTGATCACTTTGAAGTTTCTTGTGGACGGAGGCCATGAGACAAACGATCAAAACCATTCTAACCATTTCTGATAATTACTTAATGGGCTATTACTCGTAATAAGATTTTCATGTGTTGTAAAGGTTCTCCTGACAAAAGAAAAAACATGCGACAACCCTTATTGAGTGCCCGGACGACTTAGCTGTTTTTGTGGGCGTATGTTCCGTTGCCTGGCAACCTATCTTTTTAAATTGTATTAAAATCGTGTTACACAGAAATTTATCCCAGAACAGTTTTCATTGCACCTTATGTTTACATGTATTTGATAGTTGTTAAGGGGAAATAAAGTTTGATGTACACTTGCCACCAGCTAGGTCATTTTGGTACTAATGGTACAATTTTACTTAAAAAATACATTTGTGCATTGGGATCTTTAGCAGTGAGAGGAAATCAAATGATCTGAAGAAAACCCACAAGATAGGGCATGCAACCTACTCCTTATCATGCACAAGCTTGAGATCTAAACTGTGACACTTGACCACCCTTCTGGCACCTAAATGGTATAATCATCTAGGTCCAAATAGTGCCACTTCATTTAGCTCTGCACAAGACAGGGTGTGATCTAATGAATGAAGGTACATGTACCCAATGTACCCCATACTTTATGTGGCATAACTCATCAGGTACCATTGTGGAATCTGTAAAGTAGTGTAACTGAAACACCTGGGTGCCCCAAGGTATCAAGCTTACAACATAACCCATACACAAACAGAATTAAAGCTTTGTCATACAATATGACGTATATTAGTGCTGACTTTCACGTTTTGGTGTACTAAGTTTAAGACATGTTGATATATCCTGAAATCTGATAGAATAATCTTTTATTTTATTTCGTATTTATGGTTCTGGTTTTCTACAGAGATCTAACATATACATGTATTCTGTACAGCTGCGGTTCAAATAACTTTTGATAGGTTTGTTAGGCACAAGAATCATGTGGGTTTATAAATAGAGGATAATGTCTTGGTGTGAATGAATGAGTCAATAGCTACATTTTCATTGGCTGTTTATATTACACAAGTACATACATGACACAATGACAATTTACAAATGAAATAAAAACATTTAATTTAAATCGGCTTTATTTCTCCTGGAAACACTATGAAAAATACATAAGTACAAGATTTAGAAGTCATTTAAGGGACCTTTACTTATGCCAAAATTGGTATTTGTAATTATGTGGTTGGTTTGGAGGGATGGTATCTCTGAAGTATGGCTTAAACTTTATGAACATATATCACCATATGCAAGATTATACTGAGAATGGTCCCCTGATATGAGTGTCATGCACTTACTAGGGTATGCCTTAGTCTTTCCAGACCTACTGATACCACTTATTATTGATGGATTTCCAATAGCTAACCAATTTTTGCTGTACATTTGTTTGTATTCAATTCTCTATGTGGCAACTGAAATAAAACCAAAAATTCAGAGCCTTGAGCACTTGTTTTTTTTTTTACTCCATCAGTCCTAAATAATGATATATGTTTTGTTGACTCAAAATTGATTTGGCTTAAGGGCCATAGTTATTGTGATGCAGATTAATGCAATATTTCCACTTAAAATCCATTAAGAAAGATTTATTTCACATTCTTTGCAAATGTAACAGCTTTAAAGAAAACTTATCAAAAATCTGATAATATACATGTGTAGTTTATATTTTAAACATCCTGGATTGTGTAACATAGAATCCACTCCCTTTACTACAATATATTACAAAATGTGCTTCAGATTATAAACAAACTATATGTACACACACAGGTAGATATATGTAGACTGAAATTAGGATATATACTTGATTTACTACAGTTGTTGGCAAGAACAACATGTATTATACATTTTAAAACATTCTTACATATATACATGCACTTTACATGTAGTAATAAAAATATCCCATTTATTATTTTAGGGAGAATTTGGTGATCTGTAGAAAGTAAAAAAAATCGGTACTGGTATGGAAATTTCTGTTCCATTACATCTGTCAGTCATTTTCATGTTGGGTTGCTTTGGAAATTTTAGGTCTAGGCCACTTAAGATTTCCAGTACATGTATGTGTTTTAGCACTTAGCTCCCCTCCGCTTCAAGTAGCTAAGTCTCCAAAACATGAATTGTTTGTCAATTTAAACCAACATTGATGGGCTTCTGGTATCCAATATTAAAGACAATATAAACATATTTACCATTGGTACACGAATCGTGTACCATAATGCGTTTCAGCGCCTTTTGTAACAAGGGATTTAAAGAACGAGACTAGATATATTCCACAAGTCATGTCAAACGATGACCACATATTCTTCTCTGGAGAGAGCATGCGCAATAAATATTAATGCTGTTGATTTAAACAATCAGACACTAGAGCTTGCTGTTCGATTAAAATGTCTGGCATATTTCATCGAACATAACTGATATGAATTTAGAATAAAAATGGAAATGATTGAATGTAAATCAATTTATATATGTTCATATTACAATTTTTTTTATGAGTTGCGACCCATTTGTGTCCATTTCTAGGTCCCAAATATTAGCGATTTAGCTCCTTTAACTGTAACTTTCGGAAATTTAACTTTTAAAATCCTATTTTTTTGCACCAACTGAGCTAATGAAAATGGGTATTGTACTATGAAGTAACATTTGCCTAGAAACCTATTTTTTACACCTACTCATCATGGCTCCACTGCTCTCAGAACGACCAGGTATCAAATCCTACAAACATTCAAATATCTGATTTGTTTAGACTTTGGAACATGATAACTTTGATTCTAATTGTGTGGTGAGAGTAATGGAATTTGGAGTATAGTTTCAATTGTCAATACCTTGACCATGTTGGATGATGATGATTTTCTGCTTAGGATAAGTACAGATAAGCAGTTTGATTACTTGATTCTTTACAACAAGATAAATGTACAATTAAATAATTTGTGTTCTCCGTTCTAATCAATACCCTTTCCCCAGCACTAAAAGAACAAACAAAAAACGGATAGTGTAAAATGTCATTTATGAAATGACTATTAAAATGGATTATGAATTTAGCAATATATAAAAGTATTTAACATAATATAAATCTATCTATAATTGTGGGTATTGTGGTATGGTGACACCAGCCTCGCTATTGGCATGCTTCATTAATATAACTATGGGCTCTGGTACATACAATGTATATAAATCTGATTTTATAACTACACCTAATTTGATGTATTAAAAGAAGATAATTTTGTTTACGTTTTGATATAATCAATGTTAAAAGTCTTGTAGTTGACCTGCCAAATAAAATATTTGATATTCATACAAAAATGTTTACCAAGCTAATAAGGTTTTGAATTCTGTTTGAAGTATATATAATATATCTAGACTTTATTTTGTTTCTGCCGTATTATTAAAATTTTCCATTATTTGTTGGGTTTGTGTTTACCTGTAGTTGGTAAAATTTCCGAAAAACCCACCCTTTAAAAAGTACCTCAGCTGCCCAATGTCATGACTTTTAAGCAGGTTTCATCCCCAGGTACTAAGGTCTACAGGTGAGCAAACTAATGAAATGAAGATTAACTATAAACCCCAGTTGTGTTATTTTCCATTTACTTACTTGTCTCTCAGTGTAATTCACCTCTCTAACCAACCCAAATTAATCTTTTATTTATAAATAGAGTGTCGAAATAGAAAGTCTTTTAATTTCCTGCATTAGACAGCTGTTCCTTTAATTATATAATCTGTACCATTTGACTAATGCTTTGCATTTTACTTAATCAATGTTCGACCAATTTTATATAATTCATTATACCTCTATTTATACATCTATCAGGAGGGAATTTGTAGATACATATAAATTGCTTGGATCATGGAATTCTACTAGATCATTCTATCAACTGTTCTGGTTACAAATTTCCTTTTTCTTTCAGGGAAGAAATGCAGATTAGTTTTGAATGATTAATTCCTGAAGGTCTTTTAATGGCAACAAGAGAATGTATCTGTGTACTTAAATTTAAAGTAGGCTATTTCATACGACTGATTATTTCTCTTTAGACCATTTAAAATACAGCAGTTTTATGTATTAGAAAGAGATCAAAAAAGTAATGGGGATTTTATGATGCCCAAACTTCTAGTGGTTTCATTTATGTTTTAAATTGCTTAAAAAATATCTTTACTTTCTTTCATTAGCAATCCTACTTTAGATAAATGTTATTACATGAATCACATAGTAACATTTAAAAAAACAACAACCTTACTTCGTAGATTTTAATAAAATTTGGAAAGAGAGATAAATGGGGTTTAATGTCTAGCCGACACAAACTAGGTCATTTCATCACTAACATATGGTATGGTATAATTTTATTTTGATAACTTGCTTGGAGGTAAGGGTTGTTAGGAGTGGGATCAAACCAGTGAACCCGTAGAAAACCCACAAGTTTGAGAAGGCATCCGCACTTTTTGTCACATGCAATAAAAAAAAAAATTTTTTGTTATAAGCTTTGGAAACCACAGCTCAAAAGACGCTATGATCTAGAGCGTATGCGTTTGCAACTCGACTACCTGACACAAGACCTGTCTCCGGAGGCCTTAAATACCACTTAATCTAACAAATATAATTTGACTACCCATGTGCTAAAATATTGAGAAGCTACATCCTGTTCACGTTATAAGATGACAATCCATTGTCATAATTTTTGCATCTTCCATTTGTTTAGTGACTGAAAGGCAATACTTTATGTCGAGTTATGGATGAAAATTGTTGAGGTTGAGTAGACTTTTGTTGGTAATTTCGAGAGTCATTTGGTATGGGACAAAAAAAGGAGATTCAGACCGTGTACAACTTAATGTAGGCAGTAGGTATTCAAAGAAGAGTAAACGGAAATGTCATTGTTAATGCAAACTTTTCCATTTGTGCATTGCACAAATAATCATTGAATTAAAATTAACATTTTGTCAGTAAAAAGTAGGTTTTTCCCATTTTACCAACGAAAATGCTTATTCTGAAAATTTCTGATTTTTTTTTACTGTCAGCATTGTTTTGTAAAGTTTCAAGAGAAAACACATTTGTATTGATTAGAGATGCTAATTACTTAAATATAAAAATGATGTCTCTTACTCTTTTTATGTTTATCTGAATTAAGCCAATGAATTATAATAAACAGGAAAAGGATACATGTTTTAATGTTATCTTAGATGGCTTGTTTTATCCTAAATGATAATTTGATATGATATATATATCCATCGTTACAATACCTATATATTATATTGGGCTGATAATTGAACTTTCTGCTCATTACTATTTTATGTATATTTTACGAGAGTTTTACATATAATAACCTCCACCAATTATTGAGTCAGTATATTGATTTCACATTCATTCTACTAAATAAAATCTTTAAAAAACCCAGCTAGTCCTTAACACAGATTCCTCTATAGAATTCAATGAGTTATGTTTGAGTTATATTGGTCTAAGCTGTCCGTTTCATTCAGTTAGTAAGTTTTAATTGGAATTTATAGTTTGTGCTTGTAAATCTGTAAAATTAATAAAAGTTGTAATGGTTAATAATTAGTTTAATGATTTTATATGTACTAAAAATAGGGTGGTACCAATAAAATGTAAAACACTTGAGGGTAATGAGGTGTCTAGTAAGAAGAGATGATGGTATCAATAACAGTATTATTGCCAGGCAACAAAAATGGCAACCAAGGTATATGCTATCTGATGTGCATCTTCCAAATGCAAGGGTATATTAATCTATCTCATTTGAACACTATATCATTCATGAGTCAATAGTTTGATTTAATTAGTTATAGCCTTGTGCAATAAAGGTAATGAAAGTCTATAACTTACCTAAAATGCAGAATAGTAACATGTTCCTTTATTAAATATTAAATGTGTGTTTAATTAGACATTATAAAAGTGTTATCACCCAATAAGGATTTGAGTTGCCAAATTAACTGAGTTACAAAATAAAACAACCCAGGAACTGTACAGAGATGATGACAGGGGTTAAAGAGTGACAACTTTAACCCTTGTAACTAGAAGATGTCTGGTCTATAGTGTGTGTGCTAGCCAAACCTAATTCTATGAAAATGTAGTTTTAGGAATCAATTAGCACTAAAGACTTGAATGTCTATTTCAAGCAGAATAGATCTGATACAATTTTTTTAAAAAAAACTTAGACCGTAAACAATGTCTTAAGGATAGAAATTTTTTAATTGTCATCCTATTGAATTTTTAATAACAAAAGAAAACAAAATGAGATGTGGTTTGTTCACAAGCATTGCGGACATGGGTGTTTGCTTAAGGTGACTTTAAATAATGATGCCTGTTTGTATTTAATATGTTTCTGGAAGTATAGGTGTCTGTTTTATATCATTCTATGATTTAGCAAGGATTGATAATAATTTAAGATCTACTTGTATGTACTTGATTCTATATCATTTTTTTTTTTGTCTGATACATTTACAGACCAGTCCCCGGGGATAACACTTAATTAGCAGGAGAGAGTCAAATTTATTGATATGATGGCAATAATATGTCACTTCTGGTAGGAGTAGATCATAATATATTGACAGAAATTAATACTCTATTGTCTCATATACTTACATTGTATATTTTATAAAACATTATGTTGTTATATTAGTTTATAGATTATGGTGTATAGCAGTTTATGTTCTATTTTGTTGACACAGACATGTCTATTATTACTGCTAAGTATGGATTGAGATTAGATTGGGCTTGTATTTTTATATAAGAGCTAATTAATACACATTAAACCTCTCAACAAGCAGGATTTTGTGAAATCCTAATTATTTAGTTATGTCAAACTATGGATCAAGGAAAACTCCACTGTTATCAGATCCTGGCTATGAGAATTTAAAAACAATAAAAATTGACAAAGGCCGCAAACCATCAAACAGATTATATATCAAGAAACATTTCCAAATAGGTATTAAAAAAAGAAGAAATTCAAAACTAAAAAGCCCCCCCCCCCCCCCCACCACCACCAAACGAAGCAAAAAAAACCAAACTTTCCTTACAACTGTCACAGATTCCTGATATACATGTATGGCGGAAAATTTATTTAGATAAATTAGCTTTTACTCAGGATTCAACCAGAAGAAAAATTATACTTTGCGATTCATGCTGTGTAGATTTATGTTGTGTTTACAGTAATTGTGTGTTTTAGACTTGGAAATAGTGCACACATTAAGTTAAAGCGACAATGAGTCTGCGAAAGGCAGAATAATTTGTCGTCACTAAACAGCTTTGGATTATTCTAAATGTTTAATACGCATATTAAATTCAGTGTAACAGTTGAAGATCCGGAACTAGCAATGTACTTGAATAATCACCATTGTTTATCTGTCTATAATATCACTTACTGTAAACCTACCACAGCCTATTAATTTAAAAGTTAAATTATTTTGAATGCTGTATTTGAGAAATGTGAAGGTTTGCAAGATTCAACAAATTTGCAGATAACTCAATTAATTCATAAATTAAAAACAATATTGCTACTTATTTTTGTGAGTTTATTTACTAGCGTAAAATTTAATTTTAACCGTGAAATTTTCAAGTTGTAAACCCAATATTGTTATCTGAATTTAGCATTTTAATTTTAAAAGTACTGGCCGTACAGCCCATACATAAATTGTGTCGAGTTATCTGACACAGTACAACTTGGTCATAACATTGAATAAATTGTTTGTTTTCGATACTTGGGTAACAAATCTACATGTCTCACCGGTTCTTTCTTATCAAATTTGGGCAGTTGATAAATTTTTTTTACATGGAATTAGTCATTTACTTCGAACATAAAGATGGTCATTAAATATATGTCTCCCCTTCAATACAGTATGCACGGTCAGCTATGATTATGGAGTAGGCTACTTGAATGGTTCCTTTGTGTGTGTGTGAGTTCTTAGATTGTTAACCCAATTAACTTGATATTATTGACATGGTCTCAAATAGAGCAACTATTGGCTTGTTATTTCATTGTGCCTGTCACTCGGTAACAGGTAATAATGTCCGCCTGTCAGTTCACAAGTTAACATAGATAATTCTCATAACTCTTTGACTAACCCCCTTTCCTTAAGAAATATAAAAAACTTGTCACTTTTGCTCTTCATCTTTGGCAGACGACTTACACCAGTTTCGTTAAAGGATGGTTATTAATTTCCTCCAGTTATTTCTCATATTAAAACTGATGAAAAACAGTAAAATTGCAAAGTCCAAAAATAACTTTATATTGCAACTGGGAATGTGTCAAGAAATACTAGATTCCTGTACTAAGAATGAATTTTATCCAATTTGTGTATCAAGATTCACATTCATGAAGACTTGTCAAGCAGTGATCCATTCTATTATGTTGGTACCAAACCAAATTAATTCTTTGAGGTTCTTAAGATTTAATACTAAGAATCATTAACCCTTTCATCATTGGCCTTTGGTCTTATGCTTTAGTATTTTTATTCCGATATGAATATGACACATAGCTTATATATCCTTTAAAAACATTTCATTGATGGCTCATATGATAGCTACTGCGCTTTCAATTCCACTGAGGATTCTAACTATAAAAGCAAACTTGATTTAATTAGAAAATAAATCATAATGATATAGCAATTCTAATCAAAAGCGGTTTCAGTTGGTTTTTTTAAACAGGAATCAGTTGTTGTTTATAGCTGAAGAAACCTTTCTTTTAACTTGCAGAGAGGATCAGCCATTTATATGCAGAACACAAGGCATGATGTGGCCATACTGTTAACCATTAAAATCATTTTCAGATCAAGTGTTACAAAAATATATAATAAGCTGAATATTAATATTCATGGTGTGACCTCGGTTGTATTTGTTCTGTTGTGTTTTCTTTATACTGTGGTACTCTTTAAATAATATTATAAGTCCGAACAAATACAGCATCTGAGGTCATACATTATACATTAAAGTGCAAGTAGAGTCCAAATATACAAAGTACATAATTGATATGTTTGTTCATTTGTAGGGAATTTTTGCTTTGGAGGCTTTTACCAGTTTTAACATCACACACTAGGTTTTTTCGGGTATAACATATAGTTTGATTTTATTTCAATAATTCGCTTGCGCGCGTGGTGTCTTTAACAGTGGGAGGAAACCGGAGGACCGAGAGAAAATGCATTAGGTTTGACAGGTGACCCTACTTCTTGTCAAGTACAACTAGGGATTACTTAGATTGTGTGCTAAATTTGAGAGAGATCTTCTTTGACATTTTACCTTTTAATTTACAATTCATACAATTTGTTTTAGTGATTTTCAAAGAAGATGTAAAAAATGCTTTATTGATTTTCAATGTTCTTCCATAATCACCTCCAGCGTTATATAATATGCTCCTTTGGAAATTGATAAGTCTATTGGTTGTCTACCTTATTGAAAGGAAAAACCCTATTGATTTTCAACCATGCTGCTTGTTCACACCTTAGAAACTTAAATTATTATCCAATCTTTTTGAAATTGTTATTAGTTGTTTAGCTCGTAACTGTTTGGATGACTTAACTACTAGAGAAGGCGTATGCTATGTGTTGACTGACAACCTATGCCCTGTAATTAGGTGAATCTATAGTTCTTGTGATAATGAGCTATAATTTAGCTTCCTGATTCAATACAATTTATAATCTCCCAGTATGTAAATTGGCCATGAAAAAGAGATCAGATATTGTTTAGCTGGTAACCGTTTGATGACTTAGTTTCTAGTGGGCGTATGCTTTGTTGACTGGCAACCTATGTCCTGTAATTAGGTGATTCTATAGTTATTGTGATTATGAGCTATAATTTATCTTCCTGATTGGAGAAATTGTATAATCCCCCAGTATGTAAATTAGCCATGAAATAGAGATTAAATATAATCCTGTAGGTAAAATATGTTCTTTACAGAATGAGTTTTTTGTTTAAAAAGACAGCAACATACTATACATCTTAGAAAGTATGAATTATGCTTGTGAATTAACTTCAGATATCATACATGTATCTAAAATTCTTGGTAATTATCAAAATCCATGGTCCCATTAAAATAGACGAGTCTTTGTTAGGCTGTGGGATATACTGCCAATGAAATAACCTTAAAGGTATAATTACAGTCAAAGTTGTACTAGAAAATTCATTGGTTTCAAGAAGAAACTGGTGGTATTGGTGGGTTAATGGTACCACAGGCCATATCTTTCACATACATTTCAAAATTTAGAAATATGGTCATATAGGACCGTAACTTCCTGGACTATGGCCTCTGATTGTATGAAAAATCAAGTTTTTAGCTTGTGGCTCCTCTTGGTCACAATTTTTATCCAATTTAAAAAATGTTTGAATATATCACTGTTACACCATAACGTTGGTTGAGTTCAAATTTCGTGAAAATCAAAACTGCCAAACAAAATGACTGTTCCCAGTACATGTTTTAAAGAACGTAACATAAAGGATATGGACCCTCTAGAGGTCACAATTTTTAGTTTTTTTTAATAACCATTTAAATATATCACCATTACATAATGATGAAGGTTAAGTTTCAATTTCGGTAAAATCGAAATGAAAGTTCATGACAGAATTGCCGCTCCTCGTACACAAATAGTGTAAATGTATGTAAAACGAAGGTTGTGGCCCCTCTAAAGGTCACATTATTTGGCTGATTTTGATGAAACTTAAATTCCTTTTGATATTCTCGCATTTCAGACCATAACTTTGGTTTACCTCCAAAAGATCTTGGTTCTTTCGATATTGGATTATAACTTCATGGATTATGGCCCCTGTTTGTACGAAAACTAATATTATTTTTTTAAGCTTGTTCTCTATCCATATCTTGCAAAATGTGGACGTATCTTGCATTGCAACCTCTGGTTGTTTACACTGCTGTACCAAGTCATCATGGACCAATAAACTAGCTTTAAGTGAATTATTATTGTTGGGTTTTTCATTCATACTTTTTCATATAAACATTTTTACCCAGCATTGGTTGTCGTAATTTTTATTAACCATTCACAATTTGACACATAAAACATTATTTAATCTAGCAAGGCTTGTTTTGATTTTCTTTTGAAGTAGGAAACAAAGAATTGCCATTCATACTTTTTTTTATATAAAAGTATTTACACAGTACAGTAATTGATTGATTGTTGTAATTTTTTATTAACCAATCTTAATTTGACACAGAAAACAAGGTGTGTGTTGATTTTCTGATTTTCCATTCGAATGGATACAAAGAATTGTTAGAGAAGATAAAAATAAAATAGATTTAAATATGCTAGTTTCAGCACAAATTTGGTCTGTGTTGATATACTACATGTATGTCAAATGAAAAATATTTATTTAGCTCTTTGTGAGTATATTGAAAAACATAAAACCACTTTATTCTTTTTGTGTGTATGATCAATGTTAATATCATCAAAGAATAAAGGATTTTTGTAATCTCATCTGTTTAAACTTTGATTTTCTTAGAGTAAAGAACATGACAATATACATGTAGTCACATATGTAGCTCCTGTTTACTAATGTAATTAGTCTTTTGTTTCTCTCTTTACTTAATCGATATAGGACAAATCAATTAACACCACTACTTGGTATCATAATATATATTACCAATACTTATAACTTATTTAGTAAGGAATTATTTGATCAAGCAATGTGATCGTTAAACTCAATCATTGAACAATTCTGACACCACTGCAGATAGTGACTTAAATGTTTTAACTTGTTATTAGAAGCTTGAAAACAACTATTAAATTAAGTTAAGTTACCGGTGTGCATGTATTGAAATAGAAGTTGTGTTAAAGAGTAATTTGAACAGGGGTGGGGAACATTTATTAATATTTAGCATTGTATATAGACATAAAATGTAATAATTTGACAAAAGAAAAGGAATGCTCACACATTTAATGTAAGTCACACATCCCTGAATTATATGTCTAGAAAGCATTAATAATGAGGGGATGTAAGATGTCAGTAGTCATACATGTAGTCATACTTGGTCAAATACAATCAATTTCGGACTAAATTTTCCCCATGAATAATGTTTACTCTAAAAACCTGTGTATTTGAGTGTATATTTTATACATCTATGTATTCAGAAATGCCACCCTTCAATAATTAATAACTATACATTAAGAGAAATAAAAAGTCCATAGACATGAACTTATCTCAGATCCATTTATATCTAATTATAACTATATTATAATATACCATTTATAAAACTATCCTGTATTTGCATTCACATGATTATATATGACATTGATTGTAAACATAGGTACATGTATAAAAATAACTCATTCAAGATTTTCAATCCCAAATTTCAATAGGCTTCCTTACAATCCTGCCAAGTTTTAAAAAACAACTCTTTCCCAGATTAATGTCCTCAATTATGTTCACTCGTAAATCGGAAGTTTTAAAATTCAATGGTGTTCATCCTCACGTCTTTAAGTTTGAAAAGAACATTATTATCAAGAACCTGTTCTACACTCTACAGTGTAGTGTAGCCCTATATAAAATTTTTTTTCGAGATATTTAATATATTGAGTTTCTTATATATCGGATATATTATTACACTGTACCACACCCAATCTATTAGTTCTACATAGGGTAGTTATACTACCATTCTACCTGGTCAGGTATAAAAACAACATAATCTTCAATTTACTTTCTATTTTTTTTTCCTTTCCTGTAATTAGTTAATTGAGAGAATATTAAATTGGATAAATTTTCTTTGGCAAAACTGAAACATTTGTCTGTATTTTTAAAATCAAAACATCTAAAAGAGATCTTACATGTATTTCTTAATGTCAGGCAATCTTTAATGTGCTTCTGATAATATACACAGAACCTCAATTTTTTTACCCATCCAAACAAACAACTCTTTTTAAAGCCCTTGGTCATGCATAAACTAGTCCATCCCTCTCTCTCTCTTTCTCTCTCTCTCTAACCAGAAAACCAGACTGGAAAATTCATTCTAATTAAAATATAGATCTATATTTTTCGTTTCGTTTTTTATACTTTCGATGGCGGACTCTACATGTTTATCTAACAAGTTATAGTGGGAATTCACTTCTATGAGGTCAGGTACCAAGCAAGCGACATTTGACCCGATAACCTCAGCCGATTAACCAATTAGCGACCACCATGTATTATTTATTTACTTTTGCTTTGTTTTGATTTCTATTGCCAATAATGTCTAACCACAGTTCCGTGCAAAAAAGGTCAAACACTCGATTCGACAGATCATTTGATTGGCTTGCCCCTCATTTCAAGCAGAACACAAGTTAAATAACAACGCATCCAGATCCAAGTGTAGTAAAGACAAGTAAAATCGAAAATCTGTACTCTAAAAACAAAACGAAATTAGATCTGTGTTTTAATCCAATTGGTAGCTATTTAGATATTAAGACCCTGAAGAACAGAAAATCTTATTGGTGTGGCCTTGAACTCCATTTCTTTCATTTCCAAAGATGTGTCAGTTTATTGTTTCATAGAACTCAAAATTCTCTGAGATAGGGTGGGTGGTGGGGAAGGGTTGGTAGGCAGAATAATTAATGATCGCAACCTGTCAAACTGACAAACAACTTTTGTTGATACATGGTGAAAACATGCACATATTCTATTTCATTGGTTGAGATAAATAGGATCAGAGGTAGGAAATCTTCAACGATTAAATGTAGCCGACATTATGGTCTATTTCACACTTTAGCTGGAAAATGAATACTGACTGATGACCCTTGCTGATTTCTACTTTAAAACCAGTCAATATGGTTTCTACTGTCAGTTTATTATTGTTGGAAGTGAACAAGTGTCTAGTGGTTTATTCAAATCAGTAATTCTCTACTGGAGAACACTTGATTGTATTAAAGTTAGTTTATCATTCTCTTAATTATCCACATGTCCTTCACAGACTGTCTGTAGCAGGCTTTTGGCTTGTTTTAAACCAGAGTTGAGATGATACAGCAATCTCTAATATGTATTAAACTGTTTGTACATGTAGGTGTACATTGTACTAAAGGTTTATAAAATAATTTCTCAACTACTTATTTCGTGTACATGTAGCATTAAAGATAATTGAAAATCCATCAGTGACACATGTTTACCAAAGATGTTTTTATAATTGGACCTATCTTTTGAGGACTGTGGGCTGAATTGGACATTTGATGTAGATGTGGTGGGAAACAATAGGATGTTTTCTGATGCCAAAACTTTCTTTTCTTTTAAAAACGGTTAATAAACATCAAAGAAGTTGTAGATGTGTCAACAGTTAGATTTCTAAAGATTTTTATTTCCTTGTTGGCATTGTTCAGTAAGTCATCAGAAGGAATAAGAAGAGTCAAATATCAATTTTACACAGTGTTAATGCTCCTGTCACAATATCATGGTGTTACAAAGATAGAGTTATTACTTCTGTGACATCCTTGCTGTCTCCCTCCATAAGTCTTAGGGATATTTTCCTAGCATCGATTCAGCACTCCCCTGTCCCTTGCCACTCGGTTCAAGTGTCTCAAAACAGAACTAAAAGACACACGCTCCTGGTCATTGTGAAAAAAGTACCTTAATATTACAATTAAAAAATTCTTTTTATATTACAGTTTATTTTAAAGCAACCTAATTCACAGCATACAGGTACAAATGAGTTATCCCCACGGAATGAACAAATGAATAAATGCGTTGTCCCCACTGAATGAACAAAATGAATAAATTGATGTTGGGATTATATTGGTATATTTTATCTTTAAGCCTTCTGGTTCCTGTAATAGAGCTGGGGATGAATCTGAATAAACACTTATTAGCTCAAACTGCCATGCTTCATGAATGGAAATTTAACTGCTAGCTCTGTATTTGCTGTTCTTTGTCTTGTACAAGACGTTTTTGAGATTGAAGCCTATTATTTAGATTTTAACTTGGATAGCATTAACTATAGGTTAACTTAACAGTATTGGGCATAAGGGGTCATGTACGAACACTTTTAGCCTGTGGGTAAACATGTTATTTGATAGAATTAAATCATTACTTGCGTCACTTGGACTTCTTTTTTCACCAATTCTTATAATTACAGTCTATTATTTAACCTGTTATCAGTAGCAGAGGTGCTCTTTTTTTATTCCTATAAAGACCTAGGAGTAATATGTGCAGCCCAGAATATCTAAATTTGATTATATCAGTTTAATTTTATATCCTCCTGCTGCTTGCATTAAGTACACTATATTTTAAACAATATGCAGAACTGTTTGGGTAATGTATTTGTATTAATTACAGTTGTCTGGCACTAGAATTTGATCGCCAGTATTAAATGGCATCTAACATATATTTTCCATATAAGGTCAACAAAGCCCTGTGGTCATGTCGAAGATGTAGGTGGAGGGCGGAAATAACTTAAAATGTAAAGCAAAAAAAACAAACAGATTATAACACTGTAACCAAGGTATTGTTTAATCTTGTGTTTTTAGCACTAATTTCTTTCTCATTCGTTTAATTTTAAATGTTTGTTTAAAAATTCGTAAAAATCTTTTAAAATCACCCAAAATTTGTCTTAGTGTCTAGTTTAAGGCAGACTGATCAATATTGATAATTAGTGTCCAATTTACAAGTGTTTAATTTCGTGACCACTCTTCAAAAATTAATCATTAAACATGTACATCATTAATCAATTGGGTTGCTTTTTTTTTTAACAGTGTTTGCGAAATTTTAAAAACACTTGTATATTGGACACTCATTATCGAAATTGAATAGTCAGCTTTAAACTGGACAGAAGTACAAATTAAACGATTTATGGTGGTTTTAGATAGTTTTTACGAATTTGTAAAAGATTGGATATTAAAAAAATGTAAAAGAAATTAGTGCTAGATACTAGATACACAAAATGCCACATTACAGTAATAATAAAATAAAACCAAGTACAAGCAATTCAAACCATTAGACAAAATTCGAAGTCCTAAAAAAAAAACGTACAGGCAAAATAATGTAATCAACATATGGACTGTTCACCGTGTACAAAATACACGACAAACAGTGGTTACAGGTGTCCGGAAGAGTAAACTTACCCTTATAATACATAAAGCAATCACATATAGACTATGACTTAAGAATCAATTGGAAAAATACAAAGAAAATTATAATTGTCATCCAATACAATATAACAATACCTTTTTGTAGGTTTCAAGCCTCGAAGTACATTCAAGGGAAACTTTTATGAATTTTGAAATACATGTAGTTGTTGTTATGTATCAGCAAGAGCGCTGTTTTATGATTACAAGGAGTAGGGTAGCCTGTCCAACCTCTTGGGTTTTCTCCCGGTAATCAACAAAACAAAAAACATTTTATTCATCCCTAGAAACAATTGAAAACACTTTTATGTCTCCCTAGAAACATTTAACATTTAAAATGTTAAAGTACTGTCTTCTTAATTATGTATCTTTCTCTTGCACAAATATTGAGTGCTCAGTTACACAGTAAATGTTCTTCTTCTCAAATGGAAGCCCAACATTATAATACTAGACACTTATCTTGAGTGATATGTGAAAATATTTATGCAATTGTTAGATAGGTTAGCGAAGGTTATCGATATCAGTAGTTAGCTGTGAGGAAGTTTTCGCCCTGCAGTTTTACTAATTACAGTATTTGTCTTGAGGCTAATTACGATCACTGCTATTTTTCTGTCATGTTATTGAAAAACTGCATACATAAAGGACTAGCATATTTATATTAGAATAAATAATACTTCAACATATATACATAAAATAAAACCATGTACAAACAATTCAAACCATTAGACAAAATCGAAGTCCTAAAAAAACGGTATAGGCAAAATAGTGTAATCAGCATATGGACTGTTCACAATGTACAAAATACACGACAAACAGTGTCAACAGGTGTCCAGAAGATTAAGCTTAACCTGCCTGGCGCGCAACACGCGCCAAAGCTGGATCGAAGCGAAATCTCTGTAAAATAGCGTAATACTTTGTTAGAAATTCTATGGCTTCATTAGGTCGGCAGGGTTGTGCAGAAATGCAGGACATTAAATTATTTTCTTTCCTTTGTTATTTTAAATGAGTTGGCTTAATTAATAATTAGTAGAATGAATTGAAATGGTAATCAAAGTAGTAGTTTTCTGCACTAAGGGGGCTAAGGAAGACTGACAGGATGCAATGATGGAAATTTTTCAATCCATTTCAGTTTATTGAATAAAATAGGCCTATTGTTTAAACTAATGATGAAAATTTTGCCAGGATAGTCGCACAACGTCCTACTCTTGTTTATAATTCAAACCATCACAGGTTATTTTATGTGCATTCCAACATGTACACAGGATGGTGGTTTTTTGACCCATCCAATTGACTAGACACTGTTCATTTCCAGGACTTCTGATAGACACCACCTACAAGGAGAATGAACTCAGGACATCCTGGCTAGTGACTACTGAGCCAGACAGCATAAAATATATTTGGAAAGAGTTGTGGTATTTAGACATGAATTAATCATGTAGATGACATTTATTTTAACATTTGTCCATGGACATAACCTCATCTCTCCTATAGCCATCATGCCCGCATCTGCATATTATTCATCTCATAAATTGTTCAGATTATAACAAATTGTATTGACATTTAAATTGGTTATTTTGTAACTTGTCAGTAATTTCGATACACAAGTTATATATATTTGGTGACTTTATCAGATGGTGTCATTTCTGACAGACTGAGTACACAAACCACTATGATCAAACAAGGATTATTATGGTATGGCGAAATGTCCTCCCAAATCATTAAAATCCCATAGTACCAGGATAACGAATATTTGCCCCTGTTATAGTAGTAAAGATTATCAAGACGCTATTGAATAGTGAAACTGCTTAACTTAAATGAGTTACATAACCCCATTAAGCAAATGTAACGATCTCTACAGAACAAACTAGGCTTATTTCTTTACGTTCTGAAATTTGAATTGTTTACTTAAACCCACTTTTATTAACAGCATGCTTGTGATAATTATTAAATTATTACTTATATTATGCTCCTTATTCTTAAGAAGGAGGAGGTGGAGTGGGGGGGGGGGTAAAATAGTCTAACATGTAAAATGTAACTGTTAATTGTAGAATCTATATAAATAGCTTTATTAACCTTAAAAGAAATACATGTATATGTACATTTTCAAAGAATGATAATTGAAAAAATTGTCACCAAATTTAAATTTTGTTTCCAGTGTATCGATAAATATCAGATGTTGAGGACAACGAGCATGATATTTCCCTTTTGACTTAGGGCCATTATTGGTTCTTCATAATACTTTCTCTTAAAAGGCCTTTATATAAGAGAGTAAAAACAGGCTTTCCATTATAACATTTAGCGCTAGGTGAAATTCAAGAGCTGCTGCTTCTTTGGTATTTTTTTCAAATGAAGAAAGCGTGTAGTGATCGGATGGCTATATATGTATATATATATACTGTAATAGCTTTCTTCAAAGAATGGCTTAATTGATTGATGAAGACAGCCAGCTTGACATATTGATTTTCTGATTGATTAGTACTGATTTGCAGAGTCTGGCCATGTTAAATAAGACCTGTCTATATTGCATGAACATCAATAACGGTTATAATGAAATTTATTGAGATGTGTTATTAAGAGCAGTGGTTATGAGAGATACAATATGATGACTAGATGATTTATGCATTCTCTAATTATCTATTCATTTGTTTAACCCACAAACTTGTTTTTAATGACCAGGAAATATAATATTATAATATTCCAAACCTAAAGACATTTTCCTTTATGCTGGTGTCACACTGTCCCAAAATTGACACCACATGGCCATACAAATATAGAATTTTGAGTTTCGTGCAAAGACGGCCAAAAGATGACACAGTCGAAGCAATTGTGATGCCTACAGAAGGTCACACATGAAGGTAATACGAAGATGTGAATTTAGTATAGTAGTTTAAACTTGCAGGCCTCACGAAGACCACACAGGGGCTCTGTAGAGTTGTCCAGGACTGACTCAGGAAATTGATAGCAGATAGACACACAATAAAGTAATATGGTATGACTACTGTACCTGTGACGTTTCTCAGGTTCCAGCAGCAATTCCGTGAGTGCTGGCAAAATATTTGGCATGCCAAAAATTTAGCAAAAGACCTTGCGAAGTTTCATCTCGAGAGCATTGTGAGGGCTTCACGTAATCATGTTGCCTTCCTAAGACAATTGAGCAGATTCTTGTGTACTTCGTATTGTTGTTGCAAGTAAATTCATTCATAAAACTGAAATTTGTTTGGAGGGGGGTGGGTGGAGGGAGCTTGGATATGGTTGGCCACGGGGCCAATAGTGCTTGTCTAACATGACTGAACATAACAATAAATGGATAACAATTTTATTTTTTTTCTTTGATTTATTAATGGAAATAATTTATCTTGTAATAATCAATATAGTATAATAATAGTTGTACCATTTCTATTATACTGCTTTTAAATAAATTACATGAAACATTCTAGAAACTGACGAAACACATATCGATCATCCATGTTCATGAGTTATCTTATGGAGCTATTTGCCCCCATATGCCCCAATACTTTCCATATATATATGTTCCCTCAATTCTTTTTAGCGCTACGCCACTTCCCGTACACTCTATGATTCAAGTGATTGAATTCTCTCAATGCTATACAGTTTGACAATTTATAAATGGCTATTATTTAAAGCAAATATTTCACATTTCTAAGAAAGTCAAAACATAAATTATTTCTATGTCTTTTGCTCAATAGGTTATCCACTCACTATTATACGACCATGGGCATTATTTCCCTTCCGTAAAAATCATTGACACAGGAAATAATAACACAATTACCCCCCTTGTTTTCCTATTGTCCCCATGAATTATAAATAGCCATCTTCAAACATTGGAATTTGGAGTTGAAAATGATATTTTTGCCAATTTCTCAGCTGACAATTTAATAGTGAATTATAGGATTAATACCATTATTCTTTTACAAAATAGGACTGTTTATGGATACCTTCTATTTTAAGGCTTTATTTAATCAATTTTAAAAATATAACTTAGAAATATGAAATAGTAGCTTTAAATCTGAAAAGTAAATGTTTCTTCAAAACATCCATAAAGATTGTTTTAATACCAAAAATAGTGCCTTCCTCTATTGATTGTTTCATATAGTCGATTGTGAAGCAGTCTCTTTCTTATCATTGAGAGAGTGAGAGAGATGACTTGGATGTCCTTGAATGACATTGTCAAAGGAGAGAGTGTTTTCTATTTATCTGATTTTTTTTTACACCAGGAAAATATATAAAGCTCTAATTTTGCTCAATGAGTTTGGTTTCTCAAGTTATATCAATGAATTTACACGTTTTGATCAGATGTATATTCCGTTTGTATTATCTCAACGAAACTAAAATGTTAATGCGATACTAATCACTGTAAGCCCAACTGTAACTACAAAAATCAATTTCTTCCACAAAAGTTTTTATTTTTAGAAAGTTAATTAAAAAAGAATCCATCGAATTAATGGATGAATTCAACATCAGTAACAGAGTACTGCTGTATTCATCTGCAGCAGTAATGCCTCATTTAATATTTATATTATTGAAATAAAGAGTCATAGATTTCGAATTGTTCATTCAACCCCTAATCCTTAATCTATTTAAAATCATATCAACCATATGGATAACTCTGATTTATAGGTTTGTTGGCAATAGGTTTATCTAAAGATCTAATCTACATCTTAATGAATATTCAGTTTAGAAAGAACAAGCAGGTCGGAGTCACCAAATTTATGACAGAACAGAAAATATGACACATTTCTACAATTACTTAAAGAGACATTGTCATTTCACCAAGAAAATAAATGTAATTAATATTCAAATTAACCAATCAAATATTCATCTTAATGATGTTTTGGTAGATTTGCATGCAATCTAATTTTCACATCGCAGAGGTATACTCAAATCACGTCAAATTGTAATTGTCATTTTTACTGACAGGCCAAGTTCTGACACCAGCTAATTTCTTTATAACAAAAGCGTGAAATTTTCCCTCAATCAAACTTTTATTGACTATTTTAGTTTAACAATAATTATGCCGTTCTGCAGAAAAGTAGGACCTTAAACCTCATTTCATATTGCTGTTTCCACTGTAAAAGTTTGGTGGAACCCGTCTTTGACACAGAATTTACCTGCTTTCACTGTTGAATGACTTGACGTGTGTACTGAAATATCTTTCCAGAACCAAAAAAAGCCTAATACAGCTAGGCATCTAGTAAATCATCAATTCATGAGATAAACGGGACTAATAGTTATCAAGTAATACAAAAAGTGTACATACGGAACAAGACGTACGGCAGGTCACACCATTTCTGCTGACAATTTTAAAGGGAGTTTGGACTTAATTCTGAGTAATTCTGATCCCAATTTTATGGCCCAAAGGCTAACAGTTCTGCAATCCTTCCAGTATAAACATTCAGAGCTGGCTTGAAGCTAGCTACCTGAAAGCTGGCGTTTGTCCTGAGTAGAAACAATACTTGTAATATTGACAAATTTATGAGTAGATAATTGTGATTGTGAAGGTCCACTCTTGTTATTGAAGCCAGCACAATTTATTTATTATGCATCAACTGACCTGGGGCAATGTTTGCATTCATTCTTAAATGTAAATCTTTAAACTACGTACTTGTAGCACAGAGAAGGAATTCACAACATAAATAAGAAAACAAACAAAAGATTAAAGAATGCTTTTAATTCTTTTGAAAGCAGTGTCTTAAAACAGTGGTTCATTTATTTCCCTATGTTTTAGACATAGTACAAGAGTATAAGTAAAGAACAATTTATTTTCCCATGTATAAGATTTATAAGTGTCTAAAACTGCTTTTGAACCCATATTTTTTGAAATCATGAATATCTAACTTGCAAAACTTGATGTAAAAGTTGCATTCTGAAGGTCAAATTTATTGTTCACAATTTAAAAGATAGGCCCTCTTTAAAACAGTTAATGTATTGTTTGAAAATGCTCAAGTGTATAGTCAGCTTTATTTTCCAAACATATGACGTGAATCAAATGCAGCATTAAGATACAACATAAATCAACTGCACCATTAAAATACAACATAAATCAAATGTGGCATTAAAATGCAGCATTTAAATATGTCATCATTCAAATATGACATGACTCAAATGCAGCATTCAAATATGACATGAATCATATGCAGCAATACAGCAGCATTTAAATATGACATGAATCAAATGCAACATCAAAATATGACATAATTAGAAATGACATGAATCAAATGCAGCATTAACAAAATAGTTAGCTAATAAAGAACTAAATAGATATTGTATAGAACTCATCCAGCATATCTGATCTTTTATACAAAAGTCCTTAAGATCAGATATGCCTGAATTGTTCATTTGGTCACAAAAAAAACCATATCAAAGTTATCTTCCTATTTATGTTCAGATTTATGAACTTTTAGGAATGCAATTGATGCAGTTGTTTAAACCTTAGAGGGATTGTTCATTATTGGGGTATAAGCAATGCAAAATATTGGATCATAATTGTTTTTATACGCCCAAATGCAAATGTGGTCATATATTGCTGTCAGTTGACTCTCAAACTACAGAAATTATCATTCAATCTGTATGAAATTTATTTGCATCCGTTAATTATGTCTAGAGTTATGCCCCTTGTTTCACTTTGTCGAACGCTGTGAATGCTCTAATGACAAAAGTTATCATCCAATCTGTATTAAATTATGCATAATTTAAATAAGTGAAACAAAGAAACCTATTGAATTTCCGTTAATTAGTTCACTTTGTTGAACCTTGTGATTGCTCTAACAACAAAAGTTATCATCCGATCTGCATGAAGTTTATTTGCATAATCTAAATTAGTAAGACGAAAGATTCTATAAAATTTTAACAATTTCTGTAAATTACTGCCAGAGTTAAGATCCTTGTTTTAGTTTGTAGAACCTTTGAACCCTCAAACGATGGAATTTATAAACTTATATGTATGAAATGGTCTTGTAAATATCCCAAATTACCTCCAAATGAATAATTAAGTGACAAATCTTATTGACCGATCAGTTGAGTAAGCTGCTGTGGGTGTATGTTTCGTTACATTTCTTTGATTTATGGATGCATTGACACATTTTTTGTGATTGTATATGAATATATAATAACAAACCTACTGAAATTCTAATTTTATTCTTTGCCACCGTGGGATTAGTTCATATTGATTTTATATCTACCGGTAGCATAAAGTTTGCTGAAGCTGGGCATGTTATTTAGAGGGCCTGGCTAGCCTGTGTGCAAGATCTATATATGTACTGTTTACTATTGTTTTTTAAGTGAAAATATATATATAAGAAGTACAATTTCTACTACACTGTCTCATCTTTACAAATCTCTAATATAACGCTGATCCTACATTTACAGAAATATTAATTAACAATTAGCTAGATACTCAGAATCCACAACATATTAAACAAAATAATGTTATGGATCAATCAGGAAAATGGTACACATGATGTTTGGAATGTTTTGAGTCAAGATCCTGCTTTTGACGTATTTGATGTTTATTGATCATGATGACATCATTGATGTGTCTCATTTTTCTGAAAATTACAGAAATAAGACATTGATGAAACATTAACAATTGAAACTACTTAGTGAAAATAGGCCTTATGAGATAAATGCTTTATGTAAGCATACCTTTAATAGCATACATGGATAATGAAACAACAGGCAGGTGCGTACCCCAAATATCTATGACCAGCTTGAACTCCCCAATAAATTACTGTGATTGTCTATGATATCAATTTCTCATAAATGGATGATTTTATATAATAAAATAGATCTTATCTTATGCAAGTTTCACTAAAATATTCATTAAACCGAATATATTAATATTCTGAAACAGACCAACCTTTTTGTTGCAACATAATTTAATATAATTAAATCTCACATGAACATTTTGAACAAATTTGTGTTAACACATGTGTAAACTTCAAGCCAATAAAATATCTATATGATGACATCCAGATAATAAGATGATAACTGCTGGTAAACAGTATAGATGAGAAAGTACAACTATTGGGCTATATATACCTAATATTTACCTATTATTAGAAACATGTGAAAGAAGAGTGTTTACAAGGAATCTAAATACAACTCTCCTACAATTCTTATACAAATGTAGCAAGTGTTTTATATCATACCTACATAAAGCAAGTATTCCCACACCAAATTACACTCACCTGAATAAATCAAGCACTCAGGCAAATTACTCAAATATATTTCTTTTCAAATGTAGACTAATGCATTTCTAGTTTCTCATATAAAACTATGAGAAATATGTAGCCTAATAACTTATACTACTGAAGGAGATAAACCTCTTTGATTTAGGTCAAAATATAGTATTGAATTGGGCTCATCAGAAGTGTTATTCTGAAAGTGAAGATTTTTGTTATAAGAGTCAAGCAATTGTCAGCTTTTTCGCTGATTTTAGATCTATTTCAGGCTTACTGTGTGGACAGTAGGACAAAATACCAGTTATATTGCAACACTGGCTTTATTTATAGACATAAAACTTTAATCAAAGACAGATTGTCATATCATAAAACTAAATCAACATATGAAATGGACAATATTAGTTTTGACCACTATTAGCTGTTTAGGGTTTCTGCATGCCTATATATCTAGGTCATGCATAATGCATACATGTCTCTGTCATATTATAAGACTGAAATTGTTTATAAGTGAGCATTAAACACCTTCTTTAATGATTTGATATTCTATTGTTTCAGGGTTGTACTATGGGAATTCCTGTGTCCTTACGGGTGGATGCCAAAGGCCACATCCTTTTCTGGAAAGATCAGAATAAGGTAAGGATCGAACAATATAATATGCTTTCAGCCAAAGGCTTTAAGGTTTATTCACCAGTAGGAGACGACGGCTTTTCTGTACAAGAAGAGTTGATTTAATAAGACCGCATTAGAAAGATTTGTTCCCAGTTTAGATATAGTATTCCCTTCTGGTATTAAAAACATGACAGGATGTCATACTACTGCAAATAGAACTATTAATATAGCAATATGATGCTTTTTTTCCCCAGCTACTCTTTAAATAACAGGAATATATATTTTTTACTCCAATCATTCTCTATTTTCTTTCAGGAAATGGACTCTTTGGACATTTCCCTAATTCGAGATGCAAGAACCGGAAAGTATGCCAAAATTCCCAAGGTAAATTGATTATAGGATTTGTATTTTATTTCCAGATGATGTACTTTTTGAAGGGACATGGCCAGATAAAATGATTTTGGAAATTGTGTTTTTATATTATGTTTTTTTACAGTAATGCACACATTAATGTCCCATTTCAGCATTAAAATGACTAGACCTCTTTTTGGGGGGTAAAAATATGGTCATTTAAGAAAATTTGATGAGTTATGTTTCTTGTGTAGTGGATATCTGTCTAGTTGACATTTTAAACCAAAAAAACAATACTTGATATCTTAAAACAAATTTTAATCATTCAAAAGTTTATCCCACCACTTATTAAATTAACACATCGAAGCTACCTAATTCTCAACACTTTATTTTGAGGCTTCCCACCATTAAGATTTCACACATACATGTAGTATAAGTGTGTCACCTTGCTCACCATGTTTTTGCTCATTCCGTATGTTGGCAGCACATTAAAGATCCCCTAACAGTTTAAAATCAAGTTAATAAGAGTAGACTGTAGGACTATGGCAGGTAAATATTTCACTAATAGCACATGACATGGCATGTATCCATTCTACCAAGTTGTTATGATTTGGTTTCTTTGAAGCTCACATTTCTAAAAATGCTGAAAATAATTTTTGATGGGAAACTTTTTTTAAATTGGGCATATACTGTCATATTGATCTATGGCATAGAATTTTGTCAGTAAATCTGTACAGTATGTTATTGAGGTTCCGATGTTTTAGTCATAAGATATGCATGTATTATTATTATATGGGCTATTTAGTCAGCTGTATCTTAAAATGATCTAGATGTTTAATTAGTTAAAGAAGTGAAACAGGGATATTTTTTTTGTATGATTGTAAGTTGAGTGGCTAGCATTGTGTTTTTTTATATTAAATCTAACAATGTTATCTATTGAGGATATTTTTAACACAGTTTTGTCTGATGTCAATGACACTCACCACTCAGTTGGCTTGAGGTTATTATCTTGATCTTCTCTATTAGACTTTATTCATTGGTTGGATTTTTTTCTTATGATAGGAATTAGAAACCTAGCAGAATAATACCATTGTTTGGTTTTAGTGAATACAGTGTCTATTCAGATTTTATATAAGCTTGTTTACATTACCATTTTTAAGCCTACCAGGAACAGTTTAATTATTAGTACTATAGTGTAAACGGGTCAAATGTAAGCATGCTGTTCTGGACTAGCTAAATGAGGTGGTCACCTGACCGTTCTGACTACAGGGCATATGGTAAATAGTATCCCTTCTCAGAATGGTGTGGTAAACAGTATTCCTTCTCAGAATGGATTTTTGCTTATTCTTCAGTATTTAGTTGGACCCTTTTCCTCAGCGAAAGTGTCGTACGAGCAGTATGAATATGAGCTATTTATAAATGATATGACTACTCTTTTCTTGTTTGGGGGTGGCGTAGATTGGTCTAGGGTTTAATGTGTGTGCAGGATATCGTTAGGTCTGTCAATGAGCCAAGTGACATTGTTTTGATGCCCCACTTGTACTTAACAAGGATTATAGTCACATGTCCAACCATGTGGGTTTTCTCTGGGTCCTCCGGGTTTCCCCCCACGTAAGCAAATCATTGAAATGAAATTGAACCATTATGTTAGTCCCGAAATGAGCTAGTTTGTTAAATCCCATTTCTCGCTCTGCCTTTCATTTGGTCTTTATTTTATTTCAATGAGACATTTATTTCAATTACATTAAGAAAACAAAAAAAAGTGCACCAAACAAATGTAATCCAATCGCTTGCATTTTTTTTCATCCGGATAACATGCTTTGGGGACTGCAATTAACTTCTCTGTGCTAGGAACAGTTCCGAGACAAATTAGTGTACAACAATGTAAACAGTGTTTTTTTCTGGAGATTTTATCGCTGCCAGTTGTAAAGGCAGCTAATCAATATAGGTATATGCATATAAATGGATTGTGTAAAAATAACCTAAAAAGATGATTTTCTATGACATTGATAATTGTCGAGTCAACTTTATTTTCTGGATTGAAGTTAATTAAAATAATTAAGACAACGTATGGTATTGAATGTTTGTGTTCATATTGATTATAGCCAAGACTATTCCATCAAAGACCAGATCATTGATTATCAATTATTTTCACTTGTCTAATGACTGCTGTGGTGTTAGGGGAGGTAATTTACACCAAGTTGATCGCATCCTTTTTAATTAGAACCTTTGTCTTTTTTAACTAAAAATAAATTCTTCACCAGACCATTTCCATGATAGGTTTCTAAAGTGTTTGATTTGAATTTGGATATGGGAGCATCTATTTTTAAAACCTGAATTAAAAAACTTATAATCGATTACAAAAACCTTATCTGCAATACTACTGGAATTAATGCATAATTAAAGATATAAAAAGACTGAAAAAGCCATTGTCGAATGTATATCTAGGTTTAAATAATAGGTAAAAATAAATGCATCAAATGGGGTAAAAGTTCCTGGCAAAAACTGTATGGAAGTTCTTCTGGTATCACTATTTTTTTTTTAAAAACTCAAAAAATGTGAATATTGGTTTGCTCACAATTTGTTACATGTATACATGTAAGCCTATCTATTGATTTCTTGGAATAGTTTTAGTATCAAAATCTTATTCCTTTTGTAAATTGTAATTGCTTTTTGTTTTAGACATAAAGACCATCATGTAATGATTTTGTGTCAATTTTTCCTGAGACAGATTAATTTATTTTCCTTTCTGAAAGTTGGATTAGTGTTTATGATGATTTAGGTGTGTAAGCTTATATAGTTGATTAGTTTGGATTTTGAGTTTTGTTTATATCGTTGATTAGTTTGAGTTTTGTTTATATCGTTGATTAGTTTGAGTTTTGTTTATATCGTTCATTGTTTTGAGTTTTGTTTATATCGTTCATTATTCAGAAATTTATTTGATCTTAATATATAAATGTTCTTCGAATTAAAAATTAAAATTTAGGATTTTGGTAGGAATTGTTCTCGTTCGTGAAATTGGTTTAAGTTAGCTGTTGATAAACAATTTTTGTTAGGCAGATTAACAACATTTACTCTTTAGATCCAAAGTGATTACAGATTGAAATATGGAACTGGCTTGTTAATTCCCACTTTGTAGTTTCATTGAAAATATTACGAAAATAGCGTTTGTTCCTTTTAGAAAAACTTGAAATAAAAGGTTTTTCAATAGGATTCTTGATTCTATTTTAGGGTTTTGAAGAGCTTCACCCACATGTGAATATATTTAGATTTCGCGATTTATATTCTCAATATTTGATTGATATAATAAATAGCCGCCAGTACAATTCACTTGAATTTTCATGGATGTTAATTCATTGATCATTTCAAGACTAGATAGATAGCATATGAGATAAGTAGGAAGGTTTTTATACGGCCACATTGAAATGTGGTCGTATATTGGCGTCGGCCGGTCTGTACGTCCGTACGTACGTCTGTCCGTCGTCAACAATTTCTTGTGAACACTCTACAGACTACATTTATCACCTGATTGTTGTGAAATTGATATATATTGTTTACATGAGTGAGATGAAGAAGCCTATTGATTTCCGATGATAGCTGTCAGAGTTATGGCCCTTGATCACTTCAAAAAATCTTGTGGACGCTCTAGAGGCTAAAGTTAATAACCGATTGACTTTAAATTTATACACAGTGTTTAAAGTCATAAAATGAAGAAGCCTACTGATTTTCAGCAATTTCCGATAATTACTGTCTGAGTTATGGCCCTTGATCACTTAAAAAAAATTTGTGGACGCTCTACAGGCCAAAGTTAAAATCCGATTGACTTTAAATTTATACACGGTGTTTAAGGTCATGAGACAGAGAAGCCAATTGATTTTCAGCGATTTCCGATAATAACTGTCAGAGTTATGGCCCTTGATCACTTCAAAAACTATTGTGGACGCTCTAGAGGCTAAAGTTAATAACCGATTGACTTTAAATTTATACACAGTGTTTAAGGTCATAAAATGAAGAAGCATATTGATTTTCAACAATTTCCGATAATTACTGTCTGGAGTTATGGCCCTTGATCACTTCAAAAAATCTTGTGGACGCTCTAGAGGCTAAAGTTAATAACCGATTGACTTTAAATTTATACACAGTGTTTAAGGTCATAAAATGAAGAAGCATATTGATTTTCAGCGATTTCCAATAAAAACTGTCAGAGTTATAGCCCTTGATCACTTCAAAAAATCTTGTGGACGCTCTAGAGGCTAAAGTTAATAACCGATTGACTTTAAATTTATACACAGTGTTGAAGGTCATGATACGAACAAGTAAATTGAGTTTCAATGAATTTAGATAGCTTGAACAGCATGAAGGAGAACTTTATCAAAGCCAAACAAATTTGAATGATTTTCTGATAATTACATAATAAGTTGTTACTTTTAATCAGATTTTAGTGTATTATAAATGTTTCATAACCGAAAAAAAGTAAAATATGTGACAACTGTCAGAGTTTTGGCCCTTGATCACTTCAAAAAATCTTATGTAACCTCTAGAGGCTAAATTTTATAACCGATTGACTTTGAATTTATTCACAGTGTTTAAAGTCATGAGACAAAGAAGCCTATTGATTTTCAGCGTTTCTGATAATTACTGACTGAGTTATGGCCCTTGATCACTTTCAAAATTTTGTGGACGCTCTAGAGGCTAAAGTTAATATCCGATTGACTTTAAATTTCTACACAGTGGTGAAGGTCATGAGACGAACAAGTAAATTGAGTTTCAATGAAATTAGATAGCTTGAACAGCATGGAGGAGAACTTTATCAAAGCCAAACAAATTCGAATGATTTTCTGATAATTACATAATAAGTTGTTACTTTTAATCAGATTTTAGTGTATTATAAATGTTTCATAACCGAAAAAAGTAAAATATGCGACAACTCTTGTTGACTGCCTGGACGATTTAGCTGCTGTGGGTGTATGTTTCGTTGCCTGGCAACCTATCTTTTATCATGTTTTCTTTGTAGCTAAATCTTGTTAATCTCTACAAAATCTATATCTATAGAAACTGGTAATGCAGACTATATTTTGAATAGTCTCTGAAAATTTGTAGTCATTTCTGTCTATAATTTCAATAAAGATGCTGGGTAGGAATACCTTTAAGAGACAAATTAGAATGGATAAATGGACTTCTCTTTGAAATTTGGTGGGAATAAGCTCCATAACTTTTGATGTTGCCTTTTGTTTTACAGCGGTTTCAAACAACTGTGGAATTTTCGATCCCTTCATGTACAGCATATTTTCTATGCATTAGCCCAAGCTAATCATCTTGAGTCACACATGGCAGTTGCTGTCACCTGTCATCAAATTGCCATCCACACTGCCATTCACAGCCATTCTTGGAATATTGCAAGTCCAATATTCCCGATAGTTAGTGTAGGAGCATTGCAAGCAATAAACAAGTGATCGAGTGAATGGAGGTTGACTTGCATAAATGATAACATTAAAAACACTGGGACTAGATAGCGTTGTGTTCACACGTACTATAAGCCAAACCACATTAACAGTTTTGTCCTCGTCTGGAACATAACTTAATGTGCATGCCAAAAGCAAGCTGAAGTCCGTGATTTTAGGTTGAGCCATTCCGACGACCAAGATAAGAGAGCGTTTACGAAAAGCCTTCTTGAAGACAGGTAGCTATAGAGAGTGGGTGTTTTTAAACTGGTTTATTTGCCTCATATTTATGTCCAGGCGTGCAAGTTGAACAGGGTTAACGACCCCCAGTTTTTTAGTGAAAGGGCATTATATGTAGAAATATAAACAATAAACAAATAGATTGGTGTTCTTGAGTAAGACAGTGGCTCACTAATTAGGCGGTCCTGTGCTGCTCCCGGTGTTAGACGAGAAAGTTCCTCAATATTTTCTTCAGAGGTTTTACCTTGTCAGGTGTGCAGGTCGTTGGGCCTGGCAAGGTCAGTCTCTAGTTGGCCAGATGGATCTAAATATTGGCATGCAGGTAAAAGATCCCTTGACAGTTAAAATTCTAAATAATACGACCGATGACAAAGAAAACAAAACAAATCAAACCCCAAGTTTAATTTTCTATATGAAACTTTTGTGGCAATGTAGGTTGAAATATAATATTACACATTTGATCAATACATGTCCTTGGTATTGATTGAAGAACAAAAATAGAAGGGAGTCATTCTTCCTTTTTCTTTATGATTAAAAAAAACAAAATTGCACTTTGATGAGATAACAAAACCACAAAGAACCAGAATACACCAAGCAAACTGTCCTCAGGAATTTAAGTGAATTGTAATGATATTATTGATTAGGGTAAATTGAGCTGAAAGTTTCATGAATTCTTACAAGCTAATCTCATTTCCCTCTCACCTATAACTCGAGTTAATAGATAGTCCAACACCTCACGACTAATCTCTGTCGTAAAGGTGTGAGCATTGATTGGACTTATTGATGTCGTTTGCCCTCAAATACTCTTTAATATTGATATTTATGATCGTAATCTTTCCAATGGCGGTAATTCTGTCAGTCAAGCACCAGTTGAATGATAATCTCTTCGCACAGTGTCTCCTGTTTATACCCTCGTTTAGAAATCCGAGACTAAGCAGTGTAGTAGGTTGTGGTTGATGTTTATGCTAATCAGACAGAGTTAGAGGCAATTTTAACATTGTTGACAAGAACTAATTTTCTTTGACAGCATGTCGTTATGACAGTGAACAATGCCTGTTAATGATAAAGATTTCATGATCTTTCAGACTTCTGTTGAGATTTAATTTTAATCAACCAGTAAAGGCACATCAAGCTGGATCTCCTTATATATATATGTATATATATCTCAAAAGTCAAATAAATGTATAGTTTTAATATAAAAACTGATATAACAATATTGTTATGAATTTAGGCCCATTAAGGTACCCCAAAAATAAACATATATGTGAAATAGGTTCAAGCACATATAAACTTTAAATGGCCATGACTTTTAGAATTGTTCAATTAATAATTGGAATTAATTCATAATTTGTGTTCAGTAAAGGCAAGTAATTTATGTGCATTTTGTTTTGCCATATTTCTTCTACTGTGAATTCCTTATGTAAACTTATCAAGGAACATTAAAACTGTGAGTTTAATTACCTTTATTTTGTTGTATTAATAATTTTATCTGGTTGTAAAATTCTTTTGGGGTCTGAAATGTTTCACAATTTGTAGTATTTCAATTTTGATGGACTAGCTGTAGCAAGAAAATTATAATAGGTAAACTCTATATGTTTATTATAAATGAATTACAACTTATTTATAACCGGTACCAATATTAATAATTAATATAGTAAAAAGTTATAGTTAAAGCTACTCTTAGGTGGTAGATATTCGAATAAAGATGTTTTAGGGAAGAAAACTAGGTTTTTTGCGAGTACTTTCCGCTTTATTAAGCTTGTGACGTAATACCATTACAATAAATAAATAAAAAATTACGTCCAGGTAAAAAATTCTCCACTTTACTTCATTATGACATATATATGAAGTGAAAAGGCCATACTGTAACAATTTAGTTTATCACTGTGGCTGTGAAAGTCTGTACTCTTAATTAAGTGTATTGAACATTCTCTTGTGAAATAATTGCTTCCATGGTGACAGTCATGTACATCTTGAAAAAAATGATGTGTACGAATAGACTTATAATATGGTTTATAGATATAGTAATATGTCAGACGAAAGGAAGTGCAGTGTGGACACGGTTCACACTAGACATATTATATAGAATTTTGTAATGTTTTGATTTTTGCTTTTGACAATGTTGTTAATACAAAAAAGATGTAACGGTACATAATATGGAAACAAATGTTGGAACTGGGGTTTTTTTTATTTGATGGGAACAGCATTTTGTCTATTTTCTTTCTCAGTCACGATTTCTTTCTCAGTCATGATTTCTTTCAGATATGCAAAACCAAAAGAACAATTTTATGCTAGTCTCAGAACCTGCACAATAAGGAGATAATGGATTCTTTATAGCAACCAGATATCTAGATTTATAAGCTAATCACCTAACTAAGCAGCTTTTCAAATATAGCAAATCCTTTCTTAGTTGACAAAATAATGGTATAGAATGTCAGATGAATCAATTATTAATAAGATTTATAAAATGCCACACCAAAAGCTTATTAACATGTACTTTCATCATATTTTGATGAATATTTAGATCAATAATTGTTTATAAATAAAAATTATACATATGATGTTATTAGGTACCACCCAACAGTTGGCACTGGTTTTGCAAATTCTCTGTGTGCCATCTGAAACCATACCATTCTTGTTATAGAAAACAATGACAAGTCACGCCAGTTACATGACATATAATCAATTACCTTTTCATCAAATGTACTTACAAAATCATTTGTTCTAAATGGATTGGAATCAGTTTAATTCTGTCATCATGCATTTTTTTAGAAAATATCTATTTTTTATTTAAAGCTTGATTAAGGGAAGAAAACCGAAATATTAACCGTAGATAATCTCTCTGCTTTGATTCAATCTGATTAAAAAGAGGCTCATCAAAAGATTTCACCCAACACTTGTAGGCAGTGCTGGCTTGTTTACCGGTATATTGTCTACAGTGCTGAATGTGGGAAAATGTGCGAATTATCGAATCTTTTTAAATACTGAACAAAATTAAACATTTTTAGATGGATATTCTTAATATAAAGATTTAACTTTCACAATATTGCATTGTAGTTTGCAAGGAATCAAAAATCCACTAATTGGCTATCAATGAGTATCAATGACTTTAAGTTACACTACACGTACATGGCCGAGTGGCCATTCTTGCTATAATAATACAAAAATAGATGATAAAAAAAGGCAAATTTGAAATTCCAGTCAAGTTACTGTATTCTGAGTCATTACTGTGTCAACACCATCTACAAGAATTGCTGATCGTTTCATTGACAGACAATAACACCAACCATATATATTATTTATTATTAAATAACTTCTCAATGCCTATGGTACCTTCCAGTGCTGACTAACGGTAAATGTAAGGTAAATGTTAGCTTGGTCGGCCATTTAATGATTTAATTTTAAATGTACAATTGTTTAAATCCAAGCTGTATCCAAGAGTTGATTTTGAGCTGCTTGTCATGTAAATAAACTATTTCTATAACATCTGACTTGCAATAGTCAGATTTAACTCTATCGTATTGTATGTTTTACCATGATGAAATGCATGCACTGGGTATGTCTACCTCTGATGTAATTTAACGATGATGAAATAAATTTTCATGGACATTAATAATATATCCATAATGGAGTGGAACTGGGTTACCTTGAAGGGGTCGTTTTCCTTTCACATTTTTCTTGTTCTGCCAAACACTGCACAGAAGTGAATAAATAAAATAACAGTTTATTCTATGTGACATCTAAAATGACCGGGCAGTGGCAGTTACCAGATATCTCTGTCTGTCTGGCTATTCCAATACTATTCCTCCATATTTATGGAACCAACAATGTTAGTTTATTATACTAAGATGGAATGAAAATGCACCTCTGATTTGACAAGTAATACAGCTGAAATGTGATTTTTAGCATGATTGAAGGAGGGACAATTACAAATACAAGAATATCTGAGATCAAAACAACTTTACAGTGAACCATTAGCTACTTTGCGATAAAATTCAAGAAATTACACCGTTCCTGTTCCTGACATGCTAAATGTGGAACTCTTCAAAGAAAAGTCAATTTCAGTCACTCAAGCAAGTTGTATGGATGAAAACAAATGCATGCGATTGGTTTAGATTTGTTTTCTTTTGAGGATTACAGAGATAATCACATAAAATGATTTTTCCAGTGATATGATACTTATCTTAAATGAGTTGGCAAATGAAATCACCCAATGAGAGGAGATGAAAGCGAATAGTCATATCATTCATAAAAAATCTTCCTTTCTTGTATAACAAGTTCAAGGGGGAAAAGGCCAAACGTCTAAACTAAATAAAAAAATGCATGTTATATTTTGGGAACCTTATGTACTTTGGTTGCAGCACCTCCTGTGACTGTGGCACTAATGTCCTTTAGAATTAACACAACAACAGGTTCTTGATGAATAGATATGCAACAGTCTTTGTGGAATGCTTAGATGACTAAGCTTTTGTTGGCCCCCTATGTTCGTGTCCTAGAGGGGGGTGGATGGCTGAATGTTTAGCACCTGCGAGCTGTATCATAAAGTCTGTCATTGAGTCAACTAGCGTGGTTTTGAATCCCTGGTTGTACATGGTGAGGAGTAGGGTCACCTGTCCAACCTTATGGGTTTTTTCCGGGTCCTCTGGTTTCCCTCCACTGCTAAAGACCCCATGTGTCGAGTGCATGTTAAACCCCATTTCTCTCTCTCTCTCTCTCTCTCTCTCTCTCTCTCTCAACTGATCATTCTATGTTATGATTGTGATCTGATACAAGATACACAATTTTCCATATATTAAAGTGGTGCATTGTCATCATTGCTATCAGTATATTATAATGGGTGTATACAGGATAAAAGTTAAGATAATATTATGATTTGAGAGAGTTAATGACAACAAAAAAACATAAACATTAGGTTGCTGGGTAACCAATCTTTACATCATCAACTTTTTCTCATCATTGCTCCAATTTAGTGATTTTGTGCTATTGATTTGTGAAAATTAAAATCTCCCAAGCTTTTTAAGGCAAGTAATTACCGCATTATCTAAAACATCTTTTGTGAATCTTTATTTTAGATCAGTAAATACCAGTTTATTAGTGGTGATAATCTTAGTTGATTTTGTCAGTCTGATAAAAGTAATTGCACTAAAAGAGTAAATATCAAAGTAGGACTATATTATTTAAATAATGCCCGGAGGTGTGATGTGCTTGACTGTCTCAGTATTAAGTAGCTTACTCAAAATACATGAAATAAAAGCTTAGGGGAGTTTTTATTGGTTTGGTCTAATTTTCTGTAAAAATTCTTGATAGACATGGATAATATTTGGAAAAACTGACAATAAATGTGGTTATAACAGGTATAAATAATAGATCTCCTTTGTTGAAGTGGTTTACCTCTATTGTCATATATTCTCAGTAAATAAAGAGAGTGAGAAATGGGGTGTAACGTCCACTTGACACAAACCAAGTCATTTCGGGACTAACACATGTTCAATTTTATTTCCATTATTCGTTTGTGCGGATGGGTCTTAAGCATAAGGGTCTTTAGAGAAAAGCCATGAGGTTTACAATTACATAGGCAGTGCTACTCCTTGTCCAATACTACCGAGAAACCACGCCAGTTGACTCAGTGACAGACTTTATGATACAATGTTCATGCGCTAACCATTCGGCAATCCAACTCCCCAAGAAATAAAAACGAAATGAAATTTGGGTCAAACGTCCTACTTTTCTGCTCCGTCTAGGCTTATGAAGGTAGGCTTAGGCCCTACAGTGTACTATGAGAAAAATTGTGTCCGGAAAGCAACAACAAGGCCTGTTCTTAATGCAGAGGAACTTCCTCTGTCAACTCCAAAAGCAAAATGAAATTGGTTTTTACATCCTACTTTTCTGGTACGACTGGGCTAGAAGACGGGTTTTCTCGATACAGGGTAATTTTGCCCAAAAAGCAGCTCTTTGGTCTGTTCTTGAATTCCAACTGCTACATGTTCTTTGACATGCCTGCCAATGTGTACACAGGACTGCGGTTTTTTGTCACAATCAAATGACTAGACACTGGCCTTGTCAGGTCCTCCGTCCGGATGCAAATCCTTAGGAACTTTCTTGGCCAACACTAGGATCAAACTCTGTATTTCTAGGTTAGAAAGCCAGCGCCTTACACTGAGTCACCACAAAGGTAGAAGTAAAGGAAGAGTTATGTTTCGATTTGTTGTTTAAAGGGCTAATTCCGATATTTGTTTTAGGAATAAAACTGCTTAAGTTTGTGTTAAAATCCCTTAAAATATTCGAGTCAAGGGCCGAGCAACTACTTCAGTATTTATGATACGTTTTAAACGAATTTGAGACCGGTGCCCCAAGGTGTATTTTGTGGTATCTGGATTAAGCCAAGCATTTTTTATAAAAATAATGTGTAGTTGAAATTTGCCTTTCTATATCAAGTATGGCACATGGGTTATTCACTACATAACCCTCTCAAGTAACCATAATCGGTTATATGGTCACCCAACGAAACAATTGACCCGAAATCTTAAAAGGGTTACGTGTCCGGATAAGCAGTTTTGGCATTCACGTCCAAACGACTCAATATTTTGAATTGAAATTTTGAGACAAGGTAAATACACCATCCCCCTATATTTTGGCGTTTTATTTTCATACATTCTTAGACTTTTATTTTTGAGCCCCTGATTAATTAGGGATTGTCCCTTTAAATTGTTATGTCTACATGAGTAACGACACGATAATAATTAAGCTTGTCCCTCGATATTATTATTAAGTCTAACTGAATCCAGTAATATGTAAAATACTGAACATGAGACAAATTAAAATGAAAAATGGTTTAAATAACTTTATGAAATGTAACTTTTATCTAGAGAGGTTATACTCTGCAGTTGTGGTTGTACTTGTACCGCTTGAATTTTTTATACAAAAAATCTGTTTAGCACTTTCTAAAGTGTTGATAATTGAGCTGGTCTATATATTATTTATCATATATGTTTCTAAGTATAATTAAATTGTTAGAAAAAATTATCCTTCAATTCCAGTTTTTGATTAATATTTTCAATCAATATCCAAAATAACTAGTGAGACATAAATTAATGTATCAATCAATTTGACATTTCTGTGGATCAATTTATTTGTCAGTTCTTTTCATCATTTACTTAATGATTATGAAAAAAGTCACAGAAAAGTTCATAGTTTTAATTAAGTTTGACTGGATGCCTCTATAGTTAGTTGTGTATATTAGGGTTTATCAATAACTTGTAACATTTTGTAATGAAATTATGGATTATTATAGACATGATATCGAAACCTCCAATTAGATAACACCTTAACATTCAAACTGAGACTATAAATAATTTAGTTTGCTATTTCTGACAGGGGGTTGGATTGGCGAATGGTAAAGCCTGTGCTCGCTGTATCATTAAGCCTGTCATTGAGTCAACTGGTGTGGTTTCGAATCCTCGGTTTTAAGTGACAAGGAGTAGGGTCATCTGCTCAACCTCATGGGTTCTCTCCATGGTCTCTGGTTTCTTCTTCTCTCTCTCTCTCTCTCGCTGTTTCTGACTTCCATAATTCACAAATAGTCTACAATTTCTATATTATGCCTTAACCGTAAGATATAATTAAGGCCTGTTTTTTGCGGTACTCTTATATTCCACTTCACTTCCTGATTTTGACGCCCATTTAAAAATACTTTTTGGATATAAAGCAGGGGACTATTGGTTGATTTGTCTGTCATTGCCTGTCCTACTTTTAAAACACAATAATACTAATTGAGCTAAAAATGTTCAAACTTGATGTGGGAGCTCATTAGGTGAATGTCTTAACTGAGATGGATGATTATCTTTTTCTGCTTTTTGCTGTGCAGTAATACTTTGATTTGTCAATGCTTTGCGACCTGATGACATTGATTCTAATTAGGTGCATAGTTTCATTTAGAGGCATTTAGAAACTGGATAGGGCAATAAACTATCACTTACACATATGGAAGAATGATTACTAATTTATCTTGGTGACACTTCAAAGAGTATTCTTTTAATGTTTTTAAGCATGTACAGTAACATATGTGTAGGGCAATTATAATATTAGGCAAGCAATAACAACAAATAGTTTACATGTACTCTCGTTGTCAGAGAAAATCTTATATTATTAATTTCAGAAGTTGAGTAGCATTCAATTGATAGTTAAAAAAGCAGGGAGCAATGGTTGTGACATTGGACAAAATGTTTGGTATTGTTGAATCCATGTTTGAGCTTATCAAAATATTTGAGATTTTTCTGGTTCCTATTGCTAAATATCAGATAAGGTATATGGGACTGACAACAAGGTGCTCACAGTACTGGGTACACAGTTCATAATACGGTGCCTTGGCAATTATTGTTTGTAATATTTCTTACATAACTTCAAAATATTAGAGTGTAATAGTTTCATGATGATTTAAATTTCTTTTCAGGATTTAAAGTTGAGAGAATCATTAATGATTGGATCAACAGATATATCACTAGAAGATAAAACATTATCTGTAGGTTATGGTACTGATATGGTTAACATTGATTGGATCAACTTTGTTTGTAGTCAGAAAGAAACAGCGCAGGTAGGTTAAAGGTTAATATTAAACACATGTGCCATGGTTGCATCTAGACACAGTGATGATGCATTACCGAACTAGAGTTATAAGTTCTGCCCAAAGGTCACCTGAAGCTAGTTTTTATACGCCCACATTGAAATGTGGTCGTATATTGCCGTCGCCCCCGTCCGTCCGTCGGTGCTTGTGGACGCTCTAGAGGCCAAAGTTAATATTCGATTGACTTTAAATTTATACACAGTGTTTAAGGTCATGAGACGAAGAAGCCTATTGATTTTCAGCGATTTCCGGTAATAACTGTCAGAGTTATGGCCCTTGATCACTTAAAATAATCTTGAGGACGCTCTAGAGGCCAAAGTTAATATTCGATTGACTAAGTGGATAAGGCGCTGGTTAGCTAGCCTGGAGGTCGGGTGTTCGATCCCTGCAATGGCCGAGAAAGTTCATCTCGATTTTCCGGCGTGATTTCCCCTTGTCAGGGATGCAGAAGGAGGGCCTGACAAGGACAGCTGCCTAGTCGTTCGGATGGGACGAAAAACCGAGGTCCCGTGTACACATTGGAGTGCACGTAAAAGATCCCTTGGCAGTTGGAATTCGATATAAGAGTAGGCCGTAGTGCTGCTGCCCGGGCAAAAATTCCCCTCATAGCACACTGTATGGCTTATGCCCGTCTTCAGTTAGCCCAGGTACGGTGCTTAAGCGTAGGACGTTAAACCCCATTTCAAGGGCATGAGACCAAGAAGCCTATTGATTTTCAGCGATTTCCGATAATAACTGTCAGAGTTATAGCCCTTGATCACTTAAAAAAATCTTGTGGACGCTCTAGAGGCCAAAGTTAATAACCGATTGACTTTAAATTTATACACAGTGTTTAAGGTCATAAAATAAAGAACCCTATTGATTTTCAGCAATTTCCGATAATTACTGTCAGAGTTATGGCCCTTGATCACTTTAAAAAAATGTTGTGGACGCTCTAAGAGGCCAAAGTTAATATCTGATTGACTTTAAATTTATACACAGTGTTTAAGGTCATGAGGCGAAGGAGCCTCTTGATTTTCATCGAATTCCGATAATAACTGTTAGAGTTATGGCCCTTGATCACTTAAAAAAATCTTGTGGACGCTCTAAGAGGCCAAAGTTAATATCCGATTGACTTTTAATTTATACACAGTGTTTAAGGTCATAAAATAAAGAACCCTATTGATTTTCAGCAATTTCTGATAATTACTGTCAGAGTTATGGCCCTTGATCACTTCAAAAAATCTTGTGGACGCTCTAGAGGCCAAAGTTAATATTCGATTGACTTTAAATTTATACACAGTGTTTAAGGTCATAAAATGAGGAATCCTATTGATTTTTAGCAATTTCCGATAATAACTGTCAGAGTTATGGCCCTTTATCACTTAAAAAACTCTTGTGGACGCTCTAGAGGCCAAAGTTAATAACCGATTGACTTTAAATTTATACACAGTGTTTAAGGTCATGAGACGAAAAAGCCTATTGATTTTCAGCTATTTCTGATAATTACAATCAGAGTTATGGCCCTTGCTCTCTTTAAAAAATCTTGTTGACGCTCCAGAGGCTAAAGTTAATAACCGATTGACTTTAAATTTATACACAGTGTTTATGGTCATGAGATGAAGAAGCCTATTGATTTTAAGCGATTTCCAATAATTGCTGTCAGAGTTATGGCCCTTGATCACTTCAAAGAATTATACAGTGTTTAAGGTCATTAAATGAAGAAGCCTATTGATTTTCAGCAATTTCTGATAATTACTGTCAGAGTTATGGCCCTTTATCGCTTATAAAAATCTTGTGGACGCTCTAGAATCTAAAGTTAATAACCGATTGACTTTAAATTTATACACAGTGTTTAAGGTCATGAGACGAAGAAGCCTTATGATTTTCAGCAATTTCAGATAATTACTGACTGAGTTATGGCCCTTGATCACATTTGTGGACGCTCTAGAGGCTAAAGTTAATATCCGATTGTTGAAGGTCATGAGACGAACAAGTATATTGAGTTTCAATGAATTTAGATAACTTGAACAGCATGGAGGAGAACTTTATCAAAGCCAAACAAATTCCAATGATTTTCTGATAATTACATAATGAGTAGTTACTTTTAATCAGATTTTAGTGTATTATAAATGTTTCATTACCGAAAAAAGTAAAATATGCGACAACTCTTGTTGACTGCCCGGATGATTTAGCTGCTGTGGGCGTTTGTTTCGTTGCCTGGCAACCTATGTTTAACTTAATCTGAGCCTTTCTGAAGTGCTGATAAGATTTGCTTAACAGGGTTACCTTTGTCTTCATTAGCCCAGTCGGAGAAAAACCGTAGGACACTAAACCCCATTTCATTTCATTTCATTTAACAAGGTTACATACGTATTTCATAGATTTTAGAATTCCACTGTGCAGTTGTATGAGTGACTTGTTTATCACACAGATCACAAAAATGAGCATGGTTGACCGCCTCAGTTATTTAGGAAAAATTTGGTGGGCACGTAAGAGTTAAAAGGTTTATTATCTCAAAAAATAGTAAACCTTTAGATAATCCTAGTGGATCCTTTATAGATGACTTTTTGCTGCTTACCACCATCTTGCTCTTGATATAGCACATCTCCTAAACTGTTCCCGGTAGAATCAGTGTGCACTGTTACTGTTTTGTTGAAATTTGCGTCAGGGTTCTTGAAACGAATTGTCCATAGGCCAGAATTGGGTCACAAGAGTTAGTAAGTTCCCCTTCCCTTTAATATTAACAGACGTCTTATCAAAAAGATTTGGAATCTATTAACCAAATCTGTGGAAGCCTAAATTCTCCATTAAGTGGTTGCTTTTACTTTTAAGAGCTAACACCCCAAACTAGTTAAACTGCCTCCAAGTCAGTTTATAAGCAGTGACATCAATTGCTCCTATCAAGACTGTGAAGCTTTGATAGATAGTTTGCACCTTGTATCTATAAAGGATCCACTAACTGTTTGTACTTGTTTTCCACTCACACTCTAATACAACACAATTAGATGCACTCCAGGAAGATGTACATACAGTAGGCAATGATTGATGTACATTTGTAAAAATAGGTACAAAAAGCTGATTTTATTTTCCATAATTGAAAGATGCTTTCATTTTTTCGAGCATTTATTACAAACTAAATTGCAGTCATTTTCAGCAAGAATTTTTCATTGCAGTTTAGTCTCAATCCATATATATATTTAGCTGTCAAAATACATGTACCGAGCTAGGTGATAAAAAATGCTTCTATATAAATTATTCAAATCTAATTAATTACTGGTATATTAAGAAAGAAGCCTTACCCTAAAACCTTATAACATTGATAAGGTAGGCTGAATGTTTTATTCACTTAAAATGAAATGAAATGAAATGGCGTTTAATGTCCTACTCTTCTGCTCCAAATAGGCATACAATGTGCTATGAGGGAAATTTTACCCAGGCAGTGGCACTATGGCCTATTCTTATATGGAATGCCAACTACCAAAGGATCTTTTATGTGCAAGCCAATGCATACAAGGGACCTTGTTTTTTTTTGTGCCATCTGAACGACTAGACAGCTGTCCTTGTCAGACCCTCCTTCCTGCACCACTGACAAAGGGAAACCTTGTCGGAAAATCCTGATGAGCTTATTCATTTAAATTAAGATCATACATCAGCTCTCTGATTATTTGTGAGAAGGAGTTGGGTCATTTTCCTACCTTGCTACATTGCCCTGTTCTCAATTGAAATTATGAAATAGTATATCTGGTGCTGTACATTAGAGCCCTGAAACTTGACATTTTATGGGGGCCCTGGATAACTGCTGTTATCTTTCAAATGGGATTGTTTCATTACAGAAGATAAAAAAAATGAGTTTAACACAAAACATTACACATTTTCAATCCAATGGGAACTTAATTTATAAGGCTTTAGTCCACCTGGGATATTATCAGACCACCAAGCTATATTACAGTAGCTATTCACCACTGAACTTCCCGTATCTATGTGGACTGCCTCCGAGATTTAGGGGCACAAGGGGATGTTAGTATCATCCCCCCCTCTTTAAATAGTACAACACTCAGCAAACTCAGAACTAGCACCATTAAATACTCATTTGTTTTGACTGTTTGTAACTAGTTAAGTACTATTTATAGTATTGTACATTTTTCAGGAATGGGCAAAAGAATTACTGGATTATTCCACAAATTTACTAGTTTTAAACAGCAGTTCTTTAACTTATTTAGAGAAGGTTTATAGCAGATTTACACAAGTTCTTGGACCAGATGGAAAGATGCCAGTTAAAAAGTAATAACTTTTACATCTTCATAAAGTTATACAAAACCATAATGCCTATGCAGAGAATTAAAGTTGCTAGATACTTTATGAGAAAAGATTGGCCAAATCTTTCCCTAGATATGTATACACATGTATATTGCAGCCTTAGTCTTTGGGGAATCTTAATGTCTTTTTGTTTTAATTACAATTTCTTCTTGGTCATAAACCATGCAGATGAACTACATTGTGAGAATGAAAATCCAAAATATTTTTAATGCCACCCCCCTTCTAAAACCTAGTATTTGATTTTATCACCTTAGCATTGTAAAGATGGTAGCTCAGAATCGAGATGACAGAAGAAGAGTTGAAAATGCTTTAGGAGCAGCAGGATTTGCATCAGGAAAGGTTTGTACAATATTCTAAGTTTCTGCTAGGAGTGAACATTTTTATAAACCAACATGTTAATGTGATTGAATATTGTTGTCGCCCAAGTATGTCTTTCCCTACAGCTCTGTATGAATACTTTTTGGAAATGGGCGAAATTATTTACAGAGTAATTGCCCTAGAAGCCCTGTATAAATGACTCAACCAATTAAAGTTCTAAAGATACCTGTAAAGATGACACATCTCGGCAGAGTTTGAAAAAACATATCAAGAACATTGATTTTTATTCTTTTTGTACTGTTTTTAAGTAGCATGATACTATCGAACAAACCTAGTGTTTCCCAATCCCGTATAAAGTGAAATTCTCAGGAAAGCGTTAAATTGTAATTTTTCGGACATATTGACAGGTGCCACCGATATGGCTTAAACAATACAACCACATTTTATGTGGTGATTTTGTCACTATTTATTTGATAGTCACATGTATAAAACACTTATTTCATCAATCTTTCATGTTGAAGATATTTTGATCAACATGTCAAGCATTATATTGAGTATTAGGTGTTAGAAATTGTTAGATTCATGTTTACATTGGTGATAAGTTGATTCCCTGGTGACTGGTACATCAGCAAGCCGATAAGCATTAAACACATGTAAGGTGTATATTGATCCTTACAGAAATACTTAAAAGCCGTGGACAATATTGTATACCACATTTTATTAATATAGCTACGTAACCTACCATTGTTTTAATAAGTCTTTTAAATAATTTATTAGCTGTAACTATACATGTATAGAGCTATAGAAATCTTAATGATCACAACTCCTGTATTCATTAGCTCAGTCGGTGCTGAAAAGTAGGACTTGTACCATTTTCTTTCATGATCACAATTCATGATAATTTTAACATAAATTATAGCATAGATTTTGTTAAAGTACTATTATAAATCAAACTGTTCTGTTCATAAAAGATAATGAATCATCTATCTCTGATCCTTTCTGATGGTATTCCCCAATATGAAATGGAGGAGATGATAGTGCAAAGCACAGTGTTAATTCATAATCTGTTTCAAGGAGGTGGATAAGGATATTGATAACCAAAGATAATTTAATTGTTTTTTGAAGATGTTATGATTGATGATTACCTTATATGCATTGTCTCATGTTATAAAGTTGCGTGTTTGAATTAATCTAACTTTAACACATACAGTTCCTGCTTACCGTACATTTATATTTACAATATAACTGTTCAAAATTAAATTTTAATTTGAAATATCTTACACACAATATCAATATTTTACTTCTGCAGGCAAAAAGTTATACTGAATTTTATTACTTAAGGTCGGTTTAAAGAGTTGAACTATACTATTGGTAAAATTATTTCTTGAGATGGTCTGTTTGATTATCTCAGGGCAACTTTTATATAAGAATATATAATATTGTCATCGATTTTTTATCGCGTATTGTAGTTGGATAGAAGGCGCTCCACATCATTGCACTATCATTTACATTATATCTTATTTTCAGTATCATTTAAGAACTTCGATGTATAGTAACCAGGTAAAAAGAAACAAAATGACAATATGACTATCATATATTATATATTATATTACTTCATACTTTTTACATCGGTTACTAACTTTCTTTTATTTTGGATTTAGTTTGGTTATAAATTTTTTAAGTATTCAAATAAGCTTATTTACATGTTTTTTTTAACAAGGAAGTATTTTTCAACTTTTATTAAGTTAAACCAGAACTTTATCTACCTTTTCAGTGAAAGATCTTGAATATCAGATCAGGTGCCCACATTTTTTATACACCACAGTTCAGGTTCAACATTTATTGTACTATTTATTTTATGATCAACTGTGTTGTTATAAGATTGGATCAAACATCATTGAAAATTTTAAACAACATATACTTTCTTATAAATGAGCAAAATACACAAGTTCTTTACTACAAAACCCCATTACTATACAAAAGTGGAACCAATATTGTAAGCAACTCATACATTCTAATAAATGAGCAAAATACACAAGTTCTTTACTAAAGAAATGTAAAACCCCATACTATACAAAGAGAAACCAATATTGCAAGCAGTGTTATGTGGCACCAGGTGTTGCATATAAAAGAAGCACACCCTATCTCAGACATTTAGCACTAATCACTTCCATTTGTACATGAAATGAAATAAAAAAACCCCATCCTAAATAGATATCAACCATTTCATAAATGTATTTTCTAAAGTGAGTTCAGAAAAATATTTACAGAAAACCCTTTTCTCATTTAGTTCACTGGAATTTCTATCTGGAAATTGAAAGTGAAATTAATGTAATAAAGAAGACAATACAATATTATGAAAATTGAATGAAAATGATACAATAATGAGCAGGGGCCTGTTTCACGAAATTTTAACTAAGATAAAATCCGATTTTAGTAATTCGATAGTATTAGATTGATTTTAGCGCTTAGCCAATCAGAATTAAGTATGTACTAAAATTTGGATTTTATCTTAAGTTAAAATTTTGTGAAACAGGCCCCTGATTAATGTAAACTTTTATTAAAATTTTAATGAACTAGAACAACAGCTGCTAATGTTACACCATCATTGTACATTATTTGAATGGAATAGTCTTCATTCACTCAAATATCATGTGATGTTCACTCCCCTCCCTAATCTCACATCAAATTAATTATTGATGAAGATCTTAATCTGGTGATATGAAACGTCACCATGAATTTTATGGAATATGACACATATCAAACTTCTCATACAGGCAGACAATCAATATTCCCTAAGGTGAACATAAACTATATTCAACACAAAGTCATCATCTTGCTCTGATTTTTTTATTTTTTATTTTTTTTTATATTTAATACTAAATCATTACTGGACAATTTTCTTTTCAAAAATGCTTTGGGAAGTAATAATCGCAAACACAAAGACTTAAGTAAAGAGTTATTGTCAAATTAAACATACTAAAACAACTTTTTTATTGTACATTATATTCACCCATGTCTGTTGCCGAGGGCCCTGTTAAAATTTCTTATAAAAAAGCTTTTGATAATTGTGTGGTACGAATAGTTGAAACTTCCATGTCTATTTGTATCATTTGAAAGAAAAGTTGGCATATATTTTGTTTGTGTCTAATACATGTTTTGGAGAGAAATTGAATATTTATTAGATTTTCCAATGTCGAGGTTGTCACACAAGCATCACAATTAAAGTTTTGACACTTAAACTGCTTGGAAATAGAGGAAAATGGTTTCTGAATGGTTGTAAATGAACAAATCCCCTGTGTCTAAAATATTGTAATTCCTTATTTTAATGAACAATTATATGCTACAAACTATAAAAATACATGTAGGTATCACATTATTTTCTTTTTCTTTCAGAATGATTCACTAGATCCAAAAGATTTTACATTTGAACATTTCTTCAATTTTTATCGTCATCTTGTTGGTAGAACTGAAGTAGATAAAGTCTTTGATGAAATGTAAGTTTCGATAAAGGGGCGATTCAACAAGTTATCCCTTTTTAGCAGTAACTAGTTTCATTTGTACTGAACTTTTCACACTGATTAATCTCACCTAATGACTATTGTAACTCAGTCCCCCCCCCCCCCCGGTAGAATTTTAGCAGGGTTTTGGTTTTTGCGAGGTTACAAGGGTTTGGTGTTTTAGCAGGGTTCCTGTGTTTGCCTTTTACCAGGGGTTTGGTGTTTTAGCAGGGTTCATGCCTTTGCCTTATACCGGGGTTTAGAATTTGGAGGGGTTTGTGTATTCCCTTAAAAGCCAGGTTGGATATTAAGACCAGGTATCCGATTTTGCCATAGTTAAATTAGACAAGGTAGAATATTACCAAGGTGTAGATAATATACGGTAGGCTGGTTCTAGTAGGCTACATAGAGTCAAAGCGTTTGAGACTGATACAGAAGAAAAGAAAAGGAGTAATAGATTATGAAGATACATGTATAGCAATTTTTGTAGTTCTAGTAGGTCGGAAATAAAAGAAGAATGAATGATATTGTTGTTGTTGGATGTAGTGGATAATCATTATTTAATTATGTATTATTTTATAGTGGAGCAAAAAAGAAACCATATTTAACAGTTGACCAATTCCAGACGTTTTTGAATAATCAGCAGCGCGATCCTAGATTAAATGAAATACTGTATCCATTTTACTCAAAAGGACAGGCACAAGAACTTATTGAACAATTTGAAAACAAGGCAGGAATGGCTGAAAAAGGTAAACTTTTATCATCAAAATCTAACTTTTACCTGAGAAAAAGATAGTAAGCTGGCACTGCCAGGCAGGATCTGCCCACATTTTCGATAGATGGATAGAGGACAAGCAATACCGAAAGCCATTTTTCCTACAATCAAAGGCCATAATTCATTAAATTACAATTTGATATGCGCAAATATCAAAAAGAATCAAGATCTTTAGGTTATAAACATGCATTTTAAGTTTCATCAAAATCGAATTAAAATTGTGACCTCTACAGGGCCCACAACACTATTCGCGTACAAACAGCAGCCATTTTGTCTGGCAATATTGGTCTGATTTTCTAGAAATTCGAACTCAACCTTCCGTAGGGTGTAATGGTGATAGAGTCAAATGTTTTTTTAAATTGGATATTAATCGTGACCTCCAGAGGGACCATAGGGGATTTTTCGGAACAATCAGGGGCCATAATTCAGGAAGTTACAATCCGATATGCGCAAATATCAAAAGGAACCAAGATCTTTGGGTTGTAATCATGCATTTCAAGTTTCATCAAAATCGAATTAAAATTGTGACCTCTACAGTGTCCACAACCTTGATATACCATTTTTTAACCATATTCGCGTACAAACGGCGGCCATTTTGTATGGCAATTTTTGTCCGATTTTCCCGAAATTCGAACTCGACTTTCCTTAGGGTGTAACGGTGATATAATTAAACGTTTTTTCAAATCAGATAATAATTGTGACCTCCAGAGGGACCACAAGCTAAAATAGGTGATTTTTCGGACAATCAGGGGCTATAATTCAGGAAATTACGTTCCAATATGCGGAAATATCGAAAGGAACCAAGATCTTTGGGTTATAAACACGCACGTCAAGTTTCATTAAAATCGGCTCAAACTTGTGACCTCTATAAGGGCCACAAGCTAAAAACGTGATTTTTCGTACAACCAGGGGCCATAATCCATGAAGTTTCGATCCGATACATGCCAATATCGAAAGCAGCCGAGATCTTTAGGGGATAAAGCTACATTTTAAGTTTTGTCAAAATCGGACAAGAATTGTGACCTGTAGAGGGTCCACAAACAATTGTGGACGGACGTCCAGATGGACAGGGGCGACGACATAATACGTCCACATGAAAATGTGGGCGTATAAAAATGATAATTATAATGAAAAGAAACTAGTGATAAAATTTGGTCTTATATTGTCGTCGCCCATGTCCGGCGTCCACCTGCAATTGACTTTAAATTTATACACAGTTTTTAATGGGGGTGCCTCCAATTCAATGAGAAAATATTTGTTTTTTAATTTGCACTGTCAACTATTAAAGCTAATGCTCTGAAATTTTCAGAACTATATCGTTATCACACAAGTTTTTGAAAAATTTGCATTTTGGAACCTGGACCACGCCCATTCCCCATAATCCAGGATGGCCACCCCATGCCGTTGAGGAAAAGCGTAAAAAAAAACTGCTTGATTAAATATAGATTGTTATATATCCTACAAAAGCTAAAACACCTAGGAACATAATTATCTATATTTGAATGTCATAAGCTGTAGTAGAAACAAGTAATTAAAGTAAATGTCAAATTTATTTGATATTTTCTCATTGAATTGGAGCTACCCCCCTTAAGGTCATGAGACGAAGAAGCCTGTTGATTTTCAGTTACATCTGATAATTAATGGCAGAGTTATGGCCCTTGATCACTTTGAAAAATCATGTGGATGCTCTACACGCCAAAGTTAATATCTGATTGTTTGAGGTCATGAGACGAAGAACTTAAAGGCCTATTGATTTTCAGCGATTTCCAATAATTACTGCCAGAGTTATAGCCCTTGATCACCTCAAAAAATCTTATGGACGCTCTAGAAGCTAAATTTAGTAACCGATTGTCTTTAAATCTATACACGGTGTTAAGGTCATAAGAAGAATAGGCCTATTGATTTTCAGCGTTGCCTATAAATACTGCCTGAATTATGGCCCTTAATCACTTCAAAAAATCTTTTGGGCGCTTAATGAAAGCCAAACAAATAGTAATGATTTTCTGATAATTACCTATCATTCACCATTATCATTTGACTTAACCCTTTCACTGCGTGTACCCGGTAGTACCGGGTATTATAAAATGTCGTCAAAATGCCCGTACCCGGTATTACCGGGTACTCAGTATAGCCCTCACTACAATTAGCCCCGTAGCTGCAAGTGCCATCTATTGTATTTTCAATACACTAGAACATATTTCCACGTGTTTCAAAACGGCAAACAGTAAAATGGCGGAGTGCATAGTGACAACGTAGACGATGCAATCTCGGCGAAGTAGGGAATGACATCTTCGCTGACCAAGACAATTTCGAGGCGGGTATACTGATACACGTTATTCGTTTCCAGTATGTTGATAATACATAATAGTATTCAGGACAGTGATTGGTGGTATGAAGTGCGTGATTTGTTGCTCGACCTTCCTCCTATAGCTATGTCTCCCGTGCATGATGGACAAGCCCAATGTGAACACGATAGCCCTATTTAGTAGCCTATATGTCTTCAGTAGATTCTGACGATAATTCTGATGTTGATAATAATGCTGGCCTGCTGAATCGTAAAAGACGAAGGCAATTCATGAGTCCCGATCTATTACAGCTATTGGCTGACTATAGTGATAATGATAGGATGAAAGTGAAAGTGAAAGTCAAAACAAGGTATTGCAATCCACACGTGGTCATGGCAGTGGGAGACGTGGTGCGCGTGTTCATGGTGACATTACTCGTGGCTGCTATTGATATTTGTGTTCATTTTATATATCTGTATCAAAATCCAGTGAAAAAAACAATATCCCATGAGTATTTCATGGAGAAAAATTCGTTTTCGTGTTAGTTTTAGTGAGAATTGAGAAATTCAAAATGGCTGCCATGACGTCACATGACCTCATGATTATGCAAATTTCCAAAATTCCATTTTTTCCTATTAGCCCAACCTCATGTCAATCCCAGCACACAAAAAGAATTTTCATAAAAGCTTTCATAAATACTGTTTGGCATTTAGTTCCAAACACAACTTTTTTCCTCAAAAAAGTGTCTAGCACAGGCAGTGGGTTTACGTCTAGCAGTGAAAGGGTTAAGTACATTTTCAATTTGTAGTACTCCCTAATTTAGGGTATTCATTGTAAGTTCATGTAACAAAGAAGCATGAAAATACACTTTATTTTTAATAAAAATAATTTAAATATTTTCAGACAAAGGTAATAAATGGAGTATGGTATAGGATACATTTTTCATATTGAATGTATATGTATTTTTAGTTCTGTTTTATTATTTGACATATTTAGTTTGTGCTTAGTTTAGTTGTGTCTTGTGTTTTATTGGAATTATTTTCTTTATGTTTGTATTAATTGAACTTTAATTTGTTTTTTCATCTCTCTCTGTCTGTGTAAGATTTTTTTACTTACAAATAAATGTTTGAAAGGGTTACTTGTATCATGCATAAAGAAACATCGGTGCAGAATAATCAATCAAAAAGTGCTTAATATATGTTGTAGGGTTTTGGTTCTAATATATAGTATCTCATGATACACTGAATCTGCATAGAATATGAGGCAGTACTAGTATGATTTTTATTCTGACACAATTTAGTGAAATGACTGAAATGGATGACCCGTGATTCCAATAGTAAAAATTGGTTTCGTGGCGGCCAATAAATTTATAAATTGGCATCCATTTCTGACTCTGTATGTTTTGTCTAAATAGTGGAGATGGAAAGTGCCGCGTGGCCTGATGTAACCTGGAGTTCTGCTTACTTTTTATTTCAGTCAGCATGTTTTAGTGTTTAGTGTTTTAGTCTTTCTTTCTGTCTATTTGATCAGTTTCAATTTAGTTGTAGTTTCCTCTATAGATGTTGTAAAATTTAGATACTGGTAAATGCAGGCTTCCATATTACTTATAGTTGAAAAGAGCAGAATTCATGCAAAATCTGATCAATAAATTTGTTATTTAAGATTTGTCGTTGGTGATTATTTCTTAAAACTGCATAAAAATTTGTTTATTGCCATGGGTTCTAATGTTGATGAAGCATGAATTCTCAAAACTTTAAAAGGATTCCCCAATCCCCCTCCAAAAAAATTGTTGCTGCATATGCATATGTCTGTGTTTCCATTTATTGATAACAGTACCTTGTGCATGGTAAGTCATAGATAAATATCTAATTTATTAAACCTTGGCTGAAATAGGTATGAAATTCGTAGGTCAATAAAAAAAAGAATTTTGAATCTGACAATACACCTATATACTTGTTCAAATGACAACACTGTATGCAAAATAAGAGAAATCAGACAGCCGTTGTGAGATATAGACAATTTTACTTATCAGTTTACAAGACATTCAAATGTAAGTAAGGATGTGAGTCTAAGGTTATTTGGAATATGAATTATGTTTATTTTCTTCATGTGAGTGATAATGCCTCTTTAACTATGTTTATTTGTCTGTCTGAGAATCCCCCCCCCCCTCCAAATCAAACAATATATAAGACAGTAAAATTAATTTTACTTAATTGTTATTTTTGTTTAGGAAAGAGAATGTTATGTGTCCAAAACCAGTTTTAAAAGATTTATGTGATTTATGTTGTATGATAATGATAAAGAAATATAATTGTAATATGTACATGTACACACCTGTCCTTCGCCTAGTCTTATTTATATCCCTCTTTAAGACTTTAACTGTTGACAATATTAATACCTTTTTTATATTATAGGTCATATGTCTCAAGAAGGTTTTTTAAAGTTTTTAATGAGTGAAGAAAACAACCTGATTCCACCAGAAAAACTTGATTTAAGTGAAGACATGAACCAACCACTGGCACATTACTTCATTAATTCCTCTCATAATACATACCTCACTGGTAAATCATGTTTTTACATTAAAGGGCTAATCCAGATAATATTTCGAGAATAAAACTGCTTAATTTTGTGTTAAAATCCCTTAAAATCTTCTACCGTAGGGCCGAGCAACTAACTCAATATATGTGATATGTTTTAAACAACTTAAACCAATCAGTCTTTATCAGAAAATGGAGACTGGTGTCCAAAGCTGTATTATGCGGTGACTGGATAAAACCAGACGTTTATTATATAAAAGTAACGTGTAGGTGAAATTTACCTTTCGTTATCAAGTAGAGCATGTTGGTCATGCACTGTATAGCCCTCTATAGGGACGGGAATCGATTATCGGGTAACCCAACGAAAACATTTACTCAAAATCTTAAAAGGGTTACGTGTCCGGATAAGCTGTTTTGGCGTTAACGTCCAAATGACTCATTTTTTTTAGCTGAAATTGTATGACAATGTAAATACACCATCCCTCAATATTTTGGGGGTTAAATTTCATACGTACTCGGACTTTTATTTTTGAGTCTGGTCAAATCGGGATAGTCCCTCTCAGGCGCGGATCAAGGGGGGGGGGGCCAGGGGGGCCGTGCCCCCCCCCCCCCTCAGCCTCGGCGAGACTGGAATTTTTGCTTGTTAATTGATTATATAAACATGATTTTTGCATTGTCTATGCCAAGGCAATGCCTCAAGGCTCTGGGGATTACACCAAACCACTAATGTATGCGGCACTCTAATGATTACCATTAGTTACAATGTATGGCCCCCCCCCCTTGAAAAAATCCTGGATCCGGGCCTGCCTTTAAGTTTACACTACATATTTACAACAATCTTAAGTATATAAAAAGATTATGACCTCCTTATATTTAATTATTGTTCAAGAATCCCGAAAACTTTACTGTAAGAAACATTTTGATTTTCCCTTTCTGCATATTAATATTTGTTCATCGCCTGTTTAAAGAAAGTAGGGGACTATTAAAAAGCTTCTAATTGGGGTAGTAATTGAGGTAGAATGATCAACTTGGTATAAATGTTCATTTACTGAGTGTCTTAACTGTGAGCATTTTCTGTTTGGTGAAGATGTTGTACAGTGAATGTTTGATCCAAGTTTTATAATGAGAATGTACATAGTACATTTGGAACAAAATAATTCTGCTTCTAACTGAGGTGGAGTGTTCATTTGGTGCATATATTGATTGATTCCGATGATTACCTTTTTCTACGTAGGCTGAGCAGAGATAAGGAATTTGATTGATCAATTTGAAGTTCACAATCACTTTAATTCGAAATAATTGGGAATGATAAAACTTGGTGTATAATTTCGTTACATCAATACCATGACTAAGTTCGATAATGAGCATTTTCTGACTAAGTTAAGCAAGGATAAGTAATTTGATTGCTCGGTGCATCATAAAATAAATAAAATGTGCAAGTAACATTATAAATAATAATGATGATTGATTTCACAAATTTATTCTTTTATATTGATATTTAGGTCATCAGTTAACTGGTAGATCATCAGTAGAAATATATCGTCAAGCTTTACTCAGTGGTTGTCGTTGTGTTGAATTAGATTGTTGGGATGGTCGAGGAGCAGATGAAGAACCAATGATAACTCACGGTTTTACCATGTGCACTGATGTTCCATTTAAGGTATATAAATTATTTTCACATAGCGTAAAGTTAAAAAAGAAGATGGAAAATGATGTTACTTCCATGTTTTTGATGGTGCTTATTCAGTTTAGTATATTTCAATTTAATTTGAATATAAAATGGTAGTAAAAGGACAGTATCCTTAATATAGGATAAATTTTATTTTAAGTTTTTATTAATGAACTAGTTTTAGTAATAGTTATTAAATCAGTGAGTAATATTTTGGCTTGCTCACCTGGAAATCCTGTTGTTGGCAAATAAAGTTCATTGGAATATTTTCGGCACGGTGCACCTTATCAGTGGTGCAGCACAGAGAACCAACCTGGCAAGGAATAATGTGTAGTCAGTCTAGTGGAACAAAAAAAAAACTTATAGAACCCTTGACAGTTGGAATTCGAAGAAAGAGTATTTTGTAGTGCTGCTGTCAGAGCAAAATTTCCTCCATAGCACACGGTATGGCGTTTAGCTGTCTTATTACCGGTCATTGTAGAACAATACATGAATAGGACATTAAACCCCATTTTATTTTATTTATAGGATGTAGTTGAGGCAATTGCAGAGAGTGCCTTCAAAACATCAGAGTATCCTGTAATTTTGTCATTTGAGAACCATTGTTCGTAAGTATTGGAGGGTATATTTTCTACTGTTGAGATCGTAATTACATGAACATTGATCGGAAAATATATTCATACTACCGAGAAAAATATATTTGTTACTAAAAGTAACATTATATCTTACAGTGCAGTAATAAATGAAATGGGCATGTGTAGCGTATATCGTAATATTCGCCTCCAAATCTCCTTATGCCAAACTGGTGGTTGACATTTTTAGGAAATTTTTCTTATTTTATTTATTGTGAGTTTACTAATTACAGCCTATGTATAATTTTTATTTTCTAAATCATATTCAATATCTTTTGACCCCCCCGATTCTGGGGACTATTAAATTGGGTCTGTCCGTCACACGTTTTGGGACACAATATATCTGCTTCTCATTGAGCTAGAATTTTCAACTTGGTGCAGGTGTTTACAATTTCAATGTCTTGACCGAGTTTGATGATGAGCATTTTCTGCTTAGGCTAAGCAGAGATACCCAATTTGATTGTTTGATGCTTTGGGAACGATAACTTTGCTTCTAATCAGAGTGATGAAACTCAGTGTATAGTTTAATTATAGTTAACTACCCTGATTAAGTTCGATGATGAGTATTTTCGGCTCTGGTTTCCGCAGAGTGATAAGTAATTTGATTGGTCAAGAAAGATAAATATGCAATTAAAATATATGTGTCATCTAATTACTTTTTTAATTTGAGCCTCATTGTTGGCTTGTTTTATTTAAATATGTTTTCATGTTTTCAAGTTTCACTAGATGAAATAAGTCTTATAACCTCGATGAAACATAAACATCTTATTAAAATAGCTATCTCAAACAGACAATTAAAATCAAAGAATGGCTATTAGATGTGGGATTGCTATTGTAGCTTTAGCTTATGACCTTTAAACAATTGAAAGAATGTGCTGATATTTGAAATTTTATAGAAGAATATGAACCTGTAATCACAATGCCCTTTGAGACAAATAACAAACTATCTGGCCAAATGTTAATACATTTGCAAATTAACTTGACAAAAGCACTTTTAAATGTTCAAAGGAAAAGCAAATCAGTTATAAAATGTAACTTTCATGTTATTAGAATGTTGTCACACTTTAACGAACAATCTTAATGTGTTGTGATGTACTGTATGTGTTTATGTAGTCTGATGAGATAGGAGTAGGAGCTCCTATAAATAAATGTCATTTCTGTTCAGTAAAAGACAAATTACATAAACTAAGTCACTTGATATTTCAGACCAAAGCAGCAAACTAAAATGGCCCACTATTGCAGGACTATATTTGGAGACATGCTGTTGACGACAACTATTGAGGAATATCCCGTAAGGAGTTTGATCTTAATATCCTTATGCATCATTAGCTAATTCTGCTTGACTCCTCACTTGTTAATTCCGGCAGATAGTAATTACTTTGTATCTTGCTTTAAACTCTCATTTGTATGCTATGGGGAGAACTCTTTAAGTCAAAGCATGTTTTCTCCCTATTAATAGAAATGAGAATTAATTGAACTGTGCAGTGAGGTATTAGCTAGCCTAGTCTGCTAAATTTACTTTTTTTATCTATCCATCTTAACCTTTTGATGAGATTGATTCAAACAGTAATATTCTTAAGTCTGGCTCTTAAGTTGTGGCCATATGTTAAACACATCAAATTAAACTATACAGACTTTAATGATCATGTAGAATTTAAACATGTACATCCAATTAAATTAGATAGAAGATTGCATGGATGTGTTATTACTAACACATAAATAAGTTCATTTTATCTAATTTTAAAAAAAATATTTGCCAAGAATGATTTTATGGTAAGTGTAGATATAAAACATACTCTAACCTCCTTGCTTTCTATGTCCCTAAATATATATAATTTTAAATAAATTATTACAGTTAGAGCCAGATGCACCATTACCATTATTGTCCTTAATGAAGAGAAAAATACTCATCAAAAATAGAAAGAAACATTTTCATAGAGGTAATAATCTCATAAGCATTCAATTTGATCACATTATAATTCTTCTTCAATTTATTCACATAATTATTCAATCTGATGACGACTGAAATGTTGATAAGCTTTCATGTAAATAGGCTCAATAAAATGATGGCGATCAAGTTTGCTGCAACACCTAACCTAACTACCTATGGGGAAAAGGTAATTCTCCTTTTTCAATTGGAAACAAGACAAAATTTATCAAAATGATCAGGATTAGTAGTGCAACCATTCCCCAGTATACATTCAAGTTTAATTTGTATATTGACTTGCATAATTATTTTGAGTTTATATGCATCTAATATTTTCTTTATCTAGAATTTAGAGAAAGCTAATATCACTTGCTGGAACAACTGTTCAGCATTAACAAAATTTTAGAATTATGCATATATTCTCTTCTATTATGAAAGATTGTTAATGTCACAAGGCATTATTGCAGATTTGGGATGATCTTTATTAGAGGGTTAGTCGTTCTGTAATATCACACCTGTTTGACATTAACAATTTACAAACCAAAACATACTATTTTGTTCAATTCATTTGAAAAAATTTCAAAGTATTGATTCAGATTGTTAATTAAGTTTTGAATATGGCTTCACTGTGTTTCCGTATATTTTAGGGCAAGGCAGGTTTGGATCTAATACCAAAGCATCCATAAAATCAGAGAAGTCCAAAGTAAGCATGAGTGAATCAGATGAAAGAGAATCTACACCAACCAGAAAACCTCAAATACCCGAAGAATCTGTCAATCAAAACGGTACCACTGAAAGACCTGCGTCACAAATTAGCGATAATGAAACAGTTGAAAAAGCGAAAATTGAAGCAAAAATTGAAAAAGGTAATCGTCTGGAGAAGATGTATAGTGGGTCAGGTGGAGGAACTGAGGGTATGGAAATGTTTGATGATAGTGGATCTGATTCTGATAGTGATGATGATGAAGATGTGGAGGATCCAGTTACCGGTGATATTATGACAGAAGAAGAAAAAAGCAGACGGCAAAGAGAAAAAAGAGAAAAGGTGAATCTTGAAGTAGAAAAATATTTAACACAAATTAAGTTTACCAATCATTAAATGTTCCATGTATTTTCAACATCGTTCAAAACCACTCAAATTTGGTAGATTTGTTTTGTGGGTGAGGATTATTTATATTCAAATAAAGTTGATCACCCCTATAGTGGGGACACATAAAATGGGCAAGTTTAAAGACTTTTATAGACTTAGCTGTTCCATGGATTTCAACTAATCTCAACTAATCGTTGTTGGAAAATATAGGGAATGCTTCTTAAAAGAAATACCACCCAAATGGATAGTATGTTGTTCCTTGGGATGGTAATTATTCAGATCTTTATCAAATTTATGGGGGAATTTAAGCATTTTCATATCACTGCTAGAAAAATAATTTGCAGAGAGAGAGAGAGAGAAAGAGAGAGAGAGGAGAAATGGGGTTTAACATCCACTAGACCCAACTAGGTGATTTCAGGACAAATATGGTTCACTTTTATTTCAATAATTCGCTTGAGTGTAGGGGTCTTTAGCAGTGGTAGGAAACAGGATGACCCGGAGAGAAAATGCATGAGGTTTTACAGGCAATCCTACTGCTTGTCACAATATTTTGTGGAAGGCTGGCTTATGTTACCGAGCCCCAATAACAGGCTAATGTAGATATGCTTCCCTAAAAAACAATTACTAAATATTGGTAGCCCAATACAACACAATGATTATTGATTACGCCTGTTTGCACCTTTAAATTGGTTTAAATGGCATTTGTAAGTGGTAAATTGTAGAACATATAACTACTTTTTCTTGATTATATTTTTCTGTGTTTTTATTCCTTATATTTTTCTGTGTTTTTATTCCTTATAGGGTACTGCTGGTTCTGAAGCAGAGGCCGCGATGGAAATGTCTCTTTTAGTAAATTATGTACAACCGGTTCATTTCCATTCATTTGAAGCCTCAGAGAGTAAGTAACTTATTTGCATGTAGTAAAAATTATTAGCACCAACATAATACAAAGGAAATAACTACACTTAAAGTCCTATTATTGTCAGGATAACATCTAAGACATTTTTTGTTGGTAAAAATAAATTTTGATTTGTCATAATTTGACAATATGTTCACATCACATGTGTTTACATTTACCGGTAATTAATCAAAATTTGAGACTAACATGCAAAGCAATCGCTGAGATATACATTATTTTACTGTCTATATACAAGTTTTACAACGTTTGGGGTTGTTTTATATTCAATAAGAGTTTAGGCTTATAATGAAATCATTTTATGAAGATTTATAGAGATGGACTTTCCGTGGATTTCAGTGAGAAGTACATTGTTACTAATAATTTATTGTATTTAAATTTCACAGAAAAAGGAAGGAGTTATGAAATCTCATCTTTTGTTGAAACTCAAGCCACAAATTTATTGAAAGAATATCCTGTTGATTTTGTAAAGTATCCTTAAAAAAATGCACCTCAAAATATTGCATAACATTAGAGAAGTAACACAAAATTACAGCCAGTGTACGTATTGAAAACAACATTAATTGATCTCTACTTATACCACATACTTTTTTAAAGTTTGATTTTTCTTTAACCTTTTAAAAGTTACAATAAACGGCAGTTAAGTCGTATTTATCCGAAGGGAACACGAGTAGATTCAAGTAATTTTTTGCCACAGGTGAGTACACATAGGATGATAAAATCCAATTATTTTTTAAGCCGGGACTAGCATGGTAAATTTTATTTCAATAATTTACTTGCATGTAGGGGTGGTTAGCATTGGGAGGAAACTAGTGGACCGAGACAACGCCCACGAGGATGGACAGGCGACCCTACTCCTTGTCATGTACAACTGTGGAATCAAAACCACGCCAGTTGACTAAATCACAGACCTTATCATACAACATGCACACGCGAACCATTCAGCCATCCAATACCCACACTTTCCAAATGTTGATGATGACGACAATAATGTATTCATTGATTTGTGACAAGACTGAAAATTCCTCTGGGGGGCTTCTTCTTAGTTTTTTTTTGAAATCATATGCCAAAATTATTGTATATGAATAAATAATGTTAAGATATAGGATTAGAAAAAAAACACCATTATCTAGATAGAAATATATGGTATATGCATTAGTAAAATAAATATATATCTCCAGGGTGTTATATATATATTATAAAAAGAACTGATAAAATGTATGAAAAAAATTGTAGCTAAATACATATTTGATGATTTTAGGTGTTTTGGAATGCAGGGTGTCAATTAGTTGCTTTAAACTATCAAACTTTAGGTAAGATTAAAGGTTTTTATATCGTAACAAATGTTCTCTGATTACATAAATAATATATGAGTTATATAATGAGTTGCGTTGTATTCATAAATTATATATGAGTTTTAATGATCCATGTTGTATTCACAATGTAGTTAATATTGTGAAACCTATGATCTGTGAATTTTGTTTGTTTTTCCTCTTAGAATCATGTATCATTTACAGTTACAAAATTTGTTTTATATATATTAAATAAGGTGTGATGGAGTTTGAAAAATTAACACTTTAATGCTATTTTGTAGATCTGGCTATGCAGCTTAATTTGGGTATATTTGAATATAATGGTCGCTGTGGTTACATTCTTAAACCCGATTTTATGAGAAGAAAAGACAGACATTTTGACCCTTTTGCAGAGTCTACTGTTGATGGTATTGTAGCAGGAACTGTAAAAGTTAGGGTAAGCTACAATCTTTAAATGTAATTCAAAACTTCAGGTGTCTTGTCAATATATTTGTTTTTGTGTAAATTATGTGTGGTGAAGTTCCCCTGCACTTACTATTACTTACTATTAGAAGGGTTTGTAGGCTTGCCATATTTTGGTAGAAAGTGTCAAAATTAACTTACCAGTGGATTCGAGTTATTTTCAGACAAAAAATAAAGAAAACAGTGTTTATTGAAAGTATGCATCTATTATGTAGGTGATCTCAGGACAGTTCTTGACAGATAAAAAAGTTGGATCTTATGTTGAAGTTGATATGTATGGTTTACCCACTGATACTGTTAGGAAAAAGTTTCGAACCAAGGTAGTGCCAGCGAACGGTATTAATCCAGTATATGATGAAGATCCCTTCGTTTTCAAAAAAGTAAGTCGGCTTTAATTTTGTAAAATTTTAGGGAGAAAATACATAATTTAAATGAATTCAAAATGTGTGGGAAGAAATTTTAGAATCCGTCACATTGTTGTTTAGAATCCTTCTTTTAAGATAATTTTCACTCAGATGTTGTGATGACCAGCTCTGGCAAAATAAGACACATGTTGCAAGTGCCTAGGTTCACTCGGCAAATCTCGACAGATTCCGGTACCCTACATCTAGACTCGACTGTATGAGGAATTCCGCCATTTTGGAACTATTTTAAAGGACCAGGACAAAAAATCGCTGCCCCCATGAAGATTATATAAACAAACTAAAAAATGGCTGCCCCCATACAGATTATATCTAGACGCCATTTGGGACTTTTTTGTAAAAAGCAGCACGTTTTCCTGTAAATCGGTAGTTGACTAGCTGCATCGCAAATGTATGGTCGTAGATGTAGGTACATATCAATTACTGTCATACAGCCGAGTCTAGATGTAGGGTTACTGAGAGTACCGGAATCTGCCAAGGTTTGCCAAATGTTCCTAGGTTTTGAGTTTCCAGCCATTATTAAAGATAAATGCGTAAGACACATATCAATTTAAAGGTCTTTCAATACAGAAGTTTAATTTATGCATAGCTGTGATTTGATTTTCTGACTGAGAAATTGATATAATAACCTGTGACTGCATGGATGGATGTTAATCTTGTCTTTCCTTCTACAGGTTGTATTACCAAACTTAGCAACATTACGAATAGTTGTATATGAAGAAACTGGTAAACTGATTGGTCATAGAGTATTGCCTGTAGAAGGATTACGACCCGGTAAATCAACTTATATAATGTTAACCAAAACAATCAATTTTTTACAGTCATTGTTTTCCATATTTGGCTGGTGATTTTCAACGAATTCCAATAACTACTGCCAGAGATATAGCCCTTGATCACTTTGAAAGACCAAAGTTAAAATCTGTTTGATATTAAGTTTATACACAGAGTTAAGTGTCATGAGATGAAGGATCCTATTGATTTACAATGATTTCCGTTGTCAGTCCATGTTAGCCATATGAACATCAGCCTTACATCTATATATTAGAACTTATAAAGTTTAGAAAATGAGACCCGTAAGCATAAAATAAAATTAAAAAAGTCAATGTTATTGTGAAAAATAGACTATTGAAATAGAATTCAAACAGGCCTGAAGCCAGAAACCAAAATTTAGCCGACATAGGGAGGCAAAAAATCAATGGAGGAAGGTCATCGTCGACTGCCGTAAGCAGGAGGAGGGGAAAGCACGAAAATTAGAAGCTGTGAGAGTGAATTTAGGCCTCTATGACATGCAGGTGGCGAATTGGTCAAAATTGAGAGGATATGTCGTACTAAAACTCTCTCCCGGCGAAAATGCGAGCCTAGCTAACCAGCGATTTTTTTTCCGACGCAGACATAAATATTCCGGGCCTGAATTCAAATATTGAAAGTTTTTGAGGATTAAAAATTCAAATAGATCACTCACTATTTGTTTGCGTATAGAATTAGAGAATTTTTATGTTTAAATTATTAATATACAACAAAATGACTTCTGTATGTGATAAGTGCATTTGATAAATACTTTCAGGTTATCGTCATATACCATTAAGAAATGAAAGCAATCAACCATTATTACTACAGACATTATTTGTACATCTAAGTATAATGGATTATGTTCCAGATTCTATGGCAGGTCAGTAATTAATGAAACATTATTTATGATCCTAATAATTGATATTCAAATATATGCAGTATAATTCTAAAACAAGGGAGATTACAAACCGATAACTTTTTAAAAACTTTTTTTCAGAATTTGCCGAAGCTTTGATTAATCCTATTGCTTATCAGTCAAAGATGGAGAAACATGCCCAACAATTGGCAACTTTAACAGAAGATTTTGAAGTCGATGTAAGATGATAACAAATATTCTAGCTTTTTTATGTTAAAAAATAATGGCAAAAAATGGAAGAAATACAATTGAATCAATGATCAAGAAAATCATTCCCTATATAATTGTCTAATCCAGTTGTTGTTATGGTTTTGCTCTCTAATGTTTATTGCTATTTGACATTTTTAATTTTTTTCTATTGTATTTAAAATCTGATTTTAAAGGTCTTTATTAAAATGCATCATTTTTTTAAGGAGGCAGAAGCACTTTATGAATTGGGCCAACATCAACTGAGCATGTTTTGTACTGTTTTATTTTAATAAAGATGATATTTTTGATTTTGGCACATTTTAGGATGATTTCTTACTCAATAGATTTCTAAAATACATTCTTTGGAATATATTTAATTTGGGGGGCCAAGTATCTTTGCCTCTTTAAATGTATATTAAGTTATGTTTTATGACATTATTTTAGCATTGGGGCCATCCATAAAGTACGTACGCTTAAAGGGGGGGTCACGCCAAAAGCGTACAGGTGCGTACACGGGGGGAGGGGTCATTGGTAAAATGTACGTACGCTTGATTTTTTTATTTTTAACTCTAATTTTGGGACGTGCGCACTTCCCTCACGTACGTTCGACGCGTGCTGCTTTCCTGCTTTCACAACGGTATTCGCTGGCTCAGACGAATGAATCAAACTTCGGATGCCAAAAGCGTACAGGAGTGTACAGGGGGGAGGGGGTGGGGGTCTGAATTTTACCCATTTTGAGCGTACGTACTTTATGGATGGCCCCATTAAGAAACACCGATACTAATTACTGGTACCCAATTCTATTTTGGTTTGGGTATAATGCATCAATCTTTCTTGAATTACCAAATCTGTCTTAAAACAGGTATCCTTTATATGCCTTATCACCCATGGCATTCCCTTTAAATAGTCTATCAAATTTATCCCATTTGTTTCCTACAGATTTTATCTTAAGGTTTATTCAGGTTTTCATTAAGTTTTTGTTTGAATTTTGTTCCATTATTTTTCTCTTCTGAATTAGGATGAAATTTTAGCTACTGTAAGTGGTATTTTGTTTTTGGCTTGATTATTTTAATATTAATATTTTGTTTGTTGCAGTGTGTGTATCTATTTAAATAGGTGTGGATTCTATTATTAAGGCTTATATTGATTGTACTGCTGTTACTTCAATTCTTGGTTTAAACTTCAGGATTCAAGAAACATTTTCTTCTTTTAACTAATAGTGTATAGGTATCCCATGTGAAAACTTGCATATTAGTGACAAAACATTGATATAGGGAATCAAAAACCCTTTTTTACAAAAATCTAAGTCAATTACATAGACTTAAAAGGAAAAATATTTTCATGATACCGGTAGCTACATATTAATGTAGGCTCAAGAACTAAATTCAATGTTTATGTTTCTGAGGGAACATGCTTCCCTCATTATTTGGCTTGACACCCCAAAACTGTAATAAATAAGAAATTTACCAAAAAATAAGAAATTTACCAAAAGATAAATACCCTAAGTTACTGACATGGTAATTGCATGTTCTATTGTATTTCTTTTCACATAATATAATAGATCTTCTTTGTTTGTTGACCACTTTAGAACATATTTATTTGAATTGTTTCATAAGATAAATGTTATATAAAAAGTGTAGTATATTATATATAAAAAATGCATGAAAATGTTTTGTCTACATGTATATATAATGTTGATTATTATGAAATACAGAATCAAGTAACTGGTCTGGCATAATGGTCCGAAGAAAGTTGTTAAAATTCAATGTTTTGCAGCTTTGCAATATTTTTTTGACTTTTTTATTGAAATTATGTCACATTGAAATTCATGATATATTTTTCCAAATTACCAAGGATGGTTGCAGATTCCGAATGATTTTCTAATTTTTGCTTAGATGATGATTCTAGATTAATTCAAAAATAGTTTTCTAGCCAGTTAGTCATAGCATGTTTACAAAGTACAGTATGGTAATATTTGGTGTGAACTTATTGTAGAGTGTAGTGTCAAATCTATGATAGAACCTTATTAACAAGAATAACTGAAAAGCATTAAAATATCAGACTGTGAAATCTTATATTTTCAAATCATTGATGGAAAAAATTGAAACACTTTGATTAATACAAGTAGGAAAACTATTCAGTAATTATAATGTTGACAGATTTATTTTAGGACAAAAATTGTCAACCAATGGTTAATAAATCCAAATGCAACCATTGTTACTGACTAATCCATCTTATATAAAATTCTGTTAATTTATTTTGATTTTCTTCTACAGGAAGAACTTGATGGACAGAAAGATAGTGGTATAGATGAAAAGGGCAATGAAAGACAAAATTCTGTTAGAGTTCAAAATGGTCCATCCACAGGAAGTCCGGCACCAGGTGATGGACCAAAACCAATTCGAATGCAATCGTCCACACATCTCCCTCTCAGTAAACAAGATAGCACTCAATCGGGTCTCAGTCAATCAAGTAGCAGTTCAGGTATGTTCATTTTGGGGTTTCCGTTTTTGTGTTAATTATTATTTGTTTCTAATGTAATAGGTCTTTCATTCGAACATTGTTTTCTTTTAGTAAATTGATGTACATTTATGCCTTCTAACTTTATTATATCATTATATTTATGAAATTTAGAGAAATCAATTGTACACCATTAATTTAGTCATTAGTGCTTTACCAAGCCTTAAAGGCCCAATATCACTCTTGTTGTAACTGAATAATATGTCCCAATCATTATTCTGGTCAACAAATTGTACTATTTTAAATTGGAAAAATTCAACTACATGGCTTTAAAAGCTTTACGTAAACCTTGTTAAATGTAACTTTTTAAAAATATTTTCGAACCCTCTGGACAACTAAAATAGGTTGTAATGGATAATTTACACAACAGGTAGGACACTTAAATATCTAGTAGTTAGAATGAGGCTATTTTTTTTCTGGACCTGTCAAGCCAGCAAGAGTGTTATTGTCCCTTTAAGTTAGAATTCTATATTTTGATCATTTCATCTCAGTTCTTGTTCCTGTTTATTAAATGTATAAATTATGTGTTGGGATATTTCAAGTAAATTCGTAATAACTTGTATTTTCAGGACTATCTATTTTATCATTTTTGTGTAAGATACGTTTTAGTCAACCATTTTGTGGGTTAACCTTATTAAGCTTAACTACCAAAATTATTGCAATTAATGCATTTAGCTTAGTTTTTTTTATTTTGTTAGTTACTTTACATCTCTGCGAGGGTTACAGCTTAACACTGTAGAATTTTTTTAGGGTGTTATTTCTATAAAATCTTGTTCCTTGCATAATTAATTATGTGAACTACCGAGTATGAGGAACAGATTCCACTATTTTGAAATGTTCAACATTAAACATTTGGGGAAATCAGTAAATTTTGTTTTAATTGTAGGCCTACAGTTATAAAAACAGTTCAGTGCATATAAATTATTGTGATGGGTTAAAGTAGTTATATACATTATAGTCATAGATTACTGCACACACCACACTATAAAATCACAATATTCCTCTTTGGATCAGGACAGTAATGTTAGTATTGTTAGTAATTACTTCATCAATGTCCATCACCAACTGTGCCCATCCCGTTCATCTTTAGTCCTTTCCATTCACAGTTGAATGTAAGCCTCCATGTGTAGATTTCCATTGACTACAGCCAAAAGATTCTTAAAGACTGGATCGATGAGTGTTGTGGATTACCAATACTAGTTGGGTTGTTTCATCAAACTATTATCATTATCATTTAAAAATGTTGATAAACCCATTAAAACATTTTGCTGACTTTTTCAAGAAAATTTTACTGAACAGGGTGCAGTGTAGTCATTTAAATGATGAAACTATGGCACTGCTTTAGTTATTCCCATTTCGACAGAGATTATATTATGGAACCAGTTGAATTTGTCAAATTAAGATGATCCCCAGCACTTCTGGTATAGATACACACAGTCCTACATTACATAATTAATTATCTTAGTTACACTGTAGTTTAGGATTGACATATATTGCACACACATTCTAATTATCTTACCTCAGTTATAAAATGCCATTGCTTAGAAACAATTCTTTTATACAGTCAATATTTAGAATATTTCAAATATTTTAAGTCACATAATGCCAAATAAAGGGAAAAGATTTTAATTTTGATTTTGTGTGTGTGTGTATGTTACTGGTACTAATAAGGTTTTGTTTTTGGAGTTTTACAGATTAAGTTTACTTTCTCTTTGACGGAAAGGACTTTGCAGCAGACAAAATATAGCATGTCATTATTTCTAGGGACTAGTTATATGATTAGTGTGCTAACATCATGACTAGGGTATCCAGGTTTAGATTCCCTGCATGGTAACAGAATAATCTTGAGGATCTTGTATTATTCTCAAAATTATTGATTTACGGTGTTTAAGAAAGTTTAAAACCTTTTTGCCTGTTTTAGGAAGTGGCTTGATTAAATATTCTTTATGGGTTCTATGTTTAATTGGGCTAATGTATCTTCTTTTAATTAATTTCTCAGTTATCAAATTTTTTACATTGAATAACATAAATTTCGTAGTAAACAAAACAATAATTGACTTTAAGATACTTTTGATTATTGTTTTTTGCAGGTCCAGGTAGCGCCAATATTAGTAGAATGCCATCCAACTTGCCTGGTGTAGAAAATGGTGTTTCTAATGTGTCTGTTACACAAACAACAAAACTTAATGGTAGGTCATAAAACCCCCCAAATGTATCAAGTTTGCTTAGTTTCCCGTATAAATGCATAAATTAATTTTCAGAAAGATGTGGAATACTTATTTACCGTACTCTTTGCAAATGTTCCATTTGATTAGAGTTAATCGCACTACGCACAGCTGGAAAGAGGGAAAATTATTTTTCTAAATTATGATTGGTCAATAGTCCGATTAACTACCAATTGCTAACTGCGTTACAAAGGCATTGCCGTTAAAACAGGGCGTCAAATTTGACCAAATTATATGTTTACATAACGTTACGTCACAGAGTTAGAATAACCAGAGTAGCGACTTCTTCATTTGCATAAGTAGAGGTCGCGCATTGCATCTTGGGTTTGATGTGTAAGTTCTCAAACATGGCGGCTGAAACGTGTGGGCTGTCAACAAAGAGAATAAAAAGTAAATACAAGAGTGGGGGGTATGGGACACAGTGTAGAGCCTACGGGTGTTATAATTATACAGGGACTGTATAATTAAACTTTTTCCTACTGCCATCAGGCATTGCCACTGAAAAGATAATATTAAAAGAAGAAAAATATCTTTGTGTAAAATTTGCTCAAAAATGAAACAAGTCAACAGTTAGGCCCATCTTCCCCGCTGACATCCCAAAACAAATAGATGACACATATCAATTAATTGGCCAGAAAACAACCCTACTCAAACTCATCTGTACTTTCGGATGTGTCTTTAGTGGAATTAGATATCTCTAAAATATTGATAGATCCTCTTTTAGAGCTGCCAGAGGAAAATATTTTTAATAGAGCCTACAAGAAGTTCAACTGTGACGCCTGTTTGAAGTTATGGACAGCTTCCGAAAGGGAAGCTCATGATGACATTTATTCTTTTATCGATCAAAAGCAATATGATAAGGAGAATAAGAAAGGTCTAGTCAAACCAAGTCATTTAATTTATGCTGTTACAATGAAATTAGAATCAATATTTAGAGATTCTTTTTGACACGATCAATAAAACCCAAAATGTATGTAGGCCTAGACAGTTTATTGAAATATTTATGAAAATTGTTACAGACAATATTGTTTGTTCAACTGATTGTACTAAAGTTTGTAAATTTATGCTTTGTCTTTTTGCTCGCATAAGAATACATCATTGTGTAAAATAACTTAATAGGTCTAGGAAATACAAGAAACATAAGAAAAACAAGAAATATGAAGGTGTCACATTCCTAATTTATCAAGTTGTTTCTGCGGACCATGTCTAATGCTTCATCACAAATATTATTTTCTACTTGAACTAAGCATCTATAGATAAGCAGTTTAAAAGACAAATGTACAAATAATTGATATATGTCATTTATATGTTTTGGGATGTCAGCGGTGTGGGCGGTTGGGAGTGGAAATAAGCATCACTGTTAGCTTGTTTCAACTGATTGTGCTAAAGTTTGTAAATTTATGCTATGTATTTTTGCTCGCATGAGAATACATCATTCATTCAGTGCCGGATCTAGGGGAGGCAAAGTGGGACAAATGTCCCCCCCCCCCATTCTGGGTCATACTATATATTATTTTATCACGGACGGAGCTAACCAGTACCTGTGCTGAGGGGCGAGGATTGGGGCCCTTGGCAGTAAGGGCAATTGGGGGACCCGGGACTGGTAGGTACCAACAGATTTCCGGGGGGGGGCAGAGATCGGTTAGGCCCTAAAATTAACTAAATTACATAACTTAGAGGTTCCAATCAATTGGTCCTAACCGGGAAATTAACAGACAACGGGGTTCAATGTTTTACGTCAACTAAAATAATTTCACTAAAATAAAGTGAATGAAAACATCATGAGCGATAGGGTATGTTTAAAATACTCAAATTGTCAACGAATTCAAAGCTTCAATAAAATCGCTGTTTAAATTGTCTCAGATGCACTGAAATTAATCCTAATTTTTAAAAAAAATCCTGGGGGAAAACACCCCAGGCACTCAAGGGGGCGAAGTATATACTAGTACGATCCGCGGTCAATACGAACAATTTGAACAAACAACATTGGGGGCCCCCCACTGTTGGCATGTCCCGGGCCCCCCACAAGGTTAATCCGGCCCTGCGTGTAAAAGAACTTAATAGTTTTTGTCTTTTGTTTCCAAACTATTAAGGGAAAGACAGATATCTGTTCTTTATGGCTTACAATCCCCCTTGTTAGTGGTGAAGGACAGGGGGTCAACGTAGATAGTCGCTTGGATGGGACGAAAAGCCAGGGTCCTGTGTACACATTGGCATGCAGTGCTGAAAGAACCCTTGACTGTTATTGGAATTTAAAGTAAGAGTAGGCCATAGGGCCACTGTCTGGGCAAAAATTCCCTCAATGCACACTGTATTGCATATCCATTTAATTGCATAGGCCCCTTAGGAAAGTCCAAGAAAAGGGCTGATAGACTTATAGCATTTCAAGCAAACTACCTTTATGGCAATTCAACCACCTGGATTTAAAGTAAAGTTAATGAAATTGGGCATGCTCATATGTTAAGCTTTTGTTCCAAGGGCAGATCCAGAATTTTTTGCAGAATGTGGTTTGCCAGCTTGCTCCTGGGGCAATGTATATATGTATCTTTTGGGTGATAGGGGCACTTGGTTTACCCCCCTTCCCCCGGCCTTGAAAAGGTTTGAGTAATAGGCCTACAAGGTTTCTTTTTAAGAGAGAAATCCAACCTCCATGTCGATATCAATTTTTATTATGAATACAATCACTCTGTGTATCAATTTTATTGATTGATGCAAGAGATTAATTGTGATACAAATTAAACGACCACTTTCTCATATGATGTCCCAATGATTAGGAACCTATAACGGTAAATCTCTTTGATCTTTTTGGGTATATATGCCCTGAATAACTTGCGGTCTGAAAGTCGTTGGCAGTCCCGGTTTTTCGTTTATCAGTCTTGTTTATCCCCACCATATCCCCGGTGTCGAGCTTTATCACACACAGAACCAACAATGACAAATCATGAAAATAGATCGCATAAAACAGAGTAAACTAAATTCCAAATGATTAATCGGGACGGTAGGCCTTATCGTTCGATAAAGCTCAAATCAGGCCTTAAAGAACTGGGCAAAGTTATAATATTAAGATGGAATTTCAGCAAGAACTTTTGTTGTCAACTATAACTAGTACAAATTTAGCCAAATCGACCGTGTAGTGTTTGTATTACTTGAAAGAATAGCTGTCATATAGGCTAGATCACTAGAAATAGATATCGTAACCATGTTGAGCGAACTGTCAGTTGAGTGCTATTACACTATATTCCCAAGATGCATTGCGCGTCGGAGTGTTTCTATGGGGAGTAATGCGAGCGGCTACTCTGGTTATTCTTACTCTGTGGTTACGTCATGGCTCACGATTTTATTATGCCCAATTAACCAGTGCATAGCAGAATATTGCAGTAAAACTAATTGCGGGACAAACTTTGACATAAAGTAAACAATACTGTATGGAGAAGAACAGACTTTCACCGTTTTTAATACCTTAAATCACGGTCAAACATTTTAGGGAAGACCCCAGATTAAATAAAGGACTGTCATGTTGCTGAACGGGAAGAATAGACACACTCCCTCAAAAGTTCAAGTATCAGAAGCCAATCCAGCAATGGCCTGAGAGGGATTTCTCGGGCCATTTCTTCCGGAATATGCTTATTTACAGGCAGTAAACAAAGACAAAGGTATACAACAAGAGTTGAGGGTTGGTTAGACCCTTTGCGACAAAATCTTATTGTCTGGTCGGAAAGTTCTTAAAGTTTGAATCCACTTGAATTGAAAATTTTTTCCTAGTGGCATTACTTTTGTAACTATCAGGATCATTCTTTTTGTATATTTTAATCTTTCAGATCCAGATATTTTAACACCTACACCATTATGCATTTTAAAAAACCATAAAACATTTTTAAAAATGGTAGCCAAGCGAGATAAAGAACTAGAATCAATACGCAAAAAACATGACAAGGTATGATCAACCATTTTTTTTAGTTTTATTTCACTGTTTTATTTGGTTGTGAGGATCAGCCCCAAGGAAATTCGATTTATTTCTTAATACACATTCAAATTTAAGATGATTGTGAACATGATACAGAAAAGAGTTTGAGATAGAGTGTTTAAAAATTTGGTGGTATGCTCATTAGGGTATTATTTCAGCGTATTAAATTTCAGCGTCGAACCGTAAATTTCAAATGTGTTTTGTCGATTTTGGACTACAGAGGAACTGTATTGAAATTTTGATTGCAAATAGCAGCATCAATCATTCATTTACTTCAGATTTATGATCTTATGAAGGTGAAAGTGTTTTTATTGTGGAACAAGAAAGAACCCAATAAAATGTCAAAATTTGCAGATAGTTATCTTCGATTCTGGGTTTCACCATCGGTAATTGACCAATGTGGCCTGTCAGTAGAAATCGGTATTGGCGAATACACATTCATTTTGCCGATACTTAGCGGTCGATATCTGTTCAAAAAGACCAATAGTAGCCATATAGCGGTACATCATTATTTGCAGATTATAAAAGTGTTCACCTTTTGACTGTTAAAGCTTCGGAATGAGGTACAGAAACAAATTCTCGCTGGAATTTATTCAAACTTTTCAAAATTATACATAGGAACATAACAATTATTATTTGTAGGCCTGTGACAACATGACAGAGTTACATGCTTTACAACTAGATAAACTTAATGCAGCTCAACTCAAGGCTAGAGGTGCTCTAGAAAAATCACATGCTAAAAATTCCAAGAAAGCTGCAAAAAGTGGAGAAAAGGTAGATGATGTACAGACCAGATGTAAACAAGAACTAGAGGCTTTGATGCAAGACCAGTCTACTAAGGTTTGTTTGTACCTTATCTTGTAATAATTACTTATTTATTTATCTTTAATTTAAAGAAAATTTACATAAGTTTAGTGAAAATGTGTATCATAATATTTTAAGGCTATTATTCAACCTATAGCCTAGTACCTGTTATTGTGCCCGGTGGCTCCAATTGAATTGAGGTGTTGATTCCAAGATGGAACTTAACAAGGAAAGGGATTATTTCCAACACTATAATCTTTAAAATTTAAATAAAATGAAATGGGGTTTAACAGGCAATACTATGTACCGGAAAACACCAGGAAACAACTGGAAAACACCATTTTATACTGAATACCCGAAAAACACTAAATACCGGAAAACACACTAAATACCAGAAAACACACTAAATACCGGAAAACACTCTGGTCTTCTTGAAAACACTGGAAAACCTAACCCTAACCCCAATCCATGGTCCTCTAAAAACACCAGATAAACCTAAACCTAAACCCCTGGGTTACCTATTTAGGATGTATTCTGGTATGTAGTGAGTTTTCTGGTATTTAGTGTTTTTCCGATATTTTCCGGTATTCAGTATAAAATGATGTTTTCCGTTTGTTTTCGGTGTTTCCGGATATATAATTTTGCCAGGTCTTAACGTCTTACTCTTCTGCTTGTGACTTGGCTAATGAAGACAGGTATAACCTTTAATGATCCATGTCAGATTAATGGCACGATAGATAAGTCTTGGTCTATGATAAGACTTCGTCATTTATACAAATTTTGCAATTCATAAATATATCATGTTTCATTCCAGTATAAAGAATTAACATTGACTCAAGCTCAAGTGTTTGTGGCATTATGTGATGATCATTATCAAGCAGAAAAGAATGTTTATGAAAATCATAATACGCCTATTTATGATTGTTTACTAAGCTTGATGGACAGCAATCATTTAGCACATAAAAAGCGAATAGAGGAATTGTATGATAGAGAGGTGGCTGAGTTAACCAAAAGAATGGATGCCCAAAGTCGTGATCATATGAAACTATTAGCGAAAAAGCATAAAGATAAACAAGAATTATCAAGGTATGTTTTATATGTAATTTTCATTTTAATTCTTGATTTCTAGTTTCAACAGTACTGACTGATGGCAGAACTGAAACTAATTTAAAAAATGTTATTGATATTACCAATGTTGTTTTTTGAGCCCAATGCCTCCCTATCGTCTCCACCGTAGTATGTTACGGTTGCATGCTCATTTCTAAAAATTTGATTTAGCACTCATTAGCAATAAGTTATTTCCCATCTGTTTTGTATTAAGGGATCAAGGCATAGATGAAAATGATTTTGTGCAGAGCAAGTGTTCATATTCCTTACCAGAAAGAATATACAAGTAGCGAATGGAAACCATAGTGACAGTAAAAACAAAATGGCGGATATCAACAGTGGCTGTTGGAAAAGCGCTATTTTGTTCAATTCATCGGTAAAATGGTGACTTGCTGGCCACGTTAGAGGAGTGACCATTGATTAAAGAGATGAAACAATAGAATTTCCACCGGGGAGGGGTTTTATCGTGACCGCTTACAAGGAGATGTCGCTGAATAGGAGTGTCTGCTTATACAGGTTCTACTGTACATGTATCTCTTATTTGATTTACTATGTGTATATTTTTATTTAAGAATTAAACGTGAAGCACAACAAAAGCATGTTACAATAGCCGTACAAGAAAGACAAAAGGTAAAATATTATTTCCTCATGCTATAATTGATTTTTAAACAAAATTTATCCCATTTTACTTGATTATATGAACTAAATTTTTATAAGCATATTAGATATGAAGTCTCGCAGTTATGCTTCATTTTTTTAATGTTATACTACAATGTAGTTTAAAGATTAGAAAACAAATATATAATTTTAATTAACAAAAACATTTAGTATATTTTAGTTTTAAGTTAAAAATTGGTTATTTTTTAGTTACAAGAAATTTTAAGGAAAAGGTTGGAAGAATTAGAAGTAATTTTAGCTGAGATAAGAACAGAAGTTGGAACTGAAAAGGTTGAGGTGAGATGAATTTCAATTCTTTATACATAAAATTGCTTGTAATTCGGATGATTGTGGTTTAACACCCAAATTTTCTGCTCTATCCCGGCTAATGAGGACAGACATAAGCCATAAAGTGATATTTAACGATCTATGACAAGAATGACGAAAAAAGGTAAAAGAGGTTTAGCCTTTGACTTGATATCACAATGATTTGGAGGGTTATTTGGAGGAGGTTTAATTGCAACCCAGGGTTTTATTTCAGGGAAGTTTGTTAAAGAAATTTGCTGCTTTTTTTAAATTGGATAAAAATTGTTATTATGTATAATGTATTGCTCCAGTATTACTTTATCGTTTCAAATAGTTTTCAATAAAGCAAAAATATTTCATAATTTTGGAATAATATTCTGTTAGATGATCATTTAGATAATGATTTATATAATATACATGTATGTGTATTTTACAGATTATTAAAAAATACCATGACGAGTGCGAAGAGAAAAGACAAAAAGTTCATCAGAAATTTCAAAGTCAGCTTGGCTATGTGCCAGTAAAATCTTCACAATCATCTCCTATTAATTATCCTGGTCCAGACTCATCACCAAGCCACACCAAAGTTGAAACAGCAAGTATAACAGAGGATAAATCTTTTATTAACGGATCTCAAGAAAAACTCAACAGTAAAGAAGAGCTAACCTCAATGTAAACAATGATATTTTTAATGGCTGTACAATATTACATGGCATAATATTTCTATACAATTCATCATTTCTGTTAATTAATTTAAAATAATTTTAACTTTGTTTATTGTTTATTATTTATGATTTGTGTGATGTAAGAGTGATTGATAATGTTTTATTTTTTCATATTTTGTCTGAGACATACTTTTCCTTTCTTGAAAAGTAACAAGAGGCTTCTTTTTATTACTGTTTTTGTTCTAACGTGTGCAAGTTATGTGTTCTCAAATATTCAAGTCTTTCATGGTATTTTGATGTTCTTTCTATCTGGTCAAAATACTAAATTATTATATGTACGTTCTATGTTTGTTGTTGCATCAATCGAGATGTATCTATGTATTTTATTATAAGTATTTTATTTATATATTGTATATAGATCTATTCGTTTTATTGTATAATATAACCTAAGATTTTATATAATATAAAGAATTTCATCCCCACTTCTCAATGAACTTAGGATAAAAAATAGGCAGACTTCCGTAATTAAATTTTAAATTAATGGCTTTACCAGATGGGAATCGATACCGTTATAACCTTCATTGATCATTACTTTCCGCAAAATCATTCTACATTTTCCTATTTTTACATATTCAACACAGAGAGTTTTTCTATGTTAAAGCGAAGATCTCAATTCAATTTTAGAGTAGCCTAATTAAAGCTACTACTTATCTTACTGTATATTATTGAAACAACATTGTTGTAACATTTAAGAGCCAAAACAGCAACATATTTCTCAGATTGTTAAAGTTAGGTTAAATGATAAATGAAGGCAGTTCGCAACTAGGCACAGTTAAAGTACATAGCACAGATCATTTACAACATCTGTTTCAAATGCATTAATTAAGATGCAGTTTTAATTGTATTTGTATGCTGATTGTAAATACAACAAATAAATTACATATATTCATAGCAGTGAAAAGATATTTAGTAACAATTAACTTTTAATTTAATTTTTGTAGAATGGCTTGAAGCATCAGTGTTGAGATTTTTGTACAATTTCTCACTATCTTACTCAATGAACGAATTAAAAATTTGTGACAAGCAGGGTAAAAATCATTTTGGTATTGTTATTTTTTGTACAGTTTTGTTCAGTTTTAGATTTTCTATACCATTGAATTAAAGTAGTTTCTAAAGGGCAAAACTTAAAATTTACATTGTTTTCTTTAAAAAATTAAGTGAAAAAAAATATATTAACTAGCAATAAACGTAAAAATCAAAATATATTCATGTATTTTTGATGGTCTGAGACTTCAAAGTCTGTTCGCTCGGTTGGTGCAGAAACCAAGGATGGTAAACCCCATTTCATTTCATTTCAAAGTGTAATTAATACTGTATGAAAGCATTTGTTTGGTATTTAACTACGCATTTAATAAAGATTAGATTACTATTCCTGATTCTGGAGCAGGAGTAATTCAAATAAATGGGGGCATTCTACTTTTTAATTGTTGTAAATTGTGGTGTAAATTGATATGTAAAACATTCCACTTACATACATGTACATTATTAATAGTTTATACTGTTTTATATTATTCACTAATTTATATTTGAATGGGGGAGAAACAGACACTCTCAAAATTTGGCAAAATATTGTAGATCCTGGCAGAATGTATATATGGTGTTTTTGTGTAACAAATGTACTCTTGAATAATCATACAAACTATGTGAAGCCATTCTGAAGGCCTCATATAGATTTATTTTCTGGGTAACTTTTGTTTCTTTCAATATTGTAGACCTATTTTAGACCTGGGCCCTGTTTCACGAAAACTTAAACTAAAATCCTTAAAATTGATTTTAACTAAAATCAAAATGAGATTTTAAATTTTATGCGTTTCACGAAGATCGATTGTAACTTAAAATGCAATTTTAATAGATTTTAGTTAAAATCGCTTGCGCCCGCGCAGTGCAGATTTCCGCTGCGGGTACTTACGGTGAAAGCAAATACGCTTCGAAACTGAAAACTGTTGACAAACTGAATTAACTGTTACATTATCAATAGGGAGAGTTTCATACGTTGTAGAAATGTCTGCACATGTTCAGAAAGTCGTAGAGAGATGAAATAAATGAGTTAATTGCGTATTATTAGTTTCGAAATGTATTGGTGGGTTGACCTTGAACTTGGCATTTGATTTCCTCGCAGGCTTCAATAGAAGTAATGTGTATCGATAAACTAAAGCGCTGGAATTTCGAATTTTTATAGTTATTTGGACAAGAGAAACTTTTGAGAATTTTCACAAACATATTTTGATATGTGTCACTCAAAGTTTTAAAGTATTTATCAACTTTGAAATTAATACGCCAAATAGGCAATGTTCCGATGCCTAGATTATAAATGTCATTCTAATAGACCCTTTCAATGATACTTTAAAAATGCAAAAGAGTCTATCTATCTTACTCAATTAAATGATTTTTTCCCAAGATAAAATAGTTTTGGAGCCTATTTTTTTTATTGATGTTGTTTTATTAACGTAACTTCATTAAGAAATTATAATAAATTTATGATATTAAAATTTAATTTCAAATAGGCCTATAACATTTTTGAATAAACACATTTGTGTTTATTGATTTATCTTTATACTAATCATCATAACCCCAAAAACATGAGTAAATACTACATATTATGGCATGTCTAGTATTATAGGCCTTTAGGCCTTCTAATACCAAGAAATTGGCCATATTAAACACGAAGATATTTTCTTTATAAATAAGAGGGCTCTTCTTTCCATGACATTGGATATAAATTTTCTTTTAGTGTGTAGTTTACTGGCGTTTTGGGTGGGTTTTTTCTTGGAGTTCTAATATGGGGCGCCATCCAATGCTTAAATTGCCTTACAATAAAATAAATGGGTGGATCGTAGCTGTATATCCCATACTATGAAAAGAAATTGAATGCAAATTGTTTTTGTGAATGATTGTATGTTAAAATTATGTGCCAATTATATCTGTATGTCGCAATAAATCAAACAATGTAGCTCTAATCAATGTTTGTTAATGTCGTGATTGTAAGTTAGGAGAGGGTGACAGCTATCTTAAGTTACAATCGATTTTAGTTAAAATTGTCCTTAAAATAGTTTTGTGAAACGCCACTATTTTAAGTTAGGATACAATTGTAACTTACAATATTATTTTAGTGGATTTTAGCTACAATGCTTAAAATCGTTTTGTGAAACGCTTCTATTGTAAGTTAGGATGAAATTTTAGTTTACAATGATTTTAAGGAGATTTAAGTTTTTGTGAAACAGGGCCCTGGGCTATTTTAGGCATTATAAATATGGTGAAAGCTGTGTAAATTTACTGATGAAAATTCTGTAAGTTTGTTATCAATATTTCTAATCAGTTCCTTTTTCCACACTGGGTAGTTGAAAGGGAATATCAAATGATATTTATTAGTAAAAAATTAAAAATATATCAATAATTGCCCCTGGATTGACCAGGGTCTGAACTCGGCAATTGGAAAATACATTCAATAATCAGAAATAAGCATTTGCTGATGAAAATATAAACATCTAGCACTTAAGATTTAATTTTGTGTGATATCTTTATGTATTTGAAAAAAATTGTCCTGCCCAAAGAGGTTAAAATATTTCTAAAGAAAATAATTTTATAGCTTTAATTTCTGTGGTGGATTATATAAATGATATTGTTTTTATTGTTATCTTTTTTATAATTTAAATATTATAACAGCTGATATTATTTCTAATGATTATCCTAATGTTTGTCTATTTATGCTATAATATTATTATATGATTTCTTTTATCATATATTTTGGGTGATCTTATTGTAAATAATGTAAATTTGGAAATGACTTGACTTGCCATCTATAATATGACTGAAAAGTGATCAAGATTTTGAAGATCAGTATGTCTTTCTATGTAATATTAATATTTGTTGAAATCTTTTGATATTATACGTAACATTAAATTAGGGTTGCAATGATATAGGTCTTAAACTTTGATATGAACTTGTAAAAATGGAATGGTTTCCTATGTTTATTGTGGAACACTGTATTTGTTCATTTCCGTTTGTTTTTTTTATATTTGTTCAATCGTTTGAGTAATATCTGACCTTTGAACAGGTATCATTTTGATGAGTGATGTATTTTGTGCATCAAGGTTGAGAATTTATACGGTTGATCCTTTTCTTTTTCACTCTTTAATTCCATTCTATTCGCTTGATTAAATGCTGTTGCTATGGTATGGTCCTCATTGTTTTCATCACGATTCTGTATATATACACCAATATATCATTGCAGCCCTTTTGAATATGCATATTTTGTTAATTGTTGTATTGTAAATTGATTGGTGATTCGAGGTCCGTTAGTTTTTGAAAATTAGATGTTGCAAGAACATCGCATTATTTCTATAAAATATGATACATATATATTTGTACATTAGTTGATGTTGCTAGAAAAGCGGATTTAGAATTAAGGTGTCAGTTATCACAGATTGTTTACAAAGCTGCCAAACATAATGTTCTAGAATAATTTGTCTTAAACTTGGAGACTTTTACAAAATTAAATCAAGATCTTTGGTTGAATTGTCAAAACTTTATATTGGAGTGTTTATGGTTTAGATGCATAGTGCAATCATGTTTATTATCAAAATAAGTTTTATCTTGTGAATTATGTGAATGTTACACAGTTTCACTGATAACAGCAAACCAAAATGGCTATAAGATAGATCTTCACATATTTTTTGTGTAACATGTGAGCAATATACAATGGAATATATAATAATGTGCAATAATTTCATATGCACTTCGTGTTTCTTTTCTATTTTCAAAGGGACAGCTAAATTTTTTTTAAAGAATAATGCCATATTTAATATTGCTATGACTGACCATTCTTTCAAAATCTAATGTAGTGTGAAAATATACTTTATGTAACTTGAATAAAAAATCATACTGTCATGTTAAGTCCATCGCAGACCAGCTAACATTTGTTGGCAGAACAATGTTTCCGATACAAGATCAAATTTGTTTGATTTCATAAACATTATTTGACAAACATATGTTCGTGTTGGTATCGTTTGTGTTGAATTTCAATAAAATAAAGAGTGAAACATTTTATACGGACATCCGATCAGTATTCCATAATGATCAAATGGTAATGAAATTGCTGACGTCACCATTTTCTAACCAGGTATTAAACATTGGTTTTGTTAGACACCAACAAAGGATCGTCGGTCTGGGCTAGGCTTTATATGAAAAATGAAATGAAAAATTGATTTTGGTATTTATAAATACATGTGAAAGGAAAAATACCAATGAAAAGACAAGCCAAGACTGTGTGATAAATTTTAAAAAATATGTTATTAAAAGAAATTTAGCTTTGCCCCTCTAAAAATTTGGCAATTGTATTGTATATAAATGTGTAAGTATTTATACTGAATTGTTATTTTTTATGTATATGTCAGGCACTCTGGTCAATAACTCACTGTTTATATTGTTGAGCATGATTTTAATTCATATTTTTCATTTCTGTATATTTTGTACTGTCTCATCTGTGAGTCCCATACTAATCAGAAATAAACTGTTATTCTAAGCTTGATGATTTTCAGTTAAAAAAATTTAATATTGACTATGGTTATGGGTTTTTGCACACCTATTTCTGTCAAAGGTACCATTTAATTTTAGGAAATAAAATTTTTTGAGTTACAGATATTGCAAATGTTATAGTTTCTGAAACAAATATCCAAAAATGTCTTGTGTGCTGTTGAAAAGGTGAAGCGTATCTACAAAATGGTCCTACAAGTGGCTTTTCAGTTTAGTCCCAAAATTTGTTGGTATAATTTTTTCACCATTATTATGACAAGGAACTCAAGGTCTAATGTTAATCTTTTGCATCAAAATAGTGACTAAACAGCGTGTGGAAGCCATATCAAATGTTTTTTTCTGCTTGATTTACAATTAATAAAAACAATCACCAAAGAATTCAAATTATAAAATATTCCTGGAATACAACTACCCATAACTTGAGGCTACATTTGAGTGAATAAGGCGAAATTTGCACATGTGTATATTTCTTATTATTTTTACATATACATGAGTAAACTTGCTTGTATGAAGGATTTGCTTATGTGCAAATTTTCCTGTAAGTAAAAGCATTTTTCTTTCTAAAAGTTGATGACAACAGTTGTTTGGATAAGGTTTGAGATGTGAACTTTGATTTATACAATAAAAGCCTAAGTGGGACTAATAATAGGTACAATGCAATGATTAAAACTAACACAAAGATATGTCAAATATGAAATGTTGTAGGAAAAGGGGTAAATTACTAAAGTATACACTCTTGTATTGGACATTCTCCACAGTCTATTCAATACGAAAGTTGTAAGGACACTGGGTTTAGTGAGTTATGATATAAAATGAATAATGGAAACTCACACCTGTGGGATAAAATTAGTCTGGACATATTTCTTAGATTTATCCTAAAAAAAGGTATGCGTATACCAAGTATATGAATCGTCCTGTGTCTTAACTCCTTCCAATTCCATTAAAATAGCAAAAATGAATGAATTTTATTCTTCACTACAAATATACTCATGGTATTAAAAGTGTGTATGAAGTATGAACACATTGCAAATTTTTGAACATGTGTATATTTGCATTATACACATGCAAATTCACAAATGCAAAACATTGTTGTATGAACAGGGCTTTAGACATGGCAAAATCCTTAATTAAAAGGAATAAAAAAAATGATGATTAGACAACTAAAAATTATAACAAATATTATTTTTAGATATTAATAAGGGACAAATATTAAGACTTCATCTTTGTCATTCATAAAATAAAAATACAAATAGAAATAAATGTAGTAGGTCCTACATTTTGAGACAACGATGAATTTATTGTCCAATGCAGATTTCGCCTGGGATGAATCTATGATATATCTGTAGCAGTCTCTGCACTACTCTTATATGCAGGGTAAGGGTCAGATTTGTTTGTTTTACATGGTATAATCTGCTTAATTGCTGGTATATGTGAATGTAATGGTATGCGATTTAGTTGCCATTGTGTTCTATTAGTTTTACCATGCCAAATTATTTTTTAAATTGAGAACAGTTGCAGAATACTAGTGGTTTTGACCTAGTGAGAAAAATTGAAATTTGATTCAACATCAAATAACATACCCAAGCTGCCAATCATAGTTAGTAACATATCATTTTAGGTTACATGTTTTTACCTTCAACTTCCATTGCTCCAGGAAAGGTATAGTAATTTAATATGCCCACCTTGTTTTGTAGAATAATAAGTTGCCTAGATAAGAAACCCCATCTCTCAATCACAACCATGTCTGTATATCAATCTTTTAGCTAGGTAGTCATACCTACAAGTAAGTAGATAAGCTACCAAACTACATGTAGGCATAGGCCTAACCTAAGCATAGCCTAGAATCTAACACAAGTTATTTAGAAAATTAGGTAAATTGTGTAAAGTTTTTCAGTAGTGTTACTCTCAAAATTCATAATTAATAAATGATTTACATATCTAAATTATAATTTTATAATTTATACTCACATATCGAATAAAATCTGTTTTTAGCAAAACTTGTTTTCACGTTCTGACACTTGAATGTGCGACTTTTGGTTCCTTTTTTTGTATTCAGTGAAATTGTCTCCCTTGATGTGTCAAGGGAGGTAATTATATGAATCGTTGGCAACCCAGGTGGTCTCAGACTAGTAATTTTTTGCCCATTGACTTCAATGTTAAATGGCTGTACCATTACAGGCTGTAGCTTTTTGCTCAACATTCCGTTGGCTCCAATCTTTATAACCACAATGGGGACCACATTTGGCAATCTGTTCATGGTAAATTTGTAGGGGGTTGACTGTTTAGATTTTTTGCTACGGGGATTTGGAGTTGACTGGGGTGAAAATTTCACTTCCGACACAATGATGGCTCTGTAAAAAGACACTCTACACCCCCTATCCCTCCGCTGTAATATCATCAGTATTACCCAAAACTGCTCTTAAATTGCAAATTTGATCCCTTTTCTCCTATTCCACACCATAAGTCACCCCAAAAGTGCAGGAAGAGGGGAGAAAAAAATTAAGGGAAAAATTGTATATTTATAACTCGCACTACATTCATCATGAAATACGGGGAAATGATTACTAGTCTTTAAGTCCAGACAATGTTCAATTTTTGATGCGAGCTGTCACAATGTCCCTATTTTTTGACCCGGGGCAATTTGTCCCCATTGTGTTTTCATTATTGTAATTTTATCAAGTTACTGGTAACGTGGTTATAAAAAAATATTCACTCTTTCACCCATATCCGTTCTTGTCTCAGACATAACAAAAACATTATTTCTCGACAACCCAGACATAACATATAAATATTAAATATTTGCCTATTTCGGAAATTTACGGTGGCAAAGCCATTTTTAAACATTGTAGATTGCCCTCGCTCCTATAAACCAAGTTAATCAGTTGCATAGCGGTAATGCGAAAGCCTTTGCGAATATCTACAGCTGGTCAGTTTGAAGCTAATGGAAACTATGGATAGGCCTACATAGCCTATATTATTTGATCCATTCTGTGGTTAAACGATGGCAGCCGGAAAGATTGCTATTATTGTCAAAATGATATTCTGTCTATTTGTAACAGCGTTTTTCCCAATCTCAAAACCAGAAAAATTGTTGGAGAATTTCTCTGATGACTCAGGGTAGTCATTTTCCGGAAAGTGACGACTCGGGTGACATGTATTTATTTTACGTGCTTGGATGGCCGAAACACTTAAAAATATACCCACGCGTAGTTATTTTACGTGCCCGGATGACCGAATCACTTAGAAATATAGGGCCTACCCACGCGTAGAAAAATTGATCTTTACAAAAACTTCAATGTGTACGTTTAGGATTCAATTTTTTTATGTCAGCGAGTTGACTTTGACTCAAGGATCATTTTCATTAAACGAAACGACGATCCGACCTCTTGTTTTCGAAAAAATCGACCAAAAAAAGATTGAACAATCAGAGGCCAGAATGGGCGGGGCTTAGATGTGGAAAAATGTGCAGAAAATGGACGGTTTATGGCCCCAGAGGCCTCCGGTCCCGCGGCTGACTCTGGGAACGAGATTGCGTTTTTCCAGTAACTTTCCACGCGATCTTGATCAAACTTCAAAGGAATGTAGGGCCTGTGATCTATGGTGTTTTTACAGTTTTCGGTCTAGACATGCATAGATGCGTCGACGGGGGCTTAGAATCGGAAGGGGGGGGGGGGCGAATAATACGTCTCTGCCCCCCCCCCCCATAATTTTGATCGCCATGACACACTTTTATTTAATATACTTGGCAAAATAAAGTGCCCGAAATCTAAAAAAAACACCAATTTTACGGGCTGGAATAGCAGTAACACACGTTTGCGGCCGTCAAATATTCCAAAGTTTTCTTGCGGGTCCATACACTGTCTGTTCCTCTTCTTCGCCTCTCAAAGAAAACGAACGCCGCTGTCCTGAATTTTTTTCGGGCATTTCTGGCTGTACTTCCCTAACTGTCATCGGACATTTATTATTATTAACGTACGGGACACGGTTTATTTTTGAATTTTTCGAAATGGGGGGCCATTCACGAAATCCCAATTCTGTATTTTCATCTCTGAAAATAGCGAGTTTATAAAAATATGAAGGAATGTTTAACACCAGCCTCAGGAAATCGTTGTTTTTTTTGGCTGAGTTACGAACCATCGACAGAATTTCCTGTCGTATCCCTTCATACAGGTTGCAGGTGACTTAAAAATTAGTAAATTATTACAGTGTCGGGTGAATCCGATGAAATATTCGAATGATATTGCAGGATTCCGAATTCCGGCCCACACCCAGCACGCCCAGCACAGAAAGTCTGGAGGGGGGGGGGGTGACTATACCAGCCCATTCCAGACTCCAGTGATGCGATGGCGGTTCGGCCCGTTAAAGCCATCGGTCACATAGAACATGCTCATCAACCCACCCCACCCCTATATAATGTTCTGCAAAAAAGGATTTTTTTTTAGACGAATTGGACAAAAAAATGGGTTTTTTTTTTCATTTTTTGTCCGACCGACGAAAACTCGGATAATACATAAATGAAATGCAAAATAAAACGAAAACAATTCGGTAAAACTTGTTTATGTTGTGTTCCTGTTTCAAATTATTTTATTTTACATTAATTACAGTTTGAGGCATCGGGACAGTCTGAACGCCCACATGGATAGATGGGCTATTCTCACTAAACGCAACAAATTACATATTATTAAATTTTTTAAATTTTGTGATGAACATTGTAGAAAATGGTCACGAATCTTTACATATATAGAGAAATCCACGAAAATGAGTAAATTTTCGGTTTGAAATAGACATAAATTATAGAAGATATTTATAGTAGGTATGCGTAATTGGTCTAATTAGCTACCTATCCTTTACTTATTATAGGTTAAGTAAACCATTGCCAAAATCTACAATTCACATGGTTATTCAATTTCTTTGGCTTGTTTGTAAATAACATATTAAGTAATATTTTCCCCCTTATTGCTGAACGCATTGTATTAATTTTGTAGTCATTACTCATAGCCATGGCCATGGCATGGGTAATAGTCAGTCGGCAAAATGCCCAATACATGTCATGATGTCAGAAAGGTGAGTTATAAAGACGACATGCGCATTGGGGAGAATATCGTTTGGGTTGTAGCCGTGACGTCATACTATCATACAAACAAGAAAATGGCGGAAACAGACTTGAATATCGATACCTTGATTTCAAGACTCCTCGAAGGTATTTTACGAGGGTGATATAGATGTATAATGTTGAATTTCCTTTTATAATCGAACGTAGGTTTGTCGTCCTAATAAAGCACTGACTTACTTCGCTCTGATCTGAAATGGGAGTCAAAAGTTTACGAAGTCAAGACTGAAGTCAAACTCGGATTACTCATGACATTTCATTTACTGAACTTAAGTTAAAAGTTAAATCTAGGTCTAGTGGAGGGTAGCTCCAAAACAGACAACTTGAAGCAAAAGTTACGTTCAGTTGTACGTGTAGTCTGATCCATTTAGATTATTTAACTCAGAGATTTTAGCTCAATTAAGATTGCTAAACAAATAAAGAATAAAGCCCTTTCTATATTAAGTAAATTTGGTGTACGTTGTTAATGTTACTGTTGTTACTTAGTGTTAGCTCCGGTGGCTTGCAAGTTGCATTTGGATTTCACTTTTATTTATAAAGATAAAAAAGATTAAATAATCCGACAAATAAAAGGTTAACCCTGTGTTCGAATCTTCAAAAGTTGTGGTGTGGTTCCCTGTGTCAGGGATGCAATCGTTGCCCGATGGGATGAGGTTAAAACGCAATTTATAAATATGAATATCATTCACAAGAAATTTCATGTAGGGTAGGTGGTGTTCAAAATTGCTCTGGTTCGCTATCCTGGAGGTAGGGTGTTCCATCCCTGCATTATTGGCGTGATTCCCCCTTGTCAGTTATGCAGGATAGTGGGTATGACAAGGACAGCTGGATGAAAAACCGAGGTCGGTACACATCAAAATGGCGTGCACATACTTATCCTTTGACAGTTGAAATTCGGTATAAGGGTATGCTGTAGTGCCGTTGTCCGAGCATAATTTCCCTCATACCACACTTTTTTGGCGTACATGTGTGCCTGTTAAGGTGGTCCTTATTTTGCAAAATTTGAAAAGTTAAGTTGGTATCGTCAATTATGTTGGAATTGGTAAGTAAAAAAAAAAAGAATAATTTTATTTTTAGAGAGTGCTACGTCTGTCAAAGTGAGAACAAAATGTGACTTTTTGGCATTTTTTCAATATTTTTATTTCTATGGAAAAAAGGTTTTAAACATGAAATAAATGTTGTTTCCTGGTTAATTAAAATTAGAATGTGAACAAGACAAAAATAATATTTATAAAGCTACAGTAGTAATTCCAGTGTTTTATACAGAGATTCGAAAATGGGCGGAATCAAGAATACATCTTAACATCATTTCAAACAGAGTATAAAATCTTTTGGTTTCGTGGCACTGGATATGGTGAATTTTTTAAGGGATTTGATTATTTTATAGCACTTTTTTAGGTCTACACCCAAATTTACTCATTGTATATGTATTCGTTGTTAATTCAGTTTACATAATTAGAATAATCTTTCATATATAGATGTCAACATGACATGACTCATGAGTCACTTACTCATTGTTGAAATTGAAATGACATGTACATGTGCTTGATACACCACATTTGTGAAATTCATATAATCGATTGTATTTTAATGATGAATAGTGATAAAAGTACATTTAATTGTAAACTTGGTACTTTTTTGCTTTCATACATGTACCTATATGAGTTAGTAAAATATATGATGCCTTATAACTTAATTTATTGCGCAAATGAATTATTGAAATAAAATTGAACCATATGTTAGTGTCGAAATTACCTGGTTTGTGCCGAGCGGACATAAAGCCCCATTTCTCTCTCTCTCTGATTGTCCCGACATTATTTAAAATTGCTTTAGGCCATGGATTCGGTAGACATGGTAAATAACTGGTGCAAGTGCAGAGATATTGTTAATTTGTTCTATTTTTATATATTTTCAGTACGAGGATGTCGTCCTGGTAAAACAGTTCAAATGACAGAGTCAGAAGTTCGAGGACTTTGTTTAAAATCAAGAGAAATATTTTTAAGTCAGCCCATTTTACTTGAATTAGAAGCACCTTTGAAGATTTGTGGTAAGAACTTGGTTTTAGGCCCTTAGTCATTTCACTACAAAATGTGAGCCAATGCATGATAATAAAGGCTTAGGTAGTAGACATTCATATTCTCACTAATCGAATACTACATGTAAACATGCATTTTCTTATATAGACGACAAGGTCTTTAACATTTTGTTCATTTTCATACACTTAAAAATCAAATACCAAAGAGTGCAAATTGAATAGCAGTCTTTGATATCTAGTTATTCCAGGCTACTTCGGAAGTTGTCCTATGTGGGATATGTTTAGCTTCATTCATCCAGTTACATCATTACAAATACTGCTAAAAAGCATTCTGGCGTGCGATTTGTGTGCCAAGTTTAAAAGTTTCATTGTGTCTTAAATATTGGATACCAGACGCCCATATTTTCACTGTTGATTTAAATTGATCAATAAGTTGTGTTTGCAATGTCAAAGAATGTGGATGATACTGAGTTGGCTACTTTAAAATCGTTTGAGGAATTTTTAATCCTTTTCAAACTATGTATAATACTAATAATATTAGAATGTTGAATTGATTGGTCTTAATATTTAAATCCAATTGAATTTTGCCATTGTCATCATTTTTGTTTAAATTCAATGGTAAAATTGTTTTATTTTTATTTCCAGGAGATATTCATGGACAGTATACTGATTTATTACGTTTATTTGAATATGGTGGTTTCCCTCCCGAATCCAACTATTTATTTTTAGGAGATTACGTTGATAGAGGAAAGCAGTCATTAGAAACAATATGTCTTCTCTTAGCCTATAAAATCAAATATCCAGAAAATTTCTTTTTATTACGAGGAAATCATGAGTGTGCTAGTATTAACCGTATTTATGGATTTTATGATGAATGTAAGTAATTTAGATAAACATTATACATACCCCATATTCCTGAAGCAACGGCCCGAGAAATCCCTCTCTGGCCATTGCTGGATTCGCTTCGGATTCTTGACATTTAAGTAAATGTGTCTATTCTTCTTGTTCAATCAAATCTACTACTTACGTACAGTAACATGACATTCCGTCGTTTAATCTTGGGTCTTCCTTAATATTTTGGACAAAGATTTAAGTTATTAAAAACGTTGAAAGTCTGTTTGTTACCATACCGTAGTGTTTACTTTACGTCAATACCGATAGCCTCGTTTGTCACGCAATTAGTTTTGCTGCAATATCCTGCTATGCGCTGGTTAATATAGCATAAAAAAAACGTGCAGACATGACGTAACGTGTCGTAAATACAGTTGTCCTAATTAAACGTCTTGTTTTAAAGGTAATACCTTTGTAACGAATTCAGTGATTGGTCAGTAATAGGACCACTGGCCAGTCATAATTAGTGACAATAATACCCACTCAGTCCAGCAGGGAGTAGTCAGATTAGCTCTAATCAAACGGAACACTGCGAGGAGGATGTACATACCCCGGTATGTAATTTGTCATTAATAACATATCAAGATTAATAAGCTTTTATATGGTTGCATTGAAACAATCATAATGGTATTTCCTATGATTGCCTTATTAATATTAGAACAGTGAAGGTACAGAAATCTGTGTATAAATTATAACAATAAGCATTCTCAAAAGTGAAATAAAACAGTTACATGTCAGTATTTTGTAAGTAATCCAAATTTCATTGATTAAGATTTAAAAAAACTTATTAGATTGTAATTGATTTAGATTGACAATTAAATATTTTACGACTCATGAATTTCTATCTACAGGTAAAAGAAGATTTAATGTAAAATTATGGAAAACCTTCACAGATTGTTTTAATTGTTTACCTATTGCTGCTATTATTGATGAAAAGATATTTTGCTGTCATGGAGGTATGATATATAAATTAAATAAAAACCCTTTTTATACGCCCACATTGAAATGTGGTCCTATATTGTCAGTTTTACAGCCGTACATTTTATATCATTTTAAATTAACATATATTATTCTTGTACAGGATTATCTCCAGACTTACAGTCTATGGAACAAATTAGAAGAATTATGAGACCTACAGATGTTCCAGATACAGGTAAATTGTTAACAAATATTTGTATAAAACAATTACGCAGGTACCAGTAGAAAGATATTTGTCTTAAAATGACTAAACATCTGATAAAGTTGTAGATATTTTTTTTAAAAGCAATATTTTGAACTTCAGATTTGTATCTGAATAGGGATTGGTGAACAGGCATAGCCTATATTAAACCTAGATATGGCGTAATTGTTATACCGGTACTTACCTTTTTGCAATATAAACGGTTATGTGTAATTTCATAACTAGTGAGTTTGCATTATGATATTTGCCCTTAAAATCAATATATTTGTTTTTGCAGGGTTATTATGTGATTTATTATGGTCTGATCCCGATAAAGAAGTACAGGGTTGGGGGGAAAATGATAGAGGTGTCTCATTTACATTTGGTTCTGATGTCGTTAGTAAATTCCTTAACAGACATGACTTAGATCTAATATGCAGGGCTCACCAGGTAATTTACTGTTAAATTTGTTTCTGTTGAACGCTTGTAGCTATGAAATTTAACATACGATATTAAACGAGCATTATCTCATTAGGTTATTAGACCTACGGAACAATGAAAACAATAATGACATGTTTGAAAACATTGTTGACCATTCGGCCACCATATTGGATTTTACAAAGAACCTTTAAATCGATATTCAGCACCATTTTGAAGAAGTTTTTTTTTTTGTTTTGAACAGACTGTTTTGAACCTACTCCAAATGGCAACAATTCTTGGGGAGCCAATTTTTTAATATCCTTAATTTTTCAATGACCCTTACGTTTGCATATATGATGACAGGTTTTTCAACTTTAATATAGGCATTGGATATTACTACTATACTCAATAATTCATGGTGTAACTTGATTGTTGACGTCACAAGGTGTAGTTCTAGTTATTGTGATGATGATGATGATAATGATGATGCATCAGTTATTTCCGGAGAAAGTTGTGTTTACTAGTTGAACCTACAACAATTTTTAAATACAATATTGAATGACATGTTAAACCTTTTATTTATTTTTAGGTAGTAGAGGATGGTTATGAATTTTTTGCCAAAAGACAGTTAGTGACATTATTTTCGGCACCTAATTATTGTGGAGAATTTGATAATGCTGGTGGCATGATGTCGGTTGATGATACTCTTATGTGCTCTTTTCAGGTATATTCACTTTGAAACTTTTTTTTGTCCCCTGCCTTTTGAAGTTTTTCAGCAATGATAGTTTGTCAGTGATAGATTATTAACCAGTAGTGCTCATACAGGTGCAATATCAGAGACAGTTTGTTGACCTGTACAATTTGCCTTGCCACACACCATTTGATAATTCTGATAAACTTGTGTCAAATTTCTAATGTCACAATATTTATTTCCTTTCAGATATTGAAACCATCTGAAAAGAAAGCCAAATACCAATATGGTGGACTTAACTCGGGTAGGCCTGTCACGCCACCAAGAGGTCCACAGAAAAAGAAAAACTGACAGGCACCATATTAATATATTTGTTGAGTTCTGTAGTATATATGTATAATATTCATACCATTTTATATTGGTGTTAAGTCGTATGATATTGTTTTTGAAATAGAACAGTTTTTGGCCTTAATGCAAGAAACCACCATATCATAAAACCTAATGACTGTGTGTTACCATAAATTTAAAACTTGTCCAAAAGCCTGCAGTGGTTTTAAATTAAGATATGTCTATGTGTACTGTATTTAAGAGAAAAATACCTAAAATTTGTAAAAGGCATACTTTTGCCTGTAGTTTTATACTAATAATTAGAAAATGTGTCGTAAATGAATATATATTTTAAATATAAGCTTAGGCTTTCCAAGAGCTTGAAATAAGTGTGTATGAGATGTGATTAACTTGTGCTATGAAAATAACTGAGCTTCTACGGTATCAATATTTTACATTTCTAATGAAAATAATTATGACAACAGTATACCACTATCCAACGAAATTATTTATTTCATAAAACAGTGTGCTTATAAAAATTTATAAAGTTAAAACAATTAGCTTATAACTAAGTATTTTTAGAGTTTAAAGCAATGTCGTTATTCACCCTTCATCCTATACATCGCGACAAAGATCTGAATTAATAAACTGAAAGTAATGAAATAAAAGGGTGATTATTTATAGTTAATAACGGCACAACCTTTGTATTTATATTATATTTAACTGTATATTTGTTGATAATGTAGATACTTAAATAATGTTATTGTTGATTTAAAATGCAAAACAGCTTTCTGATCCATGTAAATGGAATATGCAATCTTAAATATATATTAAAAAATATCAGATTATTTTTGTATGGATTAGGGTTATTAGCCATTTATTAAATATGTATGTCAATGTTGTATGGCTTTGACTAGGATGTGTATATTGTAAGGCTTACATGTATTAAAATCTACCTTCAGTATTCTCTCTTTTTATTCTAAGCCAAAAAACAGAAAGTCAGTCCCTATAATCATGTTTAGATTTCTGTGTAGAATTATTTCGATTTTTCGCCTTTTTTCGTATTGCTGAGCTTTTAAGGTAATATACTAAGGCCGATTTTTTCAATGTTGATCTGATAAACTATGTAACAACTCTTTTGTTTCGACAAAGTGTATGCATATTGTATGTTTTAGTAAAATAAGATCTTTTTGTCAACTTGGGGCGAAATGATGAATATAGAGAATGTTTGAATTTTTTTTAATAACGGTAAATTACTACAGTAAACGTGTATGTGAATCATGTAAAGACCATTATACCCAAAATCTACAACTAAAGTATTATTAATTAACAATCTACAGTTCATCATTTGTTGTGAATATATGTACTATAGATTATTTTAAACATGGCCCAGAAAATATCTCACTTGTTGACAATAATTCTACACTCCCTTTTTTTATTCAGCACAAAATGTTACTGGGCATTTCAGAGAATAAACTGGATCTATCCAATGAGTTAAGATTTGACATAAAGAACAGAAAGTTACATATTTATGTAGATTGTATAGAAATAGTTATATATGATAAAAACACAATACTAATACTATTTAGATTATGAATAAATTTGTTAATGAAATTGAATATTAACTTATTAGTGTTAATGAAATTGAATGTTAACTTCTTTTAGTCATATCTATATATATATATATATATACCACTAAAGATATAATTATGTAAGCAATAAATAGTGGAAATATCTTGAAAATATTGATTTAAATTGAATAGCAGAGGATAAATAAAATGAAGTTCACATCATCATACTCACTTGTAAATGTGAAGTATCTAATTATGCATGAGAGATTGCTCAAATTATTCTCACAGTTTCAATATGGCTTTATCTTATTTTAATGAAGATGTTTATCGATCCAGTAAATTATATCTTTAGGCATGAAATTGCATAATATGTATTGTAAAGATGAAAGCTTGTAATGTATTTCTTTTCATCCAGTCTAAAACTATGTACGTGGAGATTTCTATTCTTTGAAAAGATATGACATTTTGCCATTATCTATGTGTGAGAATTTGAGCTACTTGTAAACAGTAATATATAGAAATCAATTGTGCCTTTGGTTTTAAAATGCTTATTTTTAGTTGAACAATGAGAAGTAAAGTATCAGTTTTGTTTGCCATAGTTTTAAAATAATTATTTATGACATTTTATGAATACAACACTTTTGTTATTGATAATGGATTTCATGTTGTTATTGTCCCCTGGCTTTCGAAGAAAGCAGGGGACTATTAAAATAGGTTCATCTGTTTGTCTGTGCCATTTTTTGGGACACAATGAGTTTAAAGATGAGCATTGTTTGCTTAGGGATATGGTTGGTTGATGCTTTGGGACACGATAACTTTAGTTCTAATTAAGGGAGAGTGAACAATCTTGTTGTATAGTTTGATTACATCGAAACCTTGACGAAGTTCGACAGTGAGTGATTTCTATTCAGGGTAAGCAAAGCGATAAGCAATTTGATTGGTCTAGACTTTGGAACACAAAAACTCTCTTCTAATTGAACCACGATGTTCACACTTGGTGTAGGTGTTTATTAGGTGAATACCTTAATGGAATTTTAGATGAACATTTTCTGGTATGGGTAAGCAGAGAAGCAATTAGATTGACACTTGGGGACACAAGTTCTTTTTAAGGGAGAGTGATGAAACTTGGTACCGTATATAGTTTCATCACATCAATACCTTGACTAAGTTCGACAATGAACATTCTGCTGAGGGTAAGGGATAGTGATAAGCAGTTTGGTTTGTCAGATTTTGGAACAGAACCGTAATTGAGCCACAATGTTTTAATTAGGTGAGTGATGAAACTTGGTATATAAGTCTACTTCAATAAGCAAGGTCTTCAGCTGTGAGAGGACCCAGAGAAAACTCATAAGGTTGGATAGGTGACCCTACACCAATAAATATATATGCTTTCATTGCATTAGAGCAGCCCATAAAGGTTAGTGAGAAAATTCTGTGATCTGCAGTAAACAAATCCAAAATTGTAGTAGATTATTTTGACCCAATGTGAATGAACCCTACCCAGATTTAGAAAATCATACTGTCTTATTTCTGCTTTAATTCATCAATAACTCTGCATCATATTCAGACGACTAAATATATTCAAAATAATTCTCTGTACCATATTTTATGAATCAAAAAGTAAATGAGAAGAAAGAATCCCCAATATAAAGTCTATGAAATCGACCTTATGAAGTGTTCCCAAGAAATGGTGACAATTTAGGGATGCTGATGACAGCATTCATCTACATTCAAAACAATAATTTAGTAAAGAAAATGTATTTTTATTACTGACTATAAATCAATATGAATCAATGTATATAAAAATAATAGTCACAAACAATAATCACAGCTCATGCTTTTCATCAGTTTCTGTGTTAAACAATTATAATTGTGAATATTACTATCTAATCATAGTTAATGGATACAAAATTTGTTTTGGCTACTTTGCCATTAACAGACTTAGTATAATTAAATAAGATGATCTATAAACTAATGCTCAATTTGTTATTTATCTGCTGCTTGTGTTAATAATCTGCAGAACTCAACCTACTAAATGCACTTTATTTGTGTTGATCTTATTAAAAATAAATTAAGGAAATGAACAGAAATAGAGTGAAATATCTTATTTCAATCTCTAATCAATGTTACATTTAGTACCAATCATGGTCACTACCTATCTTTACCTCCTGTGTTCACAAAGGAATCAGTATGCTAAATTTTATTTACAACTTGTAAATTTTGGGGTAATCATGACCATTACTAGTAACTAGAAAAGCACTTCTTTGGTAATAATTTTTACGGCTGAATAGTCTTTCAGATACTTCTTTTATAAACTATAATAATTCAATTTAAAACAACAAACACAACAATAACGAATCTTGAGTCACTCTAGACAGTTTTTTTATAATGATTATTAATAATAGCTTGAGTAAATAAATATAAAGCTATATAAAGAGTCATGGCAGAAGTTTGGCTAAAATGAACAATAATAACTGGTGGAAAGTGTGATAAGGAATAAAAACAGCCCACTTCTATCTGAAAGACAAAAAAGAAATAATAAAGTTTTATTCTAGGTATAATTTGTGGTTCTAAACATTCAGCATCCTCTGCAGATGACATACACATGCCAACTATAATTAATTTCTTTTGATGGGCCTCTTGGTAATTTAATCTGACTGAATCCAACGTGGGTGATCAGACACCTTAACATATAAGTAATATCTCTTCAGTTTAACAAATTGAACCGCATACAGACATAATCTTTATCTATTTCTTGGTAACAGTATATATAGTTGGTTCATTGTACTTTCTATAGAGCAATACCAACTCCTGGAGCCTGTTTCACAAGGCACATCTTCCATTTATATACACATTCATTTTACTAGACCCCTCTGTTGGAACTTATGTGAACGTAATTTTCGGTAAACCAAGTTTTGCTGGTTCATTTACATATATTCTTATAGAAATTTTACTTTCTCTTAAAGCTACAATTTCAAGTTATATTGTTAAAATTTATTAAAATAAAGCCTTAAAATAGATGGTTTCCACAAACAGTCCTACCTTGTTAAAGAATAATCTTATTAATCCAATAATTCACTATTGCCAGCTGAGAAATTGGCAAAAATATAATTTTCAACTTCAATTTCAAACGTTTAGAGTAAATATGAAACCAAGGGAGGTAATTGTGTTATTATTTCCTGTGTCAATGATTTTTAAGGGTGGGAAATAATGCCCATGATTGTATAATAGTGAGTTGATAACCTATTGAGCAAAAGACGTAGAAATAATTATGTTAGAAAATCTGAAATTCTCGCTTTATGAAATTAAAATTTTACAAGTACCTTTTTATTAGTTGAATTCTGGCTCAAAGAAATTAGCATCACCAGCTAACATAATATGACAAACTCGGTTCATGTCCATTCTATGTTTATAATCGATATAATGTTTACCATCTACATATACCTAAAATAATAACATTTCATACTATAACAGCCAGGTAATACATATCAAACTTACTGGGTCGAATCCCCAGTTGAACGTGGCAAGGAGTAGGATTTTAGATGGGTCCTCCGGTATCTTTCCGGGATCCCACTGCTAAAGACCCCTACACGTAAGCGAATTATTGAAATAAAATTAAACCATATGTTAGTTCAAAAATGACCTAGTTGTGTTGAGTGGACATTAAACCCTACTCTCTATCTTTCTCTACTTGGTCGACTGTCTGGAAAACAATGAAAAAGTCTTCAATTTGTGACAAACATGCTATAGGACCCTTATAGAAATAAACCAGTTTAAATTAGATAATTTTAATAATTCAACTATTTTGACATTATTTTATGGTACTGCCTACTGCCATTCTTTTGGTTCTATTTTTGTCATGAATGAGTCTTTCTTAGAATATTAAATAAATTTTACTGCCTAACTGATGATTTTGACACCTGAAGGGGTAGGGGGGGAATGAAATAAAATGTGGTTTAATGATCCGCTCCAATTCAGCTAATGAAGATAGGTATAAGGTCTGTCAAGTCATTTGTACATTAGAGCTCGGTTTTTCTCCCATCCAAATGAAGACGGGGTGTAAAACCTAGACTCATGTACACTTGTCAAGCACATAAAAGAACCCCAAACGTAACTAACGTGACGAAATTTATGACGTAGCTGGCTTTTTTTTCCACACGTACACAAGTGACTGGCCATTTAAATGAACTATTAGTCAATCCCCACGCTAAAAACATTAGAATAATTGATTGTGTATATCTGAAATAGACCCGACCTAAACACAAAATAATTCCAATATGTGAGCGAAAAGTTTTGGGACGCTATACATTTTTAAAGTTGAAGTTAGGAGTTACAAACTTAAATTTGAAAGAAAAACAAGTGAAGGGATTACATGCTTGTTATGAAGGTCACGACTGTGAAGCTGTGTTACCGACATGTTATGGAAAGGGCCTGATTTTTCAAATTCTCCCATGGATATTACAAAAGAAATACAAGGACGAGTGAAGCCATGATTGTTATTGTTAGTGCGTTGACCTCATGACCTGCGATGTATAGACCACATGATATGAAAACATGTCGATTGACTGGCTCGGAGATCACTTCTCCGCAGGTAGCGTGTCTCAGATGTTCAGAATGAAAAGAACCCTTGACAGGCTTGTGTTACCTTATATTCATCATTTAAGACCTGCATAGCGATTTCAAAAGTATCTTTTTCTTCAAAAGGGAATTCAGCTTGATCGGTTTCTTCACTTCCCCAATTGCCATCTACTAAATGATTTCTAACGGTGTGTCGCTCACTAAATCTTGGGGAAAAATGTAGAGCTATGTCTGTACTACCATCATAATCCATACTATCATTACATTGTAAGTTGATCACAAAACTGCAATAAAAATTGTAATTTGATTCTTATTATATTAAAGGAACTGAACTTCCTAGATTAAGTCTAAATAAAGAGAGAGTGAGATAGAAATGGGGTTAAGTCCACTCTACACAAACTAGGTTATTTCGGGCCTAACATATGTTTTTAATTTTATTTCAATAATTTGCTTGCGCGTTGGGGTCTTTAGCAGTGGTAGGAAACTGGAGGACCCAGAGAAAACCCATGAGTCCCTAAGCCTTATCGCGTACAACTCAGGATTCGAAACCACGTCAGTTGACTCAATGACAGGCTTTATGATACAGCATACACATGCTAACCATTCAGCCATCCGACCCCACATGTCTAAATAAAGTATTGAATTAGATTGATCCGATGTGCCATTTGGATTAAAGATGTGGGTAGCTGTATATGGTTAAATATTTGCTTGGAAGGTTTAAGCGGAAGTTTTATAAATTTTGGCCTACTGTGTTGACAGTGTAACACAGAATTTGTTATATCTCAAGAATTGCTTTATGTTAAATTATCATACACAAAACAAATCAACACAAAAATGTTTGACCAATATGAACTCATACATCTTGCATATATTCTTTGCTACAGTGAGCAGAGAGAGAGAGAGAAATGGGGTTTAACGTCCATTAAGTCATTTTGGGACTAACATGCCCCCCAAACATATACTGTGATGTCAGTTAACTCAATGACAGACCTTATGATATAACACCCACAGGCCATTTAACCCCTCACAGAGAACAGAACTTGAAATCTTTACAATCCATTTAGAAGTGAAATGAAATTGAGCACATCATCCTATTTTGTATCTATGGGTCTGTAATGTGTGGAAGAATTTCGACAAAGCATTGATCTTTAAATTTTAACTGAACAAAGGTCTTTAACACAGATTACCTCAGTTTTATATTAATGATTGTCATTGCTAAAATTGAGTATTGAAAAGCACCTTGTGTTGAATTTCAGACATTCTGTATAATCCAGCAGTAAATCATTAAATTTCAAACTGATGAAGTAAACCCTAATCGTTTTTTCTTAATTACGGAGAGAAAAATATCTTACTTTTGAGCATCTTTTTTGGCTGTGCCAAGGAAGAATAACCATCGACCTGGTTGTAAATTTCCTGGGATTTTTTGTATAATTGGTTGATCCTAATAAGAAAATCAAATATAACTTCATAATAAACTTTAATGAGAAATTAACAGCAAATTTGCAGCTTAACAGTTTTGTCATCAGTGACAAACTTATTACTGAAAAACAAAGCAATTATCATTGAAGGGGGAAACATTTCATTCTGAAGGAAACCAACATTTAACCAATTTACAGATGATATTTATTGTTAAACAATTTCCCAGAAAGAATTAAGTGTTCATTTCCTAACCTAAACACAGAACATAATTATCACTTTTGCTAATTCAATTAGCATAAAAATCGTTGAATGCAGTAATAATTTATAGCAATTGCAGAACAATGAAATATCCATTCAGTTAAATGGGAGGGGAAGGGGTTGCGGCTTTCTTTATAGTAGAAGGAAAGTCACGGCATAGGATTTGAATCCCTGCATGGGTAGAGAGAAGAACCACCAGTATGCCTAGCTGTTCGCATTTCTGTTACCCATTTGTCCCTCCAGAGTGCACTACGAAGTTACCAAGGGCAATGGGTAACTGAAAACAGCAATTGAAATACCGGTACATAAAAGTATCATTCATTAATAAAATACTTACTAAACGCTGCAACAGTTTGACTTCAAATATATAAGCATCTCCAATTGCATTAATAGATTTGATGTCATCAACATTTCCACGGGCTTTATAAGACTCAAACTTTTTACCATTAACATAAACCTTTAACACAAAAAGTTGCAGTTTTTACTAAGTGTGTTGTCCCTTCAATGATCTGACACTGGGTGCAGATTCTGTTTAGATTCTAACATCCATTTATAAACTAACTAGACTATTTTTGAACATACTTAATCTGAACCAGAACTCAAACACCAATATGAGATGGATTGGCAGTATAAGAGAGCCATGTCTGACTGGTTAATGAAGCACATAGACCGATGCACTTAGTGGAGAACCTAACAATATAAGTTCCATGACATTGACTTCTGCCAGCCTAAATTAATTTTTCTAAGAAGAGGGAGAGAGAAATGGGGTTTAATGTTCACTTGACACAAACTAGGTCATTTCGGGACTAACACATGGTTTAATTTTATTTCAATAATTCGCTTGCACGTAGGGGTCTTTAGCAGTGGGAGAAAACCGGAGGACCTGGAGAAAAAATCCTTGAGGTTGGACAGGCGACCCTAATCCGTGCCACGTACAACCAGGGATTCGAAACCACACCAGTTGACTCAATGACAGGCTTTATGATACAGCGCACGCACGCTTACTATTCAGCCATCCACCCCCCCCTTTCTGAGGAGAGATAAACATATGGTACAACTTGTTATGTAGTATACTTAGACTTGTTTCTGTAGTACTTGTCCTTAAACCTGGGCTTAAAAAATCTTAACAATTAACATGGATAGAAAAGTTTACATTTAAATGAATATTACCTTGAACTTTGAGCTCTTTGTAACAATCTTAACCTCAAATGGAAGAAGTTCTAAAAATGCAGGTGGATTAGGAACCCTTTCTTCTTCCCCCCAATTTCCATCAAATCTACTGTTCATTATACATTCTCCCTCATTACGTCGTGGGTTCAAGTGGAAGGCAACATCGGAATCAGCTATCGAATAACCATTCAATAAGTTGATTGAGAAGCTGAAACATTAAATATCAATCTTATTAAAATACAGAGAGAGAGAAATGGGGTTTAATGTTCACTAGGTCATTTCAGAACTAACATATTATGGTTTAATTTTATTTCGATAATTCTCTTGTGCATAGGGGTCTTTAGCAGTGGGGGGAACCTGAGGACCCAGAGAAAACTCCATGAGAGTGGAAGGGCGACCCAATTCCTTGTCACATACAACCGGGGATTCGAAACCACGCCAGTTGACATTAAAATACAGATATAGTCATTTACAACAAAAAAGTCTATACCGGTAGCTGTATTTACACTTGGCCATGGTAAACATTTTGTTCTCAGAACAGTTCCAGGCCACCATAAAATTCAAGATATTTGAACCGTTTACATTGCCATACAACAACTTTTTTCGAAACTTTCCTTGTGTGCTAAATGAGGAACTCCTCATAGTAAACTTAATTTCAGTTCCTCCAAGCATGTTACCCAGATGAAAACCAAAGCTTGCAATTTTTTGCGAAAAAGATGATGAAGAGAATACATATCATAATAACAAACCTTTCTCCCTCAGGATAAAAAAAACCCTTGACGACAATCATATCACTTTTTTCTAAACCAGATTTTATTTCTTTAGTAAAATCATTTGGCTATAAAAATTTAAAAGAATAGATTTTACTATGAAGGCTGATTAATAAATAATAGATTTATAAACTATTCTCATTTTAATGAATTAATATCAATAAGATAAAGAAAATGATCTTTTAGTGGTATTTAGCGATCGGGAAATACTTTAACAGAATACAATTTTATGGGGTACAATCACTAGTTTATTCTATAATATGCTTGATAAAGATACTTGTCGAAACGTCATGCTTTTATGAACTAGTGATTATACCCAGTAAAAACTATGTTCTGTTAAGATAAAGAAACTTATTGATTTTTAACTATTTCAAATATTTACTTTGAAAAGTCGAGTTAGAACTACAAGAGGCTAAAGTTTTCAATCTTTTTTATGATAAAACCTATCAAGTCCTAATGATTTCCAATAATTCTTTTCCGGGTCGTTGCCTTTGATTACTTTTAGGGAATGCTTGAGATTCTGTCTGGATTGCCCTAAATTGACAGAATTGCAATCGAGTGATGCAGAATTCAGTCCTGTCACAGTTCTGTCAGTCCTAATAACTGAGATGGTGTAAGTATAATTGTGATATATTAAAAGCAACCAATATGTTTCAGCTCTCATGATAGGTTGAGATATTTTCAAATGCAGATGGTGCATTCGTTTTTACTCGAAATCCCCCTTTTCACTTGATTGTCACTATTATGGGATTGGGAGTCTTCAATTCAAGAACATTCAATCCAGTATCCCAATAGTTTCATGTAAATTACAATACAAAATTTTATGGCATATGTTGGGTTGCCTGACATCCTATCTTTTTCACGTCAGAAGGCTTCTCCAATTGTAAGGTTTTTATCACAAAAGACCAAGAAATTGATCAAAATAGATATAGCAAAACAACTCTGGTGATGCTCGTTCACAGTCCAGAACATTCCGAATTAACAGAATCGCAATCGAGCGACACAGAATTCAGTGCTGTCACAGTTCTGTCAGTTCCATCAGGTGAGGTGATGCGAGTAGAATTGTGACGTATTTTAGGTAACAAATATGATTCAGCTGTCATGATTGGTTGGGATATTTTTTATATAGTAGGCACATGCGTTGTACTCTGAAATTCTCCTTTTCAATCGATTGGCACTATTTTCGGAATTGAGAGAATTCAATTTTGGAAAGTTCAATCGTGTACGCCCAATGTGATCTCTTTTTTATTTATAAGTTTATCCTACCTGTTGTTCGTATATGTCCACATCAGCAATTGCTAAATCTCCACCACAATAGATATATTTCATATCCTCCACAGGGCAACGATAATTAAATAGGGTGAAAAACTTGCCATTCACATAAACCTGTCAAAAAATATTAAAAAATAAATCATAATAAACACTCTATTCAATACGTTCTTCTCCATGTCAATTTTTGCATTAATCTAATGTTGATATTTACGTTAAAGCACAAAGAAGATTAGAGTTTTGAATAGTCTTTTACAACCTGGTTCAATAAAATCAGAAGAAACATTGACGGTCACATGCCTCACTGGAACTTTCGCTGGGTCCATGGTATTTGAGCAAGGGCGCAAAATAATCTTAAGCAATTTTCATATCTTGTTCTCACATGCCCTGGCTGGTACCCACATAAATGTCAGAGAAAATGCAGTCTAAAAACAGTTCCATCACTCTGGCATGCACACAAAAGAACTGTTAGCAGTAACAATTTGATGAAGAGTAGGTAGAAACAGCGATGTTCATAGAACGTGTCTTTTCGACTATTATTCTAGATATATTTAATTGATAAGACAGTTCATGGCTTGCATTTTGCAAACCGATAGTTCATTGGCTAATCACGCTATTTTACCGAGTTTTCGCCTAATAGTTTGGTTGGATGCAGCTATGGTGGGTGTGGCGCCAGGCAGGGGCTTACTCTTCCGGACACCTGTTACCACTGTTTGTCATGTATTTTGTACACAAGGAGCAGTCCATTTGCTGATTACACTATTTTGCTTGAATATACTGTTTTGCCTATAAAGTTTTTTTTAGGACTTTGAATTCTGTCTTATGGTTTGGATGGTTCTTACTTGGTTTTTATTTTATTGCTTGGATATATTACTCAACTTAATATACAAGATCGAGTAGAACACACTGATCCAATAAAAACCTATACCGCTTTTTGAAATGGTACCTCTTATGATGTTAGAGTGAACTGGGATAGAATTTGTATGATTTGAAACTAATTTCCTGAACTGGTTAATTTTTTCTATGTATACATAATTTGATCGAAATGAAATAAAATGGGTTTTAACGTCCTACTCTTCTGCACCTAACTTGGGCTAATAGAAGACAGGCATATGCCATACCGTGTGCTAAGAGGGAAATTTTCCCCGGGCAGCGGCGTTACAGCATACCCTTATATCAAAATTCCAACTGCCAAGGGATCTTTTATGTGCATGCTAATGTGTACACAGGACCTACGTTTTTCGGCCCATGCGAACAACTAGACAGCTGTTTTGGCCAGGCCTTCCATTCTGCATCACTGACAAGGGGAAACCACCCCGGAAAATCAAGATGAACTTTCTCGGCCAATGCAGGGATCGCGAAACACACGACCTCCAGGCTAGCAAGCCAGTGCCTTACCCACAGGATCCCCTAATTTGTTCGAACAATGAGTACAAGATATAGCTCAATTGAATACATATATATCAATAAGTTTTATGGTTCAATACCAGATATCAATTTCAGCAACTTACATTAAATCTACCTTGTGTAGCAATAATCAACAAATCAAAATATTGACCTGGATGAAATGGAAACTCAGGTGATTCAGTTTCTTCATCTCCCCAATCGCCAAATTTAGAATTTCTTAAGACGATATTACTGAACTGTCTTGGGTTAAAATGGAAGCCTGTATTTTCCCCATCAGAATCACAATTAAAGTTTACAGCAAATCTATAAAAATAAACAAATTGCTTGTCTACTGTAAATTAATGCCAGGCCTGAAGTCAGAAACCAAAATTTATCCGACAATAGGGGGGCGAGGAAGATAAATTTCCGACAACAAAAAATCAATGAACGAAGGTCATCACAGACTGCTGTAAGCAGGAGGAGGGGAGAGCACGAAAATTAGAAGCTGTCATCGGCACCATGCTGTTCTGTGCTTCAGTGAATGGATGGGTGCTTGTGGTATCTTAGATAACGGCATACCAATAGGTCTAAGGCAGTTAGCAGATTTATAGCAGTCCCCGTAATTATGGCTGCCTGATTTGAATAGTGAGTTTCTTGCTTAATTACCAAGAAATGACATGCAGGTGGCGAATGTGTCAGAAAATTAAGAGTTTCCGTCCGACATTAACTATCACTCGGCCGAATTTGAGAGAATATGTCGTACTAAAAGACTCTCCAGACGCAAAATGCGAACATAGCTAACCAGCGATTTTTTTTCCGACAAAGAGAGAAAAATTCCGACAGGACCGGCCAGGGGGGGCTCGACCCCCCAGCCCCCCAACTAGCCTCGGGTCTGATTAATGCAATGTATTAATTACCTATATGTATATGTATGTGTTTTTATTGTGTAATGTATCCGATCTATGTGACTCTATCTACGGTAAATACATGTTTAGTATGCTGTCCTGAATGAATGTCTTGATGCAATCCACATCAAACATTCGCTATTTAGCTTAAGCAGAAAATTCTCATCAAACTTAGGCCAGGTATTGATATAATGAATATAAACTAAATTTCATCATTCTCATCCAATCAGAATCAAAGTTATTGCGATCCAAAGTCTCAACTAATCAAATTGCTGCTTAGCCTTAGTGGAAAAGTGTATGATTGAATATTGTCAAGGCATCCACCCAAACACCTACACCATATTTGAAATTTCTACCTCAATTAGAAGGAGAGTTATTGTGTTTCACAATAAAGGAGAGTTATTGTGTTCCAATCAGATAAAAGTCTCTACTTAGTCTAAGCAAAAAAATGTTCATCATCGATCTTAGTCAATAGACAATTATGGCATTGTTATTATACAGGAAACTTGAATTAAAACATTACATTGTAGTTTACAAATAAATAAAACCTGACTCACGATTGAGCATCTGGTAGAATAACACCTCTAATTCGTACAGCTACACCTTCTTTTAACCTTCTGCCAGGAAATACAGCATTGAAAGGGGCAGTCTAAAATCAAATATAAAAGACTTCAGTCAAATAGACAACTACTGCAAATTCAGTGTTGGGAATGAGTAAAATTTTGGAAAATTAAATTTTTTTAACTGTACCCCCCCCCCCCCCCCAAGATATATATTGTCCTCTCTCTTAAAAAAAGGTTTCCATAACCTTTTTGGGAAAGCTTTTTTTCCTGAACATGCTTATTATATAGAACATATATGTTACACTGAAACAGATCTACAAATAACCAGAATCTAAATTTGTTATACCTAAAATGAAATTAATAGCATGCACTAGGTTAGAAATTTTTATTGATTCAACTTAATTCATATTCTATTGCATGTAAATCTATTGTACCTTAATTTTCAGCCCATTTTGGTAACATATGTCTCAAATAAAAAAAAATTCGGACGGAATTAATTTTTAACCTAGTTAATCAATAACAAAGTAGAGCTGTTTAAATATCAGCATATCTAATGTTTCAAATTACATCTTAGCATCCAGGATCTCCATACTGAAGTGCTGTAGTGACACTTCGTGAGTGCCGAAGCTGCAAAAAGCACATGATGGGGTGGTTTGTAGGGCCCACGCAGAAAATTTGGAAAAATGGAACATTGAAGCTGCCATTTCCAACTATTTCAGGCCCTGGATCCCCTAAACTGAGCAGAGACTGAGTCTGGATAATCTGACCATATTTTCATTGGTTCTTTGTACAGTCTTTATTAATATCAGATTATACTTTCATTTCTTTTTCACTAAAGTCAAACAACATATCTATTTTAAATATATGTTCAATCAAGCAAGCAAAGAGAGAGAGAAATGGGGTTTAACGTCCACTCAAAACAAACTAGGTCATTTCAGGACTCACATATGGTTTTTAATTTTATTTCAATAATTCGCTTGCCCGTAGGGGTCTTTAGCAGTGGGAGGAAAGTGGAGTAAACCCACAAGGTTGGAAGGCGACCCTACTTCTTGTCACATACAACCAGGGATTCAAAACCACAACAGTTGATTCAATGACCGGCTTTATAATACAGTCTGCAAAACTTAACCCATTGGCCCCCCCCACCTCAATCAAGCAGACTTGACCCCTTTTTTATTCGCCACCAATTGTCTCAAATTGACTGGTAATGAAATAATGGAGAGTAGACTGGAATGAAATAAAGATGTAATTTTTAAAAATTGTACCATACCTTATTGTTTTGTATTGCCAAGTCATAATACTCAGCATTATCACTTAACCTCAAATATTCTACTTCATGAAATGGCAAACGATGAGAAAATTTGACAAAATCTTTTCCATTGACAGATATGTCATAATCATCAGGTGTGACAAGGAAACGTAAAGTGAACTTCTTTCCCTCCAGAAATGGAAAATGTGGACTATCTGTTTCTTCATCATGCCAATCTCCTGCAAAGGAGTTTCTCACAACTGTGTTCCCATCTGTTCTTGGGTTAAAATGTAGCGCAATGTTACCGCCATCATATTCATTCTGAAAATTGAGAGAAAACCTGAAAGAAATAAGCAAAGGATAACAATGACTATTTGAATTTATAGGGCTCTTACACCTTAGGCCTACATTGTTAAGGTGTCCCCCAGCGCCAGAGATGGGCTCAAAGAAAAATTGAACTTAATTCAGTGAATGTTCAAGCTCAAAGGATGATTCCTCTAACGATTATATGACAGAGAGTGAGAGAGAGAAATGGGATTTAACGTCCACTTGACACATACTTTGTCATTTTGGGACTTGCATATGGTTTAATTTTATTTCAATAATAGGTGTATTTAGCAGTGTGTGGAAACTGGACTACTTGGAGAAAACCCACCGGGTTGGACAGGCGACCCTACTTCTGGCCACATACAACCGGGGATTCAAAATCAACCCAGTTGACTGAATGACACGCGTTATGATAAAGCCCGCGAACGCTAACTATACAGCCATCCCACCCCCCCGATTATATGACAGAGACATAGCTAGCACTAGCATTACCAGCAGAAACTGTCATTCACCTATAAAAGGGTATTCTAGCTATTTACATCTGAAATGAAATGAAATGGGGTTTAACATCCTAGTGTTCTACTCCGACCATGGCTAATGGAGATCGACATACGCCATACAGTGTGCCATGAGGTTAATTTTGCCAGGACAGCGACACTGCGACCTACCTTACATCAAATTCCAACTGTCGACTGACTTTTTACGTGCACGCCAATGTGTACACAGGACCTTGTTTTTCCGTCCTATCTGAACGACTGGAAATCTGGATGGACATTCTCGGCCACTACAGGAACGAACAACTGACCTCCAGGCTAGCGAGCCAGTGTCTCACCCACTAAGCCTATTGTGACCCCCCTATTTACATCTATCAAATCAAAAAAGCACAACGAGTGTGAATTACCATAATATTTAGATTGTCGGTTGTGACAACAATTCAAAAATTTTACATTGGGTTTATTTTGCAATTGCTATCTTAATAACTATGTTGTTAGAAGTGTTCATTTTTTGTTTAATAGAAGATATATATCTGAAGAATAGAAAGTTTCTTTTGCTTTCACAATCATTCTAAAAAGTTCAATGACTTGCTATCACTGATATTCTCCATAAGTTACATTAAACTACCATCTCAATATATGAATAGCACTTTTTAGGATTTAGGTTTGAATAAAAATTGTTGATTTAAATACCAAATCAAAAATTACCCCTCTGAACTATATGGAACTTTTCCTCGAATAACAATCTGTGTTCCAACTTTTAATCCATCAGGTATGGCTATAATCTGTGGTGTAGACTGTAATCATTGAAAAAGAAAGAAAAAACAATGCATGGAATATGTTGCATTTAGTTCCTACGGGAATGAAATGAAATAGGGTTTTAACGCTATATAGTGTGCTTTGAGCAGGGGTACCCGGACATTGGCGCTACTCAGTTTTTTGTCCCATCCAGATGACTTTACATTGTCTCTTGCCAGACCATCCATCCTGCCCCACTGACAAACGAGAACCATGCTGGAAAATCCTGACTTTCTCGGTCAACACCAGGTTAGCAAGCCAAAGTCTTACCCAGTGAGCCACAACGATGTCTTAGTTGCTGGGGGGGGGGGGGAGGGCTGATCTGTTTATATCAGTAATTTCCAATTTCCCTTTAATCGAAACCAAGATTATACCAAATTAAAACTAAACATCTCCGTAATTTTTTCTTAATAAAGATATTACATAAGCCACATACCACTTGAAAATTCTTTCAATAAAAATATGTAATTTATCAATTTGTGTATGTAAACAATACATAGATAGATTTTTATTTTATCTTAACACCCCATAAGAGGAAGCATATTACAAATATCCACATAACATTTCACAAAGAAAATAAAAAGCATCATTTATGACAAGGGCTATTAATTAAAATTAAAAGGTCTCCTTTATTAGTTAAGAGCTGGTCATGTATATCAAAACTGAATGTTTGTATATCAACTTGGTGTATACTAAACCAGTTACATGACCTACATGTGAAACCATATAGATAAGAATATTTGTTAATGGTTGGGTGTGTCTGACAGGTTTTTGTTTGAGTTTTGGTGATAAATCCCAAGTGGGTCATTATGAGACTACCATACAGTTTCCATTGTGTCATCAGTATGGGGACAAAGAGAGGATATCAGCATTGAGCTTACACAAAAATAATCATACCATTAAAAACTTTTTAAAGATTACCAGTAAATATTTTGAAACAAATGTAGGGAGAGTGAAATGGGATTTAACTAACATCCATTCTTTTTGATGAACAACCTGTACCGGTAAACAGTGAGGAACCCACAAGTTTATGCAGGGACTACTACTTCTTGTCAAGAGAGAGAGAGATAAATAGGGTTTAACGTCCACTCGACACAAACTAGGTCATTTCGGGACTAACCATATGGTTCAATTTTATTTCAATAATTCAATTGCACGTAGGGGTCTATAGCAGTGGGAGGAAACTGGAGGACCGGGAGAAAACCCACAAGGTTTGACAGGCGACCCTACTCCTTGTCACGTACAACCGGGGAATTCGAAACCGCGCTAATTGACTAAATGACAGACCGTATGATACAGCATGCACGTGCTAACCATTCGGCCACCCAACCTCCCACTTCTTGTCAAAGACAAACTTGTGACTGAAACCACAGTATTTGAATCAATAACTGACATAATGATCTTATGCGAAGAAACATGATTACAGTTACATTTCATTTCCCAATGATTTGAAGATGTTTGCAGTTTGGATTTTCTGGCTGCAGTTGAAAATATGACTTACAAGCGACCCTGCACATCACATGTTTTTTCTAATAAAGAAATTCAAACACTTCACCAAGCCAGTGGGGTTGGGCCGTTGGGGGCCTAATTGGACGCATTTTCCAGCCCAGAAAGTCGATCTCTATCGAACTTTGCACATAGTGACAAGACATAGACCAACAACACCAAAGGCTTAACTGTGGTGGATGTGCTGACCACCAAACAATGTCCAGAAAGTTTGAAGGTCCAGACTACTGTCTATTACAAACAGTAGGTATTTTAGAACTATGTTCAGCAACTTTTTTTCCGTGGGGTCAAAGCATATTTTCCGCACTGCTCCCCCTTGCCACTAGCTAACTATGGGTCCTCTTAGTAGTAAAAAAATGTAGCTATCCTCTCTTTCATAACAATTTCTACAAAACTTAAAGCATGAATGAATTCACTCAACCAAGGGACTTTGCTAAAAGGTTCATCATATACAATCAAATCTTATACATGTATAGGCTCAAGTTCTTGTTAAGGTTTTGAAAAGACCTGGACAGTTGGTAATCTAGCTAAACCAGTTAATGTTTGTTTTTATTAAAATCTTTCCCCTCAATGGTATATATATGACCCGTTCAACAGCTTATATTGCCAACCTCTGAACACATCTATCATGTTTACTCATCCTCATTCAGGATGTTATCTGTTTCATACAAAGTTTAATTAATTTACACTTGATATAACTAAAGTGTAAACTTTACACCATAAATATACAAATGGAAACATGAGAATAACATATCTATATATATAAAATAAAACCAAGTACGAACAATCCAAACCATTAGACAAAATTCAAAGTCCTAAAAAAACGGTATAGGCAAAATAGTGTAATCAGCATTATGGACTGTTCACCGTGTACAAAATATATACAACAAACAGTGGTAACAGGTGTCCGGAAGAATAAGCTTACCCTGCCTGGCGCGCCACACCCATATCATATGATATTTTGAGATAAGATATGGAACGTGACAACCACCTACACAGTGAACAAATATCAAAATATAGATTGTCAGGCAACGAAACATACGCCCACATCAACTAATCCCATAGAGGCAGTCAATCCTTACATAAATAAAAGTAAAATCTTTAAAATGATAAACATCAATGGAGAGCTGACCCATTATTGAGTTTCAATAGACTCTTCAGCCTCACTAATGTAAGCAAGGCATTACAAATTTCAAGGAGATGGAATGAAATATAACTTTTATCATTAGAGTATTCATAATGTATTTAAAAAAAGGCTGGATGATAAATGCTGAGTGTTGAGTTTTCACAAATTTACTATAATAATAAGCTGATGAACAGAAATGAAATGGAGTTTAACGTCCTACTGCTTCAGCTGAGCTAATGAAGACGGACATACGCCATACAGTGTGCTAAGAGGGCAGTGTTACTATGGCCTACTCTTTTATCAAATTCCAACTGCCAAGGGATCTATACATGGGACCTTGGTTTTTCATCACATCCGAATTACTAGATACGGGGAAACCATATTGGAAAATCCCAGTGTACTGTTTCTGCCAAGACAGGGATCGAGCACTCAACCTCCAGGCTATTGAGCCAGCGTCTTACTCACTTAGCATCTAAAAATTTGGATGAAATATAACTTACAATTTTATTAACTTGATATGACATAATGACTGCTTTTTTTTGTTGTTTTTCTTTAACAAACTGAAAAAAATATATAAGAAATTAACAAAAGATGACAAAATAGTTGAAATGACTGTAATCATAGAATGGCTCTTATCATAGAATGAGTGTAATCGTACAGCTCTAATCATAGAATGACTGTAATCGTACAGTTGTAATCATAGAATGTCTATAATGGTACAGCTGTAATCATAGAATGACTGTAATCGTACAGTTGTAATCATAGAATGACTGTAATCGTACAGCTGTAATCATAGAATGGTTGAAATCATAGAATGACTTTAATCATAGAATGACTTTAATCATGGAATGACTGTAATCATAGAACGACTGCAATCATAGAACGACTGCAATCATAGAATGACTTTAATCATGGAATGACTGTAATCATAGAACAACTACAATCATAGAACGACTGCAATCATAGAATGAATTTAATCATAGAATGACTTTAATCATAGAATGACTTTAATCATGGAATGACTGTAATCATAGAATGACTTTAATCAAAGAATAATTAATCATGGAATGACTTAAAACATAGAACGGCTGTACTCATATAATGATAGAATGATCTTTAAAGGAGCTCAATCGCTAACATCAGTGACCTAGAAATTCACAAAAGTGGGTTGCAACGCATATAATACTGTAATATGAATGTATATAAACTGATTTACATTCAATGGTTTCTGTTTTTACTCCAATTTCAAATCAGTTATGTTCAACGAAATAAGTCAGAAATTGCAATCAAGTGCACATTTATAGGGTCTAGTCTACATAACTCCGTTTGGTTTGGTGCAGTGGGTCTAGCCTCGTCCCTCAATACAACTGGGGCTGAAGCGCATTATGGTACACGTTTCGTGTACCAATGCTAAAAAAATTATTTTAACTTAAATATCAGATTTTAGAAGCTCATCTTTTCCCGGTAAGTTTACATCATCAATGTTGAATTAAATTGACCAATAATTCGTGTTTTCGATGTAGAAGATTTTGGAGGATTTTGAGTTACAGACTCAGGTCCTTTAACATTAAAATATTATATCTACACGTACCATTCAAACAGAAGTCATTATAACATAAATCATTCTCTCAAGTACGGGTAGCAAGTTTAATCTTGACATCTTCAAATAAAAATGTCATTTATATTGAAAAGTATATACTTATGTTTATTAAACGTAAATGTACTATAATTGACCTAGATGCACAAACTCTAATTGATTTAGTAGTATACCCTTTCCATATTCACAGTTTAACACAAATATAAATACATGTACTACCTGTCCTTAAGCTACATGTGGATAGATCTACCTTTCTTTAAACTCACTTCCTCTTAAATAATCTTTTAGTAGATCTTAAACTATTTGGATTAAGATATGTTCCTTCCATGGTGGATCACAATGAAATTCTTATTATTCAAGGTAATCTAATTTCAACTATATGTGGGTCAAGGTGATAGTTAACACATTCATAAAATTTCAACTCCTTAATTTATAACTTGTTAGGACTACAGTGGAGTGGTTATAGAAAGTCTATTCTTTAAAAATGTAAAGTAATACGAAAGTTATGACTTCATTTTCTAAGGAAAAAGCAATAAACCACTGCTCTGGCAATATTATATACCCTTAAAATTTGTACTAATAAATACCTCTACTACTGTATGTAATAGTATATTTTAATTGGGATATAGGTTATGCATGAGTTGTTAAATTTATAACAAATTAGCGGTTGAGAAAACATCCTCTACTTAGGGTTAGCCAAACTGAAAATGTTTTCCGTTAAACTATTTTGTAAGGCTTTAATTGTCAAATTATCACATTGGTACCATCCAAACTGAGAGGTTAGTCAGATATACTGTGTAGTAAACATATCATTATTGACCTAAATATTATTATTGACCTAAATTACAAAAATCATCTGCCAGGCAACAAACATACGCCAATGGCAGCTTAGTTCACATGGCAATATTTAGGAATGGTATCCATGGTTGTCCATCTCAACTGAATACAGACAATGATGACCATTGAATGTTTCAATACATGTCACAGTAGTTTGTCATTAAGTAAAAGTAATACCTTTTCACTAAAAGGTCATCACAAATTGTGCATGCTCTAGAAAATGTATGGTGATTGGATAATAATTGTATATGAATAGAAAATTAATTATAGGAAAATGAAGCTGTGCATTGACAACAGTTAGGGGTTGCAGAACCTGAAATGACGAAAAACATTTTGGGTTACAGGCAGTGGCACAGATCTTTTGTGAGAGTAGAGCTTATTATGTAGCCCCCCCCCCAAAGAACATTTTGGATAACTTGCAGACGCAAACACATTTTAGCAACTTCAAAGTGGCCTAATTAAGATGGCTGACTGTAATGCCAATCATTTACAGTCCACTGAGACGGTGTCGTTTGGAGAACATTTTGAAAACTTTAACTGCTGCAGACGGTGTCGTCAGGAGAACATTTTGAAAACTTTAACTGCCACATTCATGTTTTTCTGCTGTACCAGCAACTTTAGTGTGGTCCAATAATATAGACTACCTTATAGGTGGCTGACCTGAATCCCAAACAACCAATCAATCGATTTTGAAAATCTATCTGCTGCATATGTGTCTTACTGCTATACTAGTTAGTGAGTTAAGCAACTCCAAAGTTGTCCAATGGTTTTGTAATTGAAATCCCACTCTATGTTGACCTGAATTCCAACCATCCAACCAGATTGTTGCAAATGCATTTATAATTAATAATTGATGCCCGAATAATTTTGCAAAAAGTAGAGTGGCTCTAGACAATATGTTTTAATCCTTAGTCAATGCAGTACAAATTCGGGATATTCAATTAAAAGTAAAGTACAATTGAGTTTTATTAGATTCTGGCACTTTATTTTGCCATCTAGCTGTGCCCCAAAAGTAAGATTGCCTCAAAGTTAGTTGCCCCCTGCCCAAAAGTGCACAAAACCTTATCTGTTTGTATCTGTTAACTATGTCGTCTGCTAGTGGTGTGTGAGAGAGGTACAGTGAGAGTGAGTGCAAACAGGATTCTGGGTAATATGAAATTTGGTTACGCCACCCAGAAAGATCACGACTTGGAAGAGCAATTATTAAGAGACAGGGCGATATTAGCAAAAACAATTCCTGGCACGCAGAAACTCCATTCACTCAAACCTTTATCAAAGACAACGATTGAGGTACGCGAGTTTAGTGCAAGTAGTTCTTTGCGTGTTGAGTCCGTAACAGCTGAACATTCTTCACCTGTAGAAATGAAACTAGCAGGTTACGTCACTGTACAGTACGACAGTAAATGGTGGCTGGCGTGCATCCTAGAATCGTGTCCCATTGAACGAGAGGTGAAGGTCAATTTCCTTCATCCAAACGGCCCGTCAAACAGTTTCTTCTTCCCCGATGTGGAAGATCAGTGCATCATAGACTGCAGGGATATTCTGATTCTGGTAGACCCTAAAATAGCTACTGGTAGGACCTATACTCTGAGTAAAAAAGAAATTAATGCTGCAAACAAAGCCCTAGGGAACAAAAAAATGAGAACGAAATGGATCGTCCAGTGAAAAAAACAGAATGTACAAGTTAACATAGTGAAATTAGTGTACAGAAGTCAGCTTGCACAAAAAACCTACAGTTAATTCTAATAAAGTCAATGTCTGTTTTTGCGACCTTGATGGACTTCCATGTCAATCAAATCTGTTCCCATAGAGATCCCACTTTGATTTTTTGTGTGTTCGCTATTTATAGGTGGGGCAATGTTCGCACGAATATAGGTGGGGGCGTGGGTTCAAAGGTCAAGGACAACAATATCTGCCTGAATTTTGTCCTGTCACGTTTGTGCTTCGTGTCATTGGAAAGATCTATGTTTTCTGAACAATTTGATACCAATTTGATGTACGTAGGATTACTAGGGACGAAGCTATGGAGTTTCAAAGTTGGTAGGTAAGCCGAAAAGGTCCAATGTTTGGGATGTCCCTGAAGGGGCCCCCCAGCGCTATAATTTTGCACATCACATTTTTTCATCATGGTTAACTTGCACACCAAAAATCATTAAAATCTGTGATGGTCATGTCAAAATCGCCCGAATTTTGTGTACACTTGACATGGAATGCCCCAATGATAACATGGTTTTGTATGTAATTATTGGTTACAATGCTATTTTATCTATGTCTGTATTCATTGTAATGAAACATCCTACAAGATTATACTGGAACTTTGGGATTTAACTAAATTTATAAGATATAATCGACTGACAGTTTACAGAGTTCAGACAAACAAAATATTTACCACACTTACTCCTTGCTGTGAACATTTATCATAGACAAAAAACTAGTACTGTTATCTTCATCTTCTCTTTTAGATACAGTAGGTTAGGTAAATAATCATAATGTATGTAAATAAGTTCTATTCACTAAATATTGCTGGCTGATCCTTTTCAGGTGTGTGTATTTTAATTGCATGACTGATTATATAGTAATGGATATCAGCCATAGTTACAGAACAATCTATTCTATTTGCACCGATAAAAACTGCAGTGTTACACATAAAAACTGTAAAATAATACAGATGGAGCTTACCTATACACTGTGTGATAACAATTAAACCGGTAAAATAATGCAGACGTGTTCACTCCTTCAACACAGACACCACTTCTCATCAGCAGTCATGTGACCTGTGTTTCATCGAAGAGTTACCGGCGATGAGCAAGTTATTTCATTCGATGTAGACCAAGCCTAAAAATTACAAAGCAAATAAATTTAGTCTGTGTAGGCCTATTATCTTATCTTGAAGAGTGTAAATACACGGTCGTGTAGGAACGGGAAACAGTCTGATATATTACTAGCCAGATTAAGACATTTTTGCTTGACTCGTTATAAGATTAATCTAATATTGCGAACTATTATAGTGGTTGATTTGTCGAAAGTAAATGACCAAATAACATGAGTATTAATGATAGAAAAATCGTGTAATAAGTTCTTTTGATGTGACCAATGGTCCATAACATATATTTAATAACTAATAAAACAAAAGCCCTTTGCTAAAATAGTATTGTTCAATCATAGAAAAAATCTAGAAAATGGCGGGAAAAATACATTAAAGGGGCTAAATCGCGAATATGTTGTCTAATGGTTTGGATTTTTCGTACATGGTTTTATTTTGTTTTTATTTTATTTGGACCTAGAAATCGGCACCAATGTGTCGCAATACACATAATAATGTAATATGAATTTATATGAACTGTTTTACGTTCAATCGTTTCCGTTTTACTGTGAATTATCATCAGTTATGAATATGATTGCCGAAATGCACCAGAAGTCTCAACCGAAAGTCAGTTTATGTTATTCAAGTCAACACCGATAGTATTTAATTGCTCTTTCACTCCAAATAAGAGAGATAGAGAGAGAGAGTTAGGGGGAGAGAGAGAGAGAGATGGGGTTTAACATCCGCTCGACACAAACTAGGTCATTTCGGGACTAACATATGGTTAAAAAGTCCGTAACTCAAAATCCTCCAAAATCTTCGACATCGAAAACACGAATTACTTGTCAATGAGCTTCTGATATCCGGTATAGTTACATATTGCTAGGTGCAGGAGCGTAGGACGTTAAACCCCATTTCATTCATTCATTCATTCATTAAGATAAAATATGTTTTTTAACTTTGGTACACGAATCGTGTACCATAATGCGCTTCAGCCCCAGTTGTATTGAGAGACTCGAGGGACGAGGCTAGACACATTGCACCAAACCAAACGGAGTTATGTAGACTGGAATAACTAGACGCTAGAAATTTGCACTCGATCGAGATTGCTGGCTCATTTCCCCGAACATAACTGATTTAAAATTGGAGTATAAACGGGAACGATTGAATGTAAATCAGTTTATATACATTTGTGATTTTCTAGGTCCCAAATGTTAACGGTTTAGCTCCTTTAATTTTATTTCAATAAGTCGCTTGCGCATAGGGGTCTTTAGCAGTGGGAGGAAACCAGAGGACCCAGAGAAAAACCCACGAGGCTGGACAGGCGACCCTACTCCTTGCCACGTACAACCGAGGATTCGAAACCATGCCAGTTGACTCAATGACAAGGACGGATCACGGTGGCTAGGTGGATAAGGCGCTGGTTCGCTAGCCTGGAGGTCGGGTGTTCGATCCCTGCATTGGCTCAGAAAGTTCATCTCGATTTTCCGGCGTGATTTCCCCCTGTCAGTGATGCAGAAGAAAGTCTGACAAGGACAGCTGCTTAGTCGTTCGGATTGGACGAAAAACCGAGGTCCCGGGGTTTAACTGAAATGAAATGGGGTTTAATGTCCCACTGCTGTTCCGACTAAGAAAGGACGGGCTATTATTGGACGGGCATATACGCCATCGCCATAAGCTCTATGCTTTGAGGGAAATTTTGCCCTAAATATTATGAATAGGTATCGTACCCCGCAGCAGACGGTTGTAATTGGTGCTCTCAAAGTAGGTCTTTTCTAGATCATGTTCAAAATGTTCAGTATCACCCCAGATATCAGGAATGGACAATGCCAGTGAGGTGGCACCCCCGTAAGACGCCCCTAAAGTAAATTAGATGAGCTCAGAAGTGAATCCAATAAAACTATTTGCAAAATGGACGGTGTCTGATATTTTTAATAGATCAGTTCGGAAGCGAATCCAATGAAACCCACTGCAAAATGTATCCCCCCACCAGACGCCCCAAAGAAAGCTAGATAAGCAGATAAGCAAATGAAGGATATCACTCGACTTATTAATATGGGTGGGGGATATGTTAAAATACGAGTCTTGTTAGAAATGTTACCTATAATTGAAAATCCAGTTCATTGTCCTTTTCAAATGTAATTAATTTTCTGCTCATCCCGACTCCCTGAAAAATGACCAAAGTTGGATGGAACTAACATCTATTGCTTCCTCCCACTGCCAAAGACCCCTACGCGCAAGCGAATTATTGAAATAAAATTAAACCATGTAAGTCCCGAAATGACTTTGTGTCGAGTAGACCGTAGACGTTAAACCAAATTTCTCTCTCTCTCTCTCTCTCTCTCTCTCTCTCTCTCTCTCTCTTTGTTTGGCACAATGCTTATATATTGTTGTTGGTTTTTTTAATGGATCAAAGTCAAAAAGGCTGTACTCAGTGGGGGAGGGTATCAAAATACGGGTTTTAATACGAAATTTCAGTTATTGTGTTATAAATTACTGGAAAGTATGTCTTCTCGCTTCTTTGAATCTATCAATTATTTCCTGACACATTCATGATTACACACGACCGCTCAGATAGTTCCTTATAGTGTGCCAAGGGTTGTGCTAAAATTAATATATTTTGCAGTGACTTTTATTTGGACTCAATTAGGAGCTGATCTAGTTAACTTTAAGAGCTGGGATTTTGGAGGCGTCGATTTTATAGGTACCTACACTTTTCAACCGGACTTTTTTTTACAGGGTAGGCATCTATGTACTTTTAATTTGTGCCCTTCACACTGTATTGGATCATTTTTTCTCCCATTCTGGTGGATATTAAAATGCAAAATAAATTATAATAAAGGTTACATAAAAGATTGGTGTTTTTTTTGTTTTAAAAAATATGTATATTTTTAGGCTATATTAATTTATTTTATTGTCCTCCGCCTTTCGAAGAAAATTACTTCGTCCGCCGGCTGTCTGTCCGTCACACTATTTGGGACACAACGAAAACTCCTAATTTCGACCTGGAATGTTCAAACTTGGTGTATATATTAATTATAGTGCCTTGATGGAGTTCGAAGATTAATATTAACATTTCCCGCTAAAGCTATAAAGAGAGCTAAGCAATTTCTTTGTCATTGATTCTATGTGATAGAGAGTGATGAAACTTAGTCTGTAGTTGATAATCAAGATAAGATAAGATTTTATTGTATCGAAACATCCATTCAGGACAGCATAATATACATTATAAATTTATAACAAAATGTCAAATAATAATAATATGTATCATCTATTTATATCGGGATTTCGACGGGGACATTATCAGTCTAGAGCTCACTGCATGTTGGCAATTTCCTTTTCTTTTTCTTTTTTTTGGGGGGGGGGGGGCATCCATTGGGGACAGCTACAATATAAACATACATAAATTCATAACAATATGACAAATGATATGCGTCTGGCCTGCGGCTGTGGTTTCGAGCCCTGGTGTGAGCGTATGTGGCATGGAGATAGGGGCGCCTTCTCAACGTCGTGGGTTTCCTCTGGGCACTCCGGTTTCCTTCCACTGCTACAGACCCCTATACGCGCAAGCGAATTATTTTAATAAAATTAAACCATTTGTTAGTCTCGAAATGACCTAGTTGTGTTGAGTGGACGTTAAACCCCATTTCTTTCTCTCTCTCTTTGTCATCTATTTATTTAGGGATTTCGCCTCACTGACGGCAATTCGTTTACACGGTACTTATTTCACAACATTGTCATCTTGTTATAAAGGGCCGTTTTATTCCAATCGGCTCATTTTATTTTGTTTATCCCAATGGCCAGGGCCGGATTAACCTTGTAGGGGGCCCGGGATATACCAACTGTGTGGGGGCCCCATTTCAAATTGTTCGTACTGACCGCGGATCGTACTAGTATGTACTTTGCCCCCTTGAGTGCCTGGGGTGTTTTCACCAGGATTTTTTTTAAAATAAAGATTAATTTCAGTGCATCTGAGACAATTTAGGCAGCGATTTCATTGACGTTTAGATTTCGTTGACAATTTGAGTATTTTAAACAGAGCCTTCCATTCATGATGTTTTCATTTACTTTATTTCAGTGAAATTATTTTAGGTGAGGGCTCCGAGACATTTGTCCCACTTTGCATCCCCTAGATCCGGCACTGCCAATGGCAATTGGCATAATGAATGATGTGGGGTTGGTGATCCGTTATACAGCTTCATTATAATAGGCCTAACAGATGGATCTACAGAAATGTCATCCACATGTATGGAAACAACTTGTACGACATTGTCAGTATTGATTAATCTTGGTTTAAACATGGCCACATGATATGACTTTGTTTTCACAAACAACATGCTCCGGCAGAGCAGATTGGTAAGATCTTCGGAATGAGTGACATCAGCGACGTCGTTGGACAAGTGGACTGTGACAAATCATCACGAACTGTGATAAACCTGAGGGTTGGTTCGGATTAACAAAAGTAAGTGTTAATGAATGCTCGCGCGATCAACAAATTTCACTCTATCAAAGACATTTTAGAATATTAATTTGTCCTGGACAATCGAGATTTGTATGACAGACGGCATTGTCAGGAGGACACTCCAGAGTGATGGCGAAATAAGGACTCGAGGCAGTTGATTTTGAATGAGAAAAGGAAAGTTTACTTGGAAAATAGACTTTGTGAAATTGTTGTGTTGTGAATAAGGTGTAGGATATAGCCTAATATTTTCCAGGTAACTATTACTATTAATATTAGCAGAAAAGAGTCACAAAGAGAGAGAAATGGGGATTAACGTCGTTTGTGTCATTTTGGGACTAACGTATGGATTTCAATTTTTATTTCAATATTATTGTCTAGTTGTTTGGCTGGAGTGAGAGGTTAGGAATGATTTTGAAAGAGCCGAAAGAGCCATGTTTGTTACCAAGAAAATGAATTTAATTAATTGTGCAAGTGTGTACGTGATAGATCCTGTTGGGGACAAAAATACCCAATATTTATATGGTTAGTCCTAAAGGCGTGGATTTGTCATAACTTTTGGGGGGGACGGACGAACCCTAGAACCTTTCATTACCAAACCAAAATAATAACGAACAGTTTACGTTTACCAATATGATCCTTGATTGTAAGACAAAAAATCATGTTATGAGCTTGTGCCGTGGACACACTAGAGGTCCGAATTTTTATACGATTTGCATACAGATAAAAGGACAATGATTTGGACAAATCAAGTTTAAAGATAAAGTAAGGTGTAAAAAAATATTGTTATTACAAATCAAATCAAAGAAATTAAATTGATAAATAAATTTCATTGGTTATAATGTCATAGTCATAGTAAAATATAATTAATAGAATCAGTTAATAAGCTTTAAGCCATGAAAAATCAATAAAGTAAAAGATTTGACACCTGATTGGCACAGGTCTGACTGTATTGCTCGTTATCTATCTTAATAAGCCTATTGGCAGCCAAAGATTATAACATGGTCAAGACCATTCTGTATAGACTGATAATCTTGAAGACAGCGATATTGTTTGTATATTTGAGTATAGAATTAATAAATAAATTATTCATTATTAAAATAAAATTTGAAAAAGAAATTAAAATTAGTATCACTATTTGGTGATAACATCCTGGATTGTATGGCCCCTTATTGTATGCTCTTTTATCTCGTTTTCTGTTCATCTCTTAAGGCGCCTACTAATATTTCCCAGGAACTCGAACACACACCATGTTTATTAATTATAGATTAAGTCCTGAAAATGGAAATTAAAGTGCTATATGGTAGCTTAATATGTAAGTTATACAGGTATCCAATAGTTCATACAGTTAATTTGGAAAAACATGTATTCTTGTCTAAGAGGTCACAATTTTTATCCCATTTTTTTTAAAACTTAAAGCATATCTTTATATCCCAAAGATCTCAGTCCCTTTTGATATTTGTGTATTTCAAACCAAAACTTTTTGGATAATTGTCCCTGATTGTAAAAAAAAATTGTATTTGTTTTTAGCTTGTTCTCTATCCATCTCTTGCAAAATGTGGGCGTATCCTGCCTGGTAGCCGCTGGTTTTAGTTCTATTTTTACAAACCTATGGAATTAAAGTTTAGAATGGAATTCATAGTTAGCTTGCACTGCTGATTGAAGTTTTACAAACTTAAGGAATTAAAGTTTAGAATAGAATTCATAGTTAGCTTGCACTGCTGATTGAAGTTTATTGCTGCATGATAAGCCACCAGCCATGTTAAATTCAATGGAAATCGACTGTGATTCTGTGAAAAATAATCTGACATGGCACGATGCTTATGTTTGGATAATGTGGTTACTTTTCTGTTCAGAAGATTAGTCTGATAATAAACATGGTCCTTGCCCCCTTCTTAAAAGTGTTACATTCTAGTATATATCTTTCAATCTATTCATCTGAATTTGTTATTCCGATCAATAACTGATTTTATATCCAATTTGGACTAAACTTAAAATCTTGGTTTCCTTTTGATATTGGTGTATGTTGAATGGTAATATCCTGGATTATAGCCCCTGATTCTACGAAAAAAAAATTTTGTAGCTTGTTCTCGGCCCATTTCTTGCAAAATGTCACTGTAAATTGCATGGCCATCTCTCGTTAAACTATAAGCCCTATTAAGTAATTGTAAAATATGTATTAGATTCTTTCAAAAATATATATTCTGCAAACAGAAATACACAATTCTCTGCTGTTACCGGTAGCGTCAATTAACTACGTCTATGAGTTCAGAAATATCTTCATCATGTAATTGGTGCACTCAAAGTAATCTAGAAGATCTCAGAGGAGAACCCTATTGCAAAATGTTCAGTATCACCCTAGATATCACGAATCAACAGTGCCAAATATTTTCAATGGTGTGGTCCCCCTATCTTACGCCATAAAAAGTTGAACCCAAATAGATGATGCCAGACATTTTCCAGAAAGCCAGAAAATTTCGACCCCTCAAAAAGCTAGATCAGCTTAGAAGCCAGACATTTTCAGTGGTGTTGCACCCCCCATCAGACACCCAAAAGGTTGACCCCAAAAATGAGTTAGATGAGCTCAGAAGTGAACCTAATTTAAAAAATTACAAAATGTTCAGCATTACCCCATGAATGGACAATGTCTGATATTTTCCTAGATCAGTTCAGGAGCAAATCCAATATGAAACCCTTTGTAAAATGGGATATTTTAAAAGGAAATGCTCTCATCTAGTAATTAATCTGATTAAATCTCGTGATAATAGAAAACTGTGAGCTATAAAGGTCAGTGACATGTACACCATATATTAGTGGAAGTATAAAAATGACTGTAAGTGTGATAAAAACGCATTATTGAGAAATACATGATTAAAGCTAAGAATGTGGTCACATTTACTAATACTAGAGAATCTAGGCATTGATGGCAAACCAGTGGCAGTAATTATCATAAATTGATCGAGGGTTATCAGCTGATGTATGTATGTATGATAAGTAAATCATATATATTGATTAAATACTTACTTTACTACGCATAAAGATTCTAGACATATTATATAGTAAAATGAAATGGACAACTCTAACATTATAAATGATCATTAAGAGACATTACCGGTAGATTGGAAAAGCATATAGATCACGTGAAAGACTCGTTTTCTGACATTCTGATTTGTTATGTAAATTATGATCTGTTACATCACAAGTCATCCATTGTTGAGTTTATTATGACATAATGATAAGGTAATAGTTACATTATTGTATATCTGGGGGAAATGGTGTAGTTTATGAGAAGTTATTTACTGAGAAAAATAATGCTTTGGTAGTAGCTCTATATGTAGTTATGAAAGATGTACAACATGAAGGTAATTAATATGTAAAGAATGTGACATGATCTATCCTATGTGTGTGTACTCCCTCAACCATTTAGTTTAAGTGATTTAAATCTACTAGATATATGAGATGTCACCCTCGTGGATGCACACTATGAGCCTCACGTGCAAAGGATGTACATAATTATGCTAAGTGAGAAAAAATTGAGTTTATAGAACAAATATGTAAAAATGATAATGGTAAGGAAGTTGAAATGTAGGCCTAGTGTTCAAAGGAGTTCAGTTAAACCTCTATTCTTTGGAATCTAATATTGACACATACGAGTCATAGTGTATATTAATATAAATGTACCGGTATATAAACATTAAAAAAAAAAAGCTACTGTTTCTTACTAAATCAAAGTCCTACTAACTATTGCTCAGGAATTATGACATATTGATAAATGATATGTTGACTGCACCTTTGTATTGGAGTAATATTTTAGTTTGATGGTGAATTATGTCCAATTTAAGTCTTCTTTTTGTTAATATGTTATTCCATCCTAATTATCATGCTATTGTGTTGCCTAGTAACTTCTCTTCTATGGGTACCTCATATTCACTCAATAGTTGTTCTAACATTGTTTAATGTTTCAGGCATGTAACAAACTCTATAATATAAACATTATACAACTTTCAACTTTCAACTTTTTTATTTGCATATTACGTCCATTAAGAACAGTATACAAAAATCAACATACATATGCATGCAAAAGATACATTTGTCAAGGAATACTATATAAATAATGAAAATATAATGAAATTATAATGGGATATATCTAGTACATGCACCATTGGGATGATTCCAATGAGAACAACAATGAAAGTATGACAATGAAATAAAAATACTCATAAAATATGTAGTAAAAGTATATCGGTGTACGTAAGAGTATGATGATCAAATGGGGAAAGAGCATTCAGCAGATACTAAGAGACAGGTACACCCCTTTCCCGAAGAGCATGGTATGTGTACATGGCTACTGCCTTAGCAAGGAAATTTGGCGGATTAAAAAGAATTTCAAAACTTAAAGTTACATTATTCAAGATATAGATAAGAACTAGCCATTCTTGCTATAATTGTTCGAAAGTAGGTGATGTAAAATGAACAATTTGAAAATTTCATTCAAATTACTCTATTGTTAGCGAAGATATTGTCATTTAAAGATTTGGCCGACGTGTGCAATAATTTCAACCACGGACCTGGTTGATCAGAGCTAAGACTCGAAGCGTCTTGGACCGCCATATTTGATTTATCACTTAAACGTTTTAATCTGTTTAATATCGGAGCAATGTGATGCCATCCAAAGTTGATTAAGGCCTGGATCAGTTAATTAATGTCTAATTAATACTTTAGTAAACATTTCATGCCCAAATAAAGACCTGCACTAGGCAGATTTAGCTCTTGAATAATGCATGTTTAATTGACAAGATGGTATTAAAGTAGGGTAGATGTATCTCAGACGCAGGTTTTCATATCTGGACACTGTAAAAGAAAATGGAATTCATCTTCAACGGCAGAAAGAGAACACTGCGTGCATAACCTTTGATCAGGTGGAATATTCTTGTATCGGCCTCTCTCTATTTCCAATTTGTGCAAGCTGAGTCGAAGGGATGAAAAGGATGATTTAAAGTTTTTATTTTTAACCTGCAGAAGGTAACGCGCGGGGTGGTTTATTACGTTTTTATATAGTCCATACGTTCTTAACTTTTTTCCTGATTTAGTTAGTTCTGTAAAATGATTGTTGAATTTAGTTTGAAGTTTTAGTTTAGTTGCTGAGGGAGAGGGGTTATTTGGCAGATCATAATATTCATATATTTTTGCTATGGCGGCTGTCCAAGAATATTTAATGTCATTGTTTGCAATGAGGTTGCTATCAGTAATGAAGGCAGAATGTAAAAGAACACTTATAGGAAAACTGTCTACATTAGAATTCGTTAGGCGTTTATAATAGGAAATCATTCTTTGAAATATGTCAAGGCTGGCCGGAAAAATACCCAGTTCTGCTAGACAGCCAATGTTTGATGTTTTTGATGGTTGTGCCAGTATTGACTTGCAGATCTTAATGGATAGTTTATTATGAAAAATTTGGTCCCATTTGCTAATTTCGAAAGTTTTGCTGTGGACCAAACTAGATCCCCAGATCTCCGACGCATATATAGCTATCTGCTTAACAACTGATTGGTATAGTTTAATGAAAACCTCGGTCGGAAGAAAATCAGTCGTACCAATTTTATTGCACAGGCAGAACCATGCACGTCTAGCCTTACTATTAAGTTGACTGATCGCAGACTTAGAGGTTGAGTTGTTGGAAAAGCAGACCCCTAGATAGACGTATGATTTAACTGTTTCAAGATTAATCTTGCCAAAATGAAATATGTTCTTTATTTTTCGTTGATTATTTTTGATAATCATTATTTTTGATTTTGTTGGGTTAAGGTCAATCTGCCAATCACTGCAAAATTTATTAATTTGGTCAAGGCTAGTTTGTAAGCCAGTTTCAGTAGTGGAGAGCATGATAAGGTCATCCGCAAACAACAGGTGGGAGACATTATTACATTCTAGTGAAGGAGGATTTGTGTTCGCATTATTAATATAAAACTGTAAGTCGTTAATATAAATATTGAATAGTACGGGACTTAACACGCATCCCTGTTTCACACCCATGAAAGAGTTTATGGTGTTGGAGAATCCCTTGGAAGTTTTCACAGTATATGAAGTATTTGAATACATGGATGTAATTAAATCAAAAACTGGTCCGTTGATATTATTTTTTAGTAATTTATAAAAGAGGCCTGTTCTACATATACATGACAATTGTAATGTCCTTAATGCAAAGGTAATATAGTGACAAACTAAATAAAACTGTGTTTAATCTTGACACATGATATTCAGCGTCTGTATTAAAATGAATAGGTAAGTGATTTAACTGATGAACACTTTCTGTTTAAGCTTAGCATAGATATGCCTAATTCTTAGTTATTGACTAATTATATATATTCTTAATTAGTTATTGACTAATTATATAGATTATTGGATAATATCAAATTTGAATCTAAACTATCTTTAATAAAATAAAAACCCAGTATGAACAACCCAAACCACAAGACAGAACTCAAAGTCCTAAAAAACGTTATAGGCAAAATAGTTTATTCAAGCAAAATAGTGTAATCAGCAAATCGATTGCTCCTAGTGTACAAAATACACAACAAACAGTGGTAACAGGTGTCCGGAAGAGTAAACTTACCCTGCCTGGTGCCACACCCGCCATAGCTGCATCCAAACTATTATAGACGAAACATCGGTTAAATATCGTGATTGGCCAATGGACTATCAATGACAGCCCACACCGGTTGTGTTCCCAAATCTAATAATACACAGTTTGAAAGGAACATAATCACCTATTCAAACCTCTAAACTAATTTTAAAATATCAATTTCTAATAGTCTAGAAAAATCAAAAATCATGTTAGAGACTTAAATTGCGTAGTAAATTGCTTTAAATTAAAAACTTTAATTTATTTATGTAATTATTACAGAACTTCACCCACTAAATCTGCTATTGATATCTTACTGACACCTCGTCAAATAGGCCCCAACTAAATATTATGATAAGATATAGATTTATTTCTGGTAGTTTGGAGAGGATCGTATTCAGATCTTGACTGAAGAGGAATTTTGGCTTATCTTTTAGTCCCGAAATCGCAAAGTTTGTTGTAAGTGATTGAGCTGTCTCTCGCTCACTCTCTCTGACTCTGATCATAACATAATAAAGCATTTCAATATGATGCTTGGCAGACATATTTTTTTATTATTATAGTGTTTATCCAGAAATAATTCTAAGAACCAAATAGTATAGTTTGTAGCAGCTATAGTCAGACTCAGACACTAATATGATTACATAAATGCATTCATTGTTTTAATCTTTTAAGATTACATAAATGCATTCATTGTTTTAATCTTTTAAGATTAAAATCTCTTCATCAATATTATTGTATAGTTGTTCAATATCATTAACTAGACTCATTGTTTTTAATTACCATTTAATTTAAAGGACCTAACTGTGGTAACATTTTGAGAATTGTTTATTGTACAACAAATTAAACTTAAAACTATTAAGAGATTAATATAGAGATTAGTATCTTGACAACCAAGTCATATAGATTACACTCACATTCATTACAGAGAGAGATATTATTTTTATGCTAAAGAATGCACAAAGACTTGTTTATTCCTTTTAGTTGTAAATTGATTTTAATATTGTTACTGGTCAAATAAATCCATATCCAGATTATACAGTATGTTCCTGGTATTATGGAAGTAACCCATGTTACAATACCCATTACCAACAAACCATGAACCAAATAAGCAAACTAAATATTACAATATTCCTTGATCAACGATGCAAAATTTGAACAATTCAATCCGTTTGCAAGTTTATTTTCATCAATTGTGTTTTGACCAAAAGAAAGTCGTATTATCCTGCTTTTTATCACATGATATAGAAATAAATTACATTACCAATAACTAATTTGTGTGATTTAATTAGTTATCTCAGGTTCATTGTGATGTTTAAATGTATGATTTATAATGGCTAACTACCAGTACACATACATATGTCTAATTATTATTTTGTTTGTTTCATAGGAATCTAATCATGGTAATAAAAGCGTCATGATGTTAAAGTTGAAATTTATGGATATACAGTACAATCTAGAAATGTAATGGTGAATAGCTGTAGTTTAATGTACTCAGGAAGTTCGTGTTTTCCTGAACAAGTGAAAGTTTTACTCGCCATATATCAATCACTGTTGATGATGTTCATTATCTAAACAAGGTGCAGTAATAATGGATACTGGTGGTATTAACGGAATAATGACCCATCACACTAATGGCGATAATTTAGATTTATGTAATAGGAATGGTGAGGACACTCAAAGAACTGAACGAAAATGCAGTGTTAAACAAAAGGTAAAGGAATATATGAAAAATTTGGAAGTGTTGAATTCTAAGAAATACAACCGGTCTAATTCAAAGCTGCTCCAGATTCATTCATATTCTCATAGAAAAATAAGTAAACTTAGTGATCAGAAAGAACAGATAAATGGTGTCAATCATTCATCAAATGAAACCAACCAAAGACTTAGTTCAAATCTTGATAGAAACCTACCAAAATCAAATTTATATTGTAAGTTAAGAAAATTTGAGTCCAACCCAGAACTTGCTCAAATTAAATCTAAGGAAAGACTTGATAATGGCAAAGACAGTTTTGTGATGGATGACAACGTTCACCATGGATATAGCACTAATGTTCTAGTGGAAAAGGATATTTTTGGCAACGACTCTGTTAAAGGTAAAAAGTCCTACTTGACCAATTGGTTAAAATCGTTAGAAAGTGAACAAATAAAAAAATCAAATGATAATTTAGTTAAAAAGGAAAAATGTTTGAGATCTCCTGTTGAGTTGAATATTGATTCGTCTTCTCAAAGCAAAGTAACTGTAGATCTTAACTCAGAACTTTTGATGAATGAAAGGACAGGACCTGTTAAAATTTGTGTACCTGTGACGACAGCAAGTGGAGCCCGTTCAGCAATTATTACTATTGAATTAATCGATGACAATACTGACCCATACCCTGTGTTCAATGATGAAGGGAGTGATCATTTCCCAAAAGAAAAATGTCATATGTCATTGTCCATGCAATCCAGTGCCGACAGTAAATTTCCCTCCGACTCCGGTATTGATGTTTTAAGTAATACAAGTGAATGTTTTCCAGAAGATTCCACATCTGGTCACTTGCTTGCTCCTTTACAATATTTAGACATTCCCTCCAGAAGATGGAGTTCAGGTAGCAATAAATTACCTTCAAATGAAAGGGTTGATTTTACGTCCATTAAAAGTGCTCCATCCAGCCCGCAACATGAATCGAAGGGTAGTTGGTATAAAAGTACAAATACTCATAGTTCGAAAGAGGATATTCAAATAAAAGTGTTAAATACTCCTTCGGTTGTGATAAGTGATCACAGTCTACAAACAGAACTAAATTCCAAACAGACTTCTAAATTGTGTTCATCATTACAATTTGATCAAGATGTGGGGCTTTATGATGAAACCGAATCAACGGTTCTATCAAGTGTAGATATAAAAACTCCTCAGTTGTACAAAACCAACTCCATAGATCTGTTAAGTGTAGACTATGATACTGCAGTGACCAAATCGGTAAGTACCAGTATTAATTTATTTTGGTTAAACAATGCTATTAATTGTTCCTGATCTGCAGCTATTTACATGTCCAGATCCAAAGTGGGTGTATTTTTTAGGGCTTATTTTTTTATTGTTAAGTATTCTACAAACTGAACAAAATTTCAGTTCTTTTTGATGCTGACCAAAATTGATTTTAAAATTCTCTGTTTGTAAGTTAAAATGAATAAAATCTACCATTTACGGCATAAGTTTTCAGATGCAACCTATATTATTCCTATTCTGATTCCAATTGCCCATACACACATTGTTTTGTGTTATCTCTATATATTGCAATAATTTCTCTATAGATTGCAATAATAAAATAAAAACTGTAATATTTCGTGATCAAAGACAATATACAGAAATGTGTATGTCATTTTTTACAAATAAAGTATAAAGTGGGATTGTGGTAAAAGGTCTATTATTTATTTATTACTGACAATAAAGTGAGTAGATTATTGGTGTGGTTGTTTTTAAAGGTGTGTTCACCAACAACAATCATTCAAATGATGATTGCTTTCTGTCAGTAAATTTTGATTATAAAATAAAGAATAAAATATTTACAGCAATGAAAATATTATTTGTTTAAATATATGACTTTCAAAAATCGTATAAGTCAAAATTATTGCAATATGTGAAAATTATTTTTTAATATACAAATGAAGTATTCAATAGAAATTAATTTACAAAGCTATGAATCGAAAACATGCCCAGGATTAAAAATAACGTAGTTATATAAATTGACATCAACTGACCTGCAACCACTCAATTAGTTGTACAAATATTTGTTTATGACAAGGTGCTAGTTTTGAACAATATAAAATCATTAGCTGATCTGGGTGTTTCTGTGTGGTGCCATCAACATGCGTTTATTATTAGCCATAGAGGTGACCAAACAGTAGCGTGTGTAACAATCGCTCGTAAACTGTATTGGTGGCTAAGTAGGTAAGGCACTGGCTTGCTAGCCTGGAGGTCGGGTGTTACAGAAAGCTCATCCCGATTTTCCGGTGTGATTCCCCCTTGTTAGCTTGGCAGGTTGGAGGGCCTGACAAGGACAGTCGTATAGTTGTTCTGAGGGATGGAAAACCTAGAGGTGACAATTTTTATCGATTTGATGAAAGATCCCAATTTTTATCGATTTGATGAAAGATCCCAGTCCCTTTTGATATTTGCAATTTTCAGGCCATAACATAATGAATTATTGCCCCTGATTGTACAAAAAATCGCGTTTGTTTTTAGCTTGTTCTCTATCTTACTCTTGAAAATGTGTCCATATCCTGCCTGGCAGCTGCTGGTCTATACTGTGAGGTCACCTAGTACTTTGTTTGAAGCTTGTTCTCTATCTATCTCTTGAAAATGTGGCCGTATCCTGCCTGGAAGCCGCTGGTCTATACTGTGAGGTCACCTAGTACTTTTTTTTAAATATTAATTTTACAAGTAAAGGCTAAAATCAATTAAAATTCAAACATTTGTTTTGCTTAATTTCTTTCAAATAAATTTATCTAACAATTGAAAGAACATTTCACTCAATCTCTGGAGGCCCTTCAGTTTGCGATGACCCCTGCTGCAATCCTAGGGAATGCAGCCCCTAAAGCCCTTGGATGATATTGATCTGGAGATATTTATCAACATTTTCGCCAGTCAGAAAGCTTTAAAACTATGGTGTATTTACATGTATCTTGTCTCAAAATTTCAGCTGAAAATATTGAGTCATCAAAACAACATCCATTTTTTCATTGGATAATTTATTGTCTTTCTTTAGAGGTCTTTACAGTGCATGCCCCACACAATGTACTTGATAATATAAGATAAATTTCAACTACACATCATTTTTATGAGTTTCGTTTTATTCAGATACCTTATAATACAGCTTGGGAAACCAGTTCCATTTCCAGATGAAGACAGACGGGTTTAAGTTGTTTAAAAATGTATCCTGTATATTAAGTTAGTTGTTCAGCCCTAAAGTTAAGGTTTTTAAGGGCTTTTAACACAGAATTAAGCAGTTTCATTCTCCAAAATACAATTGAGATTGGCTCATTATTAAAGAAATTATGTGAAATAATATGATGCAAGTCCATTGTTTCATAATTAGTGATGCAATTTTTTACACCATCTATAGGGGGTTGGGATGGCCTAGTGGTCTAGAGTGCCGCGCTTTTCGACCTCTAGCTGGCTGGCCACCTCTGGCTTGCGGCTGTTGTTTCGAGCCCTGGTTGAGCGTATGTGGTATGGAGATAGGGGCGGCCTCTCAACCTCGTGGGTTTCCTCTGGGCACTCCGGTTTCCTCCCACTGCTAAAGACCCCTATGCGCAAGCGAATTATTGAATGAAAAAATTTGACCATATGTTAGTCCCAAAATGACCTAGTTGTGTTGAGTGGACGTTAAACCCCATTTCTCTCCATCTCTTACACCATCTATAGCAGGAAAAATATCCTTCATAGCACACTGTGTGGTGTACTGGGATGCCGATCTTTATTTGTTAAGAAACAAATTTAGACAACAAAATCACCAGTTCAAGTTTGTATCTAGCCACAGGCAAGTGTTCAAAATCTCAGCTATGGTGATGTAACTTTCAAAATTGTCTGGCCGATCCCTTTATCCAGGACTAACTTCGGCGGAAGGGGTTAACAAAAAAATTTGAATTTAATGTTTAACTTGTTTGGTATATTTAGATCATTTTGTAGAAAATAATATTATTTCTTAATCTTGGACCGTGATTTTGTGTCATTTTAAAATGTAATACTAAACTCCCTGTTGTTCTAAAATGTCATTGCTATATCTCTAATCTATTAATGCCACAGGCACTTGAAGGGATTTAAAATAAAACTTCTTTTGACTATACCCCCCTGGGGTGTAGGGGGTGATAAGAATATACCCTTCGTATGTCCTGCGTGTCGTAAAAGGCGACTAAAAGGATCCCTGTAATGGGGCAACGTGTTTGCCGTGCGTTGCGACCCGTGTCGGTGGAGAGTGGAATCCTGGTGATTGAGTGGGGATTTGGCTTGCGAGCCCCTTCTCTGCAACACATTGCTTTGGCCCATGGTTCACCTAGACGGGAGGTCAGAGTGGCCCACTCTGATCAATCGGCTTTGGTCGTTTTAGCCCTGTAGAATGTACCCTTTTTTATCCAATGCTCTGTTGTTTATTCACTCAGCAATTGCCTACCTTTGTGTCCTTAGTACATTCTACAGAGCTGCGGCTTGGGTCAATCCGGTTGGAATGTATTTTTTACTTCTGGCTTGAGTATACCCCTCGTCGAGCCCTGAGGCCATGCGCTGGTTATCCGTGCTAGACCTCCCCCTAGTAGGCAGGGAAGTAACCTGGGGGACGACGAGGGGTGAAATTAAAAAAAAAATAGTTCATGGCTTCACAAATCCCCCCCACGCCAACAAATGAACGATCAAATAAGAAACGTCCTAATTCTGAGGACGTTTCAAATATATTTATTAAAAAAATGGCAAAGTCATGGCCGAGGTTTCTCTTGATTGAGAGCCCCTCTACTGACTTATCGAAAGTCTCACCTTTTTTGATAGACAAGGGCATTGTCGGCTTGGCCGGTGAGCCCAAATCTATTAAAAAATTGAAAAATGGAACACTCTTGATAGAATGTGCCAAAGAGCAGCATGCTATCATGCTTCTCAAGTCAACAACTTTGGCAGACATTCCTATCAAGGTGTCTCCACATAGATCATTAAATTTTAGTAGAGGTGTTATTCGATGTCGAGACCTTGAAGGTAGCAGTGAGGATGAAATGGTTGAATACCTTTCTTCTCAAGGCGTCCAACAAGTTAAGCGAATAAGTGTACGCCGAGGAGATAAGGTGATTCCTACAAGCACCTATATCCTCACTTTTAATCGTCCCGACATACCGAAATCAATCAAGGCAGGTTATTTAAATATACCTGTTGATTCTTATATTTCCAACCCTCTTCGCTGCTATAAATGTCAACGATTTGGACATAGCAAGACCGTCTGCAGGGGCAAAGACACCTGTGCTCGTTGTGGTCATGAAGGCCACGAGAGCACTGCCTGCCAGGCGGAGTTTTGCTGCGTTAATTGCAAGGGTAAGCATTTTGCTTATTCTCGCGAATGTCCAATATGGCAGAAAGAGAAAAGAATTCAACAGGTAATGTCTGAACGGAAGATTCCATATTTCGATGCTAGGAAGCAAGTAGAACTGACTTCACTCATTGCACCACAAGGGAAATCCTTTGCGAGTGTAGTTAAAGTGTCTACAACATCCATATCTGTTCAGACAGATATAACCTGGCCACGTAAAGAGAAAAAACCTAAGACTTTGCCTCCATCAGGTCATATAAAAGTGGTCTCGATCCCCATTGAGAGATCGAGTCAAAGCACTAACTCTCTCCCCGATGAGAGTATATCCTCCTTGCCTTCATCTGGAGTTATTGAGCAAATTCCCAATACTCCAATCCAAAATGGCAAGAAGGATCCTCCCTTGCACGCCTCTAAAGCTGACACTGCTGATTCCAGTTCCACTGGGTCAGGGGTGCAGTTTCAGGGTATTCCATCCGCAAAGGACAAAATAGTGCATCCTAAAAAACAAAAAAAAATTTCAGACAAATTTAGAGATAAAGAATCTAAGGGTTCAAAAAACCCGATTACTCTCTATAATAAATATGGGGATGATCTGATGGACGACATTACTGTAGTGGATGTCCATGAGGACCCACTCAGTAAGCCGCCAAAATTTAAATTTCCCTGACAATGGCTAATTCCATTATTCAATGGAATTGTCGTGGTTTAAAACCAAATTTTAATGAAATCCAATTATTAATTCAAAAGCACAATCCTTTAGCTATTTGTTTACAAGAAACTTTTTTACGGAATTCTGACACTTTGTCTTTTAGACATTTTGTTGGTTACCATCATCATTCAGTTGGTGATGGTAGAGCTCATGGGGGTGTTTCTATTATTCTTAATGGAGATATCCCTCAAAGTAAAGTTACTCTCAACTCGACTTTACAGGCAGTTGCAGTCAGAGTAACTTTACATATTCCTATAACACTCTGTTCTATATATCTTCCTCCTAGTTTACATCTGAACCCCAAAGATCTTGATGACCTTGTTGCGCAACTCCCTCTCCCGTTTATAATTACGGGAGATTTCAATGGTCATCATTCACTCTGGGGTAGTCCGGATGATAACAACAGAGGTAAACAAATAGCAGACTTCATTAACATTAATAATTTGTGTTTATTAAATGATGACTCGCCTACTTATCTACATCCTGCCACAGCTTCCTTTTCTTCTCTTGATCTCACCATTTGCTCTCCCGTCCTGTTTCAGGATTTTACATGGAGAGTGAATGAAGATCTGTGTGGTAGTGACCACTTTCCTATCTTTATTGATAATAATGGTCCCTCTCCGGTCGAAAGACCTCAGAGGTGGAAGTTGCATAAGGCTGATTGGGCTCTCTTCGAATCTTTGTGTCTCTTCTCTTTTGATGCAAAAGAGTTAGAAGATGCAGATGAGCCCATGGCTTTATTCACTTCCATTCTCCATGATGTAGCTGAGCAGGCGATTCCAAAAACCACGACAGAACCAAAACGTTTCAATAAACCATGGTATAACGACGATTGCAAACTTGCCATAAAAGAGCGCAATCGTATTTTGAGACGACTAAAGAACCATCCTTCCATGGAGAATATTGCGGCTTACCAAATGGTCCGGGCGAAGGCCCGTAGAACCATACGCCAAGCAAAGAAGTCTTCATGGCAAGGTTACGTCTCTAGGATAAATTCCCGTACCACTTCCAAATCGGTATGGGATCGGATTCGTAGGATTAAAGGTAAAAATAGTGCATTATCAGTTAACCATCTCAATGTTGATAATACCACCTTAACAACATTTCCTGATATTGCTAATTCTCTGGCCAGTACATTTTCATTCAATTCATCATCCAATTTCTCCTCTGATGCCTTTCGGGGCATTAAAAATCAACAGGAGAAAAGGCGACTTAATTTCAAGTCCCGTAATGATGAATGTTATAATGATCGTTTTTCCATTGCAGAGCTCCGGGATTCGTTAAAGCGAGCTCGCGACACTGCGACTGGTCCAGATGAAATACACTACCAAATTCTAAAGCATTTACCTTTTTCCACTCTCTTAATTTTATTAGATCTTTTTAACCGGATTTGGGTTGATGGGAATTTTCCCCCTTCGTGGCATGAAGCCACAATAATTCCCATCCCTAAACCAGGCAAAGATCATACGAATCCTACAAATTATCGTCCAATTGCTTTAACTAGCTGTATTTGCAAAACCATGGAGAGATTGATCAATCGAAGGCTTGTTTGGTACCTTGAGTCTAACAACCTCATTACAGACCTCCAATGTGGATTTCGGTCCCAAAGGAGCACTCTTGATCATCTCGTTCGATTTGAAACGTTCGTCAGGGACGCTTTCATCCAGAAGCAACATTTAGTTGCAATATTTTTTGATCTGGAGAAAGCTTATGATACTACATGGAAACATGGTATCATGCGCGACCTCCATAACCTCGGCCTACGAGGTCGCTTACCTATCTTTGTTAAAAATTTCCTGGAAGATAGGTCATTTAAGGTACGATTGGGATCAATCTTCTCTGACCCATTTCCTCAAGAAATGGGAGTTCCACAGGGAAGTATTTTATCACCAACACTTTTTGCTATAAAAATTAACACGATCCCAGCGTGCCTTAAACCAGGTACAAACGGGGCTCTCTATGTTGATGACTTTCAGATGTGCTATGGTTCAACAGACATGCGGATAATCGAACGTAAGTTGCAGCTTTGTTTGAATTCACTTCAACAATGGGCAACCGAAAATGGATTTCGTTTTTCGAAATCCAAGACTGTCTGCATGCATTTCTGTCAGAAAAGAGGTTTGCATCCTGATCCAGAACTTTTCTTGGATGGCAACCGCCTTCCAGTTGTGGATGAAACCAAATTTCTGGGGCTGATATTTGATAAGAAATTATCATTTATTCCCCACATTAAAAGCCTAAAAAAGAAATGTCTGAAAGCCCTCAACATACTGAGAGTCCTATCAAATACAGACTGGGGAGCAGACCGCAAGGTCCTGCTCAGATTATATCGAGCTTTAATAAGATCTAAACTCGATTATGGGTGTATTGTGTATGGGTCTGCCCGCGAGTCTTATCTCAAAGAGCTGGACACCATACACAACCAAGGACTAAGAATCAGTTTAGGAGCATTCCGTACATCTCCAGTGGACAGTTTATACGTCGAGGCGCATGAGCCCTCACTGCACAACAGACGTGATAAACTGGCCCTGCAGTATGCTACGAAAATTGCATCACTTCCAAATCACATTTCATTTAACACCATATTTAGACCTCTTCATGAGCATTTGTATTTTGTGAAGACTAAAGTTATTCCATCATTCGGTATTCGCATTCAACCCCTTTTGTCGGAGGCTGGTATCAGCATTGACAGTATTGCGAATACCCCTTTCTTTAAGACTCCACCGTGGGCTATATCTCCCCCAAAGATCGATTTCGATCTTACTCAACATAAAAAGAGAGATACTAGCTCGTCGGTGTTTCAGTCTCTCTTTCGAGAGCTAAGGTCTAAGTATGGTGATTATGCTCCAATATATACAGATGGTTCAAAGGATGGTGATCGGGTGGCTTCGGCCACTGTGATGCCATCTCAGACCATTTCTGTTCGTCTCCCCCCTGCTGCTTCTATATTTACAGCTGAGCTCCAAGCCATTCTTCAAGCTTTAGAGTTCATTCAATCGTCAACCATATTTAAGCACATCATCTTTACTGATTCTCTGTCCTCGCTTCAAGCATTGCACAATAAACAGCTTGAGCACCCACTAGTAACAGATATTTATTATCTGTTACTATCTTATGAGTTTATCAGCAAAGACATCGTCTTTTGCTGGCTCCCCAGTCACGTTGATATAAAGGGGAATGATCAAGCAGATTTTGCTGCCAAAGCTGCTTTAGATCTTCCCCTATCACCGTTTTTAATACCATATCAAGATTTTAAGTCATCAATAAATCATTTCATTTATGGCCGCTGGCAGCGGTCATGGGATCTTGCAGGCACAAATAAACTCCATCACATCAAACCTATCCTTGGGGATTGGCCAAGCTCCTATAGTTCCAACAGGAGAGATGAAGTTGTTTTGTGTCGCTCTCGTATAGGTCATACTTTTTTAACACATTTTTTCATCTTAAAGCGAGAGCCTCAACCGGAATGTGAACACTGTCAAGTATCTTTGACTGTGAAGCACATTTTGATTGAGTGCAAGCATCTCAGTAATATTAGATCAAAATATTACCGTTGCCAGACATTACATCATTTATTTGCTCAACCGGAGCTATATTGTAAAATGCTGAACTTTTTAAAAGAGACAAAATTTTATTATAAGTTTTAAATTGTATATATTATGTATATCCGTTTTCTTTTAAATGTTTATATTCATAAAGTATTTGATATTTATTTTTAATTTCATACATTATCTGTGATATTTGTTTTTATTTATGGATATAAATATATTTCTGTGATTTCGTTTATTTTGTCTCGGTTTTTCATCATATGTTTGGCGCAATATAGCCCGGTTGGAGCTGACGTGCCATAAAATCACATTTCTTTCTTTCTTTCTTTTGACTATATATTATAGTAGATATAAACTCTAATAGGCCTATATATACAGCCAAGCAGTAGTAAGAAGTTTTATTTTAATCCCATCAAGTGCCTGTGATTAATGCTTTTGTAAGATGTCTCACCAAATTGGTGTCTTGACAGGATTTGCTTTCAGACTTTGATCTGAACAATATTATCTATAATGTGAAGTTTATTTAAATTTATTGTACTTTACACTTTTACATGGATGGTACATGTATATCAAATCTCATCTTTATGCTAGTTTGCTCTAGATATCCAGTTTCATCCCACTGCATATATAATGTATATGTTGCTCTGGACCTTATACCTGTCTCTCAATTACCAGTTTCGCTTCACTGGTGGAAATGTTCATTACATCGTAGACTGACTATTACAATGCCTCCAATTGACATCGTTATGTTCACTGATAAATATCTTAATGAAATATAATATTCAGAATAACATAACTACATGTAATTAATTACATGTGATCCATGGCAAATTGCAAAACAGATTTTAATGTGAAGGGGGCAGATGGTGACAAAAAACATTTTCCGTAAATTATTAAGAGCTTTGTTAATAATGAGAGTTGTTCCCCATGGTTTACTGCCCTTCAGCAAACTAGAAAAAAATAAATTACCCTGTTCCTCATTACCAAACTGTCCAGTACTTATTATGTTGTTTTAATATACATGTATAACAAACCAGCTGTGGTAAATAGTGACCATGTCAAATGTGAAATAATGAAAAAAAAACTTTCAAATGTTATATGACTAGTTATTTATTTCCCGTATCTCGGTACGGTTCCCCTTTTGCCAAATATCTAGAATCAAAGAAGAGTGTTTGAGTTTACATTTTCTGCAATATATGGTGAATATGCATAATTTTGAGGCTGATTATTCGGGAAGAAAACATGTGAATAAGGGAAATCACATACATGAATGACATCAGAGCCTATAGATTGCTTTGACCTGGTCAAACCCCTACCATATTTCTATGAGATGATGATGAGGTCTTTGTATATATTTAGATAGAGATCCTTTCAATATTCTAAATGATGTTACTGGTCATGATGGCATGGATTTTGGATAGAATTACTTATAGCCCTGGTAAACAAGAGTAGTCTACCTTGTTTTGTTACATAGATCACAGTCATAGCCCGAGACCTACCCTATTCAAAGAAATAAATAATCTGCCCCAGTACACTTGATAAACATAGCAATAAGTCTTCATATCTCCTCATTCTGCAACTATGATGGGAGAAATTGATTTAATTGAATATACCCGAATATACCGGTATATATATATATATTTTTGATCGACTTGATTCTTACTATCGGTTAAATTATTGGATATTGAATAGTGATTTGTACAAGAATGCCTTCAAAAAAAGAGAAATCAGTAAAAAAAACTTATTAGGTTATACATAACATTAAGTATGTTATGAATTTCTGTATATTAGTAATATTATTTTTCTTTAAATGTTGTTTACTTGTCATTGCTTCAGAAACAAGAGAGAGAAAAATGTCCACTCGACAGAAAGCATCAGAAACAATGTAAAAATGAGTTATTGATGTTTTTTTCTTTAGAAATAAACATTAAAGGAACTAATTAGATACTTTAATTTATGTTGATCTGTTGTGCCATTTCAATAAGTGATTGGAATTGTTGATCTGTTGTGTTATTTCAATTAGTGAATGGATTGGGTTGATCTGTTGTGGTCTTTCAATTAGTAATTTCAATTTGTGATTGGACTAGCGTGATCTGCTGTGCTATTTAAATTAGTGATTGGATTGTGTTGATCGGGGGTGTTACACCATTAGTGACTGGGCATACTCTTTAATTCAAATTTTTGTTTTGAAAGACCAATGCAAATCAGCACAAAATCTAATAGATTGACCAGTCCCTGAATGACAACACATTTGAGAGAAGGTTTGAAATGCCACTGATTAGTTATGGAATTCAAAAGGTATTGAAATGTAAGATAAACTAGTGAATAGATATGTTTTTCTAATTTGTTTGTTTGTACATCTATGATAAAAGTTGTTATCTGGGTGATATTTCTTTTGTTTCCTCCGGGTTAGCCAAGTACAATTTAAGTATTACAAGGGTCCAGGGGGCAGTTTCACAAATGTTTGTAACTTTAAGAAAAAAAACTACTTTAAGAAAAACTCATGAAAAAGATACAAATTATTTACGTTGGTTTCACTTTTTCTCATATCTTTTTTCGTAAATACATCACGAATGGCCGTGATGTCATGTTGCGTCACTTCATTCACACTTTTGTAAACATTCCCACTGTCTGAATGTTGACAATGTCAGCATTATAGCCGTAATGTTTGCTTTGATTCTTTCATTTTGAAACATAAACGACGAAATGATATATTCCTTATATATACGCTAAGATTTAGCTGTGAATTTATGAATACAAAGCTGTTTGCGTGCCCTTTGTTTGCTAAGTCATATCGCGTGACATAGTAGCAAACGTCATCTGTCAGTCTGCCAAAAGCCAAAATGGAGTCTAAAAAGTGTAAACAAAATTGGTCTTTGCTGCGATAGGCTTACTTTATTTTTGGACTGAATTGGATTAAACTTGCAGAATTTATTGTAAAAAGGGTGCTCTGTTTAATATTTTGTCATAAAGATGTAACCTAATTAAGAATTTTGATTAATATGTTGGCCTAATCAATTTGTTATAAATGTACAAATTTAAACTACCATTTTGTGACTATGCCTGTCACCCCTTATCGCAGACAAGTTGTCATATTTTCATTTTATTGTCTTAGCGCACACACAGGGCTCTTTCCATTACATGAAACCAGAGTCCCCGGAGTAAACCAACAAGGTTGGTAAGGCGACCCTTACGTTCACACCAGGGATCAAAACCACAACAACAAGCCAGAAGTGACCGGCAAGCTAGAGGTTGAGGCCGGCTAGGGATGGCCTAGTTGTCTAGAGTGCCGCCCTATGACCTCTAGCTGGCCGGCCACCTCTGGCTTGCGGCTATGGTTTCGAGCCCTGGTGTGAGCGTATGTGGCACTCTGGTTTCCTCCCACTGCTAAAGACCCCTATGCGCAAGCGAATTATTGAAATAAAATTAAACCATATGTTAGTCCCGAAATGACCTAGTTGTGTTGAGTGGACGTAAATAAAGATATTATTATTATTATTATTATAAACCCCATTTCTCTCTCTCTCTCTCTAATGTTAATCTTGCTTTTATACCACCGAAAGTCATGATGAGAATCTATTATCCAGATAATGGTAGGAGTATCATATTTAACATGGGAGTATATATCAGATGACTACACATTATTAGATATGTAACTAGGTCTTATCTAATATTGAGGTTAATTAAATTCTTGTTGATGATGTCCAATAAGTATTCTGACAGATGACAACTCCCTCCAGGCAATTTTGATATATTTTACTTATAAAATCACTTAAACTTTATAACCTATAAACAACATATATTTAATATAGGTAACTGCACAAGGGCTTGTCGCTTGACACTATATAGCTGCCTTTTAGGACCAAGACTTGTTATTAAGTCATTATGATTGTAAGGTTGGAAGGTTATAGGGGCAAGTCAATATTGTACACAAATTATATGTCGCAAAAATATACTTAAACAAAATAGATCCTTTGTATGTTGTAGTCCTTGTATGTCATAGTTGGAATGGATTTGGCAACAGTCTTGACAGTAACAGACTACTGGACTGATCCAATATTATATAATTGCAGTATTGATCAGTCATCATACACATTAATTAACAAAATAATGCACAAACATTTCATTAGCTGTTTGCTTTTGTCAACGGAAGAAAATCTCTTATCCACTTCCATTCAAGGATAACATAATTGACCAGACAAAAATAGCCAATTGACCGTGCAGTTGTAACAAACATTCCTTTCATTTTACTGTAGGTCTATTTATTCCATTAGTAGAATTGAAGGACTAGTATACAGTAGATTCTGAGGGTTTGGGCTCTTAAATATTTACATGTACCAAGTGCTAGAGTTTTTTTAATTTCTAAACATGGTGGAGATCAGATATATGAAGGCATCCTTATCAAATTTGGTCAACATCCAAATTTTCCTTTCGGATAAGATGCTTTTCATGCTAGCTGTGGCGTGGATGTATTTTCAAGTTTTGCATGGCTTCTTTTTTGTAGCAATTTTATGGTGCCAATGGTGGTACATGTATTTACTTAGACTAGACTATTACCTTCAGGAATAATCTTTATATTATTTCTGACAAATTCTTAGCTCAAAATCAAAACTCAACTGTTTAAGGCCGGGTATAAGCTAGTATAGTACTTATAACTATAAAAAGTATTTTCATTTCGTCAACACATCCCTTCTTGAGACATTACTGCAGGCGGATGTACTTTTGAATGACTTGCAAAAAAGATTTTATTTGGCTTTTCACATCATTAAAAGTTTGTACTTCATGATAGGATCACAGATATTTATGTAACGTCAGTATTTTGATTTTGCCCTGAGCTATTACATCTAATAGAAAATTAATGTCAAAGATGTAACTTTCTATTTTGTTAAAAGGTCCAATTCTAAATAATTGTTTCCATTGGGTATATTTTGTAAAAAGTTTTATAACTAAGTGAATAATTATTTGCAATACAGGCTAATTGCACTGGTTTAAAAAAATAAATTACCTGATGTAGATTGAACTAATAACAACTGTATGGAATTTAATGAAATTATAGCTATTCAAAAATAAACACATACATAACAAAAGACTGATTTGAAAGACAATCATAATTTTTAATAATCTGAAAAAAAAAAAAAAAATGAACATTTGAATTGAATTAAATATTTGAATATCATTTGAATAATAAATATTTGAACAGTAAAATCAGAAATTGATAGGTCCATTTTTGGGTCAAATTGAAAAGTAAATTAATTCAAACAGAAAATAATAGTATTCTGAGAGGCATTTCAAAATTCAAGTTCAATTTAATTTTTCAAATGTCAAGGCGCTGGATGCGATTGCTCTTTCCAAAACCCAATTCCATTGTGCGAAAACTTTGGTAGTTCAAGGCCGATGCAAACACCAACAAACAGATATTTTTTGAGTGATAATTAGTAATTGAACAACTAGCTATAGTTATGTAACAAATACTGGTTTATTAACATGAAATATTTCTAGATGATATTCTGGTTTACCAAGCAAATAAAAGCAAGAATATCATGGTTGAAACATTGCATGTTAATAAACCAGTATTTGTTATTCCATAAATGGATGTTAGTGAGATGTGTTTATCAAACATTTGGACTATCATATACACAACTCTATTGATATGGTATTTTCATTGTATATTGTGAAGCTCATATTTTGACTATTGGATTTTAAGGAAGTCCTTCTTGTGGATTCCGAAACATATTGACCTTTTAGCACTGCATGACGGCACTTAAACATAAAGCTACAAATTTTAGTTATACTTTTGTATAAAAATGGTCAAATGAAATGAAATTGAATAAACTTGAAATATACATATTTTAAAAGTAAAAATATAATTATATTCTTTCTATTTACATTTAGTTAACCAATTAAATGTACAAACAAAATAAATGTTATTTTTGAATTTCAAACTTTCTCACTTGTGTCAAATAAAGCCATTGAACTGTACTAAAATAATATTTGTATCAATGGCTGTGAATAAATGACATTTAATCCTATTTCTTACTTCATTTGTTATAAAATAATAAGGACAATAATAAACCACTTTTACCACAGTTTAATATAACGATTCAAGGCTCAATAAAACTCTTGATGTAACTAAAAAATATGTCCCAATCTTTATTCTGGTCAACAAACTGTACTATTTTACAATATTCCAATAAATTGATTTAACAAATTTCATATAAGACACACCTAATTTTAAAAATTGGAAAAAATCAACTAAATGATAAGAAAAGCCTTACGTAAAATTAACCTTTTCAAATGTGACTTGGATTTACAAATATTTTCGAAACCCTCTGGACAAGTAAAATAGGATGTAATGGATAATTTAAGCAACAGGTAGGAATCTTAAACATCTAGTACTTAGAATACGGCTATTATTTATTTTCTGGAGCTGTCAAGCCAACAAGAGTACTAGTGTTATTGTCCCTTTAAGGAAAAGTGTTTACCAGGTTTTAGAGCTATTTTATTCTTCTCAATCTTTTTTATTATACGCCCACATGGAAATGTGGTCGTATATTGTGGTCGCCCCCGTCCGTCTGTCCGTCCGGCGTCCACAATTTCTTGTGAACACTCTACAGGCTAAAGTTCATATCCAATTGACGTTACATTTATACACAGTGTTTAAGGTCATGAGGCGAAGAAGTCTATTGATTTTCAGCGATTTCCAACTTATTACTGTCAGAGATATGGCCCTTGATGACTTCAAAGAATCTTGTGGATGCTCAAGCGGCTAAAGTTAATAACCGATTGACTTTAAATTTATACACAGTGTTTAAGGTCATGAAATGAAGAAGCCTTTTGATTTTTAGCAATTTCCGATAATTACTGTCAGAGTTATGGCCCTTGATCACTTCAAAAATTCTTGTGGATGCTCTATTGACTTTATTGACTTTAAATTTATACACAGTGTTTAGGGTCATGAGGCGAAAAATCCTATTGATTTTCAGCAATTTCCGATAATTACTTTCAGAGTTATGGCCCTTGATCACTTCAAAAAATCTTGTAGACGCTCTAGAGGCTAAAGTTAATAACCGATTGACTTTAATTTTATACACAGTGTAGAAGGTCATGAGACGAACAAGTATTGAGTTTCAGTGAATTTTGATAACTTGAACAGCATGGAGGAGAACTTTATCAAAGCTAAACAAACTCAAATGATTTTCTGATAATTACATAATGAGTTGTCAGATTTTAGTGTATTATAAATGTTTCATTACCGAAAAAAGTAAAATATGCGACAACTCTTGTTGACTGCCCAGAAGATTTAGCTGCTGTGGGCATATGTTTCGTTGCCTGGCAACCTATCTTTTGAAAGAGAATGAGAGAGAGAGAATTATTTGCAGTATTCTATTTCACACAGTGTTAATGGGTAAACCTTGATTAATAGGCTTCACTAATATAAACCCAAGTTCATTAATTATTGAAACATTAGAAGTTGATAATAATCATTTAACAGGTCATGTATATAAAGGGAGTTGTCTCTTGTTGAAAAAAGAATGTGTGTGCTTAGTATCCATCTGCGAATATGTACATGTGGAGAGATTGACTCGTGAAGTTGGTTTAGGGTTAACTACTGGTGAACTCGACTCACCACAAAAAAGTGGATCTTAGTTTATTCAATTTATTCATACCACTACTAGTCAGTATCTTCAGCTTTCTTCTCTATATATTTGGCATGGTGTCAATGATTGAAACAGTTGAAACTGTCCTATAGTTACTTCAAGATGTTTTTAGTGTGGAAATTTGTCCTAAATTTGTGAGCCAGCCAGTTGTTCTAGATTGGCTAGCTCAACTTAGAGAGAGAGACAAGCAGAGATATTTAATAACACTGACAAAGTTGTGATTTGTATGTAACAGTTGAGTGAACACCAGATGATAAGCCTCTCATATTTTCAATAAGATTGAAATGATTGAATGATATGGAATAGTCATCGATAGGTAATAGATATCATCATAATTGAATTGAAAGTGAACCCAAGTCCAGCGATAATTCTGTATGCAGTTTGGTGAAGACAAGCTCTCTATTTGTAAGTATATATTTTTTAAATCCATCTTTTTTTGCAGGATATAGTTTGAAGACATTTTGGTAGCATATTCATGTTAAGAATCATACTTATAAATCACTATGCAATGATAAAGATCCACTGGACATTTCAGATACTTTTTTGAACAGACTATAATGGAACTGAAAAGAATGTCTTATTAAGACTACACATGATATGTACAAGATCCATTTTTGTACATGTCCATATTTTTTTGTATCTCTATTTTATACTTTGTATATTGAATATATGCCGTCGTCGTCAAACTATAAAGTTATCTAGTTTACTCACCAGGAGTGCCTCTTAACTGTTTTAAAAAGTTATTTGTTAGTTTTGGGTGTGAATATTTTATTACAATGACAATCTTCATTAGATTCCATACTCTACTGCTATAGATAGCCTAGCTCCACATGAGAGAATTTTGGATAACCAGTTGTAAAGTAATACAGTGATTTATGTAAAATACAAAAAAATATATACATGTACATGTACGATTAATGTGATTTATTACATTTCATCTTTTGTTCATTTCTCGACATGTTAAACATAATTTCATGTTCTTAATGAAAGTAATATGCAAATAAAAAAAGTTGAAGTTGTTGTATCAAAACGCTGAGATGAGTTAAGCAATTGTTATTTATGAAAAAGTTAACATCTGAGGTTATGGACTGGTCTTGAGACCATGAAACATTTTATTAGGGTGCTCAATTCAGTTTTTGATTAAGCCTATACCTAAAATGCAATATCAATATTTATTTGACTTAGTTGAAAGTATAGTACACAGTACTTAGAGCACTAGCATGGCGATCAAGAATAATAAAATTTGATATCTCATCAGTGTATGCTAGCTAGCTAGTTGCATAATAGAAGGACCATGAATTAAAACTTTTGTAAAAGGAAATAATTATAAAGGGTGTGTACTGTGTACAATAGGTGACAGGCACACATCTTCTTTTTCAATAATTTTCTGAAATGCAAAATGCATCCCCATTTAATTTATACTATACACAATTATTTCTTTAACATATGAAATATTATACATGTAGCAAGCCTCTATATATAATAAGCAATTGAAATTAAACAGGAAATAACTCTGACCTTTTATGTGTGAGTCATAGCATATATAAATTCAAATACATTGGCTATTATAAGGAGTTGACAAAAAATCAATACACATAAGGTGTTTGGTGCATTAAAAAAGTAAATCTCTGGTGTAAACAAAATTGGATTGAATGCGATAAATATAATATTTGATAATTTAAAGCATATTTGTATTATTGATAACTAAATTTTTGAATTTGAACCCCTTCGGCCCTTTAAATATCCCATGTTTTGAAAAATTTGCCCTTGAAAGACTCCAGATCTCTTGATACATTTATTTGCTACAGAGTAGTAGACTGTAAAATGATAGATTGTGACCAGTGATAAACCCACTAAATAACAAAATAAATTGCTTTAATGATTAGCCATGTATAAAATATGGGTTATTATTGATGTCCAGAATATGATATATATATAGGAAAGGTCATACACAAAATACAGGTTGGATTATTATACTTTATGGCATGTGATCATGATTATAATGTCAAGGTTCATCAAGTTCAATTAATTTGGTGTTTCTTTGCTGCTATGCAGAACTACCATGGATATAGACCTTGAAATAATATTCAATTATCCAATGGAAATAAGTCGAAAAGAAATTTCATCAGCTTCTACAAATTTGCATGTGGACAGACTGTATGTGTGGCCAGTTACTTATCCATGCGAAAAAAAAACCCATAGTTAATAAGTCAATTTGTTTGTTAAATATTGACCAAATGACAATAGGCTGGACATATGAAAACAAGTAGACAATTGGTGTAGGTAATTCAATGACTAGAGGCTGTATAATTGAATCTGATATTTACATAAAAAGTATGTCAGGGATGATCAACAATTCAAACGTTGACAGTTTGGTAGATAAAAAAATCTTTGATGTTGAACAATGACGTACAAATAAGGGTAAAAGTGATAGACCGTCTCAAAAACGTTGCTGTAGTAACTTAACATTGCAATGTTTTGATATAATTCTTTACACAGCTGATCTTTTTTTTTTCTCCAGATAAGTTTTATAACTAAAAAGAAAACACCAGTTGGATTTTATAGGGATTTACCTGATGGTTACAAGGAATGGTAGACAAATTTGGCATCAATATAGATACTTTTTGAAGAATTGTTGTTCTGCAAGATAAAAGATCAAAAACATTTTTGCTTCACATAGAATGAAATATTTATACAAACATTTTACTGATTAAATAAAATACAAAATGATAAACCGTGAGGACAAATTGTGTGATTTAGTTCTGAATAGTTCTTTACGAACTGAAAGTTCTGCTGTAATGGATGAAATTGGAAGTAGAAATGAAGGCAGCAAAACATTTTCGTCACCTAAAGCAGTATTGCTTAAGAAATCTTCATTTGAAGAATTGTTGATGCGCGGCCATCTGGCCAAAAATGGAGAAGATCCGACTTGTGGAGAAATAAGACCAGAAGATTTACCACCTTGTGATTGTGATGATTGTTTCCTGGATGATGTTTCTAAACCAGCCAAGAGTCTGCAAAGAAAACTTTCAAGGGTAATTTTTTCAAGCTTTCCAAATATATATTATATCTTCAGTACAGAATCTGACTATCAAAATTAATGCATTTTTAGCTAGTAATATAAGCTTTATTTTTATACACCCCAAATTGAAATATAGCCCTATAGTGAGAGAGAGAGAAATGGGTTTAAAATCAACTCGACACCAACTAGGTCATTTCGGGACTAATGGTTTAATTTTATTTCAATAATTCGCTGGCGCGTAGCATTCTTTAGCAATGGGAGGAAACCGGAGGACCCGGAGAAAATCCATGAGGCCTGTCATATACAACCGGAGATTCGAAACCACGCCATTGGACTCAATGACAGGCTTAATGATATAGCGCGCACGTCCTAACCATTCAGCCATCCAACCCGCCGACCATAAAGTGTCATCATCCTAGTCCAGTTGTCATGTATGCTCGAGAGGCTAATACTAATCATCTGATGGACATGAAATATATACAAAATGTTTATGTTCATGAGCTGAGGAATCTGATTGATTTCAACAATTTCTGCTATTTAAGGAGTTATTTCCCTTGATCAAATTGAAAAATCCTGTGATTACTCTTGAGACTATATGTTCATGAGACAAATACTCCTACTGATTTTCAACAATATCTTCTCATTCTTGCACAATAGTATATTGCAGGCATTGATCTTATAGCCTTATTTGTTTTAGGATTATTTGGCTAAGTGTGAAGATTATCGAAAAACACTATAGCCATGTTTCTGAGAAACCGCACTATTTTATTTCATTAAAAGGAAAACAAATATGACAGGACAAAGATAATTTACTTAGGGCGTTGGCGTGGTAGTTTCTGAGTTCAAGTAAACCCCAAATAAATAAATCTATATTACATTCTTAAGGGTTGAAGATTTGTTTAGTATTTCTACAGTGTTTAATGCACTTCAAGCATACTTGAAATAATAGACCAGTGTAATGGTTCACCTTTCACATATTTGAGTATTTTTAGATTTCAAGGATTATTATACATTGGACATGTATTCATGAGGATGCTCTAAATACTTTTTCCCCTATAAATAAAGTCCACATAATGGCCTAGCTTGTACTCTCCATTCATTGGTGAGTGCACACCTATTTGTACTCATTCTTAAATGATTTTCATGAATAGCTAGTATTGGGCAAAAGGTGATTATTTTTGATCGAAAAATGTCATTTCAGCAGAAGTGGTTTCTACTTATGATTTATATGAATGTTAAAGTATATTTTATTAATGTCAATCAAAGTATATTTTATTAATGTGAATCTATCTTGAAAGATTTGTTGGAGGTATTAATTGCAGATTTAATTTTCCAATTTCCAGATTTCCAACCAAGCTTTAAAACAAATAAGATTGTAATTTGAATGACTTACTAATGCCACGCCTCATAATAAATTAGGGTTGAAGTATTTATTCAATCCTTTGTGTATACTTAACTGTTGGAATAAATTATATTATATTGAATAGAACATCATGGTTGTCATTTAAGTGAAAGGAGAGGTCAAGAAAATGACCAAAAATAATAAAGATGTCATCTGTTAGTGGTACAATCCAAAAGAAAGTCAACAAAACTCTTAAATAAAAGACTTATCTTTATATTTTTGTGTTATTTTTGTCAAACCTTATATATGATTAGGGTCTATAAATTTTGCAGTCTTCGTTTAATTTTAGACTTATCACAGCATGGATATTTTAGTTTAGAAAAGACAAGTTGACAAAATAATTATACAATAATTATACTTGAAATCACACTTTATATACAATGTATATCAGTAGATCTGTGCTTGTTTTATATAAAACCATGGGATGATAATTTTATAGTTTAATTTGAATATTTTACTATTGTGGAAACTGAAAGGGATAATGGTTTGTCATGGTTTTGTTTTGAAAACGATAAGGTCAGTAGCTCACAGTAAGTAATTGTTTTAGGTTTAGGACACTTGATAAGGTTAAAAAGATGATTTCATAGGCTCACATTGAGATGTGGTTGTCTATTTTTGTCGACAATTTCTTATGGATAAGGTTATCATCAAATTAAAATTTATACAATGTTTCTGAGAATAATCCTATTGATTTTCAGCAGTTTCTGATACTTGCCATTGGTGTTATGGCCCTTGATCATTAGAAACATTGTGGACACAAGAGGCTTAAGAGTTGTCTGATTGATTTATAATGTGTGCACATTAGTTTTATAAGCTTTCGCTTTTGAGACAAAAGGAGTTTATGTTCATATGATAAACAAACATGATTTTGAATGATTGTTTTTCATTGGTTTCTGATGACTGAAATAATAATTTAATAATCCACTTTTCTAAAGCACAAAAACACAATAATTCTAAAGCTTCTCATATGCTGCTGGTCCCAAAGTTATCAGTAATTATTTTTTTATAAGGTAAGGGATTCCGAAACAAAAATATTTTGAGCTGGGATTTGAAGGTTTCCATGGATTTTGAGAGTCTTATTTTCTAAAGGTAGTTAATTCCATTAATAAGATGCACTTTTAAGAAAGATCTACAACCAATTCCAGATGAACTTTTGGTATTTTGCGGAGTTTCTTGTCTGAAGACTGAAGTGTTCTACTTTGTAAATGATGATTTATACGTGGGTTTATAGGCTTGAAGTGTATTCTTTGTTGAATTTTAAGCTTTTGGAGTGTCTACAGGTTTTAGTTAAGTCTTGTAGCAGAATTCTGGACATACTATAATTTCTTAGAGTTGATAGAATAAGCAATGGAATTACTCAAATTAATAAAACATAAATAAAGCATTCTGTGTGATTGCGGACCAGGGTCGTGTTTTTGATGACAAACAAACAGATTGGATGATATATTGAAAACTGCACTGAGCATCTATAACTGCAGTAATGTTTTTTACCATTGGTGATAACTTGATGATCTTAATATCAGGAACTCTTGTTTATTCTAGGATAAGTTTTAAAAACTGTGTTGTCATCCATCTATGTATTTCCTTGATGCAGGATCCTATACTGTGAGATGGCATAAAAATTCAATATAAATCTGTGTCACTAGGGAATAGCTGATTGGAAAGTTCATGTTTCTTTGCAATTTTGTATATTGGTTTGGGCAATATGAAGAGTACAGGCCGAATGATTGAACCCTGTGGTACTCCACAATGCATACTAAAGTCCTGAGGTTAATTGTGTATAATTCAATCCTTGAATAAACAATAAAAGAGATAAAGTTATTTGCTGATCGATACTTTTTTAATGATCTAACAGCCTGGTCGGATAGCCGTGGCGATAGAGAGGCGGCTTCTCACCAATGCAACGAGGGTTCAATCCCAGCTCAGGGCATGAACTTTATCGTTATAAGTGAGAGGGATATTCAGTCTCCCGTCCGATCAGGCAGGTTTCCCCGAGTTCTTCGGTTTCTTCCTGCAGTAATGATCGAAATCATTCGCACGATCTGTGCCAAGGGCCAAATTGGAAAAAGGCCTCCGGCCTAATTTGCTACCCTTTAAAATGACGCGATTATTATTATTATTATTATTATTATTATAATTATTATTATTATTATTATTATTATTTAAATTTTAGCTGTTATGAAACTTTGTTTTGTGGCCTGGTGACTTAACTTTTTCAGTAATGTAGTGGAAAACCACAAAATGGCCTAATAGTACTAATACTTTGAACTTTAAAAATGTGGTTAACAAATACACAAATAGACTATTAGGACATAAAAGTTACCTGATAACAATAAGATGATTAGCTGTATTGTTAAAAGATAATGCTTCTGGCATACGGGTCAAGTTTACTCTCATTTGTAGGTTGTTTATGTCTTTGCCCAAAGGTATTAAGCTTTAATCTTATACAAAGATTTATGTCATATATCACAAATTTTATTTATTGCTATATTATTATTATTAAACTTTTCCTGTTCATTTTTATCGATTATTGTGGGTTTGTAATGAGGATGGTAATAGAAAACCATTCATTAATTAATTGTTTCATATTTCTTGGAATGACTTTCAGAAGTCTGTTGTAATCCGGTTCTAATCATGTACCTAGCAGTTAATGGTATTACGATGTTTAGATGATCATGATTTGTGTTGAAAGTCATTATATTTTCGGAGTTCTAACATGATCATGGCCAAAATCACGTAAAAATAGAAAGAATACAATATTATCTTTTATTATAAGTAAGTGCTTAGTGAAGGGATCGACCAAATGTTGTGATGCAAAAGAAAAATTGACAGTTGCATTATGAACATTAGTAAATTGGTACGTGGTTCAACATATGGTATGTAATTCAAAAAAGAGATAATATTTGCCGGGATATGGAAGTTTGTTATTTAATATTTAGACATTGTGAGAATCTACATTATTAAGTGACTTAACTCACATTTATACCAGGCATTAAAATAAGAGTTAGCTGTTTGTCATCACATTAGGGTATCTTGAGTATAATATGTGATTATCGTATATGCAAGGCCTGCAAGGGCTGAAGTAATTATTTGTGAACAACATATGACGATATTAGTGTCTTTGACATTTGGTATGTGTAGGCGTTTGGCGTAACAACAAGAATTGAAATCCATGTTGGATATATAGAGGTAGTTGTATTAAAACTAGTCTATTTATATATTATTTCGTAGTGTGAAAGGAAATCCTAAATGTGACAAGTTTTAAATAGCTTAGTTGACATAGATCTTGGTAATACAATACAATGAACCATAACATAGATATCACAGAATTATTTGATTTGATGTCAACCATGCATTATGATGAAGTACAACAAAATGTATAAGCTACTTTGTGACATTAAAAGTTCACTTTTGGATTTGTGAATATTAGGTGACACAGCAGAGGTTACAACATCAAGTGATATGTTTGGACCATTTAATATGCATTATTATCAGCGGTATTCTTCTAATGTTGTATTATTATAATCAAGTTATGAGTTTACAAATAGCTGTTAATTATGTGGTGGACCTTAACACCCCTTCATTGTTAGGTTTAATGCTAATGAAGATTTTTTTTTGCTAATTAATTAGTCACCTCATAGAAGGTGAAAATAAAAGTGTCTTATAAAGACGCGGCAGAAATCTTTGTTAATTGTTCACCTGTAAAAGATTAATGGGTGGGTTTATTCTAAATTTACAATAGATGTTAATTACATATGTTTGCTTTGCCTGGAGGTTTTATAATAACACCTTTAATATGATTTGGGGGTTTGTGAAACTAATAAGTATATTTACAATGCCTGACTGTGTTTAATCACAAGTGAGAAGAGATTGAATGACTTAAAAGAATGTGGGGTATTGTGTTTTACGGTTTATGGTTTTGCTAATAGTGAACATTCTGAACACACTGAATAAAGTCACAGAGAGGATGGTATATTCAATTTAAAACATTTGTAACACATACAAATACCTTCTTGCTGATCAACTCATATTGTGATTTTAATAAGTAAGGAGGTTATTGTGAATTATCCATGTGATATAATACATTTCTTTATTAACTGAAAATATCAGGCATAAAAGGTACGTAACTCATTCAGTTTAAAGAAAGGTTGCCCCATGAAGTTTTGTTGGTTTTCTAAGAGAATTGAACATGTGAGCTATACATGCATATGGATTGACCTGGTTTTGTGTACACGAATTTGGGGTTTTATAAGTAATCTTATCTGCATACTCTTATTGTCAAGTCTTGTGTGTTGGTGCGTGGATCAGGTTTATATTTTCAAAAGTTGAACAGATTTATTATCTGGTGCCTCATAAAAAGAACTTTTGTTATGAAATGGAGTGTAAAAAATGAATAAAGAAGTGTTAGTTGGCAGCAAAAAAAAATTGTTTTTATATTAAAAAGATTTGATATGCAGACTACACATAGATAATAACCGAGTGGTCTATAGAATGTATCTTATTATAATTTAGATGGATTTTAGCATAATTATAGCAGTATATAAATGGAGTTAAGATATATTAGATAAATATTGTTGTGTATACTGTCCAGGGTCTGGAAGTGTTCTGGTATAGACTTCAAGTTGTTCTTAAGATTGTGTATTAAAAATTAAAAAAACCCAGAGAAAGTATTTCAAGAACTAAATACATTTAAAAAAGATGTCAGGTTATTTTTTGACTGTGGAACCACGGGATAGTGAAGATGATCTTAGTGATTGGGAAGCACCTGTTGAAGTGGATCTTGCAGACGTACGACCAAGGTTTTCGAATAGTCAAGTAAGTAGTAGTTTCGATCTGTTCCTTTTTCCATCTTTTACCCTTGTGAGTCAACAACCCATACTCAAAATAAACAAGCTAAATGATCAGTTGCAAAGAATGCCTATCAACTAAGAGCATCCTTCACTTACTTGGACGTGACTTTTCAATCAAATTATTTTCTCATCACACTGTCATAATAATGTGCTGCACCTTTAGGTGACCAACCATGTTGTTGAATCACCTATTTGTTTCCTGTTATAAATTAGTTCATGATAACAGGTGAAACTACTTTGTCAAATATTAGTCACTTGAACTTTTTTCTTCGTGTCTTATGTGATATCAAACTCTCATATTTTATTTTTAATACCCCACCCAATTCCTTTATTTCCTATATATGCATCAACATTGTTTAACCCCTTGACAATCGTCCCAGGAAATAAATATTTACAAACCATAAATATTGTAATAGGTTGTGTGTTTACATTTTAAATCATTACATCAGTGACGTATGTATGAGTTTTGATGATCAGTATCCATGCAAATTGTTTCCTCACATTCCTCTGATGAGTTTAGCTGAATAGAATTTTCTTAGTGTAGAATTTTGCTGCTTCCGACTAATGGATTCTGGGGGAGTTCATTGGTTGCTGGTGAATCCTTCTTTTGGACATAGGTCCCCCCTTCCACGAATAACTTGAATACCTGTTAACATTCAGCGTACATGTTTGTTAGTTTGATCTTTGCTGTAATTTTAGAAAGAGAAATTGACTTTTCCTTCAAAAGTACCTTGATGTTCAATTTAACATTGATGAAACTGATGAGCATATCAGAGATGATTTAACAAGTTTTTGATGTGATATTTTGAGCATTCTTATACTACATTTATGTTTTATTTCGTCACAAATCTGCTTGTTTTTTATAGGGTGGCAATTGTATGGGTCAAGGACTAGGTCCGTTGACTAATTGTACTATGGGTTTTAAGTTGTGTTTCTCTTTCCTCTGACACTGCTGAACAAATGAAATTAAATGGAGTTTGTCTACTCTTTGGAAGGCTACTATGAGGGACGTTTTGAACTTGTAGCAACCCTATCACCTGCTCTTTTTACGATTTCCAAATTTCACAGGGTCTTTAATACATGTATTCTGATGTGGTACATTGGGTGTTTGTGCCATTTCGAATGTGGGTTATGGGTGCTAATTTAGTGGGTAAGACCCTGGCTCGCTAGTCTGGAGGTCGGAATTCTATATAAGAGTAGGCTGTATGCCTGTCTTCATTAGCCTATTCAGGAGCAGAATAGTAGGATTTTAAACCCTATTTCATTCTATTTCGACCGACTAGATGCTTTTCTTCGTCAGGCCCCCATTTGCACCACTGACAATAGAAAAGCATGCCTAAAAATCTCAAGGAACTTTCTTAGCCAAAAATGAGATTAAAAATCTGGTACCAATCCAAACCATTAGATAAAATGGTATCGGCAATATAGTGTAATCAGCAAATGGACTGTTCAACATGTACAACACACTTAAACAGGCGTAACAAATGTCCAAAAGAGTAAGCTTACACTTCTTCGTGCCACACCCACCACAGCTGCATCCTAACAATTAGACAAAATCAGCAGGTCAAATTATGACAAGGTTTTCCTATATAGAATTAGACACAAATCGACCTGGTCAAGTGGAACAGGCTTTAATTAAACTTTATATTTTTACCATGTCCTTTATATGCATTGAATACCTATTCGTGACAATTGTATCGTTCTATATTCTCCCTTAAAACTTGTTGCTATATTTCCTAGTAAGATTGTAAACAATTATTGTAATGCGTAAAATTACATAATGTAAACGTGCAGAAGAAAACCAAACCTACATATCTCACGTTGTTCTATTATATCCTACCCTTACATACAAATTTGTATCTACCATTTGTTCACTTACATTTAGAGTTTTGAACAATAGTGTGACATTTGGAAATGTTGGTTTGCGTACATGAAAAGATGTTAGAAGTTTCTAAATTTAGGAAACTTTGTCTTTGCACAACGTGTATAATGCTTTTCAAGTGACGTCTGTCACATACATGTACATGTAGATCTTTTATAAACGTTAGACAATATGTGGTTGACACTTGTTTTCTCTACTTGTATATATGGCAGATGTCCCTAAAGATCTTTATTTCTTACTTTTAAGAAGCTAATCGTGAAGTCGTTAATTTGCAAATGAGGGTTGTTGTATGCAATTCTTCATTTCTGAAAATAAATAGCTTTGTGTTTGCATTGATTTAATGTTTATCAAAAACAGACTTAACAAACAACTCCAAAACATTTACAAATAGCCGTCTGCAAAAACCAAACCAGTTTTTTTAAGTGGAATATTTTAAGAAAAGTTTGGCAATGGTATGTTTTTATTTATTTCCTATTCTGCTGTTTTTGAATCTACTGCTTTTACAGGACAACTGCATAAAATGTTGGTTTAGATAAAGTTGACACTGGACATAAATCTGAAATAACTAAAAGTATTAAAGGTATAGTGTCATTTAGAATGAACAGGTCAAAATTATGTCATATATTTTGTGTCATTTTCATTAAATATAAAAACTTTGAAAATATCCTTTTTTAATGACACTGTATAATATACATGTGCCAGAGTCCAAGGGAAATCTCCATTCATTACATATTCTTGTGAAGAGGACATTTTTCGTTAGGTCTGCTTTCAGTCAAGTGGTATATGTAAACATAATATGATAAATGAAATAGGGTTTAAGACTTACTTTTCTGCACATAACATAATAAGGCCTACCGGAAATATCAATAATAAACATTTTGGTTCGCAACTGGTGTATGTATGTTTTGATAATTTTGTTTACTTTTTATTATACAAATTTTGAAAAAAAATATTTCCATAAATCTTGAAACACGTGTGTGAAATAGCTTTATTTTACGTCCGCTTCCACCGAAGTGATATTGCAGACAATCTTGAAAGACAATAATGATACATTTAAAACTTTAAAAGCAGGGGAGCCACTGTAGTTCATGGAGGTCCAGAGTTTGATCCCGATGTTGCCTAAGAAACATCATCAGGATTTTTCGTTCGAAAGAGACACTATATAGCAAATGCCCATCTTCATTAGGCCAGAGAGGGAGTTGAACCCAATTTCTTTTTTTTTCATTAGATTGCTCATGACATCAGAAATTCTAGTAAGGGGCATGAATGAAATGCTATGGTATATATAGTTGGCAAACAAAGTTGTTTTTTGTGCGAACTACTCGACCATAACTTGCGTACAATGACAAAATGTTAGATGAGTATACCTTAAGGCATTGTGTTATCAATGTCGGTCACAAATTAATTTATTTCAACACCAAATTTCGTGGATGTTTTATTGCAAAATCTTACAGAATGTTGAGGTGAAATATAATTTTTTTCAAATGAGATTTTTAAAAAAAATTTAAAATCATTTATTCCACAGATGCACACTTGAATTAAATTTTGACCTACTTTTTCTTTAGGTGTGATACCTAGTTTTAATAATATACTGCTTATGTCAATTATAAATGGATGATTGTTATCTGTAATTCTTGAAGAGGTACTGAGGCATAAAACACTCAAGCAATTATAAATCTTACTTTAGTAATATAGTTTTAATAATGTTTTTCTCGCTCTATTTATTGTCTATTTAAGTTATTTAAGGTCAGTGTATTTTTGTAACTAGTTTGGATAACAATTCCAATACAAATTTTAACAATAAGTAGCTTACGACACTTGTGACAGTTCCAAGGGAGAAGGATCGATCAGTTTTTCTATGGGATGTCGAACAAACAGAATTTGGTGGACATCTAGACTAATATTTGTTATGCAGCAAAGTTTTTTGCAGTATGTAATCTTGTGTGAAAAATCCTTTACCATATTTACCATATAGCCATAACAACTGAGTTAAGATTTCAAAATGGCCTGTACAGAGCGGACTAAACACATTTTCATTATACAACATTATATGACGTCTGTTTTGTCGGTGAATTATTACATATAACTGTACATGATTCACATGACTACTCAAATGGAAAAGGTATGAATATTTTTTATGGAATCATGCATACTAATATTTTAGCTTAAACATGCATTATGCAAGAGCTAAATGTGCCTATTGTAGGTCTTTCTTTAGGCCTGAAATGTTATCAAAATTATTAATTATATATAATTAGATATTAATTAACTGATCCAGACCATAATCAACTCTCAATGTCAACGCTAACCTGCGATTAGGATCCCATTTATGAATAATCAAAACTATGTTTTTTATCGTACTGACTTAAAGCCCCAATACCACTCTTGTAACTGAATAATATGCCCCAATCATTATTCTGGTCAACAAATTATACTATTTTACAATATTCCAATCAATTGATAATACAAATTTCATCTTAACACACCGAATTTAAAAAATTGGAAAAATTCAAGTACATGGTAACAACATGGTTTGAAAAGCTTTACGTAAACACTTTCAAATGCAACTTGGATTTAAACATATTTTCAACCTTCTGGACAAGTAAAATAGGATGTAATGGATAATTTACACAACAGGTAGGACACTTAAACATCTAGTAGTTAGAATAAGGCTCTTTTTTTCTGGACCTGTCAAGCCAGCAAGAGTGGTATTGTCCCTTTAAGTAAGGATGATCAAGGCTAGGACAAAAATTCAATCGCTAATATCTCGGTTCAGAGTGGATCAATTTGACTGAAATTTTGAGCAAATTCCCTTTACGTTATCTAGTTTTTAACTAGTATAGTGAGAACTGCCAGCTGTTTATCTTATCTCCATCATTAAAATGGTTGATCTCCATTGCAATATTGGCATTTTTCTGACAAATCTCGACTTTTACAGCTTAATTTTAAGTCACAGTAAAATGTGCTTAAATTATTTTATTTAACAAAACCAAAAAGTTAATTTCATCATATCTGTGTAATTTGTGAAAGGTATTGAAGCTTTTTGAATTGATATTCCAATTCGATATACCACTTGTAGTTTACAAATTATTCAAAATCTCTGAAATAACAATCGGCGGGTTTAATTTTATATAAAATCATGTTTAGAATAAATCTATACTTATTGTAGAATGCATTGTGTTATGGCTAGCTCTGATAGAATCTTAAAAACAGCAAATATCATTATCCAATCTACTGGTAGGCCTAACTGAAATTTATACTCTTTATTCCAGATGATGTGATCATTAAGTTTTATCAAACAAAACAATTTCTGATTATTACGTCTAGGGTTACTGTACTTAATTAAATCGTAGGGTGAGGGAAGGAGCTCACCAAGAATTGCAATGTGGCAGATAATGGACTGTGAGGATGGAACTAGTAGTATATACTTAAATCATTTCAATTTTGAACTTGATACATGTACTTCTGAGGAAATGCAGTGGCCCAGTGAATACAATTTAGGCTTGCTAACTTAGGAGGTCTTCTATTAAATATCTGTGTTGACAAATAAAGTCCATTAAGTCTGTCGGGTTTCCCCTTATCAGTGGTGCAATACGGAGGACCTGGAAAATGAAAACATATAGTTGTTCAGATATGACGAAAAACAGTGCTCTCATTTCCTTAAACTCCATTTCATTTGATACTTATATAAGCTTATGTCATCATCAAATAACACACTTTTATGGAATAACAATTACTGTGGTTTATTTCACTGCAACGTTTCAACAAGATTTCACAAGTCGTTATCAAGCATATACACAAAACAAATAAAAAATGACAAATAAATAAGAGTATATATACAAAAAACAGTGAGAACTATCCAATGGAATGCTAGAGAGTGAGCATGAGTAGCTATGACAAGCTACAATCATATATTGAGATTAGCTTATTATTGTATAATTAAAAGATGAAAAAGAGGATTACCGAAATGATCAAATATAGAAACCATACACACTGTACCATAATTAAAGCCAGTATATACTATGATTAACAAAATAAACATTGGGAGAGATCAAACAGCGTTGAGTGATACCAGTTATGAAATATACATTTTTGATGGTTATATTTAAGAAATAAATTACATAAATATATTAGTAGGGTGAATATATATGAAAGGTTTGAATAACATAGCTATAGTATATATTATGATAAATTAAACAGAATACCCTATAATGAAAACATTTTAAAAAATTATATTATTTAAAAATTATAAATGTGAGAGTTCAGATAATGTTATTAATTTAAATATGCATAAAAATACTGTCTGAATGTATTATGTCATCATGATTACACAAAATACATTGCTTGGTTTCCTTGGCTTGGTCCATATTGTTATCTCAATACTTGAAATCATTTCAACATCCATGTATGCGCAGTCATACCTGTTCATTTTCTTTAAAATACCTGTTTACTTACCTTATAAGTAAATAAAAATATTAGAAAAGTTGGAATGTCATTACAAATTGATTACTAATAAACCCAATTGAAGGTGTAATACATTTTAATAATATAATCAGTGACTCAGTGTGTTGGTGGACTTAAAATATTGATTCAAAATAACCCTTGATATTTATTTATACTATTTAATACATATCAGAGTTAGCTTTACTATATATATATACCTAAAAGATGGTGGATAGTTTAAAACTTTATTTAAGTCATTTATGTATCAACAACAAGGATCTAACACTCAAGCTAAAATTTATACTGTACCATGTGTTTGATAAATAGGTGACCTACAAAACCAGTGTCATCTCGATGAAGATATCTTGCGACATTTCAATAGGGACTGTCTGCTTTTTGAATAATAATAGTAAAGGAATGACGTATGAATGCATTTAACGAAAAAAGGTTTGTGAGTCGTGACAGTGAATTAAATCGTTAGTATTAGGAGTCCAAATGGCTTATTGCTTACACATGTGTATCCTAGAAGTTCTCTCAAAACATTTTATTCTAAAATGTTGCTATGATCCCGACATGAAAGAAAATTCCAATCTTGAAGAAAAGGAGGTAAGAACTATCTTAAGTGTTCATATACGAGTAGGTTTCTTTTAATAATTATTGTATATATACATGTAGATGTTGTGTTACATAATAAGTTTGGAGTTAAAGTGTTTACACGTTTTTCCGTCATCACCATTAACCAAATAAATGGAAGCAGAGAAAAACACATTTACTAATATTTTTTCGGTACAATTAAACAATAGATAGCTGATTTGAGCTGACAAATGTTATCTCTAGTGATGTAAACTTTAAACTAAAATTTCTTGTTGAAAACTGCAAATTAAAGGTGTTGTACATTCGACAGAGTATGATTATAATATTTGGCAAATGATTTGAGTTGAAATTTTTAGCAGAGCATCTGATTTATATACATGGAAATCCCTCTATTAGAATGATGGTGTCACTATTTGTATATAATGCCTGTAGATTTCATATCTTTGACAACTTGATTTGGTACTAGTGTAGGTTTCATCTCTTGTCATTTGTTCTGGAATTTTTGATTTTTGTTAATAGTTCATGATTTTAGGGGTCTACAAATACCTGTGTGCAACATATCAGCAGAGATAAAATAATGCAATGTAGACACAGATACTTATATTTAATGGATGTTTTTTTTTGTATCTTTGACAACTTGATTTGGTACTAGTGTAGGTTTCATCTCTTGTCATTTGTTCTGGAATTTTTGATTTTTGTTAATAGTTCATGATTTTAGGGGTCTACAAATACCTGTGTGCAACATATCAGCGGAGATAAAATAATGCAATGTAGACACAAATACTTATATTTAATGGATGTTTTTTTTTTGTATCTTTGACAACTTGATTTGGTACTAGTGTAGGTTTCATCTCTTGTCATTTGTTCTGGAATTTTTGATTTTTGTTAATAGTTCATGATTTTAGGGGTCTACAAATACCTGTGTGCAACATATCAGCAGAGATAAAATAATGCAATGTAGACACAAATACTTATATTTAATGGATATTTTTTTTGTATGTTACTCAACAATATCATACAAAAAATCTATGAAAGCGAGCTTTGTGTTTTACTGTGTGCTTTTACTCTGGTTAACAATTTTTAAGAAATAAAACATTTTTGTATGGAATGCCAACTTTTGCCAGAAGAAATTATGTGGCTACATTTGTTACCACAGATTTTTTATCCTGTGTGCAAGGAGACAGTTTTTTTTAAAACCATTAATTATAATTACAAATGTGTTTTATCTATAAAATTGCTATGCGACTTAAGATTATGTTATAAAGATTGATGACAAAGGGCAAGTGATGTGGCAGAGGGATGACTTTAAAAGAATTTACTTGAATTTATTATACTGTAAACGCCTAAGTATTACACTTTTCCCCCTTGAATGTTACCTGGTAAATCTCCTATGGGTTAATAATATATATTATAGACGACATGTGAAAATATGTGTTTTGAAGTTCTCTTTTCTTGTCAAAATTGTACGAATAACCATGATCAAGATAACCAGATGTAAGTCTAAAAATGAGCTGAGGAGTATATATATTGTAAACAACAGATGAAAGTTTCATTTAAATCGGGGCCTTTCGATCAATTACTGTCTAGCTGGGTCTAAAAGTAACGTAGATCAGAGCCTTGTCTAAGGATTTGGTCATGCGCGGCAAACTCGGTGTGAGTCATCACAGTGTGTTTGGGGGGCCCTCCCCAGAAAATATTGAAAATTGATTCCCTTAGACTCAATTTCTGAGCACTTAAGAAATAGTTTTGGAGATTTATAACACTATTAATTTTGGCATCCTGTTAAACCATAGATTGATTAATACTCTGTAAAATCCAGATCGAACCCTGATATAATATTACCTATGGTTTCAACCTACAACCAGACAAACTTTTAACAAACACATTTTCACATCAACCAAGTCATATAATTAACATTGACATTTATCCTTGGTAGTGATTTTCAAAACTATGTATGTTGCCACCCAGTCTTCAACATTTGGGCTCAGTAGGCGGCACAGTTTGGCGAGTGCAAGGCGCCGGCGCTGCCTAGTCACCATATTAGACTCATTTAGGTAGATGTTTGGTGCCCAATGAAATTTAAATAGGTGTAATACTTATTGGATAACCTTTTATAACAAATTTGATATGCTAAGCTAAAATTTTTGTATGTTCTTATAATATGTTGGCATAAATTATTGGTCCACTGAAGGAAATTGTAGAGAATTATAAGCAGTCTTATATATTTTGGTCTGAATGGCTTGGCTTATAATTGGGAGTACCATATTTTTGCTAAGCTCATCCACAAGTCGTCTAATTTAGAAGAGCACTTATTATACTCATTTGACAATTGTTTGTATTTAGAAATGGTTGGTAGGAAATTCACAATTTTTATGGCTAACTGTCAATACAACTGTGACAGTACTGACAGTCATGTGATGATGGTATGTGTATGAGAATGATGTGAGCTTGTGTAATGCGTTTTTGAGGGAGTGTTTTGTCAGTGTTTTTTTATTGTTGTTCACCTATTTTTTTTCTACATCATACGATTTGTTTTACTACTTATTAAGCTTTCATATATTCATATATGAAAGCTTATTGTTTCTGTTAGATTATTATTATTACTTTTTTTTGTGTATTAGTTTGATAATTGTTTATTTTTTGCAATGTCTATTTTCTGTTTTGTGGTTCTCCTGCACTTACTAATTAAGTCATACTCATGATTTAAATACACTTTGATATTTTATTTCTGAACTTCTAATTTAGTAGCAGTATCTAGTTATTTAAAGAAAAGTTGTAAACAAAGATAAAAATAAACTGATGTAATATTGTTTCTAAGGTAGTCACATAATATATATTGGAAGAACATCTATTATATATATGTATGTATGTAATATTATAGATTATTAATGAAGTATATATATGTATGTCAGACTTTATATATATCTTGTTACCAGATAAATCAAGAATAATACTGTATATCATATATCATAAACCTTTATTTCATAGAATGGTTTACTAATGGCTGATTATACCGCTTGGTTATTAATATTAATTAGTGTTTGCGTCTGATTATATATGTTAATGGTACTTCTCTGTTTAGGAACCTATGTGTTCCATGATTTTTATTTCTACATAAAGTATTTGTCTGACCACTTAGGATTTTTTTTTTCTAAACAATATTTTATTGAATATAAGGATTAGGAAACAGGCAAAGCCTACTACTTAAGTAGTTAATTACATTTCCTAGCAGGTTAAAGATACATTCCTGCATACAAACTAGGTGATTCAATGGTATATATGGACTTAACCCATATTCAAACAAAATTTGTTATAATTTTGCTTTAAATCCTTCTCAAACATTGTAATTGCCAAGATATGCCCTGCTATAAAAAATTCGATCAAACCACGTCATGTTTATGGCACCTGACTTACCTGTCCCTCGGAAGTCAGAGGAGAATTCATTGCATACCTAAGACGATGTTGTCTTTAACCACTTACTATTTATTACAAATATCAAATCCTAATTAAACTCTCGGATTATCCACTGCCAGTGTCTTTTCCTGTCATTTTTATCTCAGAAAGTGTTGTACGTCTAACACTTCATTGTGACCTTTGACATCATGGTGCAGATATTCCTAATCGTCCGGCTGCTGATTAGAGGGACACTTACATGAGTGCTTTTTGGGGAATCCAGTATTTTAATAGTAAGATTGGATATCTGTATTTTCCGTATACCCAAATTGCCATACTTTTTTTGGAAAAAAAACACCTGATAAATACTTTTCTGGGAACCCATCTTTAAGTATTATGTAATGCCAATTGGCAATACTTAATCACACCAGCCAATAACAATAATCCACCCAATATTTACATTAGTGAATCTAAATCTATCTTATTCATTAGGTCCCAATACGTATTAACAAAGGGACATTATGTAAGATTTAGATAAAGAGCTGGCCGTTCTCACTTCTCAGTACAATATTTAAAAAATAGTTAATGCAATATGAATATATTGAAAATTTCATTCAGATTGCTTTTTTTTGAGCGAAGTTGTAAATGGTTTTAGTTAGGAAAACATGTTTTTTGTTGTGTAAGTCACATAATTTAACCCCAATTGCCCCAATACGGCCAATCTGATAAAAATATAGATCTATATTTCGTTTCGTTTTTATTTTATACCTTCAATGGCCTGCACTACATAAAGATCTGACAAGTTATAGTGGGAGTTCACGTCAGGGGTCAAATGGACGGCTTTTTACCGTATGATGTCAGACATTGATTACCCAATCAGCGTTAACATTTCTAGTGCGTCAATAGGTCAAGAAACTCAGCGTAACACACTGTTTCCTTGGCTAATCCCTCACTTCAACCGAAACATCAGTTAAATAACAACTCTTTGAGATTCTAGACAAGTAAAACGCAATTTTGAACTATAAAAACAAAACGAAATAGGATCTGATTGCAATACAGCAGATAGTTCAAAGTTCAAACTTTACATTATCATGTAACATGAAAAGGACATGGCCTTTTTTCAGGTTTCCTGGAGTGAATATGTTATTTTTCTGGAGTTTATGGTTCAAAACTTACAATATTTTAGTTGATTACAGGGCTCTCATTATTATCCTCCATGACTAACAATAATTTTTCCGCTATGTGATGCATATCTCCAAATTTGAAGAAAGGTGTTCAATTTGTGTGCTTAAACCGCCATATTTTTCATTCTTTTTAGGTACATATCGTTGCTCTGAATAACTGAATAATGGGCAGTTATTCGACAGTCACAATCCATTTACTATATAAATAACAGAAATTTGAGATGTGTAAACAGATTTACGTACATAATCTTATTTAAATTGAATTGCACCATTTAAACCAACATATTATTTTTCTGTAACCCTTAAATCTAGTTTAAGCTGTTATTAATTGATAGCTGTACTCTATGATTTATTTATCTTCTTTTTTTTATTACACCCAAAAATAAACATTATTATGAAACTATATTGTTTTTTTTCATAAAATGATTTCAGTGACAATGCAAGTTAAACATATTATTCTTATTGACTCACATGTTGTATTAAAACATCAGCAGGATTTTAAGAAACGCATAAAGCGGTACCATGCTATTTTAATATGATAATAGAATTTCCACACCTTTCATTCATTATCCAAGATTGTATCTTCAAGGGGATTATTACTGACTCCCTGTTCATTCATGTTTTACAAACAATAAATATGACCTTTAAATCTAGTTGACTTAACTAAAACAGAATTGCATCAGTTAACTTAACTTAAACAGAGAATTACGTCAGATATCATTGGTTGTTTATTTATCTCTACCACAAACCGTGACAAAATTTTGTGCATCCATATATCATTTTCTTGTTAAATTGGTTTTATGTAGATGAAGTGCGGTTTTTGACATAAATGCAGTCTGTCATCTCTTCTTTTTTTTTTTGATCACAATAGTACAAGAAAACTGTCAAGATGAAAGGCACATGTCCTAAAACACTAAATTAATTTTTTTTAATTGATTTTTTCAGCAAAGTTCCTGGAAAAAAATACGAAGTATTATCAGATGGTCTCCCTTTGTACAAGTCTTTAAGAAGAATCGGTATCCATGGATTCAGCTTGCTGGACATCAAGGTAAAATAATGTAGTTGCCTTTTATGTCACAAACTCTTTTGTATCATGCCCATTATTGTATTACATGCACCCTGTTTTTGTCCACCATATTGAATGTGTGTTTATAGAATAGCATGAACATTACATGTTGGAATCTTGGTGTGGGTGGAGAAGAGCTTATGATTATTCAACTAGGTTTGAACTGAATTCCCCCTAACCCACACTGCTTGCTTTTAATTGTGCCTTTTCATCAGATGAAAATTTAGGTTAGATATAACAAGTGCCCATAAAAACATATAAGTTACATTGTCAATTCCAATGCAAAAAAAGAGAGTAGGCGAAATGTGATTATCTTCCTTAGTTTTGTCCAAGAAAATATACAAATAAAATTTGGTTTTATTATAAACTATGTCACTGGTACTCTATATCTATATGATTTAATTTTTTTATACAGGTAATTTCCAGGCTGGAGAAGCGGGTTCTGTATTAAAAAAGTTGGATGTGAGAGAACAGAAATGTTTCAAGGAAGTAATGGATGATATATTAAGACCATATGTTCCTGAATATAGGGGAGATGTAGAAAGATCAGGTGAAAGTATCCTTTTAGACATTATAAAATACATGACTAAAACCCACCATATTATGTGGAAAGTAGCAATATGCACCTAACTTGTGCAATTACAACAATAGAATTCTGTTCTGGGACAATGAAACATACAGCCAAAAAACTTATGTCATCCAAGCAGTCATAACGGATGTTGCGATAAATTTTTTGTAGGTTAAAGATTAAGAAGCATATTTTTTACAAAACGCTAGTTATCAGAAATATAAGAAGTTAGTTCTTACACACACAAACCATATACAGGTAATCAGTTGACTACAGCTGTTTCAGTTATTGGAAATTGATGAAAAATAAAAAAATTCTCCGTCCCATGAACCTATATTAACACAATGGATAAGTTCATAGTGCATACAACTTATTTTAGCTCTAGAACACACTGGATTTATTTCCAGGCATTGTGGACCTAAACTTATTAAAAATTAAGGAAAGACATTAATTATGTTCTCCTATCTTCACAAAATAGTCTATCATTGTTGTCCAGAGTATAAGTTCTTCCCTTTTATGATACACCTTTTAGTAATATCAATAACAGATAAATTCTTCTCAGACCCCCAGTTTCTGTTGTTAAAAATAGTATAATTTTCAGAGGATCTCAATTATGGAATTCATTGCCAAATAATATTAAAAGGTTAGCATCAATCCACATGTTTTGTAAGCATATTATATTCAGCTTCCATGTCAATCCATGTACATTTGGTATAATACTACTTTTAAGAAAAAATAATATTTACATTTATTTATTTACGGTATATATTTTGTATAATTCTGTAAATAATTTCACATTAAACGAAGTCAGCAGGTCTTATATATTAATGATTATCATGTAAACAAATTCGTTCGGATTTGTTATTGGCTAAAATTGTTCTCAGATGAGATGTTAGAGTGATATGGAATCTTATGATGCAAACCTAATCTTCACTGGAAAACATATGAAATAAATTTCAGTTGAAAGAATTCCATTATCTATTTATAGAAAGAGTTATTTTGCACTAAATCAGGTTGGCATGTTGTTGAGTGAGAGACATGAGACATAGTTTATTGTATGTTGTGCAAGTCAAAAAAATTTCTGCTGCACTATATGCATGTAAATGCAGAAAAAGACCATGGGCTGGTTGCTCAAAGCTCTGTTATCTTTTAATGATCCGTTCACTTTAACAGAGAGAAAGATTGTTGCTGGAAATAAAGGCCCCAAACATTCTGTGGTGCAAATTGTTTCTGCAGATTTATGCTAATATTTCTAAAGGAAAAAATATATTATTCTATAGTGTTTTCTGTAGTAAATTTAACAAACAACATGTTACCAAGAAGGATAGTTAAAATAACTTAGTTTTGAGCAACTGACGCCTGGTCTGAACCCAGGGCATATGATAACTATTATTATGAAATTTGAATATTTGTCAATGACCTTAACCACTATTCAGTGTATTTACAATTACAAGATTTATTATGTGAATTTAATTCACCATGTGTTATGGACATTAAAATGGGTATTCGAACATATCTAGAAGAAGAATTGAGTAAAGCCAGAAAAAAGCCATCTTTACGAAAGGTAATTTATTTACATTATACCTAGTGAAATTAACTTATAAAAAAAATATATATAAATATACCAGGTACATTAATTAAATGAAACCATTTGGAATAATAATCAACTGGTGTGGTTTTGATTCCTCTGTTGTATGTGACAAGGAGTAGGGTCGATCCGGTTTCCTCCAACTGCTAAAGACCCCTAAGCAGATTATTGAAATAAAATTGTACAATGTGTTAGTCCCGAAATAACCGGGTTAAACACCATTTGTATAAAATTATTGAAATGTGCCCCGTATATAATATATAGGCTAAATGCTATTTGCCAAGTGTATGCTGTATGAAATAAGTGTAATGTACATTAAAATGTCAAACCCATAGGTTAGTGAATACATTTTCAGTAGTATTTTATCTTGCTTTGGGTGTTTCTTTTTTTTGAATAAAAATGTCTCACAAATATTTGTAACTCATTGACGTATTTTCCCTTGAATTGATGATCCACACCTACTTTTTAAAATTAGATAAAACGTAAATAGTTACTGAAAGGGTAGATTCTAATTTATTTTTAGAATACAATTCTTATGACATATACCAGTTATTGTATTTACTATATAAGATTACATTGAAGCCCATTACATACTATACTAGTTGAAATATGATATACAGCCTGTCCCACTCTGGTGTGAGTTTTCTATCAATCAGTCAACCATTGCCAACATGAAACCCTTAACCTAAATTTAACCTCTTAACCTTCATTGACGTCAAACAGTTTTAATAAAAGTGAACAAATATTCCAAACGTGATATATTATCATTATGTACTAATATTAGTATAGGTTGGATAAAGGCTCTATTTTATTTTAAGTGTTCATTATGTTCCCATAAATAGAATTAACTCTTTACTTAAAGATCATATTTCTGGAGAATCAGGAATATAATATAGTTACTATAAATATCCATTTTGAATAATATATGATTAATTAATTGTATTGAAATATCCACAAAGGACAGCAAAACCTTAAAAAAAAATATACTGGGTACTGGTACACAAACAAACAAATAGTTTTGAAGTAAAAATATTCGTAGGTCATGATTAATGAGGATTTCAGTTTCATGGTTTGCCCAGCCTCCAGGTCTTGGCCGATATCTAGTCGATCCTGGATTGTGTTGTAATCCAAACCTTCCAGCGACACCTCTGGTTCTGTTGCCCTTTTGAATTAACACAACAGAAGCTCCTCAGTGTCAACATTGGCATAATTGGTAATATAACTGTAGTTGTGCTTATAATATCTTAACTTTTAAAAAACATGTTTTATACCCCCATTAATTGTACAATTAATTGTTTTATGTTTGACAGAGAATTAATCTGTCATGCTTTTACTTGATTGTGAAAACATCATTGTCAGAAGAGATGTTATAGTCATAATCTGATATTGTTACATTCTGCAGATATTGTCTTGTCCGCAGGTTTATCTTATCTGTTTTGTATTATGTGTAGTGTGGTTTTCCTGCACTTACTATTCAGAATGCCAATTATTTTTAAAAATCATCTCTAAAAAGAGAATGACAAAAATGTTTCAATTTTTTTGTGTCTCATTATAATGTTTAGGGGACAATTAGTTATTTTGTCTAAGTAAACTTATAACAAAGCTTATTTAGTTATGTCAATTTTATTCTCTGATTATAAATGTTTAATTATTTTATAGGATATGTACCAAAAGATGATAGAAGTTGACCCTAGTGCACCAACAGAAGAAGAAAATCAACAACAAGCTATTACAAAACCTCGATATATGCAATGGAGAGATGAAATGAGTTCATCAGTTGATTTAGCCTTTAGAATAGAGGGTATTAAGGTAAATAAATATAACGATCATTTTTCTACGATATCACCCTCGGTGGAAGTGGACGTTAAACTCCAGAAACGAACAAACAACGAACTATCATTTGTTATATTTAACCTACCTACAAATAAAAAGAAACATTTTGTCAAGAGCCTCATCAGGACAGATGAAGAGAATTAATGTTACAAATATATTTTCCGTAAAATTTAGAAGTGCATGTAAAATTGTAACGATTAGATAAAGCTTCCTGCATAAACAGTTGTTATGTGGCCATAGAGACATTGTCAAGTAGTCATGGAAATTTATGATTTTATCCATTCCTTTATCTGAAAGATAAAACCAAAATTCCTCTCGATTAAAACAAATAAACACTGTGAGATGGATTCAGGCCATAGTTATATCAACCAAGGGATTTGTGATTTAACTCATCTGTAAAAAAAACAAAAATGAATATAATGGTAGCTGAATGCCTTACAATACTTGAGGAGTTGTTTCCCCTGCTTTATATCTTTACTCTGTATGAACTGGTATTTGCATACATTTTGCATTTTTAGAAGAGTGATGGTGCATCAAGTAAAGACTTTAAGAAGACTAAAGGTAGAGATAAAGTTTTGGAAACATTAAAATCCTTCATCGGCGAAAATTCAGAAGTTATTGTAAGTTTATTTGACAGTATTTTCTTTTATGTAATGCCCATATTTTTTTCAACTGAAGTACTATACATGTATATGATAATTCAGGAAAAATAGAACCCATTGGCACAAGTTATATATTTTTTTTATAAAAACCGGTAATTTGCTTTATAAAATAATATAGATTAAATGCAGACTAAAATGAATAATTTTATGACTATATTTGGCATGAAAACAGATTAAATATTATTGCCATTAGTGTCAGGGATGGTTTTACTTGAATACTATTAAAGGCATGAAATATCATATTTTTTTAATTTTTAGAATAAATATATACTGCGGCTCAGAGCAATCAGAATAACACAGGAATCTTCAGAGTTTTTCAAGAGACATGAGGTAGGGTTTAATATTATTATCATTAATAAGAGACATGAAAATGATTACAGATTTATTAGTATTATGAACAGATAAAAATAATGAAATCTACAGACAGTAATATAAAATCCAAATTGTCCTAACTTAAATTTGAAGCGATTGTGTATTTACTTGTCACATGACTGCTCACACAACCAACTTTTTTTTTGCCATACATTTTTTACCTAGAATAAAGTGGCATAACTCTTATCATTATTTAAGCAGATGGATTTACACCACAATTAAAAGTCAAGTTTCAACAAAATATTCAAATTTGAACATAATAAAAATAGGCATCCCTCGCCATGGATTTGTACAGCCATCAATGACTATATGCTTCTTTATGCATATCTGTCATATTTTCATATATTATGAGATTTCATTACAATTGTTGTAGCTTTGATAATTTTTAAGGCATTTATTCAGTTATGTTTCATTTACTTTTCAGGTTATAGGTAGTTCGTTATTATTTGTACATGATAACGCTGGTAACGCTAATGTGTGGATTATAGACTTTGGTAAAACAGAACCTATACCTGATGGTATATGTATTGATCATAGAAAAGAGTGGGTTGAAGGTAACCATGAAGATGGTTATTTAACTGGTTTAGACAATCTAATATCAGTATTAGAAGAAATTCAAGGTTTGAGTTGAAAGTGACAGATTATTATGTTTGTGCCAATGTGACTGCGATATCTGCAACTGTTGTTATAAAACATGGTTTGATGCCAAAACATTTTATGTTTAACACTTTGGAAGATGGATATGATGTGCTGTTGTCGTAGTCTTAGGAAATGGTCAACCAGTGAAAAACAAACTAATTTATTGGTGAATGATTTGACTTATTAAAGCCAGTTTCAAATATTTCAAAAAGTGATGGTATATTATATATAATAGTGCAATGAGACTGCTGTAACCTGTGTTCTGTCATAATATGGCAGTTAAAAAAAAAGACACCTCCTATTACGTGCATAATATTAACCTCCATGTTATAGAAAAACTCAATATATTTTTTTTTTCTAAGTTTTCATAGATCTGTTTTTTTTTCTTTTGAAATGAAGAGTTTTTTTTAGTCAGATTGACAATTGATTTCGAAATTTTTTTGAAACAATATCTTTTCAGTTAAATATGAAATCCAGCTAGGATTCCATTTGTACATAGTACATCTGTCATGCATGTATGTATAATGTTCATATGTGTCCAACAAAATGGTTAGCATGCCTTTTTAAATGTTCTGTCTGTTGCATAGATTAATGTTGACGTGATAGGGAAACCACATCCTGTTTATGTCACATGGTGGGGTTTCTCTTGCAGGATATTAATTGTGGTGGTGATAAATATGCTAAGCACAAAAGACACTTCATGTAATATGTGCGCATGGAAGCACTCCGAATTGTTTCAAAAACATCACACACTGAGCACTAGAATCCTAGCTGAAAAACCAACAATAGGGGAAGAAATTAAAAGACAAATTTTGTAATTAAAATGGTTGTGAAGAGTTCCTTTAATTACTTATTTGAATTTTATGATCCGTCCTTAATTACTAAGTACATAAGTTTTTTATGTTTATTTGAAATACAAAAAAAAAGGTTTTATTCCAGATAGCACATTGACTTAGTTTACCCTTGCAATGAGGTTCTTTATTACTGTTTAGAATACTATCATGAATCTGTATAATTTTCTTTGCTTATAGAATGCTCACATTTATTATTATTTAATTTTGCAAAATATTTTGTGTTTGTGTGGTATATGTAATTTTTTCTTTGCTCCAATACTCAGGTAAATGTTAATTCTCCTTTATTTAAATAACTGATGAATTTTGAAAGTTTCAATATCTAAAACCTACATTTAGCAAAAAAAGGGTACCATTTTGTTAATATTTAGATAAAATGGCAGTTTCCTCTCTGTATATTGATATATACAGCTTTATTTGTTATTACCATACTTAATCAGTATTATAAATTGTTCAACAATAAACACATGCAATGTGATACAGTTTAAATTGTTCTTGTCACAGCTATTTAAACCACAGTCCAGTCTACCATATTCAACATAACAACCAGCAGCGACAATCTGATTAAGACACAGATCCTTTTTTCATTTCTGTTTGATAGTTTAACATTTTTACTACTTTTTGTCAATTATACCAGGATCTGGAAGGATTTTTTAAAAGCCACTGGGATTCCAATGTTGATTGATTAATCGACAGTCATATAGAGTAAAAATTTGCTTCTATGACCCCTGGCTAGACCTGCCACTACAACCGGTCAGATGTAGTGGAGTCAATCGAAAGTATAAAATCAGCAAAACAAAATACAGATCTGTAGGCTATTTTAAAGCTACAATTTCAAATTTTAAGTTATATTTTTAATTTTTTTTAAAAAAAAGCCTTAAAATAGATGGTATCCATACACAGTCCTACCATGTTAAAGAATAATCCTATTAATCCTATAATTCAATATTGCCAGCTGAGAAATTGGCCAAAATATCATTTTCAACTTCAAATTCCAACGTTTGAATATAGGTTATGTATGGAGTAAATGGGAAAACAAGGGAGGTACTTGTGTTATTATTTGCTGTGTCAATGATTTTTCGGGTGGGAATAATGCCCATGATTGTTATAATAGTGAGTTGATAACCTATTGAGCAAACGACATAGACATAATTATGTTTTGACTTTCTTTGAAAATATGAAATTCTCGCTTTAATCAGATTGTAGCAGGTATGCACTTTTTGGAGTCCACTAAAATACCTGTTGTACAACATTAGGAATCTGGCACTGTTAAGAAGAAATAGAATGCTACTCATGCGAAAACATGTCAAATTTACAGTACACTTTATTCCTAGTGCATTCCAAAAATATTTTGTTTAATATAACTAGTTTCTATTTGACCTCATTAATTCTTGTAAAAAAAGTAAAACTGTCATCTTATTTTATGTATTTTATAGATTGTTTTTTGTAAAATGAAAATATGACCTTGTTTGGAATGCTATAAAATTAATGTTGATATAATTATTAATTTGCATAATATCCAACCAATTTATGGTGTACAACTTGTCTGATTAATTATTGAAATGACATTTAATTCAACAATATGGGTCTTTGGATATTTATTGATTATTTGAGGGAAAAACACTGATTGACAGTCAAGTAAAGTAAATAGAAAAAATATATTATAAAGAAAACCAGGATTTATGTATCTGTGTTAGCTATAATAATGTATCCAATTCTGACATACATTAATCATTAAATATTAAATCATATAAGCTAGCATATATACAAAGACCCATTGTGTATAGAAAATACATAAAAGTAGAACATACTTTATGATGTTTAATATATAGGTTGTATTTAGGTTAACATTTGAAAATTATATTAGGGATTTATGGTACAGTTTGTATTGAACATCGGTATATGGATTCGGTATAGTGCTCAAGATGTTAATGTATTTGAGTATCTTGTATCTATTATTTTTATTTGTGAACACTTACAGCCAGATAAGAAATATAAACTGACAAAAACAGTAAATTCTACAACTTTTGGGGGATTCTTAACCTAGTAAAGTTATAAAATGTGCCATAAGCGATATATATACTTAGTATTCTAATTATTACAAAATAATATATTTGAAGAAAGATTATGAATTTAAAAATTAGTATATGTTATGGAAGGGCATTCATTTTAACACTACTGATCTTCCTTAATTTTATGACCATGCATCATTAAGAAAATAAAAATAACTTTATTTATTTTTGTATCCTGAAAATACTACATATTCTCATTTATCAGAAGTTGACAGAAGTTATAAATCTCTTGTCATAGATTGCATTTATTATTATATATATAACTGTATATATCCATACCATTTTCACTTTCCTCTCTATCAATAAACCTTAGAAAATGTATATAATTCCATTTAACTATTGTTCATTGATGTTTATCTATCATTGTTACTAATGTCATCATACATCATTCTTTTAAATCTTTAATGAATAAATAAATAATTTCATATAAAATATGTGTTAATAATATCAGATTCTCTATTCTCTGGTTGTTTTAACTACACCAACAATTGGTTGATATGCCCCTAATCCTGGTATGGCTCCAGCCTCCATGGTGTGAAGTGTTGTATGATTGTCTCAGACTGTCCATTATTACAGCTAGCTGCCAGGGGCTGAACTTCTGAAGCTATACTACTTTGTATAATGGACAGCTATAGCTATATTATCTAGAACATGACCACACTTTGTTGAAAACAATGGACAGTGTCTTAAAACAGCAGTGAATTTTAATGTTTTTTACATGAATAACATGGGCATACACAGAGCTAATGAAGGTATGAGGGAGCGGGGTATATGTTTTATGGATGATCTAAACTAAATGCTAGTGAAGCTAAAAAATACCCCTGCCTCCACAATTGTTTTTCCTTCAGTGCTATAACTCTTTTGAATGAACTTGTTAGATTGCCACCTTAGCGGCATATGACTTCAAATAGGAAGGGCCAATTATATGTAGCTACAATTTAATTTCCGAATGACTTTAAATTTATACATAGTGTTAAGGCCATGAGATAAAGAAGTCTATTGATATTTAGCAATTTCTGATAATTACTGCCAGAGTTATGGCCCTTGATCACTTTGAAATATCTTGTAGAAGCTCTGGAGGCGAAAGTTTATATCCGATTGAGTTTAAATCTAAACATATTGTAGAATCCTGGCTATTTTCAACAATTTTCTATAATAACTTGTGGACGCTTTTGAGGGAGAGTTAATGTCTGATTTACCTTAATTCCATACACAGTGTTTAAGGTCATGGGACGATGGATCCTATTGATTTTTAGGAATGTCTGATAATTACTGCACGAATTATCATCCTTGATCACTTTGAAATATCTTGTGGACCCTCTGCATGGAAGAGTTAATGTCTGATTGACTTTACATTTATATGCAGTGTTTATGGCCATGAGACGAAGCTGATAATTATTGTCAGAGTTATAATCCTTGATTGTGGCCTTTATGGAGACTATTAATTAAAATTGAAATAAATTGTTAAAGGTCATGAGACAAACAATTGAAACAAATGATAATTATTTAAAGGATCAATATCACTCTAGTTGTAACTGAATATATGTCCCAATCTTTATTCTGGTCAACAAATAATAATTGTACTATTTTACAATATTCCAATTCACACTACTAATTTTTAAAAAATTAGAAAAATTCAACTTAATGATTTGAAAAACCTAAGCATACAAATATCCACATAACATTTCACAAAAAAATAAAAATATAAAATATTTTTGAACCCTCTGAACAAGTAAAATAGGATGTAATGGATAATTTACACAACGGGTAGGGCACTTAAACATGTAGTACTTAGAATAAGGCTATTATTTATATTTATATTACTGGAGCTGTCAAACCAGCAAGAGTGTTATTGTTCCTTTAAAGGTTAAAATTTATTACTTGTCAGATTTTCATGTATTATAAATTTTACCTGAGCTGTTGTGGGTGTATGTTTTGTTGTCTGGCAACCTTTATTTCTAGAAAACATGTGAATCAGAATGCATTCCTACATTCAAGCACTAACAATAACAACTATTATATTATCAAACCGTTGTTATCGGAACATAAGTATGTCATAAGCCTTCAACAATATCTGGCGAAAAGGTATATTTCTGAAACTTCTAAAACATAATATCTCTGGCAATATATTTAATCTCATATACTCAATGTATGAATCATGAAAACACATTGTACAGAGACAAAACTAACTCAATAATTTCTATGGGTGTAAAACAAAGCTGTGTTCCGAGTCCCCTATCCTCTTCAATATCTGTATTAATGATCTTCACACTTATTTAACCAATATTGATAATGATGCACCCACTCTAGATAAACCGAAATTTCACACATTCTCTTTGCTGATGATTTTCTCTACAGATATTGGTTTTAAAAAGAGTCTAAACTCCTTGGGACAATTCTGTTCAGACTGGAAATTAGACGTTAACACAGATAAATCAAAAATAATGCTCATCTGTAATAATAAGAATTTGTTTTATGAAAAGTTCCATATTGGAATTCATAACATGGAAAGTGTAAATACGTTTGTGTATCTTGGTATATGTATATCCAACAACTCTAGCTTTAAACAGAACATGCCAGACTTAGGAAGAAGGCGAAAAGAGTCTGGTACAGCATCAGAAATAAAGATTGCAAATCTGACTATATTCGCACCGACGTCAGGCCATTACAAATCAAATAGCAAATTACGCCTCTGATAATATTATATGGGGAGCTGAATTGGTGCAGTTGAAAAATGGGACAAAATTAATTTAAACCAACTAAATATAAAAACAGGCAAATCCATTTTAAATCAACCACTTAGGTCTACCAACCTTGGATGTATTTCGGAACGAGAAATCTTCCCACTAACGCAAGACACTTATATATCATAAAAGCAGTGCCGGACTGGGCCAATGGCAAGTGGGCCTAAGCCGAAAAAAAAATATGGGCCTAAGCCTTAAAGAAAAAAGTCAAAAAAAGAAAAAGAAAAGGTAGTAAAAGTGGAGAGGAGAGGAAACAGGGAAAGGAAAGGAACAGTGAATATCTATTATACTAATTTTCTGAACAGTGAATATCTATCATACTATCTGTAGGGCCTACTGTTGAATATGATAAATTCTGTGAATTCTTGAATATGACAAATTCTGTGAATTCTTGACTATGACAAATTTGTTTTCTCTATTCGCCCGTCTTCAATTGGCCCAGGTTAGGTGCTTAAGCGTAGGACGTTAAACCCCATTTCATTCATTCATTTCTCTATTCGTATTCGAGGATGTGTGATTAAAGTGCTCGCAGGTCACCATATATCTCCATCCGCTGCTCTGGCCTGAGGTGCTATGAAAATAGGTTTGCGGCTCTCTATTTTTCAAAATTTTCTGGGGGGAGAACCCCCCCTCGAGCGTTCGCGCCTTCGGCGCTCGTATGCGGGCTTCGCCGGCCATTTGCTCATGGGCCTTGTCACAGGTATGGCAAGTGGGCCTTTGGCCCACCAGTCCGGCACTGCATAAAAGGCTAAACGATATCAGGATTAGGCAAATATTTCCTCTACTTTCAGCTGCTTATACTTGAGATAAAACTATTTCCTCTAAAAATGAAAAATTATCTTGGTCAGCTGCAATCAATAATTTAACTTACAAACACTAAATTTATCATGTTCATTTGCTTAATAAAGAGCGTATAAAGAAATCCCTCGAATCAAACTGTAACTCCTAAGTTCTACCAAATATCCTCTTACTCCAATAACTAAATTGACCAGAAGTGAAATCCAGCAGAGCATAGGCGTGCCGTACAGGCTCGGTGACAGCGGCGCCAGTCTTCCTCGAGAGGCGAAGAAGCGGAGCTCATCTTGTATGCCCCCCCCCCCCCCTCCATAGAATTTTTTTCAATATTCGACGGCTGCAAAAACGTTTACCTGCTATTTCAGCCGGTGAACAAAGCAACTTTAAAGTGGTAAAATATAGCCTATATGTAATTAAGGTGGCCGACCCGAATTCAAATCAATCGTTTACAGTCCACGAAGAAGGAACAGTTGGGAGAAAATTTTGAAAAATTAACTGCCGCAAACGCGTTTTCCTGCTATCCACCCTGTGAATACAGCAATTTCAATTTGGTCCAATATAGCCTATCTAGCTGACCCGGATTCCAAACAACCAATCAATCGCCGCGCGGTATGCGTTTCCTGCTATTCTAGCCCGTGTAAGCAACTCCAAAAGTATCCAATGGTTTTGTAACCGAAATCCGACTCTGAATTTCAACCATCCAATCAGACTGTTGCATCTGCATTCACAAATAGCCTAATAATTGATGCCCGAAAGATGTCGAAGAAAGTAGAGTGGCTCCAGACGAAATGTTTTAATCCATAGTCAACTCAGTACAAATTCGTGATATTACAAGAAAAGTAAAATTAGTGTTTTATTAAGGCTCGATGACACTTAGGGAAACAAAACTAGAAATGCCCGAAAAGTTTCGGGTTTATAGATAGCGGCGTCGGTTTTCGTTGGGAGGCGAAGAAGCGGACCCCCAAGAAAATTTTGGATTAATCGACGCCGCAAACGCGTTTTAATGCTATTCCAACCCGTAAAATTAGTGTTTTATTAGATTTCGGTCAATTTTTTTGCCAAGTTCGTTTCCAATAAGGACATACATATTCTAAAACCAGGTGAGTAAAATTTAGTAATGTTGAATAACGTCGAATAAACTCAGTGTATTCATGATGTTAGTCACGGTGAGATATCTGCACATAACAACACCAATCTCCCTCACGTTTACATTCAGCGTTCTTGTCCTCTGACCTTCACTGACGTTTGAGGACGGTTGTAACACTCTAACAGTGACTACACTCTAACTGCGGTAAGTTGAAACAGTTCAGTGTTACAACCTACCCCCAACATGTGGTTTGAAATATGATTGACATGTTTCACTCGCAATGTCAAACATTCTCGTGGTCATGTGTGACTGATATTTATTCTCTAATTACTCTGATGAGGATTACATGCATCTCTTTTCTGAAACAGTGTTTGTTACAATCAGCCGCAGACGTTGTGACAACCTGCCCCAAAAGTGGGGTAGGTTGTTACAACAAAATTCTCTCTCCGATATGAGTGAACATGTGAGTAAGTTTGATATATATATATATGTAAAGGCCAATATTGGCAGTCCTACTTTGAGTATTGTAGTTACAATTATCCAACAAAAATGGTTCATAACTATGTAAAAACCTAATATTGTTACAACCAGCCCCGGTCTCCCCTCTCAGTTGAAGCCATTCATATGTTTGATATAACAACAGTGCTGTTAAGAAGTTAATACATGTAAATTGAAACCATTTTTGTGTTAGTCATTGTAAAACCCAATTCTTTTTTTTTAGCCAATGTGCCAATGTGGGGTACACTGGGTCACACTATGGGTCACAGTTGGCCATTACCTATTTTTCTTTTTTAAAAAATGTACATGCAAAGTAAACACACCGAAACTCACAAGAACTATAAAAACTAATCTTTTAGTTCAAAATATAAATTTGTTTTAAGATTTGAACACAGATACGCATCTGAAAAATGAAAGGAGCTAAATAGGTAACATTTGGGACCTAGAAATTAACAAAAGTGGGTCGCAATATGGTACACGATTCATGTACCAATGTTGAAAAAAATATTTTATCTTAAATATCGGATATATAGAAGCTCATCCTTTCCCGGTAAGTTTACAACATCAATGTTGATTTTAATTGACCAATATTTCGTGTTTTCGATGTCGAAGATTTTGGAGGACTTTGGTCCTTTAAAAAAAAAAACTGCATAACATTGAATACAAAAATTCTTTAACTGAAGAAAAAAAACTTTTATGCGAAAAATTCCTTTGACTTGTAAGTCAGTAAAGTTTCGTATAACCTAGGACCAGAGTTTGTCTCAAATGGACAGAATGATGATATTTAGCTAAACTCAAAATGCTTAGGAGCGGCCCCGATTTCGGGGGGGGGGGGCTACTGACAATAACTCACGCAATGAAATGGATTTTGAAGTAACATTTGTTGAAAATCATGCATATATCGAGTTTAATCAGTATCAACACTCAACAGTTAGCTTAATTATAGGCTAGTAGTGGTATATATTTCTTGGGAATTAAATGCGGAATGAATGTTTGCTACATATTCTGAACCAGTATGGGGTGTAGTATTCCAGAAAAATTCCCCCCGTCAATTGGTCTTGGGGAAAATTTTTGTGGCTGGTTGAAATTTTAGCCTCGGGGGATCACATAAAAATAGGGATAATTTCGGTATGAATTGATTTTTTACATTTTCTGGCGAATTATCATGGTAAAATCTCGCACACAATTAACAAAAAGATCAGAGAATAATATTTAGTGATGATAAGATCAGAAATCATATGACGTCATCATTGAAATTCAAAATGGCGGCTAAAATGCAGCTATCTCATAAGTTATAAATTTGAAGATAAATATATCTTGTAATATGTCTATCCACAGGTTTATACATCATCTGAGAACGATTAAAATAGTAAAAACACATTTAACACGGTATTAAATCCGGGACAAAAATATTCGTGACTCACCGATTATTCCCCATCGTCATCCAGATCAACTGCTTCCCCATTTTGCAGTTCTCTCCGCGGCTAACACATTTTGAGACCATTTTGACGGCACGTGCACATATTTGTGCCACATTGGTTCAGGATCAAATTGCATTTACACCTCAAAAAGTTGAGTACTGAGTTGGGAGCTGGTGACAAGTCCGTTCGGACTGGCTCATAAGATCCACTGTCATTCACACGTTCCCATTCGGTTGGATCCAATGACGAGACCACCTACAACTTCAATCGGACCTCCAAGCTTTAGAGGAATGGGCGCTGACATGGGGTATGAAGTTTAATGCGAAAACGTGTTACATCATGAGTATCAACAACAAATCCAGTCACTATTATCAACTAGATAACAACATTCTCCAGCAAGTTGAAAAAAATCCATACCTGGGCGTCACATTTACAGAGAACCTAAAATTTAGCACCCATATCACGAAGATCTCAAACAAAGCCTGCTTTACCCTTGGGTTCTTGAAGAGAAACCTCAAATAGTGTCCACCGACCTGCAGGAAAACAGCCTACCCATCGCTAGTGCGATCCGTCCTAGAATACAGCTCCGTTGTCTGGGACTTATACCTCCAAAAGGACATCGACAAACTGGAACAAGTCCAGCGCCGTGCCGCACGCTTCATCTCTGGAGACTACAAATCCCGAGAACAGGGCTGTGTCACGAAGATGTTAACGACTCTCCAAATTCCACCACTTCAAGACAGAAGAAAGATGGCACGACTGACATTTTTCTACAAGGTGGCTGAGGGATTGGTGCCGGCAATGCCTATTGATTCCTATCTGACTCCTATTCGTGGTAAACGGTTAATCAGACCCAAAACATTTGAAAATTATGTTAGTGGAAATATTATTGATAGACAAGCCAGTAACCATCACAAGTGCTTTAAACCCATAAACTGTAAAAGCGACCAGTATAAACATTCTTTTTTCCCCAAACAACTATTGAGTGGAACAAACTAGACAGTGAAATTGTGCGCGCAGAGTCAGTTCGGAGCTTCATTACAGCTCTCCATCAGTGTGAATAATCACACATCTCTCTCCCGCTGCAATTATACCGAAAGGTCCTGCAGTGTATACATTCAGATTCAGATTCAGAATGCAGATTCGTCCAATTTTGCCCATACGACTACGTGCAAATGTAGTCGTAGTGCGTGGAAGTGTGCCGCTCCATCAGTTAAGGCGTATGCTCGACGTCAATCCGGTTCTTTTCAAACATCATCGTTCTAAATTTTGTGAACCACAAGCGAGCTAGTCCGCCGTCTCCGGTATGACCGTAAATGTGTCCAAAGAGGGCACTACCACCTTTACCAACAGAATCCGGTGAACTGTTCAATTGAGATATTATCCTAGCCCAACCCTGGATCGCCCATGCCTGGTCAGGGAGCGACACAACCTCGCCGTGTTATGGGTGGAATGGAATTCAATAATAAAATATTTGAGCGACAAAGGCGTGCACGATTGGGCTAAGATAATATCTAAATTGAACAGTTCGCCGGATTCTGATGGTAAAGCTGGTAGTGCCCCCTTTGGACATATTTACGGTTATACCGGAGACGACGGACTAGCTCGCTTTCGGTTCACAAAATTTAGAACGATGATGGCTGAAAAGAACCGGATTGACGTCGAGCATGTGCCTCAACTAATAGAGCGGCACACTTCCACGCAGTAAGAATACATTAGCAAGTAATCGTATGGGCAAAGTTTGACGAATCTGCATTGGATCCAACCGAATGGGAATGGGTGAATGACAGTGGATCTTAGGCATTGGATCCAACCGAATGGGAATGGGTGAATGACAGTGGATCTTAGGCCCTGTATCCATAGGCTGTTCCCTTGTGACTTGTTCCCCTGTGACCTTGTGACTTACCACACGGACAATGAACCTTTGCTTTTTAATGTGCCTGTTCCCATAGTTTGTACCCAGGAACATGTGGTCTCGCGCACGGAACATGTGGTCTGGTGGCCGGGAACACAGAGAATGAACTTGTCCATTCTTTTGCAGCTGCACAAGAGGAAACACGATATTACGAGTACGATATTGTATGGAGATACATCTACACTGTTAAAATTCGTTGTCATCAATATCCTCACTGACAGAAGCTGATTTGATTGAGGAGGTGAGAAGTCACCCGCTGCTGTGGAACCTTAGAAAAAGGGATTACCATGACACCAGCGAGGAAAATAATTGAAATAGCGGCATCCTTCTGATTTTTCAGTACTTGATTTCATCGTCGAGCTATCAATAAAACAACTGTTCCCATAATGATAGTTGTGTCTTGTGTTAATTTGCTTTCTCATTAACGATCGTATGTAGACATTTCTTTTACCTATTTTTCCATCGTACATTGCACACGCCACAAGGCACAAGGGAACATTCTATGGATACGGGCGGGTATAGGGTCAGGTAACAAGGTCACAACGCCACAAGGGAACATGCCACAAGGGAACAGCCTTTGGATACAGGACCTTATGGGCCAGTCAGAACGGACTTGAGACCAGCTCCCGACTCGGTACTCAACTTTTTGAGGTGTATATGCAAGTCGATCCGGAACCAATGCGGCACAAATATGTGCACGTGCCGTTAAAATGTTGTATGTGGCGGTTGCCGCTGAGAGAACTGCAAAATGGGGAAGCAGTTGATTTGGATGACGATGGGGACTAATCAGTGAGTCACGAATATTATTTTCCCGGATTTAATACCGTGTTAAATGAGTTTTTACTATGTTATTCTTATAACACATGACACAATTATATGGAATACAAGTTACTTAAAGAGTTTATTTCAGCGACGTTTCGACGAGGGTTCTCTTAGTAGTTAGTCCACTACACCCACCCTTATGGCTTCCCAACCCTTTGATGGTTTCCAAATGATTATCTCTCATTGTATATAAATGTTTGTCTTTGTTCCATATTTTGTATATATATCTTTATTGTACTATGGTTGTCATTCTTTGCTTGATAAAGACGAGAGAACCCTCGTCGAAACGTCGCTGAAATAAACTCTTTAAGTAAATTGTATTCCATATAATTGTGTCATGTGTTATTCTTATCCAGTTACTAAATGCCACTTAAACAACTTATGTTATTCTTACTCAGATGATATATAAACCTGTGGATAGACATATTACAAGATATATTTAACTTCAAATTGGTAACTTATGAGATAGCTGCATTTTGGCCGCCATCTTGGATTTCAATGACGACGTCATATGATTTCTGATTTTATTATCACCAAATATTATTCTCTGATCGTTTTGTGAATCATGTGCGAGATTTTACCATGATAATTCGTCAGAAAATGTAAAAAATCTATTCATACCGAAATTATCCCTCGTTTTATGTGATCAACGGGGGCCAAAATTTCAACCGGCCACAATTTTTTTTCCAAAAGACCGATTGTCGGGGGGAATACTACACCCCATACTGGTTCAGAAAATGTAACAAACATTCATTCCGCATTTAATTCCCAAGAACGGGGGATCCACTTGTTCCACTATTAGGCTATTAGCTCAGTTCATAACGTCTCTTGTTTAGTTTTTCAAACTGGTCTATGATGTGATCACCAGAAACATCTTGCAGCTTCTTCCGTTCAATACTAATAGCCTAACTCCTAAATTGTGCAGGCGCCACTGTCCCAAAAGTACACAGCGGTTTACTTTTTTCGTAATAAGTAAAATGATACCCAAAATATTTAATTACAGAAACGCATTATCTAACATCAATGCAAAGGAATTATATGATAACCCTCTACCCTGTTCTTGCTCTACGTCGTTCTTCATTTACCAACCAGCTGGAAATGTAGTCACTGGTGATTTGAATATAGTCCAGCATAATAAGTTACGTGAAATTTTATCCAAAGGGCCCAAATACCGGGAACCACAACCATTTTCATGGGATCAAAATTTCAAACTTATTATGGATGCCGAAGAGGACTACGCTAGATCATGGGCCAAGAGGGAAGATGTTATATCTGATACTCTCTCAGATTGGACTACGTCTATTAGTCGTTTACTTAAACGCAGAATTTATATGCAACGTTTGTTAGTTGATACTAGGCCTAAATCTATTTTCAATGATGCTAGCTAGCATTGTTGAAAATCTTAACGCCTTACATGACAAGTATGTCATTGTACCAGCTGACAAAGCGTCCAATAATCTAGTGTTTATATGTAAACGGTACTATTATGACTGCCTGTTCAAAGAACTTAATTTCGGGAAACCTATTGGCAGTGCTACGTATAAACGCTCGACTTTAAGTAAGGATGAAATTTTATCCAATCACAGATCTGTACTCACTTCATTTGGTACGCCATGTGGTGATACCTATACAGTGCCGGATTAAGGCTCTGAAGGCCCTAAGGCACATTTTGATAGGTGGCCTGAAATACAGATATCTTGGGCTCATTCACAAAAGGAATTATTAAGTTAAATTTAGCAACAGAAAATTTATTACAAACAAATTCAGAACATTGACAGTACTGTCAACACCGGATTAACCATGGTGGGGCCCAAGGGCCTGGACCGTGAGCGCCGAAGGCGCGAAGCTCCACAAATTGGAGGCCGGAAACGTGATTTCCTGGAATTTCAGGCATTTGTATGGAGCCATTTAGAAGAACCTCCCCCCAAAAAATAAAATTCTGCCACAAAATTAGCCCATTCTGACGTTATTTCAGTGGACCAATCCATGCGAGTGCTATGAAATGATGGCATCTCTAGAGGGGGGGGGGGGCTTGGATGCAACTGAGATTTTTGTGGGGGCCCTGGGGCCTGTGCATCATGGTGCCCCATGGTTAATCCGGTCATGGGTACTGTATTTACTATGAGTAACCTAGCTAGATTACGACTTTGGGTGCTTTTGTGACTGCAAATTCGTCAGTTAGTTTTTTTTAAAGTCAATTGTATTAAATAAATCACTTTCAATGCAGGGAAGTGCCAGTAGGGGCCTATACCAAGACGTTTTTGACCCATCGTTGATCGTTTAACATCTTGAATTCTTTTTAGTTGCGAAAAAAAGCGTTCCCCTGCGTAGTTCGTAGCCATTAAAGATAAATAAATTCGGAGTGATAGTTCCGTGTTTGGATATACATGATGGTCTCCAGTAGTGTGCAGCATTTTAAACAAGACCTGAGCACTTCCAATTGGTGCTATTTCATTGGGCCTCAGCCATTTATACCAGCATAAAAATTGACGTAATTCTGCTGGTAAATGTAAACAAACCTCACGCGTGTAAAGGGATGAAACATCATGTCAACCCTTTATCAAAGTATGGAAAGCCTTCAAGGACAAACACGTAGATGAGGAAGGATGCAATTTATTTACATAAAAATAAAGGCAAGCATTTTGTCACCACCTGATAATATCTTTGTTGAATTTGGAGGGGAAATTTATCAGCAAGTGGTAGGTATCCCCATGGGTACCAATTGTGCACCTTTGCTTGCTGATTTGTTTCTCTATTCCTACGAAGCCGAGTACATGCAGGCACTCGTAAAATCCAATAAGCGTTCAGTTAGACATTTTAATTTCACTTATCGATATATCGATGATGTTCTATCACTGAATAATCCAAAATTCAGTGATTTTATAGAATTCATATATCGATAAGTGATAAGCTCGAAATTAAAAATACTACTGGCAGTGACAATTGCGCTTCCTACTTGGATCTGCGTCTCGATTTTGACAATTGCCATAAACTAAGTGTTAAATTGTACGACTTTGATGACTTTGACTTTCCGATTGTTAACTTTCCATTTATTAGTAGTAACATTCCCATATCACCAGCTTATGGAGTGTTTGTGTCTCAACTAATTCGTTACGCGAGAGCTTGTTCATTCTATTCTGATTTTTTGAGTAGATCGAGGCATTTGTCATCTAAGCTTCAACTACAGGGATACTTGCGAACTACACTTATTAAAGCCTTTAAAAAGTTTTATGGTCGTCATATTGACTTGATCGGTAAATATAACCTGTCTCTCTCGACTATTATTCTAGACATATTTAATTGACGGGTATACTATCTCCCTGATTATATATGTGTACTACATCGTTAACACTGTTCATCACGTGCATTTTGCATACCGATAGTTCATTGGTCTATCACGCTATTTTACCGAGATTTCGCCTAATAGATTGGATGCAGCTATGGCGGGTGTGGCGCGCCAGGCAGGGTAAGCTTACTCTCCCTAGGACACCTGTTACCACTGTTCGTCGTGTATATTGTACACGGTGAACAGTCCATATGCTGATTACACTATTTTGCGATTTTACCCATTTTTGCCTATACCGTTTTTAGGACTTCGAATTTTGTCTAATGGTTTGGATTGTTCGTACTTGGTTTTATTTTATGCTACGTACCTGATCAGAGATAATAATTGTGTAGCAATAGTATTTTCAGTAAACCGATAGTGAAAAACTCTCAATCAGTCGGGAGGTTGAAATATTTCTAGCCGGATGTTGATAGTGTGGTTGACAAAGTATACACTGAATGTGGGAGTGGCCTGTCTCTGTTTTCATACGTCGTACAGTCGACATACTTGTTCTATCAAACTAAATCAAGTATGGCGGTTATTTTTTTTTATTTAATTATTTCTGAAGTTTTGTAATCGGAGTTCAGCTTTAAACTGTGCATGTGCAGGCAATTGAGGAAATCTACGGTGGGCCAGAAAGAACAATCCAGAAAAGCTTCGCACTGGAAAGCTTCTCTTCCGTACTCGGGACATTCAAAATAATGATAGGGAAAAGTAGTGAAATTATTGCAAATTATTGTTTTTGTCTGCTCAAAATAGATCCGGGCCACCCCCTATAGTGACGCCACTGCATCAAATCAAACGGCTTTGCTGACTAAAATAACTAGACGCTAGAAATTTGCACTCGGTTGAGACTGTATGGCTTATTTGGTTGGCCGAACATAACTGATTTGAAATTGGGGTAAAAACGGGAACCATTGAATTTAAATCAGTTTATATACATTTATATTACACTGTTATTATTCGTTGCGACCCACTTTTGTCGATTTTTCGGTCCCAAATTTTAGCGATTTAGCTCCTTTAAAGCCCCAATACCACTCTTGTTGTAAATGCTTTATATGCCCCAATCATTATTCTGGTCAACAAATTGAACTATTTTACAATATTCCAATTAATTGATGATACAAATTTCATCTTAACACATTCAATTAAAAAAACTGGAAAATTCAACTACCGTACATGGTTTGAAAGGCTTTACGTAAACACTTTCAAATGCAACTTGGATTTAAACATATTTTTCAACCCTCTGGACAAGTAAAATAGGATGTATGGATAATTTACACAACAGGTAGGACACTTAAACATCTTGTAGTTAGAATAAGGCTATTTTTTTCTGGACCTGTCAAGCCAGCAAGAGTGGTATTGTCCCTTTAATGTTGACGTTTTGATGCAATAGATATCTTATCTTTTAACCTCTTGGGACATTAAAATCTTAATGGTCAGTAAAACATTATTATAATAATTTAGCCTGGACCTAAAACGGTGACTCTTCTATACTAAGTATTACTATAGTGACATGTCACGCGGCGTTGTGTGTGACAAAAGGCGTCCAAGTATATAAATAGACTTGCATTTGGTTATCATCCAATGATATTACACCTGCGGATAAAAATAGGTCACCGTTATCACGTGCTATTTACATTCACACGTCATAGCATCACAGAACTGTACTAGACAGCACGTTGCCATAAAGAATGTGAGGGAGAAGAAATGACAGATGCCTGTATATTATGAGATATCTATACATGTATGTATGTATGTATTCATTTTGGCTTATGTCCGGATTCATTTTAAATTTATTATAAACATTATCTTAATTATTGTAGCTACATCATTGGCCTGCTTTGTTGTAAATTATATAAAAAGGAGATATTATCGCAGCATTGCATTGATTGCGCTCTGACGTGACTGAGTGTTATTATTATTATATAATATTTAATCTGACTCTGAGGTTCACATAATAAGCCGGGTCTCAGTATCGGAGATTTCGATTTACTCCAAACCTAATTCTTACAAATACGCCTGGTCCCTGGATGTAAACAATCACAGCACACCTACAATGAACATCATTCTCCTCCAGTGGTTCGTGTTAGAGTTAATCCCACTGTGACTACTCACTGCTGTAAAGAAAGCAAATTCTTGTTCCAAATCCAATTAACAGCCAATAGCTAACTGTGCAAAAGAGCTCCACACTGGACCAAATATGTTTACATAACGTTATATGTCATGACTCATTATTTTATTATGCCCAATTAACTAGCTAATTGTGTGAGGCCAAAGGCGTACGAGGCCAAAGGCGTACGAGGCCAGAATTGTTTGGGGGGGGGGGGGGCCCGCATATTTTCCCGAAAAATATATTTCTTTAGAGGCTGCGGGAGGCAAAGCCGTCCACCCACAAGTGCTGGAGGTGCGAAGCTTTCGACAGGAGGTCTGGGGTGCCTCCCCCAGAAAATTTTGAAAACCAGACGGACGTAGATGCAATCAGGCAAGTATTTGTTGGAGTGGGTAGTAATTTATGTTGGTTGCAGCATAAAAACTGGTAAAATGTCATCTTTAAAATACAAGCTCTATTACTACGAAAACAAGAACAAGTCGAATGATTTACTTTTGCCACATTTTTCATTTTATGTGACTTAACATTTTTTATCCAGATTTCAGATACGTATAAAAGACTTGTTATATATTTTATATGAATGACCATTTTAAAAGAGTTCACATAACAGTCTATATATTCTGTATTATGATTTACTTTTGCTTTGTATTTCATTGTATAACAGTTCACATTTTTTATCCATATCTAATTCTAAGATAGATAGATCTAGAATCATGATAGAACACCTTTTCAACTTGTAAAATTTGTAACATTTAATATATAAATGACCATTTTAGTTCAAGTTTATTTACATCTAGTGCACTATATTATACCAAAAGAAGAACAAGTCAAATGATTTTTACTTATTTAACATTTGATGCGCGATGATCTAGCATTAACAGTTTCTTGCAGAAAAATGTGTTTCTATTACTTTTCCAAGCGAAAATGTCAATTCTTTTATCGATATCTTGCATCACAAAATTAGTATACTCATGCTCAATGTTTATGATGGCGAGGTAATGAAGCAATGTTTGTCCCATGGTGTTGCATATTATTAAAAATGTTCAAAACCCGAAAGACGGCGCTACGCTTCCAGACAAACTGAACATTCATTCCCTACAAGGCCATACCCCTACCCCGATCCCATTTTCAAACACTCCTTGGCTATTGATAGCCTCACAATTCTGAGCTCTTTTAAGAATTCCCAACAAGACCATAGCCTTCCCCAACAAGGCCATACCCCTACCATACCCCATTTTCAAAAACTCCTTGGCCTGAGCTCTTTTTAGATTTCTATTTTTTTTCAAGAAAATATTTTGGGGGAGGGGCGGTCACCCGCCTCGTAAGCCTATGTGTAAGGTTATCATCACAGATATAATTTAAACAATACTGTTTTGAGACAAACAACACTTTCATCGTTTTTAATACCGTACCTTAAATCACTGTCCAAAGTTTTAGGAAAGACCCAGATTAAACGAAGGGCTAACATATTGCTGACTTAGGATAATCCAGCAATGGTCAGAGAGGGATTTCTCGGGCCATTGCTTCAGGAATATGAATGAACATGTCATGATGATGAAACAAATTTGTTTCAATAGTAGGCCTATATAATTTGTAGGTTTTTTTTATGATGTGTCTCCGAAAAGACCAGTGATTTTTGATGGAGTCGACTGTATGAAGACATACAAGTATAAAATATAGTAAAATAAATAGTATTGTTTGTTATTTAGTTGCAGTAAAAAAATGGATTCTGCTGAAGAAAGTGACACTGAGTCACAACTTGAAAAGTTTTCCTTTGGATCAGGTGATAGTGGGTTTTGTACTGAAGAACCGGTTGTTTCTTTGTCTAGTGGTATGTAATTAATTACACTAACTAAATATTTATTAAAGATACATTATGTAAGAGCTAAATCTTCCTATTGCAGGTCTTTATTTTGACTTCAACATTGTTATAAAGTATTAAGACATTATGATTTATTAACTTAAAAAAACAATAATCAACTCTCTAAATCATCGCCATGGCAGAGATTTAAATGAATTAGAATGCCAGCATGATTTTAAAATTTAACAATATAATTGATAATCCAGTTTAGACTTGTTTGTCCAGTTCTATAATATTGCTACAATCTACGCTACAAAAATGAATTTGAAGGACATCTTCAAATATTCATTTTTCATTATCTATATATGAACTATTATAAATAGCAAGAACAGTCAGCTCTTTATCTAAATCTTACATGAAGCCTGTCATTTAGTCGACTGGCGTGGTTTCGAATCTCCGGTTGTACGTGACAAGGAGTAGGGTCGCCTGGCCAACCTCATGGGTTTTCTCTGGGTCCTCTGGTTTCCTCCCACTGCTAAAGAACCCTACGCGCAAGCAAATTATTGAAATAAAATTAAACCATATTATTATGTTAGTCCCGAAATGACCAAATTTGTGTTGTGTTGATGTTAAACCCCATTCCCTCTCTTCCCTAATTAAGACAAAGTTATGAAACTTGGTGTATAGTTTCATTACATCAATACATTGACTAAGTTCGACAATGAGCATTTTCTGCTCAGAGTAAGCAGAGCGATAAGCAATTTGATTGATCAAGATTTTGGAACACAATAACTCTCCTTCTAATAGAAGTAGAATGTTCAAACTTGGTGTTGTTAGGTCTAAGTCATAATGGAGTTAAAAGATGAGCATTTTCTGCTTAGGGTAAGCAGAGATAAGCAATCGGTTTGTTTGACTCTTTGGGGCACAATAACTTTAGTTAAAATGAAGTGAGAGCGATGAAACTCTTTTAATATTGATTCATTATATCATTATCTTGACTAAGTTCAATGGTGAACATTTTCTGCTTAGGCTAAAGCGCAACAAGCAATTTGATTGGTCAAGACATTCGAACATAACCACTCTTCTTTTAGACTTTTAGTTGAGGTAGAATGTTTAAACTTGATGTAGATGTGCATTAGGTGAATGTCTTGACAGAGTCAATAATTAACATTTTGACCTAAAGCTAAGCAGAACCGAGCAATTTCATTGGAAGATAACCTTGATTCTATCAGACAGAGAGTGATGAAACTTAGTGTATGGTTTGATTGCTCGATACTTTTGAAAAAAATAAATGTGCGATTGATTAATATGTGTTGCCTATTTATCGTTGGATTACAGCGTGGGACATCAGCCTCACTGTTTGCTTGTATTATATGTGTAGTAACTACCTTATCCTGAGATTTTTAAGGTCATATTGATTTTATAATGGCATTTGCTGTAAATGGATAATGGTGTTTATTTTCTACTTAACAACTCAATTTCATTATTTTGCAGACTCTGAAAAGAAGAATAGAAGAAGTGAAAATAAATCCCCCAGCACATGTAATCAAACCACACCATTATCTCATCATGTAAGTTATTTTTTTTTCCAAATTAATACCTATACATGTATATTGTATTAAGGGTTTTCATGAAACAGACAGACATGTCACATATACGTCTACAATTTTTAAACATGGTTTATTACTCCTTGAACATTTGTAATTGCAAATATTAAACAATACATCCTACTTAATCTGAAAGTTTGCAGTTCCTATATAATAGTTTCAGTTCAAACGACATGAAGTCAAATGAAATGGGATTTTGTCATTCTGCTCTACCAATTCAAATGACATGAAGCGAAATGAAATGGTGTTTAGCCATTCTTTTCTGTCAATTCAAATGAAGCCTTTCAAAGCTATTTCAGCAATTTATTTCATCATAGTGACTTTGGCAATGATTGAATCAAATAATGTTTAATTTGTAGATTTTGTTCTTAGTTGTAATCTTTTCTCTTACAGTTGACATCTGCATCAGAATCATCAACTCCAGTATTAAACACCATTATCTCTAGTCCAGCGTACATAGATTATTCAAATTCATTACAATCAATACCAAAAACTAAGTCTTACGATTTACCAATAACTAATGTGTCATCTTATATGAGTCTCAAAAGGAAAGTCAGTATTGAAAGTGTGTCGAGTAGCGATCAGAATTCTAACATAAAAATCACAAAACCAGACTCCAGTGAATCTCAAAATGTCAAGCAAAAGCGCTTCAATCGAACGGCAAAAGCGTTGAGGGACTCCGGACTTCTTCCTATAGCTATTAAAACTGGTAATCTATTGAAAAAGAATATGTTTTTACAAAAAGAAATTCAAAATTTCAAAAAAGAGACAGCATTGTTTTTACAGTCTGTTCAAGCAGAAGGAAGAGACAATACAGATGAAGAAAGAAAACAATAGACTTTGGTTAATGGGTCTCTTTATAAACTTGCCGGTGTTGGTTTTCTAACAGACATTGTAATCTTTGGTATTCTGAAACGGCTTTCATAATCATAATAACTTGTTTGATATTTCGAAAAGGAATAGGACGTTCAGCAAGGACAAAGAAGTCTAATTACTCTTTGAGTAATGAGCAAAAAAATTACAACAACTAAGTGTCTATTAAGTTCTATGCAATTTTTTTATTCACAAAGCAATAACATTTTATACAAAGACAAAAAATAGGTATTGCAATACTAACATTAATACAGATTTTAACTATTTTAAAACATAATTGCCAAAAAATAACAACCCAAAAATTAAGGCAAGTAATAAGATGAAGAAATGTTTTAAAAATCTTCACATGTGTTAAAAATCTTCACATATGGACAAGAGAATCCAGGGATTAATAGTTCTGTAAGACACGATATTTCTATAAGAAAAATGACCAATTTGATTGAATATCAACAATTTATCTGATGAAATAGTAACATAATTGTTGTATGTAAAATGCTACACTTAGTGTGACTGTTTGATTTGTTAGATTATATAACAAAATCTTGCATGACATATAATGTATCCTAAGTGACATTTTATACAAATGAGATTTTAGCAAACAAAACTTGTTCCTTTCTTATTTACTTTTATTTTTATATATAGATATATAAAAAAATCTATTATAACAACATGGATACTTTTCTTCGACCCACAATTATGTATGCTGAACTTTAATTAAAATATAAACAAACCAATTTTGGGGCAATTTTAATTCAATTTGAAATACCGGTAATTGGTGTATAGTCTTATTATATCAAAAACTAATTACACATCAAAGATTTAAGATGTTCTTTTCTAAACAATTAGTAGTAAGTCAATAAAGATGTAGTTTTTATCATGTTCTTTTCTGTACAACAAGTTCATCAAAGCCTGTTTCTGCATCATCTTCCCTTATAAATAAAGCTTCTTCACATTCCCCAATCATTACTTCTGCTGTAGTAAAAACAATTAAATTACCAATAACATGGCCGCCAATAACGTTTCCTTCAGTATCACTGAGCGATATATGTAAATGGCCACCCTCTCCACCTGACAGTGTTCCAACCAGGGATACTATCTCAAATGGTCCTTTTAAATCTTTTATCTGAAATTAAAGATATACTGGTACTTGCCTACAAATTTCGATTACCCGGTAATATAAGTTTGGGGCTTTTTTTATCAGTAATAAGTTTGATATTTTTCATGCAAGTTAAAGGGCCAATCTTGATTAAATTTTGAAGAATAAAACTTGATTTTGTGTTATAAGCCCTTAAAATCCTCTACTTAGGGGCCAAACAACTAATTCTATATACGTAATATGTTTTCAAACAACTTAAACCCGTCAGTCTTCATCTGGAAATGGAAACCGTTATCCCAAGCTGCATTATACAGTGTCTGGATAAAAACAGACTTTTATTGTGTAGGTAAAATTTACCTTTCGTTATCAAGTACAGCACGTACTGGGTCATGCGCTGTATAGACGTCTAAGGGAACAGCAATAGATTGTCAGGTCAACCAACAAAAAGATAGGTTGCAAGGAAACAAAACATACGCCCACAGCAGCTAAATCGTCTGGGCATATTTTACTTTTTTCGGTACCGGGGTAATGAAACTTTTATAATACACTAAAATCTGATTAAAAGTAACAACTCATTATGTAATTATCAGAAAATCATTGGAATTTGTTTGGCTTTGATAAAGTTCTCCTCCGTTTAGTATGTAAGTATAGGATATTACCCTACACGAAGTTGCTATATTATATAACCCGCGGGCGCAGCCCAAGGGTGATATAAATATAGCAACTGAGGTATGATTGGTTAATATCTGACATATACAACGCCCACCCTTAAATTAAAATGGACTTTTCCATTAATATTCAACAATGATTGGATAACGGCTCGGTAGTTTCCGTCAAATAACGAAGATTACCGAGTTAGTCACGTGCAATTACGAGATGGTGTTTTTGTAAACACAGCGCCATTTTGAAGAATTGAATTTCATACAAAAACAAAATGGAAAGTTATACGAAGTCAGATGAATAATCAATCCCTTTTAGCCAACATACTGACGATGAAAGTGGTGTGAATGCAACTATCGATGAGGATCTATCCAAAGCCTAAAGAAAATTTGGATCAAAAGACATTCTTTCCCGATAATTCTGACAGTGAACTACGATTGAGGGCTTTTCATGTTTTATAGACAGAAGGATTTGGCCGACTGTTTTATTTAAGTGCATGGACTGTACCACAAAATAGTTTATAATGGAAATCTTGGGCGATAAATACTTTCAAGTCTAGGAGTGTGTGGACGGAAAGAAGATTCTGAAAGATATGGATAACCGATTTAAATATGCTGATAAGTACGTCGTCTATTTCTGTCTTGAATGTTTCAAACTGTTCCATAATAATTTTTAATTGTCAAAATAATAAAAATTTATTTCTGTGTTTGTTGTATTATTTTGATCATCAGCGGTTGATATGAGTCGAATACATCGACCTGACATGACGTCATTAGCGGTTGATATGAAATATCAACCTGTCGTGACGTCATCAGCGGTTGATATGAAGAATATATCAACCTATTATGACGTCATGACAGGTTGTTATGAGATATAACTGCTATTCACATCAAAGAAAAAAACTACCACCAGTTGTATATGAAACATTTAATATTCTGGATTTAGCTTTATAAGTTATCAAAATTCATTGAAACTCAATATACTTGTTCGTCTCATGACCTTCAGCACTGTATATAAATTTAAATCAATCGGATATTAACTTTAGCCTCTAGAGCGTCCACAACATTTTTTGATGTGATCAAGGGCCATAACTCTGACATTAATTATCGGAAATTGCTGAAAATCAAAAGGCTTCTTGCTTGTGGGTGCCGGCGGGGCGGGGGCGACGACAATATACGATCAGTCGATCACATTTCAATGTGGCCGTATAAATATTGACCCTAAATCTTGAAAGGGTTATGTATAAGCAGTGTTGACGTTCATGTCCAAACAACTGAATATTTTGAGCTGAAATTTTGAGTCATGGTAAATAGGCCTACACCAATCCTCTATATTTTGGCACTTAAATTTCATACGTCCACAGACATATTTCCAAGACTGTTAAAATAGGGATGGTCCCTTTCAATCATTTATATCTACAGAATCACTTGTGCATTTACATAGACTACAGAACCAATGTGCAGTATATAACTGCAAGGTTGATCGACTTATACTTATATAGCAAACACTGTCAGTTGTGTATGACTCACTTCCTGTCCACTTGCCATTCTCAGTTGAGCCTGTGTAACACTTCCAACACAGGTTATAATAAATGCAGCTTTTAAGCCATTCTCTTTAATAAAGTCTAACAAACACTGTCTTATCTCTTGTCCAGGATGCAATCTTATTGGATAGCACTGCATTGTGGATTTGACTGCCTGTAATAGAGAGAAGAAAAAAAGACCTAATAAGGATTAAGCTAGGCCTACCCCCTCTCATTTCACTTCTAAACGAAAATTGCTGTTATATCAGATTGTGCTGTGCACTGGATATGATAATAATAATAATTGTGCGAGCATCTATAGACTATCATATTGTTTACTGTGTGCTGTGTTCATCTGCCATGGCTGACACCCAACTGTCATAACATACCATGATTTGTGCATGAATCCCCGGTTGTACGTGGCAAGGAGTAGGTTCGCCTATCAAACCTTGTGAGTTTTCTCCAGGTCCTCTGTTTTCCTCCCATTGGTAAAAGACCCCTACGCGCAAGCAAATTATTGAAATTAAAATAAAAACAAACCATGTGTTAGTCCTAAAATGACCTAGTTTGTGTCAAGTGGACGATTAACCCCATTTCTCTCTCTCTCTCTTTATTCAAATCTTAGTGTTTATTTTAACAACTCACATTTGAGATATCAGAACATTTGTTTGTTAAAACCTTGAGATAATATTGCTACTATATAATGCTGGTTAGAATTAGTTTTTTCATATTTTGTTCAAGTGACAATGATTTTATCACAGTTAAAAGCATTTCTTTAAAGAATTTGACATCAATTACTAATTTCAATTGGCTAATTCAAATTTAATAAAGGCATGATGTCCCTTGTCCTATTACAGAAATATAGAGATGACACTCCGTTACTTGCATCAAGACACAAGAAATCGTATCACTCTGCTTAACCTGAGCAGAAAATACTCATTATCAAACTTAGTTTTAAGTTATGATGTAAGGAAAAGATACATCTGCTCAGCCTATGCTGAAAAGTTTTGATCTTGGCCAGGGAGTGCACCTACCAAAGAATGAACCTCTACACCTAGTTTCAAAAGTCTACCTCAGTTATTAAAAGCAGATTGCGAGCTATTGTGTCACAAAAATTATGACAAACTCATTTTAAAATATAATCCTGTTTTTATCGGATAGTGGGGTACAAACATTATGGTTGTACCAGTAATGATGCTAAATCATCAGAGACTGTCCTAGTCCTCCAGAAAGGACAAAAAGTGGGATTACATTTTATACAGGGATTCAATTATAGCCTAAGCAAATCAAACGGGTGGCAAAGCATCACATAGGCCTATAATAATGTACCAATATGAATGTTACATAGGCTTACTGTGTCAATTTCTAGGTCCAAACAGGCCAGGATTTTTTCGAGGTGGGGGGGGGGCATACATTGTAACATGGTAATCATTAGAGTGCCGCATACATTGAAGTGGTTTAAGGTGTAATTTAATCCCCAGAGCCTTGAGGCATTGCCTTGGCATAGACAATGCGAAAATCATGTTTATATCATCAATTAAAAAGCAGATACACAAGTCTCGCTGGGGCTGAGGGGGGGGGGGGGTGGTCCCCCTGCCCCCCTGGATCCGCGCCTGCTAAAATATTAGAGATTTAGTTTCTCCTAAGTTGGAGCAAAAAGCTGACAACTCACATGTGACATAGAGAAGTCTTGAATAATCTTTAAATAAGTTTAAAGAAAAATTGGAAATAAACAATTACCTTTGAAGCCATTTATAGTTACCGTATGTAAAATGGGAGTTGCCAATTTCTAAGTAGGCTACATCAGGTATCGGGTTAGTAACTTAAGGTGATAATCTGATAAGCTGACTGAATTAACCTAGACTAGTAGAATAGGATACTCATCCAAAGACAACTCATCCCAAGACCACTCATCCAAAGGTAGATAACCACTTGGCCGAAGTTTAGAACACCACGCTGAGGGCACTCATCCCAACAAATGAAGCGATACCGGTAGTTGTATTTGTTTTTTTTAAAAATAGGCCCTAAAATTGTTTTAATAAATTGATTATGTAGGCGTAGGCCTAGCCTAATATTAAAATTGTCGTTTTAATAAAGCTATTATGTGTTTGTTTTAATTAATTCTTTTATAAATTGTTGATTGATGTAATAGATTTTAATCGAAAAAAAATGTTATAAATATAATGACGAATAATTCAATAATTTCAATAAAAACACTAAATTGAGCAGGCCTGTTTTAGTGTTTTAAAAAAAAAATAAAATAAATTATTGGTAGACTGGTAGGCCTACTACTACGATCAGTGGTCTTCTGTCTCGTACGACGTACGGTAATGTGTGTATTAAAAAAAACACACAACAAAAACCAGGACACACAGTGGTCTTCTTAACTTGTTCTGAGTGGTCTCATTCGACCCACAGTGGTCTTCTTGACCTGGAATGAGTGGTCTTTTCTGGGCCGAGTCGTCTTCTTAAGATGAGTTGTCTTTTGGGTGGTCAACAAAACAAAAGGAAATAATTACCGGTAACGCAATAGAATGGGCTTATGTGGTAATATTTCCCTGATTTCACAATTGTTCGTCCAGGCAACATATTAAGATATTTTTGCTATAGAGATTATTTTTTAAAAAATGTTATGGTCGAAGAAATGACACAATAGTGCCGTTCTATTTGGTGAGGAAATTACCTGTCTAAGCCCAAAAACTATATTAAATTATCTCCCTTCTCCCGCTCGTGCAACTGGATTTCGGGAGCATCTAGTTTGATATTTTAATTTGAGCAATAATATTCCTTTTGAAGTCCGACGACAACATAATACCTTTATGTAAATAGGCATAATCAGGAGATTTACGATAACCAGATATGTGTGAATTTTTAGTAGAGTAGTAGTATAAGCAGCACATATTATTTTTAGTTGAGAGTAATATTTTCAATAATTACCCATATGTAAACTTCAAAACTCAACAAACATCAACAATGTCGGGCGAAACGAGCGCGGGTCAAAGCAATTTGGATTCTTCTCAAGATACAGAAAGTATTTCTATGGTGGAAATACTTGAAGAAGAGAATAGGCTCAAAGCAGACGCTGCTGCTGTCTTAGGAGCCAGCGATGACAAGAATTGTACTTACAGTAAGGTAAAAAGAACTGGAGTCTAAAAATAAAAAAAATGCTATTAAAGGAGCTAAATCGCTAACATTTCGGACCTAGAAATTGACCTTAATGGGTCGCAACGCATATAATAATATAATCTGATTGTATATAAACTGATTTACATTAAATTGTTTCCGTTTTGACTATAATTTCAAATCAGTTATGTCCAGCGAAATACGGCAGGAGTCTTAACCAAAGAGGAAATTATAGTGTCTGGTTATTCCAATCTACTGCGCATGCCCACCAGATAAGATATGGCCTCATAGTTTAACAGGAGTTGTTGAATATGTCTAGCCTCGTTCTTTCTTGTCACTTGATACAAGTGACGCTGAAACGCTCTGTGGTACACGATTCGTGTACCAATGGTAAACTGTTTATCTTGTTTTAAATATTGGATATCAGAGGCCTACCGTTTCCAGGTAAGATCGCAACATCAATGATGATTTAAATTGACCAATAATTCGTGTTTTCCATGTCGAAGATTTTCGAGGATTTTGAGTTACGGACTTAGGTCCTTTAATTTCAATTCGTTCATTTCTTCAATTTTCATGATCAATTTCAAAAACATATGCAATGATTTATGTTCATTGCGCGACATTAGGCAATAGGCTAGTAAAAGAATAACCCATACACAGGGCTCACAGTCACACTAGTCCAGCTCTGGACGACAGACTTCGTATGCACTCGTCTTTACGTCCAGATTTCGTCCCATTCAAACAATGTCGAAAATTATTCAATGGCCAGTAAATTTTACTGGGGAACTTTTTACCCCTAAACGATCCCGTGTCAGTCCCTGTGAATACCTGCAAGATGTAAATGAACATCTTAGTGACCAAAAAATACCTCGTTTACCTCGCTAGAGCCAGTATGAGCCACACAGCAGTAGGGAGGTCAAGATAAATTTTGACTTTAATTTTTATAAAGACAATTGCGTTAGTCATTTTGTTCTCATTTACTGGAACATTTCAGCGAAAAAAATATTGAAATCCGTTAAGTAGTTTTCGATTCACAGCAAAAATAGTCGGTTATTTTTTCAACATTTTGGGAATAATGTCCATACACAGTCAATAGTAAAGTAAAGGGAGAATTACCACGGTAACAATACCCCATCAATGCAATATTTTTAATCAACCTTTAATGCATTTTTATTCATAACTTTCTTATTATTAATATGATCACAATAAAATTAGGAAAATTTATCGCACAAGTATCCATGACAATTTAATGAATGTAAATTAATTAAAATATGCGCATATATAATGACCTAATTTGCATAAATTATGCATAATGGTCTTAATTTTTTCCATGTTTCTATAAAGATGGACATTTGTCATCATACAAGTGGAGAAATATGGTTTTGATGTCCTTTCCAAAGTATCAGGGTTAATTTTAAGTAAAACAATACCAAAAATGATATAAGCTTATATGCAAATTAGCTTACCTAATTTGCATATTCTATTTAATATGCAGCGAACGAATTCATGGATGGTCATTCAATTGAATTTGGACACTGGTTCTCGAAAATTAAGTTACATTATTCTGATATGATCATAGGGAAGAAAGGTTTATTATTTATTCATGGGCGTTGATTTATCATTTTTTGGAATCATTATTCTGATATGATCATAGGGAAGAAAGGTTTATTATTTATTCATGGGCGTTGATTTATCATTTTTTGGAATTTTATATCTGGAAAAATTCATTTTTTGTGAATTCCATGCGGAAAAATCGTGTTTTTTTCAAAAAATCGGAAAATTGGGTCCCAGAACACTAGAAAATTCTATTTTCTCAGCCCAGCTAGCCTCCTATGTATCACATAATATATGTATATCCAAAGCTTCTTTTCCTTTCTTTAATTTAAATAAATACAAGGAATGAACAAATTAAAACACTTAATAATAATTTAAAAAACAAACAAAACCGTCTGCATAGGCCTACCTATTTAAACAAAAAATACATAAATAACAAGGCTGCTTTGTTTTGGGTTTTTTTAACAAAAAGAGGACATTTATTGTTCTCAAACTGGAAACAAAAGTTTGATATATATGTAATTGTCCTGTTAAATTGGGAAAGTTCTATTTCAAGTTTGAGATAACAATAAATGCCCTCTTTTTAAAAAAGAAAAACAAAACAAACCAAACCAGCCTTGTTATTTATGTATTTTTTGTTTTAAAAAAATATTAAACTAGACAAGCAAGGTGTCTTGTTTGACAATATCGGTCACCAAGTCCCACAATAATAAATACTGAATATAACAGTAAAAATGTTTAACCCTCAATATGCATTTGGAATGTTTGTTTTAATCTGTTGTAATATTAAAAGGTGGGAAAAGCAATAAATGACTGAAGATTCTATTTTTTTTTCAAAGTTTCCAAATTTTACCAAAATTTCGTTTCGCCGTGTCTGCCCGAGAGTTCTAAATTTGAATGTTGACCTATATTTAGAGTGTCATGGCGGCGACAGGGCAACTTGACAGGTGGAGACGTATTTTTAACAGTCTGCTGTGTGGCTCATACTGGCTCAAGCGAGGTAAGCGAGGTATTTTTTGGTCACTAAGATGTTCATTTACATCTTGCAGGTATTCACAGGGACTGACACGGGATCGTTTAGCGGTAAAAAGTTCCCCAGTAAAATTTACTGGCCATTGAATTATTTTCGACATTGTTTGAATGGGACGAAATCTGGACGTAAAGACGAGTGCATACGAAGTCTGTCGTTCAGAGCTGGACTAACAGTCACACTAGCTTTCAATTTTTTCCGCCAAATTTTTATTATTATAGTATAGTCTGGCCTACTGTCTGTTCCAAACGACACTACGACTCGAAAATTGCTTACTATTTCTTCAATTTTTAATTAAAATGGTTACAACTTAACGTCCTACCTGGAATTGTCACCCCATTACTTTCTGCGTATAGCCTTAACGCCTCTTAGTTCGATAAAAGGCTTTACCCTCTTGTAAATTTCACATTTTTCGACAACAGTCAATTTCACAGAACATCAACAATTCAACTGCGACGGCGCAAGTTGGGTCACTCTATATCATGTAGGGGTATAAGGGTATTCCACAAATCGGGTGTATTCGGTTAATAAAGCTTTGTGCGGGAGAATTCGCCCGCTTAATTTGCGGCCGTGTGTGTGTCACTCGGCAAACTTCGGCAGATTCCGGTACCCTACATCTAGCCTATGCAATTGCGAGGCGGCACCGGTTTATTTATGAGGGAAACGTGCCGCATTTAGAAAGAAGTTCTCAAAATTGCGTTGTTCGACGAGTGTGTAGAATTTTCAGTGCAAACTTGTCTGACCTTGTGTCGACTTGTCTAAAGAAAATCGGATCAACTTGAAAGAAAAACAGCTTCAATGTCAATGTCCGTCTCGGAGTTAGGACTTAATAAAGAGGGAGATGAGGGGGGGGGGAGACGGCGGCAGGAGTTGGAGAGAGAGGGCCAGGGAAACAGGCGACCGCGAGTCGCTGCGTGGCCTCTTGGGGAATTGCCTGCCAAGTGCCCGTCTTGGAGTTGGATAGAGAGACAGGCAATGGAAGATATAGTCTCTATCATCCAGAAAAATATTCTTCGAATATTAGTCTGGATGTGTTGTCAACATTTGAGAAAAATTGGCTATATATACAATGACGTCTAAAGGAGGTAATGCCACCCCTGCGTGGTTTCGCGGCCGAGTCGCCCTCTCAAGGAATTTCAGTGCCTGCCCGTCTCTGGGTGGAATTCCTCGGAGTTGGAGAGAGAGAGAGGAAGGGGAAGATACGGCCGGGTTGAGACAGCGGTTTCTCGAGACGGCCGATGCGCGTGGCTTCTGTAGGGTCTTCTGCGAGGTGACCCGTCCGCCCTTTACTGCTGCTGTCACCGATCCGTGGCACCCGCAGTTGACTTGGCTTGACTTGGAATGTCACAGATTCATTCCGTACCGCCCGCCTATGGCTTGACTTGAAGAGTCTCTACACGAGCTGGAAATTCCTCGGACTGGTCGAGTTCCCGTCTCCGAGTCGAAGAGAGACGGAGAGAGAGAGAGAGAGGGGCAGGCAGGGAAAGATGCGACCGGGGCTAGACAGACTATTCGTTTGAATTGTCATTTAGACACTTCCAAATTTCCATGACGTGTCACTACAATATTAGGTCACACTTTGTATGTGGTTTGTATCAATGTCCAAAAGCCGTCAGACTGGGGCCGCCAATTTAATATCTAAAGCGGTGGACACACTAGCCGAATTTTAATCGGCCGAATGGGTGGACACACCAGCCGAATGTTCGCCCGATTCACCAGTCGACTGCATCACTTTTCACGTCACATGATTAAAAACGGCGGCGTCTATGTCTTCAAACAATCACATGACTTCTCGATATGAGTGCTGATTGGATAATGAATTCTACATTCGGCCGAATGCTTCGGCGAAGTGGACACACCAGGAGAATATAATTCGGGCGAATAAATATTCGGCCGAATATATCAAACGTGTTTGATTCGGGCGAACCATTCGGCCGATTAGAAATTCGGCCGAATGACAGTGGACACACTAGGCGAATTTCGACGCCGATTGATTCGGCCGAACGATTCGGCCGAATCATTCGGCTAGTGTGTCCACCGCTTAAGGCAGTGGAGCAAACAGCTGTGGTCTAAAACCCAAATAGCAAATTTATATTACCTCACGTAAATAGCTCTTTAAAACAAGTTATATTCTACTGGGTCGAAACAACTATTTAAACTTGCAATTAGGACGAAACGACCCCAAGCCAAATTATCACCCCTGTTACATTTCGTATATTCCAAATAACTAGGTCAAGCATGGCTGTCTTCAATACCGCGAAGTAAACAAAACACGATTTTTCACGAGAGAAATGATATATAGCTTGATCGGAAATTAGTTAACGTGAGGTAGAAAGTAAAGGGATGTCAATTTCTGGTAGGTCGTTAAGTTTTAACCATTTTAATTAAAAATTGAAGAAATGGTAAGCAATTTTCGAGTCGTAGTGTCGTCTGGAACAGACAGTAGATCTAATATTAATATCTCTTCTATATAATGAATTATGATAAAATCTATCATAATATAATCTTCAACTTCGAAAACACGAATAATTATTGTTTTCAACATTGATGATGTACCAGGGGCAGGAAAGGATGAGCTTCTGATATCCAATATTTAAACTTAACATAAAATAATTTTCGAGGATGAGAACGACAACAACTCTCGTACAATGGGTCCGATGTAGCAGGAACAGGATGACATCTGTACTGGGATCTCAGTGATAAGTGAGGGGTCATACTCTCAAGAACCGTAGCAATAAATAAGTTAAATATTAGCCCTCTAACCAGTAGAAAATAGATAAGCATGATTCGCCTCATCTCATTCATAACTGAGGAAGGACATTACAGTCCGAAACGATTAAAAATAAATTTCAACATCTATAAATAAAATCTACGAAGGATTTATCTATTTTCTACTGGTTAGAGGGGCTAATATATTAAACTTATAATATAAAATAATTTTTTGTCCCCCGCCTTTCGAAGAAAGCAGGGGACTATTAAAATGGGTTCGTCCGTCTGTCTGTCCGTCTGTCACACTTTTTGGGACACAATAACTCTCGTTCTAATTGAGCTAGAATGTTCTAACTTAGTGTAGGTGTTTATTATGGCAATACCTTGATGGAGTTCGAAGATGAACATTTTCCGCTTAGGGTAAGAAGAGATAAGCAATTTGATTGGTTGATGCTTTGGGACACGATAACTTTAGTTCTAATTAAGTGAGAATGATGAAACTTGGTGTATAGTTTCATTACATCAATACCTTGACTAAGTTCGATAATGAGCATTTTCTGCTCAGGGTAAGCAGAGCGATAAGCAATTTGATTGGTCGAGACTTTGGAACTGAATAACTCTCATTCTAATGAGCGTCCTCGCTAGAGATAAAGGGACATAACTGATGGACGAAGCGGCCCCACGTGACCTCATTGTTTACCTTATAGCACAGTTTTCCTGTACATTCATTATGAACTCGTGTGTCGACAAACGTAATTTTTTGTCGTTAATATGGAATTTAATACCGATATGGTTCCCTTACCATCGATAAGGTCACGTGGGACCGCATTGTTACTGGCGACGCCTGGTGGAAATTCCTTCAGCGAGGACGCCCATTGAGTTAGAATGTTCAAACTTAGTGTGAGTGTTTATTGGGTCAATGTCTTGATGGAATTTGAAGATGAGCACTTTTTGCTTAGTTTAAGCAGAGCCATAATACTAATTAAACCATTTTTGAAATTTAAAGGGTTATTATCAATTATCAAAGGATGCTTTGAAATTAAAAGGCTAATATATTAATTAAACTGCAAAACAACCAAGTTAAAGGATACCAGATCCCTAGTGTTAAGTTCTGATTAAGTGAGAGTGAGGACACTTGGTGTAGCTTTAGCTTTATAAACACCGATATATTGACCAAGTTTGTTAATCAACTTTTTCTGCTGAGGGTAAGCAGAACGATAAGAAATCTGATTGGTTGATGCTTTGGGGCACGATAACTTTAGTTGTAATGAAGTGATAGCAATGTAACTCAGAACTCTGAGTATAGATTCATTTTATCATTACCTTGACTAAGTTCAATGTTGCAAATTTTCTGCTTTGGCTAAGGAGCGATAAGCACTTTTATTGGTCAAGACTTTGGAACATAACTCATTAGGCGAATGTCTTAACTAAGTCAATAATTAATATTTTGAGCTAAAGCTAATATTTTGAAAAAAATAAATGTTCGATTAATTAATATGTGTCATCTTATTATTTTGGGATTTCGGCGGGGGACATCAGCCTCACTGTTGGCTTGTTTAACATTGAATTGGACCATTCAAGTCAATTGTTGTTGCCATTGGTAGGCTACATGAATACACAAATCGTTTACCATACTGCATATCGTCGTTGCGCTTCTAAAATCTTGTATCTCGAATATAATTTCCCACTTTTCAGGAGACACAAAAAACATTTACAGTCTAATAATAATGGCGGATTAGATTGTTCCTTCGATATACATACATGCTAAATACTAAAATAGGACTACCTTACCTTCAACCAAGGGTATATATATGTGTGTAGCATGTAGGCCTACCTAGAACACCAAAAAACGAGATACGATATTATAAAAATTGTATGTTACAGTATACACCTAAAACATGGTGTGATGGTCACAATATTACCAAATACCTTCAAATTATAAATCTGATCCAATACCGTACTACCAAATAGTTAATATACACGTACATTGTATTGTAAGTACATGTACAACCACTGACTACCTAATTAATTTATCAATATTGGTAGATGTATGAAGGAATGAAATGGGGTTTAACGTCCTGGGCTAATCGAAGACGGGCATGCTATGAGGGAAATTTTGCCCGGGCAGCAATTGAATTCCAACTGCCAAGGGTTCTTTTACGTGCACGCCAATGTGTACACGGGACCTCGGTTTTTCGTCCCATCCGAACGACTAGGCAATCATTCTGCATCACTGACAAGGGGAAATCACGCCGGAAAATCGAGATGAACTTTCTCGGCCAATGCAGGGATCGAACACCCGACCTCCAGGCTAGCCAACCAGTGCCTTATCCACTTAGCCACCGTGATCCCCTGGTAGATGTGAGTTTGTAAACTTACATCTACCAAACTTTTAAATTTGTAGATGTAAGTTTACAATTTAAAAGTTTCGAAAGATTACAGTTCCGTACGTTCTTGTTTTTCAGGGTTATGTGCCAAGGCAGGCTCTGTATGCCTGTTCTACCTGTTCAGTGTCTGAAAATGTATTAGCTGGCATTTGTTTAGCCTGTAGTTATGAGTGTCATGAAGGTCATGATCTCTATGAGTTATACACAAAAAGGTTAGATTTTTATGTTCCCCAAATTTTGGATTTGGAGATTTTATTTGCTACTATAGTATTAGGGGTGGGCTATACAGGGGCAAAAAAAGTGAAGGTTTTCAAATACCGTCTCTGCAGAGCTAAATTTGTGCAGAATTCATTTCTGATCATTTTGTTACCAATTATATTGAAATCGAATGAAAATTGAGAAGGTGCAGGCAAATTTAGTGACCTAGGGGCGGGGATCGCGGTTTTTCCGTATAATATAGCATATTATGTGGGGTTTTATTATCTTGGTCAATTTTCAACATATTTTGATAATTTTTGTGGCTATTTTAATGTATTTTCTGTCAGAAAATACAATGACAGTGTTAATTTTTACTTTTTGGTGCAATTTATCTCTGTAATTTGTAAAAATTGTAATTTTTAGGATCGAAATGAAAAATTTTCAAAGCTACGCAACCCTCCATTGAATAATTAATTAAATGATATTATGAACAATTATTATCGAACATAGAATGAATGAATGAAATGGGGTTTAACGTCCTATGCTTAAGCACCGTACCTGGGCTAATTGAAGACGGGCATACGCCACAGTGTGCAATGAGGGAAATTTTGCCCGGGCAGCGGCGCTACGGCCTACTCTTATATCGAATTCCAACTGCCAAGGGATCTTTAACGTGCACTCCAATTTGTACACGGGACCTCGGTTTTTCGTCCCATCCGAACGACTAGGCAGCTGTCCTTGTCAGGCCCTCCTTCTGCATCACTGACAAGGGGAAATCACGCCGGAAAATCGAGATGAACTTTCTCGGCCAATGCAGGGATCGAACACTCAACCTCCAGGCTAGCGAACCAGCGCCTTATCCACTTAGCCACCGTGATCCATCGAACATAGAAAACAGGTGAACATAACTATTCGGTTAAGGTAACACACAAGTTGAAAAGGCACATTTAGTAAAATGAACGGAAAAGAACATCAATCATCTCCCAGTTCTCAAGGTCAAATTTCATTGCTCTTTTTCTCAAATCCCATGATTCAATAATATTACATGGCAGAATCTGAATTACGTCTACAGTCTGAATATCAATATGTAAAGTATGTCTCCATAGCTTGCTTTCATTGGAAATGCAATATTCTAAATGTTCTACCATGTATGTTCCATAAGTATCTTCAGATATTCAAATCCAAACATACATTGCCTACTGGTACAGGTGTCCCAAATAACTACACACGGCTCGTTGATGGTCACTTCTGGCTCAGATATTTTTCTCTTTCAGGACTCTTATTATTAATTGTATGGACACCAAAAAATATGAGACTCACATCATCCTCAATAGTAGTTCCTTTATGAACTGTCTCTGAGCGAACGATGTCTCGCTAACAGCTCCTCACGGGCCTTATTATCAACTAGTATGAAAATAAGGCTTTTCTCCATCTCATTTCTAAGGCTATTTTAGATCCTTACCGTCTACTTTGCACCGTGAAACGTTTTTGATCACCAAAAGAAATCATTTCCTGACACAACCGAGACAAATTTATAATAATCCAACACTATTTTCGTGTAGAATTCGATGTTAGAAAAAGACCGGTCTGCGCTGACGTCAGTTAACAAACATGGCGGCCAGATTTGAACGATTTTGTTTATCTTTTTCTAACGTCGAATTCTACATGAAAATAGTGTTGAATTATTATAAATTTGTGTCGGTTGTGTCAGGAAATGTTTTCTTTTGGCGATCAAAGAAGAATCACGGTGCAAAGTAGACGGTAAGGATCTAAAATAGCCTTAGTACAGAGATGGAGAAAAGCCTTATTTTCATACTAGTTGATAATAAGGCCCGTGAGGAACTGTTAGCGAGACATCGTTCGCTCAGAGACAGTTCATAAAGGAACTAGTTGATAATAAGGCGCGTGAGGAACTGTTGGCTAGACATCGTTCGCTCAGAGACAGTTCATGAAGGAACTACCTCAGTAGGCATGTCAGGAATATTTATATCGGCCATATCCGTTTCGGTTGTCAGAATTAATGTCAGGTTTATTTTAATTTCGGCTGTGGACAGTTGATTCAATTTTTAAAAGTATGGGCGTGTCTTTGATTCACGCGACGCTCGTTTTCGATAAGAAATTTCACTTTTCAAAATAGGCTTCAGACTTTGCTCGTCATCAGCATTTTGTATAATTTTTTCAAGTTCATTGACATCTGTAATGGGACCACCCCAATCTTTACACTTTTTGGGTAGTATATGAACATACTCAGTGGCTTTTATAGCAGCATTACAGTCTTTCTTTAATTTTTTCAATATTCAGAAGTTTTTGTTTCTATTGCTGTCCTTGTGTATGAAGTATTTTCCACAAACTCTTGATTATTTTTTCAACATTGACTGGTGGAGATTTGTAAACTGTCATCTCATCCCGAATGCCTCTGCCAGTGAATCTTTTATTTGAGCAAGCTGCTGATCTCTCTGCAAGCTTATCAAATTTAGCAAGGTTCCCCTCACAATCAAGATTGTCTGTTGGCAAATATTCTAAGAGAGACGGCTCTAGTTAATGTAAAGCAGTGGCTCTACTTAATGCATCTGACTCTGGACCAAATCCATACTCACGACCTCTCTGTGTAAGGTTAGCAGCTGGTTTGTTTGAGCACAAACTAAGTCTAAGAATATGCATCACTATTGCTGATGTAGGCTCTGAAACCTCATTTTGAGTAGTATGTTCATATACTACTCAAAAAGTGTAAAACTTGGGGTCGTCCCATTACAGATGTGAATGAACTTATATAATTATACAAAAAATTATACAAAATGCTAATGAAAGCAAGCTATGGAGACATACTTTACATATTGATATTCAGACTGTAGACGTAATTTAGATTCGCCATGTAATATTATTGAATCATGGGATTTGAGAAAAAGAGCAATGACATTTGACCTTGAGAACTTTCCGTTCATTTTACTAAATGTGCTTTTTCAACTTGAGTGTTACCTTAACCAAATAGTTATGTTCACCTGTTTTCTATGTTCGATAATAATTGTTCATAATATCATTTAATTAATTATTCAATAGAGGGGTGCGTAGCTTTGAAAAATTTTCATTTTGATCCTAAAAATTACAATTTTTACAAATTACAGAGATCAATTGCACCCAAAAGTAAAAATTAACACTCTCATTGTATTTTCTGACAGAAAATACATTAAAATAGCCACAAAAATTATCAAAATATGTTGAAAATTGACCAAGATATGAAAAAAAACCATATAATATGCTATATTATACGGAAAAAACCGCGATCCCCGCCCCTAAGTCACTAAATTTGCCTGCACCTTCTCAATTTTCATCCGATTTCAATATAATTGGTACCAAAATGATCAGAAATGAATTCTGCACAAATTTAGCTCTGCAGAGATGGTATTTGAAAACCTTCACTTTTATAGCCCACCCCTAATAGTATTAAAGTATTTGTTTATTAATAAATGTTTTCTGAAATAAATTTCCTGATTTGACATGTGGTGGCTAGGGCCACCTAGGATCATTCATGACCATGTCTACATTTTGTAGTCTTTTCATTTTTATTGCATTTCAAAAAATTAATGCTTTATATTTGAGGGGAAGGGATGGAAATTGCAGAACAAATAGTTGAATTCAATCTGATTAAATACTGTAGTTGGTCCGTCCATCATCCACAATTTCTGTTGAACACTCTACAGACTACGTTTGTCATCTGATTGTTTTGAAATTGATTGTCTTCATCATTGATTGAGTGAGATGAAGAATCCTATCAATAACTTCTGTTAATTTTTTCTGGAGTTACATGTACATTGTACATGTATGGCCCTTGTTTCACGTTGTTGAACCTTGTGAACAAAAGTTGTCATCTGATCTGTATAAAATTTATACGCATTATTGAAATTAGTCAAACGAAGAAGCCCATGAATTTCAGAAATTTCCATTAATTAGGTCTAAAGTTGTGACCCTTGTTTCACTTTGTTGAACCTTGCTCATCATTGATCTGTATGAAATTTATATGCATCATTTAAATTAGTAAAAAGTTATCATCCAATCTGAATGAAATTTATACAAATAATTTAAATTAGTGGCGTGAAGACATAGTGAATTTAAGCAATTTCCTATAATTTGTTTTGTTAATTTGTAGATCATTTAGATGTGACTGTGGCAATGAAAAGTTTCCAAATGCAATTTGTAAATTTGTAACGGTAAGCATAGTCTTCATAATTTGAATTACTCTTAAAATAAAACATCGAGTCTAAGTTTTCTGATTTGTTTTTCTGTAAAATTCTAGTCAGTTGAATCTCTGTTGTCTGGTCATAATCCCTTGTAGTGTTTCTTATGATTAGACCTAATCTCACATCAGCACCGTTGCCGTAATGAAAGCACACATGTTTGGGACATATATCTCAGTGGCAAACAGACAAAGGCAAGATTTGTGATATATCATAGTAGCATAGCAGATCTATTACTGAAACATTACCAGAGTAAAATTGTTCTGTGTTTTTGTACAAGGAAGTATTAAGGCAGAATATTGTCCCCAATTGTATGTCCGTCACCATGGAATTGCCCAAAGGCTTTAAAGGTCCTAAGTCCGTAACTCAAAATCTTCGACTTCGAAAACACGAATTGCCGTAAGGAAAGCAAATTTCTGTTCCAAATTATGATTGGTCAATAGTCCGATTAACAACCAATGCCTAACTGCGTAACAATGTCATTCGTTTAAGCAGAGCTCCACATTGTTTACATAACGTCATGACTCAAGAAATATTTAGGCACGATTAACCAGTGCATAGCAGAATTTTGCAGAAAGACTAATTATTGCGTGACAAACAAGACTATCAACAGTTACAACGTAAATAATTGTTTGGATACGAACAAGGTACTCTCACCGTTTTTGATACCTTAAATTTTAAATCACTGTCTAAAGTTTTAGGAAAGACCCCAGATTAAACAAAGGACTGTCATGTTGCTGTTTTTTGGATAGATCTGATTGAAGGGGTAAAAGAGACACACTCCATCAAAAGTTCAAGTACATGTATCATAAGTCAATCCAGCAATGGCCAGAGAGGGATTTCTTGGACCATTGCTTCATAAATATGTTGTCTGTACAGATTAAAATGATTGTTGATTGTAGGAAAAAGATGCAACTAATAGTAGAAATAGATATAGTCAGAATTTTAAAGGATTATACTGTTCCTGTCATCGCCCTTATCCTGATCCAGATGATGAGGTATTCTGTTTTATATATATTTCTTTTTTGTAAACATAGAAATCTGTAAAAATAGAAGCAAATGTTTTGTAATATTTTGAGACCATATGGTTGCAGGCTCTTGTGTTCTTAAATAAGCAATTTAATGTAATCGTTATGTTGAAATCAACCCATCAGTAATCATTGGTAATGGTAGAATTATGTAACAAATTGAATTACACAAATAACTTTACAAGCATCATAAAACAAAAATAAGGGGAGGTAATCAGCCTTTACCTGATATTGTTGGGGGAAATACTCAAATAGTCCTGTTACAGCTAGAAAATGTCTTGAGTTTGAGTACATCTCATCATTAAATGTACGTCCTAGGTGTTGAATTGCTAAGTATGACGCATTTCTATAGTGCACATTTGCATACTAAAACGAGACAGCAAAGAGCATAGTTGATAAAATGTATAAATAATTTTTTTATTTAGTTGAATTTAAATAAAATAAGAATAGCTCTGGATATAAAAGGGTCACTTGGTAAAAGTCTTTTTATAAAAAAGTATGTCTTTAGTTTTAAAAGCAGCAATAGTAGTGACATTACAAATTTGAATTGGTAGGTAATTTTTGTATATAACAATACCTTATGTTCCAGGTCGTAATACTCAGAATAGATAACTTTAAGATAGATTTTACGAATATATACGTACATGTGGCATGGAGATAGGGAGCCTTCTCAACCTTGTGGGTTTCCTCCGTACACTCCGGTTTCCTCCCACTGCAAGCGAATTATTGAAATAAAATGAATGAATGAAATGGGGTTTAACGTCCTACTGTTATACACTTAACCAGAGCTAATTGAAGACGGGTATTGAAATAAAATTTTAAAACATATATGTTAGTCCCGAAATGACAAAATGACCCTGTTGTGTTGAGTGGATGTTAAACCCCATTTCTATCTCTCTCTCTCACCTTTATTAAATTTAAAAACTGAATGGCGATTGAAAATTCTTCTAAATAAGTATTGTTGATTCAGGTGATTCATTTAGGCGAATAAACATTTGGCCAAATGACACTGGATACATATTTGGTTAATGATTTGGTTAATGGGCCCCCAGCTTTATGATCATTTCAAAAAAATTTTTAAGTTACCAGATTTGAAGTTTACTTGTACCTTGGTTTCTATTGATTCATCCCACCATCTTTAGATCTCTTACACTTAGACAAAATATTGATACACTGCTAATTTCTTGTGTTAAAAAATTAATTTATACAAGCCAGCCAATTCCTCATGTTCCATCAAGGTCTCTTTATTCCAATATATATACTTAAAATTACATATAGTTAACAACAATTTTTACATATTTTGATTACATACTTCTGACTGTTTAATGTGAGAAAATAGCACCACTGTGACTAATCAGTCTGTTGAAGAATAAATCTGTGTAATTGAATGTTATATATAATGATATTTGAAGGTTGAAGATGATATGATTCAGTGTATATTATGTGAAGATTGGTATCACGGACGAGTAAGTTTATTCACGTTTTTTTTCTTCAGATCATGATATTGTAATTAACTTGCATTTAAAGATGAGAAATTATATTTGTTAGTTCTGAAAATCTATTGGTTGTAATATATAACTCCTGTAAGCCTCATAATATTAATAACCAGGTTAGGCTATATTAAAATTGTTCTGATTTTCAGATACTGCCATGTCACTTCAAAAAGGGTCAACATGACCACTTGACTTCTTATTTAAAAACATAATAATATATGATTAATTCTCGCACACTCTTATTTCCTAGAGTACAGAAAAGCAACTCTTTAAAAAGGGGACAATAAGGTGTATGTCTTATACACAAACACCTGCCAAAGAGTAAGCTTACCCAGCCTCCTGTAACATTTACAAGAGCAATGAGTACTGACATATGTTTCATAACTGTAGTTCAAAATTTATCTGGCTAATTATGAATGTTTTATTTTTAGCATTTGGGTTTGAAAGGTTCTTTACCATCAGATTTTGAAGAGATGATTTGTCCTGAATGTGTCAATAATCATGATTTCTTGTCAGCCTACACAGTCAATACTGCAGGTAAAAATTAGTGGTAACAAGAAAATGTATCACGATTCACCTTCTCATGATTGAAAGAACACAAGTCGAAGTGTTTGAATCAATTATTTATAATTCTTTTATTTTATGTTTTTGTTTTTTGTCGCTTCAGTAACTAACCTGTCAAAAAATTGTGATATAAACAGTTTTATTTCTTTGACTTCTGCAGGACTAAATATTCTCTCAATAAAATATCAGTAATTAATTTATCCTGTTATTCAACTTAAAGGACCGAAGTCCATAACTCAAAATCCTCCAAAATCTTTGACATCAAAAACACAAATTATTGGTCAATTTAGATCAACATTGATGATGTAAACTTACTAGGAAAAGATGAGCTAATATTCGATATTTAAGATAAAATAATTTTCTGAACGTTAGTACACAAATCGTGTACCATAATGCGCTTCAGCCCCAGTTGCATTGAGAGACTCAAGGGACGAGGCTAGACACATTGCACCAAACCAAACGGAGTTGTGTAGACTGCAATAACTAGAGGCTAAAAATGTGCACTTGATTGCGATTGCTGGCTTATTTCGTCGAACTAACTGATTTGAAATTGGAGTAAAAACGGAAACCATTGAATGTGAATCAATTTATACATTCATATTATAGTATTGTATGTGTTGCTACCCACTTTTGTGAATTTCTAGGTCCCAAATGTTAGCGATTTAGCTCCTTCAAAAGTCTTATTAACTGATGACCTGGTTATGAAGCGCAATAAAAATCTATCATTGGTGTGCACATGCAATTTGAATTCGATATAAGAGTAGTTAGGTAGGTCATAGCGCCCTAATGGTAGGTCATAGCACACTGTACGGTGTATGCCCATCTTCATCCGCCCAGTCAAAGTAGGACATTAAACCCCATTTCATTTCTAAAGATTATGTCAAAACATGGTGCTTGTGTATAGCAATAAATAGCAGTGATTGTTGGCCAATACAGTTTTATTAGATGTCATGTTAAAATTATACTAAGCTAGAATCTAAAATATAAGTTTTCTGACAGTGTTGTAACTAAAGACAGAAAATTATGTTCATGGTTATTTTGTATATTTTAGTGACAGTAGTTGAAAAAGAAAATGGTAAAACACAAGTAGATGTTGTTAACACTGATGAAGGATCATCTACAGGAAGAAAACGCAATTTATCTGGAGATTATACTTCCCCACTAAAGGTAATGTACTACTACTACTCAAAATGATGCTTATTCAGATTTATTGTTGCTTGGCTGGAAGGGACAATCTTTTAGGGGAAATCTGTCAAATTTTATGCATTTCAACCATATTTGGATAGTTGTCCAGATTCGTCCAGATAAAGCAACATGGCTACCAAAAAGTCAGGGGCAAATTCATCACAGTTGACTTCTTCACCTAAAACTTATAACATATGGTCAGCTAAATTTACAACATATGGTCAGTCGAAGTTCTGGTTATTTTCATGGGGGCAAGGCAGGGGTAGCTTTAAGGAGCATATTTTGACATTTTAAGATTAAACTTTTTTCAGACTACAACAAGTGATAGTACATGTCTACTTAAAGAATTACAGAAACGGGATATACCTAGCACTGATTCAGCTGTTTTTATGGCAGAAGGCTGGAGATCAAAACTGTGTAAATGTATGAGTTGTAAGGTAGGTTTTGAAAAATAAAATTAACACTAATTCAATACTGTATGAGCTTTGATAATATAAAAAAAATTCTATAAATACTTTGGGGGCTAGTTTAACTCGAGCCATCTCTCTGTTAAGCACATGGGAGGGTCTTGTTGGTCAATCTGGAAAGTATAGTATTGACGCAATTGCAATCAAGTGTTGACATTACTGTCCTGAATACGTCGTCTTGTGGGCAAATTCGTGATATAATCAATTGGTCAAGATAGAAATATTCTGTTGTATGTCTTGAAGCCATAAATTAAATTTGTTTGTTTACTTGTACATTTGTCATCAGTTTAATAATAATGTTGTTGATAAACTTATTATAACACCAAAGATTTGTTTGTTTATTAACAACATATGTCATATATTTATCTTATATTTTGTTGTTTATAGAAAATGTATGAAGAAAAAGGAATAAGCTTTATATTAGATAATGATGATACAGTACATGCATATGAAGATAAAGGACTTGCTGCACACAGTAATTCAGATACAAATGAACTACCTTCAGCTCTTTCACAGATGGATAGAGTTCAACAAGTTGAACTGATTCATGGTCAGTTCTCATTTTAAAAACTGTTGATCATCATTTGAGGGGTGTTGAAATTTTAATCCCTCGCAAACTACAATATTTTAATAGTGAATCAAGTAAATTCAATTAAAAATAGTTCAATTCTGTCTTAAGAAAGTATAATGAAAATTTATATTTTAACAACAAATGGCATACTCTGGAAAGGTATAAACACAACATACAAATGTTGGGTAAAATATTTTGATGGGCCTCTTTTTAATCCTAATGAATCCAAAATGGGAGATTATCTACCATTGATAATTAGGAGTTGGTTTCTTAATTTAATGTTAAATCATCAATTATAAGTAGGCTACATTGTATTTGTATTATAAACAGGTTTATTATTATTAGATATCGTAACGGTGAAAAATGCAGAATCAGCATTATCGACTTTAAATATCTTGTATTTTGATCTGTCTTATTTTTGAACAAATATATTAAGTTAGATTGATAAAATCATGGTAAATTTTTCTCTCCCTTTTCAGGATTCAATGATATGAAGAATGGTTTAAGAGAATATCTTAGAGGCTTTGCTGAAAATGGAAAGGTGTGTATTTGGGTAATAAAGAGAGGGGTTGATAAAACTTGCTTTGAAATGTATGATCAGTGGGTTTTTGAAATGAGGATCACTGAATGATGGATGTGAGTTTTTACATGCAAATCAAATGCCAAAATGGATAGAAATAATCTAGTTTCTTTGAAATTTTTGGCAAGGTCCACTTCAAACACCAGCGAAGATTTTTTAATTCATGCAAGAAGTTGTCTTAAATTGTGTGACCTGATCTGGTATCTTACTGAATGGCTTACGGACATATTCAATCATTAAAAAAATATTCATTTAACAATAAAATAGAGCATATTAATATTAATTAAACACCTTTTTTTTGGCAGGTCGTAAAAGAAGAAGATATTCGAGAATTTTTTAGTCAGATGCAATCTAGAAAACGTCAACGTACTGATGCAGGTTTTCAGTACAACTGTAAATAAATTTTAATATACCGGTGCAAGATAAAGTGTTGCTTATAAATGTAAAATAACTTTATAAGTTTATCTTGTGCATCACATTCATTTTAATAGAAGGGAACAAAGATATGTACAATAAACTGTGATATTGTTCTTTAAGTTGATTTAAATTTAATCGAGAGAACATTGTTTTAAGTAGCATCATTTTCATCTATCTCATACTTGTATATTTGTATAAATTAGTTGTCTTGTAAAGGTTACAAATATCAACAATAAAATTGCATTTAATTCAGTAAGTTTTGTTTGTCAAATACTGACTTTTCATTGGCTGAAGACTAAAACTAAAGCACAGATTTTAGCCCTCAGCCAATGAAGAACACACATTCTTAAAATACATTAAACAATTTATTGAAAAAAACACAAAGTTATTGTATAAACTAACAAAACTTGAAGAATGGATTGAACCATATTAGTCCCGAAATGACCTAATTTGTGTCCAGTTAAGGTTAAACTCTCTCTCTCCCTGCCACAGTAGTTGATCAAATGAAGTCGGATCATTCCACAGAGATTTTATATGACAATTGCAAAGGAAAATCGCTTTTAGTCTGGCAGCAGGTAAACAAACCTGGAAATATAGGCCACCTGTATATATCTTAGGTATATCTTAGTACTGGATCTAAGGGGGTGGGGCAAAGTTGGACAAATTCCGGGGGGGGGGGCACATTTTGGCCCCCCACAATTTTGGGTCATACTAATATTTTGTCACGGACATAGCCAACCAGTATCTGGGCTGAGGCGACGAGGAAAACACTCAAGGGGGTGGAATACATACTAGTTTTGATATAGTCGAGCGGCAAAAACAGTTTGGGTAGAATTTCAGATAGGGTTTTTCTTGAAAGGGGCTAGTGACAAGCACACAGGATTGCAGACACAAATTTAATTCAGGAAGTTATGGACAAGCTAGTGTCAACCCTAAGATCGCTTTGGAACCACCAGGGAGTGTACCCCAAAACCAGGATTTAGATGAAGAGAGGCCCAAGGTTATCCCAATCCTCAACCCTCACAACTAGCCAAGGATCACAGATGTTTTTAGACTACTGTGTATGTAAGAAAGTCTTTTAACAGTGTCAAATATAATATTCAACTCCCCCCCCCCCCCTTTGGGATCTTAGTGACTTTAAGGACAGTTCAGGGTAAATTAAAGGGCAATATTGGTGTCAGTCATTATCACATATGTGATAGAACTGGTTAAACACATTCCAAATATACTTTAAACCCAGAGCTCATTGCTACCCAGTGACGTAGCGAAAAGGAAAACACGAGCGACTGCTCTATATAACTGACTGAAGCGACGATTGATAACCTGATAACCGACACACGGCTAAATTTCTGCTCACTAATAATTCCTTCCAAGAACAACAGTTGTAATATAGAACTGTAAGAGGATATCTGACAATTCAATAAAGTAATTGTATGTCATAAGATTAGAGAACACGAAAGAAAAACAGAAAAAGTCCGTGCATTACCATGTTTTATAGAGAGAGAGAGAAATGGGGTTTAACGCCCACTCAACACAACTAGGTCATTTCGGAACTAACATATGGTTTAATTTTATTTCAATAATTCGCTTGTGCGTAGGGGTCTTTAGCAGTGGGAGGAAACCGGAGTGCCTGGAGGAAACCCATGAGGTTGAGAAGGCGCCCCTATCTCCATGCCACATACGCTCACACAAGGGCTCGAAACCACAGCCACAAACCAGAGGTGGCCGGCGAGCAAGAGGTCGATGCGCAGCACTCTAGACCACTAGGCCATCTCAACCCCCCCCCCATGGTTTATAAGGTATAGAGTGAATATAAACAAGAGAATGTACGGACTTTCTATTTTTCCCGTCGCTTTAATCAGTTATATAGAGCCGTCACTCGTGTTTTCCTTTTCGCTACGTCACTGCTGATTCGGGTAGTGTGTATTTCTCAGCTATCGTAATGCTCTCTGCGTTAAAAGTATATTTGGAATGTATTTAACCCGCTCTATAATCACATTATGTGATAATGACGGGCACCAATATTGTCCTTTACGCCATGCAAAAAATAATATTTCCTGAATAATACAAATTGGTGATGACTAGAGGCTTGAAAAGAATAATAATTGAAATAGTGCATAATGTTTATAAGCTATAGTACACAACAAAAAAAATATGTCATAGTTCCTTAGGTCCTCTATTTATTTTTTTCTTTTCTATAAAAAGGACACGCCAAACAAATGAATAAAATGAAGCAGAGTATAATAATGTTATAATGCTGCATATTTTTGGGAATTTCATTGGCAGTTAGAATAGCAAAGGTGTAGAATCGAGAAGAGGCACGGAGTCTAACATACACACGAACCAGAGACCCCCCCCCCCGGCTGGACACGTGACCCTCAAAGACTCTGACCATGGATTAACCTCGTCGGTTTTCTCCGGTTTCTCCCACTGCTAAAGACCCCTACCAGAAAATGAATTATTGAAATAAAATTAAACCTTATGTTAGTCCCGGAATGCCCTAGTTTGTGTCGAGTGGCCGTTAAACCCAATTACCCCCCTCTCTCTGTCCATGGATATTTATATCACGTTAATCTGCATGTTGGTGTTACTGTTCTATTATTTGTCTGTAGACTCATAATCCTAAAATGATATTTTGTATTTTTATAATAGTAGTCAAATGCACTTAAGCGTGATATAAATATCCAATACGTCAATTCTCCCTTACTCAACTGCATATTTGCTCAAATCCCCAAGCCCTGAATATATAATAATCTGCATTTTTGCTAAACCAACAAATTGAGTGGTTCAGATCCAATAATTTATAAAAAAACGCAAACTGGTGGGCAAAGCACACAGAATATACAGACAGTATGAGCAATAAACAACCGTATAAACCAATTCAAGTGAATAGATCCACGGCACAGTCGTATGTCATTTTACGGATATGAATATTTTCTTTAATTTGGTCATTAATACTCCATAATAATATATTAACAATATATTTTCTGAAATATTGGGAATTGCCACGGACCAGGAAGCCTCTGTATAGGCTCGGGCCAGCCCCTGACACAATCGAATTTATATCGAAATTCACAGAGTATCTCAACAATGTTGTGAGACATTGAATTCTCAACAATGATGTGACATTGAATTGCCTGATCTAGATAAAGAAAACACCGAAGGCTAACATCATTACGTATTTATGTCAGCCACAGAACCCGAAAGTAAGTTGATGGATATTTATAAATTATTTATTCAGGGACTTCGAAATGGCGAAATAAGGCTTCTTTGATAAAGATCAGGCAAAGTTTGAATGGATGGCCTGATTTAAAGTAGCCTTATTCTTAATTAACAAATCAATCTTATGTTTGTTTTTCACGGGGTGGGTTTTATCCGGGGCCTCCGGTGTCCTCCCGCTGCTAAAGACCCGTACGCGCAAGCGAATTATTTAGATAATATTAGATAAAGTGGACGTTAAACCCAATTTCTCTCTCTTCATGTTTTTCAAAATTTTCAGCCAATAGTTCTATGTTTACCTATCCGAACGACCAGACTCGCCGTATTTTTCAGACCGCAGCGCAACCGGGCCCCAACCCTGTGAAGGGAAGATTGTTCTCGCCACTTAGTTATATTTTAATAAAATTAAACAATTTAACGGTTCATATATGGTAGTCAAGAAAGATTAAAGGTTGTAGCCTACGTCGTGATGATAATATATTTATCGTAGTCAGTTTCAGGTAGCTTTATTTACTGTCCCATTTTTGTTTACCACAGAAATACTGCATGAAGCCAGTTGAAACCAGATGAGTCGTGAAACTCGGTTTTATGAGACACGTATAATATTTCATGAAAATGTTCAAATCCTATCAAGGAATCGACGTGATCTCAAGCACAAGAAACCATTTTCTTTTGGTAGTCGGAAAAGATTAAAGATTGTAAGTCGTGATGTCGGGATGATAATTACCAGATTTAAAACGCTCACACACGCCTTCTTTTTTAACAAAATAAATTCTAAACCATTTTACACGTTTCAAAGACAAATGTTATTTAATAATGTCTTTAATGCCAAATGTCAAAGTTAAAATCACAGCGCGGATAAGTAATAGTCTTAGTGTGATACCCCACATGACAAGGATGCTGTGGTGGGACGTTTTCCCGATTGTTTTATCACCGCCTTTCCGCACCAGAACAAGATTTTCCATCACCAATGTATAATTATTCTTCAGCGCTGCATCTGAAATAAAAGGCATCTAGTTCATTCGTGGGTCTAGCACTGTAGCATTTCACTGAAATCATTGTCGTCTAGTCGCACTTCTATATAAGCAAAAAACAGTCCCTTCATGTTGGTGATGAATGTGGCCCAGTGGGTTCATCCAGTTGTTTCTTCATGACGAATCCAAGCAAATTCATCACAATGTTATACATATGCCGTATGTAAAGCTTTTCAAGGATGTCACACACTAATAATTAGCTTTCACCCAGAATCAGAATTCAGCATCGGGGTCCCTGGCTAGTTACCGTATAACTATCTCTGAAGGGGTAGCACTCTTACAAGCAGAGAGAGAGAGAGAGAGAGAGAGAGAGAGAGAGAGAGGGAGAGAGAGAGATGGGGTTTAACGCCCACTCGACACAAACCAGGTTATTTCGGGACTAACATATTGTTCAATTTTATTTCAATAATTGGCTTACACGTAGGGGTCTATAGCAGTAGGATTCAACCAGATGACCCAGAGAAAACACACGAGGTTGGACAGGCGATCCTACTCCTTGTCACGTGCAACCGGCGAATCGAAACAACGACAGTTGGACCAATGACAAATCTTATGATACATTGCGCACACGCCAGCCCCCTCCCCACCCCCTTACATACAATCTGCAGTTAGGTAATCCATAGATCCATAGAAATATATACTGTGGGTAATCGAAATAAGCTTTGTATTTTAATGTGGCAAGGAAAGTCGCCTTTAATAATATTTGAACGCTAATAGAAAAAATAATGTAGATATTCGAAATTATTCGAATATGGTGATTGCTATTCGAGTATTATATTCGACGAGCGAATATTCGAATATTCGAATATTCGTGCCGAACACTAGGCCCGTATGTAGGATTTTAAAAGTGGGGGTGCAGCAGAGAGTTGGGGCGCTATAGCCTCCACGTAAATGAAGGGCGCCCTTAAAACCGACCGACTGATTAGTGCCCTAAACTGTGTGATCTTGAGTAATCATAATCATCTGTATTATTTTATAATTGAAAGATTGTCAAATTATTTTAGGGAAATGGTGGGGGGCGCCATTAATTAAATTTTCCTGAGGGTGCAATGTAACCCGTGCACCCTCGCTGAATACGGCCCTGATATTTGATCTTGTTACAGCCCACACGACCACATTATTACGTTGTTTTAACAGATCAGTAGTTGTTTAATTGCGTGATTTCATTATTATTCATCGATAATACAATCTTTATTAAGCCTATTATTTTATTAAAGGTGAAGGTCTCTTCGTGGTTTCAAGAATAAATTAAATGGCTTAAATTTCTAGGAAGATAATTACTGTTGTCCCTGAGCGTTAAACTAATAAGTGACTGATGTAGACCATACCATTCGATTGGGACCAAAAACGTATAGGTCCTTCCACATACGTATTCCCTTACAAGTTAAGTTGCGAAATCAGCGGTCACTGGAAAGGAAGTATTGTCAAAACTAAAATCGTTTTCTTTTCGGATCTAATTCAAAATCCATTTTATACTCTAATAAAATCTAGCCTAAATTTGTAATGTGCGAAATGGGAGAGCGAGGTTTAACGCAGGCCCGTAACTAGGGGAAGCGCAGGACGCCCCCACCCCCTTCAAAAAATGTCGCCCTCCCCCCTGTGAAAAATTGTCGACCATAAAAAAAATAGTTATACATTGTCGGTCAATACAGCACCCTTTAGAACACTTCCCTCTTCCGTTGCCCTGAGCTAGTTACTGCCCTGGTTAAACCTCCACTCCGCACAAACTATGCCATTTTGGTACTTGTCCATGGTGCACTTTTATACATACGCTGTCAAAAGGCTTATATTATTTCGTCACTTTTATTTCAATTATCGCTTCTGCGTGGGGGTCTTTATACAGTGGGTGAGGCCGGAAGACCCAGAGAAAACCGACATCGGCATCTGCTAGAAGCAGTGCTAAATTATTGGATCTGGGAAAAAGACCGGCCATATACCCGTAGTTTCAGGGATGAAGTGGGGTAGTTAGTGGGGGAGGCTAGTGTGGTTATATAACTAGCTGACACAGAAAGTTTAACTTCGCAATTTTTAAAGCTGAGCGTAAGCCACATATTTTAATATCTTGGAGTAGAGAAAACATAATTTATAATCTTTTTTATCTGCTTAATGTCTATAAAACAGATACAATTTTAACGGTTTAGTCCATTTTGTCATTTCCCCAGATTTTTTCTGTCACGATTTTTCCCCCGCTCTCGTAATCTTCATCTTAATCCTTTAAAATAATAACATTATTCCTTAATCCTTCAATCATGCACGTGCATCAATACACGAGATATTATAGCAATTGGAAAGAGTTAATTAGAAGATGTAAAACATCGATTCCTGTTACCAACAATTGGCGTGAAAAAATATTTTGTTAACATTAATTTTTGGATAATTATAAAATAGATTCTGTGTATAAAAGAAGGATACCATCTGAAGAAGAATTATTTTACAGTTTAGAGCGGATGATGTAGGAAGAATTAGAGATGATATTTTATATTTATACAACACAATGGTAAGCATCTCAATGTTTATATTCACTTTACATTTCTTACAACAACATTTTGAAATTTAATGTAAGATTTGGCCATATCAGTTGCCACATCTGCGAGGGTTACAGAAATACCTACTGCTACAGTGATGCCGTGTGGAGATTTACAGACCACAAAATAAGACCTTTAGTTTAGAGGGGGGGGGCATCGGTTTGTCTTGGGTGAAGGGGGCCCTATTTCCTTTCTCTATCTTTGTGTAGGGGGGGGGGGGGGGTCAATTAACATAATATTATAATATGCAAGTGATTTAATTTGACCATTCGTGTTAAATATAAAGAGAAAACTAAATGAAGCGAATCTTTTTCAGTTATCCAAATATATCTTGATTGTGCGTTATGTCTATTTCGTGACACGACCCGCAATTCCGAAAGGCGGATGGGAAGGGGGATTCTTAAATTTATGTAGATTTGAGAGGGTTGTGAGAATCCCTTTAAGCACTGTTGAAAGGGGTTGATATGATGCCATATGATGTGATATGATGTGTTGAAACAAGCTTGAAACATTAAGCGGGGGTATAATGTTTTAATTTCAAATTTGTCTTTCTGTGCCGACACGAATGTAACTTTCCAATATATCTTAACACTGTATTGTGAACTAAGACCATTTGTATTATATCCAAAATGTCTATGGCAATAGGCTTCTATACGGGGATGGCTTAGTGCGTGTACAATTCTTGACCCTTTACTGATTATGGAGTATCCATAAAACATAATACAGTGTATGTTCTTTTAAAAACTAAATGGGGTTAATCTTTATAGGTCTAAAATATTTAATACACACAATTCCAATTATCCATGTGATTGATTTTTATTATTATTTTGCCGTATGTGAATATATTTGAGTTCAGAGCGTCTAAACGCATATTTAACGGTTGAATTAACGAATATCTGTTTTTTTATGAATGAATAAATTTTATTTACAGGTTAAGATTTATGTTAATATATATAGAGATATATGGAGAATTTTCTGTTGAGAGAGTTGAAGTTACTCGGTAATTGATGTATATAAATGTAATTAGCGATTGACTTCAATTATCAACAACAGCTTACACCAACCGTTCCAGAATAAAACCCAGCTCTAATTAAATTAGATTCACTGATAATAAAACCAAGACAGGTCTATGTATTATTAAAGCGCTTCTATTTTGTGAAAGTGAATGAACTTGATTACTCTGCTGTACCACGATATTTCCAATAATTTGTGATTGGAATTTGCTAAAAGAAACCCAGCGTGTTTGCAGCTTCTCGATTTAATTCATAAACCCTAAAGTTTGACCAAAAAGAAACTAAAGTACATACAGTACATAGTAGTAGATCGCGCCTGACGAATAACAATGTTTTCTAAGTTTTGCTTTGTACTTTTGTATCAGGAATTGCCCCCCCCCCCCTTGCTACTCATCTTGTTGTTCTTGGAGGCGGCTTTCTTTGAAATGAGTATAGGTCTCCGCGATTTCTTGTTCGATCGACGTGAAACTTTGTATGCCTTTTCTATGGACACTTGCGCATCGATAGCCAATTGCAAGATTTAATACGTCATAGCCAGTTCCCGAGGCCTGTTTCACGAAATTTTAACAAAGATAAAATCCGATTTTAGTAATTTGATTGGATAATATTGGATTGATTTTAGTGCTTAGTCAATCAGATTGAAGTATGCACTCAAATTTGGATTTTATCTTTAGTTAAGATTTCGAGACACAGGGCCCTGGTCCATAGCATGATGGTGCTTTTTTTCAGAAATGAGTTAAAGAAGCAATATTATTATGTGGTACACTTTCATCTGAAAAGGCTTTATTCAAATTTCAAGTTTTATAACTATGGTTCTAGTGATAATCGACTCGAATTAGAATTGTTTAAGTTGTTGAAGATTAACCATTTTAGTAATGGCAGTAATGCAACTAATGAGTTTGTTTATAGTTTAGTAACGTGTTTCTATAGATTTGGGAACTTAACAACTCAAAGATAGATAAACCCAAGCAACAGTTAGTTCTTTAGTTACGTTTACTAACTATAAACTTATAATAAATTTCGTTCTAATTTCCTTATAGTATGGAGACTGGTTATCGTCAGAGATCGTCCCTATATTAATATTCTTATAATATTGTTATTAATTTATGAAAAACAAACCACTTTCAATCTTTGCATGGGGTTAAACATTTGATATTATTGCCAGATACAAACTTATTGAACTTGGCAAATCTCCACGTTTCATACACATGAAATGAAATGGTGTTTAACGTCCTGTCCTACTATTCTGCGCCGAACTGGGTTAATGAGGACGGGCATACGAGCCAGCGTCTTACCTACAAGATTTAAGAACTTTAATTCTTAAATTGGTTGGCTAATAAAGGAAATTTTGTCTACAGTACCCCGTATAATAATTTAATAGGGGGATCACATGGCTAAGTAGGTAAGATGCTGGCTCACTAGCCTGGAGGTCGGCTGTTCGATTACTGGATTGGCCGAGAAAGTTCATCCAGATTTTCCGGCATTGTCCCCCTTGTCAGTGATGCAGGACGGAGGGCCTGGCAATGACAGCGGTCTTGTCGTTCGTATTGGAGGAAAAAGAGAGGTCCCGGGTACACATAGGCATGCAAGTTGGATATCGATTTCATTTCAACATTTAATTTGATTAAAAGCTGATTAACGACGAGAAAGTATTCTGGCTACATAGTACATACACTTAATGCTACTTTAAGATTATCAACTATACGATTTAGCTCTCGACTCCTAATGAATCAAATTTGACAATCAATATTATATAGGGTAAGCTGTATACATAGGGTTAATCCTCCAGTCACAACTCCTCGCAACAGATCTAAAAAAAAAAAATCCGCTAATAACTGTAGGCTCTATCACGTTAACAATGTTTCGCAAAAATGCGGCGTAACTCAAAGGCATAACTGAAAATCTATAGGGTTTGTCTTCTCATGACCCCAATGTTTTACACCAAAATCTGTTCAGAAATTAATTGTTTCTCCACGAATCAGCGGTCGGACATTGGTGACAAGTCGACCACCCCTGCACCGAAATATGGGCGTATAAAAATGACACAGAAGCCCAAAGCTGTATCCCCATGCATGGCAGGACCGGCACAAAAACAACATCCGTCTGGTCGTTCGAACGGTACGACAAACCTCCGCGTGTAGCCTACCATTGGCGCCACGTTTAAGATCACCTGACAGTTGGGAATCGAAATAAGAGTTGATCGTGGGAGAATTCCACGATAGCATAATACGACGTATATGCCCGTTGTCATTACGGGACCGTTGTCATTACGGGATTGATGCATGAAATATACTCCAATTCCATTTAATCTATATAGTCCAATATCAATAAAGGGCATATGTCTGGAACCTTAAAATGTGTGGAAAAGCACATATCAATGTAATATAAATGTAAATAAAGTGATTTTCAATTAAAATTTGTTTTAATTGTAATTACAAACCAATTATGAATGGCAGCCGTCTGCCCTGTTAAGTTCATTGTACATGACATTTTTATCCGCTAACATTTTCATGTGGACACTCTACAGGTCACAATTATTATTCTTATCCGATTTTGACGAAACTTGAAATATAGGGCTATATCCAAATTATCTCGGTTCTTTTCGACATTGGCATGTACCGGATCGTAACTTCATGGATTACGGCCCCAGATTGTATACGAAAACTCACGTTGGTAGCTTATGAAAACTCTAGTAGTGGCAACGCCAGCCGCCGGTGGTTGGAGAGGCAAGGCTGGGGCAAAGTCCAAGGTTAAGGAGTCAAAGGCACGAGCTTCAACTATCCCCCAGAAATTTTTGAAAAACAGGCAGCCGTAAATAAGTGTCAAACGAACGGACTTGCGAGCCTCGACGAAATACACTCACGAGTGCCAAAGTAGGGAGTCCTTGTGGGGGATATTGGGTCTGTCGGAAATGCTGTCTGGGAGTATTCGGGCACCAATTGTATAGATATATAGAGCTGATCAGATATCGTCTGTCGCCTGATCACTACTCCATCCGACCCCAGAGAGGAAAGTGTCAAATGAACGGACTTGCGAACCTCTACAAAGCCCCCGAAAATTTGAAAAGTACACTGCCCGAAATGCCGTATCTGGCAGTATTTCAGGTACTGATCGCCGAGATATAACAAGCTTACCAGATACCGCCTGTCGCCACATCACTAGTTTATCCGAGCAGAGAGGAAAGTGACAAACCCACGGAATGAGTGAATCAAATTAAATGAATATTTTCGCAACAATACTTTATTAAATAAACTGCCGGAAATGCAGCCTGACAGTATTTCAGATACTGGTTGTCGAGATGAATTGAGCTGACCAGATACTGTTCGTCGCCAAATCACCAGCTTATCCAAAAAAAGAGGAACGTGTCAAACGAACGGATTGAGTGTATAAAGTGAATGCATATTCACGCTGCGTTGAACCTTTATCCAAAAGACTTTGAGGATCGTAAAAAGCATGTTATTATTTAGAGTTTGTGATACGTTTCGATAATCAATACCTTCTACGGTGATTCAATCTCACATCCCTACGCAGTCAGAGAGTGATTTCTTACAAGCCCATCCTGCTGTAAACCTACTATAAATTATTTTAAAACTATTTTCTTAAATTATTTGGGGGGGGGGGGGGCAAACAGAGCCCCCCTCCCCCTTGGCGCCGCCCCTGAACTCTAGAGGTCACAATTTTATCTAAGTTTGGTGAAACCTGAAATGCATTATTATAACTCAAAGATCGTGGTTCCTGTCGATATGTTTGCATATCGGATCGTAAGTTTCTGAATTATGACCCCTTTATTGTACGAAAAATTGTGTTTTTAAGTTGTTGTTCCTCTAGAGGTCACAATTTTTATCCGATTAAACAACAAAAACGGTTGAGTATATCATGTTTACACCAGAATGATGGTTGAGATCTAATTTTGTGAAAATCCGATCAATACTGACGGACACCATTGCCGCCTCTCGTACACAAATAGTGTAAATGACTAAATGGTATGTCAAGTCTGTGGACATTCTAAACATCGCATGTTTAGCTTGTTACCATTTGTAATCAATTTTAAGAAACGTTTAAATATATCACCGTTAGCTTGTTACCATTTGTAATCAATTTTAAGAAACGTGTAAATATATCACCGTTACGCATCAATGAATGTTGAATTCGAATTTCGTAAAAATCTGACCCAAACTGCCGGACAAAATGGCCGCTCCTTGTACGCAAATAATGTAACTGTAAGTTATACTGTTGACACCCTAGAAGTTACAATTTTTTATCAGATTTTGATGAAACTTGAAATTTTTATATATATTACAAACATCTCAATCAAAAAATGTTTAAACGTATTACCACTACACCCTAATTTCGTGTAAATCGGAGCGAAACTGCCTGACAAAATGGACGTCCCTTGTACGCAAATAGTGTAAAAGTATGTAATGTCAAAGTTGTGAATCCTCTATAAGAATTCACAATTATCCGATTTTGATGAAACTTACGATATTATCTTTATATCCCAGATGGGGATCACTGTGGCTAAGTGGAGAAGGCGCCGGTTCGCTAGCCTGGAGGTCTGGTGTTCGATCCCTGCATTGGCCGAGAAAGTTCATCTCGATTTATCGGCGTGATTTCCCTTGTTAGTGATGCAGAAGAAGGGCCTGACAAGGGCAGTTGCCTAGTCGTTCGGATGGGACGAAAAACCGGATCCCTTGTACACATTGGCGTGCACGTAAAAGAACCCTTGGCAGTTGGAATTCAGTTGCTGCCCGGGCCAAATTTCCCTCATAGCACACTGTATACGCCCGTCTTCAATTAGCCCAGGTTAGATGCTTAAGCGTAGGACGTTAAACCCCAGTTCACTCACTCAATATCCCAGACATCACAGTCCATTTCGATATTCGCGCAATTCATACAATTCATACCATAGGGCCCGTGATTATAGCCCATGATTTTTTAGCGTGTTCGCTATCCATCTCTTGAAAATTATTTTATACTTTTCATCACTTTCACATTGTCTCGTGGGATATGTTTTTCTTTGTTCATTACAAATGACACTCGAAACCATTGAGTATATTTTGAAATATTCAATATGTCTTTAAAATGTATATTTGGATCCCATATTTTCACGGTAAGATAACGTCAAGACTGATTGAAATGAACTAAAACTGATTTCTAATTCGTGTTTTTAATTCGAATATTATGGCTAAATAAAAAAAAAAGGTTTAGCTCCTTGGAATCACGAATATTTATTTTTATTGATTAATTAGTACGGTACTTTATACATGCAATATAACATTCTTCAGATTTTAATTTTATGCATGTCTACCCAGTGCTCACTCTGGGTTCCATTTTTTTCCCGCCAATTTCTCTTTTTAATTTTTTAGCTATATATTTCTTCCGCCAAATTTTTTTTTATAAAATTCAGTAATTTTTATAACTTTTTTTTCTACAAAAATACATACACATTTTACAATTTACAATATTCTTCTTTGCTTTTCCGTTCATCTCTGAAATATCTACCTTTTCTAAATGCCCTTAAGATTTTACGTAGTTTACTAGTTAACGTCGCTCTAATACAACGAGCGATTGACACCAACTGCTAAATAATTGCACTCGAATGTAGCTAGCACGTGCTATCGGTCATTCCAATCGAAATATACGTCAACATTTCTAAGCTTTTTGATTTATTTACTTAGAAACATAAACCCCATTCAAAATATGATAATACATCCGACTATATGCCATCAAAATGTTGGTGATGGAATACTAAAAAATCTGACAATCTTCTAACGGACGTTGAAATTGAAGTTCAATCTTTCGTTTACGACCCATGGCATATGATTTGATAATACCTGACTTTCGACAACCACAAGATTATATACGCATTTATAAACTGTAACAACATATCTGGTTTCATTTATTAACGATACCGGCAACTTTAGTGAGAAATATATTAAACAGCAGTCATAATCTAATAATCCAAACGAATCGACCGAGTATTGTTCACCGTGTCCGCCATTTTGAATAATAGAAACCATAAAAAAAAACGCTGATTCGTATTGAAAACAAATAATCAAATCTTTTGTCTCTTAATTACTTTATTACTACTCTTACTGTATATACTTATCAACACTAATCGGGGATTGATCAAGAGACAAAAGATAGGTCTATAGATACCTAATTAATTTTTAATTGACTCACTGTCAATGAACCAACAGGTTTATACAGCGTGGAAATCAAAACTTTGTGTCATTATGACAAGAAAAAATTATTGCCAAAGGTAAAAAAGAATCGCCAAGTAGGAAAAAGTTATCGCCAAAAAATCCGCCAGATTGAATATTTTATCGCCAAGATTATATTTTTATCGCAATTGGCGGAAATGGCGATCGACAGCGTGAGCGCTGTGTCTACCATTCCCATTCTTTATATATTATTGTTTAATTAAACTTTATTTCCCAAAAATGCAGGTATGGATTGAAATGAATGGTAAATGCCGCTATGCGTGCGGTAGATCTAATAACAGGCATGAACGGAAGCATATGGCACCATATGTTTGGTACTTCATTATTTATCACATGTAATTAATTAGCGGAGAATTGTCGTGATTTTTCACCTTGCATCGACTTTAACTCTTGATAAGATTACCTCAAAGTCATGAGTTTACATTTCTTGGACGACCTGGCATCGATTTGAATATCCGCTCTTCTATTCCCTTTAGAATGCCATATGCTGTGTTACTATAGATACACATCAACAAATCTAAATAAGTAAACAGCTGATTTGATTGTTACTGTCTTGTAACGTAAAGTGGATGTACTAGTTCACTCCAATCTTGTATTTATTATAATTAATAGGGTTTTGTATAATTATAATTGATCGGTCATGTCATAATTTCAGCTAAAGCCATTAACACAGAAAAACATATTATACAGTATAAAATGTCTCGTCAACTTAATCTGGGCTATTTTGAGACTAAGACATCATACATTTTCAGCTTGTTTATCGTATTATACATTATTAAAACCGATTTGACTGTTTATTCGAGAATATTCATGCAAAATTTGAGACAAATCATCCAATTGATTTGTGTAAGGTAGATGATTTGATTAATTTGCTTGGGCCTTAAGTTAAAAGAAGTACACATATAGTTCTCAGGACGGAGATTAATGCGGTACGTTGAGAGTACTGTGTGTGAGAGAGAGAGATGGGGTTTAACGTCCACAACACAACTAGGTCAGTTCGGGATTAACACACGGTTTAATTTTATTTCAATAATTCGCTTGCGCGTAAGGGTCTTTAGCAGTGGTAGGAAACCGGGGTGCCCGGAGGAAACCCACGAGGTTGAGAAGGCGCCCTATCTTCATGCCACATACGCTCACACCAGGGCTCGAAACCACAGCCAGAGGTGGCCGGCCAGCTAGAGGTTATCTTACTATGAAAATATGGGCTTCTGATATCAAATATTTAAGACGCAATGAAAATTTGACGATTGGCACACGAATCGCGTTCCAGAATGCTTTCGAGCGCCATTTGTAACGAAGCGACTCGAAAGATCAGACTAAATATATCCCACATGAGAAAATTACAGGTGTAGACTATAATAACCAGTATTTCTTCGAACAAAACTGATTAGAAATTACAGTAAAAACAGAGACGACTGAATGTAAAATAGAGGATATTTGTCGTTTTTGAGTATAAATAACATATTTTATTTCATCGAGAAGCAAGAAAATTTATATGTTCACGAATGCTTAGCATTAGTGAAAATATAAATGTTTTATTGCTTAGAAATGAAATAAAATATGTTTTTTACTCAAAAACGACAAATGTACCTATTTATTTTATGAATTTACCATCATTTTAGGTAAAAACAGTAAGTAGTTCCGGCGGCCAGTGAAATAACACTTTTATTTCTCTGATAAAACGCGGTATTCCACTACTGATCATAAAATAAATCATATGACGTTATTATATACATTGCAACCCATTTGTGTCAATTTCTACTTCTATGTGCCAAAGAATAGCGTGGTCTTTGGAAATGTTTTCGGATGGATAAGCTGACCAGTTGCAAAATCGCAACAAACCACACGTCCCATTCCATTTTTAAATATATACTAAACTTCCCATTAGCATTGCACATTTAATATTAGAACAGGTATCAAAGACCAACGACTTTCATAGACTATTTTAATCTTTACATGTACAGGTGATATATATTATGTTGGCAGAAAACACATATTGTGGAAGCAGACGTTAAACGACATACACAATACATTACTGTTATACCGATCCTATACACAAATTATTATATACCAATTTACATGAATTTACAATGAATAATCTTCATAATAATGGCACTGTCTGTTATAATACAATTCAATGATTGCATAAAGCACTCGAGTTTTACATTATATTAGCTAATGACCTGCTACAACATGAACTAAGCTAAAAAGAATCGGAAAGTCATGAACGATCAATTTTATGTATTTTTAACGACATTTTCTAGCATGTGATATTCAATAGAGGGAGCTTTTTTAGAACACAAAACTTTCAATGGCATTGTATTTCTAATGGCCGCGGAATAAAACACACCTTTATTTCTCATGGATAGACATAAATAAGTATACTATAGGTATATTGTATATCAATATAATATGAGTTATTAAAATAAAGATAAGTTGGACAGATGATGGGCTTAACGCATGCGTGTAAGTTAATTGATTAAGCCGGCCGGGTCTGGATATATAGGATGAAGAAATGAACGTTGATTTCTTATCGGGCACGCTTGGTCATACCTGTAGTGGGTTTAAGTTTATTTCAGTAATTGGATAACGCGAGCTGATTGAACTTGTGATGAGGAAGGGGAAGAAACGGTATTGACTGAATGTGTGCATTGATGGCTTAGGAATCGTTTCTTTTTGGTACCATTATAATCCACAGGAAACAAGGAATATAGACATTGACTATTGAAATAACCATTCAAACACACCAGACGTTAAATCGATTATATCTTTTGTAAATATATTGAAACTATAGGTTTAGTGACAGTTCATATTCTGGCGATTTTACTATAAACGATTAAACAGGGATCCAGTTTGTATTAGGAGCGCAAGAGGTGTGCTTGTGCCTTAGATAGAAGGTATCATCTTACAGTGCACGATATACTAGATCTACCTTAGAGGTAAGATAGCCAGTAGAAAGGTATTCCGTTCGCCTGCTCAACATATTTCACTAAAATAAACTGGAAGGAAACACATGTGGTACTAATACGCTAGCCGTGTGTAAGTTCTACGGTAGTTCATTGCATTCAACAGTCCGCGCTGTGTTCATAGCCGCAAGGCAAATTAAACAGTGCCATTGGAAAGGAGAGTGGGTTTAAATTGATTGATTGATACAGACAATGGGTTATAATATCAATAAGTTTATAGGTAGCGTAGATCCTAATTTATTATGCGGTGTCTGTGGTGGAGTTTTTGAGAATGCCGTACTCACATCGTGCGGTCATAGTTTCTGTTTAGAATGTCTGAAAACTTGGTTGAATCGACCCCAGACTAATTCCTGTCCAGAATGCCGATCTTTGATACTCTACGATTCAGTGAAGCCGATTTTGTCTATGAGAAGTTTGATCAATGGTTTAAACGTACAGTGTGATCATGTTGAGAGAGGTTGTAAAGTTGTTGTGAAACTTGAACGTTTGGCGAAACATCTAGAAACCTGTACACATTTTCCAATACGATGCGAAGGTTGTGACGAAGTTGTAAATCGATACAAACTGGCCTCGCACCAAATTCAGTGCCAAGCAATTGCATTAACGATCAATGACGAAGGGCCTATTCCGATAACCCGAGGAAAGGCTCGAGAAGACGAACCAATTCGACACATCGAAATTTCCGATTTATTATTCCGAATAACGACTTTAGAGCTTCAGCTGAAGAAACTGCGACGTGATTTACAGGAAGCGGAGTGTAGAAATGATTTTTTAGAGCGAGAATATCGTAAAGCTAGAGAGGAACTTCAGCAAAAACACCAAGATATCGTCGACATCCATTTAACTGACTTTGATAGTGATTATTCATATGGCATGAATTCAGATAGTATATGTAAATTATCACTTTTAATAGCCAGGTGTCTGTTAAGAAAACCCAGCTATATCGAAAGTGATAAAATTTTCGCCTGCATCAAGCGTTGTTATGAGAAATATTTTCGCTGTGGTAATGAATATGAACATGACGTACACATGTTGCTAGCCACGTCTTATGCCAGTAACTGGTTTAGTTCTTGCCAACGACTTAGTTTAAACTGCTGGTTACAGTGTATTGTTAGATATCGACAGCATACAAGATACCCCAGGGAAACTAAATAATATATATATTTTTTTTATCAGAGTAAATAATTTATTTGCATGACACATTTTTCATTATTTGACATATAGGTCACTCCGTACAACTAATTAAATGTCAACATAGTTCTATGATTCAGTATTATGTTCATATAAAACCATTTTTGTTTGTGATCGATGTTGGGAATTATAGCATATTTTTGTGTGGATCTCCACCACTTGAGTAATATCCGCGATAATGGGAATGAGTTTATGACAATGACTCGTATATCAACAGGGGCGTGTCAAGGGAGGGGGTCCACACACGCCTCCCCTGCCCAGCTACATATTTTTTTTGTAAAACAACATTTTGTATGAGAAAAGTGTCTCGGCCGTGTGCTTTATTCTTTATCGTCAAAGCGCGAGATAATGATATAGACATGTGCTATCATAATTGAATCACAATGTCATCGTATCAATTCATAATTAAAATTTACCTCAAAACGAGATGTTGGATTTCTCTGTTTAAAAGCTCAATGTGTATGTATATACGCCAAAATGACGATAGAGACCATGTATTTCTCATACAATTTTAAGCACGGGGATGGGGGGTTGATACATTGTCTCAGGAGCCTCCCCCCCCTGCAAACATTCCTGAATCTGCCCCTTATCAAGCATGATAAATGAATCGATTATGATCTTTTTTATATTTAGTTATTCGAGAAATATCCAATAAGATGAGACGTATGCATTTGCCAGCTCCTTCTTGCAGGACCGAAAATTCGCGAGACTGACAAACCACAGCATACGTTGGTGATTTATCACCACGATTTAACCGTGGAGAAATTCATTCAACATTCCTTAGTGTAATACGTACGATCGAAAGTATGCAATATTAAATATGTGTATTGAATAGGTCCATTAGTTATACTAGACTTTGTCGTCGATAATTATTCTTAATCACTGGCGCAATAATTGTAGTACCCACATCACAGTATTCAATATTCAACTTTGTATTGTACTAATTGAATAATATATCGACTCGATTGGAACACTGCAGTTCAGAATACTTTTGAAAAATATGGGTACTTTTAGCTTTTAAGGCTGTATTATAGTTTAATATATTTTTCAAAGGACTCAATGCAAAGGCCCTTTTCGTTTTTCATATAAATTTATAAGTGTCAAAAATTGTGAAGGGCCTGCATTATCAGTAGAATAAAACCAACGAGAACACCTCTCGATATCCTTTCTTTTTCAAAAGAAAAGGATACATTGGAGGAAGTTAATAACTACACTTAGTGTTTTCATTGATTTGTTCAATAAGAATGATAATAAGAATGACACTGTAGACTGCACCATCAACCATCATGTATGACTGTGTTTTTATTAAATATTTGTTTTATTGAACATTATGTTATCTATATTTCGTTGACGTTTTTAAGACACATCGATAAAGATTTTTTTGTTTTACTTAAATTCTCTGCCAGCTTAACCTAGTAGCTTAAAGGAGCTAAATCGCTAATATTTGGGACCTAGTCATAATGATATATGAAGGTATATAATCTAATTTATATATTCAATCGCTCCTGTTTCCGTTTTTAAATCAGTGATGTTCGCCGAAATACGCAATGGAATGGCAATCTGTAGTATTTATTGCGTATGATCTCCAGCTATGGCGCTTTAGTCTGTTAAGGGTACGTATAGACTCGCATGCTTTGTATGGGTGGTACGAAGGGTCCCACCGGATGTTGATTGTAAGTTTCTTATAATCTAATAAACGTGGTAAACGTAGCTTGTAGTTTCTTATAATACCATCAAGTCCCTTTTTACAATTGGCGATGAAACGCATTCTGGTACCTGGTACACGATTCGTGTACCAATGGTAAAATGTTTATTTTATCTTAAATATTGGATATACGAAGCCCGTCTTTTCCCGGTAAGATCACACTAATTCCCGTTTTAAATGAGTTAGAGACTAAGCTACTTTAAACATAGTTCGTCTGCAAGAAGCCAACGATCACTGCTTTCAAGCTACCCCCCCCCCCCCCGGTTCAGTGATTTTTCTCTATTATAATGCTGCCTTTGATGACGTTTGCTTGAAATGAAGTGAAATGAAATGAAATTGGGTTTAACGACCTACGGTTCTGTTCCAACTGGGCCAATGAAGACCGACGGTTGTATGGAAACATTTGCTTTTATGGTCGCGGTGAGTACCTGTTTGAATGAAGTATCGTCTGACATAGTTTCTCTTATGAAACATACTTAATTGGTCACCGCCCTGTTGTCCAGTTCATTTATAAAGTGTAAGTTATTGAAGGGAGTATAATTTATCTTATCTTATACATATTTATAAGTACTTTATATACCTCTAAACATAGATATATACATGTTTACCTTATTTATAGTGTAAACACTTTATTATATTAAGATCAGTGATAAACAATTGCTTTACTAAATATAACACATAGCAGAATAACGAAAAACGATATCGACAAAGCCCTGGTTTTCATACCATTGTAAGTCAGACCATTAGTTTTAACCTACAATGTATGCCATTGTTATTTGCCCATTTGATCACTTTCTTTAATCTGGAACACAATGGTGTAGAATAATATGAACGGATCTAATGTAATATTAAAGTCCCATCATGGCAAAAAGAAGTTCAACAAGCCTTGCGAAATACGTCTACTGGGAAAATCGATAGGGCCCATTCTCTCAATGCCCTACATGATTTTTTTTTTAAAAAAAAGGTTAAGAACTGTAACCTCTATTGAGTCGGCAAGGTTTCAGAAAATGTGGGCAACTCCATAACGGAACGTCACGGGACTTTGAATGACTCCATGAAATACTACAGCTGCTATCACTCTTTAAGCTTTAGACAAAAGGGATAGACGGGGGGAGGGGGCAACCGGGACGGAAGATAGGGGAATTCAGATTATCGATAGCGTACGTCCGTGACCATAGGCGTAGGAGCTCGATGACAGTTAGGGGGGGGGGGGCAGAACCCTAAATGCCCGAGAAATTTTCGGGTTTAAAGACAGCAACGACCTTGTATCCCCCCCAAGCAAATTAGGAATATTTTACGGCTGCAAACACATTTTCCTGCTATTGCAGCCGGTGAACAAAGCAACTCCAAAGTGGTCAAATATAACCTTATTAAGGTGGCTTACTCGAATTCTATTCAATCGTTTACAGTCCCCGAAGACGGGACCGCTAGGAGAAAATTTGGTCTAATATAGCCTATTAAGGTGGCTGACTCGAATTCCAATTAATCGTTTACAGTCCTCGAAGACGGGACCGTTAGGAGAAAATTTTGAATATTTAACTGTCGCAAACGCGTTTTCCTGCTATTTCAGCAGGTGAACAAACCATCTCAAAATGGTCTCGAATTCCAATCAACCGTTTCAGTCTTCGAAGACGGGACCGTTAGGAGAAAATTTAACTGTCGCAAACGCGTTTTCCTGCTATTTCATCTGGTGAACAAAGAAACTCCGAATATTACCTTACTAAGGTGGCTTACTCGAATTGTAATCAATCGTTTACAGCCCACGAAGACGGGACCGTTAGGGGAAATTTTGAAAAATGTAACTTGCCGCAAACGAGTTTTCGTGCTATTCCAGTCTGTGAATACAGTAACTTCAATTTGGTCCAGTATAGCCTACATGGCTGATCCGAATTCCAAACAACAAATCAATCGTTTCAATGGATTTGTAACCGAAATTCTACCCTGAATCCCAACCATCCAAGCAGACTGTTGCATCTGTATTCACAAATATTAATCGATGCCCGAAAAATGTCGCACAAAGTAGAGTGGCTCCAGACAAAATGTTTTAATCCATAGTCAACTCAGTACAAATTCGTTATATTCAATTACAAGAAAGGTAAAATTAGTGTTTTGTTAGGGCTCGATGACAGTTTTCGGGCAATACCTATTTTCGGGCAATACCGTTTTTTGGCATACCTATCATAAGAGAGCTTCGGGCATTTTATCGGGCATGCAGTGGACAAGAAAAAGACGAGAAAAACCTTACGGGCAGTGTGGATCTCATAGAAATAAGTTAGTTATATTTTTTCTCTTAACGTTAATAGAAAAAAAAGGTCGTCGAATTTTTCATTGCCCGAAAATAAAATTGCCGGCCTGCCCCCCCCCCGTCTCCTACGCCTATGTCCGTGACGTAGATAACAGAGAATGATAAAAATCGACAGGGTTCATGCTCCCCTGTTCACAATTCATTTTACTCTTGAGATTCCAAAACTTTGTTCTACATTTTACGGACCCATAACCCAGAAACGTTTACAATATATTTTGATCTTACACGTATATTTTAAGTTTCGTATAAACGGGACAAGAATTGAGATCACATCCATTGAACATGTATAAATGCTTTATTATCCCTTTTTATATGGAGGTTGGGACCTCCTTGTGATTTCGAGTACAACTGTACAAACTGTTCGAGCTCTAGCTGGCCGGTCACCCCTAGTGAGAGCGTATGTGACTTGCCGGAAGGCGTCTTCTGGGCCTCATGGGTACTCCAGCCCCTCTCCCTCATAGTAAAGAGCTGAATATATGATAGCTTGTCTTCAAAATATCACAAAGTGTATAATTGAGTGTCATTAGATAAGAGAGAGAGAGAGAGGGAAATGGGGTTTAACGTCCACTCAACACAACTAGGTCTTTTCAGGACTAACATATGAATTAGTTTTTTTTCAATAATTCGCTTGCGCGTAGGGGTCTTTAGTAGGAGGAAACTGGAGTGCCCGGAGGAAACCCACATACGCTCACACCAGGGCTCGAAACCACAGCCGCAAGCCAGAGGTGGCCGGCCAGCTAGAGGTCGAAGCGCGGCACTCTAGACCACTAGGCCATCCCAATCCCCGTCATTAGATAAGAGAAGACAAGAAAAATACCTTTCTATACCTTTTAAAAACATGGTAATGCACGGACTTTTTCTGTTTTCCTTTCGTTAAGTTAAAGAAATTAACATATTTTTCACCGTAATTTTACATTTATTATAAACAGTGTATACACTGTAATGAAAATATCCGGAAACAGAAAATACAGAAAAAGAAATCTGGATATTTTTTTTTCCTGAGCATGAAAGTGATACACATTTCATTGAATTAAGCCGGGATTCCATGTGTACGCAGTGCGTGCCAAATGCGTGCGGAATGCGTGTTACGTGATGCGTGTTGCGTAACGCGTATTGTCAGTTTCCATGTGTTGGTGGGAACCGAATATTGCCATCCCAAAACAACATCGGATATGCCTACTGAGTGACAGTGCGCATGTCCGGTCTCCGTATACACGAGTATTGCGTATTCGGACACTCTTGTGAGCGTCCCGAGAAACACGTACTACGCGCTGTGCATCACGCTTTACGCATTACGTGTACATGGAATCAACTCCTACCATTTTACATTCTCCACGCAAGTCTCGCTATCCAGCATTCGACTATGCCGTCGCCTCGCGTACTATAATGTTTGACCCGGGGGTCATCGATCACGTGATTTACTACTTGGTCAAAAATGGCGCCTGTCAGTGAAATGTTCTTGGCGTTATAAACACTTTATAATTTTATGTTTTTTTTTAGTGAATTCGAAATGTTTATCCCGCAAAGTGATTTTTCGATCCTATTTCAAACATATATCAAAGAATTCTTTGATTCGGATTAACTACACATTTCTAAATTAATTGTTGGGCCTGCCGATCGCGTAGTACTGATAAACAAACCCACGTGTATTAAAAAGTATTGTATTCTAAAATTAGCACGGCGACATGCGCAGTTCGTATTTCCGACCATTTCATCGCTAATCTTACGCAAAAGAGTTCCCTGTAATATCTGTATATACATTGTTACTTTGCAATTGTGACCCCATTTCTATTTCGGTATGGTAATAGTATTAAATATATTATCATGTATTTGTTTTAAATCGTATTGTTTATCATTGTCCATCTTCACCAAGAATCTTGGTGGCGTAGTCAATTGAGCCGCCAGCAGAGATTAGTGTAGACTGCAAGGGGACACAACTCTGTTTGGGAGATTGACCATTTTAATGCAAAGTGTTAAATACGCATTACGTACTAAGCATTCGGCATTACGCAGTACGCACATATGGAATCCCGACTTTAACCATTGACTTTATACGCGTGTGTGAATAGTTTTATTTAACGTCCGCTTCCACCGATAATCTGATAATCTTTATACGCAACCTTTTTCCGCTAATAAAAGAATGCGAAATCTCCTAATCGAAGGCATTACAAACCGCCAGTGATTCTCGTTAGAAGCTTTCAGATGTAAGCTTGCGGTACTACAAATTTGCAGGCATAAACTCCGCCACAAAGACAAACCGGCTTACTCGGGCCAATCAGTTATTATACCATCCGGATTTAAGTGTGCTTGATTACCAGATAATGCAACCTACGTACACTTTATATATCTTATAAATAGTGGAAATTAGATATACTGTACATGACATGTAATATACCAAACCTTACAAACTATGATTCTCCATATTACAGTTAATAAATTGGAATGAATACTATGACATGGTAATTATTAGGAATAATTATGTATGCATACGATTACTCCTCGTTGCTTTTTTTGTAATTTTCGTAATTTCCTGGTCATTCCACTGTTTATCTCATAAAATAACAGAATTATGTCCATTAAAGAATAGGATAAAATATTTTATCCCTAAATTTCACGGAAACTCCTGGCCATTCCATCGTTTATGTAATAAATAACAATAACCAATCGTTGTTTTCAATAAATACTGTAATTGCCAGTTTTGCTTATTGAAGTACTATGTGATCCATATAGTACTCTGCCAGAAGGAACTGTTAACATCCCTTTCTATATCAGTCGCTTCTCACATTATTTACATTAAAATTAACTTTAAATTTCTTTTTATCTTAGAAATGAGCAATAATAATTCAGCTTCTTTCGGAAAGGAATGTCTCAATAACTGGGTCGGTAACAGTGAGCCATTCAAGAACTTTGCTCGACAACCCCTCTCAATCCTTTTCCTAACCAAACATATATTAAGTGTTCAAAATTGTGTTCAGACAGAATATGGAATATCTTGGGGTAGTAAGAAACATTTTCTATGGCCAAAAACTGATTATATATAAGGGAAATAACTCTTTCAATAATAGGGAGGAAGACCACCAATAATTTCCCCATTGACTTCAATAGTTAGTGCAGGGGGACTGCGCCACATATGATTTACATAAAGGACAAATATAACGACAAGACATCATACTCCGAAACAGCAAACAAACAAAAAAAAAAAAAAAAAAAAAAAATTCAAAAAAGAGTGAATGGCTGGCCTCTTTGCCCACCTCCAACTATTCCCCAAATTTTTGTTGGGCTGAATGCTTTTCATTATAGACTGAGGAACAAATGAGCATGTCTTCGCACTAAACTTTGTATGAGGTTGACCACCAAAATTTTGAGACACACCAACTTAAAGAATCATAACGAAAACATGTAACTAGTTGCCGTACATGTCACCGCCTCAAAATCATGAATATTAAATTTTACCAAAACCTGGCAGAAAATATTAATTCAATCCCTCTTCTTCCATTATAGACCAAAAAATCAACAAAAATGGCCTCCATAGATATTCTCAGAGTAGTAATTCGCTTCGTCGTATTATTACCCTATTTCTGTCGGGTTATGAAAAGGGCGAGATGTTACATGATCACTACCTACCAGCCACAATATAATTCAGGACCGTTATTTGTTAAATTACATTTCTAACATTTGCCAAATGATAAAAAATGTTACGTAAGATAACTGTTGCCTAGCCGTACCTTGTTATAGCCCCCAATGATATATTACTTTGAACATAGTTGTAAGATAAAATAATCTATACATATCTGATAATAAACATACTGTTTAAAAAATATTGTTAGGTAACGGTACTCTATATTTACATATATACAGATATCATAATGATAAACATTGTTTCGGACAAAATTATAAGATAACGGTACTTTATACTTACCAGCGGTACTTTATACTTATCTAGATGAAGATCTTGTAATAATATAACATTTCGAACATACATATTGTAGTAAAGTAACGGTACTTTTTACCTACCTGTCTATACACCTACATTACCATGTTTGATTTGAACGTACATGTAGCTGTAACACAACGGTACTTTATACTTACCTAGATGGAGATCTTTATAATAATATAATTGTCTTGAACATGGTGCTAAGATAACGGTACTTTACACCCCATCTAAGATATCGAATTTAATAAAATATTGTTTTAGAACGTAGCTCTAAGAAAATATATATTCTACACCAAAAAGCCGACAAATATCGCCGTGCAAAAGGAAAGGGGGAGAAGGACTCAAAATAGCTCTGGCCCAGGAATATTTGGTGAGCTGTGTCCATAGATGGGACTATATTATCAATGCTATGGTAAGATATAAAGTATACTAAATCAAATCGTCACAGTTTAAAAAAAAAATCAAATACTGATAAAGCATACGCTACGCTTGTGTCATATATTTGTTTTCGAAATTGTCATTTGAGGTTGATCATTCACCGAAATAAGTTCAACTTGTATAATAACCCATTTCTAGCTGTGTGTTTGACACCATACAATTAGTCCCAGTTGTGAATCCTAAGAGCTATTTAAAAAAGACAAAGGCTCTCAAGAAAGGCAGCTCACATCAAAAAGTAAGTGTATTCATTTATTAAGAACCTGTATTAGGACAAAACACGAGACTGAGGTTATCCTGGGGAAAGAAAGACTGAAGAAAATAACCCGAAGTCGAGCACTTTATCTTGCTTATAAACCGACTATGTTTAGATGCACGTAAAATGAGAATATCCCAAAATTCCAGTAAGAAAAACATTATATCATGGTTTTCTTATGGAAAAACCTACCCTGGAAGAATAACCCGGTACAGGTTTAAAGAAAAACTTTTAGAATAATCACTCCGAATTCCTCTCTATATTTTTAGACGGCAGGTTATTCCGGGTATAGAATATACCCCAAAGATCAAAGAGATGTACCATTACAAGTTTATAAATTATAATATCTTATACTTATGTCTATGTTTAATTTCGGTTGACCAATGAACTATTACATTTGCCCGTTATCAAAGTGACAAACTGATAATTTTAGGTAAAGATCGACATCAACTAGATAAATGCACTAAATTAAAATGGATACACAGGTTATAGTAAAGCCAGCAATATTCATAGATAAATCAGGAAATGAATTTAAAGCGATAGAAGTAGATGGGGTACCAGTAACAGCGTTTTCCGAAAAAAAGATAGGACGCTCGCATGCAGAACATTTCCGAATGCTTAGGGAAATGACCATAAGAGATGACGATGTCATTGTATGTGCTTATCCCAAAGCAGGTAAGTATCTTAGAAAGATGTATTCATTCTAGAAATTATTGTTGCAAATAAGCCAAAGCGCGCAATCGATGGAAGCTGATAAATTTAAATATTCAAATTCAAATTGCTTGAGTTCAGTGATAGACTATGCTAAAGAGACATTATAATCACGACACAAATTCTGGGAATCAGTGATGCTTCAGATTTCTCAAACTTGGTCACTTTGTATGTTTATGGAACTAAGGCACATCAGGCCCGGCGGAGTAGGGGGGCTAGGGGGGGCTTTAGCCCCCCCAATAATTTGGCCGCAAGTACTCTTTTCTTCAGGCTATTGCGTCCCCTGGACCTTCGCCTATAGAGACTTACAGGGATGTAGCGAGCGGCACTGTTTTTTTCCGCCCATCAAAAAGAAAAAATCGAAGAAAGCCGCCCAGTCGTATTTAAACTCCCTCTACTTCGTCCTTCTCTCACTCTGTATTCAGACTACACACTCGAAATTTACCACTCCCGGCAAAGCCATGGTAACTATATAAGCCCACCTAAACCATGTCTGACACGGCATTATTTTTTTTTGCGTGCCGTAGTATACCCTATCATCCCAAATTAGTTTAAAGAAAGAAGTATTGGTGTTATGTTTATTTAAATTTAGAAGTTGTGCAGGTCTATTCATTTCACGGTCATAGACCAATTTACGGCACTTCAATGTTAAAGGTTTGGATGTCGTAAATGGTGTCGAACGTTCGGTTGTACGATCAATTTTAAATGTACGCATTCTACGGTCAATTCTACCGAATCTATATTAAATCCTGTGCCTATCCACAATGTCAATGTTTCTTATTCTTTCACAACTTCTGTCTGACCTGATTCTCATTCCACCGTAATAATAATATAAAATACTACAAACACCATTTTAAGAATAGGTCTATAAAAATTTGAATATAATACAAATGGAAATTGATTTGCACTGAAGCAAATAAAAGACAGCAAATGCTCTGGAAATACACCAATAATTGAATAAGGGTTGAATTTTCATAAAAGACCACGCCCCCCTCCCAAATTTTTTTGGCCTCGCTACGCTCGCCATCGTTTTTTAACAACTAATCACCAAAACCTGGCTACATCCCTGGACCTAGGATGGGAGCCCCCCCCAATCAAGAATTGCTTCCGCCGGCCTTGCACATTGACATTAACAGTATTATCTATAAATTTGGGATCTAACTATTGTGATCCTTTCTAATAATATTAGTCACACATTTGATTAAAGTCAACTTGGACCAGACTGACCATCAGCATTTCAAAAGGGGACTCGATTATCTAGACTCTAGAAATCATTTACTTTTGACACGTATGGTGAAAAGATGTGATGTTTCCACGTATATTTTTATAATTGTAACATTGATGTTGTTTCACAATTTTCCAGTTGATTGAAAAATGTTTAATACAATCTGTAAATTACTAATGAGTTCTAGGCCCATTCGTTAGATTGTGAGTTACTCGTGGCATTTAAGATTTTGTGATGAAAAAGAACGCTGTCATTTCAGGTACTCATTGGATCTGGGAAGTAATTCAGATGTTGAGAGGTCAAACAACAGAATACCGTAAACAAATTAAAGAACAGCAAATGCTGGACGCTGGGAATATTGATACTTTCGAAGCCGAACCATCACCACGAGTTCTTAATTCACATTTATGGCCACGACATTTACCTAAACAAATATTTGAAAAGAAAACGAAAATAATTTACCTCATTCGTAATCCTAAAGACACGGTGGTTTCAATGTTCTTTCATTATAATGCCGTAAAAAAAAAAATACTTCATTATCATGGGAATTTAAGTGATTTTATAGATCTTTATCTCAATAAATCCTGTAAGTATTTAAAGTATTGATTAGTTTAGAATGACCCTTTTGGTCGGGTTTCGTCTGCTTTCAAAATGAAATGAAATGGGGTTTAACGTCCTACTGTTTTGCCCCTAAACTGGGATAATGGAGATGGACATACGCCATACAGTGTGCTATGGGGAAATTTTGCTCGGGCAGCGGCGCTACGGCCTACAGTACTCTTTTATAGAGTTCCAACTGCAGAGGGATCTTTTACGTGCACGCCAATTGGTACACGGGGACCTTATTTTTTTGTCCCACCCGAACGACTAGACAACTTTCCTTGTCTGACCTTCGTCCTGCATTACTGACAACGGGAAAACCGTGCCGGAAAATCTGGATGAACTTTCTCGGCAGCGATGGAACACCAGCGTCTTACCCACTTAGCCACGTGATCTCTCCCCCCCCCCCTGCTCTCAAGAAACAGAACTGAGGTGACCTAATGTTTCAATAAAATAAAACTATTGTTTTAGAAAGTAAAGATGTGAATTTAAAAAATGGGATTGTCTGTCTGTTAAACATTGTCAATCAATGGCATGCTTTAGAGCCATAGGTTCCCAACCTTTTTTGGGTGGCGACCCCATCTCAGACCCAGTATCTGATCGCGACCCTTCGAAGAACAAAGTCACATTTACTATGAAACATCATTATCTTTCACTTTTATTATTGTTGACTTATTAAACGTCCCACACTAACATAATTTATGGCATAACAATCACTGGTTTGTTAACATGCAACGTTTCGACGAAGATACTCTTGTTTTTATCAAGCAAATATTTAAAGTCTGTAGATTGTAGAGTGTTACGTGAAGCCCTCGATAAGATGTTCGGAATTAAAGCGAGATCAAGCCTTCTATTGAAGATGCATAGATAGATAACATGAAAAGACTAGTACGCGACCCCACGAAAAGTGGTGGCTACCCAGAGGTTGGAAAAAACCGCTTAAAAAATAATCTAGCCGGAACAGCTATTCCTTGTTGATTTTAAACGATTACTGGTAATTACTTTTAGCGTCTTCAGTGCAACTCTTGTTGGGTGTGAAGAGAAAATGGGGATTATTATCATAGGTATTTCAATTTCTACATCCACACTGTTTCAGTACCATATGGTCTATGGTATGAATATGTTCTAGAATGGGAAAAGTTCTTTAAAACAACTGAAAATCCAGTTTATCAGTTATCGTATGAGGACATGCAGCAGGTACGTTGATTGAATCTATAAATAAGTTTATTATCAGAAAATGTAACATAATGTACTATCTAAAAGATTTTTATCACCAGTTAGTAAGTTTTCGATATGACTATAATAAGCTTAGATAATACCACAGATTATCAGTAAGGGCTGACGTTATATACCATTTGTAATATTCGTTACAGGTTTGAAAATGTTATCAGTGATATCGCATATTGCATTATCCGCCAGATAATTTGACCTTTATGTTAGATAATAACATCACAAATTATGCCAATTATCATTAGTAACAGTTAGATAATATCCCCAGTGACGGTTAGATAATATCACTAGTATCTGTCAGATGATATCGCATGAAACTGTTAGATAGTATCACTGGTATCTGTCATATGATATCGCATGTAACTGTTAGATAGTATCACTAGTATCTGTCAGATCCCGGTAACTGTTGGATATTATCACTAGTATATGTCAGATGATATCCCCAGTAACTGTTAGATAATATCACCAGTATATGTCCGATAATATTACCAGTAACTGTTAGATAATATCTCATGTATCTGTTATCAGTATAGTCACTGTCGTCATTGCTGTGAGATATAATAGCATTTTAGCCACAAACGTGATGGCTTGAATAAGAGTGTATGAGCATTGCAGGCCCAGTGATATCTAATGAAGATAAATTACCACAGTTTATCATTTTTACTGTATCTGAAATAATGATACCATAAACGAACATAAAGCAATTATATTTTGTCTTTACTTCAGAATCCTGTAGATCATGTAAAAGGTTTGGCTAAATTTCTAGAAATTGATGTCTCTGATGAATTATGCGAAGCTATAGTTGATGCCTGCTCCTTTAATAAACTAAAGAAAGCCAATGATGAAGTAAAAGAAGATTTTATAAAACCTATTTTAACAGAAGGACGTTCATTGTATAGAAAAGGTAGGATTAAAAAAGCGTAGCAGAATCAGTCTATATATTATATTCATCAAAGTCCAGCTTCGGGAAGGGCCAACTCGACCCAGACCCAAAACTCCGCGGGCTGTGTTATAAGTTTGGGGGCAGAGGAGCTCATGGCAAAACGAGTGAAACTATTAAATTCCAGATAAATATTTGACTCATTGACCTAGCGAGGCGATGGACGGAAACTTGGTGAGTCTGCTCCCCCCCCCCACACCTTCCTTTAAGTTGATATTATGAGCAGGTTTTCATGGACCCCAATCAGCCATTATGATTATGTCTTTTCCGCGTCCATATACCACTCGGAACTGAATAGATTTCATAAGATTTGATCAGATATTATGTAATTTCTTCTTGTATTGCAGACCATTTAAGTGTGTTACGCATGCATGTCATTCTAAAGGACATACGTGCCATTCGAAGCATATAATAGTATCTTTTCATAGCGGCCCCGCGATTCTAGTCCGACCCAGGGTCTCGTCCCATTTAAGCTAGGCTTTGTTATTTGAAAGAAAGTTTGTGTTCGTATTTGGTGTAGTATATTGATGAAATTGTGTAGCAATACCGCTGCAACATATCTTTGTTTTGGCCTGATCGTCTAGAGGTGGATTTAAATCTGGACAGTTATTGTTGTATCGCTCTTCTTAAGAAAATCACCGTAGTATTTTTTACGATACCGAAATTAAATATGTATCAGGAACAATGATATTCACAACAGTTACACAATCTAGAACATTGATGTCACAACAGTGATAGGCGTACGGACTCGATGAGAGTTAGGGGGGGGGGCAGAACCCGAAATGCCCGAAAAAATTTCGGGTTTACAGATAGCGGTGCCGGTCTTCCCCGAGAGGCGAAAGAGGAGAGCTTACCTGGCATGTTTGACGGCTGCAAACATGTTTTCCTGCTATTTCAGCCGGTGAACAAAACAACTTCAAAGTGGTCTAATATAACCTAATATTATTAAGGTGGCTGACTCGAATTCCAATCAACGTTTACAGTCCTCGAAGGCGGGACCGTTAGGAGAAAATTTTGAAAATTAACTGTCGCAAACTATTTCAGTCGGTGAACAAAGCAACATCAAAGTTATATAGGCATTTGCCTGTTGTTCAATCCATTTCAGTTTATTGAATAAAATATTGTTTAAACTAAACTAAAAATAAAACCCCATCAAAGTGGTCTAATTGAGGTTACTGACTCGAATTCCAATCAATCGTTTACAGTCCACGAAGACAGGACCATTGGGAGGAAATTTTGAAAATATAACTGCCGCAAACGCGTTTTCATGCTTTTCCAGCCTGTGAATACAGCAACTTCAATCTACTCCAATATAGCCTACCTGGTTGACGCGATTTCCAAAACAATCAACCAATCGTCGCGCGGTATGGGGACTCACACTCCCGGAGAAAATTTGGAAAATTTAATTACCGCAAATGCGTTTTCTGCTATTCTAGCCCGTGTAAGCAACTCCAAAAGTATCCAATGGTTTTGTAACCGAAATCCCACTCTTAATTCAAACTATCCAATCAGACTGTTGCATCTGCATTCACAATAATCGATGCCCGCAAAATGTTGCACAAAGTAGAGTGGCTCTAGGCAGAGTGTTTTAATCCATAGTCAACCCAGTACAAATCCAATTACAAGAAACGTAATAATATTAGTGTTTTTTGGGGCCTGATGACAGTGAGGAAAACAAAACAGAAATGCCTAAAAAAATTCGGGTTTATAGACAGTGGCGCCGGTTTTCTTTGAGAGGCGAAGAAGCGGAGCTAACCTTGTATGGACCCCCAAGAAAAATTAGGACTATCTGACGGCCACAAACACGCTTTACTGCTATTCCAGCAGATTTTGGGCAATTTATTTTGCCAAGTAGATGCAATAAATTGTTTTTTTCTCACTTTACCCGTCTGCCCGAAAAGTCAGCTCCGTAGGGATTATTACCTAATGTGATCAACAAATATGATATACGGTTTATAACAAAGCAAAATGTTATCAGCCAACCAAATTGTGGAACTTTGTTTTCGAACAAATAGTCTAAGCATATACCCCCCCCCCCCCTCAATCGCCCACGCCTATAAATATTATCAGTCAGGGCACTTGATTTGCTCTGATACGGTCACCGTAGTGGAAACAGACTTTTCTATCGGCGTACAAATGAACCAGGCCCGCGTATGCCAGAATTCGTCAGTTCTTATAAGAAACAGCCCTTCGTGTCCATTTGTTAAATCTAACGGTAACTATTTTCAGGTAAAGTTGGTGATTGGAAGAATTGGATAACTGTAGCTGATAGTGAATTGATTGATCAAATGACAGCTAAACGAATGAAAGACAGTCAAATAAAATTGAAATATACAATTTAAAAAAAAACATCCATAAAAACACACACTATATGATAAATTTACTAGGCGATATTGTTTTGAAGAATTAAAGCACAAAGGAGGTATCAAAATTATTAAAAGGTGTTTAAAGTTATTATTTTTTAGATAACACTTTCCCCCGTTTGCATGCCGATTTTTGTTGACATTTTTGTGTAGAACCGAAAAAAGACGTTGAAAATACATTTTCTGGCAGGTTTTGGTGAATATTCATGATTTTTAGGCGGAAGGATACAAGAGTTGTGCGATTGGTTACGTTGAAATGTAGGACCGGAGATTGCATGTTTATTTGTCTCTACTTCCATTTTTTCATGGCGAACTTCATACATGCTTTGGGCAAGAGTTTGCCACATGTTACTCCAACGAAAATTTAGGAAAAAGGTAGAGCCGGTCTAAGAGATTTCTCAAGGCCAAGGTACGGATAAATCGATCCTCGGCTTGAGTTGTCGCCCTTGGTCGACCTGAGCGTGGTCTGTCCTGTACTAAAGTCAGTGGGGAAAAAAATAGTGATCTGTGGCCGATTGCGGCTTTTTGCTTATGCCTTCCGGTTACAGACTCCCAGTGAAGTCAAGAAATAACCAACACGTAGCTATGAAGTTAACTTGCTTCTTGGCTTGTCACTGAATTATATTGCCTTCTTGTTTCGCGCTGTTTACTCATACAGAGAAACGACGAAGTGAGATTAGGATCATGATCAGCTTCCATAGTTGACAGTTGAAATTTGAAGAGAGGACAATAATGATAATTGTTTCTATAGAACATGACATATCTATTCTCCGAACTAGGTGAGCGACAAATTGAACTGCCAAGATTAACAAATATTTTATGTTCACATTTACTCATATTACCGAAGCAATGGCCGGAAGAAATCCTTCTCTTGCCAGTGCGAAAGTTGTGGTTTTGACGGAGTATGCTTGTTTTTATCCCGAGTACCATCGCCGTACGTCGTAGTTATTTCCAGTCAGTCTATTTGATCTGGGGGTTACCAAAACTTCTGACAGTTGTATTGGATACAATTAATGTTGTTGGTCTGCTGAATGGCCCAACAGATGACTAAAATGTTCCTACACCTTTTGTAAAACAATACTTATTTACAGAATCAGATGACTAAAATGTTCCTACACCTTTTGTAAAACAATATTTATTTACAGAATCTGGATTGGAGAACAGGCAGAAGCCTATAGACTCTCTCTATACGTGGCGATTACCAAATATACTATTCAACAAAAGTAGGGGGTATTCGATTTTGGGGGCATAATGCTAAAATATGCAAATGACTACGAAAAAAGTCACTTTAGAACCTAACAGAAGAAATATTTCCAGTTACATGTGACGCCCAAACGCACCAATAGCTACCACATGGAATGCAGATGATGCTAGGGATCATCATGGGGGTCCAACCCAAGATTTGCACGACCCTGACTTTCAATGTTACAGTCATTGTGGCATTGAATTCCAGGGTGGAAACATCAGTTTAATTGGTTTAGTGACCAGAAAACAAGTTTTGATATGCGTCGGCTTACCCAAAATGAAAGGTTACGTGCCCTTGGCATGCTACAGATCGGCACAACACAGGCGGTTGTGGCGCGGACGATGAATGTTTCTCAGTCTGTCATAAGCAGGCTATGGTCCAGATACCGTGATAGACAATCTGTACAGGACAGACCACGCTCAGGTCGACCAAGGGCGACAACTCAAGCCGAGGATCGATTTATCCGTACCTTGGCCTTGAGAAATCGTGTCATCACAGCAAATCAGATCAGCGCTCGTCTTCAAACAGACACTGGTGTGAGATTGAGTAGCCAGACGATTCTGAATCGACTGCATAGGGGTCACCTTCGCGCCCGACGTCCTCGCGTGATCCCTTGTTTGAGAGATCACCACATTCAGGCAAGACGTCGTTGGTGTAGGGATCGTCAACACTGGGATAATCGACGCAGGAGCAATGTGATGTTTTCAGATGAGTTTCACTGTTGATTTTTTGGACAGACGTAGGAGGGTGTGGCGTCGTCGAAACGAGCGCTTCCAAGACGTTAACGTCATCAGACATGATCGATTTGGGGGTGGCTCTGTTATGGTGTGGGGAGGCATCACTGTTGCTGGAAGAACGGCTTTACATGTTTTTACAGGGCGTGTGACAGGCCAGTACTACCGGGACAACATCTTGGCAGTACATGTTGTGCCGTTCGCACGACGTCATGGCCGCCGTTTCATCTTCCAGGATGACAACGCAAGATGTCACAGGGCCAGGATCGTTACAGGTTACCTCCAACAACAGAACATCAATACATAACCTTGGCCAGCACTGAGTCCCGACCTTTCCCCCACCGAGCATGTCTGAGGCATGCTTGGACAGAGGTTACGTCAACGTCAACAACGTCCTGCCAATGTCCAAGAACTTGCTGCTGCGTTGCAACAGGAATGGGACAATCTCGACCTAAATGACCTTAGACGTCTCATTAGGAGGAGTATGCCACATCGGATCAATGCTTGTTTGGCAAACAGAGGAGCATTTACCCGTTACTGACTTTGTTGTGATGCTGTGGTAACCTTGCTGTTTGACCCCGGATATCATTTTAGCCTTATAATGGTCAGTCTGTGCCTTACTTAGTCTAACGATCATTTGGAATAAATCGATGAATGTTAACTTCATTTCATTTTGCCACTTGTTTCTTCATCAGTTTCATTAGGTGGCTTTAATAACACTTAAAAATCAAATATCCCCTACTTTTTTTGAATAGTATATTTACCGGGTCTCGGGTTGGCTTGGCTCCCGGTGTTGGTCGAGAAAGTTCCGCCGGATTTTCCAGCGTAGTTTTCTTTGTCCGTGGTGCAGGACGGGTGTTCCGGTAAGGAGATCCGTATAGTCGTTCGAATAGGACGTAAAACAGAGGTCCAGTGTACTCACTGGCGTGGCGTATGCCCGTCTTCCTTAGCCTAAACGTAGGCGCAGAAAGTAAGACATTAAGCCCCGTTTCATGTCGTTTCGTTTACCACATAATTATTTTCTGGATATCGGTTCATAATGATTTCCATAGGCTGCGGTGTAATGTATAGCCACGATTGTCATTAAGCAGATACACATTCGAATGACAACAAATCTGACCAGAAGTACACATAAATCCAAAGAGATAAATGTTGCAATAAACTTATTTGCAAGAAATATTAATATGTCGGATGAGAAATGGAAATAAATGGAGTATTTGATGAATGAATTGCCGTTTTAGAGTACAAACCAAAATCGTTATCAACGTGGCGGAGGAGCCCACGACCGACTTTATGCAGGAAAGTATATGCAGTACTCCTCTCTCCCTCAATCACCTGAAAGAGTGTAAGTAGATGCCCAAACCCAATTTGTCAGAAAACATACAGGAGACAAACATTAAATGGAACGAGAATACGATATATCGCGAATCATTTTTTTTTAAAAATTTCAACTTAGATTTTGTACAAAACCACGCCCGACATATTAAATCAAATAGTTAATGTTGTCCAATATTAATATCATGTGAAATGGCAAGACATTGGTAGGATGCCCAACATTAAAAAGTGTCTCTAATCTTACCGATTAGTATGCCGACATATTCATACGGACGGCGATATCCGACTGATGGACGGGATTAAATATTTAAGGCTTTATTATGTGATAGATGCGTGATAATATCACGTACAATGGCTAATTATACATTCTTTTACTGATAAAGCATGTGCTACATGTAATTTATTGGAGGTAAAGTTCAACTCGTATTAGAACCCATTCTAGCGGTGTGGGACACCCTGCAGTTACTGCCGGTTGTGAATTGTAAGAGGTATTCAAAATAGCCAAAGGTTCCCAATAAAACCAGTCAAATAGTAGGTAAGTTCAATCTTTTAAAGCATCCATATATTGTTTACTGCCAGGTGACTCATTCCACTGTAGACTATTTACTTAAATGCCCAATACCACTCTTGTTGTAACGGAATAATATGTCCCAAACTTTATTCTGGTCAACAAACTGAACAATTTTACAATATTCCAATTAATTGACGATACAAATTTCATCTTAACAAACCTAATTTAAAAAAAAATGGAAAAATTCAACTAAATGATTTGAAAAGTCTAACGTAATATATTTTCGAACCCCTGGACAAGTAAAATAGGATGTAATGGATAATTTACACAACAGGTAGGACACTTAAACATTTAGTACTTAGAATAAGGCTATTATTTATTTTCTGGAGCTGTCAAGCCAGCAAAAGTGTTATTGTCCCTTTTAAAAAAAGTAGCTTGCTATTTACATAGTGTACTGATAATTTTAGGCCAAGATCGACCACAAGTAGATAAACACACCAAATTAAAATGGAAAACCAAGATCAACTAAAACCAATCATATTCACGGATAAATCAGGAAATGAATTTAAAACAATAGATCTAGATGGGGTACCTATACCGGCATTTCAAGAAGAGAGGTTAGGAATGTCACGTGGTGAACATTTCAGAAAGCTCAAGGAAATGACCATAAGAGATGACGACGTCGTTATATGTGCTTATCCCAAAGCAGGTGAGTGCGTAATAAGAGCAATGTCAAACAATCACAGGTACGCAAACAATTTAATAGAAAATGATGCCCAAATTCAGTTTTCCCCAAGTTCAGAAAAAAATGTTATAAGGAAACTTTATGATCTCAACACAAGATCACTGATGCTCCCGGAATACTGTAGCACCATGGGTCTTTTTCAGATTATCTAAATGGCTAAGACGTTTGTATTACCTTGAAATACACGTTTGTCTTACCCGGAATAACAATGCAACAGTTCGTTTTTACATTTTATATATCATACATCTTTTCCCTTCTAGAATCAAGTGTAGCACCATGGGTCTTTTTGTCTGACATGAAGAGCGGACCACTCCAAAACCAATCGCCACACCCCACAAACGACTCATGCATAATTCTTGCTACACCTATCTGTTAGACTTGTGATCGCCTAGAATGAATTTGTCTCTAGCTGTCTTTATTTCTCCTTCACGTTGTGTATTTTCTTACTGGTTTCTTAAGACGTTTGGGTATACATTCAAGCATAGTACATATTACAATACAGTCAATACTAACTCAACCCTAACCAGACAGCCTCACCAATGTTGTCTGGTGAATTCTCACGAGTAGCATAATTTTGTATCTGCTGGATTTGGACATTCAATTATCTAATTGGTCAAATATGATGTAAATGAGTTTAGAGATTGGTCAAACACGTCGAATAATGCAATGGTGATTTTCCGTCACGTGTTTTTCGACAGACCTTTTCCCTGTTATTCTCAAAGTATTTCAAAACAAATAATTTGCGTTTTAAATAAAATTATACCATAGCCAATATACTGTCAATAGAGAATAATTTGAAAAGATAAAAATATTGTTTAAACCGTCTTGCCAAATATAATAATTAATGAAATATAAAGTTAGCATTAATTTCACCATTCCTTGTCTACAATTACAATTTCGCCACGACTATAGGACTACACAAGCTGCTGCCTGGCGAATGCTCACAAATATGATAGTTTTGTAGCCTTTGGTTTGGACGTTCAATTATCCAACTGTTCAAATATTATGTAAATAATTATAGAGATTGGTTAATTATCCCAATGACGTCGAAACCCACCGGAGAAATGTCTCACAAGATATCTGTTATCAACCTAGAATAATTATTGACTGTTTTTTTTTTATAAAAATATGTCACTCATCCGCTCATTTTGATTTAAGTACATGTTAGACAATTTGACATTTAGCAATAGTGGTACAATATAACCTGCAAATGATCATAACTAAACATATGAAAATAGAGATAATGATAGCAATAATTGAATCCTTTAAAATCTAGAGCACGAAAACTTCTGTCTAATACATATTCGTCTTTTCTGATATCCGATTTCCACCTTCCACGGCTCTTAACATACCTGCGTTCACACAGGAAAGAACGGTTTAATTTTAAAGTTTTACAGATGTTTATACAAATTTGAACAAAACCAACCATTTCAGTATAATTCTTACAAATGGCAAAACAAAATCAAAAATCTACCATTAATTCCAGTAAGTCTGTCAACTCTTCTTCATGGCTAGGTTTGCTAACTTCTTGGACCGAGCTGCGAGTTGGTTTGTCAACACTTCTTCTTTGCTATGTCTGCTAACTTCTTGAACAGATCCTCAGATGATGGAGTAGAGAGGCGAGATGAAGCCGATCGAAACCATGAATCCTCTTCATCTGTAGGAGGAGAGCTTGCCTGGTCCTGCTGCTCCATGGGACCAGTTTTCCTAAAGGCGACAGTCTTCTATTGAATCACGCTGCTGGTTGTTGTGTTGTTGAAGCTACATAGTATAGTTGTTGAAAATGTGTAGTAAGAAAATATGCTACCGGTGGCCGCAACGTGTCAACAAAAGTGGTGGACCCGAAAACCGTGTCCTACCGCTGAAAACTGTGATAATAACCATAGTAGTACGGGCAGCAATAATAAAGATTCCAGTCGGGTGGGCTTATTTCGGTACCGATTATCTAGACAATCTAGACATAGACGCTACAAATGACTTACAATTGAAATATTGTGTTCCGCTCTGTTATATAATTGGGACATTGATATTGATCCGCCGTTATCCGAATTGCGTAGATTAAACATTGCTGTAATATCTGAAACTATCACTTTAAGTAGAGCCGAACGTCATTTCACACAGGAATCACGGTGGCTAAGTGGATAAGGCGCTGGTTCACTAGCCTGGAGGTCGGGTGTTCGATCAGCATTGGCTGAGAAAGTTCATCTCGATTTTCCGACGTGATTTCCCCTTGTCAGTGATGCAGAAGGAGGGCCTGACAGGGACAGCTGTCTAGTCGTTCGGATGGGACGAAAAACCGAGGTCCCGTGTACACATTGGAGTGCACGTAAAAGATCCCTTGGCAGTTGGAATTCGATATAAGAGTAGGCCGTAGCGCCGCGGCCCGGGCAAAATTTCCCTCATGGCACACTGTATGGCGTATGCCCGTCTTCAATTAGCTCTGGTTAAGTGCATAACAGCAGGACGTTAAACCCCATTTCATTCATTCAGTCAGTCATTTCACACGTGTAAAATATGCAAAAAAGTAATAATCCTGGAGTGTTATACAATGCTTAAAACAGAAAGGTACCTTGGCTAGATTGTGAGTTATTCGTGCCAGTCATGGTATTTATGATTTTTTGATGAATAAAAATAAAATGTGTATACACATTATTATTGTTATTTTTTATTTCAGGAACTCATTGGATCTGGGAAGTGATTCAGATGTTGAGAGGTCACACAACAGAATACCATAAACATATTAAAGAGCAGCACATGTTAGAAGTTACGAGTATTGATAGTTTTGACGCCGAATCCTCACCACGAGTTCTTAATTCACATTTATGGCCTAGGCATTTACCTAAACAAGTATTTGAAAAGAAAACGAAAATAATCTACCTCATTCGTAATCCCAAAGACACCGTGGTTTCCATGTTCTTTCAGTATATTGCAGGAGAAAAGACATTTGGTTACCATGGCAATTTAAGTGATTTTATAGATCTTTACGTCAATAAAGGATGTAAGTATTTGAAGGATTAATTTTAATAGAAACACTACACTTAGCTTTTAATAAGACACAATCTATAATAGTACTAAATACAGCTCCATTCTGATTTCATCGGTTTTTGTCTGCTAGCAAAAAACAAGACAGGTGTACACGTCATGTAACTCGCCGTTTCAGTGGAATAGAAACAGTATTTTCTTAAACGCAGGGGCGAATAGGGGGGTCCAAACCCCACCCTGCTCATCTACATAAGAAAAACTGAATGCCTTGCATCAATGAAATTGAATCAACATGTGATCCTATATCATAAAAATTGACGTCAAACGGGAAATTGGATTTCTTTTCTTTAAAAAAGCTGAATTTGTATGTATGCCTATGTAATGGTGCATCATGCATTGGCAACTGATAGATTTTCTTAACAGGAGCCTGGCAAACCCCTCCTGCAAAAATTGCTGGATTCTCCCCTGTAAACATTGTCAACCAATGGTGCGATTTCGATCCAATATGCCGCCGAAGACATGGCCCTTTTAATAATTAAAACGACACAAAGTTTTAATACATGCATACAAAATAAATCAAGTTGACGGGCAATTTTAAAGTTTTACATAATTTAAATTACTGGAATTAAGAGTCCTATTGAATTTGAGCCATATCTGTAGGTTCCTTAGTTAAACTAAAAGCGGTAAGTTCGCATGCAGAAGACGTGATTCTTTTGATTTTTAATGATGTATAATAGCGCAGTGGCTATATTTACGTCGAGTCGTAAGAAAAATCTCCAGGCCATTGTTACGACGATGCTTTCAGAGCCCTCCATCGGCAAAGTTTAGAACGATTTCCAAAATGGCTGACAATCTCCCCAACACCAGCTTTGTAAAAGGATCAGAATTTTCAACGTTTTCAGAACCGAAGGCAGCAATTGAGAGATGGGAAGCAAGTGTCAATGTAAATTTGTACACACGGCATTCTCGATCTATACCTTACTCTAACCTTAACCCAACTTTGTTATAATAATTACCGCCAGAGCTATAATGCATTTTATTAACTTGATTGTAAGTGTTGTTTATTTTCTGTATGCAATCTGTTTCAGTACCATATGGTCAATGGTATGAATATGTTTTAGAATGGGAAAAGTTCTTTAAAACAACTGGAAATCCATTTTATCAATTATCTTATGAGGACATGCAACAGGTATTAAAATATGTATATTAAATGTTTTAGTTGTCACGGACTATGTTATCATAATATTATATAATGGCACCAGTAAGGGTATACATGTTACATCATTAGTTTATCATATAGTCGACTTGATACTGTTATCAGTAACAAAAATATTGCCTGTCACTGTAATATATCAGTATCGCCCAAATAATATCACTTATAACTTATACCTATCAAGATATTACCAGAGATGAGATAATATCACCAGTAACTGTTATATATTATAACTTCCTGGTTAGATAATATCACTTATCTGTAAGATATTATCACTTATCTGCTAGATATTATCACGTATCTGTTATATATTATCACCAGTATTTGTTAGATCATATCACCAATATCTGTCATATATTTTATCCTTGGTTACTCTTAGATAATATCACCAATGACTATTTGATAATATCAGATATCAGTAACTGTCACAGAACTGACAGAAAACAATTATATTTTGATTGTTCTACAGAATCGTCTACATCATGTAAAAGGTTTGGCTAAATTTCTAGAAACAGATGTCTCTGATAAATTATGTGAAGATATAGTAGATGCCTGTACTTTAAATAAAATGAAGAAAGCCAATGACGAAGTAAAAGAGGACTTTGTAAAACCTTATTTAAAAGAAGGGACTTCATTTTACAGAAAAGGTAGGATTAAAAAACTGTTTTGAAGTGGAAATACTTTTAACATTCAGCTCCAGAAAAAGAAATTTAAATCTTAATGAATATTAACCTCTAGAGAATGCACTTGAAAGTAGTTGAACATGATAACCCTGCCTCATGGTATATTTAGTGACCCCACTCTTTGGGGTAAAGGGTTTCGGATGGGATTGGGGTGGTACTCACGGGCATTAATCAGCTTTAGCTCTTGAATATGTAACTTTAATGCATTTCGTTTCTGATTTGCTATGGTCAACGAACAACTATCGATTCTGCACACGTGATGTCAGGTGTCAGTCAAAACGACTAGCTCCTTACGTCACCACTTGCTCCACGCATATTAAAGCACGGATCGGTTGCCGAAATGGTCGCTAAATAAATCTCCAGTCTTTGGAATATTTGGAAATGCCCGTATTTTCAGTATAATTATTTATTCATTTAGACGACTGTGAACCAGCCTACGGAAATTTGAACCCGCTAGTGAAGATAAATATGGAACTATTGGCTGCTGAAACCTGCTACTGACGCCCAATGATTAATAATTTGACGAACACTATTTTCAGGTAAAGTTGGCGATTGGAAGAATTGGTTAACTGTAGCTGATAGTGAATTGATTGATCAAATGACAGCTAAACGAATGAAAGACAGTCAAATTAAATTTAAATATACAATTTAAAAGCATACCCCAAAACAATTGATTGATCAAATGACAGCTAAACGAATGAAAGACAGTCAAATTAAATTTAAATATACAATTTAAAAGCATACCCCAAAACAAAGGATGATCAATCTTCATTGATAATAGACAAGATATTTGTAGAATTCAAAGATAGATAAGGTGTCAACTATCAAGTTGTGGCAATTCTAGATACAGTTTTATTTGTCTATCATCTATTTTGTTATTAATCTTATCCATTAGAAAGAGGGGTTGATCGATATGCCAACAATGCCTTGTAAGGATCATGTGATTTCTTAAGTAATAATTTAACTGTTTTTACTGCTCCATTACTTTGTGGGTATATCAGACTGCTAGTAATGTGTGTAAATTGAATTTTTTTTAGCAAATGTCTTAAATTCATATCATTTATACTGAGGACCGTTATCAGATCTAAGAATTTCAGGTAAGCCATGCCTTGCAAAAATCGATTTTAAGTGATGAATTACTTCTAATGAAGTTAAAGATTTTAACAGTGCAATTTCTACATATCTAGAAAAATAATCAACTACAAGTAAATATGTTTTTCCCTTAAAATAAAACAAATCCGATCCAAATACTTTCCATGGTCTTTCCGGAAAATTTGTAGTAATTAATGGTTCAGAATGTTTGGCACGAAATTCAGCACACTGTGTGCAATTTTGAACTAGATCAAGAATTTGATTACTTAATTCAGGCCACCATACACTTTGTAAGGCACGTTCACGACACTTTTAAATACTTAAGTGACCTTGATGTAATTTCTGACCTTAAAGATTCTGGAATAACAATTCTTGCATTACGAACTAATAAATTATCTATAAGAGTCAGTTCATGACGTACAGGATAAAAAAATTTCAATGAAGAGATAATATTAGATTTTTCAGGCCAACCTCTTTTAACATAAGTAATAACTTTGCTTAAAATAGGATCGTTATGTTGGACCTTCTGAATGTATAATCATCGACTTTTACTACTAAAAATTTAAACAAAATTTTGTCTAACTGAACAAATCATAGCTTCACAATCTTTCCTTAATTCTAAATCAGTTTTATCCAGACAGTTTGACAATGGAGATCTACCTCAGTGCATCAGCTAGAATGAGGTCTTTACCTGGTACGCGAGAAATGGTATATTTATAACGAAATAATCGTAGTCTGAATCGCTGTATGCGAGAAGGATCTCATTCACGCATTTTGTACCTAAAAGAGAAACCAAGGGTTTGTGGTCAGTTTCTATGTGAAACTTTATGCCTACTAAATATTCAGAGAATTTCTCACAAGCCAATGTTGCACCGAGAGCCTCTTTATCAATCTGGGGATAATTACATTTAGCACTTTTCATTGTGCGTGATGCGAATGATACAGGTTTCAAATAACAACTAATTGGATCAAATTGCAAAATTGCCGCTCCTAATCCAAATTTTGATGCATTTGCATTAACTTTGGTTTTGCGATTAGGGTTATAAAGTTTTAAAACATGAGAAGAACACAATTCTAACTTAAGAGAATCAAAACACTTTTGTCTCTCATCAGTCCAATTAAAATCTTCATTGGAAAGAAGTTCTCTCAATGGTTGAGTTAATGGTGTTAAATTTGGCGTGAATTTCCCAAGTTGATGAACTACGCCAAGTATGCGTCTCACACCGTGAACATCAGTGGGTGGTTGAGTTCTTTGATAGCTTTGATTTTATCCGGATCTGGGGAAATTCCAGTCTGGGGAATAATGTGACCCAAAAACTTCATTCTTGTCTGTGCAAATAAACACTTATTGAAATTCAAAGTTAATCCCGATGATTCTAACCTTTTGAGTACTGATTTTAAACGTTCATCGTGTTCTTTTAAAGTTGAACCGAATACAAGGATATCATCCATGTGACACAATACACCGTTTAATCCATCTAATATCTGCGACATTCTCTTCTGGAAATATTCTGGAGCAGAATTTATTCCGAATGGGAGTCTGTGAAAACAAAATCTGCCAAATGGAGTCATAAAAGTTGTTAAATGTCTGGAAGACTCGCTCAATCGAATTTGAAAAAATCCACTATTGGCGTCTCATTTTGACATATACTTTGCATCAGATAATTGACCTAAAGTGGAGTCTACTGTGGGTAATAAATAATGTTCTACTAGCACATTCTTATTCAGCATAGTAAAATCTACACATGGACGTATTCTACCATCAGTTTTGTCAATGGGTACGATGGGGAAACACCAATCAGTTGGTTCATTCACTTTGGAAATTACTCCATCTTTTAACATAATGTCGATTTTAGCCTTCAATTTCTCATATTGAGGTAACTTGACAGCTCATGACGTCACAACAGCATATGGGACTGCATCTTCTCTTAATCTTATGGTGTAATCACCAGACAATTTTCCTAATCCACAAAATAACTTTGGATATTGCTTCACATAATCAGAATTATTATCTACCACTGTATTCAATCATGATGTTTCTTGATGATGATGATTTGTACAAGAAGTTGAAGAATGTAGCAAATCTAAGGCTTTAATTGCAGGTTGTCCTAATAATGGTATAGACAAATCATTCACAACATAAACTCTTTGATTGCTAATTTCACACATAATGTGGATATTGATACTACCAAGAACCATTAACTTTGTATAACTAGGGCCGTATAATATTCTATCTGGCTTTGCTAACTTCAAATTTGGCATTAATCATTGAACTTGCTCAAAGACTGAGTTAGAAATACAAGTTACATCTGCACTGGAGCCTATGTTGAATTCAACATCAAGTTTTCCCAGTTTAAGTTTTCTCTTAAAAATAATCTTGACATCCATTTGTAGAAACTAGACCAATAAATGCATAGGAATTATTTTCTTCAATGGTGTTGACATGTCTTGAACGACAGACTTTGTCCCAGTGTCCTAATTTTTTACATTTGCGACACGTTAAGTTTTTCGCTGGACAGTCAGATCTTGTGTGATATTTATTTCCACATCTGTGACATGATTTTGTTTACATCCGATGTAACCTTGACATTGGTATGAAAGCTCTGTAACAGGATAACTCCCCTTCTTATAAAGCGGTGGTTTAAACTTTTGTTTCGGCTTTGACTTTATAGCGTCTACTTCAGTGGTCGAATTCGTCTCACGAAGTGTGCGATATTGTGTTTTAATGGATTCGGATATCAATGGCTTTCTTCAATGAAAGTCGAGAATCCAATTGTAGTTTTTGCGATAATTTTTCGTCACGAATTCCTACAACGATTTTGTCTCTAATCAATTCATCTTTAAGCATACCATATTCACAATATTCTGAAAGCGGAAATAAGGAATTTATAAAGTTATCAGCCGATTCTCCTTCTTTTTGAGAACGTTTATTAAAATTCGCCCTTTCAAAAATCACATTCTTACGAATGATAAAATGACCATCAAAACTTCTTTTAACCAAGTCATATGTTATTTGTTCATCAGCAGGATAATGAAGGCTATTGTAGATATCGTCTGCCTGTTGACCCATGATGTAAATTAAAGTTGAAACTTGTCTATCTTGTTGATCCAAACACGATGCCAATCTATATCGATCGAAACGTCGTATCCACGCCGAACAGACTTGTCCAGTCTAACTCTGGTGGTGGCTGAATTGCTGACGAAACTTGTAAATTACCATTTGTTGTCCTTATATCGGCATCAGTGGCAGTGGATGTCGCCATTTTCTCGATAGGCCTAACACGTGATTTACCGTCGACTCGAAATGATTGAAAAGTTCAATATTTAAAACTAAAACATCTGTCTGTAGCCGTAAAAATGTCCGTAAAATTCTGACACCATATTTGGTTGTAACCGTATGAGATCATTGCAACGACTTTGTGAGTGTGGTAAGATCGTGCACCATACCCGCGTAGCAAGGTCGTGGTGGAAAGATCTCGTCACGCCAATGCCACTCACATACACGATCTTATAGATTTGAAGGTTGCAGTGAATTCGTGGTGTACGTTAGAAGGTTTCGTACACCCAAATTCCGCCGATCGAGGTAAGATCGGGTTTGGTTGTAACCGTATTTGGTTATCAATGACAGGGGGCAGGCTAACAGTCATATTAGAACGTTTATTAGAGAGCTCATAAAATCAAAAACAGCTGACATGTTCATCATGCATAAGCGGTATGACATGTTCCTCATTGGTCAATAATACCACAGATCGTTGTAACGGTGGAAGGAGCACCGTGTCAGCAGCCGAATTTAGCGCTATGGGAACGTGGTTGAGCGTCGTGGTGTGTGGAGGGGGCGTGGTAAGAACGCAGCGATGACGTGCGATTGCGAAGCGTGGTAAGAACGTGAAAAAGGTGAAAATTTCTGAGAATTTTCGTGCACTGAGGACGTATTTGTCTTAACACCTAAGGGTTTTGTCCGCATTTCACCGCCACCTCATCACGCTTTAGAGCATTTTGGCGGCAGTTAGCGCGTAGCAAGGTCGTCGTTACGGTTATTTGTGAAGCGGGCTTAATCTAGAGACGAGGGAGCGAGATTATCGCAATGTTTATTCGCGTTCTCGCACACTCGCTCCCTGGCTCCCTAAGCGCGTAAAAAGGTTTCGTTACTGTTATGTGTGAAGCGGGCTTAACCAAGAGACGAGCGAGTGAGATTATCGCCATGTTTATTCGCGTTCTTGCAAACTCTCTCCCTGGCTCTCGCATCATCTCGCCCCATCGACTTCTCGCCCACGAGATTATAACATGGTCGTAGTTGGCTTAAACAAAGAACGCAATATCACTAGTGTAACAAAGTGATATCATTTATAATTTAGGTGCATTGAACTCTGCTAGTTTTGACAATAGATGATTTTGACTTTCACCTCATATTAAACTGTTGTCCAGTCACGAGCTTATTAAATCTAATTAATTCAATATGTCCATTACAAGCTATACATGATATGTGTACAAGATCCACACGGCTTCAAATGTTTATGCACATGCCGTGACGAGATAAGAGAAACAATTGCAGATAATGACCATATGTGCAACTGGTATATATTGAGGAGTTCTCTGTCTGTTAGAAGCGAAGAGCCGAGAGAGAAGGAAGGCTTGTACGAGGGTAGGGACTCACCCGAGTCCAGCCGCTGCCTTGGCAGAGGGGCAGAATAGTAGATGAAATGGTATATTGTAAGACGTGTTCCTGTAGACGTTTAGTTGTAGAAGACTAGTAGATTTTATATTATGTAGATGTGTTCCTGTCGTAGCCTAATTCTTATAGTTTAAGAACTTGTATTACGGTATTATGTAGATGTGCTCCTGATGTAAATAAATCCTTTATCTACAAAACTCTTATCTGTCATCACTACGATTGTGTTACAGATATCAGTTATTGGTGCTATCGACCTACAAGACCCCTGGAGGTGTTCCCGTGATAACGAAGAAAATCCCGCGTGGCAGACAAAAGAGTTTTTACCGCTTAGACATCCGATGAGTTGGTGAAAAAAAAAGAATTTTAAAACAAACTAACAATGCAGGACTGAAACGTTTTTTTGTGAAGCCGTGGGTGGCAGGCGCGGTTTCAGTGATAAGAAAAAATCATAATATTCAAGGTTGGGAAATGGAGAAAATCAACAAGTACGGAAAAATCAAAGAAAAAAACCTACAAAAGACTTTCAGATCGATGGCGACGGAACAGAAATTGTGTGTGACTGTTGTTTTACGGTGAGTCATTTTGTTTTTAAAAGAATATAAATTATAATTGTTTGTTTTTGAACACATATTTTGATTTTTAAAATTAGTCGTTACAAAGTATTAAGAGGTTTATGTTGAAAAGTAAAATATTTTGTGATTGTTTGGCTGGAATTGAGTTAAGTTCCTAATTAGGAAATTCTTGAATAGACGGTTGAATAAATTTTTCGTCGTCCATCGCTGTATTTGCGGTGAAGATATTAACTCACAAACAATAACATAACAGGCTGATTCACGGTTCTATCTCCTATATTGTTTTGTGTGTGTTTTATTATACCCGGCGTAACGGGAATGTTTTTAAAGAGTTTTTTGCCTCGTAAATTCGAGAGTTTTGTGTATTTGTGCCTCGTAAATTCGAGAGCGTTGTGTATTCCTATTAAGAGGAATCGGTTTTTTATACCCTCAAGGAAGAAGGGTCGCGCTTAGGTTAGAAGCGTATATATGTGGTGTTTTGTTTTGTTTAAGACATAGAGAGATAAACCGTTGTTAATTTTGATAAGTTCTTTGAAAAATATCTTATTTAAGATTGGTAAATGTGTTCAAATCATTCAATATCATTTTTTTCAAGTAAAAAACAATATGACAAAATCCTATGTTAATGTTTTTTCTATATATGTACCTTTTCTATTTTATAAAATATTTGCTTTTTTTTGTTCAAATTATATTTTGATTGTATAAATTTCTTTTTTTTTTGTAATCTTTAGAAATGACGTTGATATTGTGTGTGTTCTTATGATATCGTGTATTACATTATCATTTAATTATTTGAAGCAAGTGTCCCACATGTGAGAATGGTGTTACTAATTAATGTTAGTTTGTTATTTACTTAGTAAATATGTTATTTATTTAGTAAATAACTTGTGGGAAGGGTAGGAAATGTAACAAAGTGATATCATTTATAATTTAGGTGCATTGAACTCTGCTAGTTTTGACAATAGATGATTTTGACTTTCACCTCATATTAAACTGTTGTCCAGTCACGAGCTTATTAAATCTAATTAATTCAATATGTCCATTACAAGCTATACATGATATGTGTACAAGATCCACACGGCTTCAAATGTTTATGCACATGCCGTGACGAGATAAAAGAAACAATTGCAGATATGACCATGTGTTCAACGGGTATATTTTGAGGAGTTCTCTGTCAGTTAGAAGCGAAGAGCCGAGAGAGAAGGAAGGCTTGTACGAGGATAGGGACTCACCCGAGTCCAACCGCTGCCTTGGCAGGGGGGCAGAATTGTAGATGAAATGTTATATTGTAAGACGTGTTCCTGCAGACATTTAGTTGTAGAAGACTAGTAGATTTTATGTTATGTAGATGTGCTCCTGATGTAAATAAATCCTTTATCTACAAAACTCTTATCTGTTTTCACTACGATTGTGTTACACTAGGCCAGATTTAAATATTAAAGTATTTGCGAGATGTAAACACGTGATTGTTATAGGGATAGTCATACCTTTTAACCCCAATATATGGGGCTGTTACGTCACCTGTTATTTTGCTCCCAAACTCAAAGTTTGCCCCGAAATCAAAAGCCATCAACAGTATTTAAAACAGTGAAATATACTAAACAAAGGAAGATCGCATCAAGAAGTAGGTATATTTCTCACTTTATACTGTTATATATTAGTGATCAGACGAATCAACATAAGATAATATAATTCATAAAAGTGATTAGCCTTTCAAAGATTTGTGAAAAAGAGCTTTTGCATAATATTTATCAAAAATGTTACGATATATCGTTACATATTACGTTCAGTATGGTAAGACGGCAAATCGACGAAGGTCAATATAACATACAACACTACAGGCTATAGAATACAACCCAATAAGCTCGGTATATAAATGCTTGCAAGCTATCCTTTCCGATTCAGCGATTCTGCTCTATTACTATGCTATCTCGCCTTATGGAAGACTATATGGATTGTCCTGATCATGGGACCAAAACAGACTTGTAGTACTAGGCTACATCAAGGCATAAGTAAATCTGTGGATTCACTATTAATACTTTTCTTCTTACTCCATGTTGTGTTCTTTTACATAGTCAATTAAACATGCTGTTCTAAAATCCTTGTTTATATAAAGGTAATACAGGAAAACTACAAAAGTCATAGAAGCGATTAAGTAGTGTGTTTTACAATTTTATAAAGCAGTCTTTAGACCGAATGTGTTCCTTTAATGCTTCGGGAAATGTGTTGTTTTGTTACAGAAACAAGGAAGCTTGTTTAAAAGACTGTTGTCGTTGTACCCTAAGGCGGTCTTATTTCATATTTCCCATGAGCTATGAGTTGATTCGCGCCTAGACATTGACCCAGCAGGTTTTATTCCCTACTTCAGGTTTCTTTTTGAACTAGTCATGTATCTTAAACATGCCGCGATAACGTAAATTATTATATTAAAGGTAATAGGGTCACTGCAAATGTCTTAACATTGGAAGCGAACAGACACGTTTTGTAAATATACCCATAACCCCGAAACCATGGAATTATAATAGTTTCAGTCCGTGTAAGCAAATTTAAATAGACAAAAATGAATGAATGAATGAAATCGGGTTTAACGTCCTAATATTATGCACCTAACCTTGGTTAATGGAAGACGGGAAATAGACAAAAAATACACGATAGTACACAATACTATATAAACCGATGTTTTAAGTTTTAATTAAGAATGCTTAAAACATATATCGTAATATTAAAATTTCAATACAATAGATTTGGTATAAAACCATGTATTAAACAGTTAATGTCGCTTGACTGCGATATCACTTCGGTGGAAGCGGACGTTAAATAAAACTATTTCACACACAGTTAATGTCGTCTTAGATATTCGGAGCGGAACGCAATGCACTATCGTGTAGGATCTTCTAATGTGACATTTTACAATGAAAAAATAAAAATTGTATAGCTTCTATTGGGTTCACACGGTGGTTCACATAGGCTTTTCGTTAAAAGGTCTAACTTCAGAAAGAGGTTCGTTTAAAGCTGAATATGACAAGGGTTCGTCATCTCATGACTCCAATTAATGCTTTACACCAAATTCCGTTCATAAGGTTTTCGAAAATAGTGTAATAACAGCAATACTTCACACCCAACTATAGCTTATATGGCAGTCGCTAAGTTTCTTAGGAAAGGGTTAAGAAGGTAACGCCTTAAAGGGGCCAGCCCGAATTTCAAAGAATCTAAAAATTCGAGTTCATGAACGTATGGAATTTAAACGCCAAAATATAGAGGAATAGTGTATTTTTCTTGTCTTAAAATTTCAGTTCAAAATATTGAGTAGTTTGGACGTGAATGCAAAAAAAAGCTTAACTGGACACTAGCGCTTTTAAGTTTTTCTTTTAAATTGTTATGGTCGTTTTACTTGATAAGAGCGACTATATTTGATACCAATTTTAACTTAATCAATAGAGAGCTTCAAAAGTGAGTCAATAGGGTTAGATTGAAAGCTGCACATATATAGACTCGTTTTATCCAGACACTTCTGTGTAATGCAAACAGAATACAAGTCTTCGGCCACCGAGCGATACCGACGATTGGAAACTGCTCGGATCTAAGTTAGAGGCTATTAAGGGCTTTTCATGCAAAATTAAGCAGTTTTAACCCCCAAAATGTTATCGGGATGGCCCCTTTAACAAATGGTTGTGGTACTAGGGATCGAGTTCGCCCTCTCCCGACTCTAATTTTTCACAACGAATTTGAAAAGGATCCGTTAAATAAACTGTGGCGTCTATCACGTTCACAACGTTTCCTGAAATGGGGATGTTACCAGAAAGGAAGTTCGCGGAATGCTTATTATTGATAGAGTTTGTTCTCTCGTGTCTACAATATTTCACGTCAATTTTAAAACAATTCGACAACAATATAACCTTTTTTCCGTTAAGAAGGCTTTACAACAAGTGTCCTATCTAGCCAGTTTTATTTAACGCGTCATGATGCGGTAGACGCACTCTTTAATCTCGCTGTTCGGTCACCTCACTCTTTTTTTTATCATTAGTAGGGTGCTCCGCCATAAAAAAAAATATATCCAAATATAGCGATAATTATGTCAAGATATTCATAATATACATATCAAATTATTTGTGCAAAATCCTTTACGTGACTTAGGTTTGAAATTAGTCGCATCAAGCTAGTCTACCGACCGTTTTACGTCTCTTACCTGGAAAAGTATCCAATATTTAAGACAAAATTAACATTTTACCATTGGAACCATCGTCACTATCTTGGAATTATGACGTTAATTGATGCGCAATGTAAAATCCAAAACAATCAAGGCCAAAAAATGCTCTAGAAACAAAGAAAACCGCAAAAGGGAAAAACTATTTGTATTCTAATCTGGCGCGATCCTCGGATATATAAAGTCAGCTAAAACCAAAGTTAATAGAATATCAAATAGAACAAAAATAAACCCAACGTAATTTTCTAATGTATTTGTCGCAACCAACAATCGAGGTAAAATTAGAGATTTCATAGATAATGTTACGTGCAATAGCTAATTATACTAACTTATGCTAACAAAGTATACTGCTTATCTGTTATGTAATCGTTTTATGGATCAGTCGAGGTTAAACATTCACTAAGAGCGACAGGTTCTCAAACAAGGTCAGTTAGCGGGTATTTTCAATCTGTTCATCTCCTATGTACTAGAACTATCTTATTTTCATGTTTAATTTCAGTTGATTCACTCCACAATAGATTATTTAATTCAATACGATTAGCTTGGTAGTGATACTTCTAGACCTAGACCAACATCAACTAGATAAATTATCCACTGAAGTAAAATGGAAAACCAAATTATAGCAAAACCAGTCACATTCACGGATAGATCTGGAAATGAAATGATGGCGATCGGAATAGACGGGAACACATACCGCCGTATCCAGAAGAGATGTTAGGAAACTCGTATTCGGAACATTTCAGGAAGCTTAGGGAAATGACCATAAGAGATGATGATGTCATTGTATGTGCTTATCCCAAAGCAGGTAAGTGCTGGAGAAATATTTCTTTGGTTATTTCTAGACATTTCTTATGTCGATAAGAACAAGAACGCAAACAAACGAACGAGAAATAATGGTTCAAAATACCTAGTTTAGAGAGAGAGAGAAATGGGGTTTAACGTTCACTCAACACAACTAGGTCATTTCGGGACTAGCATATGGTTTGATTTCATTTCAATTATTCGCTTGCGCGTAGGGGTCTTTAGCAGTGAGAGGAAACCGGAGTGCCTGGAGGAAACCCACGAGGTTGAGAAGGCTCCCTGCCACATACGCTCACACCAGGGCTCGAAACCACATCCGCAAGCCAGAACTGGCCGGCCAGCTAGAGGTCGGAGCGGGGCACTCTAGACCACTAGGCCATCCCAACCCCCACCTAGTTTAGAAAAAGACTATTCTAAATAGATTGTTGGCCTTGCTTTGTCTTTCCATAATTTATAGTTTGCAGCTGGAAACAAAGCATGGATTTGCAAATTTTAACACCGGAACTATTGAGAATTGTTTCAAAATCGCACGTGGTATCTTAGCGTACATCCTATAAAATTGAGACATTCGTGAAGTACCTCTTTTAGAATGTGAGTTACTGGTTGTATTTATGACTTTACAGTACCTCCTTAAAATTGCGGTATTTATTATATTTAAGGACCACCTTTAGATTGCGATGTACTCGTTGCATTTATGATTGTAAGGTACTTCTTTGAGATACTCGTGCTATTTATTATTTTTAAGAATACCTCATTTAGTTGCGATTTACTCTTATTTATGACTTTACGGTACCTCCTATAAATTGTGAGTGATTTGTTGTATTTATTATTTTTAAGGACTGCCTTTAGATTGTGAGTTACTCGTCGTATTTATGATTATAAGGTTCCCCTTTTTGATTATTAAAATGAACCTCGCCACTTTTAAACGTGTACATACACATTATTATTTATTTCAGGTACGCATTGGATCTGGGAAGTGATTCAGATGTTGAGAGGTCAAACAACAGAATACCATAAACATATTAAAGAGAAGCACATGTTAGAAGCTAGGAATATTGATAGCTTTGAAGCCGATCCATCACCACGAGTTCTTAATTCACATTTATATCCGCATCATTTACCTAAACAAATGTTTGAAAAGAAAACGAAAATAATTAACTTCACTCGTAATCCCAAAGACACGGCAGTTTCCTGGGTTTTTTTCAGAATCAGTGTAGTATAGAAGAAAAAGAAAAATCATTTGGTTACCGTGGCAATTTAAGTGATTATATAGATCTTTTTATCAATACAGGAGGTATGTATGTAAAGGATTAATTTTACTTTGAGTACTAAACCTAGCTTAGAATAACCCCAAGTCTAGTGGTTTACTAGAAATACTAAAATTAGCTTAGAATGGCAACGGTCTATAGTACTAGCCTAGTCATTTTACCAAAAATAGCAAAATTGGCTTAGAACGGCCCCAGTCTAATAATGCTAGTATACTTTTCATAGAAGTACTAAATTAGTAAAGAATGACGATACAGACTATTAGTCAATATACGCAATAATAATATGTGCTTTCCAAAGCAGAAATCAGCAGGGGATTTCCATATTGAATGACATGCGCAGACGTTATGCGACACACCATTTCATAACATAAACTTTCATTTAGCGAATGGGGTTGCCTTTCTGTTGATCTTATCAACCATTGGCGAAATTTCAGCCAAATATGAACGGTAAAACCCACTACTGCGTCAATATTTTTCTTTTTATATTAAAGGAGCTAAATCGCTAACAATTGGGACCTAGAACTTGACACAAGTGGGTCGCAACTCATATAATACTGTATTATGAATGTATATAAACCGATTTACATTCAATGGTTTCCGTTTTTACTCTAATTTCAAATCAGTTATGTTCCGCGAAATAAGCCAGCATTCTCAAGTGAATGCAAAATTCTAGCATCTGGTTATTAAGGTCTACATACGCCGTTTGGTTTGGTACAACATGTCTAGTCTCGTTCCCCGAGTCTCTTGTTAAAACTAGTGCTAAATGGCATTATGGTTCACGATTCGTGTACCAATGGTAAAATATTTATTTTGTCTTATATATTGGATATCAGAAGCCCATCGTTTTCCGGCAAGACCACAGCACCAATGTTGATTTATATTGACAAATAATTCGTGTTTTCGTGAAGAATTTGGATGCTATTGAGTTAGAGACTTAGCTCCTTTAAGTTCAAACGCAACTCAATTTTCTTTCATAAACAATATTTTGTTCATTAAATATCTGAATTTGTATTGGGGAAGAGGCTTTGTTTATGTTTAAACCCTCTCTCTGATTTAGATACATGTACACTGTATACACATATATACAAACATAATTATATAAATATAGAAGATATAATGGATAATATAGAGACATTTGGAAAAAATATTTGAGTAGTGGAAATGCAATTAATATACAAAGCATTAATACTTGCAAAATAACTCCAAAATATAAAGGTGGTGGGACATTTGCCAGTTTCTATATTATTTGACTTTAGAATCCTGTCTGTAAGTTCTGTAGTTATTACTTACATCCTTATTTAGCAGTAAAAAAATATCATTTGATTTTATGTACATTCTAAAGATAAAAATTTGGATAATTACTTTGGTAGTTGGTACATTTGATCAACTTATTAATTTCTTGGCAGCAAAATTCCTTGTTAGCAAGTAGGAGACTGACGGTTCCTGTTATGTTGGTTTTCAATGATTTCTCAGTTATTATGTATGATCTCATTTAGTATCTTGAGTGTAACAGTTTTTGGGTGTAGAACGAAACACGAGTTCTTTCATTTCCTATATACATACTGTTTCAGTACCATATGGCCTATGGTATGATTATGTTCTAGAATGGGAAAGGTTCTTTAAAACAACTGAAAATCCAGTTTATCAATTTTCTTATGAGGACATGCAGCAGGTATGTATGTATTTATAAATACAGATTACATATTATACTATCTTAGATAATATCACCAGTTATGTTATCAATTCTCTTATGAGGACATGCAGCAGGTATTTATAAATTACACAGATTGCATATTATACTATCTTAGATAATATCACCAGTTATCAATAAGGGTTGACAGATCAGTAGTATCTGGTTGTTACTACCATCGTCCCGATGATACCATCAATACCTGAACGATAATATTGCCTACCTTCTGTATCCGTTAGATACTGTCATCTATAACTTTAACTGATCTATAATATCCTGTACCGTAGCTGGGTGGGATGGATGTGCGAGGACAGTAGACAGCTCATCAAGAGACATATTTTGTGTGTGTGGAGAATGGGGGCTATTTGGAGCTACCACATTGAAACACTTGTTTATGCATCGATTAGTTGAGGGATACAATTTTATCAGTATCTCGAAGAGAATATTACCCCAGGCCATTAGATAATATCATCAGTATCTGTCAGATAATATCACAAGTAACTGTTATATATCAGCAGTATCCGTTCCTTGGATAATTTCACCAGAGTAACTGTTAGATAATATCTGTATTTGTTAGATAACATCTTCAGTATCATATTAAATATGATCACATCTATCTGTTAGACCTGATCATATACATTTGTTAGATATGATCATATATATCTGATAGATATTATAGTATGTATCTGTTAGAGAATACCATCAGTGGCTGTTAGATAAATATCTGTTATACCATGTCATCAATATAAGAACATGCCCTTGGGTACATACATCATCACATGATAAATAAAGTGGAATCATTATCAGTTCCGGGTTTACATAAGCATCCCGAATCGAATTCAGTCGCTCTCAGTTTCTAGGTTGATTCACATGTTCAAAAGAACAAAAAAATAAATATATATTTTGACATTTTTTTCAGAATCCTCTGCATCATGTAAAAGGTTTGGCTAAATTTCTAGAAACTGACATTTCTGATAAATTATGCGAAGATATAGTGGATGCATGTTCCTTTAATAAACTAAAGAAAGCCAACGAAGAAGTAAAAGATGACTTCCTAAAACCCTTTTTCAAAGAAGGAACTTCATTTTACAGAAAAGGTAGGATTGCAAACCGCACTGCAGTAGAATCATTAAACACACTGGCTCACGTTTCTCGTAATCTTAAAGATAAAATCCAAATTTTAGTAGATATACTTCCAATTTGATTGGATAAACACGAAAATAAGTTTGATAACTATACCTGTATGTGTATTGAAACGTAGCATGTTAATAAAATTCAGAAGTAGTATATCCATACAAGTGTGTTTATTTTTAACTATTTTCAGGTAAAGTTGGTGATTGGAAGAATTGGTTAACTGTAGCGGATAGTGAATTGATTGATCGAATGACAGCAAAACGAATGAAAGATAGTAAAATTAAATTGAAATATACAATTTGAAAAATTTCTCCACACGATTAAAACGATTCAAAGCAGAGGAATATTATTTTACGTAAAAGGTCCATGGTTTTACAATTCCAGCACAAACTCCAAGCGACTAAGAATTCACATTTTCACACAGTTAAGAACGTAGTTTTCTTTGCTACTGGTAATGAGTTCAGGGTATAGCTCAATATGATATTAGTTCGTCGATTGTTAACTTTCTTTCGTGGTATAAATAAAATAAAACCAAGCACGAACAAACCAAACCATAAGACACAATAACAAGCATTGCTGCTTATGTAAAATCGCTTCCGTAAATGATCATCATTGAAAAGTAAGACGATTGGATTTACATTTTTACAGGGTGCAGAAGGTGAAGGTAACGAGCCCTTAGAAAGAACGTTCAATAGTACATACAAGTAGATTATAGTGGTAATGTCTATTTTCTGTCTTGTCCGCAGGTTTATCTTGTATATTTTTATACGCCCACAATTTCATGTGGACGTATTATGTCGTCGCCCCTGTCCGTCCGTCCGTCCGGACGTCCGTCCGTCCGTCCACAATTGTTTGTGGACTCTCTACAGGTCACAATTCTTGTCCGATTTTGACGAAACTTAAAATATAGGTTTATCCCGAAAATATCTCGGCTGCTTTCGATATTGGCATGTATCGGATCAAAACTTCATGGATTATGGCCCCTGATTGTACGAAAAATCACGTTTTTAGCTTGTGGACCCTATAGAGGTCACAATTTTGAACCGATTTTGATGAAACTTTATATGCATGTTTATAACCCAAAGATCTTGGTTCCTTTCGATATTTGCACCTATCGGAACGTAAATTCCTGAATTATGGCCCCTGATTGTCCGAAAATTCACCTATTTTAGCTCGTGGTACCTCGGGAGGTTACAATTATTATCCGATTTGAAAAACCGTTCGATTATATCACCGTTACACCCTAAGGAAGGTTGAGTTCAAATTTCGGAAAAATCGGACCAAAATTACCCAAAGATCTTGCTTCCTTTTGATATTTGCGCATATCGGATCGTAACTTCCTGAATTATGGCACCTGATTATACGCAAAATCGTCTTGGTTTAGCCTATGGTCCCTCTGGAGGTTACATTAATTATCCGATTTAAAAAATCGTTTGATTATATCACCGTTACACCCTAAGGAAGGTTGAGTTTGAATTTCAGAAAAATGGGACCAAAATTGCCATACTAAATGGCCGCCATTCGTACGCAAATACTGTTATAAAATGGTATATCAAATTTTAATTCGATTTTGATGAAACTTAAAATGCATGGTTATAACCCAAAGATCTTGGTTCCTTTCAATATTTGCGCATATCGGATCGTAACTTCCTGAATTATGGCCCCTGATTATACGCAAAATTGTCTTGGTTTAGCTTGTGGTCCCTCTGGAGGTTACAATAATTAACCGATTTAAAAAATCGTTTGATAATATCACCGTTACACCCTAAGGAAGGTTGAGTTCAAATTTCGGAAAAATCGGACCAAAATTACCATACAAAATGGCCGCCGTTCGTACGCGAATACTGTTAAAAAATGGTATATCAAGGTTGTGGACCCTGTAGAGATCACAATTTTAATTCAATTTTAATTAAACTTGAAATGCACGGTTATAACCCAAAGATCTTGGTTCCTTTTGATATTTGCGCATATCTGATCGTAACTTCCTGAATTACGGCCCCTGATTATACGCAAAATCGTCTTTGTTTAGCTTGTGGTCCCTCTGGAGGTCACAATTATTATCTGATTTAAAAAATCGTTTGATTATATCACCGTTAAACCCAAAGGAGGGTTGAGTTCGAATTTCGGGAAAATTCGGAACAAAATTGCCATACAAAATGGCTGCCGTTCGTACGCAAATACTGTTAAAAAATGGTATATAAAGGTTGTGGATCCTGTAGAGGTCACAATTTTAATTCGATTTTGATGAAACTTAAAATGCATGGTCATAACCTAAAGATCTTGGTTCCTTTCAATATTTGTGCATATCGGATCGTAACTTCCTGAATTATGGCCCCTGATTATACGCAAAATCGTCTTGGTTTAGCTTGTGGTCCCTCTGGAGGTTACAATAATTAACCGATTTAAAAAATCGTTTGTTTATATCACCGTTGCACCGTAAGGAAGGTTGAGTTCAAATTTCGGAAAAATCAGACCAAAATTACCATACAAAATAGCCGCCGTTCGTACGCGAATACGTTAAAAAATGGTATATCAAGGTTGTGGACCCAGTATAGGTCACAATATTAAATCGATTTTGATGAAACTTGAAATGCATGTTTATAACCTAAAGATCTTGATTCTTTTCGATATTTGCGCATATCAAATTGTAATTTAATGAATTATAGCCTTTGATTGTAGGAAAAATCACTTTCGATTTTGCTTGTTCTCTAACCATCTCTCGAAAATGTGGGCGTATCCTGCCTGGCAGTGCCAGCTTACTATCTTTTTATGTTTGTTTTGCGTGTAGTGCAGTCCTCCTGCATTTACTATTAGAGTAGAGTTTTAACCCTTCGTACTGCAGAATGTTCTCGTTGTCGGGCTTTGCTCATGTTTGCTCACTACATTTATTATTTTAGCGTTTTTCGAGTTTCTGTCCGGATTATCGCCCTTATTGTTAAAATTATTTGACGTTCTAACACCTGACGTCAACTGACTGACTATCGCCATTGAAGAGACGACCACTGAGAAGATTGGTCGCATTTTTTTGTTCCGTCTTTTTTGTAAATCATTTCAGTGAAGCCTGTACTACAACAGGCCTGGGACTGTACAGCGCAGTGGACGCTTACGGCTGGCCCCCGGATCCATTCACTTGATTTGATAATTGTTTAGTGTTTGCAATGTCTATTTTCTGTCTTGTCCGCAGGTTTATCTTGTAGATTTTTGTTGTTGTTTGTTTCGCGTGTAGTGCAGTCCTCCTGCATTTACTATACCATAAAATAAGATAGCAACAACGGGTTTCCATATTAAAACAACTAATTCTTTGATATACTGAATGTAATATGAACACTTTGACATAGCAAAAGTATAATGATCATCTGCAAATAGAACGAAATGATAAGAGCACAAATTGGCGACCTATTCGCCGAGCGACCTATTCGACCCATCATGCTGTCAACCTGTTCAGAATTAAAACCACAATCGCCCAATCTATTTTTATAAACGAATAAAATCCAACGCTACCTGTTTAAAAATGGAAGTAGAATGTATTATACGTTTCTTTAGCTCACATTATTCGAAAATGCAACAAAATAAGTTTTCCAAATATTGTTAATTAAAGTTGGCACAATCATATTAAAGGGGTGCACTCTACTAGAAAAATACTGGATTGCCCGAAAAAAAATCCATGGAGCGCATTCAGTACAGACATGGAAAGGTTTACTTAACCGACAACCCGACAATTAAGGATGTCTGCTCTAGTGACATCAACGACTGCACGCGAAGATTGTCTGGTCTCTCAGCGTTAGTGAGCGCTTGATATATATGTTTATAAATCTGTTGGTGAGCTGAAACGTACAACAGTTTCTGAGACAGTAAAAAGACGTCCACGGGATGATCAGAGAATTTTAAATTAGGCCTCTATGTTTATGATAAATGGACAGCAATCAAAGACAACATGCAGTGAATTCTCGTCCGGCTTCGTACCCGTTGTTGGGTACTTCTTTTCATAGACTTTTTTATAGCAGGGGTATTCTCCCGCGAACACGATAGTGTAGTCGTGGCCGACAACTTAGTAGCGTGGTTAACAATCGTACCTTGTAGATTCGTAGTAGAAAGTGATTCATTGTAGTCCCGTGATATCGCCAGCGAGCAATCACGTGACATTCACTACACTCCTGCTACATACTGTTTAAAAACCAGATGAATAATCTAAAAAATAATAAAAATGATTAAAACGGAAGGAATTTTAGCACTTTAATGCCCACACAATACCATTGAACGAGACATTTTAGTAACCGGTTAGCACGAGACATTTCGAGCGGAATCCCCCCCTCCCGCCAGAAAAGAATCCACAGTGTAGGCGAGAAAATGGGTGAAAAAATTGGCACAAATAACGGAATATCTACAGCTATTTACAGTTTCGCGGAGGTGCAGAGAGCTATAACTACCTGTGTGAACCCTCAATCACCCGTAATTTTATCTGATACAGCTATTCTTCTTTTATGGTTGTCAACCGACATTTCTGACTAAATAAAACTCTTTCACTACAGCTATGTCTTTGCTATCCTAAAAAAATCTGGGATTAAACTTCCTGTCCCAGAAGCCAACTAAAAAGCAATTATTTAGGAATAAAATCTGCGCTGTTTAAACATGTATGTGCATCATCCTGGTCAACCAGCGACAGCGATATCTCCTCTCTAATGCCAGCTGGCTTGGGAGGCCTTGAACCAGCATCAGTATTGTCCTGAGCCGATTTCCCAAAGCTCCGAATCCCATGCGAACGTGTTCAAACAAACCATAGCGGGTTATAAATGCTGTGTTTTTCCTGGGGGATTCATCCAATTCAATCTGATAATATCCGCATGCCACGACAATCCTCAATGACGGGTAACAGAAAATTATCTCCTACTGTTCGCTCATTAAGGGCCCTGTAGGCAATACAGTAGCGGCAGCTCCCGTTTTTCATCCTAACCAAAACTGTGGGACTGCTCCAATCTGATTTTGATGGCGGCAAAATCACACCAGCCTTAATTAATTTCTCTACCTCCTGAAAAAAACAGGGTGCACTTCTCATTCTCCGTTTGGCAGAAGGTTCCTGCTGGGTATATATATGGTGCTGAACGGTAAAGAGACAACCAAGATCAAAATCATGGGAAGTAAACACATCAGAATATTTGAACAACAGGCGGGCTATATAATTATGATAATTTCCAGGCAAGTGGAAAACTGACAGCTGCACAAGTTCTGAAGGTGGTAACATAGGCTCTGAGAACATACGACAGGGCCATATCTGAAATTCCTCATTAACCTGTATTTTCTAAATGAATATCATGTTTGATCCGGACATCAACATTCAAGTCATTAAGAATTATGACAAGTCCAGTGGGACCAGATACTAAAGAGGCAGATATCAATAAGGTTGAATGGTGAGCAATAGTCTCGACCACATACAAAGCCCGTAAACCAGCACCGTCAAGGGTTACCTTAATTACAGTTGACGAATTTGGTGGAATAGAGTAGTTTTTCGATATACCCTACAGACTTTACTTGTATTTTTAGTTGAGCATTTCTTTAAAAAAAATAATTTAAATCTTTATTTCAAAAAAATAAATAACGACATAGTACATAGTTCACATTTTACATTCTCAGTGTGTGAAATCATACATAATATAGCATCAGTTTTTTTTAAAGGTTAAACTACATTGCATTATAAACACAACTATAAACACCAAGGAAATAAAAGCTCAAACAAAACAAAAAAGGGGCAAAGATAGATAGAGATATGAAAGAATTGGGATACTAGAATTGGAATACTAGAGGTATGCGTAATATTCATACTGTATAATCCCATTTATTTACTTAGGTTTCGTTTAATTCATTTTCTATTTGTTGTTTACCTTTCAAGTAGCTTCAATAATTAATAATTGTCCGTCTCATTTTTCGATTTGTAGAGGCAGTATTTTGTTGAAAATACTAAATGATTTTCAAATAAGAATTCACGATATGATTTAAAAACTGTTTCTTTAAAAAAAAAACGAAATGAATATTTGTAACTTGTAATTGTAATGAAATGTCATTAGTTGAAAAGATTTCATGTACATGTAATTCATTCCAAATTACCTGTGTGTAATTGCAGTAAATAAAAAGGTGTTCATTTGTGGGGAACCAGATATGACACCATTCCCTATAGACACAGTTACCGGGGCCTCACGATACGCCTTATTTCCTTGACAAGAGTCCGGTATTTCAGGATACCAAGACGGTTTGCATATTCAAGAGCGGTTCCTCTAAGGCAGCTGAAACAGATTCCGTGGATGACCAGTCTGGGAACGATCGATTCTTGGGTAGGATTGTTCACTAGAGCTAGTAGAACGATGTCTGTGTGACCTCTCAAGGGATGTCCACTAGACAGACCTTGATTGACTGTTAAGTCATTCTCCGGTAGAGGCCTTTTTTTTGGCATGGGATGATCTCGAAGTTGCTTACCTTGAGAGTTTTATTTTATTTAGAGCCAACATCTTTACCCTGACAGAAACCATAACGACCATCTGGCGGCATTGTATACAAAATATTTTCTATTATAGGGTCTGCTATGAAGGGAATAAGAGAGAGAGAGAAATGGGGTTTAACGTCCACTCAACACAACTAGGTCATTTCGGGACGAACATATAGTTTTTAATTTTATTTCAATAATTCGCTTGCGCGTAGGGGTCTTTAGCAGTGGGAGGAAACCGGAGTGCCCGGAGGAAACCCACGAGGTTGAGAAGGCGCCCCCATATCCATGCCACATACGCTCACACCAGGGCTCGAAACCATAGCCGCAAGCCAGCGGTGGCCGGCCAGCTAGAGGTCGAAGCGCGACACTCTAGACCACTAGGCCATCCCAATCCCAAGGGAATGAATGTCGTCGGCAAGTTAGCTGCAGGAGCTGGAGCCCCCTCACCACCAACAGCTCCCAAATCCTGTCTTGTGACATCCTGAAATTTAATAAAGCAATACATAATTTTCAGGTCAATCAAGTTCCAAATTCTTTAAATAGAGAGAGTGTGAATATTACTGCCAGTACTCCTTTTCAACAAGCAAAAACAATTCAACTTCTAAAGATTTTCAAACACCGACGATAAAGTCAAGGTGAACAATCAATGAATCACATTGACGTGACCCACTTACGATTGCTGTTATGACTCGTTTTATTACACAATGCTAGACACTACTATAATGTATTCTAATGTATTCGCAAATACATTTATGGTGAATCACAATACTCATGATACTGTATACTTAATACACGTACGTAACTAACGTGACGAAATTTATGGTAGCTGGCTTTTTTTTCCCGCACGTATCCAGTGAATGGCCATTTTGCTCAGTAATCCCAGCCAGAATTCGGCTGTTTTTTAAAATTGCGTTGAAGTTTTAAATTTTTGTTTACAACTGAAATAAATTAACTATTAGTAAATCCCCACGCTAAAAACATTAGCAAAATTGAATGTGAAATAGACCCGACCGAAGCACAAAATAGTGCAAATAGTGCGGCCCCCGCGTGTGTCAAATGTCCGTTTAAACTTGCTAATTCTGTTAAAATCCCATTTTCTTCCGGGGAATATTATTCATTCTCGAGCTGTGTCCGTGTTATTGCACAGACAACCCTGATACGACGCAGGTTTTCTTTTTGTCGAAATTATTGTACTTTTGTTTGTTTGTTTACAAACTGACTTCAGTGCGTTGACCTCGCGACCTGTGACGTTTAGATAACGGCATGTGAATATCATGGCGGTTCACTGTGTCAGAGTCACTTCTCTGCAGGTAGGGTGAGTTTGTCGTTCAGATTGCTTAATACATTGACTTCTACCTATCAGTGATTCGGTGACGCCAAGTGTATTCGTGAGCAATTCGTGAGCAATCACGTCAACAGTTACCGGATGAAAGGGGTGGGGTTGGGCAAAGTGGGACAAAAAAATGTCCCGGGCCCCAACATTTAAGGACCCCCACAATCATCGGTAATACTGATATTTTATTCCGGATTTCACTAAAATAAAGTAAATGTCAACGAACTCTAAACGTCAATGAAATCGCTGCCTAAATTGTCTCAGATGCACTGAAATTAATCCTAATTTTAAAGAAAAGAATCCTTTGGAAAACACCCCGGGCACTCTAGGGGGCGTAGTACATGCTACATGTGGTCTGTGTGAACTATTTAAACACACAACAATGGGGCGCTCGCACAGCTCCCCCCCCCCCACACACAAGTTAATCCGACACTGCATGTGACATTCACTACAATATTTTGAAAAGGATTTTTAGTCGAAATATATCATAAAATCACCCAATTCGTAACCCCGAAGGTATCCTTATGGCATCATGAAGTGTTAGACTAAAATTTACCCACTGTGAAGTATACATATTTGAGGCAGTGGGCCACACAGTCGTAGTTGGGTATTATTAGGTCACGTGCTATTATCTCATTTGTCCCAGTTTACCAGAAGCCAACACACCTTGTCGATGTTTAAAAGAGTGAACAGTTCTCAACAAAGTCAGCTCGTATCAGAAAGGTATGTAGATACGCTTCAATATCTCATTTTAATCATGTTATAAACAGCACTTCCTCTTTTTTCTGGTTTCGAATCCCCCGTTGTACGTGGTAAGATGTAGGGTCGCCTGTCCAACCTCGTGGGTTTTCTCTGGGTCCTCCGGTTTCCTCCCACTGCTAAAGACCCCTAAGCACAAGCAAATCATTGAAATAAAATTAAATCGTAATATGTTAGTCCCGAAATGACCTAGTTTGTGTCGAGTGGTCGTTAAACCCCATCTCTCTCTCTCTCTCTCTCTCTCTCTCTCTCTCTCTCTCTCTGATGGGGGGATTTGAGTCAAGTCAGTGCTATGTTGTTAGTGCTTTTACACACACAGTGCTGCAGTTGAAGGTTGATTCACACCATTATTTAATTGTATGTACATAGCAGATATATGATGTTTTATATCCCTTGTATGAGGAGAGGGGTTATATAGGCTGTGTCGGTTAACTGATCCCTTTTCATAACTTTGAGATAAAATATTGTTTACAAAACAGAAAATCGAATAATATTGATTACTATACATGTACAATACAGTAGCTAGCTTCTAGGTTTTAACGTTAAGTGTCTACCCTAGTCATTATTGCCCAACCGCCCGAGGAGTAAAGCGTGTAGCTATACAGTTCGCATTGTTATGTGTCACCTCCGGTACATATACATACAAACATAAAGGAACCAAATCGGTTTTAAATGTCTATTCAGGACCCCCTATTTCAGGTATTGTGACACAGTGATTTCACTTTACCATGCCCTTTAAAGTGTTTTTCTTGACTACATGTTCGCAACGAATTATTCAAATGTACAATACGAAAGCCCCCCCCCCCCTCCCTACAACAATAGAAATAAATGATATTGTATAAAATATTTTTAAACATGATAAAACTGAGCATCTGTATACAGTAAATATTTACTATCTGCTTTTGTGGAAAATAAAGTATATTCATAATGATTTAAGTCTAGAAACTTGTATGTAAATTTACATCATTGTGATAGTCCTACTTTTTAACCCTGATCTGGCTATAATAATATGTTTTGATCAGGTCACGTTCGAGTCGGCTGTGAATGCAACACACTATACCGATATTTAAAAGAGTGGAAGATTCTCCACAAGGACAGCTTATATCAAATAGGAGGTATGTTTAATTTTAATATGTTTAATTCTAATAAAAACTATGCAAATGACAGCCTGCCTTTCAGCTACTAATCTATGCGGAACAGTGCACTAGAAGTGGTATTCTAAAAAATAAATTACGCTCTAAAGTGCATTAAGTATGGTTTAATGGTCGATAAATTAAAACGGTTCAGCGATACTTGGATTTAATCAATATGGCGGAACCGAGACTTAGCTTCGATCAACCAGGACCGTGGTTGAAATTATTGCACACGTCTGTCAAACCTTCAAAGGTCAATATCTTCGCTTGCAATAGAGTAATTTGAATGAAATTTTCAAATTATTCATTTTATATCATCTACTTTCGAACTATTATAGCATGAACGGCTAATTCTGTATCTATATCTTACATAATTCCCCTTTAAGTAATTAGATACTGCACGAGGTGTGTTGTTTCAATATATTACGCCCGAGACCATAAAACAACCTAAAACACAGACACTATCCGGTACATGCTTTTCAATGAAATGTTCATATAGCTAATGATGGGAACTGAGTGGCTATCAACCCAGAATTCTAAACCAAACCACTGCCATCTCCATCTTTAATAGAAGGCCTGATATGGCCTTAGCTACGTCATAGTCATACCCGGCTTCTAAGGAGATGGCATTACTCATTTGTTGGAGTTCGAGGAGAGAGAGAGAGAGAGAGAGAGAGAGAGAGAGAGAGAGAGAGAGAGAGAGAGAGAGAGGGAGGAGAGAGATGGGGTTTAACGTCCACTTAACACAACTAGGTCATTTCGGGACTAACATATGGTTTAATTTTATTTAAATAATTCGCTTGTGCGTAGGGGTCTTTAGCAGTGGGAGGAAACCGGAGTGCCCGAGGGAAACCAACGAGGTTGAGAAAGCGCCCCTATCTCCATGCCGCATAGCTTACACCAGGGCGTTGGAGTTCGGTGCTCTGCGCCAGATTCCCAACGTGTTATAATATGGGGGGCAGAAACTTGTATTAACTTCTATAAATTATATCGGCTATTTGACTTGGGGTCTTCCTTTATCCCAATGAATATTCATGGGAATGTTAAAATGTAATCTGTGGAATGTGCACAAAAAACTGTTGACGGCGGATTTACATTTTTTTTTACACCGAATTGGAGCCTGAAACGTTATTAACATATAAGGATATAAAAATATGTTTGTTTTTTTGATTGAATTTTACTTAAACTAGTATTGTAATATCACAAGTCCATATTATCTGGCAATATGCTTTTGAAATAAAAAAGGATGTTTCTGTATTAAATTATCATTTACTGCAATACAGTTTTAAAGAGGAAGCCCTACTACTGAACATTCCCCAATCCATTTTCAAATGAAATAAAATATTGTTTTCGAACAAAAAGATCTGTAGAAACTAAGTCAGACTCACTCTATTTCAGCTATCGGATTTAGATCAGAGCACTGTTATAATAAATTACACAGCACGATCTTATTTACACAGCTAACCAACTGAGAGGGATGTCAAAATGATATAATAAACCTCAATAATAGCCTATAAACGTTTTTTTTAAATGGATAAAAATTATGACCTCCAGAAGGTCCACAAGCTAAAAACGTGATTTTTCATAATCCAGGTCCGATGTTCGCGAACATCGGAAACACGTAATAAAACTAGCTCGTTATTTATACTGATATTTTTAGGTCAAGATAGATAAACACACAGACACAAAATGGAAAACCAAAGTCAAGTAAAACCAGTCATATTCATAGATAAATCAGGAAATGAATTTAAAACGATAGAAGTAGACGGGCTACCGATACCACCGTTTTCTGAAGAGAAGTTAGGAAACTCGTATTCAGAACATTTCAGTAAACTCAGAGAAATGACCATAAGAGATGATGATGTCATTATATGTGCTTATCCCAAATCAGGTAAGTACTTTAGAAAATTATGTTTAGTTAATACCGAGAAACAATCGATGCAATTTAGCAAAACCAATCAAACAAACTTACCTTCAAATTCAGTTTGACTGGGTTCAGCAATAAACTGTTCAAAAACGACACAAATACTGTAGACCGGTGATGGTCCAAAATTAATTGCCAGTCAGTGTGGCATGTGTATAATATCTACACTACTGGGTTGGTTCTGTCCGTCACAGTTTTTTGCACGCTTCTGTTAAAGCGAGATTGTTAAATTCAGCCCTTGTGTAGTTCTTTATTAAGGGAGTGTCTTGACTGGGATCGATGACGATACGAACATTTAAAACTTTAAAAATTGAATATAAAACACTTCACATACATTCATACTTCATTAATATATGAGATATTAGAACCACCTTTGTCTATATTAAGGTGCCAAAGAATATCGCCATACGCCTTTTAAATAGCGTGATGTTCTATTTTATTGGTAGAGATTTTGAAAGCCGAAAATTTTGATTATGATTGTTTCGTCAGGGGTGAAACTTCGTGTTAGCTTTATTACATCCAATCTGATTAAAATAAAGATCCTATTTCGTTTCGTTTTTTATAGTTCAAAATGTTGTTTTACTTGTCATCACAACACTAGGATGAGGCCATCGAAAGTATAAGAAAAAACAAAACGAAATATATATCTGGCGCTGATGTTAAAAATTAGGTGAATGTCTTAACTGGGCTCGTTCATGGGCTATGGGCCTTCTTATCTTCGGCTTAGTATAGAGAGAACGTATTTTAGTAGGTCGATACTTTCTGACACGTTAACACTCATTATAACCGAGGGAGAGTGTAGGCCTATAGTTTCACTACATCCAAACCTTGGCAAAGTTAGACAATGCGTATTTCCTGCTAAATATAAACAAGCAGTTTGATTGCCCTCTTCTTTATATTACCGTGTGAAATTAATACAAATGTGTCATCTATTTATTTTGTCGTTGAGGGAAATCAGTCTCACTGTTGGCTTGCTATATTTTTCAGGAACTCATTGGATCTGGGAAGTGATTCAGATGTTGAGAGGTCAAACAACAGAATACCATAAACAAATTAAAGAGCAGCAGATGTTAGAAGCTAGAAATGTTAATAGAATTGAAGTCGAACCATCACCAAGAGTTCTTAATTCACATTTATATCCGCATCATTTACCTAAACAAATGTTTGAAAAGAAAACGAAAATAATTAACCTCATTCGTAATCCTAAAGATACAGTAGTTTCCATGTTTTTTCATTTTAACTCATCGTCAAATGAACTTGGTTACCATGGGAATTTAAGTGATTTTGTAGATCTTTACGTCAATAAAGGAGGTAAGTACATGTATAAAGAAATCATTTTACTAGAACTTAAAAATAGAATTAGCATAGAATGGCGCCCAGTCTATAATATGCACGCATTTGACCGTGTTGTGTTCTTTCTTCAATGAAATGGGACTATTATTTTCGTTAGTAATCGGGTTTGGCCTTCTGTTAAAAACAATGGACCAACGGTATTATTTTGAGCAAATATCGGCAAAACTCACATCTCTGTGAACAAGAAACGAAACGGTCACAGGACATTTTCATAAGCGTAATTAAGACGTCTCTCTAATCTGAATGTTAATAAAGAGGCCTCTCTCTCTAATCTGAATGATAATAAAGACGTCTCTCTAATCTGAATGATAATAAAGACGCCTCTCTAATCTAAATGATAATATTACTTCCTAAGTTATTGCTCACAATCCCTTTAACTTCAAACAGTAAAAATTATCACCAGATCGACTTAACATTTATATGCATTTTCATAAATATTATAAAGTAAAAACTAGAAACCAAATCAAATCTTAATCATTTCAAATAATCAAATAAATACTTAATGTGTTGTTAGTTTTGATCATCAGAGGGTCGTGTAAATGCTACCAGTGCCCATTACAGAAGAAATATGCTACAACCTTTGTAGGTTACCTTGCCGACTTAGCTTCCATTGGTATATGTGTCTTTGCCCGGTAACCTATTTACTTGATACATACTGTTTCAGTACCATTTGGCCTATGGTATGAATATGTTCTAGAATGGGAAAGGTTCTTTAAGACAACTGAAAATCCATTTTATCAATTCTCTTATGAGGACATGCAGCAGGTATTTATAAATACAGATTACATATTATACTATCTTAGATAATATCACCAGTTATGTTATCAATTCTCTTATGAGGACATGCAGCAGGTATTTATAAATACAGATTAAATATTATACTATCTTAGATAATATCATCAGTTATCAGTAAGGGTGGACATAGATTGGGAGAAGGATACAATTTTATGTAGCATTATATAGTAACTGTGAGATACAAACATTTTTGTTAGTATATATTATGTATATAAATATTAAATGCTTTCCTCTATTGTTAGATAATATCATAAGTGATATCATCAGTATCTATTTGATAATATCATCAGTATCTATAAGACAATGCCATCAGTATCTATAAGACAATCCCATCAGTATCTATAAGACAATACCATCAATATCTGTTACATATACTAGCACCAGAATATGTTACATAATATCAATACCGATATCTGTCAAATAATATCACATGAATTGTTAGATAATTATCATCGATATTTATAGCAAGATAGGTATTATATTTTTGTATTATATTTTCTTCAGAACCCTGTAGATCATGTAAAAGGTTTGGCTAAATTTCTAGAAATTGATGTCTCTGACGAATTATGCGAAGCTATAGTTGATGCCTGTTCCTTTAATAAACTAAAGAAAGCCAATGATGAAGTAAAAGACGATTTTATAAAACCTAATTTAAAAGAAGGACGTTCATTGTATAGAAAAGGTAGGAATAAAAATTATTGAGCAGTGCCTTTTTCATAAAAGTGGGATGTGCTCCGAATGCCTTGTTGAGCCCGCGATGGAAGATAAATATAGAGCTGCCACAGATAATGTGTCTGACAGACGAAGCCAGTCACAACTCACAACGGAACGCTGTCATTGGGCATACCGAAGATGATGTGATATCAGATGTTTCTATGTCAACTGTCGTTTTATGGTTAATAATTTGACGGTAACTATTTTCAGGCAAAGTTGGTGATTGGAAAAATTGGTTAACTGTAGCTGATAGTGAATTGATTGATCAAATGACAGCTAAACGAATGAAAGACAGTAAAATTAAACTGAAATATACAATTTAAAGTACAATTATTAAAGATAAACACCTCGACACGATTAAAAATTTATATTTATGCACTAAATGGTTTATATTGTGGATATGATTTTAGAATTCAACCCAGTTTGTATAGGCTTACATTGTAATGGATAGGTTGTCGCCCGGCCCCCTCTGTTCGTCTTTATGTGCGTCAGTCCGTTGTTCACAATAATCTAGTGAACACTATAGAGATTACATTTTTCATCTAATCCTTTTAAAATAATATATATAATATGTTTTTTACATTAGTGATACAAAGAAGGCTTTGTGACCCGTGTTTCATTTTGCAGAACATTGTGAACTTGATAGCTTCAATTTAGTTCCCCTCATTTATCAGACCTTACGCAAGTGAGAAACTATGTCCTGAAAGTCAAACGCCGTTATCGATAATCATAATGATTGCTGATTGCACACCGTCCCTTGTATACGACACCCGTCTTCATTATCTAAGTCGGAACAGAACAGTAGGACGTTAAACTTACAATCATACGAAAAGGGAAGAAGAAAAGACACCCCCACCTCCCTACCACAATAGAACTAATTGATAAGGTATAAAATATTTTTAAACATGATAAAAATGAGCATCTGTATACATGTTAATATTTACAATCTGCTTTTGTGGAAAATAAAGTATAGGCATAATGACGTAAGTCTAGAAACTTTTAATATTGATGTAATTTTCTTTGAATTTACATCAATATAGTAAGTTGCTTTCTTTAAATAAACTATTTACATCATTGTGATAGTCCTACTTTTTAACCCTGATCTGGCTATAATAATATGTTTTGAACAGGTCGCCCCGTTCGAGTCGGCTGTGAATACAGCACATTATACCGCTATTTAAAAGAGTGGAAGGTTCTGCACAAGGACAGCTTTTATCAAATTATAGGAGGTATATAAATGACAGCCTGTCCTTCGGCTATACTAATCTGTGCGGAACAATGCACTGTATAGAAGTGGTATTCTATTCTAGAAAGTAAATTACGCTCTAAAAGTGCATTAAAGGAGCTAAGTCACTAACATTTTGGACCTAGAAATGGGCACAAATTGGTAGTAACGCATATAATAATGTAATATGAATGTGTATACCTGATTTGCATTCAATTGTTTCTGTTTTTACTCTAATTTCAAAAAAAAAGTTATGTTCGGCGAAATTTGCGAGGTATCCCAATCGATTGGCGACTGCTAGCGTCTGTTAATTCCAGTATATACAGGAAGTGACTTGTTTTGCCATGGACCACGCACAATACTTCTTTAATACAGCATTTGTGTAGAATCCGCGTCCAGGATATGAACAATCGCATTAACTTATTGGATATTATAGCCCCGATCTCCAAGTGTCTTATTACAAATGATGCTGATAGTCGCACTATGGTACACGATTCGTTTACTAATGTTAAACAAAATATTTTATTCTAAGTATCGGATATCAGAAGCTTATTTTTCCCGGTTAGTTAACATCATCAATGTTAATTTAAATTGACCAATAAATCGTGTTTTCGATGTCGAAGATTTTGGAGGATTGTGAGTTACGGTCACGGACTTCGGTCCTTCAAGTATGGTTGAATGGTCGAGAGCGAGACATTAAGTAATCAGATACTGCACGAGGTGTTAGCCGGGTGTTGTTTCAATACATTAAACAATGTCCTTCGCTCGAGACCATTAAACAACTTAAATACAGACACTACCCCGCACGTGAGTTTCAATGAAATACTTCACGCGAGTCCAATATTACATCTAGTAGAAAATGTGTAACGATTGGCAGGTTGTCCGTAGATTATTGGAAATAATGGTACTCCAATATCAAAGGATGGCGTCACATCTGTATTTTAAAGACATTGCGTAATATATTGAAACAACACACGGCTATCGTCTCATGCAGTGTCAATAATGTCTCGCTCTCAACCATTAAACCAAACGTACTTGTTCGCATGCAACTAGCTATGGGGCTCGTCAGCTTACACTTTGAATATACACAGACAAAAATGTATCGAAACAACAATATGTGTATGCCCTCAAGAGACATTTATTCCGTAAATAAATATATGCGAAAGTGAAACTTTTGACGTATTCTGTCGTAAAATACGCAAGAGGGGTTCATCGTGGTTCGGGCATTACATTTACATCAGGTATGGAACAAACAAATGTCGGCTCATCCAGTAAATGAGCAGGAGAATTCACATAAATATCAAAGGCACAGTGTATCAGTAAACGAAATAGAAAGAAGTATGGTCCGACATTTCGTCAACAAGAACAAATATAACTTTGCCAATATTTGCGTAACTTTATCGTAACGTGCATTTGCGGGAAAATTTATGTTTCGCTAAACTTTTTAAGTGACGAAAATCGTAACTTTTACCCCAAGTCTACGACAGTTCTAATCCTATCCAAAGTATGAATGGTTTTTGCATAGGCCTATAATACCTGTCACAAATTGACCGCCTTGCCAGCAGGCCCGTAGCCAGGAAGTTGTTTTTTTTTTGGGGGGGGGCAAAGATGTTTTCGGGAGGGCCAACTAGCATGGGCATCTGCATGAATTTTGCGGTAAAGGCCAATTTTCTTGCCCCCCCCCCCCCTGTCCCACCCCCTGGCTACGGGTCTGCTTGCCAGTCGCCATCTTCGTCGAGGGAGAATATTCAGGGATTGAATGAAATCCTCTCGACAACCATACGGACGAGGGGTTATTTTCGAGGTACAGACTCGATCGTGCCAGTAATATAATTATTGTATTAATATGATGATATCGAAACGACGACTTACCAATCGAATACCGGGTGACAATGCCTGTACAGGTCTTGATTGCCTGACGATATGATGTCATGGGTAGCTTAAAAAAACAAAAAAAATAAAAACACATGGCAGATTCACTAAAATAGTCTGCGATGGTTGATTGTCAATTGAAAGCCAAGATTTACAAGATTTAAATTCATTAAAATTCATAATCAAAACTATTCCCAATGCAAGCCTGGAGATAAGCGCCCACCTGTCACTGACAATGCCAGGCACAATTTTAGGATTTGTTCATCAATTGACATAAAGTCTTGTCATTTATGTAAATAATAGGCTATATCGTTTTCTTCGCTAATGTTTACAAATGTACGGACGATTCAAGGCTTATATTTTTACGAAAAGTTCAGAAAAAGCTTACGACGGCCTTTGTGAATAAATAATCCGTATAAATTTTGTTAGTTTTTCTTACAGTTACAGACTTTTGTGAAACTAAACCATGGTCTCTCGCAGTTTATATTGCGGAGTAATGGCTGACTATCTCAGGTTATATCTTATATTTCTTCATTGTCAATTATTTGTCAGACACATTGCCGCAGCTATTATGTACGTTTCGTTATAGTATGGTATGGTAGCAGTATTGACAAATCATATTTATCAATTTCTATATTGTAACGTATAAATATTTGAGCTGTTCGAAGTAGGCCTACTGGAAGGGTAAAATAACAAATAAATTATGTCATATAAGTGAGATAAGTAAGTTAAATTATAACCTATGTACTTTATTGAGTGTGATTATATATTACGGTCAACATTGGGTTATTTATAAAGCTAACCTATTTTTTTTAAAATTAAAAACACTAATATGGATATACGACTTCTGAATTTATTAACAAGCTACGTTTCGATACACAAACAGATATCGTTATCAAGCAAATAGTTATTTTCTCTGTATCTACATAATATACTTATAATTTTTGGCAAAGATGGACCACAACTTAATACGTACAATACGTACAATCAATTAAGACAAAAAATCAAATCAACAACGCAATTTAAAATCATAGACCTTGACAGAAAAAAACCCTTGGGAGTTGCTTTTGGTATAGTAGGCAAAATTGGTTTCTGGTGATGTTTTGGTAAAAATAGAGAAATTCGGACACCGAACATGGGCCCATCAAAATCAAATGGTCCAGTAAGCCTTTGTTGTAGCTGACGCGACCAGATTAAAACCGGCGTGTGATTACTTTGATATTTACGCTAATTGAGGATCATGTTCCTTACATTATAAATCCTTCTCGACTTCCGTAATATCATTTACAAACATTAAGACGGAATATTAAATCAAAAACTGAATTTTAAATCATAGACCTTGACAGAATTATTAAGAGATATCGGTGTCATAATGTGACTATCCCAGTTTATACTCTCTTCGGTTATTTTTGGAACTGACGTCAATACTAAGGTTGTCAAAGAGAAATTATTGGTATCATGAATGGAGTTTATTTTAAAGGCACAACACGCAAGACCGCTCACAAATATTTCAAATGTCAATTGTATTATTTTGCAGTTAATAGCCAATCAAATTTTAATTCTTACTGAAAATTATTTCATTATAGGTCGAATGTAAACTGTAAGGGGTCTGCGGGGCGTTTATAACTTATGTTGTTGTTAAAAGTGTTTACAATTCTATCCCTAGCTGTCAGAGAGCGTAGCCTTTCGTAGGAAAGGATCGAGGACACATGTTTCGCTAAAGGGGGCAAGGGCAATAACTTGAAAAGTATATAGAAATAATCCGGTAAAGGCGTCTTCGTCGGAAAAGCCTTATAGAGCTTCACTGGGGACACACACACAGGTCGAGGGCAGTATAATGTGGGTTTATACAAACTGATACCTTAGGCTTATATAACAATGAGACCACGGTAGGTCGAGGGCAGTATAATGTGGGTTTATACAAACTTATACCTTAGGCTTATATAACAATGAGACCACGGTAGGTCGAGGGCAGTATAATGTGGGTTTATACAAACTTATACCTTAGGCTTATATAACAATGAGACCACGGTAGGTCGAGGGCAGTATAATGTGGGTTTATACAAACTTATACCTTAGGCTTATATAACAATGAGACCACGGTAGGTCGAGGGCAGTATAATGTGGGTTTATACAAACTTATACCTTTAAGATGCATTAGTTAAGAGCTAAATGTGCCTATAGCAGGTCTTTCTTTAGGCCTGACATGTTTTCTAAACTATTAAAGGGCCAATCCCGAGGACTTTTTGGGAATAAAACTGCCTAATTTTGTGTTAAAATCATTTACAACCCATTATCTAAGGCCGATCAACTAACCCGATATTTGTGATACGCTTGTAAATAATTTAAACCTGACAGTCTTTATCTGGAAATGGAGACCTTTGTATCATACAGTATCTGGATAAAACCAGACTTTTTTTTACAAAAATAATATGTAGGTGAAATTTACCTTTTGTTATCAAGTACAGTACATGGTCATTCACTGTATAGACGTCTCAAGAAACGTCAATCGATTATCAGGTCACCCAATGAAAAAAATGACCCGAAATCTTAAAAGGGTTACGTGTCCGGATAAGCAGTGTTGACGTTCATGTCCAAACGACTCAATATTTGCAGCTGAAATTTTCAGACAATGTAAATACACCATCCTTTTATATTTTGGTCTATAAATTTCACAAATACTCGGGCTTTAATTTTTGAGACTCTGTTCTTATCGGGATCGTCCCTTTAATTAGACATTAATTAACTGATCCAGGCCTTAATCAACTCGGGATGGCATCAGATTTCTCCGATATTAAACAGATTAAAATGTTTCAGCGATACTTTGATTTAATCAATATGGGTGATTCTAGGCGGTTCGAGACTACCTTCGATCAACCAACACCGTGGTTGAAATTATTGCACACGTCTGCGAAACCTTCAAAGGCCAATATCTTCGCTTGCAATAGAGTAATTTGAATGAAATTTTCAAATTATTCATTTTACATCATCTACTTTCGAACTATTATAGCAAGAATGGCTAGTTCTTCTCTATATCTAACATAATGCCCCTTTAATCTTATATAGCAATGATACCACGGTAGGCTAAAATATTAAAGATGAATTCATTATAAGAGCTAAATCTGCCCAAAGCGAGTCTCTCTGGTGTATTCAATTGTTATATAACTTATTATTTAGACATTTGTTAAAATGACAAGCCTTTAATCAACACACTAGACTATTGGATGTCCGAGATCAGCATGGCCCAAATCTCGGTTGTCAAGTACCGTGTCTACGATTATGAACTATCTGCTGTATTTTATTTACTACTTTCGTTTGGCTTCATCGGATGGTTGGGATTTAATTGGATAGTAATATCCGCGATATTATAAAAATTGAACGACAAAATCAACAATCGAGGCTAAGTCGCGGTTGTCGAGTACCGTTGCTACTATAATGAACGATGGCCGAGATACGCGAAGGTAAGTCTCGTTACCCAAGTAGGCCCCTACCGTTTCTGCGATAATGAACTACATGTATCTGCTATGTCTTCAAATAGACTTTACTTCGCTCAAAATAAAGTAATTTGAATGAAATTTTAATTTATTTATTTTTTTCTTAACTGTTTTATCAACCCAGTTAAAAAAACTGCGTGAATACTAATATCTAAAAATACAAACTTTCGTCGTGCCTGATTTGGATGAAACATATTATGGCTCTTTAAAAAATGTAGGCCCTATATCACAACACCGACGTTGACAAAGCTTTGTACCAAACCATATTGCACATAATTATATGCATGTTAATATATCTTTCAGGTAGAGTGTTAGTCTGGACATACATGTACTGTGTCCTAAACTGTCGACTATCCAAGTCATTAAATGCAATATCAGTGAAACCAGGTGAAACCCTTGTCACCTAGTCGTTGAACACTTGCAACAATCAGTTGTCGACTGCTAAGTAGATCACAGTGGGTACAATTACTACTATAAATAACATAACTCAAGGTTATAGGATAGCGTGCACGTAAGTAAAGTATTTAATAAGCCATGTGACTCATACTGTAAATGCAGCGAATAAAATCAGGTCACCTTTATATTGTCTATTACATTAGTGCTATAATTATTTATAGTCTTTCGTTCCCCATCCTACAACCTTTGCATGGCGATTTTCGTTGACATTTTGGTGTATAGAATAGAAGAAAGGGGCTTGTCAGGTTTGGGTGAGTATTCATGATTTTGAGGCGAAGAGATATAAGAGGGTTCAGCTAAAGAGGCTGGTTGGTTACGGTTAAGTTGAAATGTTTGGCGAAAAGTTGCATGTTTATTTGTATGCTACTTGAATATCAGAAGCCCATCTTTTCACGGTAAGACAACAACCTTCAATTTCGATTTAAATTGACCAATAATTTTTTTTGCAATGTCAAAGACTTGCCCCCTTTAAAGTCGATGGTTAAAGACAATTCCGTTCAATTTCCTAGACAGACAGCAGGTAAAATTTTCATGCAGGCTGCGGTCGGTATATATGAAGATGCTATTTTTTTGCTGTAAAGCAAATAAAATCGTACCGGCTATCTTTAAATAATATACGCTACTTGGGTTGAGTGCCCTTCACAACTTATCACGACTCTGTGTTGTTGGGGGAGGGGGTGAATTGTGAGCATGCGCGCGCTGTATCATAAAGTCTGTCTTTAAGTCAACTTGCGTGGTTTCAAATCCCTGGTTGTACGTGACAAGAAGTAGGATTGCCTGCCCAACCTGATGGGTTTTTCCAGGTCCTACGGTTTCCTCCCACTGCTAAAGACCCCTACGCGCAAGCGAATTATTGAAATAAAATTATTACAACATACGTTAGTACCGAAACGTACTAGTTTGTGTCGAGTGGACGTTAAACCCATCTCTCGCTCTCTCGCTCACTCTCTCCCTCTCTCTATCTCTCTCTCTCTCTCTCTCTTGTTGAAAATGATCTTGTATACTTGATATTAAATCTGAACGGAATTTATTGGTACTTTCTTCAGTGATTAGCGAGTATACTACATGTATAACGCTTTCATAGCATTATATGTACCACAACTCTCGTAATTCTCTGGTAGTTTTATAGGAATTATAGAAATCTTTGCTAGCATCCGCCGCGTGTAAGTCACTGACAGCTCCAGTTTCACAGAGAGATACCTCATCTAACCAGGAATCTCCTCGCATTTGCAATGGTCTAAATAATTACCATCTCCCCTGTTAGGTGTAGTTTTGACTAAGTAAGTAAGTAAGTAAGTAAGTATATTTTATTGCATGACTAGATACGCCGGACGCCAACGATCAGAGTGCTTCTCGGCACGCTAAATTACGCAATCTAAACCACAGTATAGACACCTTTTAGGAAATTGTACGGGGGGATGTACCTTCTGGGTCGATAATGATTTAAAGTTCCTGGTTCAGCGGCTCTTTTCTTGGGTAGATTTAGTTTTCGAAGTATAACGACTGGTGCAATTTGTTTTTATGATAATTGGCGGTAATTTCTTCCTTTTCACCCCTCGCAGGTTCCAATTCTACGTGTATATTATCACCATTTAGTTATTGTCGATCCTTTTCTGTCGACGATTTTTTTTGTAACGAATCAGTTTCTGAACAGTCGTATCGGCATATGAATAAGCATTTACGATTCTATTATCACTACAGATTCCGAGAGTATACAGATTCATAATATGTATTGCAACACAAACCATCCGTAATCACCCCAAGCATTCTTTGTAGAGCATATTCACGATTTACATCGTTCGAAAAATTACAAAATCATTCCATTCGGTCGGATACCAAAACACGCATAATGCTGGTTAGCTGAACTTACGCCTCCTAGCTCGCTTGCTAGCGAGGTGACGTTGAGCACACAAAATGGACTTGACAAGATCGGAAACCAACATGAATATCGATAATGATTAAGTTATTTATCGTTTGGGTCCTACTCCAGTACCTTGGTTATAGAAGGTCGGGTGTCAACAAGTAAAATTCCCGAATTCGCATTTAGCGACCCCCCCCCCCAAAAAAAACCCATATCAAACGACACATTGCACGACCTGGAAGGACGGAATTTGAATATCTTTGTCGGAATAGGTATTTTCTCCCGTATTTGTGGCCGCCATCTTGAATATTTAATTTACCCCAAGGGTGACACGACCACAGCCAACCCGGAAAAATCAAAGGAACCCTCCTACCCAACAATAATCCACCGATAAACATTATATCAAACAAAAGTGAGTTCTCGGCCCTGACATCTAGACTAAAGTCACACGTTATAGACCTATACTGATCATGACCTTACCGATGTGAATTATTTTGGTTGTTTATATATTGCAGGTATACAATAATTAAAAATGGAAAAAGTGTCATCAAATGTTAACATAAAATATACGACACTAACAGATAAATCTGGTAATGATTTTAATGCAGTAGAGATAGATGGTATTCCCATGGTAATATTTCCTGATGAATTAAAGAATGCCACACAGGAAGAACATCTTAAAAAAGTAAAAGCGATGGAAATACGAGATGATGACGTCATTATATGTGCATATCCTAAAGCAGGTAACTTCCCATCCCCCATTTTTTTAAAAAAAAAACATCTAGGAAAGCTGAGAAAGACAGATTTTATTTCGTCAAGAAAACCTATCGTATAGAGCTCCCCTGTTAAAAATCACGACTCTAGGTTCGTTTTAATTTCTAACTCACCACTTTTGTGGGTCGAAATTATGAACCCACATCTTTGTTGTTGAAATCATCAGCTGTTTTCAATAGGTTGAATCATAACCAATCTTAGAATATTATTAAACGAACAGTTAAAAGAATAATTTTCGTGTTTTTTCAGGTACTCACTGGCTTTGGGAAGTAATTCATATGCTGAACAGCCAGTCGACAAATTATAAAACTGACTGTAAAGAACAACAAATGTTGGAGGCTACAGACCTAGCTGTAATAGATCGAGAGAAATCACCACGTGTTCTGAATTCACACTTTTGGCTACGACATTTACCAAAACAAATGTTTGAAAAGAAAACGAAAATTGTTTCAATCACAAGAAATCCTAAAGACACGGCGGTATCATGGTTCTGTCATCTCAGCTCGATGGACCTGCATGGGAAACTTCACAGCAGTTTTACAGATTTCATAGATATGTTTTTATTCAGATCAGGTTAGTTATTTTTAAACTGTTGGTTTCTGAGATCTTTTACGTACACGTCAATGTGTACACGGGACCTTGATTTTTTGTTCCATCCGAACGGCTTGGCAGTTGCCTTTTTCAGGCCCTACGTCCTGCATCACTCATAAGGGGAAAATACGCGGGAAAATCTAAATAAATTTTCTCGGCCAATGCAGGCTAGCGAGCCAGCGTCTTACTGACTAAGACCCCGTGGCTCCCCGGACGCCTATACCCAGCACAACTTATCTCGTAACGGAAGCTTACACCAGTCAATACTTCTATCGTAACGAAAGTTTACCCCCGTCACCACTTCTATTGTAACGGATGGTTACATCCGTCAATACTTAACTGATTAATCTTCTGACATAACAAACGACTAGTCTCACTTTCTATTTACGCGGCGATTTTCTTTTATTTCTATGTGTTCAAAACAATCGCTGAAAAGTTTGGGGAATCCAACGTAATTGCTGTCATACGTGAGAATTTATCTTTGTAAACAACATGACCAAAACATCTGCCATTTGAAGGCTGAATTTGCAGAAAAAAGAGAGGTTGGTTGACTTGGTGGAATAGACCATGTGTCTGTCCACCAGAACGTAACCATCCGAATGTGCGAGAAATAATGCCAGTTTTTGATGTGTAATTCATTGATATATTTCAGTGCCTTTTGGATCATGGTTTGATTATGTGCTGGAATGGGATAAATTTTGTAATACAAGTAATCACCCAGTTTACAGGTTTACATATGAAGACATGCAAAAGGTTTGTTTATGCAGCTGCCCTCCCCCCTTCGTTGGCGTGCATGTAAAATAACCCTCGAAATAAGACTGGGCCGTAGTGCAGCTGTTCTGGCAAGATTTCCCCAATTGTAAACAAAACTTTGTATGCTCGGTTCAATTAGTCCGGTTAGTACAGAAAAGTAGGACGTTTTTTTAAAAAAAAACAACAACATTCATTTCAATTCCTTAATGTACATAGTATGAACCTTTAGAAGTGATCCCTCTTAGACTTTGAAATAACCTTTCAACCTTTGGTACAGATACTTATGGACTTGAAGATTCAATTCAGTTCAAACCTCTTGTCCAAAACGCAAATTTGCCGAACAGCAGAAGGTCAATGCCCACGTTGATAGTGAACCTAACATAGCTTTGGTTTGGTTAAAGGACCCAAGTCCGTAACTCAAAATCCTCGAAAATCTTCGACATGGAAAACACGAACTATTGGTCAATTTAAATCAACATTGATGTTGCGATCTTACCTGGAAACGGTAGGCCTCTGATATCCAATATTTAAAACAAGATAAACAGTTTACCATTGGTACACGAATGTACCACAGAGCGTTTCAGCGTCACTTGTAACAACATTCGGTAAACCTCGACAGATTCCGGTGCCCTATATCTAGACTCGGCTGTATAATGTAGTCCGCCATTTTGGAACTATTTTAAAGGACCCGGATAAACATGGTTGCCCCCAGGAGATGGGTGCCAGTCAAGTCGTCCACAAATACATTATGTGTCCAGAAATTATACTAAGTCGTGTGGACGACTCCACCAACGGGTGTGGGCAGCTTAACCAGATTTTGGGACTTTTTTGTAAAAGCGGAACGTTTTCCTGTTAGAGTAAATCGGTAGTCGATAAGCCGCATCGCAAATGTATGGTCGTAGGTACATATCAATGACTATCATACATCCGAGTCTAGATGAAGGTTACGGAGAGTACCGGAATCTGTCGAGGTTTGCCGAATGTTGTAACAAGTGACAAGAAAGAACGAGGCTAGACACATTCAACAACTCCTGTTAAACAATGAGGCCATATCTTATCTGGTGGGCATGCGCAGTAGACTGGAATAACCAGACACTTTAATTTCCTCTTCGGTTAAGACTCCTGCCGTATTTCGCTGGACATAACTGATTTGAAATTAGAGTCAAAACGGAAACAATTTAATGTAAATCAGTTTATATACAATCAGATTATATTATTATATGCGTTGCGATTTAGCTCCTTTAAGTCATAGTACAGTTAAGAACGACAATTCGTCAAAATTCTTCCCAGAATTGATTATTTCCAATGCATGAAGAATCATATGAAAGTTTTAAATGGATTATTGCATTACAATATATTATAATATTTCAATCTTTGTTAATTTTTCTTCAGAACCCTGTAGATCATGTAAAAGGTTTGGCTAAATTCCTAGGAATTGGTGCCTCTGATGAATTATGTGAAGATATAGTAGATGCATGTTCCTTTAAGAAACTGAAAAAAGCGGATGCAGAACAAAAGATTGATAAATTGGGTTTAAAATTGGATGAAGGGGCATCCATGTATAGGAAAGGTAAAGCATTAACAAAATGGGCCTAATGTGTATGTACATGGACTAAAGAAATGGTGTCTATATGCCTATTGAAGTTTTTCTGTAAATGACAAGAGGGGGTCAAAGACAATGGCAACTGCTACTTTCGTTTGCAAGAGTGGCCCTTGACCAAATTTGCCTAACCAATAAATACATTTGTTGAAGTTATTTTTGATGCAGTGTTATTTTCCTTGCCCAAACAATCAAATCACCAAATCACTATCACAATACTAACTGCTCCACATTCTCGATTAATTTTTCAATAACTTAAAGACTAATAAGAGATGCCCTATCGAATATTTGGAGATGATATGAATGCAATATATACTTAAAATAATACCTAATTAATATGCACACAAGGTTCCTTTGGCCAGCCATGCCATGTTCTTGTTTATAATCAACCACGTCCATTTACTCTTCAATTTGTAACAGTCAGCACGAAAAGGGTCAAACATTTAAGTTTTTCTATCGGATAAGCGGTTGCAGTGACATAGCCGCAGTGCAAGCTTTATATCCAAGCCTTGTGTTGCTATCTTTTATTCATTAAATTTTGTTGTTAATTTGATTTCAGGTAAAGTTGGTGATTGGAAGAACTGGTTCACTGTAGCGGAAAGTGAAGTTTTCGATCAAGTGACAGATGAGCGAATGAAAGATTGTCAAGTGAAATTGAAATATTCTTTATGAACGTACATGCAAATACATCTCAATATACAGTTATACAGTCTAATTAGATTTCAACTATTTGATTAGTCGCGCCATGAACAACTAAATGTATAGAAGTAAACATAGTTTCAACAATGCTTAAACCAAGGAACTGTTAGATGACCAGTCTTTCGGATGTTATCTTTGTTAAGAAACAGAATCGTTCGTGAATTGAAACTGATGTGCTAAATCATATTTCACGCCTTCATGTAACTGCAGAGCAAGGTCATGAAACTATTGTTACGAACCGATGATTTCAGCCTTATTGCTAGTGCTTCTTTAATTGTATTGATAAAATAAAAATAAATGTAATATGACTGAGTAAAATGTTTTACCAATATGAAGTTTTATTACCCAATCTGCCTATATAGACTAGTCGATGCAGGAAAGTAATAGATTAAACCACGTTTCATTCCATTTATTACCAAATAACGCAACTCATTTGTTGATCTAGATCTTTCTTGTCATTAAAAACTATAACGGGGTATAATTTTAAAAAATGTCATATTTGTCTGTATATGGCACCGGTCGGTCGTCTTTCACATTCTCTTTTTAACATATTAATTATCCCATTATGTTTTTTTTAAAAGAAATAATGTGTTGTTATTGGTTGTTTAGGAGGCAGGGAGGAGGGGGGGGGGTCTTGCCCTGAACCCTTTATTAATATTCTTCATCAGGCGCGGATACAGGGGGGGGGGGGGTCAACCCCAGCATGACTGGTGTATCCGCTTTTTAATTGATGATATAAACCGATTTTTGCATTGTCTTTGCCCTGGCAATGCGACGAAGGCTCTGGGGACTACACCAAACCACTAATACATGCGGCACTCTAATGATTACCATTTATTACAATGTATGCCCCCCCCCCTCGAAAAAATCCTGGATCCGGGCCTGTTCATTAAGCAGTTATCACAGTGTGTTATGAGGTCATTAAATATTACCACGCTCTAATACACAACATGTTCTTTTTAAATTTAATTTTAACGATGACAGCATAATTTTACAACATATTGAAATTATCAAATAAAGATTTCTGATTTGCAAGTCTAAAAATGTATGTAAAATATACCGTAAAAAAAATGTTTCGGGTAATGGGAAAATTCCGACAGTAAAAGTGAGGTTTCTTGTATTTTGTTTTTTTGCAATAGACGTGTTAGGTATTTGGCATGGCATTATGTTACATGTGTGTTTTGAATTAGACATGTCTACATAACATTAGGTTTTTGCCGCTTTCCCCCGCCATAAAACTGGGCTAATGAAGACGGGCCATTATCAAGAAGTTCTTTTAAGATTACCTAAATTTGTCTCTTAACGTGTCCTTACCAAAGTCCCGTGGGGCCAATTAACTCCATTTGAACATATCTGAATAAATGGACACAGCTCACCAAATATTCCTACGAAACAACGATCAAGGCTGTTTTTAGTCTCTCTCTCTCCCTTTTCCCTTTTCACCCGTTTGCATGGCGATTTTTGTTGACAATTTAGTGTAGAATCGTAAAACAAGGGTTTTTGTCAGGTTTTGGTGAATATTCACGATTTTGAGGCGGAAGGATACGAGAGTTGAGAGATTAGTTTAGTTGAAATGTAATGGTCTTTACTTCCAGTTTGTGTATCTCAAGTTTTTCATGATGAACCTTATACGTGCTTTTTCAAGCGTGGTTTTCCTTTGTCATTGATCAGACGGAGGGCCTGACAAGGACAGTTGCCTAGTCGATCGAATGGGACAAAAAACCGAGGCCCCGTGTACACAGTGGCATACACGTAACAGATCCCTTGGCAGTTGGAATTCAGTTGCTGCCCGGGCAAAAATTTCCCTTATAGCACACTGTACGGCGTATGCCCGTCTTTAATTATCCCAGGCTAGGTGCAGAAGCGTAGGACGTTAAACCCCATTTCATTCATTCATTCATTCACTCATACGTGCTTTTGAGCAAGCAGTTGCCACATGTTGCTCCATCTGTGGTAGAAAGCGCTCTACCCACCAATCATTTAGGCAAAATTTAGAGCCGGTCTAAGAGACGAGAATTAACATTAAAGTAAATGAGGAAATCATTAGTGATCTGTGGCCAAGTATAACCATGCCACCATATCTATCATATGTTGTCCATCGAGCAATCTAATTAAAATATAGATCTATATTTACTTTCGTTTTTTAAACTTTCGATGGCCTACTCTACATGTAGTAAAGAAAGGTACAATCTGAATTTTGAACTATAAAAACGAAACGAAATTGGATCTGTGTTTTAATCAGACTGTCCATCGAGTTGTTTAGGAGAAGAATTAGAAAATGACGGTTGGACGGAACGGCATACATTTATAATTCTTTGTGGTAGAGAATTCAAAAACAAAAATGTTAGTAAAAATGATGGAAATTTGTTTTTTAATATTATCATTCCTAAATATATATTCTTACACCACATTACGGTTGCTATAAATAAAGGTCACATAATAAACCTGTTTAAACTTTTATTAAGTATAACATGTATAATATCTACTGATCTTAAATCCTGACTCAGCATAATCATAGGAAGCTTTTTAGAATTATGTTTATGTTATCTGCATCCGTGTTTCTGCTAGTCAATACCAAGGGCACCTGTTTTACTATTATAATATATAAATACATTTACAGATGTCATAATAATGGTGTTTATATTATGTGACATTGGCTTATTAAAAGCGGCCGTTTCATATGAATGAAAAGCACTACTAATCCATTAACATATTTGGAATCCATGATAATAATATAATAATATACAATTAAAGGTGCAGTCCCACATTTCACAAGTTATATAAGTTGAACACTAAACTGAGAAGAAATAACCCATGTAGAAGTGAAAATTCCTGTTGGAAATGATGTGCCTTTGCGTTTCAGCGAAGACTCTTTAAATATTAAAATCAATAAAGATATATCAGAATAACTAAACAACATTAAAGTACTATGTCCATTGTGTAACTTTTACAAATTTGCTTTCCAAAACCGATGGAACAACTCGCTAGTGGTAGAATGGTGCATCGGTGGTAGAATGGTGCATCTCGTTACGATTTCCATAACATCTAAGGGAAGAATTAAAAAATCAGCAATTAATTTTAATAAAACGGATGATGTTCTAATTGCGTTTCTTGTTAAGCAGCTGACGGAGAGCCTGACTGTATGTCAACAGTAAGAATCATTCCTGTAACAACATACAGGATTCCAACAACAATAAACAAGGCAAAGGAATAACCATATCCATACGCTCTTGGTCTATCTGTAGCAAATACAATTACACCAACAAATACCAACACACCTTTAAATATAAACAAAACATTATTATAGGCATGTGATAGAAATATAATGAAATGAAGTTTAACGTCCTACTTTTCTGTACCGACTGGGCGAACGAAGACGGGAGTGTCTATCGGAAAAGATGCACATCTCATGCACATAGAGACGAGTCGAGTTGAATAGGGAAACATTATCAGGAATAATTAAATTTTGATTTGCTTCTAATTTTTCCTAATGCCAAGATTAATTTGGAAAACAGGTACTGGTAAATCATGTGTTAAATTTAAGTTCGAGCTATCTGAAAACGTTTCTTCGTGGATAATAGATTAAGCGTTCCGGAATTGAATTCTCTACGTCCAAAATATAGTGACATTCGAGTGAAAAGGGGATTTCGTGTACAACGAATGCGTCGACAGCAAACAAAAATATCTCAACCAATCATGAGAACAAAAGCAACGTTTGTTGTGTTTAATTACGTCACGATTCTACTTTAGCCACATCACTGTTGTCTGGACTGACAGATCTTTGATAGGTCTCAATTCTGCACTTCACGGTTGCAAGTGTGTCAATTCGGGGTGTTCAGGTCTGGCTACCACCTTAGTCTCATGAACACCAAAACTGTGGATAAAGTCAATCGGATGATAACTTGAAGTCTCCAGAGCATCCACAAGCAATTTAATATGGTGTATACAAATTATAACCTACCAGCACCAAAGGCAGTAGCAGTGGCCAACACTCGGATGATTCGTTTCTGGCGAGCAAAACTACCCAAAATCATCAAAAAAGAGGAAGCAATACCAACTAAAAAACCCATAGTTTCAAAGGCTCTTGTTGTCTTCAGTTCGACAGCTACAAATTAAAAAAAGATACAATACAAGATACATGCAAATTAATTCAAAATCCATTTACATGTTGCCATGGTTGATTCTCATGATTCGGACAATCCAGGTATATTTTCTAGCATGGACGAGTCATTTTCATTTCTTAGCAACGCATGTGACTAATCAATCAAGAAATTGGATGATCTTTATTGCGACGATAAATGGTTCTATTTTTAAATCTTGTGTTAAACACAACGTGAACAAATAATTCCCAAACTCTGCATGTTCCACTGTGACGCAGGTGACCATTGGCGTGGATTTCGCCCCCCCCCCCTTAGAGTCGGAATGGGGGAGGGTAGGGTCTCTCCCCTAATCAGGACAGATTTTCAGGTTTATATCCACAGGAATGCCCCGTTCTGAAGACTATCTATTCACTGCCTTGGGTCTTGCCACTGTAATTCATCTTCACGATATCTTCCTCCTTAATTGTATGTTATCAGTTTTACCATATCGTCATAACTGGTAAACTGTTCTTAATTACCATTTTGGTTTTGTAATGTAAGGTTCAAGGATTCCCCCCCTCCCCCCCCAAAAAAGGTATGACAAATCCACGCCCTTCCAGGTGACTGACCAATCTGACTTGTTGAACATAGAATTTGATTGAAGTTTAATAAAGAATAATTAGATATTTGACATACATTATTTGACAAGGGGTTGAGGGTGATCTTCGTATTGAACTGTTGTAGTGACATTGGTGAGCACTGACGCTGCGAAGCCCACGACCTCCACCACTCTTAGTCCGCGCATAACGTTGCTAACCACTTACCCCAAAATACTATTTAAAAATAGTGTTGAATTATTATAATGTTTCGTTAGATTCGGCGAGAAATGGTTCGTTTTGGCGAACAAAGAAGAACCACAGTGAGAAATACTCGGTAATTTCGATATCGCAGGTATATAGGGACGGATCAGAGACTGTTCCCAAAGGAATTTATTCTAACCGTTTTCTTCGATTCTACACCAAAAAGTCAACATGAAAAATGAGGCAAAAGGGAAAACATGAAAATAAATTTGGCCCTTACTTCGTGGGTGACGGCGTAGAGATAATTGGTGACCTGTGTCCATTTTTGCCACCAGGTTACTCGAATGTCAAATCTGTAATGCTCTTGAAAGAACAGGCTAGTGCCCTTTTTAACCTTGCTGTTTGACACAAATTAAAATCTCTGTACTTGTTGGATTATTTTTGAAGACCGGGAATATCTTATGTGTCAAATCTCATTCTGATTGAAATTCCGGAAAGTTAGAAGCCCATACGACCTCTCCGCATTATAAAAATACACAAACTACTTACTTGATCCATGAGCAGGAATATCCATACAGCTATGAGAATCATTGGAACCGGTACACTGTCTCCATAATCCCTGATGGTATTTATATAAATATAGGGGACTTTGATATTCTACCCAGTAATTAGTAGAATAACCGATAATATGAATTATTAACGCAACTAAAGACACAACAAAACTAACTTTGATCAGAACAGAAATGTCGGAGAACGCCATTATAATAATAATAATGAGGTTTTATATAGCGTCTTCTCCATGTTGACACATGCTCAAAACGCTTTTAGTAATGGCTCTAGTGGTAAAACTGTCGAAACAGGAAAGTCTTTAGTGCGGATTTAAATTGATTAAAAGTTTGTTGATTCTTGATCTGTTGTGGAAGCTCGTTCCACAATCTAGGACCTGCTGAACTGAAAGACCTATACCCATATGACTTTAAATTATATCTTGGAACAACTAGTGACTGATATTTTGAGAGCGAAGTGATCTAATAGAGTTATAGTCATATAAGAGTTCAGATAAGTATTGAGGAGCTGCATTATTGCGACATTTATACACTAATGTTAATATTTTGTATTTGACTCGCGCCTCAGCAGGTAACCAGTGTAATGAAGCTAGCACATTCTGGATGTGATCAAACTTATGTGTCCTTGTTATTATTCGAGCTGCTGTATTAAGAACTTTCTGGATCTTGGCTAGAAGTGCTTGTGGGATTCCATACAGTACACTATTACAATAATCAATCCTTGATAGATTCAACGATCTCACAAGGAGTTTACAGGCGTCAGCTGTGAGGTAGTCTCTGTTGTTGCGTATACAGCGTAGATGATAGTAGCATGTACGGCATACCATATCAACCCGAGTCTCCATTGTCAGACAAGGGTCAAATATCACTCCAAGATTTCTAACATTTTTGGAGAAATTTATTTTTGAATTACCAATGGTGATTTTAAGATCAGGTAGTAACTTAAGTTGTTGTAATGAGCCTACTAAAAGAGCTTCGGTTTTATCGTCGTTTAGTTTTAGTTTGTTAGCATTCATCCACTGTTTAACTGCAAGCGAACAGTCAGTAGTTTTTTCTAAGGAATTACTGATTAGCATAGGACTAGACACACCAATGAGTTGAGTATCATCGGCATAAGAGTAGTGCCTCTGTTCATAGCCATCGATCACAGACCCCAAAGCGGTTGTATAAAGAACAAAAAACATGGGTCCTAGTACACTGCCTTGCGGTACGCCACAGTCAAGTTTAAACGGTAGAGATTTGGCCTCACCAAGCAGAACTGTTTGATGTCTATTACTAAGATATGATGTGATCCATAAAAGGGGTGTACCGGAAATACAAAACTGAGTTTTAAGTCTATTGTATAGAATATGGTGATTCTTAATGAACAGCAGTGATTCCAAATGAAGAATGAAAATGAAAGACTCAGCAAAACGTTAAATAAAAATGTGAAGTAGGCAGAATATGTATAATGAGAGTTTTTATATGATACGGATGTGGTATTTATAATCATTTCTTGATATGTAATTATATTAAAATATAAACTTCCACATTAATAACCTTGACTGATGCATCTTTAAAATATTTCCGTCGCTTTTCATACGTGGGGTTTAAATGCGAAATGTTCAGTATTTATTTTACTTAAGGTAGTATATTTATATCCCTATTGATGATTATATCATTTATCTACAAGCAGGAAAATAAAACATTTATCATTCCTTTATCAAGTGGTGGCTATTTAGGTGGTTGACAGCAGCCACCTACAAACACTTTCTGTTAAAAAGCTTTCCATTGATATATATGTGATAATTATTTATTCGTCACTATCAGTTATTTAAATTAACAGGGAAATCATTTATCTTGCTCACCGGTTCTTCGCTAGGCAGCCCTTCTTTTTTATTATTTAAGGGACAGCCGCAGTTAAACAAAGTAATTAAAGAGGGGCCAATAGAGAATTGTAACTAAAGTGGATTTAACTTTTTAAATCCAATGACAAAATAAAATACCACATTATTGTCTATTTACCTTGAAAATACTAAGCCGATATTTTGTAACTGATTTGATAATTGTAACGATTACCACTTTCAGCAAGTATATGGACATGGTTCCCAAAGCACTCACACGGTCTGGAATTTTGGGATTTAGATTATTACTGACAGTTTGTATTTCTTAAAGTATCACAAAAATCGGATAGTTGCAAAGTACAGGATAACGGTTCGCACGGGTCCTTAAACCGAATTTATTAACTAATATTAATATGTATCTGGGATCCGGTGTTGTTCTCCCTTGTCAGTGATGCAGGACGGAGGGTCTGACAAGGGCAGCTGTCTAGTTGTTCGTACGGACGAAAAAACGAGGTCCCGTGTACACATTGGCGTGCACGTAAAAAAGTTCCCCTGACAATTGAAATTCGATATAAGAGTAGGCGATAGTGCCATTGTCCGGGCAAAATTTCCCTCACAACACTTTCCCCTTGTCAGTGATGCAGAAGGAGGTCCCTTGTACAAATTGGATTGCACGTAAAAGATCCCCTGGCAGTTGGAATTCGATATAAGAGTAGGCCGTAGCGGCGCTGCCCGGGCAAAATTTCCCTCATAACACACTGTTGGGCGTATGTCCGTCTTCAATTGGCCCAGGTTAGGTGCATTATAGTAGGACGTTAAACCCAATTTCATTCATTCATTCCCTCACAACACAATATATGGCGTATACCCGTCATCGTTAGTCCAGTTATTAGCAGAACAGTAGGACGTTAAACCCCATTTCATTTCATGTATCTGTGACTGCTCCTTTTAAATCAGATGTCAATCACGTTTGGTTTTAATTGCTTTGATATATTTTGTTGCTATATGTGACATTTGTCGTAGTGTAGATATAAAAGTCTGTTCTTTGTCAATGAGCATATATTTAATTTATAGTTCAATATTTAATACATTCATTGTACATTTATATTGATGGATTGATCATTGGGGTCAAGGGTGAAGGTCTGTTTCAGGTCATTTCTTTCTTTTCCATTATATATAACCTTGACCTCATATTCACCATGGAAACCTCTAACAGTGAATGGTTGTCCCGCTTCAGTGCCAATTTTAGATTCTTTGGTCATCCATTGGTTCTCAAAAAGGTCAAGGACACGCTGGCCAGCTGGATTTATCTGGAATTAAATATTTGATAATCTGAAAGACCAATGGTAGAAAAAAACAACTTAACGGAACGGCAGGAAGACCAATGGTAGAAAAAAACAACTTAACGGAACGGCAGGGAAGACCTGTCTGCTAGATTACAATTTTACGTTTTCAACTAATAGGCGCGAATCAAAATGACAAACTCACCCTAAATTCATTCCCAGTTACTAAAGAACCTGGAACACCTCGGGACAGGCGATTACTCCAGAAACCCCAGAACATTATACCTTCCACAGCAGGGTGGCCATAGAAAGCTCTTAGGGCAGTTTCATACCAATCAGCTCTCTCATTTTCGTCTTCATTGGATACGTCGAGTTCTGTTACCCAGATAGGTAGACCGGCTTGAGCTAGTGTATCAAGATGTGCCTAGAGAAATATGAATTCAAAATTGTATACGGGGAGTTATTTTATGCTATTTAATTAAGTGGACATGCGAAATTAGATAATATTATAACATAATTTGTATATTAGGCTATATGACAAGGAGTAGGTGCGGAAGGAGGTTGGGTGCTCTAATTTGTGAGCTTTAAATTATAAGATCTGTATTTGAGTGAAGTGTCGTAGTTTCGATCTTAAGATTGTACGTAACAAGGAGAAGAGTCGCCTGCTGAACCATGTGGATTTTCTCCGGTTTCATCTTACTGCTGAAGACCCATAAGACCAAGCGAATCATTGAAATACCATGATAACCTTACGTCAGTGCCGAAATAACCTGGTTTGTGTCGAGTGGAGGTTAACCTCTATTCTCTCTCTGTAGGCTCGACTCCTCAACCTCGTGTTTTTTTTCGGTTTCATTGCCCTGCTAAAAACACTTGCTCGGAAATTAATTATTAAAATAAAGATTTCTAATTCTTCTGTATTAAATGAACAATTCTATTATAAAAATAATAGTAAAACGGAAAACTATAAAATGTACGTACTTTGATTATTGTAGGGTTAGGAGCGCTGTTTGTCGGAAAATGGCACTGGACACCAATTCCATAAATACCAGTATTAGAATTTTTAAACTTTAATGCTTGTGCTAGGTAAGCCTAGGATAAAAATGTAACTTATTAATCCTATGTTATCATATGGGGGGGGGGGGGGGGTAAATGTAGCTTTTAAAAAGCTTGGAACCCCTACATGCCAAGGTTAGGATCATAAAGACACTATCATCCACAGTCAGACAGCACAAATTATCCGGCAGGATAAAACACTGGGTTTATCAGTACTGTTTACGCTCTTTTAAGCTGTGTAACAAATGGGCTTTCTTTGCTGCACCAATTCTAACTCGAACCGTAGTAAAGTTATCAGCGTGGGTTGTTGTTGATTTCCGTGTGTCGTTAAATCTCCAGTCTATAATCTTGCCAAAAATCAAATAATGTATCGCCCGTATGAGATACTATATAAACTATGAAAACGTGTCTGTTTAAATATTATGCTTAAACTACGAAGAACTCGGTATTATATAATTAAAAATACGAAAACGTCTACGATATAATAATATAAAAAAAACTACCAATGCATCAAAATTAAATTTAATTTAATGCTGTGACAGGAAACTGATTTGGTTAATGCTTCAATACTTACGCCTGTAAATCCACCCTGTGCTACAACTGCATATTCATTTAAAAACAGTTTTATTTGAGGATCAAACTGATGGGCCATTCGGAAAAGATCCAAATTAAAATCTCTATCTTGAAGTTTCTCTTGGTAATACTGTCCATGTAAATTTTCGTTGTTGACATCCCAATGTTCTACTCTAAAAAATGATTTCAAGTAGATCAAAATGCAACAAGTATACAGTGAGCCCTGATAAACTTGGCAAACTGACTTAAAGAATTATCTGACCCCAAGTTCACAAAGCATTCTCAGACTTAAGTTCAGAACTTACTCAAAATTGTTCGCCTTATTTTACCTAAAATTTAGTCTTTTAAAAAAAAAAATTTGATTTAAAATATCAAAAACATCAATAAGAAACCAATTTATTTGTGTTTCTGGATCAAAGATTTTTCTGATAAACAGGTTGAGTAAATTCTTAAGTCTGTGAATGCTTTGTGAACTCGGGGCCAAATAATGTACCACCGAAGAAGGAACATCGACAAGAGTCAAACATGAAAACTGCACATGGCATTATATATTTCGAAGAAGAGTAGCATAGAGCTTCAGAAAGTTACAGAGGACAAGGATAAACATTACACTGTATGCCCCTGGTATCATTTAAGTCATGGCAATTTGTCACAAGAATGCAACAAAACTACTCCCAAAACAGCATCCGGAATAAATCCAAGTAAATGGTACTCCTGATATACATCGAGATAACCATTCCCCAATCTTAAAATAAATGAACTTCGAGTATAAACTTACAAGCCTTGTGTTTGGCCCATCACTGTGTGTATTCTGTTTACAACTGTTTTTCTCAGGTCTGCTGAAGATTGGGCTTTAACCCATGGCTGTACATACTGGGCAACAGACCAAAACATATTATGGGCACGAATTTTTATTCTGTCGAGGAAAAAAATGCGAGAAATTCTTTAGAGTATTTATAACCATCAATATTAAACTTATTCATCTTTCTCTGTTATATATAATAAGAAATGCCGAGTTGATGAAAACCATTCATAGACAGCCATGTTTAAATCTTAAAGCATCGATTGAAGCTTCCTGTTAAATTCTATGATTAGTTTGCTTTCCACAGATGCATTCTCACAATCTGGTTACTGGCAACTTTCCGTGACAAAAATTTAGAATTGCCACACCGGGAAAGTTAAAAAAAAACATCGAAATAGACGAAATAACGTCGAATAAACAAACGTGCGAAGCACCACTCCTACTCTTAACCTACACACAACTAAATGATCAGAAATATTGTCTCAGAGATTCTGATTGATCAAATTCTCGCGAAATTCCGTCGACCCCGCGCCAAACTTGACGTTTGCTTCACCCCGGATGAGTTACTGGTAGTCATATTATAATCTATTACTTACCCGTGGCTTTTTAGTTTCTTCAGGGCAGCAATGGCCGTTTCATTCCGTAAAACACCCTACAAGAAAAATGTTCAAGAAAGTGCATTACCTAGAAACCCATAAAGAGAAGTAACATAAAGATGTACGATAATAGTATTAGGCCTAATGTGCAACTGATATTTCGTTCAAATTTAGGCCACAATCAGAGATCAAAGTAAAAGGCTCTAAAAGAGTACCCGTTTGCCCATCGGATTTAACTGTTGATCGGTTAAAAGAAAATATATTTTTAAAAACAGTATTTTTGAGACAGTAAAGAAAAGGAAAGCTTATAGAACATATTTTGTTGGACAACCAGTGGTGCGCTGTATATTTAAAATAACCCAATAAAACAATATTTAGACATAACAGTACAACTTACAGGTTGTCTCTCCATCTGGCCCCATTTTAAGGCGTTTTCAGTAACAGCCCAGTTAAAATGTGCGTTAATAAAGTCTTGGTATCGTTGATCACCACTCACATATTCATCACAGGCTACAGCAGTTCCAAAGGGAAACCCTTTCTTCACTTGATTAATCTATGTAAATGAAAAAAAAAAAGAGTTGATTTATGTGAAATTTGAAAGTACAGTGCACTCTGTCACATCCGATGTCTCATCACTCCGGATCTCTGTTAAATCCGACACCACGTTCATGTCCCGATTTATTTCCGTATTACTTCAGTAAAAAAAATCTCTGTCACATAAGACCTTCATAAAGGTGAACTTTTGTATAGGAAGAACGATTATCATAAGAACGGGTAATCATTTCATCAAAGCCGTTTGGCCGTTTGGCAGATGAACAGCACGTCAGAGATTTTATCACCGACATGGTGATAATGTCGTTAGTCTTAGTCAATAAAGCCCCATTTATTTTAATTGTGTAGTCATTTATGGGGTCCAAAGTTACCTGAATCTCTAGTTGATTGACATCAATTCCGGCAGCTGTAGTTACCCTGCAAAATACAAATAGAATTGTACAATGCTAATTCGGACAGAAGACGAATCGTGGTAATGCAAAAAGTGGCTGACGAGGTAAAAAAATTATGTTATAGATATGCATATTCTGCATAGAATATTGAACAATTAAGTGATTTCATAAACAAAGTTGAAAGAATTTGTGTTTTTTGGATGACTGAAATATAGATAAAAGCGGTCTTACTAATCACCCACAAGAGTTTTTTTTTTGTCCATGGCGCCCAACGGGAACCGACGAGCAAAAATAAATTATAGATATGCATATTCTACACATCATATCTAAAATTTAAATAATTTCATTAGAAATTGTTAATCCAGTGTAAGCGGGATCACGGTGGCTAAGTGGATAAGGCGCTGGTTCGCTAGCCTGGATGTCGGATGTTCGATCCCTGCATTGGCCGAGAAAGTTCATCTCGATTTTCCGGCGTGATTTCCCCTTGTCAGTGATGAAGATGGAGGAGGGCCTGACAAGGACAGCTGACTAGTCGTTCGGATGGGACAAAAAACCGAGGTCCCGTGTATACATTTGAGTGCACGTAAAAGATCCCTTGGCAGTTGGAATTCGATATAAGAGTAGGCTGTGGCGCCGCTGCCCGGGCAAAATTTCCCTCATAGCACACTGTATGGCGTATGCCCGTCTTCCATTAGCCCAGGTTAGATGCATAATAGTAGGACGTTAAACCCGATTTCATTCATTCATTCCACTGTAAGCTATAGTTTATTCCTTGTCAGCATTAGCACTACATAGCATTGTCAAATATTTCATGAATTCATTTGAATTTTAGATATGATGAGTAGAATATGTATATCTATAACAATAACATTATTAACATACATTTCCATGTCGGTCACTTTTTGCTATATTGTGTGCGCTACTGACAAAATACACCCCCAACAAAAAAAAAACAAACAAAAAACACCCCAAAAAACCCGCCCTTGTCGGTGATTAGTATATGACCTTCATTTTCAATCAACATATCAGAAAGAACCCGTCCGGGACTGGTGAGGTAATCACTTCAGTTTTATTGAAAATCAAAGTACAGTTTTAAAATTGACACAAGTAAGTTCTTCGAAATTTGAAACAGGACCAAACACCACTGTCCTATCTCACCTCCCACTAGGGTCCCGTGTGGATAAGCGACGCTGGCTGGCGTTGGCCGACTTGCTCGAGAGGACGGGGCAATTGATGAGGGGAACGTTAGCTCAAGCGAGGGACGGCTGCTCTGGTCGCCCCGCGCTTGATTACCGGTGAGCGCCGACGCGGAGGCCTCCCCCTCTTAGCCCACCTTATTTTTTTAATTTTTTTATCGCAGTCGGGAAGGCGCCCCGCCGCTTCGCTGCGGCTGTCAGCTCGGGAGTTGAGTGGAGTGCGGCGGGGTAGCGCCTCCCCGGCCAACATTTTATAGCATTTTTTTGGGGTCGACGGGATGTTGTCACTGCTGGCGGGCCACGGGTCCGGGTCGCTCCTCTCGCAGAACGGCTGTCAGCTCGGGAGTTGAGTGGAGTGCGGCGGGGTAGCGCCTCCCCGGCCAACATTTTATAGCATTTATTCGGGTCGACGGGATGCTGTCACTGCTGGCGGGCCACGGGCCCGGGTCGCTCCTCTCGCAGAACTCCCCGCAGGGCGGTGCTGATCTCTGCAGCGCGCCGCACCTGGAGAGGGAGTTGGTAGTACCGCTTCTGAGTTGCCTCTGAATGAGACATCTGTGCCGCCAGATCGCCAGCGAGGGTGGGATGCCTCTCGAGCATAGAGCACACAATGGACTTGCGAACTACCCGGCTGTTAAATTTTTTCCCCAGAAAATTGCCGTAGCGGTTATTAAGAAGTGCCCCCATCTCGGAAGGCGTGTAAGGCAAGGCGGACCTGAACTTGATGAACAGCCTGTCCTCGCGGCTGTGTCTTGCCTGGGACAGACAGCGCATGAACTGGAAATATCGCATGATCTCATCGTAGAATCTCTCCTCTAGGGGAAATTTAGCCGGCCCGGCATAGCCGGTCTTGTGCTGGTAGACTGAAACCACCCGGATTATTTCGCCGTCGGCGCCCGTCGACGGCACGGCATCTAGAAACTCACCTATGGCCATGTTACATACGGCAAGGCTACGCTGACCCGTATTCAGCAAGATCTGGGCGAAGAGGTAGGCCAGTACGGTACGGAACCGAACGGCGGTGATCTGAAGCGTGGCATCGGTGTCGATTCGCCCGAGAAGGTCCCGGGCGGTCGTTGTCACGTCGCAGCTGTCGATGTGAGCGACGTCGGTGGCCGTTAATAGGTTTTCCCGCTGTTCGATGGCGTGCCTGCGCTCACCAAACCTCTTACGCATAGATCGCCCCCAGCGGGACATTTTAGTCAGCCACAAGTCGTAACTGTCATCGACAACGTTCGACCGTTCTCTGAGAAATTCGATGAACAGCCTGAGGGAGGAGAGGTACGATTTCACGGTACCTACGGCCGCATCTGAGGCGAGCATGGGCATGAGCCAGAGGTCTCGCGCCGCTCTGTGCGAGCCGAAGTCGGCAACGGGGTCCCAGTCCTTGGTGATCGCCTGCCATATACGCCAGACCTGCTTGACATGCTGAATTACGGCATAGCCCCGTCGAGTGATGCCTTCAGAGAAGGCCACTTCCTTTCGGAAATTGGCTAACAGCCGCCTTGCCCTCGCACTCAGGGGCGGCGATGAGGAAACGGACTGGGGTGGCAAATCCCGCTGGAGGGCCAAAGTCGACGATTTTTGTTCCTTGTGCAGCCGCAGGGCGCTTTGATAGCACGGGCAATTTCGTCCCGGATATTTGTGAAAATTTAACAAGTGGAGGTCTACCCGAGCCACGAAAGCCTGACAGTTTTCTACGGGGCACTCGTATCTAACCGAGTTGCACTTGTAGGTACGTATGCTTTTCGCAACGGCATTCTGCCGACACATCCCGTGCACTGTGCGATAATGTCTCGCCAGTCGTACGACTGAAGCCTCACACAGAGAGCACTGCCTGCTAGGTCTCTTCATAACGAGAGACTGATGACCAAAAGCTGGGCCACCCGTAGCCCGACTCGCCAGCGCGACAACATCCCGTCAAATGCTCGAACAGTTGCCCTTTAAGACAATAAGGGAGATAATAATGGTAGGGGAGAGAAGAAGTAGGGCAACGCCGCTAATATCAAAGCCAGAGACGCAACGCGAAGGTCGAAAGGCGCTTGGGGCGGGGAAATATACCCCCCATCGGCCCCGGGCGACAAGAAGGCTGATAGTGGCCGCGTTGGGCTAAAAATTGAATGGAGGTCATCTCCCAGTAATCGGATAATATGTTAATGAGCCGTAAATATTTTTGCCCACTCGGTAATTCGAGTGACATAAATTATTTTTTCGGGTGAAAATTGAAAGCAGGTCAAAATCGGAAAATATGTTAATGCACCGTAAAGATTTTTGCCACTCGCCGGGCGCAGGCAGCCAGTGGCTAAGTCGAGTGGGATAAATTTAATTTATCGAAGGTCAAAATCGGAAAATATGTTAATGAGCCGTAAATATTTTTGTCACTCGCCGGGTGCAAGCTGCCAGGGGGTCCCTGTCTGAGAGAAACGCAGGACAGGCAGGGAAATTAACACAGATCGGTTGGCAAAGACAGACAAAGCTTTCCTCGTAATTTTCGCTACTTACATCGGGGCGGATCTCGGGCGGATCTGAGCGGGGAGTCGAGCAATTTATATTTTTTTTTGGCCGCTCAGCACTTGTCACACCCACACCCAATGGAATTTCAGTGCCTGCCCTCTTCGGGGACGAGGGTCTCTGGCCAGAATAGACACGAAGAGATAAGGGTTGGAGGCGCGCTCTCGAGGAATTTCAGTGCCTCTCCGTCTCGGGTGGTAATTCCTCGAGACGGTCGATGTGTGCCTTTGCCCTCGAGGCGAGCTCTCGAGCAAATCCCGCCAGAGACGGCCGGGGCAGCGATTCCTCGAGACGGTCGATGCTTGGCTCTCGAGCTTTTCCCCGCCATCAAGTGAGTCTGCGAGAGACCCGCGGTCGGTCGCCAGCCCGTCTCGGAGTCGGGGCGAGAGATGCGGGGAAGAGACGGCCGGGGCAACCATTCCTCGAGACGACCGATGCGTCGCTTCGCGGCCGAGGCGCGCTATCGAGGAAATTCAGTGCCTGCCCGTTTCGGGCGGTAATTCCTCGAGACGGCCTATGCGTGCCTTTGCCACCGAGACGAGCTCTCGAGCAAATCCCACCAGAGACGGCCGGGGCCAGCGATTCCTCGAGACGGTCGATGTGTGCCTTCGCTCTAGCGAGGGTCCCTGGCCAGAATCGACGCGAAGAGATGAGTTTGGAAAGGCGGAAAAATACTTGTCACTTGTTGAGACAAAAAATCAGCTTGAAACCTACCTTTGCCCGACGGTACATCCTGCGGGGAAGAGGCGGCCGGGGCAGCTATTCCTCGAGACGATCGATGCGTGGCGGGGACGAGGGTCCCTGGCTAGAATGTACGCGCAGAGACGAGTGTGTAAGAGAGAGAAGCAGAGTCGGGGGGCAGCAATTCCTCGAGTCGACCGATACGTGGCTTCGCGGCCGAGGCGCGCTCTCGAGGAATTTCAGTGCCTGCCCGTCTCGGGTTGGAATTCACAGAGTCGGGGAGAGACGGGGAGACCGGAGCGCAAGGCAGGGGAAGAGGCTACCGGGACTCTCGAGGAATGTCTGTGCCTTACCCGCCTCGGGCGGGAATTCCTCGAGACGGCCGAAGCTGTCTCCCCAGCTCTCTCTCGTCTCGGAGTTGGGGAAGAGACGGCCGGGCAGCCGTTCCTCGAGACGACCGATGCGTGGCTTCGCGGCCGAGGCGCGCTCTCGAGGAATTTCAGTCGGGCTGGAATTTCCCGGACGGGCCGGCCGACTGCCCGTCTCGGAGTCGGAGAGAGACGGGGAGAGAGAGGCAGGCCGGGGAAGAGGCGACTGGTGTTCTCGAGAAATTTCTGTGTCTGCCCGTCTCGGGCGGCGGGAATTCCTCGAGACGGCCGATGCGTGGCTTCGCTGTCGAGGCGCGCTCTCGAGGAATTCCCGCCGGACCTTCGGCCGTCTCTGGCGGGCAGATGCGCCGACAGATCTCGGCAAAGTTGACTGGGACGAGGGTCCCTGGCCAGGATGAATGCGAAGAGATAAACTTGGAAGGTCAAAAAATGCTCGCTCTCGAGGAATTTCAGTCGGGCTGGAATTCCCCGGACGGGCCGGCCGACTGCCCGTCTCGGAGTCGGAGAGAGACGGGGAGAGAGAGGCAGGCCGGGGAAGAGGCGACCGGTATTCTCGAGAAATTTCTGTGTCTGCCCGTCTCGGGCGGCGGGAATTCCTCGAGACGGCCGATGCGTGGCTTCGCTGTCGGGGCGCGCTCTCGAGGAATTCCCGCCGGACCTTCGACCGTCTCTGGCGGGGAGATGCCCCGACAGATCTCGGCAAAGTTGACTGGGACGAGGGTCCCTGGCCAGGATGAATGCGAAGAGATGAACTTGGAAGGTCAGAAAAGCCTTCGTTTGCTAAAAAATCACCTCAAAACCTACTTTAGCCCAGTGGTATACCTTTCAGACGAGTGCGAAACACTAGTATAGAGAGTAGGTACGAGGGACCGAACCTGGTACGGTGCATATGTATACCTTTCGAACGAGTGCGTTTTCTCTTACATGGAGGGTGAAGCTCAGCCGGTCCTCGGCGGGGCAGTAGCGAACTTTAGGGTAAAATTGGTCGGGCGTGTTTTCTGGAGACGAGCGTTAGGCGGTGGAAGGTTGGCCGGTCTCCTCTTGCTCTCGGTGTGTACACGGCGGTTGAGTGAAGGCTAGGGAGTTTGTGTGCGTGCAGCTCCCGGTTACCCTTCTCGTCTCCGTCGTCGCGCCGCTTGCTCGAGGGGAAGGATGGCACCCGAGACCGCGCCACACTCCGTTCTCTCGCGGCGCGCTCCTTCCTCTCTCTTCCCGGTTCTCTCTATCGCAAGGCAGCGAAGCGGTCGGAAGGCGGGGGATCGCTTAGCTCGAACTCTCGTCCAGTCACCGCGTACTCTTTTCCCACGATCCAAGACTCGATGGAGACGGTGGAGCGAGGCCGACCCGGGGACGAATACTCCCCGGCGCCTGGTCACAGCTCGCGGCGGTCGGCGGGGTGCGGGGCACAGCGCAGATTCAATTCTCGCTTCGTCCTTCTCCTCCCGGCAGACCCGAAACGCTCCCGTGTACGCTTACACGGCGGGGCAGACTGGCTCGTCCGATTGTCAAATCAGCGAGTCTCGACTACCATCTCCGCCGTCCCGGCTGGAGAGATCCCGATTCGCGGCGCGCGGCGTGGCTCGAGTTCCCTCTCTTGCCCGTCGTCGCCCGTCTCGGCTACAACCTCGGTTCTTCCGTGCGCCTAGCGAGCGAGAGGAAATCTTCGGGTCTCCCTCTCTTCGTCTGGGATTGCGCATCGAACGAGGCCGGCGGGGTGCAGTCCTGGCCACTGTCCTCCCGCTCGGTCGCCCCCCGGCTCGCCCCCGCTCTTCGGTTGCTCGCTCCTCGGAGCTTTGGCAAAGGGAGGCGGGTGTCTGCGACTGGGGGCGTTTACTCGCGGTTCTCTCTCGAACTCGTAGAGGCTATCTGGTTGATCCTGCCAGTGATCATATGCTTGTCTCAAAGCTTAAGCCATGCAAGTCTAAGTTCAGGCTTGTTCCTTTCGGGGAGCGAGCCGAAACTGCGAACGGCTCATTAGTCAGATAAGGTTCCTTGGCGAAAAGCGGGTCGGTTTAATGGATAACTGTGGTAATTCTAGAGCTAATACATGCAACGTACCGTGGTCCCCCTTTCGTTTCTCGATGAGGCGGGGAAACGGCATTTATTCTCTATAGCAGATCGCCCTAGCCCGCGAAGCTACCGTCATAGGTAGCGACGGGGCGAAGCGACAAGTGTCGAAATCCGAATAACTGTGCCGATCGCGGGGTCTTTCCGGGCCCCCGACGACTTTGCCATGAAGTGTCTGTCCCATCAATTGGCGATGGTCGGCGACCTGCCTACCAAGGTGTTGACGGGTAACGGGGAATCAGGGTTCGATTCCGGAGAGGGAGCCTGCGAAACGGCTACCACCTCCAAGGAGGGCAGCAGGCGCGCAACTTACCCAATCCCGACACGGGGAGGTAGTGACGAAAAATAACGTGGCGGGGCCCTTTCGTGGTCGCCGCGGGCGGAATGAGCGCAATTTAAAAGAGTGCGCGAGGAGCTATTGGAGGGCAAGCCTGGTGCCAGCAGCCGCGGTAATTCCAGCTCCAATAGCCTATATCGGAGTTGCTGCGGTTAAAAAGCTCGTCGTTGGATCTCGGAGGCGGCACGGTCGGGCGCGATACGCTGCGGGCCCGACCGGCGATTTCTCGGCCGTCCCTAACCGGCGCGCGGGGCGAGGTGGACTTTGCGGCCTGCCTCGTGTTTCTCCTTCGCGGGAGAGAACCCGCCGCCTTTTCTGTCTACCTTGAAAAAATTAGAGTGCTAAAGGCAGGCTAAAACCCCGAGCCTGAATATTTCGTGCATGGAATAAGCGGGGATGCTCTATTCCGGTGGGTGGTCCGGCCGACTTGGCGACGTCGCTTTCGCTGTCGGTTTCGCCGGAGAGCTAGGATTCGAGAGGAACGGTGGGGGGCCAGCGTACCGGGCGGGGAGAGGTGAAATTTTGTGATCCGCTCGGGACGACTCGAAGCGAAGGCGCTGGCCCCGGACGTCTTCCTTAATCCAGAACGAAGGTGGGTGGAGCAAAGACGATCAGATACCGTCGTAGTACCGACGGTAAACGCTGCCGACCGGGCCGCGGACGAGGCTCGAGAACAGCGGTTATGGACCCGTCCGTGGCGGCTTCGGGCAACCTGAGAGTTTACGGGTTCCGGGGGTAGTATGGTCGCAAGGCTGAAACTTGAAGGAATTGACGGAAGGGCACCACAAGGAGTGGAGCCTGCGGCTTAATTTGACTCAACACGGGGCAACTTACCCGGTCCGGACATCGTCAGGATTGACAGACGCTCGTGCAGTTCTTTCTCGATTCGATGGGTGGTGGTGCATGGCCGTTCGTGGCTGGTGAAGAGAAAAGTCTGGTTTATTCCGCTAACGGGCGAGGCCTCGCCCTTAACTAGTCGGCTCGTGGTTCTCGAATCTTAGTCTCCCCTCGGGGAGCAGGGAGAACATCGGGCGAGTCGAAGCCGTCGTCGCTACTTCTTAGGGGGATCCCGAGCAAGCTCAAGCTAGGTGAGAGAGATCAATAACAGGTCAGTGATGCCCTTAGATGTCCGGGGCCGCACGCGCGCTACACTGAAGACGAAAGCGCGAGTGCCTACGGTCTTGGTTTAGTCAGGCCGGGAACCCGCCCCGAGAGGGGAGGTTGGGACTGGCTGTTCCTTCGGGGGCATGCAGTCTCGCCTACAGCGGGTTAACCGTGCCAACTCAGCCCCGTGAACGAGGAATTCCGAGTAGGCGTCTGTCATCAACGGGCGCCGATTAAGTCCCTGCCTTTTGTACACACCGCCCGTCGCTACCTCCGATAGAATGGCTAAGCGAGGCCGTTAGACTGGGCCGTTCTTCGGACGGGCCCCGGAAAGGCGTTCGAGCTTAATCATTTAGAGGAAGTAAAAGTCGTAACAAGGTTTCCGTAGGTGAACCTGCGGAAGGATCATTACCGTACCTTCGTCTGTCTCTTTCGAGAGATGACGGAAAACAACCCCTCGAAACTTTACCGTTTCACAAGGTTCGCTCCTCGGACGCTAGGAGGCTCGTCCCGAGCCAACCAGTCCGTGGCGAGGCGTGCTGCCGCTCACTCCCGTGGGCAAGGCACGGCTTCGGTTGTGGCTACTCTCTTGTCGGTACGTGTTTCACGACCCGCTCTCTTTCCCTTCCCGTCTTCCTCTCCTCCGCGGGTCTGGCAGAGAGGGAAAGCGACTAAGGAGCGAGCGGGCACGTTCAAAGAGTCTCGGTCGTCAGCACTGGGACCGCCGGCGGTCTTCTCGATCGGTCTTGGCATTTTTTTCACACTAGGATGGAAACACTTTTGGCACGGGCCGTCGCTTTCGGCGGCCGCCAGACTTAATGATAAGCAAAAGCGTACGACCGTAGGCGTTGGATCACTTGGCTCGTGCGTCGATGAAGAGCGCGGCCTGACGCGCTAGGTGGTGTGAATTGCAGTGAAGATCATCGACGTCTCGAACGCACATGGCGGCAGCGGGTCCTCCCGCGGCCACGTTCGTCCGAGGGCCGGCAGGTAAGAATAACCAAGACTGGGAGTCGCGGCCGCGAGGCCCCGTCTCCTCAAAGGCAGACAAGTGACGGGGCGGTGTGCGGGAGGAGCACGGAAAGGAGGCTCTCTAGCGCCATGCCCGCTCTCACTCCGGCGTTCCGTTCTCGCCTGGGACTCGTCTCGGGTGGCTAACAGAACGGGTTTCGGGGTGCGTGGCAAGGCGTCTTTCCGGGCGCACGTACTCCCTGCACGAACCGCCGTCCCTCTTTTCTCACCGGCCTCGGATCGAGCGAGATTACCCGCTGAACTTAAGCATATCACTAAGCGGAGGAAAAGAAACCAACCGGGATTCCCTCAGTAGCGGCGAGCGAAGCGGGAAGAGCCCATCGCCGAATCCCCCGTCGGACCTCGGCGGTTCGGGAATTGTGGCGTAAGGGTCCGACTCGTCAGGCGTCTGACCGTCCGAACAAGTCCCGCGGGACAGGTGTGCTCCCAGAGTGGGTGTGAGGCCTTTAGTTCGGTCTGGGTCTTCTGCCCGGCGCAGTCGGTACCTGCGAGTCGAGTTGCTTGGGATCGCAGCTCAAAGCGGGTGGTAAGCTCCATCTAAGGCTAAATACTTGCACGAGTCCGATAGCGAACAAGTACCGTGAGGGAAAGTTGAAAAGAACTTTGAAGAGAGAGTTCAAGAGACCGTGAAAGCGCCTACGGGCAAACGGGTGGAACCGCCGGTGCGATCAGCGGAATCCAGCTCGCCGGGCAGGCGGCTCCTCGTGCGTTTGGGACTTGTTCTTCTCGGAGGACGGGCTCGGGCATGTGACGTGGGTTCGTCCCCGTCGGCGTATCTTCCGCTGTGTCGCGAGTCGCGACCGGCTCGGAGTGCTTCGTCTCGGTTGGAGTCAGGCGAGGGGCGCGTCTCTCGGGGCGTCGCACCTGTCTTCGGACTGCCTGCTCCGGTCGGCACTAGGGCGAACGTAGCTCCGGGCCGAGGAACGGCCCCGTCCTCGCTCCCGACCTAGTCTCCCGGCGTCGTCGCGGCCGTCTTGACTGCTCCTCGCGGGCTTAACAGTGCAAGTGCGGTCGCTCGGTCGGCGCCGGTGGGGCGGCGGGCATTGGGGGACGGTCTAGAGGGTCCGCGGCTGGCCGTGGCGGCACTCTTCCCGACCCGTCTTGAACCATGGACCAAGGAGTCTAACGTGAGCGCGAGTCACAGGGAAAAACACTCCCTTGGGGCGCAGCGAAAGCGACGTGGTCCGATCCTCTCTCGGCCGAGGGGGGCGCAGGACCGGCCCGTCGGGGGTTGTTACGGCCTCGGCAGAGCAAGAGCGCTCGCGTTGGGACCCGAAAGATGGTGAACTAGGCCCGAGCGGGACGAAGCCGGGAGAAATGCTGGTGGAGGTCCTAAGTGGTTCTGACGCGCAAATCGATCACGGTACTTGGGCGTAGGGGCGAAAGACTAATCGAACCATCTAGTAGCTGGTTCCCTCCGAAGTTTCCCCCAGGATAGCTGGCGCTCTCCGAGACAGTTTCGTCCGGTAAAGCGAATGATTAGAGGAGTCCGTGCCAAAATGGCGTGGAGCTATTATCAAACTTTGAACGGGCGAGAAGGGTGCCTACCGCTCGATCTGGGAGGCTCGGCCCCCGTCGAAATGTACGAGTGCCAAGTGGGCCACTTTTGGTAAGCAGAACTGGCGCTGTGGGATGAACCAAACGCCGGGTTAAGGCGCCCGATCGTCACGCTCAGCAGAACCCACAAAAGGCGTCCATCGGTAAAGACAGCAGGACGGTGACCATGGAAGTCGGTACCCGCCAAGGAGTGTGTAACAACTCACCTGCCGAATTGGTGGGCCCTGAAAATGGATGGCGCTGTAGCGTGCAGCCTACACCCGGCCGTCTCGGCAATTCTTCTGCGGCCTGCCGCGAGGACTGACCGAAGCCGAGACGAGTAGGAGGGTCGCCGCGGTCAGCGCTGAAGCCTTAGACGCGAGTCTGGGTGTAGCGGCCGCGGGTGCCGATCTTGGTGGTAGTAGCAAATATTCGAGCGAGAACCTCGAAGGCCGAAGTGGAGAAGGGTTCCGCGTTGCTCCTTCGATCGGCCGCGGGTTAGTCGGTCCTAAGGCCTGGGAGAAATCCTACGGGAAGAGGGACGTTTTTTTATTCAGAAAAAGTCTCACCCAATGCACGGGCCGAAAGGGAAACGGGTTAGGATTCCCGTACCCGAAGGCGGAGCACAAGCGGTGACGCAAAGAAGGTCGGATACGCCGTCGGGAGAGTCGAGAAGAGTTAACTTTTCTTTTTGAGGTGCGCTCGCTGGCCCTGGAAGCGGTTCTGCCGGAGATAGGGAGCGAGAGCAATCAACTTTATCCGCAAAGCCGGCTCCAGCGGGGGCCTGTTCGGCTACGACTCGACGGTCCTTGAAACTCCGACGGCTAAACATTTCTTTGGAAATCTATCACACGCTCTCGCCTCGGGCCGTACCTCAATCCGCCGCAGGTCTCCAAGATTCGCAGCCTCTGGTCGATAGAACAATGTAGGTAAGGGAAGTCGGCAAAATGGATCCGTAACTTCGGGAGAAGGATTGGCTCTGAGGGCCGAGCGACCCGCTGCTAGCTTCGGAAGAGGGAATCATAGAGCGGGAGTCCGCCAGGTGGCATATTAATTGGGCGCACCGAACGGCGAACGTTCTACCCTCGGAAGGGCAGGCGGACGGAGCGGGGTAGGGGCGACTCTCCCCGTTTTCGGGACGGGCGCGAGGAACGGCTCGATCAGAACTGGCACGGTCCGGGGGAATCCGACTGTTTAGTAAAAACATAGCGTCTCGAAGGCCGGAGATCGGTGTTGACGGGACGTGATTTCTGCCCAGTGCTCTGAATGTCACGGTGAAGAAATTTACGGAAGCGCGGGTAAACGGCGGGAGTAACTATGACTCTCTTAAGGTAGCCAAATGCCTCGTCATGTAATTAGTGACGCGCATGAATGGATTAACGAGATTCCCACTGTCCCTATCTACTATCTAGCGAAGCCACAGCCGGAGGAACGGGTCCGGGGCTGTCAGCGGGGAAAGAAGACCCTGTTGAGTTTGATTCGCGATTGGCTTGGTTGGGCGAGAGCGCAGGTGTAGCCTAGGTGGGACTGCTTTACGGCGCAAGTGAAAGACCACTACTGCGTTCCTCGTTCAACTCACTCGGTGAGGACCACGAGAGCGACCGCATTCGGGGCGGTGTCGGCGAGCTCAAGGTGCTAAGCGAGGGGTCCCCTGCGCTAAAGGCGGGCGGTCGGGTAACCGGTCGTGCGTCTTGCGGGACCAGGTCCCTCGCGAGGGTGATCGAGGACAGAGTCAGTTCTGAATTTAACTGGGGCGGTGTGCCCGCGAAACGATAGCGCGGGCGCCCCAAGGCCAGCTTCAGAAGGGGGAGAAACCCTTGGTAGAGCGAAAGGGCAAATGCTGGCTTGAGGATGCTTTTCAGTAGGAGGGATCCGTGTGAAAGCAAGGCCTATCGATCCTTTTGTGTCGCCCCCCGGGTGACGATGGGAGAGCTCTATTATTTACTGCTTCCCGCAAGAGGTGTCAGAAAAATTACCACAGGGATAACTGGCTTGTGGCAGCCAAGCGTTCTTAGCGACGTTGCTTTTTGATCCTTCGATGTCGGCTCTTCCTATCATTGCGAAGCAGAATTCGCCAAGCGTTGGATTGTTCACCCACCAACAGGGAACGTGAGCTGGGTTTAGACCGTCGTGAGACAGGTTAGTTTTACCCTACTGGTAGGGAACTCTTTACGAACGAGCGGCTACGAGCGGGTAGGACTGACTAGTACGAGAGGAACGTTGGTCCGGGATTGAAAGCGTTGGTGCTTGGTGGTTTATTGCCATTGGGGCTTTGCCTTTGTCCTTGGGCTAACGGCTGAACGCCTCTAAGCCGGAATCCCGTCCCACGACGTCCGCGTCTGCCTCTCTGAGACCGGCGACAGAACGATTAGGCCCCGCTTCGCCCTCCTCGGGCGAACGGGGTGGTGTGTGTCCGACCTGTGTATTTCGGCAGGTGTCTTTCGAAGGCAGGTAAATCTGCTTGCAGACGACTTGGGTTTGTGCGAGTCGGGGTGTCGTACTCGGTCGAGCGGCCTGTTGTGGCTGCGAGGCGTTGAGACTTGTCCCTCGACTAGGAGATTTGTCCGCGGTAGACGGACTGAGCTCTCGATTTCGCCCGTCCCTTGCAAAGCCGCGAGAGATTTACCCGCAAAAGACGGGTAGAGCTCTACGTGGACAGCGGGGCGGGGGAGATGACGAGAGAGAGAGAGAGAGAGAGAGGAGTGCACTCGGGCGAGAGCAAACAGTGTCGTGAGCGGGCTTCAGTTCTGGGTGCCAAACTAAGGCCAGAAGAGAAATCTGCGGCCAGTGGCCGTTAGTCAACAGACAAGGGAAATCTGCCGTCGGCCAGTGGCGGCCACGGGAGAAATCTGGGAGAGAGAGAGGCCAGTGTCGTCTACGGTCAGTGGCCGACCCCGCGAATCTACCATCCGCCGTCGTCAACAGACGGGGGGAACCTGCCGTCGGCCAAAGACAGGCTGGGCAAAGTGTCAGTGAGCGACCCGTGGTCGAGAGAACTTCAACAGACAGGGGAAATGTGTCGTCGGCCAAAGACAGGCTGGGCAAAGTGTCAGTGAGCGACCCGCGGTCGAGAGAGCAATCTGCCGTCGGCCAAAAACAGACTAGGCAAAGGTTCAGTGGGCGACCCGCGGCCGAGAGGTCGTCAACAGGCAAGGGAAATCTGCCGTCGGCCAAAGGCAGAGAAGAAATTGTCATAGGCCGACCGGCCAGGGACCCGGAGTGCATCCACTCGTTCGGTCGGCTACGGCCAGTAGTTGCCCAGAGGTGGTCGGCGAGGCACAAGTTGCTGCCCAGTGCCCGCTACCGCCCACTGGCGTTAACAGGCGACGGGACTCTAACCAACAATAGGGGTAAATGTATGTTTATGATTAATGAAGGACAGGGACGACGATCGTGTACTATTTACAACTTACTTGACATTAATATTGCTCTTCCTCTTTTGGTTGATGACCTGATTGGTTGTGGTTAAAAAATCATTTGTTTCTGGTAAAGATGTTACCTTAGTGGAATCAACAACAAATTCCTGACCTTGTATTGGCCCTTGGAAATAAAATCTGGCACTGATGAATGCTTGAAAAAAATTAAAAATAAAACATGGGACTGAGAATGGTCGATGTGGAGATGTTTCAAGTCGTCCAGATTCGAATACATTCGGCGTTCTGTATTTGAGCCAATCCTGTTTGGAATTTGAAGTTACGGTCACAGTTAGGTTTTTTTTTTTTTTTTTTTTTTTTTTAATATTTTATTGTCACCAATATATACATGTACATTTATATCAGTAATATATTATAATACAATGATAAAAAACAAAACAAAAAATAAATACGATTATATCAGTAAATACCCAATATATACAATATACTCCAATTATAGAGCCAATTTGGATTAAATTATAGAAAAGCAAATCCCTGTACTAGGACGTCTTCCCTTATCATGGCATGGAACAACTAAAGAAAAAATATTTTGACAATACCACAATATGTATTCACTTAAATTGAATCTAATTTAACGCTATGTGATTAATTTATAAAAAGATCCCCATATTTTTTCAAATTTCTCTAATTCGGCGTTTTTGGTTGTTATGCATTTTTCAGTAGATAATTGGTTTTTAATATGTGACATCATGGCACTAACTGATGGCTTATACTTCTGATTCTTACAGTTATAAATGTAATATTTAACAATAAGACATATTGTTGTAAATAAAATAGTTGTATTAGTGTAATTTTATAATTGCATTTCTTAAGCAAGTGTTCTACAAATTTCCATAATGGTTTTACCAAATTGCAATCAAAAAATAAATGTCTGTAGGTTTCTTCAAACAGCTGACAAAAAACACAGTTTTTATCATCTATTTTTTTATTTTGAATAAGTTTGATCTGACATTTAGTATTCTATGTAGAATTTTGTATTGCATCTCAGCAATTTTTGGATTGTGCAGTTGTAGTTAGTCTTCCCAAAAAATTTTATGTATCAAACTCTCGTTTAATAATAGTCTAATGTAATATAACGGCTTCCCGGCTGCCTAAATACAGGCGGGTAGAATGTTGAGAGCTTCGGTGCGCTTTTGTTAAAAGTGCATTTTGACTTCTTAGTGAATAATTTACAGTTATATTTTATTCTTTATAAATCTAAGAAGGTCCCAGATTTGAAACCATATACCCTTTTTAAAGTTTTAAAATCATAATATTTTCCGGTAGAATCAAATAAATCTGAATTAAAGACAATTCCTCTATCAAACCATTCCTTGTTAAATGTCAAGCTTGTTTAAAAACCAGATTGGAAGAGACACATTTTCATGAGTATCCAATAAGATAATTTATTTTTTTGCAGTAAAAGCTATATGCATCGAATACATCTCTCCAAAATGGATTCTCCATCTTGATGGTTGATAGAAAGTTCGGTCCACTCGCAAATAGAAGTTTATGAAAATCACGATATTCATTTGTTAGATATAAAAATGTATTCTCATTTAACCATAACCTTCTGGTCCACGTAATTTTTAGTGAAAGATTAAATGTCCTAATATCTGGCACTCGTATGCCCCCTAAATTATAGTCCTGTTTCAAAATGTCCCTTTTGATTTTATCTGGTTTCTTACTCCAAATGAATTTGAAAAAACATGATTCTATTTCTTGAAATGATATTGATGTTGGATTTGGTAATGATTGTAATAGATGAATGAGTTTTGGTAAAACTAATGATTTTATAACACAAATTTTACCCAGCAAAGTCAACGGTCGCCATGACCACATGTTTAATAATTTTATTGATTTTATGATACTCGCAGTGTAATTAATGTTAACAATTTCACCTATTGTAGTGCTAAAAATGATGCCTAACACTCTGAAATTGTCGTATTCCCAAATTAGTTTTTTTTATCTTTACAAAGCATATTTTACAGTTTTTCTTAGAACCAATCCATGTAGCTCTGGTTTTCTCGATGTTTGCTTTCAAACCTGATGCAGAATGAAAAAGATCTAACATGTTCAGGCTTTCACGGAGAGATTGTTCACTACCATCTAAAAGAAGTGCAGTATCGTCTGCAAATTGTGATAGTAGCTTTTTTTGTCTATTAATTTTGATACCTTTGATATGTTCATTTCCTTTGATCAAAATAGCTAAAATCTCTGCGCATAAAAGAAACAGATATGGTGAAAGAGGGTCGCCTTGACGACACCCCCGTCCTAGTCGAAAAAAGGTGGGACAATTTGCTATTCATCCGCATCGGAATTGTATGCAGGTACATATCAAAATACAATACCTGTAAATGTGTTGACCAATCATTCACGCAAAAAAATCCCATAGAGATTTAATATTTGTGAGGAATAAATTTAATACCTACCTTTACTTGGTGTTACCAGATCGCCTGTCATTTTAACATAACCATCTTTAGTCAACACCATGGACCGACCAGCGACTGCGATGTAAGCTGTGGTTTTGTCTGGGGGATAAATATATAGAGAAATTCATATTCTTGATGAAAGCGATATCATCCAAGCTAGCTATAAGTCTAGTGTTACTGAATCTGGCCAAGAAGGTTTTAAAACAAATATGCTGCATCGCTTCCACAAAGGTAAATCAGAGACAACGTTCAATTACAATATGATTAATCCCCAAGCCCCAGTGAACGACCTCACGGATATCCCTTTACTTGTTGAGGGTACTTAAAGGTCAAACTGTAAAGGAAACATAAGTGCTCTAGATGCGGGCGAAGAAATGGGAATGTCAAACGCACCATGCATTACGTTCGCAAGCTTAAAAAACGAACCATAACTCTGTCCTTGCGACAACTTCTATCAATTTTAAATACCTTTGAGGGTTTAATCTTTTTCACATGCACACAGGCATTAAAAAGTCCAAAGATCAGAGAAATCGCGATCTAAGTTGGAAATACCTTCCATGTGCCTTAGTGCACGTTTTACAACATGTCATTCCGTGTTGCTGATGTAGCCTAAACTGTAAGATGACTCCACAATTTGTGATCTGAAACATCTCCTCGGACACATCTTATTAAAGATTAAAAAAGGGGCATTTACCACGTGTAAAATTCACAAACCTGAGAATCCAAATGCAAAATTAATTTCTATATTTTGTCCGACCACATCGCCTGGTTTATCTGTTAGCAATTTAACATAAGCTTCGACAGCGTATAAACTAGTTTGTTTTAATCCTTGTACAATTTGAGCTGGTCCTTGATAATACTGAGTTCTGAAAATAGTTACAGTAAACAGTATTCTGGCAAGAAATACAACGAAAACGTATTAATAATAGTTGATCAGTACATTTTTGAATTTTTCATTACATCTCTATTATTACCAAATGATGTGTTCTTGACGTTCTTGTTTTCTTGTTGTTTTAGTTTTCAATTGCTACAATATTGGATAACCAAATGATACAACTATTTATTCTGTATTGACATACTTCAATATCGATCTTATAGTAATATTTCTTGAAAGGAACAATTTAAGCGAGATAAAGTGTAGTCTGGGTGTTGCGAAACACATAACATACATTTAGAGCCGTAAACTTAAGACACTTAATTCCATTTCTTAAAGCTGATTAAATATAATTTAAAAAAAGATAACGCCCAAAACAACCACCATACTTTTTTTTCAATTTGTAGAACAAACATGGCGATCGCTTTGGGCAGACAAACATACAGGAAGGCCATGCCCACTTCCAGTATATGCCGTGCCAAGGGAAGTTTTCAAATCCGGTTAGCTTGTTTGTTGGAACGTATATGATTACAAAATAAAAGCTCACACGAAAGTTACAGAAGTGTAGATCTGTTATAATATTACCCATCAATAGCCCTTTTTAGGTATACGTTTTGGAGTGATGTCTTACCTGCCAGAAGCCTTCATAGCTTTGCTACCGTTATGGGCATCAGTGATAATTTCACAATGGAATCCCCAACATGGTTCCCATCCTACAGTACCTTGTTCAAAATCTGGGTTTAGAAGAAAATTCTGCCCTGATCCAGTAGCTTGAACAATTGTAACTGCTGTTAAACTGGCAGAATCAACCACAAATTCTTGATCGGGTACTGGTCCTTGGATGTAGAACCTAGCACTGGTGAATACTATATTTTAAATAAAGAAACATGCAATTGTGAGAATCGAAAGCAAAACCTATTTTTGCTTAGATGTAACTATGTCGTTCTCTTTCGTGTTATGGTTTTTGGTACCTTTATTTTTGTTTACTTATAAAAATGTTTTTGTTAAGTTGTCCGGGCCCGAATTTGATCTGACTATAAAATAGAGGCTTTGTCTTGGGCAGGAATGGTCTTAGAGGCAGTAACTATGTTTTAAAGAAAATAACAAATTGATAAAGAAAAAGTTAAATCCCCATACACTGTAGATCGATCTAAATTCAAACTGCGATGACATTAATATCAAATTTTAATCAGATTGCAAGCCCATAGAAATGGATGATGTTAGCACCATTAAGATTCCTATGAAATATCGTTATTTACAAATTCGAAGCTTAATCACTGGTTAATAGAAAATCTTGCGTTTTCATGATTTCTCCAAAAAACAAATTCCGCACTTTATTGCTAAATTCCATTTAAATATAAGTTTATTTTAATTGATCTTTAAGTGGCATTTAGCGATTTGGAAACACATTAACAGTGATAACGTATAGCGGATACTTGTTAATAGGTCATGCTTTTAGAATAAACAAGTGATTGTTCCCATAAAAACCGTGTTCTGTTAATATTTTTAATTAATGTGAATATTAGCTGCTGTTGTAGTCATTGGTTGACTACCGATTCGGTCTTTTAATAAAGCTTTGATTCAATATATTTTTTTAACGAAATGTGTATGAAAGGCAGAATCTAGTAAAACAAAATTATGACCCATATTAAGCATGTGTGTATTTAGATTAGTAATTCCCAACCATGTGCCGCGGCACACAGGTGTGCCAGGAGATCTTACTAAGTATGCGGCGAAATTTTGAACGGGCACACTGAGAAATTTCTCACTAAAGAAACCAGCTAATTTAATAGCTGTGTTTTTCTTAGTCATTCCGTAATATATATTCTGTGTCTTTAGTTGTATGACGTCTATGACAAGCCATGTTTTATTATGCAAAATTCATATATTTCTTCATATAATAATATTGAGCCAGGTGTGCCGCTATTTTTTTTATTTGTTCCAAGGTGTGCCGTTGGCAAAAAAGGTTGAGAACCACTGATTTAGACGCTTAAGGACTTTTCTCGGGGGAGAAGCACCATAATGCCTCCAGTTTGACCCAAATTTGAAACACTTGTGCCCTAATTAAAATAAGTAATTTAAGAATTTACACATTTTCTCCAGTTGCCCCCCCCCCCCTTCCGAAAAAAACTAACCCCAAATCATTTTCTACTCCATAAAAGAATTAATAGATCGTTATCAAAACTGATGATCCAGTGGGAGCTGCTAAGCAGGAATAAGAAACGAAGCCACTTACGACGATTTGGTGTTCTGAAATTAGCGCTCAATTGTACATAACCATCTTTTGTCAATACCTTGTCACGACCAGCTACTTTAATATAATCTATAGAATTGTCTGCAGGAAAAAGACAGGAGTTTTAAACATTTTTAAGTAATATTAAAATAATTTTTTCTTTATCTATACCATACTTGTGCAGCACAACCATATTCTTTCTTTTATGAATACATACACGCTATATATATAATGTAATACGATCTTTACGTTTCAGGTATGTATTACAAATGGTATAGAAGGATCTATGCTAAAACAAACCTTCGTTTGTGAAAGCAAACGTCGCTTGTACATCTTGTCCACCGGCATCATCTGTTAGTAATTTAACATAAGCTTCAACAACATACAAACTATTCTGTTTTAATCCTTTTATCAGCTGTGTTGGTCCTTGATAATACTGAGTTCTGAAATATACTACTTAATGTCTCGCCCTCGACCATTAAACAATACATATACCAGTATATTATAATTTAAATTCTTAATTGATTTGTGGCAGGTTCACAGTAATTAGTCTAAGCTGAAAAAGGCTACTTGGAATGGTTGTTTCAGTTCAAGTTTAATTTACATCTCTAGTGGCGTTATAAAAAAACTTTCTGTGATACTTCTTCCCCAGATATGTTTTGGATAGTCCATATTTAGGGGACTGGGGAAGCAACTATAAACTGAGTTTAATTACCTGCCCGAAGCCTTCAAGGCTTTGCTGCCTGTGTGCGCATCGGTCACGATTTCACAATGGAATCCTCCACAGGGTTCCCAGCCTGACGTACCCAGCTCAAAATCACCATTATGAAGAAGGTTTTGGCCGAGGCAACTCACAACCAAAGATAAAAGCGGCAACAGTTGAAACATATTTTAGGCCAAGTGCTATATAGAAAAGACAACGCAATAACCGTTAAATTAAAATATTCTGATTTACCATGATTTACCAGAATGTAATGTCAGATTCGTAAAATGAACAATTACTAAGTTTCACATATTGAAATACGCTAAAGATGAAAAATTATTAAGATGTTGGACTTAAAGAAAAATGTTCCGCACAGCGACAATAAACAATTTTCCAGTTTCGTTCGGTAAATATTGTAAGCAAATTGAACAGATTGTACCTTGCTACTGACAAAACTGCTGATACTATATCAATAAAAGAAAACGAACAATCCAAACCACCAATTATCGCCTCAAATTTATATCACCTTATCACTTCCATTCAGGTCAGGGTTCTTCATTCTGGTTAAATGATAAGATAAATCACGCCATACGGGTTTTGGGCAACATAAGCTTACGAGCATAAGATTGTAATGGATAATTTACACAACATGTAGGACACTTAAACATCTAGTATTTAGAATAAGGCTAAAAAAAATTATGGACCTGCCAAGCCAGCAGAGTGTTATTGTCATCGACATTAAAAACACAAATTATTTTTCAATTTCAATCAGCATTAATGTTGTGATCTTACGGGGGAAAAGATCGGCTTCTGATATCTAATATTTAAGACAAAATAAACATTTTACTATTGGTACACGAATCGTGTACCATAATGCGTTTCAGCGCAATTTGTAACAAGAGACTCGAAGAACAAAGCTAGACATATTCCGCAAGTTATGTTAAACGGTAACGTCATATTCTTATCTGGGGAGCATGCGCGATAAATACTGTCGGTGTAGGGAAGAGTGGAATAACCATACACTAGAGATTGGCATTCGATTGAGACTTCGGGGAAGGGGGTATGGTGACGGAAAGAAATGTTTTACCTGCTCCTCGCTGCATGACAATCGTTGTCGAGATCCTCAGGGGGCAATATTCAATAATATATTCTTCATGACCACCAACTTGTTTATTCTGGAATAATTAACTAATTCAAATGCAAAGGTTTCCGTTTCTAAATGTCCCTTACAAGACTGTTTCTTGTACAAGAGAGGACACACCATGATAATTTTGCGCATGTCGTTTGATAAACGAAAGCCGATGTCATTGTATCAATATCGTCTATCGAGGACACACGCGAATCAATCTTGTGGGTTATACATTGAGGACAAACACTAAAATTTGCTGAATACCTCATTTGTGTTCATAACACGAATCTTAAAATATCTATCGGCGATTATTTTAAGAAATAATTACAAATTTTATAATTATATGCAAATATCAATAATCTAGATTTACCCCTTTATTTTATTGGACACCAAACATAATTCCTGCAAATTGTAAGTTATAAAAACTTGTTGTTATCGCTATATTTATCCTTGTAGAAGTGGCACATGTTGATTTGATCTGGACACCAATTATCAAAAACTAAAACCTACTGAATACCTCATGTATGTTCATAATACGAATTTTGAAATATCTATCGGCGATTATTTTGAGAAATAATTACAATTTGTTATAATTATATGCAAATATCAATAATCTAGAGTTACCCCTTTATTTATGGGACACCAAACATAATTCCTGCAAATGGTAAGTTATAAAAACTTGTTATCGGCTATCGGCATCGCTATATTATCTTGTAGAAGTGGCACATGTTGAGTTGATCTTGACACCAATTATCATTATAATATTTGGTGAAATTGAAGAAAGGTTTTATTTTTGTTCAGTATCCCATTAACCATTGCATTATGTAAATAAATTAACTAACCTTTGTAACACTAACAACCTTTTTCTCTCCGTCCGTTATACGTTGGTTAAAATATTCCGTTAATTTATCTACATCTACCATCATAAGGGTTGGCTGAAATGTTCATCTTGCAGAAACTTTTTTCATTCCTTATTCGATAGTTAGTTATTGTCGAGTGGTCAGACGTCAATCAAACATCACCATGTCATGCACCCGGGTAATGTTTTCCTAAATTGACGGCTCCCACTGCCATGCTTAAATTCCAAAGAGCACCTAAAATGATAGTTCATGTGGGAAATGTCTTTGATATGAGCGGACGATGTCCACTGACAATTCCTATCCGGCCTTACATAGCTGCAATATGAAAATACCACTCTTCCCCACCTCTGTTCTAAGGCTATTTTGGAATTATATTTATTTATTTCTGCATGTAAGAAGAGATTGGATGATAAATAAAATCTTGTAGAAGTTTTTTTTTTTTTATATCAAAAAATAACAACACTCGTTGATATTTTTTGATATAAAAAAAGACTCGTAGGAGATCTTTATTTATCACCCAATAATACATTCTACAGTAGATATCGCTAGTGTGAAAATTTCATAATAAGACCTGAGGGAGAAGGGGGGGGGGTATTATCCGAAAGGTGGGCAAATAGCGGGAGTTGACTTTTCTAGAAGCATTTTTTTCTCAGGAATCCGAAAATGGTCGGTGATCAGTCAGGTTAGGGAGCTTTCATGAGTTATCGAGGTCAAAAGGCCACTAGAACTTAAAGGGGATGGCTTTAGAATTTATCCACTTCTGATGCTGTCTGTGACCTTTTGAGTTCATCATAATTTGATAAATTGGTTTCACAAATTATCCTTCCTCACTTATTCAATGATTCAGCTGCATTCCAACAAGGAATCTGCGAAAGTCGCTTGGCTGGATGCCAACAAGTAACAAGTGTGAGCCAGGTGCCCTGAATTTTGCACGATGGTCCGAATTTTGACTCCGAACATTATCGTTCTTTACCGTTAGAATATTGAAAAATTGGCTATCTTTAGGATGAGTGTGCACCCCTTTAATATGATTGTGCCAACTTTTTCTAATAATATTTGGAAAGCTTATTGAATTGCATTTCAGAATATATAGCTAGATGCTCAGAATTTTGTACGATTGTCCGCATTTGGACTTTGAAAAATGTACAGGTTTATCTTTACATTTAGAATATTGAAAAATTGGCAATGTTTAGGATGAGAGCGCACCTCTTTAATATGATTGTGCCAACTTTTACTAATAATATTTGGAAAGCTCATTCAATTACCTTTCAGAATATATATAGCTGGATGGTCAGAATTTTGTACGATGACCCGAATTTTGATTCGGAACATTACCGTTCTTTACATTTAGAATATTGAAAAATTGGCTATGTTTGGGATAAGCGCGCATCCCTTCAATATGATTGTGCCAACTTTTACTTATAGGATTTGGAAAGCTTATTCAATTACCTTTCAGAATATTTATAAAAAAATTATCGGCATATCGTTAGTTACAATTAGAATAATGAACAAATTGGCTATGTTTAGGATGAGAGCGCTATCCTAATATGATTGTGCCAACTTTTACTAATAATATTTGGAAAGCTTATTCAATTACCTTTCAGAATATATATAGCTGGATGCTCAGATGACCCGAATTTTGATTCGGAATATTAACGTTCATTCACTTTTAAATAACAATATATTCTACTTTCGTTTGATAGACGTTACGATGGATTTTATTGGTTGATAAAAATAGATGAGTTTGGGCGACCTTTGAATTTATTCTGAATAGGTTGCCAGCTGGATTGATCGAATAGCTAGCTAGCCGAATAGCTCGCCAAATTGTGTTCGGTGACATTGACATTGGCCTAAATAAAGATAATTCATTGGAGAAACGTAAGTAATGACAACGAGATATGCCATCTAATACTTATGGTAGATGTTTCAGATTGTAAAATCAATTGTGCATAAGAGGTTATATGTATTTTGTATCAGAGGTTTCTTGTATTTTGTCTTTTGCATTAGACGTATGAGGTATTTTGTATTAGAGGTATCTTGTATTTTGTTTTTTTGCATTAGACGTTTTAGGCATTTGGTATGGCATTATGTTACATGTGTGTTTTGAATTAGACATGTCTACATAACGCTATAAAACTGGGCTAATGAAGACGGGCCATTATCAAGAAGTTCTTTTAAGAATACCTAAATGTGTCTCTTAACGTGTCCTTACCAAAGTCCCGTGGGGCCAATTAACTCCATTTGAACAGATCTGAATAAATGGACACAGCTCACCAAATATTCCTACGAAACAACGACCACAGCTGTTTTTAGTCCCTCTCTCCCTTTTCCCTTTTCACCCGATTTTTGTTGACAATTTAGTGTAGAATCGTAAAACAAGGGTTTTTGTCAGGTTTTGGTGAATATTCACGATTTTGAGGCGGAAGGATACGAGAGTTGAGAGATTAGTTTAGTTGAAATGTAATGGTCTTTACTTCCAGTTTGTGTATCTCAAGTTTTTCATGATGAACCTCATACGTGCTTTTTCAAGCGTGGTTTTTCTTTGCCATTGATCAGACGGAGGGCCTGACAAGGACAGTTGCCTAGTCGTTCGAATGGGACAGAAAACCGAGGCCCCGTGTACACAGTGGCATGCACGTAACAGATCCCTTGGCAGTTGGAATTCAGTTGCTGCCCGGGCAAAAATTTCCTTCATAGTACACTGTACGGCGTATGCCCGTCTTCAATTAGCCAAGACTAGGTGCAGAAGCGTAGGACGTTAAACCTCATTTCATTCATTCATTTATACGTGCTTTTGAGCAAGCAGTTGCCACACGTTGCTCCATCTGTGGTAGAAAGCGCTCTACCAACCAAACATTTAGGCAAAATTTAGAGCCGGTCTAAGAGACGAGAATTAACATTAAAGTAAATGAGGAAATCATTAGTGATCTGTGGCCAAGTATAACCATGCCACCATATCTTTCATATGTTGTCCATCGAGCAATCTAATTAAAATATAGATCTATATTTCCTTTCGTTATTTAAACTTTCGATGGCCTACTCTACATGTAGTAAAGAAAGGTACAATCTGAATTTTGAACTATAAAAACGAAACGAAATTGGATCTGTGTTTTAATCAGATTGTCCATCGAGTTGTTTAGGATAAGAAATAGAAAATGACGGTTGGACGGAACGGCATACATTTATAATTCTTTGTGGTAGAGAATTCAAAAACAAAAATGTTAGTAAACATGATGGAAATTTGTTTTTTAATATTATCATTCCTAAATATATATTCTTACACCACATTACGGTTGCTATAAATAAAGGTCAACTAATAAATCCGTTTTAACTTTTATTAAGTATAACATGTATAATATCTACTGATCTTAAATCCTGACTCAGCATAATCATAGGAAGCATTTTAGAATTATGTTTATGTTAACTGCATCCGTGTTTCTGCTAGTCAATACCCATGACACCTGTCTTACTATTATAATATATAAATACATTTACAGATGTCAGAATAATGGTGTTGATATTATGTGACATTGGCTTATTAAATGCGGTCGTTTTATATGAATGAAAAGCACTACTAATCCATTAACATATTTGGAATCCATGATAATAATATAATAATATACAATTAAATGTGCAGTCCCACATTTCACAAGTTATATAAGTTGAACACTAAAATGAGAAGAAATTACCCATGCAGAAGTGAAAATTCCCGTTGGAAATAATGTGCCTTTGCATTTCAGCGAAGACGGCACGTTAACTTTTTAAATATTAAAATCCATTAAGATATATCAGAATAACTAAATACCATTAGAGTACTACGTCCATTGTGTAACTTTTACAAATTTCCTTTCCAAAACCGATGGAACAACTCGCTAGTGGTAGAATGGTGCATCGGTGGTAGAATGGTGCATCTCGTTACGAATTCCATAACATCAAAGGGAATTTAAAATATCAGCAATTAATTTGAGTAAAAAGGATGATGTTCTAATTGCGTTTCTTATTAAGCAGCTACTGGAGAGCCTGACTGCATGTCAACAGTAAGAATCATTCCTGTAACAACATACAAGATTCCACCAACAATAGACAAGGCAAAGGAATAACCATATTCATACGCTCTTGGTCTATCTGTAGCAAATACAATTACACCAACAAATACCAATACACCTGTAAATATATAAACAGAACATTATTATAGGCATGTAATAGAAAAAAAATGAAATGAAGTTTAACGTCCTACTTTTCTGTACCGACTGGGCGAACGAAGACGGGGGTGTCTATCGGAAAAGGTGCACATCTCATGTACATAGAGACGAGTCGAGTTGAATAGGGAAACATTATCAGGAATAATTAAATTTTGATTTGCTTCTAATTTTTCCTAATGCCAAGATTAAATATGGAAAACAGGTACTGGTAAATCAGGTGTTAAATTTAAGTTCGAGCTATCTAAAAATATTTCTTCGGGGATACTAGATTAAGAGTTCCGGAATTGAATTCTCTACGTCCAAAATAAAGTGACATTCGATTTAAAAGGGATTTCGTGTACAATGATTGCGTCGACAGCAAACAAAAATATCTCAACCAACCATGAGAACAAAAGCAACGTTTGTTGTGTTTAATTACGTCACGATTCTACTTAAGCCACATCACTGGTGTTAAATTTAAGTTCGAGCTATCTAAAAACGTTTCTTGGGGGATACTAGATTAAGAGTTCCGGAAATGAATTCTCTACGTCCAAAATATAGTGACATTCGAGTTAAAAGGGGATTTCGTGTACAACGAATGCGTCGACAGCAAACAAAAATATCTCAACCAACCATGAGAACAAAAGCAACGTTTGTTGTGTTTAATTACGTCACGATTCTACTTTAGCCACATCACTGTTGTCTGGACTGACAGAACTTTGATAGGTCTCAATTCTGCACCTCGCGGTTGCAATTCTGTCAATTCGGGGTGTTCAGGTCTGGCTACCACCTTAGTCTCATGAACACCAAAACTGTGGATAAAGTCAATCGGGTGATAACTTGAAGTCTCCAGAGCATCCACAAGCAATTGGGGTGACCGGCGGATGAGGTGGCGACAATACGATTACATTTTAATATGGTGTATACAAATTATAACCTACCAGCACCAAAGGCAGTAGCAGTGGCCAACACTCTGACGATTCGTTTCTGGCGAGCAAAACTAGTCAAAATCATCAAAAAAGAGGAAGCAATACCAACTAAAAAACCCATAGTTTCAAAGGCTCTTGTAGTCTTCAGTTCGACAGCTACAAATTAAAAAAAGATACAATATAAGATACATGCAAATTAATTCAAAATCCATTTACTTGTTGCCATGGTTGATTCTCATGATTCGGACATGGTTGATTCTCATGATTCGGACAATCCAGGTATATTTTCTAGCATGGACGAGTCATTTTCATTTCTGAGCAACGCATGTGACTAATCAATCAAGAAATTGGATGATCTTTATTGCGACGATACATGGTTCTATTTTGAATCTTGTGTTAAACACAACGTGAACAAATCATTCCCAAACTCTGCATGTTCCACTGTGACGCAGGTGACCATTGGCGTGGATTTTGCCCCCCCCCCCCTAGAATCGGAAGGGGGGGGGGGGGAGGATCTCAGCCCTCCCCCTTGATTTTGATAATCAGGACAGATTTTCAGGTTTATATCCACAGGAATGTCCCGTTCTGAAGACTATCTATTCACTGCCTTGGGTCTCGCCACTGTAATTCATCTTCACGATATCTTCCTCCTTAATTGTAGGTTATCAGTTTTACCATATCGTCATCACTGGTAAACTGTTCTTTATTACCAATTTGGTTTGTAATGAAAGGTTCAAGGATTCCCCCCCCCCCCCAAAAAAAAGGTATGACAAATCCACGCCCTTGCAGGTGACTGACCAATCTGACTTGTTGAACACAGAATTTGATCGAAGTTTAATGAAGAATAATTAGATATTTGACATACATTATTTGACAAGGGGTTGAGGGTGATCTTCGTATTGAACTGTTGTAGTGACATTGGTGAGCACTGACGCTGCGAAGCCCACGACCTTCACCACTCTTAGTCCGCGCCTAACGTTGCTAACCACTCACCCCAAAATACTACTGTTGAATTATTATAATGTTTTGTCAGATGCGGCGAGAAATGGTTCGTTTTGGCGAACAAAGAAGAACCACAGTGAAAAATACTCGTTAATTTCGATATCGCAGGTATATAGGGACGGATAAGAGACCGTTCCCAAAGGAACTTATTCTAACCGTTTTCTTCGATTCTACACCAAAAAGTCACATGAAAAAAGAGGCAAAAGGGAAAACATGAAAATAAATTTGGCCCTTACTTCGTGGGTGACAGCGTAGAGATAATTGGTGACCTGTGTCCAAATTTGGCCCTTACTTCGTGGGTGACGGCGTAGAGATAATTGGTGACCTGTGTACATTTTTTGCCACCAGGTTATTCGAATGTCAAATCTGTAATGATCTTGAAAGAACAGACTAGTGCCCCTTTTAACCTTGCTGTTTGACACAAATTAAAATCTCTGTACTTGTTGGATTATTTTTGAACATCTGGGAATATCTTATAATTGTTGTTTATGATCGAAGTGTCAAATCTCATTCTGATTGAAATTCCTTTAGGTTAGAAGCCCATACGACCTCTCCGCATTAAAAAAATTCTACGTTTGAATACACAAATTACTTACTTGATCCATGAGCAGGAATATCCATACAGCTATGAGAATCATTGGAACCGGTACACTGTCTCCATAATCCCTGATGGTATTTATATAAATATAGGGGACTTTGATATTCTACCCAATAATTAGTAGAATAACCGATAATATGAATTATTAACGCAACTAAAGACACAACAAAACTAACTTTGATCAGAACAGAAATGTCGGAGAACGCCATTATGATGATTCTTAATGAACAGCCGTGATTCCAAATGAAGAATGAAAATGAAAGACTCGGCAAAACGTTAAATAAATATGTGAAGTAGGCAGAATATGTATAATGAGAGTTTTTATATGATACGGATGTGGTATTTATAATCATTTCTTGATATGTAATTATATTAAAATATAAACTTCCACATTAATAACCTTGACTGATGCTTCTTTAAATCTTTACCCCACTAATGCATAAGTCATATTTCCGTCGCTTTTCTTACGTGGGGTTTAAATGTGAAATGTTCAGTGTTTATTTTACTAAAGAAGGTATATTTATATCCCTATTGATGATTATATCATTTATCTACAAGCAGGGAAATAATACATTTATCATTCCATTACCAAAAGGTGGCTATTTCTGTCGTTGACTGAAGCCCCCTAGAAACACTTTCTGTTTAAAAGCTTTCCATTGATAAATATGTGATAATTATTCATCACTATCAGTTATCTAAACTAACAGGGAAATCATTTTTCTTGCTCACCGGTTCTTCGCTAAGCAGCCTTTCATTTTTATTATTTAAGGGACAGTCGCAGTTAAACAAAGTAATACTAAGCCGATATTTTGTAACTGTTCTGATAATTGTAACGATTACCACTTTGAGCAAGTATATGGACATGGTTCCCAAAGCACTCACGCAGGCTGGAATTTTGGGATTTAGATTATTACTGACAGTTTGTATTTCTTCTTAAAGTATCACAGAATTCGGATAGTTGCAAAGTACAGGATAACGGTTGGCACGGGTCCTTTGACCCGAATTTATTAACTAATATTAATATATATCTGGGATCCGGCGTTGTTCCCCGTTGCAAGTGATGCAGGACGGATGGGGGGGGGGTCTGACAAGGGCAGCTGTCTAGTTGTTCGTAGGGACGAAAAACCGAGGTCCCGCGTACACATTGGTGTGCACGTAAAAAGATCCCCTGACAACTGGTATTTGATATAAGAGTAGGCGGTAGTGCCATTGTCCGGGCAAAATTTCCTTCATAACACACTTTATGGCTTATACCCGTCATCATTAGTCTAGTTATTAGCAGAACAGTAGGACGTTAAACCCCATTTCATTTCATGTATCTGTGACTGCTCTTTTTAAATCAGATGTGAATCAGGTTTGGTTTTAATTTTCTTTGCCAGACTTTCTTTAGTCTATAATTTTGTATGTAAACCGAATGCCTGTACAAATCCCTTGTACTAAATTAGTAGAAGATAAACGACTGGAGTGCAGTTGATATATCTTGTTGCAATATGTGACATTGGTCGTAGTGTAGATATAAAAGTCTGTTCTTTGTCAATGCGCATACATTTAATTTATAGTTCAATATTTAATACATTCATTGTACATTTATATTGATGGATTGATCACTAGGGTCAAGGGTGAAGGTCTGTTTCAGGTCATTTCTTTCTTTTCCATTATATATAACCTTGACCTCATATTCACCATGGAAACCTCTAACGGTGAATGGTTGTCCCGCTTCAGTGCCAATTTTAGATTCTTTGGTCATCCATTGATTCTCAAATAGGTCAAGGACACGCTGACCAGCTGGATTTATCTGGAATTAAATATTTGATAATCTGAAAGATCAATGGTAAAAAAAAACCTTAACGGAACGGCAGGGACGACCTGCCTGCTAGATTACAATTTTACGATTTCAAAAGAGGATAATATCATTCTCTAAACTAATAGGCGCAAACCGTTTAATTCATCCAAAATGACAAACTCACCCTAAATTCATCCCCAGTTACTAAAGAACCTGGAACCCCTCGTGACAGGCGATTACTCCAGAAACCCCAGAGCATTATACCTTCCACAGCAGGGTGGCCATAAAAAGCTCTTAGGGCAGTTTCATACCAATCAGCTCTCTCATTTTCGTCTTCACTGGATACGTCGAGTTCTGTTACCCAGATAGGTAGACCGGCTTGAGCTAGTGTATCAAGATGTGCCTAGAGAAATATGAATTCAAAATTGTATACGGGGAGTTATTTTGAGCTATTTAATTAAGTGACATGCGAAATTAATATATTAGACTATGTGACAAGGAGTAGGCTCGAAAGGGGGTTGGGAGCTCGCACTTGTGCGCTTTAAATTATAAGATCTGTATTTGAGTGAAGAGTCGTAGTTTCGATCTTAAGCTTGTACGTATAAAGGAGAAGGGTCGTCTGCTGAACCACGTGGGTTTTCTCCGGTTCCTCTTACTGCTGAAGACCCCTAGGAGCAACCAATTATTGAAATACGATGATAACCTGACGTCAGTGCCGCAATAACCTGGTTTGTGTCGGGTAGGCGTTAACCTTCATTCTCTCTCGTAAACCTCGTGGGTTTTCTTTGGTTTGATTGCCCTGCTAAAAACACTTGCGGGCTCGCAAATTAAATATTAAAAAAAAGAGAACTAATTCTTCTGTTCTAAATGAACAATTGTATTATAAATATAATAGTTAAACGGAAAAGTAGAAAATGTACGTACTTTGATTATGGTAGGGTTAGGAGCGCTGTTTGTCGTAAAATGGCACTGAACACCAATTCCATAAATACTAGTATTAGAATTTTTAAACTTTAATGCTTGTGCTAGGTAAGCCTAGGATAAAATGTAACTTATTAATCCTATGTTATCATATTGGGGGGTATAAAATGTAGCTTTTAAAAAGCTGGGAACCCCTACATGCCAAGGTTAGGATCATAAAGACACTATCATCCACGGTCAGACAGCACAAATTATCCGGCAGGATAGAACACTGGGTTTATCAGTACTGTTACGCTCTTTTAAACTGTGTGTCAAATGGGCTTTCTTTGCTGCACCAATTCTAACTCAAACCGTAGTAAAGTTATCAGCGTTGGTTGTTGTTGATTTCCGTGTGTCTAGAATCTTGCCAAAAATCAAATTATGTATCGCCCGTATGAGATACTATATAAACTATGAAAACGTGTCTGTTTAAATATTATGCTTAAACTACGAAGAACTTGGTATTATATAATTTAAAAAAAAAACGAAAACGTCTACGATATAATAATATAAAATAAACTACCAATGCTTCAATATTAAATTAAATTTTATGCTGTGACAGGAAACTGATTTGCTTAATGCATCAATACTTACGATTGTAAATCCACCCTGTGCTACCACTGCATAATCATTTAAAAACAGTTTTACTCGAGGATCAAACTGATGGGCCATTCGGAAAAGATCCAAATTAAAATCTCTATCTTGAAGTTTCTCTTGGTAATACTCTCCATGTAAATTTTCGTTGTTGACATCCCAATGTTCTACTCTAAAAAATGATTTCAAGTAGATCAAAATGCAACAAGTATACCAGTCTAAGCTCATACTATCTGAATAGTGTGTGGCTTGAAAAATGATTCTAAAATCCCTTAATAAGACAGTGTATTTCAGTTACGGAGAATTTTCTCTATTGTGAGCCCTGATAAACTTTGGCAAACTGACGAAAAAGAATTATCTGACCCCAAGTTCACGAAGCATTCTCAGACTTAAGTTAAGAATTTACTCAAAATTGTTCGCCTTATTTTAACTAAAATTTAGTCCTTTATAAAACTTTTGTTGATTTAAAATATCAAAAACATCACTAAGAAACCATGTGCAATTTATTTGTGAATCTGGATCAAAGATTTTTCTCTTAAACAGGTTGAGTAAATTCTTTTGAGAATGTTTTGTGAACTCGGGGTCAAATAATGTACCACCGAGGAAGGAACATCGACAAGAGTCAAACATGAAAACTGCACATGGCATTATATATTTCGAAGAAGAGTAGCATAGAGCTTCAGAAAGTTACAGAGAACAAGGATAAACATTACACTGTATGCCCCTGGTATCATTTAAGTCATGGCAATTTGTCACAAGAATGCAATAAAACTACCCCCAAAACAGCATCCCGAACAAATCCAAGTAAATGGTACTCATGATAGACATCGAGATAAACCATTTCCCCAATCCAAAAATAGAGGAACTTCGAGTATAAACTTACAAGCCTTGTGTTTGACCCATCACTGTGTGTATTCTGTTAAGAACTGTTTTTCTCAGGTCTGCTGGAGTTAGGGCTTTAACCCATGACTGTACATACTGGTCAACAGACCAAAATATGTTATGACCACGAATTTTTATTCTGTCGGGGAAAAAAATGCGAGAGAGTCTTTAGAGTAATTATTACCATCAATATTAAACTTATTATCCTTTCTCTGTTATATAAAATAAGAAATGCCGAGTTGATGAAAACGATAAATAGACAGCCATCTTTAAAATTTAAAGTATTGATTGAAGCTTTCTGTTAAATTCTATGATTAGTTTGCTTTTCGCAGATGTATTCTTGCAATCTGGTAACTGGCAACTTCCCGTGACAAAAAATTAGAATTGCCACACCGGGAAAGTTCAAACAAATAATCGAAATAACGTCGAATAAACAAACGTGCGAAGCACCACTCCCCTCTAATCCTACCCATGCACGTAAATGGGGTTCTGATTTATCAAATTTTCGAGAAATCCCGCCGACCCCGCGCAACACTTTACGTTTTTTCATCCCGGATGAGTTCCTGGTAGTGATAATCTATTCCTTACCCGTGGCTTTTCAGTTTCTTCAGGGCAGCAATGGCGGTTTCGTTCTGTAGAACACCCTACCAGAAAAATGTACAAGAAAGTGCATTACCTAGAAACCCATTAAGAGCAGAAACATAATTATGTACGATATAGTATTAATAGAAACAGCAAATATTTTGGGGCCCTGTCAGATCATTTCTTTTTGTGCAACTGAAAGTTCATTCAAATTTAGGCCACAATCAGAGATCAAAGTAAAAGGCTCTAAAAGAGTACCCGTTTGCCCATCGGATTTTACTGTTGATCGGATAAAAGGAAATATATTTTTAAAAACAGTGTTTTTGAGACAGTAAAGAATAGGAAAGCTTATAAAACATATTTTGTTGGACAACCAGTGGTGTGCTGTATATTTAAAATAACCCAATAAAACAATATTTAGACATAACAGTACAACTTACAGGTTGTTTCTCCATCTGGCCCCATTTGAAGGCGTTTTCAGTAACAGCCCAGTTAAAATGTGCGTTAATAAAGTCTTGGTATCGTTGATCACCACTCACATATTCATCACAGGCTACAGCAGTTCCAAAGGGAAACCCTTTCTTCACTTGATTAATCTATGTAAATGAAAAAAAAAGGGAAACCCTTTCTTCACATGATTAATCTATGTAAATAAAAATAAAGAAAAGTTGATTTATGTGAGATTTTAAAGTACAGTGCACTCTGTCACATCCGATGTCTCATCACTCCGAATCACTGTTAAATCCGACACCACTTTTATGTCCCGATTTATTTCCTTATTGCTTCATCACACAAAAAAATCTTTGTCACATTAGACCTTCACAAAGGTGAACTTTTGTAAAGGAAAAACGATTATCATAAGAGCGGGTAATCATTTCACCAAAGCAGTTTGGCTATTACGCTACCGAGGTTTGGCAGATAAACAGCACGTCAGAGATTTTTTCACCGATATGGTGATAATGTCGTTAGTCATAGTCACTAAAGCCCCCTTTATTTTAATTGTGTGATCATTTATGGGGTCCAAAGTTACCTGAATCTGTAGTTGATTGACATCAATTCCGGCAGCTGTAGTTACCCTGCAAAATACAAATAGAATTGTACAATGCTAATTCGGACAGAGAACGAATCCCAGTAATGCCAAAAAAAGTGACTGACGAGGAAATATAATTATGTTATAGATATGCATATTCTGCATATCCAGTGAACAATTAAGTGATTTCATAAACAAAATTGAAAATAAAAGAACATTTTTTGGATGATTGAAATGTAGACAAAAGCGGTATTACTAATTACCCACAAGAGTTGTCTTTGTCCATGGCGCCCAATGGGGACCGGCGAGCAAAAAAAACCCCATAGATATGCATATTCTACACATCATATCAAAAATTTAAATAATTTCATTAGAAATTGTTTATCCAGTGTAAGCTCATCCTCGGTTACCCAGTGTACTCATTCCGTTCTACTCCACTATACCTTGGGTTAATCTATAGGGGGAGACGTTTTCAAGTTATCCACCCTTGATGCTTGTGCTATTTTTATCAACCAATCCCATAAACTTTTATTTGGAAAGGAAATTGCCAAAGGGGAGTTACTATTATTAAAGACCAAACGTTCATTTAATCATGTAGAGTCATTAGTTTTATTGAGAATTGTGTGTTCGTTCCGCGAATTGTATGCACACGTGATATTGTAGAAATGTAATTGGGAATTAAATTACCGAGTATACGTTCATTAATAAAAAACCTAACAAAACGACATATTATTAGTAGTATTTCAAACAAAGAACGAATAGTAATAATGATAACAAAAGTGAAACAAATAGATGTTATACATATTTGAAATCAATAACACATACTTCAGATTTTGATAATACAATTAAATATAAATAAATTATTAATATATACATTACTTACATAAATCAATCAGTAAATGGACATGGATGTGGTTATCTACCCTTCTAAAAACGAAGGCGAAACATTTGGTTTGTAAACTGTTTTCCGATTGGTTCGTATAGTATAGCTACATTCTAGCAATTTGAAATCGTGGAAGCCCTATAGATTAACCCAGGGTATAGTGGAGTAGAACGGAATGATTGCACTGGGTAACCGAGGATGGTGTAAGCTATAATTTATTCCTTGTCGGTATTAGCACTACATAGCATTGTCAAAATTTCAATTACAGTATCCATTATTGTCAATTATTTCATGAATTCATTTAAAATTTTAGATCTGATGAGTAGAAAATGCATATCTATTACATATATTTCCATGTCGGTCACTTTTTGCTATAGTGTGTGCGCTACTGACAAAATAAAAACAAAAACTAGTCGGTGACTAGTATATGACCTTTATTTCCGATCAACATATCAGAAAAAAACAACTAGAGACTGATGAGGTAATTAATTCAGTTTTATCCAAGTACAGTTTAAAAATTGACACATGTAAGTCCTTCAAAATTTGAAACAGGACCAAACACCACTGTCCTATCTCACAAACAATAGGAGGGTAAATGTATGTTTATGATTAATAAAATGACAGGGACGACAATCGTGTACTATTTACAACTTACTTGACATTAATTTGCTCTTCCTCTTTTCGTTGATGACCTGATTGGTTGTGGTTAAATAATCAGTGGTTTCTGGTAAAGATGTTAACTTTATGGAATCAACAACAAATTCCTGACCTTGTATTGGTCCTTGGAAATAAAATCTGGCACTGGTGAATGCTTGAAATAAAGAAAAGATATGTGGACTGAGAATGACCGATGTGCATATGTTTCAAGTCGTCCAGATTCGAATACTGTCGGCGTTCTGTATATGAGCCAATCTTGTTAGGACAATTTGCTTTTCATCCGCATCGGAATTGTATGCAGGTACATATCAAAATACAATACCTGTAGGTGTGTTGACCGATTATTCACGCAAAAAAACATATAGAGATTTAATAATTGTAAGGAATAAATTTAATACCTACCTTTACTTGGTGTTACCAGATCGCCTGTCATTTTAACATAACAATCTTTAGTCAACACCATGGACCGACCAGCGACTGTGATATAAGCTGTGGTTTCGTCTAGGAGATAGGTACAAAGAGAAATTCATTTTTTTGATGCCAGAGATGTCATCCGAGCTAGCTTTAAGTCCAGTGTTACTAAATCTAGCCAAGAAAGTTTAAAAACAAATAATATGCTGCATCGCTTCCTCCACAAAGGTAAATGAGAGACAACGTTCAATTACAATATGATTGATCCCAAGCTCCAGTGAACGACCTCACGGATATCCCTTACTTATTGAGGGCATTTAAATGTCAAACTGTAAAGGAAACATAAGTGCTCTTGATGCGGGCGAAAAAACGGGAATGTCAAATGCACCATGCATTACGTTCGCAAGCTTTAAATATAAACGAACCATAACTCTGTCCTTGCGACAACTTCTATCAATTTTAAATACGTTTGAGTATTTAATCATTTTCACATGCACACAAGCATTAAAAAGTCAAAAGAGCAGAGAAATCGCGATCTAAGTTGGAAATACCTTCTGGGCTGCTGATGTAGCCTTAACTGTAAGATGACTCCACAATTTGTGATCCGAAACATCTCATCGGTTATTATAGATCTATATAATTCGCGTTCGCACGTGTAAAATTCACAAACCTGAGAATCCAAATTCAAAATTAATTTCTATATTTTGTCCAACTACGTCGTCTGGTTTATCTGTTAGTAATTTAACATAAGCTTCAACAGCGTATAAACTATTTTGTTTTAATCCTTGTACACTTTGAGCTGGTCCTTGATAATACTGAGTTCTGAAAATAGTTACAGTAAACAGTATCCTGGCTAGAAATACAACGAAAACATATTAATAATAGTTGATCAGTACATTTTTACATTTTTCATTATACATCTCTATCACCAAAGGACGTGTCTTTGTTTTCTTGTTGTTTTCCGTTTCAGTTGCTACAATATGGATAACGAAAGTAATACAACTATTTATTCTGTATTGACAGATTGTACGTACATCTGTCATACTTCTATATCAATCTATAGTGAAAATAGTGATATTTCTTGAAAGAGACAGGTATTTTAAGCCAGGTAAGGTGTAGTCTGGGTGTTGCGATACACATAACATACATTTGGACCCGTAAACTTAAGACACTTAAAAGCTAATTAAATAATAAAAAAGGGTAACGCCGAAAACAACCACCATACTTTTTTTCAAGTGTAGAACAAACATGGCGATAGCTTTGGGCAGACAAACATACAGGAAGGTCATGCCCACTACCAGTATATACCGTGTCAAGAGAAGTGTTCACATCCGGTTAGCTTCTTGGGTGGAACGCACATGATTACAAAATAAAAGCTGACATCAAAGTTACAAAAGTTTGGACCTCCCAAAAGCACCTTTTAGGTATACGTTTTGGACGGGTGCCTTACCTGCCAGAAGCCTTCACAGCTTTGCTACCGGTATGGGCATCAGTGATAATTTCACAATGGAATCCCCAACATGATTCCCATCCTACAGTACCTTGTTCAAAATCTGGGTTAAGAAGAAAATTCTGCCCTGATCCAGTAACTTGAACTACTGTTAAACTGGCAGAATCAACCACAAATGCTAGACCGGGTTCTGGTCCCTGGATGTAGAACCTAGCACTGGTGAATACTATATTTTAAATAAAGAAACATGCAATGGTGAGAATCGAAAGCAAAATCTATTTTTGCTAAGAACTCTTATGTAACGTTGTCGTTCTCTTTCGTGTTATGGTTTTGTGTACATTTATATTTCTTTACTTATTAAAATGTCTTTGTTAAGTTGTCCGGGCACGATTTTTGATCTGACTACAAAATAGAGGCTTTGGTTGGACAGGAATGGTCTTAGAGGCACAATCTAATTAAAATACAGATCTATATTTCGTTTCGTTTTTTATACTTTCGATGGCCTACACTACATTTAGATCTAACAACTTATAGTGGGAGATCACGTTCTATGACGTAGAAAATGAACTTTGACCCCATAAGGTCAGTCATTCGATTTCCCAATCAGAATCGTTGTTGCAAGTGGCTATGTTTTTGATCTACTTTTGCTTTGTTTTGATATCTGTCGGAGTTCATGTCTACCCACAGTTCCGTGCAAGAGAGGTCAAACACCCTTTTCGACAGACAATTTGATTGGCTGACCCCTCATTTGAAGCTGAACACGAGTTAAATAACAAACCTTCCAGATCCAAAAGTGTAGTAAAGACAGGTAAAACAAAATTATAAACTATAAAAAACGAAACGAAACTGGATCTGTGTTTTAATCAGATTGTTAGAGGCAGTAACTATGTTTCAAAGACAAAAACAAATTGAGAAAGAAATAGTTGAATCCCCATGTACTGTAGACCAATCTAAATTCAAACTGCGATGACATAAATATCAAATTTTAATCAGATTGCAAGCCCACAGAAATGGATGCTGTTAGCACCATCAAGATGCCTATGAAATATCGTTATTTACAAATTCGAAGTTTAATCACGGGTTACTAGAAAATCTAGCGTTATCATCATTTCTCCACAAAACAAGTTCTTCGCTTGATTGCCAAATTCCATTTTAATATGAGTTTATGTTCAATTGATCTTTAAGTGGCATTTAGTGATTTGGAAACACATTAACAGAACACCCTTTTTAAGGGAAACAATCACTGGTTTATTCTAAAAGCACTACGTTTCGACAATTATCCTCTTATCGTTATCAAGCACACTGATAACGTTAAGAGAATACTGGTGAAAGGTCATGTTTTTAGAATAAACCAGTTATTGTTTCCCTTAAAAACCGTGTTCTGTTAATACTTTTAATTAATGTGAATATTATCCGTTGTAGTGATTGGTTGACTACCGATTCGGTCGTTGTTAAAAACTTTGATCCAATATTTTTTTACGAAATGTGTATGAAAGGCAAAATATAGTAAAACAAAATTATGGCCCATATTAAGCATGTGTGTATTTAGATCAGTAATTCTCAAACAGTGTGCCGCGAAATTTTGCACGGGCACACAAAGAAAATTTTTCAATAAAGAAACCAGCTAAGTTCATAGCTGTGTTTTTCTTTATTTAGTTTGAGTCATTCCATAATATATATTCTGTGTCTACAGTTGTATGACGTCTATGACTAGCCATGTTTATATTTTGCAAAACTCAAATATTTTTTATATATTTAGCCAGTTGTGCCGCTATTTTTTTTGTGTGTGTTCCAAGGTGTGCCATTGGCAAACAGGATGAGAACCACTGATTTAGACGCTAAAGGACTTTTCTCGGGGAAGAAGTACCATAATGACTCCAGTTTTACCCTAGTGCCCTAGTTAAAATAAGTAATTTAAGAATTTACACATTTCTCCATTCCTCCCCCTCCCAAAAAAAACCAAAACCATTTCTACTCAATAAAAGAATTAATAGATCGTTATCAAAACTGATGATCCAGTGGGATTTGTTAAGTAGAAAAAAGAAACGAAGCTACTTACGACGATTTGGTGTTATGAAATAAGCGCTCAATTGTACATAACCATCTTTTGTCAATACCTTGTCACGACCAGCTACTTTAATATAATCTATAGAATTGTCTGCAGTAAAAAAGAGTTTTATACCATTTAAAGTAATATTAAAATATTTTTTTCTTTATCTATATCATACTTGTGCAGCACGGCCATTTTCTTTATTTTATGAATACATACACGCTATATAATGTAATACGATTTTTAAGTTTCAGGTATGCATTACAAATGGTATAGATTAATATTCAATGATCTATGCTAAAACGAACCTTCGTTCGTGAAAGCAAACGTCGCTTTTACATCTTGTCCGCCGGCATCATCTGTTAGTAATTTAACATAAGCTTCAACAAAATACAAACTATTCTGTTTTAATCCCTGTACAATCTGTGCTGGTCCTTGATAATACTGAGTTCTGAAATATACTACTTAATGTCTAGCTCTCGACCATTAAACAATACATATACCAGTCTATTATAATTTTAAATATTTTCCAAACAGAATTTCAAATAATTCATAATTGATTTGTGGCATGTTTACATTTGAAAAAATGATACGTGGAATGGTTGTTTTAGTTCAAGTTTAATGTGCATCTCTAACGGCGTTGATAAAAATAAACTGTAATACATTCTCCCAAAATACGTTTTTGATAGTTCATATAGGGGAATAAGCTATTATCTAGTATTATTTGGTAAAATTTGGAACAAAACATAAACTGAATTGAATTACCTGCCCGAAGCCTTCAAGGCTTTGCTGCCTGTGTGCGCATCGGTCACGATTTCACAATGGAATCCTCCACAGGGTTCCCAGCCTGACGTACCCAGCTCAAAATCACCATTATGAAGAAGGTTTTGTTGGCCGATGCAACTCACAACCAAAGATAAAAGCGGCAACAGTAGAATCATATTTTCTTATTATGGCCAAGTACTATATAGAAAAGAACGCAATAACCGTTAAATTAAAATATTCTAATTTATCAGAATGTCAGATTCGTAAAGTGAACAATTGCCAAGTTTCACATATTGGAATACACTAAGGATGAAATATTATTCGGATGGTCCGTACAGCGTCAAACATTGGGAGGTACCCGTTATGCCGCCGTTAGGGTTGGGTTAGGATACCCTAACCCTATACAATAAGGGAAGGCGGCATAGCAGCACGGCGACACAACGATACGCTCCCCAAACATTTGTCCTGTTTCGTTCGGTAAATATTGTTAGCAAATTGAACAGACTGTACCTTGCTATACTTTTACCTTAAGACCACCGACATAAACTGATGATAATATAGAATTATTGCCTCATATTTATATCACCTTATCACCATACCGGTTTGGGGAAACATGAGCTTACCTCTGTTATACTAGGATATTAAATATTTGCATTTTATTATTTTAGACGAATATACGTGTGAACTGACAATCATGTGGAGTCTATCTAAACAGCAGGTGGTGGGGATGCACACAATATTTAAAAATGTAATCACGGCATACTGTTTTGGGGGAACATTAACCTGTGTTATACTAGGACATTAAATATTTGCATATTATTTTTTTTAGACAAATACATCTGGAAATGGAAACCAGTGTCCCAAGCTGTATTAGGCGGTGATTTGATATAACCAGACTTTTATTTTATAAAAATAATGTGTAGGTGAAATTTACCTTTTGTTATCAAGTACAGCACATGGACCATTCACTGTATAGACCTCTTAAAGGGGCCATCCCGATAACATTTTAGGGGTTAAAAATGCTTAATTTTGTATGAAAAGTCCTTAATAGCCTCTAACTTAGATCCGAGCAACTTCTTCAAGCTATGTGATACGTTTTCAAACAAATTTCCAATCACCGGTATGGCTCGGTGGCCGAAGACTTGTGTTCTGTTTGCATTACAAGTGTCTGGATAAAACGAGTCTATATATGTGCAGCTTTCAATCTAGCCCTATTGACTCACTTTTAAAGCTCTCTATTGATTAAGTTAAAATTAGTATCAAATATAGTCGCGGTTATCAAGTAAAACGACCATAACAATTTAAAAGAAAAACTTGAAAGAGCAAGTGTCCAGTTCAGCTTTTTTTGCATTCACGTCCAAACTACTCAATATTTTGAACTGAAATTTTCAGACAAGGTAAATACATGTACACTATTCCTCTATATTTTGGGGTTTAAATTTCATACGTTCATGAACGTGTAATTTTCAGATTCTTTGAAATTCGGGCTGTCCACTTTAAGGAACGGGAATCGATTATCGGGTCACCCAACGAAAGAATTGACCCGAAATCTTAAAAGGGTTACGTGTCCGGATAAAATGTTTTAACTTTCACGTCCAAACGACTTATTTTTTTTAGCTGAAATTTTGAGCCAGGGTAAATAGAGCATTCTTCTATATTTTGGCGTTTAAATTTCATACGTACTCGAGCTTTTATTTTGAGACTCTGTAAGTCTGTTCAAATCGGTACTGTCCCTTTAACGTACAGGCGCCTCATATAACGACATGAATAGAAGTGGCATTGGTTAGGCGTCAATCACGTAGTTGGCGCCCAACCAAAGTCGCTCGACTTTATAGAGCACCCATAGCTGGTCGGATAGCCGTAGCGATAGAGAGGCGGCTTCTCACCAATGCAGCGAGGGTTCAATCCCAGCTCAGGGCAAGAACTTTATCGTTGTAAGTGAGAGGGATATTGGGTCTCCTGTCCGATCAGGCAGGTTTCCCCCGAGTTCTTCGTTTTCTTCCTGCAGTAATGATCGAAATCATTCGCACGATCTGTGCCAAGGGCCAAATTGGAAAAAGGCCTCAGGCCTAATTTGCTACCCTTGTAACATAGGTTGCCAGGCAACGAAACATACGCCCACAGCAGCTAAATTGTCCGGGCAGTCAACAAGAGTTGTCCCATATTTTACTTTTTTCGGTTATGAAACATTTATAATACACTAAAATCTGATTAAAAGTAACAACTCATTATGTAATTATCAGAAAATCATTGGAATTTGTTTGGCTTTGATAAAGTTCTCCTCCATGCTGTTCAAGCTATCTAAATTCATTGAAACACAATATACTTGTTCGTCTCATGACCTTCAAAACTGTGTATAAATTTAAAGTCAATCGGATATTAACTTTAGCATCTAGAGCGTCCACAAAATTTTGAAAGTGATCAAGGGGCCATAACTCAGTCAGTAATTATTGGAAACGCTGAATATCAAAAGGCCTCTTCGTCTCATGGCCTTAAACACTGTGTATAAATTTAAAGTCAATTGGATATTAACTTTGGCCTCTAGAGCGTCCACAATAATTTTTTTTAAGTGATCAAGGGCCATAACTCTGATAGTTATTATCGGAAATCGCTGAAAATCAATAGGCTTCTTCGTCTCATGACCTTAAACACTGTGTATAAATTTAAAGTCAATCGGATATTAACTTTGGCCTCGGGCGGACGGACGGACCGACGGACGGACGGGGGCGACGACAATATACGACCACATTTCAATGTGGGCGTATAAAAATGACGCAATTATTATTATTATTATTATTACTAATATGGACACGTTAGTCGTTGGCTTCGTATTGCGTCCAATCGAAAAGGGAGCAGAGTTTACCCGCAATGGATAAAGGCATTATGCATTATGTGCGCCCCACAATTGATCATATTATGTTGTCAAGAACTTTATCGTTGTAAGTGAGATGCATTATATGCATTATGTGCGCCCCACAATTAATCATATGTTGTCAATATAAGGCGTCCCACCAATCATGGTATTACGGAAGGTCCTCTGGGATAAGGTGCACCACAGATCACGCCGTTTTTGACGCCCCATCAAGTTGTGGTATTCATCGTGAGACTCATTATGAGGGGCGCCTCACATATAACAACATGATTGGTGAGGTTCCCATAAAATCAAGTGACATGGTTGGGCGCCCTGCCAATCTCGTCGTGTGTGCCCCAACTAATGTTACTCGGTTTTATGGGGCGCCAATACTGATATGGGCATGTAAGTCGCTGGCCAGGTATTGTGTTCAATGGAAAGGGCGCTTTGTGTTGTGCATTTCTTAAATCCGTAAAAAAAAAAAAAGAATTATCTTTAAAAGATAGAAAGCTGGCACAAAACCGAAAGTGATTTTTCCTACAATCAAAGGCTATAATTCATTGAATTACAATTTGATATGCGCAAATATCGAAAAGAATCAAGATCTTTAGGTTATAAACATGCATTTCAAGTTTCATCAAAATCGAATTAAAATTGTGACCTATACTGGGTCCACAACCAAGAAATACCATATTTTAACACTATTAGCGTATAAACAGCGGCCATTTTGTCTGGCAATTATGGTCCGATTTCCCTGAAATTCAAACTCAACCTTCCGTATGGTGTAACTGTGATAGAGTCAACAAATCGGATGATAGAGTCTTTAAATCGGATAATAATCGTGACCTCCAGAGGGACCATAGGTGATTTTTCGGACAATCAGGGGCCATAATTCAGGAAGTTATAATCTGATATGTGCAAATAACGAAAGGAACCAAGATCTTTGGGTTATAACCATGCATTTCAAGTTTCATCAAAATTGAATCAAAATTGTTACCTATACCGGGTCCACAACCTTGATATACCATTTTATAACGGTATTCGCGTACACGCGGCGGCCATTTTGTATGGCAATTTTGTTCCGAATTTTTCCGAAATTCGAACTCAACCTTCCTTAGGGTGTAATGGTGATATAATCAAACGATTTTTTAAATCGGATAATAATTGTGACCTCCAGAGGGACCACAAGCTAAACAAAGACGATTTTGCGTATAACGAGGGGCCATAATTCAGGAAGTTACGATCCGATATGCGCAAATATCGAAAGGAACCAAGATCTTTAGGTTATAAACATGCATTTCAAGTTTCATCAAAATCGAATTAAAATAGTGACCTCTACAGGGTCCACAACCTTGATGTACCATTTTTAACAGTATTCGCGTACGAAAGGCGGCCATTTTGTATGGCAATTTTGGTTCAATTTTTCCGAAATTCGAACTCAACCTTCTTTAGGGCGTAACGGTGATACAATCAAACGATTTTTTGAATCAGATAATAATTGTGACCTCGAGAGGGACCACAAGCTAAACGAAGGCGATTTTGCGTATAATCAGGGGCCATAATTCAGGAAGTTACGATCTGATATGCGCAAATATCGAAAGGAACCAAGATCTTTGGGTTATAACCATGCATTTCAAGTTTCATCAAAATCGAATTAAAATTGTGATCTCTACAGGGTCCTCAACCTTGATATACCATTTTTTAACAGTATTGGCGTACGAATGGCGGCCATGTTGTATGGCAATTTTGGTCCAATTTTTTCGAAATTCGAACTCAACATTCCTTAGGGTGTAACGGTGATATAATCAAACTATTTTTTAAATCGGATAATTATTGTAACCTCCAGAGGGACCACAAGCTAAACCAAGACGACTTTGCGTATAATCAGGGGCCATAATTCAGGAAGTTACGATCTGATATGCGCAAATATCGAAAGGAACCAAGATCTTTGGGTTATATATAATAATGCTTTATTTCGTACTCATAGTACACAATACAATAAATAATTTACATAATTTACATAATTATAAACATTATAACTAATCTTTTCTCTATGATGTACATAAATAGTTGATAATTTCTTCAAGGTTTCTAGCATCATCATAGTTTACATCTCTATATTTAATAAATTCTCTTATACTATTTCCGAGTTGGATGTCTTTATCAGTAATTGGACATGAAATGGCTGTGGCGATTTTAGATAATTTAAAATTACACAGGTCATATTTACATAAATTGTATTTAAAACAAATAAAATTGATACTATTAGAAACTGCAGACTGGCTTCCATACAGAGCATGTTTACTACATATGCTTAAACATGTATTACTGCTATTATATGAACTGAGATAAAATTTTAAGAATCTTTTGTGTAATTGACAATCTATAGGAACATCATTACAAATAATATGTAAAAGATTACTGTGTGTACGTTGAGAAATAAAAAATAACCGTCTTATAGTTTTACGCCATGCTGTATAAAATAAATGAATGCTTTTATGAGAATAATCCCAAAGGTGACACCCATATAATGGCATACAATATGTTTTAAACAATTCATATTTAGTGACAGATGATACAAGTTTAAAATTCTTTAGGGTTACATTTACTCTAACTAAGAAGTTGTTAACACAGTTTAATAAGTGTTCAGATTTGGATGCTGAGTTCAGTGTGTTACCCAAGTGATTATCTGACGACACGACCTTAATGACCTTGCCATCCAAATATATATCTTTAACGGGGTTGATACAGTTTTGATTAAAGGGGAATAGTAGAAGTTTTGTTTTATCTGGATTGAACTTCAGATCAAATTCTTCAGAAAATTTACTTGCTATGTCTAGCAGTTTAGTAAGAGCTTGTCTGGTAGGTGTGACAAAAGTAATATCATCAGCGTATGCTAAAGCGCCGATATAAACATGACCTATATAACAGCCAATTCCATTATTTTTACATCGAGACAATAACTCGTCTAAATAAATTGTAAACAATATCGGAGACAAATCCCCACCCTGTTTGACACCATTATACCCACATTAAATGTCCTACTAGTTGTGTCGCCCAATTTGACTGTTATTATAATATCTTATTGTTTCATTAAGTACAAATGAACAATGTGAAGTTGAGTGTTTTGCTTTAAAACCATGCATTTCAAGTTTCATCAAAATCGAATTAAAATTGTGATCTCTACAGGGTCCACAACCTTGATATACCATTTTTTAACAGTATTCGCGTACGAACGGCGGCCATTTTGTATGGTAATTTTGGTCCGATTTTTCCGAAATTTAAACTCAACCTTCCTGAGGGTGTAACGGTGATATCGTCGAACGGTTTTTCAAATCGGATAATAATTGTGACCCCTAGAGGTACCACGAGCTAAAATAGGTGATTTTTCGGACAATCAGGGGCCATAATTCAGGAAATTACGTTCCTATAGGCGCAAATATCGAAAGGAACCAAGATCTTTGGGTTATAAACATGCATGTACAGTTTCATCAAAATCGGTTCAAAATTGTGTCCTCTATAGGGTCCGCAAGCTGAAAACGTGATTTTTCGTACAACCAGGGGCCATAATTCATAAAGTTTTGATCCGATACATGCCAATATCGAAAGCAGCCGATGTCTTTTGGGGATAAACCTATATTTCAAGTTTCGTCAAAATCCGACAAGAATTGTGAGCTGTAGAGAGTCCACAAACAATTGTGGACGGACAGGGGCGACGACATAATACGTCCACATGAAAATGTTGGCGTATAAAAATGTATGTCATTGGGGGGGGGGGGGCAGGGCAAAATGCGACCGACTGATGCACACACTCATAGTACGACTGACACAGACAGGAGCCGAGCACCACATGTGCGATTTTTCTAGTGGTTCTAGGGGCCATTTTCGGTAGCGGATGTAGAAGATTGGAATAGGGGGTGGGGGTGAGGGCGGTTCCAAAATATAACTTTGAATATGATAGTGATGAGATACTATATATAAGGCAGAGGAGTTGACGAATAATGTCATAATGGAATTGGGGCGCCGATATGTAACTGAGCTTTATCTCCATGCGGCACACACTGGACTTTGGGAGATATTTAGCAGAATTCTGATTTTCAAAAAATACTAGCATGGGTAAAATACGTTACAATTTTTCCTTGGATTGAATATGCAACAAGTAAAAATTCTTAAGTGCAATAGATCGCCTTAAAATTTCATATACGTATTTCTGAAGCAACCTATGCTTCCGATAACTTCTTACCAACTCTTTGACTAATTTTTTGCCATCGGGGAGGGGGGGGGGTACATTTCTTAGAACAACATACTCACAACCGGCAATACTATATACCGGAAAACACCATTTTATACTGAATACCGGAAAACACCTTAAAACCACTAAATACCGGAAAACACACTGAATACCGGAAAACACCCTAAGAATATGTCGCGATGTCGAGTTATTGGCCATATTCCTCCCAATACTATGATTATATACCCTGATCCTTGGGTTGGTCAAGAAACTCCCCCTAAATTTTGCAGTGTGGTTTCTCTCTGTCGGTAGTACAAGACAAAGGGTATGTCAAAATACAATGTCTAGGGTTAGGGTAAGGTTTAGGCCTTTAGGGTGGTGGGAACGGGTTAGGGTAAGGTTTAGGGTTAGAAAAAATAGTTTGCACCTGAGGAACTATGAAAATGTCAGAAATTTTAATTTTTGATATTGGCGTATTATGAACATTATAAAAATTTGAAGGAAGGAATACTACTTCAGCGTACCTATATTAATTTATGAGAAAAACGAAAAGTTTTGAATAGGGTTAGAGTGCGACTTGTTTGAATTTTGAAGATTATCACTCCTGGCGCGGCTTGAATCAATGTCATCACCATTTAACCTAACATTTCCTACAAACTCAAGTTGGCTTTCTTATAGTGGTTTTCTTCGGGCGTCGGTATGTGGTCGTTTAGTCGCGTTTCCGTCATTGTAGATATCTGCCGCCACACTGCCCGACTTCTTTTTCGGGGGCATGTCTTCATACTGTTTAGTATCGCACGTTATACAATATCGATGCTGAATGTATCGGGAACCGTTATATACTTGAGAGTAATAAAAAGTTTTATTCCTGCTACTTTACACTTAACGACAGATTCTGGGCAGAAAAATAAACGCGAATTCTAAAAATTCCCTAAATACCGCGGAGAACGGGTAAGGACTCATTCGGTTCTAGTCTAAGGTAAGTTTTATAATATCTGAAATACTGATACGAAAGGGACGCTTAAATCCAGAAAAGGGGGCGCGCTCAATCTATACATGAAACAAGGCGCCCAGGTTTTCGGCAGTATCTGACACCTTTGAAAAAGATCGAGCGCAACCCTGCTAGATCTATTGTCTAATGCGCTATAAACGGTAACAAGTACGGTGTGTACCTTGAACGAGTTCAATATCTAGAATAATTTTTGTAATGAATTCACTAATATTATACGAAGGATGCCAGTGAAATATTAAAGGGACAATCCCGAATTAAACAGAGGCTCTGAAATGTATGAAAATAAAACGCCAAAAAATAGGGGAATGGTGTATTCACCTTGTCTCAAAATTTCAACTCAAAATATTGAGTCGTTTGGACGTGAACGCCAAAACTGCTTATCCGGACACGTAACCCTTTTAAGATTTCGGGTCATTGTTTCGTTGGGTGACCTTATAACTGATTACGGTTACTTGAGAGGGTATGTAGTGAATAATCCATGTGCCGTAGGCTACTTGATACAGAAAGGCAAATTTCAACTACACATTATTTTTATAAAAAAAATGTTTGGTTTAATCCAGATACCATAAAATACACCTTGGGGCACCAGTTTAAAAATCCAGATGAAGACTGACGGATTTAAGTCGTTTGAAAACGTATCATAAATACTGAAGTAGTTGCTAGGCCCTTGACTCAAATATTGTAAGGGATTTTAAAAGAAATTAAGCAGTTTTATTTCCAAGACCAATATCGGGATTGGCCCTTTAATAACTGGTGAGATTCGCTAATAATTCGAGTGGCAGACCATAAACAGCCCCTGCTGACCTATGATACTAGCTGAGCAATACGAAGCGACTTCAAATAAACACAAGATAAAATGAATTGTTCCCCATGATCATGCGGGGGGTGCGCTGTATAACGGGTGCATATAACACAAGCCCTTCAAGGGGCGCCGAATCATGCTGTATTGGGCGCCCCATTGACTAAGTCGTGAGCGCCAAACCATTCTCGCTCGACATTATTTATTATGTGCGAACCGACAAACATACATTGTCATTATAATGCGCCCCACCAATCATGTCATTATTGGCGCCCCTCCGGGATAAGTAACACCACAGCTCACACAGTTTTGGACGCACTCTCAAGTTAGGTGTTAATCGTGTGATTCATTATGAGGCGCCTCATCATTTGGGTGGTGGGGCGCCTCATATAACGACATGAATAGAAGTGAGATTGGTTAGGGGTCCCATCAATCTAGTAGTAGGCGCCTAACCAAAGGGCGCCCATACTGAATATGGACTTGTTAGTCGCTGGCTTCGTATTGCGTCCAATAGAAAGGGCGCCCATTACATTTTTCTCGCAATGGATAATGGCATTATGCATTATGTGCGGCCAAACAATCATATACTGTCATAATAAGGCGCCCCTAATCATGTCATTATGGAAGGTCCTCTGCCCTCTGGGATAAGGTGCACACAGATCACAACGTTTTTGACGCCCCATCAAGTTGTGATGTTCATCGTGTGACTCATTGTGAGGCACCCTACCATTTGAGGGGCGCCTTATATATAACGAGATGATTGATGACGCTCCCATAAAACCAAGTGACATTGGTTGGGCGCCCTGCCACTCGGCTTTATGGGGCGCCCATACTGATATGGGCATGTAAATCGATGGCCTCGTATTGTGTTCAATGGAAAGGGCGCCTTTGGCGCTCATTAGGGGCACCCGCTTTTTAGAGGTGGGGCGTCGATTTTTCCCAGGGGGGGGGGGGGGCAGCTGCCCCCCTTGCCCCCCCGCTAAATAGGGCCTGCTCACCACAAGAATAAGTGTGAAAGACAACATTTTTTCAATATAAGTTGACAAAGGTTATTTTATACTAAAGTTTAGCGTAAGTAGTGTTACGTATGCAGTGAACATTTATTTTGATAAAGACTGCGCTTATTTTGCGACCGACTGCACTGATTTTGTGACCGACTATTTTTTTCCTGGGGTGGTACCCCCACCCCCACAGGGGCGACGGCAATATACATCCACATTATGAATGTGGACGTTTAATTTTCTTTTTATAAGTTAAAGGACCCCATGGTTTTGTTCGTGCAAATGTAAGTCAGAATACGTAACAGATAATATTATACATTAAGACATCACACAATCTAATAAATTCTATCACATTACTACAGATCTTGTTTTTGAGAATAATGGTACCTAATTTCATATACCACCCGTATTATCTCTATTTATCATGAGTTAACTCTCGGGGTTGACAACGTTATGCAATTTTTTGTATTCCTGTTCTTGGTGAAAATTATTCAAAATAATTAAAATAATTTTCATGATTTAATAAAAAATCTAATCAATCATATTGTAATTTGTAAATTTGTTGTAGGCTACATCTAATTTACTAGACAAATTTGTTATTTTTGGATTTTGCTATAAAGTATTATTAAGGTCTTAATATATAAACACAAAGACAGTATAACAAAATATTTGCATGTGTGCAGTTAGCAACTAGCATTTTAAATTGATTCTTTCACTTTTATTAAGTTCTGCTGACAAAAAAAAATTAAGATGATAAGAATATGACCTTTCCTCGGAAGTACTGGAAATCACCATAAAATGAGATACATTACATTTGGTTCTCAACTGGTTTTTGTGAACCCTTGAACAAATATAAAAAGCTGCTCTTAGGTAATTTAATAAAAGACAGACAATTTTCAATGAAAAATCCCAAAAACGTTTTTAAAAATAAAAGCGAAAGTCGCTTGACCGGATGCCAACAAGTAACCAGTCTCCCATGCTGGAATTGATCGATCATCTGGATCAGGATCGCATGCACATGGTAAGGAGGGATTGAGCAGGAGAGCCTGCAATTATGATAGGCACTGAGGCCATGAACTGGTAAAATTGCCTTTTAATATTTTTTATGTTTGGTTGTAGCCTCTGGGGGTTTAATACTCAGGATATACCTTAGAAAGAACCATATAGAGTAAGTTTTTCCTAAATTTCCTGGAGCTTGGGGGGTCGCTAAGAGTCAAATTCCAACTTTCAAGGTCTAAACCATTTGTTTAATGCACCAGCCCCGACACACTGAGTCACTGCAGCTCCCCCTTTACGGTGACTGACTGCTTGTTAGTCAATGTATAATTTAATTTTGATGTTGTGGCTTTTCAGAAAATAAAACAATGTGTTTAAATAACATCAATTTAATTCTTATATATATATATCAAAAATTTCATGAGGGCTTTGATAACATCTGGTACTTTTCTCGTTCCTGAAATATACAAGTTTAAAATTCATTTTGTTGGTTGAAAGATTGTAAAACATAAGATTATTGCTTGAATTCATGACATAAAAAAAATTTCTAGTCCGGAGTCCACAAAGCATTCTCAGACTTAAACATGCATTATTCAAGAGCTAAATCTGCCTAGTACAGGTCTTTATTTGGGCATGAAATGTTTTCTAAAGTGTTAATCAGACATTAATTAACTGGTCCAGGCCTTAATCAACTTTGGATGGCATCAGATTGCTCCGATATGAAACAGATTTAAACGTTTCAGTGATAAATCAAATATGGCGGGGCCAAACGCTTCGAGTCTTAGCTTTGATCAACCAGGACCGTGGTTGAAATTATTGCACACGTCGGCTAAATCTTCAAATGCCAATATCTTCGCTTACAATAGAGTAATTTGAATGAAATTTATAAATTATTCATTTTACATCACCCACTTTCGAACTATCATAGCAAGAATGGCTAGTTCTTATCTATATCTTGAATAATGTAACTTTAAGTAAACCATTTACTCATAATTGTTCACCTTATTTTTTACTAAGCCCTTTGTTGTTTTAAATGTGCAAAGTTTTGTGTTTCTGGATCAAAGATATTTCTCATAAACAGTGATTGAAAGTTCAGTAAATTCTAAACTTAATGCCTTGGAAACTCAGGGGCCTGATTCTCAGATAATCCAGCCTGGCTCAAAAAGAGTCCCATTGATTACCATACATAAAAAGTTTAAAAGGATTACATACTAGTAAATAAATTTGTAGGCTCAGTTATCGAATATGCAACACTAAGAGAATTATAAATGATACTGGACAGTTGATAATAATATATTCCTATTAACAGAATATGATAAATCTAGTGCCTTGAAACTTGATGTGTATGAGTAGCAGGCCGTATGTAGGATTTAAAAAGTTGGGATGCAACAGAGTGGTAGGGCGCCATAGCCTCCGTGTAAGTGATATAAGAAAGTTTGGATCAGGGCGAACGAACCCATTGGCGCGCAGGCACCCTTAAAACAGACTGACTAATTGGTGTGTATGTGTGTGTGTGTGTGTGGGGGGGGGGCCTGATGAGTAGTCATTTCACCACCCAGTGCGACAGTAGAGTAATCTCTTAGCAAATTAAAACAAAAAATAGAAACCTCTCTCCCACATCAGATTTTTGGTAAGGATTATTCTGAGAAACATCATATTTTTTTTCATATGGCCTCAATGTTCTCGTTGGCTTTGATTACATAAATTAAAAGTATGTACTGTTCCTTTTTCTTATATAAGTTTTTAGTAAATAGACCATACTTACTTTTTTAGATACTGAAGGTTTAATTCTATTTAAAGCTGTCTGAAAATGTTGATTTCTTACTTGTGGTGTTGAGGTTAATTTACTAGTTGACTGTATAAGTTGTTTTAATGCACACACAGATGATTCTCTTACTAAGGCTGCTAAATCAGCACCACTATAAAACAATATAAACAGTTTTTATAAGATAATTCTAATAATTCATTTTAATCTACAAGGTTTTACGAAAAAAGGTAATAAACTACCCTTATCATCTAGAATCTAATACACGTCAAGAATGTGCCAAATACCTCCAAGATTCATTAAAAACCGACCAGTTTGTGCTACCGTGTAAATTTAGAAATACGTTCTAGTTTTGACATCGATCGTCTACTTTTGGAAGGGCTTTAGTTTTTATACAAGACCTTATTTTCTCGGACGTTGTCGAAAATGAACAGAGTGTTTAATGATAACACAAGACATTTAGATTTTACTACAAATTACTACTTTACCGAGAGCCGTATATGTGGTTACGATTTATGTGGTTACGATTTATGTGGTTACAATTAATAGAAAAAAAGATTTTAAAAATATTCACTGATACAACTGTGTCATCGTTTTATTCTCGGTCCCTAGTGATAGTTGTTGTATCATTTACAGTCAATCATTATAACTCTCTTGTAAGCTTTAATTTCTTTTGAATTTGCACAGGATCACAGTTCAGTATAGTATAGTTAAAATGTGATTTGGGGCCAGAACAACTTTACAGTAAAGCCTGGGCACTAGGAATAAAACTATAAAAATCAGCAGTCTATATTTAGAGAGATAGAGAGAAATGGGGTTTAACGTCCACTTAACACAACTAGGTCATTTCGGGACTAGCATATGGTTTTAATTCGCGGGTAAGGGTCATTAGCAGTGGGAGGCAACTGGAGTGCCCGAGGGAAACCCACGAGGTTGAGAAGGCGCTCCTATCTCCATGCCACCTACGCTCACACCAGGGCTCAAAACCACAGCTGCGAGCCAGAGGTGGCCGGCCAGCTAGAGGTTGAAGTGCGGCACTCTAGACCACTAGGCCATCACAACCCCCTTCTATATTTAGAAGAACGCTGTCTTAATTAGCCTAGTCATTGCATAACGGGAGGCCTTAAATCCCATTTTATTTCTTTAGAAGAAACAGATGCCATGTAACGTTGAGGAATGGATGAGATAAGCCTTTGAGTAGTTGCTTGTGGGATCCTTCTCCACTCTCGTTTCAATGCTGCTTCCATGTTCTCTAGTAATCATGCCCTCTTGAAGTAACATAGCACATTCTCATTATTCGGGTTTCAACCATGGCATATCATTGTGTCTTCCCCATTATAAACCGCATGTCCACACTATAAAATCGCCATATTCCACGTTCTGACAAATTTTAATTTTTGTGTTTGAGAGAATGAATCTGTGGTACATTTATGCCGTTGTGAAAACGTCATTTGTGATCTGATGTTGTTACAAATAAAGCAATAATCCAGTTTTAAAGTGGTGCGTTTCCATTATATATGTATAATATTTTAGATGGTACTTTGACTATAGTAATTTTAATCAGTAAACATACGTATATCCTTCACATTTTTCATCTGCAGCTATTACAGCTAGATCTACATCATCTGCTAAACATGGTCGTGTTCCATTCTACAAGAATTAAAAAAAAAATACCATAGGTACCCTGTCCAGTCTTATACTCAATACATTAAAAGCCTTAAGATTTGTTTAGTTTTTAATATAGTGGGAATTGAGTCAGGATTAATGTTTCATCAAAACAATATTTTGGTAATCCAGAGACAAAAATATGGTAATTATTTTTATAATTTTAGGGGCACTTCCTTCCTTCACAAGTGATGGTCAAGTTTAAAAATCTAGAAGGTTCTTCTTGAGAGTTCAATTTCAAGACCATTTGACTACCACAGCCCCAGTTTTATTGAAAGGGCTGTGGTTATTTTACATCACTGGACTGGTGACTGCTTGTACACCCTTTACTCCGAAGTTATCTTAAACCCAGTAGCCTTTAATTTCAGAATTCTATCTTCAAATAATTGCTCCAGTCATAAATCTTTCAGAAAATGCTTACTCTAATAAAATACCTGCTAACACTTCTCATTCAAAGAATTCACATTGTTAACATAGCATTTAAACCAATAGCAGGGCCGGATCATGCCTTTTAGAGGCCCTAAGCACTTAAGAGTTTGGTGCCATATATGTGGCATTCAAAATATAAAATTGAGGGTAAAGTTATGATTAATTTACATGATTTCTTTTGGAAATAGTTCTGATACCTACCAACATTTATAGAGAGGTTTAAGATGATACTTAAGAAAGAAAAATAAACAAAAATGTATTTTAACTGGACCACTATTGAGGTCTGAGTTGTCTGACCAACTCGAATTGTCTCATTAAACACTGAGACACCATTAAAAATTCGGCTATGAAAATGTTTTTGGTGCCCCCTTCCCTTGGTGCCCTATTCACATGCTTCTTAATGGTTAATCCAGCCCTGCCAAAAGTATAGTTTAAATGCAGCAGCATTGGTCACATATTTTACTATATGTATTTGATTATTGTAAGCTATTAAATAAATTATGCTTCTAACATATGCTATTGGATTTAAAAAGAGACAATAATAAATTCTCTGAAAACTGTATATATGAGACAATTTAATTTATAGGAATAAGTACAACTATTCATTATGTCATCACCAAAAAAAGTAAGATGGTAACTCTAGCTACACACGGTTTAATCATTTGTATAATGATTCATCATTCAAATCTTGAGAGACATACTTAAGACCATATATTTCTTAAATTAAAACGTAATATATCCTTGAGTTTTTTAAATATTATTTTCACATTAAATATATTGCCAGTTATTTATTCTATTTCATTTATAAATTTTCACTACAGTAGTATAACTCTTCCTGTCTTATTACTTCAACAGATGGCCTTATTTCAATAAAGAAATAAAGTGACAAATTAATCAAGTCTACCTTTGTTAGTGTAGTCAATATATCCAGTCTATCAGTAACAGTCGGTAAGCCCACATATAATGTTTTATCTAATCGACCAGGTCTCAGTATAGCTGGGTCTATAATATCTGTAAAAGTCATATATAGATTTGTATGTAACCAAATAATATTTACACAATAACTGAAAACAAATACCGGTAATATACCAATTTATGAAAAAATTTAAAAGTTTTAAATTAAATAAATATGCAGCAGATGCATTTTTGCACAACTAAAATAAACATATATAGGAGTCTTCACAGCTGTTGCTATAGGTCAGACAGAGGTTAACATGACACAAACTTGACCTCTGTTGAACCCTTTTTATAGCAGGGTATTCCTTGGCATTTGCTATAGGTCAGACAGAGGTTAACGTGACACAAACATGACCTCTGTTGAACCCTTTTTATAGCAGGGTATTCCTTGGCATTTATAATATTTTTGAGAAGGATTTGAAGCAAAATTATGGTAATGAATATGTTTTAGTCCAAAATATTATCAAATTACCCAGTTTGTACGTGGGAATGTAACTTTAAACTATTTGATTCCATATTCAGCTCTGTAATGGGTTCACAAAATTACAGTCAAAACAGATATACGAAGATCACTTGATAATTTGTTTCAGAAATTCAGCATTTTGATTAGGTTTTTCTTTAGTCCAAATCTCACTAATTTTCTTCCAAGAAAAAAATCTATATAAAATCAACTATGGTTTAGCCCATAATTGTGTTTATTTTAGGATGGTCACGTGATCGATCACGTGACCAATCACGTGATTATACCGTCAGATTTACTATATTTGGACAATAGCACGTCACGTGGCATGACCATAATTGGTAAATAAATGACGTAGTTCACGCGTTGACTGTGACGAAATACAGACGACTTCTGCCCAGCCTCACTTCCACTCCAATCGATTTTGAAAAGACGCCGCCAAAATTTCGCTTAATTTAACCCATCAATTTTTCCCGCCCCTTTTTTATGCCTTTCGATACTTTGTTAGGTTTTATTTTCTCTTTTCAGGCTTGGTATGGTTAATGGTTATGAAAGTTCAATTGGTTAGGTTCCTGTTTGATTCCTGATTGGTTATATATGTTCATTATCTTTTAATCATTAGTATTGTTGGTCATTAATATTTATGCTGTTATTTTAAAGTTCAATTTATTATTATTTTATTCTTTTCTTTAAATTATTATGTCGGCAGAATTCTATATTCTCTGAAGAGGTCGTAGAGATTTGGTTCATTTCTTAACTTGGTTTAACCAGTGAGAATTCATGAACATTTTCTACAATTTGGGTACTCTGGTTATACTATGGTTAAACCTAGATAATCTTATACATTTTCCCTCAAACCTCATGAAGATAGACCGCAGCCACAAAATTCCACATTAATTGATATTATCTATATTAATAAACTCAATTTCTATCATATTATTAAGACTTGTGATTTGTATAAATCTCGTTCTCTTTAAATAACAAGTATATAACTTGATGCAGGTGGTCAACAATGATTATTTACCTGGTCTATTTGTAGCCGCCATAATATAAACTTGTTTTCTAGTTTCTAAACCATCCATTTCTGTTAACATCTGATTAACTACCCTAACACTTGATCCTCCCTGTAAAAATACCAATATACAGCACCATTACTTTTGAAAATACATAAACTTAGATATACCAAATGTCAAGCTCAGACTTTATTCTCATACTTGTCCAATACAACAATTTGCTCCAATGAGACATATTAATTCAAACTTACATTCAACCGGAAGCAATGTTTCAAAACACTATCATGTCCCAAAACCATTCTAAAATCAATCCACTCACAACAGCGTAAAGGAATATTCCATTTCAAGAGTTATTCTTGGATATCAAGTACTGTTCAGATATCATTCTTAATGTAATTCAAATTCATTTTGATCACTTTAAGCCTGGATGTCGGGTGTTCAATCCCTGCATTGGCCGAGAAAGTTCATCTCGATTTTCCAGTGTCAGTGATGCAGACGGAAGGCCTGACAAGGACAGCTGCCTAGTCTTTGGATGGGACGAAAAACCGAGGTCCCGTGTGCACATTGGTGTGCACGTAAAAGATACATTAGCAGTTGGAATCCAGTTGCTGTCCAGGCAAAATTTCCCTCATAGCACACTGTATAGTGTATGCCCATCTTCAAGTAGCCCAGGTTAGGTGGGAGGTTAAACCCCATTTTATTCATTCATTCTTTAAGCCTGTATTTGGTCATACACTATTGTACAATTTTTCCCTATTTTATTATATTGTGGATATTTTGCTACAAGAAGAAAAACCCAAGCTTACATCAGTTGAACCAGATCGCCGTGGACATAAAGAATCTATTTCATCAAAAAATATAACACATGGTGAAGAATTACGACCTCTCTGAAATACTTGTCTTACAGCTCTTTCACTCTCTCCAACGTACTAAAAAAATAATAATCACATTATAATAACACTACAATTTACTTTGAAATTAGTTTTGTATCTCAAAGATAAAAGATAAGAATGGTCATGAATGATAAGTCATAAATTAGTTTTGAGAGAAATGGGTTTAAAGTCCACTCGACACAAACTAGGTCATTGCAGGACTAACATATGGTTTTAAGGGGTCTTTAGCAGTGGCAGGAGACCTGAGGACCCAGAGAAACCCACAAGGTTGGACAGACGACCCTACCCCTTGCCACATAAAACCGGGGATTCGAAACCACACCAGTTGACTCAATGACAGGCTTTATGATACAGCGTGCATAGCCATCCAACCCCCTTAAATAAAAAGAAGATAAAAGTGAAGAAAAATCATATATGCCAAAATTGTTAAATCTAATTGAACAAATAAGAATATAAAATTACCATATTTAAGAGTTCTGGGCCTTTGACAGAAATAAAGTTTATTCCAGATTCATTTGCTATAGCCTGTAATTCAAATTTATACAGTATATTTAACACAATCAGGATACAGTAAAAATATTCCAGATTGTAATTATTTCAATAAAACTACAATATGATAAGGCATGTATCAGCAGTATTATATTGAAGCCCTGGGGTATTCTGTATTAAGAATAAATATATATGAATATTTAGCACAATCAATTCAAAACTCTGGTCAAATATAAAGTGGAGCAGCCAATTTCGACACATTTGAGAAAAAGCCACAATTGAAAGTGGCACATGGTTTTGATGAAAGGGTAAAGATACCCTGCCTTGTTTAAGAAAACTTCCATTTCCATCATTTTAATTCAAAAGTTGAGTATGATAAAATGGACCAAACCGACTGTATTTGTGTAAGTTTTAAAGAATATGATTTTAGTTGTATAGTAAGTACTCACCTTAGCTAGTAGAGTTTTACCACATCCTGGTGGACCAGCTAATAGAATACCAGGTGGAGAAGATAATCCTAACGCCAGAAATTCTTCAGGATGTTTTACTGGAGCCTTAAATTAAAACCATAGAAATATTATTCATCTTAATAATACAAAATACATCTAAAATATATCTATAGATAAACAATTAATTTTTACCACAGATGCCTGATAGTGCAAATTGCGTTAATATTTGTACCATGGGAATGAAATTGCTAAAATTTTGCAGTATTGAAAAGTTGACGGTTTACACATTCAATCTCAAATGTATGCAATTACCATGATAGCTAAATGAAGTTCTTCTCTAACATCTTTTAAAGCACCAATATCATCCCATGTAACGTCTGGTATTGTAGCAAAACCTTCTCTCTTAGCAGATGGTTGTACATTCTTTAAAGCTTTCTGTTTTAAAATTAAATAATTCTTTGAAAGGTCATTTTTTAAAAATACACACAAGTGCATGCATTTATATTATAAAGCATATTCAATTTATCATATATTTGTTTTTTGAAACCTATGTTCCTAGTTTTTTTGTCTATAACAGCAACATGTTGAAAGGAATCATTAAATATAAGAAATAAATTAGAAATCTGACTGCTGCTGTCATTTGATAAATAGTCAGAACATTTCAAATTAAACATACATTATGCAAGAGCTTAATCTGCCTATTGAGGTCTTTCTGTAGGCCTGATATGTTATCTAAATGAATAATTATACATTAATTAACATATCCAGACCATAATCAACTCTCAATGTCAATGCTAGCCTTCTCGATTTAATGATTAAATGGATAATCGAGACTGATTTTGAGCAAATTCCCTTTACATTATCTTTTTTTTAACTATTATAGTGATAACTACGAACTCGTTATCTAATCTCCCATAATGTATTTTTCAGTTTAAAATGTTTTGTAAATAACTACCTGAAAGTCTTCCATGTTTATATATAAATCTTGAAGTTGAGCATCTGTTAATGGTGGCTGCTCTTTTAACCATTGTAAAACTGTGATATCATAGACAATATATATAAAACAAGACATATTGTATGAATAAAGTTAATTCTCAAGAAAGAAATGAAATCATTACCAGTATGCTAGTTTTAGAATTAATACTACTCTGGTACGGTAATAAGACTAATATTAACATACTTTGGAGACAACCAGGCTCTCTTGACCAAAATTAGTTGGGTTCAGAATTTCTTTCCAGTTCATTTGATTATTTCAATAAAATATATATTGTTACAATAATAATTCAGATATTGCTTTAAAAATTAAAGAACCAACCTGTTTTAAGTTCTGGGTCAGTTATATGACTAGTATCTTCAGTATCTGGTGTGGGACAGGTATCTGCTACTAATACACTCTGTACTTCTTTAAAAACTCTAAAAGTTTCAAATACAATATCATAATGATTTAAAAAGAACTGTTCATTATTATGTGTCTCAGCCGAATCAAATTGATAGTTTTTTTAGAGCAAAATGTTACAGCATTATGTACAAATAGCATACAGATTTTAAAATTACATCAATTAATATTTCATCTTTCCTAACAATTGGTCATACATATTAATCAAAATATATTCAAATTTGCCTATCTAGCTGTCATTGAATAATTTACCTATGAACTGCTGTCATGGCTGCCTCTCTAGCTAGCGCCATTAAATCTGCTCCAACGAAACCGGGTGAATTTCTTGCTAATTGTTGAAAATCAAAATCTGGTGTTAATCTCAATTCTCTACATAAAACTTCTAAAATTCTGAAATAAAACAAAGTAGTGTTCACAGCAAATGCTTATTCGAATGCCATTTGAATCTATTTGATTCAATAGTGTTGATAAATTTGGGTGTCATTATTGGTTCATATTCAGATTAATAGCAACTAGAATACTTTCAATTTAATACAGTTATCATATTTTTGGACAAGAGTTAATTTCCTTAAATTAATATTAGTAGTTAGATAAAATTAATAGATAAAATTCAAAATACAACTACGGTACCGGTACTAAATATACAGTTAACCGTTAAAATCTATTCAAATTTAAATATTTAATATTTGTGTAAGCTCTAAAACTGCTTAGGGCGTTTATTACGTCATGGACAACTGCCACTCATCGTGTGTAGGACGTACAATCATAGCAGGTACAGGACCTAAAATTACGCATGGAAGAGCAAATCTTTTTAAAGGGAGACAACTCTATTTACTGTTTGTTATGGATTTCAGACTACAATCATTTGTATTCAGGAATGAAAAGGTCCAACAATCATGTTTTTCATGAAATTAATTACACAATAAGGGGTAGTTAATGTTTTAAAAACTACACTGTTAACCGGTTAAAGGAACTAAATCTTTTTGATTTAAGTAAACATAAAGTAGTTTTGTTTACTAATTATAGTTTTACTATAGGTTACCTACAGGTATCAAGAGTCTTCATCCAAGACAATGCCTTTGAGGTAAATTGTCATGTTTACTAAAGTGAGAATAATTATAAGAAGTTGCCTGACAAGTAGAATTGATATTTATACATACCTTCTTCTAGCTGATTCATCTGGTATACCTAATGATATTTCTCTATCAAATCTACCAGCTCGACGTAATGCTGGATCTATACTATCTGGTCTATTAGTAGCACCAATAACTAGTACATTCACATTCTTCTTACTGTTTAACTCTACAAGCAATCAAACCCATTGTAATAAACATGGCATAATGGTGCCCCAAAATATATGACTCTTCAATTTTTATTTTATATGGATAATTTAAATTTCACATAATGTGGCTCCAAGATTTGTAATATTTGAGAAAGAGAGAGAAATAGGGTTTAATGTCCACTCAACACAAACTAGGTCATTTTGTGACTAACATGTGGTTTAATTTTATTTCAATAATTCACTTGGGCGTAGGGGTCGTTAGCAGTGGCAGGAAACCGGAGGACCCAGAGAAAACCTGCAAGGTTGGACAGGCGACCCTACTCCTTGTCACGTACATTTGGAGTGGACTCAATGACAGGCTGTATGACACAGCACATACATGCTAACCATTTGGCCATCCAACCCACTGTAATACTTTGAACCTTCAGGTAATGAGTATTTATATACTAACCATCCATACAAGCTAATAGTTGAGTGACTATTCTTCTCTCCATTTCTTTAGAAGCTGTTTCTCGTTTCTGTGTTATAGCATCTATTTCATCTATAAACACTATACATGGAGCATTAACCTGGCAAATATTAATAATAAAAAAACAATTTTTGATATAAAAAAAAATATACTCAGCCATTTTTTAATACAAGTATTACAGTTAAAACGAATGTTCTAATTTAAAAAAAAAAGAGAACAAACTACCAACAGAATCAAATGGAACCATGTAAAAATAGTGTTTTATAACTCTATCTCAATTTGTTTTAACCCATAAAGACGCACTTTAAAATATACAGACTAATACTTATTAGAGAAGACAACAATACATACCACTGCTTTATCAAATAAATCTCTAATTTTTTCTTCCGATTCTCCAGATACACCTGATACAACTTCAGTAGCTGCTAGTTTAATAAATGGTAAACCAAGCTCCTAACAAATATAACAAGTGTAAAATATGTAGCCTACTCCAGATCTATGTATCTGCATTCTATTTAGGAGGTAAACGCCAACAATTCAGAATTAATCGGACTGTTATTGTCTAATTGATACTGCTTAAATCATTAGAGGCTGAGGTTGTGTAGCGATTAAGCGCCTCTAATGAAAAATGTAAGCGGTGTCATGTATTGATTAGCTATGTTATAAACCTACCTCAGCTATATATAGCATTAGCTAACAATATTTCATTATGTCCTAATTAGCTATGTTATAAACCTACCTCAGCTATATATATATAGCATTAGCTAACAATATTTCATTATGTCCAGATTATCTATGTTATAAACCTACCTCAGCTATATATAGCATTAGCTAACAATATTTCATTATGTCCTGATTATCTATGTTATAAACCTACCTCAGCTATGGCATTAGCTACCAATTTTTGATTACCGGTATGTACAGATTATTTATGTTTATAAACTTACCCCAGCTATGGCATTAGCTAATAATGTTTTACCACAACCTGGAGGTCCATGTAATAAAAAGCCTTGTGGTGGTGTCACACCTAATTTCTGATATACTTCTGGATGACGCATGTGGACCAATAATTTACATACTTCCTATAAAATACAGGATATAAATGATTATATTTTATAAATCAGTCTTCATAATGTTATTATGTAAACTATTCAGTAACAGTAGGGGTTTCACGTCACGTGACTTTAGGTTGAAATCGGGACAGCCAGCAGCTGATATATAGCCCACTTCAATCTACGATTCTGAATTACTAATTGATGTAAATGCATTCCTAACAATTGTATTGCAATATTTTAATATCAATCTCAATATCTGCAAAGATTCGGGCTAAAAAAGTATCGATATGTTAGCGAAATTACCGTTTGTTTACAGGAGACGCTAGCGGGAAAACACCGCTCTGACGTCACGTGGCCGGTAAATTTCCACTGACGGCATTGCTACGGCCCACTTCATTGGTGATTCCGATCGTTATTTTTCAGGGGATTTTCATATAGAACCAATCAAACGATAGATAACATTTTTGTGATTATTATTGTCCGTGATACCTCGAGATCGGATAATTAGAGCCGTAGAAAATGGAATTTATCTGTTTTGATGACTGAAAATTGCTAAATTTCGACTAAATATAAAAAAATTTTCTTGAGGTATCATACAGATTATAAATATTTGACATTTTATCATTCAAATTATTACGATTTTAATAAATCTTAGCTGACAATAACGATCGGATTTCAGTTTTAAAATTAGTACTAGCGATTCTGAAGGGGAAATATCGCTTACGACGTCACTCAAATATGACTGAAAAGCACTTAGTTTGGTGCCGTGCTACGCATTGACGGGTATAGAGCAGTTTGATTACATTATTGACGTCGATCTCGGATTTTAAAATTCCATAACTTTGGATCTAATTAGAATATTTTGATGAAATAAAAAATATTGGGTAGCATTTTATGTATATTTTCAAAATATATTTAAAATAATTTTTTTTCTCTCATTTAAAACTTTGACCTGAAACCCCTAGTAACAGTTCTACAAGAAATCAGAATAGTTTTAAAGATTATCAATGAATTAACCTTGCATTTTCCATATCCTATAATTCCATTTTATATCTCTTACTTAGGTGAGGGGTCATATAGACAATCTGTATGAAACCTAAGCTGTCTGTTTACAAACAAAACTGGTTGACTGACATTTTAATTCCCACATCGACCAGTTTTAGTGGAAAACACTAAATATACAGTCTTAATTAGTCCTTGTGTGTGTCGAAGTAGTCAACATTCGGCAACTTATTTTTATTTAATATTATTTAAGAAAAAAATAATCATAAATTCAATATAAAAACCATCATCCAAAATGTAATTCACTACGCCTACCTTTAATGTCTCCTCATTTCCTCCCATATCTGCAAATTTAACAGTTGAGGTTTGTATATCTGGACCTACAAAACAAAGGTTTTTAATATATCTTTTGTTGCCTGAATTATATTCTAATGAGACTGTTACAAATCCAAAGTAGGTTTGATAACAAGCAGACACAAATAAAAATATTACCTTTTTTATCACTTTTGTCTTTCTTCTTCTTTTTAGCAGGAGTATCTTCAATCTTAAAATGGTTTACAAAGAATGAATTGAATTTTAATCTGTATGATGATTTTTTAGTAAATGTAAAAGATGTATGATTTGTAAAATAATCTTAAGTAGTAAACGGTGCAGGGCAGACGGCTTACACTTTCTAGAACACCTGATCCTCATACCAAGTCTCAATTGACAAGTTTAAAGAACTAACAAACTCACATGGTATTTGTGTGTTCATAGACAATTCACAGTCAGTCACATTCATCTTGTATAAAAACTAGCATGTTAGTCCGAAAATACTGAAGACTCATCCACAACACTATTTTTACCAATGAAGAAATATAGATTGGACTTAAATTGGAAAAAACATAAAGTGAAAACTCTGGGAAAACTTGGTGTCAGTTGTACACATCTTCTGCTTTGTGCACAACAACCATTACTGTTGTTGGTAACTGTTCAATTTATTTATAATTGCTGTACCTGTTTTGTTTTTCGCTTAGTTTTATTAATGGTACTGTTTGTTTCTACTTCATCTTCTAATATAATAGATTTATCTTCATTACATATATTTAAACTTTTATCTTTTTCTGAAGAATGATTTGACCATTTGGGTTCTGTATTTTTATTAGATTTTGTACCAAGATACAAATCACTCATAAAGTTATTCATAGAATTTCTGTCCTGTAATAAGAATTACCAGTACATTAAATATACTGATTTAATGTTACTCATAAGTTATCAAATTTTGTCAAAAGATGTTAGGTAATAAAATATCTTAGAGCGAGAATTTCAAATTTTTTAAGAAAGTCAAAACATAATTATTTCTATGTCTTTTTCTCAATAGGTTATCAACTCACTATTTTACGATCATGGTCATTATTTCCCACCCTTAAAAATCATTGATACAATTACCTCAATTGTTTACCTATTGACAACATGGATGGCCATTTCCACAACGCTGGAATTTGAAGTTGAAAATGACATTTTTGTCAATTTCTCAGCTGGCAATAGTGAATTATAGGATTATTCTTTAACAAGGTAGGACTGTTTAAGGATACCACCTATTTTAAGGCTTTATTTTAATAAATTTTAACAATATAGCTTAAAAATTAGAAATTTCAGCTTTAAGTTTCTGATATACAATCTAGATTATTTATCTGCAAAACCAATTTTTAATAAGAAGAGAATATGTTTTGAAAATATATTTCATATAATTCTGTACTCTTAAAGTTTTAGAAAAGAACAGATTAATGAATACCTCATAAAATACGTAGTCTTCATTATCTGATGAAAAACTCTTCTCACTTTCACTAACATCACTGAAAAGAGGACAACTCATCAGTTAAACAGCAAGAAATAATTACATAGCTCATTCATAAATCTTTTTATATTTATAGGTGCATAAGTGATCTTAAATTAAAGCAAAGTGTCAACCAGTGGCATAACAAAGGTTCTTGGTGCCCGGTGGTCATAATGTCAACCTATTTACAATAAAGCAATGAAGTTACATATTTGTAATAATTGTACTGACCATATAACAAGCACCATTTTAATGTTATGGAAAGATTTTAGGTCCACAAAATCAAACTTGTCCTCCATTTTACCTTTCTTTCTTCTTCTGTCTCTTTTTTAAATGCTGTTTTTCTAATAAACTGAAATCGTCAGCTCCGTCTTGTGTACGTACAACTTGATAAGCTACAGAAAATTCCACAAAGAGACATGTTTTAGGCCGCCTAGGAAAGCTTACAAAACAAATGTATACACCTCTAACTAAGACAAAAAGATAAATTTATGTTTCAGATGTCACTGAACCAAAATATGAATAAATTATTTGTATGTATAGATAATGGCCTAAAAATAATTGATTAGTGTCTGTGTCTGGAATAATCGATATTCAACATCAACATATAAATTTAACTGCACTGGCTATCAGAAAAGACAAAACTTACCCTTCTCAACTGATTTACGGAAAGCATTCTTCTTCTTTCTTGTATAATCTCTGTAATTACAGAAAGGAATATCACTATTTTTATCAGAAACTTACACCTTATATATTTCTAGCTGACTCTGTCTTTGAGTTTGAGAATTAATATTAAGTCTCAATAAGGAGTGATTAATTTCAAAGTGATATTTTGCTCGGTAAGCCTATTAATATATGCCTGGGGACCTGGGGCCCTTGGATTATTCGAAAGGTTTGCTGAAGAATACAAGTTTATGGTTAGAGTATTAGTTTGTGGAATCTAACAAGTCTGCAACCAAAGCTCTATCTAATATTCAAAATGTAAGTGTATATTAGTACATGTAATAAAGTTCAGAAATCATTTTAGTATACATCATACCTATACTGCTGTTGTAAGTGTTCAGCCATTTCACTGACATCTAATGTCTTCTTGTTAATATGATCTCCAATATACTAAAATGATAAAATGATTCAAAATAAAATCCCCAAAAGTGTTGTCAAAAATCAGTACCGGTATTAAAATACAAATATTTCATTATTAGTGCACCTACATGTTTAGTATAGTTATCAAACCAAGATTGGGACTTAGTGCTCAATAAACCGCATAATTTTTCATTTAAACAATAAAGGCTATCAACTAGTCCAACTGGTCTTATGTCTTGGTCCCAGTGGTCTAACAACTGGTATTTGAGTGGTTTTTGGTCTGATTGTGAATTGTCATGCATTCTGCTTAAAGCTCAGAAGAAATGTCCACAACCTGAAGAGTTAGCATGTATGGTACCAGCATCAAATGTTATGTACCAGTAGGCCTACACAATTTCATGACCAGCAATCTGATTAAAACACAGATCCAATATTGTTTCGTTTTTATAGTTCAAAATTTTGTTTCCATTTGGATCTGGAAGAGTATTTGACCTTTTTTGCGCGGAACTGTGGGTAGACATTATCAGCGATAGAAATCAAAACAAATCAAAAGTAGATGGAGGCTCCTAATTGGTTAATCGAATGACTGACATTATCGGGTTAAATGTCGCATATGGTACCGGACATCATAGAACGTGAACTCCCACTATAACTTGTTAGATTTACATGTTGTGTAGGCCATCAAAAGTAAAAAAAACGAAACAAAATATAAATCTGTATTTTAATTAGATTGCATGCCAGTGACAAGCAAGTAATCAGGTACATTATATAGTAAAGTAGCCGTGTTGAGAAATGATTCCTTTTAGAGAACAGAGACGAATCACAATGAAATATAGACGGTAAGGATTCTATAGCCTTAGTCTTAGAACAGAGGTGGTGTCAGCATTAATTTATTTATATGTAATTGTAAGGACAGACACAGTAACGATGAAAGGCAAGCCTCTCTCTACCAGATATCGTAGTAACGATAGCCGACACAGCTATTTTACTATACGGTGTGACAGTCACTTTTCAGCAAAGTCATTTTTTTTTTCATAAATAAAAGATAAAAGCTCAAAATTAAGCTTAGATATAAGATATTATAATTTATAATATCATTTAAAGGCTCAATACCACTCTTGTTGTAACTGAATAATTAGGCCTATAACATGTCCCAACCTTTATTCTGGTCAACAAATTGTACCATTTTCAGGGCATCATTTCTGTAAAACATGCAGGAGTCACAAAATGCTCTTGCACCTATATTTGCGGGAGCAAATAAAAACGCACTTGCAAATTTGCTCGCCGTAACAGTCAATTGTTTATTATTAGTGTAATACTATCACTAATACATAATAATCTATCGTGAACAATGATCTATATATAGATCAGTGATCGTGAGTGCAAACTTCATGGACTCATGGAGTGACTTGACAACCGAGCTAATAATCTTCAACCCAAATGACTCTGTACCATAACAAAACTACTCTTAACGATTTTCGAATACAATCATATTTTATTTAACTTTTCAAGCTCGAATTTCTTGATAAACTGTCGAAATTGTGTGAATTGTTAGCAGTCCAGAGCTATAACCTGCGCTTGTGTTTTCAAGATTACAGGCGCAGACGGGCTTGAGAGCGCAAACGCCCGTCAAAAATGATGCCCTGTATTTTACAATATTCCTATTAATTGATAACACAAATTAATATATAATATCATTTTGACACACCTAATTTTAAAAATTGGAAAAATTCATCTAAATAGTAAATACCGTAGTAAAATGGTCTGAAGAAAGGCCTTAAGGTAAACCTTTTCAAATGTAACTTGGATTTAAAAATATTTTCGAACCCTCTGGTCAAGTAAAGTAATGGGTAATTTACACAACAGGAAGGACACTCAAAAATTAAGTAAAAAATAAGGCTATTATTTATTTTCTGGAGCTGTCAAGCCAGATTCTGTCGACAGTTGTATCGTAGGCCTATATTTTTTTTCATTTCGTTCATTACCTCTCTAACTCTTGCAACTAGCTTTGGATCACCCAAATAAAGTTTCTTTGGTTTCTTTCCTTCTGAAGCCATGGTAAAAGGATTATCTTCAATCTTTCTTTTCATAACAAATTATATATTTACAAGAACATTGGATTATTCACGTGTTTACAACTTGACATCTTCCGGCTTTTAAAATTATCTCCCTTGTCACAAAATCTTCCCACAATGCAACAAATTCCAAAATGTCAGCTTACAGAGGTTCCATGTGTTTACTTCGTAAATGTCATAAAATCAGTGCTACAAATGCGTGCTTTAGATTATTTAGTGACAGTGCATTTTCATTAAATAGGCCTCGTCTATTAAAAAGAGTTTTCATTCAGGGACAATCAAGCATTGTTTGTTTTTATTCAAATGTAAAAGATAACCCAAATGTCAAAGGGTTGACTGATGAAATTCTGAAATCAAAAATTCGTGATGAAGTTGATAAAAATAAAGAAAATGAAAACAAAAACACTGAACAAGATGGCAAGAAAAGTTCAAAATGGTCAAAATATACAGGAAAAAATGCCTGGAAGATTGGAATAACATTTTTAGGGGGTTATATAATCTTGATGTCTGGTTTTGTGTATTATACTTGGGGTTGGTAATTTTTTTTAGGCAGTGGATATTCAACCGTAAACGGCACTTTACTCTATTTACTATATCGCCGTAACTTCCGTTTGACATGCGCAGTTCTCTGATCCGTGGACTTAGCAGTTTTCAGAAGTTTCTGCAATGATGCCTAACCCGAACCCTAACCCTAACCCATGACCCTACCCCAAAACCCTACCCCAAAACCTAACCCAAACCCTTACCCTAACCCTTACCATAACCACCATACGTTCTTTGTCTAACCTTTCTACTTTCTCCGTTTCTTATATAGGACGAAATAGCCATACTTGGATTTCTACGGTAGAACCCAGAGAATTAGTTTTAGAAGAAAATAAAATAATAAATATAAATTGTAGAAAATTATTCTATTTCGGTCAAGGGCCTATTTCTGTGGGTTTTGGTTTTAATTTAAGTACCAAGACGGTCAGTGGTTTACGTTTTTTTCCGTAAAACCGTGCTTCTGCGCCAAACTTGAAAGACGAAGTTACCGTTCTTGTGGAATATATCAACTGCGCATGTCGAACGGAAGTGTCGCACAACTGCGCACGTCGAACGGAAGTTATTATTTAACCAATCACACACGATGTATATATACGTCATTGCGATTTACGGTGCAATAACGTTAGTAAATAGGATACCGTTTACGGTTATATATCCACTACGTTTTTTTTATGATAATATACATGAATTGCCAATTTGGAAAACAGTGTGAATTGTGGGAGAGAGGTGGTCAAACTTACGAGGAGCGACCATTGCTTTGCATGGGATTTCTCTGACCAAATTTTGGAAAAAGGCCGATTTTACGTTGATTTTAGTGATGGGTTATATTTCGTATGATGCGATAGAGACACAGATAGTTGATGCACTAAAATTAACGTAAAGTTTTACCACCTCTCTCCCACAATGCACACTGTTTTCCAAATTGGCAATTCATGTATTGTTGTGATTTTGCCCTGTATGATACAGGTGTCCATCAGGATGACCGGGACTACTTCCACCTTACCACGGAGTCCTGTGCTACCAGCGGGATTTAACCTATATATTGCTGTTGTGCCGTCACCTCGGCTCAGATTATGTATATAACTCAAATAGGTAACTTGTTGTTAGTACGCGGACACGCCATAGACTGAGTTAGACTTAAAACGCCAAGTGGGACTTGGTACCGACTATAATTATAAGCTTATTATATATAAATAACCCCTCGGAAATTCTACAATATGTATTTCTTGCCGTATTATCAAAGTTACGGTTCGACGTGAAAGCAGATCTGACGTGAAAGCAGAGACGACGTCCTTCAGAAAGATAACTGGGTCAAGGTCGTAGGTCACGGTCATGTTACAGAAAATTGAGCTCAAACTTTTGGTTCATTTGACCTTGACCTACGACGTTGACCCAATAATCTTTTCTGAAGGACATTGTCTCTGCTTTCATGTCGAACCTTAACTTTGATAATACGGCAAGAAATAAGGCCACGACAAGCAAAAACGCAAATGACCCAAGATCGAGGGGAAGTTTGGACTCAAGGTCACGGTTGGTTAGCCTTAACTAGTGAAGGTCATCACGACCTTTCACATTGACCACGACCATTGACTTACCTTCGGACACGGGGCCCCTTGCGTTTAACCTTTTTGTGACCGAGCAGTGTGCGACAGGGCAAAGTTAAACGTAGGTGGTTGAAGCCAAGACGATAGGCTTTAAAAAATGTTATGGGGTCAAGGTCAATTGTCCCAAATTGACTTTGAAAAGTTTAAGCTCAGTTTTCTGTAACATGACCTTGACCTACGACCTTGACTCAGTTATCTTTTCTGAAGGATGTTGTCTCTGCTTTGCGCAAAAATTAAAGTTTACGAAAATAATATTAAATTTTATGAACTGCAGTGTTAAGAAGCTAGTTCAGTGTGTCAGTTTCTGTTTTAGTGTCTTGTTATTCGAGTCAAGTGTGTCGGTTTCGATCTAAATAGTAAACAATACAAATGGCAAATGCGGACGAAGTTCTCTCTCGGCAGAAATTAAAAGGTCGGTAAAATAAAAAGTAATTGACCAATTCGAAATTTGATGTGTGGTCATTGCTAGTCATCCTTAACATCCCCTGCAAATTTAAAGTTCCTACGACCACGGGAACTGGTAGAGGTGCACTAGCGCCGTGGATATTCAGGTTCTTTACTTTATTTACTATTTGGCCGTCACCTCCGTTTGACATGTGCAGTTGTCTGTGTCCTGGTTGGCGGTTTTCGCTTTGGCAATGATGTCAGCTATTTCAACTCACGACAAATTTTATTTTACCCTAACCCTGCTTGAAAAGAGTCAAAATAGCTTCCAATTTATGCACGAAACATCATTTTAGTAAAGGCACTAGCCATCAACATCTTCTTTGGTCGCCATATTTAACCACAGGGATAATGACGCCATATTTAACCACAGGGATAATGACGTGAGATCTCGAGAGAATCGGACAACTGCATGTCGAACGGAAGTACAGCAAAATAGTATATAAAGTAAGGAACCGTCGGACGGCAAAATATACACTTCGTATAATGTACATGTAACTAGAATATATAGATGCAGGGGATTTTATCATTTTATCCTGCCCTGGGTTTTGAGGGCTAAGTGGCTTAATGCATATTGACTGTATATATCTATGTTTATGGGTTATATCAAACTTGTGTCGGCTGGGACTGGAGTAGAACTCCAGAGTATGGTCATCTGCCTTACCTAATAAGTTTCCTCCTGAAGCAAATCATTGAATTAACAAGTTTTGGTCTGGAAATGATATACTTGGTGTGGACGTTAAATGCTGTATATTTTTTCTTTTTCTGCAAAAATAATTTTAAAGGTGAAGAAATGACCATCAACTCTAATCCCTACTGCAACCAAAGACATAGCTTTAAAAAAGTAGCTTAAGTGAAGGGGAAGGGATCGTTGTTGGCTTGGCTATGATACTGTTGTAGACAGGTACCCCTACCCATTTGTATAAGCGCATGCTAAGAGCACCAAAGTCAATTGTGTTTAAACAAGTTACATAAAAACGTAGAATCTATACAAGATTTTATTGTATTGTGAAGAGAATGGGAAGAGAATATATGAATAGCACTGTCAGAATTCTTATTTGTAAAACTTAGAACCATAATAAATCTTTACGGTACCTCTCAAGTTGAGAGGTACCGTAAAGATTTAATACAAGTGAGTACTGTAGTTAAATATTTTGTGCAATGCATATCTATTTTGGTTACCGGTAGTATAGAGAATAAGTGTCTAATGTTACTCCCAATTTTATGTGTTGTTTAATACCACTCCCATTTTCATACAGAAGTGTGTGCGGCTCAAAATATTTTAAATGAGCATTGAACATTTGAAAATGCTTTAATTTGGATTTCAGGTGCTCCAGCTGGAGACTCACTTCAACATATTTTCTTAAGCATTATCAATTGAAACTATTTTAATATTTTTATTTAATTTATGTTTCAGGTGCTCCAGCTAGAGACCCAGAGGGAAATGTGGTAAGTTATATAATCTACATGATTCAGTTTTGAAATCTGTTGTTTTTAGGATATGTATAATATAAGGTGGAAGATGCAATAATTATATGTCCCTGATTCATACATTTTAAAGCATGTTTCCACATTCAATTTTGAAACCGAGATGTTTTACCCAATTATTGAAAAATGTTTTCTATCCAATTACTACTGTAAAATGTTGTTTTTTCCCCTTTGCAGATAGAAGACGAATTTAGCGATTGTAAGTACATATATAAATAATGTAATACAGTTTCTTGTGAACACTTTTTGGGTCACATTTTGAACTAATATTCATTCATATTATAGATTCATCTTTTACAATATTGTGGCTTCAAAGTGATTCTATACTACTAAAATGATGCATTCAAATGAACACTATAAGGCTTCAGTTTTTGATGGATTCTTTTCCAATTTATTGTGAAACATTGTCGTCATGAGAGGACAAACTCTATCACTATTCAACCTCGTGAACTAGGTAGGGGCTATAGTTTCTAACAGATTGTTTTCAAATTTGGTGTGAAGCATGGAGGTCATGAGAAAATGAACCCTATCCATTTTCAGCCTTCTTCAAATTTCTGTTATGGAGTTATCTCAGAAAGTTGAAGAAACACTGAAAATGGATAGGGTTCATTTTCTCATGACCTCCATGCTTCTGTTATGGACTTATTCCAGGGGGTTAGGATGGCCGAATGTGCGTGCTGTATCATAAAGCCTGTCATTGAGTCAACTGGCCTGGTTTTGAATCCCTGGTGGTTGTACCTGACAAGGAGTAGGGTCGCCTGTCCAACCTCATGGCTTTTCTCGGGTCCTCTGGTTTCCTCCCAATGCTAAAGACCCCTATGCGCAAGCAAATTATTAAAATTAAAGTCAACCATATGTTAGACCCGAAATCACCTAGTTTGTGTTGAGTGGACAATAAACCCCATTTATCTCTCCCTCTGGACTTATCCCCCCTTTGCTGAAAACCTTGTGATTGGATATAGGCTACAGTTTTCGACAGATTCTTTTTAAACTTAGTGTGAAACATTGTGGTTATACGAGAGGATGACCCATATCGATATTCAGTGTTCTGTGACTTCATATTCAACATTCTGCAACCTTTCATACCAAAGTTATGCCCCCTTTTCCGAAAACCCTGTTTTTAACAATGTTTTCAAATGGGATGTGAAGCAATGAGGTCATGAGAAAATGAACCCTATCGATTCTACGACTTTCTGTACAGGAGTTGTTCTCCTTTGCCAAAAACCTTGTGAACACGATATAAGGAACAGTTATTACAGATTCTTTTTAAAATTGGTGTGAAGCATTGTGGTTATGAAAGAACAACCTCTATCGATATTCATAGTTCTATGACTTACCGTTCCCTAGTTATTCTCAATGTTTTGTTCATATAGGACTGATATGAACCAAACTTCCAATCTGAAATGCATTTGATTAAGTTCTCAATCGAATATTTAAAATTATGATGGAATTTGTCTTTTTGGGCCTAAGGAGGAAGTTCTGGAGACATCACCTCGTTTACGTCCAGATTAGTGAATAAAATTGTTTATTGTGGCATAAGGAAGTCTAAGTAAAGTTATGAAAACTTATCTTTCTATTCACAATTTGACTGTTGATGAAATAATTGATTTATACTGACATATCTGCATTGAAAACGCAATTCATTGTATTTACGTCATTTCTTTGTTTTAGTGCCCACTGCACAGGCATATCTAAAAAGAACATTTAAAGAGCTTTCAATATTTAAACGGGTAAGTGTTTTAATGTTTTATCATAGTTTGATTTGTATGGTGAGTCTTAACACCTTTGTTCAAGGGGGAACCATATTAAATATTACATCACATATTCTGAATATATTTTTGGTACCGGTAACTGAGAAAAACAATTCCACACCATACTAAATGTCAATAAACTTTCAAAAGCTGTAGTTGTAACTGATTATTTTGTTTATAAAGAAAGATTGTATACAATTGAACAATGAAATTCTGTAAATTAAGCAAATCTGGAGATTTTTTCCATCAATATAGTGATTTGAAACTTTCAAATAAGGTATTTTGTCCATTTCTTCACATTTTGACTCTTAATTTGTATATGGTACTATTACTCACTTTACATGTATTACAGAATACATTACGAAATCTGGGACGGTTCCTTTATCTGGATCTGAATACATTGTACTGTACATTCGTTCATTATTTTTAGGCTATTCAAGATCCCTCAAGAGAGAAATTATTGCCGGATCCTGTGCCATATCCTTATTATCAGCCACCATATACATTAGTTATAGAGATGAAAGGCATTTTAGTTCATCCAGACTGGACGGTAGGTATTCACAATACACTAGAGATTTTGTGGATCCCTCTCCGTAAAGCAATATCTGTATTGTATATACATATAATATACACTGTGTTTTCACTACATTGTAATATAGAAACGTGAAAACAGTGGCAGTGCTAAGAGGGGGCAAAGTGGGGGGGGGGGGGAATTTATCTCTGAAGCTTAGGCCAAGTAGATACTTCAGTTTGATTGTTCGAGATTTTGGAACATAATATCTCTCCTTTTAACTGAGGTAGATTGTTCAAACTTGGTGTAGGTGAATGCCTTGACAGTGTTCAATCATGCATATTTTCGACTAATTTAATTGGTTGATACTTTGGAACATGATAACTTTTGTTCTAATTGCATGAGAGTAATGAAACTCCAGAGTATAAATTCCTTCCTGAAGAAATGCCTCGAGAAATCCATCAATGCCCATTGCTGGATTGGTTTCGGATACATGAGCTTTTGAGGGAGTGTGTCTATTTTTCCCGTTCAATCATATCTATCCCATGTACAGCAACATGACAGTCCTTCGTTTAATCTGGACTATTCCCTAAAATTTTGGACAGTCATTCAAGGTATTAAAAACAGTGACAGTCTTTTTCGTACCATACAGTATTGTTTACATTGTATTCGTGTTAATAGCCTTGTTTGTCACGCAATTAGATCTTCTGTAAATTCTCCTATGCACTGGTTAATTGGGCATAATAAAATCGTGAGTCATGACTTTGGTCCAATTTGGAGCTTTGTTTAAAGCGTAATCATATTGTTACTCAGTTGGCTATTGGTTGTTAATTGGACTATTGGCCAGTTTTAACTTGGAACATAAATTTGCCTTCATTAAAGTTTAAAGCAGTGTTTAGAGACATTAGCTCTAATCAAACGAAACACTGCGGGGAGTGTGAAATTCATTATACCAACCCCTTGACTAAGTTTGATGATGAGAATTTTTTGCTTAGGCTAAGTAACGATAAGTAAATTTGCATGATCAAGACTTTAAAACATAACAACTCTGATTTTAATTGCGGTAGATTGTTAAACTTGATATAGATGTTCATTAGGTAAATGTCTTTACTGATTTCAATGATTCACATTTTCGGCTAAAACAAAATAAGCAGAGCTAAGCAATTTCCATGGTCATTGCTTTTGGACAAGATAACTTTGTTTCGAACTGATTGACAGTGATGAACCTTGAAGATTTTCTGCTTAGACTAAGATTAGATAATCAAATTGATTGCCTGATAGTATGTATAATCTATTTATTTATTTCAGTATGCTACTGGTTGGCGGTTCAAGAAGAGACCTGGGATTGAGTATTTTTTGCAGAAAGTTGGTCCTCCATTATTTGAGGTAGTAGTTTTTACCTCAGAATTGGGATATGTAAGTTTTCTAATACAATATTTATTACAAAATCTATTCATCTATATATTTGTGCATATTGAATTGTAACTTCATTAATTATGGCCCTTGATTGTAGGAAAAATCACTTTCTTTTTAGTTTGTTCTCTATCCATCTCTTAAAAAATGTAGGTATATCCTGTCTGGCAGCCGCTGGTTAAATTGGCTGTACTTAATCACACGACATAGTAGCTTTTGAGCTAACTGTAAACAATCTTGTCTTAGATGGTACAATAATTGTTTTTATATGCCCACATTTTCGGCTGCTTTCGATATTGGCATGTATCGGATCAAAACTTCATGGATTATATGGCCCCTGATTGTACGAAAAATCACGTTTTTAGCTTGTGGACCCTATAGAGGTCACAATTTTGAAACGATTTTGATGAAACTTGACATGCATGTTTATAACCCACAGATCTTGGTTCCTTTCGATATTTGCGCCTATCGTAACGTAATATCCTGAATTATGGCCCCGGATTGTCCGAAAAATCACCTATTTTAGCTTGTGGTCCCTCTGGAGGTGACAATTATTATCCTATTTGAAAAACCGTTTGATTATATCATCGTTACACACTAAGGAAGGTTGAGTTCAGACCAAAATTGCCATACAAAATGGCCGCTGTTTGTAGACGAATACTGTTAAAAAATGGTATATCAAGGTTGTGGACCCTGTAGGGGTCACAATTTTAATTCGATTTTGATTAAACTTGAAATGCATGGTAATAACCCAAAGATCTTGGTTCCTTTCGATATTTGCGCATATCGGATCTTAACTTCCTGATTTATGGCCCCTGATTGTCCGAAAAATCACCTATGGTCCCTCTGGAGGTCACGATTAATATCCAATTTAAAAAAACGTTTGACTCTATCACCATTACACCCTACGGAAGGTTGAGTTCGAATTTCTAGAATATCGACCATAATTGCCAGACAAAATAGCCGCCGTTTGTACGCAAACAGTGTAAAAATATGGCATATTAAAGTTGTGGGCCCTGTAGAGGTCACAATTGTTATTCGATTTTAATGAAACTTGAAATGCATGTTTATAACCTAAAGTTCTTGATTCTTTTCGATATTTGCGCATATCAATTCTAACTGAATTATGGCCTTTGATTGTATGAAAAATCACTTTCGGTATTGCTTGTCCTCTATCGATCTCTCGAAAATGTGGGCGTATCCTGCCTGGCAGTGCCAGCTTACTATCTTTTAACATCTCAGAAAGCAATGCTGTTTGAAAATGAATGTTATTAGGGCTATGTCAGTTGCACCTTCAAATCCTATTGAGTGGTTTGTCATATGAAAATGGACTATCTGATGAGCAAGGGAGACAACTCTACTAAATTTCTTACAGAATCATTGAAAGATTTTTGTTGATTGTAGATGTTTAATATTCATGTTACAGACAGCCGATCCTATTCTGAATAATCTAGATCCACATGGGTATATTATGCATAGGTTATATAGAGATGGTACCAAATATCAAGATGGTCATCATGTTAAGGTAATTATAAAATCTATTTTTACTGCAATATTTCTATTCCTGGCTTGTCATAATTTCAGACCGATGTGGGGTGCTTAGTCTCTTTGCAACTTGTTATCTGTGGTTGAAAGACTGCTGGTCCTGTACAATCTGGATTAAAGGACAATGTCAGTGTCAGCCAATATTAAATAAGTAATAGAAAGTGAGAAAAATAGAAAAAGTCTGTGCATTCACTTCTTTTTATTTATTCTCTACATGCACAGTTTATTGTGGTAGCCCTAAAAATACAGGCATATTATTATTATTTTTTTCTTAAAAGCTACAACTGCGCAAATGGGTTTCCGGTCACGAGACTTTTGCGTGAAATCGGTCGGCTAGCCCACTTCAATCTACCATTCTGAATTACTATTTTATGTAACTGCATTACTAGGAATTGTATTGCAATAGTGTAATATCAATCTCAATATCTGCAATTATCGAATTGTAAGCAAAATTATCCATTGTTTACATGAGAGGTTTGCGGGAAATACTGCTCTGACGTCACACGGCCCGAGATTTTCCATTGCTACAACTCTCTTCATTGGTGAATCCACACCTTAGTTACCGGCAGATTTTAATATAGAACCAATCAAACAATAGATAACATTTTTGTGATTATTATATGTTGATACAATGTGATCCGACAATTAGAGCTGTAGAAAATGTGATTTATCTGTTTTGATGACTGAAAATTGCTAAATTTCGACTAAATATAAAAAACTTTCTTTAGGTGTCATCCAGATTAAAAATATTTGACATATTATCATTCAAATTATACAATTTTAATAAATCTTAGTTGACAATAACGTGCGGATTCGGAAGGGCAAATACTGCTTATGATGCATTGACTGATTCAAATTATTTCTGTTATTTGAAACTTTGTCCTGAAACCCCAGAGAGTATGTAATACCAAGGTTGTGAACCATCTAGAGGTCACAATTTGTATCCGATATTGATGAGACTTAAAATATATTTATATCCCAAAAATCTTGGTTCCTGTCGATATTGCCCGCATCAGACCATATCTTTCTGGATTATGGCCATTGAATTATGAAAAATCAGGTTTTTCGTTCGTTGTATCTCTCTAGAGGTTTAAATTTATCACTGTTACATTACATTGATAGTTGAGTTTGAATTTCATCAAAATCTGACCGAAACTGCTCAACAAAATGGCCACTCCCTGTACACAAATAGGTTGTCCACCCTGTAGATTCACATTTGTTTTATTTTGATTTGAATGAAAGTTCTGTTTATATCTGAAGATCTGGGTTCATTTTGGTACTGCGCATATCAGATTGTAACTTCATGGATTATGGCTCCTGATTTTACATAAAGTCGCTTGATCAGAAATTCTTTTATTCAATGTTTTTTCTTTAAAGAGGAACCCTATCAAAATATTTATAGTGTTTTGATAATAAATTTTGGAGTTATGTTCTGTGGTCGAGTATGGTCGTTGCCCTTGTCCCTTGAAAAGCTTAATTCTTATGATATTTTATAAAATATGTGACAACCCTTGTGGGCTGCTTGGAGACTTGGTCATTGTTCATTGAGGCAGAAGGGGAATAGTTGAATATTTTTAATGGAAACTCTTGGGTTTATCTTCATAATTAATTTTTGGATCAATATAATAATAAGAAGAGTTTATATGGGAATTTTTGAAGCAAAAAATTGGTTGAAATTAGCTGACATTGATTTTAAACATCAATCTTTGATGGTTTGGGCAGTTGGTAATAATCAGGGTCTGACATCTAAAGAGAATTGAATACTTGTATTATAAAAGTCATTGTTTATATTTTGTAGGATTTATCATGTTTAAATCGTGATTTGTCAAAAGTTATCATGTTAGAATGGGATTCTAAATCCTGCCAATTACAGAAAGGCAATGCCTTAATTTTGAAGAGATGGAAAGGAGAAGATGATGCCCAGTTATTCGATTTAGCAAACTTTTTACACAGTAAGTTTTCTTTTTAAAGATATCTGAAACTAACAAAAGTTCATCTTTATAAAATGAGAGAAAATATATCTGTCAGGGATTACGAAAAGCACTTTAAGTCAGTACATGATTAGCTTCTGCAACTAAAATGAATGAGAAATCATAATATATCCTATATTTTAATGACTGTTCGACAGTACCTCTTCAATTCATCTATACATGTGTATTTTTATTATAACTTACAGATACACATAGATAAATATTTGAAATAGCTAGGGGATTCTTCTGTCTGTTATCTGTCTCTCACACTTTTTGGGACACAAAAATTCTCGTTCTAATTGAGCTTGAATATTCGAATTTGGTCTAGGTGTATATTTGTTGAATGCCGTAATCAGAGATAAGCAACTTGATTGGTCTGTGCTTTGGGGCACGATTTAGTGATGAAACCTTGCGTATAGTTTCATTACATCAATAGGTAGTTGAATGCAGTGTTGGGATTTCAAAATTTTAGCTGTCGGACATTTTTTTCCGAAAATAAAGGGACACAACTCTTATCGTTATTTAAGCAGACGTTAAGCAAACCACAATTAAGAATCATGTGTCAACAAAATATTCAAATTCATACGTAATAAAAAAAAATAGGTGCACCTCGTCATTTTTATACGCCCACATAGAAATGTGGTCGTATATTGCCGTCGCCCCCGTCCGTCGGTCCGTCCGTCCATCGTCCACAATTTCTTGTGAACGCTCTACGGGCTAAAATTAATATCCGATTCACTTTAAATTTATACACAGTATTTAAGATCATGAGAGGAAGACCCCTATTGATTTTCAGCGATTTCCGATAATTGCTGTCAGAGTTATGGCCCTTGATCACTTCAAAAAATCTTGTGAACGCACTAGAGGCTAAAGTTAATATCCGATTGACTTTAAATTTACACACAGTGTTTAAGGTCATCAGAGGAAGTCCCCTATAGATTTTCAGCTATATCTGATAATTGCATCCAGAGTTATGGCCCTTGATCACTTTGAAAAATCTTGTGAAAGCTCTGGAGGCTAAAGTTAATATCTGATTGAATTAAGATTTATACACAGTGTTTAAGGCATTATTCAAATTTGATTCCTGTTTCTGTTGAACTGTTCCTTTGAAAATGTTAAAATTTATTTGACGAAACTAGTCAGGATAGTGGACATGTATTATGATGGTTTTAAATGGCAATTTTATATAATTTTGACACTACACTTTATGCTGTTTTTGTATCCAGTTACAACTGTGATCCCATCAGAAATTCGTTGGAAGAATTGGTTTGAGGATGCCTACTGTGTATAATTTGTAGATTTTCACATTTTCATGTGGACGTATTATGTCGTCGCCCCTGTTGGACCGTCTGTCCGTCCGTCCACAATTTGTTTGTGGACCCTCTACAGGTCACAATTTTTATCCGATTTCAACGAAACTTGAAATATAGCTTTATCTCCCCAAGATCTTGGTTCCTTTCGATATTGGCATGTATCGGACCGTAACTTCAAGGATCATGGCCCCTGTTTGAACGCGAAAAGTGTAAAAATATGGTTTATCAAGGTTGTGGACTCTCTGCAGGTCACAATTCTTATCCAAATTTGACAAAACTTTGAATATAGGTTTATCCCATATAGATCTCGGCTGCTTTCGTAATTGGCGTGTATCGGGTTGAAATTTCATGGATTATGGTAAACTTAACATGCATGGTTATAACCCAAAGATCTTGGTTCCTTTTGATAATTGCGCCCATCGGAACGTAACTTTCTGAATTATGGCCCCTGATTGTCCGGAAAAAATCACATGATTTAGCTTGTGGTCCCAATGGAAGTCACAATTATTATCCGATTTGAAAAACCGTCTGATAACATCACTGTTAGGAAAGTTAAGTTTGAATTTCTTGAAAATCGGACCACAATTGACAGACAAAATGGCCGCCGTTTGAACGCGAAAAGTGTAAAATTATTGTATATCAAGGTAGTGGCTCTATACAGGTCACAATTCTTATCCAATTTTGCTGAAACTTGAAATATAGGTTTATCCCAAAATGATCTCGACTGCTTTCGATATTGGCATGTATCGGATTGAAACTTCATTGATTATGGCCCCTGATTGTATGATAAATCACGTTTTTAGGTTGTGAACCCTATAGATGTCACAATTTTGAAACGATTTTGATGAAACTTGACATGCATGTTTATAACCCTTACATCCCAATTCTACCTCGTTGGCATTGGTAACCTTTGATAAATCTGGCCTGTGCATTTCCAATACAGTCTTAAAAGTATCCGTGTATCAGAAATGAACAGTACACTTTTTAAAAAAAAAGTACTGTTCATTCCCGACAAACGAACACTTCTACACCATTCAAGCAATAAGTAGCGGACGTTTAATCCGGCCCAGATCGCAATGATAGCTATGGCTCTATACAATGCAGCCGGACAGATTACATGAAACAACTAGTCAAAATCACAGTAACAAAACAAACCGGGTGGAACAAACTGGCAGTTCAAAAATATATACAATGACATTAAATTAACAAAACAACATATTACACAAATCAATTATTATACATGTCAATTGGCACCTATTCCATGATTTGGTTTGATTTATATTAATATATGCAAAACATATAAATGAGAACACTGAATAATTATTTCAATTGTGATGATAAAAGGCGCAGTTCTCTTGCTGGACACTTCACAGACTTTTAAAATAAGCAGGATAAAAACAAAAACGCCTAGAAAGACATACATTTTATTACAAATAATTCGTTGATGCATACTTTCACCAGGAATGACCGACGTTTTGCATTTCCTTCACACTACATTTAATAATAATATTATTAATATTGCAGTCCTCTACGATGTGGTCTAAACAAACACGTGATTGTTTTACACCCAGGGTATAGCTAGACGCACGTGTAAATACTACTCAGCTCGTATCTCCACAGCGAAATCATTCTACCATGAAATGTAACGTGGGGCTCAGAAAGGGATAAATGAAATAACATTTGTCGCTTTTCGGTTGAAACGACTCGATAATAATTACTATTTTTTACATATCGCTTCAAAATACTCGATAGAAATGTGATGTAAGTGACTTATTAGCACCTTTCCTCGGTGTATCGGTGAATATCAGGACAGTTTTGGCCGGGGACCGCCTCGGCTTCGCCTCGGCTGATCCCCCGACCAAAACTGTCCTGATATTCACCGATACACCTCGGAAAGGGTGCTAATAACTACTACAAAGATCTTGATTCTTTTCGATATTTGCCAAATCAAATTGTAACTTAATGAATTATGGTCTTTTATCGTTGGAAAAATCACTTTTAATATTGTTTGTTCTCTATCCATCTCTCGAAAATGTGGGCATATCCTGCCTGGCAGTGCCAGCTTAATATCTTTATTATTATTATTATTATTATTTAATACATTTACATAGCGCATCTTTCACCGAAGTGTTCAGATGCGCTTAACAATACAATTTATAATAAAAAAGAAGTTCCTAAAAGCAGTTCCTAAAAAATAAAAAAGTAAAAAGAGAAAGACGATGTAAAAATGATATTATTTTATTTTTTTAAACTACACATAAAACAGTCAAATGTGTAAAATGAGTAAAAAGCTTGTTTGAATAAATGAGTTTTCAAGTGAGATTTGAATCTAATGATGGAAAGTGATTTCTGAATAAAATAAAGTAATTTATTCCAAAGTGAATAAAATGAGAAGGCCCTCTCGCCATAGGATGCTAGTCTGGCTAGAGGTTGTTCTAACAGTAAATCGTCACTAGAAGACCCTGTGTTTGTCACCGAAGTGTGGATTTGTATTAATTCAGATAAGTATGGAGGTGCGAAACCATTGAGACATTTGTATAAATAAAATAAAATACGAACAATCCAAACCATAAGACAGGATTAGAAGTCCTAAAAAATATTATAGGCAAAATAGTGTATTCAAGCAAAATAGTGTAATCAGCAAATGGACTGCTCCTTGTGTACAAAATATGTGTACAAAATACACGACAAACAGTGGTAACAGGTGTCCGGAAGGGTAAGCTTACCCAGTCTGGCACCACACCCGCCATTGCTGCATCCAAACTATTAGGCGAAATGTTGGTAAAATAGCTTGATTGGCCAATGAAATATTTGTATGTGATTGACCAGTTAACAGGTAGTTCAAACAATCAAGACGTGAAATAACAAAAGATTGAATTAAAATTCTAGTAGCATCAACAGATAAATATCTACTGATATTGCGCAGATTATATTAGCCATTCTTACAAATATTATTAACATAATTTTCTATTGTAAAATGTGAGTCAAAGATGGCTCCTATGTTTCTTGCAGTTAGTGAGGGGATATAACAGTTTTACACACACGAATTGAAGGATCAGAGTCAACTTTACTAAGTACATTTTTAGAACCAGTTGGTAGAAATTCAGTTTTGTCTCGTTTAATTTTTAAAAAGTTTGAGAGTCATCCAATTTTTCATGAATCTATGCACTGGTCACATTTTGACTTTAAAAAAATGAGATGATTGTCAACAGATCTAGAGGGTTTGAATGATAGATAAATTTGAGTATCGTCAGCGTATAATTGAAAACACAGCCCATGCTTACGTTCTATGTCTCCAAGGGGTGAAGTACAAAGACTAAATAGTATCAGTCCCAGAACTGATCCTTGCGGAACGCCACAAGAATGATTTTGGGTGAAGCGTGGTCACCAACTATAACTGTCTGATCTCGAGTTGTTAGATACTAAGTAATAAGTTAAAGAGCATTTTCTTTGATTCCAAACACATTCTGTAGTCGATTTAGGAGTATTAGATGGTCAACAGTGCGAAAGCTGCCGATAAGTCCAGTAGTACAAGTAGAACACATTCATTCTTATCTACAGATAAGTTGATGTCATTGTGTACATGTATGAGAGCTGTTTCAGTGCTATGGTATTTTCTGTAGGCTCTTTGGAACTTTTCCAATAAATCATGATCACTTGTATGACACACTAACTGTTTTGAAATACAACGTTCTAAAAGCTTAGATATAAAATTAAAGTGAGACACTGGTCTGTATTTTTTTCAAGATTTTTGTCAAGGCTGGGCTTTTTGATTAAAGGAAAAACAACGGCATGCTTAAGTACATCAGGGACACAATTTTCACTTGTAGCAGAATTGATGATATCGGTAATAACCGGAGAAACCGCATTAAGATTATCCACTATGAATTTGGATGGAATTGGATCCAAGGAATAAGTGGTTTTACTAATTTTATATTATCATTATAACTGATAGTCTGAATCCAACACAAAGTCAGAGGAATGTGAGAATTACAATTGAGATTTTCACCGTCTGCCAATACCGTTGGTTTTAATTCTAAACAGATTCTTTGATTAATAGTTTAAAAATTCACATGCAAGTTCAAATTGATTATCAGAATCTGGTAGAATTGTTTGACCATGAGTATGATCAAGAAGAGATTTTGATATTTTAAATAATTCATGTTGCTTATTTTGACTGTTTTCAATTCTATTAGAAAAATATAATTTCTTGCACTCTTTTATTTTATAGTTGAGTTCATTTCTCTTAGATTTAAAGATTTCCTTATGAAGGCATGCTCATCAAGTTTTGTCAATGTCCAGGTTTGGGCGCATCTCAACATTTGAAAAAAAATCTTAGATAAACCCACTAGCTGAGATTGTTTGGCTAGTCTGAAGGAATTTATTAATTCATTGACTGCTTGGAGTTAGTGACCCCTGCACCATAACACTGAAAACACCTTACAGGTGACAGTATTTGTTCAGATTGTTCTGTCTGTCATTGGGTTGAACCATATAAAAATTTTAAGGTTACACAATGTATTCACAAACAATTATTGTATCTGTGATAAGAGGCGAATCCCAAGCTTGAACGTGCCAAGAGTAGGGAAGCCTACTCCGAAATGACCAAGTTAGTGTTAATTAAGTAGACTTTGAAAGTCAGCTCTTTCTGGATTATGGGGGATCTTTTTTCTGGGATTGATTGGTTAGTCGTAAGAAGGAAACCTAATAAATTCTAGAATCATGCATCTTGACTTATGAGAATATTCTTATTGCGACAAACAATAATTGGCTTAATTGCCGCCCTTCAAAATGGTGGTGGTGGGCATATTATTCTTTTCCTGGCAGTTCTAGATTATATATTTGAAACAATGAGTAGATATACATGTATGATCATAACTCACATTTGTGCAGTTTATTTCAATATAGGTAATGGGAGGAATTGATTACAAGAACGTAGTTCAGAATACAATTTGTTGTTTTTATTTTAATGAAATAATTTGTTGGTGTTTAATTAGTAATATTTGATACGCCTAATTGTAATTAAGTTTTGTTCTAAAGATATTATAAATGATGTCATTTCTTTGCCAGGTAGAAGTATTTATTTTGTTTAAACGATTTGCATGCACTTTAGCTTAAAATAGTATGGAGTTAATAACCAGCTTCCATATTTCAATTAGGGCAAGTTGACACCACCTTACTCGCCTCCTCATATAATATTTCCTCTATTTAATGTCCATAAACAGACAATTTACCTTTCTGCTGTAAGGCGTTTTAAAATCAATAGGTATTGTCTCCCTAGCTAAACAAATTAAAGTGAAAGTGCAAATTGTCGGGAAGAGCAACGTGACCTAAAAACCAATGCAGCAGGAAATTACTCCATTAGATCTCATTGGCCAATTCATCTTTTAATTTCCTTCAAATTGACAAATGATGTTCTTAAATGCATGTTATGTTGCCTGAGGTAATTGTTCTCTTTTGATGCTGGTCATTATAATTTAGCTGTGCTTGTAAAGGAACTGATATAGTTCATAAAAAAATCCAAGAACATGCGAAATTTAGGAAATTATGTTCTTTTAGGCTGTATTGTATAATGTGAAATGGTTTTTTCAAGTTAATGAACATTAATTTGAAGAGTGATCTTTATAGATAATTATATTAGATGTTGGCTTCTAAATATCATAATTTGATTTGGTATTTAAGTGATGGTATTTCTTTAAATATAAATAACAAATTTCATCTTATTAAGTTATCAGTACATTGAAAAGTTGAGAAAATAGGATTTGGACATGTAACTTGATATGTCAACAATTTGTAATTGAAATTCATTCCAATTGTTAAGAAATTTGCATGCTGAAACACATGTGTATCTTTACTTCAATACCTTTAGGTATACAGATGAAATGGGGTTCAACGTCCTACTGTTCAGCTCCTGACTTGGGCTAATGAAGACGGACAGACATACGCCATACAGTGTGCTATGTGGGAAATTTTGCCTGGGAAGCGGCGCTATGGCCTACTCTTATATCAAATTCCAACGGCCAAGAGATCTTTTAAGTGCACGCCAATGTGAACACAGGACCTCGGTTTCTTTACTGATTGGTTTTAGGAAATTGATTTTCTTAATAGTCTTTTAGTTGTGTTCATTACTGCTTCTAAAAAATCCTATCAAATTCTAATGCAATCTGACAATTACCTTATGGGTTTTCTCTCTCAATCACTTTTTTGTGTTTTGACCTCGAGGTTGGGAGTGGGAACCCTTATTGACTGCAGAAACAACTAAGTTGTTGTTGGTGTACGTTTGTTGTCAGGCAAGCCGTCTTCCATCATTTTTAAGATTCAGGTTTTTGATAATTTTCTCACAAAATTTCCTTTTGAAAAACATATATTATTGATCAAAAACTGAATGATTTATGCATATAAAATACTTTCCTAAGACATTTCTATGACTTGTATGTTGTAAGATGATTACAACACTACAATATATACCAACTCTGTCGATAATGCATGTGAATTGAATATTTTAGAAATATCAATACTTGGTAGAACTGTAATCTGCATGTATTTAGATAGATAAGTTGTAAAAGACTAGAGAAGGGTTATTGGAATGGTAAATGATTCAGTGCCACAACAGTGTATAATACATAGAGTAGTTTAAGGATAACATCTGTATGAAAATTCTCAAAAACTGATCTTTTGGGAGGTTTGGGGAATAAGTTAAAGGATTTTCTTAGTTGTAACTTATAATTTTGCAGCTTTAGGATCTAGTGGTGTTGAAGATTTAAGAACAGTTATGGATTATTACCGACAATTTGACGATCCTATTGAAGCATTTAAAGAAAATCAAAAAAAGTTACAAGTAGGTTTTTATTTTTAAGATATACTAGTGTACCCTAAAAGACTTTTTTATTTATGAAAATTGTTTTATGTCATTTTGTTGAAATATTAAATTCTATATTGTTAAGATTTATGGAATTAACTTTGAGCGATGTGCTTCAAAACAAGACCGTTTTGTGCCTAACAATGTTGGTGACAGGTTCCTTATGTCTGGCTTGAAACATAGATCCAATTTTACCTAGATGTTTTTCGTAATATTACGTAAAACTAGTTTTAAATTATCGCTTGGTGCTTGATTTTTATTATTACTTTTTTTTTTTTATCCATGTTTGCCCTAGATTGAATGTTTTTCTGATCTTTAAACCATTTTTTTCTCACTTTAGGAGGAACAAGAAAAAATGAGTAAGCAGGTACAGACAAGTGAACAAAGAAATTCTAGTAAATTTAATTTTCTACCAGCTTGGAGACGGTAATATAGGAAAATTGGATAATTTTGTTGTAGAGACAATTTTAAGATAAATTGTTAATTTTTTTAAAGTATGATATAACCTACTATTGATTAGTGCTGAATAATAGTTATACTAATGGTGTTATTATTTCTGATAATACAGTCAATATTGTTAAGTTTGTAAAAAAGATCTTGGAAGTTGTGAAAAAATATGTATGAATGAATGAACCCTAAAAAAAATGTTCTACTTGGAGAACATTAGATTATTGCAGTACAAAATTACACATTGACTGTACCAAATGTCAAAGAAATTACCTGTAAATTCTACCCTACTTTCATGAAATTATCACAGTATAAAAGCTCAGCGTTTGAATCCATCATATTACTTGTATCAAGAGAAATATGATAGATTTTGTAAATGTAGTAAAGTAAAATCCTACCATCTTTTTAGATGTTTGAAGGGGATGTTCTCATCCAGCTCAAAATATTGATTAAGGGGGTTTAGGGCTGGGGGATTATGGTCTGTAGCTGAAATGTGTTCACCTAATTAGATATGGATTAACCGTTTAATAAGTGGCATGTGAAATGTGTTTAATAAATGTCATGTGAAATATATATTTCTAATGTTGATGCTCATTTCATAGTGCTGTTTAGTTATTTATTTTTGATATTAAGTTTTTCCATTTACATTAAAAGTGTTAAAAAACACATGTTTTTCTATAATAAATTTTGAATAAAACATTATCAAGTTATTTTGTTTTACTATCGGGTTTAACCCAATGAAATAAACAGTGCACATGTGAAACAGACTACAGGTAATCCTTCTTTAGAAATTCCAATTAACACCTTAGTCACGCTAACATGATTATTTAAGTTTTGAGCTGGGCGAGAATGAACCGTGTGAAGAAGGCCCCCCCCCCTCACAACATCAAATAATCAATATAGAGACAAATATATCTAATTTGGTAGCAGTGAAATTATCAATAACCTTGCATATATAACCATAATGTTTTGTAGAATCTGTACAGATTTTAGTTACTGCCAAGTTTAGATGTTCATGAATCCTTTCAAACTATTAGTAAATTAAAGATATAGAAAATATTATTTGTGACAATTTGATGGATTTTTGTAAATGTAGACTGAGGTTTGTAGTAATATATGTATGAATGAATAATACATGTTAATGTAAGAATAAAAAATGTGTGACTACATTGTGTACTTGTTTCAAGAATTAACAGTGAATCCTTAACCCAAGACACTTGAAAATGTAATCAAAAATCTTCAGTCCCCTTGACTGTATTGAAATTTTATAGAAGTTTTGGCTTCCATGGCATAAGAGAGAGAGGGATTGTAAGGAATTTCAAGTTGAAGACCCAAACTATAACTGTCTTCGATTATATGCCTCAATTAAAATTTATAAATTTGTGTCCTTTTCAAATTATCTTCCACCACTGTTGTAGGTAGAGCTAAGTACTAGTGTGGTATCAGCCTCTTGACTGAAACCCCTATTAATATGTTTTGTTTTATCCATGGTTGATTGAGGTATATTATTGGGTAGGGTAAACTCTTCATGATCTTGAGAACTAATTTAATTATACATATGGATAGTATGCATACTTTCCTTCTGTTCTCTTGCAATAACCTACTTGCCGGAATTAATAAAACATCAATTTATAAACTGCAGTGCAGATTGTAACACAAACTCCTTTGAGAGACTGTATCACCCCTGTACTTTAATAGCGAGAATCGACTTTAATTAATGTTTCTGACATATCAATGCTGTGAAATGCCATCTTATCTGAGAGAACTGGTGGTACCTTACATGCCATCGAAAAATCTAAGATCAAGTACTAAAAACAACCTTGTTGTCCGAAAATATAAACTAAGCTCCTTTGGAGCTCGCTCATTTAGTGTTGTTGCTTCCAATTTGTAGAACTTGCAACCTGAAAATCTTCAATCCAGTCCATCATTAGACTCCTTCAAACCTAGATTGAAAACACACTTATTTGAGAAATATTTGCAAGAGTGATTGTGTGTTTTGTGGCAATAAATGGACTTATTATTATTATTATTATAAGTGGGCAAGATGCTGGCTTGTTAGCCTTGAGATCGGGTGTTCGAGATTGGCCATGATTTTCCGACATGGTTCCTCTTTGTCAGTGATGCAGGGCCTGACCAGGACAGCTGTCTTGTTGTTTTAATGGGATAAAAGACTGAGGTCCTGTGTACACATTTGCATGCACATAAAGGATCCCTTGACAGTTAGAATTCATTATTAGAGTAGGTCGTGGTGCCACGGTCCAGACAAACTTTCCCTCATAGCACACTGTATGGTGTATGCCGTCTTCATTAGCCCAATTCAAAGAAGAATAGTAGTACGTTAAACCCCCATTTCATTTCTTCCTCTGGTCTGATTTGGCAGTACACACACGTCACACATTCTAATTCCTGATAATTCTATCCCTTGATATCACCAGTTCCTGTCAATCGGACCACGATGTGGTTGTCAAGAACTGTACAGAATGACAAATTATGTTGGATTGAGTTGGAATTTGTGAGATTCAGGTAAGCAATACACAAGACAGTATCATGTCAGGGTTCATTAAATTTATATACATGTAGTAGATTGGAATTTTGTCTTAATTCTAATTTGATTCCACATTCATGCTCCTGGGTTACTAAGGCTCAATAATAAGGGAACTTTTACAAATTTCTCAATTAATTTGAGGTCAGTCACAGGCCAATCCAAAAGAAACTCTGCAATAGATTTTTCTTTTCTTTTTTATTTCATAAATACATAGAACAGAAAAGGTTTTCTTACTTTGTTCAATTTCCAGTCAAACAATTATTATTCTAGAAAGTTAGTTTCATGAATGACACATAAGTCCTGCTAAAGGATATTTATATAATTAAACACGCATAGATAATATGGGGTAAATTGGGAAGAGAGAATGACAATATTTGTGAGAATGTTCGTAGATGTTGAATACAATACATAGTTATTATTAATAAAATGTGAGAATAGTGCAACACATGATACATCTGAAATAGTTCTAACAATAATAAGTGTGAGAATGATAATACAATATCTTATAGTAACTATCATAATAGGTGACAATGCACATGAACATTTCGAATTTCTTTAACTCAAAATGGTATAAAATACCAAGTTTTTAAATGTTCTCCTGTTTTAGCAAATTATATATACCTCAAGATATAGGTTTTGATATTGAGAAAATTCTCTGATTATGGTATTTAGAAACAAGAAAACATGCTAGACAACATTTACCACAGACATGGCAGTATTGTAATTAATAACCATTGTTTTTATTGCACCATAAAGAAAATGTGTCTCGTGTAACTTCCAAGTATAGCCTGTCTATAGCTTGGTTGTTGTCTTAAAAATCATGCTTTCAGATGTAAACACACTAAATATTTCTGCAGATTAACCATCGGTCTTATTTCTAAAAAAAGCTGACACAAAAATAACCCGACAATTTTGACAATAATCTTTGCAACTTAAATTTACTTTTTATCCATTTTATCCCTTTATGAACTGTGTCAACTTCGCCAATATGTGTCACTATCCGAGAACCAGTCTTTCAAATTGTGCAGACGAGTTGAAAAAGTTAGTACATGCTTGTTGGACCTTGTGTAACATTGTAAAACTATGTGGGAGATTTAAGAAGTTAAAAGAGTTGTGTAAGATTGTCATGTATTTTCTGTTTTGTTGTACCAGATGGCCTCTACGCCTCTCTATACCACAGCACTGCTACCTTTGATCTCGACTCTCTCAATCAATACACCAATGAACATATTGCACCTCTTGGAATTTCACCATTCTACACTAGATCACCTTTCACTTAGGACGAAGACCTTCTTGTGAATTGGGAAATCTGAAACTATTTTTACACACATGAGCATAATAAAAACAAATTAAACTGTGCTGTGTTTGTTTTACCATGGACCTTATCCATGGTTTCACAAGTATGATAAATTTTCATTATGATTTTTGCTGTACCATAAGATTTATTGATAGCATAATACGCCCACATTGAAATATAAAGAGTTGTCAATTATAATCTAGTTAGTGAAAAAATAAGTTAATATAGTTTATGGTTGTCCATAGGTCTCCTAATTCGAATATTATAATTGTCTGTCTGGATAAACATGTCTATATATTTGCTGAAGATATGCAATAACAGCAATTGTCAAGACACTTGAACAATTGAAATATATATTTTTTCGCTCGATTTTCCTAATTAATCACGCTTTTCTCAACTAATATCCTGTGAAATTAAGGATGGCACCAGGGGCTGATCAAGGAATTTTTAAAAAGGGGGGGGGGGGGAGAACCGAAAATGATGGCACTGACTGGGAGACAGGGCACGCTGTTGAGAGGAGAGTTTGGGGGGTGTCCCCGAAGAAAATTATTCCAAGAGCTATTTCCCAGACTGTTGTGTTTAGTCGATGGTTTGAGTCATTTGGGATCCCTGCAACGGGTTTGGAACGGACATATTTGGGTCTGAGAAAAGGCACTTTCAGCAGTAAAAAAGGGCACTGTTGAAAATTAGGGGGGGGGGGGCTTAGATCGGCCTCTGGACACCTTTAAACATAGATTTGGGTTTGTTCACACAATCCACATTAATAGCAACATTACAGAATTTTACAATCTAGAACATGTCTAGGGTATCGTACGAATGATAAAAATTGTGATTCCCTCATTCCACCATATTATAGCATTGATTATCAGAGTATCAAATATTTGAGAGCTTATATCGCATGAAGATGCTTTACGATATCAGTGCCCCTTGTATTTTTAACGATGACTTGTCTCATGAGGTTTGGCGTTGAAACCTGGAAAACATAATCACGGAAAAACAAATGTGGTTTACAAGAATGGATCTTTGACGATAAGAAAACATAAAGAGTTTATCCAGTTTTGAGATTTTAATCATGATTTTGAAAATAATTGCAAGATGCTATAGTTCGGCCCAAAAAGGAGTCACAATAAGTATGGAGATGCAGAGTCAAAAACACCATTCAACGGATGGAATTGATGACACAAATCATCAATAGTTTGTAAACCCACCACATGCCCGGATGACAGCTTCCACTCGTTGTCTCATCCAGTAAATTGTCTGATCTGTTCAATCAACAACTGCTGCATTGTCTATGAAGAAATGCCTCCCATTGTCTCAGAGTGTGTGGGATGAATGCCTGTACTTGACAGCCCAGTATGTCCAAGATTATTTTCAGCACCAAGGCAGGATCGCCACACCATCATTGTGGAAAAAGGTGTCCTACAGGCACGTGGCAGGTTCTACTGATAACATGTGTTATCTGTGGAATCTAAATGACATTTTTTATCTTCAATTACCATGTTTAATTGTGTTTCTGACCCACATTCAAACATATTGTGACTCCTGTTTGGCTCAAATACGGCATCTTGGAAATTTGTTCATAATCGTGATTAAAATCAGAAAGTCGTATTGCCAAAGATCTATTCTTGCAAACCACATTTGTTTTTCCAAGGTTATATTATCAGGGTCTCAGTGCCAAATATTCTAAGACAAGTCATTATGAAAAATATATAGGGATTCTTAACTCTTTTCTTTGTGTATAGTAGTTCAGATGGTATGAAAGAACCCTTGGGATTAGAAATAAGAGTAGGCTGTAGTGCTACTGTTCGGACAAAATTTACTCTAAAAAAACACTACATGGGATCTTTAGGTTTTCATTAGTCTAGGTGAGTATCTCTACTCATAATGGAAACGACACCAAAGGTCTGGTATAGTTATGTGAACCATAGGCGTAGGAGCTCGATGACAGTTAGGGGGGCAGAACCCGAAATGTCTGAAAAAAAAAAAATCCGGTTAACAGACAGCAGCGACTTTGTATCCCCCTCCCAAATAAAATTTGGAATATTTGACGGCTGCAAACACGTTTTCCTGCTATTACAGCCGGTGTACAAAGCAACTTCAAAGTCGTCTAATATAGCTTAATTACGTAGGCTGACTCGAATTCCAATCAATCGTTTACAGTCCTCGAATTTTAACTGCTGCAAGCGCGTTTTCCTTCTATTTCAGCCGGTGAACAAAGCAACTTCAAAGTTGTCGAATATAGCTTAATATTAAGGTGGCTGACTTGAATTCCAGTCAATTGTTTACAGTCCACAAAGACGGGAGCGTTGGGAGAAAATTTTGATAATGTAACTGCCGCAAACGTGTTTTCCTGCTATTCAAGTCTGTGAACACAGCAATATATATCCTACCTTGGTGCAATATATATCCTACCTGGCTGAAACGAATTCCAAACAACCAATCAATCGTCACACGGTATGGAGGCTTCACCTATCCGGAGAAAAATTTGAAAATTTAATCACTGCAAATGCATTTTGTGCTATTCTAGTGTAAGCAACTCCAAAAGTATCCAATGGTTTTGTAACCGAAATCCCACTCTGAATTCCAACCATCCAATCAGGCTGGGGGCCATCCATAAAGTACGTACGCTTGAAGGGGGGGGGGGGATCATGCCAAAAACGTACAGGTGCGTAAATTCATAGGCAAAATGTACGTACGGGGGAGGGGGTCTGAATTTTACCCATTTTGAACGTACATATTTTATGGATGGCCCCCTGTTGAAACTGATTTCACAAATAATAATCGATGCCCGAAAAATGTCGCACAAAGTAAAGTGGCTCCAGACAAAATGTTTTAATCCATAGTCAACTCAGTAAAAATTTGTGATATTCAATTATAAGAAAAGTAAAATTAGTGTTTTATTAGGACTCGATGACAGTTGGGGAAGCAAAACTAGAGATGCCCGAAAAAATTCAGGTTTATAGACATCTGCGCCGGTTTTCTTTGAGAGGCGAATGCCCCCCCCCCCCAAGAAAATTTTGGATTATTTGACGTAGCAAACACGTTTTACTGCTAGTTTCCTCTGACGTTTTCCGACCCGATGCCCGTTTTTGCCTTCGGGCAATACCGTTTTTTTCGGGCATACCTATCATAAGAGAGCTTCAGGCATATTTTTCGGCATGCAGTGGACAAGAAAATGATGAGAAAATACTTTTCGGGCAGTGTTGATCTCGTAGAAATAAGTTATTTATATTTTTTCTGTAAACGTTAATAGAAAAAAAGGTCGTCGAACTTTTCATTGCTAGTTTCCTCTGCCGTTTTCCGACACGATGCCCGTTTTTTGGGGCATACCTATCATAAGAGAGCTTCGGGCATATTTTCGGGGATGCAGTGGACAAGAAAACGACGAGAAAATACTTTTCGGGCAGTGTGGATCTCGTAGAAATAAGTTATTATTTTTTCTGTAAACATTAATAGAAAAAAAAGGTCGTCAAAATTTTCATTGTCCGAAAAAAAAAATTGGGGGGCCCCCCTGCCCCCTCCCCACGGCTCCTACGCCTATGATGTGAACAACCCCACTTCCTGAATGGTGTTTGCAAGGACAGCTCTTATGTATACACTTGCAACAGAGTCATCCAAGTTATTCAACTTTGTTTTTCACCATAAATGAATAGACACAAACATGCAGTTAAAAACCCTTTACCACAGTCACAAGAGTTAAATATTACTTTCAGAGCTTTAATTCTATGAAAAAAAAGACTCTGGTAATTTTTTTTTAACATAAATGAAATTTATTGTGTTCCTGAAATACATTTCATACACTAAGTCGACATGATGTGGTCATTAGATTTGTAGTAATGGTTCAGGTTGTAATTATTCTGCATGCAAAATGCCAACAATAAATATAAATGTTAACTACCTTTCGAGATGTAAGCAGTTCTACCAAAATATATTTATCGTTTACCAATAAATCCAAAAAAAAAGAAGATTAATTACGGTACCTTGATAAGAAACATATTTGAATACTCCTGTTGCTTGTGAAGTTCTACATGTGCTGGCGATGGTAATGAGCACAACCTTTGTCTTTCTCTCCATCATACCTCTTAACATTTCCTAGAGAAAAAAATAAAGTAATTTTTCTTGTAGTTATAATTATAAATGATCAATTAATTACTACTTCGAACATTAGGACAATATTATTCCTCTTTTAGTCATTAATATGAAGATGATGGTAGCTCTTGTGATTATTGGCTTGAATTTAGTGATTATGGAATTTCTTATCCTGTAGTAAAGTATTTATTGTCAGTACATTAACAGAAGTGCTACTTGGGTTTAATATTACATAATAAGCATTAAATATTTGCTTGCCCAGTGTTTCAATCTATACAATCAGAAGAATTTAAATAACTTAGGCCAACACTTTGTAAAGCCATGTGCTGTTATATCAATAATCTTGAAATCCTCGCTGTTAATCGATAATAAACTATGCTTGTCTATTTGCCCTGTATACGCCTTCAAAGAGCCACACATTTCCAACAATTTCCCTACCGTCAAGTTTGTTTTCCCACCTGTTTTAGGTTTTTTATTTACTGGAACCAACATCAGAAATGCATTAATGATGTAATAAAGACCCGTTAATAAATATGCCAATAATCAATTTCGCATATACAATGTTCTTACATTGAGAATAGCAGGCAGCAAATGTAACTGCTCAATTTCCCTATTTACGTAGCTCTTATAATTTAAAAAATATAAACGATAAGTTTGTTCCAGTAATATCTGATCATTGTCACTGAACAGTCAATTTCTGTTCGAAAATGCTAAAATAGGTATTTTTTTCGTCATTTACCAATATTATATCTGAAGAGTATTTATGAGTTCATTTATTAAATAAAGGGAAGTTTTTTTAAACTAATAAGGACAAGTCGAAAGTTTTTAAAAAAAATAAAGGCAAATGTTTTAAAGTTGCACTATGGAAGAGCTAAATCTGTCTTTTAAAGGGGCATTATGTAAGATATAGATAAAGAACTAACCATTCTTGCTATAATAGTTCGAAAGTAGATGATGTAAAATGAATAATTTGAAAATTTCATTCAAATTACTATATTGCAAGCGAAGTTATTGGCCTTTGAAGGTTTAGCAATAATTTCAATCACGGTCCTGGTTGATCGAAGCTAAGTCTCGGTTCCGCAATATTGATTAAATCAAAGTATCACTGAACCATTTTAATCTGTTTAATATCGGAGAAATCTGATGCCATCCACAGTCGTTTAATGTCTAATTAGTACTTTAGAAAACATTTCAGGCCCAAAGAAAGACCTGCACTATTGCAAGCGAAGTTATTGGCCTTTAAAGGTTGGCAGAGGTGTGCAATAATTTCAACCACGATCCTGGTTGATCGAAGCTAAGTCTCGGTTCCGCAATATTGATGAAATCAAAGTATCACTGAACCGTTTTAATCTGTTTAATATCGGAGAAATCGAATGCCAACCACAGTTGTTTAAGGCCTGGATCAGTTAATAATGTCTAATTAATACTTTAGAAAACATTTCAGGCCCAAAGAAAGACCTGCACTAGGCCGATTTAGCTCTTGCATAATGCATGTTTAAGGTCTTATTCTAACTTCAAATCTTATATAAATTATTCTTTAGACATTTATTCACGTGACAAGCTCTTAATTACACCATTGGATGGGTGAAACTTAAATAGATTTTAACACCCACAAGATTAGAAGGGCTCTAAAAAAAGTTGAATGTGCCTGTGCATACACTTGAAAATGTGCCTGCAGGGTCATACATAATCAAAAGGAATGAAATGAATGAAATGGGGTTTAAGCACCTAACCTGGGCTAATTGAAGAAGGGCATACGCTATACAGTGTGCTATGAGGGAAATTTTGCCCGGGCAGCAACTGGATTCCAACTGCAAAGGGTTCTTTTACGTGCATCACTGACAAGGGGAAATCACGCCGGAAAATCGAGATGAACTTTCTCGGCCAATGCAGGGATCGAACACCCGACCTCCAGGCTAGCGAACCAACGCCTTAAAATGAGAGTATTCAATTTGCACAGCCATGTTGTCATTCGTTATATTTTTTTTTTTAAAGCAAAATCGATGCCTGAAGACCTGTAAACAATTATAACAACAACTTTGCTAATAATGTCACTAATTAACTTGAAGATGACCTAATTTAGTAACAGAGTATTATCAGTTCAAACTATGTACTTTCCACCATTCCAGTCATTTATGAAGCGATCACAAGACGCATCAACCATATTGTATCTGGTCAGCTATATAAATACAAGTATGAAATTTTTCGTAGAATACAACATATTTTTTATTTATAATTTTAAAGCAATCTGCTGATTAGATAAAGAGCTAGCGCTGGCGGTTCTCACTATAATAGTTAAAACTAGATAATGTAGGCGAATTTGCTGAAAATTTCAGTCAAATCGTATTAGGCCCTAGGAAATACAACATTAACACAAATATTTGACATGAATATCATACAAATTGACACCAGTATATTGGGTCATAGCATTTAAGTACAATCACCAACAAAACACATCCATAACAGTAACACCAGCAACAAAATACATTTAGCCTAGTATACCAAAATTAGTTTTGGCCCCTATATCAAAATATTGAAGCCAAAACAGCAAATTTTCAAACCAAAACAACACATCAACATTTGGCACAATATTGAGACTTATGAACTTGAAAAACAAAAACTAATTATATTTTCAATATCATTCCATGCAAATGACAATGCTATACTGTCTGGGCCCCTTCTCCTTACAGTTTTCCTTCATCCACCTTTTGTCAAATTATATCAATGTCAATGACTGGCCCACGCAAATAATTCAAAACGAAATGTTAATATTGACATAAGCTATAATACAAATGATCATAAGAACATTCTCTATCAGTCATATTCTATAATCATGATCATTTTAACTTACTTACATATCGCAAGGTATGTTATTAAACAAAAAAAAAAGGAGAAATATCTTACAAAAATGCAATAACATTTTCTATGAAAAAAAAATCAATTTAAACGTGAATTATTCAAAAAATCCTGAGAAAAACCGCTGCTTATAACATGGCCAATTTGCACTGCGTCAATCTCCCAAAATAAGAAAATGTTTTTACATACTTTGAATAGAAGTTCAACTGTTTTCCCAAGCTTGCCTTCACTCCAAGTCCACAGCTATATACCCTGCTACACGGCTCATTCTCACCTTCTTCGCTGTAATTTCAACAACAGTGTAGACACTTGTTATTTTTTTCCATTCCAAAAAGAATTCCTCATTATTTGGTATCTGTTGTTAGTGAAACGGTGGCAACAAACAAACGCACACATCCTTATCAAAAGATGAATTGTTCTCCTCTCTTTTCTAATTCCACTGATTTGTGTTTACTTCTTGCATGTTCACATGTTTTGGGGTTTAACTCCCAGCGCAGTTCCGACAATTTTCTGCAGAACAAATGACAGTGATTTCATGATCTATGTATGGACATTGATATAAAACCTTAATGGCAATATCAGGAAAACCTGAGTTAATGACGAATGATTAATTTTTTTAAAGGATAAGACTGTGTGTGTTGTTACATAACTGATAATAATACAGAACAAAGCTGTGACCCGCGCTTATTCAAGTGAACTGTGTTTAAAAAACGTAGGGAAACTTCATGGGAAAAGTAAATAGTAGAGTTGAAAGGTGTTCAGTGTTACAAAGTTGACAATGGCAAAATATCACAGAAAGGAGGCAGGCAGCAGATGGTAAGTCAATATCGTTGCATCAAAATTTGTTGTGGATATAAATACAGTATAATATGATGTTACGTAAGTAGTGTTTATTTATGACATCATTGATTTTAATTACATCTTGTGGCTTAAACTAATCACTGAGGTCTTTAAACTCTCAACTTCCTGTATGACCATTGGTATGTGGGTGCAAAAAAGGTCGTCTGCACCAGGTTCACCAATCTTCATGTTTTATTTCCTTATTTACGATTATATTAACTACTGAGCGAAGGATAAATTAGATATCATTTATCCCCTTGTTTCTAAGCTTCGTGGAAAATTAAAAGGGCTTATATTGTGCTAAATTGATTAAAATATGTGACAGTTGACTGTGATGAATCGATCTAACTTAAACCCACAAAACAGAAAAGTTAGCCAATGTACATAGTGAACCGTTTGACGGATAATTCTCTCGTTTTGCTGTAAGTGCTTACAGAGATTTGGTTGCATTATAACCAAACGCTATCTAGACTACTCATATCTTTCAATTGTTTAAGACACCATTGGTCATTTATTATTCATCTAAAAAAAATAGAGGGTTTTTTTTATCAGTAAAAATTCTATGGGTACTGTCATTCTAGCGCTTTTCTCGCACCTTTCCTCAAGATGTAAATTGTAACCAAGGGATTTGTCAACATTATTGTTTGTCTGTCAGTCTGTCTGGCCTTTGTGTATTTGGTTACCACATTTCTATTGCATTATCAAGGTTCACATTGTCTTTAACATTTATTATTCAGATATAAATAATTTTCCCAAAGTTCTCTTTTTAAAATAACTTTTAATTTTTTTGCACACAATGCATGGCTGAAATTTTTACTGTTTATGCAGGTTGTATATTTTTATTCATATAGATATTTATTTGGACTAAGAAATGTTTTTTTTATAAACTATTTTTAAAGTCTACATTTTTATATTTTTGAAGTGAAGTTTGAAAACAATTTTTGTTTAGAAACAGTAGTATTTTCATATCACAAAGTAAGAAAAATCATTTCATATCATAAGCAAAACCATGGCAAATAGGTTAATAAATGAACATAAATTATCTATTGTTAATTGGTAAAAGTCAGTTATTTAATCTGTAACAGGTTGATATATGTTTAACGATTGCTAAGGATATTTTCAGTTGTATCACAGGTATTATCCAAAGTAGAGGATGAAAGAAGAATATATTGAAAATTTCAGTCAAACTACTTTATTCTGAACATAGTTATAATGGTAGTCAAATGTATCTTCACCTTGGCCGATTGTTTGATTGACAGGTGTTAACTCCACCTACATAATCTTGATTATAAAGTAACGTTTTCAATGGCATGCGGAATCGCTCAACAGCGGCCTTACTAAGTACACTCTATCATTTAGCCTCGATCTAACTGATGACGTCAACGTAACTATTAATAATCTCCGCATGGGGCGCCATTTATGATTTAATCAATCAGTGAAATCCTATTTAAATCCAAACTGTAGCCGAGCCATCTGTTGGTCTACAGAGTTGATTTAGGGCTTGTTTAAATAAATATCTAATTTATAATTTCTATAACATCTGATGCCTAAATTAAGACTTGCAATAATCAGATTTACCTCTTGCACAATGCATCTTTAAGTCTCACAGATTAAGTCCCCTACACATAGACGTACAACTACATAGAATCTGGTCTACTTGGACGTCCATCGATACAATGATGACAATCCTCATGAGCTAGGTCCTTGATTAGCAGATGCTGGTGCAGTAGGAGCAAGGAAACAGTCCGGATTGGTGTTTGATGCCTTTCTTCTTACCCGTGCTGCAGTCACATCAGCTCTCCTCTTTTCCTTGAAGTTGTCACGCGCTTTGATGGTGAGGATGCGCCAATTTGGTCTGTCCATGGCATACAGCTCCAGCTGTTTAGGAAGGATGCCAGAGTGTTTGAAGTTGGACTTTACGCAGTCCTTGAATCTTTTGCGTGGTCTGCCTTGGTTTCGCTTTCCTTAGGTCAGTTTACCATTCATAAGCTGCTTTGGCAGCCTGTGGTCATCCATCTGGATCACATGACTAGCCCATCGAAGCTGGAATTTTAGTATCATGGCCTCAATGCTGGTCATCTTAGCTCTGACTAGGACCTCAAGGTTTATGATCCGATCTTGCCAGTGGATGTTCATAACTGACTGCAGACTTCTCATATGGAACTTATCCAACTGCTTCAGATGTCTTTTGTACACAGTCTATGTCTTGCATCCTTAGAGGAGGCTAGTGAGGACACTTTGAGCTTTGTGGAGAGCTGTATGTTGTGCTGGTTCAGGACACGAGCTCGGAAATGGCTAAGAGCTTGACTGGTCTTGCGGATCCTGGCTTTGATCTCTTTATCCAGGCTGCCGACGTTGCTAATGGCACTGCCTAGGTACCTGAAGTCATCCAGTCTTTAGCTGGGTGTCCTTCATGGAGATAGAGGGGCTGGGCGGTTGAAGCAGGGGCTGGCTGAAGAAGTACCTCTGTCTTGCCGAGGCATATCTTTTTATTGAAAATTTATGTATCACCGTTTTTCCACTTAAAATTTGTAATGTAAACAGGGTTTTAGCCATGTGATCCCCAACTTACTTAGGGATTAAGAAATAAAAACACAAAATTAATTTATTATGGATTGCACAAATAAATCTTTGATTTGACCTTGTTTTGTAAAGGTGAACTTAAACATCCTATGTTTATTTTAATATAAAGCTCAATGCAATTCCAAATAAATATTTAACACTTTCAATATTGATTACCAGTATGTAATAGTTGTAACATTTCTCCCTACCTGTCAATCATAATATTGATAAAATAATAAAATAATATTTTTAATAAAAAAAAGGTGATATATAAATTTCCAAGAAAAAGATATGCCTATGTATATCTGAAAACAATTTTGCTACTTTTCAAATTGTACTACATTTTATGTTGGTAAAAGGCGATATATAAATTTCCAATAAAAAGATATGCCTATGTATATCTGAATACAATTTTGCTACTTTTCAAATTGTACTACATTTTATGTTGGTAAAAGGTGATATATAAATTTCCAATAAAAAGATATGCCTGAATACAATTTTGCTACTTTTCAAATTGTACTACATTTTGTGTTGGTAGAGGCAAAGGTGTAATATGAGAAGTTCCTGACTAATATTCTGTCTAAAAACAGAAGTTCTGAACCTGACCATTACCTAACAGTACCTTTATTACTATCTATAATAGTAGGTTATGTTTAGTCTAGTATCAGAAACATTAAACATAATACTAATAGAAAACATGAAGATATCAACCAACTAACAAGTTACAGGCTAATCAAACACAGACCTACATTCTTAAAGTAACACAAGTTCATTCCTGAAATACTAAGTTTGACCACCATGTATTGATGTTAGATATTTAAACAAGGATTTTCATTGGATGATCCATATTTATGTAGAAAATCTAGACACATTCAGGCCCGGATCCAGGATTTTTTCGAGGGGGGGGGGCTATACATTGTAACAAATGGTAATCATTAGAGTGCCACATACATTAGTGGTTTGGTGTAATCCCCAGAGCCTTGACGCATTGCCTGGGCATAGACAATGCGAAAATCATGTTTATACCATCAATTAAAAAGCTGATACACCAGTCTCGCTGGGGCTGAGGAGGGGCCATGGCCCCCCTGCCCCCCCCCCCAGACACCAGACATTTTATTGCTGATCCCAAAAACCTGTTTGATTCATCTTGATGTTCAACCTCTCAATGTAGAGCTCAACCAGGGTGTATTTGCCAAACATTGACAGGGTCTGTAATTAAAAAAGGCCTGATTGATGCTGATGTGTGAGACCTTCAAGACAGTCATCTATCAAAGTCCTTTGAGTCTGTGTATAATTTCATTGATTTTTAATTATTCCTAATTCATGATGTCCTGGTTTTGAAGGTGGATTTTTAGGAAAGTCTTTTTACCTGATCTATAAGGATTTTAGGAAAGTCTTTCTGACCTCTGCTCTAACAACAATGAATGACTCATTTACTATATCTATTGGTAGATTATAAAATTTCTGTGTGGCTTAAATCAATATTTTAACAAATCTGAAGTACAAACGAAATAATTAGCTTCTTACTTTTTTACTGACTAACTGAACCAGACTCTTGTACTAAATACCCTAGAGACCTACCTACCATTACATAAACATTATCAAAACCAATCTTGTTTCATCTTCTTTTATTTGATAAATATTTTGTTTACTTTTAAATGATGTTTTGATAAATGAATCAGGGTGTAGTGGTCTTTACCCTGTTTAACTAATAACTTCTTCTAAATAATAAACATATTTGTTGGGTAGGCTACCCTTTTTTTTGCCAGTTGTTTACAGATCAGTTTATATATATTGATATAGGCAGTCAGACTAAAGAATTTGATTTTCTTGATTTCATATTTTTTTGCTATCTAGTTACCAGTAAATTCCATTCTTGAGAAGAATTTCAATTCATGTTCATTGCCTCTGATGAAGGTCCAATTCTTTTTATTAGATCAATACCTCATTTTTGTGAACAGGAATATTATTCAATAATGAGGATATTGAAAGTAAATATATGGTTTTAAGTGACCGATAGTTAATAAATTAGAAAATAAGATGGAAAACTGTGAGGTCCTGTGTACACATTGGTGAGCAAATAAAAAACCCTGGGCAGTTGGAACTTAATATAGAGTAATATGCAGCGCCGCCGTCTGGGAAAAATTTCCCTCTCAGCACACTGTATGGTCAGGGCCGTAACTCGCTCAGATCAACAAGGGGAGGGGGAGGGGGAGGGAAGTGTTCTTGAGGGTCCTGTAAAATTAACTTTCAATGTATATCTATTGTTTTTATATCGACAATTTTTTCACAGGGAGGGGGGATTTATTGAATCAAAATTGTGACCTATACTGGGTCCACAACCTTGATATACCATTTTATAACAGTATTCGCGTACACACGGCGGCCATTTTGTATGGCAATTTTGGTCCAATTTTTCAGAAATTCGAACTCGACCTACCTTAGGGCGTAACGGTGATATGATTAAACGATTTTTTAAATCAGATAATAATTGTGACCTCCAGAGGGACCACAAGCTAAACGAAGGCGATTTTGAGTATAATCAGGGGCCATAATTCAGAAAGTTACGATCCGATATGCGCAAATATCGAAAGGAACCAAGATCTTTGAACTATCACCATGCATTTCAAGTTTCACCAAAATCGAATTAAAATTGTGACCTCTACAGGGTCCACAACCTTGATATACCATTTTTTAACAGTATTTGCGTAGGAATGGCGGCCATTTTGTATGGCAATTTTGGTCCAATTTTTCCGAAATTCGAACTCAACCTACCTTAGGGTGTAACGGTGATATAATCAAACGATTTATAAATCAGATAATTATTGTAACCTCCAGAGGGACCACAAGCTTAACCAAGACGATTTTGCGTATAATCAGGGGCCACAATTCAGGAAGTTACGATCCGATATGCGCAAATATCGAAAGGAACCAAGATATTTGGATTATACCATGCATTTCAAGTTTCATCAAAATCGAATTAAAATTGTGATCTCTACAGGGTCCACAACCTTGAAATACCATTTTTAACAGTATTCGCGTATGAACGGCGGCCATTTTATATGGTAATTTGAACTCAACCTTCCATAGGGTGTAACGGTGATATAATCGAACGGTTTTTCAAATTGGATAATAATTGTGACCTCCAGAGGTACCACGAGCTAAAATAGGTGATTTTTCGGACAATCAGGGGCCACAATTCAGGAAATTACGTTCCGATAGGCCGGATATCGAAAGGAACCTAGATCTTTGTGTTATAAACATGCATGTAAAGTTTCATCAGAATCGGTTCAAAATTGTGACCTCTATAGGGTCCACAAGCTAAAAACATGATTTTACGTACAATCGGGGGCCATAATCCATGAAGTTTTGATCTGATACATGCCAATATCGAAAGCAGCCGAGATCTTTTGGGGATAAACCTATATATTAAAGTTTCGCCAAAATCGGACAAGAATTGTGACCTGTAGAGAGTCCACAAACAATTGTGGACGGACGGACAGGGCGACGACATAATACGTCCACATGAAAATCGGGGCGTATAAAAACACCTCAGTGTTGACTCAGTGAACTTTCTATACTGGTCTTAATCCTTCAATCAAATTATTTTTTTACATTCGGTATTTACACCTGTATAACATAATATCGGATCATCAGGACGTATTCTCACCATTATAACACACACGCGTCTGCCAATATTAATCTGATCCCCCACCCTCTAACATGTTTGAAATGACGTTTAGATAGGTCTGTCAATTTTAACCCATAATCTTGTTGCCAAAATATACATTCTAGCCACCAGGAATTGTAGGCGCGAATGATTAATCAGCATTATCGGTGTGGCTTGTTTCCCTGTAGAGCTATGATCTCCAAGATTTAATGAATTAGACTACTTCTGCTTATTATCTATCTTTTAAAAAATTAATCCTGCCAGCAGACACAGTGTTAATATTTTAATGTAAACGCCCTAGTCTAGTCATTCTGTTCACTAAATATCAGAATGTTTACTTAAATTAGTTAATGATAAATAGTGTGTTTTTAGACAAGACTGTTACTGATCAATCCTTTCATACTGGAAAATTGGTTGAAGTCAGATTCTTCTCCAAACAAGAGCTAAGGTGGGTCCAATCCAGGGCTTCCACTTCAAAATTTTCCCAAACGGTCATTTTTCTCACGTAGAAAGTGGTGCTTTTTTTAAGCACATAATAAGAAGCCAAAAACTTCATGCTATCGGAATGTCGATCAGCTTTAATTGGGTCAAGGACAGTCACACAAAAATTCAATCTCACATCGACATTTATAACCACCCACCCATCTCCATAATAAATAAAAGAGCATAATATGTAATCAAATATTATCATTTATTTATTTATACATTTATAAAATATAACAATGTACATTTATTCATCGATAGGACACTATTTTCGTAATTTATTTACAACACCACTCGTATGTAATGGGCGTTTTTTTACCCGATTTCCATTTCTGTAAAGCACGTGCTGGTTGAAATTCGGCACGTTTGAGTCCCTCCGTAGATATCCTCACTAGTTAGTCAAAGGTTTCCATGCTCCAAGAACATCGCAACTTGGGTTTTATCACATTTTAGCGTACATGACAAATTCGACTGTTGACTATTTCTCCATACACGGGGAAAAAGTAGTTCCGATTGATTAGCTCATGTAAATAATTTAAAGTCATAAAAATGTACAATAATTTACATAATTCTTAAACTTATCAATATATAAACTCGTATTGGTATTTTGTGAGCTTAAATAATATCGAGCTAGTATTTTAACTCTATAACATGTAAAAACATTAGCACGTATTTCAATATGGCCGACACCGTGAAAGAGCATTGTTTCAAGCAAATTGACGTCTATCAATTGTGATGTAAAAGAAAAATATGGATTAAAAATACACCCGACAATACATCTTTTGTGTGGGAATATCATTTCTTAACCACGGGAAATATTTGTGAGTGACCATTTAGCAGAGAATTTACGACTAACTTTGTTTTTTGAAGCGGAACTGTGGGACTCATTGACGGAAATATCATCATCCCGCTTTCGTTTGTTATTTTGGGAGGTGAGAAATTTCAACATTTTGAAATGATATAGAGAATGCTAACATTTCTGATATTCGCAACGTTGACATGATTAACTCTTGTAGGCCTAATCAAGAGAAGACATCAAAAGAAAAAGTTTTTAATTTGTTTGATGTTGATACAGTAAATATGGCCGCACGGCTGATGAAAGTCGGCAAATATATGCTGTAACAACTCAATTTAAAGAATGATCACAGTATTACTAATTATAAAACAAAACACACCTAAGTACATGTAAATTGATTAAATGTTGAGCGTTAATTTGTTTGATGTTTATCCCCCGTTGCGTTGATTGTGAGTACAGCAATATACACAAGGATAATTGATTGGCAGTGGTTTCAATTCGTGGACTACTGAACACTGTTAATTTTATTACACCCTACCGTTTACACCACGACACGCACAGAGTTTCGTCGTGTCCAGGATTTTATGATTTAGCACAAAATATGCTATTTTTCCGGCATGCAAAATGACCTACGGGTCTGCTCGGGTGTAGGTCATTTTCCAGAGCCGTAGGTCCCGACCGGCATATACGGCCGAAATGGAAGCCTTGGTCCAATCACACTTTAACCCTTTAGAGCCTTAACCATGAAGGAGGTCTTCAAAAATCCACAAATTGTGTTTCTCATGATGCCTGGGGTGTGAATAAACCTAATCCACAAAATAAAAATTAATCAGAAATTATTTCAAAAATTTTGGACAGGTATCAAATTTGATACCATAGGCTTTAGACAAAAATGACTCAACTAAGAAATATATCAAAAAACACAGGTTTAATATCATATTTATTTGTGATAAGCTAAAAAACCAATTTCTGTGGTGATGTAAACAGCTTTTTCTCCCACTTGTAGTTTTCTGGTGGGGTAAGCCAAAATCATGCCATCATCATTTGCCCGTGATAGCAAATTTAATATGTTTTCACTACACACCAAACAATTAAGTTTGCAAATAAATATACTGTGAACTGTTATTAAGTTTCTCTGTATTCTTATATACATGAATAATATATTTATTTTGGGTAAATTTATCTATTTTATTGAATAATATTCAAATTTTCCCTGGTCAAAACACTCAAACTTCTCAATCATGGGGGCTGCCATCTATAAAAGCACAAGTGGGCCTTATGTACTCAATATACCATAGGTGTTCTCATCATAACAAACCGGGTGATAGATTATTTGTTCAAAATTTACTTTATAGGTCAATATGTTAATTAGTGGTATCAAATCTAATACCGATGGCGCTAAATGGTTAATATATAATTCTATATTTATATATTAAATCCTTTGATTAGGACAGAGAAGATCTGTTTGTTCCCGTCTCCCTATCAAGTCGGAGCAACATTAATTGATCACCTCTAATTAACCACCAGAAAACCTTTCCAAATTTGGATAAATTCACAAAGCAATTAGAAAAAAGAGGTTGAATAAAGGTCTAAATTTACATATGACATTCATAAAACAATTTAGTACAAAAAGGCAAAGATGGATCTAGGAATTTTTAAATGGGGAGCCCCGCAAAATAAGGGCACTGACCGCAGAAAAGGGCACGTCGCAAAGAAGGGGGGCCTCGCAAGAAAATTATCCGCCCTTTCCTTGCATCTGTAGCCATTTCAAGAGCTATTTGGCTGATATTTTCGGACAAATTTGGGTCTGAGAAATTTAGCAGTAAAAAAGGACACTGTCATAAATTGGGGGAGCCCCCACCCCCCCCTTGAATCCGCCTCTGGGTACGATTTACCCATTTGATTCAGGTCAATTCCAGTTTAAGGTTTTGTAAAACAAAATCCTAATAATTCTAGATATGATGGTTTCATCATCATTATATGATCCACATTAAATGTTGAAACAGAAGGATGTAGTTACAAAAGTGAAAAATAAACTTAATTTGCTTTAATCATTATCTTTTATCATACACCACTAAAGGTGGTTTGTAGTAAAGCAAACTGTTTAACTAAGGTACTGGACTGTAAGGGACAAAAACTCTGCTTGGAAGAAACAACTTGGTCATCCCTTTTTTGTTAAATCTAAAGTATATCAAAGCTACCCACGATATCACCTCAAGTGGAAGTGGACATAAAACTCCAGGAACAAACCAATGATGCCAAGCAAACCATACCAATATTCCTCTGGACTTCAAGATGAATTAGCTAAGTGAATCAGTGAATCAGTTTTTGTGTTTTTGTATTGTTTAGTTCAGTAAGATTTCTATGGATCACATTTTTTCTTATCTGTTTATTTATTTTTAAAAATATTACAGGTAGTAGATTGTTTTGATATATTTCCTATACAAGAGACTAAAAGAAACCTAATAAATTTTTTTTTTAAATTAACAAATTATATGAATACCAAATAAGCTGTTCAAATAACCCTAAAATATAATATTTCAACAAAAATATTTGTGTTAAAACTAATAAATTCATTTATCCTAAATTTATTCTAAAAGGTATAATCAGACTTCTCTTTTTTGAAGGGAGCCATGGTGGCTCAGTGGGTATGAACTGACTCATTAACAAAGAGGTCCCGCGTTTAATCTTGTTATTCGCTAAGAAAGTTACTCATAATTTCTGCATGTTTTACCGCTTGTCATTAGTGCAAGACAGAGTGTGTGACATGGAACATGTAGTGAATATTCATTCGGATAAGACAAAAAAAACAGGTGAAGTATATATGTTACCATGCACTTAAAAGAACCCTTGATGAAAAGGAGGTAGAAATGATGCTCACTGCATGTTGTAACCCTTTTTTATTAGCCCAAAAGTATGACATTTCCCTTTGGTGACAATACTTTCAACTAACTAAATGGAAAAGACGAATTTTACACAAAAACAAAATGGGAATTTATATAGCCTAAATGCCAGCTTAATTCTTATCTTAAATACTCAGGTAAGATGAAGCATTCAAAAAGCATCTTATCTCAATGAATAGAAAGAACTGTGTATAGAGTAGATGTAGAACGTTATGGAATGACTCATACGGCGCCACACATGCTGTAATATATTGGAACATTGATAACTTGCCGCCAGTTTGCTTAGCTTCATAAATACATCTTTTCTACAGGTACATTGTGCATTCTCAAAACGGAGATTATAAATTTGAAAATTTATAGTGGAGTTATAAGTATAATGGATTACTATATAAAACAGGTAAAAAGAACATTCTTATATTATAGGTTGAAAAGGAACTGTGGATTTCATTTATTTAGGTGAAGTTCGTTTTACCAATATCTTCATCTTAGAGGATTATCCTTACTGTAATTCCCGAAGTATGTCTCACGACATATCTAATCATGATGTCATTTAATTATCTGAACATGTCATATGAAAACATGATGAATTCTTGGATGGTAATCTTAGATTCAAGTATATACATGTATTTCATAATAACTATACAATTTTAAATACATACATAGTACAGTATCAATATCAAGAGATCTCAGAAAGAGTAAGCATTTAGCATACCATGCCTTGTGTACACCTTGCTGCTTTTACTTTTACTCATTTCATAATTATAGATTTAGAAAACAGGGTGAGATTGCATTAACCCCTCTTGAAGATTTTCATTATATTTTACAATTAAGTCTGTTTCTCAAATCTTTTTTCAATAGTACATTTCATGGAAAAAACTGAAGAATGTTTCAAAGACATGGCTATCTTCAGTAAATTATCAGTACCCGTCCATGTATAAAGCAACTAGAGACTCTAATCCATCCCACTATCAATTTGGTTGGAGGGAGGGGGCACTCAGAATTCATGAAATAGTTTTGCACAAATTCTATGTTTGTCAAAAACAGCCGATTTTTTTCATACAATGCATGTAAATACAAGATTGGTCGATAACAGGCCATAATTAGTGAGTTCAGATTTCAGAAACCTCATTATTACATATGTGTAAATATGCATAAGTAATGAGGGGTGGCGGTGGGTGGTTGAAATGACTAAATTGCGTGCTTTAGATCACAAGGTAGGCCCTATTTGATTGAGTCAAGTGGTGTGGTTTACATGCCAACTTTTCTTATCCCTTCTGAATATTTCTTCTAAATGTGTGTTTGTTGGGTTTTATTCATTTCAAGAGTTTATCAATACTATAAAATCTATTAATGTACAATGTACGTTTCATAATGTATTATGAATAGTTTCTAAATGAAGCTTTTAAACAGACTTGATGATCATCAGATGTTAAAACTATAAATAGATACAACCATATTACCATTTAATCAGTTGAAGTTCTTAACTTAGCTTCATACAATATTTAATTTCTTAGGTGATTATCACTTGAGCCTACTTGAGCTTATGAAACATTCCATGTTTCAAATCAAGCAAAGAATTTCTAATAAGAGGTCTTTGGAGATACTTTCAGCCTAGTTCTATTTCCACCACGATTCTGAATCAATCTAAGTGTTTTTGTCTAGGTTAAGTGTGGTGGTCCTGTGTGTATTGGTACACTGTGTTATATTATGTTAATGAATGAATGAAATGGGGTTTAACGTCCTACGCTTCTGCACCTAACCTGGGCTAATTGAAGACGGGCATATACCATACAGTGTGCTATGAGCGAAATTTTTGCCCGAGCAGCAAGTGAATTCCAACTGCCAAGGGATCTTTTACATGCATGACTAGGCAGCTGTCCTTTCTCGGCCAATGTCAAATCTGCCGATGACAGGTAACATCGGTTGGAATTTAGGTCAATAAGCCGGTGATGCTAGTTATAATTTTTTATCTTATACACATGCTGACAGAGGCTTAATTTTAAACATATTTTCGCTATTATTATTGAAAGCTTTATGGCATAGTCGTACAGAATTTTAATTATGGTTTTCACGTGATTACTGTGCAGTGTGTTAATCATGGAGGAATGAATAAAAACATATTTGCAAGTTATGTGATGGACAAAAACTACAAATTGTGTTATGAAATACCATTGTGCTGTATTAGTTTATATCCATCTAAAAAACAACGACAGTAACTTTTTCGGGGATATTACTGACATGATTTTCAAACCAGGACGTCTGCGCTTCGCTTGGAAACTATAAATATTATTGTAATTGGTTGGGCCTGCATGTACTTTCGACGACCTACACTACATGAAGATCTGACCGGTTATAATGGAAATTATGTCAGGTGTTGTACGAGCGTCTTTTGACCCTATGACATCAGCCATTATTTAATCAATCAGCGTGGACTTTTCTAGTCGTTTACCCACAGTTCGATGTATCATACTCAAGATATAACAACTACTTCCTCAGTTAAGCTGGCACACTGCAATAAGCTGGCAGATAACAGTCGGGTTCTCAGTTAGTGATACCCTGACAATTTGGCCAAGTGCTTATCCCATGGGCGTTTTTCGGGTAATCCGGTATTTTTCTAGTAAGATTGGGTGTCTATACTTTCCATATATACCAAATTTGACATACTTTATTGAAAATAACCACCCAATAAATACTTTTCTCGGAAAGTAACTTTAATATGATGCAGTGTGTCTTATTCTCTGATTTATATTGCTTTCTCTACCTTATGGCATATCTAAATGTTGGGCCTTTGCCTGCAGATAACCTTCATTTACATCTACTTTAAGAATCTTCCAATTTTAGGAACAAAAGCATTGGGATCAAGGCAAACAAAAGGAGCACAAAAAAAGGTGTTGACATTGTTACATGTGCATCTGGTGGGAGGTAAAATGGTGGAATTCCAACATATTGTTGGACACTTCAATCAATGCCAACACATCTTAAACACCGCCAGACAATATCAAAACATACCCACTGTCATGGAGATGATCTAATATTCTTCCTGCTAATAAAGTGTTATTTTTGGCCATGTCTTACCATGATCCAATACTTTGATCAAAACAATGAGGTCATATTTCTGACCCCGTGCTGCTAAAGTTAGCACCGTAGTTATGTTAGGAAGAAGAAGACATGAAGCAGGTGTTGGCAGGAACTAAAGCATAACATAAGGTCGGCATCTGGTATCTTAAATAACAACCTTCTTTACCCAAAATATCACTGAGATACAGACCGACAGAAATCTTTTTAATCCCGCTAGTTTAGATGGCTGACTTAAATATCAAAATACAAACACACAAATAAAATACATACTAGCATTTTAAATACAGATTGTTATTTTTATCTTTACTACCTGTAGCTGAACTCAAAGAAGGCCAGCTGAGTTTACCAACAGGTAGCCATGGCAAAATGTAGGTTTGTAGTGTTTCTGAAAGTTGTCACACTTGGAATATCTGCTTTTCATTTTTCTAATTGCCGGATAAATGAATTTTTATTTAATCTTTTAAAATTCAATATTAATAAAACATAAATTAATTGTGTTATACTTTTGATTCTTGAAAATATTATTATTATTATTACTTATTATAGTAAATTGGTGCCTCGGATTAGTAATTATTTAGATCCCCTAGAAGGAGGCCTAATACCAAAACAATATTAGCAAGCCTTTAAAATTGTAGACCAATAAAAACAATCAACTACAATTGCTATCTACTGTGGAAATGGGTAATATGCTAATAATGTTCTTTACCATTGCTTTGAGAATATGTAGCCAAGAATTTTCTCAGAAGTGTCCCAGTTCAAGAACCTAATCCTGTATCACAGGACATTGACACATTTTTATTCTTTTGCTTTCAAGGGAATCATGTATAATAATACCCAGCTTTAAAAGATAACTACTCAATACATTATACTATTACGTAGAAGGTTGTGGGGGTTCATAGAATAAGCTATAGGTGTTGGTTTCTCCAACTTTTCAGTGTGGTTTTCCTCTGTCGGTGGTGCAGGAAGGGTGACTAGTTACATCGGATGTGACAAAAAAACACAGGGAACCTGTGCTAGGGCGTGAATTTGTCATAATTTTAGGGGGCATGGACAAACCCTGGTATTTTTCATTACCGAACCAAAATAATAATTATGATCAGTTCCGTGCCTTGTACAACCGGGGATTTGAAACTACGCCAGTTGACTCAATGACAGGCTTTATGAAACAGCGCGCACATGCTAACCATAAAGCCATCCACCCTCACCCCACCCCCCCACAATATGGTAAAACTGACTACCTACAATTAAGGAGGAAGATATCGTTAAGATGAATTACTTTGGCAGTGGTTAGATAGCCTTTAGAACGGGACATTCATGAAAATTTGTCCTGGCGATCAAAATCATGGAAAGGGGACAAAGACATATTCGTCCCCCACTTCCGATTCTAATGGAGAGACGGGCACGCCCATGAACTCATAACAACCCTGAACAATTTGAATTTGAAATAGGAATAATAAGTGATAGCACAACTGTCCTGGCAAAATTGGTAATGAAATTAATGGGGAAGACAATTATTCATTACATTTAACTTGCATTAATATTTTGTTTTACAGTACATGTAAGCTGATAGTTTATGATTAAAAGCATTCTTCAAATTTTCTTTTAATATCATTCAACTTCAGTGCATCAAAAACATGTAACATAAATATTATTTTACATCTAAAAAAACACAAAATATTATCCCAAAATAACATCATTTAAAGTAAAATGGCATACCTACCAGATTTCTGTGAAAGATTCAGCTCATTGTTTTTTGTTGGGGTATGCTTGTCAATAAAGAACCTAATAAACTATTTGCATTTAAATGGAATAATTATACTTGGCATCTAAATAATTAGTTTGGGACTAACATCTTCCTTTAGGATATATAAATATCTATTATTGTATAAATTTTGCCAGGACAAAGCTATACCATTGGTATGAACCATTGATGCTATATTGCCTGTATATTCCGGACATGACATATTGTTCAATTTAATTTAAACTACAGGCCTCGAAATAACAGTTCATGTTGTACCTGACAAAATATCAGCCTCCATTGAACAAGCACCTGACATTTTGATGCATTGGTAAAGATCCGCAGTATGATTACTTTCTGGACACATAAAGTTACATTTGATAAAAAGCAAGATTAAAGCTTTGTCAAAATAAAAGTTAGGGCAGTGTAAATCCAGTGGCACTGCAATATAAATTCAGGGTATATTTTTGCTGACAAGATGCACTGATTTTGGTTTGTTAAAACTTCATAACATGTTACCAAGACTTGACATGCAATCAATGAAATGGAAGCTTATTCAAATCCAAATACACACGCAACATCAGGAATAAAATTATATAAGTAGCTCTACCTATTTGGAGGCAGACAACCATTAATTTCTCTATTGACTTCAATGTTAATTCTGGCCTCTTTGCCCACCTCCAACTGACTTGGTTTCAACATAATATTATGTTGTTACAGCCATTCCAACATATATATTAAAATGCAGCTTAATATGGTATCAAAATGCAATGTTCAAGGTTAAAAAGAACACTGATCAGTTCATCTGAACAATGATACAGTATCTTCTTGTAGCCTACATACTTTGAACTATACAATCAAAATCACGAAGTGTTTGGCTTCTTATTAAGTTCAAAATATAGCACCATTTTCTCCTCGAGTCAAATGACCGATTGGGAAGATTTTGAAGTGGAAGCCCTGGTTTATAGAGAGAGAGAGATAGAGAGACCTGGGGTAAAACATCCACTCTATACAACTAGGTCATTTCGGGACTAACATATGGTTTAATTTTATTTCAATAAATCACTTGCCCCTATGGGTCTTTAGCAGTGAGAGGAAACCGGAGTGCCCGGAGGAAACCATCAAGGTTGAGAAGGCGCCCGTATCTCGATGCCAAATACGCTCACACTAGGGCTTAAAACCACACCCCCCCCCCCCCCCCCTGGTTTATAATAATTATTTATTAATGAATGTTCCATTTTGGCTATTCAAAAAATTGTTCAGCAGTGAAAATTTTAAGTAGAAGGTCTGTACTGGACAGAAACCTTGCAAGGAAAATGGATCTGAGCTCCAAAATAAGGTATTGGCATCACATTACAGATCTCCTAGAACAATTGAAAATAAAAGTTAGAGTGGGCCACGACGCGTAGTGCTACAGTCAGGACATTCAAAGCTAATATTAAAGTCATATATAGTGAATTATCTGAAATCTGTCCATATAACTAATTGAAGTAGCCATTCTAAAAGAGGACACCCATGACTACTAAAATGTTAGTTTATAGTTTTAGCTAAAATTGAAATTTCTGGAATGATTTATAATAAATCAAGCTGTGTGAACTTTTTTTCTTCTATTTTCCGTCTTATGTTAAAAGCATTTCTGAATTCGAATTAGTAGGACGAAATTTGAAATTCTTGTACCCTCGCCGCCTTTCTCGGCCGCCATTTTAATTATATTGGTCGGGTGTTAAAAATATGCCTGATTTAGTGTTCAGCGAACCCTCAAACATATATTACACGACCTAGGATGGTGATAAATGATTTTTTTTGGTATTTTCCCACTACTTTTGGCCGCCATCCTGAATATTTCATTTACCCCAAGGGTGACATGACCACATCCAACTGGGAATAAATGAGGGGACCCTACCCAACAGTAAGCCACCGAAATATATTCTATATCAGGCAAAAGTGGGTTCAGTGATAATATGGCATTTGGCGTCCGGACTAATAGTACAGATGTACATGTATATTATAATCCTTGAAGAAAGTGTTTCAAAGCAGCTTTGTGTTGGACAAAAATAAACAATTATCAACATTTTCTTGTCCTCAAATGCAGAAAATAAACAAGCTTAATCAAGCAAGCCTCTGTATAAGTTAAAACAAGCTTACAGTGAAGCTGATGTTCTCTGCCTCGGCCTCAATCACAATATAAATTGATGACACTGGTTGTCTTCTTGCACATGTATCTTATTTAAAGCATCTAGTATTAATCAAACTGTTTATCACACCGCATGACCTAAGCAGGAAAAAACTTAGGAATTCAAAAGGCATAAAAAGATCAAATGAAAACTTTTAGATCAAAAGTATCCAATAAATACTGCCGAGTGCTGATTCAAGTAAGACCACTTATTTTTTTAAAATAAAATAGTGACTCATACGTGACATTAAGGAATTAAATTAATCATCAAATAAATAATAAATTTCTTGATATCTTGACTGAAATTTGATATTATGCAAGGGAATACGATTGTTCTGAATATCAGTATTTAATCAAACCAGTTTACCTTTTATAACAAATGTCTCCTTAGAATTATTTATTGTACGGGTCAGTATAACCCAATATTCTCAGTCTAGTATTGAATAATTATCAACCAGTATTTACAGTAATTAAAAATGCACTATTCAAGAGCTAAATCTGCCTAATGCAGATCTTTCAACTGCTATATAATTCATTAATTAGACATTTATATTGATGCCAAGCACAAAATTAACTCTCTTGAACTTCTTATAGTTTGGGTTTGGACTAACATAGTATTTATATGTAAACGACATTATTTTGACTGTCTGTTCAAAGAACTTAATTTTGGGAAACCAATCGACAGTGCTACATATAAACGATCTACTCTTAGTAAGGGTGAAATTATATCCAATCACAAATCTGTACTCACTTCATTTGGTACTCCAGGTGGAAATACCTATACAGATTTGCCCTTTTTGTATTGGATACCTAAATTACATAAAAATCTCTACAAGCAACGTTTTATAGCAGGTTCATCCCGTTGTTCCACAAAACCACTTTCAAGGGTATTAACATCTTTACTAACGGCTGTTAAAGAGGGTATACAAAAATACTGTGACAAAGTATCTCAAAGTGGTATAAATCAAATGTGATATTAAAAAATTCCAAAGAATTACTTGATGGTTTGCAATCTAGATCCCTTGCTTCAGTCTCATCTATTCAAAGGTTTGACTTTTCTACTTTGTACACTAAAATTCCCCATAGTAAATTAAAAGCCCGGTTGAAAGACATTATTCACAGTGTTTTTTCGTCTAAATCGGATACTGCTAGATTTCAATATTTGGTTGTAAATTATAATTCTTCATATTTCATTAGGTATCACAGTGATTCAAAAAACAAATACACAGCCATCAAGATAATTCAGATATTGGATTTTTTAATTGATAACATCTTTGTTGAATTTGGAGGGGAAATATATCAGCAAGTGGTTGGCATCCCAATGGGCACCAACTGTGCACCTTTGCTTGCTGATCTGTTTCTCTATTTGTACGAAGCCGAGTACATACAGATGCTCGTAAAAACAAATTAACGATCAGTCAGACTTTTTAGCCCATAATAATCCTAAATTTAGTGACTATGTAGACTTCATATATCCTGATGAGCTCGAAATTAAAAATACCACTGACAGTGAAAATCACGCTTCCTACTTGGATCTGCGTCTCGATTATGACAGTTGCCATAAACTGAGTGTTAAATTGTCCGATAAATGGGATGACTTTGACTTTCCGATTGTTAATTTTCCAATTATTAGTAGTAACATTCCAATATCACCAGCTTATGGAGTGTTAGTGTCTCAGCTAATTCCTTACACGAGAGCTTGTTCCTTTTATTCTGATTTTTTCAGTAGATCGAGGCATTTGTCATCTATGCTTCTACTACAAGGATACTTACGTACTAGACTTATTAAAAAACCTTTAAAAGGTTTTATGGCCGTCATATTGATTTGATTGGTAAATATAACGTGTCTCTCTCGGCTATTATTCTAGATATTTTTAATTATACTATTACTATCACCCTGATAATGTCGACTACATCGTTAAGACAGTTCATCATGTGCATTTTGCATACCGATAGTTCATTGGCCAATCACTCTATTTTACCGACATTTCGCCTAATAGATTGGATGCAGCTATGGCAGGTGTGGCGCCAGACAGGGTAAGCTTACTCTTCCGGACACCTGTTACCACTGTTTGCCATGTATTTTGTGCACTGTGAACAGTCCATATGCTAATAACACTATTTTACCTATACCGTTTGTTTGGAACACAACCGGTGTACGCTGTCATTGATAGTCCTTGGGCCAATCACGCTATTTTACCAGATTTCGTCTTATAGTTTGGATGCCGCTATGGCGGGTGTGGCGCGCCAGCAGGGTAAGCTTACTCTTCCGGACACCTGTTACCACTGCTTGTCGTGTATTTTGTACACGAGGAGCAGTCCATTTGCTGATTACACTATTAATAGGGGTGGGCAAATGGAGGTCGATTTTTGGGAACGAGTGTTTTCGAAGGCGATTTTGGCTGTTGAATCCGAATCTGGTGAAATTTTTGTTCTGTGACGTCATTTTGAGCTGGTTCCGTGGCCATTTTCAAAATGACTTTTTTCAGTTATTACCCTCATATTGACATAGGATGTTATCAAATCATAAATGGGAGTGCAATTTTAGAATCCACGGTCTTGAAAACATATATTTTAACATATAAGACAACTAGTTCCAATATTGTCTCGCTTTTATGAGAAAAAAGCCATTTTTGGGCCGCCATTTTAAAAACCATGGCACCAGCTCAAAATGACGTCACAGAACAAAAATTTCACCAGATTCGGATTCAGAAGCCAAAATCGCCTTAGAAAACACTCGTTCCCAAAATTCGACCTCCATTTGCCCACCCCTACTATTAATGCATTATTTGGCCTATAAAGTTTTTAGGACTTCGAATTCTGTCTTATGGTTTGGATTGTTCGTACTTGGTTTCTATTTTATGTAAAAAAATGGATAATCAAGACTCTGTTTATTGTAGCAATGACAATCAAGACTACACTGTTCTTCAACATATTAACTTTTCATTATCTATTTTTTAACTGTTATAGCACGAACTGTCTGCTCTATCTAAATCTTATATATAATGCATCTTTAAATGAAATTTAATAATTCATCAATTGAGAATATGTCTTAAAGTGCTGGATGAGTGATTTCTCAAATTGTGAGACTTATTTTATTTTTAGTGGATACTCAAATTGTGAGACTTATTTTATTTTTAGTGTATACTCAAATTGTGAGATTATTCTATGGTGGATTCTCAAACTGTGAGAATATTCTATGGTGGATTCTCAAATGGTGAGAATATTCTTTCAGTAGACACTTAAATTGTGAGACTATTCTATCCTACAGTGGATTCTCAAACTGTGAGAATATTCTTTCAGTAGACACTCAAATTGTGAGACTATTCTGTCTTTCAGTGCATACTCAAATAGTGAGACACCCCTACTGTCTTTCTATGAATACTCAAATTGTGGGACTATTCTAACTTTCAGTGGATACTCAAATGTGAGAATGTTCATTTAGTGCATACTCCAAACTGTGAAACTTCTGTCCTTCAGTAGTCAAATTGTAAGATTTGTATTTTGGTGGACAGTCCAATTGAGATTAAGTCTCCATTTAAGAGTCAAAGATCCATAAACATACTAAGAATGTTGCACAACTGGTAGACTGATCACAAATAGAGAGTTTTAGTTTTCTGAATAATATTCTCATTGGTTGAAGTTAGTCATCACAGTTAGCATTTTAACAGTAGTGTACATAATAATATATAATAATAGTCATAAACACTTCTCTCTCTAGGATCATCGGTTCTAATAGTTCCCACAATATAAAACATTTTTACACACTTATCATATTTATATACTCTACTCTAACCTCAAGTGTTTACCTTATTGAAAGTAAGTTCCCACGGTTAAAAATAATTCACTAGTTTACGTGTTGGGAGAGTTACAAGGGAGGGCATGCCCCTATCTTATTGTATAAAGAAAAGTCAAGTAGAACTACAAACAAAGTTACATGAGTTGGTTGCAAAATGATTATAGTTGATAAGAAAGTCATATATTAACTAGGATTTAGACCAGTATATATCAAACCAGCAGTATATTTATCATATCTACAAGTCTATCTCTATTATTTATTTATCTATCATATTTCTTACTGCCATGATAGACATATAAATAAATTTAGGGTGTATTAGAGTAAAGTTTAGATGTGTAAGGGTTTATACATCTGCCTTGGTTAAATCCCACATTATAATAATTTTTATATTTCAGCAACCTTAATAACCCCACCTCACCCCACCCCCTTGTGTTAAATATTCTATTTTGTCTTTATATATAATTAACTAATCATTCAGTAAAAAATACATTCATGAACTCCTAATATGGATTATACTTTGAGTGATAACAATTGTTTAAAGGGGTATTGGCTAATATCAAAGTGTATTTAACAATGCAATCCCCAAATATGGCATTTAAACATGACATATGTTGGTTTTCCATTCTTAAACGATTACTATCAATGCCCCCATTTCCAAAGAATTACTTGCTGATATGCATTCAACCCTAAGAATTTGTAAAAATTGCAATTTAAATCAAGTGGAAGATGAATCACACATGTTATTATATTGCCCTTTCTATAAAGATATAAGAGAGGAATACAATTTAGACTGTATTAAAACAAATTATTCTGATGCCACTAAAATTAAAATGATATTACAAAATAATGATTATACCAAAATAACTTTGAATGGAAAATACATTTCAAAACTATTTAAGAAAAGAGGTTTTAAAATATAATTAAATAGCCCATGTATTTGTTATCACTATAATACTCTAGTAAAATATATATAAGCATTATTGCTATGTTTGTTATCATGTTATGTGCATGAACAATTATTATATATGTATTATGCATTATACCTTTAGCTTTGCATTGCCATACTCATGTCCCGTCTTCAATTAGCCCTAGTTAGGTTAGAAGCGTAGGATGTTAAACCCCATTTCATTCATTCATGCCATACTAATGTATTTTATCATGTAGTTGTGAATAAACTATTATTATTATTATTATTATTATATAAATTCCTTATGAAACCACACACCTAATTATAACAGTATCTAAAAATTACCCAGACAATATTATCTTCAAATGTGGTTGTCCTCAAATCATTGTCAAAGTCACCAAATTCAGCAATATCCCTTCCATGACATTTATTGCTTGGTCTCTATACTTAATTAAGTTCCAGTTAAGCTCATTTATCCTTAAATCATGACTTATTTGTTTAAATCATGATGTAATTAATAAAATTATGAAAATCATTTCTTTGTCAATTTATTTCAATCTATTTATATCTGCTCTTTTTTGACAGAAGCCAAACCACCTTACAGCCTTTTACATGATTGTAATCTGTGTGTTAGTAACACAATCATTCTAATACTATAAGTAAATACTAGCCGTTTGTCTACAATTTCTTCTATTTGCAACTCTCAACATATGCAATTAGGTGAAGATTGATGTACAATGTGTAAGCTGTTGGTATCAATTACACAAAAATATATAAAGTGGTGAATCATTTATCCTGGGAAAACTAATATTGTAATATCAATTATATGAACAATCTGTTTGAAGGCCGGGTTGGGTGACCTCCTACGTGGTAAGAGATATGGGGTTACAGTTTCTACTAGCAATTTTTGTTGGGGGTGGGGAGGGTTAATGTAATATATCTTCACTAGCACAGTTAATGGCAACAAAATGTAACAAAACTCATTTTTAAATCAGCTTTACTAGATTCAAATTTAAGACTGTCATATGCATTCCCATTTTTAACAAGCGGTTGCCATACAAGCAGTTACGTTTCATCAAATCATATATAATATCAATAAGGCTTCACCTTTATTTCAATTGGAATTGATTTATTATATGTCAAGCTATGTGCAGTACTGTTTTGGGTCAGTTAATGTTTAAAAAAAGGGAGCTATAGGCCAGAAACTTTTTTGTAGTCATTTGACTAAAAAACTTGTGCCAAGGAACTCGGTTCTACAAACCACTACTGAGTCTGAAGTGAGCGGAAGACATCAGTAGTGGAACTATTTCTATCAGGGGCCATAATCTATTAAGTTATGGATACATGGCAATATCGAATGGAACTGAAATCTTTTGGAGTTTCGTCAAAATAAATAAAACTTGTGAGCTGTAGATTGTCTACAAACAAAATGTGAACATACGTCCAGATACATGGACAGACATTGGCTGACGACAATATACACCAACATTCTGTATCCACATCTTGCTGAACTCGCTAGACCAATGTTTTGGCTCTAATGTGCTAATAGGAGCTACTTGATTACTGTTAAAAAAACAATGCCAGAAACGTCATACATTCAGGTGAACTGACTAAACATATATTTATCTCAATTTTGTCATCAGAGAAGTCATAGTTTTTATCCCAGAAATAAGATTGCTTGTTCAACTTGTGTGTTTTTCCGATTTCTGCCATAGCTGAAGAGTCCGCTGGAAAAGAGTTTGTAATGATTTAAAGATTGATAACAGTTTATGTTCAACTCCCACAAACAGTTGAAATAAAGGAGACAATATTTTGTTCTTTGGGTAGCACCATAAAGAAATGGTAGGCCTATAATTCAACCATTTCTAAAAACTCTTTTGATGAAAATCTTTTTTTAAAACCTGATTTATCTCCCTTTACTTATACTATCAATTTGGATTTAAATTTGAATATTTGTCCTTTTTTTGTTTTATTCCTTCACTTCTACATGTTAAACAAATGTCTATGTGCATATTTCTAAATCAAAATATAACATTTTTTTAATTTGTAGGACTATCTTCTAATAGAATTAACAAAACTATTTTATATCTCATCCAATATCGGCTAAGAATGCTTGCTCTTCAAAAATGAAATCTGGTTTAACTTTTCTGCACCAATCCAGTTAATCAAGATGGACAAATGACATGCAGTGTGCTAAGGGGAATCCCCCCCCCCCCCTGACATTGGAGCTACTGGATACTCTTATTTTGACACACTTTAAACACTTTGAATTAGAACCAAATTGCAAGTCTGTTATCCAAACCGCATATTTCGGTAATTTTTAAAAAAAAACCCAAAAACAATCAGTTTAAGGACCCCATTCACACGATTATTGGGTCACACTCCATACTAGAATATTTTGGAGCCACTACTGAAAATCCAAATATTTATTTTGGCTTTTTAATATATCACCTTTTCTGACCTTATAGTCCCTTAAAATATTATCTAGCTCTTGACCGAGAGCTAGCAAAAAACCTGAAAACAAATCATTCATCAATTCTTGTATAATAAGTTTAACAAAGCTAATTAAGACTAGTTTCACATTTTAATACCAGGTGGAAGCACAATCTATTATGTTACTAAATATATCCTAACATTTATCATATTAACCAGTTCAAACTATATATATCATGAACTTTTATAGTATCCTCCACTTTGACTTTAAATCTATTGTTTTTGATCTGAGATCAAAGACTAGCTATTAGCCATTGTGTGTGAAGAATGATGCCATTTTATACCTCAAATACAATAATGTACATGAAAGACAAAATTGTAGATATTTATTATTAAGTTAACATCTTTAATAAAGAAAATGTTTTAAATGAAGAACCTGTGATATTTGGAATACATGATCAATACCATGTTGTAAAGATTAAAGGTTAACACAAAACAGCAAATAAATTTTTGCTGTTAATATTCTTGAAATAATCCTTAAATGATAGAACATGGGTTGCCAGGCAATTAAACATACATTAACCATAAGAAGAGCCCATGACTAAATATCTGTTTATATACCTCCTAGGCCTCTCTAATACCTATGAGGCTGAATGAACAAAAAATAATCACCAAACAACACACCTTTAACTTTAGTTTGAATACCTCCAGATGTTTGGGCGGAACAATTATTTTTTACCGAACTGAAATAAACACCAATTTACATTATTAAGCCTGTTGAGAACCTTAATGGTTAGCCATAAAGAAGAATCCTATTTAAAAAAAAATTTGTTTTGAGTCACAAATAACCTCACACTGATGCATCTTCAGTGAATGAAATGTCCCATGCGGTCTGATAGGTGTATCCTTTCACTGCCAGGCTTTTTATTTTATTAAAATAATCCTTTTTTTCCAGATATTGATGCTTGAATTAAATTTAAATTCAATGATGTGTGCAACTATACTGTTACAGAACGGAAAACAGGTAAACCTTAAATACTTTTACTCCTTGTCTCATACCATATAATTGTTTAGTGTCCGCAGGTTTATCTTGTAGATTTTTATTTTTGTTTGTTTTGCGTGTAGTGCAGTCCTCCTGCATTTACTATTAGAGCAGCGTTTCTCAACCTTTTCTCACCGTTCACCCCTAAATTAATTCCCAACCGACCCATTTACCCCCCGAGTTTTGAAGAGGTTACTGACCGTCGTCCACTGAGGAGGGTTTGGGGCGGGTCTCCCCCAGGAAATTTTTAGAAATTGGAGCCTGCAAACGTGTTTTCCAGCCATTTCAGGTCCTCTTCCAGGCGTTTCAGAGAAACTTGAAAATGGCGCTTTTCTATAGAAGCCACCCGACATGATTCACGGATCCTTGCACGGGCCTGCACCCCCTGACCACATTAACAAAACAATATTGAATATGGAATGAATACAGATCGAAGTTAAGATTCAATGAACACCAAATTTGTATTTTAATGAAAATAGTTGTTTCCAGTTCAGTGCGAAATTTGCTCCTGGTGATTGTCACATATGACCATTTTTGAAGTTACACTGGGATTGTGGTCATTCACCCCCTGGACGCAAGCCATTCCCCCCTTGGGGGTGAATTCACCCCAGGTTGAGAAACGCTGTATTAGAGACTTTGAATCATAGAATACTTTGCTATGAAACATTTTATTTTCCCTAACATCTATGATCATTTTAGTAGTTTTTCATTAAATAAGCTTTCATTGTCATCATAAAAAATATTAATAACTATATAATAACTATAGTATCATACGACAGTTTGATATATTTTCAAAGGGATGTAACTCTGAGCTATTGTACAGGCAAAATAATGATTTATTTGTTTGGTTGTTTGTTTCAGAGGTTGTTTGTTTATTTGTTAGTTTAAGTGTGGTAATTGTCTTAGTGAACAATACATTAGTTGCCACTTCATGTTAAATATTTGGTTGCCTTATACTGTTTCCAACATCATGGAGGGAGCCGTGGTGGCTCAGTGCATAAGACATTTGTTCACTTACCTGGAGGTTTTATGCTCAATCCTGGTGTTGACCGAGAAAGTTTGGGATTTTCTAGTGTGGTTTACCCTTTTCAGTGATGCAGGACAGAGGGCCTGGGAAGGGACAACATATTTTCGTTTGAATGGGATGAAAAATCTAGGTCGTTGTACAAATTGGCATGTACGTACAGGAACCCTTGACAGTTGGAATTCAATATAACAGTAGTGCTGCTGTCAGGGCAACATTTCCCTTATAGCACACTGTATGGTGCCTGTCTCCGTTAGCCCAGGCAGTGCAGCTCAGTATGACTTTAAATCCAATCTTTTTTTATAAAACGGATCTTTAGGTAATTGTTCTGTTCCCTTCTAGTCTTAAGCCCTCCCTCCCCGCTACACTCTTTTATATTAACAGAAATTACTTCAGTTGTGGATCTGTAATAATCATTTTCTTAAGTCATCATTGGCTTTTCCGATGTTCTTGATAATATAAATAATCAGTCTTATAAATATACTTTTTATATTAAATCATTAGTGTGTAAAAAAAATGAAAATAAATAATTTTAGAATATTACAATTGGCCATTGGCCAAAAGTTGATGAGAACTGTCAATGCCCCTATTCAGACTGAAGTCCAGTCCAAGTGTGATGTAATTTTGGAAATAAAGTGTCATGTCTACAAATAATTGAATATTTTGAATCCAAAGTTAAAGGGTAAGGGGATATACCTACCTGTAGTTATTTCATTGTACCATAGAGCCAACAGTAAAAATAATTCATGGTCACAAGAAATCACAGTTACAATCTCATACAAATCATGACATTATTTATTTAACTCGTGCAGTAGTTAAGATGTTAATAACCATAGTTAAAAAATATGGATTGAAATTTTGTCTTCACTTCTAAAACAAAATCCCACAACTAAGACATTGCAGGGGACCCGAGTCTGATTGACATTTGTATTTTAACTCCTAAGAGAATGTTGTAATATTAGATCTTAAATATCCTGTCTATTCTTTTATTATTGTATAAATCTGTCACAATACACTCAAGGACAGACAATTCTAATATTTTCATTATCAAAACCCATATGCTTCACTTCATATGACAATATGGAAACTATTGAAATTCTTCCAACCATCTGGAATGAGCTGATCTTTGTTGATATTTCAAATATGGTGGGGGGGTAATTTGAGTTTCGTGTTGCATTATCGGTTATTTCTGATAGTATTAAATGATTTTCACATGAAAAAGTCATAACTATAATATTTTGTCAACAATATATTTCCTCAAGATATGTGACAGCATGTTATTTTATATGATTTGAATGAGTCAGACATAAGCTTGGTTTACACGGACAATTAGAGCCAAATCTTAATCTTGATCAATCAAAATTGTGCTGATGACTCAGATCTTAACTTTTGACCGTAATTATGTATTTCATTGAAGAAAGGATGTAAATTATAAATGTGCTGATGCAACATGTTAACCTTTTTTACTTTCTCTGGTTACCTGATTTCTGACTAGCAATCATATAATATAAAGATAGCGTAAGTTGTTGACGGATATTAAAGATACATTATGCAGGATTAAGATAAAGAGCTGATCTCGCTATATAACAATTAAAAATAGATAATGAAAAATGAATATATTGAAAATTTAAGTCAAATTTCTTTATCATGAATGTAGTTTCGAATGTTTGAAGATTTGACAAGTGCCCACCATCTTGCTATAAGATAGATACTGAAAAATTAATATATCGAAAATTTCCGTCAAATTTCTTTATTACAAGCGAAGTTATGAATATTTAAAGTTTTGACATGAATTTCCCACCATACATATTCTTGATTGAGTACCATTTCATGATAATCAATGAAGTCTTGATTGCCAGTCCTTTCATAAGCAGTCTCCAGCTCTATTTTTGTGTAACAGAGATATGCCTGGCATTGTTTAATCAACTTTATATCTAAGCCATCCAATGATCTAAAGAATTGAATATAGGCTTGTCATGTGCATATATGTCTACATAATAATTTATATAATATTTGAAGCAAGAATCATGCCCGGCAGGTAAACCTGCTTAATTCTGCCAAGAATTACATATTAAACCAAACAAATTACAAGAATATATCTTCTTGCAAACTTTTATCATTGTAAGATATGGCAAATATGCACAATCCATATCAACAATTGCTACTTTCATACGCGAGCTCCCCAAGGTTTCGCAAGTTGATTCTACACGCCAAAAGAATGTGGTAACTTGTTCATATTAATCTTTGTCATGATGTATATGTTGACCAATAATCCATGAGAAATCTCCGATCCAGACCTTGTTTTGTTGAAGCTTAATCATATCATTAATATCATTAGCTGAAGTAACTTGGATATACAGGAACTCTTGACATATCGCTATATATTAATCTTTGTGGAAACAACTGTATAAAACAGTACTTCACTACTTCTAATCTCTCCACCATTTATATTACATAGTGTCAATATCAAATCCATTTAACAAGTCACTGTATGCGTGGGAAAATATCTTATCAGAAAAGAAAACAAAATAAGGAGGAAAAATAAACCCTTTAATTGTGTCTCATATTCATTTGAAGAGTTATCTGAAACGTATGAAATATCTTATTTCTATTAATGTTAAATCACAAGACTAAATGTCTATGTTCAATCACAAGACTAAAATATCTATGTTAGATCACAAGACTAAAATCTCTATGTTAAATCACAAGACTAAAATCTCCATGTTAAATCACAAGACTAAAATCTCTATGTTAAATCACAAGACTAAAATAAAATGTCTATGTTAAATCACAAGACTAAAATCTCTATGTTAAATCACAAGACTAAAAACTTTTGACTGCCATTATAAAATGGTGGCAGCTGGACAATATGTCTATTTAATTTTTGAGATAATATATAATTGATTTTCTTTAGTTTTACATAGGAAGAATATTCTGCTTTTTTAAAATCTTAAAATTGTAATACACTTTGAGTTTTCTGACATACAAAATGACTTGGCATTTACTACTATTTATGTGTTTCCTTCAGGAATTTACAATGATTTTCATTCACATTTTCCAATGCCAAATAAAAAAATGCTGGAACTGATATCTATTATTCATTCCATATTAATGCACAACCCCACAGGGTGTTGAATAGTCCAGTGGATCAACACATGTGGTTTAGATCATAAGGTCTGTCATTGAGTCAAAGAGATAATGCTGCTTGCTCAACCTTGTGGGTTTTCTCAATGTCCTCCAGTTACCTCCCAATGCTAAAAGATGCCAAGTATTGAAATAAAATTGTACCATTGTTATGTTAACTCTGAAATTACCTAGTTTGTGTTGAATGGATGTTAATTCCCCCCTCTCCTCCCATCACCACCGCCACAAAGCTCTTAACGTTAAAGTACTGTGTTTAATATGTTCTATCTAACTAAACACCTTGTTAAATAAAACACACACAATGGTATGGTCAGTTGATCAAGACTACTTAAAGGATTACAGTCAATGAGTGACCTTGACATGGTCATCTGAGGACAGGTGTCTTGTCCATGGCAAATAAATGTACTAGTATTCTTTGTAAATGTTCACTGGCCCTCTTCAGGAATTTACAATGATTTTCATTCACATTTTCCAATGCCAAATAATAAAATGCTGGAACTGATATCTATTATTCATTCCATATTAATGCACAACCCCACAGGGTGTTGAATAGTCCAGTGGATCAACACATGTGGTTTAGATCATAAGGTCTGTCATTGAGTCAAAGAGATAATGCTGCTTGCTCAACCTTGTGGGTTTTCTCAATGTCCTCCAGTTACCTCCCAATGCTAAAAGATGCCAAGTATTGAAATAAAATTGTACCATTGTTATGTTAACTCTGAAATTACCTAGTTTGTGTTGAATGGATGTTAATTCCCCCCTCTCCTCCCATCACCACCGCCACAAAGCTCTTAACGTTAAAGTACTGTGTTTAATATGTTCTATCTAACTAAACACCTTGTTAAATAAAACACACACAATGGTATGGTCAGTTGATCAAGACTACTTAAAGGATTACAGTCAATGAGTGACCTTGACATGGTCATCTGAGGACAGGTGTCTTGTCCATGGCAAATAAATGTACTAGTATTCTTTGTAAATGTTCACTGGCCCTCTTCATTTCCTTATGTTATTTTATGATCTAAATTTTGTTAAAACTGAAAACTTTGTATGATGTCCTTTATGAATGTAATCTTATATATATATATATCACTAGATTCAATCTTGATGAAAGTGAAAAAGTAGACGTCACGAAAAAACAAGGAAAAACATGGAAGCTAATCTCAGTAAACAAGGAAATAACATTATCATTATCACTATAAACAAACTTAGCAATTTAACTAGTGAGCTGTAAAACCTTTCTAATCCCATAATAATAGCTTGCTTTCGAATTTGAATAAATACTGCTGCATAAATGTTTGATTCCCATTTGATCAAAATGTCTGATTTTTTACCTCTACTACATCGTATTTTACAATGATTTAACATTGCCAAATTAAGCTTAATTGGAGAAGAGTAAAAATAGAGTTCAGTACCCCATTCCACATACAATGTCTATCTATACTTCATTTCGAGACTAACATGCTACATTTTTATTTGATTTATTCACATCCCATCAAGATCCTAACAGTGCGGAGCACGGTTATAGTAGGCAGTCACCTCAGGTTCAGGTGTTAAGGGGCACAAATATTCCTCTGGACGCTAATACCCATGCCCTCCCCTTTTTCAGGTATATCTTTCTGCTCAACTATAAGTTACAATATTAAAATACTGTTCATTATTCTGAACAATTATTAAATATATTTCAATTTACTGCTATTTCTGTCTACATAATGCAATTCAATCCAATTTAGACTAATCTATCAATAATGTAATGACTACCCATGTGGGGGCACTTAAAACATCTTTTGGCAATGAAGGTTATGCTACTGAACCGTAATCCTTGTGGGATGAAATGTCATTTCAAAGCAATATATAGTAAATATAGTTTTATCAATATGTACGATTAACTGATACAGATTCACACCAATCGCTCTATTCCAACATTCTGTGTCCCACTCATTCTGAGCAAATTTTATGTCAAAAGTCTAATTGTGCCCCTCAATACAAAAATAATGTTTAGGCACTGGTTGAACTGGTCTGGGCAAACACCATCTGGAATTTAACTTTTCTATTAAAACTTGTAATGAATTATAACGTAATGGAAATCACACCTTTAATCCTTTGCGAATCAAATAATTTTTCAGTATTGGCCTTAAAGGTGACAGATAACTAAATACACAGTTGATTAAATTTATATGACTACTTAAGCCTTTTCAGTATAGGAGGATAACAATGAGAGTTGTACTCTATAATAAACGCAAAATATCATATACTCATGAAAAGGTAAAAAGTAAACAAATGCAGGTCCCTGGGGGTAAGAATCTGATGGCAATAGAACCCTGATTTTTACCTGAAATCTCCAGACGCAAAAACAAGGAGCATGATGATTGGTTGTGTTCTAATTCAACTATCAATATTTGGTGTGTCACTTTCCCACGCTAGAGAGAAGACAGCTATTTTTAACCATCCGATACAGTCTTAGTGACAGGTCACGAAAGAGTATATTCATTTAATATCCAAACAGAGAGTTATCTAGGGAGAAATTTGATATATATATATATATAAAATCTTCACGCATTATACTTTTACCTTTATTATGATATACCTTAATATACCTGGTTTGCTGCTGAAAATGGTTGTAACCTGTCACATTAAAGAAGAGAAGTGACTTGTCCTGTGTGCGACTAATAACGCATCCCACCAGAAATGCTGATCAGAAGGCACGTGGGGGATTTTCAGCTAGGGTGTAAACTAAATGCCTGAATACTGAACATGAGCATACAATAGGATTAACTAGTACCGTTTCATAGGTAGGTCAATTTTATCTATAGGAATCTCTCTTTTTTTCTCAATTGGATATTGTTAATGTATTCCTGGATGTACATTCTTTTTTTTGAAAATTTATTTTCCATGCACAAACAATGATCAAATGTAAACAAAGGTTCGAGCAGACAGTCAACAAATACAGGACTAACAATAACATACACACATTCCTTCTTACCTTTACTCTTACATATAAATACAAGCACAAAACTTTTCATATTTAATTAAGACATTTTAATGAAAACCATTACACAACCTTTAAAAAAAATCTTTGATCTTTTATTTAATCAATGCAATGCCATGTAAGGAATTTATTTTTGTTTAAAAGGTTTGGGACTTGCATGTATTTTCAAATTAAACATATTTTTTTTTTAAATTTTGGGTGTAATTTAATGCATTAATAATTAGAAATTGCATTGAATATGTTAATTATTAATGTAATTATTTGTTAAACTAATTGGACAATTGAATTTAGATACTGATAAATATTGGACTTGGGAGGGCACAATAATAATTTGTATAAATTTGATCAGCTATTGCTGAATAAATTGTATGAAAAAATCTTAAATAGAAGTTGATTTATATTTGGAAAGTTGTTTATTAGCATTTTAAACAAAATGCTGACATCAATCAGACATTATTCAAAGGCTGAATAAAAAGACAGTAGGGTCCTATTTTTCTGCATTGACTGAGCTAATGAAGATGGGCATACGCCATACAGTGTGCAATGTGGGACTACGGTCTACTCTTATTTTGATTTCTATCATGATCATGGTTCTTTAAAGTACATACCAATGTGTACACCGTACCTTGTTTTTTTTTTCCCATCTGAACAACTAGACACTGTCCTCTGTCCTATACTACTGACAAGGGAGAAACCATGCCCCATATTAAAAGACATTCAATACAATTTATTATGGTAACAATGGCAGATTGTTCTGGATTTAATGTCAGTTATTCCTTTAATGGAAATCGGTTATAAATTAATTAACACTTAATTAGAATTCAATTTAAATATGTTTAATGCATACAAACATGTTGACTAATCAAATTTTACAGAAAGTTTACAATTATGTTAGTCATGTCAACTCAATTGAAAAGTGGTATCTGGTATTCTGAAAAGTAAGCATACCTTGCCCTTTAAACAACACAGTTCACTACTTACAGCTAACTGGAGCGATACTGAACACATTTGCTAACATAACCACCAAAAGGTACTATTTATGGTAATGTAGCTTGAATTTTAACAACTGGTATACTGAAATGTGATTTTGATTAAGGGTTGTACACAGATCTTTTTGGAATATCTTAATATATGTACATGAATGAATGAATAACAAAATAGAAGAAATACGCTTTACTAAATAATTCCTAATACAAGTGTAATTCTGAATAGTGTATTTTTTTCCAATAACTATAGCAAGCATGAATTCCCATTAATCTGTGATAATAGTGAATGTGCGATTGACTTGTGAATAAAAACCTGGTTTTCACCTGTCTGTTTACCTGTTCAAATTATATAATATTCAACCCATTTATAAAGACAAGTCAAGCAGAAATTAATAATGAGTTGTGCTGCAGTTTGATGCAGGCATATTATTACTCCAATTATGTATAATTTGTGAAAAAGATTATGCATAAGACAGGGTATGCATATTATTTTTGAAATGTTCACACTGCTAACAATTTGATCAAGGCAGAACCATTTCAAAGAATTCAAGACGCAGTATACCATTAACAACTTTCTCCATATTCATTATGAAAAGAAGGACTGGAATTTGTTCTTTAGAAAGCAATCCAACTGACTTAACAAATAAGATGCCATTTTGGCTTCAATGTTTATGGATAGAAATGAATTAACATTAAGGTGTTGCCTAATGATCTAAGGGGGAAGAGATGGCAGTGTGTAATCAATAGAAAGTAATGGGTACTTTCAATTAGTTTGACAAATAAACTTTTGATAAAGTTACTTTTAATTGAGTGGTAAAAGAATCTAGTTTATTTGTTTGTTAACTGGTGTGGCTTCGATTCCCTGGTTGTACGTGACAAGGAGAAGGGTCGCCAGTTCAACCTCATGGGTTTTCTCTGGGTTCTCTCGTTTTCTCCCACTGCCAAGGAACCCTACACACAAGCGAATTATTGAAATAAAATTGAACCATATGTTAGTCCTCAAATGTATTTTGTTTAGAATAGTGTGTCTTTAATATAGTAACTAAAGTACTAGTTTCTATTTGCTCACACTACACTTTCCAAGATTCTATTATTTTAAAATATTTAACGTTTCAACTTGCTCTTTAACTGGCAGATTATCGCCCTTTAGGAGACAATACGTTTAGCACAGTCCATTTACTTGCCATATTTGTTGTTTACTGGGACAGTAGCTAGTATTAGGGGGGGGGGGGGACCTTGATCAAGATTGGTGTGGTGCCTCATCCCAGAGGGACGCCCATAATGGTTAGGTGCCCAGGAATGAATTTGTATTCCTTTCTTCAAATGTTTATGACGTTCATATCAAATATACGCCAATAACGCAAATTTATTTTCGTACTTACTTTCGCCGGGGCAAAGGGAGGCGCCTCAACAGTGTCGTTCACCAATACCGTTAAGTGTAAGGACATCAGTACCACCAGAGACCCCATCAGCGCTCCCAGAAAACCTAGCCTCCCATAATTTTTCTGTTAGTTTGGGAGCTGTTTGCTTCTTGCAATGTCAGGTTTGAGACTTTTCCGCAGGTTTTTCTTGTCGGTTTTGTTTTACATGTAGTGTGGTTGTCCTGAACTTACTATTTACTACTTTAGGTCAGGCCCGTAGCCAGGAAGTTGTTTTTGGGGGGGCAAAGATGTTTTCGGGAGGGCCAACTAGCATGGGCATCTGCATGAATTTTGTGGTAAAGGCCAATTTTCTTGTGATATTGGGGGGGCAAGACTCAGTATTGGGAGGGCAGTTGCCCCCCCGTGCCACCCCCTGGCTACGGGCCTGCTTTAGGTAGGGTAAGGGCAAGCGGATAATGAAGATTAATTTTATGATAGTTTATATGCCAAAACAAATGATTGAAGCCGCCATTTAGGATGAATTTAAACACTTTTGTTTTGTCTAAATGAAACTGTCTTTTGGTCTAGTTATCTTAAAAAAAAAACTGACAAAAGTTTTCTAAAATAATTATGTACATGGCATCAGGTAAACTGTTACGACTGACAATATTGGATTCAGACAGAAAATCTCTAAAACATCCTGCATTTAAAATTTCTATATCGATTTTCACATAATAGTCCAGAAATTTAAAAATAAAAATGCTGATCGACCACATGTTGCTTTACAAATTTGAAATTGTAAAACAAGAAAATCTTCTCGAGACAAATGGAGTATGAAGAAATGAAGGAGTGTGTTATTGTTGTGTTTTTGTGTTATTTTGATGTGTTTACTAGGTAACCATGAGGATATATTGTTAGGCCAAAATGTTTATTTAGATACTAGAGGTAAATATTGTCTTACCATATTGCCATAAACACCAGTTGAATCATCTTGTATAGTAATCAATTATGCAAATCAATTGATATTTATCAATCAATACATCAACTGATTTGTTTAATAACAGCCCCAAAAAGTAAAAAAAAACCAGACATTTTTACAAAATGTAAGCCAAGCCAACTGTGGTTTATTTTGGTTGTGTTGATGTGGAATATTTATTTTTCCACCATTTACACATTTTTTGAGTCAACTGCTAACATAATATGAGAATACACAATCGACTGATTACAAAAGTTTAACAAGCTCTATTTCAAACAACTTGCCAGTCTATTGTAACTGAATATGTAAAAGCTTAATTGTGAAATTAGCATATTAAGATCTTTGCTCTATATTTCATACTAAGACACTAATATGTATTGTAATTGACTGTGGTAAAAAGACATCAGTGATGTACTGTAATTACATATCAGTTGTACATTTGCAAAGTACACAGCAGCTGTGTAGGCTACTGCAAATAACTCATAAGGTTGTGTATTGCAAATACCTCACCAGCTGCATATTGCAAATCAGTTGTGTATTATCAATCACCCACATAAGTTGTGTATTGCAAATCAGTTGTACACAGTAGACCAGAGGAAGAAAGGGGGTATTATCCTAAAGGTGGGCAAAAAGCGTGAGTTGACTTTTCTAGAAGCATTTTTCCTCAGGAATCTAAAAAATGGTGGGTGATCAGTCAGGTGAGGTAGCATTGAGGAGTTATCCTGAGAAAATAGCTTGTAGAAAAGTCAACTCCCGCTTTTTGCTCACCTTTCGGTAATACCCTTCTCCCTCCGGTCTACAGGTTTTTAAATGTTTTTTGTGCTTCCTTCATGTAAATATTCTTAATTTAAATAAAATATCATAATTATTATACTGTAAATTAAAAATGTAATATACAACATAGACTAATATTTTAGCAAGTCTTCATGGCTATAGATAGATCTGTTTTTGAACCAGCCAAGTAAATTTTATTTGTAAATTTAGTACTGTATTTAGGCTAAAAACTTTTCATAATATTGACTATAGAAAGTGTATTTCAAACTTTTTATACATTTATGGGTTTATACATTTAGAAAGGGATAAACTTTTCTACAAGCTTTTTTCCTCAGGAATCTGAAAATGGTGGGTGATCAGTCAGATGAGGGAGCGTTCAGCAGTTATCCTGAGAAAAATGCTTTCGAAAAGTCAACTCCCGCTTTTTGCCCACCTTTCCGATACCCCCCCCCTTCTCCTTCCGGTCTACAGGTTTTTAAATGTTTTTTGTGCTTCCTTCATGTAAATATTCTTAATTTAAAAAAAATATCATAATTATTATACTGTAAATTAAAAATGTAATAAACAACAGACTAATATTTTAGCAAGTCTTTATGGCTATAAATAGATCTGTTTTTCAACCAGCTAAGTAAATTTTATTTGTAAATTTAGTACTGTATTTAGGCTAAAAACTTTTCATAATATTGACTATAGAAAGTGCCAAGTGAATACTCCAGGGTATTTCCAACTTTTTATGCATAGGTTTTTACATTTAGAAAGGGATAAACTGATATTATTCACATTTTATAAAATATCGCGATATAGTGATTTGGGCTGGTTGTTCAAAGCTCTGTTATCTTTTAAAGATCTGTTAACTTTAACGGAGAGAAAGATTGTTGCTGGAAATGAAGGCCCCAAACATTCTGTGGTGCAAATTTTTCCTACAGATTTATGCTAATATTTCTTAAGTATTCTATATTGTTTTCTGTAGTAATTTAAAGGAAAGTTAACAAACAACACGTTACCAAGATATAGGTCCGTTAGAGTTTAACGGATCGTTAAAATAAATTAGTTTTGAGCATACGACCCCATATCTTTTTCCAAGGATATCGCCCAGATCTAATCAGTTGTATACTACTGTAAATCACATATCAATTGCGGATTGTAGAATATACATCATACATAAGAATCTGCAGAACACTTGCAACTAGTAGACTAGTACACACTGATTGTATATTACATCTGTATATTGTAATTACACATTATCTGTATACAAAAACTGGTTGTGTTTTATAGTTTCTACATTTCACAATATGTATAATAAATTGGGATAAATTCTGCCACATTCAAATTTCATTGTAAATTTAATAAATATCCAACTTAATATGAAGTTTCAATGGGTAGCACGATTTATCCAAATCCACCAAAATCCTTCATTATTTCAACTTATAAGACAATAATTTATATCGATATTTGCCAAATTGTAATATTTAATTTACAGTTGTAATGTTTTGGTGTCAAAATGCGATTTCCAAGCAAGTCTGGAAGTAGTAACCAAGAGACAGAACTCGTGTATTGCACAAACCACTTGTTTGGAAATTGCATTTTGAGGGATATTTTGAAACAAAAACCTTACGATTTTAAATTAAAAATGCAAATTTGGCATAAAGAACAGTATATTATTATCCAATATAGATATAAATTATTAGTATATATTATATGAGTTAAAATAATGGTGGATTTGGGTAGATTTGTATGGATTTGGGTGATTTGGGTTGTTTGGGTAAATCGTCCTACCGGTTTCAATAGCTATTCATGGTTGCATATATTTGGTCATAGCCTATCATATAATTGACTTTATTTGTTGGCTGAAAACTAGATGTACAGCGGGGGTTGTCGCCATCACAATTAAACAATGTGCTTATGGACAGATAAAGGAGCAGGATGACACCATGTCATATTAACTTACTATAATGTCATTCTGACAAGATCTTTTATTATATTCAACATAGAGCACAATAAGCAGGTTTTCTTTATCCTGAACAGGACGACCGACAAGCAAAAAGCCTCATACTTCACATATAAGCAAAGAGCCTCATACTTATCTTAACATATAACAATAATCACGATTTTATTCATCGAGGTTTTAATTTGGGGGCAAAGTAAATATATGTACAAAAATTTGTACTACAAATGATCGTTCAAGTATTTAGGTCATGTGAAAGAAATCAAGATATTGCTTTATTTAAAAAATTAAATTTCTTAAGAAGACAGTTATCAAAATAATGCTTGATTTCTAAGTACCTTATCCAAATATCGACAGCTTAAATCCTCTCGTAAAAGCGCAACATGTTATTTCAATGTCTATTTGTATAATAAACATAATGATATAAGTAATAACTGATAATATTATGATTGATAGAGTGTCAGTAATATGTCAATGTTCGTCAATTACCTACTCTATACATATCTATCATTTCTAATCACCATCCCAATACCATATTTATGTATCTACATCCATTCATTATATATCATATCATAGCATATCAATTGAAATTCTACCTTGTTTATCACTGCCAGTGTTTGTGTCCACATTTTACAAAATTTGAATAAAACATTATAAAGAACACTTGTTGACAGAATTTTATTGTTGTCTACATTCCACTATAACACGCCTTCCAATAGGCAGATTATTTTTTTTTTTTTTTTTTTTTTTTTACTCTCTTCTTTGGATATATATATATCCAAAATTATTAGCACAACCGCAAGCTGCACTACTTTGTTTCACGGTTAATGATGAATGTATAAGTATTTAAAGAGCACATAAGATCATAATTTTCTATTACATATTATAATAAACAATGATTACTAAATCCATATTACGGAAAGTTCAAATCAATCTGATTAAAATTAACTGAGCTATTTACGTTTTAGTATGGGACAGCCAAAAACGGTTATCAAATTTTCATGAACGACCTTAATCCGGTTGATTGGCTGATGACGTCACAGGCACTACACATACTATACACATTATCTATCCAATATATCACTGCCTGTATAATATATCACTGCATACACACACCAACAGTTAACAAGTGTGTATTGTCGGTAATCATTAGCTCGTAATTATGTAAGCTACACATCACTATATAATTCAAAGCATTTTCAAACGCAGACCTTTCTCGTCTTGAATTGTAATAGATTTTATTTGTTACTATAATATTTCCGAGTGTATTTCAAGATGCCGAATTATCGTTGTATTATTGAGAGTTGTGGAAATTCCAGCAGAGAAAAGGGGAATAATGTACCGACGTTTCATAAATTTCCCAAAGACGAAATATTACGGAAAGAGTGGATTGCGTTTGTCAACAATTTAATTACTGATTGGCGGATGCGGGTCGTTTCATCCCACGACCGGTTCACCCCGGGCTGTTTCATCCCACACCTGATTTTCTATCGGGCTGTTTCATCCCACTTGTTATTATAGAAGCAGTTAATTAACCGAGTTGTACTTATTGTCGAATAAACTTCATTGTTTATTATTAAATAAACACACCATTAATTGTTATGGAGTAGTAAAAAAAAACATGACGCGAGAGTTGATATCTGTCGTTTGGGTCTCGGATATACGAAGTTTGGGACTCTGGTATACGACGTTTGGGAAATATATATATATTCAAAACACGGAAGAAAGAATCAAGAACCACGTGGTTAGTAAAAGGCTCAACCAAACGATAAAACATTAGTTGCACTTACGGTTCTTTGATAATCATCGTTTCTCATGAAATTATAAAATATTTATTTAAAACGAATAATATGCTGATGACCTACACAAAAACAAAATAAATATTTACACGACATGCAATCTTTTTTTTACAAGCCCCTACAAATTGTTAATAGTCAGTGAGCTGCACCTTGACGACATGCTTGTCGTAGATGTCAATACCAATCGATAAATTGGTGCGAACAAGCCACTGGTAAGTGGTAGGTCAATCAAGCTCGTTAACTATTTGATAAAAGAAAAACAATAAAGTATTACTAAATATGCACAAATTTTCAACAATACATTTTGGCAAGGTTTATACTCGCAGATAAAACAAAACAAAGGAGAACTAGCAGTGTTAATCGCGGTCTCAACAACCGCCAATCACCTAATTAAATAAATGCCAATTAAATTCTCAATTGAAATAATAAACGATAACCTGCCTTTTTTTTAAATCTGGTGTTGATTATCGAACCCATTCTGCTCAGCGAGTTAAGATTATTGACGACAATTGATTGGTGAATCTGATTGTTAAAGCGCTTGAAAACATTGAATTAATTTAGAATTGCAAAATGCAAAACGTAATTTATTATTCGTTACAAATAAAAAAATCGTTAGTCATTTATTATTATTCGTGCACATTTTCTGATATGGTCTGGTTATTTGAGCCTAAAAATAGAACACATCAAGTCTCCAATTGGTGCATGCACGCTTCCCTTTGATGACAGTTATATCATGGCATCTCATGGGTCGTATATACATGTACGATTATTTCACCGTGAAAGGTGCAAATGCATGCTTTCTGATATGGTCGGATTATTTGAACCTAAAAATAGAACACACCAAGTCACCAAGTCTTCTTTGAGGTGTTGTATCATGGACATATACAATTATTTCACGAGGTAATTCTGTTATTGAAACCCAAACTGAACGAAAACGGCTCTCGATTATAACTGATGTAAATTTGTGGAATGCTGGAGCAATTTTAGTTTAAATATCCTTTGTGTGTGAATTACTACTATAGGGCAGGCTGTGTACATGTAATATCAATTCTTTTATTTCTAAAAGCTGTAAATAGATAATTTAATGAAATCAATTTATTTCTAAAAGCTGTAAATAGATAATTTAATGAAATCAATTTATTTATAAAAGCTGTAAATAGATAATTTAATGAAATCAATTTATTTATAAAAGCTGTAAATAGATAATTTAATGAAATCAATTTATTTATAAAAGCTGTAAATAGATAATTTAATGAAATCAATGAATCTAGTCTCGCAACAATCGGATGGTTTTCATTATTAGATCCGGTATCATCTACATCGCCATCCTCTATGGAGCCACAGTCAGATAGATACGGCTCAAACATAATATATGGCGCTATAGTTATCATTTCTCGCGACGTATCTGTATCCGATACATTGCCAGAGCTAAAAGAACTACTGCTACAGGATAACTCTAAATATTCTGCCTCCATTCTCTCGGTGTATGATAGAATGACCAATAACACGTGTTAATGATTTATTTACATGTATATGATTACTACTTAAAACCATTTCGTTTCTTAAATGCCGACAATTAATTATTTCAATTGGCTTCATAGATGTCCGTAGCGCCGGCTACACCAATTCTACACCAATCGTGTTTCAATCAGAAGCCAATTGTTAGTTTACGGTCGGCTTATTCTGATTAAAAAGACAATGCTACAGCAATCGGCTTTATATAACAAATTCTAAATTAAAAAAACAGACTATTCCGTAGTCAGTTGTTTTATTTAATTAGGGGATTAAGGAACCAGTCAGGCGTTAATGAATACACACGCCGGCTGTATATAGGTAATTAAGGAATAAACATTCCGAATATGCATTTGTACACTGTGACGTCACTAGGGACTCAGGGGATTAAGAGTGTTTTGGATAATTGGCCAAGTCGTTTTTACGGGAGGTCTATATTTGCGACTTTGAGTGAAGATAGCTGATTTATTTTTAATCAGATTGATGTTAACTTTCCGTAATGTGCATATAATAACCACTGTCCATCACTACGCCGAGTTTCAGTTTGTCGTCTTATGTGCACTTTAAGGGAGTGATATTAATTTGCACTGTGTGAAGTGGGGGTATTCACACTCTATTGTTATTCATACTTTTATTTATTATCAATGTGTATTTTTATATTTGTATATATGTTTCGGCTACAGCAAAAATTTTGCTTCGCCTGTAATAAAGTTCAAAGTTCAATACAAGAATGAAATGAAAAGGGGTTTAACGTCCTACTGTTATGCACCTAACCTGGGCTAATGGAAGATGGGCATACGCCATACAGTGTGCTATGAGGGGAATTTTGCCGGGGCAGTGGCACTATGGCCGACTCTTATATCAAATTCCAACTGCCAAGGGATCTTTTACGTGCACGCCACTTTGTACACAGGACCTCGATTTTCTGTACCATCTAAATGACTAGACAGCTGTCCTTGTCAGGCCCCCCATTCAGCATCACTGACAAGGGGAAACCTCACCGTAAAATCGAGATAAACTTTCTCGGCCAATGCAGAGATCCAACACTCGACCTCCAGGCTAGCGAGCCAGAGCCTTACCCACGTGATTCCCCAGATTAATACAAATATCCCATGACAAATTGACTGAAACAAACAAAATAAAACCTACCAATTGAGTCTATGTGACTCAAGTAGTCATTTCAAGAATTCAATCACAAGAATTATTTCAATTACCCATTGGTTGAACTTGAGAAACAAATTCATTTACATTCTACTGTCTTTTAGAAAAAAAAAAAAAACAGAAAAAAAATTCAGCTTTTGTTTTGTTCAGCTATTTCTGGTGCACAATTTCTGAGTTTAATATCATAACAGACTTGAATTGCCGTTTAAATAGTGACAATCTCATTTCTTAGAAAACGAGAGATGCCAGGCAATCAAAGATATAATAGGCTTTGCTGTCTTGATCAGTTTTATATTAGGTTTTGAAATTTGAGCTGGACCTTTTCATCTCAAATAGTTACAGAATTTCAATAGTCACAAATTGAACCGTACAGCCTGATATGCTTGTATAATTATTAAAAATAATATAGGATGATGAAAATATTATAAACGTAAAATAAATTGTAGGCTACTCTTTTTATGATAATTTATTAGATAGTTAATAGTAGCTAAGTCTCTTACTCAATATCATCCAAAATCTTCACATTAAAAACACGATTTATTTGTCAAATTAAATCAACATTGATGTTGTGATCTTACCGGAAAAGATGGGCTTTTGATACCCAATATTTAAGACAATATAAACATTTTACCATTGTTAGATAATCATGTGCCATAATGCACTTCAGCCCCCAGTTGTAACAAGAGACTTGAAGGACGAGGCTAGACACATTGCACCAAATCAAACCGCGTATGTAGATTGGAATAACCAGACACTAGAAATTTGTACTCTATTGTGACTGCTGGCTTATTTCGCCAAACATTTAATTGATTTGAAATTAGAGTAAAAAAGCAAACCATTGAATGTAAATCAGTTTATATACATTCATATTACGGTAATATAGGTGTTGCGACCCACTTTTGTCAATGTTTTGGTCCCAAATGTTAGTTGTTTAGCTCCTTTTAGTACTGTAATTAAATTTTTTTAATGTTATTTGTCTTTACAAGATCTATAACAATGGCACATGAAACCATACAATGTTTATTTGACATTTCAAATCCTCTCTGTCAAAATCTATCATTACATTAAGTATTCTAATTATTGCTGGCACCTTCTAAGGCCACAGGGAAACTCCCCCTCCCCCCTTTGAGGCATACAATCATGTACTTTTTACATCAACAAGATCTATGTATGTTGTCATTCATAACAACAAACTGACTGTCATTTGTGTCATAATTTTATGCGATGTCAATATTCCAATGTATTTGTTGACATTGATGAATATGACTATTTTCTGTCTCATAAACAAGTGTGCCAATATTCATATAGGCTTATGTGTGATGGATGATTTAAGTAAAAAAACAGTCCTGTCTTTTTTTCTTCACTCAATCTGTTACATTAAGCATGAACAAGAAATACATGCAAAAACTAAGAAGAAAATTTGCAAGTCTAAAGTTGCTCCTCAATGAGTGTTATTCATGCAAAAAAAAACACATAATACTTATTCTCTCTTTAAAAAATATTATCACCTCAATGACCCAGCTGTGGAATTTTCAAGACTGGCAATTTTGTTTCTACTTGTTGAAATTCTGGCGATTGTGGGGTGGGGGGGTGGTGATGGATGGCCAAATGGTTAGCGTGTCTTCCTTGTATCATGCAGTCTGTCAATAAATCAACTGACATGGTTTCGATTCTCAGGTTGTACTGGTGACAAGGAGTAGGGTAGCACGTGCAACATCATGGGTTTTCTCCAGGTCCTCAGGTTTCCTCCCACTGCTAATTTAATCATATGTTAGTCCCTAAATTACTTAGTTTGTATTGAGTAGAGCTCTCTGTCTCGCTCTCTCTCAATTCTGCACAGGCTTCTTAAATTGTCAGATTTATTTGAGTAAGGATTATAACTTTCAACTTTTTTCACTAGAGCATTCACAAGATTCTACAAAATGACCAAGGACAATAACTATATAGTTTCATTGATTCCTTTTAAATCTTCCCAATAATATAAATAAATTCAACACAGATCAGAGCTTTCACAATGTGATTGAGGGCAATAACAGTAAAAGGTATTATTAAAAAGTCACTGAACTTCTAAAGCCTTTTTGCAAAAATAAATGTATTTGAATTTTACAAAGATTGGGAAAACAGTGTAGTGTGTAGCGTGTCTGCAAGAATTTTGGAACAATGGACAGACGCGACTACTATACTCCCACATAAAACCAGTAGCAAATCCCCTTCCACACATCTAAATATTCTAGTATCAAAGTGACCTATTTGTTGTTTACGCAACATTTAACTCACTGGCAATTTCATTCATTTTATATTGCCTTTCTATAGTTACCATTTTCCTTGGTAGTGAACTGAACGTAATTACAATTGATCATTTTTATGTGTTAATATTTTTTTAATAGTTAAAGCACATGGCTTAACTATAAAAACATTTCCTCGATCTGTCTGTTACAAAAGGCCCAAAACGCATAATCACCCATTGGTTAAGATACGTGTAATCAAGGTGCCCCTTCCCCATTCCTATCTGGTCAAGCACATCTAAATAGAAGCACCACCAATGTAATCTACAAAAATTGGATAGGTCTAAACATTTCCTTTAAACTGTCCCTTATCTGCTCCTTTGTATACCAATATTTGAAACAAATGTGGACAAGCATCAACATACCTAACAAATTTGGGCGAAGTTCGAAGTAATGACATTAGTCCTTTTGGCTATTATGCAAATACTAAGTAAATTCCAGACTTGTACACCGACACCCTTGAAAAAAACGAACATTTTGATCATAGAAATTGATCAGTTACAATTTGACAGAATACTAAAATAACTGATTAATGATATAAAATCAAAATAGACATGAAAATATCTTGTATTAATAAAAGCGTGGGAAATATCAAGATTAGTAAACTCCATATCTTTTTATTCTCTTTACCTTTCTTTCATCTAGTACTTTTAGCACTAATACGCAAACAATTCACAGACTCCAAATTTCTTTATGCGACTGTTTGTAGGACAAAATTTATAGTTTTATACAAGTCGCATTCAAATAATCATTCACTTATTGCTAGTGAAGGTGAGATTTCCTATCGTAAGATCTCAGCAATTGACTATTTTTATAACCTAGAAAAAGTATGAATTGATCTATGTATTTGATTCTATAATGAAAACAAACTCACCCCCCTCCACACCCTAAGCCTTAAGCTTAATATGGTTTTTATGAGGTATATGTCAATTGTAGTACATAAAGTGGCTATCTGTTAACGGAACAACATAAAAAGAGCACCCTTGTTCCTTCTGCCATACTAAGTCAATATAAATCATATGGCTACATATGTAACGATAAGACATCAATATTTACCTTTCATACACGATTCATATTTTATAAAAGAGTTGCTCACATCCTCTCAAAACATAGATTATGAATATATGTATATTTGTATGTAGTGTTATTATTGTGGCAATCCTTACAATTTCATATAAAGAAACTGGCTCGAGCACTTATACAATGCTTAAAAAATCAGAAAATCTAAGACCAAAAAGCCAACAAAAAAGGAAACAGTTGATTAATAATGCAATATGCATGTAAAATAAATAAAATTTTATCTAAATTCCCATGTTATAATTAAATGTTAAAATGGATATTCATAGTAACATTGGCATAATCAGCCTGAATCAATTGAATTTTACAGTTGCAATATCTTTTTTACAGCTTTTTGCCATTGTCCAAGGCTCATCAAACTCTGTTAATCTCATTTCAAATTTCTACAATACAAACACTGCTGCAATCCTGATTGTATGTTTTTCAATGTGCTAATAAATTTTTTTTTCGTATCAATTCCAGTGTTCTTGTGGATAATAATCTAAATGAATGAAACCAAAAAAAATAGGTTAGATGCAATTACAATCTCAATGTTCATGTATTAAAACTATTTTCTATTGCATATGGACTGAAAGTCTATATTAAGACCAGTACCGGATCTAAGGGGGGGCAAAGTGGAACAAATCTCCCAGGCCCCCTACATTTAGGGGCCCCCCCACAATTCTGGGTCATACTAATATTTTATCCTGGATCTAGCCAGCCAGTACCAGGATTGAGGGGGTGGTATTTGGGCCCTGGGCAGAAAGGAATATTGGGGGCCATGGGACTGGTAGCGTAGGTACCATCAGATTTTCGAGGCCCAGAGATCGGTTAGGCCCTAAAATTAACCAAATTACTACCAATCAATAGGTCCTAACCATTTCGCGATGTTATTGCTGGGGCCCAACCAATCCCGGGAAATTAACGTAATTATATAATATAGGATAGTTCAGACAAATGTATAATCTGAACATGTTTCCTGTCTAAATTTTATGTCTTTTTTCTCTTTGTCTTTTATTTGTATCTTATGTCTTGATTTGACCTATGCTCAGTTAGAAAATTGGTTGAATTCTCTTTACTGTTGATAGTTTCGTGCGTACCGTCAAAAGATACATGGGAAATTGCCAAAACACCCTTCACATTGCCTTGGTACATGTATTATGGAAATCGCATTTTAAGCTCATTGGGCCGAAGGTGTAAGTAGAGTGAATATTTTTTGAGATGTCTAAATTGTCTCAGATGCACTGAAATTATGCCTAATTTTAAAAAAGAATTCCTGGAGGAAATCACCCCAGACACTCAAAAAGGCGAAGTAAATGGACATACTAGTACGATCCGTGGTCAGTACGAACAATTTGAACAAACATCTATGGGGGCCCCGCACAGTTTATGTCCCTGGCCCCACACAAGGTCAATCCGGCCATGACTATTTCATATTGTGTATTGGTCTGATCGTCTACATTAAGACTACTTTATACTATGTATGACTGAAAGATACTGCTTTACATGTATATTGTGTATGGTCTGAAATACTGCTTTATATTGTGTATGGTCTGAAATACTGCTTCATACTGTGTATCACGGTCTGAAAGTCTATATTAAGACAATCTTATATTATGTATCATCTGAAAGTCTACATTAATACAATTATATAATGTGTTCCCTGGAATATTGTGCCTTGAAATACATTCTTTTTATTGAAAATTTCTCAGGAATCAGTTCTTGAACATTGTTTAGTCATTTGCACAGATGGCAAATACGAGCATGAATATCCAGCAACATTCAATAAACATTTCTTTTTTTTCATAAACCTTTCATAAAGTATGAAAACAAAATGAAAATGGTAAATCAATTAAGGGATCAATTAGAGATTAGAGGAGAATTTAAGTTCTTGAAAACTTTATCGTGAACAATACATGTCTTGTTAGTGAGAGAAGCGTTACATGTAATCGAATCTCAGTGGACCGTTGGAAGTTGCATGATAGTACATGTAGCTGTAGATATAATCTTATATCATTATTACATTATTACATACATGAAGTTGTTAATCTAGACTTTGATCAGTGATATGAATGGATGGATTAATCCTCTACTCAAATATACCTTGATTGCATTACATACAGGTACGACAACCTATTCTCTTTAATCTAAAATTGATACATATTAATACCTTACGAAAATAGGTAGTCATCCTAATTTTATTGCTATCATAAACACGTGTTATGTAGAAATAAGATAAAGAGCAGCAAGGTATACTATTAAAGCTCTTGTAGTCAATTCAACTAGAAAATCTGATTTTACGGAAAACTGTGAAGAATTATGTTTTTTTCATTTGGTAAGTTATTTTAATACACTAATTTAGAACAATCATAGTGGAAATACAGTATCCTAATTAACTTGAATACTGGTTTTACTACCTATTCCAATATTCAAGTTTTGGTATATTTCTAGATCTCTAGCAATTGTTAAATTTGTTCAATACATTTTGCATTATCTGTTCGGAACCAATGCAGCTGAGTATGAAGGTCCCAGGTTGATTCAGACGTTGGTTTATAAAGTTCCTCAGGATTTTCTAGACGGTTTCCCTTGAAGAAAATGAATGAGAGTTTGTGTATACCATTAGCAAAATTTCCCTAATAGCACACTGCATGGCATATGCCAGCCATTATTATTCAAAATAACTCTAGACATCTAATTATTATTGAAAGTAAGGTATTTTTCACCAAAAATAATTGAAGACCAATAAACTGAATAGTTACAATGGCTATACTTAATGATGGCTGCCTTAAATTATGCATTCAGTCTAATTTGATCATCCTGTAAGTGACTTGTAGTCACTATGATAAATCCATAAAGATTAAATAATATATATTATATATATATTTAATTCAACAAATTATTTTATTTCTAAATCGAGAAGCGTGGGAATATATTTCAAAACGGACAAATTCCCATATCTATTTAAATGAACAAAGGCAAAGGCTTGACTCTAAACATCCAAATTATACTACCTATAACTTCACTAACAGTTTGAAACTAAAAGGTTCAATAAATGTCAAGATCTCCTTTTACTCAAGTATTTTTGTCAAACAATAGACGTCATTGAAGTGAAATTACACGTTGATTTATCTTAATATGTCCTCTGGTGAATACATATTATACTTATATTAAGTACACTTATTCAACTACAATTATCAAATATCATAATACATACTGTATATATATAGGCAATTGAGTGTATATATATATACAAACTCTACACCAGATTATTGGAAGAGGATGATATTATAGAGATAAAAATTTACAAATCAACTTCTGTACACAACAAATTTGCATCTAATTTGACTTTAAACTTTGAAGACATGATATAACTTTGAAAACCTTAAGCATTAGGGTCTTCCATTATGTTAGGTTAAAGTTAAAGATTGGATAAAACCTACTTGAAATAGAGTTACTGCCTCTTAACCTGGAAATTCTAATCCAGAATAATATAATCACATTTACAATGCACCTCATTCAATCAAAGGCATCTGAGCCACCAATCTGTTTCACAGAGTATCACAGAAGGTTGTTTTCGAGTTAGCTGGTTTTGACTTTGCGCATGGGTTACGCTAGAACCAAAGGTACCATGAGTACAAAATTCCGGCGAGAAACTTTTCACGTTAGAACCTAGGTACCCTGAAATTTCTCAGGGTGATATCTGCATTTGTTCAAGTCGTTTGTTCGTGGCACCTACCATGCGTCATGATTTTGCGCATGCGTTGCGCTAGAACCAAAGGTACCAGGAGTACCAAATTCCGGCGAGTAACTTTCCATGTTGGTACCTAGGTACCCTGAAATTTTCAAGGTGATACCTGCATTTGTTCAAGTCGTTTGTTCGTGGGACCTGTCGTTCGCTTTTATTAAAGTCAATTTACGGCTTCAAGGTTTCTACCTATATTTAGACCTGTAACTTCGCAAGCTTTTGACCTATTATAATAAAAAAAATTCTTGTATTTTCTTTAAGATACACGTGGCGATTAATATGAAAGCTTTCATATCTGCATGGGACAGTAGCAGATCTAGTTTAATTTGTTTATTACACATGTCATATTTTATTATAATCTTTATATGCCATTTTAATTCTTTTATCATCCATTTAATTATATATTTTTTTCTATGTGTGATGTTAACCGCGCCATTGAGCAATATTTTATATTGGTAATAGGCGCATTATAAATAAATTATTATTATTATAAAAATAAATTATTATTATACTCTGTAAAAGATGACTGCATCAATCATTAACTCAATGGGGCATGAATTTTACATAAGACATTACTGGTCTGGACAGAATAGTGCCTTTTACTCATTTTACACACGCTTTTACAATAAACAGAAAATATTGTGTACCTAGATAGATTTTAAACACCTTTATTTTTCTAATGCAGAAGGAAAACAGTTAATATTGAGAGCTCATTAAGCCACACCGATGTTATTCCTATCAGTGTTTGTAGTGTCCAAGCGAATTTTTACTGCTGATCAGTGTGCTGAGCCCTTATTTCAGACATCCTGATATTAACCTTGAGGGTGTGGGGTTTCCCCCGATACTGGCAAATATCTTTTATATCTTATAATCACAATTATCAGAGTACAGACTCAAGGTTACCTAAATTCAATTCAACTAGAATATTGAAAGCTTTTGTTTACTATCAGACTCTAGTAGTATGATATCCATGCAATAAATAGATGTCCCTTGATTTTTTTCACTTTCTGTTCTGTAACCTTTTTAAATCTTGTGAAGGTAAAGAAGCATATTGTGAGTGAAATACATTGTTTACCATAAGATAAACATCTAGTGGAACATGCAGCTCGCTCGATACCATTATGCAGTCTCTAATATCTCCATTAAGGATTTATTGATAAAGACTAAATATGGCAAACCAGAAATCAATGTAAGACAATAGAAGCTTGTGGGAAAACAGCTTCGTAACTGTAAAATCCACTTAAAGAAATTGTATTGTCTGTTTCTAAAGAAATTATGGATTGACATTACATACAGAGGTTTAATCAGTAATAATGAAGAGGGTTAGCGTTGACTCTTATATTTTCAATAGGAATATATTAAGAAATTAGCTTATTTGATATCTTTGTTTACTTAGTATTTATCATTTCTTCTCTTAATATTTGGTTTATTGGTTAATTATATAAGATAATTATACCAGTACTGTACCACAGTTCGGGCGGGTCTTCTTTACATCATAAGGTTTGTCATTGAGTGAAGTGGTGTGTTTTCAATCTATGTGTGTATGTGATAATGAATAAGGTTAATGCCTGTCGATCCTTGTGGGTTTACTCTGCATCCCTCCCACAGATAAAAAATACCTGCACAAGGGAATTATTGAAATAAAATTGCACCAAATATCTTGAAAAATCGGAATAAAATACAAATCTATATTTCGTTTTGCTTTTTAATCTTTTTGATGACCTCTACTCAATGAAGATCTCGAAAAGTTGTAGTGGAAGGTTGTGTCAGAGGTCATACAAGTGGCTTTTGGCCCTATGATGTCAGACATTCGATTAACCAATCAGCATTCGATGTTTCTAGTGGGTTACCCACAGTTCTGTGCACCACACACAAAAAACTTGCAGTAACATAACGTTCCATCCCTATCATCATCCAGGTCGCAGTTTTATAACAACGCTTCCAAATCCTAGTGTATTGAACTATAAAAACAAAACAAAAAAGGATTTATGTTAAAATGACTTAGTTTGAATTGAGTGGATGAAACTTTTTCTTCCTTTCTACAAAAGATCCAATCTGATTAAAATACAGATCAATGTTTCGTTTCATTTTTTTAATACATTAAATGGCCTACACTAAATGAAGATCTGACAAGTTATAGTGGGAGTTCACGTTAGGGGTCAAATGAGCGGCTTTTGACCCTATGACGTCAGACATTGATTAATCAATCAGAGTTGTTGTTTCTAGTGGTTTACCCACAGTTTCGCGCAGAAAACACTAAGAAGCTGCCATAACAGATTGTTGTATTGGCCCTTTCGTCACATCAATAATTTTGTAACAACTCTTCCAGATCCTAGTGTAGTAAAGACAAGTAAAACAAAATTTTTACATATAAAAAAAAAAACGAAATAGGACCTGTTTTAATGAGATTGCAAAGTGCTAAAACTTAAGAAAATTGGCCAATATACAGGAATATATATATGTACTATGGAAATAACTTTTTAATAAAGCAGGATCCCTTAAAAATATGGAGGAAATTCAGCAAATTGGCAAACGTCTTAATTACAATGTTTACATTAATTTCATGGATGCGGTAATTCATTGTTTTGCAGTAAATCTGTATGAACACAACAAAATCTCTGGTATCAAAACTAATACCGAATTATCAATACTGTGTCATGCCTGAAGAATTAAACTGTATGACCAGAACGTCTGACACACCCTGAACAGAAATCATTTCATGATATTAATGTATTGTCACATCATCAAGAATGTTCTTTATGATACACAGATATAGGCTTATTCACAGGGATTGTAACGGTTTGCTTAAAACAATGACGGGAATTTAATACATAATGTAGAATTTCTTTTTTATAACCGTAATTTTTTGTTGTTGATAATAACACTGACAGAATATAATATCTATTAAAATAAGGCAAGTATTCCTTAATTAAACATGCATTATTCAAGAGCTAAATCTGCCTAGTGCAGGTCTTTATTTGGGCATGAAATGTTTTCTAAAGTATTAATTAGACATTAATTAACTGATTCAGGCCTTAATCAACTTTGGATGGCATCAGATTGCTCCGATATTAAACAGATTAAAACGTTTCAGTGATAAATCATATATGGCGAGCCCAGACGCTTTGAGTCTTAGCTTTGATCATCCAGGACCGTGGTTGAAATTATTGCACACGTCGGCCAAATCTTCAAATGCCAATATCTTCGCTTGCAATAGAGTAATTTGAATGAAATTTTCAAATTATTCATTATACATCACCTACTTTCGAACTATTATACCAAGAATGGCTAGTTTTTATCTATATCTTGAATAATGTAACTTTAATATATTAAGATTAAAGGTGATAAATATTGAAAAAAAATGTTTGGTGATAAAAAATATTTTAACAAATTTTGGATTGATTCAATATTCTTTCATTCTTGACACTTTTATTGATACCATTTTTAAATTGATTTTACAATAATTGTTATTTTATTTGAGTCATATCCTCTAGTATAGAAAGAAAAAGAGCTTTCTGAAGTTTTACCTAAATTCATATCTTCTGATGCCGCCTCCATACTTCTGACATATTATACTGATATATACCAAAGTTCCCATTGAATGCCTGCATTCAATTAACAAGTTTTAACGATTCTACATAACCTGGGCCATATAAATTGCTTGTTTATCAATAATTTGTAACAATTTGTTACTGTCAAATTTCCTTAAATGTGAGAGACATTAGTATAAGAATATCAATAAATTTTCTTTAACGAAGGTTTCTAACAGTTGGCAGCAGCTGGTGTGGTTTTAAACTGGAGATGTAGATTGTAAAAAAAAGGAAGGTCAACTATTGGTAGAAACGCTTAATAACATATAGCATTAGTCCGAATGTTGACTTCTTCTTCAGACTTGTGTTTTTAGTCATGTCAAGAAGATTATTAAATAACAAATTCAATAACCCCTACTTCGGAAGCAGATGTTGCAGTGTTTATTCGTTTAATTTTAATCTTACTGCAAATACATTGTAAGTATTCAATTTCTTATCTTCAAGGTCTTGAATTTCTTATTGTTGAATATTTAAATTTTTTCTTTGGGGGTCATTGATCATATTTACATGTACGAAGGGCAATAAATTGTGCTGAAGTTTAAGATGCTAATTCACGATAAAAATCGATACAACTTAAGTATGTTTAAAGTGACCCAAGGAGATCAAATCGTGTTGAACTATTCTTATTGAATAATTAATAGCATTGTAACATTTAACCGATTTCTGAGTGAACTGTATTTATTAACAAGTCATTTGTCTGAGTTGTGGGGTTGAAAATCATGTTGTAGGTGTGATGCAGGTAGTGGCAGTCCAAACTATTACTCATTGATGTATAAATGTTAATGCTTAATCATTCAAGGACACCATATACCATTTCGTGAGTAGGGGGGTTGGATGGCCGAATGGTTAGCACGTGTAGATGTATCATAAAGCTTGTCATTGAGTCAACTGGCGTGGTTCTGATTGCCCGGTTGTACGTGACAAGGAGTAGGAACGTCTGTTCAATCTCGTTGGTTTTCCATGGGTCCTCCGCCCCCCTCCCCCCACTGCTAAAGACCCGTATGCGTAAGCGAATTATTGGAATAAAGTTAAACCATCTTAGTCCCGAAATCACCTAGTTCGTCTCTCCCTCCACCCCCATTTGTCTTGTACAACCTCTTTACAACCAGTCTTCACAGCCAATACACAGGGTTTGCAGAACCAAAGCGTAATCATTTGAAGGTTTGCCGCCATAGAACAAACTGTTGGTAATGCGCAGGCATCGATATTTCCGCGCACATACGCACGGCGTGTGCAGGCACATTTGCTTTAAAAAAAAAATTGCAGGCACATTTAATAAAGAATTAGTTATAGTGCATGAATATCTTGTCATCGTCAAGGGAAACAACTCTTGTTAGTATCCGATTTATACCGTAAGTTAAGTTTAACAAATGACAACCTGGCTGCGCAAAGGGATTTAATGAACTTGTTTGAAGCGGGTAGGCATTTATTCTATGTTTATATCAACCCCAAACAACAACAATATGCACATCAAACATAATATTTATTATTAAAATAATTTATAATACATTAATACAGAGTCCAACTCAAGAAGCAATCGAAGCCTCCCACCTTCCAATCATATCATATACCTGGCAATTGAATACTCTCCTTTTGAGTAAGACCCTGCAGGCACATTTTCGAGTGTGTCTCAACTTTTATAGAGCCCTGGTAATGCAGGCACTCCGTTTGTCTCCAATATTACATTTTTGGTTTGAATATGAGCAATTATTGTTGGGGCATAAAAAAGTGAAAGCTTCGGCCAGTTCTGACCACTCATATTGTGGTCACTACAATATCATAGGTTAAAAAGTGAAGGCTTTGGCCCCTCATATTGAGAGAACTATAATGTCATACATAGAAATCGAGCCATATATGTTCCAGGGTTAATGACATCTTCCTAAAAGACAGCACAAAATACACAACCATATCTGAACAGAAATTATTTCAAGGATTCACTTGTTTGCTATTTTTCAAATTTTATGTCTTTAAAACATCCATAAAAGCTAAAATATATTTCACTTAAAATCACACAATTTTAGTTTGAAGGATTTATAAGACAAGATTTTCAACATTAAATTTCATTTCAACTTTAACATTCATAAAAATGTCAATTTAAACAAAGGATAAAAATAAATCAGTAATTATTTATATAAAAAAATTCACTGTCAATTTAGAAAGGAGAATAAAACACATTTATGGTAGGTGTTGAAGTTGATCTTCTTTAATTCAATTGATTTTAATTTTGCATTTTTTATGAAACCATTCGGTTACTACTTGTTATGGGTTCAAGGTCATATAAATAGAGGCTCTAAAGCTTCCCCTTGCTACTTAAGACCATACCATGTTTAAACCTGGGCCTTAAAAAGTGTGTTATGCATACAGCTTACTTTACAACAACTAACATCTCTTTGCAATTGGCTTTCACTTGCCTACTTATGATCTTAATTTCGATGCCGACTACTCTTGGATATATAATCTTGGAAGAGTGCAGTACAGAAAGTTATCGTAACAGTGGCAAGGTGTCATGGAATTGGTTAGCATCATATTTCATACCATGTCCTTGAACGCTTGAATTTTAGTAAACTATGATACCTTTTATCTGGCAGGTTGTAATTTCTGTTAATAAAAAGACCAGGACACTTTTTACAGGCAAATTCTCTCAAGTTTAGCTTTCAATTGTTATTGCACTCTTGTCAGTTATATTTAGTCAAAGATTTGCTGCAAAAATAGGTTTGGAATTCACGTAAAGGTTATGGATCCAAGATTATCTTTAAATTCAATAGCTTTAGTTTCTGATGGATAGCCTGGAGGTCGCGTCTTCGATACCTGAATTGGCCGAGAAAGTTCATCAGGATTTTCCGACATGATTTCATCTTGTCAGTGGTGCAGGAGGTAGGAGGGCCTGACAAAGACAGTTGTGTAGTTGTTTAGATGGGATAAAAAACTGAGTTCCCGCGTATAAATTGCTGTGCACATAAAAGATTCCTAGACAGTTGGAATTAGATATAAAAGTAGACCATAGTTTTGCTGCTCGGGCAAAATTTCCCTCATAGTACACTTCATTACCCCAGCTGGAGCAGAATAGTAGGACGTTAAACCCGATTTCATTTTATTTATTTCTAATGAATCCCTGTTCCCAAATGCCCCTACCCCACCCCCTTGGTGTTGTGCAAGAGGCAGGAAAGGTTTACTTTCTGAAACTCCTGATACCACTGTTCACTTATTATGACTCCATTATTAGCTGATACCCTCTGCACCTCCTATTTATTTGGGGAGTTTACATCTGTACTTTATACCAAATATTCTTATTGAGCTTTTTTGTTTTTTGGTTGATTAAGTTCAAGGCATGTTTAGTATATTGATTTATTTGGAGAGTTTACATCTGCACTTTATACAAAATATTATAATTCTTTATAAGTTTTTTGGTTGATTAAGTTCAAGGCATGTTAGTATATTGATCAGGGTTTATTAAATTCACATGTAAATACAACAATGTATGCCTATAGTGCAGTTACAGTTAATTTCAGTAGGGTGTCCTGTGCACTCTACAGAAAGTTGGTCTTGACACGGCTAATGTGCATGCATCAGTTGCGTGTCTCGATGTGATTTCTGGCTACCCCGCACTCTCTTTGAGGCCATAAATAGCCATGGCACGTGCAATTCTCTACAAATATATCAACTATTTCAGCCGTAAATAATCTATTGTTGGCGATTTTGAATAGCAGAAAAATTTATCTTCTTGGTTATTACAGCAGCTTTAGAAATAAAGTTTTATTTTTTAAAACTGCTTTATCATTAACTGTACGGTTAAGAGCGGCATCTTTTTGTTTAGTACTTATAATATCTCTGAATCACTTTAGTTAGCAGGAACATGATACTAGCAGTAGTTTCATTTTACTTTTATAAGTTTCTTAAAACAATTGTGGAGTTGGCTAACGTGCATATTTCTAAATTCAATATCTTGTTCCAGCTTTCTGTTTATGTTTCGTAAAAAGGAAGACTTGTTAAGCGAGACTAAATCCAAAACAAGGGCACGTAACCTATCTTTTACTCAAAAGTGTCTGGATGTTATGGACAACACTTGGAACACGTTTTTAGTGTATAATTTATAGATGATTAAATGGTCATAGCTTATTAAGATCAACAGGATCGTTTATTTAGTGACTATAATTGTGTGAAACTGATTTAAGGCTTGGTATATATATAAATATTGTGGCGCAATTGTAGAGATATTTGGAGATATTTATTCATGGTGGGTCACCCTATAATTTGGAGAATTTACGGTAAAAAAGTTCCAAACACAAACTATTGCAGTTAAACTTGCAGTCCTGTGACAAGATTCGAATGGATGTAAGAACTTGTCTCAATGCAACATAATTCTAATCTGTTGCTTTTTCTGGCTGAATATCAAATAGTCTGACTGCAGACCATATAATCTGGAAGACCAAATTTAGCCTCCAGGTCCGTGCCACTGTATGTTTTTTTATACTTTTCTTGATATTATTATATTTAAAGATTCTTCTGACTTTCTATACCTAGACACAATGAAATCACAGCACTTTTATAAATGGATGATTGTAAATCTTATATTGAGAGATACACTTTATCTTGCAATATCAGATCACAACTGAGTTTTTCATAGAGACACAACAGATCAGCTCTCCCAAACACCTAAAAATAAATATCGACAGAATCGGGATGTTGAAATTCACAATTATATGGTGCAGACATATGGGTATAAAATATAGGTCAGCTCTTTGGAAGACTCAATGATAAGCCAAGGTTTACACCTTAACACTGACATTGGGCCATTACGTTAATTTAAGAGGGCACATGAACCAGATCCATGCGGAGGACTTTTTTCCCATGATCATTATGGTCTTGAAGCTTTGTAATGATGTCAATATTGACATTTAGAAAAGCAAAATTGAAATATCTGGTGATATTCTTTTAAAAAAGTAAAGAAAAGTTCATTAGTGAGTATTTACTTCATATAAATAACAGATGTTTAAACTGTGTCTTGTCAATAAATCCCCTTGTTAATACATACCATTCTACTAGCGTTGACATGATATACATTCTACATTGAAAATATCATTAATACATTATTAATATCTTTATATGCAAGATAGATATATGCTTGTAGTGTAGTGTGTTGGGAGTGAAATGGAGAACAGATATAGGAAATTGTATTGATCTGAAAAGTTTACAATTTCAGGAAATCTGAGAATAAACTAAAATAGGTAGATAAAATTCATCATTTTAAATTAAATGAAATTAAATGTGCCAACCTACTTAATGAAGATGATCATTTAATGTGCTGTGAAAGAATTTTTTGGCAGACAGTGGTGTATCCACTTCTTATTCGTCGAATTCAACTCTCAAGAGTTCTTTCATGTGCCTCAATTCTTTGTCCCATCCAAAGGACTTGAAAGGTCTTTGTTCCTTAATCAGTGAATAGTACTGAGTTATCGCCTTACTCACTGGCGCCATCGTGTCTCCCTTGATTTGAATTTGTTAGAATTCAAACAATGACTTAGAATATCTGAATAGAAATATCAGCATTTGACATAAACACTATTTGGGGGCGTTAAGGGTGTGCCACTAGATGGTTTCTAGGAAATGAAAACTAACTGAAAAATCATTCAAAACATAAAATATATCATAGTTTGAATACAGATTGTGACTAGGAATTATGAGTATCAATATCTGCATCAACTCTCTATCATTGCTCATTTACATTTTAAATCAACACGTCATCTCACTCCTCAAATATACAACACACACAGAACCAAAATTATTCTGACTTCCTTGTGTTATTAGAGCCTATTCTACCAAGGTCACGTTTTAATTTTTGTGATTATTCAATCTGTTTTGCTGAATGAGGTCCCATTCTAGCTAAACCGCAGTTAATTTTTCGTGGTTGACCAACTTTTAATTTCAAGTCAATAACATTAGTCATTGATAAATCCTCACTATAAACCTGTACTTACTATAGTATTTTAATATGAATTTTACAACACTACCATATGTTTCATTTTTCTACATCAATATTCTTATACCAGATGACTAACTACACCTGCTAAAAGGTAAACACCTATCACATAAAATTAACTGATGTAAAAAAATATTTCAAGGATAATTGTTGATATTAATAACTATTAATACAATATGACATTAACAGTGAGCTTATTAAAAATTGCAATCAATAATCTAGGCTATCATAGCTTCCTGACTATAGCCTTGATAACAAATGCCATAATTAATCTAGCTTATTGAAACACACATCCAGTAATCTACATTATCGAAGCACACCACACATCCAATGACTTAGATTACTGAAGCACACATCCAATAACTTAGATGATTGAAGCACACATCCAATAACCTAGATTATTGAAGCACATGACCAGTAACCTAGATTATTGAAGCACACGTCCAGTAACCTAGATTATTGAAGCACACAAGTAGCAGGAATTTTGTCAGTTCGAAATTTAAACTCACCATCATTGGGGTGTAATAGTGATATATTAGAACACTTTTTGAAATTGGATAAAAATTGTGAGCTCTAATAGGGTCCAAAATGTAAAAAAAAAAGTGATTTTTAGTAAGTTAAATAATATATCAAATTTGAAACATAATAAATTATATGATTTATAAATGTAAATCTACTCTAGTATAACTTCTTATATGATCACTACTCATAAACAATATTTTTAAATATTGAAACGGCTTGAGGGCTAGAGTACACTGCGTTTAATTGCCAAAATTATTCCGAAATTTTACGCTTGAATGCATGGGAAATTTTCTAACATCTTAAAAGCTGTGTCTTGTCGCCTACACCTGTATTTAGTATAAAAGATATTGTATGATTATAACTCGAGCCTTTTGTTATTTTTTCAAAAACTAATACTGATACAGTATCTGATGAGGGCCTTGATAAATATCTTGTATTCTATTCTGTGCTATGGCATGATTTATTATTATTATTCTATTACCACACACAACTTTTGCAGATGTGTTATGTTCTCAAAACTTCTTGAAAATAAATTTGAAAAAAACTTAAGACTACCTAGAAGTGAAAAGAATAGTAAAAATCATTAAAAAATATTTTGTTCCAAATTTGCCTCCAAAATGCCTTTAAAAAATATTAGATTATAGGAATTTCAACACAGTTTGTGCAAATGTTACGTTAAAACTTTATTCTTTAAGAATATCTTAAAGATATGTTCAATTGACCATCTTTTCTGACCTACAAAACTTATTTTTATCGTAATACATTACTTTCAATGACCATGAAAAATAAAATTAAAGACATAAATTACACAATAAGCCAAGAATATATTAAACAAATGTCAATCACTACATCTTTCTTTGTCATCTTTGTGAATACATTACTCTCACGGTAACAGTAATGATGGTACTCAGCCATTCCTCATCTTGCAAGACTAATAACCACTATACTAAAATTTGTTTGTCTTACGGTTTCTTAGTCGCTTGGAAAGCACAAACCAGCAATATGAAATGAAATAGGAGTCCAGCTCTGACTGGGCTCATAAAGACATGCATAGGCAACACAGTATGCTATGAGGGGTGTGTACATGGGACTGTATGTTGTCCCTTGCCAGGTCCTGCACCACTGACAAGAGACAAACAACCATAAGATGACACATTAAACTTCTTAAATAATTTTATAAGATGTAATGTTTTTGAAAACCAATATGTTTTTTTTCCTGATAAATATTCCAATCTAGTGTTATGTGTAAAGGATTACGACTGTCAGGGACAGGACAGTCCATGTAGACAATACTTAATATTCTTTTTCTTTAACCCTAAAATAAAAATCTCAATTTAGGGTATAAAAAAGTTTATCAATTGTAATCAGATTTAACCTCTCACACTACAACCTTTCATGTATCACCTATGGGATAATGTTTCTTTCTCACCACCAGGGGAAAAAATATTGTTTCTTTATTAGAAGAATAGTACAAAAGACCAATTACTCATCTTATAAGTTGTGATAATAAACTTGCCGACTGTCGTCTACAACTATATATATCTTACCTTTATATATATATTTATATATATATATATATATATGTATATATACCTACTCCCTACCAGGTATCAAATATAGGCTACATTAATTTCACGCTATCCGAAACAATAATCAAATTTGACTAACTTTACCAAGCTTTAATCAAACCTTAAAATCAATTGTCTAAAAAATCTGATTACGGAAAACCTTACACATCCCTTCCTCTTATCAAATCTTTTTTTCTTAAATAATTCATCTAAAAGCATTATACAGATATTAAACAGCTATAAAGAAAGCCATAAACTTTTCAAATCTGTCATTAGACCGTGGGAATATTTTTTGACAATAACAAGGTAGACAAGATATGATACACTACCAGGCCAAAACAAAAATCTTGATGATAACCTTATAGCTAGGTGTAGTGTTATTACGCTTTATACAGGATTTAATATATTAGCCAGGTATATTTCAATACCCATGTATATAAAATGTATTACATATATTTCTCAGGTAAGTAAAACGAAACTAATCTTTTTTTTTAAATAATCATCATTTAAATCTTTTATTCACCGTATGTATCTGTATTTTCTGAACAGTGAAATGTATATTTATTAAAAAATTTCTATTCAAATGACAATGGGTCAAAGAAAAATACTTTTTAAGTCAACCCTTCTGAACACATCCTTAGGTGTCTATGAGACTAAAAGTGCTTACCATACATTAAAAAATAAAAATGTTATAATTTGTTTTTTCTTTGACAGTTTTCTTTTTCCATTAATATTTCAGTGTTGAACTAGTTTAGTTATGGTTTTAAGCAGTGGTTGTTCTAACGTTATTAGGCCTACTTATACAGAAAGTACCTTACTAAACATTAAAGGCACGATTTCTATATCTCGCTTTTGAACATGCCTATATAAAGCTGGCATCTTAGTGGGTCCATATTGAGGATTTATATTTTGGAAGATTAATACAATAAGATAAAGGCTAAATTTAAAGGAATTTCTTCATTATGATCCCAAATAAATTATTGACAAACGATAGTTGATTTCTTGGCTCGAGTCTGGATACAAAGAACGTGTCTGGCTTTGTCCGGCCCAATCCCTCAGATGCTTTTTATTTTGTCTGGCACAGACTCTTTTTTTTGTTAATGCATGTTTTGCACAAAATTCAAAATGTCAGGTACCTGCTTATTATTCCAGGTGAATTCAGGCAACTCTAATGTAACTTCCTAAAGCATGGTAATTAAATTAAAATGCTAAACAGTTTAATTAGTTTAATTTACAATTTATTGCTGAAGTCACAATTTAAACTTACAGTAAAGTCACTACTAAACACATGTGCATACTTATACAGACCAAAACTACTGTAGTTCTTGTCTGGACCTTGGTATGGTTCAACATGAAAATCATTGTTCCGTTGGATTAGTACAGATATAATATCAAGCTTATTTGAATATTTGACATTATACATCTTGACATAAGTAATAAATAAGTATATGAAAAGGTAGTAAATAAACTACAGATGTTTTGTAACCAAGCATTTGTAGAATATGTACATGTATGTACCTCCATGGTGAATACCGACTGATTAAAAAGTTGAGATAGTTAAACAAGACACTTTCTCACGCCCTATAATCATATGTCTTGTCATAATTGTCTTTTATAAGTGAAATAATATCACTCATTTAACACATAAACACACATATAATTGTGATAAGTCTTAACTTAGCATTAGTTTTCAAAATGTCTTCTTGAAATTAGATGAACAGAATGTTTTATGACGAAAGTGAAAAAAAAAAAGAAAAGATTTTTCAAAAGATAAATGTAACATCTATTAATATAACTTAGGTCTGAATTTCTTCAGGTTTTTATAGTTATATTTTTCCAAAGTAATAATAAAGAAGAACAAGCCAACAGTGAGGCTGATGTCCCCTGCCGATATCCCAAAATAAAGATATGACACCTGATATTAATTAATTGCACATTTTTTTTTAAAAAGTATTGAGCAATCAAACTATACACTAAGTTTCATCACTCTCTATCAGGTAAAATCAAGATTATCTTGTCCCAAAGCATCGACCAATGAAAATGACTAGCTCTGCCTAGCTTTAGCTTGAAATATTAATCATTGAACCCAGTAAGGACATTTATCTAATGAACATCTACATCAAGTTTAAACATTCTACTTCAATTAAAAGCAGAGTTATGTTCCAAAGTCTTGACCAATCAAATTGCTTATGGTTCCTTAGCCTAAACAGAAAATTTGCACCATCAAACTTAGTCAAGGTAATGATATAATGAATCTATATTTGGAGTTTCATTGCTCTCAATTCATTATAACCAAAATTATCGTGCCCCAAAGCATCAATAGCAATCAGATTGCTTATCTCTGCTTACCGTAAGCAGACAATGTTCATCATCAGACTTTATCAAGCTAGGCAGGTTATCAACAACAAAAAAAGTGTTATAAAGGTATCTTCAACAATAATAATTATATACCAAATGCTAATTCAATTAATGTGTAATAAAAATAATTTTTTTCCCCATAAAAACGCAATTTTTTTTAAAAATCTAACAAAAGTCACAACTACTGTAATTGTGTGTTCAAAGTTTTAAAAATATACATTTTGAAAGATTATGAGAAATGCTCCGGAAACAAAGTTGTGCATAAAAACTAAGTCAAATAATTTGTTTCCATGGAAACACAAAAATAATTAAATCCCATAAATTCCAAGGCACAACTACTGTAATAGGTTGATGTGTGTGCAAAGTTTCAGAAAGATTTCTTGAATGGTTTATGAGAAATGTTCAAGTAACAAATTTGAACACCAAAATCTTAGTCAAATTTGTTTCCATTGAAACACAAAAAATTAAATCCCAGAAATGTCTAAATAACAAAAGGCATAACTACTGTAATGGGTTGATGTCTGTACAAAGTTTCAAAAAGATATCTTGCCTCGGAAACAAAATTATACACCAAAAACTAAGTCAAAATTGTTTCCATGGAAACACAAAAAATATAAATCTCAGAAATTCCTAAGTAGTAAAAGGCACAACTACTGTATCCATGATGTGAGTATAAAGTTTCAGAACGATATCTTGAATGGTTCATGAGATATGCTCCGGAAACGAAAACAGACGGACGGACCTCATTTCAATATTCTTCCCTAACTTCTATATATATTTGTGACCTAAATAATCATCTGTCCTAAATCTAATGGCTGCACCTGACATATCAAAATAAAATTTCATCCAAGGATGAGGAGCATTTGTCAACTCATTCCAAACATCTTTATGTAGCTGTATATACCTTTCATTATACCAATCAATCCGATAATAAAAGTCACCCAATACTTATTGCTTGCATAACATTCTATTTGACTATTAATAGACTATTTTTGAATAATTTGTATCTTAAATGAATTTTCGAGACCTATCTCTATTGAAGAGAAATGTATATTATAGTACCAACCTTGAATATTAATGAGGACAGGTACATAGTAAACTCATTTTGCTACTTTAATCTACCACAAGATCATTAAGTTTTCATATTGTAAGCAATAATACCGGAGACCATTAGACTGTATATATATATGTACTAATATATTTTCTATCGGCTTGAAACTAACAAAGATCCTGTTCTAATTAAAGGGAGAAAACTTATGTTCATCTCAAGTTAAATCAATATCAATATTATACAACAGTTGTGTGTACATGTAGTCCTATAGACAGCCCTCTCTCTGTATGTCTATCAAGCTGTTTCTCGATCTGTATAGCTTAAATCTTTTTGAATTAACTTAATATTGAACAGCAGTACAGAATAGCTCAAATTATTAACAACAACTGGAATTAAAGGTCACATAAAATGCAGACTTTAACTACTGTAAGTCAATTCAAAGACTATTTGATAATTTGATCCAACTAAACTAAACAATTCTTGGATCGTGTAAAAAAAAATTCTTCAGACTTCTAGAAATGGCAATCTTATACAGAGTGAGAGAGAGAGAGAGAGAGAGAGAGAGAGAGATGGGGTTTAATGTCCACTTGACACAAACTTCAGGACTAACATATGGTTTAATTTTATTTCAATAATTCGCTTGCCCATAGGGTACTCCTAGCAGTGGGAGGAAAGCAGAGGACCTGGAGAAAACCTACAGGCTGCACAGGGTACCCTACTCCTTGTCACGTACAACCGGTTAATCAAATGTCTGACGTTATTGGGTCAAAAGCTGCTCTATGGACCCTACCATCCCACCCACTACAACTGGTCAGATTTTACGTAGTACAAGCCATCGAAAGTATAAAAAAACTAAACGAAATATAGATCTGTTTTTTAATCAGATTGTAGAAATGGTGAATCATAGTCAGTTTAAATAGCCATGAGGTTGTGAAAAACTAGGGAAATATTTATAATTGTGATTTAATGACAGCCCTTTGTAGCTTTGTGAAGGTATAAAGTCTAAAAAGCAAGAAATTTTAAAAAGCCCAGATGAAAAATAAAAAATCTTCTGTTCTCCACACATCCACTTTTGCTAGGCCTATTTGGTACTTTTCGCTTGGCTAGTATACCTATAACATAATAATATGTCTCTATTTCAACTACAGATGCTTCATTTTGACGTTTTCCATTCATTATGAAGTGGTAACAGTGATAATGTTTCAATTTGAAAAATATTGAAAGAAATTAAATATAAGAAATTAATTTGTTTTAAAAATAATGTAACATACCATTTGCCTGGGCAAAATGATTAAAAAAATGATTAAGTAGAAGTGGGTGACCTTCATAGACTCATTAAGCGTGGGAAAAGTAATATAAGGAATTGTTTTTTTTTCTGCTTTTCAAGCAATTTGACCATGTCATTAAACGGTGAAAGCTGAAGGTGACCTTCATAAACTTATTACGCGTTGCCTAGTTGTACAGAAACAAATCATAATGTTTTGTTGTTTATCATGGATATCGTGCAAACGATAATGAATATTTACGTCAAAAGCTGCTCATCATGCATGGAACAATAAATAATTTAATGAAATAGCCAAATCTTATCAATTTATTGTTACATGTAGGTGGTCTTTTAATCCTAAATGATCCAAGTTTTAAAATATTCATCATCTGCAACGTAATCAATCATTATTTTCTCAGACATATCTTATCAACATTATTCCCACCATGAATTAATACCGGATGCAGACAGTTGCATGACAGTCTTTTTATTGTATTTCTCTGAGTGAATTTTATTTTTGAATAGCATGATGTAATGATCATGTTTTTATTCCAATAGTGTTTTGTTTTGCTAGTTGCTGAGCAACTGTAATTGGCTATTTGCTGATGAATCTTTCTCCAAGTTAATGACCTTAAAGTGCAAATTTTCAAGGTTTATTTGTTGATTTATTATTAACCTCTATGCATTCAAATATATGGGTGACCGATAGTCTACTAAACACACTTGGGCTGTTTTAGTCAATGTCCGTTAATTACATATAGGACTAAAGACTAGATTGTCCAGGGCTGATTTGTCTAGTAATTTAGATGACTAAAGGCAAACAATGATTTTAATATCACCTTGATGACATGTTTATTTGGCATTGATACAATTCCAAATTTGATATAAAGTTTAGCTAAGTTACACGTCATTCAGATGTGACAGAACATTGAAATTCCATGTACAATTTGAAAGGGCACAAAAATAGATTTCACCTGAATTACAGAACAACCTTTCCACTAGTTAAAATTGTCTGATAAAAACCTACTAACGATATCCACAACTACTTGTGTTTTCCTTGGCAACTTGTGTTATATTGAACTCTTTACCACAAAATCTTAAAAATATTAAATGGAATTTAAAAAGGACTCTCAGACATTGCAATTTGCACAGCCACTTGGTTGGAATTCCAGTACTATTATTAAGACTATTAATAAAAAATTTGGAACATCATGCACACCAGCTGAATTAACTGGGCTCTTAATTTTTCTTTATTCATTCACAAGAGAAATAAGCTGATCTTTTGAACTTTCAAAATGTATCATTCTCTCCCCCCCCCCCATAAAAAAACAACCTTCAAAGAAATTTATCTAATTAAAAATTCTGTTTAATTTTCATTATGACAGAGTATCCTTTTCAAACAAATGCCTTGGAAACAACTTTATTGCTTATTTGGGGCGTAAAGAGAATTCATTAAACATAGGTGAAGTTTTTATTAGTCTGACTCCATACCAAAATGTCACTTGTGATCTTCTTTCACATGGTGGACAATGATTTTAATTTGACTGGACTTAAAAAAATGTCTCCAAAGCTTTTTAAATGAGTCACATGCAATACCAAGATATCTTGAAAGGAGAACGCACCTTAACATGGAGGTTTTTAACAAGTTTTTTGGCCAGTTTCACAACATTTAATCCTATGTTGGTCATTTCAGATAAAACTACTTTCAATCATTTAAGTACAATATTAGAAAGATGTAAGTAAGTCAGAATATATACCGTGAATCAAAGGACTGTTTTTTACTTTGATTTTGACATTAAAAAAAGAGTTTTGCTTGCGTATCAAGTTTTGTTTAATAAAATTCACCTTTAATTTAATTTTTTTTTTCTTTCTTTAAATCATGAATCAAAGTTTTGAAAAATTTTGTTCATGGATATTAGTTTAAAAATTCTAAAAAATAAGCTATAAATACAAATTTTAAATTATCTTAGTCAAACTTTAACCCTTTATAACTTATGAAATATTTTTTAAGAAGCCAGAGGTGATCTTAAATATATTTCATTATTTGTTTCTCAACTAGAAAGATAACCAAAGGACTTCTTGGCTGATGGATCAAAAGAAAAAAGAAAACAATGGCCTATTCTTCAGACAGGAGGGAGGTGAGACATAAAAAAATAAACTGAAATAATTCATTCTAATTTCATCCAAAATTTAAAAGAACACTTTTAAAAGATGTCTGTTTTTAGATAATCAAAACAACAAAAGCATTAAAATTTATGATGAATTTTAGCGGGAAAGGAGTCTAAAAGACCCTAGTAATTTCTTGGATTGTTTGTGCATGATTTGCGATAACAAACGAAAAAATACAAAAGATGACTTGACATGCCAAATGTCAAAATATTTCATCAATTTTGTGGTGGAACAAAGGGGTGTAGTGTTACAGAGATATTCAATGTTTGATTTTATGATGGAATGGCTGCTGTTTTGGATTACCAATCTGTAAAACAAACTGAATACATTTCTCGAATAGTCTGATCAACTCGACCCAATATGTAACCTCATGGAACACTGGAGTACACAACCCTGATTATGCGTCTACTTGTTTTCCCCTTTTCAAAAGTATGAAGTTTTGTCTATTTCTTTGAAGTTTTCCATTAATGCATGCACAACAGTTGCATGTGATAAATGACAGTCTGACAGTAATGTGTCTGTATAGAAGATGTGTAAAGATACAGAAAGTCAGTGATAGTAGTTTTTAACATTAAAGAAGATAACATCACATATAATATTTAATATTTATACAAACATAAAGTACTTTCTTTAATATATATTTTTCTTTAAAGAAGTGCCACGTTTTTTTGACTATTTGTATTTTTTATATCCATTTGTTTATTGTACTTATTAACCATGTGCAAAATTCCTTTGGTATCAATAACAATGTTTACAAAGTTATAATTCATATCAGAACTAGTTTACCTATAGACTGAACAAATTTACTCAAAGGTCTAGAGCTACCTCAAGAAACCTCTTACCCAAAACCCAGCAAGTTTCAAGAAATAAAACCTCAGACTCTGCATAAAAGAGCATTCACATGATTTAAGCGACAGAGCCTGTTACTCTGTAAGCAAATAGTTACTCCTTGGGACTAGCCTAATCGTCCCAGCAAGTTTGAAGGGAAAATGTCAGAACTTCTACCTGTAGATGATGGCCTTTACAAGAATTGCGGACAGGCTGGCAGATTGGGGTGACGACAGGATATTCCCATATGGAATGTGAGCATTATCAAAATACTTACTTTATCAGTCAAAAACAGTTAGGTGCAGTTTTATTCAACCACAAAATTTCATATTTAAATTTGTATTCAAATGATATAATATGGACAGCCGACTATTGGGGATCGTTATGTAAACAATTCCTATCACCTTCTTATCATCTCCAACAGTTACAGTTATAAAGAATTTACCAAAATCAGCATCAGATTGAATTACTGTCTATTCTTAGAACACATGTAATGTCCTGAGAAAAAATCTACCACACTGAAGCTGTAAGAAATAGTTGTGTTTTTTATGTTAGGTAATACATACAGAAGTTTTAAGAACATATACCAGGATGGTGGCATATGTGATTGTTAGGTCTATAGTAAACAGGCAGACATTAATTAGGTGTTGTTCAGGGTTTTGATACCTATGATACATGGTAAATTTCACTTTCAATATGCATGGGATTATGGAAGCAAATGAATATTGTTGCAAAATGGGTGTGATTGAGGATAAAATTAGTTTGAGAACTCTGAATATTTCAGAACCATAATTTTAATAAAGGATTACACTGTAGTAGCCTTTCTACCATCTCGCAAATGTGAGTCTTGAAAATTTATGTTAGTTTCCACTTAGTCTTACCAGTATCAGGGCAAAAAGATTTACAATTTCAAATTTTCAGAGATGACGAAGAAACTTTTTGAATTTAAGCAATTTCTGATAAATACTTCAGGAGCTATTACCCTTGTTCACATTTTAGTATTTTGTTAATTCTGCAGTTTGAACTTGTTTTCTGGATAAAATCCCATCATTGAGTACAATCCGGTCAAACATGTATGGAATATGTAGAAGTATAAGAACCTGTGATAGGTATGATATATAGTATATAAATAACAAGAGTGTTTTTTTTCTGTATTTCAGAGTAAAGTGAGTGACTAGATTAAAGGATATTTTACTTACTTACATCTATATTGGGATGCTCTCTATACTCGTCTTATTAAGATGGATTTTAGCAGATTTCAACTTCTTTGTCTTCAATCATCCTTCTTATTCTAATATCTACAAAGGTAAGACAAATTACTTTTTAATTGAATAATTGGTAATATTTCTTAACTGTTTAAACCTAAAAGTTACTGCAATCATGAATAAATATTTGCTGAGAATTTACGGTTTAAAACTGACAAAATCCTATCAAGTCAAGCAGATAATAGTTTTTGGAGAAATTAACTTTATAATTGACAAATTTAATCAACATGTAAATCAGTTTTCGTAAATTCATTTAACACCATGGTAGTTGAAGGCAAGGGCATGGATTTGTCATGACTTTTGGGGGGGACCTTTCATTACCAAACCAAAATTATAATTACGAACAGTTTACCATTGTCAGGGCATAGGCGTACAGGATCGATGAAAATTGGCGGGGCAGAACCCAAAATGCCTGAAAAAATTTCGGGTTTACAGACAGGAGGCAACGGCGCCAGTCTTCCCCCATAAGAAAATTTTGAAATATTTGACGGCGGCAAACACGTTTTTCTGCTATTTCAGCCCGTGAACAAAGCAACTTCAAAGTGGTGTATTATACCCCAATGAAGGTGGCTGACTCAAATTCCAATCAATTGTTTACGGTCCACGAAGACAGGACCAGTGCACACAGTCCATAAATTTATCTCTTTAGTTATACCTTTTAGAACACAACTAACATGGTTAAATAAGTTTTAATAGTTTAAATAGATGAAAGTAAAAGAGAAAAGGAAATTCAAGTAAATAATTACAATTTTATTATTTTGAAAATTTAACTGCTGCAAATGCGTTTTCCTGCTATCCAGCCTGTTTATACAGCAACTTCAATTTTGTCCAATATAGCCTACCTGGCTGACCAAAATTCCAAACCAATCAATCGTAGCGGTATATAGGGGCTCTCACCCTCCCCAGGAAAATTTAATCACCGCAAATGCGTTTTCTTCTATTCTAGTCTCTGTAAGCAACTCCAAAAGTATCCAATGATTTTGTAGTCGAAATCCCACTATGAATTCCAACCACCAAATCAGACTGTTGCAGCTGCATTCACAAATAATAATGGATGCCCGAAAAATGTCACACAAAAAAGAGTGGTTCCATACAAAATATCTAAATCCTTCGTCAACTCAGTACAAATTTGTGGTATTCAATTAAAAGAAAAGTAAAATTATTGTTTTATAAGGGTCCGATGACAGTTAGGGAAGTAAATCTAGAAATGCCCGAAAAAAAATTCAGGTTTATAGACAGCGGCATCGGTTTTCTTTTAGAGGCGAAGAAGAGGAGCTGACCTTGTATGGAACTGGCAAGAACATTTGGAATATTTGACGGTCGCAAATGTGTGTTACTGCTATTCCAGCCCATAAAATTGGTGTTTTATTAGATTTCGGGCACTTCATTTTGCCAAGAAGATTAAATAATAATTTGTCCTGGCGATAAAAATCATGGAGGGGACAGAGACATATTGTTCCCCCCCCCTTCTGATTCTAAGGGGGGGACCTGTTCCCCCCTCAATCCACGCCCATGGTTGGAGGTGGGTGACTGGTGGGTTGTTGTGGTAACTGGTCCGGACGGAATAGTACCTTTTAACTTTTACTCATTTAATATATCCTTTACACTAATTAATAGATTAATATATTTTATCAAGATGTACTTCATATCGCGAGCCAACTAAGCCACAGCGATGTTATTCCTTTCAGTGATTGTAGCAGCCTAGCAAAAAATTACTGCACACGAAAAAGTCTGTTATTCAAGTCCTACAGGTTATTTCATTTTTATAGTCCAGTTACATATGCAGGCCCGAAGCCAGAAACCAAAATTTAGCCGACATAGGGGGGCGAGGAAGATAAACTTCCGACAACAAAAAATCAATGAACGAAGGTCATCGCCGATGCCGTAAGCAGGAGGAGGGGAGAGCACGAAAATTAGAAGCTGTGAGAGTGAATTTAGGCCTCTATGACATGCAGGTGGCGAATGTGTCGGGAAATTAGGAGTTTCCAGCCGACATTAACTATCTCTCGGTCGAATTTGAGAGGATATGTCTTACTAAAACTCTCTCCCGGCGAAAATGCGAGCCCCCCCACTAGCCTCGGGCCTGTACATATGCAGATAGGGGTTATTGTAAGAAGCTCTTACCCCAGTTGTTTCAATATTGTATAAATTGCCCAGGTCTAAGATCTCAAGACAAACATCAAAATAATAATTAGCTTTCTATCAGTACTTTGGGGTGGGGGTAGGTAAAAAATATTGTGATGTAGGTAAAAATGTTGTGATGGTCAATACAAGCCCTCTTTATGTTTTGATTTTATATCTACACTGTTAGGCTGTAGTTCCAGATGTATTGACTGTTTTTAATCAGGTACCTCGTTCACCAGACAATTTCAAAAATGAAATACAAATATGAAATACAATGTACAAAGCATTATGCTGATTAATAAAGTCAGTAATTAGGGGCGTTGGTTAAAAAAAATAACAATTCCCCACTACTGAAGGTTGACAAGCTTATTTAGAGATGAACAACTCTTTGAACCAGACTGGCCGTAAAACCAGCCAAGATCATAAGGTCTATATCCCGGTTGGCCTGTTTCCTCTTCACTCGCAGACGCAAGACAAATATTTCTGAAAATATTGTTTTACGGCCATGAATGGCAAACAGACGTGCAACAGTAGACCTGGTGCTGGCTAGAATACTTGAGAGTGGTGACGAGGACATAAATAATATTTGTAATGGCATATTTTTGAGAAAAAATATTGTGTTCATTGAAATTTTTTGAGTTTTTGCCTTTTTCAAGGGGGGGGGGGGCTATGGAACTATGATGACAAATGTTGCCCTTGAAAACTCATATTGTAAATGTATTTTTTAGAACAGTTTTTCTACTAAAAATTGTCAAATTTTGGCCCGTGGGCCAGGGGGAGGGACATTTAAGGTATATATTATATACCAGGGTTCAAAGGGTTAAGGCTCCCATGTTAGCTGATCAACCGGGTCATTGGTGTGTAAAAATTATGTACACGGATTTAAAATTGATGAACACATTCTGCAACTGCTGAACAGCTTCTTAATTCGTGGGACAGATTTTTTAATTGATAGACATATTCTGTAACGGTTAGCATAGACTACACTATTCCTTGACAATAGCCTTATTCGTACGGCTTAACGTCCGATTCCACCAAGGTTAGTATACACAATAGCTGGGCCCAGTGAAAATTATTGCGCCTTCTTTGTCCTTGGATAGCCAGCTACTTGATTGTTTAACATTGAATACACAACTTACATAGCTTAATCTTTGTAACAAGGGGGTGAAATTGTTACACATAGTAACGCAACATAACATTTGATTTCATGTCCAGGCGCTAAAAATATTCCCAAATCAAAATGTGTCATCAGGTTCCCACAGCTTTTTTCTCGAAGCTTACATCATGTCTCAAAAAAGCGGGAATAACCGACCATGTGACACACGAAGACCGTGAGATATGTTTATGGTTTTTTTTCACTACTTTTATTTTATAAAACACAAGTCATGGAGATAATCAATTAACTAAGTATATCAGTTGATAAACAGACCTACATCATTGTTTCACATGACATGCTAAAGAATTTTTTATCTTGGTTTAAACTTGGTCATTTTCCAGGGTGTGACTGTACGTGTTTTAAATGATGTTGAACCCAAAGTAGCCTTTCCCACCAGTTTAAAGGGAGGTTCGACATTTCGCTCAGCGTCACTGACGTTTGTATTAATAGATTTAACTAAACGTCCGCTTACACCAATTCTCAACCCTGACCAGTTAGCTCCCATGTGGGCCCAACTCTGCAAATCTCGACAGATTCCGTTAGCTTACATCAAATTTCGGTTGTATGACAGTAAGTGATATGTACCTACGCCCATACATTTGTGATGCGGCTACCGGTTTACTTTAAACAGGAAAACGTGTCGCTTTTACAAAAAAGTCCTAAAAATTACGTCTTTTGTAGAGTGTATTTCACTAAATGAGCAGAGATATGTCTCAAGGCTGCTGGTTTGATCAAATTCCCTGGTAATTCCCAAAACTCAATGCCAAACGTGATGTTTGTTGATACAAAACACAATCCGCAGAAATCTCACTGGGGGTTGCCATTTTCCATTCGCAACCTTTAAAATAGTTCAAATATGCCGAGATTAGATTCTTAGAATCTGTCGAGGTTTGCCGAATGCGGTCCACCCAAGACCCAATACACAATGGTTTTTGAACATTGCTTCAATACAGCGCCAGAACAAATTCTTTGAAAAAATAATAACATAAATTAATTACAATTTTAAAAATGGTCTGATTGTGAATATGGATTTGGGGAGTGGGTGCCTTTGACTAGTTACAAGCAAAGGGAGGGTCGGGGCTAGGCGATGCATGCGAGTTCCCCCGTCTTTTCAAATGTCTATTTCAATCAGGATATGCGGTTATTATTAACAGGATTGCGTACCTTTAAGCAATAGTTTAGATGTTCGAGTCCAAGGTGTTTAGTCTATATATAGGTCTTTACAAACAAATACTTACCTATTATATACATAGAGCGTGAGAACAGATCACTAGTAACAATCTAGATGACGTATACTACTATAATTAAATTATACATAGGTCAATGTAGGTTTCAATTAATAAACATAGGTAATTTATCTATTAAATCCACCAATACCAGCATTGAGTGAGCACAATAATAACTATAATATAATATGTATTAATTATAAGGAATATTAAATTGGATTTAAACAAAAAATATATTCAGAAACCTTCTGTTAAGGAACAGGTAAGAATTTTACCGGTAATTCATATTTTAATTCATATACGTTGGATATCGATTGAATTATTGTTCTGTATTGTTCATTGCGATACTTAATAATTAGATTAGTGAAATGTCCTAATGATACAAATGAGAATATTATATAATTTTTGCTTAAGGTCGGGCCCGTGGCCACGGGGGGGGGGGGGGGGGGCTAAGCTCTCTCATAAATCGAATTAGCCCCCCCACAATATTTTGCCAACAATAATTATTTCTTAGCTGTCCACATCCTCAGCTCCTCAAAAAAATTCTGTAGCCCCTAAATTTTATAAGCTGACTACCGGCCCGCTTTGGGTACAGTATTTGTTGAAAATTGATTTTCCCGCCAATATCTCACGCCAATATAGACTGCAACGATACCCCATGTTTTTGTATATTAATTTGCTTTTAAAGAATGCCCTAAAAAAAATGCATGCGTTTTAAAACAGTTTAGTTCCACTAGGGGACATGTATTGTAGGCCTACCCGCCTGGCCTCGTGTCTTTTTCCAGTGTTACTGGAATACCATGTCTGTCCAGAATATACCTTTAGTGTTCTCCCTCGCCCCTCTCGGTCTCTTAATGAGGATTTAACGTCCGCCCCTGTTTGATCAGGGACAGTTCCTAAAGGAGCTAGTCCGCCTCAACCAATGCGCAGAGAGGAACTTGCTATGATAAGGCTCCATGGCGTCGGACCGCACGCCAGAGTTGCCTGACCAGCTAGATCACGAAGACCCCCCCACCCTTCTCTCCCCCCCCCCTCTCTCCACCACCCCGTCTCGTCTAACAATAGAATAAGTAAAGAACTTGGTGTGTGGGGTTATTCAGTCTATATTTGATTTCGTACATGGGAATTCATTCAACATACACGTACTTGCTTACATGTTAACACATCCTTAGATTTCTTACAATTAAAGTTTATCTAGATTGTATACTTCCGTAAATAACAGTGTAGTGTCCATAACTTTGTGCAGCTAACGCGGACGCAAGTGCTACTGGCAGTCTCTAACTAAAGCGAAAATTTGGACTTGGATTTCAGAAGCCAAGTTTTGTGGTAGAACGTAGTCACCTGCTGAACAATCGTTGGCTCAATGACTTTTTTTGTACAAATATGCATAAATGTACACACAATGTCACTGTAAAAACTCTTTATAAATGTGCCCTGTTTAATTAAAAGGTCACTGCAACTTTGAATTCATCATGTTTTTGGCGAATCGTCGACATGTCAAGGATTCCAACTGCAGTGATACAAATAATTTTTTTACTATATCATCTGATTTTAGCATGCTCCTACCCGAATTGTTCTTCCACATCCGTCCAACTGCACAACGCCTTAATTACGTAATATATAGGTCAATATTGACTTTTACTTATGCCCACAAATTCAATATTGACTTCAGATCTCAGATCTATCGCCATTATTTAAAGTCCCACCTCCCTTCCTTTGATCTTTTAGTGAAAAAACCCCAGGAAACTATGGCCACAATTTTATTTTTACAAGGAATGGTTTGGATTTAAAATACCTGACCCCTTTTCTGGATATATTATACATTAATTGCAAGTTCTATTAGTTAGTGCAGGGGGACTGCGCCACATATGATTTACATAAAGGATAAATATAACGACAATACATCATACTCCGAAACAGCAAACGAAACAAACAATAAAACAACAACTCAAAAAAGAGTGAATGGATCCGGGGGCTAGCCGTAAGCGTCCACTGCGCTGTACAGTCCCGGGTCTGAAGCAACTCAGACCCCACTCAAGATTGAACATATTGACTCGCACAAGAAAACGCACAAACAGCCCAACACAATGAAGCAAAGAAAATGTAGACCGCCTCAATATACAAAGTCTCGAACATTTATATCACGCCAATTCTTTTTTACAGTCCAGCACAGCCCGGTTGAATATAACTAAATTTTGTTGGCAATATTAAATGCATGCTTGTTATAACGGTGCAAGTATTATACATTTCAATTCTCTTTTTCTTTTCTTTTTGTTATGCAAATTTAACAACATTTAGTCAAATAGGCCAAAAGAACACTTACTAGTTACGCAATTTGAATCATAATAAATATGGCTTATAGCCTATAAAACAAAGGGTAGTGGAGGTTCCTTGTTTTTAATAGATGTCATTTTTGGTCCCAAAATTTAGGTTAATAGTTTCTTAATCCCGTCTATGTATCTTGTGATTTGTTAACAGGACAAGCAGGATTACCTGTCCTATATCACACGTTTTATCACCAGGTGTCGCCCTAACATCGATCAAGATTACTGGGAGAGATATCCCTGGTACTTTCACCTTTATAATATTATATATTCTCACACAAAACTGTTACCTTGGGATCTCTTTGTGTTACTGATTGAATGCCTTCGAACAAGGCTAAAATGACCACCTGCCCTCAACGCCTAAAGGCTACTTTTCACAATTTAAATCGCCGACTTTCTCAGCATTGCATTTAAACCATCGTTATTTTCAAGCCTCCATACCGTTCTGTTCATAATAATTTATAAGAATTATTTTCTTCGCCATTGTCACTATCGTGCAGCGGCGATCATCATAATGAGCGTCAGCTGAAAAATAAGCACCGTCGTCATCAACAGCAAAAACATCTTAGTCTAAGTCATCGTCGTCGTTATCAATAGCTTCAAAATCGTGATCCCAATCTGGAGATACAAACGTTTGTATTTACTTTATTTACATGAAAATTGCCATTCTAACAAACTACAAAACACAAACCACGTGGATAGTAAGTTGTAGGCCTAAAGTAATCAAATCATAGTTTACGAAATCCAATTGAATCATATATCAGCATATCGTAAATGTGATATCAGTTCATTCTGTTCCTCACTCCTTAGATTTCAACCAATGACAGGAAATGTTACATGACACTCTGGCGAGATATAGCCAATAGTAAAGGTGGGTAAAAAGGGTAGATTTAGAGGAAGTAGCATCTTTATACCTATGTTTGTTTGTATCATTAGATAGACATTGTTATATTTATTTTCCATTTAGACAAAGCGCAGTGTGGTGAATTGGGAATTTAACATGTGTAAAACATGTGTTTAGTCATAGAATAAGTAACGGAACTGTAAATACATGATAAATCCCACTTTATCTCTACAAACGCTATCTATTTAGAGTTTTACTAAATTTGTCGCTTGATTTCCAGTCGGGTTTTAACTAATTGCACATTCTATCATCGTGTAAACAATTCGACTTGTTTAAAGTGCAGATGAATTGTCGAACTTTGTACACTAAAGAAGACATTTTGTAAATCAAATTTGAAATGTACAAACATCCGGCGCATATAATAAACATAATATTATCTGCTCTAATATATTTGAAAGACTGTGAAACAATTCCATTCCGTTCCAGTTAGGACTATAATATGTATTCATTGAAATACAGTAATTAATCACTTGCTTTAGGAATGTTCCTGTAACTACCGTATTTCCTCGAATACAGCCCCGGGGTTCTATTTCGTTCAGCACCCCCAACCCCCGGTATCTATTCAAGGCCCGGGTTATAATCGAAACCGGGTTGTATTTTTTCAGACCCAAATTAATGCTTCATAATCTTCTATAGGAGTGACAATTGGACAAGTAAAACAAGCAGACAGGGTCGGTCTTGCAAATACGAAGGCTAAACTGTCTTCTTCCTGTGCAACGATCATCAATTAATTTATATTTTGACAGGGATTATTCAGTTTTTACGTTAGACCCGGGTTATATTAGAGACCCGGGTTCTATTCGAGGCCCGGGTTGTATTTATCTCAACACCCCCTTACTCCCGGGTTCTATTCGAGGCCCGGGTTGTAATCGAGGCCGGCGTTGTATTCGAGGAAATACGGTATGTGCACCAAATATCCCTTTATATGTTAGGTCTATAATATGCTATACGTGTATAACAAACCTGTTTTTTGTTGATTATAACCTAGCAAGGCCCAGCACCAGGGAAGCTTCTGTAAAAAGGATAGGGAATACATAGATATTCATTGTCGAGTCAGCTTTGATGACAGACGCTCCCAACGAGTGCACCGTATACAAACTCCACCGAACCCCTCACACATGCGCTATGACTGGATGCACGTGAGTTGTGCGTGCGCACACGTCTATACAACACGGATCGCTAATATCTCAAATTATTTTGTTTGGCAGTGTCAGAAGTTATTATAGACGGAGTTTTGCGACATAAAGCTGGACGTGTTACATTACGAAACGGAGGCTCTGCTAAGAATCGAATTCGAGGTGACGTTATAGGGAAGTTGTATCGATATCTAATAATGCCGTTTAGGCGAACTGTTAATTTCAGGCCCACGGGCCTAGTTGCATACTCACAGGTTCGGATAACCAAGGCGCAACGTTCTCTTGTTAAACATGTAGTTTCTTATCAACATGGTTACGATTACGGTTGTCGGGAATGATGGGCAAGATGACTTTTAGCACAAAACCTACAGATCAATCACACTGTTATAAACTAAATACTTCCAACCTCGTGGGGTTTCTCACCCTACGCGCAGGTGAATTATTAAAATAAAATTGAATCATATGTTAGTCCTGAAATGGCCTAGTTTGTGGACGTTAAACCCAATTTGTCTCCATTTCTCTTTTGACTAAATAGAGGAGATTGCTTTGTGGCGGGGTGAGCTGTGTTCATGTAACAATTTCTATGTCCAATGTTCGAAAAGGAGAATACTTGACTGTCTGGACCATTTAATACCATTTTTAATCTACGTGAGAAGTTCACATGGCTAACAACTAGCGGCTTAATCCAGGATATAGATAATAATATACCTATAAAAAAATACATGAACAGATTTATTGGCAGGTAACTTCTTAACCCCTAAACACCTCCTTGTCCTTCGAAAATTAGTAGTTTACCTTTTTAAATTATGCGATTCAATGATCACAGTGCAAAACGCGTCGTGTGAATTGTTATATGATATTTTGAGAATGTATACGTCTTAAAAGGCTGTCGTTTAGTTCGGATAATTTTTATTTTGTAAAGCGACAAAGAAGGGAAAAAGACATACGTTCGATAATTTGTTGGGTCTAATTAATAACAAACAAACAAAAAAGAAAAAAGAAAAACAGTTTGGTAATACAGTTCGTTATAAGAAGTTCAAGTACAGTCGATATTACTGATGGTCAAGAAATAAACAAACCAGACAAAGCTCTGTAAATATTTAAGGTCTAATATAATGGTATTAGACTTTTGAGTCCATACACGTTGAAATATATTTTTACCACGAGGGGGAGGGGGTGGATGGCCGAATGGTTAGTACGTACGCGCTGTATCATAAAGCCTGTCGTTCAGATTGATAAAGCCTGTGTGTCATTTGGTCAACTGGCGTGGTTTCGAATCCCCGGTTGTGCGTCACAAGGAGTAGGGTCGTCTGTCCGACCTCGTGGGTTTTCTTCAGGTCATCCGGTTAAACCATGTGATAGTCCCGAAATGACCTAGTGCCGAGTGGACGTAAAACCCTCTCTCTCTCCCCCCTCTCTCTCTCTCTCTCTCTCTCACCACAAGGTATCGATCAGGCCCTTTTTTTCTAGGCAAACCTTTTTGATTTAAGTACCGGTAAATGTTGACTCATGCTCTAATGTCTTTGTTTCGCATTATTAGGCGAAAGTCACTTTGTTTACTAGTTTTAGTTTCGTTTTGGCTAAAACCGTGTACAGTTGAATACCAAATTAGTTGTATCTCAACGTTGGCTCTGTATTTTATCTGCGGGCTTGTAATTTAAAATATTAACTGATACTACTTGGTAAATTCATCAACAAAACAAAGGAAACGGATGGATACCTTTTTTAAATTTTTTTTTTAGCTCTATAGCCTCTTATCTGGTCGTCATAGAGAGTGTTTATTTGATGTTATCTTTAAATAAACTTTTTGATAATTGGTTAAAACTTTTAATGTGTTATTAATACCATTTCATATGTTGGGCATCATCGTGGAATTGAATTCCTGTATAAACGAAACGCCGCTGCCATGACAAAATTCACCCTTATATTACGCACAAATTACCATTGAAATAAGTGAATGCTAGCTGCTAGATGATACGTTCGCTTGAAGTGCGCACAAATACATGATACACATAGTGTCATGTGAAATAATAGTTCAAACGAAAAGAAGAAAAAGGGTTGAATAAAATAATTTATTTTTATCAACTGAACATCATGTTCAATAAATATGATTAAACAGGTTTGATTATGCATATCACGTTTTAGAATTTAGCTTAATTTAACGCACCGAATAAATTTGTTACATAATAATACATGTTTGGATATTGTGTTGATTTAGTTAATTAAAAAACTGATTTCATGCACATTTACGTTAAGCTTAGATTACACTATATAAATGATATTTATTTTTGGATTCCATTTATAGTTTTATTTATGAGAATCTTTGGTGGGTCGAAATTCCACAACATCATCATCACCATCTTTCATCAATTATTATCATCATCGTCACCGCCATGATCATCATCTTTATCCTCGGTGGAATGACAAGGAACAGTGTCGTTCGGATGGTACGAAAAAACAAGGTACCGTGTACACATTGACGTGCACGTAAAAGAACCTTTAGTATTTGGAATCCGAATAAATAATAGGCCGTAGCGTATTTTTTAAAACTTAACGGGTGTCTAAGTTGATATATTTACAGGAATATTTTATCGGTAAGTTTATTAAAATGTTTTATTAATAACGCGTTCTTTCTTTAGACGAGAAGAGCGCCATCGCCGTCGCCACCACTGACTATGAATTGAAAAGATAAATAACGGAGGAGTGAAAGGTTGATTTAATAATAAATACAATGCTAGGTCAAAGGCCACTGGCCATTTTTACCATGTTCGTCTGTTTAAATTTGTTTTGAATGAATCAAACATTGAATGTGCGCTTTCAATAAAATATTTGTCGTTGTACATTGGTTGTGTCAATAGCACCTTCCTGCTCCCGGCGACAAACTTCTCAAACCCTGGTTCAATACCACGGCATGTGAAAAAAGAAGAAAATGCGACCAATTTATCCGATGGTTTTAAGTTTGATTTCCGATGTTTAGATGCACGATATTGCATCTACGTAAATGTTCTTCTACACACACCCCTTTCCCACTCAATCATTATTGTCTGCGATAACGCCTGAGATGGAAACGGACGCTAGCCCCCCTGGAAGACGGAGACGAAGATTTAGTCATTATAATTAAAATCCTTATTTGTATCGAAAGACAAAGATTCGTACGTTGAACAACTCATCTGAACAATTCCGTATATGTCATCAATACTGAATATCCACACCTACTTGTCGCCATTACAAACCCCTTAGGTTCAGTCTGTATAGTCGTTCTTAATATGTTATTGTATTACAAAATAATCGCTGATCATGATCAATAGATGGTCAGTAGACCATGGACCGATCATCCATTGACCACAGACAAATACAAGTACTATCAGTCATTGATAGTTAATAACTGACCATCTAGTATTGTCCACACTGTGGCTCGTGTCACCCCTTGTCTAAACCGACTTAAAGGACAGACTCTAAGTACGTTAATACGATTTTGACTTGTTCAACAACATCACAAAAAGAAATTTCATTACATGTATAAGCCGTATCTTATTCACTAGTATTTGTTTTGGTTGGATTTGAAGAGGAATTACAGCCTTTCCATAAAGTATCTCAAGTTCATCTCGTATAATGTAAACCGTAGAATGTAAGCAATGATTGATACATTGAAAGTAGTTAATGCTGCTAATATATTTAAGGACAAAGATAGAATATATTGTGAAGTAGAATGCCATCACGTGTCATGTTTGGTTATCATCAACATGCCAACACCACGAAACCTACTCAAACATGTCGTAAACTTCTGTAACCAAAGAAAAGTCAACAGTCTACGACTTTTAATAATTTATTTAATCTAACTCATTAAGTTTAAACACTCTCTAGGTCATTGGAAATACGCCATTATATATCATTCTGTAGATTCTTCTCTCATAGTCATAATATGGCCATAGTAATCCCCGGGAATATATAGCTACTCCTTTCAAAAAAAACTAATACAACAGTGAAATTCCCAAAATTAAGAATAAATAAATTCGATACTTCTATGAATGGGGGTTGAGTGGGGCTGGTCGAGTTGTCTAAAGCATGCGCTTCAGATCATATGGTCTGTCCACTGCCCTGTCATTGAGTCAAGTTGCGTGGTTTCTATCCTAAACTTGTACGTGACAAGGCGTTTCCGAATCCTGCCACTGCTAATGACCATTTCACACATGCGAATTTTTAGAATATAATTACACCATATGTTAGTCCCGAAATTATATAATTTGTGCCAGGTTGGCGTTAAAACCCAGTGCTGCCTCTCTCTCTCTCTCTCTATGAAAGCAATCTGCAAACCATTATCCATTTTTGCATGTGACTTGGGGTATGTCAACAGAAATGTCTCTCGCTACATAACCATATAGATACGTCGACGAATCCTTCTTTATTATACAGTGTTAAGGACATATTAATAAGTTCTAATCAATATGAAAATATAACAACCAGAAAACCTCTCAAACTATTGATTAAATTTCACACCTCTTCGTTTTGTAATATTAACCAACAGTGTTTAATTTCATTAGACTTTGCATGTCTAAAATTCTCTTTGATTAAATTCTGAAGTCGAGACTTGTTATCATTCTTTACTATCGTCTGCTCGACAGACATACATCAGTTGAATTATTCCATCGTGTCATTATGATTGGTCAGATTGACCCTGTGCCTTATTGAATAAACTAAAACAAAGGATACCAAACACCCTCAGAATGAATTGGTCCAAAACATTTTTAATGCATATTAGTATAAGTAGTCACCCTGGTTGATTTTGTTTAGTTTAACCAGACAGCAATCTATATTGATGTAATGAAGGAAAGTAAGACGGGTGCAGATCTGTCATTCAATGATCTGATGAAGATAGAATCGGTGTAGGTTCGGTTCTAAGAAACATCTCCAAATTAAAGTCTTATCGGTGACATTCGGATCCTGCTAGGTCCTATATCCGTGTTATTTATTGGTAAGTAATTTATGTTGTTTAATCTTATTAAACAAGTATAATTAATTGTTGGAATTCACTATGTCCATAAATAATTTGCTTGGTGTGGACTGGCTAGAAGTGATATGAATCAAATTCGGAACTTGACGGATTTCATTGTGGTGTTTAGGTATGAATGATTTATCATTCTTTTATTTGAAGGAATAGATTAGGCGTCGCCTGAAACATTGATGTCGGGTATAAGAATTTTAAACTGAGCAAAATCGCAGACACTGGTGTTGGAAATCCGATTTGTATCAAGCCTGGCTTCATTTTGAGATAAATTATTTATGTGTCTTTCTAATGTTCATGTATTAGATCGAACTAATGTCGAAAACTGTTCAGTCCGAGCAGATAACTGGGGAAGCAGGCCATAACAGCTTATTCTGCTACAATCTGCTGTGACTAGTTCTAGTCTAACCTTTTAAAGGACAATAGTTAGGAAGATATTGCTATCAGAAAATAACGCGACTCGCTGGACTGGACTGTTAACATTCTGAAGGAGGCGGTTTTAGATTGATCTGAAATTACTCCTGTTGATGACGAGACAGTATATTTATAAAACCAAACATAGCCGAGGTGTAGTATTTTCACAAAAGCATCCTTTACAAACAAAATAATTGGGAAACTCTTAAGCAATGACACGAATAATTTTAAAGGTTAAAATGAATTCGATGTCCCGATATAGCTTCACAAAATGTTGACACAACAATAGCCCAATTAATTATGAATTTAATGCATTAGAAGATGCAAATGCTTTCTATTCGTGCCCCCTTAAATTGGATTCCGATAGTGAACGTACAAAAATTCTGGATGATATATTTATATATAAAAGCTATAAATGTTAACATGTATTTTATTTAGGATCCTTGATACTATTTCATAGCGTAACCTCGCAAAGATGTAGACCCCCACCCCCTCCTTGAACCCCTCAAAAGGCTTAACCACCTATAACGCCTCTGATTCCCTTTGGTCAGGGTAACTATCGCTATTCAATAATTACTGTTTTTTTTGATAATTCCACAGGAAGTGTGCAGTTGGCTGATTCTTTCATGTGAAACAAAGGAATTAGTTCTGTCTCATAAATAAGTGATGATAATAGTTTTAATTTCATCATGAGTAATCAAATGAGAAATCCGATTATTCATTCGAGAGTTTGGGAAATTATAATCATTTAATGAATAAATGAAATGGGGTTTAACATCCTTCTTTTCTGTTCTAACCGGTGTTATAGGAAGAATTTGCGAGGACAGCACCACTGACAAGAACTACTAACCTCGCTGGAAAATCCAGGGGAACTTTCCAGTCCCAACATGGATCGAACCTAGACCCCGGGCTAGTAAGCCAGTGCCTTACTCCCTGAGCCACAGTGTCTACTAATTGTTTTATAAACGAAATAAAATATATGCACAGGAAGTGTATAGGTGTTTTCTCATCATTATTAAAACAGTGATTTATTTATGCAAACTAGTTTTTAACGAAGATAGATGTGGGTTTGTGTTTGATTGATGCAACTGCCGTTTTAAAAGTATCCCCCTTAAGTGCTTCACGGCTTGGAATTTCAATGTTAATTAAGTTATATTAGTTTAATTGTCTTTTGTTTGGAGTCGCGTGCACCTGATATTTTCGTTACATTTGTAAAGACGAACCGTCAACTGTTACTGTTGGGGGGTTTTGGTCGTTTAGTAAATATTTACCACCACAGGTCCGAGAGAACTTTTAACTGTCGTGATATGTAGCTCATTGTTATTTTTTTGGCGGGAGCAAGTTGACCGTGGGGGGACGCGAGCTGATTTGATCTAGCCATACGGCACACCCATGTTGACTTCTGTTGGTACATTTGGCACGTTCTTATCAAATAAACAGAAATACAGCTATGTTAAGGCCCCGGTGGCCAAGTCGCGTGCTCTTCATGAACCAAACGATGTTAACAGCCGTCACGGGAGTTAAAAAGTGGTGACGTTTAGGATGGCTGGGAGTAGAATTTTTGTTTATTTTTGTCTGTTTGTATTTAGTTAAATGGTTACTGTATGTACCCTATTTATTGATAATATAACCAACACGGGGTTATAAAAACATGGAGGTCTGAAAAATACGACAGAAAACAGAATGCGACGGTGATATAATAAAAACACCAGCACGAGCCACGATATTAAATAAAATAATGATACGGTTAAGAGTTAGACACGTGGTATCCATCCGCGTTCTGATAACCATGGTATTCGGTTAGAGAGAAAAAATGCTACGCGTTAACCCAAGCAGTTTGATATGTTTATAAAATGTGCTATCTTGTTGAGAGTTTACCTTGTAACTTTATATCAGGTTTTCTCAAGGGAAGAAACAGTTAAAAATAATACTGAAACATTCTTGTCTAGATGTAGAACAAACCCCATTCACTGGCTCCACGCAGAATTTACAAATAGAAACTTCCTTTTGTAACTTAAGTTTTGCATTTTGCTTTCTTATCTGACCGATATTTCAACACCAGAAATAGAAAGTCTAATGAAATAGCTTGATTTCTAGAAAGATTTCTCTATACGTGCAGCAGGAGCTTGGAATTTAGATTATGTTCGATACAGCAGAATTCCTGTTTATTACTGGAATGCTCATTAGTAATGATAATTTCAAGTCAGTTCTATTTCTACGTTATCTAGTTTTAAGTCCATGCACCCACTCCGAGAGCTTTAATATCATGTCTACAAATGCATACATAACATTATATATTTAAGTATAAGTTTCGATTTAAAAGTAAAATGCTATTCCGACACTTTATTGGTCTAAAAACGTATTGTTTTATATTAGTCATTAACCCGCCATTCCTAATTTAATGGTTAGAGTTTCCCTTGTGTATTTTTCTCATTCAAAATAATATGATTCATTTTTCCCCGCTTAAAATGACGACAATATAAAAATTCTACATTGGTTTGTTAGAAACAAAGTATTTCCTCAAACGGCCGAACAAACATTGGCGGCTCTAGAGCATCTCTTTACATATGCGCTATTGTTTTCTGTTGGAATCCCGCGAGTGGAGAGGCGTTTGCTACAAGCGTGGGAATATGTTGCCGTAATTGTGGGCTGCAGGCAGAAATTCAGAAACTAAATATTGTCTTATTAATCAGTCGCACCCGTGACGAGGGGGGTCACGTGGGTTCGTGTTGATTTTTGGTAGTAACGGTGATCGAGGATGGATGGGGTTGTGTATGCTTCCTAACTGATGGCGAGGATGATGAATAAGATGTGGAGATACCGGTAGATGAAGTTATCTAGTGGTTTGTTTGACGCTGACTGGAACATGTCACGAGATCTGCCGACAACTTTAGTCATTTTATCAGACGACTGGATCAGATTAAGTGAAGTTAGAAACGGCCTAGCCTTGTGTTTGACGTATAACGAGTTATTGGACAAATCAGGTGTATAATTCATGAATACATAATACGGATGGACCCGAGTGTATATATACATATAGATTAGTTACTTACCTTTACTAGTGTTAATGCATATCACCATTTACATATGACAAAGTGTTTCATAGAAAATGAGTATTTTGGATTGTTATGTTTTATATAATCGGTCTGGAGCAGATAAGGTAAATAAAATAGTCTAATGTGGTTTATTCTAACGGTTTAATATATCATAATATACCATATCTATTGTTTCGCTTCACTTGTTTTTATTTGTCGTACGTTTGAAGGTGTTATGATTATGTGTTTATCGGTTAATATATCCTGATAAAAGTTACACGTCTTGTATATATATTTAAAACTCGAAACTATTCATAGTAATACATTTAGATCTAAATAATTGTCGATTTTAAATAACCGAAGAAATAAATTGGTTAACAAAACCGAAGAAAACTGATCAATAATAGTTTGACCCTTTCGCATAATAATTTGTATATCAGTATAGCTAAATGATCATTTAAATAAATATTGGAGTTAAGAGAAAAATTGTGTATCGGTCGGTATTCGATAATGATCGCTTAATATATTTTCTCCATTAACATAAGGTAGTCTAGCGTGTTTTGTTAATTTGATAGATCTCAATCGACGCGCGTACCTTCTTCTGTCACAAATCTAGAAAACTCGGTCTTTAACGAATGACTTAAAAAAAGATGCCATTATATTTTGTTGATCTATATATATGTTCGACAAGGCGACGTCTTAACAACACGATTATTATTTATAGCTCTAAACGACACGACGATTATTATAATGATTGTAATAATCACTGGCAATGAATCTATTTTAAATTTTATATGTTTTATGTATAGTATACAAAATACGGTGTGATCTTGTCTTTCAACCTTTGTGGATCATTTTCTAATGTAATGTGTAGAATTACCAATGCGAACTGTTGAAATGGCTTTCTTATATGATGATTTCTGGTGACACCGATTGTAGGTATTTGATAATAGCTTTAATTTTAAAATATCCTTGTATTATTGTGTTTTCGTGGTTCAGTATTTATCTTTTATCAGTGTTTATCTGTTTAAGACTAAAGTTACCTGAATCTATATTAGCTTTCTCTTTTTTTACAGTGGATATAAAAGGTCGTTGAAAAGTGGATCCTATACTTATCATCTGGATATATTTTACACAATTGAAGGTAAGTCTTTTAATATTTTATTTCTCGATTTCTGTACAGTTAATACTGCAATTAAGTGTCTGCTGCTTGGAGTTATAACAATAAAATAAAAACCAAGTACATGTACGAATAATTCAAACCATAAGACAGAATTCGAAGTCCTAAAAACGTTATAGGCAAAATAGTAATGATCTAATGTATTCATAATTTAATGCAAAAACTCAACAAAATATCGGTTTACCTAAATTCAATATTGTTATAAAAATAGGATGTAAACGAACAACCTGCTTTAAAGAGATCGGGTGACCGCCGATATTTATAAAATATATATTAAAAATAATGAGATCGGTATTGCATAAAGCCCCTACATACATAACGACAAGTTACTTGCGAAATTCCTCTTGTTAAAGTTACCACCTCAAGGGTTGTATTAAATTTCTGGCAGCTGTATTATATTGTACCTAATTAAGTGTGTAATATTGTAAATTTGGTACCATGAAATTTATGCATACTCACAAAATGTGGATTTTACAATAATTGAATGATATTATGAGACAGTAATAAACTAATGTCACTACGTTCTACTTTTTAGTCGATTATTTTCATTGTTTATTTGTTTAAAGAAAATATGGAATATCTAATAAATGAAGTTTTCAGTAATACAAAATATTCATAGATTTGAAAATGGATATGAAAATTGAGCTTAATTTTTCGAAACATTGCGATTCGGTATATCTTTTTTCATAAGATAGATATAATCATAAGAATAGTTTATGATTGATGTGAAACATAGAACATTACTTTTTTGAACTAAAGCCACGACTTTGCCCACGGGCTTTGGTCTTATTTGAATGACAATCTAATGAAGACACATACTCAGTACATTGACATGTATTATGGTCGAACGTTGATGAATCGAAGGAGGATTAGTTTTCATAAACATTTCTCTTCATACATTTTCCAAATTCTTCACACATATCTAAACTTGACTCTTCGTCTGCTCTTTTGGTGGCCATCTTTACTGGAACCCCCGGAGATCTAGCGCGTGGGAATGTGCATTGCACGCGAAGTTACCGGCAATGGTGCATGCCCAAGTGGCAGATATTAACAGCTGAGAAAATGTTTGGATGGTTTTGAAAGGAAATCGAGAGTAAAAGAAAGCATTACCAGGAATACCAACAAGATACCAGTTCAACAAGTCAAGGATAAAAACAGTAATAGAACAACAACTACAAAGCTAGTCGGTCAGGAACAAAGAGCATTGGCGTGAAGTTGAAACTGGCCAGAAAGGAGTCAAAACGATACCCTTACAATTTAATGGAAAGTACATCACTCAAGAATTAGATTCTGTATTGAATTGTAAGTTTGGAATGTTGATGTATAAGACAAATCATCCTTAATTTGTTTTTCATTTTTGAAGCAATTTGTTAAGGTGAATCCATTTGGTACGACTGCATGTTGCGAACATCGGTATTATATCGGTATATACCTCTATGTTCATTAAAAATGTTTGTTCATTAAAAGGAAATTTGTTATTGCAATATGAATTGAAGACTTCCGCAAACGCGTTGTCGAATTAGATAATAGAACCATGCAATTTCGTAATTAAAGAGATGAATAGGCAAATTTTGCTAAACAACTATATTTTAGAATTCCATCACGCTATGTAAATGTCAGTATCAATATATGCGATTTCTTTAATTGCATAACCTGTCAAGAAAAACTAGGGAAAACACAACAATGCATTGTTTAGATTATTCATCGTGTACATGTATATACACGGCATACATTAGCGGAATTGCTAATTTGCCGTGACGCATTTAAAGACAGTGGAGTTCACTGCAGGATTCACGATAACGTCAACCCCTCGTGTCCCGTACTGAAGGAGTTTCGAAAGCAGATTCATATTGCCGAGCCAGAAGCCAAATTTTCTACGCTTTTACACCAAACTATCGAACCAGATACACAAGGCGAGAAATCAATGCTTATATTTTCATTGGGTAGTCGTTTGTGTAGAGCACTGGAAATCTACGAATTCGTTGGTTCACAGCGGTAACAAAGTTATTTGATTCTAGACGACAAGGGTGACGAGGGTAAAAACGAGATATCGACCTCGACAAAAAAGTAGACAGAGACAGAAGAATGTTCTTAATGACACCTTTTACCTTAGACTAACACCAAAACGAAAAAAATAAACAAAGCATTGTTTCTATGTTGAATTCTAGAAATACCTGAAAATAAAAAAAATATAATGATGCGGAGATAAGTAAGAGAAAAATAATTAGTCGAACAGTTGCACCTATTGTTAATTAATCTGTTTTCATTCTTTTGTTTTATTTTTTCAAGAAAAAGTCATTGTTGACATGTATTCTCTTGTGTCTTGCAAACGCACAAGGAACACCCCGAATATTTACCAGAAGCGGAGAAGAAAAGCTGCCTTGTATTCGCCATTGTGAAAGTTTGCTTAGAGGGTTCCGTCTCCCAATCAAAGACGAGGACCGAAGCAATGAGTGGCCTAACGTTCGGGGTCGTTTTGGTTTTGATACATGAACAGCATTCCTTGGCTTGTTTTATGTGAGGGAAAGCAAACTGCGACAACCAACACTCATCTCACTCTACGCCGTTTCTATTTATTCACCGAAGAACAATAGGGAGAAATGATAAACGCTTTATTTACCCTACATGATAGGTTTAGACAACTTCGATAGAAAGCACGCCGATATTTAGAATTCCACTTTGTTTTATCCCGCTTGTTGTGTTTGCTTTCTGCCTTGGATGTTACAATAACACTTTTCATGGGACTGTGGAGGTAGTTAGGATGGGGTTTGATCGGACAACAATTTGCAGTGTAGTTAGACAAAGAAAGCTGATCCTCTACCACGTTGTTTAAACTTAAACAACCTTTTGGTCACTGAGAAAACAGAGGTAACAACACGGGTAACCTACTAGTCCCCGTTTAACTCTCCCAATCCTCCAACCCGTGATCTAGTCTTCAGTCTAACATCAGAATCAACACGGCTGCTAGCCGTGCAGATTCCAAACTCAGCTCGATACAAAGACCCATTGCTTGTCTTGGGATGACTGACGAATTAACTTTAATTCGTCATGAAAATAACGGATTATCCTGCTTAGAGGGCGGAACGTGTTATTTTTGCCCAACAACCGAGTTCAGGCATGTTGTGGTGGACAGAGACGAATGCTCTCTTTAGAAGTTTCGAGGTGAAGTTGACAATGATAAACCGAACCGACAAGCACTCAGTCAAAAAACCTAAGTCGAAGGTGACTCAAACTTACAGATATACAAGGCTGTGGATTTCTGTTTTGATTTTTTTTTCTGTTGTTGTATTCAACATGTGGGACACGGTCAGAAGAGAAGATGGCTGTCCATCATGTCGTGCATCTAGCATCATGTAAAATACCGTAGGCGGACAATATACCTAATGACCCCGAAATCTTCAGTAAAACTCGTGGTCGCGATACATCCTGTCTGGGGTGAAATATATTATACATCTTTCAGAAATTTAAAATATTTTATTTATTTTGCATAATTTGGCTATTATCTATGAAAAAAAATAATTATGCAATGTTCCCAGATCTCACCACGTATCACTTGGAAAGTTATTGATTTAAAAGATAATTTTTTTATGTATAACAGCAAAGGTTCCTGTAAGTAACAGGATTAATTGGCATTTGTATAAATTAACTATAATCTTTGATCGGCAGAAAATATATTTTCAATACGCGGCTTTACTAATTTACTATCGGGTATGTAAATCATCTAGAAAGAACGATTTTAATTGCGTATTACTGCATTCTGTGAAAGACGATCTTAATTGCGTATTACTGCATTCTGTGAAAGACGATCTTAATTGCGTATTACTGCATTCTGTGAAAGACAGTGAGGTACGGGAATTCTGAGGGCTAATATGGTCGGTTTTAACTTCTGTTCAGCAGATAGTATTTGGAATTAATCCTTGATATTGTCCCAAAAGACAACGTTATAAATTTTGGTTGTATCTACGCAGTAGAACTCAAAAGGGTGTAGTATGTAACTGGAAAGGTAGTTACAAATCTAAACCTCGTGGTGTTGGAAACTTAAACCCACTAAAGCTTAATCATACTAACACAGTTTACAATGTACTAAACCTACCACCACCAGACATCATTATAGTAGTTTGCATGTACTTTTTACTTAACTTACACCTATCTGTCTACAGCATCACATCTTAAACATGACCCGTCACTAATTCACATGTCACTATCCATCCCACGTGAAGGCAACCAAAACAATCTCGGCTAGACAAAAGTTCTCGATTCTTTCATCTAACAATGTGAACACGGGGCTAAGAAATAAAAAAGAGCTTAACATATTGATAGAAATCGTTGCCAAAATCCTAACTCTAGTGGTGATGATTTGATCACCTAAGATTATAAGATAAAATAAAATTTTCAGATATCTTCGTTTCTTGGTAGTCGCTCAGCTGTTCCGCAATTTGTGTTAACCTTACCTGACGTTTAGTACTCAATTTAATCCTAGACAAGTGAGCCACACACAGGAAATGTCACTTTAAAACACATCTTCATTTTGTCTTGTAATCCTACCCAAGTAGAAAATTTAATGAGGTTACTAGAGACAATGGAAATTGTTTTATATTGTATCTTCTTCTTACCATTACTTATGGTCACCTATTTTTTACCTGATGGAATAATATATAAGTAGCTTAGGATTTGAATCAGAATTCATGTTGATTTATCTTAATTATAGAGAAATTGGTCAATGATGGTCCCTGGTTATTGTTGGAAAACACATTTACATTAGGGTAATAACTGTATATGATATACCCAGATTTAGGAAAGTCGTTTAACTATTGTTTTAACGTTCTTGTCGTTTAATTTGATTGGGTGTCTTTAATAAGTTCTTAGTATTTCAGTATTTGTATTCTATCTTTTGAATGTTTCAGTCGTTTAAGTAAAATACGATTGCTTAAGTGGAAATTAATACTTTAGTAGCTTTCTCTATTAATGAGAGAGATTTTACGTCTAATTATTGGTATCTTTTTGTACCTAGTTGGAGCAAAATATTTCCTACCAAGACTATAACTTTATTTACATAATATCAGTGATGTAGGTGGTCAGACGTCTGACCATAATTAACTACTAATAAAGGAAGTGGCACGTGGCCATATTTATCTTTCGAAACCAACGAATATTGATCAAATTAGTTTCAGAGTTTACCGTTTCCGTTTCTAATACTTTAGTTTCGTGTAAATCTTATTGGATCGCCCTCTCTTTAACTCCACGCGCTAATAGTAAATAAAAGTCATAGGACACGCGGGAAGTCGTCAGTGAGCCCTCCTAGAGCGAGGGTAATTCGATGAGGATTTCTTTAAACATCTAATTATTCCAATTTAGATGTTGCTAGCGGGCTTTGATTTGATAGCCGGTCACACATGTTGACAATAGCTATATTTATAGGTACCACATGATATTCTGGACTTGTTTACGTCCAGAAATAAACATGGCGGACAAAAATGCGCGCCAATTCCCCGTCGTCTGTTCAGGTCAATTAAACAAACGAATGTCCAGTCGGTTTGGCTCGTCTGTAACCATAATTAGAATCTATCCCTAATATTTCGGGTATCGTCTGATGTGAATATGTATCCCATTATCAATATGTAATGAGATTAAAGTCTATTTCACAAATCCATAGGAATTTAATCCCCACCCATTTTTCATGTAAATCAATAAATAATTTCTGCTTCGTATTTCTTCTTATCTAGGAGTTGCCATTCCTGAATTTAATTAATACCCATTTAATCGTAATGAATCATTTAGGCGAACTCCAACAAAAATATAAAAAAAATGTCGCCAAATTTGTCTTTGACTAAGATAAGATTTCATGTCAGTCACAAATTGATAAGCATTATCACTGCTATGTTATATACATCAAGTTTTCTCGCTATACAAATTAACAAAAGATGAATTAAGTTGGGGATGTACTATAGTAATGATTAAGGTTTTTGTCTATTCATATTTTTTTTAGCTAGTTTATAATTGAATTATCTTTATACAAAGGCGTTCTAGGTCTTTCTTTTATTCTCTTTTTGTGTTCGGTTCAAGTGGTCGTACTTGATTTCTTGTCTCTGGCATGTTTCGCGACTCCGAGCTAACGATATCAAAGAAATATCTAAAAGCAACCGAACATGTTTTCTTGTTCCAAAAACTTCTTTCAGTTTGTTCAAGAATGACATTAGGGTCAATGGGCGAAGTTTAGATTAGGTATTGGACAGGTTTGGTGTATTTTAAGTTTAGTGTCGTCTGACTTTTTTTTAGTGGTATTGATAAATGAAGGTATTTTGGGTGGTACATAAGAGTGCATATCATAAACATAGCAAATGAACTTTTCAACCGGGTCGTGTTTCTACAATAAGCGGAGAAAGTTACAAAAGTTCACAAGAATATTGAAATGTCGTCGTACCTGATATCACCGCTAAATCTGTTAAAAATTATTATCACAAAATGTAAATACATCTAAAGGAATATTTAATGTCGTGAAGATTACGTCATTTGATGTGTTATGATATTTTAATTGGAATGCCAGCACTATTGACGACAGTGCACTCAACAGGTTATAACGCAGCCTTGTTCTCCAGGGTCCTGTTTCTCGAAAACTTAGCTAAAGATAAAAATCCAAACTTTAGTAGATGGTTCAATTTTGATTGGCTAAGCACTAAAATCGATCTAATATAATCCAATCAAATTACTAAAATTTGGATTTTATCTTAGTTAGAATTTTGAGAAACAGGCCCCAGGAACACTTCTCTAGGGTCGGATCCAGCGGGATGGGGGGGGGGTCTGGACAGTCACATACAGAAAATTGTAAAACAACACTTTTTATGTGTTTTATCCTTAATCATCAGATGGTGAGATGGACATTCAAAGCGCGAAATAATGATATAGACATGTGTAATCTCACAATTAATGCTGTGCATCAATAAAATTGAATCAAAATGCACCTCATCCACCACCAGAGAGAGAGAGAGAGAGAGAAACGGGGTTTAACGTCCACTCAACACAACTAGGTCGTTTCGGGACTAACATATGGTTTAATTTTATTTCAATAATTCGCTTGCGCGTAGGGGTCTTTAGCAGTGGGAGGAAACCGGGGTGCCCGGAGGAAACCCTAGAGGTTGAGAAGGCGCCCTTGTCTCCATGCCACATACGCTCACACCAGGGCTCGAAACTATGCACATTGTCCCAGGAAAATCCTCTCCTGTAAAATTTCTGTATCTTCACATGGTGTCGCTAGATCAGTGTTCATTTAACCAATGGACTCCGTGTGTCATCTGCCGGTTGGAATTTACATGTTCTTGAAAAAATGTATTTGCTATTTGGTACGATGTGCTTGTCAAAATCAAATACATTTTATGAGTTAATAAATAAAATATGTACTGTAATAAATAGAATCACCAAAGGATTGGGAAGGGATAATTAAGTTTTGAATAGAAAACATTCTGTATACTAAGCATTAACATAGTAACATCGATCCTGCAGGGAAATTATGTTTAAGATTCGGGCTGTTGTTGTTTTTTTCAAGTCGTTTTTGTTCAGTACCTGTTTCTGAAGCTCGGACCTTAGTAGTTGACTATTAAATACAACAAAGACAGTATTGTAGTAGAACGTCAATAAGTCTGTTTATTTTATTTCTTGTGTTTGTGTGCTAATGGCTCGTGGTCATTGTTAGCCATAATCAACATGACCACCGGGTAGTAGACATCATTTGGTTGTTTTGAACACAGACACGTTCAATTTTTACAATACCGTTGTGTTTTCGTGATGAAATGGTTAGGGTATGATAATCACAAGGTTTCTGTAGAATCAGGGAATTTGAGAGCAACTCGGAACAGTTTTTACAAATCTTGTTTCTGAGTTCGATATATTGAAACATTTAATAAACTAGGTATTGTGAAACCAACTCTAAAGCTCACCCGGTCGTGGATCAAGGCCGTAGATCAGTGTAGCTACACGGTTGGTTTAGGGGTTGGGGTCATATCAATAAAAAGGAAGGGAATGGGGACATTTTAAGACTGACAAATGGTTATTTTACTATGGTACAATTATAGAAAACTAGTATAACGCTAAATGAAGTTATTTCACACGCACACTTTGTCCCACTTTCTCTGTTTTGTCCAAACACTTTCATTTCAAATAGTATAGTCTTTCTTAAAACCAAGAATCGAATGATATAATATTGCTTTTAACATATTGCATTATGTCATTATTTGCGTAAGAAAATACTATAAAGTATAGGATAATATCACATTTTCTTTTTTATGATAAACAACATGGCGATAAACGAACAATTACCACCCGAGGGTATACACCTTCCCGATTAAAGTATTTGTCAGTTCAGCAAGGACGTCTACAAGTATTAAGGCAGCTTTAAAATATCTTAATTTAAAGTGATTGCTAATCTAAAGTTAAATATTACAATTATATAAAAGTTTGAGAACATTTACCTGGGATTAGGTACACTTATCAGTTTATAAATGTGTATTCTGTTGGGGGATATCAGAAACATTCGGTACTTCTGAAATTGTTAAAAATGCATTTAAATTTAATTTGAAACCCTTCCGATCGGTGCTGTGCTTTAGCAAATCAGATTTATACACAATGGCATTTGTAGGAATATTTTAAATAGAATAGACAAGCATTGCTGAAGACAAGGAAAACGAAATTTTGAACTATAAAAAAAAAGAAACGAAATAGGATCAGTGTTTTAATCAGATTGTATAGGTCTATATAGCACTACGCCAACCCGACGAGACAAACATGCGGACAAGACACACAAACTACATCAGACACTGCAAGCAATTAACAAGAAACTAGTATATCAAATCAAGTGTATAGTAATTGCATCGTTATCCTACAAATACACACATTCAACAATACACTCCTTGATTCATCAGGTTGGTACTGTTCATATAATTTTCTGAAGAATCCCTTCGTTTTTTATGAATCAAGGCAAAGGAGTAAGACGTTGTGTGTATTTGTTTTTAACTAAGTGATAAAGTAGCATTAATTGATAGAAGAGCTTTACAAGTAGATCAAGTTTATCTTAAAAATTAGTTTGTGTGTTTAACGTGTATTGAAAGACAACATGTCCACGACAATAAATAAACATACGATACAACATGGCGAATAGGAGCTAGTCAACATGGAGAACAGTGTTTGTGGTTCAAGTAAAAGGTACACAGCGCATACGGGGCCTTAGCAGCGAGTCTCTAAAAAGAAGCATAAATTTGACATTCTTGTTGTATTTAGAGTAACATAGAATCCACAGCTCACTCGCCTTTCATCTTGTGTTTTCAATTGGACTAATTTAGCACTGTTTAATGAAACTAGAGGCGACGAGGGTGCGTTTGTGATTTGCACAATTAACATTTAATTTTATCCAAATTTATTCTTGTGTATTTGTGCAAGGAACGAAGTTGCAGTAGCACTATTCATATTTATTGTTGGTCTGTTTGGTATGATTGCTTTAGCTTGAATTTTGAATAGATTTATGTTTATTATGCATCTATTTGGACACCCTAACGAATGACACTTAACGAAACAGTCCCACGGTCTATGAAATGGAGTTTTGGTTCAGAAACAATATTATGTGAATAAATGATGAATAAAAAATAAACTTAACCCGAAAGCATACGACATATTACACAGCCAAGAACAACAAATAATGTTTATGTGTAGAGTTTGCGTGGATTGTAACGACAAGCGACATCTTGAATTACCCTTCCCGTGATAATAAAACGTAACTTTTAATTGGTTACTGATTAAAACAACTTTTGATGATGTCGAGTATTTATGTATTACATAATATCCAAATAAGGACTTCTGCGTGTTAGTGTATTTCCTATAAATACTACGATTAAATGTGAGAAAAAACACGTAAAATCAACAGGTAGCATGTAAAATTAATCCCGAAATAATTCTAAAACGAAATTCTCAGACAAACTGGTCATAATAACCCACCCATGTAAATAAACATGACGTATCTAGAATATCCAGTTTGATATCGACATCTGAAAATCTATATCATTTAGGTAGCCTCGGTTAATACTAGATTAAAACTTGTAACATTAAATGTGTGTTAGTTTACTTCAATGGTGACCAGATATTTCGAATTTTGGACATTAAACACTTTTTTTTCAAAGGTTTTATTGGACGATATTCAATACACTAACTACAAAAACTTGATTTTTCGTTCTTAAGAACTCATCGATGCGCTTTATGGAAGGACCATGTGAGCATACTGTAGTCCAGTAAGAAAAAAAACCGGTTGAACTAAATAGTGTCATACATATTTACTTTACATATCTGTTTCGGGAGGGATGCGAATTGCGAACCACTGGATATAAATTAATGTCGGATCATGTACCATATCAATAAACAACAATTCGTCACAAGACAAATATTTCACGGTTTAAACTTTAGTTTAACTAGCTAATGGCGAACAAGGATGACCAAGAATAAAGAAATGTTAATTAATCCACCTAAGATAATCACCTTGTCTTAATCACCTGAAGGTATCCATAGATGGGTTGGTCTACCAACCATTTATACATTATTCAACACACAACTTCGTAGCAAGATGGGGGAGAATCTTTCACCAATAATTATCTGAAAATCTTTCATTTCTCACGTTACCTGCACTTAATAAGACTCGCTAATTTTTACCCCAGTCTATCTTCAAACGATTTCCCATGCTCCTCTTGGTCTCATTTGCATATAAACCGTTTTCACACTGGTACAGTCGATATGAACTAGGCAATTAGAAAGTAATTAAAAACCATTTATCGTAGTTGAGAATGTTTTAGTATATTCACAATTGTAAATGGCATTAAATTAAGCTTATTTACACGCGCGTATGCATACATAGATGTTTTATATACGCATGATAACGTTTGTTTCAAAAAGCCTTGCTTTTAACGTAGTGTGCATAGTTGATTAAGAAATATGTAATTTAAAATGCACACTAAGTAGCTCATGCACCAAGGTATATCGTTTGTATTGAAACACGGCGCTGTTTTACAGTTATTAAAAAGAAAACAAATTATTTTGCAAGACCGATTTACATTAGTCTTTCGGATGGGACCATAAACCCAGGTCATTGTGTACAAAATAATAGTGCACATAGAAGATCTCTTGGAATTCTGATAAGAGTAGTTGGAAACTATGCTGACCGGGAAGAACTCTCTCCATTGACAGTGGCACAAAATATAGAACGAAAGATGTGTGTCGCATTTAGGAGATAAACACTTCCTGTTTCACATTTAGAGGGATGTTATTGTCCAATAAACATGTTCGGGGGTCATTAGGACCCAAGACGCGAGGTTCACTCTTAGCATGTTCCAATAATATCTTTCAAATGCAATTATTATGTTCTGTCTTCTTATAGATACTCATCGTAATCATCTTCAATTTTATGTAATCATTGTCTTATACGCCTATGATTAATTCAATTTGTTTCTAAAATAGGTAGTCAATGCATTGTAATAAGAAAAGAATGAATGCCTATGGCCATAAAACCAAATTAAACACTACTTCCCTGATGAAATCGAATTTCTATAATTTTTTAAATGCATGTAATATTTTTTTTATATTGTATGCTTGATTAATATATGCTCAGCTGAATTGTAAAGGGTTCCTAAAATTGTTATATAAATGATGAAAGGAATTCGTGAGCAGACTAGTCATGCAATTGGTGTTCTGATTGGTAATTTAATTACCCTTAAGGTAATCGGTATAGCGTGTCAACGATTCTTAGTGTACAGAGGTATATTCCAAAAATACTTCTGCATTAGTTAATCTGTAGCTTACATATATAAATGATCAGCAAAATTAACATTCGCATTGAGTTTAAAACGAATATCACTATTCGCGGTATTCAACACGCGGTTTAATTACCTAATCAAAGTCTCTTACTAATAACAAAACCCTTTAATAGACGCTCTTTACTGTTTCGGCTCCATTAAAAATGTTGGTCTTTTCAATGTAACAAGTCTCTGTTTGATGTTGTGTTAAGCGAAGTGCTGTTTTTGATTTCTCTATCTTTATTTTAAGCGTTAGCTCGGGGCGCAAATCGAAGATATCACAGTTAAAGTTCTAGTACAAACTGTAAAGGTGGGGTGTTTGATTTTTATCTCTTTAAATATTTGATCTGTTATTATCCTAAAATAATTCATGGAATTTTCATCCCATTTCTTTATACGACGACAAATAAAAATTCCGGTATAATTTCTGTATATTGAATTATGTGATAGTGTTCTGGTATAATAGTGCTATCTCTCTAGGGACGCTAGAATTCTTGGATGTTTGATTTACTGAACAAACCGGCATATGTTCGATATCCATTCAAAGAATAGATTGATGGCGTGGTCCGTGGAGGTGCTTATGATGGTAGTTTAAGAAATTATACAAACATTTCGATTCTGTTTTACAATTATTGGATGCTCTTTATTTATAAAACATACATATAGACCTATAGGCAAACCTTTTAATAAAAGGACTACGGGTAAAACGAAAAGTGTCCCGAACGTACTTCCATCAAAACAGGAAGATATTTCATCTTCGTTGTTCCAATTTGGGGCTTGGGTTAAAGTTGAAGTGCCAAAAGTGCCATTTTAAATAGTTTAAATCATATAAACAAGAAGATAATTCAAACCAAATGGATTGATGTAAACATCAATAGGCTCTAATATAATCATGAATTAGTTTGATTGTGTGGGAATAATTTTATCAGGATGGGGTCAAGCTTTGATTGATAGGGTCAACTCTTATTATCAACTGGTATCAGCAAGCTACTCTCACACCTTTCATAAAGTTGATAAATAAGTACCTGAGATTTGGTAAAGGTAGACTTACAAGTTTCTGTTATGTATCCCAGTTTGTTTATTCTAGCTGGTCAATGGTTCCGTTATTGTTCTTTATTAGTCAATATTTTTGAAACAAACAACCTAGTCTTGCTTTCCTCTACGATGTCGAAGGTTCTACATACATTGACATGACAATTCTGAATGAAATTGGGGGACGGGGGGTCGCGAGGGCTAAAGAGGGTAAGACGCTGGCTCGCGGTTCGCTCACCGTGTTGGCCGAGAAAGTTCATCGAGATTTTACGGCGGGGGTTTTCATTGTCAGTGGTGCAGGACAGAGGGCCTGACAGGGGCAGCTTTCTGGTCGTTCGGAATGGACAAAAAACTGAGATCCCGTGTACACATTAGAGATCCCTTGGCAGTTAGAACTCGATATAAGAGTAGGCCGGGCTAAGTTTCCGCCATAGCACATTACATGACGTATGCCTGTCTTTATTAGATCAGTCGGTGCAGAACAGTGGGACGTTAAACCCATTTCAGATCATTTCATTTCTGAATGAAAATGGGACCTATTCGAAGTTATGTCATTGCAAATAAGCAGCAACTCGGCGAACTTGTTTATCGTCCTAATATATCATGCGGAGCTAGTTCTATATAGCAGCCAATGGTAGATTTTCACGGACCCTAGCGAGTAATAATCGATAAAAAAAGCTTTAGGCATTTTATAAACTTAATATGAGTATCAAACATGGCATTAAAGCGTTTCTTTAAAGACCTTGAAGTCTGGTCAAATTTCACATATACCTCTACACCAACACCTGTCGTTTGTTGAAAACATGCGTTCAAAACATTTGGTAGATGTTGTTTGGTAGAAAATGGGGTGTACATGTGAACTTTATTTATGGTGTTGTTACAGATAATAAACAAGTTTAAATAAATTGATAATTATTTGTTTAGAATGATAGATAGTCACTGGTATAGAATATAGCCACTTTGTTAAAAACAAAGTCTGGTATGTTGAAAGAGAGCTTGGATGATAAGAATGTATATTTTTCCCACATGTTTTGGAGAAAGAAATTAAAAAGAATTTAATGTCTGGTCAACACCGGTTTTGCTTGACCCGCTAACTTCCCGGCCAAATGATTTTGGTGTTCTCATGAATCGCAATTTCGTTGGTATTCAGTTCATCTCGATTTTCCGGCGTGATTTCCCCTTGTCAGTGATGTAGAAGGAGAGCCTGACAAGGACAGCTGCCTAGTCCTATGGATGGGACGAAAAACCGAGGTGCCGTGCGCACATTGGCGTGCACGTAATATAACCCTTGGCAGTTGGAATTCAGTTGCTGCCCGGGCAAAATTTCCCTCATAGCACACTGTATGGCGTATGCCCGTCTTAAATTAGCCGAGGTTAGGTGCTTAAGCCTAGGACGTTAAACCCCATTTAATTCATTCATTAGTATCCCAACACTACAAATTAGAACGCACAGCGGGAGTGGGTAAGACGCTGGCTCGCTAGCCTGGAGGTCTGGTGTTCGATCCCTGCATTGGCCGAGAAAGTTTATCCCGATTTTCCGGCGTCTAGTCGTTCGGATGGTACGAAAAACCGAGGTCCCGTATACAAATTGGACTGCACGTAAAAGATCAATTGGCAGTTGGATTCGAGTAGGCCGTAGTTTCACTTCCCGGGCAAAAATGTCCACCATAGCACACTGTATGGCGTATTGGCGTATACCCGTCTTTATTAGCCAAGGTTATGAGCAGAACAGTAGGACGTTAAACCCCATTTTATTTCATTTCTAGACCACAGCACACAATAAAAATAATAATAAATGTGTTTTGTGAACAAAAACAACGGCGTTTTCACTTACTCTTCATCAAATTAAAAAACAATCAAGGACATACCTTAGTTGTATATCCCATCCGGACGACTAGACACTTTTTGTCTGTATGATTTAAAAGAGGAAACAGGGCTTGCAAATTCAGGCGAATTGTCGCGAGCAACATCGGGATCATATTGAACCAGTGCCATACTCACTGGGCCACGGTGTCTCTCAGATGTTCCGTCATTATGGGTTGGGGCTCGGAAGTAAATATAGATATAGTTTTGAGTACAAGCAAAATTGCGATTTGTAATTCACGATGTACAGGCTTCAATCTGTGTAAATGGTTCCTGGTACCATTGTTGAACGAGAGCGTGAACAAGTTGACAGGGGCTTGAGACTAGAGGAAAGAATCAAATATTGGTGTTAGGAAGAAAGTTGTCTTATGTGCAAGATTTATTATTAGGAGTTGTTAGGCTATGTAAACTTAACAATAAAGTCTGCGCACGTCACCCCTATAACCTTTCTCCAAACGTTTAATTATTTAAATATTTATAAGGGCAATGCCGTGTTTCAAAGGAAATAAATCTTCTAGTTTATAATTTAGAGAGATTTCTAGGAACCATAAACACGTCGGTTCGCGTTAGCTACCGGAAACATTGATGAACTAATAAGAAAAGGCTGAGCTTATTAAATTGTTTAGAGAGGGAACATGGGCTGCACGTGTGTGCATGCGTATACCAGCTATTTAAATTGTCGTCACTACTGGTCAGAAATGTGATTAGATCGAAAGCGAGACTGTTTAAGTTGTCGTGCGACAATAATTGTTTAATTAGAGGTGTTGTTGATTTTTTTGTTTCCCTACGTTTAGTGGATGTTAAATATCCCCGATTGCTAATTATATTGATCAAGGGATGATAAACCATGATGGTAAGTAAGAATTTGTTTGGAATTTAGTTGATTTTTTGACCGATTCGCCCGTTGATTGATGAGTTCATCCTGGCATGTCACCTGTTGATTACAAAAAAATATGGCGATTGACAATGACAAGGATTTAGATGTCAAAACATCTTGTTGGCTCATGATTTCTTGTAAAGCGATGCTCATCAGTCATAATCTATGATGAAGTTGTCCATCAGTCAACATTTAAAATTCTTGCTGATATAAAAGTTCATTACACCTGGTCGATTGCTCTTTTTTTATGTATATTCAAATTTGAGGGTCTATTATAGTCCATAATTCATCTAACTATAACAGTTGATATATGAGATCGCTCGTGTACTAGACATATCCTCCAATTGATACTAACATTGTCACGATCATTGGTATTTACTCAATTCAATTGTGTTTAAAGTGATATCTTTTTCTAATTAATTGCGAATCTTAGATTTGATCATTTGTAACTGTTGTTTTCAAACACAATCAGTGCTAGTAAAACATAAACAAGGGGATGCTTCGTTGTCAGCTTTTCCATTATGTGCGCTTCCAGATCAAAATGCTATATAATAACTAGACAAAATCGTACATGGGCTATAGTACTAATTGTTAACTGTCACCAAACTGTCATTAATATTAACTCGAAACATTTAATTAACGATATGTGATGGTTACAGCAGCAAAACCCGTGTTGACTCCTTTAAAGATTTCTGAAATTCAACTTGGGTAACTTTTCTGACGGAATAATTATTGTCCATCCATACCTTGTATATCCAAAAAAACTAAAACATAAAGTCATCTAGGGTCATTTATATTTTCAAGTGGATTTGTACTGGGCGTTGAGTTTGATCGGAAGTTAAACAAATATCGAATTTTAAAAAGAAGTATCTTGTAGTTTTACAGAAAGCAAAGTGCCGATTTGAATCCATTGTTTCGACAGATATCCAAACCAATTCATTTCCAACAAAAATGACAACTTTTAGCCGTATTTTGAATATATGTATCCGTCAATGCATAAATTTTGTGTCTCGAGCGCAGCAAATTTGTGTATTTAGGTTGCTTTAGAAAATAAAATTCAATTAATCTCGAAAATCGCTTATATTTCAGGGGAGGCAACTCTGGTTATTTGAATCAAACTCTTTGTAAAAAAAAATATTAATATCGTTTACAGCAATCAGTGAACCTAACAGCAACAAGGTGGTGGTTGGTTTTTCGCTATTAATTGTACTAATTAATACCATCAACGATTGATATTGATTATTGTTTGTAGGATTTTAAACGTTTTCCACGTTTACAGTCTTCCAAAGTTCACAACAAGACGAATGAGAATAAGGTTACGAACAAATAATAGTTATGATGCTGAAAATGACTTTCGTGATGTTGAATTTTGTATACATGTTTTATGTTCTTTTTTCCTGGCGTTTTATGTTTGGAAAAAAGCCGAAACACTTTTCGAAGGCATTAGTTTTTAATGACATGTCTTTGCTGTAACAAGGGTAGCCTCCCTTGTAATGCATACAAGCGAGATAAGTTATCTAGAATGTTTGAGGTGATTCAAGTCTGGTAGTTATTTGGGAGTTAATTATCCGTGGCAAACGACCGTTGTATAGAAGTTGACTTTGGAAGGAATAAGGAATATCAATCCGAAAATGGTTAAATTCCGTTCAATACATGAATATGGAAAGATTTGGTAGCATGGCATTTTCTGCAGACGACAGTAAAGAGATAAAAAACGCCAGTCCGACCTAAAAACTTCGCGGAAAAAAGAAAAATTGTTTTTGGACCCCTTTGTAAAGCAATTGTATTTAATTAGTTTAGTCATCTACCGTCGATATTTTGATGTATGAATGAAATGTGACACATTAGATAAAAGATGAAACCAGGAAATGCAATTGAAGACAAAAGGCTTTACATAGGGTTCTCCATGTATGTGAATACTTTAAAGGGGAAAGCTTATGGAATATTGTCTAGTTGTTCAGATATAAAAAGAAACCATGTCCCCCTCGCTTAGCGGGGCTTAAAGTGCATAGAATAAATGAAAGGGGGTTTAACGTCCTACACTTCTGCACCTAACCTGGGCTAATTGAAAAAAGCATACGCCATACAGTGTGCTATGAGGGCAATTTTTTGCCCGGGAGGCAACTGAATTACAACTGCCAAGGGATCTTTTACATTGTGTACACCGGGTCTAGGTTTTTCGTACCATCCGAACGACTAGGCGGCTGTTCTTGTCAGCCCCCCCCCCGTTTGCATCACTAACAAGGGGAAACCACGCCGGAAAATTGAGATGAACTTTCTTGGCCAATGCAGGGATCGAACACTCTACCTCCAGGCTAGCGAGCCAGCACCTTACCCACTTAGCGCACAGAATGAATGAATGAATGAAATGGGGCTTAACGTCCTACTGTTATGCACTTAACCTGAGCTAATTGAAGACGGGCATACGCCATACAGTGTGCTATGAGGGAAATTTTGCCCGGGCAGCTGCTCTACGGCCTACTTTTATATCGAATTCCAACTGCCAAGGGATCTTTTACGTGCACTCCAATGTGTACACGGAACCTCGGTTTTTCGTCCCATCCGAACGACTAGGCAGCTGTCCTTGTCAGGCCCTCCTTCTGCATCACTGACAAGGGGAAATCACGTCGGAAAATCGAGATGAACTTTCTCGGCCAATACAGGGATCGAACATTCGATCTCCAGGCTAGCGAACCAGCGCCTTATCCACTTAGCCACCGTGACCGATCCCCCTAGCGCACAGAATAGTGCCCCTAAAAATGCCCTAAAATCGGAAATAAGTTGCATTATAAACGTTATTCTGAAAATGGCATGTGTCGTTTTTCGGCAGACATTGATACTTATAAAGGTGACATTCTTTTGTAAAGTGCATCGTTTTCTGATCCCGTAGGATTAAGTTAATTTGACAGTATTGACAAGTTTGAAAATTAAATGGAGACGTTTACTAAAGTTAGGTGATAAAATGGTTGAGGTATATGGATGAAGGTGTCGTTTACGAACTTAACAAGTATGTCGTAAACAACAACAAAAAAAGCAACTGTGATTTTCTACACTTAAAGCAATGCGCTAACCTGTTCAACGTTCACTTATCTCCCTTTTCACAACTAGCGTTCTTTATTCTCCCGAATGTGATAATTAATGCAGGTGTGAATTTTGACGCAGACCTGCCTTGGTTGAGACAACATAGGGTCGCCTATCACAATACAAAAACACCTGATCGGGTATAACTGTAGGGTCGTAGGTATCGAAACAAGTTATACTGATCCTATAATTAATGCATTAAATGACAAATTAACTGGATTAGACAGTTTCACTTAATCTCCATTTATCCCAGCCAGTTAGTGTAGATTAAAAGGGATTAAAAGATTGATCACCTTTTGTCTGATCTGACAAAACGTCGTCTAGACAAATATAAAATCTTATATAAACAATAATATTTACATCAAAATAGAAACCATTTTATATATTTTGAATGCTCATTTATAACTATTTGTTAGAATATCGTATTAAAAATATATCCTAATTCAAACTTTGACATTTTTGGGGGAAGAAAATAGGTTATTTTAGGATTTTCAAAGATTATCTAAATCTAAAGCTGTGATTTTTCATTTATTGCAGTGTCTAGAATTTGCTCAAATGTATATAATATCTAAAATTTGGATATGATATTGATCTTTTTATGGAAATATTAGGTTGTTACAAAACTAGACAAGGTTATATTTAAATTTCAAAACGAATTTTTCATTTATTGTAATGTTCTTGTTTTTCTCAATTTATGTCGTTAGCTGTATATACACAAAAATGGTATCATTCGAATACAATGTCGTAAGTAATGTTATTGAAGCATTGAAACTTATGATAGGTTATAACTTTTTTCTTAAATACCATCTGTGCACTGTACCCAAACTAAAAGCCTTGATATCAAATATATTATTCAAAAGATGTCGAACTTGAGCGATGGAGCCATATTTCACCCGAGGAGTCAATCTAATAAAAAAAAATTAAACTGCACTCTTCTAATCCATGTTTTATTGCCATATAGATGTTTTTCACTTATTGATTGTAATACATTCAATAAGACCCCAGTTCTTCAAAAATTCACCTCGATGGAATGCAGAGAATTCGAAAAAAAAAATGGTTTGAAATTATTTAGAATAGATGAGTGAATTGTACATATCTCAATGTTTTCGATATTGAGTAGATCACTTGATCTTAATGATCGTAATGATAATAATGTTCTTCGGGGTGACCAGACAGTGTCAAAAACAGATAGATTGCTCCAGACATAGACAAAGGTTTAAAATAACATTATAAAATGATCCTCGACTGCTCTCTTTGATTAGCCGTTACATTTACCACTAATTATACAAATAGTATACAACTTAAGTGGATTAAAGTAAAGATTAATAGACAACGTCTTCTGATCAATATTGACCTTGTATCCCCCGATCCCGTTAATCCATTGCGATAAACAGACATGAATAATAACTGCCGTCAGTCGTTACAAATTCCGTCTCGCCGTCTTCGTCCATCCGATTTATTTGATCATTTGGACAAGATTAAAGGTTGATTGATGTTTGTGTTTTAAATTTAAACTGCGAAACGGAATTGTCCTAGTCGCCCCATGTCTGATTACGTGGCAAATCCGTGATTGACATTATAATAACGATAATGAAATGGCCTTACAAGATCTTTCGACCTGCGACAAAAATGAAGCAGCTAGTCCATTAGAACATCAAAACATCAAAGCACCGCGTTATCTCATTAACATCAATTGCAACAATTAAAATAAAATGAGCCATCAATTGCGGTTGGAAAATTAACAAGCGTCAAGTGAGCAACAGGTTCCTTTCATTCCGATACACGAACCAATTTTCTTAGTAATGGTATTGATGTCGTTAAACGGTTAATGGTCCTATTCTACAACATGTGGTCGTGTTAAAACCTTCCTTCTGTCCCATCTTAAGATTTCTTCGACATTTGGCGGACGACATTCACCTAAATTATTCCTTTTGATCGCCTAATACCCTACACCCTTCCCGGTCAAAGAAAGGGGACAATGTATGGGGGGTAGTCTTGTCCATCACCATCTGCCCGGAGGTGTTTTATCAGTATGTTCAATAGAATGTCGTTATCTTCTGCACACTGTTACGTCAAATACCTGCTTCAGCGACAGATGGGTCATAAAAAGCTATTGGGCCGAAAAACAAGATAGTTACACAATCTCATGATTTCTATTAATTGTGGTTAATGAATCTTAAAATCAATCGATAAGATTACAGTGATTTTATGGAAGGGTTACGACCTTCCAGATTGCTCGTCCAAATAGAAAATCTAAAAATTTCAAGTAGGCCAAATGTCTTAACGCATTTTAAACGACAACATGGATGTCACCTGTGAAATATTTCGTTTTGATCATCTCCGATATATTCTATAGAATCTCAACTGTCTTTCTTAATTAACTTGAAATTTGGAGGAGAACAACATACCTGCATTATTTAAAATGCATTCAGTGTCACCTGTTTCCTACACTGATGACGGGGCACTTATGGGTTTTTGTTAAAGAAAATAAATGAAGACATTAAGAGATTCGTTGAATCATATTTGCATGGTTTTTTTTTCAGCGCGACAAATCAGGTAATCGATCATATCGTTTTTGGTCATATAATGAATATGATGGATTAACAGTCAACCCCGAACACGTGGAGAGCACTAACAATATTATAAACCCTTAATACAATTTCTGTAAATTCAGTTTATGTGTGCACAAACTTCCAAAAGTTTTTTCCACAGAAACATTTGCCGTATTCATAGGCATGCGTCTGTACTGTCGGGTTCAATAATACACTTGTTTGTATTTCTTTGTTACAACTAATGTGAAATTAAGTTCATTTATTCAATTGACGGGCCATATGGACTACATCAAAACAATTTTTACAAATCATAATCAGATGCTTTTGTTGTATGGGAATTTTGGCGGCGGGTAACGGTGAAGGGGCGTCCCCACCTGTCGTTGGTAAATGTACTCAGGTCGCTAGAACACTTGATGCCCGATAGTAAATTACTTAAAGGTATCTCAAGTCATTTGAGCTTTGAAGTTTACCGCTCCACGCGACGAGCAGACTATAAAGTTTTTAATACCGTAAAGTTTAGAGCCGAGGGGTATCAGTTGGTTTTGTATCACCAACCTGTTTCTTGGGTCGTGATTGGAACGGTTGAAACGACAGGTGGATACCCTTATACCGTTTGTTTTATTGTTGCTGAAGGCCACCTCACGGCGCCCTGTCAACACAAGCAGATGGTCATTCTACCAGCTACCGATAACCCATACCCTAGCTCTCGATAGGTCCGTTATACAAAAATCTCTTCGCTCATTGGTTTATATTTCCCTATCTTGTGGTGAATAAGGTCGTCAGTATACTGGAATGACAGCGAACACGCGACCCAATGTTGTCGCGCGCCAAAAAGGGTGTTTATTTCTTACAAACGTATAATATACAATTGTCGCTACATAAAAAAATAAAATAACCACAGTACACGTATTGTGATTTCTTTTCAGATTTTTTAAATATACAGTCCATATTCTTTTTATATTTTACATAAATCTATGACTACCTTTTAATGCTTCGCTGAAATATGATAAACAACGCTAAACGCATTTTGACAACCAACACTGATAATAAAAAAGGAGAGAAAAAACTAACAAAGACTGTACCTTGCATGAAAAGAAAGGTTTAATAAATGTAGTAGGCTACAGTTGCCGATCAAGGGTGATAATATTCAAATCCTAACATGAATTGGTTTGGTTTTTATTAAATATGATTTCTATGAGATTTAATATCGAGTAGATGACATAAATGAGATTAATGTCAAGCGCGATAGTGTTACGGCGCGTGCACATCTATGTCACACACGCTTACAGCTATATGCAAATAAATTGAGATTTGGCGGGAAAATGATGTTGTTACGACATTGAATGACCATCTGCTTATACGTAAAATTTGAATTAAAGATATCACATCATGATTAATTCATGGTCGGGTGGTTCGGTGTCAGTGAATATGACGATAAAGGAATTTGAGGACCTGATAGCGAAAGGGTCTGAAGAAAGACCTGTTATTTCTATCTTCCTTCAGCCCTTTTTTTTATTGGGTCTTAATTCTGATTATTTTAACCATCTGGGGCTTGAGAATCAGGTGTCAAACATTTTTAGCGCGAAAAGACTGACGAACGTGTTATATTTTCGCGGGTTTTTGTGATTGATGGATAGATATTAAGACAGGTGTATCTTATTTACATAATGATTTTAAAACACCGCCAAATAGCGTGTCCTTCATTTATCAAAAACACAGAAAAAATAAACACCTCAAGACTCAATCCACTCGACCTATCTACTTGAAACCTAGTTTAACCATCACGTAACTGTTAATTTAGAGGAGAAATCCATTGTAAAAGGTACAAATTATAACATAAAAGACTCTAATTGTTTTGTAAGCTCTCGTAATAATATTTTGAAAATCAATAATAGGTTAGAGGGCAGATGGACTTATTCGCGCGTACTTATAAAAATATTAGTAGGTATGTAATAATATTGGGCATGTTTTGTATGATGGTGTTAAGGTACTAATGAGGTTAATCATAACATTTGATAATGGTCTTTATATTACGACACGTTTGCTCCCTAACACAGCTAATGTATATTGATATCTGGTTAGCTAATTTATAGAATCTGTGAAATATTGGCACATTCTCTAATGGTTTCGTGTTCATAAAATTACCATAAATTATCACCTTGATTGGCAGAACAATATTTTGGAAACTGTTTCGAAAAATAAAATGGTCAATGATTTAACAGTGTCCAGCACATAACCATTTATCTCTAATTTACGATACTAAAAATAAACAATTCTTTGTAGCGAACCAATACACAGTTACCCATTTAGTATTGTGGTAATTTCAAATTTATTAGCGTCAAATTAACGTTTTATGTACGAACCCCCATGGCAAAAGTTTGTTTAATCCCGGTATCTAAGTTTGAAGTTTCGCCTGTACAGTGTGCCGTGCTAACGTTTTGTGGAACACCCGATTCCACTTATATATTTAACAGTTTACCAGTTTACGTATGCAAGCCCTATGTCAAAAGTTTACATGGTTTAATTCTAACATTACCAAAAGTCTCCTTCCTAACAATTATTTACTTCTGTTTCTGAAATCCAAGTTCAAAATGTCGCCCGTGTCGTTCTTACGCTTTGTAACACCTGATGCCATTTATCTATTTGTAAAGTTCACATGGCTAACATTTTGTTTTCTTTTTTATTTAAACATACATACAAGTTAACTATTGATATACATAAACTTTTGGTTTATAGTTGTATATGCAATCTGTTCCGTAAAAACATATAATACAGGTGTGTAATTATACTTATGTCTTGGAAAATAAATATACCCTTCTTTGACTGTATATTCCAGATGGTGTAATTACTCCACACCGCAACTCTCCATTAATCGAATAAACTATATACGAACAAAATATATGTATAATATACTTTTGTTGTGATGTCTAGGAAAGGTGTATATTAATATTAGGGAGCGCAGATGGCGCACTTGTCATATAAATTAAGTCGTGTGTCTGTTCACCTTGGATAAATCTCTTTCAACAGGTGGAGTATACAATATAATATACGGTATTATACGACCACTTTTAATAAAAGCTTCAGGGCTACAGGTTAACGGAAAAGCGCGCCAAAATTCACCATTGACTATAAGGGGGATAAGACCGGGTTCTTCTTCTTCGCCAGTCTTCTTCATTCTTTCATGTGATGGAATGGGGTTGCATTTTGACGGGTAACCTTCAGCCATTGTAAAGGAAATAATTGCTCACTGGCTGAAGACAACATAACTGAACATGTTCCAGGTGCACTGTCTTATGCATGTTGATATGGTGGCACGCGCCCTTACCCCATATAAGGAAAACGTACCCCACAAAAGAAAGGCAGGTGCATCAACTGTCGGCAGCTGAGAACACAAAGAAACTTTTATGACCCCCATTCATCACACACAAAAACTTGGACCACTCTTTTGATTGGGGCCACGCGACATTCACCAAATTTGAATACATTATCATTTAAACGGGATCTTTAAACTAGTGGGGTAAAGGGGGGAATGTTCAGATGAATGTAGTGACTTAGTAGTGTTCACCTCGTACCCAAGGGATTTAATATTCGCGATAAATTTTTAGCAGTGTTGGGACGTAACTAGCTCGGTATTTCACAATGAAGGTGAGGGAGGATACTATTCTTTAATTCATGAAAAGACGTAACGGTGCTCGAGACAGTCCGACGACAGTTGGATAGCGGCAGACGATGTCTTAAGAAACTGAAAACAATGGGAACAAAACGGGTACCTTGACGGTTAGAGTAACGGTAATCAAGTTGATCCTCCTTGGACCCGCTCATCAAGACCTATTGTTTTACGTTGACCAATTGCTTTATCAGGATTGGCACGCGACTAGCGTTAATTGGTTTTGTAAATATACTAGAGCCGGTACATAAGGCCAAGTCGCTCGTATTATCCCTCATTCGATGTACTACTATACTCGTGAGCAGCGCGTGCCGGCTATACTATATTTACTTTACGGACCTATATGACAGAAACGTGGATAATCTACTCTCAATATTAAGAATTCGGATTTTATACAAGGACTAACTTAAGTTTAAAAATTATTTTGAAGGTTCGTGAAATTTTACTGCTAAAATTGCTATTTTAATTCCTTTAAAACTCATTGTTTAGAGTACCCACGTGTTTAGTTGAAAACGCCGGTTTTACCCATGCGTATTGATTGTATCTTTCAGGTTGTCAATCATTAGTGGGCGGAGCTTTGAGCTGGTTGGTTCGAAACAGGCTTTTGTGGACTGAAGCCAAACTTGACTATAACAGAATCAGTGAGACAGTAAACAACGTACAAGATGCGGTCACGGAAAGCGGCATCGAGTGCCGTGCTCTGGATTATACCAATACTTTCATTAATATCACAGGTAGGTCAAATATTTATTCATTTTAAAAAATTACAAATTAATTTAACAATTAAATGTGGTTTAAATGAGATTTAAAGTGGAATTGTTTTTCATCTTACAGATATAATTATGACGTTTTTCTTTTGAACGTTCTATTTTACGTTAACGTACATTTCCAACGTTATTTTAACATGCTTCTTTTAATTGTTTTAGGTAACGGCGTCAGGGGTGTTTGAATTAAAATTAACGTCATTCCTAAATCAACATGGACTTAATTATGATGGAAATTGCTGCAATGGTTTACGAACGGGCGGAGTGTGTAGTTCTACATGCAAAACTTTCTTTCGAGTTTGTTTAACCCACTATCAAGCTAAAATCTCAAAAAATACACCGTGTTCATTTGCAAATATAACAACCAAAGTGCTTGGAAATAATTCTATCAATTTTGATTCGGATTTAGCTGCGGATTTTATAAACCCTATACAGTTTAAGTTCCAGTTTTCATGGCCGGTAAGTTCTATTTTACGTTCTTTGTCGACTAGAGAGTGAACCTGGTTGCATCCTCTCTTGGCATCCTTCGCTGTTACAATTTTATCTATTTTTAACTGATGCACCTAATTCTTGTAATGGAATACAAATTTTAACCATTGCACCTTGTTGGCTATTAACACTATCGATTAGTATAAGATATACTTATAAACTTGTATATGCAATGTACGGTATGCAATTAACAAACACCAGATATGCAATTAAACATATGCAAATCATGTTTGCATAAGTCTGTTATTCAATATACAAATCGTGTTTGTATGCTTAGTAAATATATAGATAAAAAGGTAAACAGATAATGAAAGTTCAGTGCATAATTTATAATTGCATACATCGTTGTTTTTATAAAATAGTGGAATATCTAGATATACATACATAGGTATACATAGGTATACATAGGTATATATGGTATATTCATATACATATAGAAGTGGTATTCTTGTTGACTATAGGTAGTTATTGATTTTGTAAAACTCTGTATGAAAGAGAGCAACAGTTGACAACAGCTTGTGTTCATTGAAAACATGCAAATTGTATTTAACCTAACTATATCTTTTACTCTGTATTTACAATAACTGAAATAGTAAACACAACGAATTTACCTTGAACATTACAACAAACCCGGTTTCAAGAGAGTTATAATTTAGGTTATTAAAGCTATATGGTATTTCTGTGTTAGTCAACAAGTTAGTGCACGTATTCTGGTATCCTGGTAATTAGCCGAGAACATTTTCCTCCGTTAATACGTACATTACGTAAAAAAAGATGACATTGACTTTGATGCTATTTACAGATAAAATATTGATTAGAAGTATAGTAGTACATAGGGAATAGTGTAGGTTAAAAACACCAATGGTAAAAACATGCTATATTCTTAAGGTTTTAACTTTAACTCCCATTTCACCCTGGTTTTATTTCTCTTTCAGGGCTCATTTTCTTTAATTATTGAAGCTTGGCATGATAGCACGCTTCATGGCCCAGTTCAAGGTAAGACCATTGTAGTTTTATTACTTACTGCCTGCATCATCTACATGTATACCATTCCATAAACTGATATATGGTGATATCTGTTTGGTATTTATCAATAGGCTTTTTACAAGGCACAAAACAACAAACATTCATATACAAACGTATTAAGAAATCTGTCTTTTAAACAGGAGTAAAGGTCACGTCTGTTGGTCTTGTTATTGCCACTGATAAGCAGCAGCAATATTTGCTTTACATTCCCTCAAAGCTACATTCAAAAGACGCTAAGTTTATTTTTAAAAAATGCTAGCTTCATTATTTTTATTTCATTGTTTACGTAATTTATCAAAAACAACTGTATCTTGTATTATAAGATATGAACAATGGGATGTTCTAAAAGGTTTTAACCAACTTCAAAAGGTTAATGAGAGCGACACGCGCCGAGGTTGTTCCTAAGATAACCAGCACCCAGGCCTGGGTTGTGTTATACTCTGCAATAAAGGATATGTTTTAAAGTCAAGTCGAGAGCAGCAGACAAAAAATCCAGGCAGTAGATGAACTTATGCAAGAAGATATGTTAAACCTGATAGCCGAGACAAGACATGAGTTAACAGATGCGTTGCTCGTCGACTCGACTAAAGCAGAGTGGAGTTTTCAGTGTTTTAATTTACAGATGTACACCATCTGTTTTAGCTATTTTGTGGTCTTAACTTCGCTCTTCTAGTCAGTATGGTTCGTTAGGCAATCTAGTCCATCAAAAGGGAGCCTTGCGTTTTCTTTCTAATAGATCTTGGTAGGAGGCTTGCGATAGAGAAAAATCTTTGCCACAAATACTAATGGCACCGTTCTTCTCCGTTTGGTTTTAAGATAGACCCAAACCTGTAGAGTGAATACTAACATGCCGAAGAATTTCCAAGATTCTTGCTAACATAAGACACAAGTATTGAGCCATTAGTTTAAGTCAATGCTGATTGTCGGCTGTGGATGTTCTACCTGTCTGTTTCTTTTCATTAGTCAACACAGTTCATAGAAAACGATCAATTAAGTCAATTTCCCCATGAAGTTCATAGATTGCTTTATCTAGTTATTCTAGTAACTTCCATAGCTGATTGTTTAGAATATTAACTTCTTATTAAACAAATGCAAATATACGGTTGCTAGGTTGGTTATAGTGTGATGATGATGCAAGTAGGCCTTATATGAATACGCGAAACAGGGTTCAACTTGATTCCAGGCCAATCTAAGCTAACCATTGAAAGTATAATCAAGACAAAAAAATCGCTATATACGAAACGTTACCAGCTGTCGTACATAAAACCTTAGGTCGCTACAGTCAATAACTTTATTTTGATTTTTTGAATCGTGTGTGGAAATGCATGCGTTACCCCACACCTCGGTGTTTTATGTCATTGGTCACGATACTGACGTGTGTGTGGTTTTTCAGTGAACGTCCATATATTGCTCAGTATTTTTGGCACTTAGTGATTGAATTTTAATTATGCAATTACAGATTGTTCATTATTGTAATGCGTTATATATTGCTGGCTACAGCTGTGTCGTTTTGGATTATAAATAGAGGCGATAGAATAAAGCTCTCGTGTTATTTAGATCTGAAATGTAACAGACCCTAATTCAGTTATCAGTTCAAAATCTACCATTCAATGATAACCCGGATTTTGGCAATGATGAATGCATGCCCATATATAAAAGCAAATGTAGCGACGCAACATGGTGCATATTAATTTCATATAAAAGATACGAAAATACCATTAACCTGGTAGTACATAAACTATTTTAAGGCCACAAGAACCCTAGAAGTTGTGATTGTTCGGGTCTGTGTACATGACAGGTGCGACCACTGAATGTATTCTCACTACTATCTTTTAACATAACCTCCCTTTTGTTCACAAAACACTACATCGAGGTTAACCTAGAGCAGACGATACAAATGTGCAGTTCGCGGGAAAGCACTTATCATTTTATCTATCTACCAAATTTTAAACCTAATGACTTATATTAAGCTGCAATATATATTTCAACTTAAGGTCCAAGGTAGCTACTCAACGTGTTGGTTTACAGGATTTGATTAGGTCTTCTCTGTGTTAAGTCGGACATTGTGTTTGTAGACCTTTGTTGACAATGACAGCTGACCCCTACTCCTTCTTTGACCCCATAAAAGGGATTTTCCCATGGTTTGGGGTGGTTAATGTAAGAACCACCTATCGCTGTGGTGTCCAAGTTAGTTCCCCCGTTCTCTTTCACAATGGCGTCGTGAGATGGTATTAATTACCCCTAGGTTTATAGTGAATGCTTTTCAAGCTACCTGACACATCCTACTATCTCCTCAAACCCTGAGAAAGTTGAAACCTGATAGCAGAATACAGAAATAAAATGGCGTAATATATCATAAGCTTGGACGATATAACAGATCTACCAATTTTGAAAAATCGGCGACTCACTAACACAAAAACAACAAATGAAGAGAGGGGACCATCACAATAAAGTGACACGTCAGTCAAAACAATCTAAGATAAAAACAAAATGCATTCGTGTAACCATTATTAAATTCCGCTTTTAGGCCATATTCGACTATTGCATTAATGTGATTGTACAATCACATGCATACAATTTATATTGACAGCATTGTGCCTTGTTATCCAGTATCGATTTACCATTCTCTAAATTGTTTTGTTTCCATTCTGTCGTTTGTTTTCTAGAATTACAAATTAATGATCTGGGTTTTTTTTCATTTGCAGACAGTCCTAGGGAGTTGATTTCTCATTTGCCAGACCAGAGATCAGCCGAAGTGAGCAGAGATTGGTATTCACTTTCACTTAAAGATCCTTACAGGGAAATTAAATATAGTTATCGTATCGTGTGTGACAAAAATTATTATGGAAGTGGCTGTTCTGAAATGTGTCGCCCTCGGGATGACCAGTTCGGACATTATACTTGTAGTGTCAATGGAACTAAAGTTTGTTTGGATGGCTGGACTGGGGAGTATTGCGAACAAGGTAAGCTAGTGTTATTATTTACCAATTCTATTGAAACACGTGTGTATTGCTTGAGGTACACGTCACTGATTTTGGTGTATGTGTCAAAATATGGAGGACAGTCTGGCAAAATTCGTTGGATACAAATTTGTTTCGATTTAATTACAAAAATTACGACTCATTATTGCGCGAAAGAACAACAAATTAGTCCTATCAGATGACACGTTCGCCAATTATTCTGGATTAACTTCGTCTGATTTATATGTTAATTAAACTGCTACGACATTAATCTGTGAAAATTGGTTTTCATCAGATGCCTAACTCATTGTATAGCAAGGCCATAATACCAAACAGTAGCCGCTTTTTGAGGTGTTAATCACACGTAGGTAACAGGACTGTAGGCTACAAGTGGTCCCTTTGGGACTAACCAACGCCTCTGAAGTGGCCACTATGCTATTGGATAATGGGCGTCAATCAGAATAGTTTGTAAGCTATCCAAATTAATTACCGGTAGTTGAACCATAGTTGCCTGTACTACCCAATAGCCACTGTACAAGAGGTTTAGGCAGTGAAATTTCACCCAAAAATTGGTAATAGTACATACACGTAGTAATAGACATTATAAATTTAACCACTAAAATCAGGAATAAACAATAAAGTGGATGCTGGAAACATGATTTGTATGTACATGTACAGGTGATAAGGTGTGCATGTACGGTATAGTTTTCACCGAATGTTCAGAAGATGGGCTTGACACACATCAACATTTTCCCACAACCCAACATCTCGAATCGGGGACATCTGCTTACTTGATCGGGATTCGTCGTGAAAACAAGTGTGCCTTTCAATAACATCGTATAGTACCTTTTATTGTCCCCGCCATCATTCATAAACTTCTCTTCTCTTAGACAATGTCAGTGGTATGCATGACTGACTTCTTATCTGAAATACGTGAACATCTATAAATCCGTACGTGTTGTACAGCTTGCATGGTCTACCCTTAAATCCTTACAGAATATTTCGATTTTTAAAAACCACATGCTTTTCATCTACGTTGAAATAAATTGATCTTTTTGCCCCACAATACAGAGACGAAAAACTTCGGATCGATAGGCCTATAGTATTAGAGTGTTTTGTGTTGAATTTGAGTTTGGTGGCGTGTGTGTAACAATTAGCATAACAAAAAGTTAAATTCATTCTGTAGTGTTTAGGATCGTGCCGGAGCTCCTGATTTTTGTAGCATTTGAAATGGAAAAGATTGCTGGTAGAATAAATTATGTGTGCATAGGGAAATTATTTGATACCCTTAATGTCATTATAATAAATTGTAGTTCATTTATTTTCCTGTCAAAACATTTGATTGACAATGAAAAATTAAATGCTGTACACGGCATTAAAAATTAGGTCATATTTTGAAATTTACCTGAGCAGCGTTATACATGGTTACTTTGTACATATGTACAGACATGTGCTTTAGTTGAGCTTCTTCTTGTAGGCACTGCTCGTTGCAATTCTTAAATTCCTTAAATTTAAAAGGGGTGTGGGTCAAAATCTAAAGATTGGCCTCTGGGAAGTGTCGAGTTTTTGGTCAGTTTAGGCAGCTGTTTAGATTCCGATATAGCCATGGACAATACAATGTAATATGAACAAAGAAAGCAGATGCCTGGTTGACCATTGAATACTCAGCTGTCCAGACACCCCGACCTAAAAACAAAAATGACAGCTGCTCACTTTAAAAAGTTTGCACATCCATAAAACTAGGATTAATCAAACAATTTGTATCCAACTTTGCCAAGCAATAAAACATACATTTCGTTAAAATTATCAACTCGATTCAGTTATATTGTTAGACTACCCGTGGAGATTGTGTGGGTAGTTGTTTAGCTTTTATTTACTAGTCGTTATTTGCAATCCAATTAATCAATTCTGACACGTAGATTGTATATATATGGTGACATGTATTAATTATGAAATATCATTCAATAACTGTTCATGTTATCAGAATTCATGTACTACAATTATTCATATCTTGGATTGTAAATGGTTTTATTTTTGGTTACAGCAATGTGTTTACCTGGTTGTCATCCAGACCACGGATATTGCGACAAACCCAACGAATGCATGTAAGTGTTTTTATACCTATTTAACAAATTGCTCTAATCATGATCAACTTAGAATAGTTTGGTGTCTAGAAAGCATCGCAATCCGTATTTGACCTTTAAGCTTCCGTATTTATTGCTAGACTGGAATCCTAGGGGAAGGCTAATCAACATGCCAACACCCCGCCTGTTTTGCAATTCTGGCAGGTTCATCAGAGCATTGAAGGATATCAGCAACAATTTCTGTTCGTCTAACGGTAAATAATGTGCGAATTGGGCAATAAATCTTCAATTTGGACTATTGACTATTTATGTCTATTGGTTGTTATGACTTTTGCCAGTCCCCAAGGAATATATAAACAAGATGGCGTCTGTTTGTGTAGGGTTGTATGTTTATTTATGTTAGTACCATGTTAACAAATGCTACTATAGTCTGTTTACGATATTAGTAACAAACTATAAAGTGTGGAAACAGACCATCATATGTCTTAATATCGGTTTTAAATGGAGCGGCAAATTGAATACGAAACCTAGTTTGTTGATTTTTCTAAAGCCCTTAAGGGCTAACCATTTCTTCTCTTTGAGATTTAAGTACATGTATATGAATTCAACCATGGAAATAGTCTTACCATTTTTCTAAAGAGTTTTAAAGCAATGCTTAAGGCGACATTACGCGTTTTCTTAAAGTATATATCTTTTAGATGATTGACTACATTTAATTATTTTATATAGACCCCTATACAAACAACAAGTTTCTTAATGTATTGTACCCACGTCAGGTGATACTTATAAACTTACTATTTAGGTATATTTATATAAGTTATTAGTAATGTTACAGGTGTTTAAAAATCGTACTTTGATAAATAGTGAATAGAGGTAATAGGTAACAATATACATAGGTTTAACATCCTTTATTTGAATAATGACTTGTATTAGTATACTATAAGTGTGCTATACGTCTTTAATTACTTACATCGGTCTATTATCTTTACCTACATGTATTTGCACTCGATTTTACATGCTAAGTAACTACTATTATTATAAGCTTCTTTTGTATTGTTTCAGCTGTCGTCTCGGTTGGCAGGACAGATTCTGTGATGCCTGCATCCCATATCCTGGATGCCAGCATGGCTCGTGTTCAAAACCCTGGGAATGCAATTGTGAAGAAGGGTGGGGCGGTTTGTTCTGCAATCAAGGTAAATATATATTTCTGTAGCAGTAGGTCAGACCAACTTGCTCTTTTAACACTTTCTTCCTGCAAGTGCCAACTTAAGATATTCGTGTAGTATTCAATAGTATAAAGTCTTCGGGAAGTATGCCTCATATTATAAATCAATTAAACTAACAAACAGGCCACAGGCTTTTAAAGTATGGAGAAATGACTTCGACAAGCAGAGATAGGTCGATCAATGAAATGTATTATATTATACTCAATTATTGATCCTTTCTTTCTCTCATTTACTTTTTTTCTTGATCAATGATAAAATAGACATAAGGAAACACAACACAAACTTGTTTATAATTTCACTCTTTACTTTTCCCACCAGGATAACAATAGATTTATACATAAGTAATTGGTGTATTAAGACAATGAGAAGGAAACCTACATATTATATATGCATGCACACATGTAAATTTGTGCTAAATACGCAAGTTCCATCATGTCAAGGAGTTGGTGGGTTTATTGGCATATATTGATCGGAGAATTAGGAACAATAGTCATATATAACATAACGTGACAAGAAAAATACAAGGCTTTCCTTAAGACGTACAATCGGTATTAATACTCGCTTAGAGGCTATACAAACTCTGATGATTCAAGCCTGGTCCATGTAATTGAATTGCATACAACTGATGTTACCTCGTTTAGATTTGTTAGACATATCGTTTTACAAATGATGTTGAATTCCATATAAAATAATCGATCTATTACAATAATTGATTCGGTGTCCACATAATATTCATTGTTGCATAAACTAACTCGGTATCCTCCCAAGTGAATAATGTTTTGATTTACGACAATGTCAGCACATTACAACATTAAATTACATTACAAGAGAAAAGTTGGTCGTGTATTAGAAGTTTAGTCAACCATTAATTTTGTTATTTTTGAATTTTATTAAATTAATGAAGAGTCATGTTGTTTATAAACCAATTATTTCAACTCTCGATTTTTATGTTTATGGTTTAATTTTTGTTAATTCCAGATCTTAATTATTGTACCCATCACAAGCCATGTAAAAATGGAGGAACCTGCACCAATACTGGTGAAGGAAGTTACACATGTACCTGTCCTCCAGGATTCTCTGGCACAAACTGTGAGATTGAGTATGATGATTGTGAAAAACAACCCTGTTTAAACGGAGGCAGTTGTAAGGTAAGGGAATTGATTATTACTTTTGCTTAATTACTAACTTAATATTAAAGTCAGCCATATTGGTTTACAGGCCTTGTGTTTAGGGATAATGTAATTTGAATAATTGTCATCCATGATTTGTTAATAATGCATTTATTTATTAAATTATCGTTTAATATTAACAGGATATTGGAAATGGATTTAGATGTATGTGTGACAAAGGGTTTTACGGACGATCATGTGAACATAAGGCAGATTCCTGCAATAAGGCACCTTGCCAAAATCAAGGCACCTGCGTCGAGGGTGAAGGTTCCTATACATGTATTTGTGATGCTGGATATTCAGGACAAAATTGTGAAATGGAGATTAATGAGTGCGATGAGAAGCCATGTTTAAATGGTAAGTAGGAAGTTTATTTTTGGTGGTTCGATTTTTTTTATATTGATGACAGTAATTCAGAGTGCTTTTTTATTGCTTGCCATAGAAAAATGTAACGACGGATCAATACATGCATTATATGAAACTAGTGTAGTTTTATGATGCAATTAATATGCCAAATGGGATTTCTACTGTATAAGTTGCCATAAAACAACCGTAGCAAGTCACACGGTGCCTGATGCTTCAAATTGTTGTAGATTTGAAATTAGAATTGATCAGCATCGGCCATTCTTAATACTATGATTAAAACACAATCGAATTAAGTGGCGTGGTTTCGATTCTCTGCTTGTACGTGACGGGGAGTATAGCCGCCTGTCCAATCTCGTGGGTTTTCTTCGGGTCCTCAGGTTTCCTCCTACTGCTAAAGACCCCTTCAAATGAACTATTGAAATTAATTGAACCATGTGTTAGCCTCGAAGTGTCCCAGTTTTTTTACGAGTGGACGTTAAACCCCATTTATCTGTCTCTTAGTCATTGGTCGGAATTCTACATATTTTGAGATATTTCATAGCACGGAGAAAAACTTTGTCAATAATGAAATAAAATTGAACATGTGTTACAATATTATAATTTATGTATTTGTGGTTAAAGCTATAATATACTATTACTAATAAGATGACGAAGTGACACAATTTGATGATTGGTTAGAACTGGAATTTTAACAATTTAGATACAAAACAATCAAAAATGACTTTTTCATCGTAGAAAAATGTCGGCAGGTGACATGGAAACCGTTATGTACAATTCGATGCTAATTTAATGTGTTATTAACACGTAAATACAGGAAATTGTGGTCTCTTGTTAGTACAAATCAATGAATGACAATGAAATGTCCATCTATTGTCCACTGTGCTGGTCAATACTGGTAGCTGTCAAGAAACTGTCCAGTCTTAGAAATAATCATTAACGGCCGATCGTTTAGAATGAAGATAAAGAGGTATTCAATGATAACATGTCACTACTAATAACGATTAATCTTCCACTTACAAGATACTAACCAGAGCACTTGTTGACCAATCCCATCAATTGGTCAAATGTTAGCCATATTAGTTCAATCATTATTGACCTTTATGGACATTGTCTATTTATGTTTAAAATAAAAATGCGCCATATTAATTATCTTGTTTTGAAATTTCAGGAGGTCGTTGCATTGATCAAAGAAATGGTTTCCGCTGTTTGTGTACTACAGGATTCGAAGGACCAACGTGTTCTGATAATATCAACGATTGCGTTCATAATCCCTGTCAAAATGGAGGTACCTGCGTGGATAAAGTTAATGATTACCAGTGTCGGTGTCGTCCTGGATTTGTGGGTTCACTGTGTACGGATAATGTGGATGATTGTCTGATTCGGCCATGCGCAAACGGTGGCACGTGCATTGATCTGGACAATACATTCAAGTGTACCTGTGCTGACGGTTTCGCGGGAAAAGATTGTCGCATTAATGTCGACGATTGTGCCAGTTCTCCATGCCGACACGGGGGAAACTGTACGGATTTAGTGGCTGATTTTATATGTGCGTGTCCTGAAGGATTTTGGGGTAAAAAGTGCCATTTATACGAAGGTATGCCGCCTATAACGGAACCGATCCAAATTACAACACCAACCACAGTTGAAACAACCACCGAAGAAACCACAGTGCAAGTTACCGAGGAGAACAATATTCCTATTCACGGAAACGCTAAAAACTCGAGCCCGAATTCAGCCCTGTCTAATTCTCAGTTACTTATTGTAGTGTGTCTGGGAGTTGGAATCCCCCTTATTCTCATCATCATTGTTGTTATAGTGCTATTGTGTAAGAGAAAAAACAATCTGATGCGCCATAACATGGAGACAGAAAAAGAACAAAACATAGTGAACAATATTAATAATAAGTGTATAGACTCAAATATCTTTACTACAATACCACCAAATAGCACGGGCAGTGCAAGTATTAAAATAAACAATGAAGATAAAGACTTCGCCCATAAAAAAATAAATAAAAAGCAAAATATATTAGAAAAATCGAGCCAGAAACAGTTTATTAAAGACTATAATACACACGAACAATTATATGGGTGTAATAGAGACAGTGAAAGGGAGGAGTATGAAAAAGCGCGTAAGCGTTTAGATGTGGAATCTCTTTCAACTGATACTAGAAAAGATAATAGGTAGGTATTTACTGTGATGCCTGTTTAAGTTAACCCTTTCTGTATCCACGTTTTGACCGACTTGACGTCATAAATGTCCGATTTGCCATTTTGTTTTTTTTATGCTAGTCCAGAACAGTAGGACGTTAAAACCCATTTAATTTTCATTTCTTTTTTATGCTCGATAAAAAGGGATATAGAAAGCAGGATGCGAACGTTTATTTCTGTGCCCTGCACTTTAAACAATAAAAGTATTTATTTAAAAGATGACGTCATAGTGGTTCAAAGCTTGAACACAGAATGTGTATGGTTGTTGTGTATGATATTAATATGTTGGATGGTGGCCCAATGTATTTATTTAGTTTTGTTTACTCTTAGAAAGAACAGGTGGTCGACTACATATAAAAATACACCTCCTAAAGTATCTAGGTGCAGTACTATGCAGTCATATGACTATGGCTTATTGATATTTTCATCTACCCTTCTACTGAACATAATTTATTACCGATATACAAGTCTTGTTATGATACTGTATCCGGCTTTGTTATTGTACAGTCGAATCAAGATCCTCAATAGTATGCTAGATAGTATCAAGATTTTAAATAATTCAGTCCAAGCATTATGACTTCATAGATATGGTTTCTTTGTTAGACCGAATTACTTATATAATAACAACGTACAGAAAGACTACGCAGTTGATTTGCAAGTGATAACGACGTTGTGTTACGTGCAGTTGTGTTTTGATGATGTTGTGCTTGGCTATCTTTCTGCGTTCTGTTATGATTCGCCCAACTTTCTCACTTTATTCACACGTTTTTACCAAGCATCATTTCTTAGATTGCTGGCATCCCTGTCTGTTATCTTGGAATAGATATTGGCTCAGCTCCTATCTGTAAAAGTATGGTACTTTTATTAGGTGACCCACTTCTATTCATGAAATATATTTTTATTAAAATTATTGATTTGATTCTTTAATGACAAAATATATCTAATAAATTTCTTCTTTTCTCTTTTCAGTGATTATTCGTGCAGTTCGCAAGATATTCACGTTATCGCAAAGCCAATAAAACGCGAAAATAGAAACTCTATATTAGTTTTGGAACAAAAAAGGCATCATTATTCAGAAGAAGTGCTTGCAACAGAAGTGTAATAAATACCATCCGAGGGCATTGTTATATATAAATATATATACAGATTCGTATAGTGCACATGACTAATAACAATATATTACATTAATATATATATATATAAATTATATATAAAATTATATTCTACTTGTGTGTATGGATTTATTTAAGTGCCTTGCTGTTTAAAGATGCAAACCAATTCATTTTTTTGTGTATGCTGGATATTTTTTTAACTATTAATTTGAACTTAAATATACTTGTATACCGGCTTCTGGCCTTGTACATTATGCAAGCTTTTCCTGAGAGGCTGTATTATATCGTGGCTAACAGGCATCACAAGATTAAAGGGCACGGACTAATAATCTTAACCTGGTGATTCCAAAATAAGGAATGCAATTCCAACGCACACAGCAAAATGACCACTTAATTAAATAACCATTGGACCAATAAAGTGAGATCTTAAACATTATCAACATCACTGCCGATACATTGTGCTATTTTCATTACGTCAGTCATAAAGAGGTGTGTTCACATTTTATCATTGTTTGAAGTTGAAAAACAATCGGCAGATGAATTTATATCATTTTAAACTTCTGATGCATTTTGTGTAGTTTGTATTACACCACAAATATTAAAAAAACCTGTGCAATTTGTCATGCCCTCCCGTCTTGTAAAATACCAAAATGGCAGCACTTGAAGTGGTGGGTTACCAAGCGACCCAACGCTCACGGACAAAAACAAAGGTGTCTATATAACTGAAACTAGTCCAATGTTTGTTATATGTAAAATGTTATGTGTTTGTTTATATTTTACCAGATTCCAAATTTGGTTAAGTGTTGAGGCTGTAAATGATTTTTGCCTGGTCATGTGATCGACCACGTGACAACATTAATTTATTTTTTACTGCTGTGTAAAAAGCATGATTTATATTACTCCGCAAACTACTTGCTTTATCTCTCACTTTACTTAAATTATTTAACTGGAATATGCTTCTTCCTTATTCTATATTATTATCTGATGGGTTTGAACAAACATTTCAAAATGGTGGATTTCGATATTTCAAAACATTGGGCACATGTTATCAAAAACGTAAATTATTTCACTTTTGGACCAGATAAATTTTCAAACATCAAATTAATTTTCAGATTTGAAACTTCTCTGTAAGTTAATTACCTGTCTTCAAAATAATTTAAAATAATATTTATTCTTCCCATCATTCCATTGTCTACATAAATGTCACATGATATCCATATTTTTCACCTGTCTCCACGTGTTCGTCATGTGACCATACATTAAGAGTTTCTGACCCCAAGATCTTGTTTTTCATTAAGTTTGTATTCTACCTGTCTCTTGTTAAGTTCAGTTACTTCAAAATTTGAGAATAGAAAAAAGAATGAAACGATTTGTTGAGTTTAAGTTATCAAATAATTGTTCGAATGTTGTTAAAAAAAACATTAGTTATTTTTGTTTTAATTTGATAATTATTTGTTTATCTATTATTCTGTGACAAATTCTGTTAGATTTTTAAAGAAAACTAGACACAAATGTTATTTTTAGAATAATCACTTGTTAAAATTTATTAAATTTTGTTCAATTATCGTTATTTTTTTCCTAAAAATATTAAAAAGGGGTCAAAAATTCACGCAAATCAAATCATATCTTCATTAACCCGACATTTTGTACGTACAAATTTTGTACATGGATCATGTCTATCATGTTGTCTGCCTGTGTGTATGTTGTGAGTGTAGTGTGTGAGTGAAATGAAAAGATAACTGTGATGTTAACATGTATATAATAATATGTATATTTATAGTTAAAATGAAGATGTAAATAATTATTGTTACTACTTCTATACCATTATTACTATTTCCAACATTATGAATAAAGAGGTCACAATTACCTATTTTTGAACATTCAATTTAAATCTTTGTCTATTTGTTTGCAAAAAAGGGAATTTCAAGACTATATGAAATACGTCACGCTAGTCCAATATTTCATCTGGTATAGCCTAGATAATGTACGATTGGCAAGTTGCACGCCAAAGGATGACGTCAAATCTGTATTTTAAGTGTATATAACTGGTATTTTCCCATAACTTCAGTCCCTATGCATGATAACTTAACCTAAATATTTCAAGAATACCGGTGGTTCCATGGCTAGATAATGTACGATTGGCAAGTTTCCCATCAAAGGATGACATCAAATCTTTAATTTAGGTGTATATAGCTTGTATTTTCCCATAACTTCGGTCCCTATGCATGATAGCTTAACCTAAATATTTCAAGAATATTGGTGGTTCCGTGGCTAAAATCATAGCTCTCGGCTCATGAAAAGTCTGCTTTCTTGAAAGAAGTTACTTAAATAAGGTCCCCACTGAGTCCCCAGTCACCCTGGGTTCTTTAATCTGGTATTTATTGAAGAATTATGGATTAGGCTCAAATTTGGCCAAGGAAGGAAATATCAGGGGTTGAATTCATAAAGATGTGGATTCACTTGGATTCCCATCAACCAAGGAGCGGGGACTTTCTGGAACGCATATCCCGATCTAAAATTACCATGGATAGGAGTTAATATTCCCCTATACCGTTCTTTCATATGCCTGTAATGGAAATGTAGTTTCTCACCTTCCTACTCTTGCACTCGTGTTATAAAGATAAGCCCCCCAAATTGCAAGCAAGAACTTTTGTTCAGATTGTAGAAATGGTATAAAGTCAACGGGGTGAACTGACAAATGGGATACACTTTCTGATCACCCCTGTGCTCATTTGGATAGAACCTGCATGTGTGAGATTCTTAGAGGGTCTGAAGCATCGCACGGTTTATTCGAGTTCCCTTGTTAATGCTGTAGGGTGGGTGGTTTGGTTATGAAGAGGGCCTAGTCGTTCTGATGGTCCCAAAAAACCGAGTTTCCATTTATCCCATCGGCAAAACGTTAGAAAATCCCACAGACGTCAATTATTACCCCCATCCGCTCACTGCATGGGGTATACCCGTCTACATTATCTCGATTGGTTCAGACGTTAAACCCATTTACATTTCATATACAACCGCGTGAAGTCGATCCAATGACAAGGATAAACACCAATTTCTAACTTTCTCTATGATTTATTAACAAGATAACACATTCTGTATTTATTAAATTTAATAAACATTTATATGACAAACAACATATTGGATAGAAACCTCCAAAAATAACATGTTACATTATTTAAGTAAAGAAATATAAATAAAGAACAAAGTCGCACAGTAGGGCTATCAGTAGTAAAGTAGTTTGATCATCAATCATATTATACAACACTGGACACTGATGACCAGTTGACCATTGATGACAAATATACCTGATCGCTTAATGATATGATTCTTTCTTTACAATGGACAATGGTCATACATAATCTTTTATCCACGACGGAAAGAAAATTCTTACATTTTACAAATACCTTTGTTCAAAACAAGCAAAAATTTCAATGTCGGGTTGTCATCGGGTTTTAATGTCAATATGACCCGTCAGGTAAAACGTGCCTAAGAGACTGGTCTCACGTGCAGCGTGGGATACGTCATCGTTAAACAATGGCGGTGCTGGTGATATGAATAATAGGGATGTGAACGGGATTAACTAAAGAATTGTCGATCTTAATTGCCTTAAGGGGATTTGATTTTCAGCTCTTGAAGCCGTAGTGGAGTGTATTTCTCATGTAGTTTAAACATAATGATAATATCTGGAGTATTCGGGTAGCCATTATAAGTGGACTAATAATGATATCATCAAAGAACAACACACCGCCATGTTTGAAAAGGAATAAAAATCCTTTCCTTCACGACGATATTCAAGTATCAAAAAGATTTGCGAATGGGAAAACTTTTAGCGCCAATAACAAACTACTTAGATAATGTTTTGTTTGTTCGTAAATTTTCTCACAATTTGGATCCTGGCTTCTCACCTCATTATGAAAGGCTAGACTAAAATTTCCTTTTGCTGGCCAATTAACAAATTCAATAAATGCTACACATCTTCAGTACTTGAGAAGGTTGTATTTGTGGATGGAGACTGTACCTAAATGTATCTTTCATGAGTTTCAAAGGGAAATAGAGAGAGGAATAGGGTTTAACGTCCACTCGACACAAAGTAGCTCATATTGGGAATAACAGATTGTTTCAATATTATTTCAATAAATCGCTTGCGTGTAGGAGTCTTTAGCAGTGGGGGAACCGGAGAACAAGAAGAAAACCAAGGAGATTGGACATACGACCCTACTTCTTGTCACGCGCAACCGAGGAATCGAAACCACGCCAGTTGACTCAATTGACAGACATTGTGATACAGGGCTCACGCGTTTTTTTTCTTGTAAAAAAACAGCGCACACTCGCTAATGATTTCGTCTGTCAAACCCCACCATTTTCAAAGGAATATCCACAATTTTGATAGTTTTAAATATTGAAGGTCATGTATGTTTTTCATGTAATACTCGGTGAATCCAAAGTTCATTATCTGGATTTGTGCTTTAATCTTATCTTCGTTTATTTTTATCTTTGTAGTTTTTAGTATACCGGCTTCTCTAAATACACTAGGCTGTACCAATAAAGCATGGCACGTGTCAAATTAAAAACATGTCATATTGTTATGTATGGCCACACAGAACGCCATGGGTTGGGACAACTTATAGATGACCACAAGCGTGACTAATATTGATACAAAACGATAGGCCTATGATAGATAAAGCCTTTATCACGGCACATATGTTTTGATGTTTATAATGCAACAATATTTATAATGCATTGCATCATTATTTTTGTAAACAGATTGACCCACTCTATGTAAACAATATATCTATGTGTAGCATATATCCATAACGTGTTATCTATTTCTGTCATTTATATCGGTAAGAAATAATCTCCAAACAAAATACTCTCTGAACAAAATAGCAAAGCAATCTTATTTCCATCACTCTAATAACAACTCTAATTTCTCTTGTTTAATACAAAACCTAGAGAACACAGAGCTATGTATTATAATGGAATGATTGATCAAATTACTATGCATTTTTACAGATACAAGATAAAATCAACCTACTTCCGGTTTAGATCGCGTGTTGTAAACAATAAGTAAATTGTAAAGTAGTACTTATGCTTAACACGCTCCATGTTGTATTATTAATAAAAATCTAAAATATCTTAATACCTTACATGATGGTTTCAGTCTGTAGGTAGTAAAGCGAAAGGGTGGGAGTATGTTGCATTGGATGAAAATGGTTGCAATGGAGCTTCTGGTTTGTCAGCCGGGAAGAGAAAAGGCGCAAGTTGTAACAGGGGAATAAACAGGCGGCTATGTTACAGCATAAATTTGACAGAACAATTTGAATTTTCCAACAATATTTCTACCAGTAAGTACAAAGTTGAGATCCCGTGTAATGTGTGAGATAGAGAGAGAAATGGGGTTTAACGTGCACTCGACACAGACTAGGTCATTTTTGGACTAACGTATGGTTTTCAATTTTTATTTCAATAATTCGCTTGCGCGTAGGGGTCTTTAGCAGTGGGAGAAAACCGGAATGCCCGGAGGAAACCCACGAGGCACTCTAGACCACTAGGCCATCCCAACCCCCCGTGTAATGTGTGCCAGTCGTGTTAAATGATCTGTCTTCCAGTGTCCCCAATAACTATTAGATCAGTAACAACGATTGACAAGTTCTGATAATCCGGATAAACACGTGACAAGATCCAGCTTATTGATTGACAGACACTAATCATGCTTTTATGACATGAAAGGCACCTAGAATTCGTTCTCATGGGAAGAGGGTGTAACTTTGCATCCACAGCCCTAGGCCTGTACTTCCATTTGTACATGATTCTTGACACCGGAACAAATCTTGTGCAAAATCTTAGAATTTTTGAATAACATAGATTCCTATCTTTGTGAGTATGTAATTTAAATATTCACATGAACAATAACAGCTGTATCGCGAGGAAATCGTAAACGGCCGAAGTGTAGCATTTAGTTAATCTGATATGGCCAGAATCCAGTGTCCTCTAAATGGGTATATAGAACACGGAGGTTAGAAAGGATAAGAAATACTAAAGAGTTACTAAATAACAGGAAAATAGACCACCACATTGGTTTGAAAGGATAATCATTATACCAAAGTTATTAAATAACAGGCAAATATCACACTCGGATGAGAATATCGCTAGAGTAACTAAATTCAACGTTATCGTAAGGGCATTAAGATACCTGCCCATGCATGACCGATTGGTGTTTATTTATTAAAGCTCGTGGCCAAAATTCTACCGCAAATACGTTAAATATAGTAAGCAATCTGTTACCTCTTTACTATAGATATCTACCATAGGCCTATAGTAAAGGCGGTGATAAAACACCACTAACTACTACAAATTATATCACTTAATGGACAGGAACGTTTGTCTTCGTCTTCAACCAGCCATTTTAGTGTATCGTTTAACAATTTCAATATATTGTGAATAATAAAGGTGTTTAACAAAAGGTTCATATCAAAGAACATCACGGGTACAAATCGGCGATCAGAACACAAAAAAACAATCTGTGGCATTTACACATAAGTAGTGGTTGTGATGTTATTTGTCAACTACATCTGTGGCCTTACTCAGATCTCTGATTTTATGACAACAAAACAGTAATAGAATTCAGTTGAATCGATGATCAATTTAATCTTTCAAAGAACATTTTGTGACAAAAAGGACCGAAATTCATACAAAAATCATGCGAAATAATAAAAATGACAAACTAAGTTTCATTGGTGCATTTAGTGTTTCAAAAAGGTTATAATCAGATGAACAGAACGTGCGCTTTATAGCTTTATATTTAAAAGAACACAAACCAAATTGTTTTGAAGTATGATTTTTGAAGTTATTGTATTCATGTAAATAAATGTGGTTTTGTATTGTCAGATCAAGGTACACAGATTTGAATCAAATTTGAAGATGACATTAGTTTGCACACAGCGTCGCTATATCTTTAGACACCACAATCATAAACGCACCTGGCCATACACATTAAAACATTGGCGGTAAAAATATGTTTAAAAAGGAGACCTTGATCTATTTTGTTATTACCTAATCCAAGGTCTACTACATCAAATCACCGTACCTTTGTGAAAGGCTATGCTCTCTAAGCATCGTACCTTCGTTATAAATGACACGTTGGCCGTGTTGGCTCAGTGCCTAAGACGTTGGCTAGCTAACCTGAAGGTTCCATGTTCGACTCCTTCGTTGGCCGAAACAGTTCATCTGGATTACCGACGTGGTTCCCCCTTGTCGATGGTGCAAGCCAGAGGACCTGGAAAGGAACAACGTATAGTTGTCAAAGCGAGACCAAACACCGAGGTCCCTTGTACACGTAAAAGATCCATTAACAGTTGGAATCCCCTTGTCGATGGTGCAAGCCAGAGAACCTGGAAAGGAGCAACGTATATTTGTCCAAGCGAGACGAAAAACCGAGGTCCCTTGTACACGTAAAAGATCCATTAACATTTTGAATCCCCCATAGCACACTGAATAGCGTAAACCAGCTTTGATTGGGCCAGTCGGATCAGAACAGTAGGACGTCAAACCCATTTTTTCATTTCATATAAATGAAGGGGACTGCATAATACTGTGTATGCTTATCCTAGTCATTTCTTGGTGTTGTAACGTCGACATCGTATCATAGATAAATTGGTATTGTGACCTTGTCTGCCACAGACGACCAGGAAATAACGAAGAAATCCCAAAGGAAAATCAATGACAAATTATTCTCTGTAAATATTTGACCCTAGACAACCTTTCTCTCTATGTCGTTTTGTACTTCAGGGTCAAGTAGACAAAACTACATGAAACATCATGAAATATAAGTCTAGAACCAAGACGAGGTTTCCGACATGATCAATCTCAGAAACACACAAAACCATTTTATAACAGTAGAGGCGAGAACGAAAACGAAACGATTGATAGAAATTGTACGTCGTACCAACGCCACTCCAATCGGAGCTGTGATTAACGTCATGTTAAGCACACAAAACGATGCTTGGCGAAGTTGATCGTTCCCTCGAGGAAGACGGTCTACAGACCCTTAATATCAATTTGTAGGCTAATCACATTGTGGTTGAATTATCGTCTAGACGCAATTACGACATCCCTTCAGTACAGAGGGCGGTACGATCGATAGTTTTGTCGGAAAGGAACATCGTATGATCGTCTGAAGATGGAGAGCTGTGGGCTGATTCCATCCCACCACCACTAATTCTAACGTGTTACATCACCCCATATCATAGTTCATCACATTCTCTGGCAAAAACAATTTAATTCCAGTCAAGGACCCATTACACATCTCAATTCTGGTGGGTACATTTAACGAGGAAGCAGAAATAGATGCACATCAATTAAATGATTTACACCGTTCTCCTTTATATAAGGTAATGTTAATTATCAAGAAAGTTTGTATCCTAATAAAACACAACACGAATAACTTAGAGATATGACCCACAAGTGATGCTTACACCACTATCCAGCCCACTTAATTAAGACGCCAAAATCGTTATTCTCAGATGACTCGTTTTTCAAGTTCTACTTCCGGTATCACCTTCCAAATCAAATAGATTCAAATCATAAAGTGTTTCATTTATTAGTACTAAAAAACTATAAAGTAGCACTTATATCAATATGATCGACATGAAATTGGTCTTGCACTTTTATTACTCCGCCAGAATTGCCAACGTGTCCCTCGAGTAGTAGCTTGGGATCAATAAGTAGCCAAAACCTTTGATAATCATCAAAAATCCCGAACGACCACCGTTACTCGACCTTTAAGGTAAACTTAAAATGCTTGTTACACTAGACGATAAATTGCGTTGGACGAACCCATTACTGTAACCAAAGGATAAATTCCCTGGTATTCAATTTACCAATTTGGCAACTGATTGTCATTAAAGACCGTCCTACATGAATCGCGATTTAGTCAGAATACTAAAGTTCAAAGGTAATATAACAGAAGACTATATAGATATTATAAGAGTACCAAATTGTTAATTGTCACATAACGAATTGGCTAGAAATTTGCAAATCGGAACACTCATAAATGAAATTGGGTTCAACATCCTTGTGTCCAGCACCAAAAGACGGGCATACTCCATGCTAAGTGAAATGGGAATAGGGATGAAGGGAGATGGGGTAACTGAGTGGTTAATGCGTGCACGTCTTATTATAACGTTTGTCATTGAGTCAACTGGTGTGGTGTCGATTCCCCAGTCGCGCCTGTCTAACCTAGATGATTTACCGGGGTCCTCCGGCTTCCCCCACTGCTAAAGACCCCTAAACGCAAGCGAATAACTGAAATAAAATTGAACCATATGTTAGTCCAAAAGACCTAGTTTGAATTGAGTGAATGTTAAACCCCATTGCAATTTTTTGGGTGCCCCCAAGTATGACGTAATATTCAAACATTTACAATACGAGAGTATGTGATATTGGTGCGTATCATCTATTATATGAGATATTGAGGATTTACCGTTTATCAATTAGTATTTGTAGTAAAGCATTTAACCCTGCGACCTATTCCCGAAAACTTCATCTAAAATGTCATAAATATAAGCTTCTACATCTAAGTACACATTTAATCTCTTATTCACTGAAAATCTTAAAATATTTGTGAATAAGGCCGTTGTTGTATTATATTACTACTAATGTAAATAACGATTATACCATTAATCAAAAATTGCTAAACCAGATTCAACAAATACGGCGACTATTTCTGTTTTCATGAAAGACTTGAATAAATAAACAATTCCATGGTAAACCAGGAATATAGACGACCAACACCACGGTAAATGTGAAATGTATGTAACAGTGAAACTCAGTCTAAATATTTAACGTGTTACAAATGTCTTCATCTTGAACAAATATAATTATGTTGTAAGGCGAAACGATAATTTATGAATCTATTAGAAGGGATATTAGTATTGGCCACAATTAGAACTAATATAATATTGGAGTAACAATAAGGTATCGGTTAACCACCTTCAGTATTAATGGCAGCTGAAATAACGATACTGCGTCATTTTGATTAATAGAACTACACATCATATGACACTTGAAATGGCCAACAGGGTTGATTAAAGTCAATATTCTTTCCAAAACGTCAGAAATGAATTTCTTGTATAAATGTAAGGATTGTTTGAAGAAGTCGCGGAATTTCTCTATTGCTGCTGTCGTCTGCTGGGGCTATAAAATGGCGGAGGACGACGGAAGAGAATTTCTATAGTGTTATTATGGCGGGTGTTTATCTTTAATATGAGAATTAATGTTCGAAATATTGGGATAACTCTCAACACCTCATTACCTAATTGATGCAGTGAATCAAAATCTCGCCACTCATGCCATTTTTATTGCCAACCGTGTGAGTGATAGTTGTTGTCGAGATTGTTCTATGGCCACTATGGATAAACATAATTGATAACTAGTATTGGAAATTGCAGTAGAAAGCGATAGTATGACCACGGAATAAAATCGATGAAAGTGAACTAAGATGAGCGACATTACAGATTTATAATATTCACGTCACAGGTGACGATATTATACGAAACTCACCGATGCGTTACATAATAATATGTTGTGGCCTACTTTATTCCCTTTCAGGGAAACACATCATTGGAATTGGCTTTTTGTGATGATTAAGGCTATTATGATGGTCATGAAGCAAACTAGAACAACACGACTTACTCTAATAGTAAAACAAATGGGCCATGTTTGTTTTACTTTGTGTTTGTTCTTTTTTCAATTGGATATTTACAAAAAATCGAATAGAATAGAAGAGAATGGTGTCCTCTCCTAGTTCACACCATGGTCATTAAGTTGTCCCGCGTTTAAAATGCGAGGGTAGGTTTTGCTATTTACTTATTCATGCCTCTCGGAATTCTAACTGTCAAGAGCTTTTTGAATACTCTATCGGTAACTGGGGATCTCGCGTTTATGATCCAACAAAGATGCGGATGTGGGTAGCCTTTATCGAAGTCAACCCTGCCTACCAAACTCAAACATATGTAACCATCATCTTTTTCAATGCACTTTGTTTATGCATTATTTTTCGGTTCATACACATCAAAAATCATTTAAATCTAATCATTTAACATGCATGAACGAACTTATCATCAATTACAATTTAATTTATTTAAACCGGTTTACAAAGCCCAACATTGTCTTATCTAGGAACCTCTACAATTAAAACCCATAAAACATATGGAATTGGTGATTTTTATAACTGCATAATTAATAGCTTTGCACCCTTCGGCTGTTTGCAATTGAAACCGAAGAGAACAATATAAAGACTACATCAAACGAAGTCATTGATTTAATTAAACAAACAATTAATTTAGAAAAAGTTAATTTTATCAATTTTATAACATAGCCACTTACGTTCAAAGTTAATCTAAATGTTCTATTACAGATATAACCGTATTAATAAAATCTGATGGGCTGATATATGGAGTAAACTGGACGTATATATCAGTCTACATAGGTTAAAACAGATATAAAACGATAATAAAAAGTGAACCGGTACGTTGACATTAAAACTTTCATTGTTGGTAAAATATCAAAGCAGATACATACAGTAATGAAGGTGATGGGTATTCAGAATGATGAAGGACATAGAACCGCTCATCAAAAAATGTATGAATATTCCCCAACAACCAATACATTGTGGACTCAAATTAACCCGACGAGATATTTTAATTAAAGTCCCCTTGTCATTGCTCAATTATGTTATGAACCACTGTACTTCTTTATACCCTCCATAAGGAGCCAAACCTCTGCGGAGTAGGACGTTAAATCTCCCATTTCATTTCTTTCGTTTCGATCAATTTCTTTTTGTTGAATTGGGTAAATATGATATGTTATTTCGATTAGTGATCTAGCAATTACATTTTTGTTTCGATGGATTAAGATGAAATGGGTTTGTTTACTAATTTTGATTTAATTCCAAGTCTTGCAGTTGATTGTAGAATCTCAACACTGACTTTAGCCATTCAGACATAAAAGTTTCAACGACGTCAGACTGGCGCAACGCAAATCGACCGATAATATCCCATGAAACGGACAGTGTTCTTGTTGAACTGAATCAAAGACAACTGGCAATTTATATCACTTAAGCGTGGGAGTCAGTTTCATTCTATAAATTTGCACTAAGTAAACATTTATTTCAACAATTTTTCAAAAATATCAAAAGATTCTCAGTAGAAAAGTGGGACGTTTACCCGTCATTTCATTTCATTGTCTCGATGATCACATCCTGACCAACTGTTCCCCCCAAAGAGTATAGGGTTATTAATATACCTTCAGGTCATAGACAACAAGACCAAACTATCTTAAACAATGTTTGAAAGCTAAATGATGGGAAAGTCATTTCTATATAGGGAAAACAAACCTGGAATTGTTCCCATTTAGGCTTTTTGGCGACTGTTTTGAACATTACCACATTTCACACGAACATCCCAATACTTCATTTTGTTATCTTGAAGGTTAACATCTCAGATATAATGTTCTTTGTTCTGAACACAAGAAAAACATAGTCTGAAAAAATAATGGTTACAATTGTTAAGGATTTTTTTTTTCTTTTAATAAAAATTATTTTTTTTATCTCGAGCTGAAAGACGTGTATATAGATAGTCTGGGTCACAAAATATGGAATTTGAAATTGATCCGAGGATGAAAATTTAACAGAGAAGCGAGTCTTTGATAAAGATATCTGTTAGCAGACAAAGTGGAACGTTATTAACTTATTATGCAAATTGTGATAAACCCGTCTACGGTTTGGATCCCTCAACAGACAATTTGACTAATAGTCTTGTCTTCGGAAGGTCATGAATTTCAGAGAAATAAAGATAAAAACTAATCTAGAATATAATGGACATGACTATGCGATCTGTATTCCCCTAGGGAAATTATTATTATTTATTCACAACGTTTATAAGACATAATTAGAGAAAAACTAATTAGTTCATTCACGGACATACCAACTTAACAATTGTTGCTATTTTTAATGAAAGTGATCCAAATTTGTTTTATCTTGCGGGAAATTTGGCATGTATAAATTCATTAGCTACATCATCAATAGCATTAACAATCGTTTAAATGCAATATACATGGTATACTCCTGATTCAAAGCTCCGGGAGAGAATTGATTAATTCGGTTACTTCAGTTTAAGTTTCATTCTCTTTAAGTATTTCTCGATAAGTGAGCTTTTCAGCTACTTTAACGGCTTATTATTTACATAAACCCTTGATACAGTATTGCATTTCGTATATACTCATATTCCCATCCCCCCACACCCACGACACACACACGACACACACACATACACACCACACACACATAGTAAAGCACTGAGTCAAACCATCTCACATCTCCAAGGTCGAAATCGATGGCGGGATGTGATCGGTTTTCAAGAATGAATATTCGTAAATTGATCAGGAATTAATATACACGTAAAAAGTTATCTATTGTGACATGTTTACAGCTGTTTTTATAATTCCTTCAATACGCCGAGTATTGACCATTAAATCTTGTTAATGAATCAACCTGGATTAGATCTTTCCGCCGACAACTATTTTTAATGGTCCGAGATCTTTAATGACTCAATAAAACGTGTAGCGTCTTAACAGCCATGCTGAAATCTTTCTGTGACTGATAAATCAATCACGCCAAACGTTTTATATACGCTTCATTTTCTGTAACGATTATACTTTCAAGTATATATGTATACAAGATGTAACAAACATGAACCTGTGTAAGTAGACAACACTGTAATTAAAATATTATGGATTGTGAAATCGTACAGATATTTTTATCCACAATATAAATAACTTCACCATATTTTATTTTTGGCAATTTTCTAAAATCTCCTCTCTTTATATTTTAATTGCTCGGATAGGACGAAACCACGAGGTCCAGTGTGGGCATTGGTGGGCACGTACAAGAGTCCTTGGCAGTTGGAATTCGAATTAAGAGTAAGCCATATAGCGCCGCTATCCGGGTAAAAATCCCCTCTTAGCACACTGTACGGCATTTCCCTGACCCCATCAGCCCAGTCGGAGCAGAACAGTAGAACGTTAAACCCCATTTATATCTATTATTCACAAGAGCGCTATGGGCGAGCGGGTACAATTGTCTTAAGTCAAGGTGAAAGTACTCCAAAGAGACAAATCTTTAATGAAAAATGCTTCTAAATATTATTGTTTCTTGTAATTTAATCTAATTTATGTCACACAGAACCAAAACGAAAAGTATCGACTTTCGAATAAGGCTACTATTTGAAAGTTTTGCACCAATTTGTCAAAAACGGTTAACGTTCCTTGCATTTTCCTCTAATATTCTGTTAACAAAATAAATTTACTATGGTATTGTGAAATCTATACTATGATAGTAATATGCTAATTCTGTGTATAGAAATGAATATAGGAATGGTATTAATCTATCATAGTAAATTACACGATTTATTCAAACACACCAATAGTACGACCTATTCATCAATCTAGAGATGAAAGGCCAATAAACAAATAAAAACGTATTTTTCTAGTAAATATAAGAGAATTGGCTATTCGTTATCGTACGATATCGATTGCTCGTCCTTTGAGATTTGATTAAGATCAATTATTAAACTGGTTTTATAGAGAATAGAAAAATATAAATACATGGTAAACGTGTCATTTTACTGTCATTAAGAACAGATTGTCCTCACTTCCTCTTCAATGCTAACTCGAGTTCATTTTATTTCTCCAATTTCATCATTTGAAGATGTTAAAATGAAAATACCAGTATTGGGTATTGTAAATTAAATAGGGTTTAATATCTCGTCAAAATATGGTGATTTTTATTACTATGGTTACGCGTGCAATGCAAAGTAGGACAATTTCACCTGATCGCTAATGTGCTCTCTGCTTTTCGTCCAATCTGAACTACTGTGAACACTTGCCTTGTCACCCAGTCTTTCAGGCGCCAACCGTCCTTCTGTGCCCACCTTTGAATTATCCATTAAAGAGTTTTATGTGCACATATCTTGACTTGTTTTATTACGTCGTGTAATTGTGGATTTTTGGAATATGTTTTATAACATACATGAACTAGTCAATGTCGTTTGTGGTATTGTTGATCACATCACAGATGCATGTTACAGCGCACTGGGAGTTATTTTATTTATATTACAATTTGCTTTTTGAATGGTGTGCGGGTAGTGAGGTACTCAGTCACAGCTTTAGATACAATAAATTAATTAACTCCAATAATTACATTAATTATCTAGGAAATAAGACATCAAAACATATTACTGGCAAAGTGTTTTGGCTTGTTACATTGTTCATATGTATTTTTCCATCAAAATGACAAAAATTATAATAAATATTATACTTTGTATATAGAGTCATAAAAGAGCCATCTTGATCCTCCTGGGAAAGAGGATGCTGTCTTTATACACACCCATAGCTTATCAATAACAATTACTATAGATAGATGATTACCACTATATAATCTATCCTCACACCTAGCTGTTAGAAATACAGCACAGCAGCCTCAGCAGATACTGTATAATAATGCCCTATTCATTAGCCTTAATTAAATCAATAGCACATTAAAAGCTATTAAGGTGACAAAACGCCGTCTTCGTCCAATATTGAACCATCCTTTAAGAAGAAAAAAGACAAAAAAATCAATGCGGACAAAAATGTTATTTTTTCAGTCAATAAATCTAAGATAAGTCGATTTCTTAGATAAGCAGAGTTTCCAGTTTGATCATAAACAGATAAATTGGCTTGATATTTCACAGTCTGGTCACACATGAGTTACTCTCTGTAGAAGTCAAAATCTGATATACAATACTAATAGAAAGCCTACATAATTTATATCTAGTAAAGAAGATATTTCTTTATTATAAGAAAATATTTTTATTATAAGAAAATAAAGAGAACATATTGGCACTATATATATGTCAACGTAAGATTGTTGGGTAAAATAACACAAAAGGCCCGTGGTCAGTTTTAGAAACGAAGGAAGTTTTTTTCATCTCTTTGTCGTCGTGACAAAATGTTCTTTAAGAGTATCTATTCTGTCTTCACCGTAGGGGATACTATAAAAAGACAAAGATATTGAAGTATTTGGTCAATTTGGGGTGGACATCGCCCCGATATGTTTTGTCAGCGATTGTATTTGACGAAAGGCTCTATTGTTGTATTTTACAGGTGTGAGCTAAGGTTGACCATCGGGCCCTTTACTTTACATGTGTTGTGCTGCAAAAAGAAGAACAACCCTGACACTTTGAACAAGTCTAACTAGTTGCATCTGTTAGAACACGAGTGATCACGAAAGTATTGCCCGTGTCTCTTAATGTCAACGCGAATCAATTACTGGCATTTCAATAATCATGGCGCGACAAAGACAAGATATATTCGACAATGCATATACGGTTTTAGCAACCTTTACAGCTCCAGGGCTCTGCTGTCTAAACAATACCGTACGAAAAATTTATATACATTTATCTGCTGCATACTCTGTCTAAATCACTGAAACACATTTCGTCAAACACATAAGCTTTAAATGCACGCGATACATACCAATATATAATTAAGCTACACGGAATTTGTCCAATAAGAATTTGTATGTACGATGTTTAATTTAATACACAAATACACACGGCTGGCGGATAGATTCCGATTATCCACATCATTTCAAAAGATGTTAGTAGCTAACGGTTGATCTATTTTAAGACGAAGTCGGACATTTGTTGTGCTATATCGGTAGTTTTCATCAGTTGGACCATTTGTACTGTCTGTTAATATACATGTATCTATCAAGTACTACTTGTTCTATCTCTATTGGATCTTGTCTGTTCAATCAAACTTACTGTATATAGAACACTAAGGGAATAGTCTCATGTAGACAGAATTTTGATGAACCATAAGACAACTGCTAGACGTATAGAGATTATTCCTTTTGAATATGAGAGATATATAGAGAGTGAGAGAAAGAGAGAGAGAGAGAGAGAGAGAGAGAGATAGAGAGTTTAACTTTATTGTAGTATGAATGTTTTAGGGATGAACACATATGTATTTATATATCTATTCATGTATTACAAAAAACAACACTTGTGTCAATCTAAGATAGGGAGTAATAGACTGTTAGAAACTTTACCTCGTCAAGGTGTGTATGAAAATATATATCCGCTTTTTTAAAACTCGGCATATAATTAGGTTTTACTTTAAATTGTCTTCGGTACATCTCGAATTCCATATCCTTTAATCGAATTATTAGATCAACAGCTTAACCCACATTATCGTTTTAAGATTCTCGCCATTATTCTAAATCTGATAGTTCCGTGATGACATTTGATATTGATTCAATTTAGGAATCTCACTTCCCATAAATGCCAGAACCGTGATAAGACTAGGAGTAGGTAAAAGAACAAGTTCAGCAAATTGTAACGAATCTTTTAAGTATTTTTTTTCTGCCATACGCTGCTCTAAGAATATCATGCATCTCTCAGGCATTGTTTCATTATCTATCTGAACCAGCTAATGGCTGACGCACGTGTAAATATTGATACGGACCAGCTTTAAACATGCACCGTATTCCTTTGTTCTAGTGTACATGCACGAAACCCGAGTCGAAGTAAAGGCCGAAGTTTGAAAACGTGAGCATGCATGAAAACAAGATGACTCAAAAATAGTTTTGTGGGAAGAAATCAACGCCAATGACCCATAGTGCAGCTTAAAGACCACTGGTCAATTTTGTATACATCAAACCGAAGTTGACCTTTAAGTGAAGAAATACAACAGTTTATGTATCACAGCATTAAGGGAAATAACAGTTTGTTGCAGATTAAATAAATATCTCACGCCTTTTGATGCATCTGTGAAGCATATGTACAGGTATTTTAGCACCCTATAGACAGTTTATGAATGATAAAAATCGTTGCAAAAACCTTTGCTTGATGCATCTTCGTCGGATATGTTCACAAATTGATCTATAATCATGTTTTAAATCACCGAACCAAATGTTTAAATCTGGACAAGAATAGTTTCTGAGGTTGTGTCTCTATTATGCTAGAAGCATCGTCATACAACACTGTTAGGTTTCATTTAGGTGTTATGATAATTTGCACTCAAAGCCAAGTATCCATTTCTTGCTTCCCATAGATGAGTCTACAAACCCAGACAGACTCATTTGTTAGAAGACGTTTCCAGTTAATAGTTGTGTTCACCCATGAGGAGATGCATTGATTTCAAGTGAGAATAGTTGATAGTGTTGGTAGACTTTTGATGAACAGATTGTTGCAGAGTGTACGTTAAAATAGAACATTATGATAATATATATTATGTATAACCACTGGCCATCCCGTGGTTGTAGTTGAAACGAAATAGGATTTGACGTCTGCACCGACAGGATTACCCCACACAGTGTGCTATGGGTATATTTTACCCGGACCATGGCACCACTGCCTACTTTTTTTTCTTTTACCTGCACGCTCATGTGAACACGGGACTTAGGTTTTCCTATATACCATCGTAGTTGAAGAGAAACAACATCCAATTATTAAAAGCTCTGATGTATATGATTTTTGACCAGCAGAATTTTTGTACTGAATGTTTAAAATTATCTAAAGTAAACCAAATGTGTTAACTATTATAGAGTTAAAATAAACCTTTATGAACACACACAGAATATTAATTTTGTTTAAAGTTGTTGTATTAAATACATTTTGCATAACCCCAGTAAGTGTTTTCTATTGAAACACATTAGCATGCTCTCTATGGTTGCTTATCTGTGTCTAATTAATCCCCAGGAATTTGTATCTTGACCACTGGTTAGCATTATATTGTAATGCGCACCGGCCTCCTCTAATTTTTAGTTCCAACTGTCAAAGGTCATCTTACCCCCCCCCCCCTGCAAGCACTACAATATACTAGTCTATAATATATATTTATATAATAAAATACAAAATCAGATTATTTTTAAATTACGTGCCAAATTGGATGTTATAACATCATAAGGACATTATTCTTTCTGTGTTATCTAGCCAGACATATCAGGTTATATCTGGAAATGACGATTCCTGCAATATAAGCTGGGGTAGATCAAATAAGGTATTATCACTTGTTCCTACTGGTGTTCCGTCTAACAAGTGTTACCTGACATTATATATTATCATGTTTAATAGGCATATACAGATACTGTACCCAATAACATATACTATCATATCATATAAACTTACTTAAAGATACATCATGGGAGATTAGATATGTAGTTGGCAGTTCTCGCTATAATATTTAAAAACAAGACAATGTAAAGGCAATTTGCTGACAATTTCAGTCAAACTTGATCCACTGTGAACCGAGAAATAAGCGATCGAAAGTTCCGCATTACCTCGATCATCAATGCTAAAGTCTGTACGACAAAAATCATTGTCTCGATTATCTATTTGATCGTTAAATCGAGAAAGAAAGTTATGCAGCAAATATACTGTCGTCATCGACCAAGAACGCACTTTAACATGTCTTTACTTAACCATGTAGTGACCATCGGAATAAATTGTGCAAAAATTATCGTACTGCTAAAACGATATGATTCCCGATATGAGTTTAACTTAAGGAGTTCCCATACCAAACAAACTTCTGTTGTACTTTTTGTACTAAAGTACCATCCATAATGGTTAAATCAACAATGTTAAAATCATCAATGATTTGTGTTATGTTTCTAGCCTATATAAAAATCTATTTCTACTCTAAAAGATTAGTTAATCAACTTTTTTTTAAAATACAGGTTAGGCACCATTCCAACACCAATCCCATTCACATCACTGTCTTAAATAATTAAATTACAACTGTGAGATAGGTTCTTTCATTGAAGCTTAGATTACATATTATATGTTTACCCCAACCCAAATAAGTAATCCAGTATTCGTTGAATGAGTTGTGGTTATAATGGAACGTCTCTTCACATTATAAGCCAAAGAAACTGTCTATTATGTACTACATAACTTAATAAAACAAATGCAATCAAATGGGTTTAAGTTTTATTGTACTGTACTGACTCGGCTAACAGTGGGTCTTTAACGTATGTATTCACGTGACTTGGGTTTTCGTCCAATTCCAACGACTATACACTTTTCCTGGCTGTGCCCTTCGTTCTGCACCATTAACAATAAGATACTAGACTTTATAACTGAAATGGAAAAACGATCCTAACCGAGGTACAAACGAAAATCTAATGAATGGAGCTGTGAAAATTAATACCAAGTTGACTATCCATATAATATATTTTCTTTAAATTGGAAAAAGATATCAGATATCTGTAATATTAATACGTTTAGAACTGGGTGTTATACATGAGACTGCATATATTCTAAATCCAACTGAAAACTTCAGATAGTTGACTACCTGAACCACTAAACAACCTTCAAATCCTACCAGAAGGTTGCCCCACAGCATGGTTCCCCATAACATAAGTCCAAATATACAGAGGTATGAACATAGACGAATACATCTTTTGATTTTATGATGTAATTCTCATAATATCCCAGAGTAATATCGAGTTGTCTGGTATATTTAAATATTATGTACTTATAACGAAGCTTATAGATATCATGTAGAGTTAACAGACGCACTCCCACACTTTAAAACTATGTTAAAAAATCTACCTAAAACTTCTACTAGTTAACATAGGAGATCTCATGCCAAGTTATCAATCTAACTGAATATCTGTCTGTACAATTAAAGAGTACTTGACATTGACCTAAAGGCTTAAAATTGGTAAATCGAGAAACTATAAAAATTAACCTTGGAATATTTGGAGGAAAACGAATTTTGAACACTTGTAATATATCGTTAATAAACAGGTGGTTTCGTGTATAATTTGTAAATTGTGATACGCGTGATATAAAAACATTTTACTAAACTTTTAATTAGACACCTTGAGAAATTTCTAGACTGTTTTTTTCTCAGAAATTATGTAAAATGTTTTGGATATTATAGATGGTTGACTCCTTTCCTGCTTTTATATCCGGTTTAACGTCTTATAAGCACAAAAGGGTGCGAGCTATCATTGACATTTTTAGCTATATAAAATTCCATAGAGAAAAGGCAATAGTCGCAGGTGTTCTATAGGCAAATGCGGCCTCCATACTAAACTTAGACTGTCTGTCTACAGTTAGCTCCGCTTGAGAACAGACACTAAGCCAATTGACCGACATAAGTCCTAAGTATACTTTGAGAATTTTGCCGAGTAGTTTGTTTGTTTTTGCTTCCATATAATAAAATTGAAAAAAGTTTATTAAGTCTGTGTGTATGTAACGGATCAGAACCGTATTACAAAACAGTATACTAAATTTTGGAAATGTATGCCATTCTCGAGGAATGGAGTAGATAGATCTATGTGTGCAGAATGATGCGGCCTCAAGCAAGTCACACGTTGGGTAGGACTTGGCATTCAGAATCCAATCCTAACCACCACCAGAGTTTAATTACAAAGAATATCTTTAAGAAATCCAAAATACCATTTGAACGACCATCCCCTTTCTGTTCCCACATCCACGGTTCCAGATACTAAATATAGTTGAGTTCATAGTTACAATCTACACAATCTGACATGTGGTAGATGATTAAACTTAAATCTGATGCTAGGGTCTGAAGTTTAGTATGATAGTAAAGTTTATATAGTCGGAATGTTATCAAAAGTAGAAGTAGAATTTAACCCCACGCTACGTTCCACTGATATTTGCTCATGGTCTAATCTTAAACCCCCGTAGTTACCACAGCCTGGGACTGGGGTGAGGATTTCTCCGAACAATCCACATCTCTTGGTAGCAATTATTTAGCCGTGAGAAAAGATTGAACCTCTCGTCATATTTTTGAGGATTAAGGATTTATAAAGTTTTGTCATGGGATAATAATGATATATTATTATAAGTTCCTATTTTAGCTTCTCAAAGGATTCGATTGTGTCAATTTACGGATGTCTACAGCGTAAATCTTGTACAACATTTCCCTGTTCTAAACCATAATATTCAACGGATGACATACTCATTATATCTCTATCTCATTTTGTGTGTAATTATAGTGTGCTTCCTATATTCTACTTGTATAATATATATGTTTTGTAGATAAGGAGTGACCCCCCAAAGTTCACACTTTACTTGATATTACCGGTCGATCAATGAAGAGGGTTGCGTTTCGTAAAATCAGTAAAACCTTAACGATGTTTACTTTGTCTAGTAACTGTAGAATGTAGACATTACTGAATCAATAATGGGCTATTGATCACCCTTGTACGGACTGATTTCCCGTCTTCATTAACCCGGTTGGTGCAGACAGGTAGGATGTTAAACCCCATTTGATTCACGCATTCATACTTACTGACTTGTATGTAAAACATACCTATATTACCTACGCTTAAAAACAAATTAAATAGCAACAGTTTTTACATTAAAATAGTACACCCGCTACGTAATAACAATAGTTCTAACATTAAAACAGTACAAATTTTACGTTAACATAGTTTTTCGTTAAAATAGTACAAATTTTACGTTAAAATAGTTTTTCGTTAAAGTAGTACAAATTTTACGTAATAAGTCACGATTAAAATAAATATTTTTGACTTTTGAAACATATGTGAACCATCTATCTTCTTCTTGTTTCTTTATGTATTCTTAAAGCATTGTGCACAACTTGGAAAAGTACCGACGAACCATAAATTAACCTGTAACCCCAGACGTGTAATAAAATGGTAGACAATGCCATCGCACACATGGAACTATAAAAATATCGAAGTAAATACAACCGTCTGTAAAATTGCTGCCAATGTTGTTATACGTATGCACGAAATCAGATTTCAAAATGGCGAATATGTTTGTAAATATACAAGTTAAACATCCTGAGTAGTGAACCTCTAGACAAGATTGTAGTGACGAGATGTGAAGAGATTTTGTCTGATTTATAAAAACCCTCGAGAAATAACAACAAGCAAACAGACAAGGTGGTGAGATAGGGTTAGAGTAGGTGATGCCAGAACACACCCTAGAGTAAAGGTAACACTATTCTAACTAAAACAATGCCTATAGGTAGTAGACATCACTAATATAATACTCCACTAAGATAATGCTTGTTCAATAATTAAGATTCTTCCCGCACACCTTTGTTATATAAAGATCACTAGATATGATGATACAACACGTTTTTTTGTGTGAATTTTCTATTTAACAATCTGATGGATCCAACATACAGGAATTGTGAGTAATATTTCATTATTTGAAAGAATTAATTTCAGATTGGGATGATGCGTGCTCTATCATAAAGCCTGTCATTGAGTCAACTGGCGTTGTTTCGAATCCTCGGTTGTCCGTGACAAGGAGAAGGGTCGCCTGACCAACCTTGTGGGTTTTCTCCGGGTCATCCGGTTTCCTCCCACTGCTAAAGACCCTACGCACAAGCGAATTATTGAAATTAAATTAAACCATATGTTAGTCACGAAATGACCTAGTTTTTGTCGAGTGGACGTTAAACCCGTTTCTCTCTCTCTCTCTCAGATTGGAATGAATCCAGCTACACGAAGTTAAGACCAATTCTTCTACAAAATTTGGAGTTGTAATTCGATGACTATTGTTCGATGGAATTTGATTAATTGTATTAAAGATTTTGAAGCTGCTCAGCAAAAGTTTTAAGAACAGTTTATTATATAACACGTCAGGAACTATCTCAATCAACTTTTTAGTTTAAAAACTCTGTTTTGGTAATCGCAAGAAAGTAGACAAGTGGAAGCAGTACCTTTAACTGTGTGTATAGTTGGAAGTTTTGATGAACTACAGAAAGGCAATAACCTTCTGTACCAGTACTAAGGTAAATCGTACAATATGTAGATATAGACTATCTTATAATATATCTAGCACCTGGTTAAAGTTACGTCTCGTATTTTTGGGGAAGCTTGTTTCTATAAGATGGCCAATCACTGATTATAGGTCTACAAGACAGAAAAACAACCACGATAAAGTAGTCTACATCGGTCATTGTTTTTCCCATTTACATTATATTATTACCAATATTTAGGAGCAATCGAGCGATGAGGGCACAGACTGCAACACCCGGTTCCTTATGATTGGGAACCGCATCAGTTACGTAGGCCTATCCTTTTGGTTCTCTCTTTTCCTGCGGAATCGATTTTGTAAGAGCTCGGAATTGGTTTCTACTGTTTCTTTATTTTCAATTTCTTTTCCTGTTTATTATTAGTATAAATCTTTGAATCAGTCTTGTATTTCTTATTTATTTACATAGTTTCCTCTTTTACCTATTATTATTATTATTAGTTCTATTTAGTTCTACTCAGTACCGTCGTGTATATCATATCTGCTTACTATTTTACAAGAAAATATCTCAAGGTAAAGGTCTCTTATTTTGTAACTAAGTAAATTGGGTCTCATCAAACGAAATCGGATATCGAGTCATGATATTGTGTTGCTGAAACGTTAAGCCCAATTTCATACTATGCAATCCATGTGGAACCATATGGTTTTGTCTTTGGTCACCTTCAAAATAATTGGAATTATCAAACAAATAACCCAATTATATGGGAATGTTAATTTTATTATTTGCATCAGTTACTTCTGCTTCGTTAAAAACGGGACTTTAAGTTTACCGTCCTACTTTAAGTTTACCGTCCTAAGTTTACCGTCCTACTTTTCTGAACTAACCGACAAGCCGAGATAATGTAGACGCGGATACACGTCATAGAGTTACGGGGGAATTCCAACTGCCAAGGACTATTTTGTACACGGGAATTCGGTTTTTGCCACTCAACTACCAGATGTTTTTATTTGCTAAATCCCACGTCCTAAGGGGGGGGGGGCGACTGGTTAGCACATGCGCGCTGTATCATAAGGTATGTCATTCAGTCAACTGGCGTGGTTTCGATTCCCCGTTGTACGTGACAAGGGTCGCCTGTCGAACCTCGTGGGTTTTCTCCGGGTGCTCCGGTTTCCTCCCATGCTAAAGACCCTACGCGCAAGCGATTTATTGAAATAAAATGGAACCTTGTTTTAGTACCAAAATGACCTAGTTTGTGTCGAGTGGACGTTGAACCTCATTTCCCTCCCTCCCTCCCACGCCCTGCACCATTGACGAGGGGGTTACGCTGGATAATCAATAACCTACTGGTGGCTCCCTTCGTTAAACGCTATGTCGGTGTTTCCCCTTTTTGAACGTCTTGAAAGTACAAATATGCAATTACACGCCATAAAGTGTTCTTAAAACACCCAGGAATAACGATGTTGAAAAGTTGATAGGTGCAGAAGTTGTGTGGGAGTTAATTTAAAATAAATCAGATAATTTCAAAGTGTGAACTCTTGGCATCCACAGTTTATAGTACAAATAAGTTACACAAATAATAAAAATTATGTCTTGGCACTTAGAAGTCAGCTCCTCCCACACCTTCCATCATTAGTTAATTGCAACAAAAATACTTCGGTCATTTTCATACTAAGAAATCAGAACCCGATTGGACTCCGTACTCTTTTTAACATACCCCCCCCCCTTCCACTCCTGCCTTAGCTACATCTGTTCCAAATATCAAGTATTTCAATTAAACTTCTATTTGCATATTCCCAATTCCATTATGCCATTAGCTGATGAAAGGTTATTAGCTGGAATAACCATTAATAACCATCTATTAAATCTTCAAATTGTTTGTTTTTTTCATTTTGCATTAATAGTTTTGTCCCTTAAAATTTTAATTAACAAATTGCAATAAAACTATTTAGAGAAAGTTGTATCGTATCGCAATTCGCATGGTGCATTGGGATGTTGGCCAAATCCAACAGCAGTAGACGATGTACTTTATCTTTCCGTGGTGCTAGTAAGTTGTAGGTTATGGCACTCAGTTCTACAAGAAATGGCAATTAAAACAGCCACCGCATCATAATATATCTATGTCTAGGTAACAGTAATCATAACGTAAATCATAATATATCATACTTGAATACAACTAACACCAGTATTTTACGATAACGATATATACAGAGAAACGATGCTTTTAAAGGCCATCGCAAAAAGGATTTTGCTTGTGATATTTTGTACATTCCATTTGACGAAAGACATATATCACGTGACTAAGTGGGTAAGATGCCGGCTCGCAAGCCTGGAGGTCGGGTGTTCGATCCGTGCATAGGCCGAGAAAGTTCATCTAGATTTTCCGGCATGGTTTCCCCTTGTCAGTGATGCAGACGGAGGGCCTGACAAGGACAGCTGCCTAGTCGTTCGGATAGGACGAAAAACCGAGGTGCCGAGTACACATTGGCGTGCACGTAAAAGATTCCTTGGCAGTTGGAATTCAATTTTTTTTTTTTGTAAACAATATTTTTATTCATTAAATCTGAATTCGGATTGGGGAACAGGCTATGCCTATGTGTAACCCCTTTCTCTAATATAGATACATGTACACATTATAAATATTTACATACATACATACATATTTACATAAATATAGAGCATATATTTTGATACATCATGAATAAAATAGAGACTTAGATAATTATACAGAGTTCAGGGCTTCGAATAACTTAATAGATGTTTATGAGGATTTAAATCTTTTTGAAAGGAAAATAAATTGTTGTACCTCTTTGAAAATAAGTATGTTTATCTCAGGACTAAATTTTGTTGACCCGTACAGAAGACAACTGGTTGTTTTATGGTTGTGTTGGAGGTTGTCGATTGTCTGTTTTCTTGCATCTGAATGTAAGGGGCATATGAGTAAATAGTGTTCGGTATCTTCAAATTTGTGACCACAGAGGCAAACAGGGCTGTCATCGACGTGTCTGAGAAATTTGTGGCCTTGTAAGTTCGAGCAGCATAATCTTAGTTTACTGTGGATTATTTGTAATTTTCGTATTCCTTGATAGTAGTATGATGGGACGATGGTATCTAATTTATTAAGTGAGTTTCCAAAGATAGCAACGGATCGAGAGTTTCTAATTTCAACTTTAAGTTTGTTCCATTCTCGTATACCGGAAGGGATGAAGGACTCGGAGAAAATTTCTGTTCTGCATCTTGCTTCCTTTAGTTTATCTTTGTTTCTAAGGTTATAATTGATAGGGATAGGGGACAGTTCTAATAGGTCAGAAAGATATGATGGCACGAGGTTGTTTATAATTTTATACATTAGTTTTAATTTATGACGTCGACGTCTTTCCGAGAGTGGAACAAACCCAGTTTCTTTATAGAGTAAGGCATGGCTGGTACCTCTTACTGCCCCACAGATAGTGCGCAGTGCATCTAATTGTAGGGATTCTAGTTTGTTAGCTAAATAATCACTGCACCCATCCCAAATAATATCGGCATAATCAAAGTGTGGAAGGATAAAAGAACAATATATTGTATTTAAAGATTCAATTGCTGCCCGGGAAAAAATTCCCTCATAGCACACTGTAAGCGTATGCCCGTCTTCAATTAGCCCAGGTTTGGTGCAGAAGCGTAGGACGTTAAACCCCATTTCATTCATATATCCTTAGCAACAAATAATTCGTCGTGTGCACTGGCCTTGCCGAAATGACCTAATTGTGTCGAGTTGACGTTAAATCCCATTCCCTCTCTCCCTATTTACCAAACTGGCCCGGTTATAAAATCACCTAGATTGTCTGCAGTCCAACCTTTTTCGGGTGCGCAAATGGCCGTGTTTTCCACAAGAAGCGAAAAGGAAGCCGTGTAATCCAGTTTGCTTTGTTAAGATTCGAAACCTTTTATGTGAATGGGTCCTATTTAATCTAAATTTGACAAGTGTTTCTAATCTTCATCATCACGAAACCAAAACATTCAATATTCATTTTAATTAAGAATGTGTCCCTTTAAAGTTTAAGATTCAGAATGTCATGTCAGAAGCTAGCAATCAGCTGTTTACGGTAGCAACAATAAGATCTACCTTGGTGTACTCTCCAACCCAAAACTATTCACTTTCTCTTCTGCTCTTCAACCTATTTATATATACTGAAATAAAACGTTATCGACCTAGTGAAGATAAGCCGCTTGAGCACCTATAACTCATATGGTTGTTTTGATAATACATATATATAAGACCTGAATATTTAACGGTTACTTATGTGAAATATACGAGACTTAACATAAAACACATTTTGTCTTGAACTGAAACAGATTAAAGACGAACATTATTAAACTGCCATAGATCGCTACAGTAGTATGTGTTTAAACCAATGAATGGAAATTCACTCGATTCTCTTAAGTAGGCTTTATAATCAAGAGTAAAATTCAGTTTATTTTTACATTAAACCGGTTTGAGTTAGCTTCAAATATAATTCAGGTGAAATAGAGAGATGATTGTATGAAATATTAGAATCTTGTAGAGTGTTTTACACTGGAAACGCAGGAATATCAGGATTGAACATAAGATTCAATTCGTCCAAGAAAACATTTTCTACGCCAATCTCCTTAGAAATACGGGGGTTGGATGACCGAATGGTTAGCATTTGCGTGCTGTATCATAAAGCCTGTCATAGAGTCAACTGGCGTGGTTTCGAATCCCCGGTCGTACGTGAAAAGAAGTAGGGTTGCCCGTCCAACCTCATTGATTTTCTCCGGGTCCTCCGGTTCCCTCCCACTGCTAAAGACCCCTACGCGCAAGCGAATTATTGAAATAAGATTAAACAATATGTTAGTCCCGAAATTACCAAGTTTGTCTCGAGTGGACGTTAAACCCCACTTTCTCTCTCTCTCTGTCCCTTAGAAATACTAATCTGAATATTTCTAACCTTTGACAACATTTTAAACACTAATCTCCTCATATAAAAATATCGAAACATTCGTAACCCTTTAACCGAAGCGATCAAACTGTTCGATTCCCACAGAAAAACACAAATGGGTTGAATTATTTTGTCAACGTTGGCACTTATAAAAAGTCTGTCTTCTTTGAATTGACCACACAAGTATTTATTTAATTATTAACCCTTTCAACCAAAGCAAGAGATGATATATTTATAAAAACTTGAGTCTTTTTTATTCTGCTGTATTAATTTAGAAAATCCCGGAAATCTTAGCGTGATAATTTTCACAGATTGTTCTTTTGATGTTGGTGAAATGGCGTATTATATTTCAAAACGTGGATTCCGCAGAAAAGATTTTAGGGCTTACGACCGTGAAAAGAGGAATGGTCATTCGGACATCCACGTGTTTTAAATTTGCAGTTGACCGATCATGTCCATCAACACTTGACCATCTCAATTTACATGTTAACTCATATTACAACAATAAACTGCGTTGGTCAAGTAAGAACCGCACAACATACAGTGTCGTATATCGCACTACACACGCTTCTAACACATTGCTTAAATTAGTGGAAAGTGTTAAGATATAATTTAATACCCGTCCAGAAAGCCTCAAGTCTTTGATATAGTTGTTACTTATAAGCTCATCGACATATCTTTAATACCCGCATGCTGAAGGACATAGCTTCTTTTTAAAGTTCAAAGGAATTTTCAAACAATTTTTTGGAGGTTCAGATTTAAAGAATTTTACACGCGGATTCAATTTCAGTATAAAATAAAATATCTTTTTTTTTTTCGAAAACGAGAGTAAAAATAGTTCAGATCGAATTTTCGGGATTAGATATTTTGAAATATCAATTAATTTGATTTGTTTTTCAAGTATTCAATATTTGGAAATAGACGGGGTTTAACGTGCTACTGCTTCTTCACCAACCGGGCCAACGGAGACGAATTTACGCTATGCCGCGAGCTACATGTATGAGGGAAATGTTGCACGGACAGTGGCGCTACGGCCAACTCTTGTTTCGAACTCCAGCTGCCAAGGTTTTTTTTGTACATGCACGCTAACGTGTACGAGGGCCGTCGGCTTATGACCCATCCGAACGACTAGACGCCCCCACCAGTGTACAATGGCAACATCTGGATCGAATCTAATGATTAGTGGGTCAGTGTCTTACTCACTGAGTCACCCAGGCTCCTATATTCATTAAAATAGCTCAACCAACATATTTCATTTGCAAACCAAAAACCTGTGATAATGTGTTTTAACTTAGTACCAGAATAGAAGACCGTTAACAGCGTGTCATGTCACAGATAACTATAAAATAACTGTTTTGTTAAGATAAGTTTTTCGATCGAAATAATAGAAACCTATTAAACTTATGCCATAAACACTATCTACCTTAAAGCGAAAATTTCATTTATTCCAAGGAAATCAAAACATACTTATTTGAATGTCTTTTACTAAATAGGTTCTCAGTTCACTATTATATGATCATAGGCATCATTCTAACACATACAAATCATTCACATTACAAATTTGGAATATTTTCTACTCGCCCAGAGCTGCTTGGAAATAATATCATTTCATTTCACTGGAAAACAACATCGGGTGTTGCCTCGATCGTCAAGGTCTGTGGTTTGCCAGTTAATGATAATAATGCCTGGTTGCCCTAGACTTAAAATAACACAATTACATCCCTTGTGTTTCTCCTCTCTTGAAAAACAATAAAAAGTCTATATTTCTATATGTGAAACAGACTTGAAACGTTGAGATTCGAAATTGAAAATGATATTTTTGCCAATTTCTCAACTGGCAACAGTGAATTATAGGATTAATAGGATTTTTCTTTAACAAGGTAGGACTGTTTATTGATACCATATATTTTAGGGCTTTATTTTAATACATATTAAAAATATAACCTAAATATATGAAATTGTCACTTTAAAGGGACAATAACACCCTTGCTGGCTTGAAAGGTCCAGGAAATAAATAATGTCCTTATCTAAGTACTAGATGTTTAAGTGTCCTACTTGGTGTATAAATTATCCATTACATCCTATTTTACTTGTCCAGAGGGTTCGAAAATATTTTTAAATCTAAGTTAAATTTGAAAAGGTTTACGTAAGCTTTTCAAACAATGTAGTTGAATTTTTCCAATTTTTTAAATTCGGTGTGTTAAGATGACATTTGTATCATCAATTAATTGGAATATTGTAAAATAGTACAATTTGTTGACCAGAATACTGATTGGGACATATTATTCAGTTACAACAAGAATGTTATTGGGCCTTTAAAGTTTTCTTAAACATGCTAAACAATTTTTTTCCTACAAACAACCCCAATAACCCATTTCTTCTGTTCACCGATTAGATGTTTTTCTGTACTTAATTTTCACCAAATCTACTGTAAATTTTACAGTGGATTAGATAATGGGTAAGTTTTCATTTTCTTCAACATAATAGTTATGATTGTGTTTTTTTTCTTCTCGCGATTTTCTTGTTTTTTCTTCTATCCAAGATGATCGTAAGTGAACGTTATTATACTATCTTCTAAAATGCTTACCCGGGGTTGATAAGAACGGTGCTGTTAATATAAATTGTTCTTAAGAAACGTAATATTCCGTAAAGATAGCCACGTGAAATACTTTCTAGATAACAAAAAGAAAAAAGAAAAAAGGCTGAAGCGAATCCGTCTCTTATTGCGATAAGTTTTAAACAAATGTTAAGCTCCTTCATAGTAAAGAACACGGTTTACGATGTGATGATGAAGATATACGACATTTTAAAAATCACAGATTCTGTGAAATGTTTAGAGATATTGGGAAATGTTGTCTGAACCAAGAAGTAGAGATACAGCGTAGATTTTGTTTAATAAAGTTTTGCATGAGAGCGGGACAAAGAGTGTGCATAGCACGAGTCAAAAATTTCATTTCGTTACATGAAATGAAATGAACCGGGTTTATCGTCCTACTGCTCTGCCCTGACTGGGTTCATGAAGACGGACATGCGCCATACAGTGTGCTAGGAGGGGAATTTTGCCCAGACAGCGTAGCTACGAGCTACTCTTATAACGAATTCGAACTGTCAAGGGATAATTTACGTGAACACTAATATTTATACAGTACCTTTGTTTGTCATCCCATCCGAACGACTATACGTTATCCCTTGCCAGGTACCACTGACAAGCGGGAAACACGCCAGAAAATCCCAGTGAATTTTCTCGGCCAATGCAGGGATCGAGCACGGGACCCCCAGGTTAACGAGCCAACGTCATACTCACTTAGCCGCCGTGGCTCCTCATTTTGTTACCCAAGCACAATTGAGAAAATAGTTGGCCAGACAACTTGTATATATGGCTATACTAGATACCATGCTTTTTATTTAAAAGTTCAGTTTACATAAAATCGTATACTTATAATAAGTAAAACTCATTATCGTTAATATTCATTAAAAACATGATTTCTATGTAAATATTTTTATATATAAATGAAGAGAGTAACCGGTTACACCTCAAACAAATCTTGTTCCACATCAGTCGAGAATACCTGATAATAATTAACAAATGAGGTCAGTAATGCGATATACCTTTAACAGTTAGTTGGCTGATTGATAGAGTCTATTAATAAAATAGATTTTATCATACCAGTCAACAAGTGGGGGAAAATCTAATTGATCTAACTGTTGTTACACCCAAGAGAGGTGTCTTGGTTCTTTCCACTTCCATAGTATAAACATTCTTAAGGCTTAGATGCTTGGATTCAGGCAAATAATATGTATTTTAAAAACAAAGTACTCCCTGGTACTCAACTGGTTAAAATGTGATAGATGTCGTACACAAGGCAACGCCTGCCAAAACATCAATTACGTACTTTTTCATATGTTAAACCCACTGGTTGTACTCGAATTTTGACGAATTCATCTATCAGAATTTGTATTCTGTATACTCAATATAGTTGATTGTGCAGAAAAGCAGGACGTTAAACTTCACTTCATTTGAACAAAATATGTTCTATACAGAAATTCGTAATCCATTAATATTATTAAAAACAACACAGTATTCCTAGTTATAAGAAGGAATCTGAAATATGTAGGGTATTTTACTAGTATCGGTTATTTGCTACTTAATAAACCCAGTTATTGACTTAATACAGCTATATATTAAACATACACACGTATAACATGAAATATAAGTAATTAATATATCTGATAGCAGATTAACCTAACAGATCATTCATTACGTTACCTGACTGGAAATTAAACTACTGCTTAGTCAAACATGTTGCAATCTCATCCCATGATCACTCATCCAGATGGCGCAACGATCGTGCCTTTAAAATTAAAGGCTCGTCTGCTTGTTTATTTGTATTACTTACACATATTAAATCTTTTCCCGCTCACGTAATATGGCGCCTTTTCTAGCATATTTTTCCTGCTAGAGTAGTAGCAATATTGTTTAAATGACGAAAAACCGCCAGTGTTTATAATACGAACACGAGTCGATGAGCCTTCATAAGAAACAACTAGCAGAAACCGAAAAGAAAAAAGAAAACGAGAATCACAGAAGTTTGGGATAAACTGAAACTTAAAGAAATTAATGCGGTAAACATTATGTTGTTTGGGTGGTCGATTGTTTTACATTTTATTTTAAATATTGTTCATGGACAAAGGCGACCATTGTTTGAATTTGGTTTATGCGAAACAAAACATTACTTCCAATGTAGCCTACTATATTTTTTAGGTTATATATTTTGTTTGGTTTTAACACCTATGTGAATCAATACATAACTTTAATCCGCCATATTGTTTAGGTTATAAAATTACCCTTTAGTTATTATCTTTATTCTAATCCTGCTGAATCTACAGCGAAGAAAATCACGTTTTTTTTTTTTGTAAACAATATTTTTATTCATTAATTCTGAATTCGGATTGGGGAACAGGCTATGCCTATGTGTAACCCCTTTCTCTAATATAGATACATGTACACATTATAAATATTTACATACATACATACATATTTACATAAATATAGAGCATATATTTTGATACATCATGAATAAAATAGAGACTTAGATAATTATACAGAGTTCAGGGCTTGGAATAACTTAATAGATGTTTATGAGGATTTAAATCTTTTTGAAAGGAAAATAAATTGTTGTACCTCTTTGAAAATAAGTATGTTTATCTCAGGACTAAATTTTGTTGACCCGTACAGAAGACAACTGGTTGTTTTATGGTTGTGTTGGAGGTTGTCGATTGTCTGTTTTCTTGCATCTGAATGTAAGGGGCATATGAGTAAATAGTGTTCGGTATCTTCAAATTTGTGACCACAGAGGCAAACAGGGCTGTCATCGACGTGTCTGAGAAATTTGTGGCCTTGTAAGTTCGAGCAGCATAATCTTAGTTTACTGTGGATTATTTGTAATTTTCGTATTCCTTGATAGTAGTATGATGGGACGATGGTATCTAATTTATTAAGTGAGTTTCCAAAGATAGCAACGGATCGAGAGTTTCTAATTTCAACTTTAAGTTTGTTCCATTCTCGTATACCGGAAGGGATGAAGGACTCGGAGAAAATTTCTGTTCTGCATCTTGCTTCCTTTAGTTTATCTTTGTTTCTAAGGTTATAATTGATAGGGATAGGGGACAGTTCTATTAGGTCAGAAAGATATGATGGCACGAGGTTGTTTATAATTTTATACATTAGTTTTAATTTATGACGTCGACGTCTTTCCGAGAGTGGAACAAACCCAGTTTCTTTATAGAGTAAGGCATGGCTGGTACCTCTTACTGCCCCACAGATAGTGCGCAGTGCATCTAATTGTAGGGATTCTAGTTTGTTAGCTAAATAATCACTGCACCCATCCCAAATAATATCGGCATAATCAAAGTGTGGAAGGATAAAAGAACAATATATTGTATTTAAAGATTTTCTATTCAGTCTATATTTTAGAGATCGAAGGCAATTTACTAGTTTGGATACTTTGCTTATAATGCTATCTATATGGTTATTCCATTTACAGTTAGTTTGGAAGATTAGGCCTAGATGTTTGTGTTTGACTCTAATATAAGCTTGAATTCGCGTAGTGTGACGTTAACTCAATGGAATGAGTGAACAGTAACGAAATGAGAACTCTCTCATTTAAAATATATTTTATATCGTTCTTTGTTCTCTAAAAGGCACACTTTAACTCCTCATTATAAATACATTCACCTCTTAGAATTCATGCGTTGATTAATATTATGAAGAATTATCAAGTGTTGTGATACGGAAAGCGAATTCATCTTCATGGGAGATTCACCTTGTCTTATCTCAACTTATAAATGTATTTGACCAAGCAGAAAACAGATGGATGATTGTGACTAAACAGAAGGTGTCATGTTTATCAAGTTCTGTGTTTGCTATCAGTTGATGAAGTTGTTTATGATAAGCAGAAATAATAGCGACTTAAAACCTGAGCTACCAGAGACGTCATATGAGATAGCCAAACTGCCAGGTTTAACTTAATTAAAGGCTTAAGCTTACCGTAGGATTAGAATTTAAAGATAAGCACAAAAGGTCAGAAAATGATGGATTTCTGAGAGTACAAATAATCAGAGTTATCTACGTTTTTCATAGTGATGAGAGATTTTAAATCCAAATGTATCAGTTTAGTACATTTGCCAGCCGGTATGACCATGTTGCCTTAAATGGATACAACTTATATTGCATGCGATGAACAGTCAAGAGCTAATTTGTTGTATACAGTGTGCCGTGAGGGAAATTTTGCCTGGGCAGCGGCGCTACGGCCTACTACTATATAGAATTTAAGCTGCCAAGGGTTCTTTTACGTGCACGCCAATGTGTACACAGGAGCTTGTCAGGATCTCCGTCCTGCATCACTGACAAGGGGATATCACGCCGGAAAATCGGGATGAACTTTCTCGGACAATGCAGGAATCGAACATCCGACCTCCAAGCAAGCGATCCTGCGTCTTACCAACTTCACCACCGTGATTCCAATTATTTGTTATACGGGTTCAGTTGTATCACAGTTCTAAACAATACTGCATTCTCGTTATATTTAAATAAACACTCATAAATTCTGAGTTTCAAAAAATTCTTATATATTTTCCCGGACCATTAATCAATAATGAAACAATAGTATAAAAAATATAGATTAAAATGACACTATGGACATGTTATATGCTGTTGTCTATAATGGGGGCAGAACTGATATTTTTCAAATAATGCACTGGGTCACTCTAAATGACGCAAAAGAGCTGTGTCTATTTTTGGGATAAAGAGATATGTACAAATACGTGCATTTCAATTAATATTAAACAAAACCTCTTTGTAAAATTACATAAATAGAACCCACTTTAATCTTTTTCCACTTAATTATTTTTTGAGAATAACTATACTTATTATATAGATATTACAAGACTGTTTGTTTTAGATGTGTTGGGAATAGACTCCTCTACTCTCCTTAAGAATGGAGCTTTATCTTAAGAGAATAAAAATAACGCATATTTACATGTAAGTTGCTTATAGATTATAATATCTTTACAGCCTGGACGAGATAAACCAATACTAACATTAATTCTCATTTTAGATAACATATAGACAGGCTAATTATTTAATATGTCACAAGATGAGAAATTTACAAAAGTAATGCCAGTTGTCTTTAACAGAATGAATAAAATTGGGTTTAATGTCCTCCCTTCCAGGAAAATGAAGACGATGCCTTTAACAGACCCTAACCTTTAATTTATCAAGTCGGCAGTTCAGCTTGGTGTTGAAACTATGAAATCAAAGTGTGTTGACTTTGATAACAAAATCATCAAAAGTTGACAGAATAAGGATGTTCTGCCTGCGGTCAATTTGCTACTGGTCAGTTCAGATTAGAAATCTGTTCTATCACATTCCTAAACCTGGTAAATTATGTGTTTGACGGAATTGACCCTTGCTCTGTCTTCAGATAGATCCCTCATTTTGTTATTCTCTAGACTGCCAATGCAACAAATGGCCGCAAAACGTGATTTAGAGATTTGTAGCACCACATTCTTTCACTATTGAATTAGGATTAAGATAAGCAAGATTAATGCGAATAGACGATATTAACAACATATCCATATTACTAAAATACCCAAACCAAACTAAGATCCAGATGAATTAATTGAACATACCGAACTGTTTAGGGCAATAAGAACAAGCAGTGTGTTGCTTTTGGAATCCCTTTGGCCGTGACGAAGAATTTTCAGTGAGAATCTAGGGCTATAAGTGATGTTATTAGTATTATCAGTAGTTGATAGAGACAGAATGTTACACATCAGACTACTCTATTAGTAACTGATAAAGTGTTAACAAGATAATCAAAGTAGAGTTGTACCATTTGGTTTCAGTAATGCCCAATGAGCTGTGCCATTCGCAACACTTGAGAACCTCTTATAATTAAATCTGTCACCGTGATGACGAAACTACTAGAAACCACACAAGAAGCAGGGCATTTGTAATCTTTTCTCGTATATAATAAGATACTAAATATTATGCTTTAGTAATACACTTATTGCAAATGAAAATGTAAGCTTTTCTTAAAAGTCCTGCGAGGCTCCACAGCAACACGTGTTTCCTTTCGAGTAACACATCCGATTGTTCTTGCCGTCTACTAGCTAAAGAATAAATAAAATGAAACGGGGTTTAATATCCTACTGATCTGCATCGCATGGCTACGAAGACGGACTGACGAATAAAAATCGATGATTTGTATTAAACAATATCTACTTTTGCTGACGTCGCTTTTCGGGATTTCAAGCTCCGCGCTTGTCAAATAATTCCAAGAATATTAAAAAATTGTGCACATGCAAGGAACATGTCTATGTAGCATGTTGATTTAGAACCTGTCGTCACAGGAAAAAGATGCCACGCTACCCCCTGCTGTGGAATGAATTTCATTATAAAATATTTCTTCCCCTATTTGCCATCACATGGTGTTTGTATACTTAGTGTGTTAGCACCTCGATGTGGTGACCACTGGTCACTGATAGTCCAGCCAGTGGTCAGACAGTGTGTTTATATTACCGTGCTGTTATCCCACCCCTGGACAATATGGAATCTAATGGCAAGACCGTCATTATATTAGTAGTAGAGCTGTTACGGTCTGTCTGTAGCCAATACGGAATCCAGTGGTCATCAGTCAGTATGACCAATGGTCAGTCTGTATGATTATATTACATCGATTGCTGGACAGATAACGATAGACTGTTGCATACCCTGTGCATTTCGAGATGTTATTGGTGGAGGTTTAAAGCCCAGGGGTTATCCTGGCACCCCTGTTGGCAATACACAATGCCCTTGCCCTATCTATAACACCCAATATCACTTATTTTTTAAAGTTATATTTGTTTTTTTGTATTGCAGTACTATACTAAATAGGTGGATTATGGTACCTTTTGTTGGCAATGATTCCCAAAGGGGCATTAACCGATTTAAACACCCGCTATAATAATAAAGTCCACTGCAGTTTATCCAACCTGCTCATATTTCTACAGGCATGTTAGTTATGCAATAACATTGTGCAGTGACTGCAGTCACCATGCAATATTCTGATGTGAATGTTCCGTGATGAATATAAGTACAAATAGTCAATTTTCAAAGTATGAAGGTCAGGTACGAAACTGTTTTTATCATCCAGCTAAACACAGATGTGTTGCATCAGAAATTCCACAGTTGAAATTCAAGTTGCACATTGCAATTACTTCTAAGGATATGAAAAATCTGTTATATTCTAAAAACAGTTGTTACTGAACAAAAATATGCTCTTCATTAATTTTTTATAGTCATATCTTTATTTTAAAGATTTTCTGATTATACGATGGGTTCTCCAAAGCATACTTTACCCTATGCAACAACGAATTGGGATTACCGTTGCAAGTTTAAAGTGACATAAGCGCGTGAAAGTGCATTTTTCAGGACAGTATTCAAGTCAAGATCAAGAAAACCTAAACTGGCATCAATGACTTTAAGCATCAATAACAGAATCTCTGCCAGAAATCTGTTGTAAAAGTTAGAAATCGTAACTCTGAGTAAATACAACTGTAATCACTCAAACCTTTTTTAGACCACGAAAAAGAAAAACAACAATATTTTTACATATTTATCATTCGTGGAAAGAGAAATCAGCTCCTGGGTATTAATCAACAAGATAAGACACCCATCGAGTGCCAACTGCATGTCCAAGCAGCACAACTGTTAGAAACCCCTGCAGTGTTTTCACAAACTTTGGCATGCTGGTTTGTTAATCTGTGGAGTTTAATTATACTACGTGTTGGTTAGTAAGTGGGAGTCGATGTTTAACTAAATACGATGCCCTGCAGTAGAAAGATGATAAACTAACAATAGATCTACATGTTTTAATTGACAGGGCGTCCCGATTGTAAGATAGACGTATTGACAAAACATCCAGTCAGATTAAAATGGTTGATTCAGTTGTCCAGGAAGCTGGTTGAGGTTTTTGAATCTGTTATGGACGCATGTCATTTTTAATGAAGTAGAGTGCGTTTCGCGGCCTATCTGCTCGTTCCATGCGCCATTTTGTACAAAGCTTATGGTTTCCTATTACGATTCCATCGGTAACTAAGGGAACCTCGCCATGGGAGTGGCAATGGCGATTATTCCTGCTTAGGGATATTGCGTTCATGGCATATCTGCTCAATCCATTCGCCATCTTGTGCCAAGCTTATGTTTTCCTGTGGGAATTTCGCCTTTTGTCTGCACCACCTGGGATAAGGAAGACGGGAATATTTAAGTAACTAGAAGTACACGAGATCTTTCATTTCCACCTTTCTAGTAATACTCGATATAAAAATACTTCCAGGGCTCTGAATGCCAGTATAACACAGGGGGTATCACAACGTGAAGTCCAATTACTGTATCTAAAATATTGAAATAAATTACCATTATATACATGTCTGGGTGACAAGATCTGGGTTACAAGATTTTACACATGTGGCTATATAAATCATAAATCTATGTAATAATATAGCAAACTGTCTAAATGCATAAATTCATTACCTAAACCCCTCGACCATATATATTTCATTTTACTTTCTATCAATATTACATTTCAATTTGAAATAAACTTAAATCCTATTTAGAAATTGCAGTTTAGTATTCAATGTTAATCATAACTATATATTAATAATCAGTTTTGATGGTGATAGTTAATAATAAGCAAACAAATACGTTTTACATGCTAGTCATGCATTTCGAACAGAAATTTAAAGAAGCAGTTCCTTTGTTTGTGAATTCTGTGTATTGTGTCTTGTCCGTAGATTTTGTTTTGTGTACATTATGTGTGCTGCAGTCCCCCTGTACTTACAAATTATTTAAATAAAATTAATATCGAATTGTGTTGCTGTTAAGTGCCGAGGGTGCGGGAATATTAAATTTGGTTGGATCTTACTTCTTTTCTATCGTATCAGCGAAGAGCGACCTTTGTACGATTATAAAGTAAGCTAAACGTAATTTGTACAACGTTCCATTGATACCATAGTTAGGTAATTTTTGGATTAGAAACTTTCAGGTTCCAACTAATTAACATGCCCTAGCCTACCTATTCGTAATTGTCCTCATACATTCCGAAGGACTAGATACACCAAATGTAGCGAAATCTCTAATACTGATATCGCAATAATGTACTTTGGCGAAATATATAAGTCCCCAAACATATTGCGACAGTAAATTTCATCAAATAAACACTTTGAATTTAACTTAAATGAGATCATAAGTGTACCATTGAAAATTGTTGTTAGATAATTCAGCCTGCAGTTATTGTGTTTTGTTTAGAGCAGTAAATAGTATGAGTCTGTGCGACATATGTTTTACCTATTAAGTATAATTTTCAACAGCAAGGGGGCAAATGTCACATCACCCAAATCATAAAAATACAAGAGGTGTTCATTTAATGAGTAAAACTACTTTCGTCCGACAAAACACAACAATCAACAAACCCCTCCTTATCATAATTAAACTAATGTTTATAAATGGTTTATTGCATATTTCCTGCCATGTTAATAGTCACATTGAGAAGGTGACATGCACAGACTAATCCACCAAACAAAGAATGTAGCCATTTTCTATCAAGATGGATACGCCAGTATACCCCAGTTAATGGTGACACTTTGTAAAACACAAAACATGGACATTAGTTTTATTACCACACTCCTTATGTTTACCATTTTATGACCTGAAATGGCCAGCCTTGTGTCCACCTCACAAAAACTTTGTTGGTTACATTTTGGATTCTAAACCCACGCCAACGTAATCATTTTTTTCTAAAGTTTAATAAGATGAAAGCCATAACTAAACTTGTGTATATTTAGTTTTAAAATTTTAGCTTAGCTGTTAGGTGGTCATCGGGAATAAAACTAACACTACGTCGAATCGTAGGAATACTAACTCATATCTATTTTTCTATTTATGTATATATTAGTAACTTTTTATCAATCAACAGAAATTACAAAAATAGAATAATCAACGGACTATTGACCAGTGGAATGGTTTTGCCATATGTCTGCAACCTTTCCCACAACATAAGAGGAAATACTAGAGACAAATAAAATCAATAAAAACAGAATGATCAGCCCGATTGCTCAGACAATGAATGTATATCAGAGCTAAATCTTAAACCATGTGTAATTATACTCGCGATAAAACATCACATAGTGTAGAAAACTGTAAATCAGACAGCCCAATATCCTGATCTCTTTGTCGGACATCATCAGGGCTCTCGTCTAAACCTTGAGGATTGTCCTAATAGCAATTTAAGGGACACCTACACTAAAGGTTGTTTAATAACAACCGGTAGTTCCCAGGCCAGCGGTAGACATAAGGATACAAGGGGCGTCAAATTAGGGGGTCATAAATATCTGTTTTTAAAAAAAAACAAAAACCAAACATAAACACTTCGTTTGATTTATAACCCGTTGGATTATAAACATGTGGGTTGTATCAGAGGTAGGATTGAATGCGGGAATAACTGGGATTTTATCCATTGTTATGGGTTGGGCCATGGGGGTAGCGTCCACTCGATACATACTAGGTAATTTCGGGACTAGTACATAGTACAATTTTACCTGAACAATTCGTTTGCTCCGGTCTTTAGTAGTGGAGGGGGCGCGGAGAAAACCGACGAGATAGAGCAGGCGACCCCAACATTTGTCCCGTAACCACACTAGACGAATCATTGACAGGTCACAATAAAGCGCACATGTTAGCCCTCCACCTCTCCTCCATTAAATAGCAAATATGATATTTTATTATAAAATATACTGCTGTAAAGTTTATTATGTCTATGTATGATATTTGGGAGTAGGCACTTGCTATTTATCAAAATTTATAAATCAAATCCACCTAAGGCCCGGTTCCATTCAAAGACTTGCAGATTGCGGATGTGACGTAATTCACACCGACTGTTTTGTTTATAGCACGAGACATGTATTCGATAAATCATATCAATTATACCCTACCTTGTTATAGGAAACGACCCGGTTAAGATCCATAACCATAGTCTTTAATAATTAAAGTGTGATGGTCTTTACTAGACCAACAGCACAAAACAGTGGACTAAAGATCGAAGTAGCGTATCAAAAGCTATAGTCATTAACAATGGGAATAATGGACATCCAAAATAAATAATTAAAAGAGCCTCCCACGCCGTATCTCAGATGTCTGGGTTACCGGGAAGAACGTTTGCCCAATCAAAATGTCTAAAACAAATAAATAGATCTTGTTTCATTGCGTTATGCTTATTACACTATTTTGCCGGGTGACACCATTTTACCTCTACCGTTTTTTTAGGACTTCGAATTTCATCTAACGGATTGGATTGTTCGTACTTGGTTATATTTTATTTATATTATACTTCACAAATTACTTAATATTCAAAACAAATGATAACTTCTATAATATATTTCACAGAACTCGAAATTATAGTTTTGTTCTAGACAAGACATGGTTAAACCAGGAAACGTTACGCTGCTAAATTACAATTCATCCTGGTCATTTTCATGTCTAGACATCACAGGACTGGAACAACCATCATTCACACATCCAGACGATGTAAAAAAATAATAAAGGCAGATATCTAAAGATTATTTCCGTAAGTTAGTTTGTTTCTTGACAATGGTGATTCCATCTCCTGACAATGGTGATTCCATCTCCTGACAATGGTGATTCCATCTCCTGACAATGGTGATTCCATCTCCTGACAATGGTGATTCCATCTCCTGACAATGGTGATTCCATGTCCTTCAACAGACCAGGAATCAAAAAAATTTTTTTAGAATTTTCATTCAGTCTTAATCTCACAATAACTGTTGTTCTGCACTATTATATTCCACAATAAACAATGTTTTTTTTGGTAGACATGATTCTTGTGTAGAAAGATAAATAATAGATTGGTAAATTCATAATACATCCTCCAGACACGCTAAAAACCATATTATTATAGAACAATTCATATAGAGTGGGAGTTTGTCTGTTTCAATTTTAAGACGTCAGCGATTTATCCTGCTTTTATTATTTTAATAATACATATAGTAACCAAGACACTGGGGAATAAACAAATATGTGCCTAACGACATATACAAAAGGAAATAATAAAACCCCATAAAAATCAAATACTACATTGTCTGGGATGAGTTTAGCTATAGAGGAGTTAAACTGTATTGATGAAATTTTAATGTAAAAGTTAAAGAAAGCAATGCAAGTCAAATAAGTGTTGGGTAATCGTTGTAATACTATTGATAAACTCATAAAGTAGCTCATAAAATATTCATTAAATTTGCATAATCAAACAATGATTATTATTCTGATATAAACGTTAATACAAATTGTGTAATTGTTGTACACTGTTCGTCTTTTACGACCCATTCGACCTGAACGATCAGTTTTTTCGGCAACTCGACCATGACTGAAGATTAAAATTAAGAAGGTAGCACAGGTTGCATACGAGGAGTTTTAATACTGATAAATGATGTAGAAAACAAGTGTTTACGATCCATTGATAACAATGCCTGTGCCACAATATCACAGATGGTTAAGTTTTATTTTTGAGTGTATTTTTACATGTCTTCCATCACGTGGGTGATTGTTAAATAACAGAAAAACTAGTGATCAATGTATACTATAGCAACATTATGAATTTAATTTGTAAACATAACTAATAAGATGTGTCAAAATATGAACCTTGTTGAATGCCTTTATTAATGATACATACTTGTATTTTGTCCTCTCAGATTAATGTTGTATGTTAGTTTTTCGTTTTGAGGAGGGGGTGGTGGATGACCGAATAGTTGGCGCGTACTCCCTGCATCATAAGGGAATTATTGAAATAAAATATTGAACAATACGTTGTTCCCCAAATGACCTAGTTTGTGTCAAGTGGGCGCTAAACCTCATTTCTCTCTCACGTTTTATGGCCCATGTGCTGGTAATGCTCATATGATTACTTTATGTAATTAAACTCTTAAAAAACGGAATAAGCATAGGACTTAGCACTGCTGTTAGGGCATAATTTCATTAATCAGACTGGTACAGAAAAATAGGACGCTAAACCTCATTTCATTTATTGTTAAAAGAAAATTTTACAGAATACTGTCAAAATCTTAAAATGATCAAATCGGATTTATTTCGTGGGAAAATTGGTTTTGAAGAATCTTCATGGTCCTGAAGCATCAATCAACATCTTGTCGTCGGCATACTTTTTAATCATTTAGTATAATAATTAAAAAGACAAACGAGGGCAATATAAATTCTTTTATTAAAGAATTACAACTTTTATTTGATAAAGAATATCAAAACATGCCGACAAAGAGGTAATATAATATTAAAGAACGAGCTGGGCGGGGCAGAGCGGAGGTCAACTGAAATACAAATTGGATTTAAAATACATGTTGTAAAATAATCGCCAATTTTCAATCGCTATATAATCACACGTTACCTTGTAACGTAGTAAAGATTGATTACGAATAAATTGACAAATAAATAACTTTGATTTATAAATTGGTAGAGCGTAGTTTTGTTCTATTATGTAAATTAACTGTCTTCTGGTCATCTAATTTATTAGGCATTTTTCATTCCATATCACACGCAAGGGGTTTCTGTTTCATTAGGTATTGTTGTTTTTCTTTAATATAATCACGACTGCAGGTACGCAATTTCATGCCGTATGAGAGTTAAATTCAGCCTTTGTTATGCAAATCCAGTCTCGTTGGTATTTTCCGGACCCCCACACTGCTTAAATTAAACCATATTTTAGTCCCGAAATGACATAGTTTGTATCAAGTGAACGTTAAACTGTCTCTCTTGTTATGCAAAGTTGAAAACCACTCCATGTTCTGTTGTAAAAAGAGTGCGTATAATAAAAAGGGGATATTTTAAGTAAAGTCAGTGCTGTTCTAGTACATAGAGTAAATATGAAGCTTCCAAGATTTTACTGATAGTTTCGAAAAGCTAGCATGCCACTTCAAATTGAATTACTCTTCAAGTCTTCAAAAATAATATTTACACTTTCGTAAGATGAAATCATACATACACATAATTTTTAAGATAATGAGAAAATGTGCAAATATATAGGAAATGTAATAAAATCACATACTCATTCAAGATCTTGGTGATATTCAATTTAATTTCGGGTTTTATATGTAAAAAAAAGAGTACCAACAAAAACCTGAATCTAAAATCGGGAGCTTTGGTTTTCGCTCGGGTGCATTTTCAGATAGACCCAAATCTTAAAAGATATTAACATTTATTATACTTAAAGTGAGTGTATCTGATGAATTCAAAAGAGTCGTTTGAAATTAATAGTTTACGGTCAGGACAATTAGCAGTTTATATGTTAGGATATTTATGTACAATAATTCTAGCGCCATTAAGAAGTAGGGAGTATGCTACTTCTGAAACCACTGGACAATTTTCTCTTTTATCTTTAAATAGTATGGTCGCTGAACACAATTTGTCTACTATTATACCGCTTATAGGGGCTGTGTTCATTTAGCAAGATCAAAAGCTTGTTAAAAGTTTAATAGGTAATTACATACTGGCGCAGCTGTACAGACTTATCTCTCTCTTGACACACGCAGTGGCCCCTAAATTCATTCAGTATGTCATTAATTATTAAGGGATTTCATACAGGGGTATATACAAAACATACAGTTAAATGTCCCACTTAAAAAATATATACTCGTTTTGGAAGAACCTCGACAGTCGGTTGGTGTGGATACAAAATTAACGACTAGACTGTCTGGGTGCGGTTCGAAAAGTTCATTCGGGGTTTCCTGGCCCGGTTTCACATGTGCACGAGGTAGGCAATATCGTGACTTTGTCATTCGAACGATTGAACTTTTGTTCGGGCAAATTTATCCATACCTATTAACATGTTAGTCTTAGAACCGTCAGGCTGAAGTGTAGACATGACGTTCAAACCATTTCATTTCTAACTCTATATTTAGGTGTTTTGTGAACACTTAATGTATTATTTCAGTCTATATAATATAAAGTATTTTATCCCTCTGCCACCAGACGTAATCCTATTAATTATTTTCATTTGCACCGAGTGTTGAAATAATTAAAGAGATTGGGATTTTTAACCGCCAAATCTTTTACCACCTCAACATTATTATCTGCTATTATTCTATTTGTATAATTTTAGTAATTGTTCTCATTTGTACCTAGTGTTGAAATAACCAAGACACAGAAGATAAGATTTTTAAAGGATAATAACCTCTTAAATATAATTAGTTAGTGTTTACTGTATATAATATTCATTTCGTTTCGTTAAATATTGCTATATTTTTTATAGAACACTAGTTAAAGAAGGCTGGCGACAGGAGAAAGGTAGCAGATGTCAAAATGAAACGATGTTTATAAATTATGACGTATTGATTATAGTAGAAAGCAGTGAAGATAAGATCAAAGTAATTACTAAGTAATGACTAAATCATAAAAACTTAGTAATCTTATTACAAATACCATAAAGCCTTATTACGATACCTTTCATCTGTAAGGTTGAACAGTCTGGGTTGGGCCAATATTGCGTAAGGGGTAATAAAACGCAAGGTAAGATAAGAGTAAGTCATGTAAGTTTATCTTTAACTGCTGGCGGCCAAGAGGCAATTGCCTCCAACACTTTGGATGTTATCATCCAACCTCTATCCAAACCTACCTTACACAAATGCAAGTTTAATGGGTAGATTATCAAGTATTTAATCTCGGTTCGTGTGTTTACAAAGGAAGACACATAGGAAAGAGTTCAAATAAATATTTAGCGGTGTTTTTGAAGACAACATGTTTGTTTGGCTCGTAAAAAATGGGTGTAAACTCTTTTATCATGCTATGTATTGGATGCCTAATGATTTGTGCAATTTATTGTACGGTAAACAACGAGATTTTTTCATTCCCAGATGTCAAATGATCTTTATAAATTGATGCATATCAAGACAATAATCATATAAACCCAGATAAAAAAAAAAGAAAAAATTCTTTTTTAAAGAATTGAAAGCCAAAGCGTTAGATATTATTGATGTTTTAAGATTAATTCTTTGAGTGGGGGTACTTCAAGAGTTACAATCGTGTAATCATGGATATCCGACGAACGTGATCTTATCGATATTTCAAAAGAAAAAATCTTAAGATTCAGAAGTCAAAGCGACAGCTTTATACAGGATATTCAAGTCTTCCAACTCGTTAGATTAGGCCAATGATGTTACCAAGATATCACTTTCTTACTTCTCAAGAACTTGGCTTATCAATGGTGTGTTGTTTCGAAGTTGCATAATTTGTGTAGAAAAACAACAGTATTGTTGAAGTGTCTGGTGGCTGGAGAAAGGGTTAAAGTGCGTGTTGTTTGTTTTGGGTCTGACAATGGGGGTATTTTGTTAAAAGGTAATCCATAGTAAGATTGTGATCTGATCTGGTAATCAGTGGGGTTGGTAATGAAGACACTTGTGACATGCTAGTGGCCAAGGGCTCTTTGATAAACCACACTCGTGCCTTCTCTTTACTTCTGGTTCCTTTCAATTAAGAAAATATGTTGACTTTTATTCATTTGAGCCCAGTGGGAGATCAAACTCCTTGAGTCAAATAGATTTTCCTTATCTTTTTCTTAACGAAGAAGTGTGCCGCGTACTCAAGCTCATCGAAAATCCCAGCATTGTTACGTTACACCTTCTGTATACTTCAAAACAAAAAGTGCATTGACACCACAGCCTTCGTCTTGACATCTTACGATTATTTATTCTAAATGAAAGAAAATGAGTTGTAGTATGTACTATGTTTTCACGAGTGGGCTTTATACCCCATTTCTCTCTCTATCTCGCAATGTTTTCAAATATTCTACAAGATCTATAGAATTCTGTATAGTGTAAGGAGAACAGACAGTAAAAATTTGGATCATGGACGATATAACAAAGATGTTAGTGATGGTCCATTTCATCGGGTGATAAAAATCACATTTTGAGAAGAAATTTGCTGGATGATTTCAACAGGTAAGGGAAGGTAGAGAGATAACCACAAACTGACATCAAACATAGATCTACATGTAGCTTGATTATTTTAGCATGGTACATGTCGAAGTGAATCCTAGTCAAAGCTGAATCAACCAGGGTGAACAAAACGATTGTTAAAGGCATCAAATTAGATTTGGATGTTTTGTTTGCTACAGAAGAGTGGCGAAAGGTGAAAAAGAAAGGATTATAAACTATATTTTAATGGGTTGCCATCATCACATGATAACATCTAGAGCTAAGGCATCCTGGTACAGTCTACAGTACTGGAATAACCAACATGTACATCATCAGGGAAGATCACGACTGATCTCTATATCAAACAGGGGAACAACCTTCAAAGCAGGCGGGGCTGGCTTTGATTCTATCCATAATATTTTTCCTTCTCACAGAAAATATTTATAACTCTGTACCCGATATCCATAAACAGTTTTTCTTTTGCGTCCCTTGTTCCTGCGTCCTCCGGGTAGTAAGTTTACTTCCAATAATCCGCCATATTGCGATTGCATGTTATGGTATCGTCGAGTACAAACAGATGCAATATGCATCCTTTATTTCTTTGTTACTCGGCATAAATAAACAAGTGTGTTGTTACATAGCAGGGTGCCTTAAAACAATTAATGCATTGTTACATGATTTCGCTGATGGATTATATAATAACTATTTCAATATCTTCTGACAAGTAACTCCATTATCTAACTCATATTTGAGATATTTTCCATCAAAAACGCCTAAGGAATTTTTTTATGACCTTGTATGAATCGTTAGGCTACAGTGACAGATTTCTAGAAAACTAACATACTTTTTTTTACGCAAGGTTCAATCTAAGTTTCCATAAATAGGTTACGAAGACGCAAGTTCAAAATAATGGTAAGTCTCTCGCCATGGTGACAGAATTCGGTTTGACCATTGCGCCGAACATATATCGGAGCATATGTATCTTTTTTGATTTATTCTCACGTTGTCAGAAGCGAAAAAAAATTCTGGTTGGGTGTATCTGTTTAGAAACGAGTCTAATTATTGTTACTTTCATGTGTCTACCATAGTTACATATTGTTCACTTACACGTGTGCACCATACATTGACTGTTAAAGAGAATGTAAAGTGTGGGATAATTCACGTTCTTATGCAGGTGAGGTAAAATATACATTTACAGGTATACATATGTAAACTTACTCAATTACCAGGGAGCCGCAGTGGCTCAGTATGGTGCGTTCGCTAACTTTGGAGGTGTTGGCCGCTAAAATTCATCGGGATTTTCCAGATTGGTTTCTAATTTTTATTGATGTAGCACGGGGGGTTATCAAAGACAGATCCTGGTCATTCGGATGGGGCAAAGGATCCGCGAAAACTGGCATGCACGTAAACGAACCCTTGACTGTTGTATTTCAGCTGCTGACCCGGGACAATTTCCCTTATAACACACTGTATGTTGTATGCTCTCTTTAGCAGCCCGGAAGGTGCAGAAAGGTAGAACGTTAAACCCTATTGCATAAATTCGGTCACCTAATTACCGTTATATCAGAACATTTACACAACAATTTAACAGAATAAGTAGACGGCATGTTTCAGAGGCTTGTGCTGCTGACTCGTCCGATAAACAGCAGTGGTCTTTGTGTACAAGGAGGTAAATATGTAATTAATGTCCACTGAACACCACTATGTCTTTTCTTGCATGGCTTTTCCAAAGTGGACGGAACCCAATTTCTTTTCACATTCGAGTATTGGAAGACCCCAAAACAAACACCACTCTTCATAATCGAACAGCGTCTATTGTCCATTGATATGAATTGTTTTACTCTCAGAGCAAACAGCTCATCATCATCATGCGATATATGTTTTAGTTTTAGTTCAACGGCGTTAAACTCTTGTCAAATACCTTAAAATCTATTCTAACTATTTGGAGGTTGAAGAGAACATCCCAAGTTCCCGAATCAAAATAAGACAGACAATCAACAAGATTCCTGGCAGCATAGCTTAGATTCCGATTCCAAATTTCTTATCACAATTAGAGATAGACATATACATAGGCGATAATATCTGTTGAATAGTCAATACAAACTCTATATACAACATAAATATAATCTTCTTTCATCTCAACACTCAAAACAAACAAACCCAAAGAAAAAACAAAGTCTAGAAATCAAGTCGGGGACCATTTTGACCTTTAATAATAATAACCAACCCAACACAAGGGCAGATAACTGGGCTAATTATTCCTGCACAAACTCTCTAAATAATCATATTCAGTGATGAAATTGGCATAAGATGACGTCAAGAGTTGGTTTGTATTTGTAGTAAAATAGCATGACTGCAAGCAGATGTGCAACTTGTTCTATTGGCATCAAATGTCAGTACTGCTCTTCACGGGTTTGTTATTATTATGTTGCACATGATGCACCACTCTATTTATTTACAGAGTATAAAGACAATAACTAAGAGTTGTATTATTGGTAGTTTCCGGCTAGCATTCACTTACAAATGATGGAGTTCTTTAAATGTCTACTGATATATACTTTATGCATGACATTTATGATGGGTGGAAGTGTATAATACTTGATGTATGTTTTAGATACATTATCAATCATCAACATACAGCATACATCTACATAGGAATGACGCAGGGTGCAAACTTCTATTAATGCATCATTTACTTTTGATCAACTACTGAACTTTGAATATAGAGAACCCATATCTCCTTTATCTACATGGCATATACGATATACTTCAACAGGTTACAATGCATCTAGTTAGGCATATACATGGCAATGCTGAATATAATGTACAGAACATGCATATCTGTCTGTCTGTTTTTTTAAATAGTTTGGCTGGTATTGATAAATAACGTTCCAGTGGGACCTTAATTAACCGCTGATTTCATCCTCTACGATGGAAATACTACGATATGTTCTTGCTGATTCAATTTGATTTCCATGTATTACCTCTTTCGACAAAAATTAGTTAGTGTAAAAATGACAAATCGCTTGTGACAATTGACTTCATTCTTTTGCTAGGTGTACACTGTGGTCTGCATTTTACAAGGGCACCAACCAAATTTCTACTGCATGAACATGAATCTGGTCGTCTTCCTAATAGTGTTGAGGGAACTTAAAAATACCGAGATTCAAATGAAACTTCTTGTACCTGTTTGAAAGGTTATTATATTTTGACCCTGTGGCCTATTTATTTGTTCCATGCTATTTTACCGAGATTTCGCCGAAAAGTTTTGATGCAGCTATGGCGGGTGTGGTGCCAGGCAGGGTAAGCGTACTCTTACGAACACCAGTTGCCACTGTTTATCGTGTATTTTGTACACGGTGAACAATCCATATTCTGATTACACTATTTTGCCTGATTACATTATTTTGCCTATACCGTTTTTTAACGCAAATACATGGTTAGTTATGTGCATTTAATACAAAAACTGTCATACTAGTAAAGTAGGTTATCATAAGTTGAACGTACAATACTTTGTAACAGGTTTGATGATATAAACAGATCGAATATTTCTCCTTGTGTATCGTCACTGGCGTGCTATCAATAAGCCAACCTGATGCTAGAAAAGTATATTTTCATGTTGTAGAAAATCTGCATATTTACAGAATCAATTTCCTCATGTCAGAATAAATGTTAAACCAATGTTACAACTTGTCAGATATTTACTGACATTCGACGAAGTTGAGATGCACTTTATTCTATCTCAATCGCCAACGTCAACATGGTGATGGGCGGACAAGCTTGCTTACTTAAGCAGGGAGCGTCTGTTTAACCCCTTTAAAGCTACACTCGTCACCGGGCTAACGCGCGTGGATATCAAATGCAACCGTTGAAACTGTTTTAGAAGCATTAACAAAATATGATTCCACCTAGAAGATCAACTATTTTGTGCGAGTTCGAACTATTTTAATTGAACGGCACCCTGGGTGGACCTTAACAAGCTTACATACTCAGAAAGTAACCTTTTTGTACTGACTCCTTTTAGTTAAACTTGGCAGGTTCAACCTGACACGAAATCGAGAAGCCCTTAACACTTAAACAAAATAACGGTAAATGTAACTCCACCCTTCACGTCAGAGTAAAATAGAAATGACAAGTTTGCTTCCATGTTATATCAAAAACACCTCTTTTTAATTTCACCCCTTTTAGTGTAACTTATGACAGATTAGATGGTGCAACCTTTGACCCCGACCCAGAAGCCCCTCTAATACCCAGATCGCTGACGTTAATAGGGATGCTAATTAACGATGATGTTCTGATTAACCCCTGCTGACCTTTCCTTATTAATCAAGTGTCAGTAGGAAGATTCAACAAGGACATGACCGCGAAAGACACAAAGTTTCTAATCCTGCTGTGCAACTCTGCCATGAAGTTTTTTCTTGCAAAAAAATTGACACTTTAAAAGAAACCCTCGGTCTGCCACTTTCTGAAATGCTGGATGACACAATGCCATTGATTCCTTCAGCCATTCTTTTTAAGATTTTTTTTCTAGGCAGACTAGCTTGTGCATTTTGTTTTGGCTAGTTTGCTAATAATGCCCAATGCCAATAAAGCATGTCGACTTACCAAAAGCTTAAGTGTAACATTACTTTTAATCCAAAACAAATCCACCTACTAGTTTTTAATAGTAAGTTAATCCATTTAATCAGACCTCCCACTACAGGCATTGTAGATGACACGTGACATCTTGATGCCCACAATACGCTCAATGCTATTTATTCGTGTAAATGACTATTTATTATCTGGTTTTAGTGGTCTAAATAAACAAACGATGCTTGTCGCTGGTTCTTAAGTTAATTCCAATCTAAGAGTCTTTACATTTTTGGATTATCCACTTTGTGCTACAGTATAACTGTCTCTTTGTTAATCAGACTAACTGTACTTTACACTGAGCCCCACAACAGTGGTCCACCAGAAAACTGTTAACGAAGGATACGTTTTCACGAAGGTTTGGGGGTGCACATGAAACGAAGTGACCTACATGACTCGAAATTTTTATGATGTATAACGCAATTTAACTCAAACTACATTCGTTGACAGGATGGCGATCCAGGTTATGTTTCTTGTTTTAATAAAGTGGTTTCAGCAAAGCAACATGTCCTAAGGAAACTTTGCATTATATTATAGTGGGAGGTCAATGATAGTATTCGTGTTCATATCAAGCTGGCGTTATTTAATACATATTTCATTAAAGGATATATATTTTGATATTTAGTGAATCGAATAAGAAAGAGAGAGAGAGAAGGTCAAGAAGCTTTAATGCTTCTTGGGGGTAGGGGGTTAGCGTCCACTCGACCCAAACTAGCTCGTTTCAGGACTAACATATGGTTCATTTTTATTTTAATAATTTGCTTGTGCCTATGGTCTTTAGTAGTGGGAGAAAACCCACGAGATTGAACAGGCGACCCTACTCCTTGTCACAACCGGAGAATCGAAACCACGCCAGTTGACTCAATGAATTGAATACGAACGAACAGGTATATCTGTAATGTGGATGTAATATGATGATGCTCTACCATAACGATATTATTTCGGTAATCAGTTTATCACTGAACAAGACAAAGTTGAGCCTGACAGTATCAAACTTTATCCTTGTTATGGAAGCCGACCATAGTCCTAGTATACCAAAAAATGGATAGTGCTTGACAAACTGGTAGCTTTTCCCGGAAGCTTGCAAATATGCTGTTCTGTTGTGTTGTATTTATTTTATCACCCAACCATTGTGTCTTCCACGTCAACTATATGTTCGTTAACACAAGAAGATAAATGACCAGATAAATTGATCGCCATATTGAACATGCACATGCACGACCGGACAAACATATCCTGTTAAATGGGAAACACTGGACAAAATGGACGACAGGTGATTAGTCTTCATTACCGACCCGTGTTTCGCGGAAGGATGTCATGGAGCTTTGTTTACTTTGTCTCAAGGGGTCTAAATGAAAGGAATCAATGTTTTAATGAGACAATATAACTGACCAACCACTTGACTCCTTACACAGTGGTAAGACTAGCTCCTGAAAAGTGGCTAAATTTTGGATGTTTGTGTTGTGTCCAGTTCACTGACATTTAATTGGCTGGTATGTTAATCTAAACAATATGTCCGACTTGATAACATCATTACCCTTATATGTTGACAGTTATAAACCTGCCTGCTATTGGGGGTATCAAATGACAACACTTTGATTTTTAAAATGAAAAAGCTTTTTATTATAGTTGGTATAATTTCTGGACAAGTATTTTGATTGTGGGGATGTGGGTGGGGGTAGCAGGCGGAGGTGTACCTGTATATGTGTAGGGGGGGGGGGGTCCCATTATGTTGACATAAATGATGATCATTTGATATATTAATAATAAAACATAATTTTTTAGGACTGCCCATCTCTAAATTAGTGTATTGATTTAAATGCTTATTTTCTAAGAGCTTGGTAAAAACATAACTTTTTAAATCCACTGCACACCTCTAAATATGTGTATAAGATTACCATTGTATAAGGAGGGGGGTTAATGTATTTTCGGGGAAAGAAATCACTTGGTTCAAAATTAACGGTACCAATATCGTCATTCAAAATATTAAATTATAATGGTGCTTTCCCAGAGATCTGGGGGAAATGTACATACAAAAACACATGTTTAGATAAGTTTATTCTTATAATATGAGCGGGATAAGATATCTTCTTGATAGCTGATCAGCAACTCGCATATATCCTTTGGATACGCTCCAGATACTAATTCATATTGTAAAATATTGCAGGGTACTTTTGTTTGATCATTGATTTTGCAGTCTGTCTCCATATTGTTGCAACAATTGTGTTGCGTTTAATGTACACACAAGAGTATTTAGGCAAGATGGTAATAAAGAAAGAAAGTTTGGTTATGTTTCATAACAATTAAAATTCCTCCAGAAGATGTTTTTTTCTAGTGTCAACTATTGGTGTAAGTCTGTTTTCGCCGGACAAGGTACAAACCTTTTTTTCTAAACAAGCAATTGTGTCATCAGAAACATTATTGGTCTCTCTCAGCTCTTTAAATATTGTGAGAAAGTTGGGATTATCTTGAAAAAGAAAGACAGGTAGTCATTACCACTGAAAGCATGTACATGTACCGTAGGGCGAGATATTCTCGAAACTTTAAACACTATTCTTGATTGGATATTCTAGAACTGACAACCAACCACGAGGACACCAAAATGTCTTGCCTACTCTTTGCATTGCAAATTAATGGAGGTGCTTAAACACACTGTATTATGTGTTCTTGCTTTGGCGAAATAGACATGCCAATCATTCTCTTTGCAAACGATGATCCAAATATACAAATTTTGATCGATAATGAGACTGGCAAAGGTAGAAAATATCGCGAAGGGCGACTAACATCATTAGATGACGCTAGAAAAAAAGGTTTTCTGGGTGAAAAAATAACAGATACGTGGTCTTTTGCTGCATTGCTGGAATAAAGATTTACAATGTGAATTGGTTTCTGAAACATATCCAAAGGATATGCAAGCTGTTGGCCAGCAACCAAGAAAATATCTATCTCGCTCATATGTACTTTTGGTTTTGAATCTTCTGATAAAAACTAAGAATAAACTAATAAATTGTGTTAATGATTTACATTTCCAGAAAATTACCATTATAATTTAATATTTTGAACGAAAACGCTAACAAGATAATACTTTAAGCTTAAATAATTTCTGTCCACAAAAGACATGTTATCACAATTTATGTTTTATTAATATATGTCAAAATAATGACACCCCCTTCCCCTTGGTAGATATTTGAACCCCTATATCACAAGAAAAAGAAACTCAAATGCCTGATCACCATCCAGATCCGGAATCTTCACAAAAAACTGGTCTAGCAAAACTCGGTCTCATAAATTCACAGCTCGACAGGCGCCCCCCCCCCCCCCTTCAGCCATTGGGCGAGTTCCTTTTTATTCAAGGAAGAACACAGATACCAGACCAGAGCTGTTATTTTAATTTGAGAGGGTTCATTTCATCCGGTCCTGATTTTTAGACAACTACATTTTCTTGTGGATGAATACTGCCGTCACCAACTGTCCATTTGTCCGCCCATTATTTTAATGTGGACACTAAACAGGTCACAATTGTTATCCGATGTTTACGGAACTTGAAAATGGGCATATCTCCCAAAGATCCTGGTTTATTCTATATATTTGCATGTATCGGACCGGGTCTCGATTTTAGCTTGTGGATCCTCTAAAGGTCACAATTTTCATCCAGTTATATATTTATATCCCAAAGATCTGGGTTCCTACTGTTAATACTTAAGGCGGTAATTTGCTAGAGTATGACCCCTGATTGTACAAAAAAACGCATTTTGTAAGCTTGTTCTGTCTATCTAATGAAGACAGGCATATGCAATACAGTGTGCTATGAGGGAAATTTTGCCCCGGCAGGTACACCATGACTTACTCTTATATCGAATTCCTACGCCCAAGGGATCTTTGTATAATGATGTCCATGTATATATATCTTTGCTTACTGCACGTATATTTATATTATTTGTATTTGTATATACACATAAACCTGTAATTTTTTTATGCAATAAAGTTTTTTCTATCACTTCTAATTTAATATATTATAAGCTTAGTATAACTTTATGTAATATTTGAATCAAATGTTATTTTTATTTATTACATTTTCATTTTAATTTTGTTTTTTCTACATTTAATTTTAATGTGAAGTAAAAGTCTCTTTCATATAGAACTGATCTCAAACACATCTAAAAATAGAGCAATGTATTATTAGTAATATGATACTCAACATGCCCTAAAAACCACATCATCTGTGTATCAAATATTTAAACTACAACATATTGTCTTCGACATGTTGATGACAGGATTCTCTTCAACAGAACTGTATTGTCAGTGGGGGTCGCATACCTTAATTTGAAGAAAAGTGGCTAGTTTCTACCTAGTCCACCGACTGTACACACTTATTGTAGGCGGATGGCTTATTGCAGATTATACTTCAGCACGTCATCGAGTAGACTGGTGGCCAGTCTACTCGACACACCAAAAATTGGCCAGTCCTCTCCAAAGAAAAAAAAAACCGAAAAAAAACCCGTAATCTCTAGAGACTGGGCAAATAGAGCTTCAATCTCATCTAGTAGGTCAATCTGCATTATGTAGGTCGTGTGACGTCGTGCACATGATCACGACATATCTAACAACAAATGTGACGTCAACCCTCAGACGGTCCCAGCATGACTGCTTCGCACTCCAGTCGAGACGAATGATTCATGTCACGTGACTCGGGGCTTGCTTGATAACTGTCAATCATTCCAAATAAGGAACAACGTAAAACATGACAGGAACGCCCATTTTATTGTGAAGCTCGCAAATTGTCCAGTCTCTGGTGCTGGTTACAGGTTTACTCAAATTTTTTTTTTATACAAATGGAAACGAAAGTGTTGGTTTACTAAAAATTAATACTTTCATATAAATCGAAATGTAAAATAAATAGAAGAGGCTGGGCCAGTCTAGTCATCGAGTTTCATCAATATCATTCTTTAGACGGAGACCGGGGAACATAAATATGGTATTTCAAAAGGTTATGAATGGGACATGAGGTTTAGAACTTCACAATTATAGTCAATACCAGTGACATGGTTTTTCTACAATGTATAAATGAAATGGGGATAAACGTATTAAATGATTGCACCAAATGTGCTAATGAAGACGGGCATACACCATACAGTTTGATATGATGTAAATTGTGAACGGGCAGCAATTAAATTCCAAACTGTCAAGGGTTTTATTACGTACACACCAATGTGTACACAGTATCTGAGTTGTTCGTATATACCACCCGAACTGCTAGACGCTATTCCTTGCCAACCCCTCGGTCCTGCAACACTGACAAGGGGAAACCACGTTGTTTTCTAATACACAATATGAAAGAGTTGCTTCTTTTTTGGGGGCCAACCTTGCTGACCAGGTTACTAATAATTTTGACCTTATTGTAAATGTATATTATAGGATAGTCGCATGACAACGGGAATGGCAGTATACAACAATTAATCAGTCAATTTGTAAAGCTTTGATTATCACGAATATAGTGCATGTATATGACATAAGTATATGATAAGCTAAATATATATATAGGTATGTAGAATGTATTTATTACTACGATATTTTACTATCATGAGTAAAACTTGACAATATATAGCAGTAATATATATATATTGATTGTTAAACTTCTGTGTCATGTTGATTTGTGAACAACTTATAACAGCTGTTGTACCACATCTTACAAATCTAACGCTATATATTATTTAATTGACATACTCTCACTGAGACCATGTTAACTGATTTTATACCAGAAGCAAATAACCGGAACCAAGATTAGAATTGTATAATCAGACGAATATAGATTAGTCGGTTTGATGGCGTTGATGTGTACCATTTGATCTTGAAACGGAACGAAATGAAATGGGCTCCGAACTAAGCTAACGAAGCCGGGCATACGCCATACTGTGTGCTATGAGGGCATTTTTTTCCCGGCCAATGTGTACACGGGACACGGGTTTTTCGTCCGATGCACATGATTGGTACCAGAAGTTACAATCCCAGTGTGGACACTGTTGATACTGTATGATTAATAATTATAATATGGATGAATTGATATAATATATACTAGTATAATAATTACATCAACCATAAATATACTGATAACATTACTTTCACAAAGATAACCATGGCTGATTCTGGAAAATTTATGAAATATGACAAGGCATGAATGGAATAATTTCATAGTTTTCTGTTCCAACACGAGACCTTGGTTTTATCGTCTCGGATGACTAGGCACTGTCCCTCGTTCTGCACCACCGATAAGGGGATCAAACTCGGACCTCCTGATTAATAGGCCAGCTTTTAACTTGCCGAGCCACCGTGGCCCCAATCTATGATGAACAGTATAGTTCCTATGTACACTGTTAAAAATAATTCTGTAAAAAAACCAGGAAAAATCTGGCAGCAGATTTACTATACTGAAAAGTTTGTAAAAATATGGGCATTTCTGTCTTAGAAATACAACTTAAACAACAGATTTTATGATAAAAATACGAGTTATTTATCTCAAATCACAGATATTTTTCTGATAATACAGATAATTTCCTTCAAATAACAAAAAGTTGGGATTTGAAAAACAGATATATTTTTTACAATGTACAGTCCAAATATATATAATCATAGGCAATTGATTAGTCCAGCTGGTAAGGGGCATGAGTCCTCAGAATGAAACCTACACAATCCATAATAAACGATATCTAACCTTGAAATCAAAGAATGATTGCACTATATCACCGTATGACTACCACCGGTTCATATATTATTCATCTTAATACCCGGCAATTAAGTGACCGGTTGGGGCTACAATGATGACTAAATACATATTTAATTTGATTGGCAGTATTATTATCCTACGATCTGAACACGATAAGCTTGCAAGGTGTTCTTTTAGTGTTAATTATTTACATGTTTGGTCAGCCGCCATCACGAGTGGCATATCAACCTTTCTTATCAATGACCAAAAACGCTGTTTTATTGAACAAAAGAAGGAGTTTTGTGTTTAGCTGAGCATCATCAATATTTACAAATGAATTATGTATCCAAAATTCTCTTCATTAAACTCACGTTAAACCCCCTTTTATTCCAAACTACAATATTTATACATGTATATAAAGTGTTTGTTTTTTTGCCTTCAGTATTCAAAAATCTTTATAATACAGTGGCTTGCAAATAATCACACAACATGGGTGGTACTTTATAATATTTATATAGGATGTTTCAGCATAGTTTGATAATGAATATGCACGATTATATTGACCGATCATGTTGAATAACGTGATTTTGCCATTTAAATAAAATATCTTGTTATGTCATAATCGTGCAAAATGTCATAACGTATATTTTCCTTTTTTTGCAATGCTATTGTGTTAATTCTAAAAGTTATTAAATTTATTAATAATGACAAGAAATACATTGAATTTCCGCCTATCTAAGCCCAACTGGTTCTTAAACATGCACTTCTTGGTTTTCTTCGAACGATAAGACATTGTTTCTTGCCAGACCCGGCTTCCTGTATCACGAAAAAGGAGAAACAACGGGAACCCCGGGCCTATTGGTTAGTGAGCCTACTGCCCCTGTACTGCACAACCGTGACTCCCCATTGAATAACAAATATCTCCAATATGCTGAATAACACATAACTTATAATTTATAAAACTTTCCTATATATTTTATTTCTATTAACAGCATCAAGCCATATGGTCTCTTTAAGTCATTTACCATTAATTGTAGATATCTGACTATATCTGACCTTAGTTTAATTAATGATGAAGGTCTGTGTGTTATTATAGGATTAGTATTAGATGGTGATTGTAGATATAGATTACTCTATGTATTATTTATAGGAGTTTGTCTGTTTATATATAATCAATCTCTTGTTTCAAGGAAATATATATACCATGACTATAATATATGGGTGACTAATTTTCTAAAATTAACATTTAAAAACACAACGCCCAATTTAACAAGCAGCATTATTTTATATCCGGCCATAGATGACTGATGCAAATCCTGAGGTGTCAGTCACGTAAACATTTGTAATACCAAACAAATTATAGAAAACGAATATACACGGCAATGTGCTTTCAGGGATATTTTGCCCGGAAAGCGGCGTTTCTGCCAATTTGGCATTTCGGGACTAACATGTGGTTCAATTTTATTAAAATAATTAGCAAGGGAAGTAACTGGAGGACCCGTAGAAACCCCATGAGGTTGAACAGCGACCCCACTCCTTGTCACGTACAGTGGGGGGGGGGGGGTCTTAACTACGCCAAAATATAGTAACACTACCAAACCTATTTCAATCTTAAAACAGAATTTAAAGTATTTGATAATTAAAGTATTCAGACGCTATAGTTTTAATGACAATTAAATGCTTTCTGGACATCGAAAACCTGTCCAAAATTTGAATTTAATTTAAGTATTTATTGTAAAAGATGAATATTTATCTAAATAATTAATAGAGGATGTTGAGAGTATTGTTGACCAAGAAGATCGGTGACAGGTGTAAAATGACCGCCACACTTCAATCACCCTTGGTCAGTTGAAGGAGAAGAATTATTGAAAGAAGAAACAAATGAACCGCGATGGAAAACAACTTAAAGCAGCCTTCTTCTGATAACTCTATTTTCTTCCAGCATAAATTAGTGCAGGCTTAGAAATGTTAAGTTGTTTTCTGTTTTGAAGCCGTCTTCACATCATTAAAGAATAAGAATGGGTTTTTGATTGAGAAGGTTTTTGATCCAACCGAAAGCTGTGTAATACAATGAACATCAATGACTCTTATGATAAATGATTATTATTTTCAAAAGAAACAACTCATTTTACGACCCGCTTTCTACACATTTTGCGATGGTATTGTATCGTCTGTAATACTTTCATCTGAATTTAATTGTTTGCAACCATTAGATTTCGCTATTACAAAATGTCTGTTGGGTTGGAAATGAAAACTATATTCATCGACATCCCGCTAATAACTTTTGTTCCTAGACTGCAACTATTATCTTTCAAAAAGACGTGGTCAATGAACTCCACGACACGCTTCAAATAAATGGTATTACATCGTCAGTAAACTGACTTCCTACTAATCATCGACAGGAGAAGCGTTTTTGTTGTCAATATCGCTCGAAGTATTGCATAAAGTGACAAAAACGCGCTTGTCGTTGATTATTTGAGATCGTTTTGTCATAATTTTGTCATTTTTGTATGACATCATATAAATTTTGTGTACGATTTGTACAATGTGCATATCTATAACATATCATTCCTGTTCGTTACCTTCTGCAATATTTTGAGCGCTATTAACCCCAAAACGCCCTTAGAAGGACCGAGAACGCCATAAAGCAGCACTCTACATGTTCATAATGTTTCCTGCTCGCTACATTGTCTACAATAATTATAGTTAGTTTTTCCACTCATATATTTGTCCATCGCAATTCACACCTTTGAACAGGTCTCTAATTGGACTAGGGATTTTCGCCATTTAGCTATACATACAAATCTACACCTTTGGATTAAAGATAATCCGATCTATTCTATAGACAGCATCAATTTCATTCACTCACTCTACTTGTTCATAAATCTTGATTGATCACCTAACTGGTTCGACCTTTGATGTGATACCTGGTTCAATGAGGGTCCAAATCTCTCAGGGTTTATCCGTGCAGATCACTAATCACCTGATATAGAACCGAGACAATAGAATCACAGGTGGAATAAAGGTGGGAGGTATTGGGTGGGGTAAATATGCAGTAGATACACTGATAGTGATATCCACACAGCAAAGTTCTTCATGTGGATTTTGCATAGATTTAAAGGCTTCCGTTTATCACTGCATCTCAGTTTAATGACCAGTGTTATTTTAAACAAAGGACACAGAAATATGAATCCTCAAACCATGTTCTTTGAACAGTACAGATTTAGGGATTCTACAAGATCCATTAAATATCGATCGTATATACGCATAATTAAAGGTCTAAGGCAAAGACTTCCACAAAAATGCTTCAATCAGTTAATCATTTCTAACATTTACAATTGGAGGCAAATTGTACGACACTGAACCCTAATACTTCGTTTTTTTACGAGACCAAGACCCCGGTTTAAGCTAGAATAGGTTTCTCAAGTCTTGCCCATATTAACTCTCCTTATAGTTCACACTTTTAAAAAGAACACAGATACACCGAATATACACTCACGACAGGCCTTAATATCAACCACCCAAAATCCTATGGTTGTCATTAGAATATAATGTGGTCCAACATCTTGACTACAAGAACAACATCTAGCAGTATGTGGTATCGCTACTTGACATACGATAATTGATGACGACAATCACCAGTATACAGTCATTCTAACCCCAACCAGAACATTATTATAGGCTTCTATAAAACTAACTGTGAAAGTATATTAAAAGTTTAACACCTTTCAATTCTTATCTTTTAATGTTTTACTAGATTATCACGTTACATAAATGCAGGGGTAAGGCTTGGACAACTTTTCTCAATGGATATTAGAGAAATCAAGTTGTAAACGTCCTCGCTTCCCGTGGTTTAAATATGTTCGACTCAGCGGGATTCCAACTCTAATGGTCATTAAAATCTCCGATATTACTCCATTATCATCGATATACAACAATATGTATGTGTAACCCTACTGTCCATTCATTGAGATGATGAATTACTGGCTTGTCATCGTTGTTATTGGCGTTATGGGTGTAGATATCACGATCTTCTTCATCCTATATTTAATCTTTAATAAGGGTCTCAATAGATCTATCCCAGCTTCCAACTCTGGTCAGCCATCTTGCTCTAGGCCAGAGTCTAATTATAAATAAAGCAGAGAAACGTAAGCGTGAAATCACCAAATTAATTTTTGAGCTCATGGTAAGGTCATTCATAACTCATCCTTTGAACATTACCCTACCAGAAATAGTCTTTGTAGTCCCAGCGTTTTGGGCTTTACAAATTTACCTAATGCGGTTTACGTCAAGGGTTTGTGGGAGGGGATTGCCAGGGGAAAACCGAAGCCGGGTTCCATATTTAATTAAAATGTTTGGTACAAGCAACCCAAGGTCTTTGGTATTAGCAAGCTGAGACCTCTGCTGAATACAGACCATCTGTATAAGATTCTGGAAATAGTTTCGCTAATGGTGTAAATCAAGCTTTTTAAGTTTAACATAACACTCGAATAAATATTATAATGAGAATCGTAACAAACGGTTGGAGTTGGTTTAAGGGCGAAGTCATAAATTTATTTCAAAACATTAAGAATGTGACACTGAAGACACTACATATACATGTACGTATAATAAAATATAGCTCATTTTGTGGAACCATTCAAGCGCTAATTGTATACATGGACCACGAGGACGAAAGTGGACTTTAACTCAGGCCTAATTTGCTACCCTTGTAAAATGACGTGATTATTATTATTATTATTATAACCGTTGGAACGTGGTAAATATTATATTGTTTAAACCAATGTCTAGGCTAACCAGACCGAAATTTTGAAATTATCACATGTTTATAGATATCCATCCTCCGTAAGACATCATGTGTTCGAAGGCTTCGTTGTTCTTCCTTTTCTTAATAATTTAAACAATTATGTAATACTACTACTGAGTAGTCCTGAGGGTATATATTAATATAAATATAAACGATTTTCAGATCACTGTTTAAAAGCTTTGATTGTAGATAGAGAGAAAAATGGAGTTTAACGCCCACTCGACACAAACTAGGTCACTTCGGAACTAACACATAGTTTAATTTTATTTCAATAATTCGCTTGCGCGTATGGGTCTTTAGCAATGGGGGGAAACCGGAGGACCAATAGAAAAGCCACGAGGTTGGAAGCTTTGATTAGACATTACTGCCGCAGATTTTGAAAAAAATAAGCAACCAATACTCCAGAGAAGTTAGATTCTTATTAAAAGCAAACTTATTATAATTTAGACCCGCCAAAGAAAGTATTATTCGTGCGACTAAATAAATGTATTATTACAACTTGCTTTTTTTATATTTATAAATCTTATTTATTCTTTCAAGTGTTGCCATAACATAAAAAATAAGAGATCTGAAAGCAAATTAAAATTATTGAAAAGGAAAATTATTATCAAAAATCAAGAAGTGGATTTGAGATAATTGTGAAGATGTAATAGATTTGTTTGATAATGGTTAACAAATATTTCTTTAAGTCTAATGTGAATGTCAATAGTTTCTGTTATTTAATAGGTTAGGTTTGGGGGAGCAAATATTAGGAAGACAGGTGCAATATATAACTATTTAAGTGTCAATGGTCACTGGGCTATGACGTTTACTTTCATAATTATCAATTGAAAATAAAAATGATCAAATGTTATTATGGAAATCCTTATTTAAATCGACGGGTCTTATATCTTAAGAACTGTTTTATTTAACTTTCCCAACATGTATTACGACCAGATGGAAGCTATAGAGAGAGATAGGGAGAAATGGGGCATAACGTCCACTCGACACAAACTAGGTTATTTCGGGACTAACATATGGTTTTTAATTTTATTTCAATAATTCGCTTGCGCGTATGGGTCTTAAGCAGTTGGAGGAAACCGAAGGACCCGGAGAAAACTAACGATGTTGGCAGGCGATCCTACTCCTTGACACGTACAACCGGGGATTCGAAACCACGCAAGTTAACTCAATGACAGGCTTTAAGATACAGCGCGCACGTGCTTACCATTCAGCCATTTAGCCATCCAACCCCACTAAGCCCACAGTAGTTTAGTTATATACTTAGATTACCATTTTTTCTCACAAATCCGACAAAGAAATATAATCTTATTTTGAAAAAAAATAATAGTCTTTGAAATAACTAGTTTAATCTATTAGTTTAAAAACATTTACGACGAGCGAGTTTTTAAATGAGATACAAGAGACAGAAGCAGATTACCGACAATCCATTTCTGACTTCTATTAATTCAATTTAAGCATTAATTAAATCCGATTTTAGATTATAAGAAAGCTCATAATACAATTATGAAATAAAGTGGTAATAATTGGGTTTGATATCATGTTTTACTTTTATAAGAAATCTTGTTTTAGTAAGTTACAGACTAATATAAAGTACAAGTTCAGTCTAAATATGGCAGACGTTATGAACAATGATATTTATCAACCACTTGAAACATTTAAATTTAGCGGTCTTTTAATATAAACATCCTTTTACACGGTTACTCGGCAGGTGTATTTTCAAGGGGGAACAGGTTTGGACATTCCATCACATGATGACAGCTAACGACAGGTGCATGATACAGATTCATAACAATAGAATATTCTTTATCCGTCTCTTCATCCCCGCCACTCGATATCAGTGTACACTCATTACACAATGATTACAATGGCCCAATCTTTCTACACCCCACTAAACACTGCGCTAATACATTGTTACAAAATACATTAGATCTGCTTTTGAATAATTTTATCTTTAAAAAATATTAACTAATATAAAAAAAAGGTAAGCTAAATTGAAAATGTCAGAAGCAAAACATTTAAAATTTCTTTTGTGACGTTTTGAAGAAAAAAAATGGTTCATATTATTATTGTTACATTGAATATTATTACAATAAGAAACGACAGCTTCCCTCAAATATAAAAACACATCGAAAGATCTCAGCTGTTTGAAGGTAATTTTGCCTTGATATCGGCGCTGTGACATAATCTTTAACGTAATGCAAATGATATACACAGGACCTCGGTTTTTTAGTACCATCCGAACAAATAGACGCCTCCCGTGGGCAGACAGTCCAGTCCTCATGAGTCACAGGCAAGAGACAATCGGAATGAAATCTCACAAGGAACTTTCTCAGCAAACACCTGGATCCAATCGACACCAGCCATATCCACTGAGTCATTGTCTGGCTCCCTTATTCAAACCAATACCGCGGAATTATATTTATGAATTTAACTATAATTTCTTTTTGGTCTGAATCCAATTGTTCTGGATTCACTTTACTCATTTAACGAAAATTTCTTACTCATTTTTCGATTGTTTGAGAAGCCATTTGTATTATCAGTTTTGATATGTAGTCTTGTTTGTGCCTATTATCAACATGTCATAGAAATGTGGTGTGATGTTTTTAAAAAGAACATTGAAAGCTCGTCAGAGTATTCTGATTAAAAGTTCGATTGAAAAATTATATGACATTTAGTTCATAACAATCAACCAGTTTAAAAGTGTAGTAGTCTTTATGGCATTTCGCACGCAACACTGTTGCGTAACATGGCTTAATAGGTTTTATAACGTAAAGAATAATTACATGACCTTAAGTTTCCATGGCATGTAAGTGGGTCATGACGGACACGGTCTTTTTTTTTTAGATATTATCAACGAGTTCTCCACGTAGTGAGCTACTCGCGGGAAAATAGGAATGTTTCCGTCTGTGACCAGGTAAAGTTCGTTTCAACAATCACATGGTGGAACCAATAAGTAGTCACGAATACGGAAACGGATGATCGAATTTGCTCAAATGAAATGGGGTTTAACGTCCCACTACTCTGCTCCTAACCTGAGCTAATGAAGTACAGCATACGCCATACAGTGTGCTGTGAGGGAAATGTCGAATTCCAACTGCCAAGGGATCTTTTATGTGCACACCAATATGAACACGGGACCTCGGTTTTTTGTCCCTTCCGCAGGACTAGACAGCCTTTCGTGTCTGGCCCTCCGTCCTGCATTACTGACTATACTAGGGGCGTAACAGTAAATCACCATCATCTACTTCTACCAGAGTAGTATCGCAGCACCACCCACACGGTAAACAATTATCGCAAAATCCACAAAAAAAATTCCAATCGCGCTTTTGTGTACATGCTTTGGACAACCCCTACAGACGAATTGTTGCAGACATGCTTTCACATTTTCCAACATTCTTTTTGATACGCACTTATATTTATTTCATTGTACTTATGGTAAATCAGATATATAGTAAAGATGACTTGTAATAAGGAACCATATAATATCCTGGTCATCAATGTTATTGCTTACTCATTATTTATCATAGTATAAAATACCGTATAGAAGAAAGGAAAAGATAATGTAGCTGTAGGGAATAATGGGTTCATCTATTGTTGTACAAATTCTAATCTTTCTACCTCAATACTTCCACACAACTTGTCTTACATCAACTGAAGATAAACTATTTCTAAAGCCGATCAGGTAGTCTTTGAAGTCTCAGATTTAAGTAATAAAAGCTATAAGCGTCAATTACTACTACCCTGTTATCAAAAAAAATACTTCTAGCCCCCGGGCTTGACAATATAAAACGCGTAATATTGATGTAAGTAATGCGGGAGATAGTTACGCGGCACCTGAATACACGTGTTCCAATGTATGAATTTCAGAGTTATCCATTACTTATATCTTATCATGGTAGAGCAATGGTGGCTCAGTGATTGAGGCACTAGCTCAGTAAGTCAGGCGTTTAGAGTTCGATCCCGATGTTAGACGAGAAAATTTCTCGAGATTTTCCAACGTGATTTTCCCATGTCAGTGGTGGCGTTCGAATGGGACGAAAACCCGATGTCCCGTGTACACGTTGGATTAACGTAAAAAAAGCCCTGACAGTTTGAATTCAATTTCTGTCCTGACAAAAATTTCCTTAAAAGAATTTTTCAATGCATAGCCTTTAAGAACACGTGTTAATAAAGAAACAATAAATGTTTACTGCCATATTTTAAAATACGGAAGATATGCCACAAGGTGCACATTTAATGCCTTGATAATTTGTTATATATGATAATAAATTTGTGATTTATATCTTTCGTAGTAAGGAAGAGTGACTTTTAAAACTTATTTAGTACCCGATTATAATAGAAGCTTTATAGCCGCTTAGAATCTATACAAATCTCATGATCTACACTTAATGAAATCTTTAAAAATGGCCATTTTTATTTCCTGAACAGGTGTACAGGTAACATGTGATAAATTGAAAATAAATACCATTGTAAGTATAGAAACAATCTATGCTAGAACTTTATAATGTACATATTCAGTCAGAGTCTAAAGAATTATAAATAGACTTATTTATGACGGCCGCTCGATTTAAACAATTATGGGTGGGGACATAGAATTGATTAATGTTCAGCCAGAAATATCGATTATTGTATTCACAGTTTTTGATTTATGGCTTCTGGTTTTGTATGATTTATACATACACCAGAAACTACGTTCTTTTTAATATTGTTTTATGTACTCTGGAAATGAGTTTTAATTTGCCCGACTTGATTTTAATTACATTAATCATATTTTTAGACGATATAATAAATATTGCTCTTAAAAAACAATTAATGGAGTGTTTACGGGTTGACAATAGATTCCAGAATTTAATGGCTTTTAAACATGTTATGATATTTATTATCAAAAATAAAAAATACAACCTTATTGCAAGAACCAGAACGGAGACCAAACTGACAAACGAATATAACTAACCTAAATATTTAGACAAACGGTACGTTTATATAGGTCTGAGATTTGGTACTCTGCGGCAATTATTTTATATTTATTGGGATTTTAGACTGCACCGTATTAAACTTGTCAGGTTGCTTATTACAACCAAACGAAAATAATTAATCTAAATATTTAGACAAAAAGAATCATTTTATGGGTCTAAGATATGTTACTATGTTTCAGATGATGTAATGTTTCGACTGCAATGTATTAAAACTTGTCAGATAACATAATAAAGAAAGATCTGATATAAAATGGAGTCTTAATTGATATTCAAGCAGCTTTTTACATGATAAATGTATTTTGATAATAGAAAAGTTACAAAATAATCAGATGTGGAATCGTACATGACAGCTCGTGATATTATCAGACGTCACTAAGTTAATTCTTGTGTAGAATTAAACAACACGTGGTTTCCAGTACACAGATTTGTCAGTGTCAAAAGATGGCGGATTTCTTGTCTATTTATTACAAAATCCACCGCAAGTAATTGTTTTTTTCGGTTACATCTCACTGTGCCCACTTTTGATTAATCCAATTAAGGTCTAATTAGGATTAGTGTATTAAGCGGATTAGGATTAGGTGTTATAGGTAATTAGATGGAAAAAAACAAATATTGAAAGTAACTAAATATTCAGTCTTATAATTGGTGAGTACTGTGTTGCCGAGGTCAGAACTAAAAAGTTGTTTTTTTCACTTTGGTCAGTGTATTTGGCGTAATGCGCAGAAATATGGACTACAAGCAGATTTTTCTCGGGTGCCAGAAATCAATAAAATTGTCAAGCAAGCAGCAGCATTACCATTAATTCCAATACAGCAGGTTGAAGATGTATGGCTGTGTGTCCTTGATGATGCACTACTCCCAAGATGCCAGAGTGTTGCAATTTGCAGATTACGTAACTGAGTTCTGGGTGGAGGGGCGGCATGGCAGAATGATGTGGAACCATTTCCACACTGAAGGTCCACGCACAATGAACCATGTTGAAGGATGGCATCCAAGATAACATCCATTATTGCCACCCCTCATCCAAATATTTTTAAGTTGGTGGCTTGTTTTAAGAATGAACAAGCTTACTCCGAAGTAACCATTCTCGAGCTAGGTGCCAACGGAAAATTACGGCCTAAGAGAAGAAAATACAGGCAACTAGAAACCCGACTCCAAACTCTGAAAACAGATCTTCAGAACGGTATAAAGACTGTATTCGAGTATGCCGATGGCGTAGCCCGTTTAACTACATTGTAAATTTTCATTGTTTATCTTGTTTTTGTGTGATGTATGATATATCCATGTATGTTATACTTTTATTACATATTTTATATATAAAAAATTGTTATATTTTCATTAAATTATAAAGTGCTAATGTGATGTATAATATAACCATGTATGTTATATTTTTATTACATATTTTATTATATAAAACATCGAAAATTGTTATATTTTCATTAAATTATAAAGTGCTAATGTGATGTATGATATATCCATGTATGTTATATTTTTATTAAATATATTATATAAAACATCGAAAAATAAAAAAAAATTACATAAAATATTTGGGTTTTTTTTCCATCTAATTACCTATAACACCTAATCCTAATCCGCTTAATACACTAATCCTAATTAGACCTTAATTGGATTAATCAAAAGTGGGCACAGTGAGGACACACCTTTTTTTCTTTAATCGTGTTTCACAACAGTGTTTTCTACACCACAATACAAGTTTTCTTAACACGAAGCTGATATGAATGAAGGATACGTAGTATTTTTGTAAAGATAGTGTACAGGATCAAACAGTGCAGCTTTTGAAGACACTTCGTACATTGACTCTTAAACTGCTTAAAGGAGTTGCTGCCAAACTCAATGCATTAGTTACAAATAGAGTGTCGTTCACCTGATCTGATATGTAATTATAATGTTCCTGGTGGAAAAATATTTATACGATTCATCTCTTTTGGCATCAATCATATAACTTTTTATCCAAATGACGCATAATCAAGATTCTGTTTGTATCTGCTGTACTGGTTGTCCAGAATTGACTACTGTAAAGCCGTACTTTCTGGAGTAACCGAAGGACTAATTTGCGCGTTGCAAAGAATCCAAAATCGCACTGCACATATTGTGAATAAATCGAGATAAGACTTCACACATCACTCCCATCTTAAATAATCACCACTGGTTCCAAGAGAGCGAGAGGATTAACTTTAAAATTGTAACACTGATATACACAGCATTGATTCAAACAGCACCAAGATATCTTCAGAATCTGGTGACTCACTTTCAACCAAATAGGTCAACTATTGTGAGATCTACCAGTTTATAACATGAGGAAATTTGGTTCAAAGACTTTTCAGTACAATGCATCAATTACCTATCTTCAAACCAAGTGTTGAAAACTGGCTGCTTAACCATAATAATAATTAGCTCACGTGAACACTTTCATGCTCCTAGAGCATCCCCATGTGGAGTGAATTGATGCAAACCATAAATTTCGTTATCATTTTTATAGATTATCAACGCAATAGCGTAGCAGTGTTTCATTGACAATGCGATTATCTGATCTGTGAAACCCAAAACCCTTTCTTTTGCGTCCATTTAATTCCTTGACCAGAATTTGTGTTGCTGATAAAAATGAGCAGAACCCAATACAGTAAACAACAAAAGTGACGTGACCTGCTCAAATAAGAAATGGTCTCAGTGACCATAGGAGGTAATCATATCATGTCTAATGCACGACATGTCGGACCATTGATTTAAATGCATGAGTACACTATAGCTCTGGTATCTCTTTAAACACAAAGTAGAATCGAGTATTATTAAAGGAGTTAGCTTACCCACCGCCAACTAAACCGCATAAACGTTACAAACAAAGTAGGATGGCTGAATAGTTAGCACATGTGCGCTGTATCATAAAGCCTATCATTGAGTCAACTGGCGTGGTTTCGAATCCCGGGTTGTACGCGATTTAACAATATGTTAGAGCGAAATGACCTAGTTTGTGTCGAGTGTACGTTAAACCCCATTTCTCTCCCTCTCTGTCACTAGCAAAGTAAACCACCACATTTAAACCTGATAACCGTTAGTATCTGCTAATTAAATGCACCAGTCTGGAAAATCAGAGGGATGAGCACATTAACGACAGAGCTCGAAGTAGACATACAACAATCAGTCACACCCACAACCAAAACCATGCAGGATTCAACCTCTCAAAGCGAACACGGTAGCTTAAGTGCAGAACGCCTTTTCATTGATATACCAGAATCTGATAAATATGTAGGAACCTGTTAAATCTTATCTTAATTTTCACCTTCTTAGCCCTTGTTTCGCATTCTATTGTTAAAAAAAACTCTTCATCGTAGTGAAAAACTTTTGCTAATGATTTTTTAAGTGAAACCTTAGACAGTATCAACGCGAATACCAGCTTGGTAGATCAATTAGTTTACTTTTTTCTAACATCTAATGAGATTTGTTTTTAATGTGTTATATTCGTTGAGTGAAGAATCATTGGTTTCGATTAGATGCTATCAATATAAAATTGTCTGTTGAATTATGTGGTGGTGATGTAGAATTGACACCCATTGTTTGTAGTTGTAGAATTAATGATATATACAGACAGACATGGCAGTAAAATCGGTTTTCTCTGTCACGATGTTCTTGAATTTCATGAAAGTTTGAAAACTGGATTTTGTGAAACTGAGAAATTTCCTTGGTTGGTGAAAGTGGGCATGTAAAATCTCGCGCCCTTTATAACTCAAGAACACGACAGTATTAGGGTAAACATGCGACAAAGTAATTTAACGTTATTATTTACTGCGATGTTCGGTCGATTCTCTATACAATCATGTCGATTCCATAACATTTCGATTTCATACAAAGTCATGTCATTGAGAAATATATGTGGAATCAAGTATCGTCAATTTTGATCAAAACCAACCGAAAGATCCGATTTATTCCTTAATATGATTACGTATGGTGACAGTGAAAATATATTACACCAACTTTTCGTTCCGTTTTTAGTTGTTTATTTGCGTATTTGTCTCAAGACCAAACTAACACTCACAACCTACTAGTAAACGCAGGAGGGCATAATTACCACGAAAGGTTTTGAAAGGCTTCGGTTATCAAAAAATTTGATTTGTCTGCGACATTCCCCTCTGTGGAAGTGGACGTTAACCAACGGGAACGGACGCATAATATATTATATTGGATATCTAATCGATATCAAGGGTGTCCATTAAGCTGTATTAAAGTCCCAGATATATTCGATACCAAACAAACATGGTGGCAGGCGTAAATCCCTAGTAACAGTAGTAACAAGGGCTAGAGCGGAGAACGCTAGTTCGAAGACAGTATTTAGCATTTTATGACGTCATATTATGTGGATTGTGGGTTAGGATAAGGGTTATGGTAAAGGCTATGACCCGCAGAGTCTCGATATGTAGACAGGGCTAGCCCAAACCCTAACCCTGGGCCAAGCCTAACCCTTACCCCAACCCATAATCCACACGTGACGTCTTAAAATGCTACAGACTCTTCGATCTAGCGTTCTTTACGGAACGGAAATAACAAATAAACCTCTAATTAGACTTGCGTTGAATCGTGGCTAGGACTTATTATACACAATTTTACATATATCCTTGAATGTTATTGACTATGCATCTGATGCTGGAATGAAAGATATTTCGACCATTTCAGTAATTCTTGCAATCTCCAATTTCATTTTTTGTCAGTCTGTTTTTATCATTTCATTTTTACATGCTTAACGACATAAATATATTTTCTTATGTTCTTGTGGTTAACAACACGAGTTTATATGATCATATTACAAAATAATGGAATAAACACACAACCCTCATCATCATCATCAACTCCCAGTACAATGACAATAATATCTTATATTTTAGACCAGTAACAGGCCCCAACAACAACATAAGAACGATTGACATGACCCTATGCCTGTTCCGTTTACAGTTGCGCAAAGATTGACGGATATCCATTTTTGAAATTTCGTCACAATTTCAAGATGGCGGCGATGATGTCATTTTTGGTCCCTGTTATATAATATTTTCATATTTGGTTGTGTTAGAGTACTGTAGGTATGACTTGCAACATCTTCATTATTTTAGTGATACCAGATTTTAACAGAATCAAATGAACTGAGGTTTTTTTTTTATTACGAAATTTCAACCATTAAAACCATACCGTGCATTGTTTGGCTATGAATATGGTTATTGTCTAAATATTTGACGAACTATTCAAAGAATGGTGAAAGGATATATTTCAACTCAAGTGGTTATATCTCTAAGTTGTTATCGTGGTAGATTATGGTATACAATCCAATGTTCTTTTTTTATGACTGCGTATATTGAAGATTGTTAGTTTAGAGAGAGGGAGAGAGAGAAAAGATGGATGGTATTGTCGTTAACTTTATACATGTAACTATATACACATAACCATTAGCAACAAAATTTCGCACTCGACAAACCTCGATTTTTTTCATGCTAGAAATCATTAAGTGGCTCCAGAGGTTGCATAACTATCGACAACTTTGACATTAACTATGTTTCAGTGGTTACTTAAGCACTTTTTGAGTTTACAAAATAAAGACAGATAGAATTACTGTTTATAAACTAACACGAAATTAATGTCGAAAATAGATAGCAGTCTCAAAAGTCCCAAAACAAATATCAACATCCAAAAATACATATGAGTTTTTCAAAAACAGATATCATTATCAGTCTTAAAAAAAGATATTCAGTCTTAAAAAAAATATATTCAGTCTTAAAAAAAGATATCAAGTCTCAAAAACAGATATCAATATCAGTCTTAAAAACGGTATTCAGTCGTAAAAACAGATATCATATTCAGTCTCAAAAAACAAATATAAGTCTCAAATAACTGGTATTATTCCCAAAAAACAGATTTAGTCTCAAATAACCGATTTTAGTCTCAAATAACAGATTTTAGTCTCAAATAACAGATTTTAGTCTCAAAAAGAGATATTAGTCTCAAAAAGAGATATTAATTTTACATGGTTGTTCTTCGTTATTGCACAGCAATTGTTTAACCCTGTTTAACTACCTGTTTTTGCTGCCCTATCACCACTGCCAAAAGATTAGGTACTGTGTCAGTCTAAAAATTACCTAGGTTAAACTCCACTACACATTATAGAAAATCTTATTTCACTCTTCGTTTTGTTGCCGTCCTTAACATGAAAATAGCTGTTGCAGGAAAACTATGCACGTCGTAAAAGTGCATATTGAGAGTTGGTTAAGTTTATTAACATAATATAGTTCCTTGCCAATATGTCAAACTGTTTTTATTAATACCTGCCAGATAGATATAGTGGTGAATATATACAAATCCCTCACTGATCGAGATAACAACTAGTTAACGGACATGAAATTACAAAAAATGGGGTTTAACGTCCTACTGTTCTGCTCCGACTTGGGGAGATCATGGTGGCTAAGTGGATAAGGCGCTGGTTCGCTAGCCTGGAGGTTTGGTGTTCGATCCCTGCATTTGTCGAGAGAGTTCATCTCGATTTTCCGGCGTGATTTCCCCTTGTCAGTAATGCAGAAGGAAGGCCTGACAAGGACAGCTGCCTAGTCGTTCTTATGGGACGAAAAACCGAGGTCCCGTGTACAAATTGGCGTGCACGTAAAAGAACCCTTGGCAGTTGGAATTCAGTTGCTGCCCGGGCAAAATTTCCCTCATAGCACACTGTATGGCGTATGCCCGTCTTTAATTAGCCCAGGTTAGGTGCTTAAGCGTAGGACGTTAAACCCCATTTCATTCATTCATTCATTCCTTGTCAGTGGTGCAGGATGGGTGGCCTAATCTAGCGTATGGTGCGTAATCGTCTTTATTTCCAAGTTGCAGCAGAGACAATAAACCCTTTTCAATGCATTAAGTCACTAAAACGCAGCTTCAACCAGAAACATTCGATGGGGTCTAGATGGTACTACTGTAAATATTCGCCGTTTTTTATTGGAGATTAAGCCATATATTAGTATAATAAATAAGACAATATTCTTGTAGGAATTCAAAATAACCAGCCTCTTTAGTTATTTAAAGGCGCATTCGACATTTCATTTGATATTAGTATCAAAAATAAGACGATATTCATGTAAGAATTCAAAATAACCAGCCTCTTTATTTTTTTTTCTCTTAAATTTTACATTCTTTAAAGGTGCATTATCACCTACAAATGCAATCTAGTGTCTTTAATGATTATACCAACTAGAGAAGGTGCTAATAACTCTCACAGTACAATAATAACATGTTTTTATACTAACTCAACAGATAAACTAGAACATTCAACCATCTTAACACATCAAGCAAAACTCATCGCTTTTACTAGAATTACGCAATTATAAGAAACCATGTTGAGATCACAAGTGTTAACACGAATAGTTTGTATGTTCAAAATTCGGTGACTATATGGTTTATTATGCAGCAAACTCGAGTTATTATTATCAGCGAAACGAAAAGTAAAAACCATTTTCATTCCGATAATAAGACGTATTATGTTATCACTGCTACATGCATACCAAAAAATATGATGTCATTCCTGTTTTCTATTTATAATAGATATGAGAGTAACAACCCGTTCAGTGTATAATCAGAAAAACAAAATGTCGGAACTAACCGAAATAAATTGATCTTGTATATCCGGAAATTCTATTTGTTAGAGAAGTGGGTTCCTTAAGTCATCGTGCTTTGTCAAGACGGAATTTGTACGCAAAATAACAGTAAATAATTGGCATTAATGCTCATAATATCGCAGGTCCTCGTCATATACATTGACATTATTATTATTTTTCTCCGGCTTATATTTCAGGAATGGAGTGCCACGGAATTTAAACTGCTTGTTCCGGTAAGTGTATTGATACCTACCAAATTTTTTAATCGGTTATTCACCTACACTCCCTTTGAAAATATATATATATGGCATCAAGATAATTCCAAATGGCAACAACAAGAGTTTGGTATTTATTTTTGTTTGCCCTTAATACACGACTGTTGTCAGAAAAAATTACTATTATTACTATGTATGCGAGCTTTTTGCTACACGTGCAGCTCGGGTAATTTGTAGAGTAGACAGTAAATGGCGTAGTAAATAGTTTTTTTCCACACTTAATTGAATTCTGCTTGAAATCATTAGACCTTATATAATGAAGAACAGACGTCGAAAAGCCCTTGAAATAATTAGGTCGTATCACAAGAGGAACTTACTATTTTGTTGTACTCAGATTCGTGCTGTTTTTAGTTGTTTTTTTCTATGTTTTTCTGCTAACGAAATCGGCCAGATTGGTACATATGATAATAACCATGACGAATTATAATGTAATAGAAGAGCTCAATTTATCGCTTGAAGATATAAACATTATATTAGTAGTACACCATGGGTGCCATCCGGGTATATACACATTGGAATACACAAGTACAGGGAATAATTGTTAGGTAAGGCTAGTGGTATAAGGTTTTCTTAGACAGTTTATGTATACAGCTCCGGGACAACGGTAGCGGTCTGGATTTCTGAATCCATTCACCATGTTGTATGTTAACGGTGACTTTTCAGTTTCAAATATCCAGGGTGAGGTCCGGAGGGGCTGTGACTAAATATCAGTTTTTGGTGACGACCAATGAAAATCACCTACGCCATTAACCATTCAATATCTCTTTAGTTAAAATTGTATTGTCAATTAATCACCCATCGATACATTAACCAGTGTAGGTAAATTGTTCGGGGGTTGGGATGGTCTAGTGGTCTAGCTAGCCGTTCACCTCTAGCTTGTGGCTGTGGTTTCCAGCCCTAGTGTGAGCGTATGTGACACGGAGATAGGGGGGCCTTCGCAACCTCGTGGCACTCCGGTTTTCCCCCACTGCTAAAGACCCCTACGCGCAAGCAAATTATTGAAGTAAAATTAAACCATATGTTAGTCCCGACATGACCTAGTTGTGTTGAGTGGACGTTAAACCCCATTTAAAAAATAAGAAAAAAAAAGGTAATTTTATTATTGTACTACAATTCATATATAGACAAATCAACCTAACATGGTCAAGCCTGTTAGCTACATGAATTTGCCGTAAGGCACCATCCATCAGTGAGCCCGTGGCGAGTCACAAGGGGTGTCAGTTTTTCTAGAAAGAATAAGCGAACCCTTTCTTGTAGTTTATGAGAGAAAAAACTAACATAAGGATAAATTTTATTTCAACAATTCGCTTGCGCGTAGGGGTCTATAGCAGTGGGAGGAAACCGGACGACCGGAGAAAACCCACGAGGCTGGACAGGTGACCATACTCCTTGCAACGTACAACCGATGATTCGAAACCACGCCAGCTGACTCAATGACAGGCTTTATGATACAGCACGCACGTGCTAACCATTCAGTCATCCACCCCCTCCCCCCAGTTGTAGTTTATGAAGGGCAACTACGTTAAACTTGTGTATATATGTAAATTGAGATGAAATCATAAACCGTCAAACACCTTAGATAGAAATCATGAATACAGATTTTCAGCTCCTCTCGTGGAATCCAATACAGAATCTCGAAAAAACAAAAACAAACCAAATACCCAAGACAAAACATGAGATATGTACCAAAGAAATTTATATGACTGGATTAAGTACACCTGATAATTCCCAGATGAAACGAACCCTTTGACTGAGTGGCCTCCCAAGTTCTGAAACACAGGAATAACATATCAATCTACCATTCAGACATCGTGGTCCAACATGTTTAATACTGTAGTTACAGATGTAATATTAGCTTCGCGAACTTGTCCACTGTTTAAAGAGTTAATATTAGCCGAAAAAAACAGCCAAATCTATGTAAAATTTGACCAGGTGGACTCATCTATCCACATAGGATGGATATATAATTAGTGTGATTGTATATACACGGTCTCTCATCTTTAAACTAGCAGACATGATAATGTTTTACAGATTGAGTTGTTGATGGTTTGACCTTATATCAGATGTAGGAGGCAACCCTTTCAACTATTTCACTAAATATCTCCATAAAGTTTAACGCTTTTGGAATAGAACAGGGTTTAACGTCTTCTTGACACTTTTTAGACTATGAAGAAATTGTATGGAATTGGTTGTAATGGATTAGGGTCTCATCGGTCATTTTAAAGCCACAAAGAAATTGTATGGAATCGGTTGGAATAGAATATGGTTTAACGCACTCTTGACACTTTCGAGGCTGCAAAGAAAATGTATGGAATTGGTTGAAGTATAATAGGGTTTGACGCCTTCTTGGCACTTTTGAGACTGCAAAGAAATTGTATAGAATTGGCTGGAATAGAACAGGGTTTGACGTCCGTATTCTTGACACTTTAGAGGCTGAAAAGGAAAATGCTTGGAATAAATTGGAATGCCTCATCAACAACTTTGACACTACAAAACGATATTCTATATCACACGAAGCCTCTGTCCTTAATAATATATCAATTCATAAAACGCTGTAACAGTAAATCCTGTTGATAGTATCGGGGACATTCTTAAAACGTAAAGCTATCCCAGATCTAACCTTAAAACTATATTAGAACTTAAACTACGGAAACATCAATAAATAATACAAATTATAAATGGCCGTTTAGAAAATAATTGCACCCAATGCACTCTATCGTAGACTAAGACCAGACGAGGAAATGGATAATGAGTTTAAAATGTCGAGGATATAAAAATACAGTTTTGGTTGTACAGAACACACACCATTAATAGTTACCATATTAACCTTACTTATAACCTTTAACAGTAATACACATGATAACAATACTAACTAATTATAGTAATTAACAACAGGTAGAATACTAGTAAAACATGGTGTAGATATATATGGGAGAGAGAGAGAGAGAGAGAGAGAGAGAGATGGGGTTTAACGTCCACTCGACACAAACTAGGTCATTTCGGGACTAACATAATATAGTTTATGTATATTTTAATAATTCGCTTGCGCGCAGGGGTCTTTAGCAGTGTGGAAAAATCGGAGAACCCGGAGAAAACCCACGAGGTTTGACAGGCTACCCTACTCCTTGCCACGTACAACCGGGGATTTGAGACCATGCCAGTTGACTAAATGGCAGGCTTTATTACCGATTTATAGAAATTCGTTTTCATACGCAGAATAAGTCTACTATTACTACCACGCATTTACGTTCCCGAAAAAGCTTATAGAGAATTAGTCGGCTCTTTATTACGCTATACAGGAAATCCTTTTGGCACCAGATGTGTGTCATTTGTGGCATCACTTCCAGGTCTACCAAGGTTGACTATTGGTTAAATGACAACATTAGCCTCGACGGGTTGTGCCAAGTCTCTAATCCATAGATATATTAGAAATATACTTAAAATAACATTCGATGCATCTTATTGTCCAAAACCAAAGTATTGGGTTACTTACACTACTACAGTATTAGCGTTCTTAAAAATCCTGAAAAAAATTTTAATAGTTAGAATGTGTATGTCTCAGCTACGCCTTAACAAATAGTATGTACCCAATATGCACACAATCCAGATTGTAACGAATAATCAAATCATACCAAAAGATTGCAAATGAAAAGCTTTACTAATCTTAAGCGTTTGCAACTACTACATGACATATATGACCGCATTCCTTCAATTAATTATCTACGGGAATTGATTGATATTTTCTTTCAATGGACCTTTACGACAAATGTTGTGCCCGTTTCGAAGGGGGTTGGATGGCTGAATGGTTAGCATGTGTCCGCTGTATGAGTCAACTGGCCTAGTTTCGAATCTTCGGTTGTACGTGACAAGGACTTATATGTTGGTCCCGAAGTGACCTAGTTTGTGTCGAGTGGACGTTAAACCCCAGCTCTCCCTCTCTTGGAATAGCCATCGTGTATACAAGCAGGTAACTAATAAATCCAGTAAGATTGCAACAATGATTACCCCCTCTGCGTCTGCATTGTTTAATTCGTAGAAAAGCTATGTGGGTAAATCGGTTGGAATCACACAGTTACTACAAAGATCAGGTGATGCGTCAGATATTTCTACTATGGCTGATATTTATGGCCATCTCTATAAATAACTTATTGCTCGTGTATTTTGGAATAGCCTATATATTATTAAAGTGAATTTGCATGAGTCAAGCGAATGCCATGCATATCATAGATTTTCTCGGTCATGACTCTGCATAATGACATTTTTATTATCAAAAGAAGTTTTGGCTCAGTAATAAGGAATTTCAACGATTAGAACGAGAGAACCAGTTAAAATACTAATTATTTGTGTAATATATGTATAATAACACTATTGTAGTTAGAGGATTCGGTTCCGGTTGTTGGAAGGCCGAATGGTTAGCACGTGCGCGCTGTATCATAAAGCCTGTCATTGAGTAAACTGGCGTGGTTTCGAATCCCTGGTTGTACGTGGCAAGGAGAAGGGTCACCTTTCCAGCCTCGTGGCTTTTCTCCTGGACTTCCGGTTTCCTCTCACTGTCCCTACGCGCGAGCGAATTGTTGAAATAAAAATAAACCATATTGTTAGTGCCAAAATCACCTAGTTTGTGTCAAGTGAACGTTAAACCCCATTTTCTCTCTCTCGGATTCGATTCCTTTGATTCTATACTAATGGGATCATTGCTGTACACAATTAAACAACTGATATCAATTAATTTATAGGAAACAGGGTTAATAACAAAACATATTCCATAGATATAATCGAGTAAGTATCATTCCTGATACATTTACTGTGGTCGAAATAAGTGAGCAGTCCAAATTGGATGGCAGTCGCCTGATTAGTCCAGCCTACATCGGTTTGACATTTCATTTACCAGTGCGCCTTATTGGAAATTGTTGCCCAAGAGCACAGAGTTCACAAAGGTTTGTACCGGTTTTAAAGATGTTCACTATGGCTTTAATATTGTATATCAGGAACCGATATTTTCAGGGTAAATCTTTATTGATTGGGATGGACTAATAATTCGTATCTGTAATGTCAATTGTTAGATATTATTAAGTTTTACGCCCTTTAAGAGAAAAGCATTTATCCCTCACGGTGACAAAGATAATAGCCGACTTCTCGTGAAACCAGTGTCTACGGAATGCCGGACGGTCCATTCATTCCTACTTACAAGTCGGCAAAGTTACTCAAGTTTTGTTTCAGAAAGATCTGTTAGAGTGTTGTCAACATAATCAGATTGCTGTCGATTCACCCTTAGTATATATCACATGACCACCAGACCATTATCTATCATCGGTTAATAAAGTTGAAATTGTGGGAAATAGTATGGATAGCGTAGGAAATTGGTTGCTTCCAGTAATTATTAACGACAGATAATTATTATTGCTAGATAGTTTTTATATGACCAGCAATAATCATTAAAAAGTCTTGATTTAAAACAATAAAGAGTTTTAGATGATTACATGAATTCTGGTAGGTTGTTTCACAGTTTGCGCATTCACTAGGAACGATCTGTATCCGAGTGATTTTAGCTTCCACCTAATTGCGCAACACAACTACTGGTGAAGTTTGTTTGACCAGAGATCACGCGAGGGAACATGTATTTGCATAACGTCAGATAAGTATTTTGGAGCTAAGCAATTCTCACATCGAGTACGGCCTTTAGTCAGGGTTTCACTCGGTGTATACATCAATCATTTTGTTTTAGCATACCTACATGAAACGTTAGTGGTTTTCATATTGTGACCATATTAGATTTTGCAATGAAATCGTCCTTTTGTAATGTGGCAATTTATTTTATTAGAGCGCTTGATCATAGTTCAAGCATGCTTATGATAAAAGCTTTGACAGTTTATAAAGTTCGGTGCCAACATTGGCCACAATCTTGGATTTCTAAAATGACGTGTTGTCCTTTTCATTTACCGGTAGGTTTTAATGGATTGCTTGACAAATTTCCCAAATTTTCGTTGGGTAAAACGGTTTTAGCCACAGCAACATGTGGCAAACTTTTGCCCAAAAGCATGTATGAGGTTGACCATGAAAAAATTGAGATACCCAAGCTGGAAGTAGAGACAAGAAAATATGCATTTCAACGTAAACAACCTCACAATTCTTGTATCCTTCCGCCTCAAAATCATGACAATTCACCAAAACCTGGTAGAAAATGTATTTTCAAACCCTTTTTATCAATTCTACACCAAAAAGTCAACAAAAATCGCCATGCAAAAGAGTGAAAAGGACAAAGGGAGAGAGAGACTAAAAATAACCTTCGCCCTACATTCGTGGGTGACGGCTCAGGAATATTTGGTGACCTGTGTCCTCTATGGAATAGCGGCCATCTTGGATGTTATGGCGAATTCACCATTCGTTCCCATACTCCAAAGTTGCCACCCAAGTTTTCTTTCCTACTCCAACAGGGGGCCCGGATTTGATGGAAGTGTCAAATTATAAATGCACAAGTGTTCACCGGGTCCATTCACTAGATTTGATATTTGTTTATTTTTTGCAATGTCTATTTTCTGTCTTCTCCGCAGGTTTATCTTGTATATTTTTGTTTTGCGTGTAGTGCGGTCCTCCTGCACTTATTATTAGTCTTAATATTATCAGATTATTCGGAACGAACTTGTCTATTATTCAGTATAGAAAGGTCTGACGGGTCCATAGTGGAACATAATATAACGATCACTCTAAATTTGACGGAATAGTAATGACATGCCTTAAACACATTATAATACTTGTACCTACTTTTTTTATGCCATTCAATAACAAATGTTACAGAGGAATCCAGCTTCAATTAGCCAAGCTGCCAAAGTCAAGATTACTATAGGTAGGCAGAATTGCCTTTCTGCACTCGGTTGTTGACAGATTTTGCTATTGACAAAGAACCATACCGGTATATCTCGCTTCAAGGTCAGTATTATCTATACGCAATGAGCTTCAGTATATACATCTAGGTCTATTCACAGTTGGAAGGAAATATAATAAGAGTGGGTTTCAGACAGGCAGGGCAAGCTTACTCTTCCGGACACCTGTTACCAGTGTTTGTCGTGTATTTTGTACGCGGCGAGCAGTCCATATATGCATATATGCTGATTACACTATTTTGCATGATTACACAATTTTGCCTATACCGTTTTTGTTAGGACTTTGAATTCTGTCTTATGGCTTGGATTGTTTGCACTTGGTTTTATTTTATTTCAACGCTTTCATTTTATTCTAGGACAGTGCTTCCAAGTGGGGTATTTTCAGATCTCGAAGGTTCTTGTCTACTCAATTTGAAATTTGAACTAAAAATAAGACAATCTTTGCAGTTAACATGTCAATCGTGAAGCTGTTCAATCAAACTAAACTGATGTGTAAAACAAAATACCCAGGTATTCAAATTCCAATTTATTTGCCCCATCCCCCTTCCTTTTTAAATGCTGCTTCCTGTATCAAAACATTAGTCCATAATCTCAATGACCTTTGTTTTTGTAACCTTCTAAATCAAATCCAGAAATTCCCAGCCTGTTCCCATCCATTCCTTTTTAATAAAATTCCAGATGTTACGGATTAGAATTTGTATCTATGGAAGGACTCTTCGTTGGAATATGAAGAAAATTCTGACAATTCTTTGAGACTCGTGCCGTATCCTGTGAGCTTATTCTGACCATATTGTAGGGAAATCCGAGAGGACGTTAACATATCATCCACGCATGGAACTGACAATTTTACCATTTTCAAACATATGGTTATGTTTACAATGCATGTGGATGTTGTCACATTTTATTATGAGCTCAATAATAATGTGTTCATGTTAATAACCAACTTTGTCTTTCTTTCCAAGATTGGAATGAAGCGTGTGTATGGGGGACATACAGTTCCATTACCCAGTATTTATAATTCTGTGCTTCCGTGTGCAGATAGAGATTTGCCGGGAGTAGCAATTGAATTACAGCATGATTCTTCAGAATGAAATTATTTAAGTACTGTGTGTCTTATTCATATAAGCCATTCAATATAATATCTAACATATATTTGTAGAGTTTACACACGTTGCTATTGGCATTAAGCAAAGGTTAAATTCTACCAGCATCTTTGGCTATTTAATCAGTAGTCACAGGTTGGATGAATGAGGAAGACCAACTCTTCCTAGAACACCCAGTGCCATTTCTCATCTGAATAGATTACAGACTTTGTTTTATTGTAGTGACATATTTAATACTTGGGGTATGATATGCTTACTCTTTTACTTAAACACCTAATACAACTTCTCATTTGAAGAGTTAACATAGCTGATAACATAGTTTTAGTCATTGGTGGGTTTGATGTATGTGGCAGTGTATGCTTACTCTTCCCGGAACATAGAATACAACGTCTTATTTGAAGAGATCACATAGCTAGAAACCCTTTGTTAAGTTTGAACCATAATATGTCCTTTGTTGTGTTAGGTCGAGTTAGAATGGCTATTATCTTATACTTTTTTAAAACATCGTGTTCTAATCGGTTAATTGCCGTAAACATCTATCATCTAATGACAGCCTCGAGTAGTATTATATGATATAGCTAATTGAACGGTAATAAAATGTACTGACAGGAGCCTGAAAGTCTTGGTTTCCTGGTACCACCGTGTCTCAATAAAGCTATGACTCAGTATGGTTGTCAGGTGGAGTCAGGTGTTGTGTGTTCTAAGACTTCAACCACTGATGATTTAGAAGACCTGTCGATTAGGTTTCCAATAGAATCACAGCAGGTATATTGATTATCTTATTGATTACCTAATGAAGCCAATATAATACACATAATACTATACCTTAAAAAAACTAGTTTTCACAAATTGACAAATGACCCATTTCAGAAAAAAATCAACATGAAACATTGCTTCTTATTTAATTATGAAAACGGTTAAAGACACCTGTGTCAAGAGAGAGAGGGAGAGAGAGAGAGAGAGAGAGAGATAAATGGGGTTAAACCATATGTTTTAATTTTATTTCAATAATTCGCTTGCGCGTAGGGTTCTTTAGGACCTGGAGAAAACCCACGAGGTTAAACAGGCGACCCTTCTCCTTGAAAAGTACAAATTCGAAACCACGCCAGTTGACTCAGTGATAGTCTTTATGATACAGCGCACACGTGCTAACCATTCAGCCATCCAACCCCCAGCTGTGTCAAAGCAGGCAAAACAAACAGATATTTGCATAATATACTCGTTTAATGATTTCTAGCAATATCTTTTCTTTATTTTAAGATTTTGAATAATTAAAAAAAAAAAAATAATTTATCACATTTAGCTTATTCATAAAATACCGTTCAACATTATTCTTAAATCGAAACAAAGCATGACAGAACAAATTACCCTGAAAAACTAGCATATCGTTTTTTGTTTATTAAGAGATACTATATTGTTTTTATATATAACACAAGAGGACAATTGGTAAATCGTTTATAAATAATACAGTTAACATGATGAATGGAGCGCACAATGCACATACTTAAACATGCATTGTTCAAGAGCTAAATCTGCCTAGTGCAGGTCTTTATTTGGGCATGAAATGTTTTCTAAAGTATTAATTAGACATTAATTAACTGATCCAGGCCTTAATCAACTTTGGATGGCATCAGATTGCTCCGATACTAAACAGATTTAAACGTTTCAGCGGTTAATCAAATATGGCGCACCTTAACGCTTCGAGTCGTAGCTTTGATCAACAAGATCCGTGGTTGAAATTATTGCACAGGTCGGTCAAATCTTTAAATGCCTATATATCTTCGCTTGCAATAGAGTAATTTGAATGAAATTTTCAAATTATTCATTTTACATCATCTACTTTCGAACTAGTATAGCAAGAATGGCTAGTTCTTATCTATATCTTGAATAATGTAACTTTAAATAATTTTTAGAGCAAAACGGAAATTCTATTTAATTTTTACACTATAGATACGATAGTTGGGTTTATTTAGCTAAACTAGAGTGACACTATTGTTATTGTTCTTTGACTATTCATAGAACTGATTCTGGATAGTTAAGTAATAATACAAGCTCTATAAAATAGAAAGGGCATACAGTCAATATAAGCGATAAAACAAAATATTCCACAAGATGTCACCACCAGTCATAATAGGATACAGTCACAAGCACGCGGACTAATGCAGCACGCGTGTAGCAACTAAAGAAAATGGTATTAAAAGTCACTATTCACTGTCCATATGTTACAATTGCAGGGTTCCTTTATTATGGTTCCGACATTCTATTAATAAGGCAAGTATATGTCTTGTAAGACTATGAAGAAAACAACTGTTCCAAATCAAAGTATCTCCTCGATCGTTACAATTTCGTTCCGTTTATTTTTTCTAAAAGATTACAAGACAAGTAAGTGCCTTTTCAGACCACAACAGGCAGGCCTGGTGGAGTAGGGGGCCCTACACAATTGGGCCGCAAGTACTCTTTTCTCGCCTTTAGGGACTTAGTATGGGAGCCCCCAATCAAGAATTGCTTCTGCTGACCCTGACAGGGTATGTTATGAAGAAAACAGCTGTTACAATTCCGTTCCGTTTGTTTTTCTAAAATATTATAGATAAAACGAAACGAAATTAAGATTTGCATGAAAATTCAATACAATTGAACTCATCCGTGACAACGATAACATACAGTTGTTCTGTGTTATATTTCTCGAAATGAAGGTCATACGATTATATTAATAGGTCATGGAGTAACATCTACTTTCTATGGCCATATCTTTTCTATCATTTCATGTTGTTAAGCTGTAAATTAAGAATATTCAACTTTAGTTTATTTCTAATAAACTAGCATTTTGATTACTTTAGGACTTAAAAAGTCAAGATTTGATCACAAAAGCAAACAAAACCCTATTATTTTACCTGTACACAATAAAAATCGATGCTAAACTAACGCTTCGTGGCCATAAGCCGAGGTCGGAAATTACGTTTAGTTCCAGTGATCTGAGATTTGGTGATCAATATCAGTAACAGGCAGACAATGGAACTATATTTTTTTAAGATTCTACGTGAAGAGGCTAGACCGATGGTTTTGTTGACTTAAAGCACATGGCACCGCAGGCGGTTTTGCAGCCCGGCTTACCGCGACACGAATTCTTACTTCTTGACAGGAAATTGCAAAAAAACGGTAAAAGCTGGGAATAGGTGTTGAAATATATGGCGTTACACATGATTCGGTCAAGTAAAATCATTACAATCGAGTGACACGGGTTGGCAGAATTGTCAACAATCGTATGACTCGGAATAGAGTTTTGTCACAACAGCTGTGTCTTGGCAATAGTTTTCACGTAACTGAACCAGCTCTAGCACTGACACTTAATCTTGTTTCGTATTTTCACTGATTGTTTTATAATTTAATGAGCGTCCTTTATTATTTAAAACGGGGCAAAGGTAGTTCGACGACCATAGCTTTGGATTCGACCCCGATGTTATCGGATAAAGTTCATCGGGACGTTCTAGCTTGCTTCTCCCTTTTATTCGTAAAAGAACTCTTGATAGTTCTAATTCAATGAATAGTAGGAGGGAGGAAACATCACTGTGCAAAATTCCAAATAGCGTACGTCTGCATGTATTGGTGTGAAAAAGTAGGACGGAGCCCCCCCCCTCTCTTTTTCTAAAAAAAATTCCTGATAGTTCCAATTCAATGAAAAGTAGGAAGAAACATCAATGTGAAAAATTCCAAACATCGTACGTCTGCATGTATTGGTGTGAAAAAGTAGGACGGAGACCCCCCCCCCCCCTCTTATTCTTATTTTTTTTCTGATAGTTCCAATTCAATGAAGAGTAGGAAGAAACATCAATGTAAAAAATTCCAAACATAGTACGTCTGCGTGTATTGGTGTGAAAAAGTAGGACGGAGACCCTCCCCCCTTATTCGTAAATGAACTCCTGATATAGTTCCAATTCAATGAAGGGTAGGAAGAAGCATCACTGTGAAAAATTCCAAACATAGTACGTCTTCATACATTGGTGTGAAAAAGTAGGACGTTAGAACCATTTTCATTTTTTATAATTATTAAATTGACGTAAGTTTTATTGTCAAGAATTCACGTGTTCACACGATTCTGATTATTCCAGAACGCTCAATCAAGTATAGGCCTATCCCATCCCCTTAAGGCATGTGTTTACTTAGTTCATTGCGTCACTGTTTACGTTTTGTTCCAACGCTTTTCAAAAATCAATCTTTACTTTGCACCATACCATCTCCCGATTATTCAATGATTTATGTGCAATCAGTCGATTAATATGATTAGTTTGCTGTATTCATGAGTTGTCTATTTACTAAAACTACTAAAGATCCGTCTATGATAAAGCGAACAATCTATTGAATATTTTATCACATCAAGAAGTGACAAGAACATGGTGTGAATTTGATGGTAATGCAGATTGTATGGGCAGTTTGTTTATTACGTTCGCCCGATTCTGTCAACTAAAAGAACATGGTTTTCTACTTCAGACAAGGATGTTCTGTCCTCTAAGTTTGTCTGATTATCGATAGTTTTAAACCAATTGACAGGTGATTTTTTTTAAAGAGAGAGGGAGAGAGAAATGGATTTTAAAGTCCACTCGACACAAACTAGGTCATATCGAGACTAACATATGGTTTAATTTTATTTCAATAATTCGCTTGCGCGTAGTGGTCTTTAGCATTGGAAGAAAAACTGAGGCCCCGGAACAAACCCACGAGGTTGGACAGGCGACCCTACTCCTTGCGACGTACGCCCGGGGATTCGAAACCACGCCAGTTGACTCAATGACAGGCTTTATGACACAGCTTTGGTTTGGGTTTAAATAAAGTGTTGAATTGGGAAGATCTCATATTATTACTTTGATCCGAGAGGGGCAAATTAATATACGTCAAATCCGAAGGACTAGACAGCTGTCCTTGTCCGGCCTTCCGCTCTACATCACTGACAAGAGGAAACCACGCCGGAAAATCGGGATGAACTTTCTCGGTCCATGCAGGGATCAAACACCCGACCTCCAGGTCAGCAAGCCAGCGTCTTACCCACTTAGCCACGTGACCACCCCTATCTATTTAGTAGCCGCTGCGTCTAATTAAATACCTAAAGATACCATAACGTTATAAGTTCCCGTTTAGGTGAGGCTCGGCGGTATAATATGTGAACAACTATCTAAGTATCGTTTATTTCTTTAACAATGTGGTAATCCGTTCTCTGCAGAGGTTATTAGGGGCTTTTCACACAAAATTAAGCAGTTTTATTCTGCAAACTCTATCTGAGAATAAACCTTTTATGAAACCCGTTGACCAATTCTAAGAAATGACCGAGGGTTGAAAGTGTCTGCGAGTGACTAATCTTATGGAATGGGAATATAATGTCGTGAATCAAATTTGGTAATAGTTATATCAGTGAATTGTTCATCTGCAGAGCATCACACCAGTCCCTGCTGAAGTTTTGTATTGGTATTTGTCTGGGATAGTATAGTGGTGGGTTAAAACATGCAGAGCCGTCTTGTATGTAATGCAATGAAATGAAATGAAATTAAATGGGTGGGGTTTAACTACTTTAACGTCCTACTGTTCTGCTCCGAACTGGGCCGCGGCACTATGGCCTCTTCTATCTAATTCAATCTGTCAAGGAATATTTTACGTGTATGCCAACGCGTACACGGGACCTTGGCGTTTTGTCAGATCCGAACGACTAGACGGTTGACCTTGCCAGGCCCCCCTTCCTGCATCACTGACAAGGGGGAACCAAGCCGGAAAATCTGGATTTGACTTTCCAGGTAAATACATGGATCGAAAATATTGCAAAAGCTATGTAGACCCAAACCGTGGGAAACCTTTCTGTGTAAATACTATTGAATAATAGTTAAAAATCATTGATTAACACTTCTGTCCACATGAGATAAAATGTTCAAAGCACAGGACTCCTCTTGCAATTAGTTTAAATTATGGTTGTGCATCAGATAATCCATAATAATGAATCGTAAATTAAACAGATATGGATAACATCAATAGATAAGCAATTACTTGGTAAATACGAAATGGTGGCTGATTCCAAACGGTCGGTATGACATGAAGGTGCTATTTTAATGTTGAGTGTTCCTTTCGTATTTTGTTTGTTATGTCCTTACATGACAAAATCTTACATGGAATCAATATAGCAGCTGTTTTTCGACTGTAAGTTGCTATGAAGACAAATGCTTATCTTGAGAAGTGACAGTGCTACTACTACTTATCTCCTATGTGTAAATTAAAATGCATATTACAACGATTTTTTTTTATAAAAGATTAAAATCGTGATATCATAACGGATATCAGAATTTGTAATTTCTGGAAATAATCATCTATGGATATTAGAACAACATGTCGGACAATTAGGGAAAAATCCTAATCCATTTTTTTTCAAATATCGGAAGAACAACTGTCATTTCAGTCTTAAACACTGTTAATTTTTCATTAAAAAAAGATAATTACAATGTACGCGTATAACGTTGGGTTGGGTTTGGGGGTAGGACTTCAACTACAATAATTGGCTTTTATAATTAGAATAAAGTACATATCAAAATTGATATAATTACCGATTTCCGCAGTTCTCATAATTCATTATGAAACTTATTATAACACAGTTACGTTGCTTGTCGCCAACATATTCCACCGGGTTTATATCATATCTTGGGTATAAGTAAAGTATCCGTATATAGGTAACCTAGGCACAGGTAAATAAACATATAATCCATTTCACATGTTGCTAATCGAAAATCTGCTTTGAAACTAACCGAAAATGGACAAAGCAGTTTATTTCGGTCAATTTTAAAGCTTACATCATCATTTTTTATTCCTAAAAATAACCTTAATGTAATATTACTATGGTAACATCAAATCCCACACGTGTGAAATTGACACATGACAAAGAAAAAATCTAATATCATATCTATAATTGAATAAAATATCTAAAAATACCGCTTACGTTAGTTTAAATTATCAGGAAAGGTATATTATAGATTTCTAGTATATTGTATATATGCTCGTAAACATTGATATGTATATAACATTATATGGTCTTAGTAGAGCATAGATCGATGTAAGCTACTTTATAATTTACTAATGTGGATCAAATTCGAAGGGGAACACTGTGCTGTGAGAGAGAGAGAGAGAGAGAGAGAGAGAGAGAGAGAGTGTGTTTAACGTCCGGTCGACACAAACTAGGTCTTTACGGGGCTAACATATGGTTTAATTTTATTTCAATAATTCGCTTGCGCGTACGGGTCTTTAGCAGTGGGAGGAAACTGGAGGACCCGGAGAAAATTCGCGAGGTTAGACAGGTAATCTTACTCCTTGTCATGTAGAATCGGGGATTCGAAACCACGCCAGTTGACTCAATGACAGGCTTTATGATACAGCGCGCACGTGCTTTACCATTCGGCCATCCAACCCCCCAATGTGAGGTGAAATAATTATTAACTGATGAATGGTGGGTGGTACAGTGCCACAATGTTCGTTAATACTGTTTAATGTCAACCCAGCTCTTTGTTTTTAGGAGTTACTGGTGTTGGCATGTGTTAGGTATGTTTTCCATGGTCGTATTGTGATTTAACCAGATCGGGAGGGGTCCTCCAGGCACCAATTAGTCAGTTACAAGGAGGAACGTGATGTGGAATCATCAGCTCTACTTGGACTCGTTCGAAACTCTTCATGTTACGCGACTCACATTGTGAGCCCCTGATTTGACGTACATCGTCCCGTGTCCCACTATAGACTCTATTGCCGACCCGGTTCTAAAACGTTAATTTAATTTGCCCATGTACTGCTGTTATGGGGACGATCTAAATGTGATTGAAATCTGCATGTCGGACTGGGCCGTTCAGAAAAAATTAAAAACGTTGAAATATTAACTGGCGGCCGACCAATACAGAAACATACCTTCCACATTTGGTGGAAATCAAACCGTTCAAAAGAAATTAAAAATGTAAAACATTTAACGGACGGACGACTTTCTGTCACGTTCTCGCAATTATGTCCTATTGTGTTAAAGACACTTGGGTTCGTGTACTTGATAACACAATCTGTGTAGAAATTAAATATATATTTCTGGAGGCACCATTTTAAAGAGTTGGGATTAATATAGACATGACATTTTGTACGTCTGCTATTTGGATAATTTAATAGTTGTTCATGGCTGGAATACGGCTGTGAAGTTTTAATTTGAAATCGTGATAGGAATACATAAACAGAAGGGAATCACTTTGTGATAGCTGGCAAAAAAAAACATTCGTAGATCAATTGGACTAGATTTGAAGAAATTTTCTATATTCCATAGTGACATGGAGAGGGGTATTGAAATTTAGCATATCCTGCAGGAGTGACACACCAGCAGCTGTTATTGTGGGTTTATTACAACATAGTCCGTGCTATGTTGATAACCTCAGTACTGCTGCGGCATATCTGGAGAGTTTTTATCCTGGGCTGTTGATTCAGGCGCCTAACATCACGAAATATCACAATTCAGATGGTCGATGTTGACCTTCGTCATATCGGCACCATACTAAACATTATACCAAGAGGACAAACCGGGATTTGAAATGTAAGGCATTTTATCATAGTTCAATGCCCATTTCTATTTATTGATGTGGTAATAGAATAAAATAAGGCCAGAACCCGTCACCCGCCAGTAAGATTATTCAATAGAATGAACCGCATATCGGTCAACTGTATGGTGTTCTGTAATTACTTAATTGAAAGTCATTCAATAAAGCCGAGAATATAATAATGTTATTTCCTTAGTGTAATACCTGATGCCACCTAGAACTATAAGGAACATTGTGATATTGTCTATAAAGTAGGACACCGTTGCTATAACGGATTTCAGTAATACAAAAGCCTGGTGTTGACACAGAGTAGGTCAAGAACCCTGATCGGATGACTTAAATAATTCAAATGTAATATTATGGACGTTTTATCCAACACTGGGGCAAGCATAGTTTCATTGATGAATAAGTGCTTTCCGTTTCACCTGTAATTTCTTGAACAGTCTTAGTGCCAGAACGGCTATGGTGAATGTTTGGTGGTCATTGGTCATGTTCTTGTTCTCAGAAATGTTCCTCTTTTTTGGGGACGCAATACCGAAACCATTCATACTCAGTATCGGTAAGATGCTTTAAGGATCCACATTCGTCAGATTCTTTTTTGGGACATGTTTTTCCTTTAGTGGCGCAATAGCGAAACCATTTATAATCAGTATTATTGATAAGATGCTTTCATGGTTCAATATTGTAGAACTCACTGTAATTGTGTTCACGACAATTTTACGTTAAGGTCCAGATTCCACGCAGAAGATGGCAAGTGAATATGGAAATTGAATACGATAACAAACATTCTTCTAACCCGTACTGCTGGTGAAATCATACGGAAACACTTCCGAATAACATTCGTCAATGAACAGTACAGATTGGAATTCAAGTCAACTGAATGTAACCCAAAATCGATTGAATAATGACAACATCTATCATATATGTCAGCTAATCGACTCATTCCAATTAAATTTATGAAACATTGGTTTTGCGTGGTCGTTTATAATACTAAATACACGATATAAGTCAGCCCATTAATGTCATGTTTAATGACTGAAAATTATATCCAACAAAACATCATATTCACTCAATAAAATAACACCAATTGTAAAATAAAAGCCCTTTAATGTCATGTTCAATGACTGAAAAAAACTAGCCAACAAAAAATTATATTCACTTAATAAAATAACACCAGTTGTAAAATAAAAGCCCATTAATGTCATGTTCAATGAGCGAAAAATCTATCCAACAAAAGTCATATTCACTTAACAAAGGAACCTCAGTTGTAAAATAAACGCTGTATGATAAACTATGGTCGAATCTTTAGGAAGTAATGCCCGGGTAAATAAAACAAGATATAGTGAATGGATCGTTATAGGACGTGTCATAACCTACCTAGGTGTAATCAACTGACCATAAGAATTATTATTTTTACGTAAGTGTTACTCATATTTGTAATTACACGGATCAGGCACTGTAACTAATGCCCCCGTCAGACCGAGTTACTGCGCTGCTGCGACTAGAAAATTTACAATGTCGCTGGTAAACGTAAATAAAACGCGAGAAGATTATAATTTACAAACTTGAAGGAATTCTCGTTTTTACCCCGTCAGACCGGGGTGGCGACTTTACTGCGCTGCTACAGCGACGGAATTTGGCCAGAGCCCGTCAAGATCGCCATAAACGTGGTAAAGCGTGATGGAAACGCCAGATATCACGCTGTAGTCTCGATGGTCGCAAATGATCGCCGAGTCACGGCGTTTGTTTTGAGCATGTTCAAAACAAACGTCAAGGTTCTGCGATCGGCACTGGAAAGACTATGTGAAAACACAATTTTTTTTTTCAAGTTTGTGATATTTTGGGACTTTTTCTTACGTTGTGCATTTTCTGAACGCCGTACGGTCGCTGCAGCGCAGTAAGGACGCCACCCGATCTCACGGTGACTAGGCGATCATTCACGATCATTGAGACCACAGCAAGGTATCTGCCGTTTCCACCACGATTTTACCGCGCTTATGGCGATCTTGACGCGTCGCAGTAAGGACGCCACCACAGTCTGAAGGGGGTATTAGATCGGAGAACATTGGCGTTTGTTTTGAACATGCTCATAATAAACGCCGTGACTCGGCGATCATTGGCGACGGTGACCACAGCACGATAGCTGGCGTTTCCACCACGCCCATGGCGATCTTAATGCGATCTAAACTCTAAACAATCGCCGTAGCAACGAAGTAAGGTCGCCACCCCGGTCTGACGGGGGTATAAGGTGCTGACACACCATAATCAGGAAGGGCTCAGGTTCGATCAAAGTGTTTGCCGAGAAGAGTTCTCAGGATCTTCCATCCTGACTTCCTCTTGTCCACGAAGAAAGTCCGAGGTCCTGTGTACAAAAATTGTGCACGCAAAAGAACCATTGAAAGTCAGAATTCGTTGAAAAGCAGACAGAAACGACGCTGTCTGGGTAAAGTTTCCTTCGTAGCATAATGCACGTCGTATGCCCATTTTCAGCATCCCAGTTGGTGCAGAAAAATTGGACGTTAAACCCCATTTCACTTCATTTCTGATAAAGCCGACACTTTGACATAATATCAATATAGGCCAACATTTGACAAAACTTAATATTAAATAAAAACGATATTATCTATAAAATCTATAATGTTTGACATTTTATACAGCAAATCGATTAAAAGTGACCTGCAATTAGGTGCAATTATATCGATTAATTTTGTAATCACATGATGTTTATGATCGCATTTTAATTTTTAAGATAATACATGCAGAAGTTTCACCCATTAAACACATTTATGGTGAAATCAGTCAAATACAACTGTTTATCTATATTTTTTACGCACTTGTTTGTTTTTTTTATTATTATGCTCAATAACACATTTTTAAATATAATGCACTCGATGCTTCCTGGTGATGTTTATTGAAGTATATATGCTTGTTTGTACTGTTACATTACGTTGAACCCGGCAAGGACATGCTGTCTAGTCGTTCGGATGGTATGGAAAATCGAGGTCCCGTGTACACATTGGCGTGCACGTAAAAGATCTCTTGGCAGTTGGAATTCGATATAAGAGTAGGCCGTAGCGCCGCTGCCCGGGCAAAATTTCTCTCAAAGCACACTGTATGTGTATACCCGTCTTCATTGAGCCAGTTTAGGAGCAGAAAAGTAGGACGTTAAATCCCATTTCATTTCATATTCGTTACGTTGATGTATTTAAAAAAGGAATAAGCATTTACTCAACACAAATTATGTTATTTCGGGAGTAACTTATTATGTTATATCTTCCTTTTTTCAATAACTGTGGAATTAACGTCCACTCAACACAAAAAATAATATGCAAAATTTGGTAACATTACATCTGAACAATACAATACTGAACATCCCAATTAAACATTATAAAGGCCCACATCCAGTTTTTTTAATAAATTTCAGAACATGCCTATGTGATATATACGGGTATTGATTGTTAATTTTAGCTCACCTGGTATCCACGATAATTAATAAAGATGTAGTCGTATCTCGAGAAATACATAATATGTCCATTCTAGCTTTAGTAATACGAATTGCCATCATTACCAAAATGTGTTTAGTTTTAACACAACACAGCTATATTCGCTCTGGTGTATCCTACCATAATGTCGCCTAGATCAGAGAGAGAAAGAGAAATGGGGTTTAACGTCCACTCGACACTAACTAGGTCATTTCGGGACTAACATATGGTTTAATTTATTTCAATAATTCGCTTGCGCGTAGGGGCCTTTAGCAGTGTGTGGGGGGGGGGGACCCAGAGAAAACTCACGAGGTTGGACAGGCGACCCTATTCCTTGTCACGTACGACCGGGGATTTGAAACCAAGCCAGTTGACTCAATGACAGGCTTCATGATACAGCGCGCACGTGCTAACCATTCGGCCATCTTGATCAGATCGATGGTATCCGGTTGGTGTCGGTTGCCGAAGGAGAATAATTGAAGGAGACAAAAATTATGTGATAAAAAAAATATTTTGAGTGTGTGGGGGGGGGGGGCAATATATATCAATTTCAGCCAGTGGTAACATATTTTGACCTTGGTGACTTTTGACACCGGAAATTGGTCTTTAATCGTCATTCCTTTTTTCACTTTTCCAATGTTTTCTAAGGATTGTGGTAACGTTTTGTCGACTAAAGCTTTTAATAGAAAATATTTTAGTCGTTTCAGATATTTATAGATTTGCTTGCCGTATATCTTATTGTACCGTAAGTGGGTTAGTCGTGCTCCCGTTTTATTACTGATATCGAGTAGTATTGTTGCTGGCATGCTGTTACGTTGTTTTAAATTTAGGTAAGCAAAATATTGGACGAGGATCTAACAGGTAACATGTGTCGGGTTGTTCTGACCGTAATATAAGTCATATATTACATAGGTAACCTTTACACACAGTTTGTACAGGTGATTAGCATGGGTTCTATAGAATCTAAGGAGGTGCCTTCACCGGCAAGGCAGGTGTTTCAAAGAACCTAATTAGCCACTTCGTGTACATACAATACATATATTATGTCAGAACCTTCTCTGAATTTCAGGTACCAGGAGCCAACGATGGTTAATTGAAAGGGTAACAAGACAAAAAATTGAAAAAAGTAATGCTATTTGTGTTCTGGTAAGTAGAAAGTGAAAGCAAATGAAGGAATTCTATATTGATTTTAGTTGAATTAAAGCAGCATGACGCGTTAGAGTATTAACAGATTGGCAGCTAACCTGTAATCCAAAAACACAATCAGATAAAATGACTTAACACTGTTACCAACCGCCAAAAAATACCGAAAAAAAGAAACGATAAACGAATTCTTGCCTCATAGAATAAATAGATATACTAGTATCAATGGAATGTCACCTTCAAAAACTGTTTATTTAGTCATTAATTCTATTTCATATTGAACCCAAACTGATATCCGTGAATTCTATGAATATAGTCAAATAATTTACACCAGAAATGACTTTATTGATATTTAGAGAAGTGGTCGTTAGTCTTTGACATTTCTACTAATCCCGTTGTTCAATTATATGTACATCCTTTGATATTACTTCAACGTTCAGCCACCATAACCAATATCTCTATTTCAATATCCATATCAATATTTCGATTTATAATTTATTATGTCAAGCGTGCCGACTACCTATTTAATGTAAGTTATTTGTTTACGGTTTCTAGCTTACATGAAAACAATCTCCTGCTCCCGGTGGTAAATTTATTTTGTGGTTCTATTTATATATTAAAGGATGACGTTGGCGTTTTAAATCCCATTCAATTTGTCAGATTTCACTTAGCATTTTCCGCCCAATTAAATCCCACACACGGATGCCGTAATAAACGTTAAACATTGAGCTGATTTCAGCAGCATAGAAAATCTAAGAACTTTAATAAGAGCAACATTTCGTCCCATATTTATTAAAATCGAACTTGCCTAACTGGAATTAAACATGCAGTATGCAAGAGCTAAATCTGTCTACTGCAGTTCTTTCATTAGGCCTGAGATGTTATCTAAATTATTAATTAGACATGGCTTTACCTATCCGGGCCATAATCAACCCTCGATGCCACCGGGTGCCTGTGAAATTTAATGGATTTGAGGGCATTTTGTGATGGATAATTTAACGTAAATTATTATGACGTTCGAGGCTAGCCGAAAATTGAATCGCTGATATCTCGGTTCACAGTGAAGCAATTTAGACTGAATTTTTTTTTACCATATTTTGTTTGCATTATCCATTTTAAAATATTTTAGCGAGAACTGTCAGCTCTTTACTTAAAGTTGCATTATTCAAGATATAGATAAGAACTAGCCATTCTTGCTATACTAGTTCGAAAGTAGATGATGTAAAATGAATAATTTGAAAATTTCATTCAAATTACTCTATTGCAAGCGAAGATATTGCATTTGTAGATTTGGCCGACCTGTGCAATAATTTCAACCACGGACCTGGTTGATCAAAGCTATGACTCGAAGCGTCTTGCCGCGCCATATTTGATTTATCACTGAAACGTTTTAATCTGTTTAATATCGGAGCAATCTGATGCCATCCAAAGTTGATTAAGGCCTGGATCAGTTAATTAATGTCTAATTAATACTTTAGAAAACATTTCATGCCCAAATAAAGACCTGCACTAGGCCGATTTAGCTCTTGAATAATGCATGTTTAATATACCAAATGCCCATTTAACAATAATATTGGACATTATTCCGCTTTATATAAGAATATTACATGTAAATAATTGGCAGAGACGCACCTTTAATACAAGTTATTTCAAATACTATATCCTCATGGGGTTGCAAATATTTTCAACATTCTCTGCATTTAAGTGGCCTCATGCGGGAAGGCACTATGAATACAATATTTGATATAAAAAGTTGGTCTGATACTTTTAAGAGCGGGAATATAAGACATTCTGTATCTGAAGAAGTTTAAAAATACAAAGGAATGGCCATATATTGGAATTTGATAACGATATAACCAAATGTTATTTGTCTTAAAATGCAAGTAAATAAATCCACAGTTTGAACATTATGACAATATGCGTCTACTGAAGTAGGCATTACCTGAAAGCTTTAAAAAAAATTATTTTAAAATAAAAAATATATGGACATTCAAAAATAGTTCTTGTATATAAGCCAATATTTGAAAAACAAAACCATTTTGTGGCACAATGCAATGCTTTAGATGTAATATTTCCAATCCCAAGGAAACAAAAGGTCTTTTATTTATCTTTGAGTACTAATATGAATACTGTAACATGCGTGATTTTAACAAACCAGACAGTGACATTTCACTAATCATGGCCTTTAGGTTAGTATTAAATATTTATTGAAAGACGGATAGACTTTTAATTATAGCTTACAATGCCTTGACCCGCTAGAAGGTGCTCTCCTTGTTCTTGTGGTCACGAATCAGTTCGGAATCCGTCGAAAGCTACTGTCAGACTAGCGTTAAGAGTGGTTGCACGTCAGTATCAACGCAAGAAAGTCAAATCTCATTCTAAAGTTTTTAGCTTACATGAAAACAATCTCCTGCTCCCGGTGGTAAATTTATTTTGTGGTACCATTTATATGTTAACGGACAACGTTGGCGTTTTAAATCCTATTAAATTTGTCAGATTTCACTTACCATTTACCGTCCAATCAAATCCCATCCGTGCATGCCGTAATAAACGTTAAATATCGTAAATGAAAAGTCAGGAAGAAGACTCCTCAAACGTATTTCAAAATTTTGACTTTCTAGTAACGATACCAACTCTTCAATATTTCACTTAATGTGGCGGTCCCACTAATCAACGACAAGAGCGATCCTTTCGTCAATATCATTTATCATAATTCAGTCCATTGTTTTATGAAATCACAAAAAGTTTGGATATGACTTGTAGAATACATACACATCTATAAAATATCTATAAAATATCTATAAAATATCTATAAAATATCTTCCCTTGTCGATTACTTTTTACAATACTTTGGGCGATATTGACAGAAGACCCTCTTGGCCGTTCTTTTCAGTGATTTGTAACGTCGAAGGTGAAACCCTACCACAGTTCGAAATACAACAATGCCATGAATGCATAACCCAGTAACATCTGATTTTAATAGATTTTAATAACTTTAAGTATCATCAATATATGTTTGAAATAAAAATCGCCGCTTTTTGTTTTCGTTTGAAAATCACCGACTTGGTCCACATGTACAATAAGTGCTGATAAAAAAAGATAATTGAATAGTAAATATTCTTTTTTTATATTTTTTACAAGAGTGACTGTTTTATTGTCTATAGACAATCTGCCACGTGTCTTTATAATAAAGTAAATGATAAAATAAATAATAAATACTAGTGGCTGATGACATGTGTGTTTATAGTATTGATATAAATGGTCACTCAGCGGTCACTACAAACCATCCACTTGATAGTATTGGTTTTAGTTTTAATGGGATAAAACAGAAGTTGAAAAATCATCTTCATCCCATTGTTATAAAATTCGACCCAATAGAATAATGTTTCTATAAATAAATCAAAAGTAATCAGAATCCCTTTGTTCGGAATATTTGACAGTATATTGAGTTACTTAATGAAACGAACAGAATGATGATTCTTGGGGCTCTGTTTTAGTTGAGTTCTACTATAAAGGGGTACGGTCGGGGATAGCGGGGCGTTGATTCTGCTACATCAGCTACAATCTATTGTATCTATTTCAATTCTTACTGCCCAAGTGAACCCCTGTGAAATTTTGAGCTTTTACTTAGAATTATTATTTAGTTATCGAGAAAACGTGATCTCGCCACACTCGAGTAATGTTTACTTTTAGCTTTTTTACAACTACATGTACATTATTAATATATTATAGTATCTTTCTTGTTACGATTCCAGTTCTTCAATTTTACGTATAAAAATATTTTTTCTTGTATCTACTTTTGAAATAAAATACTTGGACGATAACATAAGCAAACAATAAAACAAAGTTTAATATAAAACGATTCAATATAGCGGATGCAAAATTTGAATAAATGAACACAGGGACAGGAAAATTATATTATTTCGATTTAAAATGAATTTATGTCCTAGGAATATGGAAATAAATATTATATCTGCATACTCATTCATTCAAAGTTTCAGAATTTACCAAGAATGGCATCTAATTGTCTGTGTTAGATGTAATCAGAATCCCTTTGTTCGGAATATTTGACAGTATATTGAGTTACTTAATGAAACGAACAGAATGATGATTCTTGGGGCTCTGTTTTAGTTGAGTTCTACTATAAAGGGTTACGGTCGGGGATAGCGGGGCGTTGATTCTGCTACATCAGCTACAATCTATTGTATCTATTTCAATTCTTACTGCCCAAGTGAACCCCTGTGAAATTTTGAGCTTTTACTTAGAATTATTATTTAGTTATCGAGAAAACGTGATCTCGCCACACTCGAGTAATGTTTACTTTTAGCTTTTTTACAACTACATGTACATTATTAATATATTATAGTATCTTTCTTGTTACGATTCCAGTTCTTCAATTTTACGTATAAAAATATTTTTTCTTGTATCTACTTTTGAAATAAAATACTTGGACGATAACATAAGCAAACAATAAAACAAAGTTTAATATAAAACGATTCAATATAGCGGATGCAAAATTTGAATAAATGAACACAGGGACAGGAAAATTATATTATTTCGATTTAAAATGAATTTATGTCCTAGGAATATGGAAATAAATATTATATCTGCATACTCATTCATTCAAAGTTTCAGAATTTACCAAGAATGGCATCTAATTGTCTGTGTTAGATGTAATCTACCTCATAAAACACATTGTATTTCTCAGATATAATACTTTAACTGGCAGTTATAAGTATAGACTTCAGGTTAAAAACTAAGATCGCTGTTTCAAAACTACGTTTCAACATGTCCCTCTTGTTGTTCTCAAGTAAGTAATTGTTTTCCACATAAACTTGTGTTTCAATATTATATGTTCAATTATTAAATTTCGTATAAGGATTTAATATGATCGATGTTACTAAATACATTTTGTTGGAAAATTCTTTAACATAAGATATCTGATATCCATAAATACATAGGTCATCATCTGTGCAATCAAACGTAGGCCTACAACCGGTGGTAGTGGCGTGCAGAGAGAGGACAGAGTGAATTGAAATTGAATTAAGTTTTCTGAAATGACCTGTTAACTTAGTTTAACTCTACTTAGTTTAAATAAAATATTACATTCTTCTGTTTTCACAAAAAAGTTTCTTTCTTTCTCACATTTCTGAGTTCGAGTTCCTATACTTGAGTCTTGGGGGCATACAATCAAGGAGTTGTCCTCGGGCATAACCAAACCATTGTACAGCAACTGATCAGCGGTCGTCTAACAGGGTTTGACCATTTTAAGGTAATCTCTTAGCTGAGTGGGAGTATATTGATGGCTTATATACCGGATACCTGACGCCTGAAGTCCACCCAGTTCTATATACACGATGTGTTAAACTCTCACCCCCAGTGACCCACGCGGCAGGTGAGTCGATTGACTATCTGCTGGGAACTGTGTAAAGAAAAGGAGTTGGTGGGAACGTATGTTGGGTGTAGTTAACCCGTCAACCCCTCGTTTCAACAGCATCATGAAAATATGACATCTACATTAACTTTGTAATGATAGGGGTCAAAACTATTCTCTATAAACAATACATCTGTACTCCCGGAAATACCTCTAATCACCGTGGACAATTTGAACCAAACATAGCCCCATTGCTCATATGTTTGCGGAGCCTTGTCAATTCTTGTCATTACGCTGACAGTTTACGGAACTTGAACAGGTATCTCTTCATCCCCAACGAAGATGAAGCGGTCGTTAGATACTTACACTTAACATGAGCAGGAACCGGCTGTAAGTTACCTACAGTCACAATGAAATAGAACCGTACCTACATTCACAATGAAATAGAACCGTTTGTAAGGTACCACACCCAAAATGAGCAAGAACCGGCTGTATAAGGTACCCACATTCACGATGAAATAGAACCGTTTGTAAGGTACCACACTCAAAATGAGCAGGAACTGGCTGTAAGGTACCCACATTCACGATGAAATAGAACCGTTTGAAAGGTACCACACTCACAGCGAACAGGAACAGCCTGTGTGAATGTCTTACCTGATAACGTTATTAGACAGTATTTGATGGTTAGTTTGTGCTTAACTTGAGAGAAAAATAGGAAAAACTGATCATAAATTAAAGCCCTTAATATAAAATGACACTGAATAGTAAGAGATAAAAATAGCAGGCCTTCATCTCCAAGTAAATATTAAAAATTTACTTAGCGTTACAATGAGGTATTCTAATATCTGTATACTCATGAATTATAGTATTTAGAAATAAACAGTCTTTTATTTCAATAAACTTGACCAAGGACATCGTCTCCGATGCGATTTCAATTTTCAAATTTAAATAATACTTCATTATCATTGATTATTCTAATATTTCTAAATTTGAATAAAAAACGACAGGATAACAAACTGTTCTTGTTCCGCCCAATAATATATGTACACCTGTCATATATTTCATTGAATATATATCTTTTGATGTGACAGGTATCATGTCGAGTTGTCGATACTGAATATTCAATATTTATAACATGGTATAATATGACATATTGTATATATAATAATATATTCCCCATTCATGAAACGCCATTTAGCCTTGAGCGTAATCTCCTTACACACCACATGTTGGACTCCATTTTGCTAGGGACCACTAAAATTAGGGTTCTTTTATCCGGAACGGAAAAGCATGACAATTGAAGTATCATCTCTATACCGAACCCGTAATTTTCACAGCTAAGAGACCAACGGCTATTAGTGAGTACAATTTTGTCTGTTTGCGGATTATAATTGGGCGAAGTGAATGCAAACATTCAAAAACAATTTCTACAGATAAATTTTTAAAAGAAAACATCAAACTTAATATAGAGTGTCAACAAACCAGAGAGCTGCCCAGCACGTTCGTATACCCGTCCATTAGTAAACAAGGTGAAAGATAATACGTATCTCTCACCCCTTTCTGTTCTATAACAACAATAATTATTAGTCTTTTGAAAAGTCGAAACAACGGGGTCAAAAAGGGGAGGTAGGGGCTATCTAATTGTTGACAATACCCAGCATTATATAGGACAATAAAAGGGCCACACAGAACCCATACGTTTGAAAATTTGTTGTAAACAGTTAAAATGTTCATTTTGTCTAAATAGACGTTAGATCGAAAGAGCGACATTTAGGCCATCAAGGCTAAATTGGTGCTAACCCCCACTAATAGCCGCTAACTGGTCATGGTTAGCGCCGTCTTCCATTAGCCCAGGCTAGGTGCATAATAGTAGGACGTTAAAACCCATTTAATTCAGTCATGGTTAGCGCCAAAACATCGTACGACAGAGATCGATAAAATTTTCGATCCTATTAGCCTTAAGACGCAACTGATATCAAGAATGGTGGTAGGGGGAACTTTGTTCCAACCTAACCATCCGAAATTCTTTATTATATTTCAGGGTTTTTTCTACATGTGTCAAAAAATCGGCAACACCCAATAAGCCACATAATGCACATTTGTTTAATGTGATTGGAGGTAAAGGTATGGAGTGGGACAGGTGATAAAATCTCTGCTTTATTGTAATCATCAATTAACTGACCTTCTCTTTTCATATCACAAACTACTATTTTACCCAGAAAAAAATGGCTCCCACGGAAAGGTCATTCCCGGGTCAGGCACACGTTAATCTCAGGTGAACACAAGCATGTGCAGTTTACAAAGGTTTTGTGACGCTAATAAACCTGATTAATATTCATATTAAGAGATAAAATCACAGTAGACTCTTCACATTAAGAATCAAAAACACGGATGTGAAATAACCAATCTGTTGCTAAGGAAAAACATGTCTGCCATCTTTATTAGTTTGGTCATTCCGTGACATTTAATCTATTAAACAGTTTTTCTGTTGTAATTTAAAAAAATAAATTTGTTATAAATACAATATTCTTGAATAAAAATGACAGTCTGTTCGCGTGACTTGCGTTATTATTAACAATAATTTTATATTTAGCTCCGATTTCAGTCAGAGAAGACACCAGGATGTGCTGAAAGTAATGTACATTTGTACATAAATGCAACTGGTGCATTCTTGTCGTGAACTAGACCAAATCAAAGTCAAGGCAACCAGCATTTGACTTATCAGAAGATATGCTTTCACGCAAAGCTTATCAATGTAAAGATTATGTGCTGCAGGGGTTGCTGCCAGATTAAGTTGGTCCACCGTACACAACATTAACCTGGTTGTGTAGGCCCGTTGCCCTGCTTTTAGCGAGGGGGGCGTGTCAGAGGGCCTCTTACAGGGGGTCTGGACTGGTTTTCTCCAATATGCCGGCGAGAATTTTTTGGTAAAAACATGGTGTCAGGGTTGATTTCTGGCACATATGTACAGAACCTAAATAGAATAACCGAATGAGGGCACAACTTTGCGCTAAACATAGTGATTTTCAGGGGCATCAGTCATAACCCAGAAGAAGGGACCACACAGGCACTCCAACGCCCCCTGCCAACGGGCCTGATTGTTAATAACCTGTTGCGTGACCTTAAATTGCTCTTTAGGAAACATGAAGACCACGTGAACTCCTGCTGAATAAACTCCATTTATGTGTTTTACCAGTTCGTGACAGATCATCAGTAGATATCAGTAATCAAGTAATTAAGCTTCATATTATATTTACCTTCTACTTGTCTCTACTGTACGGAATACTCGTGTTTAAATATAAAACCATATAGTCGATACTTTAATAAAGAGTTCATGTGTTTATCATTCTGTAATTTGAACTATAAAAGAGATAAGGTGACCTGAGACAGGGTCAATTAAAAAAATGAAATGCATTCATTTGATTTTCATCTGTTGTATTCAATAATCCGACAATTCACAAATCCATTATGTCACTGCTGAAGGGAAGATCAAAATGTTAAGGCAGATCACAAATGTTTAGTATATAATATTTCAGATTCAGATCCTTTACAAATGTGATTATGACCACAATTATTTATTTGGTTGGTTTGTTTGTACATTAGAAAATATATCATTATATTCGCCAAAGTGCGGTCCGTCTTTAAATAATGCATCGGTGACTAAATGAGGTAAACAAACAATGCCGATACGCGCCAGTTGTTCAAAGATCTAATTAGTAAAAGTTGTTATGTGTCCGGGGGGGGGGGGGGGGTCGTAAAAGATCCATTGGCAGGTGGAATTCGATATAAGAGTGGGCCACAATGCCGCTGTCAGGGCAAAATTTCACTCATAGCACACTGTGATGCCCGTCTTCGTTAGCCTATTTCTGGTACAATAATGTGTGCCATATTGGTAGTACGCAAAAATTTAAGTAAGTATTCTTAAAATTATTAATTAATGAACCTGCTAATCAATATATGTGCTAAGTGTTCATACAATATACAATTACAGAAAACACATGGACTAACAAGGACATTTATAAGTACTATGGTTTGATTTCGTTTCGTGTTTCAATTCTCGGTGATCCGAGCGATAAGGACACTAGACCCTCGACGAGAATGTCCCGGGTTCCAATCTAAGCCTCGGCCGAGAAAAATGTCGGGAATTTCAGGTCGCTTACGTGAAGGAGTGTTACTTTTGAAAATAAACTCCCGTTCCCGTCCATGGAGATAACCGTAAACTGTAATATTAGTCGAGCACCCTGAAAAATGTAGAAATTTCAGGGGACAAACCTTTAAAACGCATTGCAATCACTTCAATTTTATCTTTCTTTTGAATGAACCCGTGGTTCCTATAAACATACGCGCTATAAATTACCAAACTCTGAGCTTGATCATTATTCCGAGCATTTTACAGCATGATTACTGAGATCTATCTGAAAATGAATTAAAGATACTTCTGTAGCCAAGCTTTAACTGTAGTTTTGAGAAAATAAAAACGGCCATTGCAATTGTGTTAACAGGCGTGTTATTGGGTTTCGACATATCAAATATGGCAGGGCTTAGAATAGATTATGGTATTTAATTATAAATCCAATAAATCCAGCTTAGCATGCAATATGATATAGTGAGGATCATATCAAAGATGGTGAATCTTTGAGGCGTAAAATTATGTGAGCCAACAGCTTTCAGGTATAGAAACAACGCTCCCTTTGTACACATAAATACAACCTACCTTAATCTATAGGATTGTCTTAATTTAGTTAAGGAAGCTTTCTATTCATTTTGTTAGAAGCTAACTTCATCAAATAATTCTGCCATAATAGCTAATCTCAAAAACCATAACCCCTCAAATACGCACCCCCCCCCCCCCCTCTCCGTCCCATACCGCAGTCTGGTCACACGTTCAGGTCACAAAAATATCATTTTAAAGTTACAACAATAAAGAACAAAGAGAACTGAACGAAAATTCGGAGAGTGTAGGGTTTGTCGTACTTCTGTTTTATTATGGCACGAGACATATGAATGTGTTGGTGTAAAAGATATTTTAAAAACATGTTGACAAGTTGAACAGACGGCAAGATACGAAACAATCTGAAACACATGGCTGCTTAATCCTACCCTTAAAACATAACAACGATTAAAACCTGAATACAACCCTGTTTCACACTTAAAGGTCGACACGAACTTAAAATTTGATCCCTTTTAATTTAATTGGCTGTTTTTATTTTCGTATTTTATGGTAAAAAGGGACTGGGTGACCCAGATTTTAATCCTAGGGGGTAATAATTAGCGGCACAAGGCTTTTGTTCACAATTTAAGGGCTCTTTGACCTTAAAATCTGATCTTGCGATTATAGTTGAAAGGGGTTTCAATTTTTTGTTTATACACCGGGTCTGTGTTTTGGTGAAAATATAATTTTTGGATTAAGTGGAGAAAAAACAACAGATGAGCAAATACGGGGTTTTGTTTAGTGCCCTAGGGGTGATTGTGACATTTGTCTCCAGAACACCTTGACCGGGTCGTGTAGACACCAGGTATGGTAGACACGGCATACAGATCGGTGATTTTATGATTAAGATGCCAAGTTTGAACATATCATCAGAATATAGCGTAAAGAGCCGACCTATACGCACTTGTTGTTTATTACAAAATTGCAATGTAATAATAACAAAATGTGACGTCAGAACATATCACAATACAGGTAATAATAAAACTATCGATGTTATTAGATTCCATTTTAATCAAAATACAAAAACACAACTATTAAAATAATGAATACAAAAATCGAGTAATTCACTAGATGTTGTAGAAAAAGCAGAGAATACTCAGCCATTTAATTAATAGGGGTTATGTCTCGTCCATACAATACAGTACATTAGTCATTTTTAAAGTAACAAATTTTATTCATCAAATTCCAACTGCCGTACCATTCGAAGGTTCTTCTCCGGACAACACCGGGAATCGAATCAGTAGTATTCTAGCCAATAGTCCCGTGTCGTGATCACCGTAACCCCCTGTCTAATGGAAATGATATTTGAAATTGGATTATAAAATACGGGGTGCTTAAATGTTGCAAATTCTCTTTAAATTAAGTCAGTGTTGATCTGACCTGTCCGTTTGATTAGTGATAGGGAAAGTTCCTTTGTTTTTAAACTTGACTTGCCTTTTAAAAACTATCTGCCGACTATTGAACACACAATCAACTATAAGTAGGTAAATTGTTTTTTATTTCTTTTTATTAAAAACAGATAATCATCCCACACAAAAATCAATGCACGGATGAGAGAGAGAGAGTGTAACGTCCACTCGACACAAACTAGGTCAGTTAGAGACCAACACACGGTTCAACTTTAGCTCATTTATTCGTCTGTGCGCAGGGTTTTTAGCAGTGGGAGGAAACCGGAAGACCCAATCAGATTAAAGCACAGATCCTTTTTCTCTTATTTTTTTATTTGCCGATAAAATTTAATTTTACCTGTCTTTACTACACTAGGATCTGGAAGAGTTGTTATATAGCCCGCGTTCTGGATGATGTGAGTGATTAGCCGATGAAACAGCCTGTTGCGACGACGTTTTGGTGTGTGGTGCACGGAACGGTGGATAACCAACAAGAAATATCTGACGCCATAGGGTGAATAGTCGCTGATATGATCTTCCACTACAACTGGTCAGACCTTCATGTAGTGTACGCCATCGAAAGTATAAAAAACGAAACGAAATATAGATCTGTAATTTAATCAGATTGGAGAAAACCCACGAGATTGGACTGGCGACCCTTCTCCTTGTCGTGAACAAACGGCAATCGAAACCGCGCCCCTAGACTCAACGACAGCATTTATGATGCAACGCACATGCGTTAACTAGCACCCCCCCCCCACACCAGCAAAGAAGAGTTCTATATGCATAACAAGTAATTCTAACTACGTGCACGAATATCGGAATAATACCAATTTATGGGAAACATTCATTGTTTAATGAGAAATATATTGTGATTTGTACTTAATAACACTCCATATTAATAAAAATTTGTAACGTAAAACTACTTAATATTGTGAAACGAAAATTAAATTTTATGATGTTCATTTTTTTTCAGTGTCTGGTTTCTTAGCAAACAAAAACACAAATCAAAACAAATCGAATTTTATATACCTTACAGAAGATTAATCTTGTTTTTGATCGATTTTTCAGGTAATCGCCTTAACAACAAATATACAAACTGGAACAACAGGAAAACAAAAAAATATTTCCTTCTGTTCTGATAACTCATCATTATAATTAAATTATAAATAATCTATAACAATGGCGTGATTTCAACTAATCTAAGACATTTTCTCAGGTGGGGGTGGAATGCAGCTTTTGTCTAATTAATGAAAAAAACATATCTATTGTGTTCTGTCCGGGTTAAGGTGACACCAACTGAACGGTAACTCGGTCGTAGTTACAGTTTTAAAAAAAATCGAAATGTCTAACAAGGCTATTTTTTAATCGGTGGTGGGAGTGTAGATTTTCTTTTGTCCAATCGAATAAAACGAATCAATAATCTATACTTGTATTGTTGGGGCTGATATTTAGGGATGGGACGAGAAAATAATTGACATAATTGATTGACATGTCTGAAAGTACCCAAAGAAAAGTACAGTTTAAAATGTCAGCATTTATTTTTGGTATACTCTGTGCGCATTTTTGGTTTATTATTTTTTGAGACGATTGAAGATAAATGTCAGTGGTCTGACATTACAGGTTTTGAAAGTTAATTGGTAGAATTTTACACTTAAGTTTATGGGTGAACCAAGGCTTGGTCCTTACAGGAATTGGAATATAAATTGTACGATTTCCTGAAAAGCAAACAGTAAATGAACGAGCAAGCAGATATTCTAGATATTTTTAACGAATGATAAATACAAATGGGCGAACTTTAAAAGAGGCAAATCGTTGCTAACGCGGTATCATCACCCACGACTAATTGGTCAATTTAAATCAACATCGGTGTTGTTATCTTACCGTGAAAGGATGGGCCTTTGATATCCAATAATTTCAGACGAAATGAAAATGTTAAACTTGGCACACGAATTGGGTGTCAGAATGCTCTCGGACGCCATTTGTAATGAAGCCGCTAGATGAACAGGATAATGCTACCGGTGCAAACTGGAAAAAACGAGATGCCAAAAACTGACATTCAATTTGGACTCTTCACATATTTCGCCGAACATACGTCTGGGAATGTAGTTACATTTGAGGACATCTTGCATTTAATTTCTGGGATAGGCATGAGAGAGAAAGAAATGGGGTTTAACGTCCACTCGACACAAACTAGGTCATTTCGGGACTAACATATGGTTTAATTTATTTCAATAGATCGCTTGCGCTTAGGGGTCTTTAGCTGTGGGAGGAAACCGGAGTACCCGCAGAAAACCCACGAGGTTGGACAGGCGACCCTACTCCTTGCAACGTACAACCGGAGAATCGAAACCTCGCCAGTTGACTCAATGACAGGCTTTTTGATACAGCACACACGTGCTTTATGAGGATAGGTATGACCACATCACATGAAATAAAAGTAAACAATATTACCACTGATTCCCTACAGCATTAATTGTATGAAAGAAAATATATAAATAAAGAAAGGACAGGATTTACAACTCATCACGTCATAGTGTTTAACAAATATGTTGCGATCCAGGGTAGAATTACTTCATATTTATAGATGTCGTCTGTTTTACATGCTTCCGTTGGTTTACTCAAATTGTTGTATTAATTACTCTTAATTGTTTTTACTAAGTAAAGTTAATTAAATGTTAGATACAACAAGATATCCCCTTTTTATATAAATTAATACCCACCATTATATAGGCACTTTTGACAGTTGCCTTCGCAAATCTTTGATGACCTTCAAGGAAATCCTTTACCACATCTAATAGAACACAACTTAACCTTGAAGATGACTGGGAAAAATCACCTGGCAGGAAGAATGTCAGAGTGACTTGATATATTTTTAATGAAAATAATTAGGAAGAAAAGACACGTGAATAATAAACTAGACTTGTAAAGAAACAGAACAGATGCTCAAATCAGTTTGGCCTACATTGTGTCTTCCATTCCGTAAACAATCGTAAATTTAAAAAACGCCAGAGGGTTTCAAGGATGCTTTAAGGGGCACTATGACCTGACTTTTAAAGAAAAAACATTGGAAGGGCGCGTGTAAATTTTATAATTGATGGATGGTGTGATATTGTGTAGTTAATCAAGATAAAAAATAATTGCAACATAGTAAATTATTTTTTAATGCATTATCAGTTGACTATCGGGAACTTCCAATAATTATACGTTGTTATGCGGAAAGCAACCACTTGAGTAGCAACCACTTGAGTAGCTTTTCTCATCAACTCATGTATGTATTCTAGCGTGTTTCTTTTAGTTTCTAGTTTTTGTTTTGTTGGGGGGGTTTGATGAGGTGAATTTTTATCGTCTGTAGGTCGCAATGGTCAGATTGGGTTCACCCTGCTGTTTGGCATTTCATTTTGCGATTGTCAGATCGGATACCATTGTGATGTCAGTGGGTCTAAAAGAGGGATGGATGAGTTACGGAAGATATTTACCGACTGTCTTTAAGGTTAACTTGTTAGGTCTGGTCCCCTTTTTTTATATTTTTACAAATGTGTGCTGGTTTGAACACTTTGACCATGGACATCTTGAGATACAGAAACCGGAAGTAAGATGCATGTACTTGTAAAGCGTAATATTCCATCATATATTCAAATGTAACATACCTATTAACTCTGTTAACCAGTCGCCTCAATATCATGAATGTTCGCCAATAGAGGGAACTACATCCATGGGTAACATTCTGGGGTGAATATTTGGTGGTCTGGATCCTATATTGAAAGTTTAGATCAATCTAATGGGCCCGGACTACTAATTATCTCCCCATTGACTTCAATGTTAAATCGAAGCAATTTCTTGGCCTATAACATTTTTTTGAAAGAACGATGATCTTAATCTGTATAACTGCAAAGAGCCCAACATGTCACAATCATCTGCATAAAATATGGAACAAGGGTAAAGAGAGAGAGAGAGAGAGAGAGAGAGAGAGAGAGAGAGAGGAATGGGGTTTTACGTCCACTTGACACAGACTAGGTCATTTCGGGACTAACATTGTTTAATTATATTTCAATAATTCGCTTGCGCGTTGGATTCTTTAGCAGTATGAGGAAACCGGAGAACCCGGACCGGAGTCAACCCATGAGGTTGGACAGGCGACCCTACTCCTTGCCAAGTACATTGAAAGAGAGAAAGAGAGATATGCTATAAATAGGGTACTACATTCATCTCACTAGGTGAAGCAATTACTAATCTTAGTTCTAATGGTTGAAGAAAAACAACTCTTAATGTAATGGAGGTGTTTTTCAAGATAGCAGCATAACTTATTTTACCATGTCTACCAGAATCTTAAATAATTGATACTATGCATTGATACTTTTTGCAATGAAGATAAATGTGTCTACGTCAGTTACGAGCGTATAAATGATTTAAGCAAGGCAGGTTTAACGACTCCCAGTGGGACGATATTTCTCTCGTGCACCTGGATAGGGATTAAAGAAACACCTTACCGGATATAACCTTTCGTGACCCCTTCATTGATTAATCTGACCTCATTAGTTGAAGGTCTTGCCATGGTGTAAGGGAATACTGGGTGGAAAAGCTGGTGTCTTTATTGCCTTTTATTATAAAAAAAAGAATTAATGGGTGTTCTTCGTTTGCTCGGGACATCTTCCGTCATTTTGAGACCAACATATTTTCTGTGGTTACATGATCAATGTATATGCGGAATTCAGATTTACAATAGTCAGGCCGCTCACATGACTAGGTAGACGTCCCTTGTCAGCCCCGCAGGCACAAACCCACTTTAATATATTTTCGAAGACTTTACTATTCTTTATTTAAAAAAAACCCAATTAAACGCTAATTGAAATTTCAATCAAGATGCCATACTACTATTGTTGTGTTTAAGTGTTAAATAGAATACTAATGTATACATTTCTAATACCAAATAATCTATTTTCAAGAAGAACAAATATTTACAGAAATAAAATAAAACCAAGTAAGAACAAAAATATCACCTTTGATTTTACGTAAGTCTGTCGTGAAAACAGTTTCTGTGAACTTGATAAGTATATCGATTTGACAGGGTCTGCGATTTACGAAAGTACCCATTGACAAATTAATAAGACGTTACTCTATAATTCAAGTCTATAGTCTCGTCCAGACAAGTCCTTTTACTACAAATTGACAAGTGTGTGGACAACAAATCCCTCCATGGGAATTTAATCAAAGGTCATTTGACATATCAGATTGACGAGTAATATAATTGTATATTTGATGACCACAGCATGTTATTGGTCATCGTATTGATTACATATTTGACTGGTAATTTCTACACAATTCTACATATACATGTATATAAAATCAACCACACATAAATTGCTGACGTCAGCATAAATATGTAGGTCATACTGTCTGGGTTTTCGTCATAATCTGTGTTTACTATCAAAGAAGGCTACATTTATTGACTACGCTTTAAGTACACACTAATGTTTATTATTATGGTCCTTTTACAAGGAAATCTGGCACTATAAGTATCAATATCCAAAACGAAAACAAAATTCGGCACAAGAGTCATGACCCCTCTTCTGAACCCAAATACATAATCCTAGGGATTTCCAAATCGGATCTCAGAGCACTAACCATGTTTACCTATCAGCATCTATATTTAACTACTCTTTGATAATGTTTATAAGGAAAGTTCCAATAGTTCACCTTTTTGGCAGGTGGGTCTCGGAATACAATTATGACGTCACGCCATGTTGGTGCAATATGCAGTGTCATTTGCTTTTTATTGCCACAGACGACTCCAAAAAATGCAGAATTCAACAATATAAGTATCAATGAAATATATATTTAAAGTAATCGATATATATAGTATACATGTGTATAGGTGAAAACGACACCTGTAATAAACACAACCAGACGACAAAAAGTCAACGTGTTCCAAGAACAATGTCTGCTCATATAACTGAGAAGAAAAACGGAATCCCCTGCCCATCATTAAATTATTTCGGGTATTTTCATTGGAACACGTTGACGGGAAGTGTAAGTTATTATATTTCTTACCTGAACTCAGAAATTACATCCATAAACATAAAGATAATGAAATTGGCGGGAAATATTATGCCCCAGACGTCTGCTTACTGTACAGAATGGCTGAACAACCACGAGCCAAGTAGACACTCCCACGCGCTCAAATTGTTTGAGTAGTGATCAAAAATGTCTATAAATGTGTCTAGAATACAAAATATTTTTTTTTTCAATTAGAAGTAGGTAAAATAGGATTGATATGATATAATAATATGCCCATCGTGTACAGGGATACCTTGATTATTTCCGAACGCTTTTCATCAAGGTCAAGGTTAATCGTGTGAATCTGCCAAAGATATTTTTTAGTACCTTCAACGATTGGATTAATTCTAATCAGCCACAAAGTCATAATAAAATAAAACCAAGTACGAACAATCCAAACCATTAGACAAAATTCGAAGTCCTAAAAACGGTATAGGCAAAAATGTGTAAAAACGCAAAATAGTTTAATCAGCATATGGACTGTTCACCTTTTACAAAATACACGACGAACAGTGGTAACAGGTGTCCTAGGATCGGAATGTGTCATGTTAGTTTTCAAAGATAATCTGCGCGTCCATATGGAATGAAACTACAAATTGATGTACCGTCAATATTTTTTTGAATATAGGTTCAAGATTATAATACAATTTTTATGTGGGGTCCAGTGTTGAAGGTATCGTTACCCCTTTAGTTTATTCAATACAGATAACAGAATTTACAATACCAAGTTCATTTGGGTTGTGTTGAATACAGATCGGCTGATTTGCAAATAATACAGGATTATAGATGTAAGAGGTGACATACAGGTGATAGAACCCTCGCTTAGAAGATCCAGCGAAGGACATATAAGACAGTGTTTGGGATGTTTTGGGGTTGCTGAAGGTGTTTAAGATTAATTGATTTGTAATTCTTCACTGCATCTATAATAGCCAATACCAAAAAAAGAGGACAAACAATTTACTGTCGTAGATACAGACAGTTATTAGTGAAAATGTTAAATGTTATTAAGGACTTCACCTTTCATGGATCTTGACAGAAATATTCCTTTAAAAATAGTTAATAATAAAATGAACGCGATACAATGAATGGCTACCATCTGGCCTAGTTGATGCGGATGACAGTAATGTTCAGAACATACGAGGGCTGGCTGAAAATATCTAAGCCTATTCCATTTATTTTTCTACATAGTCCCCTTCGATGTTTCAAGACCTGGATGCCGGTCAGGCCGAAATTTTCTTCAGCCATCTTAAAAAAAGTTGTTCTCAGCGGACATTGCGTCATCATTACTAGGAAAATGACAACCGACTAGTTCCTTTTTCATTTTTGGTAACATGACTCATCTATGGTTACAATTTGGCCAGGATCTGATTCAAATCGGCGCTAATTGTTAAGGGACGTCAGGAATCGGATATTTCTTATCCGCGGTAAAGAGCTTTGGCTCCTATCTTTCAGAAACTACGAAGACAATAATAAAATTAAAGTTTCAGTTCTTATGTCTAAGATTCATTCAACAATTGTGTTTGTTGGAGGTTAAAGGTTGTCTCGTTGTACGTTTCAGGCTTAGAACCTTTCAGCCAGTCTTCGTATATTACAAACGAAGAGATGGCAGAATGGTTAAAGCTGAATATACTGTCGAACATCTTCACATAAATGACATGCTTACTAAAGGCGGCAACAGATCGGCTAACGCTGAATAAACTGTCCTGAAATTATGACGAATCTTGCTGGAAATTGGCGGTAACAGAATGCCTAAAGCTGAATGAACTTTGATGGTCATAGCTAAAAGTGTGCATTTGAGACGAAGGGTGGCTATAGCTGAATTTACTATCTAGGTGAGTTAAAGAACTCATCTACAAATCACCACGCTAGCTGGATAATGTTGTTTAGATAATATAAGGGGCACTATCATCGAAGAAGTCAAATAATATGCAAGCTACATATTGCAATGCAACTAAATAGGTTGTAAGAACTGCGCTCCGGTCACCCGATGATCTTCTTTTCACACTGGGGAGTTCGTGGATCTATTCTCTCAACAACCAGATACCCCTGAACACGCAATGAGTCTAACATTGAATAGCAATATGATAAGAATAAAATTAGTATAGTGTTGCACAAAAGGATTCTGGCTATGGTGTGTCCAAGTTAATTCCAATTATAAATTTAGCTGAAATGAATATAAGCCATAACATAAATTAGTATAGTGTTGCACAAAAGGATTCTAGCTATGGTGTGTCCAAAATAATTCCAATTATAAATTTTGCTGAAATGAATATAAGCCATAACATAAATGTATGATCTAGATTTTTGGTTTTGCCCAAAAAAGGTTTGCTCGTAAAACAATTATATTGCTATTTGTGTTCGAAAACGATAAGGAAATACTTGAGTACATGCTAGTTATTATTGTCCATATAAATTGTGTTGGTGTTTTTTTTCATGTTTTCGTGCACATTTAATGAAACAAAAGAAATTCCAGTGCAAAAGGTAAATCCGGTATAAAACCCGCTACACATGCTTTGCATAACGCATTATGTTCTCTTTTATATAACATGGAATGTGAAGCCACAAAACAATATTTATACCACGACAAGAACTTGCTGACCTTTTCGCAAATTGACCCGATTCTTTTATTTACATCACGCCATAGTTATTTTCTTGGGGAAATATAATTTCCATCAGAAACCAAAGAACCGCCGACTGTTTTGCAGTCCTCTGGAAACCTTTCATGCGCATTACATCAATGGCCGTGGAACATAAAGTCAGTATTTTCAGAGTAATTACCTATGTAAAGATTTCTAAGAACATTCATGTCATACTGCTTGTAACGGAGTTGTCATTACTTGGAAATGACAGACTTTGATCAATAGCAACACACAACTTAACGTCATGTATCAACAAGGTGGTTTAATTACGAGCTTTCATACATCTATCAAGGTAAAATATAAACTGGATGACCCATGTGTGATAAATGTTGAGTAGTCGACATCTGCAACTTTCCCGACATATTTGGGTCAACCCTGGTAATAAAGTCATAATTTCTGCGCAATAAGCTGCGCGTTACGTGTTTGATAGTGAAAATCCGAGTAGTATACGTTTGATCATAGTAAATGTGTAGTTTTGTTGACAGCATCTGTTGTGGTGTACATGATCTAGATAACTTGGTAAAGCTATAGGTGAATTCTGTTTACATTTAAATTGTGTCATAATCAGAACGAACCAATAGCTGATGGTATTATTTCAAAATCAATAATCATATCCCCAATAAAAATTAACAACATAAAATATTACGGGTTAAAATTAGGTTGAAACGCGTATAGTAACAGCTCGTGTTTTTGATCATGGTATAGTGTCATTTAATACACGAGTGTTGACTTTTATCTTCAGGGAAAAACAACTTGATCGTGTTGTTTTGTTAATAAATTATAGTAATACTGATTGAAAATGGAAAATTGTTCAGAATCACGTCAAGTGCACATTCATTAACATAATTAATCTACGTAAATATTAAATTCTGAATAGTAGTATAAGCTAATAGTGTTTGAAAAATCACTTATCATTTTGTTCTATTGCGTAAGCATGCGCAGTATTGCAGATAACTCTGCATGGTCATGCCAGTAGTTTCAAATCGGATTTTGTAAGTTTTAAAATGAACCGCATTGCTACACCGATCCGCAATTGCAGAACCAATAATTTCTTGGTGCTAATTTGAATAAACTAGAAATGAGCTATTAAAAGCACACGTTTTCTCTTTTGATCACTAGGTAAATCATATTCAGCTTGGCTGACTTGTTCGAGCTTGACTGACTTGTTTGCCCTTATTTAGCTCAAACCTATGTACCGTATTTCCTCTAATAAGCGCCGGGTCTCCAATAAGCGCCGGGCCTCTAATAAGCGCCGGGGGGTCATTGGGTGCTGAAAAAATAAGCGCCGGGCCTCCAATAAGCGCCGGGTCTCTAATAAGCGCCGGGTCTACAACTGAAATTATCATTGAAGATGCACATGAAATAGACATTAGATTGCTTTTGATCAAATGCCTTAATTCAAAAGATTCTCCGGCCCAATGTCCATGGTAAATGACGGCTTGCCCTAAATTCAATTTGCTATTAAAGAAATAAGCGCCGGGCCTCCAAAGAGCGCCGGGCCTCTAATTAGCGCCGGGGGGTCAAGGGGTGCTGAAAAAATAAGCGCCCGGGCGCTTATTAGAGGTAATACGGTATACCCGGATGATGTCTTGATAATCACGACTATGTACGTATAACATAATGCAAATAAACATATGCAGTTGTATTCACTATTTTTATTAAAGATGCAGTATGTAAGAGCTAAATCTGCCTAGTGCAATTCTTTACTTTGGTTTCAAATGGAAAATAAACTATTATTTGGCCATTTAAACACATGAATTAGATACAATCATCTCCTTAGCCGATCGGATGGTCGGCATTTAAAGATTGAAACACGATCGCCATTTAATAATTTAATTTAAAATGAAGAATCTAGGCCACTGCATCTTTAATATCGTGGTCATTTGGAATATCAAGCCGGCGCCTGCGCAATTTAATTGCATAAAGCTGACATAGACTGGCACAGATTTCAATGGACGGAGTGTTCCGATCTGTAAATACTAGCAATCCTTATTAATTTTGATATTTTAATATAAAAGTAGAGATCACATTAACATAGATACAATTTACTGTGTTATTGTGATCTGTATCTAATAACAATCTTGTTTTATTTTAATATTCTGTGGAATGTGGAAATTAATAACTATTACTAGATTTACAGATCTCAATTCACGAATAGAATTTCAAGTTTAGAGATAATCAAGGGTTTCGTGTCACATGAACAGGTATTAACGATCGAATGACGCAAAATAATTTTACCGATTTCGTCCTTGGCTGAATCATAAACCCTCTTAGATATCAGTAGGAAATGAAATTAGGTTTAACGTCCTGGTGTTTGGTGCTGACTGGAAACGAACCCGAACCAGCGCCTTAATGACCCAACCCCTCGACTCTCGATATTATGGGTTTCTCAAACAGCGTTTTTCAGTGAGATTCGCGTTTTGTTTTTGTGTGCAATCTATGTACATATCATGTCGAACAAATCAGCTATTAAAAATATTGTAACATTAATCGGACATATGTCCATTTTTTTCTTATCTCGGTATAAAGCCTGATAAAAAAAGAAAATGTCTTTTATCTGCAAGATAGATGATAAGAATGGGCGGTATATTTGATGTTGAGCGACGCTGTTTGATCAGGTCATGTTACCTGGGGATTGAGGCAGGTGTTATACGCGTACATAGATAATAGTCATATTTCTGTATTTACAAATATTATCATATATCCATAATACTTGACTGTATGACATTTATATTATAGAGTTAAACAGATAGACAAGTATGCCGATGATGCATGTGGCTCCCTTGACATTGCATATGATTGTGTTTTTAGCACAACATTTAGACTGGTTCTTTTCGCCTCAATCCATTTAAGTAGCGGCGGATGCCGGGTATGGAGCAGATTCGGTAGACAATGCGCAAAATATGTGAATCATTGCATAGATGACACGGAAGAGATATTCAGCTCAAACATTACTAACTACTCTTTTTTCTTATAATACATGTATATCCTGTACGACGTATTAAACAAGCGGTTGCCAAACAAGATACTGATAAACATTGTAACCCTGGTATCAATACCTATACACCATTTGCCTACGTGGAACGGCCATACTGTCGGTCAGTTTCGGTCCGATCTTTACGAAATTCTGATTCAACTGTCATTATACATGTAAAGATTTCTTTTAAATCGGATAAAATTCTGACTTCTAGAGGGGCCCAAAGCTAAATGCACATTTTTTTGTACAGTCGGAGGCCATAATAATCCAGGAAGTTAAGGTCCTATATTATGCTTGAATATAGACAGGAACCGAGATCTTTGAAATATAAAATGTTCAGTTACGTTTAAATCGGATAAAGATTGTGACCTAGGAACCTACTGTTACATTATTCACAAAATTCGAACTCAATCATCATTATGGTGTAACGGTGAAATATTTTATCGTTTTTTTTTTTATAAAATTGAATTGTGACCTTTAGAGGGCCCACAGGCTACAAATCAGGGCCACAATCATTGGCCGTACACAAAACGATTTTGTCCTGGGTTTTGTTAGTCCCCCGGTATTTCTTCAGAATGCGATCCGGGCTGACATGAAATTGTAATCGGCTATGTACCTCACATGGCTCAATCTTCTCACTAACAACAAATTACCGGACTGATATTACCAGTACGAAGTAGTATGAATTTAACTTCACCCTCACCTCGCCATGACATGTTATCTGTTGCACACTTCTGAAACGTAGTAAACAAATGATTCAACCCCCAAGATCATCCATTTCGACCGGGAATTACATATTATTTTCCCCGATTCTTGGCCGTGAGTAAACTAATTTAAGGGAAAGTGAAACACGGAATACCTACACCACACCCTTAGCCATGTACAAAGGCGGTTAAATACCACGTGACATATTATTACTCTATGACACCCGAATATTGATTTAAAAACCACAAATACAAATCAAAAGATTTTATTTCATGTCTTAAATTGATTTCATAATGATGATTTAGATTAAAATATTTTTACCGTCCACCATCTAGGCGTGTGATTTATGTGTGTGGTATATTCTCAGGGCTGTCTTATCGAAATCCGAATCCTTCTATTATTACGCTCAATTAAACATGACTGGTTAGTGGGTGTAACAGTTAACTTCCTGTATGTAGTCCCAAATAGGAAGTGACGCAATGATATGCAGTTACTCGACATTCACATATATTATTAAACTATTTACTATATAAATGTATTCAGTAACGCGTAACAAATCCCTATGCAATAAGTAGCATCACGGGGTTCGGTCGATTTTCTAACTATTCCATATCCGGGGAGAAGTTTTGTTCAGCGTTGGTGGGTAAGTCGCTATAAATCAATAACCTGATTGAACAATTGCGGCGTTTGGAGACAAGAACAACAATAGCATTTGGAACAAAAATAAAATCGTAAGTCACGCTTTTGCCAACTTTTAGTAAAGTTAAATGTTTTCATTTTTAAATTGTTGGTTACTGACATTAAACCGTGACCACTGACAGTTTCCGGTCCGGAAGTGACGTAATGCATACAACTGGTTGTCAATTATCACCTAATCAATTCGTTGAAATCAAACGGTAGCCTTTAATCAAACAGCCTGTGTGTGATTAGTATTGGTGAGTACACCGTACTATTATGTCTGTGATTAGATTTTGGGTAACCGTGCAAGGTACTGGTTAACATACTGTGTTATTAATGAGGGGGTAAAGCATATGGCACCACATAGTTTAACACATAATTATTGTAGGGAGTTTTACTAGCATCGGAACCAGAGTATCAATAATTACGTATAAACCGATCAAAAAAGCGGGAAAAAACAGAGTAGAAATTGGGGGAAAAAGGGAGAAATGAGATGATTTTTAACAGGACGTACTATCAATGGGAGTACAACTGTCCCTGGACAACAGCGTTTCTGCATACTTTTTTTCGAATCCTAACTGTCATGGTAGACTATCTTTCAGATACCCAGCCAATTTGCACACAAGGGTACGTTTTAATTCCATCGCAAAGGCTAGACTTACTTCTATTTTCAGTTTCTAATTTCGCAAGCGGTGCCCAAAAAATTGAATTATTTCTTAACAGCATAACTACAATACTACCCCGTTTTAAACAATCTGTTGGGTGAACGTTAACTCTCTCTCTCTCTCTACTAAACGTACATGCTGCTTAAAATTTTAATATAAAATTTCGTCTTTTTCTGATCTGGATAATTGTAATATTCTTTTGTCGTATGTCAAATTTAAAAACTCGTATAGACGTCAAGCATAAATATATTACATTGTTATTTCTCTTTTCGCGTTTTCTCGTTTTGCTCTCACACGATCAGAAATACTCGTGTCTCCACTTCCCACAACAGCATAACTACATTACTACCCCGTTTTAAACAATCTGTTGGGTGAACGTTAACTCTCTCTCTCTCTCTCTCTCTCCTCTCTCTCTACTAAACGTACATGCTGCTTAAAATTTTAATATAAAATTCCGTCTTTTTCTGATCTGGATAATTTTAATATTCTTTTGTCGTATGTCAAGCACAAATATGTTACATTGTTATTTCTCTTTTCGCGTTTTCTCGTTTTGCTCTCACACGATCAGAAATACTCGTGTCTCCACTTCCCACAATTTTTTCCATTTCGTTTCATTGAATTTAATGGTAAGATCCCAGCATGGTGGAATTACTCGGTACAATAGAACTAATATTAACTTTGATACACTTTATTATTGTGTGTCACACGATACACCAGCCATTGTTGCCGGTACAAACGTGAGTACTTTCCTCAACGTATAGATTTAGTGTGGAACAATTGAATGAAGATATACAAGTTTCATTTAATTCATCAGCCTTTTTAAAAGATAATGGGATATAGAACAGTCTTTATTAAAGATAATACGGTATATAAACTATATACAAAGGGTAGTATTTGTTTAATATACTAATAAAGAAAATCGTCTCCACCCTTTTAATTATTGTGTAGATTGCTTGTGTTCAATTTTAAATGAAATGAAAAGGGGTTTAACGTCTTACAATTATGTTCCTAAACTATGCTAATGAAGACGGGTATACGCCATACAGTGTGCTGTTGGGGGGGGGGTGTTAGGGCAGCGGCGCTACTGTCTAGTCTTATATCGAATTCCAACTGCCAAGGGATCTATTACGTGCACACCAATGTGTACACGAGACCTCAGTTTTCTGTCCCATCCGAACGACTAGATAGCTGACCTTGTCAGGCCTTCCCTCCGTTCTGCTTCACTGAAAAGGGGAAACCACGAAGGAAAATCTGGATGAACATTCTCGGCCAATGTCGACAAAATACTACATATCCCACTTAATCTATTTCTACTCTTATGGTTGTATTTCTGTTTCTGGACACGAGTTTGTATTTTTAGTTCTGAGTCCCAATTTGCATTTCTGTTCTAAATAGGAGTTTGCATAGAACAACAAATATAATTTCAAACTATATTTATACACTACTGAACGTATAATTAGTAACTAAACGTCTGCGATATCACTTCGGTGGAAGCGGACGTAAAATACAACTACTTCACACGCACAAACACACACGCTGATTGTCCATAACGTTGTATATGTGTCGATGGTCCGGACTCCCATTCTGCAAAAAAATGGCGGCATTCTATATGTTTATTAAGATATGTTTGTTTTTCTATTTTCATATAATCTATACTTTGTTTACATACAACTTCTGTCCTATATTTGATCAGGTCTGGCTTTAACAATGGTGGGTATTCAAAGATCTTCTTTTCCTCTTGAAAAATAGACTTGAATGTCTAGACACTAGCAAAAATCACGAAGACACCCGAAGGCAACAGACGATTGTCACTTCTATTAATCGTTAATCCAATATAGCGTTATTCATTCTTCATCTTCAGTTTGTATTTCCCTGGGCAAACTTTTGACCATTGGTCAAGTGGATTTATTTTTGTCAATAAGAAAGAAAATAGTTAAAGTTGCCTAAAGCAGTTCACATGTCTATAAAATTGTTCTTTAAACCCGAGACTGCTGATAAAAAATATTTTCTTGTTTATATCGTCCAATGCTAAATTATTCCGAATTCTTCAGAATTTATATTTGTATGAATTGAATTACCTCCCTTTTAAATAATTGTTATACATTCATAACTGTAGTCAATATTTGTCATCAAAATATTTTTTACTACCGTTTTCGCTTGATAATTCATTATAAATCCAAAGAAATACTTCAAACTCATTTTCAATATAGTGATTATGTGTATGGAAGTATATTTATATAATAACTAATACACATACGTCCATATTAAACAAAGTGCAAAATAAATAAACAAATAGGTATAAACTTTGTTTTACGATGACATTAAGTAAATCGATGAATTTGTTTTAAGGTCAATGGACCTCACCATCTAAATCAACAATTGCTATAAGTTTTTTTGTAAATCACTATACAGTCCTCCCACAACCAGTTGGAAAAAGAATAGTGATTGTACTTTATTAAAACCCATCCATTATTTTTGCGTACAAGTAAAAAGTAATATATTTATTGTGATATCTATTGTTACTATATTGTATTAAGCCATTTACTTATCTTATCTGACCCACCGAGTTAAAAATAAAACACCCCTGCCCACTCTTGGATACCAGCAAAGCTAATTAATCAAACTATTTTCTTTCAATATGGAGACTATTTTTATCTTTTAACTAAAATTGATTTTCTGGGGCATTATTTGGCGGTAAACATATTCAGATTAAAAAATCTACCAATCTTGTTATGCCTGCACAATGTTATATGTTCGTGTCACGCGCGCACGCGCTTGCCTTTATAGATCCTCCCCGACCTTAGTGTCTCGAGAGGTCAGGCACGTGATAACTCTTCCGCACGACCTAAAATATAAATGATAATAACATACTCTATTGTTCAGACTCGCCAAAACAAAGGATACCCTCCAACACCCTTAAAAAATGTTTTTATTCAACCTAACGTCACGCCTGGCGACCACGTGCGATCACGTCCACGTTTAAAAGGTACAGGTGTTGGGGTTGGAGGATAAATGAAAGCTGAGGGAGGATTTTTCATCTTTTTGCTTTGAGAGTATAACAACTAAAATTCAACCATCTACTATGCTATTAATATGGTTCAATAACTCCATTGACTTGTTTGTAATGCGTTTCTATATATCACCAAATTGATGGAACATAAATATAAGGAAACGTAATTTAAAAAATATTAATTGCATGAGGTTCTTTTATAATCGGAAATTATCATTTCATTCATAATGATCTCAAAGATCAATTCACTTACTGTGCATTCGCAACGCTCCGTTTAACCTCTAACCAATTGCAATACAGACAAGAGGCAAACCGTGTATTTATTCTGCCTGATTTTTACAAAGGTTACAAACGCTATTTTTCAGAGTGCGTTTTACTGATTGGGTAAATATATTCGGTTTTAAAAGTTAAAGTCTTTATTAGCCCAACTTAACAAAAACCATGTCGTCCGAATTTGTCTCAAAACTGAAAAATATACACTTTTGTGATGTAATAAATTTCATCCGAATTATTACTTCTTTACTTGTCTAACGCAAAATGATTTCTTCGTGAAAGCTACTCCGATTGTGTTTGATCTTATATTTAGCTTTTATTCTGGCATGTTCTACTTGTACAATCAGTCTAGTCTCGGGTTCAAATAACTGTCCTGCAAGACAACTTTACTGTATAGTAATTCAGCTGAACACGGTTATTGACAAAGAATCATATTTTCAAATTAATAAGTACTAATTGCGTCCTATAGCATGGTGTAGGAAAACTAACGATGTGTAGTGTGTCTTTATTAGTCCAGTCGGTGCAGGACAGTAGGACGTTAAACCCCATTTCATTGTGTAGTAAAACCTGTCTCTCTTTCTCTATTGTGCCCCCCCCCCCCTTTAGAGTAAAATGTTTTATTTAGATTTTGGTCTAGAATCGAAGAAGAGTGTTTGGTGTTTCATTTACTGTCAGTTTTTTTTTAAATAGTCATGATTTTGAGGCGGAAGGACTAAAGAAAAAATATCATTAGGGGCTCTAAATTCCATCGAGATGTTCACACTAAATGATTCGAATTGTGCATTGATCTACATGTATTTTGAAGCGATGGAAATTCTTTAAAAAAATACAATTCAGAGATTAATTAATCTCCTGTACCAATGATAATATTTGTTAATATTGTATTGTTGTGACATGTTGTTTACACACGTCATCGTGTTTTTATCACAAAATTGATGGATTGTTCCTACAATACCAGTAACCCCCTCTAGGTATAATTGATTTGTTACTATGGGCAATAGAGAACAAAACCCGGAAGGGGTCGTTGATGACAGAATTAGATGTAATTTGAGAAGACTGCTAGTGAATTGTATTTATATTCTAAAATAACTCACGAGAATGTCAAATGCCAAACACGTTTTAACATGTTATTTCACAGAATGTTAAGTTTATTAAAGATGCAGTATGTAAGATTTGGAAAAGGAGCTGACCGTTCTTGCTGTAATAGTTGAAAAATATATAATGAATAATTGAATATAATAAAATGCAAGTCAAATTACGTTGTTTTGAGCGGAGTTGTAAATATCTGAAGTTATGGCTATAAGAGTCTCGATTGTCGAGCACAATTGGCACAAGCATAAACGAAGTCTCAATTTTTCAGTTCTTCGATCGGCAGTCTCCGTGAATGCCGTTTTTTTAACGATTAACAATATGACAAACATTTTCTAATCCACTTAATATTTATATTTAATTATTGGCTTTCTATATTAATAATGTTCAAACGATTTATTTCACATTTAAAGTAAAAATAAACGCCTGCAATAGGCGGAATTAGCTCTTACATAAGGCATCTTTAAGTTTTATTTTAGTTTGGTTTTTGTGTAGATATCAAAAAACATATTACAAAGCAAGTATAAAGGATAACTACTCATATAACAAATAACACAACACAGCTGCCACTCAATTTACATATACAATATAATAACCTATATTATGAATACACGTCATATAAACATATAAAATAAACATCAACTTTTGCTTTAATATCGAGAGTCAAGTTGGCTCACTTAAAAGGTCTCGATGATTGCTATCCGAGGAAGTTACCGAAGAAAGAGCGTCTAGTCATTTGGAAGAGAGATTAAACGGCAAGTCCGGTGTACATGTTGGCGTACACGTAAAAATAACCTCTGACAGTTAGAATTCGATTACTAGTAGGCGGAAACGGGCGTTACCTGGTTGATGCAGAAAAGTAGTACGTCAATTTCCATTGTCATTTAATTTATAGAGCCGCTGCATAGGTCGAGAACGTTTCGCTGTATTTTCCAATGTGGTTTTCTCTTGCTTGTTAGTTGAGTGGAACGGGGTCTAGCAAGGACAGTGTCTGGTTGTTCAGATAGGACAAATAGCCGAGGTCCATTGAACAAGTAAAAGAAACCTTTGTAGTTGGAATAGATCGAAACGTCGCTGTGACTGCGTATGTCTGTCTTAATTAGCCCAGTTGCAAATATTCCTAGGGCCTTATATTATAATAGGTTGCCTGACAACGAAACACTCGCACATCAAAAGAAGTTTTTGTATAACAAAGGCGGTTAACGTGATAATATTTTGAAGCAAGAGATTGTCTGCTTCTTGTATGTACAAGAATTATATCCGCCATGTTGGCAGTGAAAGATGGTAGCACCAAACCTGGACTCATCTCCGTTTCCGATACAATCGTTCTGTACATAACATCAATAAACAATAGTACCGTGTAGGTGGTAAATATAGCGGTTGCAGAGGTCGAGGTTATACCAGTCATATCATATTTACATTATTAATATATAGTTTATATACACAGGATGGAAACATACAAGCCGTACTCCATCTTAAAAATGTTTGATCTCAAAAAAGGTTAAAGTTCGTTTACTCCTTACCAACTTATTGTTTAGGAATTGTAGTGTTTTGATTAGTTGTTACGTGTACGGCACCTGGTATACAAGGTTGGTAACTCTTCTGGTGGTCTGCGACCCCAAGGTTATTTTAATCGTCATAGTCTTCCCCTTTTGCACGAGACAGGGTATTCTTATTCGTCCAGAAACATCCGGTAGAGCGTCTCGTAATTAACAAGTTTTTTTTTTTTATATCTTTGCAGGGGAATTCAAGTACAAGAAGTTGTATTGAAGGTGGGTTCCTCCTGGTTGTCCAGTTTTCTCAGATGGGTAAAGGTCCCTAAGCGCAAGCGAATTCTTGAAAAAAAATTGAAACATATTTTAGGCTAGTCTCTAAATGACCTAGCCTGTGTCGGTTGGACATTCAGAAGGAAAAACACAATTCATACAGGTTGCACGCATCTCAATAAAGAGAACTGAACCATTTCTGGTCGTTATAAAATTCAAAACCTTGTTCTTCTTTTACACCGCCAGTCTCTGAATCGTTATCGGCAAGGCTATGTCTCTTCACATACCGTCTAAGGCCAAGTTAACACAATGCTTTATGGTCTGGGCCAAGCTTCCAGGTATACACTAATATTAACCGAACCGTCCTCGGCACCAGAATGACGCCACCTCATGTCGGGATACCAGTCGGGTTTTGGGCTGACTCGGTTCGGTTCGACCACACGTGAATTAGTAGTGGTCTATGGTTCATCGGGGTGAGAGCCGGCCCGCTTCCATATACATTAATTTTAACCGAAAGGTACTCAATACGAGATTGATGTCACGCATCCTCATGTTTGAATCTAGACTGAATCAGTTTGGTTCATTTGTGAAGTTTTCCGTAGGGCACGGTTCGGTGTCAGGACTAAGGACCATTACAATTTCGTAGCGTAGAGATCCTACAGATCTATGTATTTCCTCGTCTCAAAGAAATGAATAACGGTACATATTCCAAATTTCTCGTTCTGACAAGTTTAAATAATATATTATCATGGAATGATCTCATTTCCTGGTCATCATAATATAAGATATGGCTGCCATATGTCAAACATGGCTGACAGACATCAAACAACTGTCCGATTCCAGTAGTTCCTGATATTCTCTTACAAATAACAATTTCAACAGATACGCTTCATGAAAAAGCAATTTATGTTTGGACATCTACGCGTGATTGAAACTGTAATTTATGAGATGTTTGTTTGAAGAAATAATGTACAGTTCTTCATGACTGACCTTGTGACTTATGAGGCAGGTTCTCTTGAGTTATTTGATTTGAGAAAAGGAATTTCACAGACATTCGTTCCTAGGTTTTTAAATATACTGGAATAAAAAATGGTGAGAGTTCAATTTCAATATGCATTTTTAATAGATGTGTACTACGGCAATAATTGGTAGGGGTGGGGTTGGATAGCCGAATGGTTAGCACGTGCGCGCTGTATCATAAGGTTTCGATTCTCCGGTTGTACGTGACAAGGAGTAGGGTCATCCTGTTTCTTCCCACTGCTAAAGAACACCTACGCGCAAGTGAATTTTTGAAATAAAATTGAACCATGTGTTTATTCCGACATTATCGAGTTTGTGTCGAGTGGACGCTAAAACCCATCTCTCTCCCTCCCGCTCATGCTCATCCCTCTGTCTCTCTCTCTCTCTCTCTCTCTCGCAATAATTGGAATAAAAACTGTGGTGAAATAAAGAAATCCGAAAACACCATCTTCAAGATGTTTTCTTACCTGGATAATCAAGACGCAGGGCGGCCGAATATCATCCTGGTATTGGTTCCTGTCAATATATTAAAACCAAAAGATAGGTTGCTGCTATATTGGTATTTTTAATAAAATTCCATAGTGAAAATACTTTTTGATCAGACGTTTATTCCAGGATATTGGGCTTTAAAGAAACTGGAAAATTGCCTGGTAAAACTATTGGTCCCAAATCACCTTATACAGAATATATATTACTGGATTTTTCACTGATTGGTAACAATTCCGCAATCCCTGGATTGGGTTCAGTATGTTAATAAGTACAAATAGATACCACCTGATTTCTACTTTCACTTCTTATATTACATCATTGACATAGTTATAATATTATATTATTATCAGGAATGTATATTTGTATGTTTTGTGAGGTGTTATCATCACTGGCGCCATGCCTACTATGCTGATCTCACAACGATATGACAAAATACGGGAAATAGCGGAATTCTACGAGTTACTCGAAGTAAGTCAACCTGAAAATAAAGTAACATAATGTCATAGCTTACGCATTCCTAAAACAACCAAATCTCACTAATAGGAAAATTGGGAGAACTTTTTATCATAATGGTCTGTGGATGGGAAAATGTTGGTTTAAAGTACAATGAAACCACTGATTTAAAAAACCCAATGAAAAGAAAATCAACAAGGCAGCTCGCTATTGGTAATTAAAGCGTTACTTGCACTTCGATGACATGTTTTATTATGTATCGTGTTAGAAAGAAAAGGTAGACACAATTGCGCAAATGATGAAAATATATTATTATTTCGCATAAAAATTAGAAGTTCAAAGGGAAAATGGCGTCCATGTTTCTTTGCACTACAGCAGTTGGTGAATCTCAATAAAACACGTGTTCGTCTGCTCATTTACAGGCACGTGCATCCAAACATGCAATTTTCCCATCCAGCATTCACGACACCAAGATGATATAGTTTAATTTGAAACATTATAACCTTGAAAACCCATCCATTGTTCCTTTGTAGATTTTCCAGTAATCTGATTTATCGCTTTAGTTCGTATGTGTACCGGAACCATGCTAGGTGTATGATGGTCATTTTATTGCGGCTGCGGCACGCGCTACAGTATTAACATAGCAACCATATGGTGTGGTGAAGCTCCACGCTGACCATGTTGGACATCGCTTTTACCCATTAGATCAGTTTATGTTGTCTTTGCACATGGTATTGTCATAAAAGTTTCTCTAATGAGACAGTTCCCTGTGGAGAATACCTTTAAATGTTGGGGAAATTATCTGCATCGCCGTTTCTCAAGTTCTCAGTTTAAATTAAATTGTTCTTTGTACAAAATAGAAGACCGATAAACATTTTCTTTCTTCGTATTTAACAATAAATTCTATGTTCAATTTTTTGTCAGCTCTTCTTCTTGATATAGGATGATTAATATGCTCGTCTGTTTTATCAAACATGGGGGATGGGGCTGGCGGATAATAGGGTTGTTTGAACATATTAGATTCACTCAGTCATTCGGAGGGTGAGAAAAAATACCTAGGTACACCGGACCCATTGACAGTGAGTGAAGCGTAGGTGGACTCTTTGTTTAACTACAATACTGCATTTCATTTATTGGTAAACACATTGGGGTTTTTTCAACTTTATCAGTTAACATGTATCCAGTCGTGACATAACTGATTCTAGAAATACAAATTCTCTATTGAATAGCTTTTATTAATAGAGATATGTTGGAACACATTCAATCTGTTTTCGATTGATATATGATACAATAATCATTTTTAGAAAATTATGTAAGGGATAGTTTGATTCATTGCCCAATAATGTTGGTGATAATTGCTTAGTTACCATTCGAGTACAGCAGAAAATAAATAGAAATTATTTGAGAAGTGTCAATAATGATTAATGGCCGTAGCATTTTTTGAGTATTGATCGATGATCTGGGGACATTTTGTAACCAGGTAATAAAATAGTTCAGGTGTTGGGTTGCTGATCAATCTTAACAAATAATATAATATTTTACTGATAACTGAGGTCAGTACAGTTGAGCTGACATTGCCGCCTGCAGATGTCATTTATTTTTTTTACAGCAGATTATTCAATATAATATAAATACCATAATAAAAAAAACAGTACGAACAATCCAAACCATAAGACATAATTCCCAAAGTCCCAAAAACGCTATAGTCAAAACAGTGTACTCAAGCAAAATAGTTTAATCAGCAAATGGACTGCTCCTCGTGTAAAAAAATACATGATCTGAAACAGTTCCAGCTGTGTTATTTTCAATTCCCAAAATGAGATGAATTCAAGATGCCTAAAACTGCAACAATTTGAATTTCTATTCTGTTTGGTGGTTTTACGAAGAAACACAAACATTAAATTTCAAACATTAAAGTTCCCAACTTTGAAGCGCGGTTTCCTGTGCAGGACAGGGAGACTGGCAGATGTTCGGGTGGGACGAAAAAGCAAAGTCCCGTGTACAGATTTGTGTGAACGGAGAATAATTCTTGACAATTTGAATTCGAAATAAGCGTAGGTTGTATCACCGCTATCCGGGCAAAACTAGGACGCTAGTACATATTTTATTTCAATTCAGGTTATTGAGGTGCCCGGATAAACGTTTCTATACATTTTCCGAAGTGACAGTGGTTGATAGTCGAGATCATATTCAAACGGCTCAATATTTTGATTTGAAAATGTCAACTGATCGAAATCATTCGCACGATCTTTGCCAAGGGCCAAATTTGAAAATAGGCCTCAGGCCTAATTTGCTACGCTTGTAAAATGACGAGATTATTATTATTATTATTATTATAACAAATTATTATAGGCAATTGGGCTACTTCTTTGTATTTTGTTTTCTGACTGAAATCCGCTTCTGTCAACAGGTATCATGTACTGGGAAAGTCCCCAAAATGGCCAACACTAAGGTTTTGAGGAGTTGCTTATGGTCATGGGATATCGATATCTGCAAGGAGCGCCTCTTACTCGTCTCATTTTCATATATGTTCATGACGGCCTGACTATCGCCTCATACGAGTTATTAGAACCAGACCTTTCACTTACTTTACTTTGGGTTTTTTTAACTTCTTAGTACTACATTAACATACTTTCTCTTAAAAAATATTTATGGAGCATCAAAGCATCCACTCATGCCTTTTCAATTTATAACATTTCTTAAAAGTTTCATTATCTGAAACAATTAGATTAACATTTGTCCGTGTAGCCACATATCAAGCGTGTATTATAATCGTAACATCTATGTTTTAACTTTGAAAAAAAGAAGTGTTATCTTGAGCGGTAATGACAGTTGTATGTAATGGTTTTTCTTCTGTATTTATGGAGCGTGTAATGTACTGACATCTAGTATATATATCTTGAATGTTAATCTTTTGTTACACGTGAACATAATGATATATAATGATATATCTTTAAATACGTCCACGTAAACACTTTAAGTTCGAGTATGTTGACTTATTCATTTATATGGTGGAAGAAATATAAATACGTTTTTATTGTCCAGCAACATCAAAATAGGATATAAATGGTATATAAATCTGGATTTGTAAAGAATAGGCATAACTTACTATTTCTGCCATCGATACTTCATATTATTCAAAGTAAAGTACGTTCACTTACATGGACCTGGTAGAGTTTACTCTAATCGTTACATTGGGTTTCCGAGGCAGGATACTTGGCTGGTGATACTACTGACGGTCTTTGAAATGAAAATGAAATAGGGCTTAACGTCCCACTGTTCTGCTCCTAAACTGGGCTAATGAAGACGCCATACAGTGTGCTCTGAGGGAAATTATGCCCGGGCAGCGGCGCTACGACCTACTCTTCAATCTACCAAGGGATCTTTTACATGCATGCCAAATTGTACTCGGGACCGTGCCATCCGAACGACTAGACATCTGTCCTTGGCAGGCCCTCCATCCTGCATCACTGACAAGGGGGAAACCACGCCGGAAACTTTTGGCTTCTAAATACTCGGTCCGACATGTCGCTCAAGTTAGCTAGTTCTGAGATATGAAATGTGCATACTCGTTCTACAACAATGATACCACTTCTCAAGAAGGAAGTAACGTGTTTTTTTATAGATGGTAACCTTTGGACAATGACTATCAGCCACGTTGTTTAAATGCAACAGCGCAATAAAAATCACTTAAAGTCCTTAACCAAATGGGAAATTGTGCCATATGTTCTACAAAGGTTAACATATCCTGCCTTGTGCACGAAAACGGTCACTACTTACTATCGAGTAAACTGTTCTAGATACATCTGTACAAATCTCTCCATTATCCCAGTGTATTTGAACAGCGGACTACAACATAATGTTACCCATGAGAACAATACAACACTCTCTACCATTATTTCAATTGACATTGATCAAATATAAATTATATCTAGTGCCATTTGTTGTTTATTTATTCAAGAATCTCGTGTACAAGGTCTTGTGGTCAGCCATCTATATGTTAACAAACATCAGATGATTGAGCTGTCACTCACTTCTAAAGATTGCAATAATTCATGGATCGAGACATTGTTCAACTCTACTTTCGATTTCACTTGACATCTGCTACAAACACTGCAAATGAATAGGTGTATATTTACTTATCGCATTCTTTGACAGCGGGGTTGCCTTTGTATAGTAACAACAGAGGAACACGTTAGAGTACAATGACTATTGTTGCTGAGAAACGTCCCCTCCCCACTCCTCACCTATGACTTTAAGATGATATATATTAAGTAGTACTCTCTCGTGTTATTCAGTAACAAAGTTCAATTGTATCTTTTATTGTGTATATGAATATGATTAACCAGTAAGTAATCTTTTATATACACTGTTTACTTACATGTGTTTACACCTGTTGAGGAGATATATCTATTGTATACTTACCCATCAGACATCACGAATCGCAACAATACAAATAATGTAGGCACTTCATATTTTAGCAATAGATTCAATATATATACAAGATGCTGTTTTGTTCAGGCGTGTTCCGCGCTGTGTAAAAAGGTTGAGAATCACAGCTTAGATTACTGTGCGGTTAGGTCAAAGGGCTAAAGATTATCGCAAACAAAATAGAGAAGTTCGGAAGCTGAAACATATATTTCAAAATATGATATTTTAGTAGAGATGATTTCTAATGATTAAAATGACAGCGTTGAATTTATTCATAGTTCATCTTCTTACTTCACAAAGAGTAGATTGTGTCGTCTTGTGGGATTCAAACACGTGCTCAAGGCGGAACACAATCATTATAATTTGTTTCATTTTTTGCCCTGGTTAAATGGAGGGTGTAAAAGATAAAAAGACGAGGATTAAAAAGTGATCTTTTTTATTGCGGCTTAGTGTGAATTTTGTCCACCTTTCACGCTTTTCTGACCACATTCTGGTCTTTTTTGTATAAAGAGTGGAATATCTCTCATAACAATTGTCCCCCTTGTCTTCAACACTTCCCACGACACTTTACTGGTCGGTCACACGATTTCAGCGAATCGCAACTGACCCTCAAGATAGATGTAATCGTATTGAAAATCGGATTTCTTCTCACGCCTTGGTGACTATATACGATACTTACACTAATCTAGTCTACACGCTACGCCTTCAATCAGAGTGATACAAACTATTGAAGGTCTATACCTTGTTATAGATTTCACACACGAACTGGTTTGACCGTCATGAAATCCTGGTGTGAGAAGAGCGGAAAATGATATAAATTATGAATTTATGTAAATTTCCTCAATAGTCATCACCACCACCACAGGTACACATTTAGTTGAAGTCAACACGAGGAGAAGGAACGCCGTGCATCATAAATGCTTAATAGATGTCCACCCCCTTCTTTTTAAAGAAAATGACACCGTGCATTGGGTAATGAGCCAGGGATAGATTTGGACTGACACTCGAAATCCGATAAGCCTTAAATAGCATATCCACAAGAATAAAGATAATATAACTCTAAAGGGTCTAATAAACTATGTGCTTTAGAGTTGAGTTTGTTTTTGTTGGGGGTGGGGGTGGATGGGAGAACTTGTTTCCAATCGCTAAAGACATTTCCTTGCTCTTTTTAGGGCGATGCTCTTCAAAGGGATCATCAGACTCCACGAATCCATGCCCTACTCAGTTCCTAGTCCATTGTTGACATTAAATGGTGTGAATAGGGCCTACGCCAAAACAAGAAGAAATTCGACCGTTTAAAAAGATAGCAGTTATTTTCTGTTCTTCTAAATTTCAATACTGTGATGATATTTATTGGAGACCACAATGATCACAAATCCTTTTGATATTCATTATAATAGAGTCACTACGATGTCCACACCATCTTACTGTCCTTATAATGATGATGCCTTAAGAAGTTGTAAGGAGACGTCCCACGGGTGTCGAATATCCAATTTATATCGTATATACTTCATAAAGGGCTAGAGTATGAACATATTATGAAGGATTATGAATGACTATATAAGTAACAATAAGATGTGATAATATGATTTATATACAGGCCATCTTATCTTAATCGGTAAAAGAAAGTTTGCTCATTTATGATATCCCATTGATGACACTATCAGCCATATATATCTATCTCTTCCTCTAAATAGACAATTCTGATATAAATAGGGTTTAACCTCCACTCACTAGGTTATTTCGGGAGTAACTCATGGTTCAATTTTCATTCAAAAGTTCGCCTGCGTGTAGGACTCGTTAGCAGTGGGAGGAAACCGGAGGATCCAGAGAAAACTCACGAGGTTGGACATGCGACCTTACTCCTTGTCACGTGCAAACGGGGATTTGAAACTTTATTACAGACCTTATGATCTAAACTATTTTAAAAGCAGCACCCTTGTGGGTCTAATCGCCGCTCGTAAATTCTCTTCTCTCTTCTTCTTCTCTTCCTGATCTCGACTTTTTTTACTATAGTTCTAATTGATTTAGTAATAAATATACAATTTCCAAATGTAACTCGAATGTGCAAGACAAATCTGAAGCTGCTAGTTACTGCTAATAACAATGGCTGAAGGTTTGCGGGCCTAATCTCTTTCACGACACCCATCGTTAGAAGCAACAACATCGTCTCTGCTAAGGAGATGTCTAGAAATTTATATGAAATAGTGACATTTTTAAATATGCCTGGCGTGATGACTGTCTCTATAGAAGACCAAATGGGACAATATTCATGATTCGTGTTTCTACATTCCAGTTTGAACATTTTAGACACGAACGCAACATTCTAAACTTATGATTCTCGTTTCTACATTCCAGTTTGAACATTTTAGACACGAACGCAACATTCTAAACTAATGATTCTCGTTTCTACATTCTTATGTCAACACTTCATGCACAAAATCAACATTTTAAACAAAAAATTGACTTTATGTTTCATTTTCGCCGTTTTATCGGTAACTTTTATACATCATTAAATATTAAAATTATAACATAATTTCTTAATTTTACACGACAAAGAAATCAATTCAATGGTTTCTGAAAGTGTCTAATAAAAAAAATCTGAAATTTGAACTCTTGTGAAAATATCTTCTACGTTTTAAAAAGTCTTGAAGTTAAAATCTTGAAATGAAAATGTCCAGAAAAATAATGAATTATCAATATTATTACACCAGAGGGCGCTAACCGAAAACAATTTGGCGACCAATTCGGCTAGCGACCTATTCGACAGATCCAGCTGGTAGGTAACCTGTTCGTTGGCAACCTATTCAGAATAAATTAAACAGTCGACCGAACTCATCTTTTTTATCAATCAATCAAATTCAACGTTACGTCTATCAAATGAAAGTAGAATATTTATTTATCCATTCCTTTAGCTCAGAATAGCGATGTAATTTCGCATTATCTTACAAAATTCTGGACATATTCCGAACGGTATTTAAATAAGCTTTCCCAAATATTATTAGTAAAAGTTGGCACAGTCATATTAAAGGGGTGCATTCTCATCCTATACATGGCCAATTTTGAAAATAAAAAGATCTAAAGGCAAAGACTGTTAATGTTAATGTTAATATGCCGTGTCAAAATTCGGACCATCGTACACAATTCGAAAAGGTAATTGAATAAGCTTTCCAAATATTATTAGTAAACGTTGGCACAATCATATTAAAGGGGTGCGCCCTCAACCTGGGCATAGCCAATTTTTCAATATTGTAAATGTAAAGATAGGCCTGTGGGGTTTTTTTCGAAGTCCAAATTAGGATTATCCTGATGCCTACAAAATTCTGAGCATCTGGCTATGTATATTCTGAAAGGTACATGTAATTGAATAAGCTTTCTACTTAATATTAGTAAAAGTTGGCACATCATGTTAAAGGGATGCACTCTCATCCAAAACGTCGCAAATTTTTCACAGCACTTTAATAAATCTTGTTTAATCACCTTTCGGGATATATATAGCTGGATGCTCAGAATTTTGTACCGGCCTATATTTACGTTTAGAATATTGAAAAATTGGCTATGTTTGATTGTGTCCACTCTTACTAATAATATTTGGAAACCTTATTCAATTACCTTTCAGAATATATATAGCTGGTTGCTCAGAATTTTGTACGATAATCCGAATTTTGACTTCGAATAAATACCGGCCTATCTTTACATTTAGAATATTGAAAAAATAGCTATATTCAGGTTGAGAGCGCGCCCCTTTAATATTATTTTGTCAACTTTTACTAATAATATTTAGAAAGCTTGTCTAATTACCTTTCATAATGTATATAGCAGGATGCTCAGAATTTTGTACGATGATCCGAATTTTGACTCGGAATATCACTGTTCTTTCACTTTCAAATTGAAAGCGCGCCCCTTTAATAAGATTGTGCCAACTTCTACTTATAATATTTGGAAAGCTTGTTCTACTAATAATATTTAGAATATATTTAGTTGGATCATTAGAATTTTGTACGATGGTCCGAATTTTGACAGGGCATATTAACATTAACAGTCTTTCCCTTTAATTCTTTTTATTTTCAAAATTGGCCATGTTTAGGATGAGAGTGCACCCCTTTAATATGACTGTGCCAACTTTTACTAATAATATTTGGAAAAAGCTTATTTAAATACCGTTCGGAATATATTTAGTTGGATGTCCAGAATTTTGTAAGATAATGCGAAATTACATCGCTATTCTGAGCTAAAGGAATGGATAAATAATAATATATTCTACTTTCATTTGATAGACGTAACGAATTTGATTGATTGATAAAAAAAGATGAGTTTGGTCGACCGTTGAATTTATTCTGAATAGGTTGCCAACGAACAGGTTACCTACCAGCTGGATCTGTCGAATAGGTCGCTAGCCGAATGGGTCGCCAAATTGTTTTCGGTTAGCGCCCTCTGGTGTAATAATGTTGATAATTCATTATTTTTCTGGACATTTTCATTTCAAGATTTTAACTTCAAGACTTTTTGAAACGTAGAAGATATTTTCACAAGAATTCAAATTTCAGATTTTTTTTATTAGTCACTTTCAGAAACCATTGAATTGATTTCTTTGTCGTGAAAAATTAAGAAAATTATTTTATAATTTTAATATTTAATGATATATAAAAGTTACCGATAAAACGGCGAAAATGAAACATAAAGTCAATTTTTTGTTTAAAATGTTGATTTTGTGAATGAAGTGTTGACATAAGAATCAAGAAACGAGAATCATTAGTTTAGAATGTTGCGTTCGTGTCTAAAATGTTCAAACTGGAATGTAGAAACGAGAATCATAAGTTTAGAATGTTGCGTTCGTGTCTAAAATGTTCAAACTGGAATGTAGAAACACGAATCATGAATATTGTCCCATTTGGTCTTCCATATGTCTCTGCCTGTGATGTTCGTGACAAAGCTATATTAGGATCGTGGAATTAAAGCAAATGGTCGGACAACATCTAATTTCTCCACGGCTTAATCCACGTGAAAATTAACATTTAATTAAGAGTCAAAAACAAAATACCAAAGGTAGATATTCTTACGGCTTGGGTACGATCGGATTAAAAAGAGGCCCTTGGCAAAGGACAACGTAAAGTCTTAGGTAGTGTTCATGTAAAAGAATCGTGGAGAGATGGAATTCGAAATATTAGTAGGCCATAGTGCCGCTAGTCGGGTAACATTTTCCTCATAGTACACTGCATGGTGCATGCCCGTCTTTATTAGCCCAGTAGGAGCAGAACAGTGAGGCGTTAAACCCCATTTTCTATTCTTCATTTTTCAACAGTATTGTAGTTTGCAAATCATTCAAAGACCCTCAAATGTCGATCAACGGCTTAAATTTACACTATCGTTTCCCTCCTTTTTCTCCACTATAGCACATTTAATCACAAAAGATGTGTGGAAAATTTTAATTGAATAAACATGCAGGGTGTATAAGAACAAAAAATAAACATTCAAAGAGAAAGCTTTAAATTCCATAATACGCATTCATATGCTTTTTTTAGTTAGAAATTTGGATACGTAGGCATGAAACAATTATTTTACGAATCAGTGATACGTGAAATTAAACATTTTACAAAAAAATAAAACAAAGAAAGGATGTCACAAAGTATTGACAACAGTGATGATGAGTTCTTAAAGTAAAGGTGATGAAGCATAAAATGAATTATATTTTGTCTCCTACTAAAAACATGGCGGCTGAAACCCAATCAGATCTAATGTTACATTAAGCATGGCCATCTGTACAAAAAAAAGATGGCAGATCTTTCTGGTGTTAAACATAGACGATGTTTCACATACATGCGCAGATTAGATTTCATCCTTCCTGCCTTCTGTCAATTTTAAGCCAATTTAATCCTACTTTGACGATTTCTGAAAAAGAAATGGCGCCGAATTTAAATGCACGCGTAACGCTATTATATTACAGAATATTTGCCCTAATTTTCCCGTTGTTTTGACGATAAAAAGATTTTTTGTTATCATATATCTTCATGTATAGTTCTAACAAGAAATGAAAGGAAATAAAATGGAGTTTAAGGTTCGACTGTTCTACTCCGAGAGGGTTAATTCAGACGGGCATAGCCATACAGTATGCACTAGGTGATACTCTTATTTCGAATTGTGAAGATTTCTTTCCATAAATAATTTAAGACTAACAATAAAATGATTTCTACATGAATAATTTGACAAGAACAAAACCTATTAAACCCTCCATATCTTAATTCCAGAAATTATTTAAATCTTATGGGGTATGCTCAAGCTTTCCAATTCCTCGGAAACAAAGGGCCGTTTGCTGAATTTTGTTTTTAAATATGGAAACTATATTACGACTATATACACAACATTCGCATCAGAATTTAAATAAATGTGAAAGTTCGAGCAGGTTTCCTTGTTATTTTATCTGACCAACGAAGAGGACCACCTGAGAGTCGCGCGAGCCGACACTTAAATTGTGGTAAAAATCACAGATTGACAACCTCATATGCTGAAATTCACATCCCACTTAGGTAAAAATGTGAAGTCTACACTTAGTTTTATAGTATTGCCAATGTGATAATTTTAAAAGGTTTTAAAGATATAAATCATGGGCATTGTTATCAGAAGAAACCCCATTATATGTGTAAACACCACTATCAGTAATATCAAGTACCCCTTTGCCAGCCCCTCAGGAGGTTTTCAAACCCGGCGTCAACCTTTTCACCAGGTGTCGTTGGATGTTATGAATTTAATTTGATTTAAAATGTGTTCTACAATATGGCTACTTATTCTAAGTGGACAACCATATTCAGAGCACAGCTGACGATCGCCGTCTCCCAGTCTTAAAACAAAGATAGCTGTATTTAGATAGTGTAGGCATGAATATCGAAAGGCAAATCGAAATATTAAAGAAGTCACGTGTTTATAAAAGTCGGCACAATTTGTCGGCATTCTATAACAATTGAATTATAACCGTGTTGAATTCTGCCATTTCTGTATTTCTCTATAACTAAGTTTACTATAAATAAACGACCTTTTTGGCAACAGGGGGTCACGGTGGCTAAGTGAGTAAGGCGCTAGCTCGCTTCTGGATGTCGGGTGTACGATCCCTGCACAGATTTTCCAGCGTGGTTCCTCTTGTCAGTGAAGCAAGGCGGAGGGGGCTGAAAAGGACTGCTGTCTAGTCGTTCGGATGGGACAAAAGCGAGGCTCCGTGTATATATTGGTGTAAAGGTAAAATATCCCTCGACAGTTGGAATTTGACATAAGAATAGGCAAAATTTCCCTCATAGCACACTGTATGGCGTATGCCCTTCTTCATTAGCCCAGTTTGGGGCAGAACAGTAGGAGTAGTAGGACGTTAAACCCCATTTCATTTTTTTGGTAACAAATGGCCCAATTGAGTTTTCATTCATTTCATTTGACATGATTTGTTTTGTAAATTAATAACAATATTGCTTGTTTAAGAGAGTACTCTAATCGTTGGAATGGGGTTTACGTGTACGCCCAAATGCAAACAGATTCGTCTCGGTTTTCCATTCCATGTGAACGACCAGTGCCACCTTCCTTGTCAGCCCCGCAGGCGCCACCCCTCGGCCCTCACCAGTGAAGACACTAAATCCACCCTTGAAGGAGACATTAAACCTCATTCTATTCCATTCTAGTTCATTCTTTTTTTTTCAACCTGTATGACCCGATCTGTAGTCCTATAACATTAAAGGTGGATTAATTTGAATTTAACAAAGTGTACGATGGGTATGGCAAAATTTTCCTTTAATAACAAGATTATGATCCGCCATATGTAGCCGTTAACAAGTGAAGTGTTTTCAAAGCTGATAAATTATATTGACAAATCTCTTAAAAATTTTAACAACCTGCCAAAATTAATTAATATTTAACTCTATATTTATAATAGTATCGTGAGCAATTGCTGGTGGCTATTATATTATAGGCACACGCCGCCTAGGGTACAGCCCACCAATGATAATATATCACGTGCCATATATCACTTATGCTCCACCACGTATAGCCTGGTCACGTGGCTAAACGTCATCGATAGAACAAAGACACTTATTGGAAAAAAAAGCTTTGCACGAACAATCGTTGATGGGACTTCAAGAGTACTTACTTCAAATCTCTCAATATTCATTTATGGACCTAAATATAATACGCAAACACATGGTCTCGCGGAATCATCACACGATATTTGATATATTCGGTGGTCTGCTTGCCACGCAAATCACTACACACACGCGTCAAATTTACGTAACGGTGAAGTCTCGCGCCTTTTCCCGGAGAACTCTTTAAAAAAAATCTGATCATATCACAAGCGATACATGTCTGGTGGAACCATCAAAATAGTGAGTGTTAGATAAAATGAGCGGAGGTCGCGACTTAAGAGATTGGGGTACAAAAAATGAGATAACTGTTTGCAAAATATTGTAATCAAAAATCGCTTTTCCATCACCACTCGACGGGATTCGTCATAAATCGTCTAAATTTCAAGTTCCACGTCCTTCGCGCGCATTTTTTCTGAATTTAATTGCGCAAACGTGCTTTGTACGAGTTGCTGCAATGTTACTCGGGTTTCATATCATAATATTTAAAAAATTCTGTACATGTAAATGAAAAACTGTTGTCACTGTTTTGGGGGCAAAACAGAAATAATAATAAAAGACACATGTTGAAATATTTGTAGCGCATGTTAACATGTTATCTTTGATATCGTCATATTTTTAACATTTACAAACATATATTATTATGATTAAGAGGAAGTATTAAATAAACTAAATCTGGTTATTACAACTTCATGAAATATAAGGCGCATTGAAAGAGAGAAATGCGATTTAACGTCCACTCGACACAAACTAGGTCATTGCGGGACTAACATATACATGTATAATGGTTTAATTTTATTTCAATAATTCGCTTGCGCGTAGCGGTCTTTAGCAGTGGGAGGAAACCGGAGAAAAGGCGACCCTACTCCTTGCCACGTTAAACCGGGGAATCGAAACCACGCCGGTTAACGAAATGACAGACTTTATGATACAGTGCGCAGAGAGAGAGAGAGAGAGAGAGAAATGTTACAGAAACAAACATGCATAAATTAAAATCAGTATCATGTGATTTACTACACCTTAATAACCATTGGTTTGATATAATTATACATATTCAAGGATGCATAGGATTATCGACAAATATCTTCTAAAGAGTAAGTAGGCCGAAATAAGATTATGTCCTGAGAACTATCGACATGTAGCCGGATTTCTTCCACGAAATTTCGATAAGTTGATGGTTTACTGTTGGCCTCGGAAATATGCATCAAGAGTTTGGACCTTCTGATGTGTTGGATATAAATCTAGCAGGGGACGGGGGTGAGGATAACAACTGATTTTCAATAAAAAAAATATCATACGTTGATTTGTAATGGCGCTGCTTTCTCTAGATACGTCATTGACACGTTGTGGGTCTTTCCAATCGGACTGCATGCAGCGAGTTTTAAAACGATATCTTTGGGCAGTATCTAATGATATGACAACAATTAAAGAGTAAACAATATATATCTACTGTTTGTTTACTCGACACGTGCCTGACACGTACTGACATCTAAGTGGATGTATACATACTACGTAATCAAGAATCGTGTTTACGTGCAACAAACAACAAAATGGCGATACAAATGCTATAGGATGACAAGAACAGATGGTGCTTGTTTAACAATGATTATTTCACTTAAAGTGACTGCTTATATTCTTATCACAAATGGTGGATTAATGTCATTTCCGATTGGTAATTGTAATTAGATTTGTTAGTAAACGTCCATGCAATAACGGTATATATTATTATTAAAGCGGAATTACGTCAAATTAGATAAAGAGCTGCAGTTCTCGCTATAATAGTTCAAAAAATAGATAATGAAAAGAGAATATGCGATAATTTCAATCAAATTTACTTTATTCTGAGCCTATATATGGACGATACAATTATAGTCTAGCCTCGATTGTCATTACCATCGTTTCTACGACAAAAAACAAAGTCTCGATTATCCATTTTTTACGGTAATCGCATCGACCACAAATCAAAAAGATATTGGTCATCGATCTAATGGTCATGGGATGTGTTGTTTTCTGTGTAAACAGTCGGATGGATACGTAAACTCTTTTCCTTTAGTAATTTTGTAGTTAATAATTATTTATGAAGTGGGTAATAAATTAAAATCACTCATTCTTATTACCACATTTGTTACTTTGTCAACTTTGTATCGATGTGCCCACAGTACAATCGTCGGGATATTTCATTTGGCAAGAAAGCATCCAAAAACTCACCAATGACAAAGTCATATTCCTAAAATACGACACTAAACGAACATAAAACGAAGCGTTGTCATAATATTGGCGAAGTGTTGCCAGAAACTGTACCAAAACAGATTGGCATTAAGCATGTACACATAGATTGAATTCAACGATAACTAAAATACAAAACATTAATGAATTGGGAAATAATATCAAAACATAGCCTCTACTGCACTCCAAGAAATCCCAAAGCATGTGAATGACCATAATTTCCTCTAACAAAGACGAAGACTGGCCTACTAAATTATTGTTAACTGAAATTACGCAAAGTTAAAATTTTAAGGCTATAACTCGTGGAACAGATGTTGTGTTTTACCACACTATAAATACACTCAAAAACTAATGTCAAACTAATAAAATAACAATAGTTATTTGACACCACCTGTAAAATTAAAAAGAAGGGGGGTAATTCATGAACAAACGATAATCCGCTTTCAAATTTAACTTGCACGTGTTATACACACTAATAACACCGCGGTTTCGTATTCCAACTTTTTTTGTCTTCGATATTTTTCTGTTTTGGTTGAAAATAGACAAAGAGCGAGAATTGAGTTCAAGGTCACCTGATAAAAAAAGAGTGCATCGTTTTGATCATCTCGTATGACATCATTTTGAGTCAGAAGGTCACGTGCCCTTTCTGGACATGGCGGCTGTCGTTATTATAATAAGGACGCTACTGTAAGATTTGTATGGCTTATTGTCATTAACCTCTTTTTTTTCACATATTGATTGCATTAAATGTAAATATTTAATTTTGATATAATTTTGACCAATGGGTGACTTAGCGGGAACGTGTCCTGATTAACATTATACGAATACAAGATGGCAGCACACGTGTTCCTGTGTTTTTTTTACCGCCACGGTTCTTTACAGAAATCAAACAGTGTCCAGATGAACGAGATAGGAGAGATGACCGTCTTTATATGATTAATACTTTTATTGTTTTTTTCATAGCTTTTGTCCGTTCCGTCAACGGATATTTCCGCAAAGTTGACCGATTTATTAAAACAAATTGACAAAGGTTTGTTTGTCAAAAATATCCTGAGTTCTAATTTAAACTTTCTATTAAGTTACCCGAAATAAATACATTTTTTCAACATCGTAAACCAAAAGTTTTGAAGTGAAGTGAAAGGATTACTTGATTTTCTGATTAGAAGAATGAGTGAAAAGGGTAATCACGTTCAGCCTTCACACCGGTGTTTCTTCAGCTACTTCTTGGTTTGTGTGTTTAAGACTTTATGTTCAGATCACGACTCAATAGAGAGAGCGATAATTCGGTTTACACGTCCAATCAAAACAAACTAGGTCATTTCGGGACTAACATATGGTTCAAATTTATTTCAATAATTCGCTTGCGCGTAAGGGTCTTTGGCAGTAGGAGGAAACCGGAGAAAACCCACGAGGTAAGACAGGCGACTCTACTCCTTGTCACGTACAACCTGGGATTCGAAACCACGCCAGTTGACTCAATGACAGGCCATATGATACAGCACGCACATGCTAACCATTCGGCCACCCAACCCCGAATATACAGAGAGAGAAAAAGAAGGAAAGGAATATACACAAACATGTCATGAAAAAACATTCATTCGCCTACCCCCCCCCCCCCCACACACACACACACACGCGCACACACACCTCAACCCACCCAACACATGATGGTATATGACTTTTAATTAATTTTTCTGGAATTGGAACTGCCAATGGCATGAACTTATAATGTGATCAGTTATGTCTAAATGGAACAATGTAGTTGTCTCTGTTAACTGTTTTCAACAGTTCACGTCAGTCGTTCGTATTGGACGTAAGATCCCGTGCATACAATGCCCGGGTCAAATTCCCCACCTAGCTCACTATTATTATGGAACATGCTCGTCTTTATAGCCCAGCCGGTGCAGGAAGATAGGTAGTTTAACCCCATTTCATTTCAGCTCATGAATATAATTGTTTAATTTTTCTTGCAGGCGGAAGATTTACGAATGTCAAATCTGAATACTCTTTATATTTCTTGGCTCTTGACTGTGTAAGTCACGTTTAACATTACGCTGGTGATCAAATTGATGCATATCAGGTTTAAGGTACGTGGACAGGAAATAAGAAAGGTATAGTATACTCTCTAAATTTCGGTATGTCATTATTCCCTCCACATACAACAATCAGGTCTGATGCCATTGAAATGGTTATGTCGCATGCGGGGTATGCTGACGTTTTCCTGAACACATACCAGACGCCTCTGTGAGAGGCTATGTGGGTTCACGGATCTGTCATTGGACATTAGTGTTAGCACCCAGTATACTTGATGTTTTGTTTGAGTGGATGTGGGGTATATAAATGCTGTATTGACTACTAGTATATCACAATTCTACTAGAAAAACAAAAGATGTCCCACTGCAACAAGACAAATGCATATATTTTTAAGCAGATTTAACAAACATAAAGACAAAAGCTTTCTAACAATATGTGTGTGAAATAGCTTTATTTAATCTCCGCTTCCACTGAAGTGATATCGCAGACAAATATGAAAAAAACGTAGGCTATATACCATCTTCGATGTTTGTAAATAAAAATGAGCTGGTGTTCACAAATTGGTGTGCCAGCTTTAAAACAGTAGAAAGTAATATAGAAAACCAATGCCTATTGGTAAGACTGTTCACTGCATAGTTTAAAAGTCTATCGCCATATATTCTCGGGTACTGGACCTTTATTGTGTGAAATGTGCCCAGGAGGGTAACAGGTATTGTGATGAACTATTAATTTGGTATCCAGTAATTAACTGTAAAACCTCAAGTACTACACTATGATAATTATGCTCTGGGCATATTAATGATTTTGTTTAATACTTAGTAATTGGCTGTACATCCAGAAGGACAATATAATTACTGTTAAATGAACTGAAATGAAGTGGGGTTTAATGTCCTACTTTCTGCACCGACTGGGATAATGAAGACGGGCATGCGCCATGCAGTGTGCTATGGGCGGACTTCTGCCCATGTCAGTGCCTGGACAAAACTACGACCTAATCTTATATCGAATTCCAACTGGCAAAGGCTCTTTTACGTGCACACCATGGTTTTTCGGCCTCTCCGAACGTCTAGACAGCTGTCCTTGTCAGGCCCTCCTTCTCTCACCATTGACAATGGGAAACCACACCGGAAAATCCGAGGCATTTTCTCGGCCAACGAATTACTGTTAAAAGTAATATTCAGAACATAGATTTATAAAACGTCCAATTGCTACAAAATTATTCATACACTGTCGGTTTCTCAAGTCTTCTTCGCTGACCGGAGGGCCTGGTAAGAACAGGGTCTAATCCTTCGGAGGGTACCAAAAACCACGTACACCGTGACATGCAAGTGAATGAACCCTTTACAGTTGGAATCTGGAATAAGAGTGGGCTATAGCCCCGTTGTATGGCCATATGCCCGTGAACATTAGCCTAGACGATGCAGAAAAGTAGGACTCCAAACCCCAATAGGGGATTGGGATGGCCTAGTGGTCTAGAGCCACCTCTGGCTTGCGGCTGTGATTTCGAGCCCTGGTGTGAGCGTATGTGGCATGATGATAGGGGCGCCTTCTCAACCTCGCGTGTTTCCTCCGGGCACTCCGGTTTCCTCCCACTGCTAAAGACCCCTACGCGCAAGCAAAATATTGAAATAAAATTAAACCATATGTTAGTCCCGAAATGACCTAGTTGTGTTGAGTGTGTGTTAAACCCCATTTTCTCTCTCTCTCTCTCTCTCTCGCTCCCTCTCTCTTTCTCTCAAACCCAAATTCATTTCATGTCTTTGCTGACCAGTGGTCAGAAGGGAGGTAACTCAATTTAAAAGTCATTCCAAAAGTGCACCAACTATCGCAATGGTAAATGACAGAAATAGAAATAGGGTTTAACGTTCACTCGATATAAACTAGGTTATTTCGAGACTAACAATGGTAAATAACTGGTATTCAAACTCATTAACCCATAGCACGAAATGCAATCTCTGTCAAGTTTTCAGCACCAAACCGCAGACTTTTCAGTTATTTAAATATCGACTCAATAATACTGGTATATATGAGTACACGAATCTCATAAAACAAGTCTTACGCACCTAAATGCTGCAGTGCATTGTTTTTCTTCTTCAAATGCGCCTACTAGTCACTATATAGCCTTAATCAATATTCCGATAAACTGATAAAACAGTTTTTAATGTCTCGTTCTACTACAATTATCTTTTATCTTACTTATAAAATATTTTTTTTTTTATTTTAGCTCTTAGTTATTCGAATAATCGATTTATTAAAGTGTTGATGTTGTCATTCCTATAAATTATCAATGATTTAACCTGCGATAGCACTTCGGTGGAAGCGGACGTCAAATACAGCAATTTTACACACACACGCCAAAATAAGGAAATATGAGAAGTTAACTGTTGAGCTAACATTTTCTGTATTAAATAATCATCTAAAACATGCTACTCCTTCATAATTGTACCATAGGGAGTACTGGTGCCATTCAGTCAACGTAGCGCTGAGACAAAATCGCTGTTATTTCCATTTCTCATTGTCTAGAAAACAATACCTATTCTGCTGTTGATAAAACGCGCCAATTCATCGTGTACGACAGTAAAACTGTTTGTTAGAGCTGGTCAATCAGCCTTTGTAAAAGTTACGCCCATTGGTTGATTGACAAGCTAGGCTCCCGCACCGTTCCCGCCCTTATTGCTGTGATGGGAATGTGACGCGTGTCGCGTGCCGTAGATACTGAACTATTTGGCGGCAGGCTACCTATATGAACTAAAGGATATAGATATGGGTATAAATGTTCCCCTTTGTACAGTGCTCTTTATATGGGATTTTCTTTGTTCTTTTCTGCGGATACTCGGTTTACGGTCTGGAAGGATGAAGCATATCATTCATATTTGAAGCACAGAAATCAAATGATTAAATAGCTTACAAAGAACTTAGAAGCTTAGATTAAAGTGTGATCAACGACGCTGTTTTAGACGAGCAAAAATAAAATTGAAATTGATAAGCGGGGGCCATTTATCTATAGTTGATCTACAGCCCATTTGTCTCCTGTTAAGGCATTGAACACACAAATATGAATACTGGATTTCCCTATTTACTGACCGCTATATCCAGCATTCCAACACTCATAGTCTTTGATCAATGCGGTTTGTATTTTGTCGCTATTAAAATCACTACTTTCGTAAGTACATATCAGGTACAGTTTTGAGGAAATTTGAATAAATCGAAATTCGAAATCATATTTTAAAATTCAACTGCAATAAAACAGTACAGCCAAGAAATGGGGTTTACGGTCACGCTAATCCAATATCGGGGTAATTTGGAGACCAACATACGGTAATTTGTCATTTTTTAAGCGAATTCCAACCATCAAATGTGTTTTCTCACACTGATCAGCAGTGAATGATCGCTAGGTCGCTAATATCACAGAGTGGGATGGATGACATCAGTGCTGGTTAATGATCTCGTTTAACTTTTTTCCTTCAGCAAATTCAAATCTAGAACATTTTTTAGACCTAATAGAAAAAAATAAAGCTGTTTGAAGTATATCTGGATAAAAAAAAGTATTTCTTTTTAAGTATAATGAGTATAAATGAGTAAATGACACCATTCTGCCCGGGCCAGTTCACGTTCTGTAATAGTAGGGGAGCTAGGTTCAGGTTAATTCGAAAATCGCGTACAAAATTTCTACTATGCCAGATGTGTGGGCAGCGGTGTCGGATACTTTGAACCTCGATTCTTAAGTTGCGGGTCCCCTTCCCATGGGGGTGAGGGGCCCTACAAAACGTCGAAATTTTGCGTTTTATTCGACTTTTGCGTACAACAACCAACTTTCGTGTATAAGTCGACCAACCCCAGATGTCACCAAAAACATTACTTAAGAAGACCCCTGACCCTTCCTTTGTCCCTTAAGAACGCCCACTTTACCCCCCTCAGGGAGGAGTTAATTCGACTTCCGCGTACAACATTAATTTTTTCGTTAAAAGTTTCACTATTGGTCCACTAGAACGTAAAAGTAACTTAAGAACGCGAAATCCCCTTCTATCTCAGATAAGAACGACAAAAAGGGCGACCCAGGGATGAAATGACGATTTAATTCGAATTATGCGTACAACGATCAATTTTCGTACATAAGTCGACTAGCCTCAGAAGTCACCAAAAACATTACTTAAGAAGACCCCTGACCCTTCCTTCGTCCCTTAAGAACGCCCACTTTACCCCCTCAGGGAGGAGTTAATTCGACTTCCGCGTACAACATTAATTTTTTCGTTAAAAGTTTCACTATTGGTCCACTAGAACGTAAAACTAACTTAAGAACGCGAAATCCCCTTCTATCTCGGATAAGAACGACAAAAAGGGGGACCCAGGGGTGAAATGACGATTTAATTCGACTTTTGCGTACAACGATTAACTTTCGTACATAAGTCTAACAATCGCAGATGTCACCAAAAACATTACTTAAGAAGACCCCCGACCCTTCCTTCGTCCCTTAAGAACTGCCTCTTTGCCCCACTCATGGATGAGTTTATTCGACTTCCGCGTACAACGACAAAAAGAAGACCCAGGGGTGAAATGACGATTCAATTCGACTTTTGCGTACAACGATTAACTTAGGTGCACAAGTAGACCAGCCCCAGATGTCATCAAAAACATTACTTAAGAAGACCCCCGACTCTTCCTTCGTCCCTTAAGAACGCCCACTTTACCCCACTCATGCATGAGTTAATTCGACTTCCGCGTACAACATTACTCTTTTCGTTAAAGGTTTCACTATTGGTCAACGAAAACAATCCACTAACTTAATAACGCGAAATCCCCCTCTATCTCGGATAAGGATGACAAATCGCTTGGGTGGGAGGGCGGACGAAAAATCGCTTGGGTGGGAGGGCACTGTCTTTTCGTTAAATATTTGATGATTGTGTTTTTCCATTTCATTGTCATGCGACACCAACTCCGCTACCGCACTTCGTAATTTCATTTCTTTAGGATCAGTTGTGTGCGAGGTCTCTCAGTTGTTCCTTTTACCCACAATTTAAACCTATTACAGATGAATAGATGATGCCGTTTGGTCCTTCAATGTGTGACTGTGCTCTGCTACTACCAGGCTTAGATTGTATATCTGATCTCAATTTTAAGCTTTGAACATTTAGAGTTTTTTCAGTGGCCTGTATAGCGGTGAAGTTCTTGTGGCTCTTGACGTGATATCCATGATGGGCTTCATAGTTCTGGGGCAAATTATTAACAACGGCAGCATATTTTGATGAATCCTATTTTGAGGTATCCATTGCGCGCAAAACACCCACCGTTGGGATCTTTTTCGGAGTTAAGGCACAGGACTTTGATTCTCTTTCTTCGTTTACATTCTGATCCGTATCATCCATATGAACTATACATGTCAGTTCATTCTCGGACACAGATAGTTCTGGTTCCGGGGCCGCTTGTTCTGAGGATGATGCCATTTTTAGTTTAGTCCGGGGGCTTTATATACCTGAAAAATACAGATGATAATGCATTATACGTATCTCTTATGGAATTTTATGATAAGTACCTACGTATGGTAATTTTGAGACCTTCGAATAATATTTGGATATTGCGTTTTTAGTCATAAAACGGTTTTTCTTTTGACTATTTATCGACAATACCATTTAATTTTATGAGCAACCATTCACCGACGATACCATTGAATAAACTGACCACCCATCGGCAAGACCAAACATCGACGATACCATATCGGAGACTATTCATCGACGATACCATTTATCGCAGACTATTCATCGACGATACCATTTATCGGCGACCATCATTAGACTATACCATTCATAACAAAAACTGTCCACCCATCGGCAAGACCATGCATCAACGATTCCATCTATCGACAAATATTCATCGACGATACCAGCAGTGATTCAACACATCATCTATTAGTAGGCACCTAATACAACGATAAGTTAAATAAACGAATCCCGCACAAAGGAACTCAAGACACTAAAGTTAATAACATAATAATTTCACAACATAATAAATTTACTCACCCAAGTACCCGGTGGCAGTATCGAGTCCTCCAACTGTCATAATCCATCTCTCAAACATGCATACAGGTAAAAATGTTTCGGCGTGCCACGGGGCAGAGTTTAGGCCACCGATAGATGTTAATGGAATATGACCGTTACGCGCATATTTCTTTAACACATGACAATGTTGAATCCTGAAATGTTGGGTAATCACCCACACCGAATTTCGTGGAAATCGGAGCAGCCGTTTTTGCGGTATGAAGGGTTGGACGGACAGACATGTGGTGAATTATAATAATATACATGTGTAATATAATTATATAGAAAGAAAAATACAAACTGTGGGAACTAAAGGAACAAATCAGACTAAACATATAGATCCGTCTGAATAAGAATGGACATCGGGAGCTTTCAGGGCCATCAGCTAAATCATCTCCAAGATCCGAGAGCAGCTTTATAACACCCTTGTCCCCCCTTCTTATCCGAGATAGAGGGGAATTTCGCGTTCTTAAGTTTCGTGGACCAATAGTGAAGCCTTAAACGAAAAAAAATTGATGTTGTACGCGGAAGTCGAATTAACTCCTTCCTGAGGGGGGTCAAGTGGGCGATCTTAAGGGACGAAGGAAGGGTCGGGGGTCTTTTTAAGTAATGTTTTTGGTGACATCTGGGGTCGGTCGACTTCTGTACGAAAGTTGATCGTTGTACGCAAAAGTCAAATTAAATCGTCATTTCAGCCCTGGGTCCCCCTTTTTGTCGTTCTTATCTGAGATAGAAGGGGATTTCGCGTTCTTAAGTTAGTGTTATGTTCTAGTGGACCAATAGTGAAACTTTTAACGAAAAGAGTAATGTTGTACGCGGAAGTCGAATTAACTCATTCATGAGTGGGGCAAAGGGGGCGTTCTTAAGGGACGAAGGAAGGGTTGGGGGTCTTCTTAAGTAATGTTTTTGGTGACGTCTGCGATTGTTAGACTTATGTACGAAAGTTGATCGTTGTACGCAAAAGTCGAATTAAATCGTCATTTCACCCCCTGGGTCCCCCTTTTTGTCGTTCTTATCCGAGATAGAAGGGGATTTCGCGTTCTTAAGTTAGTTTTACGTTCTAGTGGACCAATAGTGAAACTTTTAACGAAAAAATTAATGTTGTACGCGGAAGTCGAATTAACTCTTCCCTGAGGGGGGTAAAGTGGGCGTTCTTAAGGGACGAAGGAAGGGTCAGGGGTCTTCTTAAGTAATGTTTTTGGTGACATCTGGGGTTGGTCGACTTATGTACGAAAGTTGATCGTTGTACGCAAAAGTCGAATAAAACGCAAAATTTCGACGTTTTGTACGGCCCCTCAGCACCACGGGAAGGGGACCCGCAACTTAAGAATCGAGGTTCAAAGTATCCGATACCGCTGCCCACACATTAGGCATAGTAGAAATTTTGTACGCGATTTTCGAATTAACCTGAACCTAGCTCCCCTACTATAAACATTGCACGATCTATTGAGCCAGTTATCGAACCCATGGGATGGGACGTCACACGTAGAATACATAACTTTGTAAAGGTCAGTCATCTTAGTACATACCTGGTGTTTTCTGTGTACCCCAATGTGTACACGTGTGGATGGACCTTTGACTAGCCAACATTCGGCTTGTCAGCGCCATGGCCGCTGTCGTTTTGTTTTATATTCCACGATTCCGACGTGGAACTAGTGATTGTAGTTATACACGACCAGATGTAATACTTTTATATATTAAAATATAGCATCAGTAATTTGATATCTCAGGTGTAATTCCTATAATCAAAATGAACATTATACACTGCTCAGATTAAAGTTAAAACTTGCTCTGTGTTGTATAAAAAGAATATGCATACTTAATATGCAAGACAATCATTTACATGTATGAGTCATTGATATATGATTTCCGAATAGAAATATAACACGGTTTGGTTACGGCTACACTAAATTATTAGTTAGACATTAATTAATTATCCAGGCCATAATCAACTGTCGATGTAAACGTTAGCCTGTGATACTTACTGGATTAGGATCCCGTTTGCTGCTCACATGGGATCACAGTGGCTAAGTGGGTGAGACGCTAGTTTGGAGGTCGGGTGTTCGATCCCTGCGTTGGTCGAGGTTTCCCATTGTCAGTGATGCTGGACAGCTATCAAGTCGTTCGGATGGGAAGAAAAACCGAGACCTCGTGAACACATTCGGCGTCAGTTGGAATTTGAAGTTAAAGTACGCCGTAGCGCGCTGCCCGGTCAAAATTCCCCTCATAGCACACTGTATGGCGTATGTCCGTCTTCATTAGCCCAGCTAAGAAGCAGAACAGTGGGACGTTAAACCTCATTGCATTGCTGCTCAACTTTCCTTTATGATTTAATAATGAAAAAGAAAATCGAGATTACGTTTTTATCCTACCGACTTCAGTAATGATGATCGAGGGTAGACTGAAAATTCACATCCCTAGGATCTCGGTTCAGAATGACTCAATCTGACTCAATTTTCAGCATAATCCCTTTACTATTTAGTGAGAACTGATAGCTCTTTATCTAATCTCCCATAATGTATCTTTAATAAAATGTTAATAGGGTGTTGCCAAAAGAGACTGTAACAGTGTGTTGTGAAGGGACAATGTAGAAAAATGAAGCAGTCGGGCTCCGTTTGAATTAAGAGAACTAGATGGATAACGTGTGTGCTTTCACTCGAGTTCCATGTAAAAGGAACCGAGCCAAGTCGCGACACATGAGTCAACTGTAAGAAGAGAAAAATTAACCAGATATCTATAATCTATCGAAATTAACGGATGGATTCAAATATTAAAATCAGAAAACAAAATTACACATAATATATAAAAAAAACGTTTTCGCCATTATCAGCGCATCTGATGTTTTAGAAAAACTCACATCAATTTCAGTACATCAACCAAATATGTCAAATTGAATATGATGCTGTACTATAATGTACTGGATTATAAAATACGTTAAATATCGATCCAGCTTTATTGAATCGAGAGGAAAAAAACAGGAGTAAAAGTTTAGTGGATTTTTGTCACATATACACAGGTACCTTGTATTTATTTTAGTTTGTTTCATCTTGTGATAATCAATACTTTAACTATTTAAAGAGCCATTATGCGAGATTATTATAGACCTAGCATCGAGCATGACGTCATCAAGGCACAATTGTCCAATGAGCTGGCCTACCAAGTGTCATGTCGAGCAAGATGAGTAGAGCTTGTTGCCCAGTTCATTTTCCAACAAAAAAAAGGGATACCGTAATGGAAAATGAATAGGGCCCTATAATGAAATTTTAGTCAAAGTACTTTATTCTGATGTAGCTACTTTCATACAAACTTTCATGCTCTCATACATATTTAGAATTGGAGGCTGTGTATATATGTATTTTCAAATGTTCAAAGAATTCCACTTTACTTTAAATCAGATCCCTAATGCAGGGGCGCAAGAAGTCTTTTTGCCGCAAGTAGTCTTTTCTTCAGGTTATTGCGGGCCCTGTATGGAAGCCCCCCCAACATCCAAGCCATCCGAAGCTTTACCTAGATAGTTGATTATGGGTGTGCCATGTGAATAAATATCTAAATAATAATTTATGTTAAATTTGAATCTATAACAGGCAGATTTAGCTGTCGCATAACTCCTCTTTTTAGATGTTGATTTTGTTTTGTACAGTATCTCCAAAACGAAAATGAAATGAATACTTGTCTTAAGATGTTATTTAACCACTATTTATTACAATGCAGGGTTCAAAACAGCTTTCCAACCTCGTGGGTTTTCCTCTGGTCCCTCCGGTTTCCAATGCTAAAGACCCCTACGCGCAAGCGAATATTAAAGTAAAAATTAAACCATGTTATTCCCGAAATAACCTTGTTTGTGTCGAGTGGACGTAAACCCCATTTCTCTCTCTCTCCCTCTCCCTCTCTCTCTCGCTCGCTCTCTCTCCCCAAAACATAGCTTGTCATGTAAATTGCAGATAACTTTTGACAGGGTCCCTCTATTGGGTATTCCGTTCACCCCATCCCTCTGAAATATTAAATGTTACTGAGAAATTGACTTAAGTTGTGTGTACGTGGTTATTTTTTACCCCCGGTTCATCTGTGCCACTCGCATCGTGTTTGAATCCAGCACCGGAAAAAGTATTTGCCCACACCCTACCTTCCCCTAAGTTTACTTTGTACGTGCTTATTTTGCTTAATCAGTTTCCTTTATTTATTTCCCATCACAGTTCATTCACATACGGTCTACCTCATTATGTGTTCTTATAGAGCACTTCGACATGTCATCATAACCTGTTCATATCAATAATAATTATATAGCTTGTATGCACTGTTAATAAAAATAAGTCAATTTACAACCGCTCAGGTGGGAACTAAGCTGTCACTTTCAGTAGAGTACCTTCTGTGTTCTTAGCTGGTGCTCATAAAATAGTGTCACATTATGCCTACATCAAGGTTAAAATAGTTAGGATTTAAATACAGGGGCGTAATCTGTATTGTTTAAGCAGGATTTTATAGTTATTTTTTAAATTTTAGACTGTTTATATGTTTTAGTTGAATTGCTTTTTTTAACAGTGTAAAAATTACATCAAACATTTTAGCGAAATTACTTCTGGTTTTGTGGTGGTTTTATTTGAGTTGTACCGATTGATTATTAATAATTGAACGGTGCTTATAGCTGCTGTGAGTACCTAATGTACATCAATGATAGCATGTTAGACATTACAACGCCAAACACTAAGAATAAATATTAGGGCTTTCATTTCATTTCTTTAGAGATTGTCAATTGATAAAGGACGAGCTAGTTCTCTTAGCTATACAGTTCTTTGGGAATTCTCAGGGTGGAGAACAAGGAGTCTGTCGCGGAAAAGCGTCTAGTCGATCGAATAGGAAGAAAAACCAAGGTCCCCTGTATACATCGGCATTCACGTAAGTGATGATGCCCCCCCCCCCCTTTAGCACATTTTCATGAAATCAAAAATTAGTTTAGACCAATATCAAAAATGTTCTAGTCAATTAAGGGATCTGCCTCATGCTGTAATTATATTGTAATGTATTCAGTCATTAGTTGGCCGGTGACCTCTGGCTTGCGGCTGTGGTTTCGAGCTCTAGTGTGAGCGTATGTGACATGGAGATAGGGGCGCCTTCTCAACCTCGTGGGTTTCCTCCGGGCACTCCGGTTTCCTCCCACTGCTAAAGACCCCTACGCGCAATCGAATTATTTAAATAAAAATTGAAAACCATACGTTAGTCCCAAAATGACCTAGTTTGTGTCGAGTGGATGTTAAACTCAATTTATCTGTCTCTCCCTCTCTCTCTCTCCCGTGTGTAAAACAAAACAACAGTTTCATGATCCTTCTCCAGAATGGAATAAAGCCAGTAAAAACTTGTATTGAAACAAGACCAATGGCAAACATAGAGATAATTAACAATTGAGGAACATTAAAATATACCCTCGTATTTACTTCTATTATAAAGCGGTTAAAATCCAATATCGAGTATAATTTATATGGAACTGGGCGGCTATCTACTTTCGGTTTATTTAATAAACGTCGGCACTCTTTGAAAATGAGTGACATTAAATAGCAAAGACAAACGAAACTTATAAAAATATACCCGACCAGTACAGCTGACGTTATAGGTGAAAAGAACTAAATACCAATTTCGTTTTGCTTAGATTATAAGTCACGTGATGAGAAGTTTTCGCGGTTGGTTTTTTTTTATTTAACCTTCTGGCTTTGGTCTCCTGAAATGCCGTTTGGTGAAATGAAATGGGGGTTAACTTCCTACAGGGCTAATGTAGACGTAGTTCCGTTTTATAACGCAAATGTTATTTTCACACGTCTCTATCCAATTTCGACAGGCTTACTGAATACGGTTGGAACGGGGCTAGCAAGTTAGGATAAGTCAGCGCAATGACAAGCCAGTACAATTCATTTGGGGGTTCGGTCGGATAGAAGATGGCTCTTTGGTTTTTACAGACTGTTCCAGTCGTGTACTGGCACATGCTATCGTCGTCCCGAAATATTACTTTCAGTGGTCGGCATCATTCCTGTCAATATCACCAGATAATGTGTCGATAAACTTATATTACGTACATTAACTTATAACTCTTTCAATCGGGTTCAAATTATCACTTTATTCACATGACACGCCCATAATCAACTCTCTCGATTATCGGATGGTTGTGATTTTGAACGGATTGAAACACTATCGCTATTTAATAATTCAAATCAGAAATGGATAATTCAAACTTTGTTTATTATCGTAACAGTCATAGAATGAAGTAATTTGCCTGGCATTTTCAATATATTCCTTTTTCATTATCTATTCAAAAACTGTCAGCTCTTTATCTAAATCGTATAAAAGATCTTTGTATAATTTATGATTATAATCTTAAACAATATATTATACTCTTCCAAAAAAGAAACGCAACGTGACATTTCGTCGTCGGTATACTCTCGCTCTACCAGCGCCTTGTCGCAACAGGAACCGCGAGACGTCGCTGAACCAAACTGCTCTCTAGTGTTACCGTGGCCATACCCCAGTCTTTGAATTTCACGGTGTCGGTGTATTTCAAAACAGAAGCTCTATCAGGGACGTCTGGCTCGTACCCCGGTTTCACGTAGGCGTTTACCGACTGAGATTCTACGTCGTCCGGCAAATGCTGTTGCAGTTGAGGTCGTTGTTCCGAATTATTTCCGACAATGACGTAACCGGAAGTGACGATCCAGGACAGGTGGGGTCACTCTTGTTTGGCCTGAGCTTGTGCGGTCACGTGTTGAACTTCGCTGTCGGTACCTATCCCGAAGGCGAGAAATGGAACTCGGGGAAACATTCAGCATCCTGGTTTCATCTGTCTGAGATTCGCCTGCTTGTAATCGACCAATAACGTTGCTTTGTTGGTTTTTTCGCAGACGTGGCATGACTTGGTTGGTTGAATGTGTACATGTGCAACTGATTTGGAAACCGAGAACCCCGGGATTTTAAAGGCCTTAGATTTAGGTTCCATGCGAAAGCTCGCGAAGTTGTTAAATTCATGTGTCTTGATGCAATCAAGCGAAAAGAAATTTCGGCAAAAAGGATGACCAGTAACAATTAGTGACCCTAAATTTAAAACCAATAATGAATTTCTTTTATTCTTACATAATGACATTAAAAACAAGTAACATTTATGGAAATAACACCCTTGTTCAAATAAAAATTTGATGAAAAATGTGCTTTGCGTTTCTTTTTTTGAAGAGTATATTTATATATTGATATATACCTGATTATTATAAGTTTCATGAGTATAATGCATGTTTTATCTGCATTATTTGCCCGAACGTTAGACCCAATTTCAGTTCATTTCTGTATCATTATTATGTAAATTTTCATTGAAAAAGCGTGTTAAGATAAAGGACGTACAAGAAATCCTGATGTCAGTTTGTTTCGTGAATTGTTGTGTTAGAGATTGAAACACACATCCAATAAAAATAAAGTTTTGTAAATTCCTAAGCGACTTTGTAAGAGTCCCGCGGAAATCCATTTCGATCTTGTGTGGCCTGTTCAAGTCGTAGCTATTCAACCTCGCTTCAACTATACATAAGCCTGTTCACTAATCCTACATCACAAATTTATATTGTTTGTTTGTAGATTATTACTTGATATTGAGGCGTTATTTGCATAGGCGAGGCCAGGCGAGGCTAAACAGCGATCAGTTTACGGCTTATCAATCAACAATAGATTATTAATAAAAATCAAGTAACGGTCCATAAAATGAAAATTTATATGATATTATCACGATGTAATAGGATTTCTTTGTTAGAGGCTGTTAAATCTGTCAGACTCACAACTTCGGCGTGGTTATAATATTATTGATAATATAAGCTTTACGAGACGACCATATGGCCTTAGCCCTTAACATCTGGAAGGAGAAATTCTTTGTTTGGTATAAATGGCTATTTTTTGGGACTGTGTGTCGTCAGTTGTTACAATTTAGTGTAACAAATAAGACTACAGAGGCTTTAGTCCGGCCCGGACTCTTTTCTTCTTTGTTCATTCGAAGTAACAATAAATTGTCATCCGGTTGAAGTACAATTACTTGACAGTTTCTAAACTTTATTAGTCCTCAGATAACTTCATCAAAGAAACCCTTTTATTAATAATAAAAACGGCGGGATTTTCGCCTTTTACAGTTGATAATTTGCGGTTTGCATTTACCAATTATAGAACACAGACTCTAATATTGTGAACTTTAATGCATGTTGACAACGCAATTTTATGTATGTTTTATCTTTTACATAAATACATCGAGCCAAGAATTCCAATTTCAGGATTTAAATGCAATCATTTGAAATTTGAGACAATTTAATTTGACAGTTGACCTCGTTGCCATGTGACGAGACAGCTACACGTGCAGTTATTAACAAAATGTTCTTGTTTTTTGGAAAAGTTTTTGCTTTGGTTTTTTTTTCTGTTTTGAAAAATGACATAGATTTGATATGTGTCGTAGCAGACGACAAAAGCTTGCATTTAAAAGTTGCATATGGCGTTACTGGCTTTTCTCTTAGTAAATTCTGAATAATAGAGAATATTATCTTCTAAAGTTTAACTTAGTTTACTGTTTTATCGTCTGCATAATCGAATGTGTTTTCACCCTCCGAGTCCTGGCTTTCATCATTTCATGAAATAAATTCTAAGGTTACAATGACACCAGTGAGAAGTCAAAGAATGAAAATTGACAAAGATTGTTTTGAAATCTTATATCTTCCTTAGAGCATGTCGAATAACACGTGCTAGCACATATAGACAAGCTACTCTTCTTTTCAGGGTGTTTTTTTTAAAAAAAGAAAAAAAGATTGCAATAAATGAAAATATAAATAAAATTTGAACAGAGTGTTTAATAGACAAATGAATTCAGTGATCTAGCAATTTGAATATAGTTTACTATAATATAAACTTTTTTTTGTTAAAGGTCCAATAACACTCTTGTTGTAATTCAATGATATTAATCAGGTCAACAAATTGTACTATTTTACAATATTCCAATTAATTGATGATATAAATTTCATCTTAACACACCGTATTGGAAAAATTCAACTACATAATTTGAAAAGCCTAAAATGTAACTTAGATTTAAAAATATTTTCGAACCCTCTTGGACAAGTAAAATAGGATGTAATGGATAATTTACGCAACAGGTAGGACACTTAAACATCTAGTAATTAAAATAAAGCCTTCTTTTGACCTGTCAAGCCAGCAAGAGTGTGATTGTCCCTTTAAGCAAGTTTTTTTTATATATATTTAACTCAATTTTATTATCTTGTGTGTATATTGATCCATCAATAAATTGCAAATGCCAGTTGAAATCATTAAAATTAAACGGCGTTTAAATCATGTTATACATGTATTTTTATACATAATAAACCCTACCTGGGACTAAGTAAAGGGGACACATTGTTACCCTTTGTGTTGTGTTATGGGTTTAGAGCTTCTGCCTCAACCTTGAGTTTTTGCACCCCTCTCAAATGGAAAAGATCATGTGGTTTCCAAGAGCTTTTCCCCGCTAATTCATAACGATATTGCTCAACCAGTGTCGAACATATACCATGACTTAGATCTGCTGGAAAACATACCTAGCAAGCTCCATACACCCCACGATGTTAAGGCACAAGGAAAGAGCCCCCCTCCCCCCCCCCCGCACGACGCCTATAAACCACACATCATAGAAAAGCTATAAAAATCCGTGTCATAACATTAATGCGGCCTTCGATACTAGCCATGTATGCAGTAATTACCGAATACGAGCAGAGAATAAAACAAATCGTGTGATTAATGCGATCGTTTAAAATCGAAAATTCGTAATTGCCATGTTCACGATATGGACTGAACGCAGTCTATCGGATTACATACAACCGGAAACGGGTGACATCACTATTCTGATCTAAATAGCGGAGTTGATTCTGTACAAGAGAGAAAATAAGACAGTGTTTAATGCCTTTACATTCAAATAAACAACTTTTATTATAGAAGACTGTTGATATTGTAATGTAAACTTGTGTTGAACTCGCTTTAACCAACTTTAAGTAATTCTCTATTTGAAGAAAACAAACTGATTGACAATAAACTCCGTGTTGTTGCTCTACTTGAGAGACGGACAGGTGGTAATAGGGTATTGTTTATTCGAGTGAGACCATTTCGAAAAAGCCCAATTCTTCATAGAGGCCGACTCGACCTCTAGAATGTAACGAGATCAGAGATTCGACCCCTTTTTCATTGTGTAATCTTAAAGTGGGATCTAAGCCCCCAGTGAGTTTCATCCTTTTTTTCAAATCACGTATCGTGCAATCCTCCACCTCTAACCCCTGCTTTTGACAGGATAGTTCGGGGGTCAGTGGGGGTCACTGAAACATGATTTGGTTGCATCTGCCTTGGGGATTAAAGAATAATTAAAATTGTCCCAGTTTCTTACAAAATCTCAAATTTGGCATATGTTTATTATAGTGGTTGTTGGTGTTATATGGTCAATGAGTGTGCCAGTACGTGTTGTTGAATGGCAGAGCGACAATGAATCGACCTTCACCTTTGCATTACATCAAAAGTTAAAAGTAAAACCGGGTAAGCGATGACCATGAGTCTTTAATTGGCCACCAGGTCCTGGCTTTACTCGTCAGTTTGTTACACGAGGATGTTATCTTAAAAATATGCCATCTTATCAAAGTGAAATATAATTTGGTCGACGTCTGAAAGACTATAGCAAATGAAAATAAATAATTAAGAAAGCAGGGTAGTTTAGAGATGTAGAAGACATTTTAAGAATGAGCAAGTTTAATTGTCCCCCGCCTTTCGAAGAAAGCAGGGGACTATTAAAATGCGTCCGTCCGTCCGTCCGTCCGTCCGTCCGTCCGTCCGTCCGTCTGTCTGTCTGTCCGTCTGTCCGTCTGTCACACTTTTTGGGACACAATAACTCTCTTTCTAATTGAGCTAGAATATTCAAACTTGGTGTAGGTGTTTATTAGGTCATTACCTTGATGGAGTTCGAAGATGAGCATTTTCCGCTTAGGGTAAGCAGAGATAAGCAATTTGATTGGTTGATGCTTTGAGGCACGATAACTTAAGTTGTAATTAAGTGAGAGCGATGAAACTTGTTATATAGTTTTATTTCATCAATACCTTGACTAAGTTCGATAATGAGCATTTTCTGCTCAGGGTAAGCAGAGCGATAAGCAATTTGATTGGCTGAGACTTTGAAACATAATAACTCTCCTTCTAATTGAGCTAAGATATTCAAACTTGGTGTAGGTGTTTATTAGGTCAATGCCGTGATGAAATTCGAAGATGAGCATTTACCGCTTAGGGTAAGCAGAGATAAGAAATTTGATTGGTTGTTGCTTTGGGACGCGATAACTTGAGTTGTAATTAAGTTAGAGTGATGGAACTTGGTATATAGTTTCATTCTATCAATACCTTCACTGAGTTCAATAATGCGCATTTTCTGCTCAGGGTAAGCAGAGCGATAAGCAATATGATTGGCCGAGACTTTGGAACATTATAACTCTCCTTCAAATTGAGCTAGGATATTCAAACTTGATGTAGGTGTTTATTAGGTCAATACCTTGATGTAGTTCGAAGATGGGCATTTTCTGCTTAGGGTAAGCAGAGATAAGCAATTTGATTGGTTGATGCTTTGGGACGCAATAACTTTAGTTGTAATTAAGTGAGAGTGATGAAACTTGGTATATAGTTTTATTCATCGATACCTTGACTAAGTTCAATAATAAACATTTTCTGTTGAGGGTAAGCAGAGCGATGAGCAACTGATAGGTCTAGACTTTAAAACACAAAAATTTTCCTTCTAATTAAGGTAGAATGTTCAAACTAGGTGTAGGCGTACATTAGGTGAATGCCTTGATGGAGTTCGATGATGAACAATGTCTGATTCTATCTGGTAGAGAGTGATAAAACTTAGTGTATAGTTTGATTGCTCAATACTTTTGAAAAAAATAAATGTGCGATTAATTAATATGTGTCATCTATTTATTTTGGGATTTCGGCGGGGGACATCAGCCTCACTGTTGGCTTGTTAACTTTAATTATCAAATATAGGAATATTATTGCTTAAAATTTTCAAATGTAAGTAACTTGTATGGTTGATAGTAAAATATTCAACTTAAAAACAGTATTTAACAACAGTCACGGTTGACACATAAATGAAATCAATTGTATGTAACATATTGATTCTCAAACTGACCGTGTCTTATTTCCAAGCTCACATGTATAATTCGAGTATTTTATTTACTTGTAGTATTCCACCAAGGCTAACTGGCAGTGAAGCCGAATTATAGACCTCCCAAGGAAATGTCCAGATATGGAATATTCTTGTTTCAGTTTTAATTACGCGTGTAGTATAATTACTTATTCTCAATGTAAATAATAGACAAATAGTCTAGGGAGTCTCACAACGAGAGTGGCTTTCGGGCCACGAGTACGTATTTACACACCTACTTAATACATCTAACAACGAATGTTTCAATTATTGTGATTTGTTCGATGACTGATTCTTTTGTTCCGCCTATGGCTATATCAATATACAATTACTCTGATAATTATCTATAATAGGTGATATTAACGAGCCTAACATGGCGACCATGTCCCTGCGGTCAATAAAATAATTGTTCAATGATTCTGATACAAATTTGCCAGACAAACAAACTACTATAAGTGTCAATCTAATGACTGTGTAAAGAAGTGACTGAAGATGTTACTATTCACATATCAGACATTGTAGACTTAAATTAATGATGCGATTGGCGAGGATATAAAAACTATAATGAATGAGCTACTGTCATCAAATTCGTTGACACTTATTATGAATAATAAACGCTGAAAGTGTGCACCTGGTAGAACACCGTCGCACAAGGGGATTTTAATAATAGGAAAGGTGATTGTTTAAATCTGCTACCTGTCTAAGAATGAGCCTAAAATACAATATGGCTCATATCTGGTTACTTAATACACCTGATTGTATCATACTGACAGTTTTACATTTTCAGCCATATTTCATTCCAAACAATGAATCTGACAGTCATACCATGATGATATATGGTCATGATTGTCTGTGATGCTCACTTGTATTATCATGTCTTCCTATATGGGCGTAACAATCGTCTCTCGCTATAATAGATAAATGTATATGACGGGTATATAAATGTATTTTGTACCATTTTGTTCGATATTAATATGTTTAACATATCATATTATTATAATACGTAATAGTGTTGGCAAAATATCTTTAAACGTCAAATATTTTTGTAACGTTATTGTAACGTGATTTAATACATTTGTTAAAACTTTAATTGGTAAAATTCAAATGGATTTTTTACTTATTTATATTTTTGTTCTCTTTATGGTTGGTTAGATTTTAATTGGTGTTAGATACGGGCTGAATTCATCGGCGACACGCGGGATTAAGGGAACAAAAGTTAGACAGGGGCTCATTTAAGTGTGTAGTGGACCTATAGAATTTGATTTACATAACTATGGAGAGTATTTTCCATGATATGGTGTTATTTGACGCGAATCTAAACAAGTATTTAGCAAAACAATAGAAACGAACAGACGACGATAAGTTTGTAACCTGATAGTCTTCAGAAATATCCCCCAAGATATTGGCAAAATAGGGGCATCTTTTGAACTTATGTAAATATATAAGGGCATGGCGAGATCTGTTCTTATCTAGGTTTATGAGCATACCTCCATAGCGTGATATTTTTTTATGATTTAGTCAGGTGGACATTGGGCCACTCGCCGTAGACAATGGTAAATAAATGCACCTGGTTCGGATTAGATGTAAACCTTTAAAATACTTTAATTAATAGCTGAAGGGTTCGCTTTATTGGGATATCAATATTTCGTCAATAACAGTTTTACCGCTGTGAACTGAATATAATATAAAATTGTTGTTTATTGTGTGGCTTTTAATTTATTATAAATATGACCAACAATTTAAGTATTAAAGGCAGTACATAGGTTCATAAATAATTGGGATATCAATATTTTGTCAGTAACAGTTTTACCGCTGTGAACTGAATATAATATAAAATGGGTGTTTATTGTGTGGTTTTTAATTTATTATACATATGACCAACTTTTTAAGTTTTAAAGGCAGTACATATAGGTTCATAAATATAATGAAGTGTCGAATTTATTGCTAATTTAAGATATATGCATGTCTGATAATTCACTAATTAAATTTACATCTTTAATAGAACTTAGCTTTATTGTATGTGTGTTTCAGAAGAAGTTAAGACTATTGTAGGTTCTTTGAATAATGATATCTTTGGTATTGTTTTCAACCTTGTCCATGTGTCTTATTAGATATTCTAACTATGGATACCCTCTCATGACAACCACTTGTTACAACCACCTGTTTAATGGGAGGTAACTCTAGAAATATTCACAGGTTATTGATTTCCCTTTCAAATAATGTCGCTGCAAACTACTGACAGCAAGTTAAAACTTACCTTGATGACCCGGGTGTCTAATTTACCTACACACATATCGGTTGGAAAGTGGGTGCATTGATGAAATCGTTGATTAATTTAAAGGCCCAATAACACTCTTGTTGTAATTGAATAACATGTCCCAATCATTATTCTGGTCAACAAATTGTACTATTTTACAATATTCCAATTAATTGATGATACAACTTTCATCTTAACACCGAATTTAAAAAAATGGAAACATTCAACTACCTTTTCAAATGTAACATAGATTTAAAAATATTTTATAACCCTCTGGACAAGTAAAATAGGATGTAAAGGATAATTTACACAACAGAGAGAGCGAGCGAGAAATGTGGTTTACGTCCACTCGACACAAACTAGGTCATTTTGGGACTAACGTATGGTTTTCAATTTTTATTTCATTAAATCGCTTGCGCGTAGGGGTCTTTAGCAGTGGGAGGAAACCGGAGTACCCGGAGGAAACCCACGAGGTTGAGAAGGCGCCCCTATCTCCATGTCACATACGCTCACACTAGGGCTCGAAACCACAGCCGCAAGCCAGAGGTGACCGGCCAGCTAGAGGTCGAAGCGCGGGACTCTAGACCACTAGGCCATCCTACCCCCCCCCCCCCCTACACAACAGGTAGGACACTTAAACATCTAGTAGGAAGAATAAGGCTATTTTTGTCTGGGCCAGCAAGAGTGTTATTGTCCCTTTAAATTCAGTTTCAGTTATCTTAACACTGACTTTAACTGTGGATGTAAAGTGGTTAACGTTTATAGATTGTCATCCCACGATACAAAACACCTAATTAAATCGAATTTTTTTAAAATATGTTTAACCCCGATCATTTTAGTACTAGTAAAAGAATTATTTTAAAGATACAACATCACAATTGAGCGGTAATGATCATGTTTTATGTGGCCGGTGGTTTTAACGAGTCGGCATGCCATCACTGGAGTCTGGAATGGGCTGGTGTAAAAGACTTTCTGGACCGGATGTGCTGGGTGTGGGCCGAATTCCGAATTTTCATCCGAAAATTTCATCGGATTCACCCGACACCTATTTGACAGAGATAATAATCAGATATTCCACCGAATCGCATATTTGTGGTAGAGCCCCCGGAACCCCCGTCCGGGCGCCGCGGTCAGTAAAAGAGGCCGCTCTGACACGGGTCGGTTCTCGGACCCAATTCGCCCCAGGTAACAATACGTCCAAAACCATACGCACATGATGCGGGAGATCGACTCAAACATGTCCAGTAATAGGATGTTTCGGTTACACATTTCTAGCCAACATTTTGTAGGACAGTAATCAGAAGTTTTACGAAAAAAATAGGGTTATTTTCAAACCAGGGGCGCGAAGTCCTGGTGGGACAGATAATAGAATTACATGTAGATCCTTCGTTCAGAACCGCTTGGGAGATAAGAGGAAGGGGCGGACTGCCCATGGTTGCTACCCACATTCCGATCAAGAACGGGTTGGTAGGCTAAAGGGCCTATAAAGCAAGGTTCGGCAGCAGGCCCAACAGCCAATCTCGCTCGTTACCACCCCTCTTGGTGACGGATCATAGAGTATACTATAGAACCACGGCAGTACCCGGACGGAGGTGGGGGAATCCCACAAGGACATTCTCGGCCAACACCAGGGACGAACCACAGAACCCCGGCTAGCAAGTCGGCGTCTTACTCACTCATTACTTGTATGTGTCGTTATTGCATCTGACCTCAAACGTCGTTATTCGAAGTCCTGCTGATAGTGCTAGGTGTACATCTGTTGCCTGGCAACCCGGATTTCGTAACTCTTTTTATTACACCACATAATACAAACTTTGTAATTAGAAAACACAAAAAAAGCAACTTTTTATAACATCTGTATTGCAATCAAATTAAGTAACATACACTTATAATATTCGGAATGTAAAGGAGAAACTCAGTATAAACCAACAAACAAATGCCCATCACCGGTATAGTTTATCACAATTTACGTTTGTTTTTATTTTGATTAGCTGTCGTGTTGTGACCGGGTAACCACCTATAAATAAATACATGTAGGCTAATTGCTGTAGACTAATTGCTGTGAAAGCCAACATGAGAGGAGAACTGTATATTAGTCTACTTAATTGTATAACAGTAAATTCAATGAACCATATTGCCCTACTACTGAGGTCAAACATGGCAAAAGTTGACTAACCTCGATCTTGCCTTCATTAACACAAAGATATGAGATATTAAAAGAATGCAAAGCGAATAAATAACACAGCACAGAAAGAGGACGGAAGACGTAAAATAACGGGTTTATTTTTTGATTTTCTTTCTTTCTATACTGTTCTGAAGGGGAGGCAAAGTGGGACAAATGTCCCGGGCCCCCCACAAAACACTGTCATACTAATATTTTATCCCGGGTGGAGCTATCTAGTACGTGGGCTAAGGGGCGAGGGTTGTGGCCCTGAGCAGTAAGAGATATTGGGGGTCCCGGGACTGGTAGGCACCAACAGATTTTCGGGGCGAGGATTGTGGCCCTGAGCAGTAAGGGGTGTTGGGGGTCCCGGGACTGGTAGGTACCAACAGATTTTCGGGGGGGGGGGGGGGGGGGCAGAGATCGGTTTGGCCCTAAAATTAACAAAATTACATAATTTAGAGGTTCTACAAATCAATAGGACTCCATCCCGCGATGTGATTGCTAGGGCCCAAACAGTCCCGGGAAATTAACGTAATCTTAGTATAGTAAATCAGTCAACGGAATTTAATGCTATATGTCACCTGAAATAATTTCACTAAATTCCTGGAAGGAAAACACCCTAGGCACTCAAGGGGCGGAGTACATACTAGTACGATCCGCGGTCTGTACGAACAATTCGAAATGGGGCCCCCGCACAGCTGGTATGTCCCTGGCCCCCACCAGGTTGATCCGGCCCTGCATCTACATGTAGAAAAATATGAAAAGGTTATTGTTCTGAGTACGCAAAGAACTGTGGTGTTCATTTGATGAACTATGTCTTCGATTTTTGGCATTGAGAAACATTCTGGTCAATCCAAGCTTCCGGGTAGCAATCAATATCTGCGAAAAGAATCCAACCCAGAAATTGCTAACCAAGACGGAGGCACAGGGCACTGCAATACAATGGAACATCTTGCTGGTGCAAGCGCATCCTTAGTTGCACTGGTATTCTACGAAGCCGGGACCGGATTTATTATCGTGCTTGCATGTAACTCAGAATCTTGCACAACTCGATTCCTTGATAATTGTTTATCACAGATTAAAAACCTAATTTCTTTATCCAGTGAAAACAGATGTTCGTCGTTGTCCTCGGGAATGAATGATTTTACGTAATCCGCAATTTTCGTGACGTATTCTACATTGCTTCCCGCTTTTCCTCTTGCGGACACAACTTGACTTGCCATATCAAGGTAACTGGTGGGTCCCAGATAAAGAACGTTGTCATTCGTAGCCGTGTAACACAAAACGGTTAAAGTTTGATCAGGGTTTTCGCGAGGATGAAATTCGGTCACTAAAGTCGTGTAACCTCCCAGTTCACATTCCCTTGTATTTAAGTAGTTTAGAGCTTTCATGATTTCTGCTTTTCCACAAACTTTGAAGGCGACTCCCCAGGCTTTGTCCTGTTAATAAAAAAGATGGAAAAATAAAAAAAAACACAAGATTTTTTACCAGATGGAACAAGAAATTATTATAACATTTAAAGATACATTATGGGAGATTAGATAAAGAGCTGATAGTTCTCGCTATAATAGTTAAAAACTAGAAAAAGTAAGGGTAATTTGTTGAAAATTTCAGTCAAATTGATCCACTATGAACCGAGTTATCAGCTTTGGGGATTTCCGCCTAGCCTCGTTCATCACTAATAAAGTTAATAGGTTAAAAGCATAGTCTCGATTATTCAATGAGCGTTACCAGCATATTGGATTATAATCCAATCGATATCGAAGGCTAGCCTTGACATCGAGAGTTGATTATGGTCTGGATAAGTTAATTAATGTCTAATTAATAATTTAGATAAGATTTCAGGCCTAAAGAAAGACCTGCAATAGGCAGATTTAGCTCTTGCATAATGCATGCTTAAATGAATCTGTCTGTACTAAAAATTAAGTTCAGTTTTAAGGGCGACTAATTATTTCTCGCACTAATTAGGTATCTTAATGGTTTATATATAACAATTAGCGTATGCCACACAGGAAATGTTATAAATGACCTTGTTCCCGTGTACACATTGGCATGCATATAAAAGCTCCCTTGGCAGTTCGAATTCGATATAAGATTAGGCCGTAACGCCGCAGTCCGCGCAAAATTTCCCACTGTATGGTTTATGCCCGTCTTCAGAAATCCGGTCGGAGCATTTCCTTTATGTACCCTGCCGTTGATATTGTTGCCATGCATGATTTCTGATTTCTATATATAATAATTGCCAAACACAGTTGTTACTTCATTTGCTTGAAAACTTTGAGAGGACGCTCTTCGAAACGTTGGTCAAAAAAATCAGTAAATAGGCCTATTATAGTTATTTGTTTGTTTTTTTTTTAAATTTATAATCCTAATACGACAAATATTATGTTTTTATTCTAAATATGACAAATACTTTTTTTTAAATTCTATTTTGGGTAGCATTTTTTATTATTTAAACTTATTTCCTGGTTGTGAGCAGCCAGTTTAATGGTTTTGGACAGCTTAACCTTGATCGAATTTGAGCAAAATATTATGGTTACATCTAGGCCTATTTAAGTCAGTGAACTGTTAACCCTTTTAGTGCCTTAAGTTTGGTATAGTAACCTTCACCCATTTTATTTTGGCTGTTATTCCAGTATGCGGGTTAACTGTGATTTTCCAGAAATCGGTTACCACGATAATTTCACGTTTAATACAACTCAAGTACACGAGAAACTCTCTGACATTTTGACAGTAGATGTTACTAAATATAGACTAACCACACGTCTGATGCAATCCCTCTCACAACAAACAATGATGAAATGTTGTTTTGCTTCAGAACCGTTTGTTTAACAGGAAATACCTAAAATTGTTATTGTGAAGTACGCAATGACCCACGTGGTACATGGCATAAAGTAATTGATAAATAATTATTTTAACAATAATAGATCTAACTTACCCCTTCACTTTCTTCAATGTGGGCAACTCGTCCGGGCTGCAATAACAATTTATTCTAATGTTATCATGTTGTATCTTTAAATTAATAATGTTATTGATTAAGCCTGAAACAACATTTTTGTGCCATGAAATTTTCAGTTTCATATCAATTGACAATGAATGAATGGAAAGATGTTTAACGTCCTATACATTTCTGCACTGACAGGCCTAATGAAGGCCTAATGCAGAGTGTTATGAGGGAATTTTGCCATGACAGTGGCGCTAGGACCTAATACTCTTATTTCGAATTCCAAACTTCAAGGGTTCTTTTACGTGCATGTCACGTACATACTTTGGTCCTAGTTTTTTTTTTCAATCCGAACGACTATAAAATGTTTTTTGTCACTTTTCAGACTCTCCTGCACCACTGACAAGGAAACATATGGACAATATTAATTATGAAGTTGATAGCTTTTTTCATACGTTTAGATTGCACATTCAACAAATTGTAACTAATGAAATGTACTAATCCCCACTCACCATTTTCTCCGTTCCCCTATGTGTAGTATTTCCAAGATCAAATTTTCGTTTGTAGTTTTTTATGAAACCAACTTGTTTCGAGTCATATTTAAAATCGGTTTTCCATAACAGTGATCCATATCCAAACACATGCAAATGGCTTGCATTAAGGAGCAGTTCTTTCAAAGTTTCGGTATTCATCGTGGATAATATAACGGTAGTTGTACATCAATATATTACTAAACATAGAGAGTAAAATGTCTTACTCTTCTATTTCCTACTATATTTATAACAATTCTCTACCTATGAACTCGCTTGACCTTACCATCAACCAATCAAGTGTAGCGATCGAGGCCATTCACCAATAGCAAGTGGTTGTTAGTCGATTGCATCAGCGCCTATACATGGCTTGCATCAGCTTGTTTATAATTCGGCAAATATTTTATTTGATGTAAATCAAATTTACACCTAAAAACGGGGTGTATTGATTTATGAGGCGTGTGATTGTATTTATATTACTATTTTATGGATTGGGAATGATGAAATCGAGAACGGTATGCACATTAAACGTTATATATAAAAGTCAGATTTTATTCGGCAATGTCATAATATTATGTATAATTTTATTTATGATGAGAGAGAGAAAGCGAAATGGGGTTTAACGTCCACTCGACACAAACTATGCCATTTCAGGACTAACATATGGTTTAATTTTATTTCAATAATTCGCTTGCGCGTAGGGGTCTTTAGCAGTGAGAGGCAATCGAGGGACCCGGAGAAAACCCACGAGGTTAGACAGGCGACCCTATGCCTTTCACGTCGACCAAGGATGGGGATCACGTGGCTAAGTGGGTAGTTTGCTGGCTCGCTAGCCTGGAGGTCGGGTTTTCGATCCCTGCATTGGCCGAGAAAGTTCATCTCGATTTTCCGGTTTGCTTTTCCCTTGTCAGTGATGCAGACGGATGGCCTGACAAGGACATCTGTCTAGTCGTTCAGATTGGACGAAAAACCGAGGTCCCGTGCACGTAAAAGATCCCTTGGCAGTTGGAATTCAGTTGCTGCCCGGGCAAAATTTCCCTCATTCCACAACCAGGTAATCGAAACCACGCTAGTTTACTCAATGACAGACCTTATGATATAACGCGCACGTGCTAACCATTCGGCCATCCAAACCGCCTTATTTATGCTGGAGTAGTAAATAAATTGTCGTTGATGATGAAATCAAGCAATGATGCTAAAAATGTTCAATTTTTTTCTGTCTCCATTAGCCAAGTTGATACAGGACAGTATGACCTTAAACCACATTTCACTTCATTTGTTAACTTTAAATTATTACACTTATGATAATTAGGTGATCAATTTCACCGAAACTAATTGTGCAATTAAGTTACCGGTACGATTAAATGTTGGCACACAATATCGAGCATACATCAATGGTAATGAAACTGGTTCTTTCCTGAAAGATTTTACACGCGTTGTTAATGACAGGCAACATATGTTTACATTAATTAAATATATCAGATTTTTTATGCCATCAATATTTCATATTTTCCTATCAATCTAATGAATGTACAATGTACATGGGGTTATTCATTTCTAGATTGGGTTACAAATATTGAAATAAAGGGTCATACTGGTCAAGGAGTCATGGTGGCTAAGTGAGCAAGATGCTGGCTCGCTGGCCTGGAGGTCGCGGGTTCTCGTCAGTGTTGGTCGAAAAAGTTCATCGGGCGGGACGAAAAACCGAGGCCCCGTGTACACATTGGTGCGTAGCTAAAATATCCCTTGGCAGTTGGAATTCGATATAAGAATAGGCCGTAGTTCCACTGTCCGGGAAAATTTTCCCCCACATCACGTACCCGTTTACTTTAGCCGTATCGGAGAAGAGCAGTAGGACATTCAACCCCATTTCATTCAATTTCATATCGGGTAATCCGAATAGATCTCCTGTGCTACAGAAAAACATCTATATAATAATAATGACAATCGCGTCATTTTACAAGGGTAGCAAATTAGGCCCTTGGCACAGATCGTGCGAATGATTTCCACCATTACTGCAGGAAAAAACGAAGAACTCAGGGGAAACCGAATATCCCTCTCACTTACAACGATAAAGTTCTTGCTCTGAGCTGGAATTGAACCCTCGTTCCATTGGTGAGAAGCCGCCTCTCTATCACCACGGCTATCCGACCAGCTATTGCCACAAGCTTATCAAGAAGGCCGCCTCCGGTTAGTTATGCCAACTGTAAGCAGAGTTAGCACTATTCCCAACTCTAACCCTGAACCTAGCCTCAATCTGCAGGTGGCCTTAATTTTTAGACCTGGCCCACGACCACACAACGAATTTCTTATTGTTATACCATTCTTATTCATTTTGAAGTGTTATTTGGTTTATATTTTAGACCTTTAGTGTTGTCACTTAAACATCGATTGGGTATATGTTGGGTATTGATTCATTTTTAAAATTCGGATGACAAAGAAATAGCCCCGGCACCCCCACCCCCACATCCCATCTTAGATTGGCCACTCCAATTTTCAAATTATTCTATTTAATTGTCACTCGAGTATGGAAGGGTCAATGCACACGAGACTTTCACGTGACAGTGTACCATATAACCTAATACCATCTTGACATACCTTTATTCTATTACAATATGACGTCATTTACTGACTCATACACTTAGACTGTTTAATTTCATGTTTCCCGGATTTAACTTTTTTCTTTTTAAATTCAAGATCCACCCAATATTAACGATAGCTAGTTTCAGTCAAATGATTTAATTGACGTAAGTAAATTGAAGCATTTTGATCCTAGTCAACACGTCTCCGATATTTCTATGGAAAACCAAATAGCTCATTATTCATTGTTTTTTAATTCTTAGTTCTTAATACATTGTCCTTTATTCTCGTATCTTCATTCGTAAACGTATTTCGACATTTTTACACTAAAATTAACATTCGTACCTTAAAATCAATATAATTTTCATTTGTAAATTTGTTGTTTGGGGATTTGGTTCTCATTGTATGTTTCTGATGAAATGTAAAGGTTTTTGTTTTCTTCTTAAATAAATTTTATTTTTATATAAAAATAATAATTAAGTTAAACAAAACAACAATTTACAAATCTGATATCACAGATGTCGGATTTGTAAAACAAATACATGTATTGATTTTGAGATACAAATATTAAGATACAAATGAAGAAATAAGAGTTAACGACTGTGAATTAAACACTAAAAACTATAAACACTGAATAAAGAGCTGTTTAGTCTTCCATATATTTCATCTATAGAATTTCACGTTTATGTTTGTTTTGTCTTGAATTATGCCATTATATGAATAATTAAGCAGCATACCCTACTTTCGACTATAAAAAAAACATGGCTCTTTTTATAGTTTACAATATTTTATGACGGTATAAATGGCCTACCAATTTAAGTTACTAACATTATTTGAATTTCATCATCTACCTAGACAAATTGATGTAGTCTTTTATACAACAGTCTCTTTGTCTGATAGTTTGTAAACAATGTCGTTCTATTGTAGGTAAATTTTCCCACGAATAAACTCCAACAAAATAAAAAGTAATGTACGTATATGCATTTGAATTATTTTTTGTATGGTGTGATGTGTCTAAAGTTTATAAATTCCCATACATGAAAAAGATAACTTGAAATGTACAAAATGCCTCTAATGACCCAAATGACGTGGTTCAAACGCTGAGATATCAAACTAACACATGACACCAATTTTTAGAAATAATTTGTTTTTATATGTTGCCAAGTCAATGTTAGATAAATATAATAATTAAAGACGCATTATGTAAGAGCTAATATTGTCCATATTTGTTTGGGCCATAAATGTTATATAAATTAGACCATTTAGTCAAGACCATAATCAACTCTCTAGAACATTGGATGACTTTGGTTTTTAACGGATTAAAGACGATGGCCATTTAGTTATTTAATTAAAGCGTGGATAATGGAGACTATAATTTGTTTATTATTGTTACAACTCTAGCGATGAAACTCGAGACTACACTATTCTTTAAACAGCCATAACTTCACAAATCGGAATGAAGTAATTTGACTGAAAGTTTTAATACATTGAAATTTCATTATTTATTTCAGAAAAATTATAACAAGAACTGTCAATTCTTTATGTAAATCTTACTTAATGCATATTTAAACAGGTATTTGAGAATTAATTGAAAGCAGGGCATACTACTAGTAAGTGCAGGAGGACCACACTACACGCAAAACATAAAACTACAAGATAAACCTCGGACAAGACAGAAAATAGACATTGCAAAAAATAAACAAATATCTAATCAAGTGAATGGATCTCGGGGTCAGCCGTAAGCGTCCACTGTGTCGTAAAGTCCCGGAACTGTTATGGTATAGGCTTCACTAAAAATGATTTACAAAAAAAGACGTAACAGAAATAATGCGACCAATCTTGACAGTGGTCGTCTATTAACTGCAATTGGCGTCAGGTGTTAGAACGTCAAACAATTTCAACAATACGGGCGATAATCCGGATAGAATCTCGGAAAACGCTAAAATGATAAAAGTGTAGTGAGCAAACAAGAGCAAAGCTCGACAACGAGAACATGCTGCAGTACGAAGGGCTAAAACTCTTCACTAATTATAGTAAGTGCAGGAGGACCGCACTACACGCAAAACAAAAAAAACCCTACAAGATAAACCCGCGAACGAGTATTTCTAGAATAAAATCGTTCAAAATCCAAACGTCTTTTGATACATATTAGAAGTTGGACGTTAAACCCTATTTCACTAATCGTAATACATTGTAATATTGAAAAATCTGTTATCATAAATCAAGTTTCAATAGAAACACTTTTACATATTTTCTTGAAATGTTTCTCGTGAAAGTGTTGAATTACAATTGCTGATTGTGACAGTGAAATAACAAACTAAAATTTCAGTTAAAAGAATAAATGCCTGAAGTCATCACACTGACTCTTGCTATGGTGATGTACTTGAAATTGTAAATGAAAGAATTTGTGATTTGATACCCTGGAATGATTTTCTGATGTCAACTAGCCAGCAAAATCAAAGTATTGTTATGTATAATTTCGTATTGAATGTGGTGATCCGTATTGTAATCAAACAATCTCTGATTCTTGGCCGTTGATCTTCTCACTTACAGCTTTCCGTGAAAAAGTGATGTTTTTCTTCCTTTCTGCATTATTTTAATTTATAGATGCATGTGGGAGATGTTAAGCGAACGGCAATATTTCTACAGCAGTGGATCTGGGCGTGGCAAATGGAATGGCGTTTAATGTCCCACCTTTATATACCCCACACGAAGTAATGACGACGGCCATACATCACGCAGTGTTCTCTCTGTGGCTTCTTTTACGTGCACACACACGTGTACACGGAATTTCGACTAGCTGTCTCCTTGCCAGAATCTCCGTCCTGAACCTATCGCTACTATATTATGTTCTATTTTGATGCTTATTCTTCTCCATAATCAACAGTAGGCGTATCCTTTACCACTGACAAAGAGACACTACGCCTGAAAAAAAACCCGAGGAACATTCTCGCCCATCACCGGGAGCTAACCGCTGCTCCGATCGTGACATTGATTTATTGAATTTTAAAAACAATAGAACAATAGAACATCTCTTAAACATTAAATTAAAAATAAAATATATTTTAAACCCACGAAGAATTCTGTATAATGTGATTTCTTTTTTTGTCATCAATCACACTTGTTCTTACTTTTTACGAGTATTAAATGGCGCTTGAAGAATTCTTAGAATAATAATTACTCGAGAACCGCCTTTGTCTTAAAAGAAACAATTGTTTTGCTAGAGAAAATGTTATTTATTTTGTTAAGAACTAGTTTAAAAGAACAAAAAATACCATGCTATAAGAAACAACAAAGTTACTTCTACAAAGCGTGGGAAAATCAAGATTTTTTTTTCTTGGCTGTTACATAAAAATCTTCAGAAAGTTAAGGGTATTTATGAAACGACACTCAAAGGGTCTATTAAGTCATAAACAAGAAAACGTTTCATTTATAACTTCTGCTTTCAACATCTATTTTCTTTTTGTATCCGAAGTTGTTACCCTAAAGGTAAGTTACGAACAACTTTTGTAATATTCATACCTTGCACGTATAATTGTATGTTTACTGTTTCGAACACTTATATCTACAACCATCCCTCTATTATGCCTTTCGGATTCTACAATGCGTCAAGTGGGCGATCGTGGGCCTTCAGAGGGATTGCTTGCCTACAAAATAAATCATCCTTCTAAATGATCAAACTGTTTCATCATCTTTCCTTCAACACTAACCACATCTAATTAAATCGTCGAGTAAGAATGGGCGTTAGTAACTCGGGATTGCGTCTTGTTATCACCAGTTGGTAGGAACATGTGATATGTTCATTATTTAGGTTGGTTTGGTGGTAAACAGTAAGTTATAACAGATAGTTAGTAACATTAGACGATTGAGCAATTCTGGAGGCAAATTTAAGAGCGTGGGAACCGACTCCTGCTTTACTATAATTGACGGAAGATAATTACCTTATAGTAAATTACATGTATTGTCTTTCATAATATTGCCAAACCTAGTGCTGTCAACTTTTGTTTTGAGAACCCATTTCACTTGTCTTGCATCAAATATTTTATATCATTAGCGTTTGCAAATAATTAGCCTACATTTTTTATCTTCTAGTTATTTCAATCTGATTAAAATAATGATCTATATTTCGTTTCGGTTTTTTATACTTTCGAGGGCCTATCTGACAAGTTATAGTTTGAGTTCACGTCAGAGGTCATACCTACGCCCATAGAAATATATAAATATTTATATATTTCTATGCCTACGCCTTTGGCCCTATGACGTCAGACATTTACTTAACCAATCCGCATTGGTGATGCTAGTGAATTACCCACATTTCCCTTTAAAACACGACTAAAGCTCGCCGTAACAGGCCGTTTCATTGGCTAAAGCTTCACATCATTCAGAACACGTTAATGTTAAAACTTCTTCCAGATCCTAGTGTAGTAAAGACAAGTAAAACCAAATTTTGAACTATAAAAACGAAACGAAATAGGATCTGTGTTTTAATCATATTGTATTTAAGCTACTGCGAAGGTTAAGTTAGATTAACCTTAGCCTACATCTTCAGCTATAAACATTAATACATTTCCACCAATTATTAAATTCAAACGAGGTCCCATGTACACGTATATAGGCGTGCACATTAAAGAACCCTTGACAAGTGGAATTCCATTGCTGTCCGGGTACAATATCCCTAATAATAGCTCACTTTGGAAAAGTTGGTGCAGAAATGTAGAGCGTTAAACACCTTTCAATGATTGTTGGATATTTTCTGTGGCACCCATTAAAATTATTAAAATGACCTTCATCTAAAACGATGTGTTTCAGGATAATGAACATTAAGATGTTTTGCATCTGTATAACGCAAGTTGATTTTTATCATCATAACAGATTATCTTTTGATCAATGTTACCGGAAATTAGAGAAGTTGGCAGGAAGTGATTGACTGGCGTCATAGACTGATGGCTTCAAGACGGAAACAGGGGCTGGTAGTAATTAAATCATCCCAATTAGATTTAAATGTGAACAAATGGAATTGGCCTTTTTTTTTTATTAAAAATCAGGATGAGATGTTCATGGTTTGATTCCAGTAGACGCTTTTCTCGTTGCTCTTTTCTTGTACAGTTGTGTATGCGGATTTCATAATGTTTTTTTTTTACAAGCAGAAATCATTTAAAACTCATTTGTTTTTGGTAATGACAGTTGAAAGAGCTAAATGTTTGCTGGCTGCCATTTGAAGTGATCAACACTTAACCTTTACGTCAGAGGTTAATGACGTTTTTCTTGACACATTACTTTTAAAAAAAGCGCGTCTTGGTTTCAAATTCCTGTTTTATGAAGATCAGATTTTAAACGTTGATGGATGCTACTTATATTAGGCCATTTGTCATTTTGAAAAGAAATACACTTTATTATACAGCGAAGTCATAAATTATTAATTAAATCTCTTTCTTTTTTTTTTCTTTTTTAATGTGGTGATATGGTTACCCTGTAAGTCATAGCATGCTTTATGTCAAATACTCAATTTGTTGTTGTTAAAATTAACTTCTTCTAAAAATTCGTTTGATATATTTTGTCAAATAAAACGTTAGAGGGTCCAACAGGGACGGGACTCTGGCACACGGAAGAGGACAATGTAGGTCAATTATATACTTTAGAATGATTGAAAATTAAATGCCGTCCAGAAATGGTACAGAAGAAGTAAGTTAGAATAAAGTATCTGGGGTCTATATATCTGTAGTTCGTTCGTGTCTGGAGTTTAACGTCCACTTCCACCTTGGGTGATATCGTAGACAACTATTTATATCTGTAGTATGTCTGTTAGCCTTTTATGCTATTCCCGTCTTATGAAAACCCACCCGATGAAGAAAAATTGAAGTTAGTATTTTCTGAAATGTGGATTTTAAATGAAAATTTAAAGAAAAAAATTAATGTGTTTTAATCCTTTCTTCTAAACAGCTTGCAGGATAATGCCATTAGTAAACAGATAGACGTGTTTTTCCGATTTGTTAAATGAAGTGGTTCGGCCCAATAGGAGGGGCAAATTTAGACCTTTTGGAATAGCACCTCCATTATGCTGGGTTAATATTATTTTTAAGTTACTTTATTTATGTGATGGTAACGTCCTCCCATTTATTTAACATGTTCTTTGATCTAAAAAGGACTTCCTTTTTATAAAAATAACTTCAACAAAATTTACATTATAGAATATATGGTTTTGACATGTTCTTATAAAATCAGGATTGTTTTTATTAAAACATAATTTATTTTTGAGCTTTATTGTCTGAAGTATTTATTGTGTCCCAAGTTTATAACACAGGGGAATCCTCAGATACATCAACTGGCATTTAAATCTAAGTGAAAGATTAAACTTCGTTTTTTAGCATTTTTCTAGGCACGAGATCTGCATGTTTGGAATTTTGCGCGCGTGGCTTGAGATTTTCCCACGGTTCGAGTTGTAAGATTTGCCATATGGCACACGACTATAATGTCAAGTCGCCTCCCTCTCTCATTAACATCGTGAATTATGATGGAGCCAAAACAGATTGCTTGCAGAAGTGTGTTTTTATTTAAAGTAAACTTTCTGGCGGTCTGGATTGGACACTGGACCAGTTTTTATCAGATATTCCTAGTAAATTTACTTGTCAATCAAAATGCTTCTGCTTTGGGATGTTGGTGGGGTTGCCCAAATAACCTCGTTTAATATAAATTTATGTAATTTTGAAAAACATTGTCCACTTACTGAGTACCATTAACAAAAAAATGCGATTTCGATTGGGACTATGAGTGTTCGGTTAGTATCCATTTTGTTTAGCTGTGTCAATTTTGGAATAATGGTAGTCAAGTCACCCAGAACATCCAAGCGTTCAACAAAATATTCGTAGAATATTTTTCTGGATGATAGAGACTAGAATAATGGTGCAACGGAGTTTATATTGTACTCTCCAAACCGTTTGTTTTTTCCCCGTCAGCGTTGTCATACAGTCCGTGTATTTGTCAATATTTCAAAATATATTGCATATTCTGTAGAACCGTCTTTATTAGGCCAATTGATGCAGAAATGTTAGACATTAAACACAGTTCATGCCATGTCATTTTGAGGCGACCACCATTAATTTTCCTAATGACTTCAATGGTAATTCTGGCTTCTTTGCCCACCTCCAACTTTTCCCAAAATTTTCGTTGGCCATGTATTTGCACTAAAATGTGTATTAGGTTGACCACCAAAATTTTGAGATACACAAACTTGAAGAAGCATACTCAAAACATGTAACTTCATGTACTTGCCGTACACATCATCGTAGCCAATCTGATAACTCCTTTATCCTTCCGCCTCAAAATCATGAATATTTACCAAAACCTGGCAGAAAATATTAATCCAAACCCTCGTCTTCATAAAAAAAATCAACAAAAATGGACATGCAAAAAAGGTTAAAAGAGACGGAGAGAGAATTGCTAGAAAAAGACGAACTACAATTGGGCGGTGTTATGCAAGTGTGTCCTTACCCTCAACTTTCCAAAAATAGTTTTAGTACATGCTTCGAAGGCTTCGATTAAAGAATTCGTGACATATTCGGCAACTCCTTAACAAAAAACTAACGAGGTCTGTCGAATGCGTCTATCTGTGTGACGTCAGCGTCAGCGTCAGACCGTCATGGAGTCGCGGACAGAATGAAAATGATCGAAAATAATGTAAATATTGGAAACAATTGGCTATGATATCGTTTTGTGGGAGTATTTATGCAAATCAAAACGACTGGATTGAAGAAAAAACATATCTGAGTGGATCGGCAGAGGTTTGATTGCCTGAGATTACGAATTGTGGAAAAAAAACAGCCGAAGTGAGAACAGGTAAAATCGAGTCTTCAAAAGGCATTGCATTCCTGTTCTTTTTTATTATATATTGTCTGGTACGACATGGTGTATGCATATATGTACGGATAGAAGGTCAGATTCCTGTGGTCTGAGGAGGAAAGTGATCGAGTCGGGTGCAGGAATTGTCAATGCAATTAATTTAGTTTTCTCGTCATGTCACTTATTCGTCATCGCGATTGGGGGCGGAGAGACGAAACCAGTTGGTCGGAGGCCATAGAGCAATCTCGCAACCAGAAAAAATTTGGAGAAAGAAATTTCTCTGGCGACACTGGGTAGCCATTTTTCCCGGAAGGGACGAATCACACGGCTGTCACGTGACTTGTATTTATTTTACGTGTCTGGATGACCGAATCACTTAAGAATATACACATGCGTAGAAAAATAGATCTTTATAATAAATTGAATTTGTACATTTAGGATCCAATTTTTGTTATGTCACAAGTTGACTATGGCTCAAGAATCATTTTACAACAAACGAAACGACGATCCGAGTCCGACCTCTAGTTTTCGAGAAATCGACCCCGCAGAGGTCAGAATGGGCGGGGCTTAGGTTTGAACAAATTTGGATAAAATGGACGGTATATGGCCCCGCGACTGACTCTGGGAACGAGATTGGCCACAGAGCTACCCAGTCCGTCTCTCACAATTGTAATCCGGGGGTCAATGTGGAATTATGATCATAAATGGTAGCAAACTGCAAATCTTTAAAAATCGAAATCAGGGGAAATTAGATACCCACATGTCCACAATAGAATAGATCGTTAACTGCAGTATTGATCAATGGTGTATGCAGGGCCGTATGTAGGATTTTAAAAGTGGGGGTGCAGCAGAGTGGTGGGGGCGCCAATATAATACCCAAGTTACTGAGCCGTCGCCGAAGCCTATCAGGCCCTAGCAAATGTGGATAGTGGATAGGGCGACCAAAACGAGCCCTCTAGTGTCATGTAGTGGTACAGGTGCTGATAGGAGGGGCATTTGGCTGGTGGTGGCAGCATCTATGTCTAGGGTCCGCCCTCAGAAAATTTTGAAAAAAAACGATACTGAAAACGTGTCTACGGCCACTCTGTTGATATGTAAGATCGATTTTGTATTTTATATGGTCAATTTTTTCCCGGGTCGCCATATTTCAGGTGCTGCCGATTGTTTAGGAGAGGAAGTTGTTCTTGGTTCCGTGAGTGTGATGGCGCCCCATAGCCCCCACATAAGTGATATAAGAAAGTTTGTATCCGGGCAAACGAATCAGCACCCCCAGCACCCCCGCTGGATATTGCCTTCTCACCAGTTTCTTTTGTGGCTGCAAGCACCACCTACGCTACACTGCCTACCCACCTAGTACGCCTCTAATAAAGCCGCAGATATAAGTTAGCTTACACAATATTCTAATATCACGGTATTTTAATAAATATATATATATATATATTTCATTACATTTTATTAGCAATGAAATATATTAGGTGTTTTGTAAATTTCATATAAATCTATACATTTTTAATGCCAAACCCTTCTTTATTATAATTGTATAATATAATAATATTGGTTGCCTTTCATCATGTTATCAAATTTATTTTCCATAAATCTATACAATCTGCTGTATATAAGATGATATTTTTAATACTATAGTCTTAACTTTATAGATAGATTGGTTATAACTTAATAATTTATTATTTATATAATATGTGTTGCTTTTCACTGTGTAAAACAAATTTCCACACAACCAATTATGAGTATTATAAGGTCTATGTCTTCACTACATGAATACATTATAAGGTCCATGCCTACGCTACATGAAAACCTGACAAGTTATAGCGGGGTTCAGGTCAGGGGTCTTAAAACAAAAAATGGTGTAAATACATCATTCTGCGGCGTCACCATTTTAAAAGCTGCTGACCTCGTTTCCGTATAAGGCAGAAGCAAAAGGTGCCATTAACGAATCCAATCTAGAATCCAGACCAACATATTTAACGCTTGTAATCATTCTTGTGTAGACTTTCAAGTTTGTTCCACGCGCCAACATTACAGCACACGCTGGAGAAAGTATTCATAAGTGTGTTGTAAGACTGGTAGATGAAATAACGCCACATTGATTACAATAAGAGTGCAAGACGGGCTGTCACGTCAGCAACCGGCAAAAAAAAGTTTGGCCAGCTGTTTCCATTGGCAATCACATCTGGAGAAATAAGAACTTGGTAGCATTCGTTTCGTATTTCCAGATTGTGTATTTTAACATCACGGGGTAAACCGAACATTTGAAATTTGGGAACATCAACATCATTATTATTATGCAAAGTTCTAATTGGCGGTTGCTACGGATTTGTGGCTGGTCAAAAACTGCATATATCGATGCACGGATTAGAAGGTTTCTCCATTACATTAAAGGGGCACGTCTTTAACCCAATATCTTCCACAGTCTTCTACATTGCAAACACAACTAATTGGTCAATTTAATCAACATTTGTGTTGTTATCTTACCGTGGAAAGATGAGCTACTGATACCCAATGAAAATTTTAGAAATTGGCAAACAAATCGCGTATTAGAAGGCTTTCGAATGCCATTTGTAATGAAGCGATTCGGTGAACGAGGCTAAATATATTCCACACTATCGGTGTAGACTGGGAAAACGAGACGCTAAAACTGATTAGAAATAAATCGAGATTTTCCTCCTTTAATTCAGTTTTCAGTCAATGTAATCACATCATTATGCGAAAATTAGTTCGAATTTCACTTGCTAAGATCGTATTATAAATTAAAATTAGACCTCGATGTAGCTGTTACGGGTTTCATCGGTGCCCTTTAACTCTTGAACGGCATGACTTAAGATACCTATGGTACAGGAAATGTGTTTCAGAGAGATAATAAAACGTTTATTCGATATATAATCACGTCCTGTGCTAACAGAAACCCTATCTGGTAATACAAAAATAAGACCTCAAAGAGCATACGAAATTTATTTTAAACAAACCGGATTTAATAATGTAGCTCGAGACCGCAAATTAATTAAGGGAGATAATCAAGAAAATAAATTCTGATATTTGGAGGCAGACCGCCAATAATTTCCCCATTGATATGTTAATTTTGGCCTCTTTGCCTACCCCCAACTTTTCCCAAACTTTTCGTTTGGCTGAATGCTTTTCACTATAGACAGAGGAACACATGACCATGTCTTTGCACTAAAATTTGTATGAGGTTGACCACCAAAATTTTGAGATACACCAACTTGAAAAAGCATACCCAAAACATGTAACTAGTTGCTGTACATATCACCGTAGCCAACCTGGTAACTCCGTTATCCTACCGCCTCAAGAGCATGAATATTTACCAATATTAATCCAAGCACTCTTCGTCCGTTCTAGACCAAAAAAACCCAACAAAAATGGCATGCAAAAGGGGAGAAAAGAGACGGAGAGAGAATTGCTATAAATAGGCGAACTACAATTTTTATCCGAGATAGTGAAAATTAATGGGGGTCTTCCTCCATTTTGGAACAGTCAGGCCACGCAACAACGTGATACAAAATTATCCATAAAATAAAACGTTTTTGTGTGAAAAATGTGTAATAAGTAAAGCTTTGTTTCTACAGTCTTTGGCTATCCGAAGACGTAATAATTTTTTAAAACTGACCGTGTCCAAATTAAAATCAATATTATTTTTTTTAACACACAAATTAGTATGGTGCAAACAGTTTTAAAATAGCTTTATATATATATATTCATTATATTAATAAAAAAAATACATGTTTCTGATGTTAAAATGATTGAAAAGATCGAAACAAAACAATTCGAAATTTCTGTAATCGAAAAAATAAAATATTTATATATTAATGAAACTTGGTATAGGAATTTATTTCAGGATATATAAAGCATTTTCTACTTTGTGCACAGAATTTGAACGGATATAGACGATATAAATCAATACGTTTGTTCTTATACTGATGAACAGACAGGCAAAATAGCCTATATTATGTTGCAACCATCTGGTTTTAATAAGAGACTTACGCGTCTCTTGTAAATACTGTAACATCTTTACAACACCGACATTAATATTCCCAGTAGTGCCAGTATAGACTTATTTTAAAATAACAATTATATACATCAATGCAATAACAATAAATCAGCAGATATTATCAACAAAATCATAAACATTGATATCTACATTGCAAACAATGACCGCACTATTATGTCCTCTAAAATTATTGAATGTGTTGTTTTTAAATGTTAAAGGGGCAATAACACTCTTGCTGGCTTTACAGCTCCAAAAAATAAAAATTAGCCTTTTATTCTAAGTACTAGATGTTAAGGTGTCCTACCTGTTGTGTAAATTATCTATTAAACCTTATTTTACTTGTCCAGCGGGTTCGAAAATATTTTAAAATCAAGTTACATTTGAAAAGGTTTACGTAAGGCTTTTAAAACCATTAAGTTGAATTTTTCTAATTTTTTCAATTAGGTGTGTTAAGATGACATTTGTATCATCAACTAATTGGAATATTGTGAAATAGTACAATTTGTTCACCAGAATAAAGATTGGGACATTATTCAGCTAGAACAAGAGTGGTGTTGGTCCTTTAAGATACCCTTTAAATCTTACAGTAATGTCCTTACATTAACCATAATGCTAAAATCGAAGAATACAAATGCCGTGATCATTTTGAATCATACAAACGAATCCTATTAGTTTTTTTTTTTTTTACTTTTAACTCTTTATCTGTGTCATTTCTTAGATTCATCATAAAGAATCTTAAGAAAAGTCTTGTCTATTACAATAATTTGGACTCGCTTTCTTTGCAGTTTTTAAATATATCTTGATGTTTTCGACTGTATAAAGCATATTGAGGCTTCAATTTCAAACCTAATGCATGGTCATCAATTTTGTCTGAAAGCATCTTTATATATAATTGGGAAAAACTCTAAAAGCTGTAACCTTAACGACATTTCTCCGAGTGATTCCAGTGCACGCGACTTCGTATTCTGTGATTAAGATGTCTCTGTGGCACTGTACCGCACGTGATACATTCTTCAAGTTCTTCAGTAAATTCATATACATCGTTCCCAAATGTCAGACGCGCAAAATATAAACAATTTTGGTGGCACAGTGCGGATTCTGGTATTTTAAAAGGCAACTCTCAAGCTAATATCAAACGGTATTTACTATAATTACCATCGTCTGATCATCCGTAAAGCGACAATCTTCCTAATAGAAATAAAAAAATCTCTCGGGTTTTTGCCATTAATTGAAGTTTACGTTAGTACATGTGTATACTGATTTTACGCCATCCACTATTAAAATCGTTTATACGACTAATAATCATGAAATAAATATCATCCAATTTGGACAACCAATTTACAATTTAAATGTAAACGTACCTATACTATTTGGAAGATATCTATGTGCAATTTTGTATTGTTGTCTCTTTAAGGTTAACGACGTCCCTGCACTTAGTTTGTAGAATTCCCAAGACAGCCATTTAGATGTATCGATGATAATATAAACCATATGATATGTAGGCTACTGTTGTGTGTAATATTACTACCAGGTTGTGTATTCTTTTTTTTTATCCCCTTCCAAACCAAGATGTGGGATACATGATATCAAAATAAACAAACAGAATAAGGCGTACAACTGACACAAGGCTGGCTGCAGGAGTGGATCCAGAAATGTTTGCAGGAGGAGCTTTGTCATGCTACTGTAAAGGAAATTTGACCTTTAACAATGCCATCATGGTATATAAATTACTTAGACATACATAGGCTACACATTGAGCTTTTTCAAGAGACGTCCATTTTTATATGAATTAATAGGATCACATTGTGATATCAGTCACATATCATTATTTCGCGCTTTGAATGCCAATCCCATCTCTGCATCTCACCATCTCTGACAAAGGATAAAGCACGTGACTGTTACACTTTTCTCATAAAGTGTTGTTTTACAATTTTTGTATGTAGCTGAGCAGGGTAGGTTGTGTATTTACATTATAATTACCAGTGTGGTTCATGGCGTCAAGGTTTTTATTTGCCCTGACGTGTGTCACAAGAGTTAGCGTTAAAATATTAATTTTCACATATAAGGCAAGGATCATAACTCGAGCACTAATTCTTAGTAATTGTTGGAAATTGTTGAAAGTCAACAGGATTTTTCTCCTCATGACCATAAACACTGTGTATAAATTTAAAGTCAATATAATATTAACTTTGGACTCGGAGAGTCCACAAGATTTTTCAGGTGAAAAGGGGCCATAACTCTGGCACTGACTGTCAGAAATCGTCGAAACTCAAAAGGTTTCTTCGTCTCGTTACCTTAGTCTAAACAATATTTTATTCAATAGACTGAAATGTATTGAACAACAGGCAAAGGCCTATATAAGTTGTGACAATAACACTCTTGTTGGCTTGACAGCTCCAGAAAATAAATAATAGCCCTGTTCTAAGTACTACATAAAGTGTCCTACCTGTTATGTAAAATTATCCATTACATCCTATTTTTCTTGTCCAGAGGGTTCGAAAATATTTTTAAATCCAAGTTACACTTGAAAAGGTTTACGTAAGGCTCTTCAAACCATTTAGTTGAATTTTTCCATTTTTTTAAAATTAGGTGTGTTAAGATGAAATTTTTATCTTCAATTAATTGGATTATTGTAAAATAGTACAATTTGTTGACCAGAATAAAGATTGGGACATATTATTCAGTTACAACCAGAGTGTTATCGGGCCTTTAAACACTGTGTATAAATTATGGGGATGCTCATTGAATGTTCCGAATTGAATTCTCTCATACCCCAAAATACGGACAATTGAGTGAAAGATGAATTTCAAGCTATAGCGTTATGAGCATACTGCATAACAAACTATCTATACCAACCATGACAGCTAAAACATTTCGTTGTGTTTTATTACGTCACGATTCTACTAAACACCTCCGTTTTCGAAACTGAATTCCGCGAATTTGGGATGTGCCGGTCTGACAATCGAGCATACGCTTAGAGTCAATCAAGGGCTATAATTCTGGCACTAATTTTCGGAAATCGTTGAAAATCAATGGGTTTTTTGAATGTCCAGGTTGATCGCTCATACACACACAAGAGTTTGTAAAACGAGGAACTTCAATACACGTTTTAGTCTTATATTTAAACCACACGATTAAAGGGGCAAAACTCTTGTTAATTTCCAAAGCGCAACCATAAATAAGTAAAAGCATGAAATGATGTAAGATTTTCTAATTTTCAAAAAAGGACAAACAAAAATCAACTGTCTTATTATTTTCATTGGAAAAAGAGACAGGCTGGCATACTATGAAAGGTGGTATTGTTTGCATAGTAACTTCCAAAGTCAGTCTTTAAAGCAAATTCTTCATCTGCAAGACTGCATTAAATTAACCCAGCTGGATGTGGCTGACCTATACATTTGAGGATCAGTTTTGCATTGATGCAAATAAAAAAAATAGCTACTAATATTTTAATTTTCAAGTTTTTTATTTGCATTTTATATATATTTATATAGCGGTATATCAAATGAATAAAACATTTGACATGATAATAATAACTACATACTTCACTTATTAACAACATATTGTGTGCATCCATATAATACCTATATAAAGTGCATATAGTATTAAATATGTACATATCTACATAACAAGATTATATTAAACTCAATTTCTTTATGTACAATCACATTTTATTAAAAAAGATATACACTTTCATAATAAAAAAAAAACACTGACAACACTGCAAACAGCAATATCAAAAAATATAGAAACTCAATATTTAGTTTTCAATTGAAAAATTGAAGGTCAACACAATCGTACTAGATACTCTGTACATATTTAAAATTGATAACTTTTCTTAACATTTCAATTAATTATATATGACCTCATTAACAGCTAAATTCTGTCTAAATACATGAATCATAAATGATCTATTGTTTGAAATAGTAAGAAAGAAATTAAAAATGTACTAAAGTATTTTAACTAATGATTTTCATAGTTATAAGTATTTTAACTAATGATTTTCATAGTTAATTTGATTCAGTTTGAGGTACTTTTCTTGGTTTGAACAATGTGGCATTAAGTGGAATACAAACTTAGGAGTACATATGAATTAGGTTATCATAAAACAAGAAATTTAGACATGAAATAATGCAAGGTACATATCACCGACTTATTTTATCTTTAAAATAATAGTAAAGAATTCATATTCGAATAAACATGTATATATTGCTAGAATAAATTGCCTGTAATATGTTCGAGGACCATACTTTGTATAGTTACACTCATGGTCCCATTTTTCTTTGCAGTGCTAGATTTCAGATTTCTCTAAAAAAAAATAGTGCATTGTCTGAAATCATACAAAAATTAATGTACACAGCAGTTTTGATAATAAAATCACCTGAAACAGATATTAGTACCTTGAAAGACCCTCTTGTTTGAAAGACTAATTGTTTCGATTAATTGTGCTATTAAAGTTCAAGACTAAAGAAAACATGCTGCATAGCATAATACTCCCTGAATCATATCAGCATTTTTACATCAAATTAACATATTGCATATGAAAACCAACCATTTTTTACATAAATAGCACAACAAATTAATTGAAAACCAGCATCAATTTATAAGTTGAATATAAGTGTATAATACAGGTGATGGCATAAGCAGTCTCTTAGCTAAAGATACTATTCAAAGAGTCTAAAGCCACTGATCGTTATTTGAAGGATTGTACAAACTACAATACTGTGAATATTGAATCTTTAAAAAGGAATATCCTTGTTCAATTCCATTTAGTATTTACAAACATGATGAATTGAAAATTTCACATTTAACGCCCTCTAAAGACAATATAAACAAGCCCCTGTCAGCTTTAAGTGTTCGATAAAATATTTTGAGGAATCTTTTTTTAATTTGATCGAAATTCATGCTCGGAGATTATCTTTAATTGATATTTTGTTTCTTAATTAAATGTTAAATAATCAATTTAAATCTATTTTAGTGTCAAATAACTGAATAATTAGAAACTGTCAGAAAAAAACAAATAACAATCAGCAACCTAAATGATAAATTATATGACTTTGTAATTATTGTTATATAACAGATAACAATATAATGGATAATGAGAATATTTCAATACAAAATTGTTTAAAAATATTAATTAGTTTTAACATTTTATAAATAATAGCAATGATGGCAAGAATAGACTGGAGAAATTAGACTGTAGGTGTGGTACGTCCAGATGGTGGTAAAGAACCTGAAGCTCGAGGTGAATTACTCGTACCTGAAATACAATTAAATGAATAAGTATAACAAAAATAGAGGTATAACAAAATAGTTAAACATCTATGTTGTATATATATAACAAATTTAAAGTGTTTTCCAAATAATAATTTACCACTGGAAAAGGAAAATGACCCTGAAACACAAAGTAATGCCAGCAAGAAATACAGTGAACATTGATAAAATCTCACTTACTTTTATTTCAGAATCTACAGACAGTCTAACAAAGAATTTTTCAAATGTGAACTAATTTTAGGAGTAATATTCTATACTGTGCCAATAAAATAACCTTAATAAACACTTTGGTTTTATCTGTGGCTGGACAAACCTGAATACACCTAGCTAAAGTTTTGGTGCTTATATGAACAAACTTACTTGTTCCAGTAAAATTATAACCATAAGCTGCATAGGCTGCTGTTAAACCAGCTTGAGCTCCTGCTATCTCTGCTGCACTCATAGCCTTCTTTCCTCCACGCCCTCGTGGTTTCCTCCCAACACCAGAACCCTTCGGTCGACCTCTACCTCGTCCTTTCTTTGGAGTTGGTGTTGGCGTGGAAACTGAAATAAGTCATGAACATTATTTTAAATAACTGCAACAAATATATTTTTTCCAAAAAAATGAAACTGGGAAAAAAAACATTCAAAAGTTGAAACAGTACACTACAATATTAGATTTTTTATTTTATACAATTTTAATCCAACAAACACCAAATCTTGTAGTTTTTGTGTTCCATATTGTATGTAATTCATTCCATGACAAACAATCATTAACAAGGAATACAGTGCGGTGTAACATCACAATGGCTCAGCCATTTTCAGGTAATTGTTTCCATTGAAAGTTTGCAAACAATGTAAAAGGAGAATTTTGAGCAGAATTTCAGTATAAATTTAACTTATGCAAGTCACAGAGATGCTTATTTCTGTTAGAGATAGAAATGGTGTGTATAAAAGTTACCTGGTGAATAAGAAGAATGAGCATCATCTACTATAACTAGACCACCATCATTACTACTATCATCTAATACAGCTGTAGATATAACTGATGGTGTTAATTCACTTCCTACAGACATCTACAATATATAAAATTATCATGGATACAAATAACATTACTTAACAGCTTCACATAACAGAAATACTTTGTAGCTATAAGCAATGCATCTATTTCATTTCAGTTAATGATACAACAAAGGTATTTATAATTACTAACGTTTTAAAGCCAAAACATGCAAGTACGGACTGAGTATTAAACTCTCTCTTACTACCCTAAATTATGTCCTATAGATTGAAATGAAATGGGGTTTAACGTCCTACTGTTATGCACCTAACCTGGGCTAATTGAAGACGGGCATACGCCATACAGTGTGCTGTGTAGGAAATTTTGCCCTACTCTTATATTGAATTCTCACTGCCAAGGGATCTTTTACCTGCACACCAGTGTGTACACTGGACCTTGGCCCATCCAAATGACTAGACAGCTGTCCTTGTCAGGCCCTTCCTGCTCTGCATCACTGACATGGGGAAACCACGCCGGAAAATTAAGTTTATCATACTATTATGTGTTGTCTTTCTATATTTACTTGTTGATTGTATAGCTCAGCAGATATATTATTTCTAAGTATACTAACCACACTTTGAGGACTAGCTGGTATCGAAATAGAATCTACACTAGCTACCGATTCATTATCAATAGCTGGTACAGTTACATTATTCTCTTCTAATTTTGATTTCTTGCCTTCTCTTTTCTGAAAGATAAACAGAAACCATTTAATATGATGAAGTATCAGTAATAATATAAAACTAAATGATTTTATCCACTCTATTAAAAATTTAAAAAATACTCACATTAATTACATGCTATTTTTTTAAAGGATATGTTGTATAATGTAAATGAAATACAGTGTATATGAGTTGAAGAACCTTTTAGACATTGATCTTGCCAGACATGTATCAATATTTTAAAGAGTTACCTTATATTCCCGTTTTCTTTTACGATCATCTTTGTATGATCTCTTGGTTTCCTTCTTTGTTTGACGAACTTTCACTATAAACATTAAAAGCACTCAATAAGGAAATTGCAGTCAAACTTTGTTAATTAGTACATTTTCATTCCCTGAAGAAATTCTAGATTTTAACAAGAGTTTTTTCCCTTTTTGGCTGAAATATATTTGAATGTTGACCTATGAAATAACGGATACGCAGTCCCAGCAATAGGAATCACATGTATGACAAAGCCTTAAACTACGCAACTATAACAATTAGTACTTACATTTATGCTCCATTTCATCATCATCTATAAGAAGTGAAACTACTTCTTTAGGTTTGAGAGTATCTGGTTTAAAATTACCCCCAGATATAACCATTCTCTGAATCTCACTTTTTTCTTTGGCTCTTTGTACAATTCTCTCTTCTATAGTACCTTTACAGATGAGTCTATATACTGTTACTTGTTTAGTTTGACCTAAACGATGGGCTCGATCCATAGCTTGTTGATCTACTGTAGGATTCCAATCACTATCATAAAATATTACCTACAATAAATATAAAGATCAATCATTAGAAAAGCAAATCAAATACAGATTATTGTAAAGTAATAGTTATTGTTTAATGAACAATATTAATTATCTCTATCAAGAAGAACAGTTTTTATGTTTGTCAGGATGGTTTGGGTTCAAATTTCTTAATTTGCATCCAGTTACATCCACATATAAAGAGATTATCTAACCTATGGATACCATCTATTTTAAGGCTTTATTTTAATAATATCTAGAACAATTTAAACTTTATGACCTATTTGTTTCATCTAGAATTTAAATAATTTGTATCGCTTATTTGATTTTTCTAGAATTAATACAATCTGTATAGTCCATTTATTTGTGTCTAGAATTTAAGTAATATAGCATATGTTGTTTTTTTTTGTATAGAAAATAAGTAACGGTAATTTAAGCTACATAGCTCCTGAATTTTGTCTAGATTTTAAGTAATTTAAACTGTATGGTCCATTGGTGTTATCTAGAATTTAAATGATTGAAACTTCTGATCAATTTGTTTTTGTATGACCCATTTGTTTTGTCTGTTGAAAGTAAAGAATACTTACAGTATCAGCAGCTGTAAGATTAATACCTAATCCACCAGCTCTTGTACTCAACAAGAAAGCAAAAATATCAGCTTTAGTTTGAAAGTCTGCTACCATATCTCTACGTTCAGATATCTTTGATGATCCATCTAATCTCATATAGGTATGTTTTCTGTGCCACATGTACTCCTACAATTCATATATATGTTACATTCATTAAGACGAATTTCTAAATAGATACAGCCACCACAAAGATTAGCGTACAAGTATATAGCAGAATTTACTCTAGAAATATTTCTATTTCAGAAAGGCGAGTAAGACTTACAAGTAAATTAAAGAATTTACTACATATCTGTATTTTAACTTTCAGGGCTGTCAAATTTGATTTTCATCAGAATCCGAACAATGATATTGTCTCTTACCTCTAATAAGTCAATCATTCTTGTCATCTGTGAGTAAATTAAAACTCTATGACCTTCACGTTTTAACCTCTGTAGCAGAGAATCTAATACAAACAGTTTACCAGCATCAGTTACCAAAGCTTCCTTATCTAAAAAACAACAGTTTAACTTTAATCCATAAGTTCTTAGAGCACCTGAATCCAATACAGCTAACCACCTTAGTCAACTGAATATATGTTAACTGGTTCCTATTAACTCAAGCAGTTTTGTGTGGTTTCAAAAATGAGTGACAAATGGGTTGGTTTTTTTTAGAGAGAAATGGGGTTTGACATCCATTCGACACAAACTCATTTCGGGACTAACATATGGTTCAATATTTCAATAATTCGCTTGCACGTAGGTGTTTTCATCAGTGGGAGGAAACCGGAGGGCCCAGAGAAAACCCACAAGGTTGGAAAGACGACCCTACTCCTTGTCACGTACAACCCAGGAATCAAAACCACACCAGTTGACTCAATGACAGACCTTATGATACATGTACTAACCATTTAGCTATCCCCCCCCCCCCCCGGGTTAAATAGAACACAAACCATTACTCAGAACTTGCATGTTGTGTATTATTGTAGCTTTGTAAGTGAGTAACCTTTATAAAAAGTAAAGATCACTGAATCTATAAAGCTGGTTAATCTTCCAGAACATAATTATAGACGAACTTGAAATATTTTCATCCATACTCAATGTCTGGTTATGCTACAGGAAAGAAAAAATTCATTATTTGTCCTATGTTTGCGAATACTTCAAATACACCGGACATTAGGCTTAAAATAATGATTTTAATTGTGACTGAGAAAATGACGACCACTAATCAACAGAAACTGACATGTGTCCGACGTGTGATAACAGTATCAATAGAACACTTAAAAGAGACAAATCCACCCAATCTGATTAAAAGACAGATCCTGTTTCTATTTTATAGTTCAAAATTTTGTTTTACTTGTCTTTACTACACTAGGATCTGGAAAAGTTGTTATATTACCAGCGAGTGAGGGATTAGCCAATAAAACGGTCTGTTACCACAACTTATTGGCGTGCCATGCACAGAACTGTGGGTTAAACACTAGAAAGTCAGCGCTGATTATAAATCAATGTATGATGTCATAGGATCAAAAGCTGGTCGTACGACCCCGGACACAACCTTTCAGTACAACTTGTTATATCATCATGTAGTGTAGGCCATCGGAAGATTGTTTATAATATATATATTTGTACCTGGTATAAAGATGCCGGCCCATCCATGTTTAGGTTTAACACTATGTATACCACCTAGAGTAGGATAGGTAAAATAGTAGTTAGACCATTTAACTGCTTCACTTATTTCTGGAGTACCATACCATAAACTATTTCTACCATCTAATGTGCCACATAGATTAGCTTTCATTATCTGCCATGCTGCACTTCTATCTTCACACCACCATGAACTAGAAGCAGCTTGAACCTTTAGTAATGATAGTAGTCAAAATAAATTAAATTGTTAAATTTTGTACAGAATCAAGTTAAAATACTTAAAGTTAAAAACCAAAGTTATAAAATACTTTAACTCAGAATTACCTAAAAATTATTTTAATTTGTTGATCAAAATCATCATTTATAGTACACATGATTAATCAAAGACGCAGCAAGTCATAATAATAAGTCATTATTAATCTGTTTTTAATCATGCAGATTGCTAAATATACATATTAATTTAGAGTCTTGAGTAATACCCCTTTTTTTTGTCTTTCAATAAGGTCACAATTAATCATAACACACTAAATTTGTACAGTGATAATATCAAATGGATAATTACCTTAGGTATACAGTTATATAGAAAAGGTGGATAATCTGTAGGTTGTTGTGTAAAATATCGTTCTGGTCGTAACCTATGATGATGTAAAGGTAGAGAGATTTCTTCTTGAGGAGTTACAGGATGTCCACCTTTCTTGGGTGAATGTGAAAGACTCTGCAACAAAACGTCAATTTGATTTAAAGATAAATTTCTAAATACAAAACCATTTGGAAAATGAATCTGATGTCATAAAAGATATTTCAAATGATACTTCAAGTGAAGCCAAGTCAACATTTATTACTTCTCCAAGTCATTAGTAATATAATGCATAATTTCGATTGGTGTCGTATACAACTCTGCCTGTAATTAAAAGTTTTTAACTATCAATTTTCAAAGGGGACCTCTCTGTTTTTGTCCGAACAACTAGTCACTTTCCATTGGTGTTAACCCCTATCCAGTCAAACATGCTAAACACAGGGTTACAATGGCAAAAATGGTCTCTCTAATAATTATACTGTTAACTTACTTTAGTAGGAGATTTTGGTGGACTCATCAATTGTCGTGTAGCTGCCATATGATCACGTTTGTTTTTTAATCTGACTTGTCGATGTGCTATTGTTTCTGGTATATAATGTAAGATATGTTCATCAAATGCTCGGAATGAGGAACAAGGATTTATGAACATCATCTTTTTTAAATTCTGACTCTCTGCTACATTAGGAAAATAGGTGACTTGAATAGGATTCATTAGAAAGCACTTGTTGGAGCTAGTGCTAAAAAATAGAATATTAAAGTGACAGTAAGTTAGAATGATTTTTTATTTTACAGACTTTAATTGTACTAAACAATGAATATGTTGTAGATAATTTCTACCTGTTTAAGCTCTGGTACTTGCATTATTATCTAATTACATCATTCCATTGTATATCTCCCTGTAGTTTCACTCATTTTGGTAGCCAACTAATTTTAGTTTTAAGTTGTAATACCCACAATATATTTTAACTCTGGAACATATTGCTACTTTAATGATCAAATTTGCTGAATGAAACTCTTATCGGAAGGCAATAGTCAGGGGGAACCGGTCTGCTAAATATATGTCCATAAGAACAGTTTATTCTCACATCTGTCATAACTTGGTTATCTGAACGATTACATTGCTGGAGATATCTAAAGATAGATCACCAAATGATGCAAATGGCAATCTCCTGTGGGACATGCACATGTGAATTAAACATACCTCAAAATAGTTAGTCTGTGTGAACACTATACTCTCCTAGTTTAAATCACCAGGGAGTTGCAGCTAACAAATCTTTTAGTAATTAAATCATTTTTAATCACTTTTTCCCCTCAAGTCAAGAGACTGAAGATCCAAACAAGCATGGTCCATGTCGTATAAATTATAACTATATCTTACCTGTGAGAATCTTCTCTCCATACAATATCATGGTGTATCCGATAAGCCATCTTTAACCATAAAAATAAACTTAACCATCTACAAAACAAAAATTATACAGTTTTTATAATTAGATCAGATTCATAAAGTTATCATACTCTGCTATATTTTACTACTATTCGTAATAAAAATCTAATACAAAGGGGCCTTTTTATGGCAATAATGTGGTCAGAGATTGCTTTACTTTGTTGTAAGAAAATAGGTCAAGATCAAAGGACTGTATCTATCAACATTGCATTTTAGATGAGTATCACACACTACACAGTATAGAGCGAGAGAGAGAGAGAAATGAAGTTTAACGTCAATTCGACACAAACTTGGTCATTTTGGGACTAACATATGTTTTAATTTTATTTGAATAATTTGCTTGGGCGTAGGGGTCTTTAGCAGTGGGAGAAAACCAGAGGACCCAGAGAAAACCCAGGAGGTTGGACAGGCAACCCTACTCCTTGTCACGTACAACTGGGGATTCGAAACCACGCCAGTGGACTAAATGACAGGCTTTATGATACAGCACGCATGTGCTAACCATTCGGCCATCCAAACCCCCAGTATAGAGTTTGTACACTAGCCACAGACTTTTAACAAGACAAGTGATTAGATGCTATAGTATTTTCATATTAAGGCCAAGCCTGGACACAAGCGGCCGGACACGGACGTTGTCCGTCCCAATTTTACGACATGTCAGGCACAAATTTTATTGTTCCTGTCAATTTGTCCATCCCAATATTTGTAAAAGAAATGTAGAATCGTAACTGATGTATAAACTGAGTAGCCACTTCCACGATGTTCTAGATTGTAAACATCCGGAAATTCGGAGTCTTGATCAACCCAGACAGTTATTCTGTTATTTTTACTCTTTGCTATATGTGCGACAAAATAGGTCAGCTTATTCGAGACTTAAAAGTTTCACGCGAGAGCGAGGTCCCCGGCTTCGAGCAGACGAAAAATCCCGCGCAAGTCACCCGGCCTTCGTATTTACTATGTTTACATAAAAACACGTAATTTGGTCCAAATTTGTAGGCTAGCAGTAGCACTATGCAAAAAAAAACACCTTTCTTCAAAAAGGATGATACACGCAGTAGGCCTATAACTTGATAGACATGTCAACGGATGCAGGAGTCCACGAGATATCTCGAGGGTGAAGGTCGTCTCGGCTCGTCAAAGCAAAATGACATTTCTTGTCCTAATAATTCTAATAAAAGTCACACCTTGAAAACAGCTACGGTGCGCAAATGGCTGCGAGAAGATCTTGCAAAGTATGATCCAGATTTATGTTTTTTCTTCGTAAATACGGGGGTCTTGTAACTTCGTTAAAATGCAAAGTTTGTGTGAAATACTGCGGTAGAATAAAAACAATGCGTGACTTGTCTATTGCCTATGCATGGCATGGGTAAATGGTTCACGCAACCTTCAATTGTTAAATCCATTTGACCATGCTGAAACTAAATGCCATTTAAGGCGATTGGACTTTATTCTAAAGATACAAACACTTCTTTTTTGCAACTCCATTCAGAACTAAGCAATGAGTTTGGGTTTTTTTTTCATAATTTAACACTAAACAGAGGGGATTCATCAATTCAGTAGGCCTACAGTTTTATTTCATTTCTTTGAAACACAACAGCGGTCAGCGATATGTTTGTCAGTCACAACCTGTGTCATGTCAGGCACCAAGTGATGTGTGCCTGACATTTTGTCAGGCACAAATTTTTGAGTTGTGTCCAGGCTTGATTAAGGCGAGCTTACGCCTGGGCAAGTTATTATAAAGGAGATGTATATTACCTTACTAATAGTCCACCAAACATGTAAGAATACATTTCAGCTGGTGACATATCAATAAAACGTAGAAAAGAGAAAGCACTATTTACATGACCATCTGAAATAAATACAAATAAAACTATGATCATCTAAACATACAAAACTACCTGAATCCTGATTTGAAATCACAGTATTTATGAACTTGAAAATAAATTCTGATTCTAAATCATTGTATTTGTGTTGCTCTTTATTCCAGATTTCGATTTTTAAGCTATGAAATTTAAACAAAACACTGTTCACGAGACTAGAGTGACTGTTTATCAAGACTTCAGATAACTAAACATATTACTATAGACTCTAAACATATTATTACAATTATTCAAGATTGTGTATACTTTACAGGTATTGATAAAATGTGTTAAGTGTACATACTTGTTTGTGAAGTAAGAGAAGAGTGTATATGATGAGGTGAATGAATATACAACAGATTGTAGATTATCTTAGCTTTACTAGGTAACGCATGTTCTAATATACCTGAAAAACATTAAAATGCAGCAAATAAAAATAAATACTACAGACAGCAATAATCAAATTCTTTCATAAAAGTAGTTACTACATTTTCAGTATATAACTGAGTCAATGATATTTTACACTGAAGTTAAGTTTTAATCTTATACTTAGCATCAAATCATACACATGTATATGGATTAAGGTGTAAAAACAATTGATATTTATGGGAAATTATCACCCAAATCAATTAGGTGACAAAGTCAACCATCATTTCCTTTGTATGAATGAATGAATGAAATGGGGTTTAACGTCCTACGCTTAAGCACCTAACCTGGGCCAATTGAAGACGGGCATACGCCAACAGTGTGCTATGAGGGAAATTTTGCCCGGGCAGCGGCGCTACGGCCTACTCTTATATCGAATTCCAACTGCCAAGGGATCTTTTACGTGCATTCCAATTTGTACACGGGACCACGGTTTTCCGTCCCATCCGAACGACTAGGCAGCTGTCCTTGTCAGGCCCTCCTTCTGCATCACTGACAAGGGGAAATCACGCCTGAAAATCGAGATGAACTTTCTCGGTCAATGCAGGGATCGAACACTCAACCTCCAGGCTAGCGAACCAGCGCCTTATCCACTTAGCCACCGTGATCCCCCCCATTTCCTTTGTCTTAAAAAATGTAAAATACTACATTTAAACTTATACCCAGTAACTTAATGGTAAATTGTATCAAAAAGCAGTTCCTAGGTTATTTGCACCAGTAAAACAGTATTAATGCTTACCACATCTGTAAATATGTTTAGGAACATAATATGGTTCCATCTTCATAAAGAAAGGTGATTTGGGTTCATGCCTTTCAAATAAATCTGGATGGTTACACACCTACAATAAAGATGAATTTAATTTGTATAAATTTTTATTTTGAATCATTATTTTACCAGTAAAAGTAAATCTAGAGCAGTGTTTCTCAACCTTTTTTGATAAAGGCACACCTTTGAACACATGAAAAAAATAGTGGCACACCTGGCTAAATATATATAAAATATATTTGAATTTTGCAAAATAAAAACATGATACGTCAGACGGCATACAACAGACACCAACTGGTCATAGACATATATAATGACTCAAAACTAAAAACAGTAGACACCAGTGAATATTCAATTGGGATCACATGGTTTTTCGCATTTTCTTACTGTGTCGTTCAAAATTTCGAGGCACACTTAGGAAGATTTTGTCGCGGCACGCTGGTTGAGAATCACTGGTCTAGAATATGAGACTGCACAAAATTGTCAAATTCTAATGTAAAATATCATTGATAAAACTTTTGAGTATAAATATGTTTTACCTTTCTAAACTGCATAACCAGATTCATAAGACTACTAGTAGTAGATTGAGCTTGTGTATTATTATCCATAGCTGTATGTAATAAATCTTCTATAGATATCTTATTCTTAATACCCTGATATAACATCTTCTGTCTTCTAGTTAACGGACAATATACCAGAATCTCTATCTATAAAAAAACAATATATTCTTAGGTCATATAAATATTTTGGTTCTTGGATACAGCCTAGACGCATAAAAAAAACAGCAACTGCTAGGGAGGATATGGCAGGATACGCCCACATACGAGAGATGGATAGAGAACAAGCTAAAAAGATTTTTTTTTCCTACAATCAAGGGCTATAATTCTTTGTTACAATTGGATAAGCACAATTATCAAAAGGAACCAAGATCTTTGGATTATAAACATGCATTTCAAGTTTCATCAAAATCAGTCCAAAATTGTGACCTCTACAGTGTTCACAAGCTAAAAATATGATTTTTCGTGCAATCAGGGGGCCATAATCCATGAAGTTACAGTCCGATACATGACAATATCGTAAGCAACCAAGATCTTATGATGATAAACCTATATTTCAAGTTTCATTGAAATTGGATAAAAATTGTGACCTGTAGAGTGTTTGAGGAGGGTCATTTGATCACATGATGATGATCCTTTGGTAAAATAGAAACAACAAGCATCTCTAATGCTGCAATATACGTCCACATTCCAGCTTTGATTGATATGGTACTTTTTAAAATAAAGGCAATGAAATATGAAATGGCTGTAATATGAGTTTGTTTTGCCAAATTTACAGACAAAATACTAACAAAAAAGTGGGTGAACTTTGCAACTCGATTATCCATGTACCCAATCAAATTTAGTGCTGAAATATGCAGGGCATTACGTGAAGGGGTTGATAAGAAGTTCAATTAGAAATCAACATTTTTCGTTGGTTTTGGAAAGCATTAACCCGTTGAGTGTGGAGTTTTTAAAACGTTAACTACCCCTTATTGTGTAATTAATTTGACGAAAAACATCATTGTTGGACCATTTTATTCCAGAAAACAAATGACAGTACTCTGAATCCATATTAAAATGAAAGGTAAATAGAGTTGTCTCTTTAAAAAGATTTGCTCTTCCAGGCGTAATTTTATGTCCTGCACATGCTACGACTGTATGGTTGGGAAAATTGCCTCCAAGACGTTATATTATGTCCTACACACAATGAATGACAGTTGTCCATGACGTAATATAACGCTCTACGCAGTTAACAGGTTAAGGTGACCACTCAAACTACTACTTGCCATGTACAATCACAGGAATAAACTCAAGATAGATTACAGACACAAAATCTCAATTGAAGCCTTCCCCCTATCGACTTATGTAAAAAATTTCTAAGTACCTTATCTGAGAGTTCATTCTCCACATCCTTCTTCACTCTTCTTAACATGAAGGGTTTTAATATCATATGAAGTCTCGATAACTGATCTATAATTAAAAATAACAATAAATATAAGTAACAATTCCTACAAGAAAGTAAACATTTTTGGAATTTTGTAAATAAATTGGACAGGGTATAAGCGATGCAAAAAACAAATGACTTACTTTCATCTATACCAGACTGTTTTTCTATATGACTTTCTATATCTTTAGAGAACCATTCATTAAACTCATCATGAGAATCAAACATAGTTGGCATAATAAAATGAAGGAGGGCCCATAACTGTAAGAAATAAATAGAAGTAATAAGTTTGTTTTCAGGTCACCATATAGATTAACTTTTCAAAATATTACATACATCAATAAAATTCAAGCACAATGGATAATGACTGAATTCCAATGGACTATTTGGCAAACTTTTTTTCTTTTTTAAAGACATATTTTATTCACTATAAATGAATGGGGAAATTGTAGGAACAGGCAAAATGCCTGTCAGACCCCTATCCCTATTTACAATACAAATTATATACTAATAATAAAAAGCAGTATATACAATATATATCACCCTTACTTATATATTAGTTAAATACACCTAAAATATTTCAGCAAACTTCAGTAAGAATAATGAGCCAAGTCCATTAAAATAATTGATACCAGGTGTTTATAAATGGTAAGCATACCCTGCTTGTCATGCAAAGAATTAACTTCTGAAGTAATGTAAAACAGTTTTAATAACATTTTGGAGTTATATTTATCAAGATTGCAACATTCTGACTTTCGTATTTTATAATATTAGCTTAATGAACCTACCTCTGCCATACTGTTCTGTATTGGTGTACCAGTAAGTAAAAGGCGATTTCTACAGTTAAAACCTAATAATATCTTCCATCGTACACTGTAAATCAAATTAAAATTTACTAAATCAGAAATCGAAACCATTTTTAAAATAGGCCAATAACTATTCATTTATTCACAGAAACTTGACTCTTCACTAATGGACAAAGAAAGCTGAGGTAAAAATTAGAAATATATTGAAAGCTTGAGAATTTAATATGAAGTAAGTGCTATGTTAAACAAGACCGCTGTTGTATGAAGACAAAGAATGTATATTTTATTACCTTGTACTACTTTTAAGAGCCTGAGCTTCATCTAACACCATGTACTGCCATTTTATTCTTTGAAAATATTTAACATCCTGAATAACCAGTTGATAACTGGTAATGACAACATGAAAAGATGCCTCAGCAGTATGCAAACACTTCTGGTCCCAGAATTTTCGAAGAATTTTTCGATCCTGAGCATTTCCCCAATATGGCACAACTTTAAATTTAGGTAGAAATCGTTCACATTCCTGCTGCCAGTTATGTAAGGTTGATGCTGGAGCTATGATTAGAAATGGGCCCCAGATACCTTGTGCCTGTAAAAATACAATACTGTTTTAATACAAATTATACATTCCTGTATATTTATGTACCTAATAACATAAATCATAACTCAAATTAATTATGCCGATAGAAAGATAAAATTAATATTTCCAATTTTTTTAATTTAGAAATGAAAAGGAGAAAAACAAGCTGATGTCCCCCGCCGAAATTCCAAAGCATAAACCAATCAGATTGCTTATATCTGCTTAGTGTAAGCAGACATTGTTTATCACAGAACTCCATCAAGGCATTCAGCTAATGAATGCCTACACCAAGTTCAAACATCCTCGAAAGGTGGGGGGGCGACACTCCTATATAGGCAAACAAGTGATCCTCCTTTCAAGTTTTTCATGAATAGTACTTATAAAAATTACCTCTGCTAAATGTGCCAGGAATGCTATAGTCTGCACGGTTTTACCTAATCCCATTTCATCAGCCAGGATACCATTTATACCTTGATTATATAGATTAGCCAACCAATTCATACCCTTTAACTGATAACCCTTTAATTTACCAATAAACATAGATGGTTGGGGTTTTTCAGCATCAGTACTTATAGCTGGGTTAGCCAAACTAGAACCTAAAAAAATAATCAGGAAGTAAAAATTAAAACCCAAAATATCCAAATAAAAGTTAATGAGCCAGCTAGTGAGTGTGATTTCTCCTACCCCGATTTCAAAATAACGTTGCTACTTATAAACTACTTGCATAATTATCTATTTATCTCACTGCTAACTGGAGCATAAATTTTCAAAATATCGAATTTAGTCACAGTACACATGTAATGAAACTATACACCAAGTTTTAGAATCAAAATTATCGTATATTCCATAGCATCGACAAATCAAATTGTTCATCTTAGCTAACTCTCAGAAAAGTTATTTGGCCCCTGAATACGATTGTCTTGCTTATATGAACATGAACCTAAGGAGCCTCAACTTCCTGTAATTATTTAAATTGCTTGTACAATTTATAGATCTGAGTATAAGAGAGAAAGAAATGGGGTTTAACGTCCACTCAACACAAACTAGGTTTAATTTTATTTCCACAAATCGCTTGCGCGTATGGGTCTTTAGCAGTGGGAGGAAACCCACGAGGTTTGACAGGCGAATCTACTCCTTGTCACGTACAACCGGGAATTCTGAGTATATAAAACATTCACAAAATGGTCTGGTTAATACAGAAAAGATATTACTTATTTTGTTTATCCTACAGATAAATATCACGATGATGCATGAATGTTATAGAATTTAAAAAAAGTTCTTTGATTACATACCAGCAAATAATCCTGTTGCTCGATCAAAATCATGTCTCTGAAAACATTATAATTGTGTCATTATTGATCAATTAAGATTTAATCTAACCAGGGTTAAATAGGGAGAATTATCTGATGCTAATTACATTTCATTGTATTTTGCAAATAGATATTGTATAAAGTTGGTGTTGAGACCTAACATTTCTGCACTTATCAAATTGTTACTATAGATATACAGGTCTCAACATTTGACCCTATAAAGTCTAGAAAGTAATAGTTTAACAAGCTTACTTTTGTTTCATGAGTTTTATAAGCACCTTCAGCATTTTTACACACTAATCTACGAATTTCAGCACTATCTGTAAAAAAGATGTAAATCACACTCTTATACCATAATTATATTACTGCAATTATCTCGATAATAATCCTCTATTAAAAAACACAAACACAATTTATGGATTACAATCACTAGCAACTTTAATAATCCTCTAATTTTAATTAAAATTCCATATGGTAATAATGTGTCATTGTGCAGTCCTTTCTTTTAGTTCAACCATCCATGTGTGTAAATAAAACCCACATTTTGTCAAATTCCATCATGTCTTAACATCAAGTTACACAATTTGAAAACTCCTGAACAACACAAAAAGGCAAAAAAATATCTAAACCATTGAAAACTGAGCAATAATTACCATAATCATCATCTTCTATATCATACAACATTCCACCACTAACACGTTTCTCTGATTTCTCTATTGAACTCTCTTCATCTAATCTATGTAATATTTTCTCTTTAGCTGCATCAGATTCACCAGTTATTTTACGTGCCACAAAGTGAGCAAACAGTTCAGTTTGAGTAATAAGAAAGTTCAGTTTTCTTTGCTGTCTTTTAGCCTGGATAATATTAATTATTCAGAATAATCGAATAAAATATTTATCACCAAATTTTACAATATATATCATTCAATGAGTTATAACAAATCTTGTAACACAGAGAAGGGGATCTTCCTTTGTTCTTTTCGTTCAATAAGCAGATTGTTTTAACACTTCTAAACTCACTGGGGCGTAACTGTGCAATAATTACACATTTTCAGTGTTATTGTACACTTTTGCTGGTTTACGCTAGTTTTAGTAGAAATCATATAGAGAAGTGGGGTGGGTTTTCCGAGCAATAACAACGAGTTTGTTGAGCAGTTGTCAGTATTACAAGTCATTTATAGCATGCTTCATTCGTTACCTCGACCTGAGGTTTCGTGTTAAACCTGTTAACTCATGAGAGAGCCATGCTATAAATATAACTAAGTTTCGAAACTCAAATGTCTAGATTGTATATTTATCTTGAGAAGTCGTATGAAAGAATGTTGGTATAACCCCTTGGGTTTCAGCAATATTTACTCCATATAAATAATTACACATACCTCGCGTAATTCCATATCTAGTTTTCGTTGTTCAAGAGCTTCTTTCTCAGCTCGTTTTCGATGTTCTTTTTCCACTTTATCAAATCTTTTCCAGTAGATTAACATTTCTCTTGTTAATCTTCTAGCACGGGATGGTATTTCTTTTGTCGTTTTTTGGGAGTGGAGAGCAGCTCTACGACTGTCTTTCATACACTGTGTAGCTAACTATAAATTCAAAAAATATCAATTCAAAGTTGCGCATGTTTGGTTTTTGCATGTTAGAAAAATATTGATTACGGTATTAGAAAAATAAAATGTCATTAATATTTAGACATGAACACCTACAATAAATTGTTCAGTTGCTTTTGCATAATTGACACTCTGCAGTAAAACATTAAAATCTAAACCAACAAAATTAATAACTCAATTCCTTACTTACTTTTTTAGCATTATTTAACATTTCTTTTCTGGCTGAAGCCCTTTGTTTTTGTACCTGAAATCATATAGATACTGTACAATAACTAGACCAATATTGACTTTGCAGGTTGGCATGTTGTTCAACAACCAAGTCTCTTGTCCATTTTACACTCTCAACATATAAGTTTCATGTTATGTTCCTCTCCTTTATGTTGTTTCTGTGTTAAGTCTAATATTTCAATACATTTACATAATAGGTCTATCATAAGTAACATATTTTATATAGGTCTAGGGTAAGTAACAAATTCCAAGTGTTTTATATATAATTATTCAAATATTGGGGGTTTTCTTCATTTTTAAATATCAATCCTACTTTCATAATTATTTCACTTTTATCAGTTACAAATATAACTATAGCCGCCTATGTTCTTACCTTTGGTATTTCTTTTTTGACTATCGACATCCAGATCTTTTTACGTTTAACATCAGCTTGTTCTGGCGTTAGTTTTTTGGGTTTGCCCGATTTACCAGCACGTTGATGATGCTCTATTATTGCCTTTAACACCTCAGGATCGATCTCATCACATTCCTTCAATACAATAAAAACTTCCTATTTTTCTAATCTCAATGTAAATAATTACAAACAAAGTATTATTAAATCTAGTACCAGATAATTTATATCTGAAGGGAAATATTCGTGACTATGGAAGAGTTTATAAATATAAATGGTTCACAGTTAACCGATCCAAATACCTCTTGATCGCCATTTTCAATTTTCTTCTCTCTTTTCAGTTTTTTTAATTTTGCTGTAAAAAATCAAAGAAAATCAAAACAATAAATATAAGATTTTATTGCATCAACAAGCTTAAAAAGATAAGCGTACATAATATTTGGGGGTTCAAGGTGGCTGTGAGCGATCTAACATCTGTCGTGAATGGTAAGGTGTCACGGTAGTTCAGCGAGTAAGGTACTGGCTCATAACCAGGAGCAGGAACGTCTCGAGGCCAAGAAAGTTCTTTTACAATTTTCAGCCTGGTTTCCTCTTGTCAGTGGTGAAGGACAAAGGTCCCAGTAATATTGGGACAAAAAAAACCTAGTGCCACGAGTTGGCAAAACCAGAAACACTTGTCAAAGCAAAAATTCCCTTGTAAAACACTGCATGACATATGCCCTTCTTCATCAGCCTAGAAAATCCAATTTTTCCATCTTGTATTAAGACTGGTACTGGTATGTTAACCAAGTTGTAAATTTTAATTAGGCAACTAGTGTAATCAAAGGTTCTGTTCAATTCACGCGAGTTGTATACACAAAAAGGAAGAAATGTGCTTTAATGTTGCAATTGGAAAATAAGGTACTAACCCTTCACTTTACGTTCCAGTTTTTTCTGTTCTTTAGAAATTTTCTTCTTTGGCCCACCAAATACTTTACTATGTTCAGGATATTTATCATGATTAGAAAGCAAACCAGTACTGTAATACTGATACTGATGTAGCTGCAATACAAAAACAAGGAGACCGAATTATAACAAATAAACTTTAAACTGGTTATATAATGCTAAAGTATTGGACAAAATTCTTACATAATTCAGATATTATAGCCAGTAGGCCTACTGGCTGCCATTAGTGATGGACCTTATTCTAAGTTGGTTCTATCATCCTACAAGAATCTGAGCTATTGTTCTATTGTGTAATTCCAACGTTATGAGAGTATAATTGTTTGTCTTGAAAGGTCATATGTATTCTCAGAGATACAGCTATGTGTGGACATAAGACATGTTATGTTGCATTTTATTTAAATTAAAGTATAAGTAATTCACAGAGAGTATTTTAACTACACATCAAATTTAATAATAGCAAGAACTGGAATAAAATATCATAAACTAACCTCTGGGTCCTGATAAAAATGAAGTTGATGCTTTTTCTCATATTTATGGACTTTTATCATCATCTGCAAATCTTCATTAGTGATTGGCCGTTCTTCATCTTCATCAGATGAACTATCACTCAATAGTATGTTCTAGAAGATACACAAATATCTGTTATTAATCAATATGCAAATATCTAAACTGAACTACCATTACTGTGGTTCAACACTATTTACAACTGTCCCTCTTACAAATACATTCGGTACTTCGTCTTGCAATAAAACCAATTATCATTGTAATATAAGAGATAAAGTAGCTTTGAAGACCTTGGGCACTCCAACCATTTTTTGTTTTGTTTTACAAATATCATTAGTGGAGCAAAGAAATTTAATATATCCTTTCAATTACTTGATAGAATGTCTTCTTTCACCTCTGCCACCTTCCCAATTCATCTCATATTGGCCGACATGGAAAGATGTATAACAAAGAAGGGAAATAACTCTATTTATTAAATGCAATTTCTCACCTTCAGCCATCTTCTACTTTTCTTGACCTTGCCAAAATTGAATAGTCTTGTTTTATCAGCTTTTCTCTCTGTAACACAGTGTTCAAAATATGTATCCTTTGTTTAATTATATTGGCCTCATTCCCACTTTGATTACCAGGATGAAAGAATCAATAATAACATAGACTTAGGAGTAAAGATGTTATATAGAAATTATTTCTTCCAGGAGCCCAATTACTTGACCATTGAATTCAAAATACAAACTATCCAGATACATTTATTTGTTCCTAAAACCAAAACTTGGGAGATTTCAGCGAAAGTAGATATTAAATAATATTAATATAAAACGTTACGATATTATTTACGAAAGTCCCTCTATTTGTAAGGCAAGTGAATAAGTGTCTTAGAGTATGAGCATGGTTACTATGTGAAATGCTGCCATAATTAAAATATTATACTTTCAGATCAAAATATTTTAGTTTTATAATTTATTGTCACTAGTTCTTTAGTTTGTATTTTTAATTTCATTTTTCTGGGTCATTACTCATTACAAATATTATACTTCCAGATAATAATAAGGTCAAAGAAAGTCAGTCATACAATTGATGAATGAAATTTCTTAAATCAGTTATTTATCCCAGTTGTGAAAATCAAGTGATCATTTCTGAATGACTCAATATTGTTTTTTTTTTAAATTTTCACATTGTGATGTTTTGTTTACATAGTTACGACCACTGGGAAATCTGGGAAAACCCTTTTGATAACTTTATAAAGTATGAGTAACCATGTTTGAAGTTAAAACTTACCAGCTTTGGTAATTGTAATACCATTGAGTATTTTATTTTCTTCGTCATCTTTTACACAAGGTTTTAGATAGTCTTCTGTTTCAGTATCCGTAAAATCACTATAATAAATTAACACATTTAAAACATCATTTATCATCAAAACTGAACTTAGGAGAAGTCCCGGCCATTGCAGATTCTTTTTACATATTCTATTCATTGTCTAGTAGTATAGTGACTTCGATTGTAGCTAGCTGTTATTGTCACTAAGTTTAAACAGTGATGTGCTTTGAAGGGACAATACCACTTTTGCTGGCTTGACAGGTCCAGAAAAAAAATTGGCCTTATAAAAACTACTAGATGTTTAAGTGCCCTACCTGTTGTGTAAATTATCCATTACATCCTATTTTACTTGTCCAGAGGGTTCGAAAATATGTTTAAATCCATGTTGCATTTGAAAGTGTTTACTTAAAGCTTTTCAAGCCATGTAGTTGAATTTTTCCAATATTTTAACTTCGGTGTGTTAAGATGAAATTTGTATTATTAATCAATTGGAATATTGTAAAATAGTACAATTTGTCGACCAGAATAATGATTGAGGCATATTATTCAGTTACAACTAGAGTGTTATTGGGGCTTTAACTCTCTTCGATGTAACAACTTTTTTTTAGTGACATGTTTTAGAAGAAGAGCTATTGTGATTGCCTGTAACTCTGGGACATCACACAATTTTTTTTCAAATGCACTTCAAGGTCTGCATTATGATCATTTTGGATAAGGAATCAAATTTGAAGAATCTGTAATGGCTTGAACTCTCGTTTAATGTAAAAGTCACACTCTTATAAAATCAAATATAGGCATTTTCTTTCCCTCTTGTTAATGAATCTTGGCCATTGCCACATTTATTATTTAGCACTGGAGATGAAGCTCACGATAAAAGATTACTAAAAAAAAATTATTACATTCATTCTTGTTCCCTCAAACATCATTCATACCTTTCAGCTATAGGTTCAGTTATAATCTTTTCAACGTAACCCAATAATGGTTCAAGATAGAGGGCATGTTCTAATCTCTGTATATGAGCTGGTTCTGCTAACTGCTGCCCATAGTTGTGTTCCAGGTTGGTGACTGTAGACATTTTACATGATTCTATAAAAAAAAAAAAGGGAAATGAATAAATGAAATGTAAGTTTAACATACTAAGGATAAAAATTGAGAAAATAAAAGCTTGTTTACAAGAACTTTACTGCATTCAAATTCAAACTAAAAAAACAAATATTCACTGCACATTCCACAATAGGCTATTACTAGTACTACAGCTACTGTAATATGATTATGAGTATTATATTTTCTGTCTTGTCTGCAGGTTTATCTTGTATATTTTTGTTTTGCAGGTAGTGCAGTCCTCCTGCACTTACTATTAAAGACAAGTCAAATACCTGAACTATTAAAAATACAAACAAAATAAGTCAAAACTTTACATGTGTTTCTAATCTGTATTTTTGCAAATTATTTAAGCCTTGGTATACTATGTCACGACATGGGCGAATTCTTTGCCGAAGATGAAAAATCTAAAAGAAAATCGCCTCTAGTGTGCACACTAGGTTGCTAGTGATATGTTAATTGTTATAGATATCTGATATGTTTAATATGATCCCTCAAGTCGTCACTTTATTGGCAACAGTTCGTTAATGAAACTTACCTCGGCAACAACCGAGGAAATGAAATTGCCTATTAACCCAAACATATTTGGTCATTTTCCTTATGCGACATATAAACACAACAGGTTTCTCTGATTTTTTGTCTGTTGTAATTTGTATATAAATGGATCAGGAACTTTAAATTAGGCCTTACTGAACTGACTTTTTGAAATTAATTTTGTAATCCAGGCACTAACCAAACATTGGAACTGTAAATTTCATATTGTCAAACCATCATAAAAGAAAAGAAACATGTCAAATACATACGGTAGGCCTAGTGCACTTTTCTGCCTAAAAATAATACAAACCTATGTAACTTAAAGGGACAATAAACAGGTCCAGAAATTTTTTTTAGCCTTATTCTAACTACAAGATGTTTTAGTGTCCTACCTGTTGCGTAAATTATCCATTACAACTTATCTTACTTGTCCAGAGGGTTCGAAAATATGTTTAAATCCAAGTTGCATTTGAAAGTGTTTACGTAAGGCTTTTCAAACCATGTTAGGCATGTAGTTGAATTTTTCCAATTTTTAAAATTAGGTGTGTTAAGATGAAATTTGTATCATTTTTTAATTGAAATATTGTAAAATAGTACAAATTGTTGACCAGAATAAAGATTGGAACATATTGTTCAGTTACAACAAGAGTGGTATTGGGGCTTTAACACTCGAAAACTATATGATAGCCAACTGTTTTTTCACATATCTGCAGGTACTAGGGGTAGGGTATGTTGTTAAGTTAGCAAAAATGCAATAATAAACACTAGAAAAGATTCCTAGATGGTTATTACTATTAGAACTAGCGCTGCTGGGTTGTTAATGTTAATGTGCACTTCTACTACTACTGCTAGTTACAGACAGTTGTCACCTTTCCCTTGAAAGTCTATGCCTTCCCTTTAACTTTACTTTAAGGGTGGTGTGGGGACTAAGGAGAACATGGCTTTGACATTCACATTGGTGATTGGTTGCTCAATTAATTGGCATCAAAATATAAATATAATTATCATTCATTTCAAGCAAGAATTTGATTTAGTGGATCTATAGTAGGCCTATATGTTTTGGGGTTTCATTATTCTTTTCTGGGCCAAAATTTGGCATTATGTTCCAATAATTTTTATTAATAACTAGAACCTGGCATAATTTCGTGCAATATCCATTCAGTACATTCAGATTCATAAGACAATACTTAGTGTGTGCTGATCCTAATTTCTAAACCACGTGTTTTTAGTTGTCGACGTCAATTAATACATTATAAATGTAAACAATGTGATTTACAATAATTTCTTATCCCAGATAAAATGGCAATCACACACTGTCTATAAACCAGGCTCTGTGAATATTGCGCCTAGACTGTCTCGACTGCCTTGAGTGCCTTCTCATCATACAATTTTCATGCATAGTTTCGGTTGCGTTTAAGGTTGTTGAAAGTTTTCCTGAAGAAATATGACATCGAAATGCTGCGACAGCAGACGAAAATAATTCCATTGAGGGACTGGGAGGGGTAACTGAGCATAAAAATATACCTTTTGAGATATTTTCCCCAAACAAATATTCAACGCATCCCGACCAAAGTCCTCGTTACAAGAATTAACAAGATGGCGAATACTAAGCAATCGCGGGCTATGGCTGGCAGCCGCAAATAAAACCGGAGTCATGACTTTCCTCTCACGATGCAGGGGGTCTCCCGCCATTATTCGTTTACATCTCGAAACCAAATTGGTTAAAAACATATTTTGAAAAATAGCTGGTATTTATCAACATCAAAGAAATGTCAGGTCCGCTGGTTAAATATATTGTCTGACAATTATTTAACTTTGTCATATCAATCGGGAATAAAGACACAGTATATTTATTTTAATTGTGTTATTGGAGGCTAAGTTCTACTTTCGGTTTTACGGAAATTAACGAACTTTATTAATTCGTAATACTTTTCTAAGAAATTTTTATTATTACATATAAAACATGTTTTCCACTATTTCTTTATTTGTTTATCTCCTATAAAGTGTAAAATCAAAAAAAAAAAATTTGTTTTGAAATCTAGTGTGTAAGCCCCATAGCGAGAAGTGCGCGTGCCATTTCAGATTTGCACGAGGTAGGGAAAGAGTTAAATAATAATAATAATGTAGGTGTGTTGGTGTGCATACAAAATATGATTAAGAACTGGATTCTAGACTAGAGTCGTAGAGATTCCTTTTTGATCACAATAATTACTTTTACTGCCGCCTTTGCGTTGGGGTATGTAGAGATTGGCTGACGATAGCTGCAACATTTTTCTTGGTTTTGAACAGCCACCAGGGCCCATCGTAGCGTTGTCAGTGCTGTTACTACTACTAGTACTAGTACTGTTAGGATTTTTATCGGCTATGCCACAGCGCTGTTGACGCATACGACTGGCCCCTGGATCTATTCACTTGCTTTTTTGTTTATTGCTTGCATAGTCTTTTAGTCGGTGTAATTTATGTCCTGTTCAAAGGTTGGTCTGATCAGATTTGTTTGTAACTGATTTGATATAAACTATTTAGAGAAGAGAAGACTAAAAAGATAGTTTTCTAATTACTAATTCTATCAAAAGTTTGCTTCATTTCAACAAACAAAGACAAAAAATCATGGAAACTACGCCTCCTGCCCCATTTCCCAAGTCTTTTTATTATTATGTGCCTTAATTGCCGCAAAATTCGTTTTTAGCTTGTATGCAGTGAATATTCAACCGTAAACGGCACTTTACTCTATTTGCTATTTCGCCGTAACTTCCGTTTGACATGCGCAGTTCTCTAATCTGTGGACTGGGCAGTTTTCGCTTTTGCAATGATCCCTAACCCATGACCCTACCCCAAAACCTTACCCTTACCATAAGTTGGCATAACCACCATTCGTTCTTTGTCTAACCTTACTACTTTCTCCGTTTCTTATATAGGACGAAATAGCCATACTTGGATTACTATGGACATGGTAGAACCCATAGAATAAGTTTTAAAAGAAAATAAAATAATAAATGTAAATTGTAGAAAATTATTCTATTTCGGTCAAGGGCTCATTTCTGTGGATTTTGGTTTTTAAAGGGTCAATCCCAATAATGTTTTTGAGAATAAAACTGCTTATTTTTGTGTTAAAATCCCTTAAAATACCCTACCTTAGGACCGAGCAACTAACACAATATATGTTATACGTTTTCAAACAATTTTAACCCGCCAGTCTCTATCTGGAAATAGAGTTTGGTGTCCCAAGCTGTATTATGCGGTGATTGGATAAAACCAGACTTTTTTTATAAAAATTACGTGTCGGTAAAATTTACTTTTTGTTATCAAGTACAGCACATGTACCATTCACCGTGTAGACCTCTAAAGGAACGGGAATCGATTATCGGGTCACCCAACGAAAGAATTGCCCCAAAATCTTAAAAGGGTTACGTGTCCAGATAAGCTGTTACGCTCGCGTCCAAATGACTCAATATTTTGAGCTAAAACTTTGAGTCAGGGTATATACACCATTCTTCTATATTTTGGTGTATAAATTTCATACGTACTCAAACTTTTTTTTTTGAGACTTTGTTAAATTCGGGACTGTTCCTTTAATTTAAGTACCAAGACGGTCAGTGGTTTACGTTTTTTTTCGTAAAACTGTTTTTCTGCGCCAAACCTGAAAGACGAAGTTACCGTTCTTGTGGAATATATCAACTCTGCGCATGTTGAACGGAAGTGTCGCACAACTGCGCTTGTCGAACGGAAGTTAATATTTAACAAATCACACACGATGTATATATGTCATTGCGATTTACGGTACAATAGCGTTAGTAAATAGGGTACCGTTTACGGCTATATATCCACCACGTAACTTCTATGCTTTATTTTTGTCAGTTTCAATTTATATCCACTGCATTTACAATGTATTAAAGAGACAATAACACTCTTGCTGGCTTGACAGGTCCAGAAAAAAAAAATTAGCCTTATTCTAACTACAAGATGGTTAAGTTTCCTACCTATCTTACTTGTCCAGAGGGTTCGAAAATATGTTTAAATCTAAGTTGCATTTGAAAGTGCTTACGTAAGGCTTTCCAAACCATGTTACGGCATGTAGTTGAATTTTTCCAATTTTTAAAATTAGGTGTGTTAAGATGAAATTTGTATCATTTGTTAATTGAAATATTGTAAATTAGTACAAATTGTTGACCAGAATACAGATTGGAACATATTATTCAGTTACAACAAGAGTGGTATTGGGGCTTTAATATCAAAGCCTGCTCATTACATATTAATTACCGAATAAGAATTATCCTCTTGGAGTTCCAATACCTAATTCCTTTGGTTGAATAATTGCAGTGCCGCGACATTTTAATATTTAATCGTTTGTTTACAGAAGCCGCTTGCTGGGGAAAATACGCTCTGATGTCACATGCTCCAAGATTTTCCATTGCTACGACCCAATGCATTGGTGAATCCGCACCTTTTTTGTCACCGGTGGATTTTCATATAGAATCAAACAATAGATAACATTTTCGTGATTATTATTCTCGTCGATACCATGTGATCGGACAATTAGAGCCATAAAAAAAAAAAAAATCTGTTTTATGACTGAAAATTGACAAGTTTCGACTACATATAAAAAACTTTCTTGTGGTATCATCCAGATTATAAATATTTGACATATGGGGTCATTCAAATTATTAGATTTTAATCAATCTAAGCTGACAATAACCTGCGAAATTCAGTTCTAAAGTTTGTACTAGCGATTCTGAAGGGAAAATACCGCTTGACGTCACTCAAATATGACTGAAAAGCTCTTATTTTTGTGCCATGCCACACATTGACTGGCAATACTTCATTTGTAACTTGAAAACTGCATTTCTCGTTCATGAATCCCTCTTGTACGCAAGGCTCTACACTGCAACTGAAACACTCGCATTTGTGAGTGAATTTTGACAATGGCGACCAGATATTTCTAAATGCTAGGTTTCTGGCGAGTGAACATAATATCTCGAAGTCCCAAATTAACACTACAACTATCTGAACTTTTCTCAGTAAAGATGTTGTAATCAGCAATGATCCTAAGTCAACTCTCGCTCTTGTTTACTTTCTGCGAGGAAATTCTCATTGCGCATGCGCATTATTTATCAGAAGTTTACGAGACAGTTGACAGCATGGTTAGCAGACAAAACAAACCTATATCGTCTTACTTTACTAGTCTAGTAAAAGTAACTGTCGTCTCACAGCGAGTCGCAGTCAGGAAAAATGATGATAGTCATGCTACCGACGCTAAAACACCCAAACAAGCAAAATTACAAGCCTCACCGTTTTCGTCTTGCTTGCAGTGTGAGTGAGTGCTAAATACCCCTACGCACAAGAAAATTATTAAAGTGATATTGAACTAGGGTTGTCCCAATATGACAGTTGAATGTTATGCCTATTTCTCTTTATCAAGCATGTGGCTATCAACTTGTCTAACAATTATAAACCATCAGAGCTTTCACAAATAGTGTCTTAACTGAGTCAGATGGTGTCTAAATTTTGTTGTCCCCCGCCTTTCGAAGAAAGCAGGGGACTATTAAAATGGGTTCGTCTGTCTGTCCGTCTGTCACACTTTTTGGGACACAATAACTCTCTTTCTAATTGAGCTAGAATATTCAAACGTGGTGTAGGTGTTTATTAGGTCATTACCTTGATCGAGTTCGAAGATGAGCTTTTTCCGCTCAGGGTAAGCAGAGATAAGCAATTTGATTGGTTGATGCTTTGGGACACGATAACTTAAGTTGTAATTAAGTGAGAGTTATGAAACTTGGTATATACAGTTTTATTTCATCAATAACTTGACTAAGTTCGATAATGAGCATTTTCTGCTCAGGGTAAGCAGAGTGATAAGCAATTTGATTGGCCGAGACTTTGAAACATAATAACTCTCCTTCTAATTGAGCTAGGATATTCAAACTTGGTGTAGGTGTTTATTAGGTCCATAACTTGATGAAATTCGAAGATGAGCATTTACCGCTTAGGGTAAGCAGAGATAAGCAATTTGATTGGTTGATGCTTTGGGACGCGATAACTTGAGTTGTAATTAAGGTAATTAAGTTAGAGTGATGAAACTTGGTTTATAGTTTCATTTCATTAATACCTTGACTGAGTTCAATAATGCGCATTTTCTGCTCATTGATAGGTCTAGACTTTGAAACATAATAATTCTCCTTCTAATTAAGGTAGAATGTTCAAACTAGGTGTAGGCGTACATAAGGTGAATGCCTTGATGGAGTTCAATGATGAACAATGTCTGATTCTATCTGGTAGAGAGTGATGAAACTTAGTGTATAGCTTGATTGCTCAATACTTTTGAAAAAAATAAATGTGCGATTAATGAATATGTGTCATCTATTTATTTTGGGATTTCGGCGGGGGACATCAGCCTCACTGTTGGCTTGTTGCAACTTATTTTGTGAAATTTGGAACAAATGCATACTGGTACCCATGATTTGAGCGCGCAATTGTTGTGTAACCTTTGGACTGCAACCAGTTGATATAAGTATCTATGTATGTACATGTACTGCATTTTTATCTTTCAGAAATATGGGAACCAGAATATATATTGGAAGGTTGTCATATCACGCTAGAGAGAAAGATGTTGAAAGATTTTTCAGGTCTTACGGAAGAATTCGCGATGTAATGCTTAAAAATGGATACGGTTTTGTGGTAAGAGATTGAATTTTGACTTGTATCTAAGAGATAAAACAAAAACTTTAATACCATTAGTATTGTGTATAATATTTATATTTAATTTCTATGCCATAAAAATTTATTACGATAATTAAATTAATTTGCAGTGCTCAGAGATTTGTATCTAAACTGAATCATATGTTCATTGTGGTAGTCTTAATTTTAACAGATCCTAGTATCTAGTCTCAATCTGTATGATGTACATCATATAATTTAATGTTTTCAGGAATTTGAAGATCATAGAGATGCTGATGATGCTGTTTATGAACTGAACGGAAAGGAGTTGTGTGGAGAAAGGTAAGGATCAGATGACCATAATGAAAAATTTTTGTGCTATTTTTAGAAATAGATGAGATGTTAGTGATGTGGTGAGAGGTGATGCTAGACGATGATGTAATTAAAGATGATGGTCGAAGTAAACCAATAATGAGTAAGATTATTTCATACTGGTAAAAGCAAGTACCTAATATTTTATTCCAGGGTATTTCTTGAAATTGCCCGTGGATCTCAGCGATCGAGTAGTAGCAGCAGCCATAGCCATAGTTACCACGGAAGTGGAGGTGGTGGTGGAGGCGGCGGTGGTGGTGGTTATCGAAGAAATAATACGCCATCCTGGTTGACCAAGTAAGATACATACCTTATGCTTTATAATGTCATTTTATTTCAGGGTGACACTAGAGCATGCTAGAGGTGTGAGAGGGGAACAACAACACCGGGACAACTACAGTAGGGACAACCGCAGAGGGGGATATTCAAGAGGTAGAGGTGGAAGGGGAGGATATGCCGACAGAGCACGTTATGCTGAACGTATACAAAATAGAAATGAAAAGTAAGGTGCTCTAGAATGCCCTGATTAACAGGTTTATAACAATCTTAAACTTCAATATATTAACTGGTTCAAAATCTAAAATTCTACCATTTCATGTAAATTATATGCAGACTAGACTCTTTTTCATAATATGTCTATCAACAAATTATTTTCTTATGTTCAAATGTGCTTTATTTTCGTGCCTTGTCTCTCAGACAACACAGGGGGGGTGGGGGGTCTACTAAAATACAGTAAACTTCACAGGATCTAAGTGGTCTGACCAGTTTTAGCCGTAGACCAAAATTGAATCTTGGCTCAAATAGAAATAAACAGCAAGAGCAGGATAATAAGTGATTCAAAGGCACATATCAAGTTTTTGTTCGTATGTGAGAGTAGATATCTTCTCTGTTTTGGTGCCTAGATAACCTAGATTTTCCCAAAAGTCTCGTACAGCAGAACCATAGTTTTGAATTTTCCGGGAAAATTTGATTGTGTCGATGGGCTAATTTCATTAGTCAAAATAGGGGAAATTATTTTGGGGCTGTGTGCATGGAATAGCAGACTGTGTACTGTTCAGGCCATCGATACGGAATTGATTTGTTCAAATTCTACACATACTGCCGATCAGACTTATTTTGATCCAATTTTGAGCAAAGATCCAACGAAATCAAAATTTACGATATTTAATAAGAAAAACGTGCAGGATCAAAGGGTCCAAACGATTTTATCAGGTTTCAGCAAAGATCTGACTTATACGAATCAGACTTTTGCCAGATTCACTGCATTTGTAAATTTCAACTTTTGGAACACAATTTTCTGCTTGGAATAAGCCAGTTGATTGCTCAATACTGGAAAAAGATAACCGGGGATTGTGCAAGTAATTGAGACATTACTAATTTTGGGATAAAGGTGCGGACATAAGCCTCACTGTTGATTTATTAATCAGTTTTATTGATGGGATAAATTGATCTTATGTTATTAGATATGGTCCACCAACAAGAACAGAGAATAGAGTTATAGTTGAGAATTTATCATCAAGAGTGAGCTGGCAGGTATGTGTGGTCAAGTTATTGTTCAGATTAGTTGTCAAGTAATTATTGGTACATGTTGCATAAATTCACTTCCTTAACCATTGCTTTAGATTCATTATAATCATAATTTCATGTAGTAATAGTATTATAGTATTTTATCAGAAAATAAATGTAATATATTTGTTGTCTTCTTGAAAGATATTGAGAGATGAAACCGGTGTTGAGGGAATCCAAGTTGACCTGTGGTCCTTAGACGATAATTATATGCACAGACGAGGTACATAGCCCACCTACTGTGTATGGTCCTCTGATGATTCCTCCTTTACGGCACTCCGATGTCCATAGTAGCTTGGTTTATTCTAGAACACCAGATGTTCTCCGAAGTCAGACGATCTGTTTTTGGCACAAGTTTTGCAAGCTTAGAAAATCTTGCTGAAGTCTGGCTGTCAATATGAGAAAAGAAATCGGATGATATATTTGAGATGTCACAGGCTTTAGAATAGATGCTATCTCAATGATGCCCTAGTTATGGTTATTTCTGGAATCGGCCAGCCTTTCAACTATAAGAGACCATTGTCTCAAAATGGGTTTAATGTTGCTGGTTGTTGAAGCTAGCGATGATGTACTCGATGTTAAGATGTAGGCAATAAATGGGTCACTCCACCCCCCGACCCTCCCTTGAGGATGATCATGAGTAAAAAAAGAACCATTGTATGAGGTAAATGGATATGTAGTGATATTATAGGAAAATTTACATATAAGCGGCCTTTTATAAATTCTTGCAGTTACATGATAACATATATTTTAGAGTTGTATGGTTTTTCACTCCCAAGACACAAAAATTTGATTGACCGTATGCAATACATCAATTTATTTTGAACATAATTTCATTTGTCTCAAATGCTTTCTACTAAATTGAAGTTAATTTTTTGCGATGTAGGCAGGCTGATATATGCCCAATCGAAGGAATGAATGCATTTTGCAGTTAGTATTAAGCATTTTATTTTACAGCAACTGGTAAGTTCTTAATTTTGAACTTAATTTTAATAGTTTTGAATCAGCATTGTATTGTCTACATTATAGGATCTGAAAGATTATATGAGACAAGCTGGTGAAGTAACTTATGCTGATGCTCACAAGAAACATAAAAACGAAGGGTTAGTAAATAATACTTAGTATTTTAGGTCTTATTCCTGACTTTAACATAGACTTTAGAAGGACAAAAAATAGACAAGTTGAAAGCCAAAATCTTAGTATATATTTGAGAATATTGCCATTTTCAAAATAATTCAACGTTTCCGCTAGCTTCAAAATTTACTGGTACAACATATCGATAGAGGTTAAAAATACCAGTCCACTTGTAATTTTACCAGTCTGATAAAAACAACATTTAAATAAACATTTCATTGAAACATATTGTGAAAAAAAGCCAGGTGAATCTCGTCATGCATGGATTGTATTGTGATTCACGACTCCAGAATCTGACGGCATTATTGTCACGTGACTGACATCATTGGAAATAAGTCAATGAATCAGCGATTTTAGTTTTAAATACTGTTTTGCGAATTACGATTTTTTACTTTATACACATGCTGACATTTTATAAATATTGTCGTTATTTTCGAAGGCTATGACATAGTCAAAAACATTTTATTTTAAAGCTATTTCAATTATGGTTGTCACATAATCATTGTGCCGACTGTCTATCATTGTTAAATGAATAAAAACTAAAAGGTGACAAACAAAACCTATGATGCCGTGATAAACGATTGCGCAGAGATGTATACCCGTACACTATTCACTGGAACTAAGTATAACAATATTTCTTTAGGGTTTGATACATGTATCACAAACTCCGCTAAAGGACGAATAATTCGTCCGTCTTGGCGCCATTTTGTGAAGATCATGCAAACTTTGAGCAGCGATCGTCACACATGGTCCACACAAGATTTCTGACACAAGTTATGAATGGAAGAAGTTAATTTTGTTGAAGTTTATGAAACTCGGTTATCATTGTTTGCTGGTCCCATGGACCGACAAGAGGATAATTTCCCAGTACACATTAAAATTTATCAGTATAAAACCGGAAACTCTGATAATTAAATCAAATCACTCCAGCATTGTTTAGTTAGTTGACTGTCAAGCTTGTATAACAATTTATTTTACCAGTGCTAATAATGCTTTATTTCTTTTTCGATCATGACAGAATTGTAGAATTTGCTTCCTCATCAGATCTGCGTAATGCTGTGGAGAAATTGGATGGTACAGAAATAAATGGCAGAAAGATAAGAATTATAGAAGACAGACCAAAGAGAAGAAGGTATGTTATAGTTTTGGGTGGAAGGACGTGGGGGGGGGGTTGGTGTTATGATGTTCTAATATCATCTTTCGGGTCTGAAGACCTTGATGACAACATAACCCTTGCTGAACACCAATTTATACCCATACCCCAAAATTACTCAATTTAAGATGAAGCCACTATCCAGACTACATAAAATACAATCAATTTTAGTGACTTAAGTCAGATTCACCTATCTGCACCTTTTTGTGAGAGGAATTGAATTTAGGCAGGGGCCGGTTTCTTTAAATTTTAACTTAGATTAAAATCCAAATTTTACTAATTTGAATGGATAATTTCAGATTGATTTTATTGTTTAACCAATCAAATTGGAGTATACTAAAATTAGGATTTAATCATTAGTAAAGCTTTTGAGAAACATGGCCCAAATTTGTTAGTGCTGTGTGAATCCTATGTATGGGGCTTTAGGTCTTGTTAATTAGCGTTCGGTCATGGAAAACCAAAGTGTAAGATGGGGAAGAATATGTAGGGTGCCTTTTCATTTAGCTTGTATTATTTTTCTGTCTCTTTATTTCAAATACAAGGTCAATGGCTTGACAAGATGAAAGTAAACTTTCAGTACCGTACTTAAACTTACTTTTTTTTTCATATTTTGTAAGATTTATTGGGCATTTTGATGTTATGATGTTCTAATATCATCTTTCGGGTCTGAAGACCTTGATGACAACATAACCATTGCTGAACGTCACTTAAAATATTTATACATACTATGTGTATATGAAATTAACATTTTGTACCACCGATTTAATTTGAATGGATAATATCATATTGATTTTATTGTTTAGCCAATCAAATTGGAGCATACTAAAATTAGGATTTAATCATTAGTAAAGATTTCAAGAAACATGGCCCAAATTTGTTAGTGCTGTGTGAATCCTATGTATAGGGCTTTAGGTCTTGTTAATTAGCGTTCGGTCATGGAAAACCAAAGTGTAAGATGGGGAAGAATATGTAGGGTGCTTTTCATTTAGCTTGTATTAATTTTCTGTCTCTTTATTTCAAATACAAGGTCAATGGCTTGACAAGATGAAAGTAAACTTTCAGTACCGTATTTAAACTAATTTTTTTTCCATATTTTGTAAGATTTATTGGGCATTTTGACGTTATGATGTTCTAATATCATCTTTCGGGTCTGAAGACCTTGATGACAACATAACCATTGCTGAACGTCACTTAAAATATTTATACATACTATGTGTATATGAAATTAACATTTTGTACCACCGATTTAATTTGAATGGATAATATCATATTGATTTTATTGTTTAGCCAATCAAATTGGAGCATACTAAAATTAGGATTTAATCATTAGTAAAGATTTCAAGAAACATGGCCCAAATTTGTTAGTGCTGTGTGAATCCTATGTATAGGGCTTTAGGTCTTGTTAATTAGCGTTCGGTCATGGAAAACCAAAGTGTAAGATGGGGAAGAATATGTAGGGTGCTTTTCATTTAGCTTGTATTAATTTTCTGTCTCTTTATTTCAAATACAAGGTCAATGGCTTGACAAGATGAAAGTAAACTTTCAGTACCGTATTTAAACTAATTTTTTTTTCCATATTTTGTAAGATTTATTGGGCATTTTGACGTTATGATGTTCTAATATCATCTTTCGGGTCTGAAGACCTTGATGACAACATAACCATTGCTGAACGTCACTTAAAATATTTATACATACTATGTGTATATGAAATTAACATTTTGTACCACCGATTTAATTGGCATATTTGATTTTTACAGCAGGAGCAGGAGTCGTAGCCGATCTCGGTCTAGAAGAAGTCGCTCACGTAGTCGATCCCGATCTAGGAGTCGCTCAAGGAGCAGAAGTCGGAGTCGTAGTAAATCCAGAAGCAGAAGTGGGAGTAGAAATGGCAAAAGAGATTCAAGATCGCATTCAAAAAGCCCACAAAGGGAAAAGTCTAAATCAAGGTCACGATCTAGATCACGTTCTTATTCACGTTCCAAGTCTAGAACTCCTGCTAAAACAAACGGCGAAGATAATGCTACTATTCATGAACAAGATGATTAGATTTTATGTTTTTAAATATATTAATATAAAAATTATACAATATGTGCTTAAAATAAGTAACTACTTTTACATGAATTGTGCCACATGTACGGAATCTACATTTGCCTACTTTAAAAACCTTAACAATTGGTAGTGAATTTAATATATTGTATAGTATAAGTAAATGGTTGCTGGTGCAATCTGTTATGTTAAAACTAATTTTGAATGTAAATACTAAACATCCTCATTGTCACCAGATCACTTTTATGTAAATAAAATCATATCAAATACTTAGCTTTTCACAGGGACAATGACCTTATTTATCAGCTTGGCCAATATATCAAATCTTCATTAAAGATGCATTATGTAAGATTTAGACAGACTGGACAAGGCCATACATTAATTGGGGGGCTGGATGGTCGAATGGTTAGCACGTGCGTTCTCCTGTCATTGAGTCAACTGGTGTGGTTTCTAATCCCTGGTTGTACGTGGGGTTTCATCCCACTGCTAAAGACCCCTAGATGCAAGCAAATTATTAAAATAATAAAATGAAACCATATGTTGGTCCCGAAATGACCTAGTTTGTGTCGACTGGACGTGAATACCCCATTACTCTCTCATACATATATTGCATCCAACATGGCAAGTGAAGTTAAATAGATCATTTCCAGCCAAAATCGTTTTAAGGGGCAGTGAGTGTACCACATACACCCAAATAATAACAGCAATGCCAAATTCAAAGTTTCTTTTCTGCAACATATGTGGATAATTTCATGAAAGAATTCACTACAAATGCACAGAACCAGGAAAAAAAACAGGTTCAGCTGAATTCAATATCGGGCATGTCCATCCTGAGCTCTTGCACATGCCTGAAGTCGCCTTGGCATGGACTGGCACAGACATCCCACTACACGCTGTGGGGTTGTTTGCCAATGATTTTGGAGTGCTTGTTCCAACTCGACAACAGTTTGTGGTGGCACGGCTAGAGTTCATCCCAAAGCGGGCTAATCCATAACACAGACTTTTATGATTGTTCAGAAAGTCTCGTCAACCTGTCAGTTTGGGGAAAATGCTGGAAAACATCTGTCGACAGACTCAATGTTGAGCCAGCAATGGGAGCAACGCCGGACGAAGGGTGGTGTCAATGTTATATAGATCAGTGGCGTCAACATATCGTCACAGGGTGAGAATAACCAGAGTAGCGACTTCTTCAGTTATTTTTACTCTGTCATTTCGTTGAGATTGCCTTGAACCGGAAGTTGACGAAACGTTCCCTTTCCAGCACGCAGTTCAATGCAAAGTGTTCAGGTCTAGGTTGAATCGGGATTCATTCGAGAAAATAACATTTTGCCATGGTGTGTTGTGCAGATACCCCTGATTTGCGGCCCATTGCCGTCTGGCAGGTCGGTGACAATGCCAAAGGTTTTGAACTGGACGGCAGCGGAATCCAAGAGCAGCCAGGCGCTTCGGGCTGTCTGATCTGACGTCGTTAGTGTTCCAACAGTTCCCCTGGGAGTAGCTGACTGGAACCTGTTGCGCAGATGCTGAATATATAATGATCTTGTGCAGCGGTTGTATAGGTGGCGCTCCATGCCAGTGTCGATCTGCAACTCTTCCATAAACGTGGAAGCGTTTTCTGAGGCGTGCAATAGTCGATGTTAGGCATTAGTGTCTTGTGGCGGCTACCTATGAACCCCTCTGATGCCAATAGTTCTGGGGCCTCTTTCACGAAATTTTAACTAAGATAAAATCCAAATTGTAATATGATTTGTTAATCTAATTAGATTGGTTTTCGTTGTCTTAGCTAATTAAAATTGAAGTATCTTTGAGATTTCGAGAAACCGGACCCTGTTCCTGTTTTCTTGTGTATTAAGGCGTGGCATTTTCCGAAGTGACGAATTTTGAACATATTTAAAGGGACAGTCCCGATAAGAACAGAGTCTCAAAAATTAAAGTCTGAGTATTAGTGAAATTTATGGACCAAAATATAAAAGCATGGTGTATTTACATTGTCTGAAAATTTCAGCTGAAAATATTGAGTCGTTTGGACGTGAACGTCAACACTGCTTATCCGGACACGTAACCCTTTTAAGATTTCGGGTCATTTTTTTCAATGGGTGACCTGATAATCGATTTACGTTTCTTGAGAGGTCTATACAGTGAATGACCCATGTACTGTACGTGATAACAAAAGGTAATTTTCACCTACATATTATTTTTATAGAAAAAAAGTCCGGTTTTATCCAGATACTGAATGATACAAAGGTCTCCATTTCAAGATGCAGACTGTCAGGTTTAAGTTATTAACAAGCGTATCACAAATATAGGGTTAGTTGATCGGCCTTAGATAATGGGTTTTAATGATTTTAACACAAAATTAAGCAGTTTTATTCCCCAAAAAGTTATCGGGATTGGCCCTTTAAAGGGCAAGGGCTCGTCTTCAATTAGCTCAGGTTAAGTGCATAACAGTAGGACGTTAAACCCCATTTCATTCAAAGGACAAGGGCGTGCCATAAGATAGGAAAGCCGAATAAAAAGTTTACCAGAGGTATTTCACGAATTAGGCCTGTGTTATTAATTGCTTAGGGTGTCGGGATCACGGTGGCTAAGTGGATCAGGCGCTGATTCGCTAGCCTGGAGGTCGGGTATTCGATCCCAGCATTGGCCGAGAAAGTTCATCTCGATTTTCCGACGTGATTTCCCCTCAATTGTCAGTGATGCAGAAGGAGGGTCTGACATGGACAGCTGCCTAGTCGTTCGGATGGGACGAAAAACCGAAGTCTTATGTAGGCCTACACATTGGAGTGCACGTAAAAGATACCTTGGCAGTTGGAATTCGATAAAAGAGTAGGCCGTATAGCGCCGCTGCCCGGGCAAAATTACCCTCATAGCACACCGTATGGCGCTAGAAATGGTTCCACTACTGCTGTCTTCCGTCTTACTCCAGTTTAAGGTAACAAGTATAGTTACTACGTATGGCGTATGCCCAGGCCCGGATTAACCCTTTCGTAGGCCCTAGGCACAAAAGAAATTGTAGGCCCTATTAATACATTTTAAAACCTATGTTTGAGCGCCGCAGGCGCGAATAAACGAGCGCCGCAGGTGCGAATAAACGAGCGCCGCAGGCGCGAATAATTGAGCGCCGCAGGCGCGAATATGCTAGGGGGGTTTGGGGGCATGCCCCCCCCCCCCCAAAAGTTTATTTCTAGAAGCTGGGAGATGCATTTTAAAGCCATTTTGTGACACTAAAAATATATGTTAATGCCGTGCGTCATATCGATATTTCACGTTGGCGGACGAATTACATGTATAACGTTAAAAGGGCTCTTTCAAATACTAGTAATCGTCGGTAACTAAAAATCAGTCGGTGGTCGCCGCATAAACAAACTATTGCAAGGACTTTAGAGGGACCCTAAAAATTTGCTAACATACAGAACCTAGCCTCAAACCTGTTCGTAGGCCCCCATTTTCGTCGTAGGCCCTAGGCACAGTGCCTCGCGTGCCTTATGGATAATCCGGGCCTGCGTATGCGCGTCTTCAATTAGCTCAGGTTAAGTGCATAACATTCATTCATTGCTTTGGGTGTAGGCTACATTCTTGACCCTTATAGGGTCCAGAACATCTGTCATCCGAGTGGCTACAAAGATTGTCTTGTGTTCATGGGAGCGTTCATTTACAAGACACTTCAAGCTAATTGAGCATAATAAACAACTCTGAAAGATTTCTGAAACTCCCAGATTAAATTCGGGAGTCAGCAAACTATTTTTAAATCCGTCTGAAAATAACCGACCTGCGGCGGCGACAGTATTGCATCTAGAAGCGGAGAATCGGGAGGGGGGCATATTCACAATCCCAGTCCCACCCTATATTTATAACAGATGTCATTTTTATTTTATTAACCTTTTGTGAAGCTTAGCCGTGACAATAACTATAAACTATAACAATTAGCAACCGGGGCGGAGGTAAGTGGGGCGAATCTGAGCTTTTCAATTCCGTCTGTTTTGGAAGAGTTGACGAGGTAAATTTCGAATGCAAAAATTAGTACGGTACCCGGTAAGTTAAAAAGTAGATAGATAAGGATATTTTTCCGTTGGGGAAGATAAGTAGCGTGCTAACCACAAACAGGTGTGACGTCAAACAGCGCATGCGCTTGTAAAACTTATTTTTGCCACGATCAACTAGTTCTTGCAACTCCTGTCCATAAACATCATTTTAAACGTCCTGTTGATTCTGACTCGATTGCTTCGTGTAGCATTTATTTTAACAGTGAGTGGTCGATTTGGGAAGTCTTCACATACAAATTTTGTAAGTTCAACAACGGCTAAGTATTAACCCTTTGTTGTATTTAGACGAAATTACACTGTACATCGTGTATTATATGTCTTGCTTCAAACAGCATGTTGATGTCTGTACTAGAAAATGATACACATTTATTAGCAATCATACAACATAGGCTCTACCGCATGACCCAATTTATGGATAAGCCGCCATTGTTATTTTTTCAGGATACATTTACATGTGTGCAAGACTGGTAGAATCGTTGATAATCTAAAACTGTTGCATCGAAGATAGGCCTAGGTCTAAATAAAATCATAAGGTTAAGCAAAGTTTCATGGGGAAAAAAAGATATGTTGCTTGAATGGTGATGGTCATACTCATGAGTAGATCTAACGCTAAAAAAAAATTAAAAATTATTTTTCTAAAATCCTAAATCGTGAGTGACTAGAATGGACGGTACTATTAATGTTATTAGATCTAGGCCCCTATTCAGTCCATGTTTTGTTTTTTTTATCCTAAAAATGCAATTCAGATCCAATGTTTTTCCCTTCATTCAGATTGAGACTAATTTATTAAATGCTATTCCTTGACCTTCAAGTTCAAGCATTAATCAGGATCCTCTAAATGAAATCTATTTTATTAGGGTTTTCAGTTCACACGACTTTAGCCCAGTCTGCAGAGTATGTCTGATTTCGACGAGATCTCGTGCGTGCAGTGAAAATCCTTACTGAATTCCGGGTGAAACCTAACTTTCAAGCGTGAAGTAGATAAATCCAGAAGTGATAAATTATGCTATTATTTCTGTCTGGTGTGTATTTTCAAAAAAGGACCACTGAAATTCAAAATTATAGCAACCACTGTTAGAATGCGCACATTAGCCACACATGGTAATTTGCCAACCCAATTGGGTCAATTTGACTCGCACACTGAGTCACTCCACTGAAGTTTATGGTTTGTCTCCCTTGCATGTCGGCTTTCGTTATTATCAAATGCGGATCAACAATGGATTACCACAATGACAAAGACGTCATTTGGATTACTGTATACTTAAAAATTGACAATTAATGAATTAGCACTGATCAATAAGGTAAAGTTGCTGCGTGCAAGGTAAAAATGTTGTGCCAAATTGGCGTGCAAATCTAAAGAAAATTCGCGTGCATCGATCCCTTAAAAAAAAATACTCGTGTTCGTGTGTGCACCGGACATCCTTTGCAGACTGGACTTAATCGAGAAATCAGACAGCCAGCGACTGAAATATAGCCCACTCCCATCTACGATTCTTAATTACTATTTTATTTAAATGCATTACTAACAATTGTATTGCAATAGTTTAAAATCAATCTCAATATCTGCAAAGATTCAGGCTATAAAGTATCGAAATGTAAGCAAAAGGCATGATTGTTCAAGTTTGATGGTACCATGCAAACCAATATCTTTTTCCTATTCTTCATATATTCATTTTCTTTAAAATATTTTATAGGAAAATGGGAACTAGAGTCTATATTGGTAGATTATCCCATCATGCTCGAGAGAAAGATGTGGAAAGATTTTTCAGGTCTTATGGAAGAATTCGGGATGTTATGCTGAAAAATGGCTATGGCTTTGTTGTAAGTACATGTAGGCTACAAAAGAAATAATTTGTTTAGAATATAGATTTAAAATTGGCAGCCACTCATTGATTTTAGCACAACATTGTGTATAAATTTGTTTTCCAAAATTTCTTATCATTGAAATGAATTCCTATCTTTTTAGGAATTTGATGACCATAGAGATGCAGATGATGCTGTTTATGAATTAAATGGAAAGGATTTATGTGGAGAAAGGTAAAAACATTTTTTGTGGTGCAACCAGATCTAGACACATATCCCATGTTCCTGAAGCAACGAAGTCTGCGAGTTAACATAATAATATAGCCGTTGCTTCAATGCTGTGCAATTCCCTACATTATAGCTACATTATCTGCAGACACGTGAACAGTAGCATCCAATCAGAGGTTGTGTCATTGCAACCTCCACGAAAACCTTGACATTGGACAAACTTTAAACTTTGGAACTCAATTATCACAGGTATACATTTTAGCTTGAAAGAGCGAGACTTGGTATTCGCGAATCTGATTGGAGCATAAGCTAGGCTTATACCCAATTAAATTTAGTGCCGAATTATGCAGATTGTTATTTGAAGGGCTAGATAAGATGTACGTAGTAAAAAGCGAGATCAAGCCTTCTATTGAAGATGGACATATCCATGCCCCAAGTTCACAAAACATATTCAGACTAAGTTGAGAATTTACTAAACTTTCAATCACTCTTTATGAGAAATATCATTGATCCAGAAACACAAAACTTTGCTCATAGTTTCTGATTGATGTATTTAATACATTAAAACAATAAAAGTATTTTTAAAGGCCTATATATTAGTTAAAATAAGGCAAACAATTTTGAGTAAATTCTCAACATAAGTCAAAGAATGCTTTGTGAACTCAGGGCCAGAACCTCAATGGGCATTGTTGGAAATGTGACTTTGGTAATAACTGTCAACTCTGTTAATGTATCTTTATCTTTCAGAGTTATAGTCAATCATGCCAGAGGACCGAGGGGAGGTGATGATTACAATCGTAGAGGAGGAGGGGGTGGTGGGGGTTATTCCCGTGGAAGAGGCGGTCGTGGATTTGGAGGAGGATATGGTGATAGAAGGGGTGGTGGAGGAGGAATGAGGAATGATAAGTAAGACTGGTTGATTCCAATGCTATTCAGTTTATATTTTAAAGTTTTAAATGTTTTTCTGTGGCTTGATGCACTTACAGGTCAGGTATGGTTTAATCATTTAATTATATAGGAAGAATACTTAAAGCACAATATTGATATGTCATTATCACTTGTGATAGAAAAGGTTAAACACATTCCAAATAAAATTTTAACACAGATCATTGCTTAGATGTGTAAAACAGGTTTCATGAATCAGAAGCGACAAACACCAAAAGAAAACACGAGTTATCCCTCTATATAGGAATTATTAGTGAGCAGAAATTCATCCATGTATCTGTTATCACTCGTCACTTCAGTCAGTTATATAGAGGGATAACTCTGCTTTTCCTATGGCGTTCATACCTTCTATTGTAGCAATGATTTCTGTGTTAAGATATATTTGGAACATGTTTATTCACTTCTATCACATATATGGTAATGACTGACACCAATATTATCCTTTAAACTGAGATAGAAGTGTCGTAATTAAATGATATTGTGATTAGCAAAGAAATAATGAAATTTTGTATGGAATAGGTACGGACCACCGACCCGAACTGGTTACAGAGTCTTAGTAGAAAACCTTTCATCAAGAGTTAGTTGGCAGGTATGTTTGATCATTGAAGTCTAGATTGTTTGACTTGGATATTCTTAATTTATGGCACCCTTTTTTTCATGAGATATTTTTATATTTCAATCTTGTTCATTTGCTTCATATTCATGCCATAATAATATCATGATTATTTTATTTTGTAGCATATATGAATTCTAATTAAATGATACATATGTTATGAAAGGAATTAGAGAGAGGAAAGGGTGATTTGCGGCTCTAGCTTGGAGTCTTTAAGGTCCCGAAATCTGGGTTCTTCCTGTTTCAAATCTGAAGGTTGAATATTTCACTGGCAATATTGATGTCCATCCTACTCCTAGCTTGGTTCATTTCGAACACCGGATGTTCCCCAAGATCACAAGGTTTTGAGAAAAAAATACCAGATCAGAATTATTGAAATAGGAGAAGCCGGGCCATGTTTTCTTGTAAAGAATTGGTGTTATTTCTTGTGATGTCCTACTCGTCTTTGACTTGGTTTGGTCTGCTCTTGTATCATGAAGTGGCTTAAAAATCACTGGTCTTAAGGAGAGTTAACTATGATGGGCTAGATGTTTGGTTGGAAGTATTATTGGGCATTATAAAGGGGTCAATCCACTCTCTGACCCTTCAATTGAGGATCTAAATTTGAATTTAACAGGCTATTGTAGAGGTAAATTGATCATAGACAAATTTATATTTACATACTTAGTAATATAAATCATAGCTTAAATAATTTGATTTAGTTAAGGAAAAAAACACCATGCCGAGAAATTTATGGTAATTGTTAATTAAAAGAAAATTTACTAAATGAAACATGAGGATGAAGGCTAGATTATATAATTACTTTATATGCTAATGTTATATTTTGAAACAAGATTTGAACAATGTTACATAACTAAATCATAATTTATGTTATATTTTGAGACTATGATCAGAAATATTCATTTGTGGAAAACCTTGGACAATAATGAAAGTGTAAACTTGTTTATAGCTCTATAGAAGTGCAGAAGATATTTTGTAAAGTACTTTATATTTACAGCAGTCACAGTGTAAAGTTTAAAATCTGAATCAACAGGGTTTTTGTCCACTTCTTTAATATGATCTTATGTACATTATAGGATCTAAAAGATTATATGAGACAAGCTGGTGAGGTAACTTATGCTGATGCTCACAAGAAACAGAAGAATGAAGGGTAAGCATGTGTACATAAAATATTTAGCAAATGGGCGCTACTGTGAAGATATTCAAGGCTACTCCCGATTTAATGTTGGCAACAAAGAAAAACTGGTTTAGTTTTACTGTTCCACATTTCTGAACCAACTAGGCTAAACCTTAGTTTTGATTCCCATCCAAACGATTACACTGTTTCTTGACAGGTCCTCTTCCTTCCTGCACCATGGCAAAATCGGAAGAGCTTTCTTGGCCAACACTGGATCAAACCAAGAGCTTTTTGCTGAGTAAGCCAGCTTCTTAAGACACTGAGCAACCAATTACTAAATGATGAAAGGCATTAACTATTTTACCGTTTATGTCTAACATAATTTATATTGCAGTGTTGTCGAGTTTGCCACATCTTCAGATATGAGAAATGCCTTGGAGAAACTTGACGGTACAGAGATAAATGGTAGAAAGATTAGACTTGTTGAAGATGGTCCTAAGAGGTATTTAAAAAAGATTCATTTGATTCTGTTGTAGTAATGTCTTTATAGGATTATTATTGTACAACATATTTTATAACTGTTGAATTATTCACAATTTATTAATTAAAAATACATGTAGAATTTATTCCTGAGAATTGATTAATGTATTAAAGTTATTATCCTCAAGATAAAGAATTGTAATTAGTTAGGCTGTTCAGTATATGAAAAAAAATTCATTCCTATTGCAGAGGTAGCAGAAGTCGTTCCAGGGACAGGCGAAGTCCTTCAAGGAGTAGGTCTAGAAGTGATAGTCGTAGCAAATCAAGGAGTCGAAGTGGCAGTAGACCTGGTAAACTGGACTCCAGATCTCGTTCAAAGAGCCCTGTGTAATAAATCATTATCATTGACTTTAAAGGAGTATATTTTTTAACTACTGTTGAAAAGTATTAACAAATTGCTACGAATAACAAGTGTAAATATTCATTGTCCTCACGTTTTTTTTTATTATCAATGTTTGTTTCATCTTTAAAATAGAATATAAACATAACAACACTTGGTTGGTAATTATATATGGATGATTAGATAAAAATGACCAAATACAAAGACTTTGGTAATTAATCCTTCGTAATCAACTGTAATAAATAAATAAATGTAAATGACTGCTTGAAGAGACAATCCTGTAACTTTAATATGTATGTTTTTATTTTAGTTTTGTTATATACCTAGTGTCTTGCTGTTCGTTTTATTTTTACATGCGATTTTTTTCATTTTTCTTATGTTTAGTCCATTGTCATTGTATGAATATGTTGTCTGTGTTGAAAAAGGAGCTGTATTAAATGAGATTTCAGTGCGGAGACAAACGGTGTATGACTATTTGTATACATTTTGTAGTATTTATGTCTTATAGAAATAAACGTTTGTTTGGACAAAATGGTTTTATATTTTACTGGTGTTAAATAGTTTGGATATATATGGAATGCAAAGTAATTTTGTTCAACTGGCAAATAATACATGATCACTGAGAGTGAAAAATGGGTTTTATTGTCCACTCAATAGAAACTAGGTCAATTCAGGAGGTATGGTAATGTTGATTTCAATAATTGTTTGCAGTAGGGGTCTAGCGGTGGGGGGGGGGACAATTAGATGCGCACTAACTGGGCTGTTGAGGAGATGATTAGCTATGCAGTGTGCTATGAGGGAAATTTTGCCCATACAGTGGCACTACAGCTTACGCTTCCATGGATTTCTGATATGGGTCCTTTTATGTGCACGCCAATGTGTACAGGGGACTTCAGTATTTTGTCCCTTGCCTTCAACACTGACAAGAGGGAACAACGCTGAAAATTCCTGATGATCTTTTTCATTGAACACAGGACCTTAAAATTAGCAAGCTTGTGTCTTACTCACTTATCCGCCGTGGCTCCAGTGAGTCTTGAGAGGTAATTAAGGACCCACAGAGGCGTTAAACCGATCATGTTACTGTGAGAAGAGAAAATGAAAGGTTAAGGATAACTAGTGCTTGGCAATACACTTTGGGCATTCTCAACATCGCAGATCTGAGACACGTTATCTACGTTACGTCAGTTAGTACGCACTTTGGGGGTATAAACAATGTTGCTTATGTCATGTTTTGAAATGAAATATAGGGTTCACGGCATATAAAGGTATTACATTTAATTGAGTTTATCTCCCTTTCCTTTTAATATTGATGAATTTGTTTTTCTGCAATATTTATATAATCAGTTTCTATCGACAACTGCAAGAATCAAGTTTCTACTCAAACACAGTATGGAGATGCGTGAACGTTAGTCCAGAAAATTCGAAAAAAACTGAATGGCAATTGAGTGATGCCGCTGTTGGTCGGAACATTCAAAATTGACATAATGGCCAATGGGTGATGCTTGATTGTTAGTCTAGATCATTCCAAATTCATTCGACCAGTCTTGTCGTTTGTCAGGTTATTGAAGCATCCCCTCAAAAATGAGGTGGGATTTAAGGTACTGTTCTGCTCCTATACTGGGATAATGAAGGCCGGCATACGCCATACATTGTGCTATGAGAAACAATTTGCATATTATAACTTATATCGAATTCCATGTGCCAAGGGATCTTTTAAGTACACACCAATGTATATATGGGACCTCTGTTTTCCATCACATCTGAACGACTAGAAAGCTGTCTATGACAGGTCCTTCGTCCTGCACCACTGACAAGACAAACCCCGTCGGAAAAGTCCGATGAACCTTCTCGGCGGCCAATGCCAGGATTGAGCTTGCGAGACTACCGAACCAAAGTCTTACCCACCCTGGCTAAAATTCCATGTGACCTGCACCTGAACAAAGCCTTTACAGTTGGAATTGCCGTTTGGACAGAATTACAATCATGGCATATGCCTGTCTTCTTAGTTGGGTTGCAGCAGAAAAGTAGAACGTTAATTTCCCGTCTGCAAAATGTCAACCTACTTTTCTTTCTTTCTTACCAGGGCCAGGCTAGGAGAATCCTGAAGATTATTTTTGGTCCATACCAAGCATCGTACCTGGGGCCATGCCATATAACAGTAACCTTGGCTTCCCAAACATTGCCCCCATCCTTAAAATATTTCAATGACCACATGTAGTGAAGCTGATTACTGCTGGTGGTCTGAATCCATTAGATACCTTCAAACTCCATTAATTCAACCTGAGCCTTTGACTTCAATTTTAGAAATAGAAGTTCAAACCATTACACCAAGTAGCAGGAGGATAGGTAGTATTAGGGCAGGAGCTCGAGTACTGATATAACGTATCTTCCAAGGAGTTTTCGATACCATTTTTTAAAATCATAAATGTGCTTCAGTTCAGTTTGTTACACCGGAATATCTAGACCAGTCAATACATGTACTGAGCGAATATGGTAATTCACCAAAGGAAGAATCTAGCCAGGCAATGTTTCTTCATAAAGCCAATTTATTCAATGAGGCTGTCATAAAAGCTACACTAATACAACATAAATTTAAAATACATGATAAATTAATTCTTACAAACTGCAAGAAAGTTGTATGTACAAAATGAAATCTATTAAAAGCAACACTATATCAATATACTTAAAAATTGTATATATTATGTTTAAATACTAAAAAATGCTTTTACAGATATACCAATAGTTATAATAAATTTACTACTAAAATATTGAACTCAAATGATATCAACAAATAATATACTCATTGGTTATCAATTTTACATTGCTGCAGATAGATGTACTTCACTGAAACATTTCCTTCTACTTCAGTACTTGTAAGATTTTAAGGTTATTTGTTCACAAAGGCATACATATAATTACATAATTCACGTTTCAAGCACAATGTCAATAATTTTCATATAAAAACTGTTTCAATTTTACTTTTATAGGGGAAAGGTAATATTGCCATTTATTGTATTTGATTTACTTTCTGTATGTGGATTATGGATTAGAGTAAGGGTTAGTCTTGGCCCAGGGTTAGGGTTAGCGATAGCCCTGTCTACATCTCGAGACTCTGGCGAAATCTGAAGGTCCTAGCCTTTACCCTAACCCGCAATCTACATATGACGTCATAAAATGTACAGGACCGTCTCCGATCTAGCGTTCTTCAATACAATCTGAGAAAACGAATTCATTACATCTAATTTATATAAATCTTGTTGATATTGATGCAATAAAATTATCTGAAGGGGGGGGGGGAGTTGGCATCTCATTGGTTTAATCCCACAATTAGGTTTCCCCTCTCTTCTAGAAAAATGTTCCATACATTTACTTAGAAATTACCCAGTTAACCAGAGTATATATATATACCTATTTCTCTCTCTTGCTCACATTATTTGAATCTGTATTGGTTGAATTTGCTATATGAGAAATCAAAAAAAATTTAACGGAACAATATATGCATATATGCACTTATTTACATTTATTGGTTTTCAATTAACAAGTATCTTTATAAATTAAATAGCAATGACAAATGACAACTTATAAAACCTAGTATTTTGACTACAAAAAAGCTTTTTTTTAATATAAACAATATTGTATTCAGGATGTCTGAATGTGATTGGGGAACAGGCTTAGCCTATGTAAAACCCCTGCAGTAATTTTTTTTACAAATATCATAAATTGGCAAGCTATGTATGTATATCAAGAATTAATCTAATATAAAAGTAATAAGTAAACATTGGATTTTCTAAATACTTATATCATTCCGGATTTCCCTCAGATCAAAAAAATCTGAATTTTCCAACAATATCCTCCAACAATATCCTCTGAATTTTCAAACAATATCCTTGTCAAGATCAACCTTATTTTTTTCACAATATTGAAAAGAAATATTAATTTTAAAAATTTAATGCAAATGCGTATGATTTTTTTTTGCAATTGTTTTTTTCAAAATTGGTGTCTCTATATATATTATATTTTTTTCTCTAAATCATTCATTTTAGTGTTTTGACTATGATTTTGTTAATTTTTAAATCTGTTTTACACAACAAAGTTTTATATACACGTGTATAGAATTACATACAACAAAAGCAATTATACAAATGACCAGTAACAAGTGACTATATTTATGCATTATTATATTGTGCTGCCAATAATCATAATATACAAAGCATTATATCTTTAATTATAATAATTTTAATATTTCTTTATAGTTAATAATATCTTTAAATAAGTATTATTTACAAATAAACAAGAAGTGAATATCATTGTTGTTTTTAATATTCATACTTCTATTATTTATATTCAGCAAACAATGATTGCAATATGTTCCGGTTTTAATTTGATTGAATTTCCTTTTATCTGAGATTCTCCCAGCATAGTGGATACAATGATTATTGGCTCTTGTTTTTCTAAATGTATCACTAAAAGATCATTAATTTAAATATATATTAATTCATTTATTTGATTACCTATTATATTTTCTTACTGATTACTATCAGTGTTATCATATGTGATTAAATTGGAAATTATTTTTGATGGTTTCTTTGATCTTTGATTTTTTCCATTACTATTTTAATTGAAAATTCTATTTTTGATGTTAAATCATGTTATGTTATTTCCTTTAGGTTTTTTTTAAATTTTTTTTAAATTTTTTTATAGATAATTATACCCATTCAATAAATGCAAATTTACAGAAAAACTGCAGTTTGATATTTCTAAGTGAAACTTTACCTATTAATATCAGCTATACATAAATCAAGTGTAATAATATTAGTTTTAATTTCTGATCGCTAATAATCTATCTTTACAACTTTGTATGTATCTTCAATTTTGAATGATATTGATTAGGTTTTGTTAATCCCCAGATATTTCACTATCTAAGGTTGAAAGACAAACTGGACTTCGGGGCCAGTGAGTCATCTCATGTCCTGCATACAATTAATTATGAAATTGATAATATTATTACTGTGCAGATGAAAAGCATGATTCCATATTGATTTTAGTGAAACACTCTATTTATACATCTAAAACAAATCAATACTGACCATATTCCTTTATTTGAAAGTTTTATTATGCTTTATTATATAGTGTATATAACCACAGCATATTGTTCATTACTATATCATACTAACAAAGACACATTTATTGTATATTATATTGATTTTAACAGTTAGGTTATTATATTTGCACATTGCCCTTACACTAAATTATCACTATATAATATTGATAAGCTATTATAAAATTGAGACATTGTTAAACAGCTTCACACACACATGCTAAAAACATTAGTGGCCTGATACTGGTTACAGGGAAATTTCTATCATTAAATAAATTTAATTTACAGTTCCAGCCAGACATTTTATTCTAGATATTGCTTACCTCTAACGACAAAATTGACGACTAGCATTAGCAAGTAGACTTGAAAAACGAAGGTCTTGTCATTTTGAAACTCACTCTTAAACAGTGGAAAATTCTATTTTTATAACATCATCAATTAACCATATCTATTCTCAACATTCACTGATTTCTACAGATGTAAGTAATTAAATGTGTGTAAGTTTAACCCATTTCTGCAAATATTTACACACAGACAAATATTCCTAAAAATGTACACCTAGTAGACATATACACAATTTAAAGCTTTTCTAATACTTTTAATATCAATATTGGAATAGATAATTCATTCTATTCCAGAGTAAAAGTCTAACCCTACTGGAAGAAGCATGGTGTATTTAAAATATTATATACACAATGGTTTTGCTGGTCATTTTTTGTGGTTTTCAATAACTATAATTCATAACACTCAATGATAAAGTGCTTAATTTAATAACATCAAGCTATATATATATATGATAGGCAGTTTAAGAGAAACATAAGTTATGATATTTCCGACGTTATCCTTTATGACTTTCACATCTTTTTTATTCTGCTAAATCAATTTTACCATACTTTCTAATTTTATCCTCCAAAAGAGGAATCTTCAACAGACTATAAACGAATGTTACAGTTTGACAATATGATCCATTATTTGCAATTCAGATTTTGTCCTAACTTCTATACTTATTATGCTCCTGCGACCTGCGTATATATTTCTTATGATTACCTACGCTAGAATTTATAATACAAATATACAAACAATATATATCTCACTAGATTTCACAATAATTTATACCACCATTTACAAATAACATATCTAAATCCAGTGTCATAAAACACATTTTCATTCAACGATATTTCTCAATTTCTTACTCACCCTAAATTAGCTTCAGCACATTTTTTGATCTCTGTTGATGCAATATGTCGAAAAGAAAAAGATCAATACTGTAAATTTTAAGGTGATCACTATTATTATGTGATTTCAATTTGAGTTGAAACTTAAGTTGAGTAAAAAAAAATGTTTAAGGTAAAAGGTTGGGAGACTTATTATTCCCCTAGTAATTTGTAGCATGAATTGTGTAATAATAATAATAATAGAATAATCATATTGGTTATTTATATTGAAGCCATGCTATATAATATGCACTATGAAGAAACTCTCTGAAACAAACAACCACATATATCACTGTTTATATACTGTAATTATACAACAATTAAAAGAATATTGACATGGATTTATTTTTTACAGACAACCTTTAGAGAAATGATATCGTCATTTCAAAATATGTGTTAACTCATTAAACCTTTTGTCATCAGATGAGAAGATAAATTCATGACCTGGTGTTTTTATTCCATCAATTATCCTAGAAAAGTATGTAGATATCTTTCAATACGTTAAAACAATGAATCTCTGTATTAAAATACCCTTCACAAAATTAAACATCAACCATACATCTACACTGAAACACTTACAAACCCATTAAATTTGTATCAAATAAAAAATGAATTATGTAGATAGATAAATAGAATGGTATATACAAAACAAATTGATGAAATTGTAAAATTTTACACGAAAACAGATGATAAATGAAAACATTGATAAATAAACATGCAAATTTTGATATTATGTTTTAAAATTTAGTTTAATATTTTTTTTTTTAGCTTTTTTAAATTATATTTAAATTGGTAAATAATGATTCGCAAGTGATTTTTTTTTTCTCTAGAAAATCAAACAATTTTTCATATCAAATACATTTAAGCAGTATCAGTCCTGACCACAACACACCTGTTGACAGTTGTACAAAACATCTATAATGAGACAATAAGCGGGAGTCTTGTAGTATGGTTTATATGTAGAAAAAGCTAGATCACTACTGTATCATTAAGCACTTTTAAATGTCTTAATGTCTTGATTAACACTGACATCGTATTGGCACCCATAATGTAGTCATATTTTCATATTACTACAGTTATAATAAATCTTCTCATTATTACGTGGGACACAGAACTGAAATATAAAATTCAACAATTATAAAACTAGTTATTTGCATTTTCTGCTACTCTAGTTTAAGCATTAACAATTTATCAAAGATAATAAAAAACTTTAAAATTTGTGGCCTAGTTTATTAAACTCGATTATGTCTTGGAAAACACAGAGAGATTGGGTTAAACTTCTACTCCAGACCAACCAGAGTGTTATGGAACTAACATGGTATATTCTTATTCTACAAAATTTGCAGACATGCAGGGTTCTTGAGAACTGGAAGATGAGGTTAGACAGTGAACTTTCTATACGAAATTATGTCTTGGAAAGAACAGAGAGATGGCGTTAACTTCTAACCCCTAACCCTGGTGACTGTCATTTTGTCTTTTTTATTGACATTATTAATACATGTTTGGCACTACGTTGAAAATGTCAGGTAGGCTACTATTTCATTAGTTCCAGACATTAAGTCAGGTACATCTAAAACCGTTATTTCCAGGTCTAAGCATAACAGAAAAGTAAATTAAAAAATTTCTGACTAAGATATGAAGTGGCTCTTCGCATAATCATAGAGGTTGATGTGAAAAAGTTCTAGAGAGCAACCAAGACATTGAACAAACCTTGAACTTTCCAATCGATAACCACAGGTAGACATTTCTTTTGGAAAGTGCAAGACTAAGTAAGCCTATCTGCGATGATATTTTCAATAGAGGAATCTGGAGGTCTAGAGCTGGGTCCTAGACCAATTGAAATATTTTACCACAAAAATGTATTACTTAAAGGCCTTGATGAGATGCATCAAGCTAAAGTGAGATCAAGCCTTCTATTGAAGATGTTGATCTCGTTCATTGTCAATTATGTTAGAATAAATTATGGATAGTCAATATAAATTGTAATTTTACCTTTCAGAATGTAGTCAGTAAGAAGTGTGGGTACTGTGGAACTATCTTCATTTATTGCCTGTAGTACTAGAACACAAAGAAAATAATTTTAACAGTTAAATCATTTATTGCATGTAGTAGCCTACAAAAATAATTTCAATATGCAGGAAATTTCAAGAAATTCAAGAAAATATTTTATGGCCGAGAAAATTTATGGCTCTAGGGATGTTGTATTTCTACAATTTGGTCAAAAGGCAAATTTCACAAATTATAAATATTTAGTCAACGCTAAGTAATAAAATTGAATACACTTGTAAGGTGCCTGATAAAACAAACAATGTGCTGTTCAGTGGCACTAAAGGCTTAGTCACACTAGTGGATTTATCCTGAGGTTTTATATCCATAAGCTAAATCCTTTCATGTGAACGGGAAAATTTGTCCTATAGGATATAGATTTTCTGACCTACGGACAAATCCTTAGGTTTAGAACAAGTCCTATTTTCGTAGGATTTGTACTGTGAATTGACCAATCAAAATGGCAGACATCTAACTCAACCGGGCCGAGACAGAGATTTTTTTTTTTTTTTCAATCGCCAAAGCGTGCTGCGGTCTATTCAGTCCGAAGATTACCATAAACGAGAGAAAAGATAATCTTTGTAGTTTCCTTCATATTTACATTTCTGGTATTACTGATCACATGACCAAAACCTATAGGATTTTACTTAATGTATGATCATAAAAACCCAGAGGATTTATCCTTTAAGACGTTCGCTAGGATTTGTCTTAAAGGAAAAATCCACTAGTGTGACTCGGCCTTTTAAGCAAGATAACTAAAGAACAATTCACATTACTTCCAGGTGAACTCTCTTTTACTGGTACTGTGATAATCAATGTTTGTATATCTGTTCTAAGTACTGGTACTTACTTTTAATATATATCTGTAATTGTTCAGATGTTGGGGGACCTTGATTAGGATGATATGGAATCACTGTGGTTAGATGCTGAAATATAAGATTCACAATTTTTTTACAAAATGTATAATTAAGATATAATCAAAAGAGATGGAATACAAAGACAATCAATGCACCCTATAATAATTAACACAGATGAGAACCAGAAGCTAAATTCATAGGTGTGACCTACTCTGTCTGTCTGCCACGTTCCTAGTGAATCACAGGCGCTATTCACTTACATCATTATAGAAGCATGACTATTGAAACAAATTTTGGAATAGGCAAATCTAATGTACCATTGACTTGGCCTGGATTTTATTCCTGTCTTATCCAACCATAATAAATTATTAACACCTGTCTTAAAGGGAAAAGCTGAGCGATAGAGAAATGGGGTTTAGCATCCACTTGACACAAAAAAAGGGGTCTTTAGCAGTGGGAGAAAATCCACAAAGTTCGACAAGCAGGGAGTCGAAACCATGCCATTTATTTAATGACAGACCTTGTGATTTAACATGCAAGTATTAAACCAATCGGCCACCATTCGGCCACCACCCAGCCTGTCTTAAAGGGCATGTATCAGTATTGTCAATAGTGAATGGCACCTGTAATACTGCATCTGTGATTTCAAAATCTATTTTTATTCACTGATTCCTTCATATTTTGTTTTTCCTGTGTTTGTAAACAAATTTTAGACGTAAGAAAAAACCCAACAATTTTCTATCATTGATATTCTATATTTATAAACAGAACCTGACTCAGGAGAATTATATTTTAGTTGCGTCCCTGAGACCTGAACATTGATGAAGATTAATAGATTTTCAATAGATCTTAATAAATAAACTTACTGCATTTACAGGTGATTCAACCGCTCCATTATTGTTGTTATTACTAAATGTTTTAGATCGTCGTTTTTTCTTATCCACATTATTGTCTCGTCGTTTTTTCTGTATGGTCAGCAGTAACGATATAAACTGATTCTTTAATTCCTTGTCATACTCCAGTTCATCTCTTAGTGCCAATTCATGGACCAACATTCCTGATAATTCTTTGATTGTTAGCTCATACGCTGTTAAAACTTCATTTATCTGACTACTTGTCATATCTTTCATTTCTGAAAAAAATATTAAAAATTATTGATCCTAGAAGTATTTTTATTCAGTGTGTGTTTGCCATCATCTCTGCAAGTCTAAAGTAAAGAAATGTTTGTTTATACAAGTGAAGAGTGTGTTTTCAGTGTTGAGATCTGAACATTTAATGCAACATTGAGCACTTCAAGCACAAAAATTAAACACAATAAAGATATTTCAATATCTGCAAGTGTTTAAAGTTTTTTAGTAGTTAGTACTGGATTATCTTGTCTTGTGACATTATTTAATTTTTGTACGCTCATACACAGGGTTTGTTCATAGTTTGTTCACCGAGGGTGGAATGTGGACATTTTGATGTTAACTACCTTATGAAATCATGATTCCAATGAAAAATGTAGAGTGATGTTAAATTTCTGGTGTTTTGACATATGATAAATGTTTTGTAGCATATCTTTTTTTAAATAATATTTATGATTACCCGGCTACTCTCTTAAATCGGACCCATACAATGGCATCGAGAGTTGATTGCGGTCTTATCATGTTAATAAATGTTTAATTAAGCCTAAAGAAAGACCTGCAATAGGCCGATTTAGCTCTTGGATAATGCCTGTTCAACTAGCTGTTTGACTGTTCGAATATACAATTCATGCAAGGACTTATGGGAATTGTTCAATCAATCTAACACCCCAGATAAACTTTTCATATTTAGACTGTGGAGCCCCTCAAGAACTAGTAAATGGTACTGAAATGAAAAAGCTATTCACATATCTGGGACAGTTTGAGGCTTTCTAGGAATAGCAGTTTTGTACGGTTTCAGTCTATCCAGGGATGGGCTGGTATATATATAGTCTCTAAATTTATTCATGTAGCTTGGGTAGTCAATATTTACATGTGAGAAGGGTTTTAGGGTTAATAATGCATCCTGCTTACTTTAACCTAAATAATCAGAAGTTCATTTATGCTAATATGTAAGGAAGTTTCTTTATTTTTCTGTTTTGTCCAGACCAATATACACATGTATATGTTCAAAGAAAGAAAGGAAGAAATGGGGTTTAACATCCACTCGACACAAACTAGGTCATTTCAAGACGAACATATGGTTAAATTTTTTATTTTAATATCTTGCTTGTGTAGAGGTCTTTAGCAATGGGAAGAAACCGGAGAACCCAGAGGAACCCTATGAGGTTGGACAGGTTACCCGATTCCTTGTCATTATTAGTTTGAAGACCTGGCTGAGATAATTTGGTCGGCAGTGATTAGATTCATAAATAGCATAGTCCATTTTGGAATTGATAAAAGAATATAAAATTTCATAGTGAAAGTATCATTTTCACTTTAATCAATATCCTTAAAGATGGGTTCCCAGCAAAGTATTTATTGGCTGGTTATTTCCAATAAAAGTATGGCAAATTTGGTATTTATGAAAAGTATAGACACCCAATCTTACTAGAAAAATACTAGATTACGCGAAAATCTCCCATGGGGCAAGGACTGGGCAATATTGTCAGGGAATCACTAACTGTTAACCCGACAGGATTTGCTGGCTTATTGTCTGCTAGTTTAAGCCAGGGAGCAGCTGTTATTTCTTGCTCAAATGGTTATGTGGTTTTGGGAACATTGCGGGTTGTCAGGGTACAAAATACTCTGCAATTTAAAGGTGTAAAAAGAAGTTGACAGAAATAATGAAGAAATTTATTAAGGCCTCAATAATATCGTAAATGTAAAGTAAGTAATGATAGATACATTTTGAAATATGGACCCTCCCACAATGAAGTTAAGTTGGCAGACATTGCGTTTAACAACAGCTTACTTACAGCTTTAGGTATCCCCGGCGAAAACAGAGTTTTGAAAGGGAATTGAAGCAAATTTTTGATAGATTGGTTACTTTAAATATGTGTTTAGTTCAAATATATCGTCAAATCACAAAGTTTGTACCCGGGAATGCATCGTTAAACATGATGTCCTATTTCCATCATATATAAAAAATACTAATATCAATTTAATATCTTCATAATATGATGCCTAAGGGCCATAATAAATGATTAGGAATATTACCTAATTTGATAGTTAAACATGATATCAAAAGAAAATTCCTGATATTCAATAAGCTAGTCAAAGAAGACACTTTTTGCACAAATAATTGAGACAGAATTTATGTAGTCATGTAATATGCGTAGGCTACATGTAATAATTGATAGTGGTAAATTTGAAGATTATGGTCTTAATATTTTTTGATTATTACAAGAAACCCCTCAAGAATTTTATTGGAAGTAATTTGCAAAAAATATTGGGATCACATGAGATTACCATATTTACAGGATACTCGATTGTTAATAAAATCACATCCTGTAAAAACAGCAACTTTTTTGTTTGGAAATTGGAGCATTAATTTTGTTTTCTATTTTACTTTTCAAAATAATGACTGCAAAAATAATATAATGTATTAATGTCCATTTGCTATGTACTAGATAGACCAAACTTGCTCAAAGAGCCGGACTCATCCTAAAAAACAAAATTCTACACCACATTTATGCTAATATTTAATCCTAACAGGTAGGTCTTTACACAAGATTTGAATTAACCCAAACCGTCTTCATTGGTCCAGTCGGAGTAGAAAAGTAGGCGTTAAGCCCTATTTCATTTTTATGACTCAAGTCGAAATGAATAAAGAGAGAAAGCAGTGAATTCATCTCATTCCAGAACTACAAGTTGGAAACACCTTCGGCCAAAAGTGTAAAACTATTAAATAGAACCATAATAATATATTGAATAATGGCTAGCTTTATGTTTTATCAATACTAATGATATTTATAACCATCATAAACTCGGATGTCAGTAAAATAAGAACTGTTGGCTTGTGGGGAATATATTTCATTACTCAAATAATATCTTGTCATTTATTAGTGTATCGAACTGACAAGAAAACTTATTAATAATTCAAACACAGGCTTATATATGATAAAATTGGGACTTGGTTACAGAAAGACTAAGACTACGTTTTAAATATAAGTATTGTAAGAGAATAGGTTGCCAGGCAACAAAACATAAACCCACAGAAGCTGAGTAATAAAAATCTGTCATAAGTATCTACTTAAGTGATTAATTATTTGACAATTAGAGTTGTCCCTTACACCAACATGTGGTATAGTTCTGTAAATTTTTCATGATGTATACTATGGTCTTATATAATTTTTAGATTTTGATGTAAATTTAGGAAAAGATGTGCCAAGTGGGGAAAATCCTTTTACAAAAACACAATCATAAAGAAGACCCCACTTTCTTCTTCGAAATAGGCAACTAGTTTAATAATATTTACTGTCTGGAACCAGGAAGTATGAAGTATTGACTAAAGAACCAGTTGTTATTCTATACATGTGTCTATTTCCGGTATAGACAACAGCTGAGATTGTTTAAGTGGAATCTGTTAGGTTTCATCTTACTCTTGTTCTATGTCTAGTTAAATTAGGAATCAGTGCCCACATAAGATTATGTAAATTATTCTGATTACTTGTATTCACACCTGTTATTTAGGGCTCTATTACTGAATACAGATAAGGATTGTCAGCATTTAAGCCTCAATAAATGTTTTGGAATTTAATGCTTTACTTATAACAAAATGCTAAAAATTCTTTTATTGTGTTATTCTCCATTATGGATGCAAGTATTGATAGTACTATATTACCTAGTCCCAACACAGTAGGTTTGTACTTCTTAAAAGATGCCATTTATATGTATGTAACTTCAAAGGGAAAGAGAGAGAGAGAGAAATGGGGTTTAACGTCCACTTGATACAAACTAGGTCATTTCGAGACTAACATATGGTTTTAATTTGTTTATTTCAATAATTTGCTTGCACATAGGGGTCTTTAGCAGTGGGAGGAAACCAGAAGACCCAGAGAAAACCCACAAGGCTGGACAGACGGCCTTACTCCTTGTCACGTACAACCAGGTAATCAAAACCATGCTAGTTGACTCAGTGACAGACATTATGATACAATGTGCACATGCTAACCATTCGGCAATCCAACCCCCCTTAACTTCAAAGGCTATAAAAGTAAAATCAAAGACATTACCCAAGGTTGAAGCGGACGTAAAACCACAAAAACGAAAGCATCAGTACTGCTGTGACACTTTTATTCGAGAAGATCAATGGGTCCTGTCCACACTATTTTCAACTTTTTCTTAAAATTTATCAGTTCAATGTATAAAAGTTGCTCACCTGCTTCAGAATACTGTGGAAGTTTTGCAAGATTTTCTTTGAATTCAGCGTAATGTAAATCTTCTGGTGTCTCTTCTAATTCAACAGGTCCATCTTCAATATTAGTTTCCTACAAAATACAAATATACATAAATTATGATGATTGTGTTACATTACCAAAACATACATACATGCACATACATGGCATCAAAATCTTTATTCCAATAAATTTAATTCTTGATTTCCAGGTCTAGCTTGCATACCAGTGCTTTCTAACCTAAATCCATAAAGAACATAGTTTGATAAGAAATCAATGGTTCGATCATCCTGTCTGGGATTAAAAGACAATCTTCACGCTCAAAGGTTCAGTTGCCAAGCGGTTTTACCTAATGAACTAAAATGTGACTTCACTGTATTTATGTTTGCAGAACAACATCATTAACATCATTGTAAATAAAACCTCAATATGAATAGAAATTTACATTTCATCTATTGCAGTTTATATATATTTTAATTTAACATGAACATCTGTTGGGGTAGGGTCAACCTTTATTACCTGTTTTTGTAAAGTTTTCAAGGCAATGAAATGCTATCAGGAGAATACACAAATTAATCAAGGCCAATAATTATCTGAAATTGTTCAAAAATCTGTGATCTGATGAACATAAACAAATTGTTTGAACTAACAAGAAATTGTTGACGATGAAACAGACAATGATGAATGATGATAATATACAACCATGTTTCTAAACTCTAAGTAGGTGATTTAGGAAAATTAACCGAGATTCATCACTTATAGTTTTTTCGGCAGACATAAATGTATTACAGATAGAAGATAAATAAGAACTGGTATTCCCCTGCATGATTCTCATTTTAATACATGGACAAACATGACTGACATTATAATTTATTTCTTGTTATTATCAGCCTTGCAGGAAATCTCAGACTCATTTATCACAACCCACAGCTTAGAACACAAGAACATGTTCGGTACACAATATTCCTGCAAACAAATCATATAAAGAGTAGAACAGTGACCTCATCGCCAATAGTTACAACCTTTATAGGAAGCTGGTCATCCAATCAATAATCAATTGGGAATAATTGGAGAGCAGGATTTTAATGGCTAATATCTCTCCTATACAGTATATTTAACATCCATAGTAATACTGTATCTGTATAGTGATTTCACAATTTAATATGAAATTTATATGATTTGTTAAAAGACAGTTTTCTTTTTAATCTGAAAGCTGACAAATGCTGGAGTCATTTCTTCAAATGAATCACAATCCTATACTTTTACATGTCTTGTCATGCACACAAAGTTATTTGATTTTCTGAAACCTGACAAAGAAGGAAGCTGACAAATTGATTCATCTTGGCGGGTCTTCATTTTTATAAGAACTATAAATACATTTTGAAAGGTTGCACAAGTGTTAGAGAATTTTGCTGCATATTCTGGAAATAAATTCTGAATTTACCTGCATCATTGTTTCAATCTCACTGATGACCTGGTCAGCGGATATAATGGTGTCATCATCCGATAGTCTGTTGATAATAAGAGAATGCATATCAAATGCCTGGGCTAGTTCTTCATCATCAGATAGATCTAAATCTTGACACTCTTGTTCCTGAAGAACATAAATATGAAAACATTTCAAATCATTTCTTAATCATAACAAGAATTATAAAGCATTGGCACATAAATTAAAATTCATAAATTACAACTAGCATGCAGATCTTAGTCAAAAACCATCGCTCACAAACATTTTACTTAAAATTCTGAAAGGGTTAGCAAATCCCCATTGGTCAGTTCATAGTTTCTGAACTAATATGACAAGTTCTAACCAACTGGAGTGATTCCAACAACTTGCTATCATGAAACCTATCTAAAAGAGACCAGTAATAATTTATCTGACCACTATAAAAAACTCATGATTAATGTATGGATATAAGAATATATCTGAGAGCAAGTTCTAAGCAACAAGAAAATAATCCCAGAGAAATCAACCTAATAGAAGCCGGTTTCAATTCATCAAACCAATGAAAATCTTGTCATAGCAGTCATGATCAGTGTAATTATTATGGTAGAATCTTTTATAAGAAGGTACAAAATCAAGAGGGAAATTTAAGAGTTAACAATACTTATTTAAAGACTAAAGTTTATAGACACTGTTTACAAAATTAAGAGGGAAATTTAAGAGTTAAAAATACTTATTTAAAGACTAAAGTTTAAAGTCTGTTGATTCTTAATGATTCATTTAACTAGAATAGTTATTGTTATGATCAGATTACTGGTACATATTTTGTATAATAAATATTAGCACCAGGAAGAAGTTGAAGCCAATCAAATATTAATCAGTTCATATTTTATTATTCTTGATCATGTTTTTCAGTCGTTGGATGACTAATCAACCTTGTAGATGTACTCTGGTTTCCTCCCACAGGAAAAAACCCTGCACATGCAATGAACATACTAAAACAAAACAAATGGTTTGTGATATCAACTTTGGTGGAGTAGGAAGTAAATCCCAACCAGCAACAACAACCCTTAGCTTCTGTGGGTTTACATTTTATTTCTTGTAACCAATTCTCATATATTATTTAATCTGGTGTTCAAATAGCCCATGTTTATAATTACATGTATCTGTAAAACCTATTTTGAATCTGTTTCAATCAGCCATTCGAATAATTAGTCTGGAAACATGTTAATAAAAGAAACATTTATTTACATCTTGTACTAGTGTGTTTTTGTCGAATTCAACCATCAAAATTGATTACATGTAATCGTCTTGAGTTCCACAATTAACTGTCTACAATATAAAGCCTTTGATTCTGTCAAGTATTTCTATAGACTTGGGTCAGTTTGGTTTAACCTGAAGCAAGAATCACGACACTGGTCATTCTGACTTTGGCTTAATGCCATTATAATATTTAGATGAAGTTTTAATGTCATTGATAACAGGCATGATAAATACATGTATAACACATAGGTACAAATTTTAACATGGTTTGTGCTTTTAACAGGGAAATCTCTGGCAGTTTTTTTTATAGAAACCTAGCATGACATCATCACAGCCATCTTGTAATTGTTACTTCATTTCAAAAATCAAAGTCTGTCAATTGATGCACATGCATGCCCAGTTTCATGTCGACTATACCATAATTTGTGGAGCCTAAGACTCTCGGTTTTATTTTTGTCTAGGCGTTGGTTCCAAGGAACAGAACAAGAATAACTCCTAACCTTTTGCTCACAATAAAGCAGACATTTCTGTTAAAAGATAATTTGACAGAATAAATACACCTTCTCAGGAATATTAAAACTGTGTCTACACCAAGAAATAGTACAAGACTATAAGCATTTATACTTCAATAAAATACACATCCAAACAAAGATAGCACTACATAAGATTGGACCAAACAAGCATGGCCAGTTTAGTGCTCCAAGCGTTTCTGTACATTTAATCCACCCTGGTATATTCTAGACTTTAAAGGCTCGTAATGTGAATACAATAAGCACCAAACTGGCATCAAGTAGATCTGTTACACATCAAAAAAATTCTGAGGTTTCATTGCATTTGTTAATAATTTTACAGTCAATTAAGAAGATGACACACTACTCGGTACTTTAGATCCATATTGCACCCAGTTGCCCAAAAAATCTGTTAAACAAATATGACACCAATCTAGCTTTTATAAGGTTTATAATACTCACAGCACCTTCCATATAATACCTACAAAAATATTGTGCTTAAGTATCACAAGGAAACATTCCTGAATGAAACGAAATATTTCTCTTCTGGCACTTTAACAAAACCTTCTAATAGCAAGTGAATAATGTTACTTCATACTTGCAGAATTCTTACTTGAGTTTATTATGAAGACATTTCTACAGGTGATTCATTCTTGTGCTTAGTGAAACAAAAGGAACTGAAATGGGGTTTTACATCCTATTGTACTGCTCCGACTGGGCTAATGACAACAGACATATAGTTGGCTATGAGAGAAATCATGCCCGGGCAGCGACACTCTTATATCAAATTCAAACTGCTGAGAAATCTTTAACTTGCATGCCAATGTATACACGAGACCTCAGTTTTCTTACCATCCAAGCGACTAAATAACTGTCCGTATCAGGCCATCTGTCTTGCATCACTGATAAGGGAAAAACCACGCCGGAAAATCCTAATAAACATTTCTCGGCCAATGCAGGGATCGAATATTCAACCTTAAGGCTAGCTTGCCAATGTCTTACCCTCTTAACCACTGTAGCTGCAGAAGAAAGGTATGGGTATCCCTCTTCATCAACCATTTACTGTCAACCATTTTGAATACATACTACGAAAATCAAACATTGTTTGCAGTCTGGAGTAGTATAAGTGTCAATGTCAATTGACATAATTTAAAAATTATATTGACTGAGGATGAATTCATTATTATTTAACTGTCAATAGAATATCTTTTCTTTGTAATTTTTTTACCTTTTTCAATGTTTTCACAAGAGGTCTACCATATTTAATTGATCTTATGACAGACAAACCATTTGAAACCCAGTTTATTTCCATTGTTTTGGCCTCTTTTTCAGATTTCTAGAGATTGTGAATTATTTAAATCAATATAGCTTTTATGCCTTTTTATTTATTTTTAAATGTAAGTTGATTACACTGAATTAATATTATTAAATATTTACTACATAAATACTTTTAATTATCATTGAATAACAGATACCAATAAAAAAGCGTTGAAAAACTAGTTGAATGCAAACATTCAAATTAAACGTGGGTTTTAAGAATCATATATTGTTTGGTTTTTAGCCTTCAAAAAACAAATACATTCACTGTTACAACTCAAAATTGTTCATTAAAATTATAGAGACAATTAAATAGAATGTACAAGTTGTATTTTCGGAACTTCAAACGGAACTATCCTCTTTCATTTACCCCCAATCTAAATCGGGAACACGATGAACTATAATATAATCAATACTGATAGCTATTTATTAGTTATACGTTCAATGCTGATGAGCACCTGCTAAGGCTTACAGACCCAAATCACCAACATATATGGGAATACCAAATTATGAATAGAAGCTAATTCCAGGGTTTAGTGATGCCATCTTAATGCCGACTCAAGTTCTTTACACCAAACTAATTTACTCCAATTACCTAGAGATGAAGGCTTCGTTACATTAAAACATGATATAAATAACGTAAATTACACAAATTCAATAAAATCTCATTCTTTGAAACCTTTTAACTCACACAATAAGTATCTAAGTTACATGCAAGTTAATTTGTCCAGCAGTTGGTTCTAATACACCCGATTCCACCACTCTCAAAAATACATCACGACAATGACTTATGTAACATTTCCAGACAAGTGTTTAAATCACAAGTGCCATGAAATAATGCGCTGTCTATCTATCTCTATCTTTCCATCTGAACTGTCTCCAATGTGTTGAATATTGACAGAGTACATTTCTTTCTAACTGTGGGATGTGGCCAAACAATTCTGTTGCCAAAATGGTTTAGTCTCACTTTCCCCACATTTGAATGTTTTGATAAAGGAATAAGAGGTTAGTAGACCATGGTTGTAGGGCTATAGTCTGTTTTAATTAATTATAGTATAACAGGTGTAAACTTCTGACTCTAATTATTGTTAAATGGTGAACACTTCCCACATCAGTAGATTGGGGAAATAAGTGAAATCAGTTTACTAAAAAATTTACATTATGAGCTGTTTTGATGTAATAATTAATTTGAAATAAAACCAATTAAACTACAGCTTATCAGTTGATATATATAGCTCCTCTGTATTACAAATGGTTATTCCAAAATGGCGAACGCTCTGGTTAACTTTAAATACATTGCTAATACTAAAGGTGGTCAGAATTTAGTGTTGGATGGTTTTAAATTCAGAGTCAAGTCTAGACGTAATACTATCATATACTGGGAATGTTGCAAAAAGTACTGTACTGCTAGGGCTACCATTCGCGATGGTATTCTAGCATCTCCTCTTCCTCAACATTATCACCCTTCAGAGGAGGACACGATAGCAGTCCTAGAGGTTGTAGAGAAGATGAAGGCCCGAGTCAGAGCTGACTGCAGAGCCATATAACTTGTAAATCTATTTTTATTTAGTTAATATATGTATCTGTTCATTATATATCTGTACTTATTATATATCAAACTTTATAAATATTCAACTATAAAAAGGTATTTATTTACAATGTTGAAGTGTCACAAACTTATTACAGACTATACTTTAAATCCCCTTAAACCCCCTTTGTTGTTTAATCAGTCATGGCCTAGTGGACCTTGACTCTAAACAATAGATGTGGGGAAAGTGAGACGTCCCCGCCAAAATACTCTAAACATACATCCAATAGATAGATTACATTAAATTTTAGGTTAAACAGAAAAAGATTTTAAGCCATGAAAAACATCTGAACTACAAAGGAATTATGTTTCAAAACTACTCTCCAAACATTCATAAAGTTAATAGATAGACATAATACAATTAAGATATAAAAATTCTACATTTTCAAATCACAGTGAGATTATTGACAATTATTCATTATTAGGATCTAAGAAGCATTGTATGTGTTCAAAAAATTGAAAAGCATTTCATTGTTAATGATCTGCCTCTGACTAGCCATTCAGATGCCAGGAAATTGTAATTCTACACAACATTTTATGACCTAACTGTTTGTGGTCATATAAAGAGGCATTAGCACTTCAGAGATCTTCACAAGTTTGTTAGAAAATAATTTGATGTGATTTAACTTTAAAGTAAGTTATACCAGGCATGTTCGAATTCAAAGTGTACAAGACAAATGCATCATTTTCGCTAAGATATATGTTTAAACTTTATATTTTTAGTGTATTCTTGAAATTTAATAGATATACCGATGCGCATGAACAATATCTTTTTCTAAGTGGATCATTGCTTGTATAATAAGTTAAGTCAAAATTTTCTCTGAATATCATATTCAAAATGTAATGTATTTTTATGGTGAGAATAATAATGCCTCTAAAACACCATTCTTTGTTTACTGTGTATTTATTAACAATAAATCATGGTGAAATAATTTGTTTTCTGTGATTGGTGAGTATTTCACACAAGAGATATTGATTTTTAGTATTATAATACCATAAATTAGCACTCTATACATGGTTCTATCTATACAATCATAATATGGTATTGATTTACTACATGTAAATAACATAATTAAACTTGATTTATCATTAGTTCTTCATCTTTTTACTTTCCACATAAATGTATTAAAAGAAAATGACAATTTTGTGAAAAATAATCAACACAAAATTATAGATTTCCTGCTTACAAAAATAATTATAGACTGTATGTCATGTGGATAAGGCAATTCACAAAAATTTAAACTAGACAAATATTATGCAGAAATTCAGACTACGGAAAGTACAATTATTCAATCATAGCTTGTTTAATTTGCCCAAGGTATCTGAACTGCATTACTGGAAATGTTTTTTGTATTACTACCATACTATAATTTATTTGAAAGGGTGATGGATTGGTCTAATGGTCTTCCTGTAGCTCTGGGTAGCTCTTCTCAGACGGAAAGAAAACATCTTGACTTCTGTTTGAGTGGTATCAGCCTATCATAAATTCTTTATTCGATTTCCTCCCTAGTAAACTTATCAGTTGATAGACAGTCCCTATAAGGGAGTCCCAATCGTGATAATAGTAAACCATCAGATTATAATCTAAGAGATTAATGTAGACTGACTGTATCCCCTGATGCGAAAAAAAAGCAAAGGATTGCAGAATGTTGTGCTGACACAATTTACTTGTATATTTGTAAATGGGTTAACCAAACGCAGACTGTTTAACTGGAAAAAAGTAGGCTAATTGATTGATCTGTTTATTTTCACCTACCATTCTTCAATTTCTGATTGTCAATGTCAAGATATCTTTTATTAAATTATATTCAGGCCTGGACACAAGGCACCTGTCACAGTCTTTGTCAAACACAATGCATACACAGCTGGATCTTATTTTTCTGACCTATCCATGTGACTATACACATTTTTCTGGTCTATTATTAGCTATTACAAGTGGTGCCTAGGCTTGAAATATGCTGGTGGTTCTTCTTGACCCATGCAGGGATTTAACCCAGGGCTCTGATCACTTGATTGATTATCAGAATTATTGTAGTTAACCATTTTTAATTGTTATTTACAAACTAAATCCTCACATTATTATCCTTTATTAACTCTGAAGTGACAAAAAGGTTTGATGTCATAAATTCATAAAAAAAATGATAATCTGTGTATTTTGTGTAGGCCGAGACAATATCAGCATTTTATTATAATTTGTTGAGAAGAAACAGTATATGTTTAAATGTCAAACAGGAATTAAACAATCGAGTGAAAGTCGTCATTACACTAGAAACAATGCATTCGGCAAACCGGTTTTGTCGATAAAAGTCGCAGTGGGTACTGGGTACCTAACGGTAACGTTATAGGTGTTAACAAAAAATGGGTCACTTAAGAGTTAAATAATTGGTATATTCAAATTCTAGTACAAAATACTTCCGGGCTAAAGAATGCCTGAAATAAAAGGTGTTATAAGATGTTTCAGATAGATGATGAACCTCCTGTACAGATAGATACCTATAACTAAATTGTTGCTATGATAAAAAGCAGTCTCGCTTATTCATTTTATGATTAAATCATGAAGTAAAGTTATGCAGCAAATCGGATCATAATCCAGTAAAGATCGCAGGCTAGCGATGACATTGAGAGTTGATTATGATCTAGATAAGATAATTAATGTCTAATTAATAATTTAGATAATATTTCAGGCCTAAAGAAAGACCTGTAATAGGCAGATTTAGAGAGAGAGAAAGAGAGAAATGGGATTTAACGTAGCTCAACACAACTAGGTCATTTTGGGACTAACATATGGTTTAATTTTATTTCAATAATTTGCTTGCGCGTAGGGGTCTTTAGCAGTGGAATGAATAGGCAGATTTAACTCTTGCATAATGTATGTTTAACCAAATAATATGCACATTTAATTTGAATCAGCCAAAACAGTTAAGAGCAGTCTTATAAGAGAACATGTAGGACAGAAAAACTAATTATATTGTAGACCTTAGAATTCGCAGATTGGTTCGCCCAGACCAGAAACTTCATAACCACAGCAGAATGGAATTATGAAGCCCCATGAATTGAATTGAGTGAGAATAGATTAATCTATTGAAGGAATTTCTCACTGTCTTGAGTTGATAAGTGACTTAATGTGAGAGAATTGATAGGAAATAAGGGATTTTAACTTGATTACCACCAGGAAATCACCTTCAGTCTAATTGTTGATATAATTGAAGCTGATTGATGTCTCGGAATTCAAAATAGGTTTTCTATACACATCCTGTCTATTACCGGTACTCTATGTATTTCAAAATAGGTATAAATTCAAAGTTAAGACTATATATCTCAGCAAATATTTACGTTTTGGCTCCGTTACATACAGACTCTTTGGAACAAGCCAATGTCCAGATCCTGTTTCCCATGTTACAAGAAAACCACCAAATCTCTCATAATTTCAATAATAATTGCACCTCGGAACCAATTGGAAACACAATCAAACAACAAAGCATTTCAATTCTTCTGCTATAATCTTACACAACATTCCACATCCAAAGTCCTAGGGTATCTATAAAAGAATTCATCATTTTTGTTTTACTATTATTAGCCTAGTTTACTATTAGCCTAGTTGGTACAGAAAGGTACAGTGTTATACCTAAATTCATTTCTCCTGTCACGAATTGTCATTTTCTACCAAATGTGCAATGTTTTATTGAGTACATCGTATTACAATTTCCCGATAAAGACCACCCTATTATTATTTTTACATTAGACAATATTAATTTTTCTCTGTGGGTTGATCTTTAAGAGCGAAAAACTAGGACATTAAATTTATATCTAGTTCCATTGGCACCTAGAGATTCTAGCAGGAATGTGCCAAGGTTAGATTTAGTTGAATATATTACCATCATCTGCCAAAATATATAATATTCTGTAAGGTAATAAAAAGGTATACCATCCAGGAGACTATTAACTATATTCACAGTAGGTAACATCCAGATAGTCACAATATTTGAATTCCAAATTATTTAGAGAGCTCAAAATTATGAGATCATTGTTATATATCGGATTCGATCAACCCCCTACATAATCAAAATAACTAAGTGTTGATTATTTTCCTTTTGAATCTGAAGTAAAATGTAAGATCTAAATCACTAGACCAATTAATCTACAATAATTTCTGCAATACTCCTTCAACCCATTGTTTGAGGATTTAACACTACAACTATAAAATCAGAAATAGGAAACTTACCGAAAGTTATCAATGCCTATAAATACCATTAACTCAAGCAATGCTTAAGTTAAAAGACACAGATTTCAAAATAGATAAAGCACTGGATCGCTTATTCTTAAAACTATTTATTTCCTAAAAATTTATTAACAACATTAAATTTGAGAGAATATAACTTTTTACATATTGTAAATTGCAATATATATGTAGGACATATCAAGTGATAGAATAAAATCGACAACAACCATGGTCCCAGGTGTCTTTTGTCTTATCTAATATTCTGACTTTAATGATTGTTAATGAGCAATATTAATATACAGGTTGTTAGTATATCAAATCCATTTACAAGATCAGATAACAAGCAAATTATTGATCAAATAATTTCTAAGATCTTAGAAACTGATACCTCATCAACAACAGACCGCCACCATTTTTTTTAACCTTTTTCTTTTTTCTTCTACTTAAAGCATAGAATTCAGAAGCAGACATTAAGTCACATATTCATACATTACAACACTTACCATATATGGATCCTTATAACTTTAAATTCCATTCAAAGAGACGAAAAAGGATTTCACCTATCTAGATAATCACGAGCAAGCGATATGTTGTTTTGAAAATAGCCCTGCGTGACGTCAGCCATATTGTTATTGCGCTAACATGGCGTCAATACTATGTATGTGTGTTGAAGCTAGAGTCGTATAGTTGGCATGGCTAGTAACTTGAATCTCATGGTCCGAACGATCAGCACAGACAAAAAATCAATACATTGGTGGAACTCTACAATTTTTACTACGCAGAAACTGTGAAGAACCACTCAGATATGACAATTAACAACCCTCCAATCTTATTAAATATTACCTCATCGCTTCAATCAATGTTTATTTTAGATTTTCACAAAGAATCTATATCATTCTTAACAAAACATAAAGAGACACAGTTTTATCAAGAAAAAAGAATGAATTAAGAAAGTCATCTCCAAATTTTGTTTCGACATGAAGCCTCACTTCAATTTGAAAATCATTTATAACACAAAAAAGATCTTAATTCCAAATCTAATTTTGAATATCTATCCTTTATGAAAAGTGAAATTATGTTTTAGGAACTATAAAATATTATTTGTTGATCAGAGATAAGGATTGAAAGGTGTATTGGATCTTGCACAGCAAGACATTTGAAAGGGACATTAGCACTACTAGGGGTTCATAGACTCTTTATTAATAGTTTTTAATTTGATATAATTTGGCAATAATTTATATTTGTTTTTTGGAAATGAGGAGTCTAATACAATTCTCAATAAGGCACTGTTCAATATTTATTGCATTTTTTTTTCTTGGCAATAGTTATAATGCTTCCACGTCCTCTAGCGCCCCCATCCCACCCCACTGCCCACTAAATTAAAATTAAACAGCCAATAACACCACTCATTTTATGTTTGATTGCACAAAATACTACTATATCTTTCTTACTGGAACTAAATTCAATATTCTAGATATAAATAGATTTGTTTTGAAATCAGTTATTGGTGTCAGAAGTGCCAATAGTGATGTCAATTAAGCCGACCCAAAATACTTTATATTTCATCTTGAAGGCATATTAACATCATTGATTGCTGACATTACACTCAACTTTGAGCTACAAGAATTATCTTCTTCCTGTCATTATGGTTGGCTAAAAGCAAGGAAAATTATAGCTTATCAACTCAAAAACCTCTCAAACACCGAAAATTATATGCAAATCATTGTCTGATATATATGTTTGCTGAAATGGTTTACACTACCATTCCTTAATCAAATTACAGTTTTTCAAGAAATCACTAAATACATGACCCCTTGAATGTAAAGCAAAACACAAATTGGACTCCAATTATATAGAAAGAACATTTTAATATAAACATTTAAAACAGGAAATAAAATATCACAAAGCAAAAATGCATTTAATATTTAATTTTAAATATCATCATTATATAACCTTAGAACCACTGTATTATTGAACATTTAAAAGACGAAATAAAATATCACTAAGAAAAAAAAATGCATTTAATTCTAAATATAACGAAATAACCTTAGAACCACTGTATTATTCAACATCTTAAGAGGGGGGGGGGGGATGCCCTAAATGGGCCACTGTTCTCCAATTTTAATGATCATCTTCTGTGTCAAGGGAAAGTTTACTTAGTATAACCTACATAAATTGTTCCACTAGGCTCTTTGTTTTGTTTTCACATGATTTGAAGTGGATGTAAGCTAGAATGTTAACATTGATCTTGAACAAGACAGGATATTTTTTTAACAAAATTTTAAATACTCATTATATGCACCTGAAAAAAGATACAGGTATGTTAAATTTACCTTAGCAGTTTATATAAGCAGTTGCTAACATATATGTCCCACATTGTTGATTCTATAACACTACATATGTTAAAACATTCCATCTGCTATGGATAAATTTGCCTAAAGTTTTTTCAAAATCTGATGAAAATTGTGACCTCTAAGAGGATCCACAAGCTAGATATATACCATATTACACTATTTGGGGGGTCGGATGGCCGAATGGTTAGCACGTTCAAGCTGTATCATATTGTACGTGACAAGGAGTAGGGTCGACTGTCCGGGTCCTTCGGTTTCCCCCCACTGCTAAAGATCCCTACGCGCAAGCGAATTATTGAAATAAAATTAAAACACACGTTAGTCCCAAAATGACCTAGTTTGTGTTGTGTGGATGTTAAACCCCACTTCTCTCTCTCTACTCTCTACACTAATTGTACGAGGTTTCAGTCCTTTTTTCACAAAATTTGTTCAGAACCATCCTTATGGTTTAATGGTGATATAATCAAACTTTTTTTTGTTAAATCGGTTTAATATTAATACCTCTAGAGGGACCACAAGCTAAAAAACATGATTTTTTGTACAATTATTGGCCATAATCCAGGGAGTTAGATGCATAAGTGTCAAGCTATAAAACATGATTTTTTGTACAATTATTGGCCATAATCCAGGGAGTTACATTCATAAGTGTCAAGCTAAAACCATGATTTTTTGTACAATCGGAGGCCATAATCCAGGAAGTTACAATCCCATATGCGTGAATATAGAAAGGAACCAAGATCTTTAGGTTATAAATATGCATTTAAATCAGATTAAATTTTGACCTCTAGAGGATCCAATAAAAGAATTCCATAAAGAACCTTGTAATGCATCATGTAAGATTTAATAAATTGGGATATAACATTCCTTCGAAGAATTCTATATTTGTATCTGGTTCTTAATTATGGGCATCCCCAAATATATCAAACAAACCCCAACCATAGCAGCTTGCAGTCTCGATAAACACATCAATCAAAAAATATACAAATTACCATCAGTCAACAAGCAAGCAATCTAATAATTCTTTTAAATTATAGATTGCAGAAGTAAAAAAGACATTCACTAATACCTTCATGATGTATTTAATACGTCTGCAAATGATGATTTTGAATCAGCACATTTCGAAATATAATGAGGAGTAGCTAAATATGGATAAAATACATGTTTCTTGTCTGTCAAGACAATACAATGTATCTTATAACAAAAGCAATCTGGACAAATCAATATTAATAACATCACCTCTACCGACATATCATAAAATTTCTATTACAAAACCTCGGTGTTCTCTGTAAACAATGTCACTGACCGTTTATTTTACATACAGTTATCTCTTCGTAGTAAATCCTTCCAATAACTAGTGACTCATGAAAACAGATGAAATTGGGGAAGAATTTCAGTTTAGTAAGATATATCCGCTTAAACTATCACCAGCAACTTTATGTGCACAAGTTGGTGGAAATGGTGCCAAATGGTATATTTGTCTGTTATTTATATAAATATACAATACCATGTGTTAAAGTTCAAAACTCTATAGAGTTAAAAAATAAATTATGTATTCTTTAAATAAAATTTGAAAAAAGAAATTAAAATTAGTATCACATATAGGTAATAAAATTATCAATTATTATTTAATGATATTTAATTTTATCTTTATCCACATTCTATAAACTAAACTAATATTCCTATTTCTATTCACCCCTACCCCCCCCCCTCCTATCTCATGAACTTATTCTATTCGGAATTCCATTTCAAAGGTCTGTAAACTCATTTACAAGATAATATGATGACTGGCTGAAGGGGTTTCCTTATAATGTCCATTACTCAGCTGTGTCAAACTGCCATTATTTTTTAAATTGTATGAATCACCCAATAACACATTAACATCGAAATTAAAGTTCATGCAACACTAAGGCTGAGATCACACTGACAAAACCAAAACAGATTACCCAAATCAAATAAATTCAGAACAAATGTTTGAGTTTACAATGTCATGATTAGAATTCATGTTAGCACAAGGTACTGCAAACACTTAATATCTCACGACAAGCAATGCATTTTTAAGATTCTATCTCTACCTAAAGCATCTGTGTTCACGAAAACCAGAGAATTGAACCATTTTGTGACAAACATGTGGTGACTTTTATGCTTAATGTAGAATGAGGTCAAGGTCGGTGAAATTTGTCCAGTTATGTTTCAATTTCTCTTTACCAATTTCCAACTATCAATGGGTCTTTTACATTTGTGCCAATGTGTACACAGATGGATCTCGATCCATATGACTTGTAACACTTTCCTTGTCAGCCTCACAGGCAGCATCCGTGACAACTTGAGGCCAGATATTTATACCCTTTTTCTCGGGTCAGCTTTAAACCAAGAAGCTTCTGGTTATGAGTTCAATGCCCAGACTGCTCGACTAACACCGTAGTGCCCTGAATTAGTAATCAAAGTTACCAAAACCGATGTGAACGCAGCTTTAGTCTTTATTTTCTGAATTTATCACTGCACTATATATTCAAGCTTTGAACATGATTTTATAGATTTTCCAAAATAATTTATAGATAATGTAGGAGGATTGTTTCAGCAGGAACATAGGTTCATGTCAGTATGACTTGCTAGTGTTCTGTGTAATAATATAAGAATAGACATTGATCAATAGGTAACTAAGTAAAGCCAGGATGACAAGGTACAGAAGGTACATGTAACAGGTACAATATAGATTATTATAAATACAAACTAAATGTCAATCATGTATTTACATATTATTCCATAACAAACTTAAATGCATGAGATGTACGACTGTAGATCGTAAAACTAGTTTGTAAGAAATGTATTTTATTCCAGGTTTTTGCATGACGAGGAGTAGTTTTTTTTGTCTAAACTTAAGGCATTTTCTCTAGGTACTCTGTTTTCCTTTAAGACTGCTACTCTACAAACAAGAGATATTGAAATAAATATTTACATTTTAATGCTAAAATATTCATGCTAGTATAGAGTGAATGCAAGAATATTGCTCTAGGAAAATAATTTGTCCTATGGCCAATTTCAAATCACTGCCAGGATTTTAAAAAGTAACTAAAATGTTAAAATCGCTTGAATGGTTGCCGGTCACAAACCATATTCAGTACAAAGTTCAATCATTAGTCTATCAATGTCAAAATAATCTTGCTTATTATGTTTGTCTACACTTTTTGCTAACTGGTAAGAAACCAATACCTGCTGTTCCTAAAACAAAACTAAACTCTTTGGTGATAGAAGTTTTAGTCCTGCTTCACTCCACCTTTGGAAACAGTTACGGTACCAGTAAACATAAGGAAATACCAAACTTCCACTGTTTTCAAGTTGTATACAATATTGTTTCTCACTTACACAGAGTTTGACTTTTGTTTGCATTTTATATTGTACAGAAATTTGCTAAACGTAGTGCTTTGAGCATTTGTAAATAGATGGCCTGTTAATGCACCAGAAATCTACAAAAAAGTCTTTTATAGTGATGATAGGAAAGAGGAACTGCATTAAGGTGCAATAAATCATGACCATTCTTAATCTTTCAAAGTTGAACAATAATGGAATAAGAGGAAATTGTTCAATATCTTGTTCTACTTCACTGTTTGGCTTACTGCTACTGAAGGTAATAACAAAAAAATTGCAGAATAAATATTGAATGCAGATTCAATTCAATTCATCCTTTCCTAAAAAAAACTAATTCATTTGGCTAATGTAGCAAAAAGATATTAGAGGAAATTGCCAAATGAATTTAAAAGGTGCTACGGATTACTTTATCTAGGAATAGAGATTACTTTCAAAGCATAAAAACAATATTTGATGAAAATGACCTTTAACCCAATGTCCAATTGATTAAAAAAATGTTTTTTTAAATTTGTAGCAATGATTTTCCATGACAGATTCTGTCAACTTAGTCACAAAACGTAGAGTGTTACATACTTGAGGACAAACAATACATAAACCTTGTTTTAAACTGAAACTAATGTAACTTCTGAATAGAAATCATTCACTCCTAAATCTTTAGCCAGGGATAATGTACCTCCAAGTGTTTTAGACATGCTATTGTCATTAAACCTATCTGAATGTATTAGTAGCCTCCATGTGAGACAAAAATTGATTCCTGTAATTCTGTGGCATTAAATTCATGAATATCCAATATCATGTCTTATAAAACACAAGAATCGAAAAGGTCACCGCAATTCTATTGTACTTGATTTATTTAATATGTCTGAGAAAGGATAAGGATATTCACTTCAGTAAATTTCCTGTTCAGCATTTTATCACTGATTGAGATTCACAATAAAATAAAGTTACTTCCAATGATTAATGAATTATAGAGCCTAGCAACTTTGTTAAAATTTATTCTTACGGATTTTGTTCTGGAAACTTCCTACTTCTAGATTTTCAAACAGCATCTTTAATCTGAACCAAAATACATGTACAACAATTTCCTGATGAACCCTGAAAATTCTCATGCATGAATTTCATACTGATGTAAATCTATTAAGAAAAATTTAAAATCTACCTATTTAAAATGTTTCTTCAGATCTTGACTAAAAGAATACCAGTACCTTCAATAGTGCAGATCAGTTTATAAAATGGAAGCCAGAATGTTCTGTCAATAAACCATATCACAAACCAATCCACAAGCTTTAATTAAAGGCTTTTAAACAAAAACTAAGAAAATCGATCATTCCTTATTTGATGGCGGAAGAAAATAAGAAGATTCCAATAGATTCTGAGTATAAAAACAGCATCCAAGATCCAACCTTCTATTGGCATATTAAAAGGTATTGACCAAAAGTCATTAAGATTTATATTCTATAAAATTTGGAAAAAATTGGTATGCTCCAAATTCCATTTCCAACTATTCTGGACCTCATACATTTTCAGGTTTTCAAATTTCTCTGATTATAAATGGCTTAAGCAACCAATATGATCTGTGTATGTCTTTATAGAACATACAAAATAGTTAAGTCTATTTCAAACTAATGACGCACAAAATTTGCTCACAGCAAAAACCACACTCTTATCCAATTAATTTCGCTCATGTAAGTGAAAGATGGCTTTGATGCTTGAGGATAACATTTTTCCATTATCAAATATATTAAATCGGGATTTCATGCTCAAGCTTAGTTCTTCATGACATCAAACATGTTTGTACTTTAACTACAGACGGGATGGGTCTTTTTATTCATTAAACTTGTACAATTTACATTTTTCTGAGTATTTATGACAAAGTCAAAAGTTTTGTAAAAGATATTTTTCTATACATAAAGGTAAAATTCAAGAAATTTAACTTAAATTTCCCCACAGCTATACAGTAATCACAGGAGTGCATTTATAGAGAATTTTTGCAACCATAAAAATTTGTGACCGTCTGGATGGAAATGAAGATGAGCAGGGGCCAGGACGACATATACGCCTACATAAACATATATAAAATTACATTACGTTGAAGCATTCATCAAAAATCAAAATCCTGGGCTATATTTTTGTCTCTTCTTTAAATCACAACATGAATTTATCTGAATTATAAGTAGAACAGTAAGACGTTAAACACATTCCATTTTATTTCTAAATCAAAAGAATGACAAGGTCTTTTTTTACATGTACATAGGTGGACCTCAGTTTTCTGCCCCACCCAAACAATACGAGACAGACTTGGGAATTAGGAATTGGAGGTTGAAAAATCCTAGGATTCAAACACTGGGCATTTAAGTCAAGAGTGCAATCCCTACCTGTTCAACCACCACAGCCCCTTGAGCCAAATAGAAATAAGGACTTTTCCTATTATATGGCAGGTGTTCATTGTTCAATATCAGAGCATATTGGACAGTGTTATCACGTCTTCAATAAATCAACTCCTATCTCATAAAATTAACGACAGGCCTACTAAAAGTCAATAATAATGATGGAGATGAGTAATCTTGTACTGACCACTTCCCAACATCACTGACCATCACTAAACTCATCTTCAACCTAACTTGATTCACTAAGTAACCTTCCGCAAGCCTGTGTATAACACCTACAGGATTTGATCAATAATGGAAGAATTACCATAGAGAAGATAAACTTAATTCCTGGTGAAATGACCAATTTGCTAACTGAATGGAACTGTACTGAACATATTTCACAACAATAAGAGTCAATCTATTGATGATTCAAAATAGGTTGATGCAATTACGATACTAATATACAACAATACATACCATACTTTAACCTAAAATAACAAATCAAGTCTTTAACAATATGGCCACCCATATCTACATTGTATTAAACATATCTGCCTATTGCAGCTCTTTCTTTAGGCCTTAAATGTTATCTAAATTATTAATAAGACATTAATTAACTTATCCATATCAAAATCAACCCTCTATGTCATCGCTAGCCTGTGATCTTTACTAGTAGATTATGATTCGATTTGCTGCATTATTTTCCTTCACGATTCGTGAAACGGATAATTGAGACTATACTTTTAACGTACCGACTTTAGTAATAATGATTGAGCCTAGGTCGGAAATTTACGCTTAATTCTTGGTCCATAGTGGATCAATTTGACTAAAATTTTCAGCAAATTGCCTTTACATTATCTTGTTTTAAACTATTATAGTGAGAATGTATCTTTATTGCATGAATACGTAAATCAAGTTTTTTTGTGGTACATATCTGGTTATCTTTGGCAAGGAATAACTGATCAGTTCCTTTGGTACATGTTCATCTATCTTGAAGTTACTGGCTACAAGCTACATGCCAGATTCAATATTTACATGAATATTAAGCTAATACAACAATTATTTGCATACAAATGTACATAAACACAGATAGAGGTTTTCCAGACAATTTGTATATTATACACCCACAACCAGCCAAGTCGACCTATCCACCAGTCCCTTTAATTCTGTACCTTGTTATGGAAAAAATAAATTTTTTGATATAGGTCAACACCAGACAGGTTCATCAGAAGGAAAGTAGCATTTTGTTGTTTGAAAACAGATCTTTTGTAATAAGGAATAAAAAGTATTGCAAGATTATGTAGCTGGGTCATCCTAAAAGACAAGAACATGGGGAGTTTGTTGTTTCATAAAAAAAATCATATACATTTTCATTAATCATCCCAGCACAAAATCAATGTTAAACATAAATGCAGAAATTGTTACACCAGTCCTCAGGCAGGTTTAAGTATAATGTGGGTGAGTTAGAGTGAGGTATATTGTACATGTAGGACCTAAAACAGATCCTCAAGACTAAAAGAAACCTTGATTCCTGTAAATAATTATGCTGGCAAACACAAATTCTGGTAATTTTGATATGGACAGATGTGAAATATATAAACATTAACAAGCCAACAGTGAGGCTGATGTCCCCCGCCGAAATCCCAAAATAATAAGATGACACATATTAATTAATCGAACATTTATTTCTTTCAAAATATTAGCTTTAGCTCAAAATATTACTTATTGATTTAGTCAAGACATTCGCCTAATGATCATCTACATTAATTTCAAAATTCTACCTCAATTAAAATCAGAGTTATGTTCCAAAGGTGCTTATCGCTCCTTAGCCTAAGTAGAAATTTGCACCATTGAACTTAGTCAAGGTAATGATAAAATGAATCTACATGTATACTCTGAGTTACATTGCTATCACTTCATTACAACTAAAGTTATCGTGCCCAAAAGCATCAACCAATCAGATTGCTTATCGTTCTGCTTACCCTCAGCAGAAAAAGTTGATTATCGAACTTGGTCAATATATCGGTGTAATAAAGCTAAAGCTATACACAAAGTGTCCTCACTCTCACTTAATAAGCATCAACCAATCAAATTGCTTATCTTTGCTTACCCTAAGCAGAAAACGCTCACCTTCGAACCCCATCAAGGTATTCACCTAATAGACACCTATGCCAAGTGTGAACATTCTAACTCAATCAGAATGAGAGTTATTGTGTTCCAAAATCTCGACCAATCACCTTCGAACCCCATCAAGGTATTCACCTGATAGACACCTATGCCAAGTGTGAACATTGTAACTCAATTAGAATGAGAGTTATTGTGTTCCAAAATCTCGACCAATCAAATTGCTTATCAGCCATCTTACCAAGAGCAGAACATGCTCATTATCCAAACTCAGTCAAGGTATTGATGTAATGAAACTACACACCAAGTTTCTTTATTTCACTTAATTATAATTAAAATTATCGTGCCCCAAAGCATCAACCAATCAAATGTCTTGATTCTGCTTAAACTAAGCAGAAAATGCTCATCTTCAAATTCCATCAAGACATTGACCTAATAAACACTCACACTAAGTTTGAACATTCTAACTCAATTAGAATGAGAGTTATTCAGTTCCAAAGTCTCGACCAATCAAATTGCTTATCGATCTGCTTACCCTGAGCAGAAAATGCTCATTATCGAACTTAGTCAAGGTATTGATGTAATGAAACTATACATAAAGTTTCATCACTCTCACCTAATTAGAACTAAAGTTATTGTGTCACAAAGCATCAACCAATCAAATTGCTTATCTCTGTTTACCCTAAGCGGAAAATGCTCATCTTCGAACTCCATCAAGGTATTGGCATAATAAACACCTACACTAAGTTTGAACATTCTAGCTCAATTAGAACGAGAGTTATTGTGTCCCAAAAAGTGTGACAGACGGACAGACGGAAATACCCATTTTAATAGTCCCCTGCTTTCTTCGAAAGGCGGGGGACAAAAAGTATCTTATATATTATTGAAACATTCTTGGAGATTTTAAGCGGACTGTAGTTGCATTAAGGCCATTAACTAGATACACCTTTGGTTTTACTTCATGCACTAAACTTTACCGCGTAGGGACTTCATTGAATGGTCAAATCAGTTGATTAGCCAGAATTTGCATGCATATTGATATAGGTAAGTCCTCTATTAAATCGACATGTATATCTAACAATCTAATCTCTATAAAACCCCATCTTCAATACCATTGATGTAACAAATATCTGGATACAGGAAAAAGCTTATAAAAGTTGGATTTAAGCCAAAAGCCCAAGTTGCTCTATTCATCTAGTTTCCATGTCTGCTAATTATCAATAATTAATGAAGGGTACCTTCAATAAGTATAGCATGAAGATGTGTTTATAATTAACCAATCACGGCACCATTAAATAACAGACAGTTCTATGTCTGTGGGTAAATTTAAGTGAGCACCAAAAAAACAATCTTCTAATATAAAGACTGATATTGAGAAATTTAGCTGTGAATATATTTAGCAAAAGCCGCTGATTAATAGTGCAACACACCTACGAAAAAATTAAACAAATTGGGTGGATAATTTCAATAAACTACATGTTCTTTGATTATTGGAAAAAATCCAACTTTGGTGGAATGACAGACATAGCTCTACAGATTACCACAATTCACCAGGAAAGATAGAGGCAAAGCAAGAGAGAGTATTGTTTAATGTTATATTTACTTGTAGACATATAGGGGCCTTCTTCTTGCTAGCCTGAAGTCGAGGCCCATTCATTCTCGATGTGGGACCAGGGCGGTAATCCCATAAGTTTGAAGGTGAAGGACGAGCAGTGTCCTTTCCCTTAAAAAACAAGTGAAATACCCATAAAACATTATTTGTACTAATGCACTACCAAAGCACTACACCACAAACAACATTAAACATCATAATGGAGTAAAGAAGGATAAATTAATTTTATCTGTGTGCTCAATCTAAAAACAATTCTTTTATTGTCTTCAGTTAAAAATAAGACAGAAACCTCAAAATGTTTTTTTTCTCAGATTTCCATGGCTTCTGTCATCCTAACTGTGTCATGTTTCCCTACAAAAATCTTCCATTTAATTTTCCCCCAATGTGTTTGAATAAATTGTGACATAAATTTTTAACTCCTCTTTAAAAGTTTTAGGTGATATGCAGTGCATGGGATTAACATTCTATTTTAGTGCATTAATCTGTTTGACAGCACTTTTAAAATCTAATTTATAAGTGACTGCCATAAGTGAGATTTTTTGGGTTAATACTGTGTTTGTACTAAAGATTATGTTTGTGAAGTATTTCAAAGCAAATAATGGTTTCCATTTAAAGGTTTGATCTTTTCAAGCCTTAGAATAGACAACCTGTTAATAAATGTGCTAAGAGGGGGAAAAAATGACATAGCAAACACTTAAAATCGGCTTACATTTCGGGTTTTTTTTTAGACCAGAGGCTGAGATGAGAGAGAAGTTCAAATAGGATGTGATTTGTTTATCTGTAATCCTTTTTAGCCATCTTGTTAGCTGGCTACTTTTGAAAGGAACACATTTAATTTAGTTGAATACCAAAGCAAAATATTTTTTCTGATTTTTAAAATTATGTCATTTAGCTTTATTTCTACAGAGATACATCCAGTTACTAGAAAAAAGATTAGCTCAGCTGCATCTAATCAAAGATCTTTTAGTGGCTTATTCTAGATTCAAATCATGTAGTATTTACAGAAATTACAAGTTTTCAACTTGAAAACAGCACTATATATTCCAAGGAGTAATGTTTATTTGCAAATTTCCATAACTATAAAATGCACATGTCAAATATGAAATAGCATTGAAAGTCTTACTTTTCTCGGCTAACGGGCATACACCATGCAGTGTGCAATAAGAGAAGTCCACCCCAGAAGACTGTTTCTGCCTAACCTTTATCATATTCCAACTGTCTAGGGTTGTTTTAGTACAGGGCAACAAGTACCAAAGTGTACCTCAGTTTTTGTCCTATTACTGACAACCGGCCACCACACTGGAGAATCCGGAGAAACTTTCTTGGCTAACACCAGGATCTGACCTTGCACATCCTGATTAGTGAGCCAACAACCTACTAACTGAACCACTTTGGATGCCCATATCTGTATGGGGGCATTACACAAGTGAACTAAACGAGCCACCTATGATCCAAACTTGTAATAACCATAAATACAACATGATTTGAACGCAGAAATAGCGGTATACTGAGCTATACACAATTAATCTTAGAATAACTATATCTCATTTAATGGTTAACAACTGAAAAGTTTTCGTGTTAAAAAAAAAAGATGGTTAAATAAACTATATTTGGTACTTACCCTTTTCTCTCCCAGGTTAAGAACTTTGGTATGAAGCTGCCGTGTATACGAGGTTGACCAGTCAATTGGAAGTAAATTACCAAAATTACCAGTAATCGTCCACCACATTCTGCAAAAATAAAAGAAAAGTTCTTGACAATAACCAGAAACTATGTATGTAGTGTTACCCAATATTCATCCTACTGTTGCAAAACATTTTTTGTACAAAACAAACTGTCTTTTATGATTTAACAATTTAAAGATGCATCATGTAAAATTTAGATAAAGAGCTTGCCGTGTTGATAGACTATTTCAAAAAAAGGAAACAGGACAAGTGTATGGCAACGCTCCCTTAGTGAGTAATTAAAGCTGGACAGGCTGATACATCTGCGAGAAGACTTGATAAAAAGATGATACCGTTGGGGCGAAGCAGTAAAACAAAATTAAAGAATCCTCGCTCAACAGAATCACAACAGACTTGTAGTAGTAGAGGATCATTTAATAGGACGAAGTTTCAGGTGAAATAACTTTTATTTTATGAAGAATTAACTCGTATCAAACTACGTATTCTTGTCTTTTATTCCACCTCTGCACATTTAAAGACTATGAGGTTATCAAGTTGTCCCATCAACGCAGAAGAAGATGAAACAGCGACCGTCACAGCCATCTTGGAGACCATTAACTCTTATCCACTTTAAATCATTCAATAATTATGCTCAATCTTTTAAAGATGGGTTCCCAGCAAAGTATTTATCGGCTTGTTATTTCCAATAAAAGTATGGCAAATTTGGTATTTATGAAAAGTATAGACACCCAATCTTACTAGAAAAATACTAGATTACGCGAAAATCGCCCATGGGGCAAGGACTGGGCAATACTGTTATTGAATCACTAACTGTCAACCCAACAGGATTTGCTGGCTTATTGTCTGCTAGCTTAGGTCAGGGAGCAGTTGTTATTTCTTGCTCAAATGGTTAGGTGGTTTTGGGAACATTGCGGGGCGTCAACTTAATTTGACCGAAATAATTAAGAATTTATTTAGGCCTCAATAATATGGTAAATGTAAAGTAAGTAATGACAGATACATTTTGAAATATGGACCCTCCCACAATGAAGCAAAGTTGGCAGACATTGCGTTTTAACAACAGCTTACTTACAGCAATAGGTATCCCTGGCGAAAACAGAGTTTTGAAAGGGAATTGAAGCAAATTTTTGATAGATTGGTTACTTTAAATATGTGTTTAGTCCAAATATATCCTCAAATCACAAAGTTTGTACCTGGCAATGCATCTTAAATACTCTTAGTAATTCAATTTTCCTTTTTATATTTTAAACAATTTTTCTAATTATTTTATCAATTTATCCGGTAATCAAATTTGTACATAATCTTATACTTTAATTAAATTTAACGATCCATTTTTTTTAACAATCTTTATACTGTACATGAATAAGTTTGAAAACCCTGGGACGTTCCCACAATTATTGTATATGAGGCGTCACAGGATCATTATAATTTAATCTTGATAAAGGGTATTTCACCCGAAATGTCGTTCTGTTAAAGGATCTTCTACTACTACAAGTCTGTTGTGATTCTGTTGAGAGAGGATTCTTTAATTTTATTTGTAAAAATAGATACTGGCAATGAAAAATGAATATATTGATAAATTCTCTCAAATTACTTTATTCTGTTTGAAGATGTAGCAATTGTCCATTTTATCGTTATATTTTTGTAATCTATAAGCTTGCCATGAGAATACATGTCTAAATAATAATTGATTTAAGATTTGAAGCCAGAAAACAGACCTGCAAAAAGCAGATTTATTTCTTACATAATGCATCTTTAAACTACACACCATACCATTATAAGAAACCATCAAGTAAATAATGTATGTAAATTATTAACATATATATAAATCAATAAAGTATATAAGTGTAATATAATATAACAGGTGGTATTGACAAACATAAAACCTGACAAAATGTATCGATAAAATAATAATAACATCACAATTATTAATTTGACTTTAACTGACATTTTTAGACAAAATAACAAAACAGATGAATGCCCTTCCTTTGTTTTTAAGATATAAACATGGGTGGTTTTCTTTTTGTTGGATACATGTAGTTTTAGTCGGTCACCTTGTACTTGAAAAATCTGAACCACATTAAACTGACTAGACTTTTTGATGGACTGGTAACTTCATTTGAGTCCCAGTCATGTTTACTCTGTAGAAGTTAGACAACACAACTGGTAGTCAAGATAAAAGGAGCTAAGTCTGTAACTCAATATCATCCAAAATCTTCTACAATGAGAACCCAAATTATTTGTCAATTCAAAATAACATTGATGTTGGGCTTCTGATATTCAATATTTAAGACAAAATAAAAAGATGGGTTGCCAGGCAAGGAAACATACGGGCAGTCAACAAGAGTTTTCGCATATTTTAATTTTTACGGTAATGAAACATTTATAATACACTAAAATCTGATTAAAAGTAACAACTCATTATGTAATTATCAGAAAATCACAAAATTTTGAAAGTGATCAAGGGCCATAACTCTGTCAGTAATTATTGGAAACGCTGAAAATCGATAGGCTTCTACGTCTTATGACCTTAAACACTGTGAATAAATCTAAAGTCAATCGGTTATTAACTTTGGCCTCTAGAGCATCCACAAGATTTTTTTAAGTGATCAAAGGCCGTAATTATTGGAAATCACTGAAAATCAATAGGCTTCTTCGTCTCATGACCTTAAACACAGTGTATAAATTTAACGTCAATTGGATATTAACTTTAGCCTCTAGGGCGTCCACAAGCAATTGTGGACACCGGACCGACGGACGGACGGAGGCGACGGCAATATACGACCACATTTTAATGTGGACGTATAAAAATAATACCCTTGACTAGTTTGCTATTGATGTTTATCGAGATATTTTAATTTTAAAGTCGGCAATCTTCAACATAGATTTTCGAGTAATGGCTGTCTATATTGCCATATTGCCGATGAATCAATTGAGGATTTTAGTGATAATTTCACAACTTCTGATGAAGAATTTGAAGGATATACATCGATAGACATTGAAAATAATCAACCACATAGAAATAGTTCATTCAAATGTGGAATCTCATGTGGATATTTCTTCGAAAAGTGGCGACGATTTTGATGAAGCATAAGAAGGTGTGTTGTAATATAACTTTCACTTCAATTATCCACTTATTATTGAAAGACAACAAAATTTGCATATGGAAATTGGTAAGTTAATGGAAACTTGCTTCCCGTGTTTACCAGCTTTTAATATGCATTTCACATATGTATGGTGACAAGGGTAAAGCTGACTGAAAATTCCTGAGGAACTGCCTCAGTCAGACATAACTATTATTTTCCTATAAAATTTTAATTCCCAGCAGCCACAAGCTTAATTCAGGCAAAAAATAAATGAAAAGCATTCAATCGTAGCCAAAAACACATTCATCCAATAGACAAAAATGCTTTTAGCACATTCTCATAGCTCACTCATTAAGCTCAGTCAACCACTGAATTCAAAGTTCATAAATTTAAAATCAGTTCTCTAGTCAGCTGTATGTGTGAATTGAATGTTCATTCATTTTATATCTGTTCAATTGTTAGAATTCCAAGTGGAAAATCAAATATTTGGTATATTTGAAAATTATGCTAATTAAGAGATTTGTATAGAAGCCGATATGTACAAGATGTGTCATCTCTCTGCATGCAAAATTTTACCCAAACCTGGAATTATTCCAAACAGGCATGAGGTGGATATCATTAATATTCTTCAGTAATGCATTATTAATGTAAAAAACTTTTATGCACAAAGAAAATTAGACAGTCACATACATGTACATGTGTGAAGTACTGTCAACGCCTACTATATCTGGTAAAATCCATTTATTAGTTTGAATATAACATTTTATTATTGAGCTTCGAAACCATATTCATAGCATTTTTTCAATTTATATAATGTGGGCTACAGTTGTCTTGTCAAAGGCAATAAAGAATCTTATAGCCTGAACTATGCCATTGCAGAAAATTGAATGCCACAATAAATGGATAATAGAATCACATTTGTGCAGATAAGAATAAGCAAATTTAAAATAATAATGTAAAGAAAATGTCTTTTCTGTTCAAAACGGTCTTAGAATACCCAATGTTAATTTAATACGTTGATTGATGATCCATGTGACTAAATACAAGGAGAAAGAATGATATATAGAACACGGCTAACATGACATCTTGATTAGTTAAATATTCACTGATTGATGTTAGAAAATGTAAGATTGTTTTAAATGAGATTCAAGGATTTTTTTGAAGGGTGAAATTAAATGGAATGGGCCTTGAATTAGGTTCAATGTTCCAATGAAAGTACATGATTATAATACAACAATGTATGACATATTTCGGAAGCCATGGTTATGAACATTATGAAATGAACACCAATGGAAAGTGTTGTTTCTGATTAGAATAGTTTCAATTCCTATGGATAAACACCAATATACAGCAGTCTGCCAGCAAACCTAGTAGACCAATGAAAACAATCACTCCCAATAAGAATATATATACTAACATCTGGGTTTAGATAATTAAATAATCTAATATTAATGATAATATTTTTAAATAATTTATATCATACAGTACTTTAGTACATAGAACTTTAAAGTGACATCTTTTTACTGATCTATCATAAAGGTCAAGTTATATAGAACAACAAAATAAGGTTTAAGATCGATAATAGCTTTGTTTACTAGTTTTCTTGTGGTATATATACAATAATGTATATTTTATGCATTAGATGAGATACTATTAGCTTTTACACTAAGTATTGATCTTCTATTAGGACATGGTGAAGCAAATTATTTCTCAAACTCTAAGCAATTACTTTATAAATAGTTTTTGTCAAGTCTAAAAATTCATTGTGATCATCGTTTGAGAGAGAGTGGGGTTTAACATTTAATCGACACTTTTATTTCAATAATTTGCTTGTGCATATGGGACTGTATTTAACAATGGAAAGAAACAGGAGGACCAAGGTTGGACAGGCGAGCGTATTCCAGTTGGCAATCAAAACCACGCCACTTGACTCAATGACAGAACTTGTGATTTCACCATAAGAGTTAAACCAAGAGACACCTCCCCCTCCCCTCCCAACCCCAGTTTAGATAAACTTAATAACTCTACACTGTTATTGACTTGAGATTTGGAAAGTAAAGAAGATCTTAAAAATTAAAGACAAAATCTAATATCATCAGTATACACTGAAGATACAATAATCTATAATTTTATCAAAATAAAATATCAGATGACCCAACTGAAACAGACACATGTAATAAACGCTAAAACCAAAGAAATTCTATTTATCTAATTTATAAAAGCTTATATTCCCCAAATCCATTAAATGAAAAACCAGCCTATAGGAATAGTGATAGAAAATTTGTCTGTCCATTAGCCAAATAGCCTTTAGCCTAGTACCCTACTAGTAATAAAAGACAGATGGATCAATAGAAGAGTAGAATTGATCAGAACTTACTCCCAATACTATTGCATTGTTTCTCTTTTACATCTCTTATCAACAATTAGCTGTTAATCTTTAAAAGTAAAAAAAAACGCTGGCACAATAAAAAAAAACCTAGACAGTAACCAGATATCGGAACTGTTAGTACCCAAAATTAATGGTTTTACTACTTATTGATTTACTTCTTCAACACGCGTTACCAACGTTCAGTAATTTTTATCCTGCTTAATAAAAGATAGGTTACAGGCAACAAAACATACATCCACAGCAGCTAAATTGTCTGAGCTGTCAATAAGGTTTTTCACATATTTATTCTTTTGTAAATAATTCTGGGCATTTACAAGACAATTCCATACTAGATCAGATAATAATTTTCCTCGTTTGAGGGTTCACAAGGTTCTATAAACTGAAACACAGACCCTAACACTGAAATTTGGCAGGCTTTTTTGTTTTACCAATTCATAGAACGCATATAAATCTAATACAGATAGAATGATAAATTTTTTCATTTGAATGTTGGTAAGTTTAAATCAGACAAAGTGGTGGCAATATGCGACTTACTATAATTCAATGTGGTGTATAAAATTGGAATGTTTCGTGAAATAAAATAAGACGTATTGACAGTAAATACATTGTAGAACATCCTTACTGATATGACTTCCAAATTTCTATTCTCCAATGTACCGTGATTTACACTTAGATAACTGGATAACCTATATTGAAGAACATGGTGGCCTCCCACAAGCATCAAATTTATTGGAAAACAAACAGAACATAACCAGAGACCTTATTCTGGGTTGTTGGTGTTAATCCTTCTCACTGTAGGTGGCAAGCAGACATATTTAAAATCAGTTTATTTGCATCATTCATTCTTTAAAGATACATTATGCAAGAGCTATCTAATCTGATTATTGCAAGTCTTAATTTAGGCTTCAGATGTTAAAGAAATTATAAATTAGATCTTTTTTTAAAACAACAAGCCCAAATCAACTTTATAGACCCTTGGATGGCTCGGCTACAGCTTAGATTTAAATAGGATTTTACTGATTGATTAAATCAAATATGGCCCTCCGTGACGAGATTATTAACTGTTACATTTACGTCATCAGTTAGATCGAGGCTAAATGATAGAGTGTACTTAGCGAGGCCGCTGTTGAGCGATTCCACATGCCATTGAAAACTTTACTTGATAATCAAGATTATGTAGGTGGAGTTAACACATGTCAAACAAAAGATTGGCCAAGGTAAAGACACATTTGACTACCATTTCTAGTCAAATATTACAACGACGAAAACTATGTTCAGAATAAATTAATTTGACTGAAATTTTCAATATATTCTTTTTTCATCATCTAATTTTGAACTGTTATAGCAAGAATGGCTAACTCTCTATAAAAATCTCCCATAATGTATCTTTAAATTATTTAGTAATTTTAGCCACGTATATTTAACCGAAAGTTATTATATGCTGTCTGACCCAGGGATAGACAAAGAGTTTATACACACTGCCTTTTAAACAGCCTACGGTTACATCTTCCAGACTTTTATAATAAATGATTCGGATAGGAAGTGTTGAACAGTTTAAAGATCTAGTAAATTTGCTGGAAATTGATTTCAGGTTGAGGTCGCACATAAGTCTACAAAGAACTAGTGAATAAAGAATAACCTGCTATTGGCGAGTACATGTAAGTTAATCGAAATGAGATGCAGAACTACTTTAGCGTGAGATAAATCAATCAATGACTCATGATGAAATATAAAGAGAGGCAAGGAAAGAGTTGTTATATATGGACATTACATCATAGTTACAATTTTATATCTTTATCTAATGATACAGAAGTCTCTATGTCACATACTGACGTCATGGACTGTAAAGGATGGAGTTTAGAATCTTGTACACATATAAAGACTCTTGGTACTAATTTTAACATATAGGGATTTCCAGATACATGTAGTCACGTTTCAATCTACTCTTCATTGAAAATTCATTCAAGGGCAAATAATTTTGGAATATTTGATTTAAAAGCTCACGATTTCTGTTCTGCTATTCTAACTTCAATCATTTATCAAAGAGAAACAAATTTAGGATGCTTTAAGGAACAGAAGTCAACACTGACAGAATGAAATGAAATGAAAAGGGGTTTAACGTCCGACGGGTCAACACTGACAACATCTACATAAGCATACAAAAGCCTATAACAAATTTCCTCTGGGTAACAATAAACTCTATTATTACATCAATGCCAGTATATACATATACCAAGCTAATAAATTATTCAACATACTTCATGACAATACATCTTTCATGTACAATAATAAGAGTCAAACCCAAAAATTTTTATACAGCTCATAATAAATTTTTATACAGCTCATAATTAATCTCAAATCAAACATCAATTATTTTCAATACAATTATTTACACTTTTAGAAATTTAATTGGATTAAATTTAAATAACAAATATTTTAACAGATATTCGAAGTCAACCATCTCTAACGCTAAATTGCACAAATAGAATGTTAAATTGACAATTTCCTCAAATATGGGAGGTTCACATAAGGTCATTCGGTAAAAGTTATTTGAACTGTCTAGACTGCTTTATCAGTCATTTTTTGAAAAACACTTGTCCGTGAATACAAAAGACATAATAATTTAGTTACTGTAACTGTTTGGTCATTTGATATATTTTGTTTTTTATCAATTTTATTTAAAATTAGAATACCACTCAGTCATAATTTGGGAAAAAAAACTTTTTTCTGGTCACTCAAATGCACTGTCAAGGCTCATTACATTTATATAAATGTTACTGGTTATTATTGTTTATCATATTATCAATGAACTATAAAGATGTGTCGCGTACCTGTATGAACTAAATTAATCAATACATGAACATCTGTGCTTACCACACCTGCTGTAGTGTACCATATTGACCAGAAGAAAAATAAAGAAGTTTATGTGAACTGTATTTGGTTCAAGAACTGCTGACATACAATGGGTCAGATTGACATTAAAAAGTAGTTGGTAAAGGGGGAGATAGAGAAATGGGGTTTAACGTCTACAGCACAAACTAGATCATTTCGGGACTAATGGATGGTTCAATTTTAATTCAATAACATCTGCGCATATGGGTCTTTAGCAATGGGAGGAAACTGGAAGACCTGGAAAAAAACACGAGGTTGAACAGGTGACCCTACTCCTTTTCACATACAATCCAGCCAATTGACTCAATGACAGGCTTTATGATACAGCGCACATGCTAGCCATTTGGCCATCCAACCCCACCAATAACTTATTGGCCATCCAACCCCACCACTAACTAATTGGTAAAGATTATAAAATAGTTCAGTAGAAAAGGATGCATCCAGGAAGTATTGGTGGGGGGGAGGGATATCTTGTTATTTTTTCAGTTGGTTAATCTTTTAACATATGTAGATAAAAATGGACATTTAATTTTATTTTAGGGTGAGAGGCCTGTCCATGATAAAGATACAGACAGAACTTTGTTAAATCTATTTCAAAACAAGCATTTCATTTCTTTCATATCAATACTTTTAAAGAGTGTAAAAAAAAAAAGACTATTGATTGTCTTGACCAAACATAATGTCCTCAACACTACCACAACAATTATTAATTATTGAATTAATCAGTGTAAACAGATGGTCATATCTAATAAATAATTGCCCTATCTGTGAAATCGAATAAAAGGAAATGGTGTTTAATGTCCTACCGTTCAGCTCCAAACTGTGCTAATGAAGACGAGCAGACACCATACAGTGAGCTATGAGGGAATTTTTTTTATCAAATTCCAACTACTAAAGGATCTTTTACATGCACGTCAATGTGTACATGTGACCTTGGTTTTTCGGACCATCCAATGACTAGACAGCTGTTCTTGTCAGGCTCTTCGTCCTGCATCACTGACAAGGGGAACCACGCCAGAACTTTCTAGGTCAATGCAGGGGTCAACCCCTCCGACCTCCAGACTAAAGACCCAGAGTCTTACCCAATTCGCCACCATAGGCACCTGCACAATCTGTACATTAATGATTGAAGTACCATTCTAAATAATACGGAAAATATATATTATATTGCAGAAAACTAGACAACTGGTACTTCTGTTGGAGTTACCATAATAACAGTAATTATTCTAGTTTGTATTTGAAGAAATGAAATAGTTGTGGACAATTTAAGAACATAAATAGTTCTGGACAATTTAAGAACATCATTTATTCCCAAGTACATAATTTAATTAGCAGATTCACTCTGAAACATGCATTGTAATAGAGGATAGAGAATCTCACACAAGTCTTTTTTTATATCAAATATAATAACAAAATCTGATAAAGTAAAAAAATATGAGGCTCTGTCAAATAGCCCATTCAGACAAGAATGTTAAACTGGCCTAATATAGTTTAAATCCCTGGTGATGATTATAAGCTAGTTTAACTTGCGCATCTGAACACAAGGAAGTGGCAAATGACAAGTTTTAAAAACCCAACTCGCCTACCTGTCTTCAAGTATGTGTGAATGGAAACACTAGCCTTACTTCTAGTTTCATTTTTTATAACAGTCTAATAGAAAAAAAAAAAACATTTTTATAAATCTCTCAAATCGTGAAAAACCTTAAAATATTTTTGGCATTTGGCAGAAGTAACAATGACATATCAACACATATTCAACAAATTTAGGATATGTGACAGTTATTCTATTCTACAGACTGAAGACGGTGAAACGTTTAGATCGACCAAAAGGTTTTATGGAAATCATGTCAGACTCAGAGTAATGTTGATAGATTATGTATATTGATATTGATCTATCTATAATTCAGGAAAGCATGAACTTGTCTTCCAAAGAGCCAAGTAAATATTTAATGTATAAATATAGAATACAATATGTTAGGAACATGATTATTGTTCGATCTATGTATTATAGATAAGATATCTAATTCTCTTAAAGACAATGAGATGAAATACATCTGTACCTGCTATTATATGTAAGTTCGTTGTTATGGTACATGCTTCTATCTATGAGTTTATCTAGTCCAATAATAGATATGAGATACAATCTAATTTACATGTAAGTTGTTTGTTCTCTTGTACCAAGATTTCAATCTATATACCTCTATGAATGCCAATATACATTTGGTGCAGTGACTTTATTTGTCATATGAAAAAACTGACTTATTAAAAATTATTTGGTTACCCATAGTAGTATATAATGGACTAATATTAGCTCTGGGTTTTTCCTCAATTCATATCAATTCAATGATTTTATGAATATACATAAATAGAAATTAAAGCTCACTTTATCAAAGAGTGGATCAAACTATAGTAGACTATCTTCTCTGTATATTCTTGTTACATGCCCAAGACAACAACAAACCCTCCAGCTCATTTCAATCATGGGCGTCCCCCGCCCGCTTAAAATCAGAAGGGGCGGGGGGACGAATACGTCTCTGTCCCCCCCCCCATGATTTTGATCGCCAATACAGATTTTCAGGTTTCTATCCACATGAATGCCCCGTTCTGAAGACTATCTAACCACTGCCTTGGGTCTTGCAACAGTAATTCATCTTCACAATATCTTCTTCCTTAATTGTAGGTAGTCAATTTTACCATATCATCATCATATTACCCCTAGTTACAGTTTTCATCAAAATAACATTGGTAAACTGTTTGTCATTATTATTTTGGTTTGGTAAAGAAAGTTTCCATGGTTCGTCCTCCCCCCCCCCCCCAAAAAAAAAGTTATGACAAATCCACTCCCTTGATTCCAATCCAATTTGATTTTGCTGTCTGTCAAATAGGTTTCTTAAAGTAGCAATCCAGGTTTTCCAAAGAGAGAGAGAGCGTTACTCCAGTTGACACAAACTTGGTCATTATGGGACTAACACATAGTTTAATTTTATTTCAATAATTCACTTGCACATACAGGTCTATAGAAGTGGGAGCAAACCACCTACAGCTGGGGAATTGAAACCGTGCCAGTTGACTCAATGACAGACCTTATGATACAGCGGACACATGCTAACCATTCGTCCCTCCTGCCCCCATTCGTCCCTCCTGCCCCCATCCCTCCAATTGCAACTGAATCACCAAGCATGGCATAATTTGGACCTGATCTGGCCAGTAAATTCCATCACTGTGCAAAAGGAACAGTTATGAAATAAAGTGTCAACCTAAAAACAGAACCCCAAAACGGGTAATGAATAAAACATGCAATAAACAAAATGTCTGAAAAACAAAAATCAATGAGATATATGGTCTTGAGTGAATCTATTCAGCTATATTGAGTATATAGGGTCATAAAACAGATGCTCACTATCTGTACAACCATGACCGTTGCTCATCTACACAACAATCAGATAAGACTAAGTAATACAATCTACACTTTGACCTACCAGTCATGCTAAAGTGACCAGATAACATTATATTAGTATGGCTCTCAAGGAAGAATTTGTTGGAGAATGTCAGACATGATTCATTGTTTGTAGTAGATCCCATGTAACAATGCTAGCAATTTGTGGTAGATTTGTACCTAACAATGATTAATCATCAATACCATTAGTTGCTGTTTTTCGTCTATCAATGTTAAACTGATCAACAGACCACCTAATTCTGTTGGGTTTATTTTCAACAACAACACATTATTAAACAATTTTTTTGTCTTTCATGCAATAAAAGGAATTACTGAGGAGGAGGAATTGCCACCATCCAGACAATTTTGCTTCCTTGCACTGCATGCTGTAAACCTCAAATTAATCTCAAAAGATTAAACTATTTATTCAATAAAACATCAAATCTCATTGCATTTCAGTCACAGATAGTGGAAATACATGAGTCTAATGAAAAGTGGCTTAACACAAATTATAGATTTGTTAGATTTTAAAATCGTGAAAATTGTATGTAAACTGACCAAATCAATTCTTATGAATATATCAAAGCACATAAACGATACTAATAGATTTATAAAGACAACAACAGGATAATGTATCAGTGTCATTGACATTTTAATAATTAGATTTATTTTCTCTTTTGTACACCAACCGTGTCTATATATTCAGTCAGTTTTTATTCATAATAGGGAAAATCAATAATATAAAAACCTGTCTAGGCGGTGGTGTCTCAACATCACATCTCTTTTTCATTTTTTATTCATTTAGAGATTGATGTTGTTCCAGTGATATAAAGTAAAGAGCTAGAGACATGTACCACTGACCTCAATATAATAAACTCTGTGGTTTTTAATAGTCTACAATTACTTTGTCTGGTCCTAACATTTCATTGTCTATATTTTTCACGTAAAGTAATATAAGACAGTAATGGAATTAAATGAATCATGTCTTGTACACAGGATCATTTGATCATAATACAGTTTATTTTTGGTATGGTCATGTGCCATGAATGTGAGGAAGGGAAATTCTGCTCTGTTTCCAGCTACTGATCAATAAATCCCAAATATTGAGGTTTATTTTTTTTCACATGCATGCCTATGTGTTGGATCTCTGATTATCAATTAAATCATTTAACAAATGGGTCATGAAAACTTTTTTTGTGCAAAAATACGACACAAATTAGTAAAAAATATGTAAAGTTTTCAAATGAGAAGTAGGCCCTAGTATTAACTATCAGGTGATCTAGAAAGTTAACTGGTAGGAATTAACCTCTAGGTCATAGGCTATCGGCATACCAAATTTGCCAACCATAACTTTTGAGTACCTCCTGTAGACTGTGCCCCTCTCCCCCTAAAAACTTTCCTGCCCCTCCACAGCCAGTAAGCTGGCTAAGGGCCTGGCATAGTGGATACTTACGGCTTTGATATTTGTTATTTATTTCTTGCAATGTCTATGTAGTTTGTCTTGTCCGCAGGTTTATCTTGTCGGTTTAGTTTTGCATGCAGTGCGGTCCACCTTCACTTACTAGTAGAAAAAAGTGTTCATTCAGTTTTATTTTGTTTGTAATGGATTTATCCCATTTCGGAAATAGACCACTCATTTGGTTGGTTCTAACTTAATTGTTTGGGTGTAACTTAAAATATTTGTCTTCAATAACTTCTAAAAATAAGGTTTTTTTATACCAGTGATTCACACATGTGTTTCACCAAGTGACTTTAAGAGAACAGTTTCAACAAACGCATTCCTGAATTTATTTATTCTACTGCATATACAGTAGTGTAACCATCTGCACTTTTGGCATTTATACTGTACATGTATATGTATATTGTCCTCTGATCTCTCGACTATCTGGCACCGAATCAATCAAAAAGGAGAGGCACAACCAACCTTGCTCACCTCATAGGATGGATTATTAATCATAAAAATACAAAGGTTATAGCACAAATTGATTTTGATATCAAAGCATTATATTTGTACTGTTTTCAATGAACTTTAAAGTTAAAATGATGTAATCATTTCAGCAGTCAACAAGGAAAATGCACTTTAAAAAGTCTTGTAGATTTTGCCTTATAGACCTTGCAGTTACTAGGTCACTATAGTTTCGTCTACACTAGGCTAGTAAAAGCCGGCTTTTTCAAAAGCGTCTACACTGACTGAAGTTTTGTAACAGTAAAAGCTGATGAACACCGACCTTCGTTATTTGTGCCAATGTTATGAATGTACGGAAGTTCGGGAAGGATGACATACGGGTACCCGATAAAACCCGGTTTTTACCGTCCACACACATAAAAATTTTTTTTAAAAAGCCGGCTTTTTGATTTAAAAAATCCCTCAATTATTGCCGGATTTGAAAAAGCCGGCTTTTACGATTGGGAAATTGAAAAAGCCGGCTTTTAGGAAAAAAACGGCATTTAAAAGGCTAGTGTAGACGGTGAATGCTGCTAGTGTAGACGTAGCTTATGTACAGACAGCAAGTTGTAAAAGAAATATGAAATCTTTCACCTTTTTTTTATAATTGTTATGTATCAGCAAGACAAAGAGCTATGTTTCCAGATCATTACAATGATAGAACCTCCCAATGCTAGAAATATTAACATACATATTAAAAGGGAAAAGACATCATTATTAGGTTTTGGAAACGTGTATCTTTATATGAAATTTTTACCATTGTAATTACCAATATTTAAAATATATAAAAACTGTGCTTTAATAAATGACATGCTGGCAAACTATTTTTGCTTCCACTGTATACATGTATGGGATAGCAGGAGATTAATATCAAAAGAACATTTTTGACATTTGTGACATAATAACAATGCCACTAATGACCCTCCTTCATACACACTAGTATTTTGAAATAATGTGTCAAACAATTTAAACATAAAGTAAAATAAAGTTAATTTATATCTGTAGAGCAATGACTGTAGTCTGAATTTTAAAACTTTTTTCTCCAAGTCCTATGATAACTGCATGTTACGTTAATTTATAAGATCTGTAGAGCACTGAATGTAGGCTCAATTTTCCAACATTTTCCTCCATGTCCTATAATCACTACATGTTATGTTCTTATATGCCTACAATTTTGCAGGCAAATCTGGCAGATGAAAGAAAGATTTGTTAGTCTTTAACCATCATTTAGCATTTAGGGATATTTTTTCCCTTGCAAACTAAAATAATGTGTAAGCTGTATTCTGTATCTAAATTTTGGTACATTTAAGGATGGATTAAGCCTGCGTTTCTCAACCTGAGGTGAATTCAACCCCAAGGGGGGAATGGCTCGCGTCCAGGGGGTGAATGAGCACGCTCCCAGTAATTTCAAAAATAGTCATATAAGGGTTGTGGAGTGCTATGAGAGGTGAAGTTGCATTTCAAGATTTCAGTTGTCAACTTTTCCGCTGGCTATTTCTAGTGTTATGCTGTTCGTTACAACATACCTTTGTGAATCTGAATTTTCAACGCTGGTTGTGATAAAAACTTAATACCGGAACAGACTGAATGTCCGAAATGACATGAGAAACGCACTCTCAAACACTGTCCCCAAAACAAAAAAAAATCGTTTGTGACAATCACTAGGAGCAAATGTCGCACTGAATTGGAAACACTGTATTTTCATTAAAATATAAAATAAATTTGGTGATTATTGAATCTCAACTTCGATCCGAATTCATTCTATAGTCAATGTCAATGTGGTCAAGGGGTGCAGGCCCGTGCAAGGATCCGCGGTTCATGTTCGGTGGCTTCTATAGAAAAAGACCATTTTCAAGTTCCTCTGAAACGTCTGGAAGAGTGCCTAAAATGGCTTGAAATCGCATTTCCGGGCCCCATTCCTAAAAAAAATTCTGTTCCGGCCAACTCGCAAATCAGTAACCTCCTCAAATTATGGGGGTAAATGGGTTGGTTTAGGGCTGAGTGGTGAGAAAAGGTTGAGAAACGTGGGATTAAGCACTGAAAATTTAGTATTGTTTGAAAAATCAAAATGATGATCAGTGGCCAAAATATCTTTCACAAATAGAACAGGCATGTTAGTACATGTAGGCCTACAATGTATGACATATTTGATTATGCAAAAATACATGTACAGCTTTCCAAATATGTACAGGACATATGTTTCAGGGATGTTGAAAAAACTTTTAAAAAAGTTGAAGAAATAGAACAGGCATGTTAGTACATGTAGGCCTACAATGTATGACATATTTGATTATGCAAAAAAACATGTACAGCTTTCCAAATATGCACAGGAATATGTTTCAGGGATGTTGAAGAAACTTTTAAATCTCAAGTCCTTCAAAGGATCAAAGAATTGCCGACAACTGAAGTTTTAGTTTTCTTATTCTAACCTTTCAGATCTAATTTCTCTTCATGGTTGTACAGTACCAGAAATATTTTACTTAAACAGTCAAAACCAGACCCTCTATTATAAATGATTCTATCAAACATCACATTTATATTGATATAATAATACTATAGTAGATACGAGTATTGCAGTGAACTTGAATAAATATGTAGCCTACAGCTGGTGCCATGTGAACATTATATTCATATATAAATGACCATTGTCTGCTACAGTAAAATACACTCAACACATTGCGTTATAACATTTTAAGGCTTCCCTGAATACTAAAAGTGAGGGGGCATATAAAGCCTCTATCCCTTACATAAATATTTCAACAATGGTTCAACTTACAACAGAGATATTACAAAATATCTCCAAGATCCACATTCTAAAATATCATATAAACACATAATTAACAACATAAATAGATTTTTATTACACTGATCAATAAATAAGAGTTAATGTTCTAGGTTTATTTTATATTCTGTAGTAATTCAACCTCCTAGCTGTAGTTTATAGATTTTTACAAATTATTTACATTAATAACAAGTTATTCTGTTTCACTTTACAGCAGAACATAAAATAGAATATTCCTTATAAAATGGCTTCTTATAGTGTTTTTAATGTAAGATAATCATAAAAGAAAGAATAAAATCGTACAGAAGTAAAATACAAATGCAATGATCAAATGTTAACAAGAGTGTATGAATTTATAACACTTCGGATTTTAATAATTTTGCTAAGTAAAGATAATTCATGAAATTGGCATATTGTTGTAGTTCTCGATTTTGTGACGCTGTTTATTTCTGTGATAAATATAACAGGATTATTAATATTATGTAAGTAAAATCAATACTATACAGTGTTATAGATGCATAGATTACCTAGTGCAGCAAACTATTGTGATGTGTTCTTATTTTACAAAGTAGCCTACATGTACATGTACATGTCCGACCCTCTGAACATATTTTTTTATCTGCATGTGCAAGTATATTATTTGTAATGACTACCCAACGAAAACTAAGATTATAGATACATGTAGATCCAAATTTCCCAATAAACCCACAAAATAATTTAAACTATACCAAGTGTTTACCACATTGTCTGCTGTTGTTAACTTAGCAAACATTATTCACAGGTTCAGCAGTAATGGCAGTATGCTTTCATTCATCATCTAGTAAATGTAATTATCTATACTATAATATACTGATTTGCATAAGGGCTTCCTTTCAATTATCTTGTATTTGTTTGGTAAGAAATATGTTTCTTCTAATAGTAAGTGCAAGGGGACTGCACCACATATGATTTACACAAAAGACAAAATAACGACAAGACATCATACTCAGAAACAACAAACAAACAAACAATTCCAAAAAGAGTGAATGGATCTGGGGGCTAGCCGTAACTGTCTACTGAGCTGTAGGTATAATCAAAAGATCACTTTAAAATTTTACATACAATTGAATTTGAACACAATACACAATTTATTCTACATCAATAATATTAAAATCTTAATACATTATTCTATTAAAAGATGAAATCAGTAATATATCCAAAAAAATTCCCCTCTACTGGCGTGCTTTCGAATCCTCAGATGTACATGAAAAGGAGTAGGGTCGCTCGCCCGTCCAATCTCGTCAGTTTTCTTCGGGTTCTCTGTTTCCCTCCCACTGTTAAAGACCCTTACGCGCAAGCAAATCTTTGAAATTAAATTAACCTATATGTTAGTCTTAAAATTACCTAGTTTGTGTCGAATGGATGTTCCCATTTCTCTCTCTACTCCTTCCTAAAAAGCCCCCCCCCCTCAGCTATAAACTATCATATTACAGTTGATGATCAATCTTGACCCCGTCCATCGCCAACATTATAAACTATCATTTATTAAAGTTTATGCTCTAAAAGGACATTACGTATGGTAATAATTTAAGTAGGAAATCTATATTTCAATACATCAAGTCTTCCTATTATCTAAGAACGCAATCTATACATAAAAGAGAATGAATAATTAGTCTCAACCTTCATGTAGTATGACTATATGTACAGTAAGCTTACTTCATAAATTATGAAAACAACTATTGGTATTAGTCTACATAAACGTAAACATTCATTCTACATAGTGTGATTCATAAACATTAAAAGAAAATAATCTAGTCTTATTTCCTTAAAATAAATGAAAGGATTCAATTCATATTATTATAAGTATATTTCTTTCAGGTTTATAATCAATGTTGTGGCATGGGTATTACTGGGTAATATGATTTATTATGACTCGTGTTTACATAAGAATTAATTACTTTTCTTTCCTTCATCATACTGATGTCATTGGATGAGAACTAAACCTTATTTGGTTGGCATCAAATCTTAATCATTAATAACAGTCTGTCCATAACAGTTTACCAGTCAATATATGTTTTAAAAAAAACATACTTGAATCATAATGAATCACCTCATTTAAAATGAAGATGAGGGTGAGAACGCATTTCAATATTCACTGAAAATAATTTTCAAGGGGAAATAATATACAAGGTACTGGTCTAAAATATATACAGATTGATTTCGACACCATACCTCATATTTTGCAGTGGGGAGTATAGATTTATATACATGTATATGTAATATACACACATGAATGAGATTATTATAACATAATGTGAATTACAGTTGTAATCTCCACCTAACAAGACACACTTTTAACAAATACTTCACAGTCATGATGAACAAAGTGTATTTTAGGAGAAGCAACCATAATAATAATATTTATACTATGTGAGTAATTAATACAAAAAAATACATGTTGGATTATATTAATATTATATGGATACGGAAATTAAAAGATGGAAGTAGGAGAGATGTATACATGAAAATCAAATCGTATCTTAGTTAGATATAATCATTTATAATAAATGAGTAATAGCATTGAAAGAGTACTACCGTAATATCCGTAGGCGTGTATGACATAGGTTTGTGAATGGATCGAACTTTGACATTATACAGTATTGTGAGAAACAGCCTTGTAAAATGAAAATGCCTATATCACGAATATCAAAACTCTAAAACAACATTACAAAAGACCCGAAGCCACATACAAATATGTCATGAATTACACTACAAACAGTTGGAAGTAAGGTATAGCATTATGTTTCCACTTGACACATGTTAATGTAATGAAAATGGCATCGCCTGATTCTGACAGTCTTTGAATGTAATTATCATTAGCCTGCGAGTTTAAATTATGAATGATGTACATATAATATTGTAGGTTTTTACTTACTGACAATCGCTCATTATTTCCTCTTGTGTGCGAATTTGAACTGGAGCAAATTTATCCGTTTGTTCTTCTAAATTACAAAAACAATTGTTAATTTTTTCATCAAACGAATTGACCAAGTCTTCAAGTGAGCCAGTGAACGTTTCGGCGAAATTTTCTGGCTGGCTATTTACATTTTTGTCTGAACACACACTAGCAGAGGTAGAATTATCCATTTCAGAATTGTTCTCGCCTTTATTGGCCGTCTGAAACTCGTTATACTCGTTCCATTCCTCGTTCTCAAACGATGCCAATGGAGCCTCAAACTGCAGCTCCGCCATTTTCGGAACTATCATTCTGTCTGCTCTGACAACCTTCACCTTGAACTTTAACCTTTGTACGTCAAGTTGATTTGACTCAGTCTTCGATAAACCTCCACTTCTATATAGTAATACTAATTGTGATGCACCATAGAACTGTAGGCCTACTAGATACGATCTATGGATGCAAGCACCAATCGATGGACGTGTTCGTACTGGAATCAATCCACTGCGTTGTTGTGGTGTATCGGTTGCAAATCTGGACTATAAAATACAATGTATATCTTTATTAAAGGGACACAATTCCAATTTTTGTGAAAATATTTTTCGGTTGCCTCCCTTAAAGGGCCAACCCGGACAAAATTTAAAGACTAAAGCGGCCTACACACGCTCAAAACTTTTGACAAAAAAGTTGACGTCAAATTTTTTGACACCTCTCTGTCGCGACAGACGATGCAAACTTATTGATGTAATATTTAGTGTACGCCTCCCCATAGTAAATTAAAAGCTCGGTTTAAAGACATTATTCACAGTGTCTTTTCATCTAAATCTTTGGACATGTTAGATATCAATATTTAGTTGTTGATTACAATTCCACATATTTCGTTAAGAACCATAGTGATTCCAAAAATAAATTCACGGCCATCAAATTAATTCAGATGTTGGATTTTTTAATTGATAATATCTTTGTTGAATTTGGAAGAGAAATTTATCAGTGGTAGGTATCCCCATGGGTACCAACTGTGCACATTTGTTTGCTGATTTGTTTCTCTATTCATACGAAGCCGAGTACATGCAGACACTCGTAAAATCAAATAAACGATTAGTTAGACATTTTAATTTCACTTATCGATATGTCGATGATGTTCTGTCACTGAATAATTCAAAATTCAGAGATTATATAGAATTCATATATCCTGATGAGCTCGAAATTAAAAACACTACAGACAGTGACAATTCGTCAAGTTTCTCGCGAACCGACGAATCTGATACATATTTAAGTATTGAGAATTGTGTATTGAGAAATTTAGACTTTGTTGTATTCTTTGTGGTCATCAAATACCAATATTTATTTATGATGTATTAATAAATATTGGTATTTGATGACCACAAAGAATACAACAAAGTATAAATTTCTCAATACATAATATATCTGACAAATTCGTCGGTTCGCGAGAAACTTGACGAATTACGCTTCCTACTTGGATCTGCGTCTCGATTTAGACAATAATTGACATAAACTAAGTGTTAATCTGAACGATAAACGTGATGACTTTGACTTTCCGATTTATTAGTACTGTGGTAACATTCATATATCACCAGCTTATGGAGTGTTTGTGTCTCAGCTAATTCGTTACGCGAGAGCTTGTCCATTCTATTCTGATTTTTTAAGTTGGTTGTGGCATTTGTCATCTAAGCTTCAACTACAGGGATACCTGCGAACTAAACTTATTAAAACCTGTAAACAGTTTTATGGCCGTCATTTTGACTTGATTGGTAAATATAACTAACATGTCTCTCTAGACATATTTAATTGACGGGTATACTATATCCTTGGTAATATACATTGTCTACTACATTTCAAGAGAGTTTACTTTACTTTTCAGTATAGGCATACGGAATTTTGGATCAAGCCCTGCATATTTTAGACCATTTTGTCCGGTGCGATTTTGCTTTTTTCCGGCTCCAAAGTTAGTGCAAGGGCCAAGACTGTAGGTCCATCCATGGCTGGCGAAAGTTTGGCGTACACTAAATATTGCATCAATAAGTTTGCATTGTCTGTGGCGATAGAGAAGTGTCAAAAAAAATTGACGTAAACTTTTTTGTCAAAACTTTTTAGCGTGTGTAGACCACTTTAGGATCGAGCAACTTACTCGTGGGATACGTTTTCAAACAACTTAACCCCATCAGTCTTCATCTGGAAATGTAGACCGGTGTTCCAAAACCAGACTTTTTAAATAAAAATAATGTGTAGGTAAAATTTACCTTTCGTTATCAAGTACAACACATAAGTCATTTAACTGTATAGACCTCTAAAGGGACTGGAATCGATTATCAGGTCACCCAACGAAACAATTGACCCGAAATCTTAAAGGTTACGTGTCCAGATAAGCAGTTTTGGCGTTACGGGACTTAAAGGACCTAAGTCCGTAACTCACAATCCCCCTAAAATCATCTTCGACAAAGAAAACGCGAAGTATTGGTCAATTTAAATCAACATTGATGATATTAACTTACTGGGAAAAAATGAGCTTCTGATATCCGATATTTTAGATAAAATAATTTTTTTAACATTGGTACACGAATCGTGTACCATTGTGCGTCTTTCAGCATCAATTGTAATAAGGCACTAGGAGAACGAGGCTAAAATATCCCACAAGTCAATGCGATTGTCCATATCCTGAAGGCGGATTCTACACAAATGCTGTAGTAAAGAAGTATTTTGCGTGGTACATGTCCAAACATGACACTTTCAGTGTAGACTTGAATAACCAGACCCTGACAATCGCCCATCGATTGGGATACATCGCGTATTTCGCCGAACATATTTTTTTTAAAAATTAGAGTAAACACGGAAACAACTGAATGCAAATCAGGTATACACATTCATATTACATTATTATATGTGTCGCTACCCATTTATGTACACTTCTAGGTACAATGTTAGCGACTTAGCTCCTTTAATATTTTGAGCTGAAGTTTTGAGACAGGGTAAATACCATCCCTCTATATTTTGACTCTTAAATTCATACGTACTCAGACTTTTATTTTTAAGACTCTGTTCAGGACAGTCCCTTTATATATTGAAGCTCGTGCAAACGATTTATTAACGCATGGAAAAAAAGGCAGTGGCTATTGTTACGACGATACTTTCAAAGCCCTCTATCGGCGAAGTTAAAAACTGAAAAATCATATAAATATTCCCAACCCTAGACTGAGAGCTCGATGACCGAACTGTAAAAAGTTGAGCACGAAAGGTTTGACCATCGGAATGTGACTGCATATCGATAAGAATAAGAAAAAGTCATTTCTTGAGTTTTGCGGTTGGGGCATAAGGGGGGTAGGCCCCCCGAAAGGGGTCGCAAATTGTGCTTTGAATTAAAACTTCGAGCACGAGATTCATTTTCACATGGTATGTTCTATGAGGTATATAGAGTAAGAAAAAAGTGGTCAAGAAAAAAAATTCCCAGGCATTCTCAAACAAGAAGGGGGTCCAACCCCCCCCCCCCCCCAGGGGGTTCAACTGTGAAATTTCGAGCACGAGTGAAATTTGTTTTTTAGTCATCCCTTGGTAACCAATTATGACTAAAAATCATGGTCAAGAAAAATTTCGCCCGGGCATCTACAGATAAGAAGCTCCCCGGGAGTGGGGTTCCAGGAGCATTTCGGCATTTCAGGAAAATATGAAACATTGCGCACGAGCTAAATTTCTTCGCTGATCATTGGGCATCGATGCATGGATCACATATCCAGTGGACAAGAAATCTTCCACCGGGGCATTTCCATACAAGAAGGGGGTTTCTGACCCCCCTGGGGGGTCAACTGTAAAATTTCGAGCACGAGTGAAATTCATTTTCCAGTCATCCCTTGGCAACCATTCATGACTAAAAAGCATGGTCAAGAAAACTTTTGCCCGGGCACCTACATATAAGAAGGCACCGAACTGGGGGATGCTTAGGGGTTTCGGCATTCAAGGAAAATATGAAATGTTGCGCACGAGCAAAATTTCTTCGTTGATCATCGGACATCGATGCATTGGTCATATATCAAGTCCACAAGAATTTTTTCACCGGGGCATTTACCGACAAGAAGGGGGTGAACGTAGTCAGTAACTTGGGAGTGCATTGGTAAGTAAGACTAAGCATGGTTGAAGCCACACTCATTATCATAACTGTATTAGCTGCGCCGTGACATTGATCGATAATAGGTATATGACTTCTTGCCGCACCGCAATGCTTGGACATCAGCAACCGGATCCATAGATTCGACTTATCTTATGTAGTAAACCCCCATCTCCATCTCTGGTGCGAAAGATAGTGTATGCAGATCGTAGGGTCGTTTTGTATATTTACCTGAAATTTATTTACGTATTGAGAATGGATAATATAGAGACAGAAACATTAATGGAGGTGCTGTAACGGTTCTAGGACAATTCGATCCCGGACAATTCGTCACCAGACGATTCGTACTCAATATTAAAAGTGTCGGGAATATCATAGAACTGACAACCAACCACGAGGACACCCAAATAACTTACCTACTCCTCTCCGCATTGCAAAGTAATGGAGGTGCTGAAACGGCTCTAGGACAATTTGATCCCAGACAATTCGTACCCGGACAATTCGTCACCAGACAATTCGTACCCAATGACATTCGTACCCGAACTATTTGTCCCCATGGACAATTAACCAGACAATTCGTACCCACGGTTTCGTACCCAGACAATTCGTACTCGGACAATTCGTCACCCACGAATTCGTACTCAGACAATTCGTACCCTGACAATTTGTCACCAGACAATTCGTACCCAATGACAATTCGTATCCTAGGGCGAATTGTCCCAGAATTGTCTGATAAATTGTTCATGGGGACAAATAATCTGGGTACGAATTGTCCTAGAGCCGTTTCAGCACCTCCATTAATTTGCAATGCGCAGAGGAGTAGGTAAGATTTTGGTGTCCTCATGGTTGGTTGTCAGTTCTATGATATTCTTGACACTAATCTTGATATTTTTTTATCCAATCAAGATTGCGGTAATGCCTATAAATTTGTCTTTCTTTTTCAAGAAAATCCCAACTTTCTAACAAAAGCTGGGATGATGTAATTACTGCTTAAGAAACGCTAGTTTTAATTGTGGTGAGAAATAACAAAACTGTCTTTCCTTATTACCGTTTTTCCTTGAGTAGTCTTTTGCTGCGGTACATTATACCATTATAATTTAATATTTTGAATGACGATATTGGAACTGAACGAAAAACTAGAGAAAACACTTTTCAGGTCAATTTTGAATCATTTAAATCAACGTGAAATCATTCCCCTCCAATTTACCCCCCCCCCCCTCCACACATGCACGACTGCTACCCCACCCCACACATCAAACAGTTGTCCAGGGGCATCATAAACACTTATTTACAGATGGACAATCCTAGAAATTTTTGTTTTATTAATATGTCAACATAATGACATCCCACACGCCTGTTCACCACCCAGATTCGGAATCTACGCGAAAAACTGGTCTAGAAAAACTTGGTCTCATAAATTCACAGCTCGGGTGGCAATGCCCCCCCCCCCCTTCAGCCACCGGACTATTAGTCTTACTTACCAATGCACTCCCAAGTTACTGACGACGTTCACCCGCTTCTTGTCGATAAATGCCCCGGTGAAAAAATTCTTGTGGTACATGTCCAAACATGACACTTTCAGTGTAGACTTGAATAACCAGACCCTGACAATCGCCCATCGATTGGGATACATCGCGTATTTCGCCGAACATATTTTTTTTAAAAATTAGAGTAAACACGGAAACAACTGAATGCAAATCAGGTATACACATTCATATTACATTATTATATGTGTCGCTACCCATTTATGTACACTTCTAGGTACAATGTTAGCGACTTAGCTCCTTTAATATTTTGAGCTGAAGTTTTGAGACAGGGTAAATACCATCCCTCTATATTTTGACTCTTAAATTCGTACGTACTCAGACTTTTATTTTTAAGACTCTGTTCAGGACAGTCCCTTTATATATTGAAGCTCGTGCAAACGATTTATTAACGCATGGAAAAAAAGGCAGTGGCTATTGTTACGACGATACTTTCAAAGCCCTCTATCGGCGAAGTTAAAAACTGAAAAATCATATAAATATTCCCAACCCTAGACTGAGAGCTCGATGACCGAACTGTAAAAAGTTGAGCACGAAAGGTTTGACCATCGGAATGTGACTGCATATCGATAAGAATAAGAAAAAGTCATTTCTTGAGTTTTGCGGTTGGGGCATAAGGGGGGTAGGCCCCCCGAAAGGGGTCGCAAATTGTGCTTTGAATTAAAACTTCGAGCACGAGATTCATTTTCACATGGTATGTTCTATGAGGTATATAGAGTAAGAAAAAAGTGGTCAAGAAAAAAAATTCCCAGGCATTCTCAAACAAGAAGGGGGTCCAACCCCCCCCCCCCCAGGGGGTTCAACTGTGAAATTTCGAGCACGAGTGAAATTTGTTTTTTAGTCATCCCTTGGTAACCAATTATGACTAAAAATCATGGTCAAGAAAAATTTCGCCCGGGCATCTACAGATAAGAAGCTCCCCGGGAGTGGGGTTCCAGGAGCATTTCGGCATTTCAGGAAAATATGAAACATTGCGCACGAGCTAAATTTCTTCGCTGATCATTGGGCATCGATGCATGGATCACATATCCAGTGGACAAGAAATCTTCCACCGGGGCATTTCCATACAAGAAGGGGGTTTCTGACCCCCCTGGGGGGTCAACTGTAAAATTTCGAGCACGAGTGAAATTCATTTTCCAGTCATCCCTTGGCAACCATTCATGACTAAAAAGCATGGTCAAGAAAACTTTTGCCCGGGCACCTACATATAAGAAGGCACCGAACTGGGGGATGCTTAGGGGTTTCGGCATTCAAGGAAAATATGAAATGTTGCGCACGAGCAAAATTTCTTCGTTGATCATCGGACATCGATGCATTGGTCATATATCAAGTCCACAAGAATTTTTTCACCGGGGCATTTACCGACAAGAAGGGGGTGAACGTAGTCAGTAACTTGGGAGTGCATTGGTAAGTAAGACTAAGCATGGTTGAAGCCACACTCATTATCATAACTGTATTAGCTGCGCCGTGACATTGATCGATAATAGGTATATGACTTCTTGCCGCACCGCAATGCTTGGACATCAGCAACCGGATCCATAGATTCGACTTATCTTATGTAGTAAACCCCCATCTCCATCTCTGGTGCGAAAGATAGTGTATGCAGATCGTAGGGTCGTTTTGTATATTTACCTGAAATTTATTTACGTATTGAGAATGGATAATATAGAGACAGAAACATTAATGGAGGTGCTGTAACGGTTCTAGGACAATTCGATCCCGGACAATTCGTCACCAGACGATTCGTACTCAATATTAAAAGTGTCGGGAATATCATAGAACTGACAACCAACCACGAGGACACCCAAATAACTTACCTACTCCTCTCCGCATTGCAAAGTAATGGAGGTGCTGAAACGGCTCTAGGACAATTTGATCCCAGACAATTCGTACCCGGACAATTCGTCACCAGACAATTCGTACCCAATGACATTCGTACCCGAACTATTTGTCCCCATGGACAATTAACCAGACAATTCGTACCCACGGTTTCGTACCCAGACAATTCGTACTCGGACAATTCGTCACCCACGAATTCGTACTCAGACAATTCGTACCCTGACAATTTGTCACCAGACAATTCGTACCCAATGACAATTCGTATCCTAGGGCGAATTGTCCCAGAATTGTCTGATAAATTGTTCATGGGGACAAATAATCTGGGTACGAATTGTCCTAGAGCCGTTTCAGCACCTCCATTAATTTGCAATGCGCAGAGGAGTAGGTAAGATTTTGGTGTCCTCATGGTTGGTTGTCAGTTCTATGATATTCTTGACACTAATCTTGATATTTTTTTATCCAATCAAGATTGCGGTAATGCCTATAAATTTGTCTTTCTTTTTCAAGAAAATCCCAACTTTCTAACAAAAGCTGGGATGATGTAATTACTGCTTAAGAAACGCTAGTTTTAATTGTGGTGAGAAATAACAAAACTGTCTTTCCTTATTACCGTTTTTCCTTGAGTAGTCTTTTGCTGCGGTACATTATACCATTATAATTTAATATTTTGAATGACGATATTGGAACTGAACGAAAAACTAGAGAAAACACTTTTCAGGTCAATTTTGAATCATTTAAATCAACGTGAAATCATTCCCCTCCAATTTACCCCCCCCCCCCCCCTCCACACATGCACGACTGCTACCCCACCCCACACATCAAACAGTTGTCCAGGGGCATCATAAACACTTATTTACAGATGGACAATCCTAGAAATTTTTGTTTTATTAATATGTCAACATAATGACATCCCACACGCCTGTTCACCACCCAGATTCGGAATCTACGCGAAAAACTGGTCTAGAAAAACTTGGTCTCATAAATTCACAGCTCGGGTGGCAATGCCCCCCCCCCCTTCAGCCACCGGACTATTAGTCTTACTTACCAATGCACTCCCAAGTTACTGACGACGTTCACCCGCTTCTTGTCGATAAATGCCCCGGTGAAAAAATTCTTGTGGACTTGATATATGACCAATGCATCGATGTCCGATGATCAACGAAGAAATTTTGCTCGTGCGCAACATTTCATATTTTCCTTGAATGCCGAAACCCCTAAGCATCCCCCAGTTCGGTGCCTTCTTATCTGTAGGTGCCCGGGCAAAAGTTTTCTTGACCATGCTTTTTAGTCATGAATGGATGCCAAGGGATGACTGGAAAACGAAACCCCCTTCTTGTCTGGAAATGCCCCGGTGGAAGATTTCTTGTCCACTGGATATGTGATCCATGCATCGATGCCCAATGATCAGCGAAGAAATTTAGCTCGTGCGCAATGTTTCATATTTTCCTGAAATGCCGAAATGCTCCTGGAACCCCCATCCCGGGGAGCTTCTTATCTGTAGATGCCCGGGCGAAATTTTTCTTGACCATGATTTTTAGTCATGATTGGTTGCCAAGGGATGACTGAAAAACAAATTTCACTCGTGCTCGAAATTTCACAGTTGAACGCCCTGGGGGGTTTTGGACCCCCTTCTTGTTTGAGAATGCCTGGGAATTTTTTTTCTTGACCACTTTTTTCTTACTCTATATACCTCATAGAACATACCATGTGAAAATGAATCTCGTGCTCGAAGTTTTAATTCAAAGCACAATTTGCGACCCCTTTCGGGGGGCCTACCCCCCTTATGCCCCAACCGCGAAACTCAAGAAATGACTTTTTCTTATTCTTATCGATATGCAGTCACATTCCGATGGTCAAACCTTTCGTGCTCAACTTTTTACAGTTCGGCCATCGAGCTCTCAGACTATAACCCTTCCCATCTCTTAAGCGGTGGACACACTAGCCGAATGATTCGGCCGAATCGTTCGGGCGAATCAATCGGCGCCGAATTTTATTCGGCCGAATGGGTGGACACACCAGCCGAATGTTTCGGCCGAATCACCAGTCGATTGCATCACTTTTCACGTCACATGATTAAAAACGGCGGCGTCTATGTCTACAAACAATCACGTGATTTGTCGATAGGAGTGCTGATTGGCTAATGAATTCTACATTCGGCCGAATGCTTCGGCGAAGTGGACACACCAGGCGAATATAATTCGGGCGAATAAAAATTTAGGGCGAATAAAAATTCGGCCGAATAAAAATTCGGCCGAATAAAAATTCGGCCGAATATATCAAACATGTTTGATTCGGGCGAATCATTCGGCCGATTAGAAATTCGGCCGAATGACAGTGGACACACTAGGCGAATTTCGACGCCGATTGATTCGGCCGAACGATTCGGCCGAATCATTCGGCTAGTGTGTCCACCGCTTTAATTTCTGCCTTCAATTCTGAAAACATTGAAAATACTGCTTATTTTGCGAATCTGGGTTTGGGGGGATTGGCAGCCATTTTGGAATTCGTTCTTAACTTTGCTCAATCTTGTCGTAACAATAGCCACTCTGAAAAATAAATACATAGTCCATTAAAGCTATTGAATTTAGTACTTTATCTAGCTAGGTGGGGGTGGGGGCAACGTGGGACAATATTGTCCCCAGACCCCCACATTTTGGGTTGAGTACAAGATCAAAACTTAAGTTGGATGCCCCAAAGATTCTAATTTAGAATTGCAAAGTGGACCCCATTTTAACTATACTGTTGCATTCGAAAAGACCCCTGGACGCTTTTTAAACACATGACGCGTCAAATAATATTTATCATAGAACAGTCAGCGATAATAATAGAACACAATACGTTCAGATGAAAACACATAGTGTGCTATAACTGCTCAAACAAAAACACAGAGGCGGACCCAGGAAATCCTGTTAGGGGGGGGGGGGGGGGGGGGGTCCCCCGATAATTTTTTGAAAAAATCGGGGTGTCAGTGGTGATTTGTGGCGCATATCTATTTTTTATACTGTTATTTGGGGGGGCGGGCCCCTAGCCCCCCCCCCCCCCCTTTGGATCCGCCTCTGCACTAGGTGTTGTTTCAGTGGCGAAACTTAAAAACTCTGAACACATATACCAACATGCGTTCTTGCCTGTTATTGGTGTTAAATTGGTACAGTGGCTGTTTAATCTCTCAACCAATTATTACGCATGTGGACTGGTTAAAATTGAATATGCAGTCTACATTTAGTTGGTTCATGATATCCATGATATTTACAATTGTCCATATCTTTTTAGGTCGAGTTAGAGAAGCAGCAGTTATGAAAGCAGATGAAACCATTCTCAGGCACATCAGACTGTTGCTATTGAAGTTAGGTACCATCAACGATGCTACAGGGATAATGTTCGATTCCTGACAAGAAAACCCAAAGTTTGGTCGTCATGGTAAGTTTATTTCATACTTCTAGTAGTTGTTGTGTCCTTGTGGCTTGTTATATATCTATTTTATATCATAGGCAGCTAGTGGGTGGGTATCTTTGATGGCAAGTGAATTGGCACAAAATGACCAGATTGTGGTGTCCAAATGCACTTAAACAAAATCCATCCGTTCTAAGAATGTGTGAACATTTTTTACTAGCACATTTGTGCTGTCAAGAGTTGTTTGTGATATGATAAGTTTAAAGTGTATTAATATGTTTGTTTTACTTAATCGACCATCGACCAATACATGCGATTGATCGTTAAATCTTAAGTGGAAATATCACCAAACATGAATTCTTGCATCTACGATGAGATTTCCTTATACATGTAGTAACTATGAACTTATATTTTTCAGCTCTTCAGAGATGTCTGCATATGAGACAACCTTTGATATATTTTGTGAAGATGTGATTAGAAAAAGAACTATTTTCCACAAAGAAATTCTGCGAATGGCCAAGTTATTAGATATGTTTATTAAGATGGCAAAGGACATTTAACAAGTCGATATTTCAAATTGCCGGTAATAATTTGTTATTTCTGTACATTGGTTGTGTCCTTTATTATTGTTGAACTCCATTAATTATTTCAAGCATTAATTATTGCACAACTGTTACAGCAAGGTTTAAATAAATTATTGATATAACAGTTATTAAAAAAATGTTTTCTGTATTTTAAAAAAAATATTGATTGAAATGTTGTTGTAAATTGCAATACACAGGCCTAATTTATATATATTTAAACCTTTAATACTAGTAATTAAATATAAGAATAATGTTTCAAATTTGTTTTCATTCTTTGTTCGGGGATAGGCCGGGTTTCCAAGGGGGAAATTTGGTCTTTGTTCAATATTTGTAGGACATTTATGATACGAGTTATCTCCCCTTATACCTTTTTACCTGGAACCCCTATTTGAAATATCACGTTTATGCATTGTTTTTTAGTTGAAGTCGAATATGTCTATGCAATTATCGAATTAATGTATGATTTCTAATAATAAATTAAATTCAATATCAATTCAATGACGCTGTATTTTCATAAATAGACAAAAACATGCTACCATGCGCAACATTACTGCTTTGTGGGCGCTTATTATTGGCCCTGTGCAAATGCAAATTGAGATATTTCCATATTTTTTTTTCAAATGTTGCTATGCATATTGGCAGTACACACGAAAAAAAATCATTCACCTGCAGTAATTTTATCACCCAAAATCACGACGTCAAAGTCATGTTAGACATGCATGATAAATTTATTAAATTGACCGAGACCCTGGGTAAATGGGTAATATTTTAAAAACTGGCATTATCTAAAGATGGGAATATGGATTTTCCATCACTAAAAACCTTGTACTATAAGAAAATGGCAAATTTTTTTAGACCCAGGGGGGGGGGGTGCAACAGAAATCGATTTCTAAGCACATTTTCCTTATACAGACGACAGTCTATAACATTTGTCAGCAAATGCAAAAGCATTGGCGTGTGTATCATCGGTATCCCCAGTGGTTTCATTCCTTTCTACCCCACTAACCCCTGGGTAAATCTATGGGGTAAACACGTTTTCAAATTATCCGCCCTTGATGATTGTGCTATTTTTATCGACAAATTCCATACATCTTTAATTGCAAAGGAAGTAGGCAAAGGGAAGTAACTCTTATCGGACAAGGTTAGGAGTAAGCCTAAATAAGAGAAGTTCAAATTTTTCTAATTGCATATAAATAAATATTATATTAAAGAGGCATTATTTAAGATTAAGATACAGAACTGACAGTTCTAATTATAATAGTTAAAAACTAGATACTGTAAAGCTAATTCGTTGAAAATTCCAGTCAAATTGGTCCACTATGAACCGGGATATCAGCTTTGTGCGTTTCCGTCTAGCCTCGTTCATCATTACACAGAGGGAAAAAAGTGGGTCAGTTGACTCATTTGGGTGAGTATCCATAAAACGACTCACTTTTCGTTGACAAACTTGGGACTCACTTGGGACACACATGGGACTCATATAATAAGGCCAAAGACTCATTTTTGTGACTCGCCCAAAAATCCATAAAACGACTCGTTAAGTAAGTCAAGTGACTCGTCTGGTAAAGTGAGTTCTTTGACTACTTTATTGAGTTAAGTGACATAAAAGATGAGTAACGCGGCTAACTCGAGTGAGTCAAAAGACTATTAAAGTGAATCAATGCAAATAGATTAAAGTCAAATGACTAGCCTACACAACAAGTCAAATGACTCCACATAAGCCCGAATCCTACTAAAATTAAATTGCAATTACAATTTCATTTATTTTTACTGATATTTTTTGCGGCATTGCACAAAGCTCGTGAGATGATGTGTTCGTCTTTTGAACTAACCAACTGTTAGCCGGATAATCAAATAATATAACACTATATATCTAAGCCTGTATGATCATTATTGTGTCAATATAAAAGTTGAATAATATCGAATATATAAGTAGTTTATTCTACCAACTTCAATAAATATAAATAAAATACATTTATATTTAATTCACAGAGATATAGTAAATGATCACTAAGAATCAGTTCAATGTTCCCAAAACACATTAACATTTGAAAAGTCCGAGAAATCTTTCGCATTTCCAATTCCATATGTTGTTTATTTATCCATGACATCACTTTCTTTGGTTTCTGCAAAGATACAAAAAACAAATTTTCCAGACTAACAAAAACAATTCAGTGTTTCAATCACATTTCTAAGTTTCAGCTGATGTTTAAATGGTTTAAATGTCAAATAAGACTACACCGACCCCTTCGAATTAAGTGAAACTTACCATTTCAATGGGACAAAGCATTTTCTTTATGTATTCTTGCAATAAAGTTGATCCTGCTTTAGCAGTAGCATCCAATCGGCTTTGAAAGAAAAGAAAAAACAACACACTTACAAGTGAATTTCCGAAGCGCTTTATGTGAGATTTGGTGTCAGTTAACATATAAAAACTTGCCAAACCCTGACAAGAGCCATCCGTTCTTGCTATTAGTACAGAAATATATAATGAAGATTGAAAAAATTGAAAATTTCAATCAAATTACCTCATTCTGAGCGAAGTTATGAGTCCTAGAAGATGTAGCGTAGTTATTTTATAGTATTGTAGGAACGGCACTTGACAAACAAGATCCATTTTAAATTTTCAAATCTCGGGGGTGGGGGGTGTTCTAATCCATTTAAATTTCTGCCATTCGATGTTCTAGAGGGTTGATTATTGGGTTGTCACGTTAATAAACGCCTAAATAATAGTTTAAAATATAAGGTTTGAATCCAAAATAAAGACCCGCATTAGGCAGCTTTAGCTCTTAAGTCTTAAATAATGCATCTTTAATGTTTAGTAGCCCGTTACTTAGACATACGAAATCCTACCATATTATTGACAACTTATTATAAAATAAAATAGTGATCTATTATTGACCCAGATGTGATTTAGTGTTTACCTATTTTCCTACTCTTTTTGTAGAGTAGCTATGACTCATTTATGAACTACACGGTGACTCACTTTTGACTCAATCGTATTAGCCTAGTAACTAAGCATATAGGCCAATGGACGTGTACTCTAGGCATATACTGACATTTACTTGTGTAATTTGTTCTAATACCATGCTGTTAAAGATTTCCAGATACATTACTAACTCGATAGTAATCATTTCTTGATGTCACGAACGATTTAATAAATTTGAATTTGAATTTTTAATGAATAACAAAATCAGTGGCCTATTTAATATTATGCCGCTTAATGTATATAATTGTAAACAAAATATTGAATAAAGCTTTATCCTTAACATAAAAAACCCAAATGATTCACCTTTTACTGTAGATTCTTGTAGATGCGTTGGATATTCTTTTAGATCAATAAGCGTCCGGTCTTCAACTGTAATGACGTGCCGTCATCGGACAATGTGACTGTGAACATTTTAACTAAAACTAAATGTGGGCGAACTGTCCGTAGGCCGATTAGGTTCGACCAATGATATAGCGGCACGCTTGACTTTCTAGCCAATCACTGCTCACTTCCATCTCCCTCCATTTTTTTATGAAACCATGCTCGTTTTTAGTATGTGTGCATGATTGTATTGGCAATTTTGACCTTAATTTCACTGTGGTGAATTATTTAAATCTTTAGGCATCATATGGTAAGAGTACTGTATTTTATTATGCATATTTTGATGTCCATTAATGATTGTTTTCACGATTATGTACGATTTTAGATTGTTAATTACTAGTAATAGTTTTCGGTACCATTCTTCATGTCATTTAAGAATGTCCATTATTATTCATTTCAGATTGAAACCACACCTTTTACACCAACACCACCATTTATATTGTTAACTTACCTGTACCTACCTGTCGATACGAATCTTTATAAATTACTGCATTCTACTTACCTTCGTTGTCGTCGTTGAACGTTGTTATCGTCGCCATCGTCGTTTGCCAGTAGAACTTTATTTAGATTTGTGACATTTTATTGTACAAGTAGTCATTATTAACATTGAATTGTGGAGTGTATTGTTGCAGTCTTTGTAGCTGTTAATTAAATATGCCATTATAGTCAAAAACTTTTGTTTGTGAATTTGTGAATTCATTCCGATCTGCTGTTGAGAACCTGGTCAATTCTTGATCGCAGATATATTTCAATCATACGTCATTGAATTTCACAGTGTGCTGTGAATTGTAAATCATCAGTAGTATGGATCAACAAGTCTGTGGAGCCATGGAACAGAATCTTGCCGAACGGACTGCAGAATCAATATTGAAAAAATACTCTGAAGAGCAAATTATTCAAGAACTTTATGATTTGAAGTTGAACGTAGTGTCATCCTCCAGAGCTAATTACAATACGTTACGTCAATTCCTATGTGATATTATTCTAAAGCACCCTGATCCTGATCAGGAACTAAAGAGAATAAAGGCAAGGCTTTTGAGTGAAGAGGCCAGGGAAATATCTGAGACAGACAGACAGTCTTTAAACTCACAGGACCCACCCCTTCGACATGCATCTCCTCCTGCAAGTGAAGAAGGAGACGAGCCAAACGGCGAACAGCTTACGGGAGATCAATCAACAATAAATCCAGATTTATCCCCGGAATTTAAGCAAATGATATCCTGCATAGAGCAACTGAGGGAAGAACAAAGCAGACAACGAGAAGACATGGTAGAACTACTGAAGTCTGTGTCAGCCCAACAAGGTAGATCTCGTCAAAGTTCTCCACTTTCATCCAGACATGAGTCTGACATTTCTATGGACCCACAAGTCATAGATAGGCGGTACGAACAGTATGTAAGCAACGCCCATGCAGCTTTAAAGCGTCTTGAAAAGGAGCTGCAGGAAGATTCTATAGAATCAAATCTAGACTTGGCAGATGAAAAGGCCCAAGTTAACGTTGGAAAGCTGATTACATTTGTTGAACAGTGTATCTTCCCACAAGATTACTCCATGAAGAGAGAACGGCAGTTACAACAGACTAGCATATTGGAGAAGGACTTCGACGAGGCTCATCGCCAAGCGAAATTAAGGATTCGCTCCCTACAGAAGGAAGAAGAACAAAGGAAACGCCAATCCTTTTTACCATCTTCCATCAAGGTTCCCTCTTTTTATGGTGATATACTAGACTTTGCTTCGTGGATATCTGAATTTGATCAACTTGTACATTTCAACCCAGACGTGCACAACCAAGGCAAGTTGAAAGCCCTTAAAGAGTCACTTAAAGGAACTGCTGCGTCCACATTGACGAACTTTGACATTGTTGGTAAAAACTATATTACTGCCTACAACCATGTACGGAAACGTTTTGGGAGGCCTCGGCTACTTATTCACCATGAAGTAGAGTCGATAGTCAAAATACCAGAACTAAAGGATGATGCCACATCATACCGCAAATGTCTTGAACAGATGGAGACCAGATCCATGAACCTATCGACGCTAAAGGCAGACATAGAGACGGTGTTGGTTGGACTGGTGGTCCCCAAATTCACCAGGACGTTAAGGATGTCATGGGAAAGACATTTAAAATGTCATGTAAATGATGACGCATGCGCTTCCATGAGAGACCTGCTTGAATTCCTACAGGTTGAAACAGAATTACTTGAAGCATCTGCTAACGTCGACAAATTACCTTTCAAGCAGAGCAATGAAAAGGCACACAAAAGACAGAACAGCAAGCGACACATGGGATCTGCTCAATCTCTTGCCATCACGTCTAAAACGAAAGCCCAAGCTCCGAACACATTGCCTCTACCACGATGTTCTTTATGTGCACAGGCTCATGCCTTGGACACTTGTAGTCAGTTTTCTTCTTTGGACCCAAAAGATCGACTAATACACGTGTTCACAGCACGTATATGCCGTTCCTGCCTAGAACCATATGGAGGAAATAAACACAGTTGTGGAAAAACATGTCCTATCTGTTCGCAACGACACCATGAATTATTACATGGTGCTTACCTGTCTACTCCAAGCAGAGGTCTTCCTGCCAAACAACCAACGCAAAGAGCAAGTGTCGCCTCACCAAACCAAGTATCCTTACCTTCAGTTTTAGTGGCAAGTCATACATCTCATGGTGATTCTCTAGCGGCTCTCCCTGTCCTACAAGCTAAGATTACCTACAAAGATAAAACGTCGATCGTTAATATTGGTATGGATAGTTTTTCAGAGAAGAGTTTTATAACAAAGGATGTAGTGGAGTCATTACATCTTCCAGTTACTAAAATGTCTCCATTAGTGGTAGCAGGATTTGGTGGTTTTAAGACTGAACTTCACGAGGCAACAACATTTGACCTAACTCCATTGCAAGAACCCCAGTCTTCCTCCTTCAAGACACCTATTCATATTGACGCTATCATAAGGGATGGTGATATCTGTGATCCTGTTACTCCTGTACATCTCCATCCTGATTTGGCAACTGTTTGTGAACAGTATCCCTTAGCACGTGCACCTCTAGATCAGTCTGTACGTATTCATGTTCTACTTGGAGCAAGTCATGTTGTCTCCTGTATGAGGGTTGTGGCACACTTAGACAAGGATGGCCCTTGCATTTTGTCAACACCTTTTGGCTATACCATTGGTGGTTCATACAGAAGTACAACTTCACTGAGAACAAATCAAGTAAACTCCTGTTTAATATTAACACCGGAGATTCAAGACACCGGGATGGATCATGCTAGTGTTGCCAAGAAAGAAGGCAATATACACCTGCAAGAGGAAACCATTAATTTGGATAAACAGCTGGAGAGACATATGACTCTGGAATCATGGGGACTTGGAACTCAGGAATGTACCACCTCAAACGAAGATGAGACAGCTATCCAGAAATTCAAAGAAAGCGTGTCTTTTGATCATCAGAGTGGACACTATGAAGTAGCCTTACCTTTTAGAGAAGAATCATTACCTCTGAAAGATAACAAGAATGTAGTCCTGAAAATAATGTTGAGGACCGAACGTCAGCTGTTGAGATCACAAGAAAAAATGAAGTTATACAATGAGGCCATGGATGACTATGTCAAAAGAGGCTTTGCTAAGGAGTTATCAGAAGATGAAGTTAAATGGGCTCTTAACCAAGAACACGTGTTCTTGCCTCATCACCCTGTTATAAAGGACTCCGTTTCTACAGCACTTCGAGTTGTTTTCAACGCTTCACATAAAGCAAGCCCAGAAGACCCTTCTCTAAATGAAGCATTATTACCTGGCCCAAAGCTCCAGCCAGATCTATGCCAGATCCTTCTTCGATTCAGAATAAACCGCTTTGCTGTGGCAGGTGATGTTACTAAGATGTTTTGCATGACCAATCTCGCCCCTGCTCATTGGAGATATCAGCTTTATCTTTGGAGAGGAGGCGACACAACAATTTCACCAAAGATATATGCAATGGTTACTTTAATGTTTGGAGTAACCTCTTCACCCTATCTTGCTATACAAACAATGAGACATCATTTAGAAAAGTATTCTCAGAGTTATCCGGATGAAGTGAAGGAGATACTAGAAAATATGTACGTCGATGATTTTCTCTTTGGTGGTTCTGACGAGGATCAAGTACAGGAAATCTGTCATAATTCTATTAAGATCCTTTCGGAAGGTGGATGGCAACTACGGAAGTTCTCATCCAACTCTCGGCATGTGTTGGAATCCCTTTCACCGGAGCAGCGAATTACTAATTCTTTGATTAGCTTTGACGACGAAGAGAAATTAGAGGCTGGAATCTCAACAACATTAGGATTGGTATGGGACACTAGAGGGGACACCTTTGGAATAAAAGTGATGGAATCTTTATTGAAGCCAGCCAAAAAGGTCACCAAGCGAGTAATTGTCAGCCGCTTTTCTTCAATATTCGACGTTTTTGGTTTCGTTGGACCTTTCACCCTTCAGATGAAGATCGTTGTCCAAAAACTTTGGAAACAAAAATATGATTGGGACGAACCAGTTTCTAAAGGAATTGAATTAGAATATAGAACATGGGAAAGTGAACTTCACAGGTTGAACGAGATTTGGATACCAAGATGGACGCATCTCGATCCTGCTGTCCTTGAAAGTCAGCTCTGTGGGTTTGCTGATGCTTCTTCGTATGCCCTTGGCGGTGTAGTATATTTGCGTGTTGTTGACACCACAGGAGGAATCCGTATTACTTTCCTTATGGCAAAGAGCAAGGTTGCACCTGTAAAAGCTGTTACAATTGCCAGATTGGAATTAGTGGCAGCTCTCCTACTTTCTAAGATGATCACCTATCACCTGACGTTCATTTGTGGACAGACAGCTCCATAGTAATATCTTGGCTTTCAAGACCCAGTTATGATTGGATCAATTCTTGATCGCAGATATATCAACAAACGGTCGCCAAAAACTTCCACCCACAATTCTTTTCACCGGAAAGACTCACTTTTGACTCAATCTTGACTAGACCGTGACTCATTTGGGTGAAATTCATAACTGATTATTTAATAACTCGGAAGTGACTAGTTGGCGACTCACATTGTCCATGCAAGTTTCAATGAACTGGGTCATGACTGACCTGTTTGTCGCCATTCTGGTTCAAAAGACTCATCTAACTGAGTATTTTCTCATAACTCACCCAAATGAGTAAGTTTTACTCATTTTTGACCCAGGTTTTTTTCTCAGTGTACTAACATTAGTACGTTAAAAAGCATAGCCTCGATTATCAATGAGCTTTAGCAGCATATGATTTCAATCGAGTCTATATCGAGGGCCTTGACATCGAGAGATGATTATGGTCTGGATAAGTTAATTAATGCCTTATTGATAATTTAAACAACAAGCCAACAGTGAGGCTGATGTCCCCCGCCGAAATCCCAAAATAATAAGATGACACATATTAATTAATCAAACATTTATTTTTTTCAAAAGCATCGAGCACTCAAACTATACACAAAATTTGATCACTCTCTATCAGATAGAATCAAGATTATCTTGTCCCAAGCATCGAACAATGAAATTGATTAGCTCTGCTTAGCTTTAGCTCAAAATATTAATCATTAAACTCAGTCAAGACATTTGCCTAATGATCATCTACCTACATCAAGTTCAAAATTCTACCTCATTTAAAAGCAGAGTTATGTTTCTAAGTCTTGACAAATGAAGTGGCTTATCGCTCCTTAGCCTAAGCAGAAAATTTGCACCATCGAACTTAGTCAAGGTAATGATATAATGAATCTATATTCTGAGTTACATTGCTATCACTTCATTACAACCAAGGTTATTGTGCCCCAAAGCATCAACCAATCAGATTGCTTATCTCTGCTTACCCTAAGCAGACAATGTTCATCATCGAACTCCATCAAGTCATTCACATAATGAATGTCTTCACCAAGTGTGAACACTCTACCTCAATTAGAAGGAGAGTAATTGTGTTCCAAAGTCTCGACCAATCAAATTGCTTATCGTTCTGCTTACCCTCAGCAGAAAATGTTGATTATCAAACTTGGTCAATGTATCAATGTAATAAAGCTAAAGCTCTACACCAAGTGTCCTCACCCTCACTTAATCAGAACTTCACAAGCATCAACCAATCAAAATGCTTATCTCTGCCCATCAAGGTATTCACCTAATAGACACAAGTGTGAACATTCTAACTCAATTAGAATGAGAGTTATATTGTCTCGACCAATCAAATTGCTTATCGTCCTGCTTACCATGATCACTACATGCTCATTATCAAACTCAGTCAAGATAATAATGTAATGAAACTACACATCAAGTTTCATCACTCTCACTTAATTAGAATTAAAGTTATCGTGTCCCAATGCATCAACCAATCAAATTGCCTGTCTCTGCTTACCCGAAGCAGAAAATGCTCATCTTCGAATTCCATCAAGAAATTGACCTAATAAACACTCACACTAAGTTTGAACATTCTAACTCAATTAGAATGAGAGTTATTCAGTTCCAAAGTCTCGGCCAATAAAATTGCTTATCGCTCTGCTTACCCTTAACAGAAAATGCTTAATCAAGGTATTGATGTAATGAAACTATACACCAAGTTTCATCACTCTCACTTAATTAGAACTAAAGTTATCGTGTCCCAAAGCAGCAACCAATCAAATTGCTTATCTCTGCTTACCCTAAGCAGAAAATGCTCATCTTCGAACTCCATCAAGGTATTGACATTACACCTACACCAAGTTTGAACATTCTAGCTCAATTAGAACGAGAGTTATTGTGTCCCAAAAAGTGTGACATACAGGCAGACAGACGGACAGACGGACGGACCCATTTTAATAGTCTCCTGCTTTCTTCGAAAGGCGGGGGACAATAAGAGTTCAGGCCTAAAGAAAGACATGCAAAGGGCAGATTTAGCTCTAGTATAGGCGCCATTGACAATATGCGCCACCATCTAGCCCCGTTCTTCAAGTCCCTCGTTAAAAATGGGTCTGAAACGCATTATAATGGTACACGATTTTTGTACCAATGGTATTTTTTTTTATTTTGTCTTAAATATTGAATTAAAAATAAAATAAAAACCAAGTACGAACAATCCATACCATAAGACAGAATTCGAAGTCCTAATAACGTTATAGGCAAAATAGTGTATTCAGGCAAAATAGTGTAATCAGCAAATGGACTGCTCCTCGTGTACAAAATACACGACAAACAGTGGTAACAGGTGTCCAAAAGAGTAGGCTTACCCTGTTGGCGCCACACCCGTCATTGCTTCATCTAAACTATTAGGCGAAATGTCGGTAAAATAGCGCGATTGGCCAATCAAATATCGGTATGCAAAATGCACGCGATGAACTGTGTTGACGATATAGTAGTAATTATCAGGGAGATAGTAATAGTATACGTGTCAATTAAATAATAGCTGAGAGAGACACGTCATATTTCCCAATCAAATCAATATGACGACCGTAAAACTTTTTAACGGTTTTAATAAGTTTAGTGCCCAAGTATCCTTGTAGTTGAAGCTTAGGTGGCAAATGACTCGATCTTCTTAAAAGGAACAAGCTCTCGCGTAACGATTTAGCTGATAAGCTGGTGATATTGGAATGTTACTACTAATAAATGGAAAGTTAACAATCGGAAAGTCAAAGTCATCACGTTTATCGTACAATTTAACACTCAGTTTATTGCAATTGTCAATATTGAGACGCAGATCCAGGTAGGAAGCGTAATTGTCACTGTCAGTGGTGTTTTTAATTTCGAGCTCATCAGGATATATGAATTCTACATAATCACTAAATTTAGGATATCAGAGCCCATCTTTTCCGGTAAGATAACAACATCAATGCTTTTTTGAATTGACAAATAATTCGTGTTTTCATTTTCGAAGATTTTGGATGATATTGAGTTACGGAATTAGCTCCTACCAAATTTATCTCAAATTACGTAAGATTTATCCATACTGCACGTAGCGACCCATCTACGTCATACTTCTAGGATGTTCTCCATACTGTACGTAGCGATCCATCTACGTCATACTTCCAGAATGTTCTAAGTCGAAACTAGCTGTATAGACAGTTTGGGAAAAGATTTAACAATACATGTACATGTAGGACCTATTTCAGCTCTGAACGTCGGTCTCATAACACCCACCCTGAACGTCCAGGGATTGTCCCATTTAATCAATGTCGAAAAAAAATTGTCAATTTTACTGGACAACTAATCACTGCTAAACGACGGGGTGTTAATCCGTGTTAAAGCCTGTACAATGTAACGCCTGTACATTTCGTTTCGTCTTGTATGACCGACATTCCTGAATGTGGACGTTGACCTGCAGTTAGAGTATCATGGCGGGGAAATGTAACTTGATGAGAGGGGAAGTATTTTTAACAGCGTGTTGTGTCGCTCATACTTTCTCTAGCGAAGTAAGTTAGGGTTTTTTTTCTCACTAAGATGTTCGTGTATATTGTACAGGCGCCCACACGGATGACACCCCATTGTTTCCACGGTCGCGGCCAGTGGCGTCACTAGGGGGTGGCACAGGGGGCACGCGCCCCGGATCGTTTCATGTGTGCCCCGGATCTATTTTGAGCAGACAAAATCGATAAATTACAATAATTCCACTACTTTTCCCTATCATTATTTCTAATGTCCCGATTACGGAAGAGAAGCTTTCCAGTGCAAAGGTTTTCTGGATTGTCCTTTCTGGCCCTCTGTAGATTTCCTAAATTGCCTGCACGTGCACAGTTTAATACAGTATTATATAACTAAATTAAAATTTGACTGAAAATATTGTAGAAACGATCGTGCATGACCTAGTTTACCCGTCGTGTATGTTTAGCGGGACAACAATATCACATTAAATTTTAGTTCGTGATAATTTAGCTCACAACTCGTACATATTTCCCAGTATTCGTTTTATAACTATATTATTATATCGACAAAAATAATCCGCGGTTTGAAACATCAATAGAATACCCACGGCAAATATGTTCGAGTTGGGTCTGTGCCCCGGATCTTATTAGGTCCTAGTGACGCTTCTGGTCGCGCGTATAGGGGAACTACCCATATCGGGGAATATTTTGTAAATTTAACCGACGCATATAACCGAAATGCCTACTCGATGCCGTATTGAATTCCATCCACAATAATTATCAATGCCCGAAAAATGTCTTTGTTAATTCAGTACAAATTAACGGTACCCGATCTTCCCGATCCATGAAAGATATTTCCGTGTTCTTAGCCACAACTCTAACCCTAACCCTTCAGAATAGTTTTAGATGAACCTAACTCAAATTCCTAAACCTAACCCTAGGGAAATTATTTCACAGATCTAGAGATCTAGTATTGTGCCTGTGATCATGAAAGGAAAATTCTATCAATATCCTGTGTTCCGCAACTTTCCGTTCCAGAGTTACCCCCCTTTCGCAAAAACCTTGTAAACGTGATAGATGCTTTAGTTTTAAAGGATTTATTTTCAATTTTGCTGGGAAACATTAGGGTTAGGAGAGCATGCACCCATGGATGAGACCTTTCGATATTCAGTGTTCTGAAACATAACGCTCCGGAGTTATCCTCCCTTTTGCCAAAAAACGGTATTGTATTATCTCGTGCGCTCGACATAGTATCTCAAGCGCTCTAGATATTACTATTTTTTTTATTTTTTAATTATTTTTTTATTTGCATGCCCTAATTCGCCACCGTATAATAAATATAATTTTGGGCCACACTTCTTTCTTTTAATATAAAATATAAAAGGGTGTTCTAATTAAAAAGCCTTTGTTTTGATTGTGTAATAAGGTTTTATGATAATACATTATATATTATTATAACGTGTTGGCTTAACTCTACATTTTGCTCTTATTCTTACATCATGCTGGAGCTTTAATAGGTGGCAGTTTGTAGCTTCTTTTTAAACTTTCTTCGTGGATATTATTTGTTTAATGCGAAGAGAACACAGGGATATTATGGTGTTGAAATATGGAGTTATGCCCCTTTAATTTATTCATTCACGTTGTATTTTCTACACTATTTTCGGACTGCGGCCCTTGATCTCGATCCGAAATGAATAAATTAGCCAACTTTAGAATTGTGGCACCACATCCATCACAATTTCGTCTCAAATATCCATATATCCCTTACATAACATAACCTTGAATGCATTGTTCTCTTATGTTTTGTGAATATGTTGGTCAGTTTAAGTAGGCCGTCACAAAGATTTCACATACATAATATTTATGTAATATATTTTTTGCGTATTTGGTATTTCACATAATCACGGGCGTTTTTGTAATTAGAGCGACGGACTGAATTATGTCCATTTTGTGTACACACAATAACAGTCCTTGAAATATCACTCAATAACAGGCATATCATTCTTTTTTCGAATAAAAGCATATAAACATACCCCATACTGACTTCACTTCTCTTATGTATTTAGATTTTTGAGAATTATGAAATGTAAGAATTGTGTAGCTTCTTGTGGCTATACAGTGCCAAGGTGGGTTTTAATGTTTCCGCGTGCTTTGCAACAATATCTAAGGACCGTTTTACCGTATAAATAAACGAGGCCTTTCCGTCCTTCTCATTAATTAACAGTTTTTGCTATTTCATTTTTTTAAACTCTCATATTAATAATCTAATATTAGAAAAAATAACTGTATACAAGAAGCGAATGAATGGCTTATATTAACCAGATAAACAAAGTTACACCAAGTCTATAAACTTTAATCATATCTGTAACTCAGATTTTGTTTGTGTTAAAATCAGATAAATATTGCATTGCGTTCGAGAATGTTCTAGCCGTAAACGTCCCAGTAAAAGGAGACGAGGCGTTTCAACTGAATTTTGCTGGATAAAATCAATAGATGGTGGCTAATTTAGAACGGCTGTTGACTCGATGAAGATTATAACTATAGAGAGATCAACCGTTACACACACAAAATCAATCGATAAAACCAGAGACATACAACTCTAGTTTAACTACACATAGAATAGGTTCTAATACCAAGCTTGTTTGTCTTCTCTCTCAACTATATGCACGGCTAGTTATGTGATATAAATGTTTATATGTAGGGGAAAACATTGGGGTTTCTTAAAATATATTATATAACTGGATTTTTTTATGATTGGTGAATTACATGTGGCAGTACATAGATTGTAAACATTCCATCGAAACTATAAATGTTATCATTTTATAATATATTGTCTTATAACAAGTGTCCACGCCATGATAGGATGCTTTGTCTATCTTAGGTTGTATTTGATAAAAGCGACGAAATCAGCTCTCTTTTAAACTTATACGGGGGGTTGGATGACCAAATGGTTAGCACGTGCTTGCTGTGTGATCATTGAGTCTACTGGCGTGGTTCGGATCCCCGGTTGTACGTGACAAGGAGTTGGGTCGCTTGTCCAACCTCGTCTTTTTTCTCCGGGTTCCCCGGTTTTCCTCCAACTGCTAAAGACCCCTACGCGCAAGCGAATTATTTAAATATTTTTTTTAAAAACATATGTTAGTCCCTTAATGACCTAGTTTGTATCGAGAGGACGTTAAACCCCATTTCTCTCTCTATATAAACGTATACAAGGTACAAAACAAATTTCAATTTGTGCGGAAGATCTTACACTTAATTATTTTCCAACCCAGATGTACCAGCACCCACCCACCCCGTGCGGTTCTCCCTCGTCGGTGGGACAAAAAACATAGATCCAGTGTGCACATAAAAGAACCAACTCTTGGTGCGGAAAGAGAGACAGGGGTGAAAAGTTGTACGTATTTGTAAAAGTGTGAATCTATAGAAATGCCAGCAGATCAATTTTGATGAAGTTTAGTGAACCAGACTTAATTCAACAGATATTTTGGCCGCTTTTCTCTCCAATTAATAATTTGAAGGACCAAGTAACTCTCATTATATTCAACCCAAATATTTCAACCTAAACTTGTCCTAATACGACCGACCGATACCACTGCTGTATTTGACCTTGCGGCCACGCGTTCAGTAAGATTATGACATAGGCCTAATTATGAATGATGAAAAGTAAGTGAATGACCTAAAGTGAAATATCCTTCTTTGCGAACAATACTAGAGAAACAATGGTAAAGCGAACGACATGCGAAAACCACACCCGAATGTTCAGAAATATACAAATTGGGGCTTTGGTTTGTTTTCCTCCGTGGTAATGGAAGTGTGGGTGGTGTGTGTTTGTCGGTGGGGCGGGCGGGGTGGAGTATGATATGGCAAGTCCGTATTCTTGAAATCCTGTACAACCTTTATTTGTTTGCATCTTATATTTTCATATATTATTATGTATATATAATCATCACGTGACAGTCCCCACACGTCTGCCCGGTAGCATTTATATTTGTTTGTATACATACAGTCATAGACTACATTTTCATTTCGATTTTTTTTCAGTACTTTTAGTCAGTTTGTTTATGTTTTTTTCCCGAATCAGAATCAAATATCATCATTTTTCTGAAGAAATATTTACTGTATATCTCACAAGTGGTAATAAAGCCTTGGTTCCGTAAGACCCTCGCGCGTTTTATTTATGATCTTGTTTCTATAGTAATAACAAATATGGAAAGATTGCGTATAATGCCGACTTGAACGAGACTTGAACGCCCCTCAGCAAATCAATACATTCCAACGATTTCAGATATTATGTAACGTCTGCTCTTGTAATTACATCAATTGTGCAATGATGTGAGCTTTAATTTGTGATTTGACGCACCAAAAGGAGATAACTGTTGTTAAATTGCATTTATTTTTAAAGATTGATGTGAGGATGCAGCTTGAAAGTAATTGTCTTGCATCTTCTAATACCGACAGTTGCTCACGGTAAATAAAACCCAAAATTCATGCATTAAGAAAAAACTTGACAGAGATGAATTACAATAAATATGAATTGACAATAAATTAAAGGGCCAATCCCGATAATATTTTAGAAAATAAAAATGCTTAATTTTGTGTTAAAATCCCCTATCTTTGGCTCGAGTAACTAATACAACAGACCGGTGTCCCAAACTGTGTTATGCGGATAAAACCAGACTTTTATTTTATAAAAATAATGTGTAGGTGAAATGTGCCTTTCCTTATCAAATACAGCACATAATGTCATTCATGTATATACCTCTAAAGGACGAGGAATCGATAATCAGGTTAGGCCTACCCAACGAAAAAACTGACCCGAAATTTTAAAAGGGTTAACTATATATATATATGGAAGCCTATAACTACCATTCATAATTTCTACTTTTCTCCACTTCAAAACACGAAAGTCGATAAGTCGAAAAATAGAAAGTAGAAAAGTAGAAAGTAGAAAAGTCGCCAAGACGGTATACAGGCCAAAATCAACGCGAAAATAGGAAATTAAGAAATCATTGGAGATGACGGGTAAAGTATGACTAGGACAAAATGAAATATGTTTTTAACGTCTTACTTTTCCGCTATAGTGGACCTATCAGGGCCGGATTAACCTTGTTGGGGGAGGGGGGCATTGTTGTTTGTTCAAATTGTTCGTACTGACCGCGGATCGTAATAGAATGTACTCCGACCCTTTAGTGCCTGGGATGTTTTCCAGGATTTTTAAAAAAATTATTATTGATTTCAGTGCATCTGAGTCAATTAAGGCAGCAATTTCCTTGACGTTTAGAATTCGTTGACAATTTGAGTAATTTAAACAGACCCTTTTTCTTATGATGTTTTCATTCACTTTATTTTAGTGAAATTTTTCTTATGATGTTTTCATTCACTTTATTTTAGTGAAATTATTTTAGGTGACATAAAACATTAAACTCGGTTGTCTGAACTACAATACTATGATTACGTTAATTTCCCGGGATTGGTTGGGCCCCAACAATAATATCGCTGGATAGGGTCCCCGGAACTGGTAAGGACCCATTGATTGGTAAAACCTCTAAGTTATGTAATTTAGTTTATTTTAGGGCCTACCCAATCTCTGGGCCCCCGAAAATCTGATGGTACCTACCAGTCCCGGGCCCACAATATCCTTTACTGCCCAGGACCCCAATTCTTGCCCCCTAAGCCCTACAGGTAATGGTTGGCTCCGTCCGGTATAATATACTTGTATGACCCAGAATTGGAGGGGGGGCTAAATGTGGGGGCCCCGGGGCATTTGTCCCACTTTGCCTCTCCTAGATCCGGTTCTATATAGTATAAGGTCTATCTCTTATATCTAATTACAACTGTCCTGGGTTTTTACGTGCCGCGTTTCGACCTCTAGCTCACCGGCTACCTATGGTTTGCGGCTGTGGTTTCGAGTCCTGGTGTGAGCGTATGTGGCATGGAGATATGGATAGGGGCGCCTTCTCAACCTCGTGGGTTTCATCCGGGCAGTCAGGTTTCCTCCCACTGCTAAAGACCCCTACGCGCAAGCGAATTATTGAAATAAAATTAAAACTATAGGTTAGTCCCGAAATGACCTATGCGTTGAGTGGACGTTAAACCCCGTTTCTCTCTATATATATAAAATAATCATTACTATATAGACGGGAATTGTGCGTATGCAAATGTGACCTGGAAGGCAGAGACTACAAAGACTTCCGAGACGAAAGTCGAAAAGTAGGAAATAGGAAATTAAGAAACTTTCCTATTTTCGACTTTCGCCTTCTTACTGACATCAATAAATACAAAAATATAAGTCGAGAGTCGCCAAGACGGTACACAAGCCAAAATGCAAGACGAAAATAAGAAATTAGAAAAAAATATTTCTTAATTTCCTATTTTCGCGTTGATTTTGGCTTGTATACCGTCTTGGCGACTTTCGACTTTTCGACTTTCTACTTTTCGACTTTCGACTTTTCGACTTTCGTGTTTTGAAGGGACGAAAAGTAGAAATTATGAATGGTAGTTATAGGCTTCCATAGTTAACTGTCCGGATAAGCAGTTTTGACGTTCACGTCCAAACGACTCAATATTTTGAGTTGAAATTTAAAACAAGGTAAATACAACATTCAGGCCTTCCTCAATATATTTTGGCGCCTAAATTTCTTACCATCTCAGACTTTTATTCTTGAGACTGTTCAAATCGGGATACTCCCTTTAAATGGGGTTTGGCGTATCGCCTATACTGTTTTGCACCAACGTATTAATGGTGATGCATGAGAATGGTATAATCTTGGGAATTTTTGTCATGACAGCGGCTTAATAGTACAACATATTTAAAGGGGCGACCTGGCGCCTACAAATTGGCACCACGAAAAAGATACCTTGACAATTGGAATTCAAAGATAAGTTGTTGGAAACCGTTGTGTTCGCGCAGAATTTCCGTTTGATGCAGAGCCTTATAAGGCTCTGGTTTGATGCACACGGGCAAACTGATCCCGCAGTGAATATTCGCTTGGCCGCTAGTATCACTGATAAAGATGACATCGTCTTAATTCGGCAAAATATTAACTTTTTTCCTCCGACAAAATAAATTCTAAAATATTTTTTTGAAGTATAAGAAAAATAAACAAAGACGTTTCAAGTACATGTATTTGTAGTTAAAAAATATTTCCTATTTAGTGTAAATGGGTATTAAAACGAGTAAAAGGCATCATTTTGCCCGAAGCAGTTAAGTGTTATGTAAACAACGCACGAGCCGTTGAGCCAATGACTAACGCCACGTGAAGTCAATGCACATGTTATCTGTGACAGAGATTGGCACACAGGATTTAGATTCATCAATTATTAATATCATGTTTTGCCACTTTTTAGGGGTGGTGCCCTGGGTGTGGAGATGACGGGTAAAGTATGACTAGGACAAAATGAAATATGTTTTTAACGTCTTACGTTTCCGCTATAGTGGGCCTATCAGGGCCGGATTAACCTTGTTGGGGGGGGGGGGGGCATTGTTGTTTGTTCAAATTGTTCGTACTGACCGCGGATCGTAATAGTATGTACTCCGACCCTTTAGTGCCTGGGATGTTTTCCAGGATTTTTAAAAAAATTATTATTAATTTCAGTGCATCTGAGTCAATTAAGGCAGCAATTTCCTTGACGTTTAGAATTCGTTGACAATTTGAGTAATTTAAACAGACCCTTTTTCTTATGATGTTTTCATTCACTTTATTTTAGTGAAATTTTTCTTATGATGTTTTCATTCACTTTATTTTAGTGAAATTATTTTAGGTGACATAAAACATTAAACTCGGTTGTCTGAACTACAATACTATGATTACGTTAATTTCCCGGGATTGGTTGGGCCCCAACAATAATATCGCTGGATAGGGTCCCCGGAACTGGTAAGGACCCATTGATTGGTAAAACCTCTAAGTTATGTAATTTAGTTTATTTTAGGGCCTACCCAATCTCTGGGCCCCCGAAAATCTGATGGTACCTACCAGTCCCGGGCCCACAATATCCTTTACTGCCCAGGACCCCAGTTCTTGCCCCCTAAGGCCTACAGGTAATGGTTGGCTCCGTCCGGTATAATATACTTGTATGACCCGGAATTGGGGGGGGGGGGGCTAAATGTGGGGGCCCCGTGGCATTTGTCCCACTTTGCCTCTCCTAGATCCGGTTCTATATAGTATACGGTCTATCTCTTATATCTAATTACAACTGTCCTGGGTTTTTACGTGCCGCGTTTCGACCTCTAGCTCACCGGCTACCTCTGGTTTGCGGCTGTGGTTTCGAGTCCTGGTGTGAGCGTATGTGGCATGGAGATATGGATAGGGGCGCCTTCTCAACCTCGTGGGTTTCATCCGGGCAGTCAGGTTTCCTCCCACTGCTAAAGACCCCTACGCGCAAGCGAATTATTGAAATAAAATTACAACTGTCTTGGGTTTTTACGTCCACTTCAACGTGTACACAGGACCTCGGGATTTCGTCTCATTCGCTATCTTTGCCAAACCCAATCTTGCACCAGTGGCAAGGGGGTGGGACCACGCTGGAAAACTCCTTTTGATTTCACAACCAACACCGAGCTGGGGTCCCCGGCTACCTATGGCTTGCGGCTGTGGTTTCGAGCCCTGGTGTGAGCGTATGTGGCATGGAAATAGGGCGCCTTCTCAACCTCGTGGGTTTCCTCCGGGCACTCCGGTTTCCTCCCACTGCTAAAGACCCCTACGCGCAAGCTAATTGTTAAAATAAAATTAAACCATATGTTAGTCCCGAACTGACCTAGTTGTGTTGAGTGGACGTTAAACCCCATTTCTCTCTCTCTCTATCTCTCTCTCTCTCTCTCTCATATACACGTTGACGTGAACGGATATAAGAGAATCCTGCGTGACCATAAACAACATTAAGTAATTGTTAGTCACAAAATGACTGGTGTGGACGAGACGTTAAACCCATTCCATGCTATATTAATTCTAACGTCGTTTTACCACCCACTCGCTTTCTCACTGTGGGTTTCGTATAGCTAACATTGCGGACGATAGTCGTATTGAAAGTTTTCGAGTAGGCCTACTTCGGGCGTATTTCGTGATATTACTTGCATAAAAGATTATTCAGCAGAATATTGTTGAGGTGTTGACATTAAAATGTATCTATACATGTAGGGTATACGAGTATACAATATGATGACTCATGGTTATACAGATAAAATAAATACATATTTAGGCTATGAATTGTAGGTGAATCATCTTTGACTAAATTAAATCATTCCGCCATGCATCTCTAATTTGTCATTATATAATGAAATGATATTTAACGTCTTACAGTACACCAACCGGGGGTTGGGGGGATATTTTCCCGTATAAGGTACGTTGCGGAAATTTTTCCATCTAGAACAGCCGTCTTATATTAGCTAACATTTGACACCAGATCGGTATGAGGGAAATATTTATTCCTTTTATGGACGTGACCGAGGAGGCTCATTTTGTGGTCAGCTTGAGGGTTTGTCCAACTGAAACCCAGACTTGATATTTTTAGAATCGTCTCAATAAGCTGACATTTGGCACCAATTTCAATCTAGTGTAATTTTTGGGCCCACCTCCACCCTTTTTAGGACAGTCAGAAAGGGGCTTGGCTTGATTTTTGAGGCTCGTTTTTGCATTTTAAGATAGATATAGTATTACAATATTTCAAAACTAGTTCTGGTATATAGTATTACTTATGATGCGAATTTCGGCCTTTTTGTGGGCGTGTCAGATTAGGGACGTGCCAAACTGAAACCAGTCAGATTTGATATATATAGAATCGGCTCACAAATAGTTACCGTTGGACACAAATTTTGTTCCCCGTCCACGGCAGTCAGAAAAGGGCATGGCCCCACTTTTCCGGACAGATTTATATTTTTTATATGCATATATACATCGTGTGGCAACATTAATTTAGAAAAAAATTCGATCCTTATACTTAACTTTTGAGGCAAATTTTAACTAATGCCCTACACAAAAATCGTAAGACTGGGTGTTTTTAATTTGCCCTATCTGCCAAGTAATATGGTCACCCCTTCTATTCTATGAACACGGCACATCGATTTGGAGTCCCATATGAAGGACTAGACAGTGTTCCTTACCAGGCCATACATCAGAACTATTATGGTAAAAGCAAATTCTAAAAATATCCAAAATTGAATCGATTTATTTTATGGGTGCAACTATAGCGTGTTGGGATTTAAAAGTGTAGATTTCAGATTAGTTAATCTCCATTAAAATGCAAAATTAGTTATATATGTTTGGTTCAAGACATTTATGTTTATCGTAATATCTATGCTTCCGTAGAAAGATTGCGGGTTGACTTCATGAAATACTAGGTTATAAACTATAAGTTATTTATTGCAAGCATAAAACTTTGGCATTCCCATATTATTTTTTAAATAAATTAATGGCAGTAATGAATAATATACTTTTGTGTATGGAATTTTTAATATCATCCACTTTTTTCCAGATTCATATAATATCTTATATTGTGTAATTAAGTAGGTACTAAAATTAAAGGATGAATTTACACCCGAGTCAAAAAATTAAAGACCACTTAATATAAAGGTGAAAGAATCTGTAAACAGAAGAAAACTATACAAATATAAAGACGGCTAAATGTTGTAGCCAACATATCTAACATAGTCATAAACTATATGTACCGGATGGCCCGAATTCTCGATGTACCAAGTCGGTTCTAAAAATACAATGTAGGTATGTAGGTTGTTGTATGTTAGCTGATCACTGACTTACTCACTCTTTGTATGGTGTATTATATACGTTATAAGTTTATAAGACATGATATAAACTCCCGCATTTCACCATAATTATATACTTACAATAATAACAAGTTTATATAAAACAAAGAAAACAATGCGAATATTGTTACGTGAAGAATAAAAGCCAGCTTAATGTTGAAATTTACACAATCATAAAGTTGAGAAATTGTAAACAACAATAAAATAGAACGTTAATTAGAACTCATCCATCATTATTTAAATAAATGAACAATGCACATTTACATTATAATTTATCACAACGATCTTAGTGTACTCTGAATTTGTATTTCAATTTTGAAAAATAGATCTCCCAGATGCATTTTACCTAATACATGTTTAACTTTAAGGAGATAAATTTTTTTTATGGCAAGACATGAACCTAAATATGTGTGACACCCCAAGGTAAACATGTTTATCCCTTTAATTTTTTGATCGCTGCATGGTGTCTTATATATGTCTTCTGGTAAACTAAAGGGCATATTGTTGTTTAGAAACAGTCCAACAATTCGTATGTAAGGACGCGATGGGCCCTTTATGTTTTGAGGGATTTTACCTGAATGGGTTGATATTATATTGCGCGAAAAAAGCAGCTGAAAACTAGTATGACGTCATGCAGTTTTCAAGTTGGTAACAAATCAACTAGTCCATGTAAGTAAGTAAGTAAGTAAGTAAATTTATTGCATAAAAACACCCACGAGGAGTGCATACAATTTCGTCTCCGTCTCGATGTTTATAACCTATAACTGAGGTTTTGTACGAATATAAAATGTTGCCTTAGACTTTTCGGTTACTTTAAGGTTTTTTTTCTGTTTTAAAATCCGTACTGTATAATTATTACGTGCCCCATGTCTTTAAAATATTTCTCTGATCAAACTATAAATACTAGAAGGCTATTAATATAATCAAGTAAATTGTCCGGTGCATTATCACCTTCCTCAAAACGACAGCGTTTAATACAAATAAAGACAAACCTGCTATGATAAATACCTAGAATAGCTGTGTTATCTTGTATTGTTTAACCTCAAATCTAATCAAAGCCTATCATTATTATAATGACTGTTTGTAAAAAAATAAATAACTTCAACTAGATGTTATTTTTTTCTTTCTTTATCAGATTAATTTTTGTAAAAAACAAATATATAATTGGAGCGCATTACATTTTTTTCCAAAACAAAAATTAACTCCAATATTAACCGAATGTTTGTTCATTTAAAATGTGGTATATAATATAAGTATATACTAAATATTTTTGACAAATTATAAACGCACCCTACAAAAAACCCTACAAACAAATGTGTCACAGCACCCTGTGGTAAAGAAAATTAAACCTGAAATTTATCAGTGGGTTTGATAACGTCAATTATACGTTCCATTTTATTTTGCTGCACTCAATGTGCATTTGAAGCCGGTGTTCAGATCGCCTGAAAGTGTTTGTTTAATCAAATTCTCTGTGATGGAATATATGGCTGTGTATTGTGGTTTTGGGGGTTACATTGTTACAACCGTTTTGAATAATATGACTGTCTACAGTGTATTGGTTAGATTACAATTTAGTGTAAAAAGTCAGCAAAACGAATTAAAACTGCAATGTTATCAAATTAGGATTAGATAAGTTGCGGTTCCTTCAGCTAAATTAGAATAAGTATATTCTTTGCGGTAATCGTAAAACAATATAAAACATGTATAAATACAGGATAAAGGATACTGCAGTGACAAAGATTCCATTTGACAAATCACACTTTATAATACTTATAATACTTGTCGAACATTTTACTATACATGCATACCTATACCCAACCTTACGCAAGAAAGGGGCAAAGCGATACTAACTCGTCGATTAAGCGTTGCACTAATGCAGTAATTGTACAGACACTGACATAGTCAGAGTTATTATCTTTGTGGCCAAATCATTTAATAAGTTCGTTAAATTTGTGACACCTTTACTTTAATTTTATCCAACACATTACATCAAATAGCAGGGCGTGCACAAGGGAAATTAAATAAACGAGACGTTTTCTTAAATCTTAAATATCACTAAATATTGTCTTTGAAAGTTTCGCTGTGAAGGACAATAGGCTATACCTTCGCGATTAATCTTCGAATTTCGATACCATATATAGGGCCATAACTCACCGATCACGGTAATAAGTGAACTAAATAGAAATACGATAACATTTTTCAAAAATTCGAGCTTCATCCCGGGTCCTCTCAAATATACTTGTGATTACTGTTTTCTGTCCAACATACATTATGCAAGAGCGAAATCTGCCTATTGCAGGTCGTTCTTTCTGAAATGTTATCGGAATTATTTATAAGACATTAAACATACATTATGCGAGAGCTAAATCTGCCTATTGTAAGTATTTCAATAGGCCTGAAATGAAATCTAAATTATTAATTATTATAGACATTAATTAAATTATCCAGACCATATATAACTCGCGATGGCATCACAAGCCGGCGATATTCAATGGATTGGAATCCAATCTGCTGAATTGTCTACGATATCACCCTAGGTGGAAGTGGACGTTAAACCCCTAAAAAAGAAATAATCTGCTGACTTGTCTATACGATATCACCCTAGGTGGAAGTGGACGTTAAACCCCTAAAAAAGAAAGAATCTGCTGACTTGTCTATACGATATCACCCTAGGTGGAAGTGGACGTTAAACTCCAGAAACGAACGAACGAAAATCGGCAAATCACGTTTTTAGCTTGTGGACTCTATATAGAGGTCACAATTTTAAACCGATTTTGATGAAACTTGACATGCATGTTTATAACCTAAAGATCTTGGTTCCTTTCGATATGCGTGCCCATCGGAACGTAACTTCCTGAATTATGGGCCCGATTGTCCGACATATCGCCTGTTATCCGATTTTTATAAATATATATAAAAAAATCGTACACCGTAATGAAGGTTGAGCTAAAATTTCCTGAAAATCAAACCTAAACTGCCGGACAAAATGGCCACCGCTTGTACGCGAATGGTTTTAAAAAATATGGTAGCCTATATCAAGGTTGTGGACCCTTGTAGAGGTCACATTGTAATCCGATTTTGATGGAACTTGAAACGCATGTTTATAACCCAAAGATCTTGGTTGGTTTCTATATTTGTGCATATCGAATCATAACTTCTTGAATTAATGCCCCTGAGTGTACGAAAAATCGCCCTTTTTAGCTTGTGGTCCCTTTGGAGGTCACAATTTTCCGATTTAAAAAAAAATCGTTTGATTTTATCACCATTACAACGTAATGAAGGTTAAGTTCAAAATTCATAAAAATCAAAGCAAAACTGTCGGAAAAAATGACAAAGGCGTGTAAGCGAAAAGTGTAAAAAAAATAAGGTCTAGCCTATATCAAAGCTGTGGATCCTGTAGGCTAGAGGTCACAATTTTAATCCATTTTTAATGAAACTTGAAATGCATGTTTATAACCCAAAGATCTTGGTTCCTGTCGATATTTCCGCATATCGAATCGTCATGAATAGGGCCTAATGGCCCTTGATTGTAGGAGAAATCACTTTCTTTTTTAGCTTGTTCTCAATCCATGATTTCTGGTAGGCCTACGTGGGCGTACCCTATCCTGGCTGGTTGATTATTGTTTGTTATTAATTGCTGGGTTTTGTTTCTGTGAAAATACTCACCAAATATAGAATAGGCCTACTAATAGGGGTGGGCAAATGGAGGTCGAATTTTGGGAACGAGTGTTTTCTAATGCGATTTTGGCTGCTGAATCCGAATCTGGTGAAATTTTTGTTCTGTGAGGTCATTTTGAGCTGGTTCCATGGCCATTTTCGAAATGACTTTTTTTCAGTTATTACCCTCATATCGATATAGGATGTTATCAAATCATAAATATGAGTGCAATTTTAGAATCCACGGTCATGAAAACATATATTTTAACATATTGGACAACTCTTTCCAATATTGTCTCGCTTTTATGAGAAAAAAAGTCATTTTTGGGCCGCCATTTTGAAAACCACGGAACCAGCTCAAAATGACGTCACAGAACAAAAATTTCACCAGATTCGGATTCAGCAGCCAAAATCGCCTTCGAAAACACTCGTTCCCAAAATTCGACCTCCATTTGCCCACCCCTACTACTAAACTGTAACATAGGCTTAATAATCGCGTCATTTTACAAGGGTAGCAAATTAGGCCTGAGGCCTTTTTCCAATTTGGCCCTTGGCACAGATCGTGCGAATGATTCCGATCATTACTGCAGGAAGAAACCGAAGAACTCGCTTATATATATCAATCGAAATAACCAAACTGTCAATTGATATATAGGCCTATATTGAGAAATGGGCCTAATAATTTGCAGGTGGGAAAGCCACGAATCATATAATTTCAAGGATTTAGAATGTTCCATAGATTTTAAGGGGGAGGGGGGCTTAAAGAAGAAAGAAACCACTTTAGCTAATAGTCCGGGAGCCCAGCAAGGTTTAATCAAAATATTGGGTCCAAAAGGTTTGAGGCCTACAACACATATTTTAACCCTATATTATTTTGGAAAGGCAAGTCTTAAGTTTTGTAACCTGTGCAATTACCTGGGAGGGCCCCCCCCAACCACCCCAATTTTAATTAGAGTTAAAATTAATTGTCCATCCACAATTTTCTTGCAGGCTTTTCATACTCAACCCTAAGAAACAGAATGCATGGCTTAAGAGCTCAAAATGTTGTTCTAATGCTACTTAAGAGCTTAATTAATTAGCACTAATTAATGACTGTAATTAAAATTTAGAGTCCATAACTGAAACAAAGCCTAAAAGTTAGCTGACAAAATCAGGAAACCAAAAATACCACTTAAGAGCGACAAAAGTTGAACAAACTTTGCTTAAGCCAAGTTCAAAGGTGACAAAGGGGGGGGGGGGGCACACATAATGACGTTTAAGTGTTTTTCATAAAATTATCTTGTCCGAGATTATTTTCCTTTCTCATACCTTCACTTTGAGTTTCACTACACGAAATAACTGCTTAAGAGCATAAAATGTTGTGCTAAGCCTGCTAAAGAGTGTAATTAATTAGCACTAATTAGTGGCTGTAATTAAAATTTACTGTCCATAACTGAAACAAAGCCTAAAATGTAGTTTACAAAGTCAGGAAACCAAAAATACCACTTAAGAGCGACAAAAATTGAACAAACTTTGCTTAAGACAAGTTCAAAGGCGAATTGGAGGGGGGGGGGGCACACATAATGACGTTAAAGTGTTTTTCATAAAATTATCTTGTCCAAGATTATTTTCCTTTCTAATACCTTCACTATGAGTTTCACTGCACAAAATGACTGCTTAAGAGTATACAATTTTGTGCTAAGACTGCTTAAGATTGTAATTATTTAGCACTAATTAGTGACTGTAATTAAAATCCAAAACACCACTCAAGAGTGACAAAAATTGAACAAATTTTGTTTAAGACAAGTTCAAAGGGAGAGGGGGGGGGGCACCCATAATGATGTTTAAGTTGTTTTGCTAAAATTGTCTTATTCAGATTTATTTTCCATTCTATCACCTTTACTATGATTTTCACTGCATACATGACTTCTTAAGAGCATACAATGTTGTACTAATGCTACTTAAAAGCTTATTAATTAGCAGGGGGTTAATGGCCGATTGGTTAGTTCGTGCGGTTTGCATCATAAGGTCTATCATTGACTCAATGTACATGATAAGCAGTAGGGTCGTCTGGCCAACCTCATGGGTTTATCCTTGGTCCTCAGGTTTCCACCCACTTCAAAAGACCACTATTGAATTGAACCCGAAATATAACTTAAAAGCGACCAAAGTTTTCAACAAACTTTGCTTAAGACTGGTTCAAGGTTGACAAAGGTGTGTGGGGGGGGGGTCGGATGGCACATACAGTAGGCTTTCGATTCATTAGATCTGTCATTGAGTCAATTGGTGTGGTTTCAAGTCTGATTAATCAATCAGCGTCGACATTTCTTAGCGTTTCACCACAGTTCTGCGCAAAGAAGTCACTGTAACAGATTGTTTCATTGGCTAATTCCTCACATCAACAAGAACGCCTATTATATAACAACTCTTCTAGATCCTAGGGTAAAGACAAGTAAAACAAAATTAAATTTTGAACTAAAAAAAATGGAACGAAACAGGATCTCTGTGTTTTAATGAGATTGCCGAAAATTGATTTAAACCATTTTTTATGAAATTTATAATGATGAAGGGTTTCTCTCATGCGCAGAAAAAATGATAAACAGACTTGTGTGATAGTTAAAAAGTGTCAATTTTAGAATTATCGAATTGCATATGTTTATTGAATATGATTGGGAGGAATTTACATGACAAGTAGGACAATGTAATTTCTATCGGTGTCAGTCATTATAACATATGTTATAGAACTGGTTAAACGCGTTTCAAATATAATTTTAACACAGATATCATTGATATGATAGATGAGTAATAAAGGTTTCAACAAACGAAAGTGACGAACACGAAAGGAAGATACGAGTTATCCTTCTGAAGTGACGAGTAATAACAGATACATGGGCGAATTTGTGTTCACTAATAATTCCTTCGAAGACCAAAAGTTGTTGTGTGAGACCGTGAGAGGATATCTGACAATTCATAAAAAGAATTGACTGCCACTAGATAAGAGAACACGAAAGAAAAACAGTAAAAAATATATGCATTACAATGATTTTATACGGTATAGAATGAATAAAAACAAGAGAATGTACCGACTAATTTTTTTTCTCGTGTTCTCATGACATTCTCATGACATTCAATTACTTTATTGAATTGTCAGATATCCTCTTACGGTCCCAAATAACAACTTTTGGTCTTAGAAGGAATTATTAGTGAGCAGAAATTCAGCTTCGTATCTGTTATCACTCAGTTATATAGAGGGATAACTCGGGTTTCCTTTTGACGTTCGTCACTTCCCTTTTTTGAAACTTTTATTACTCATCTATCGTATAAATGATATCTGTGTTAAAATTATATTTGGAACGTGTTTAACCAGTTCTATCACACCTGTGATAATGACGGACACCAATATTGTCCTTAAAAGAATTTTTGTATTGAATTGCGATCCTCTAAATCAATTTTACATTTTTTTTATACTTCCCTGTCCTAATTAAACACTCTTAAATTGTTTTTGTTTTTATTTTGATCTATACGTATATTGTGATATAACACTCCGCAAATCTCGACAGATTCCATTACCCTACATCTAGACTCGACTGTAGTATGACAGTATGTGATATGTACCTACGACCATACATTTGCGATGCAGCTACCGATTTACTTCAAAAAGGAAAACGTGTCGCTTTAACAAAAAAGTCCCAAATTGCGTCTTTTGTAGAGTGTGTATACCTAAATAAGCAGAGATGTTGTTTCAAGGCTGCTGGTTTGATAAAATTCCCTGGTAATTCCCCAAACCAAATGCCAAACGTAACGTTTGTTGATATACTACACTCTCCATGGGGACAGCCATTTTCCATTCGGAACCCTTAAAATAGTTCGAATATGGCGGAAATGGTCATACAGCCGAGATTAAGATGTGTAGAATCTGTCGAGGTTTGCCGAAAGGTGATATAAAAAAGTTTTATTTCTTCATAATTGACAAGACTAAAAATTCTCGCCATCAGAGACTCGTAAGATTCATGCGATTACATTACAAAAATTAACATGGACACTACCAAGTAAAACATGTACCCAAATCCATTGCTCTAAATTTAATATAAAGGCCAATAAAGTACATGATAAGCAGTAGGGTCGCATAATTATCATTTTTATTTATGACTCCAATAAAAATGCTAATTATGCGACCCTACTGCTTATCATGTACAACTGGGGAATCCAAACCCCGCCAGTTGACCCAATAACAGACCTTATGATGCAAACCGCACATGCTATCCATTCGTCCATTAACTCCCTGCTAATTAATAAGCTTTTAAGCAGCATTAGTACAACATGGTATGGTCTTAAGCAGTCATTTATGCATTGAAACTCAAAGTGAAGGTATTAGAATGGAAAATAATTCCGAATAAGACAATTTTAGCAAAACCACTTAAACATCGTTATGTGTGTGCCCCCCCCCCTTTGTCACCTTTTAACTTGTCTTAAGCAAAGTTTGTTCAACTTTTGTCGCTCTTAAGTAGTATTTTCGGTTTCCTGACTTGGTTAACTACATTTGAGACTTTGTCTCAGTTATGGACTCTAGATTTTAATTAAAGTCACTAATTAGTGCTAATTAATTACACTCTTAAGCAGCCTTAGCACAACATTGTATGCTCTTAAGCAGTCATTTTGTGCAGTGAAACTCATAGTGAAGGTATTAGAAAGAAAAATAACCCCGGACAAGATAATTTTATGAAAAACACTTTAACATCATTATGTGTGGATTGTGTGCCCCCCCCCTCCTTTTGCCAGCTTTGAACTTGTCTTAAGCAAAGTTTGTTCAACTTTTGTCGCTCTTAAGTAGTATTTTCGGTTTCCTGACTTGGCTAGCTAACTTTTAGGCTTTGTTTCAGTTATGGACTCTAAATTTTAATTACAGTCATTAATTAGTGCTAATTAATTAAGCTCTTAAGTAGCATTAGAACAACATTTTATGCTCTTAAGCCATGCATTCTGTTTCTTAGTGTTGAGTATGAAAAGCCTGCAAGAAAATTGTTGATGGACATTTAATTTTAACTATAATTAAAATTGAGGTGGTTGGGAGGGGCACTCCCAGGTAATTGCACAGGTTACAAAACTTAAGACTTGCCTTTCCAAAATGATATAGGGTTAAAATATGTGTTGTAGACCTCAAACCTTTTGGACGCAATATTTTGATTAAACCTCGCTGGGCTCCCGGGTTGCTTTAAGCATTTTACCCTGAAACAAATTAATGTCCTTCCTTGTCGGGCTATTTATGAAACACGTCTAAAATAATAAAATTCAAATAAGATTATCGCAGTATGTAGGTTTGGTTACGAAAAATGGGTTTGCAGTGTTTTATTATTTGGTATCTTTGTCTCACTTATTTGTGTGCTCGATGTAACCGAACAGAAAATAACAATTATATTGACATTATAAAGAGGTCAGTCTCAATGTTGGCCAATGAGCTACATTGTTTGTCAGCTGTTTTGTCCAACAGGTACATGGCGACAACTTCCGTTATACCGCAGAAATGAAACAATTTTACAGATTTATAGGCTAAAAAACTAAATTCTTCCCTGCAAAGTTGTGATTTTATATCTAATGTTGCATAAATTTCTTAATTCTATCATATAGATTTTTTAGAATAAAATGAGTTCAACATTATTTATTTATAGCCAATGGCAATTCTACAAATTCTAAAATAGGTCTTGTGACGTCAGCTTGCTTCAGCCTTCAATGTCCGGGAGAAGTTAGTCGCTTCAGGAAGGATTGCCTTGTTATACCGAGAAAGTTTGAATTATGATCATAAAGTAGATTCTGGAAGATTAGCTGTCGATTTGAAATCAACAATTCTTGAAATGAGTATCGATAATCGGATGAAATGAGCTCATCTTTCTTTTGATTTGAGGTAAGAAATAAGTTAACTTGACCCGTTATAAAACCGGGGACTCCCGAGAACGCACACTTGTATCGCATCTATATTATCTAGGTCACCTATGTACAAATGAAACCATTTATTTACCGTAGAATATTTGACTGAAGTCTGATGTTTTCAAGTTAGAATATAACTCGAACATATATTCTGGTGTTGTTTATTTCTCTGATATGAATTGTTGGTTATTTTGTGGTTTTATAAATGTAAAACAGGCAGTGCTCAGTGGAGCGTTTTTCCCGTTATATGGACAAAATGGCCGTAGCTTGTGCTGGGTCAATTTGCAGTATCGATTTTTTAGGGGTCAGCTATGTTTTTGTTATTTTATTCGTTTTATTGTAGACTTCTCTGAAAATATTGAGATAAGAACAAATCCACGCCATGTTATATGTATAACACAAGTTTTCGTTTCGATTTCCTCAATCGTGACAAATCAAACTGACAAATGAAATCACCACCTTAGCTCGGCTTTGTCAGTCAGTGCGTGGTTTATTCGCCATTCTCTTGCGCGGAGGGCTATTTATAGTAACAATTGCAACGAGGGAGATTCCCAAACTTTTGTCCGTTTAAGGATCCTGATCTATTGTCCGACGAATCAGATGTCGACACTTGTTGCAATTCATACGTAAGATTATAAATTTAATTATTACGGTCACTTTTATTTTTTTGTAAACTGTTCGACGTCGTATTCTCAAGACCCATTGTAATTTCAGATAGCCAAAATGACCCGGTCAGTGGCGAAGCATAAATGCGCGCCAGGAGTACCAGGAGGTCATCAAAGTTGAACTGAAGCTAGATAAAGTGTAAAATTGGTAATGAATAATATGTGACAACTAATTAGTTAAAAAATGTTCGTTATAATAATTCATAGAAAAATACAAATTAGTTTAGATGTTATTGTAGAATTTCAATATTTTAAATTTATAATTAAATTAGATCTCGATAGTTTAGACTTTGTTTTCACCCTATCATAATCAACAGTTAAATATATTACATAGGCCTAATGATTAACGACAATATTTAAGTACGGTAGCAATCCATTAATATATTTTTTTAAAATTAGGATATTTTTATACGTCCACACTGAAATGTGGTTGTAAATTGTCATTAACCCCATCCGTTAGTCTAACGATATCTGATAATTACTGCAAGAGTTATGTCCCTTGATTACTTAAATATGAATTGCTTTTGGTCATGAGACAAACAATTGAAACAAATTTTATAGTTACTTCTGATAATTACTTAATGGGTTATTACTTATCAGATTTTCATGGGTTGTATGCTCTCATTCCTGCCTAGAGTAGAAAAAATATGCGACAACCATTGTTGACCACCCGAAAAACTTAACTCCTGTCGGTGTATGTTTCGGTGTCTGGCAACTTTTCTTTAGTTACATGTATCTATTAGAGAAAGCAAATGAAAAAACCCACGATTTCTAGTCTATAATGTGATTATTTATTCTTGAGAAGCAAAGTTGAGGAAAATTGAAATATATATTTAATAGTTAAGCTTTTAATGATATCAAGTAGTTCATTACAAAATGACAACGCATGCATATTAATGTATATTTAAAAAAAATACTGATTTTCTTTCAGATAATGCCACCACATGCACCGTTAGCAATGAAGCGGAAACTTGACGACTTTATAGAAGATGAAACCTATGGGACGCAGAGACAGTCAGTTTTACATATGTCTGTTAGCAAGTTGAAAGGTCCAAGAATAAACAGAGTTGATCCTGGATTGCGAAGATGGGTCCTTATTTTAAACACCTTAAAGCACATCGAAAATGAACTTCAAACTGAGGGAGTTGTTTACCATCCACCTCAAGATTCAAATTTTATTTCAAACACAGCATTGAATGAATTAACACTTGATCCTTTACCAGAAGCAAACTCAAATCATTCTCCGGTTGTTTCTCGGATGGACATTGTCACCTTGCCAAAAAGTGTACCCGTGTCAAAAGATGTGGAGATGTCCTCTGTGGAGGAAAAAGAAGAAAGAACTGTATTAGATTTATTACCATGCCGCCTACCATCAGAATATAGTAATAACCAATCTGAGCTCAAAACCAATCAAGACTCGAACAATAATTTAGTGCCATTGTCATCTCCTTCAGCAACATCATCAGATCTTGGCTGGGATCATCACGATCCTCTGCATGACATCGATATCTCTGTGTGTGACTTTGATTTTTCAACTTTTGCAAATTCTGTCAAATTAGCCCCATTAAGTGCAGAAGACGTTTTACATACCTTTCCCTGTCCTCCTCACGATAGTGCTTCATCTATAATTAATTCGCAGTGTGGTTCTTTCTGTAAAACAGACCATTTTGAAGACTTAGACAATATCATTCAAATATTAGTGGGTATGTGACAGGCTGAATGATAGAGCAGATATTTATATTATATTTATATATTGAGAATATGTGGAGAGAGTGAAAAAGCCATAAAGACTTAATATTAATTAAGAATAGACTATTAATTATTTAAGTTTTATATAATGCATATATTTATTATTACATTATTACCAAAAATACATATACATATGTACATTTACTCTGGCCATATAATGGCTGTATATTATTTTATTTATTAAAGGTGAAAAAACTATTTATACATTAATTTGTAACATTTTACTTGACTAACAAAAATATTTGTTACCTCCATGGTATCCCTAGAGGTTGTGACCTACAGGAAGTGCAATGTTCCAAAGAAAATATATTGTGGTCCAAAGGATTTTATTCAATGTACTATGACATGTGAAATATTATTTAAAGTCATCACTAACCTGTCATCAACCATTGAAAAATTAATATCAACCCAGTAGGTCTGATTTCAGATGTGAACTGAAAATGCACCAGACTAGATGTACAATTTGTATACATGCTTATAATAATGGTACTGTAGCCTACAAGTGAAGTACATGGGCCTAACCGGTAATCAAGAATACGAACATTCTGTCTCTGCTCTCAACTTGTGCAAGTATTGTATCATCGCACCATTCCTTTTAAAATAAAAGTTATATATTGGGGTTTTTCCCAAACTTTTAAAAAGTTGTAGACAATATTTATAATACCGGTAATTGGTTTGCTTACATTTTAAGAAATTGATTTTGTAGCATGTGAATATTTTTGAAATTGCATAATTCTGAATAATGCATACATTAAATTTGTGGTTTGGTAGTATGTGGAAAAACAAACTCCTTCAGTACATGTGGGTCTATTTGGTAAATATGAAATAAAGACCTTTTCTGATGCATGAAACCACATGATAAAAATGTATTATCCATTAATTATGCTAGTACAGTAGTTATACAAACAATATCAATGTATATTGGTATAATCAAAATATTTCATCCAATAATGTGCATTTAATAACTGCTAAACTGAGCAGAGATAACATGTAGTAAAATAGACTATGTATCTATCTGCATGTCAACCTTATAAAGAAGGAATCAGTTGAATTATGCAGTGTATTTGTATGATCAAAACATAACAAGGATTTATGAACTTTTGAAATTTAACTTTCAGCAAAAAAGGTAATGAGGATCTCTTAGTTTAAAGCTAGTTTCATATGGTAAAAAAAGAAACAATTGATTGATTTTTGTTTGTAGCCCTGTGCCCACCATTGATACATGTTTTCATTTACACAGTACAGAGAGAGAAAGATGTGTACTTCGGCAAACTGTGTAAAAAATTATTTTTCATTTTAATTAATTAACTGATGAAAAAATAATCTTGTATCATTACAACTTACTACAGCAATATTAGTTATGATTTTAAGAGAAATGAGTTTTCATGATTAAGGGCTAAAGGGTCCTGAAGTCTCCAATAATTCGTTTTCACATACAAGTGGTATGTATTGCCTTTTTGTTTGAAATGTGCCTTTTTGCAGCCCAAGTAATTATGAAACACTGGATGAATCATAGTCGTACATTTCTGTCTTCTCATCATAATATATATATTTATGATACATACAGTAACAGATTTAAAATTTAGTTAATTGTTTAGAGGGCAAGGTTAGGTTTATTGAGGACACTTTGACAATATTCGTTCAATCAAAGCTTTTCTTGAATAACATAAAAAAATAATAATTTGGGTTTGATTTTGTGAAGAAATTGTCAGAAAGATTTTCATTTAGGAAACATTTTATCTTTTCAAAAATTAATTATCGTGACAGACCAGTGGAACCCACCAAGAAATTTTCTATATTTTTATTATTGTGTCTCATCATGTAAATATTCTCTTTAGTCATGTGTTAAATGGCATGTAGACATTTCTAATAACTTTTCATGAATACCATCTGAATCATTTTGATGAATTGACACTATACAGCTTTGATTGAATAAATTTAACAATTTGATTACAAAAGTAAAAACAATTTGTTATAATAAACTTATATTATTTTCACAATAAACCATATTATGGGATTCTGAAACTTGTAAATAATTTAAAATGTTGTTAAAAATATAGACTCAGATTTCTTTAATAATTCGTCACTTGTTGGATTAAAATCGCTCTTGACAGTTCAACATTTATTTATCACTTTTGTTTCATAAGTGAGATTGAACAATTAATTTACATGTATCAAAGTAATTACATAATCAGAATTCCAGCCATGTCGGTGAAATATAATCATTTACCTATTTATTCTAACTGTGTCCTATTTAATAATTCTGTATGAAAACTTGAGATCTCTTAAGAGGGTAGTTTCATAAAGTCTCTGTGCTACATTTGCATTTTAGGTAAAATATCAAATTTTCTAAAGCTAACTTCCATGTTAAAATGTACTCTGATTGTTTAACATTTAATTAAGAAAACAAAATCAAAAGATCAGGGGTAGATAATCTGTGTACTTGGATTAGTAAGGGGCCCATTTTTGGAATGATATTCATTTCAGAGATTCAATATTGTAATGATTATATAATAAACATTATGCATATATGTATATGATATTATTTAAGTATGATATATAATTTATATACTGTTTGTATGTATCTTGTCTGGACTTGTCCAATTTATACTCAACTACTTGATTACATATTTAAAGTAGGGATGTCATTGTGACATGACCTATATTATTGATATAACTATTATGTCATAGACAACCTGGCTATCTGTCTACAAATCTAGACTTTGTTTAATCAACAGATCAACCTTATATTTTAATTTATTGTGTAATGCATCTGATTTATTCAAAACAGTCATGTCATGATGATTCAAGAATCCATCAGTTTATTAAATTTAAGTTATTTATACAACATACTCTTTTATATTTCAATATTCAAAACTGTGAAAAGTTAAAAAATAACTTGCTATGGTCTGTTACCATCATTTATGTTATATTTTACAATACCTAATTTATTTTTTTTGTACAATGGCAAGAAAAATAAACTACCAAAATCGCAACAATATTGAACTTTATTTACCTTATTTATTAATAATTTTACTCTGGGAGTATCACCTACCAAATTATAAATTATGTTATTTATTTTAGAGAAATTGACTAGTCATATCATTGTCACTGTGGAATTTTCTGAAGATAAGACTAGGTTTGTCGAACATTTAACTATTTAAAGAAAAATTCCTTCCTCATAGACTGATTTTGTGTAACAATCCATTTAAAAATCAACATTACAAATTTGATAAAAATACATTTTTATGTCTAATATCATTGAGGGAATCTATTTCAAAATAAATTAATTCTAAAACTGAATATCAAAATAATGACTATTTATTGAAACTCGGTCATTTTACATGTGCTAATTACATGTAAGCTATGAAGCTACTCAATGAAGAACAGATCTCAAACATTGTCATATTTATAGATATATTTATTTATATATGTAATATATTAATAAAATATTTATTCATTGTGAAATCTGTCCACTATTTAGGGAGAGGTAGAGAAAGTTAGTATTAATTAGGTATAGTTATCTTAACTTGCAATTTAGATCAAAATGAACATCAGGTCCAAAAAAAAAAGCCAATATTTATTCACTTGGGCTAAACTTTGAAGGTATTGCCTTATTAATTCATTAATATTCAAGAGAAATCAAAGAATGAAATAGAGGGGTATTTAATCAATTTATTAATTATTATTTGAAATTGTATCTTGCCAATGTTAGTCTCTTTTCCATTCATTAACCGGTAAACATGTACAAAGATTTATTTAAAATTTTATCTTGCCAATGTCAGTCTCTATGTATTTTATTTACCGGTAAAAACATGTAGGATCGTTTGGAAATGCAGGATTCTTTATTCCAATAGCTATGCTTGGTTCAAAATAAGGAACCACTCACAAAATAGTTCTAGCTATGTAGCATTTCTTAACTGAATAAATTAGCCTATATAAGAAATGTTCCAGGCCAAAATTTTATATTTGTGTAGCATTGATGAAAACCAAGGTTTTTCTTTATAGATCTAACTATTTGGTTAATTGTGTATAAATCCTTTGTAATTAGATAAAATAAACTTGTTATTGAAAAGTGCAATGGAGTAATACTTCCATAAAAGTTCTAAGCAATACCCAAGGCAATATTTTGTTAAATTGATGAAAATGTTAATTGTACAATAGTTATGTGTTTTTATTTTGTGTAAATAGCTTAAAGCCATAGTTATTTAGTTCCCATTTCATGTTTTCAGTATTTTCACGAAATATGTTCGGGAAACTTTATCCGGTTTTAATATTCATGTATGTATCAATAACTAGTGTATGTTTTACATATTCTGATATATCAAGATTAGTATATCCAAATTTAAGTTAAAATTGATTTTGATTCATTCAGGTGAAACAAATGAAGAAATTATAACAGTTTAATTTTTAGCTTCCAAAAATAAATTTTTCCAGTAGGAAATTTAAATTAACAGGTTATGATATTTATATCAGCTGACAGTTAGATTTTAATGATTTCACAAAGCTCAGATATTACATATTCTGATATATCAAGATTAGTATATCCAAATTTAAGTTAATATTGATTTTGATTCATTCAGGTGAAACAAATGAAGAAATTATAACAGTTTAATTTTTAGCTTCCAAAAATAAATTTTTCTAGCAGGAAATTTAAATTAACAGGTTATGATATTTATATCAGCTGACAGTTAGATTGTAATGATTTCACAATGTTCAGATATAAAAAAGGATAGTTAAACAATAATTTATGGGTTATGATACATTATGTACTCAATAATAAAGCTTTGTTAGTATAATGCTAAATTGACATGTAGAATAATAGCATTTACTAAATAAATAAATATCATTACTTTTAACTATACAGCCTTACAACTACATATACCTTAAGTTAAAATCTATGCAACTTTGGTTTTGATAAAATATGAGGAATTGGAATGGATGGAGTATTAGAGAATAACGCGTTCTTTTAGGGATTAAAACATTTTATGTCAGTTTTTAATGCACTAACATGTATCTCGAAAACTACATGGTGATAACTTTCGGAAATATTATTGTCATTTTAATCGATTTTGACACTTTAAAACTGCACTCGGCATTATAAAGCCATCAGCATTCTGTATCTGAAAGTATTACGTAGGCCTAATATAAATTTAAATAATAAAAAAAACTGTACAAATAATGCTGTATAGTTTTAATTGAGGTTTTAGTTGGAGTCGAACGTTTTATTTAAAACAGTAAACAACCACAAAATTATTGCGTCTTTTACTCTTTGGCTGAACTTGTTTTCAATACATCGACAATGACCAACTTACAGCTTCGTCTGGGCACGTGGCGTGATCGTGATTAAGTAGTCATGGCAACTGTGTAAATCGGCTGTGTTGAGAACACTCCTATGTTATGTAGGTCATGTGACGTTAGCTCGGAAGTAGGGCGCCTTTGCTCAAGTCTGGGCAGATATGTTTCATCTGAATTATTTTTGTCAAACATAAAATTAGTACAGTGTATTTCATATTAAACCATAATCGTGTATAATTCCATCTCAGATTGTTAAACAGTTATGTTTGTTATAAATGCTCAAGAATAAATATTTCATCGAAAACTTACGTACCGTATTATTTATTATTAAAACCGATTCGAAAATTAATTTTAAAAAAATATATTTGATTGTTTATGGTTGGTTATGTCGGTTCCTAATCAACTGAAGTCAAAACCCCCCAAAACAAAACAAACAAAAAACTAAGAAAGTGGAAACTTACGTGAAATACCGAATGTGTACAATTAAGTAAGCTTATAATGTTACTCAACCTTTGTTTTTATTTGAAAATGATGTATATATAATTCTTCAATTTATTTTGTTGTATACCTACAAATCACAAAATGTTAAATAAATGTGTCTTAATGAAAGGCCTACTTATATATTGTTAATATGTTAAATATTTTATGTTATAGATTTAGTCAGTGGTAGACCATTATATGAAAATATATATCAATGTAGAATACTTACTATATATATCAAGATATATTATACATTTTGTACAGACCAAGTAAATCCTTATTTTCATAAGAATTATGCATCTTGTACTTTTTATAGTATTTTCCCGCCATTTCTGTGAATTTCCTTCTCAGACTATTTCTATTACTTTCCAATATACATTGTAGGTAATCAAATATTTATAAAATATACATATATCATATTTAAAAACAATGCAATGAATTGTGTTTATTTTTTCATTCTACACCAAGCTGTGTCCGGATTTTCCAGTGTATCCATGAAAATTCTAAACGTTCTCAGCGAAATACTCGCTGTGCCATGGGGTACGTCGTGAATAAAGAATATCTCAAAGAGAATTAATTACATCTTAGCATCTAGGAGAATGGGGGTAAAATTGCTCATTGCCAACTTAGAATGAAATTTTGCAGCTCTAACGAAATGGTGCCTTATATTTGCGGAACTGATGCCGTGGGAGATAAAGTTAGGGTGTCACAATTTATAGTTTTGAACGGTCCTCATACATAACTTTATATTCGGTCTTACATATAAAAATATTAAGCTTTATATTCCCCAACATTTGTACACATTGAAGAAGCAGAACTTTTAAGTCAACGTTTTTGGACAAAGGCAGCTCACGACATGCTGGAGATAAGAGGGTGGGGCGCTCTAGATTCTCTAGTATGCCAACTTGCATGTTGGACCCTGTTTCTGTTAGAAGAATTTGTCAGATCCCTAGCGGCAAAGTCTTCCGAATTGCGTTGACAAGATTTGGAATCACTAGGAATAAATGAAAGGGGCTCGGCGTACTTTCCTGCAATAATGTGCCAATGAAGACTGATTGACGATGCAGTATGCTATGCTATGTGGGGACTTGTGTCGACGAACAACGTTTACGTCTGCACTGTTTTTCGAATTGCAACTATCAAGTCATTTTAATACGCCCGCATAGAAATATTGCGGTCGACCACAATTTGTTGTGAATACTCAACAGGCTACAATTTATCGTCTGATGGCCGGTGATGCAATTTCAGCAATTTACGTTAATTACTAATGGAGTTATGACCCTTGTTTCACATTTTTTTTGACTGAGTTGTGAACGTTCGCACGACAATGGTCGGAATAGTTATCATCCGATCTGTATGAAATTTATATACATCTTTTAAAGCAGCTAAATCGCCAATATGTGTGACCTAGTAATTGACACAAATGGGACGCAACGCATATTAGCATGTAAATGTTACGGGTTTAAATTCAATCGTTTCAATAATATGGGGACTTAAAAATTGACACAAATCGGTCGCAACGCATATAATAATCTTATAATAATATGAATGTATATATACTGATTTACATTCAATCGTTACCCTTTTTACTCTAATTTCTATCAGTTATGTTCCGTGTAATAATTCCAAAGTCTTAACCGGATGGCAATCTCTAGCGTCTGGTTTTTCCAGTCTACGCCGATAGTATTCATTGCGTATATAATCCAGATAAGAAAATGGGGTCACCATTTCTGTTATTAACTTCTAGACTTATGGCCCTTGTTTTACTTTGTTGGAGCATGTGAACGCTCATCCTCCTCGCAGTGTTCCGTTTGATTAGAGCTAACCCTACTACTCCCTGCTGGACTGAGTGGGTATTATTGTCACTAATTATGACTGGTCAGTGGTCCCATTACTGACCAATCACTGACTTCGTTACAAAGGTATTACCTTTAAAACAGAACGTTTAATTAGGGCAACTGTGTTTACATAACGTTACGTCATGGCTGCACGTTTTTAAATGCTATATTAACCAGCGCATAGCAGGATATTGCAGCAAAACTAATTGCGTGACAAACGAGGCTATCGGTATTGACATAAAGTAAACACTACTGTATGGTAACGAACAGACTTTCAACGTTTTTAATACCTTAAATCTTTGTCCAAAATATTAAGGAAGACCCAAGATTAAATGACGGACTGTCATGTTACTGTACGTAAGTGGTAGATAAGATTGAACGAGAAGAATAGACACACTTACTTAAAAGTTCAAGAATCCGAAGCCAATCCAGCAATGGCCAGAGGGCGATTTCTCGGGCCGTTGCTTCAGGAATATGGTGAACGCTCGAACTACAAAAGTTATCACCCGATCTGCATGAAATTTATATGCATCATTTAAAACATAGAAACGAAGAATGCTATTGAATTTCAGCAATTTCCGTCCATTTCTACAAGAGTCATGGGCCTTTTTTAAAAACTTTGTTGAGCCTTGTGAACCCCCGAAAAACAAATATTTGTTTAAATTAGTAAAATGAAAGGACCCGTTGTCAAACGACTAGACACTGCTCCTTATCACTGACCTGGGAAACCACACTGATTAATTCCGACAAACACAGTTCGCACTCAAATCGCATTTGAAATATTGGGGCCTCAGCGACCGTGGGTTAAAAAAAAGTCCACCGAAGCTAGGTGTTATTGCCCATACTTCAAACAACAGCCCCACTCACTCACTACCATTGGGAAACTAGCTATATATAGACAAGGAAATGAAATGGAGTTATAACGTCCTACTGTTATGAAGCATGTGGTTCAAGGAAGGGCAGCATTTTCATCTCAGGACCCCTGTTCTGCACCAGTGACAAGGTCAAATCCCGATGAACTTTCTCTGCTATGACAGACATCGAACCCCGGGACGCTGGTTGAAGTGAACCAGCGACTTACTCAATAAGCCACGAGACCGAAAGAAATATGATGAAAAAAACAAAAATAAATCGTCTGCATGGAGAAACGAATAAAGGGGGGAAACTCCATAGAAGAAGAATCTTTGAAATAATATAACGAGCTACATAAAATAAAGAAGTTTGGGATGAATAAATAATTCTGCATTTAGACCAAGTATTATTGTCAAGTCACTTTTCTTATCTAAGCTCATATTTTTGTATCTGTACTGGACTGATTGATAGAAGTTGCGATTAAATTGTCGTCTTTGCTGACCAAACGTTACGAAAGAAGCGAATCGTAACCTTGGCCAGCGAAGATGGACTATTGTCTGCTCACCCACTTTACGGGTTTCCACGAACTGTTTTTACGCATTGGAATGGACAAGGAAGGAATTTATGCCACAATCTAACCTAAATATAATTCCAACTAAATCCTGGTGTATAACCCGAAAAATGCTTATATATAGTTTATAATTAATAGAATTTCAGACGTAATTTGTTATCTGTAAATAATTCTGTAAAACAGGATGTGTCTAGGATGGATATGTCATGATAGTAATTTATTCACGAATGTTTCAAAACTGGACATACTGAGACGCAATGAACACGGTCAAGTGGATGAATGTAAATTAGTTTCTGGATGTAACAACCCCAGATCACCAAGATCGCAGGTGCAAATGATGTATTCACGGTCGTAGAAACATCACAGATCAGTTCTTTCAAACAGAAAGATAGTAAGCTGGCACTGCCAGGCAGGATACGCCCACATTTTCGAGAGATGGTTAGAGAACAAGCAAAACCGAAAGTGATTTTTCCTACAATCAAAGGCTATAATTCATTAAATTACAATTTGATATGCGCAAATATCGAAAAGAATCAAGATCTTTAGGTTATAAACATGCATTTCAAGTTTCATCAAAATCGAATTAAAATTGTGACCTATAGGCCCTACTGGGTCCACAACCTTGATATACCATATTTTAACACTATAAGCGTACAAACGGCGGCCATTTTGTCTGGCAATTATGGTACGATTTCCCTGAAATTCAAACTCAACCTTCCGTATGGTGTAACGGTGATAAAGTCAAGCGTTTTTTTAAATCGGATAATAATCGGGACCTCCAGAGGGACCATAGGCGATTTTTCGGACAATCAGGGGCCATAATTCAGGAAGTATGATCTGATATGTGCAAATAACGAAAGGAACCAAGATCTTTGGGTTATAACCATGCATTTAAAGTTTCATCAAAATTGAATCAAAATTGTGACCTATACTGGGTGCAAAACTTTGATATACCATTTTATAACAGTATTCGCGTTTTCCGAAATTCAAACTCAACCTTCCTTAGGGTGTAACGGTGATATAATCAAACGATTTTTTAAATCGGATAATAATTATGACCTCCAGAGGGACCACAAGCTAAACAAAGACGATTTTGCGTATAATCAGGGGCCATTATTCAGGAAGTTACGATCCGATATGCGCAAATATCGAAAGGGACCAAGATCTTTGGGTTATAACCATGCATTTCAAGTTTCATCAAAATCGAATTAAAATTGTGACCTCTACAGGGTCCACAACCTTGATATACCATTTTTTAACAGTATTTGCGTACGAACGGCGGCCATTTTGTATGGTAATTAAATTCGAACTCAACCTTCTTTAGGGTGTAACGATTATATAACCAAACGATTTTTTAAATCAGATAATAATTGTGACCTCCAGAGGGACCACAAGCTAAACAAAGGCGATTTTGCGTATAATCAGGGGCCATAATTCAGGAAGTTTCGATCTGATATGCGCAAATATTGAAAGGAACCAAGATGTATGGGTTATAACCATGCATTTAAAGTTTCATCAAAATTGAATTAAATTTGTGACCTCTACAGGGTCCACAACCTTTATATACCATTTTTAAACAGTATTCGCGTACAACCGGCGGCCATTTTGTATGGCAATTTTGGTCCGATTTCCTTAGCGTGTAACGGTAATATAATCGAACGTTTTTTTAAATCGGATAATAATTGTGACCTCCAGAGGAACCACAAGCTAAAACAGGTGATTTTTCAGACAATCAGGGGCCATAATTCAGGAAATTACGTTCCGATAGGCGCAAATATCGAAAGGAACCAAGATCTTTGGGTTATAAACATGCACGTCAAGTTTCATCCAAATCGGCTCAAAATTGTGACCTCTATAGGGTCCACAAGCTAAAAACGTGATTTTTCATACAATCAGGGGCCATAATCCATGAAGTTTCGATCCGATATATGTCAATATCGAAAGCAGCTGAGATCTTTTGGTGATAAAGCTATATTTCAAATTTCGTCAAAAGCGGACAAGAATTGTGACCTGTAGAGGGTCCACAAACAATTGTGGACGGACGGACGGACAGGGGCGACGACATAATACGTCCACATGAAAATGTGGGCGTATAAAAATAAGTTGCCATACTTTAAAGACCACAAATGAAAGCATTAACGATACACTTAAAGCTGATTTAAAAGTAGCAATCCATTAATTAATTTTCATTAGAATTTGATGATAGCTTTGGTTTCTATAGCAGCCACAAGATTTTCAAATTGATCAGTAGTTTAGGAAATTGTTAAAATTCAGTGTCGCTCTTTTGTGTCATGACTTTAAAAAACTGTATAAATATAATGTGAATTGGCTGACAAATTTAGTGCACAAAATTTTGTATGATGATCAAGGGACCATTTGCCATAATTATCAGAAATCACTGAAAATCAACAGGCTTACTTCATCTCATAACCATAAACACTGAGTATAAATTTTAAATCAATTGTATAACTTGAGCCTACAGAGTGTACACAAACAATGAACTGACAACAATATACAACCACATTTCAATGCAGACATATTAAAATTGAATTCGCTATTTAATTGTTCGGATCAGTACCAGAGCTGTAGCTCAATAATTTGGACACCATTCCTCCGAAGCCAGGGACTGGACAGCAAAGACCAGAACATATTATCCAGCAGCCTCTGAACGCTTGTCTTGAATAATCCAATCTGGCTATCAAGTAAAATTAAAACAAAACTACACAGCGCTTTAGAATGCTTTAATGAAATTAACCAACCTTTACTTTCTATGATGAAAATGCATTATATATGGTGGTGTTAATATTAAACCAACAGACAAAACGATACTTAACTAATATCTATATACAAATGGTAAATATCTCCTTAAATAGCTAACAAAATTTACACAAAGATTTAAAGATCTTTTACAGCTTAATTCATTAAATCAAATCTTGTATATACATATACATATTCAATTTCAAATTGTTTTTTCAAGTTTACACAAAATGTTGCTTTCATGAAATGAACAAAATGAATAAATATTGAGAATTTCCAGAAATTTTTTAAAATGTCCTTCAGGTAAATGATTTAATCTTCTGGGTGTAATTGTACAACAAAACTGTAAATGATTACTTGAACATTTTAATCATTTTTGGATATTTCTTCTAGAAGTTACTATTCTGAAAATATTTTCATTCCTTCAAAGTTTTAAAACTTTACACTAACATGCATCTTGATGACATTAAAAAAACAATAGTCAAGAGACTAATTTAAACATCTATACTATATTACAATATTGAGAAGTAAAATATGTCAAAAATAAAATCAGAAATTGGTATGAGAAACTTATTAAAAGTTGAAATACTGCCCATCTTAAAATTCTCTGTAGATAAAAACAATTTGGTATCTGATCACTGTAACATGATATTTTAATGAAATAGCTGGTGAATAGGGTTGACTGAAGGCGGACTACTTTATGAAAACAGAATCCATTAAAAGTGCTCCATCACTAAATGCACTCATGGATTGCCAATTATGCAAGTCTGGAAAAAAAGGCACCCGTCACAGACAATTTCAGGCACAGATTTAGGCTTTGTCAGGCACAAAACCTCTAGTGCCTGTCATTTTGTCTGGCACAGATTTGTCTTTTTTATTGATAATATTAATACATGTCCGGCACCAAGTTGAAAATGTCAGGTATTATTTCATTAGTGCCTGACATATTGTCAGGTTCATCTTAAACAGTTTTTTAGGCCTGCAATGATGAGATACCATAGACAATGGTCAGCCCAATATCTAAGTACCGGTACCATCTGTTATTATTTTATTTTTGGAATAAAGTGTTTGACAAAATCTATCACTTATGGGGGCAACTATTTACATTTTATGTTGTTTTATTGAACAGAGATGCTTCTAAACTTCAATTACCTTTAAAACACATACATTTGTTGCCTTATGTTTATAATGTCACCATCTCCAATAGCCCAGATAGCATGGATGGAGAAAGAGAGAGAGGCAGAGAAATGGGGTTTAACATCCACTCAACACAACAAGGTCATTTCGGGACTAACATATGGTTTAATTTTATTTCAATAATTCGCTTTAGGGGTCTTTAGCAGTGGGAGGAAACTGGGGTGCCCGAAGGAAACCCACAAGGTTGAGAAGGCGCCTCTATCTCCATGCCACATACGCTCACATCAAGGCTAGAAACCACAGCCACAAGCCAGAGAGGGCCGGCCAGCTAGAGGTCGAATCGTGGCACTCTAGACCACTAGGCCATCCCAACCCCCGCATGGATGGAGAAGAAAAGAAGGATATCAAACCCCATTTCATTTCAATTAAAATGTCATGCATTAAGATTTTTAAATAGTTGTTGAAGGTAAATTGCACAACACATTTTTCTATGGGCTAGTTTTCCAAGATTTGATAAGTACATATATCCATCAATATAAAGTAATAAAGAATCTTCATAGCACTATGGTCAATGGTTTGACAATATTTCCAAATTAATTACTGAAAAAATTATTGTAGATTTCATATTCATGATTAAAAATAAAATACATAAACCATATGAACATGAATATTGCAAATGACTTAAATAACTCTTTCCATTTTAATAAACATGTATGTAAAGACACTCCATGGCAATTTATTGATGTCATTTAACTTGCTCCAAATAATAAAATATTGATGGGAGATGCTAATTTCCTGAGTCCAAAATGGCTGCTTTATACAATTAAGTTTTTTGGGGAAAACTAACCCGAACCTTATCCCTAACCTTTTTAATAGGGGTAAAAGGTAAATTAGAGCCAAGTTCAGTCTTCCAAAAAGGGTTAGGGTAAGTATTCCCAAGAACTCGCATTTATATAAAGCGGCCATTTTGTACTCCGGAAACACCCAAACCTCCCCAACAGGCCTACAATTAGCACCTCCAAATAAAATAAACAATTAAAGATGGCTGAAAGTAGGTAAGTCCAATAACAAATAATTAGTTTCAATAAGTATATATTTACAGTGTTTTAGTTAACAACTAATTACATATTTAACAATAACAATATTTTTTTTAATTCTGTCTAGTTTAAAATTTTGCTCTACTAGCTGTTATGAAGTCATCTCTCTTTTCTATATTCTAGTTTAAAATGTGTCAAGAGTGTTGAGTAAGAGCCATACAGCGGAGTTTAAATTTGTTTAAATACACCACAATAACCTGTATTCATTATTAATATTTAAAGTTCCAGTTTCCTTCTGATCTCATCATAGACAAGATGGTCTCTATTTAGTTTACCTATTTAATATATAGAAATGCATCATTGACCATTCACTTGAATACATTGGTTGTTAAAATTGGATATAAAATAGTTATGTTCTATTTTCTATCAACCAAAATATTCATCATCAAATATGGAAATCAACATGTGGAATGAAACTCAAAAGTGTGCTTTTAAACTTGAGATGTCAAGATAGGTGGTAAGTTATAATTTTAAAAGATAAAATTTCAATAGAATTTGAACTTAAGAACAATATATTTCATATTTTTAACTGATCATTTGGCAAATGCTGGAAACGGTACATGTAATTTATTGTTAATGCAGAATCTACGTACTACATAATCTACATGCATAGGTAAATGTGGACTGTCGGAACAATAAATAAATTAAAATAGCTGCAACTGGAGGGAATCCTTATTTGTAAATGACAACAGTGTAAGAAACAAGGAACAAACCTTTACACCTTCCATTTCATCTTGACAGATTTTCTAAATTGCCTAGATTATGAACATGATAACAATTTATCAGCCAGGTCAATCAAAATATATTTGACAACAATTAAGACATATTTTCAAGTAAAATATCTACATCAATAAAATATTCCATAACAATATAAATAAACTGTAGATCAAATAAATTTGAGTTAATAACTGAAATTTAACTAGAAAATGTATTAGGCGGTGGATGCTTACAGTCACTTTCATTTTCTAATTTATAGTTATCTGAATAACTTACTTTTGTTCTATTAAAATGAGAAACAACTTAACGCATTAACACTCTGTGGCATCATATAGGCATGTTCAGATGGAAAATCATTATACAGACAAAATATAATTCCGAGACCACAGTTGCTTAATTTACATCTGTCGGATCATTGCGTCTCTTGTCAAATGAACTTGATCTCCAGTCTCCGACACAAAGCAAGGGTCATGGTCGAAGGAACCAAATTCTTTTTTTTTTTAATAGTTTCCCGTCAAAATGGAACTGAAAACCTGGATTTCGAACAACTTCAAGAAGTGTGATGGTGGTATTGTTCAGTGTGATCTTGTATTACATACATAAACTTAAGAGTAAGAGATACATTTTACCAAAAAAGAATGCACATGTTTACCTGTTAGTATGACTTGCAGAATCTTTATATTTCATTCATTGTCTAGTATCAATAATAAATTCTACAAATATGGTCTTTACATAATAAATTAACATTTCAGTGTGATGACATCAAGGTAACTGTAATTCATTGTTTATGAAGAATAACATGTTCTTATACTTAAATAGATACTAAAATAGCTACGCTCTGTACTCTGTAAACATGTGGCTGTAGTTAAAGTACTATGATATTGATGGATCAAATACTGTTTATAACATGTACTTTACCATTTGCACCACTTTGTTTCTTTATAGTGGAATACAGTTACATCATAATGTGACAACCACCTTTTTAATTAAAGCACATGGTGAAATTTTTTAAAATATTAACTAATGAATTAAATCTGAAATATGGGAAATGTTAATGTATTTTCATAATCGATAGAATATATAAATTTTCAAGTTGTAAGCCTATGAACAATGTTAAAGTGTCAACAAGACCCAGTATTATTTCTGAACTTGATCAAAATTCGGGACAATATTCTTCTAACATATATAACATCTGATGTTAATTTGAGTTAAATTAATTTAGTCTGGTATACATAGCGTTATCTTTTTATATTATTTTTTTTTGAAAGATATTTATTGCGGATGAAATATGGTTGGTGAGTTTCTATAACAAATGTCTTATACATAATGAATATAACATAAGATCAATCATAAAAGAACCTAAATAAACAAATAATTTAGTTTTAAATTACCAAAATATATCTATGCTAATACTTTAATTTCTAAAATTAAATGAGGATTTGAGACAGCTCAAGGTCCATATTAATGATCACATCATACACAGACATAAATTAAAAAATGTCATAATTTCTGAATTTTATTAAAACAGATGCTGGTCAATAATGAGAAAAATTTCACGTCAACAACAATCGGTCTGTATATCTAAAACTAAACCCCAAAATAGATTAAATTGTGAGCCAACAAGGCAGGGATATAAAATAATGACTACAATGTTCAATAAATATGGAATTTATTATAACCCTTTCATCTCAATAATTATTCATTATGAAGAATTGGAGAAAGAAGAAATCTCAGATAAATTTCAGTGAATAAAACTTGTGGAAGGCTTTTAGAACCTATTGTTCTAGATTTGCAACTATCAAAATATACTTTCGATAGCCTACACTACATGAAGATCTGACCAGTTGTGTGGCCAGCTTTTGACACTATGACGTCAGACATTAATTAATCATTAGCGTTGACGTTTCTAGTGGTTGACCCATATTTCCGTATATGGCACGCCAAGAAGTCACCGTAGCAGATAGTTTCATTGGCTAGTTCCTAACGCCATCCAGAACACCAGTGCTGTTATATAACAACTCTTCCAGATCCCAGTGTAGTATTGACAAATAAAACAAAATTTTGAACAATAAAAACCGAAAAGAAATAGGATCCATGTTTTAATCAGATAACTATTTAAATACATGTATATGTTAAAATCTTTCAAAGAAATACTGAAGGTGTATTGCCCTATGGAATTGAATGCATCAATCTTGCCTGGTTAACCCTATCAATAATTTATACGAGTGCACAAGTACAAATTTTCATTAAACTTTCATTTTTGTTACTTTTGCATCAGTACCAGTAAGTAATAGAAGTTGTAGGTTATTGCTAAGTTTTAATTCACCAAAATTCATAGGTGTTGTAATCTGTTAAACCAACATTAAAGAATCTTGGTGTTCAACACCTCTTGCCAGTTGGGGCCTGTAAGCTGCTTGTGTGTTCCTTGGTATTCTCAATACTTGATTACTACAACAGTGCTTTGATTGGAATTCCCCAAAACCTATGTGCAAAACTCCACTGCCAGAATAATAACAAGAACACAAAAGTACTCTCACATAACTCAAATTTTTTAAATCACTACATTGGTTACCCATCCATAGATGACCTCAAACCTTTCAGGATTCTAACATTGGTCTATATGTGTCAACACGATCTTTCTCCATCTAACAGAACGAACCTCGTTCAGTCACATCGCCCACTTCGCCCACAAAATAAGCCCTCATTGGTTGCGATACAAGCTAAACTGAATCTTACGGGGATAAAGCCTTCATTGTCTGTGGAATAACTTACCAATGGCTATAAAAATTTCTTAAACATTAGTTAAGTTCAAATCCTACCTCAAAACCAATTTGTTCGTTAATTATTATCAGGATTGGCTATTATCTACCATGCGCATAGAGCATGCAATATTGATAGAGTGAGCTTAATCATAAATGTACAATGTCATTATTAATAATCTCTTGGTAAACTCCTGTTTATCAGGTCACTTATGGAAATTTGGAAGTGATTGCCCATTCCAAACAGTAAATAAGCTATTTCTTCTCATTTTGACCTCACCTAAACAAACTTTTTTCAGTGCAAATTGGGAACTTTCCTTATTGAATGAATTACAAGTTATCAGAATTCTGAAGATTGACTTAATAAGCTAGAACATCGATGACTGTAAAAGTCAATAAACATACAGTACACCGGGCAATTTAAATACATGATTAAATTCAATGACTAAAGTTTCAAAAATAAAATACAAGCACCTTTAGAAAGTCATCAAAAAATAAAACCAATCTGTTAAAAGAAATGATGATAAATGAAGTACCGTATGTTAAATAACAGTTGATTAATCAAGCAAGTTAAAATGGTGGTATGATTTGTGATAACAATGATGAATAAAATATTTAATTTAAACCCTCTTCAGTACAAACATTAAAATGAACTATACAACAGTGTACTAAAATTACCATGTTTCACATTGTGAACAAATCTCACAATTTTTCACATTGTAAAAACTTCAATTTTTAATAGTGACAAAGAAAGGTGACTGACTATGTCCGAGATAAAACTATTTACATCAAAAGGTAAAGTCCCAATTTCAAAATGTAGTTTTTCTCCTGTCTGGGAAGTGAAAGGTATTAGATGATATTTATGTTCTACTAATATAAATATTACCTATATTATTAAGCTGTACAGCATTAAACATACATGTAGTTGAACTATTTACAAGTGGCAGGATTCATTTTAATAACAAGATTGATTGAATTAGGACTTGTGGTTGGTGACTTAAAAACAAGAACACAACAAAAAATAAAATAATGGAGAAAAACAAAACAAAATTAACAGTCTATAACAGTGTGGTGTTTTATGTCACTTTACTCGCGCCGTGTCCGCTTTCGAACTGTGCTTGATATATCTCCCTCCCCTCCTCGTTTAGAATGTTTCAAATGTACTTGAGACTGAGCTGTAAGTTGCAGCTTGATTGCACTCGCATTCAGTTTTGCTGAGGTGAAGATTTTTTTCAGTCCTTTCATTTTCTCGCTGCGTAACACAAGGGTCACAGGTTTGGCCCCTGCTAAATAATCTGTGTTGGTCCCGTTGTCGGAAGCGGCAACTACATCAGAATCTTTACGACATAACATCATGTCTGCCGGACTGTCAGCTTTTAACATAGAGTCCATTGTCAAGCCAATGAATGGTGTACCATTTGATTTCGTGCTCAAGAAATCTTCAATGTCCACACTGCGTGAATCAGTAGTAGTATTGTTTATAGTGCTAGATGTAGCAGTGGTAAACGGCTCACCACTACCCAATAAATAATCTTTATTTAATATAGATTCTCCACATGCCTGGGATAAAGCTTGTATATTTGGATTTGGAGCATCATTTTTACCCCCCTCCCCTACTTTTGAAACTATATCTTTGATCGCAGATTGGATTTGGTCTTCTTTTGAGTCTCCATTTAATTTAGAATCTACCCCATCATTATCACCGTTTTGTTTTTCATTCTTAACTTTATCTGACATTTGTGATTTACGTCGACCACGAAGGGATGTTCGAGATTTAGAATCACTTTGAGATCCTCTTCTTGTTTCCTTTTCATCTGCTTGATCATCAGAATCATCATCATTATCCTCACTATCTCCACCTTCTGAGGTAACAGTAACAAATTCACGAACATGAGAATCAAACTTTGATAATGAGAAAACCATGTGATGTGCCCATGTGATATGTAAAACTGGTGTAGAACTACCTTCCTCCCATTCACAAATACCATCGTAAAATTGTAGAAGCTTCACATAAACTTCAGGATCGCGTAAAAATGGTAATTTCAAGGGATCCGAGCTATTCTCGTTGGAGACAGCTTTCACTATATTAGGAATAAAATCGTTAGCTATTTCTAGAAATTCTTTGTAGATTTCTTCATCTTGACGATTGTAGTTGAAACTGAAAAAAAAATATTTAACTGAAAGTATTGATTTTTTAAAAGATGTTAAAATTTCTAAATTTGTATAAGGGCATAAAACTGAGAATGCCTTGAGCCTAGATCGCTTACTATATATATGTTAAAGGGACAATAACACTCTTGCTGGCTTGACAGGTCCAGAAAAAAAAAATAGCCTTATTCTAACTACAAGATGTTTAAGTGTCCTACCTGTTGTGTAAATTTTCCATTAAACCTATCTTACTTGTCCAGAGGGTTCGAAAATATGTTTAAATCCAAGTTGCATTTGAAAGTGCTTACGTAAGGCTTTTCAAACCATGTTACGGCATGTAGTTGAATTTTTCCAATTCTTAAAATTAGGTGTGTTAAGATGAAATTTGTATCATTTTTAATTGAAATATTCTTAAATAGTTCAAATTGTTGACCAGAATAAAGATTGGAACATATTATTCAGTTACATCAAGAGTGGTTTGGGGTCTTTAAAAGGGTATTTGTGCTTTTTTGAGATCTTCACAGATCATTAAAAGATAGGTTGCCAGGCAACAAAACATACGCCCAAAGCAGCTAAATCGACCAGGCAGTCAACAAGAGTTATCGCATATTTTACTTTTTTCGGTAATGAAACATTTATAATACACTAAAATCTGATTAAAAGTAACAACTCATTATGTAATTATTAGAAAATTATTCGAAATTGTTTGGCTTTGATAAAGTTCTCCTCCATGCTAACGTTTAGTATACGGAACATTTAATATTCTGGATTTAGCTGTTCAAGTTATCAAAATTCATTGAAACTGGAGGTCGAGTGTTCGATCCCTGCATAGGCCGAGAAAGTTCATCTCGATTTTCCGGCGCGATTTCCCCTTGTCAGTGATGCAGATGGAGGGCCTGACAAGGACAGCTGCCTAGTCGTTCGGATGGGACGAAAAACCGAGGTCCCGTGTACACATTGGAGTGCACGTAAAAGATCCCTTGGCAGTTGGAATTCGATATAAGAGTAGGCCGTAGCGCCGCTGCCCGGGCAAAAATTTCCCTCATATCACACTGTATGGCGTTTGCCTGTCTTCAATTAGCCCAGGTAAGGTGCTTAAGCGTAGGACGTTAAACCCCATTTCTTTCTTTTCTTTTTCATTGAAACTCAATATACTTGTTCATCTCATGACCTACAACACTGTGAATAAATTTAAAGTCAATGGGATATTAACTTTAGCCTCTATAGCGTCCACAAAGTTTTTTGAAGTGATCAAGGGCCATAACTCTGACAGTAAATATCGAAAATCGATGAAAATCAATAGGCTTCTAAATTTAATGACCTTAAGGTATTAAAAATGGTGTAAGTCTGTTGGTCTCCATACAGTATTGTTTATTCTATGTCAATGTTGATAGCCTCGTTTGTCACATAGTATTACTGCAATATTCTGCTAGGAACTGGTTAATTGGGCATAATACATGTAAAATCGTGCACCATGACTTAACATTATGTAAACATATTTGGTCCAATTTGACACCCTGTTTTAAGGGTAATGCCTTTGTAATGCAGTGAGCGATTGGTAGTTAACCAGACTATTGATCAATCATAATTTAGGACAAGAATGTTCCCTCGTTCCAGCAGTGTTAAGTGGGATTAGCTCTAATCAAACGGAACACTGTGAGGAGTATGACAACCCCTATGACTAGTAGAAGATATTTGTAAAATGAAAGAATTATATTACCCGCTAACTACAGCTGCTGCTTCAGCCCAGGCCATGACAGCTGCTTTATATTGATGTTTACGATATAGATAACCTCCCAAATACGTATATGGATACACATGTTGATTGTTGTAAAATTTCGTTGAAGCTTCTATAGCTTCGGCATATAATACTTTACAGGGTTTTCTATTTGGAATGGGGTTTATTTCTTCCAAGTCTCCCAAATTACCAAGAGCCATTGGATACCTGAAATTAAATATCTGAGTATGAAAGAAGCTAATCGTTTTTGCATTTTTAGATAATCTTTATTCTTGGATTCAATCGATTTTAAAACAGGCCCAAAGATTTAACCATATCCTATATATCTTTGGCAGTGGATGTTGAATGTCGAAAAGTTTTTAATTGATCATATTCGGACATATATCCCCTTTTCAGGTTAAACTTTAACAATATTGTAGTATGCAAGAAATTCAAGATCACTCTATTGACGATCACTGACTTGCATTAGCTCACAGCAGACCATAAAGCATACTAATCTTAATTGCTAAATCCCTAGTTATAACTATAGTATCTTATCAGGGGTTATGGTTAAAATTTCGAAAATATTTCAAATAGATTAAAATTTAGAGTATTTCTCCTATTTTTCATCAGAATTTTTTTTGTTAAATCAATTGACATGGTCCCTTAATACAAAAAGTCATTCCGTCTTTAATCTGTATTTTGGCTACATTTCTGCCTATCTAATTTGTAAAATCAATTTTAAAGATATCCCAATCCATAACATAAAAAATCTGATATATATCCCATATACAAATACTGTAGGTATTTTGGAAAGATGGTCTAAACTAAACTTAGCAAAGATTAGAATGCCCTATGAAAAGTGAGTGTAGCTAACAGATTATTATAAACACCGATCTGGATCTACCCCTGCATCCACAAAAAGCCAATCCGATTAAATTACAGATCAATATTTTGTTTTTTTTAATACTTTTGATGGCCTTTACTACATGAAGTTCTGACCCTATGATATCACATATTTGATTAACCGTTCAGCGTTGGTTTATGTTTCTAGTAGGATACCCACAGTTCTCTGCATTGCATGTCAAGAACTCCCCCTACAACAGATCATTTCATTGGCTAATCAATCACATCAACTATAACGCGGGTTATATAGCAACTCTTCCAGATCCTAGTGTAGTAAAGACAAGTAAAATTAAATTTTGAACTATAAAGATAGGTTGCCAGGCAACGAAACATACGCCCACAGCAGCTAAATCGTCCGGGCCGTCAACAAGAGTTGTCGCATATTTTAATTTTTTCGATAATGAAACATTTATAATACACTCACTAAAATCTGATTAAGAGAAACAACTCATTTTAATACTTAAAAAGTAATTATCAGAAAATCATTAGAATTTGTTTGGCTTTGATAAAGTTCTCCACCATGCGAACCTTTAGTATATTAAACATTTAATATCATGGATGTAGCTGTTCAAGTTATCAAAATTCATTGTTCGTCTCAAGACCTTAAACTCTGTGTTTCAATCTAAAGTGAATCGGATGTAAACTTTAGCTTCTATAGTGTCCACAAGAATTTTTGAAGTGATCAAGGGCCATAACTCTGACAGTAATTATCGGAAATCGCTGAAAATCAATAGGGCTCTTCTTCTCATGACATTAAACACTGTATAAATTTAAAGTCAACAGGATATTAACTTTGGCCTCAAGAGCATCCACAAGATTTTTTTAAGTGATCAAGGGCCATAACTCTGGCAGTAATTATCGGATATTGCTGAAAATCAATAGGATTTTTCTTCTTATGACCTTAAACACTGTGTATAAAGTCAATCGGATATTAACTTTAGCCTCTAGAGCGTTCACAAGATATTTCAAAGTGATCAAGGGCCATAACTCTGGCAGTAATTATCGGATATTGCTGAAAATCAATAGGATTTTTCTTCTTATGACCTTAAACACTGTGTATAAAGTCAATCGGATATTAACTTTAGCCTCTAGAGCGTTCACAAGATATTTCAAAGTGATCAAGGGCCATAACTCTGGCAGTAATTATCGGTTATCGCTAAAAATCAATAGGCTTCCTCGTCTCATGACCTAAAACACTGTGTATCAATTTAAAGTCAATCAGATATTAACTTTAGCCTCTAGAGCGTTCACAAGATATTTCAAAGTGATCAAGGGCCATAACTCTGGCGGTAATTATCGGATATCGCTGAAAATCAATAGGCTTTTTTGTCTCATGACCTTTAACACTATGTATTAATTAAAGTCAATTGGATATTAACTTTAGCCTCTAGAGCGTTCACAAGATATTTCAAAGTGATCAAGGGAGATAACTCTGGCAGTAATTATCAGATGCCGCTGAAAATCAATAGGCTTCTTCGTCTCATGACCTTAAATACTGTGTATAAATCTAAAGTCAATCGGATATCAACTTTAGCCTCTAGAGCGTTCACAAGAAATTGTTGACGATGGACGGACGGACAGACGTACGTATGGATCGGGCGACGCCAATATACGACCACATTTCAATGTGGGCGTATAAAAAATGAAACGAAATAGGATCTGTGTTTTAATCAGATTGACAAAAAGCGGATTTGTGGACAAAGCCTATAAAATTCATAGGTGACAAATAAATACTAGGAATGGAAATCATGCATTTGACACTGCAGGCTCAAACATGTGTCTTTTTGTCTACAAAAAAAGAACCATAAGTAGAAAATATCAAAGAATAAAATTTTACAAATCTTCATCTTACTTTTTCAAATGTTGTTTGTCATATAATGCCCACAAAAGATCCTAAAAAATATAATAATAGAATAAATATAGTAGTAAGAAAAGCTATAGACCAATGTGAGTCAAGACTATTGTATGCTGTTCAGTACAACACACAAGTTGGAAACGTTACTCAGGTTGAGCAATGTAATCAGATTGTGGTCAATGCACATTCACTGCGGCTGTTCCTATACAACTTGGTCCTTTTACTTTTAAATCATATTAATCCAATCATTCTGTATACATCTTGTTGCCATAGCTGGCATTATGAAGCTGTGATGTCCATATTTCACTCTGTATAAAATATGTCCAAAACGCAATTACATGCCAATTCACGGTAGCTATATTTAATTTCAGTTTATAAATCTGCGATAGGAAATAGGAAAATGGCATCACAGCATTTGCCTAACCATTTGGTACTGTCTGTCTGTGGCCTGCTTTATCCAGTTTGCAATACATTTGTTTTCTGGGCCAGCAGTAACAATGAAGAGGAGAAAAGTATATGTATAATATTCCAACTTCTGGCCTCTATTGTGCTGCCAAGCATTAAAAGTAGTGTGGACAAGTTTTGGTAAAAGGGGCATAACTCTAAAATATTAATCCGATTTTGTAAAAAAAGAAACAGAGATCCTTGCCTAAAGTTTCAGAAAAAATGTAATCAAACTTCTGGCCTATATTGTGCTGACAAGCATTATAAGTAGTGTGGACAAGCGTGGGTTTTTTTTTTGTCAGTATTATGGAACATTTATAAAATACTAAAATCATTAGAATTTGTTTTCTTCTGGCCCATGCTAACATTTAGTATACAAAACATCTAATATCATAGAATTATCTATTCAAGTTATCAAAAATCCATTTACTTGTTCATCTCAAGACCTTAAACAGGTCATTGTATATTAAATTTTGAAGTAGCCAAGGGGCATTTCTTTCATAGTAATTATCAGAAATAGTTGTAAACCAGAAAGCTTCTTCTTTTCATGACCTTAACCACTGTGTAATAAATTTAGAGACAATCGGATACTACCTTTAGCTTCTAGAGCATCTATGTACAAGATATTTCAAAGTGATCAAGGGCCATAACTCTCTCAGTAATTATCAGATATTTCAATGGGTTCTAAAAATATTAATCGGATTTTGATGAAAAGAAAGGGGGAAACTTGGCTTATTGTAATACAAGTTTACTCAAATTTCACAGAGAGAGAGAGAGAAATGGGGTTTAACGTCCACTCAACACAACTAGGTCACTTCAGGACTAACATATGTTTTTTTAATTGTATTTCAATAATTCGATTGCGCGTAGGGGTCTTTAGTCGTGGGAGGAAACCGAAGTGCCAGGAGGAAACCCACGAGGTTGAGAAAGCGCCCCTATCTCCATGCCACATACCCTCACACCAGGACTCGAAACCAGAGCCGCAAGCCAGAGGTGACGGGCCAGCTAGAGGTCGTAGTGCGACACTCTAGACCAATAGGCCATCCCAACCCCCCAAATTTCACAGAATTGTAGCCTCTAGAGCACTGACAAGTATGGAAAGGGTGATTACAATATATCACCAGATTAACATGTGGGTGTATAAAAAGTGTGTGTTATTGGTTGGTACCCTCTTAAACATGTGAAACTGTAACAATCCCATTTAATGACATGCTTAATGAACATGAACATATTTTCTCTCTGGAATTTCATTCATTTATGAAACATTGTATTAAAGTCTGTCTTCTTTGTATCTTAATGAGTTCTATAAACATTCTATTGACATACTTCATGCATTACAGTTGATAATTTACCTGTTGCAGATTTCCCATTTCTGAACTATCTAATGTAACTGTAATTGATGGATTTATACCAGACACCATAGCTGATACTTCCATTTCTCTTGTACATATAACAGCTTGACCACATAGATATAACCAACTTTTCTCTGTTACTTCCAAACCTACCGGTTGTCCACGTTTATCTTCATTACCTTTACCTATTATATACAAATATATAAAACTAAATATTTACATAGATTTGCAGATATGTCTCTGTTATACAATTTTACTGGCTGTTTTCTCTAACTTAAGTGCAATATAGCTAGGTTGGAGATGATGTGCCATAAAACTCCTTTTCATTCATTTGTTTCTCTGACAAAAACATTCGGGAAAAACTAATGATTAATATTTGAATGGCATTTTAGTTTTATTTAAATCTATTCTATATTGCCCTTTCTCAACAATTATTCTAGTCTGATACTCTACTATTTTCATTGTTTATCTTTTCTTTCATTGACTGGATTGAGTGAGTTGAAATCAAATCTTCAGTAGAGTTTTCCATACTGATTGAAATCTTAAACATGACACTTTTTGGCGTGACCTTATGATTCAAGTATACCGGAATACAATATCAAACAGAATAATTTCGACAATATCTAGATGGTAAATTCTGCTATTGCAGCGTTAACATTATATAAGGTATAGTCCTTTGTGTGGTATAATAAAGTGAGAAATTAAAAACAAAACGAAAACCAAAGTCTACTTTTAACTCTATTGAATACACAACTCAGGAGTCAGAAATTAACTTGTTTGTCAATGACACCTGTTCATATTGCATGAAAATTGGCATCAGCTACCAAAGAAAATCTCTCTAGTTAAGAGTATGTTATTGTTTGTTATGGAAAAGGTGTAGCATTATTATTACAGAGTAGATTTGATTGCTGGCTTAGTTCTGGTTTGTGTGAAGTTTTTTTTAACTCTGATGGCAATGTATTCATTAAAACTACATATGCTATCTTTTTACCGTGCCAAGTTACTTCTGCCGTTTCACTTCCATTCTCTCCAAACACGACCCAGGCATGATCTTCTGATAAAGCTAAATGAACATCATTATACCCAAGGACTTGAAAAGCTGCAACAACTGCAAAAGCTACCCCAAAACAATCAAGTTTGTTTCCTGAAAAATTTAAAAAGTTGGTTAACAGAGTTACAGTATATCATTTATGCTAATTTGTTGTTAATGATGATTCACAATGATGTACAGTACATGTAACCAGGGATGACTGACGGGACTGAAGTCATTGGGGGACCCCAAAATTAGTAAACAGAACAAAAACGTTTGTGTGTAAAACAAATTAGATGAGGAGTGAGGGGTCCTGACTGTCAACCAAACAGTATGTGGGGGATAACTACATGTAGAACTTGTACTGATTGAGATCTTATTTGGGTCCAGTGTAAAACATAGTTTTGTTGCTTCTTAAATCTTAAGGGATAAAGTCAAAGTAAATGACTTCTGCAAAAATTGCTAAAATTAGAGGATGTCTGACTGATTATACGTATCATTTTGATAGAATGGCGGCATTGCCACTGTTTGAATTAGCCAGAGCAGCTCTGCATGTACCAGCTATAGTTAAAAAAAAAAAAAATAAACAAATAAATTAAATTTCACAGTAATGGCTTAGGATAAATTTTCATAATAAACTAAAAGTACAATAATTATAGTACACATGTCACATTAATTTAAAATGTAAAAAGGAATCTGTTATACACCTGTCTTTATTTAGACAACAGTCCATTGTATTATAATTCAAATATTTGAATTCTGTCAGGCTAGAAACACAAAGAAATTTGTGATGCGTCACATGCTTTTTATTTAATGAGCAACCTCTTATAAAAAAAAACATAAAATTACAAAACGGAAACCCCCATTTAGATATTTTAAACAACTTACACGCATTTAAACTAAAAATAAAACTACTCGCCTTCTGGATCATAAAGAAGTACAACAATAAGCCTCACTTTTTTTTTTTTAAATTTACCAGCTTTTAAATACAATCAGAACTGAGCTTAATTTAATATCAGCAGTAAATTTGACAAAATCAAATTGAAATAAACTTATGTCAGGTTGACATAAGCTCACAACATTTAAATGAAAGGCAACCCATTGCACCCGATGACCCAATCAAAATACATAAATTCCTAACAAAATAAAGTGACCCACTAACATAGCTAGGGAATTACTGTTCACCAAAGACAGCTTCGCACGTGCAACACGTGGTATACGTCATGACAAGCACGCGCCTACCGGTGCCAGTTTATGTGTATAATCATTGCTGCGATACCGCTTTTTGACTCACCTGTGAGATAACTGTATAACGACTGGAGATGAGCTTTATCTTTGTAATAACTCCTCGTTAGTCGACTCCAAATAATGTCTGACACTCTTTTGACTAGTTCTCGTGTAGCAATATCTTTTCGGTATAATGACAAGTCAACCCCACTCTTGACATCCGTGACAAATTTTGTATACAAAGCTTCAACCATCGACAATTCGATCACGGGGAAGATGGGTTCTAGAATTCTTGAACGGTCCGTGGTCGCTGACACGTTTCTGTTGAGTGTCAACTTGTTTTCTACTGCTCCTATAACTATAGATAACAGTGCTAAATTAGGTCCATCACTATTCTCGAGTTGGTCAATGAATAAATCGACCACAGCTTGACTACTTTCAAGCGGGAAATGTTGTTTTTCACGATCTCTAAAGCCCGCCATCTTGTTGCATTTCTCACGTCAAAGTTATCTAACCTTCAAACAAAGCGGATTTCAATTGGTTTTTAATACTAGGTCCGTTTTTACGTGTTATTGCTATACCATCCAACTGTAGTACTACATAGCGATTTTTCCTGGCAATAAGAGGACGCAGAACTTGATGATTCAGAATCTTATCAAAGATTTTGTCAAGTGCGCAGTTATTTGAGGCTATTTTTACTTATCCAACATGGCTGACGAAAGTTCTGTAAATGAATCGGCTAACGCTGTTTCTACAACTACAGACAATGGAAGTGTTGTACAAGAACAAAATGGAACTCAAGATAATCAGGTGCATACTCCACTTTATTGTAAATGGGAGAAATAGTGATATTATACTCGCGGAAACGGTAGTTGGTGTCCTTATACAACTGGAAAATCCACGTGTAAAAATAAACGGCTCAGTACTTATCACGAAATAATAATGAGATTCAAGACTCGATGCGCTGAAGCCATTACAGAATAATTTTATGGGTGAAGCCATGATGTAATGAATAATGATTATGACTATTCTGATATCCCAGACGTCTGTCCAATCCAATATTTGTAATAAAATCAAGGACAAGGTACAATTTTATGGATACACAATTTTTACTGAGTTTAATACTAAAGTAAATAAAGCGACCTTTAGATAGGGGTTTCAGGTCAAAGTTTCAAATAAGAGAAAAAACAAATTTAAAAATATTTTGTGAAAATATACCGGTACATAAAATGCTACCCAAATTTTTTTATTTCATCAAAATATTCTAATTAGACCCAAAGTTATGGAATTTTAAAATCTGAGATTGACGTCAAAAATGTAATCAAAATGCTCTATACCAGTCAATGCGTGGCACAGGCCCGTAGCCAGGAAGTTGTTTTTGGGGGGGCAAAGATGTTTTCGGGAGGGCCAACTAGCGTGGGCATCTGCATGAATTTTGCGGTACAGGCCAATTTTCTTGTAATATTGAGGGGGGGGGGCAAGACTCAGTATTGGGAGGGCAGTTGCCCCCCCGTGCCACCCCCTGGCTACGGGCCTGGCGTGGCATGGCACCAAAATAAGTGCTTTTCAGTCATATTTGAGTGACGTCATAAGCGGTATGGTATTTCCCCTTCAGAATCGCTAGTACTAATTTTAAAACTGAAATCCGATCGTTATTGTCAGCTAAGATTTATCAAAATCGTAATAATTTGAATGATAATATGTCAAATATTTATAATCTCGATGAAACCTCAAGAAATTTTATTTATATTTATTCGAAATTTAGCAATTTTCAGTCATCAAAACAGATAAATCCCATTTTCTACGGCTCTAATTGTCCGATCTCGAGGTTTCATTGACAATAATAATCACAAAAATGGTATCTATCATTTGATTGGTTCTCTATGAAAATCCCCCGAAAACTAACGATCGGATTCACCATTGAAGTGGGCCGTAGCAATGCCGTCAATGGAAATTTACTGGCCGCGTGATGTCAGAGCGGTATTTTCCCGATAGCGTCTCCTGTAAACAAACGGTATTTTCGCTAACATTTAGATACTTTTTTAGCCTGAATCTTTGCAGATATTGAGATTGATATTAAACTACATGTGTATTGCAAGACAATTGTTAGGAATGGATTTACATCAATTAGTAATTCAGAATCGTAGATTGAAGTGGGCTATATTTCAGCTGCTGGCTGTCCAGATTTCAACCTAAAGTGACGTGACCTGAAACCCCTACTTTAGATGAGGATAGCCTACTCTCGTCTTCATCAAGCATATTATGAAAACAAGAGTATCCTTGTTGAAGCATCACGTATCTGTGTTAGCGCTAGGTTCTAAAATTCATTAGCCACTGTGGCTAATGCATGAAAAAAGTATTAGCCACATACATTTATCATTAGCCACTGACCTCATGAAATGTTGTTTGTACCAATACTAATCTTGGTCAATTATATAGTCTGAGGATGTAACATTTTGAAACTAGAAGCAAGTGCTTATAATATATGTACATGTATTCAAAACATCAAGCAGAAATTTAAAGACATTAACTTTTATTTCCAATTTTATAACAACCTATATTGGCTTACGTTTATTTGTTTGACTAAACAGCATGGAGTATCTAGATGTACACATAATTATTAGACACTTATATTCCTGTCACATTAATTCGACCTAATTCTACCAACGGTACCACGATAAATAAATATTATTGTGGCTGAAAAGGCGCCAAATTCTTTGTATTGTGACTGTGTATTTCAACAATTAAGTTTTTTGAAAAATAAAGTTTATTATGAACGGTCAATAGAGTATTTTATTAAACATAATTTTCAGCGGAATAGTTGGAATTCGAGGGGGCGTGACTTGTCCTCCATACGTACACATTGTATAAATGTCGTCTAATAATAAATAGGTGCGAATCAAGTCGTGTTTTGATATTCAATTACAAATATTTTAGAATCTGAAATCAACGCATTTCTCAACGTCTTTATATTAAATTTAAGGCATTGGATTTGACAGTAGGGCACCGCTGTGTTACTTGGAGGAATCCACGTGAATTTGCGTGATGAATCTTCTCTTGGCTGACAGCCAAGGCCGATACGATCAGGAATTCGGGGGAATTTCTTGTCATACCGATGTCGAAGAAATAGGACTGTTTAAAATTACGATATTTATATGGACCTAAATAAGGAATTGTGTGCAATTGGATAATGTATGACATGGATAATTAGGGGTGATAGATTAGTTGCTGAAACGAGGATATCTATGGTACTGGTATCGAAGAATGTAAAATCTCTCGCCATTTTGTAAATCGTGCGTAATTCGGTACACGAGACATGATTGGACAATACATGAATAATATGACAATTTCAGCTAATGAAAACAAAGATACCTAATGGTGACAGTACAACCCCTTCCGTCTATACGCTTTCGTCAAACATTATTTTAGAAATTTTTAATGGGTTTCTTGGTTGTTTGTTTTGTTAAAAAGGCAAGCGCGAGAGAGAAACAATGAACCAACAGCACAGGGCCACATGACATAGGCCTCTTCGCCAAAGTGGCGACTTTATAACAATAATTATCGCCACAGATGATGAAAATTCGCCATTGGCGAAGTGGCGAGCGGCTAGCGCTCACACTGCGTATATAAGCTTACCTCTCAGACGCTTACTTTAAACTATTTCAAAATCACCAGGGTTTTTAAGATAGCATTGTGTTGCGTTCACACGTGCTATAAGCCTCACCAGTTTTTAAATTCTGACCCAGTTTGTGTCAAGTGGATGTTAAACCCCATTTCTATCTCTCAGACTGCCAGGATGAACGAGTTTGAAATAAAAAGCCTTCTCAAAGACAAAGCTGGGTGTTTTATACTGGATTAATTGCCCCACATTAATATGAGTGTTCAGACGACCAAGTTAAACTGGTTTAACGATTCCCAGGGTTTTTAAACCAGTCAACTTAAGCGTCTAAACGGGCTGTTAGTATTAAACTCAGTAATTGTGTATCCATATAATTGTACTTTTTGATATGTATAAGGCCGTCACATTAATAAAATCATATCCTCCCTGCACCTACAAAAAAATGATGGGGCAGCAATTTTTTCATTCGGTAAATAACATGTAGGTCCTGTGAACCAATTATTTTTCCTGAAAAATATGTGCGGATATTATGGATGTTGTGTTATATTTAATATAATGATAAGTGAAATAATTCTTGGTTTGAAAGTATTTATATTGACCCTACATATCATTTTTGCAATATATATTTAAAGGACCTAAGTCTGTAACTCAAAATTCTCCAAAATCATCGACATCTAAAAAAGGAATTATTGGTCAATTTAAATCAACATTAATGATGTAAACTTTCCAGTAAAAGATGAGCTTCTGATATCTGATAAAATATTTTTTTTACATTGGTACACGAATCATGTACCATAATGCGTTCAGCCCCAGTCGTAATGAGAGGGTCGAGGCTAGACACATTGCACCAAGTCAAACGGATTTATGTAGACTGGAATAACTAGACACTAGACTTTTGCACATGATTGACATTGCTGACTTTTTTCGTCAAACATAACTGATTTGAAATTGGAGTAAAAACGGAAACCATTGAATGTAAATCAGTTTATATACATTCATATTACAGTATTATATGCATTGCGAACCACTTTTGTGAATTTATAGGTCCCAAATGTTAGCGATTTAGCTCCTTTAATTTACGTCATTTAGAGTATTTCATTATCCAAAAGAGGAAGTTATTGTTCAGTATACAGTACTTGACAATCACACCGACAGCACATTGCCCTAGTGAGGCACTGCTAGCAAATTTTAGGAGAAAAAAAACAATGCCTTTTATTAGAAAATGATCTAGTTTATTATTTTGATGTTGAATTCTTTTTAAGGAGTTGGAAAAAAATAGCCCCCTCCCCCCCCAGTGAAATCTAAATAAAATGTGTGTGTATATGACATGAATTTCATTTTCAGTAGTAATGTTATTTGTGTATACATATAACAAATACTTGCATAATTTTATTGAAAATAATTTCAGGTTGAAGGCACTCCAGCTCAACCCCCACAACCACAGGGTTTCAATCTTTGGTCAACTGTTAAAACTTTGCTGGTTCGAATGCTATTCATTTACATGATTTCAAGCTTTTTCCGTAGATCACCAACCAACCCTGCACCAGATACAAGTGGAGAGAAAAAAGTTGCAGGGATTTCAATTCCAGCAACAAATCTTTTTTCCAAAGGATCTGTCCTGGTAATATATTCATTAGTCATTGAACGTTTAAAGATATATTCCTTTATCAACAGATGTCCTATATATCGAATCTACAGAGAAAGCTAGAGGTGTTTTTAAAAACAGTCTTAATCATTTTCAATTTTTTTTAAAAGATACTCAAGATTGTGTTCACAATATTAAGAATGTAAGGGGGTTACCCAGTAGTAGATAAACCTGCTTTTACTAACAATCTGATTACCTTGAAACATGCCGCTGACATTTAATCACATATGTAGCTTACCACATGACTAATAATAGTAATAAGTAATATTTATCACACATCAGATAAACCAGTTTCAACACTGTATTATGAAGTCATTCATTGAGTCAACTGGCGTGGTTTCGATTCCCTAGTTGTATGTGACATGGAGTGGGTTCGACTGTCCAACCTCTTGAGTTTTCTCTTGGTCCTCCTTTCCTCCCACTGTTAAAGACCCCTACGCACACAAGCGAATTCTTGAAAAAAAATTGTATTTGATTATAGAGTTGCAAGGAACTGTATATGGTTTAGAAATGTTTGTTAGTTAAAATTCACATATGTATATATTTCAGGATTTGTATGTATATATATCAGAACAAGAGGATTTTACGGATTTCAAAAATGAAGCGGCTTTATTCTGGCGGAAAAAGAATTTGATATATGGTGATTGGGATGCTGGAGAAAATGAAGATGGTTCTTTTATTGAACATAGTAAAGTCACAGCTTCTCATGTATGTCTTAATCTACACTGTTAGTCTGTGGGGTTGGATGGCTGAATGGTTAGCGTGCGCGTGCTGTAGTATAAAGCCTGTCATTGAGTCAACTGGCGTGGTTTCCAATCCTCATGGGTTTTCTCCAGGTCCTCTTGTTTCCTCCCACTGCTAAGCGAATTATTGAATATAATTAAACCATATGTTAGTCCTGAAATGACCTAGTTTGTGTCGAGTGGACGTTAAACCCATTTCTCTCTCACTCTTACAATGTTAGTCTACACAAGAAAATTATCATATCTCATAATATAGATTACAATGTGAATATCAAATGTGTCATATGCTAATATTTGGAGTATCTAAAGAAAATTTCCATAATAAGAAACTTGAAAATAATCATCCTAATTTGTGTGAAAACAGAGCCATATGTTGTATGGTGAAGTACTAATGTTACAGTAATGGAATAATTCACAAGAGAATATTTATAGAACGGTGTTAATTTCTATTTCAGGCTGTGCAAAACAATGGATCATTATATATACATGTTTATTTTGTGAAAGAAGGAAGATCACCTGATCCAACAGATAAAGGAAAATATAGTAAACATAATACAGTTTCGAGATCTAAGCGTAAGTTTTAGACCTTTCCTTATCATAAAATATAAACCAGGAAGTTTCTATATAATTCACACATTAATGATCATACTTTATATGAAACAGCAGTTGACCCTGCGTGGCATAGGTATTGCTATGACCGGAAAGTAGCATAACTCTGAAACCGGAAGGGGTAATCTATCACCACCAGACCTATGTTACTCCCTTGTCTGAGCTACCTCTATACACCAAATTTCAGCCATGGGACAGCCCTTGTGTAGTCGCCAACCGATGAAACAAACGGACAACATTAGTAGTGTCTCTAATTTTATTAAAGTCATTTAAATCGAATTTCTGAATTTAATTTTTTGGACCGTATATTAGGTCGCTATTTTAATGGGGTTCCCCCTTATCATAAATGTCATTATTGATATTGAAGAGCGGACAGAAATTCACTTGGAACAAACCAATTTAAAATTCATTTCTCACTTTCATCTTTTTCTTTAATTACGAAACTAATTTAACCATATTAAATTTAGAATAAACATAAAAATTGAATTGATTATTATTCTTTAATTTGGATTAAAATGGATTGAGTTATTCTCATTTAACTGACCTCGGATATTCATATTTATTTTAGGCCTTAATAAATTTAAGAAGAGGGTATTCCACAAATCTGTAAACCTATTAACAGGTGAAACAGATGTACATCCAGATCTTATTATGGTTTGTAGTATATTTTATCAATTCTAATTTCATTAACATAAATAAAATTTCCCCAAAAGAAAGAAGCAACTATGGAAACAATGTGATAAAGAACCTTATATTGTTCATTAGTCTCTTTCATCACCTTTCATAGGGATAATTCATCATCATTTGAAATTCTCTCTCACTGTGATAAATAACCTTATAGTTATTTCGACATATTTTAATCTATTCCTTTCATCACTTTTCAGAGGGATAATTCATCAACATTTGAAATTCTTTCTCACTGGCATCCAAACTTAACCTTGAATCTCCTTGACGATCACTCACCATGGATGAGAGGGTCGGTACCACCTCCACTTGATGAATGTAAGTACATACAGTTTCTTTCTCTTCTGCAAACATACTTCAATGGGGTATGATATGAAATAAAATGGGGTTAAACGTCCTACTGTTATGCACCTAACCTGGGCTAATGGAAGGCGGGCATACGCCATACAGTGTGCTATGATCGAAATTTTGCTCGGGCAGCGACGCTACGACCTACTCTTATATCAAATTCCAACTGCAAAGGGATCTTTTACGTGCACGTCAATGTGTACACAGGATCTTGGTTTTTCGTGCCATCTGAACGACTAGGCAGCTGTCCTAGTCAGGCCCTCCGTTCTGCATCACTGACTAAGGGAAACCATGCCGGAAAATCCAGATAAACTTTCTCGCCCAAGAAATGTGATCCCCATCAATGGGGTATAACCAAATTAAAACAAAATAAATTTAAATTTAAATAGGCTACATCTGTATACATCTCATAAATCAAGATACTATATTAATTAAATATGGTAACCTAATCAACAGTATAAAAAAGGTCAAGTATTGAATATTGGCATCAGCATATGCTACCTATATGACTGAAACAGTTATAAGTTATACCCCTTAAAACTAGTCTGTGCTTCAATTGTTACTGTTATGTTTGGGAAATTGTATCAAATAACACTGAGAAAATATTGTTGTGTAATAGCAAACTATTTTATAAGAAAAAATATTATTTGAATAAATTTTCCTTCTTGTGTTTCAGTTATTGATTTTGTACCTGATAGTAATGAGTATTATCCTGTTGTATATTTCAATGATTATTGGAATCTTCAAAGAGATTATCTGCCAGTAAATGAAACTACAAAGTAAGTATATTGTTGTCACCCCTGTCCGTCCGGCGTCCACAGTTGCTTGTGGACACTCTAGAGGCTAAAGTTAATATCCGATTGACTTTAAATTTATTCACAGTGATTAAGGTCATGAGACGAAGAAGGCTATTAATTTTCAGCGTTTTCCAATAATTATTGTCAGAGTTATAGCCCTTGATCACTTTTAAAAAATCTTGTGGACGCCCTAAAGGCTAAAGTTAACATCCGATTGACTCTAAATTTATATCCAGTGTTTAAGGTCATGAGAAGAAGAAGCCTAATAATTACTGCTAGAGTTATGGCCCTTGATCACTTCATAAATTCTTGTGGGCGCTCCAGAGGCTAACGTAAATATCCGATTCACTTTAAATTTATACAGTGTTTAAGGTCATGAGACGAAGAAGGCTATTGAATTGAAAAATCAAGAAGGGGGCATTTTTAAGATTGAGTTGCTTATTTTAGTGGATTGAAACGGTTCAATTGGAATCTGCCTTTGCCAAATTGTCCTTTTATGTCTTTGCAATATAACAGCTACATTAATTTTTATGCTAAATAATGTGTATACTTTGACATTTTACTAGTAGGATCATTACATATTATAGTACTAGAATTGCAAACTAAATGATAATTTGTTGCTATTTGTTTTATTGTAGACTTTTAAACTTTACACTAACCTATTCACCCATCTCCTTGTTCAAATGGCAAATGTATGCTGCTCAGAGTATGAGAAGTAAATGGTATAATTTTATGGGAAGCGATTTAATGGAAGAATCTGATCAAGATCAGGATTCATTGAAGGTACTTGAATATATTATTTAGATATTTCATATTTGATTTGAAACATCCAATTCTAATTCTATATTTTTATGTCAGAACAGTATCTAGGAGTAAAAATGTTTTGGACTGAAAAAAATGCTCTTAATATGTAGTTTATCATTCATCACTTGTTTTGACATTATTAACAATTTATTTTCTTGATATATTATATCAATCTTTATATTTTTCAGACTGCATTTTTAGAGACGAATCCTTACCTTTTGGGTATGACGATTGTTGTTTCTATTTTACATAGTGTATTTGAGTTTCTGGCATTTAAGAATGGTAAGTCTCATTGAAATATATTCAAACTATTCATATTTGATTCATTAAAATCTACTGTGCTAGTAAAATTGATAAAGGATTTTAGTGATACATACAAGTGATTCCATGTTCAACCAAAGTTTTAAACAGTGTGGGGAGTTGGACGGCCAAATGGTTAGCCTGTGCGTGCTGTATCATAAAGCCTGTCATTGATTCAACTGGCATGGTTTTGAATCCCTGGATGTACGGGGCAAGTAGTAGGGTTGCCTGTCCCACTGCTAAAGACCCATACAAGCAAGCGAATAATTGAAATAAAATTAAACCATGTTAATCCCGAAATGACCTAGTTTGATTTATTGTATACATGTTTCTTTTTTCAGATATTCAGTTTTGGAAGAGTCGTAAATCCATGGAAGGTTTATCCGTTAGATCTGTGTTCTTTAATGTCTTCCAGTCTCTTATTGTACTCTTATACGTGATGGACAATGAAACTAATACTGTTGTTAGAATCAGTATCTTTGTAGGACTGGGTATCGAAATCTGGAAAATACACAAAGTCATGGATGTCAAGGTAGGATAAGGCCAAAATTCATCTCTTTATTTTAACGTTTATGCCTATTTCTAATGAAAGTGTTTGGCATTAAATTATACAAGTTGTCATTCCTCTAAACTGATGTTATTGTATTTGTAGAAAGTGGAATAATTCAATCAGCAGGCATGTAACTAGTTTTAAAAGCGTGAATTTTTCTCACATGTATATACACCACTATGGTCTTTTTTACTTATTATGATGTTCATAAGTGAGATTTATCAACTTTGTGGTGCTAGCTTATGTAATGATTATCTACTTTGACTAGCCCAACATTTTTATAATAATAGCATAAAATGCAAATCAAGGTTTCTGTCTTCTGTTCATCTGGGGGGAGAGGGATGGCCTACTGGTCTAGAGTGCCGCACTTCGACCTGTAGCTGGCCGGTCACCTTTGGCTTGCTAAAGACCCCTACGCAAAGCGAATTATTGAAATCAAAATTGAAAACCATACGTTAGTGTCAAAATGACCTAGTTTGTGTCGAGTGGACGTTCAACCCCATTTCTCTCTCTCTGTTCGTCGGACTCTTTAACATGGACACCAACATGTAAAAGAAAACTCATTTTTATACGCCCACATAGAAATTTGGTCGTATATTGTCATCACCCTGTCCGTCCGCGTCCACAAGCAATAGAGGCTAAAGTTAATATCCCATTGACAAAGAATCCTATTGATTTTCAGTGTTTTCCGATAATTACTGGCAAGAGTTATGGCCCTTGATCACTTCAAAAAATCTTGTGGACGCTCTAGAGACTAAAGTTAATATCCAATTACCATTAAATTTATACAGTGTTTAAGGTCATGAGACGAATAAACCTATTGATTTTCAGCTATTTCTGATAATTACTGCCTGAGTTTTGCCCCTTGATCACTTCAAAAAATCTTGTGGAAGCTCAAGAGGCTAAATTTATTATCCCATTGACTTTACTTTAGATTGATACACATAATTTAAGGTATTGAGATGAAAAAGTTTATTAATTTTCAATGAATTTTGATTGCTTTAACGGCTAAAACCATGATATTAGATGTTTCGTATACTAAACATTAGCATGGAGGACAACTTTATCAAAGCCAAACAATTTCTAATGATTTTCTGATAATTACTTAATGTGGATTTTAGTGTATTATAAATGTTTCATTACCGAAAATAGTAAAAATATGCGACAACTCTTGTTGACTGCCTGGACAATTGAGCTGCTGTGGGCGTATGTTTCGTTGCCTGTCGACCTTTTTAAATATCACATCCAAATGTTCCATGCCAGCATGCACCACTGACAAGAGGAAACACGGTTGGAACTTTTTTATGCCAACAATTAATGAGGATTGAACCTCAAAGCTCCTAGTTAGTGAATCAACAAAATTAAAACAATAATTGCATGACAGATATTTATTGTACTAGAATTACATGTTTCTTTTCTTTTTATAGTTGGATCGAGAGCGTAAACTATTTGGAATTTTCCCAAGAATAACTATAAAGGATAAATCAAGTTATACACAGTCTAATACTAAGCAGTATGATATGGTTAGTTGAAGTTTTTATTCAATTATATTGACCGATGAATTTTAATGTTTACATACTGAATAGTAATGTTAACTTGAAGTTACTGAATACACTCAATATATGTTATTTTTACTCCTGATAGTTGTTAGTATACCACATAATTAAATGTATAATAAAACAATAGTAAAATTATATTCTCCAATAATGAAATATTATCCATTAGTTTCTTATATTCCACCGCCATTCATAGAAAGCAGGGACTATTGAAATGGGTGTGTCTGTATGTCCATGATAAGCAATTTCGATTGGTTGTGACTTTGGAACACAAAAACACTCCTAGCTTGGTGTAGGCTTTCATTCGGTGAATGCCTTGATAGAGTTCAAAGATGATCATTTTCTGCTTATGCTAAGCAGAGATAAGCAATTTGATTGGTTGATGCTTTGGTATGCGATATCTTTAGTTCTAATTAAGTGATAATGATGAAACTCAGTGTACCTTGACTGTGTTCGATAATGATCATTTTTTGGCTCAATTGGTTGAGACTTTGGAACACAATAACTTTGGTTCTAATTGGATGAGAGGGATGAAACTTCAAGTATAGATTGATTATATCAATACCTTGACTAAGTTTGATGATGAAAATGTTTTGTTATGGCTAAGTAGCAATAAGCAATTTGATTAAACAATTCTGCTTTTAATTGCGGGAGAATGTTTTAACTTCATGTAAATGTTCAATTAGGTGAATGGCTTGATTGAGTTCAAAGATTAACATTTTCCACTAAAGCTAAGCAGAGCAAAATAATTTCATTAGTTCAAACCGATGCAGATTGATGAAACTTAGTGCATAGTTTCACTACCATTTACTTCAAAACCTTGTCTGCATTTGATCGTGAACATTTTCTGCTCAGACCAAGTATAGATAAAAAGTTTAATTACCCGACATTTTCTGAAAAAGATAAATGTGAAATTAATTAATGTGTTCTGTATTTATTTTGGGATTTCGTCAGGGTACATCAGCAACACTGTCCGCTTTTTATAGTAGGCCTCTTGTTTAAATAGTTTAATTTTTTTCGAATTTCAGCTCGCATTTAAATATTTATCCTGGTTATTGTATCCATTAATCCTGTGTTATGCTGTCTATTCATTAATATATCAAGAACATACAGGCTGGTATTCATGGGTATTAGGAATGCTGTATGGTTTCTTACTTACATTTGGTAAGTTTCTATTAGCAGATCTCCATTTCTTCTGAATATTACAAAATTTCTAATTCATTGTATCTTTGTAAATACTCATCAGAATTGAACCATTTTGGTCTGATATTCCTTTAAGAAATTCATCTTTCATGTGTGCAAGGGATTCAAAATACCTTGAATGACATTTATCAACTTTTAAACTGTTATTCATTTACTGTTCTAGGTTTCATTATGATGACACCACAGTTATTTATAAACTATAAACTGAAATCTGTGGCACATCTACCTTGGAGAATGTTAACTTATAAAGCTCTCAACACCTTTATAGATGATATATTTGCCTTTGTTATAAAGATGCCAACATTATATAGGTTAGGTTGTCTTCGAGATGGTAAGTAATTTTAATTTAAAGATTCTATTCTTATATATGATACAGAGTTCCTTCTTTCGTTTTTACATTCCATAATTTATATTTTACTAGACTTAAGTCTTACTTAACAACTGACAAGTTCTGTCATTACTACATCACGATTTTTATACGCCCACATTCCAATGTGGCGGACGTCGTCCAAAATTTATTGTGAAAACTCTAGTACTTGTTTACTGTTAACAGCCAATGAAAATGCAATTCTTACATTTACATCACCCAGTCTGGAAAATCAGAACTGTAAAGTTGAAACAATATATCATTTTAAGACATTAAATATTTAATACAAACCGAACCATGGACTCTATTAGATTAGCCTTACACCTCAATTTTGACAACAATGAAAAGTTTTAGAACATAATAAAATTAGTTTCTTTGTAGATTTCCTACATTTATATTTTACTACAGGTATATATTTATTGTATAATCATGTACCTATTTATTATATATTACAGATGTGATATTCTTTATTTATTTGTATCAACGATGGGTTTATCGAGTTGATCCTACTCGAGTAAATGAGTTTGGGACGAGTGGAGATATGCACGATCAAAATGGAGATGCCAAAAGTTTGGAGGATAATACAACAGAGGAGGCTACGCAAGCTATGATTGAATCTGATCCAAAAACAAAGCAAGAGAAGAAAGATGATTAAAAATAGATTGTATAAATACTTATAAATTATAATATAAGACTTTTCATCAGAACATTTTATTTGGATGGTGATCTCAGAGTATTAGAATTTAATTCACCAACGATTTTGTGTTCCTTTACTTCATCAAAGGGATGTTAAAATTCTGACACTTGAGTTGACTGATTGTTGTATATATATATATATTGTTTTGTAAAGATAGTTCAGTGTGTGATGTGGTTGTATAGTTGATTAGAGTTTGTATGATCTGTGTGTTTACATATTTTATATATACAACATTGATCCATATATATATTATGTTATGAATGATCATATGGATTGATCTGATATTGTAAATGATTGTTGATGTATTTTTTGAGAAAAGCAAAATTCTTCCATGCAACAAAATTGTGTGAAAACCATGTGTAACAACTTAATTTTGGATTATTACTTCGCCTATTTTAAAGAACAATTATAGCTTGATGAATAAATTCATTGTATATAATAATTTGATAGATTTCTGATTTATGTTTATTGTGAATATTACTGGATCCAAAAAAGAAATGTTTGTCTAAAAATACTGACTACAATGTTTTTTGTTTAATTTTGATAAATTTTAAATTATAAAATGTTATTAGCCGTACAAATTTAGAGTATTATTATTCATTCAAATATTTATCATGATTTGATCATTATTATTTCCTTATACATCTATTTAGTAATTCATTGAATGTTTTTTATCATGAAAAATTGAATTACATTGTTACATAAATCGATAAAATTTGTGTCCAATTAATGTTAATATTGAGCTATAAACCCCAACCCATCCTTACTGCATAGTTTACCCTGGAGATTAAAATTAAGTAGTAGTGTTTATTGAAGAACAAAAAAAAGGAAATGCTTTCTGATCAAGTATGTGGTAGACTTTGTTGTATAGATCATAACTACAACAAAACCACACTCCATGCTACATTGTACTTGTGAAATCCACATTTGTATTTATATGCCAGTCTTATCAAAATATATTGTGTAATTGAGATTCATTTTTAGAAATATTAAATTAAAATTTTTAGTGGAGGTTTTTTTTTCTTTGTCGAAAACATTTCAGGAACAAGATTGATCATTGTATCATATACTTCTACACAGCCAAAAAACCAAGGCCTTTGTACACATTAAGGCCCATTCTCAGGGTGCGACTTGTTGTAACTACTTGTAGTATCGACCCGAGATGCAGTGTGAGAATACCTAAGTCATACCACATTTTACAAGCTCCCAACCAGTTGAAAGCGAGTTGAGCGAAATAGAAATACCCTATTTCAGTCAACAGATCGTATGCAATTGACCAATCAGAGTCTTCGAGTATTAGTACAAACACAAGTTATCTCCCTTTGAGAGGGTCTTCAAGTTCACGTGATAGGGAACTGTACGCTCCAGCAGTGGGTCTACACAGTATCCACTGTCTAACCCAGATGGATTTGGGTTTTCTCTTTTTCTTTTTGTCCTTATTTATCAAATGTAGGGCAATAATAGCCAGCATCTCTTCAAGACGAGATTCCAATTCGTATCAACTCATTTATATACGATTTTGTAATCTACATGTAGGTACTACAAGTCGCACCGTGAGAACAGGCCTTTAGCGTGCCCTTAACAGTTGGAATTCATTATCCCAGTCGGTGCAGCAAAGTAGGACGTTAAATTTCATTGCCTTGCCAGGCCCCCCTTCCCACATTGGAAAATTCAGAAAAACTTTCTCAGCAAACACCTCCAGGTTAAAAAGCCAAGCATATTATATGTCATCTTCAATAGAAGGCTTGATCTCGCCTTAACTACATACACCTTATCAAGCCCTTCACTCAACAGTCTGTATTTTCCGGCACAGAATTTGATTGGGTACCCGCCCAAACCGTGATCCAATCAGATTTGGGTTACTAAAAATAAACTACTTTCAATTTATTTTATTTATCGAAGGCTGGGATTAGCCCATACAGAGCACGTGATCAGCGAATTCCTTATTGTCCTTTATTGTGTGGTGAGTGGTCTTATTGCATGTCAGTTGGTTCTCGGCGACAGATTGTTTTATGTGTCACAACCTCTGATTGGACAATGCTATTAGTCACTTGTATACACAGCAAGCGTAAAAGTTCAAGAAGTGCCCAGTGTTGGAGCAAGGGTTAGATGTTGTAAAACTCACGGCCGTTGCTTCAGGAAGATGATTATATGTATGGTTGAGAGCCTATATTGATACTGCACAAGGTCAGTAGCCTGTGTTTTGTATTGTATATTACACGATGTCTTCCCAAGGGCCTTTAAATAAACTTAAAATACAGATGTGACTTCATCCTTTGATGTTGGCGTACCATTATTTCAAATAATTGTAGGGGTAATGTGCCAAGTTTAACTCGTTAAAATATTGAACCCGAGTGACCTATTTCATTGCAGAGTACGTGCAAGTGTCTGTATTTTAAGTTGTTTATTGGTCTTGAGATTGAGACATTGCGTAAAATATTGTAAAAACAATCGCCCTTACGGCCCTCTTGTTATTACAATATATTACTTAATGTCTCGCTCTAGACCATTAAACAATACATATACAGGTACTAATTTCATTATAAATATAGCCAACCTCATAGGTTTCCTCCAACTGCTAAAGACCTCTGCAAGCAAGTGAATTAAAATTGAATCATATGTTAGTCCCAAAATAATAAAGTCTATGTTGAGTGGACGTTAAACCCCATTTCTCTCATAAATAAAATTTGAAGTAATGGAAACTAACATCAAAGAGTGACCTCACATAATATGTACTTCACACAAAACACCCCACCTCACAAACTAATAGTCATAGGATATTATTTTTGGCTAACTGCCTTACTAAGACTTTAATGAAAGGTCAGGTTGATTTTGAGAAAGAAAAAGTCAGTAATAAGATTTGCACTGTTCGGGTAATAAGAAGATGGTTGAGTGTGTTAACATAAATTGCAAAACTAAACACTGGTAGATAATGAATCAGGATTTAATAGTTTTTGATTTGTGTAAATTAACCCAATGTACATTATGCTTATGTCTTGGAGTATGTATCTGTGTTTTATTGTCCATATATGGCTGTAAAACTTGTGGTATATCAACACTTCCATCCTTAAATAAAATATAATCCATCTATTATAATTATATCTCTTCATATGAAGTTAAATAAGACCGATCATTTAAAGAAATTCTGTGGGATTTTCTTATCAGAGTTACAAAAAACCATCAAAATATACTGTGATGTAGTGTACCATACTGACTGTCTTCAATAGCCCAGTCATAGCAGAACAGTAGGATGTTAACCCTATTTCCTTTTATCTGTAAAAAGCCATATCTTGTGAATGGTATCTTACTCAACACTAATATTTAATAGAATACTAAGATATTACAAAATATAAGTACTGTAAATACATCAAATGATAATCATGCAATTATTGACTACATCAGTTCCCTGAAGAAACTGAGGGGGGTTGGATGGCCGTATGGTTAGCATTTGTGTGCTGTATCATAAAGCCTCCCACTGCTAAAGACCCCTATGTGCTAGCAAATTATTGAAATAAAATTAAACCATATGTAAGTCCTGAAATGGCATAGTTTGTGTCGAGTGGACCTTAAACCCCATTTCTCTTTCTGTGAAGAAACTTTTATACAGTCTTTAATAGTTCACAGCGATTTATCATGTGACTCGGCCAATTTGGGGCAAAAGAGAGAGCAATAGTTTCTCTTGCACCAATCACTCTAAACGGTAAGAAAAAAAACTTACTTTCCGTTGATAATTTTCCAATATAGCCATAATCATTCTTGGCACAGCACATGCTGTTCCATTAATCTACAAAATATTTATTCAGTTTAAAAGAGCTAACTAAAACCTCTTAACTCAATATTTGCCATAATATTCAAATTTAAAAACACAAATTAAAAATTCAATTGATGTTATCTTGCTGTTAAAGTATGGGATCCTTATGTCCAATATTAAGACCCATGAACATGTATAATCACTATCAGTACTACATAAGTCCTGTATTCTATGGCTACAGGTGCTATTGTAATGAACGAAGAAAAACATATCCAACAAGACGCAGAAGTAATAAGTGGTGGCTGATTCACTGAACATAATATTTTAAATATTTGATATAAATGACTTTACATATATCCATATTACATCAGCGTATGTGCTTTTAGAATCTTTTTCAGATATATAGATGCAGACGTAGGGCCTGACAAGGACAGCTGCCAAGTTGTTCGGATGGGACGGAAAACCAAGATCCCGTGTACACATTGGCGTGCACGTAAAAGTTCCCTTGGCAGTTGGAATTCATTTGCAGCCCTCATAGCACACTGTATGACGTATGCCTGTCTTCAATTAGCCCAGGTAAGGTGCAGAAGCGTAGGACGTTAAACCCCATTTCATTCATTCAAATATATAAAGATTCCAAAGAAAAGAGCCATGCCCTTTTAAAAGGAAGTTAGCTGAAGCAGACAGACAACTTACAGTATGGACATGTCTAATTCCGTGCTTCTTGTCTGTATATTTTATTGCTAGACGTCTACTTTGATAATCTGTACAATTTGAAGCACTGGAGATCTGAATTATGAGATTTTTTATAAGTTAGCCACAGTTTATATACTATCTTTAAATGTTCACATTATGATCCTCATCAATATTAAACATACATTATGCAAAAGTTAAATCTGCCTTTTGTAGGCCTTTCTTTAGGCCTGAAATGTCATACCTGCAATGGCAGACACTTGTTTATACATCTTACTGATTTTTGCTGTTCTCTAATTCATAAAATAGGTAAAGACCGGTACTTGATATTATTAAGGGTTTAATATCAACAATAATAAACCAAGCTTCACTTGCATACCTCTCCCCAGAATTGTTTAGCTGGCATCCAGGCTTCCATATCATATTTTCTATAAGCTGGAGCTCCCAAACACTGTGTAGGCATCTCTAATATCCTTAAATAAAAAAATTAATTTTAATAATGGACATCTTCTTTAAACTACTAGTATAATGTTGGTTTATATCTACTTTCAACATCAACATGAGAAATGCTGAGGATGCACAGCTATGCATATGACCCAGGTGGTTTGAGGGAGTCCTAGTTACGGCAGTTTCAGGTGGTCTAAGTGTTAAAGGGTTATTACAAGGGTTAATGATGCTTGTAAGTTTAAAGTAATCAATTCTATAACTCTGTATCATCCACAGTCGTCAACATAGCAAACACAACTTATTGGTCAATTTAAATCAACATTAATTTTGTTATCTACCTGGAAACAAAGGGGCATTTCATAACCAATATTTAAGCCACAATGAAAATTAAACTTGGCATACGAATCGTGTGCCAGAATGCTTGTGAGCTCCATTTGAACAAGGCTAAACAGATACCGCAAGGGAAGACTACTGGAGTAGACCAGACGTCAAAGAATATCATTAAAAAACAGAAATGATTGAATGTAAATCAGTGTATACATTCATATTACAGTATTATATGCGTTGCGACCAATTTGTGTCCATTTCTAGGTGCCAAAGAATAGCAATTTAACTGCTGTAACATTACCTAAAGTGAAGTCCTAATTGAGTAAAAAGATATTTCTCTATTTGTAGGAAATGATGTAAAAGTTGATCACTTTCTTCACCAGTTTTATTTTCTGTTACACCAAACATTTCTATCTATAATATACAATAACTTGAATTTTATCACAATAATTAATAATAATGTTTGTAATTTTAATATATTGAATTGCTCAATGAATAAAATGTTTTTCGTCCCTATTTATGGATACTCATCAGGTTTTATAACCTCTTATTGTACAGGGATTTCTGCTCATTTACAGGATAATTACTCCTTGTTTTATTTACAAAGGGTATTTCCTATATCATCATTGAGCAAAAACAATTTATGGAATGTCAACTGTCATTTGCACACCAATGAGTACACAGGTGGGCCTTGTTTCTCCATCCCTTCCGAATAACTAGATGCTATTCTTTGCCAAGCCTCTCCACAGGGTATTCGTGGGAAAATTGGAGATCTTTTGTTTCAGAAGTACCCTTCTTCTGACCGGAGTCAATATTGCAGCCCCCCCCCTCTGTTAGAAGCAGATGTCTATATAGATACATATATATTATACACACCTTAGTAAACTGATGAACTCTATAAATACCCTTTTCTTCATAACTATCAGATCCTTCTCTTCTATAACATCTGCTAACAGCTGTTAATCTAAATAACATATATCACAATCTTAATAACAGTTTTGATATAAAAAAAAATAGAAATCTTTGCCAGTGAAAAGAAGCCAGAGAAAACAATGAAGGTTAGGCAGATGACCCTAACCTTTGCCACACACACAAGTAGGATTGCAATCAAAACATAATATATCAGATAAATCAATCGAAAAATGTTGCAATGTTGAAGCCCTTTCCTGTATTTAATCGGGGGGTTGGATCGCTGAATGGTTAGTGTACGTGCGCTGTATCATAGAGCCTGTCATTGTCAACTGGCATGGTTTTAAATCCCCGGTTGTACGTGGCAAGGAGTAGGGTCGTCTGTCTAACCTTGTGGGTTTTCTCCAGGTCTTCCGGTTCGCTCCCACTACTAAAAGACCCTTACGAACAAGTAAATTTATGAAATAAAATTAAACCATATGTTAGTCCCAAAATGACCTAGTTTGTGTTGAGTGGACGTTAAACCCCATTTCTCTCTCTGTATTAAATCATCTGTTGAGGATCAAGCACCAGTTGTATAGTATCTGGTCATTAATTGATAATTCCCCCAGCATTATCATCATGTCATCTTATGTAATTAACTCCACTTACTTTTTTGGCAAATCTTGCGATGTTAAGCACTCATCAGCCATATAGCCTAAAATAAGCATTTATAAGCCTATAAATAGCAATTATTTAATAAATAGAATCTAGATCAATATTCCATAAGCTTCACAGACTATAGGCTCTCAACTACAAGGTATAATATGTTGAACTGTCTTGATATTCATCTGATGAATCGTTTTAATACCAACTTATTTACCGATAGGGGGATCATGTGGTTAAGTATGTAGCTAGCCTGGAGGTCTGGTGTTCGATCCCTGCATTCGGCAAGAATTTTCATTCAGATTTTCCGGCGTGGTTTCCCCCTTGTCACTGATGCAGGATGGAGGGCCTAGTCTAGTCATGTACACATTGACGTGCACATAAAAGATCCCTTGGCAGTTGGAATTTGATATAAGAGTAGGCTGTAGTGCCGCTGCCCAGGCAAAATTTCCATGGCGTATGCCCGTCTTCATTAGCCTAGGTTAGAAGCAAAACAGTAGGACGTTAAACCCGATTTCATTATATAATTACCAATAATATACACAGCATACAATGTATTAAGATGAATCTACCTGCTAATGACATTTCTGAGGTTCCTGCTAAACAAACATCATTATAGACTTTATTATCTATCTTATAAACCTGATTCCTTTCACCACTGGTTTTAAAACCACAAGCTTCCTGCAACAAATTTTATTACATGAATAAACTGCAATAAATAATTTCATTCAAGGACTGCAGTAGGGATATACTCTGAAAGTAGAGTCAAATTTCACTTCGACTTAAATGAGCTCAAAATCAGCTAAATCGCAAATATTTGGGACCTGGAAATTGACACATTTGGGTAGCAACGCATATAATAATGTAATATGAATGTATATAAACTGATTTACATTCCATCGTTTCTGCTATTGCTGTCATTTCAAATTAGTTATGTTCGGCAAAATATGCCAGAGGTCTCAATCGAATGGTTATGCCAGTCTACACCGATAGTATTTATTGCACATGCTCTCCAGATAAGAATATGATGTTACTGTTTGACATGACATGTTTAGCCTTGTTCTTCAAGTCCCTTGTTACAAATGGAACTGAAATCCATTATGGAACATTGTTTCGTGTACCAATGGTAAAACTTTTATTCTATCTTAAATATTGGATATCAGAAGCCCAACATATCCCGGTAAGATGACATCAATGTTGATTTAAATTGACAAATATTTGGTGTTTTCAATGTCAAAGACTTTGGATGATATTGAGTTAGAGACTTAGTAACTTTAATTCCTGGTCTATGAGAATAAATAATCCAACATAGCATTGTCTCAGCTTTCAACTTATAATAAGATTATCTAAAACTTTCATAAAAATGTATCCAATACAAAATGAGAGAGAGAGAAATGGGGTTTAACGTCCACCCAACACAAACTAGGTCATTTCAGGACTAACATATTGTTATATTTATTTCAATAATATGCTTGCGCGTAAAGGTATTTAGCAGTGGGAGGGAACCGGAGGACACATTGAAAACCCATGAGATTGGACAGGCGACCCTATTCCTTGTCACGTTCAACCAGATATTCGAAACAAAGTCAGTTGACTCAATGACAGGCTTTATGATGCAGCGAGCATATCTTCAGCAATCCCCCCCCCCTCAATCCAAAATGAGTTACTAATGGTTTTTCAAAATCATGTCAATCCTAAGGAGTAAATAAGGTGTTATTATGGTTTATTCTGCTTAATATTTCATATTTTAACATCTGATTATTAAGACTATTCTTATATTTCAGGAACGCCCACTTTATTTTAATGCTCCTATTTGTAAATTATAAAATGTGGTAAGAAAAAAATATGTTAAACTTACAATTACTGGAGAGTAAATTAGATCTGGTACAGAAACTAATGTAAAACCCTACAAATACAAACAATAAAAAAACAAGTTCAATTACTCTATATTAAACAAATTTTGAATTTTTCAGATTTTGGTAGAATCTTCATAGATGCAGAGGGTTAGTTATGTAACAATATTCACAGAATTACCAATCTGAGTTCACCGAAAAATGGTTCAGTTCAGTTTAGTATTTAATAAAATTATGATAAATTAAAATGTCATCAAAGTAAGCTGCTCGAGCGTAACAAGACGCCACCAACTTTTATAGCGGAGAAACCTGACTTTAAATCTGATTGAATCCAAGCTGGGAGATTATCTGGCGTTAGCGTTTTTGTTTTGTTTTCTTATTTTATAATATATTCCCACATACAAACTGGGTGATTTGATGATATATTTATTACAAATATCGAATCCCAATTAAATTCTCGGATTATCCACTGCTCGCGTCTTTTCCCTCAATTTTTATCTCATAAATTGTTATTATATGTCTAACTCTTCATAAAGTTTATCAACATATACACTCAATTTTCGTGTGCAACCTTTGATGTCAGGTTGTTGATTGGGGGAACCCCTTCATTTTTGCCCTCTCCATGCCCTCTCCACGCTCCATGAATGTTTTTCAGGAAATCCAGTATTGTTCTAGTAAGATTGGATATCTCTACTTGTCATATAACCAAAATTACCATATTTTTATTGGAATTAACCAATTGAAAAATACTTTTCTGGGAATCTTTCTTTAAATGTTGAATAACCAATCTGCAAACATTCAGCAAAAATACAAAGGATGCATTGAGCCTTGAAGAAATTTAAAACGGCTCAACTCAATATGTAATATTCATACCTGTTGTTGTAAATAATCTAATGTAAACTGTATTAATGCATCTTCTAAATTAACTAAATCATCCATAAAATAATAAGTTCTATGTCCAGTTGCTGCTGTTACATTGCTGAAAAAAAAAAACAACACACATACAATATAATTTTTTTATAGGTTAATAGCAGGCTATATCTGATTAACCTGCTGTCTCAAATTATTTCTTGCTCTGAGCTCTTACAAAAAATTTTTTTTCAAAATGAAATGAAATGAGGTTTAACGTCTTATTGTTCAGCTCTGACTGGGCTAATAATTAATAAAGACGGGTTATATATGAATGTAGAAATTAACTTTTACAATGGTTATTTATTGTAGTGTTTATTTGAACTACAAGACTGTACTTACTCTGTTCTAAGTATGTGTAAATCTTCACCTAATTCAACAACTGTCTTTGGTTGAAAATCAAATTCTGCAAAAAATCATAAAACCGTTATTTCAAGGAAAATTTCTCATTCGCAGTTGAGCAGGAGCTCAATAGTATATTTGGAAGGGAGGGGGGAGGTGTGGAAGTGAGAGGCAAACTCTAGAGCACATGAAACAACAGACAACTGGTCAGAAGAGTTGTAGATAAACCCAAGAGTTGTTTTAGAAATCTAACGAATCTTCAGTATAACCCAATACCCAAAACAGTACAACAAAGGTCAAAGGTCTAGTTATGTTTCTTGTTACTTATATCATATTCACAAGTTTTTTAAAAAAGGAAATGTAAATTGAGGTAACTCTTAATTTTGCTGTGAATTTTGAGGTGGATCATAATAATAATAATAATAATAACTTTATTTTAGAAGTGTAAAGGATTAGGCTGTAGAAGCCTTTATTTTTATAAACAATACCTAGTGTCTTTATAAAATATATTGCACTACCTTTTAATATTCCTACAGTTTCTACTAGTCTAGCATTACTTTCTTCTCCTATTGGCTGAAATATAGCATATTCAATAATAACATCAATTTGACAATTCTATAAATATTGATATTTAGAGCAAATCGGAAAGATCAACCCCAAAAAATTGACTGCTTTAAAAAGTTAATGAACAATCTCCACCATATTATATAGGTAGGGGTTGCTACAGTGTGTTTTAAAAATCTGGAAGATACTCTTCATTTCATGCTAAGGTTCGACCCAGGATTTTAAGTCTACAGTTCAGTTGCTCAAATACCACAGCCTATTTGACTTCTGCAAAGGAAACACTAGGGAACAGGTGACATACACATAAGTAATGGTAATTAGTATATTGTCTATATGAATATTATAACTTACTGTTGATGTATGATGTGTATTTGGTAAATCAGCAGCAGCTTTTATTAAATCTTTCCACACTACTTCTTTATTTGTATCCTTGAAAATGAAGAAAACAAAATTATAATTAATATTAATCAATAACAAAAATTACTAAAATCATAACCTTATAAGGTAACACATCAATAAGTTCAAAGTTTAAACAAATTTCATATCACTTGTATTTTTAACAGAAATCAGTTAAAGGCCCAATTACACTCTTGTTGTAACTGAAAAATATGTCCCAATCTTTATTCTGCTCAACAAATTGTACTATTTTACAATATTCCAATTAATTATAAATTTCATCTTAACGCAACTAATTTAAAAAATTGGAAAAATTCAACTGTATGATTTGAAAAGCCTTACGTTAACCTTTTCAAATGTGACTTGGATTTAAACATATTTTCGAACCCCCTGGACAAGTAAAATAGGATGTAATGGATAATTTACACAACAGGTAGGACACTTAAACATCTAGTACTTTAGAATAAGGCTATTATTTTTTTACTGGAACTGTAAAGCCAGCAAGAGTGTTATTGTCCCTTTAAACAAGCTAATAAAAAATTGTTACCATAATCTCTTTGTTGTATCTATCCCATAAATATAACTGAAAAAAAATAAAACATATTGTATCAATGGAAATTCACACAGTTTATCATATTTATTGAGTCTCTCCCTCCCTGTATATTATTGTAAACCCAGTTCATGATAGAATATTTTAATCACAAGGAAGAACTACATAGAAATTATCTTTTCTTTTTATATAAAAATTCAAAAAAGTTTGCAAATACAATAGACAACTAAGTTCTTGATGACATTTCATTGGGATATAATGAATTTGACATTATATGTCCTAATACTGGACCAAGTTATCTGTGGGATTTTTCAAAGCTTGTTGTTGTAAATAGCCGTATTTTATGTCTGCTTCCACGAAGTGATATTTTTCAAAGCTTGGTGGGAAAGTACTTTGATACCAAGGAGGAATCTTATCATTTCCAGATGGTATGTTTGAAACATCAAGCGATCTCTTAATCATTGACGTTTAAAATTATGAAATCTGGTCAATGCGATACAGGATAAGTTCTCTAAATTTGTTGATGTTTTTATACTAGGCCATAAAGAAGTTTTAAACCATGGGGCATGATATTTAGATTAGGAATGGACAACTTTACTGCTAGTGGGTTCATTAGATGAATATACATACCACTTTTTGAATATCTCCAACACCTTTTCTATTTTGAATATTATTCTCAATAAAGGATAAATTTTTAGAATCACATAAAAAATCCCAGTCAAATTCCGGATTAGACGATTCAAATTTTGTCTGCCATTCTTTTGGATTATCTGGTGCTTTTCTCCTCTTTGTTGACAAGGAGAGGTATCTACAACCTTTACATGGTTGAAAGTGTAGGGCTTGATCAATAGATCGTTTCATCACAGTTGTAAGCGATCTTCTTAAAGATTTGAAGAAAACTTGTCTGGCAGGAACTGTCATTATGATTTCTGTCAACAACATATTTACAGGAAAAGTTTGGTTATAATGTGTAGACTGACCTCAGTGACCGCCCTTGACACTTAAAACCTTTAGCCAAATTTTTAGCCAAATCAAAATTTGACCTGGAACAACAACCATTATAAAATTCATCCTGGATGCTTGTCCATAAATAGGAATAGATTGAAAAATCTCAGGTATGTATGTACTTGGTTCACTTTTATATGAGAAATTTCTAAAGATATTAAATAGGATTTCACATCTTTCTTTTCTGCACCAACTCAGCTAATGAGTTTGGCATACAACATACAGTGTGTGGTATGAGGTGAATTTCATAGAATGAATGAAATGGGGTTTAACGTCCTACGCTTAAGCACCTAACCTGGGCTAATTGAAGACGGGCATACGCCATACAGTGTGCTACGAGAGAAATTTTTGCCCGGGCAGCGGCGCTACGGTCTACTCTTATATCGAATTCCAACTGCCAAGGGATCTTTTACGTGCACTCCAATGTGTACACGGGACCTCGGTTTTTCGTCCAATCCGAACGACTAGGCAGCTGTCCTTGTCAGGCCCTCCATCTGGATCACTGACAAGGGGAAATCACGCCGGAAAATTGAGATGAACTTTCTCGGCCTATGCTGGGATCGAACACTCGACCTCCAGGCTAGTGAACCAGCGCCTTATCCACTTAGCCACCGTGATCTTGAATTTCAGACATTGGTCTTTCCACCAGATCTCAAAATGTCAACTGCCAAGGGATCTTTGAGTAGGCCTACATGCCAATGTGTATACAGGACCGTAGTTTTTAACATGTCATCTAAATGAAGTTTCTTGCCCGGCACTGAGCACTCCATTCTGAACCCTTGCTAGCCTGGAGTTCAGCATGTTCCTGAAGCAACAACAGCGAGTTAACAACATCTGGCCATTGCTGGTTTACTGCAAAATTCCAGAACTTATAGCTACATTATCTGCAGACACGTAAACAGTGGCCCCAAACAGAATTTGTGACATAGCAAACTCCACGGAAACCTTGACATTGGACGACCCTTGAAACTCAATTATCACAGGTAGCCAGTTAGCTTGAGAGCAAAAAACAACCAAGCAATCTGTTAGGCCCACAAGAGGACCTGACAAGGACAGCTGTCTAGTTGTTTGGATGTGACGAAAAACCGAGGTTCTGTGTACACATTGGCGTGCACGTAAAAGATCACTTCTCCGTAGGAATTAGATTAGGCTGTAGTGCCACTGTCCAGGCAAAATTTACCTCATAGCACACTGCATTGCGTATGCCTGTCTTCATTAGCCCAGTTCGAAGCAGAAGAATAGTACGTTAAACCCCATTTCATTTCCATTCTGAACCACGTACACAGACAATTAGAAATCAGGCTTAAAAGATCTGAAGGACAATTTCCTGGTATAATGGTTTGCAATTTTTATATCTGTCTTTTTACTCTAAATGCAACCTTTTCTAATAATTCAAAACGTTAGACCTATATTACATGGAAAAGATCAGCTTAAAAACATCACCTTTGTAATGGTCGAATGTTTTATAGTCACTGACTCTCCATACTGAACATAATCCAATATTAGCGTAACTCAATTGTGTCTAAAAAAGACTCTAGTACAAGTATGTGTTCATCATGGCCATGCCCTAGGATAGGTGCAACTGCAAGTATTTTGACTTTTTGATAACATTATAAATAGTAAATGGAACTACATGATTGATACTATAGGCCTGTGTCACACAGTGTGTAGGCCCTATGTACATCATCATGTTATAAATCAAGATGAAATGTGGGGGTTAACAGGAACTCCCTTCATGACATAAGCAATACGTGTTTCTCATATTTTTCTCCAAGTGGCTACCTTTACATGTAGGCTGTCTTAAAATCGTCCAATTACCAAAATATCTACATGTCTTCTATTATGAAAAATTCTTGGACATGGAGGCTGACATCTTGTAATTCAGTGCCCTCTACCTCAAGGGAGATAACTTTTAAGAAATCTTCTGATTGTCTTATTTTCAGAATTCATTTCAAAAAGTGCTTTGTTTCTCGACTAAACTCAATGAATACATGAATTAAAATTTAACTGCAGAAGTATCTTCAACAAATGTTAGTGGTGATGTAACCTTTATAGAAAACATTAGGCTAAAAACTTTCAAGCCCATGGAGAGGCCAACATTTTATTTATTTTACATCCATTACAATATATATACAATCTTTGTACACTCATATTGAACAAAATTTGTACTGAATGTCCCTACTGCCTTGGTGGCCAACTTCTCTTCAAATAAAATCATGAAATATTATTGCATCTTTAAAAAAGTTTGTCAACTCATTCATTAAAATTAATACAGTCTTTTTTTTCTAAAATGAGCCCAAGCCCCACACAAGTTACAGTTAAATTCTGTGAGGAGTACTGTATACGAAAGGGCGATATGAATATGATTCTTTTTATGTCATCAAACACATCAATATCTCATTATCTGTGTCATGTGTGTGATGTGTCTGGTCCACAGGTTTTTCTTGTATAACTTCATTATTTTCTCAGATTAATTTCTTTCTTACAGACTACATAAGAGCTTTTGATTGTAACAACGAATAGTTTACATGTGTTCTAGGTTCACACTATCACGATTTGTGCTGCAATTGAAATCATGGTTTTAATAGTGGTGATCGTATCAGGTCTAATCATATAATAAGCTAAGGCGTAGTCGTGCTGATCATGGACTTAACAGGTACCATCCTATCAAAACACATCGCACGACAGTGGAAAAGGTAGAATTACATGATGACCCAGTAACAAAATAAATACAAGGACTTTTTAGCTCAGTAACTTTATCCTTCCAAGGAAATTTAAATATTAGTTTATTAAAACAATGCCCTCAATCTATACTAATGTCCAAAAGAAAGTATACACATTAAAATATGACTAAGTTTTGTTCAGATTAAAAACTGACTACCACATACCGTTGAAAAACGACTTGGTTGGTGCAGCACAAAATGCAGTGTATACTTTCTTTTGAACATTAGTATATGTAGGACTCATACACACAGTGCTACGATATTCTCTTTTATTCTGTACATAAAACAACAGTTACAGGTTATAATTTCCCCTTCCCTTTCATACTACAAAAACAAAGAATGAACCTCTATAATTTTGGACAAAAATAAAACAGTTGGTTTCAATGGATTTTAAAGTTTGATTTGACAAAATTTTACCACAAATTAGTAAATATGAAAACATCTGCTTACTGTTTTAAAACAAAATTGAATTGTATAAAACTCCATCACAAATCGAAATAACACATCTAATTCAATACTTTCGACCGGCCTTAATCAAAGAGGTTTAGTTCCTTAAATTAAAATCTTGATTCAAGAAAACATTTTCACCAGAGTTCAATAGGTTAATATTTATACAGGGAGAACTGACAATGAATATGCTGAGGTTATGTGAAGATGTACAAGATATAATATTTTTTCTCATTCTCTTCTTTTCTTTTTCTCATAATCTCGACTAGATCTAGAATCGTCATTTGATCGTTTTTGTCCAGTTTTGGCTTCTTTAAAGAATTTATCAAGACCAAACAAATCCTCCTCAACATCTCGTTCAAACTGAACAGGACCCTCTCTCCGCCGACTTCGATCTGTTCCTTCAAATTCTTTGTCTGGAACAAACCTGAAAAAGAAAAAAATAGCAAGCATTTTTATGGTTCCGATATAAAATTTCTTTAAACCTGAACTGTCATGGTTGTACTGTGCTGCGAATCACAGATTCTTGTCAGACATTCAAAATTGGATACAACAACATCATTTAGGGAAATTTCTTCGCTATGTTCTTAAGTAAATGTAATTTAAATTTTGATGTTTTCTGATAAATACGGAAGTTAATATTCAATGACAGATAAATTCCTTAAAAGTCTTGCATATTGGTGAGTTATAATTGAAGAATCCTATTCAATTTAAATAATTACTGCCATTTCAATTGTAAAAGCATAATAGTAGAAACAGGTGTCCATAAATATGGTAGGACGTTTTCTTTTCATTTATTGTTACTTTTCATATTAGTTTTCATATTGTGCTATGCTCTAGTTTCATAGAATCTAGTTAACATGAGTGAATATATCTTTTTTATGGGGTATAACATTAATTCTGACCTTCTGTTCTTCATCAAAGAATCCAGATCCCCACCATATGTATCTTTGTCAAGATTTTTAGACGGTTTGTAAATGGAGTTGCCAATTTTATTTTCATCTCTCCATGCTTTATCATAAACATTATAGGCTTCATCATCAGCAAAACCACTATCCATTCCCTGAAAAATAAACAAGAGTTTATTAACCAAGCAAAATATAAATATCAAAACCATTTGTTTGTTGATTTTTGTTTGTTCTTTCTTTATACTTTCAACCAGTTTCATTGAAGACAAACAATAATTGTTACATTCAATACCCAACTTGCCTATAATGTCAATCTAATAACAAATTTTACATTACAAAGTTGTACATAAGCTCTCTTCTCAAATGACCAAAATTAAAAGTAATAAAAGAACAAGGTGTCTTAAACTAAAATAATTTAAGAATGCTTCCTTTTGATTTGCTAACAGCTACAATTTTGACTATGATTCTAGTTCTTGGCCAATGCAAATGATGCAGGTAGCTTAAACACTTGGACAAAGTGTCCTTTCAAGGAGACAAGGATTCAACACCAAAGCAGTGGGGAATGTATTTGCTACATGTGACCATGTGGATCTAGATCTATCTCACTAACTGTTCTGTAGTTCCCATATTTTGTTATTTTAATTAAAGATATTATTTATTCGTTGTGTTGTTTCAACGATTTTGTTGTTTCCTAGCCTTAATATATCTTCAGATCTATATTAAATTACCTTAGATTGATTGAACAATCTCTGATCGAACTGTGTTTCTTGTGAACCTCCAGCATTTGGTACACCAAGAGCTATCAATTCACTGACATCCCTATCTTTTTCTCTCTGAAGACGATTCCTAAAATAATTAAAGTTTATATATAGTAGTAATCTCTGTGTGTAAAAAAATCACCATAAAACTAGTTTAACTATTTCCAAATGTTCTTTCCTTTCATGAACAATGTTTTCATTCCAAAAAAGAAGCATCTGATAGCACTGGTTAGCCTCTATAATATAGATGTTTGAATTGATCTAGGTATAGGATATTAACCCACACGAAGTTGCTATATTATATAACCCGCGGGCGCAGCCCAAGGGTGATATAAATATAGCAACTGAGGTATGATTGGTTAATATCTGACATATACAACGCCCACCCTTAAATTAAAATGGACTTTTCCATTAATATTCAACAATGATTGGATAACGGCTCAGTAGTTTCCGTCAAATAACGAAGATTACCGAGTTAGTCACGTGCAATTACGAGATGGTGTTTTTGTAAACACAGCGCCATTTTGAAGAATTGAATTTCATACAAAAATAAAATGGAAAGTAATACGAAGTCAGATGAATAATCAATCCCTTTTAGCCAACATACTGACGATGGAAGTGGTGTGAATGCAACTATCGATGAGGATCTATCCAAAGCCTAAAGAAAATTTGGACCAAAAGACATTCTTTCCCGATAATTCTGACAGTGAACTACGATTGAGGGCTTTTCATGTTTTATAGACAAAAGGATTTGGCCGACTGTTTTATTTAAGTGCATGGACTGTACCACAAAATAGTTTATAATGGAAATCTTGGGCGATAAATACTTTCAAGTCTAGGAGTGTGTGGACGGAAAGAAGATTCTGAAAGATATGGATAACCGATTTTAATATGCTGATAAGTACGTCGTCTATTTCTGTCTTGAATGTTTCAAACTGTTCCATAATAATTTTTAATTGTCAAAATAATAAAAATTTATTTCTGTGTTTGTTGCATTATTTTGATCATCAGCGGCTGATATGAGTCGAATACATCGACCTGACATGACGTCATTAGCGGTTGATATGAAATATCAACCTGTCGTGACGTCATCAGCGGTTGATATGAAGAATATATCAACCTATTATGACGTCATGACAGGTTGTTATGAGATATAACTGCTATTCACATCAAAGAAAAAAACTACCACCAGTTGTATATAATTAAATATAACTATGTAAGAAAATATAATCTTCTTTTTCTGTCTACCTCCTATCTGGAGCAGCCCTTGCCAAATTTCGGTCTCTCTGTCTTTCTTTTTGTCTGTCTCTCCTTACTTCATCTCTCTCTCCAACATCTTCATCTTTATCTGAAATAACACACACATTTAAACAAACAATTTGCATTAAGTTTTCTTCTTCTGGACCATTTTTTTCTTTCAATTGAAAGATAATCAGTTAAACATCAAAACAAATTGTAATAATCAGATTCATGCATACTGGGATGTGTCTAATAGTTTGGATGCAGCTATGGTTGGTGTGGCGCCAGGCAGGGTAAGCATACTCTTCCGGACAACTGTTACCACTGTTTGTCGTGTATTTTGTACACGGTGAACAGTCCATATGCTGATTACACTATTTGCCGGACTACACTATTTTGCCTAGAGAGTTTTGGTTTTTTGGGTGTTTTTTTTAGGACATCAAATTTGGTCTAATGGTTTGGATTGTTCGTACTTTGTTTTATTTTATTTATTAAGTTTTAATAGCATGGAATTTTCAGTATTAACATTTTTAAACTTATAAGAAAGAAGTATTTACTAGGAAACTAAATTCAACACTCAAAAGTAATTACATCAATTGGCTAACGTCATGGTACTGTAGCAGCTACAACATTTTTTTTTCATTTTTGGTGCCATTGTTGTAGAATCCTTAGACCCTGTTTTTTAACCATTAAAATAACCAGAGACACATTCTTTTCAGTCTTGCAGATGTTGCCCATGACAAATTAAAACTCTATTTTAAAATTTATATTAGGACTTTAACCCCAGCTATAAAACCACTGTTCCAAAGTTTTTAGGGCAAAAGTGTTTCTTGATTCAGCTAAATTGAAAGTAAAGATACCATTTTGCTCGTTCAAGACCTCTTTCATTGAAATTATAACCTACCATCTCTATGTCTAATACCAGCTCGTTCTTCCCTAGCTTTAGCAGCTAACATACGTAAACCATCCTCTCTCTTTTCTTTCTCTTTTTGAGCCATTTTCTTCTCTATTTGAGCTCTCATTTCTACAGCTTCTCGAGCCTAAATAGAAAAAAATACTTCTAAAAGACACAAATAATGATGTCATTATTAAATCGTAAAGTTTAACATTCAATCGTAAAGTTTAACATTTCCTTCTTCATATTCCAGCTACCTCAGAATCTCTTAGGCTTACCACATATAAAAACAAGCCTAGAATTCATTTTTCAAAATATTCTAAAACTTTCTGTCTTAGACCCTCTACATTTAATATAACATGAAAAATTCAACTTACTTTTCTATCAGCAATATATAAAGCTTCAGCTAATTTAGCAAAGTTCTCATTAACATGTACACCTTGTAAACCACGTCCATCAGCAGCTAATCTTTTAGCTAAGGGAATTGTGTAACCCTAAAAATAGAAAACATTTCTACAAGACACAAAAATAAATTACCTATTCTCTTTCAACTGTCTAATATTGAGAATCTAAATTAACAAATATCTAAATCCACATACTTCAGCGTAAAATGGTGTTTAAACAGTCTATAATAAGAGTAAATTTCAATATATACTGCAGATTCCATAAAATTTGTTTAATATGACTATTCACTATGGTTCATTTTTTATGTATCAACAGCCACTGCCAAATTTCAAAAATAAACATTTCTGGTTGAATGAGACACTGTACCAATATTTGAATATTCACAATTGCCTTTTTAGTACCCATGTTTAAAGATACATTATGGGGGATTACCGGTAGATAACGAGTTGGCAATTCCACTAGATAATAAAAAGGCAATTTGCTGAAAATTTCAGTCAAATTGATCCATTATGGGGGATTAGATAACGAGTTGGCAATTCCACTAGATAATAAAAAGGCAATTTGCTGAAAATTTCAGTCAAATTGATCCACTAGGAACAGAGAAATAAGCGATCGAAAGTTCTGCATAGCCGCGGTCATCATTACTCAAGTCAGTATGACAAAAATTGTTAATTCAAGAAGGAAATTTATGCAGCAAAGCGGTTCATACTCCCAACAAATATCGCAGGCTAGCGTTGACATCGAGAGTTGGTTTGGGGTCTGGATACATTAATTAATGTCTAATTAATAGTTATATAACATTTCAGGCCAAAAAAAGACTTGTAATAGGCAGATTTAGCTCTTGCATAATATATGTTTAAGTACAATATTTATTCGCTGATTCTATGCCATGTATTTAATACTTACTCTGTTGTTCTTCCAGTTTGATATACATGGTGGAATTTTCCATTCCTGTTGTTCTTTAACTGTAACCTTTAATAAAATACAATATCTACATTTATAAAACATTATTATGGGGGTGTAAAACTACTAGTTGGCTTGTTTACTACTTTTATTTTTACACTTTTGATCACTGTTTGGAGAGCAGAGAACTCAATTGCTTATATTTCATCTTGTCAATTATCATACATTTCACACTATTGGCTGATAATAAGTAAATCAGCGGAAATTAGTGATCAGTTCATCACTAAAAGAAACTTACTTTTCTATTTGGTGAATGCATAACTGGAGCAGGTGGAGAGGGTGGACCGCGGGGTATTTTTTTGTTTGTCCTGAAATAAATAACACGTTCAATTATCTAATCTTTCAAATAAAGTTAAATTTTACTGTCTATCCTTGTATAACTTGCCCTTTTCCTGATTCACATACAGAGAGAGAGAGAGAGCCACTGACACAAACTAAGTCAATGCGAAAATAACACAGTTTAATTTCATTTCATTAATTTGTTTGCACGTAGGTGTCTATAACAGTGTGAGGTAAAGGGAGGACCCAGTGAAAAGCCATGAGGTTGAAAAAGTGACCCTACTTCTTGTCACAAACAAGCTGTGAATCAAAACCACACCACTTAACTCTATGATGGCACCTTTCGGCCAATCAACCCCTGATTTAGATACAGTATCTGCTTCACAAATATTATTTTGTATAATTTGAGTTAAATAGCACTTTGGAAATCTTTGGCAGTCGTTATAAATCACATTTCAATATGGTGTGATTTGACTACATAATAACACACAAAGATTTAATATTCATTACGATCTGTACACAACATACACTCACTCTCGGGCTGTAGCAGCCTATCAGAAGTGGAGTACAGGCTTGTGCAAACTGCTTGACTAGAAGTATCCCAGTGCTTGCATACTTGATTTTACATATAACATGACATGTAAAGTTTATTATATCTTATTTTCTTGATGTAATTGATAGTTCCTACTTAATCTAAAATAAAATTTCACTTCAATGTATGGTATGCTTACTTAAATCGCGGTGGTTCCATGGGGTCTTTTTGTGCTTCTACCATTCTAATCACCCTCTGTTTAGCACCAGAATTAAATGCTACTCCTTGTTGAGAAGGAGTGTATCTGAAATATATAAACTCAATATTTGTTACATTGTTTGTTTGTTGTTTCTGAGTATAATTCTTGAAGGACATTCTTTTTGATTAATACAAGAATCATTTTTATGTTAGAAAACCGGTCATAAAGACCCCTGACTTCCAAATTTATCAATACCCACAATGAATGTAATTTTTGTACATGTTCTTGCCACCTTCAAAGGACTCAACAGTAACGAACATCAAAGCATTACTGATTTAAATACAAGGAAAGGGAATGCTAGAAATTTAATCATGTATTATACATGTATATTAAATTAAATGTAAAATTACCTGATGTATTGAGCAGGAGCTTGTTTTTCTGCCATTCTAACTGGCATAGCTGCTGCTATTTTACTATTTGTTAATTTTTCTAATGCTAATCTAGTTTTCTCTGTAGTATCTGCTATTGCATCATCATCTGGTCTCTGTAGATCCGGATCAGCCTCATCCATAACTTTAGGAACCAAATCTTGGGGTCGGGAATGAACAATCTAAAAACAACAGAAATTTATGTATTATAAATACATAATCATTGTATTAAATTTTTTAAAAACTTTTGAGTAAAATATTTAAAACAAATGAACTTCAACTGTCAAGGGTCCTTTTACTAGGACATGTCTTTTGCCATGCACTCCATCCTGAAACCAGTCACTGACAAGGTAAAACCATGCCAGAAAGTACTGAGGACCTTTCTCAAGCCCTGGACCTCCCATCTTCATAAGAAGGCTTGATTTCGCCTTAACAACATACAGCTTATCGAGCCCTTCACTCAACACTGCATTTTTCGGCACTTAATTTGATTGGGTATAGACCCCAACCGTGATCAAATCAGATTCCTTCGTTAAATGGGTTACTAAAAATAGACTACTTTCAATTCATTTTATTTATCGAAGGCTGGGATTAGCTTATACAGAATTCCTTATTGCATGCTGAGTTGATTGTCCTTTATTGTGTGGTGAGTGGTCTTATTGCGTGCCAGTTTGATCTCGGCGACAGGTTGTTTTATGTGTCACAACCTCTGATTGCACAATGCTAATTAGTCACTTGTAAATACAGCAAGCGTAAAAGTTCAGGAATTGCCCAGTGTTGGAGCAAGGGTTAGATGTTGTTAAACTCGCGGCCGTTGCTTCAGGAAGATGTGGACCTCCTGGTTAGTGCTCTAGCTCTGATTGAGCCAACATCGCTCCTCAATACCAATGCCCAAATATCAAAGCAGAAAGTGTCTAACCTTGTCCTTGTAATGTCCCTGTCTGGCAATAGCATCATATTTAATCTTTCCTTTCTCATCTAGAGACACAGCTAAGGAATTGGAAGTGGTCTTTTTTAATCCCATACTCAGTGGATACTGAGCAATGTGAACTTCTGGGAAGGCTCCGCCATCCCCAAAATCCTGAAAAAAAGGGCAATTAAAAAACATTATAGCAGGAGAATAATACAGGTCTGCAGTTGATGTATCCGTTAATGACAATGTTTCATTTGGGTCAAAAATAAAATTGCAAATTTCAATTGATTTTACGAGTTGATTTGTTTTGTGGGATTCCATCCATTGTTCAAAACTAGAGATAATACCAGTATTGGGTTTTAATCAACTTTGCTTTTCTGTTTCAATCCAGTAAACCAAAAATCAAATTAAATGAACCGGAATTCTACTTCAGCTTTCAAATGAAAAATTTTGTAATATAGAGCTTGTGCCCCAATACACCTTAAATGTTTTCCTTAAATATAATCCACATGTATGACCTAATTTTAATTGAATGTGGACTGATTAACAGTGGTAAAGTATGATCAAAAGTAGTGCATAATAATTCATATTAGGGGATACATAATTATTTTCATTACCTCTTGGGTTCTAGGAATCCATCCTTTTCTATGTCCATATGGAGGTGCTGTTCTTTTACTAGCAACAGGTGCCACCTAAACAAAAAAAATTTAAATATTTTTTTCTACAATTTTCTCAAGGAAACATAAAATACACAAACAACTTTTTTTATCTTTACAATATTCTTTTACAAATACAATATTCCCAAAAGAGAACTATAAATTCCAAAATCTATATAATTCTCTAAGACATTAGATACTTATTTTACTTTTTTTTGGCTTTATTCTGTAAATGGAACATTCTCCATGCTTAGAAACAAGCCTGGACACAACTCAAGAATTTGTGCCTGAAAAACATATCGCTGTTGTGTTTCCAAGAAACTAAATAAAACTGTACTGAATGGATGAATCCCCTCTGTACTGAATGGATGAATCCCCTCTGTTTTACAAAAAAAACAAACTCACTGCTTAGTTCTGAATAGAGTTGCGAAATAAAAGTGTTAGAATAAAGTTCAATCGCCTTTAAATGGCATTTAGTTTTGGCATGGTCAATTGGATTAGACAATTAAAGGTTGCGATAACCGTTTAACCATACCATAGGCCATAGAGAAGTCATGTATTGTTTTTTTATTCTACCGCAGTATTTCGCACAAACTTCGCATTTTAACGAAGTTACAAGACCCCCTTCTTCTTCGAAGAAAAAACATAAATCTGGATAATACTTTGCAGCCATTTGCGCACCGTAGCTCTTTTCCTTCAAGGTGGAACTTTTATTAAAATTAGTAGGACAAGAAATGTCATTTTGCTTTGACGAGCCGAGACGACCTTCACCCTCGATTATCTAGCTGACTCTCCAGCATCCGTTGAAATGTCTATCGGTATGGGTAGATCTATTTGGAGTAGGCCTACTGCGTGTATCATCCTCAAACTTTTTGAAGAAAGATGTTATTTTTGGCATAGTGCTAGCCTACAAATTTGGACTGGATTACGCTTGTGTCCAGGCTTGCTAGAAATGTATTATTAATATTGTAAATCTTACCTGAAGTTGAGATCTATATTGATGTTCATCTTCTCCTCTGTCATAGAATTTCTGAGATGGTGCAGGAAGTATACTATGAAATGAAAATGTTTATTGAATTGTAAACAAGGTATCAGTATCAGCACATGGACTAATTTGCATATCAATATATGTGCTGTAAATATTTAATATAATAAATTGTACAGCAAATGATTTTATATAATTATAATCCTTTAAACTGTTGGCAAGAAATAATTGGGTATTATCTGATTAAAGTACTTGTAAGTACACATAAGCTTATTAATCCTATTCTTAGTTTTAATACCTTAACTATCAATTAACATGTTTTTAGATTTTAGACCATCACTAAAAAATGATTTAATGGTTTAAGCAAAGTTAACAAAGTATTATATGATTTGTTCCTTTTTGAATTTTCGAAACATCGTAAAGTTGATCCAAAAAAAGTCACCTAAAATCTGATGAAGGCTAAATGATGCCAAATACACAGAGAAATGTTAAGTATCACATAAAGCTGTATGTCATCTAAACTTAACTATTACACATATTTTTTTAAAGGGACAATAACACTCTTGCTGGCTTGACAGGTTCAGAAAAAAAAATTAGCCTTATTTTAACTACTAGATGTTTAAGTGTCCTACCTGTTGTGTAAATTATCCATTACAACCTATCTTACTTGTCCAGAGGGTTCGAAAATATGTTTAAATCCAAGTTGCATTTGAAAGTGTTTACGTAAAGCTTTTGAAACCATTTTACGGCATATAGTTGAATTTTTACAATTTTTAAAATTAGGTGTGTAAGATGAAATTTTTATCATTTATTAATTGGAATATTGTAAAATATTACAATTTGTTGACCAGAATAAAGATTGGGACATATTTTACAGTTACAACAAGAGTGGTATTGCCTATTGGGGCTTTAATAGGAATTATTTGAAACTGTGCTGAAATTTATACTTATTTATTATAGATCTTTTTTTGTAAGCTTATACTTTTGTATATTGTTTGCAATAATTCTAAAATATTCTTTATTTTTAAGTGAGTTAAGTTTAATTGTATTACTACAGTGTTTTTAATTTTAATATTTAATAAATGACATTATTTATCATGAAATCCTGACAGTACATAGTAAAATACCATTTTCAACAAGGCCGTCAAGGAAGCTTATAGCCTAATGCACATAAATATTAAAACGATAATGACAATAACATAAATACTACGGTAGTACAATTAATTACTATATTTATTATTTATATTGAATGAAATTAGATCTAGTTTACTAATTTAATACCGGTAATTCAAATAGTAGGCAGGCCTACTCAACTGGTAATTAATAAAAGCTATCTTGGTTTTACTTTTGCTCCAGGAGTTCAATATCATGTATGTTTATTGTTTATAGTCATATATTGATAATTGCGGTACTCAGTTTAGGTAAATACACATTGCTACCAATCACCGGTCTTCTCTTTTATTTCACGTGGCTAAGTGGGTAAGGCGCTGGGTCGCTAGCCTGGAGGTCTGGTGTTCGATCGCTGCATTGACCTGGAAAGTTCATAGATGCAGAAGGACCTTACAAGAACAGCTGTGTAGTCGTTCGGATGGGATGAAAAACCGATGTAATGTGTACACATTGGCGTGAACATAAAAGATCCCTTGGCAGTTGGAATTCGATATAAAAGAGTAGGCCATAGCCGCGCCACTGTCCGGGCAAAATTTTCATCATAGCAAACTCTATGACGTATGCTTGAACTTCCATTGAATCCTGGCGTATTCAACACCAGGCTAATTCAACACCAGAAAAATCGGCGTATTCAAGACCAGTACATGTATTATTATTATGTATATAAGCCTATTGTTATTTTGTATTTTAAACTTCAAGAACCAATGGATATCAAACCGAGTGTTTAGTGCAAAGAGTTGGTCCGTGTTTATGCGCCCCGTTCGCCAAATAAAGACGTCGAGGGTTGGCATAACCGAATCAACTCTCGACTGAAGACTCGGGGACCGGTTCCATTTTATTTATTACTTGTTTTATATGTAAATATTGTCTTCGAATATGAAATATTTCAACTGTTGTTTGTATTATGACTACGGTATTTAATTTAAGATATATAATAAATATCTTGTTTATCCTGCTTTTGTCTTATACTATCTGGTCTTGAATACGCCAATTTTACTGGTGTTGAATTAGCCTGGTGTTGAATACGCCTGATACCCTTCCATTAGCGGTTAGGTGCAGAAGAGTAGGACGTTAAACCACATTTCATTTCATTCCAAAACACGTCACGGTCAATAGGCCTATAATTGCCGGTTATCCACAGGACGTGAAGCCGAAGCATGAAATTAAACGTAGATTAACTCTACTAACTGTAGGTGGGTTTTTTTTAATCCTTACTATAATAATTAATGGATTTTGAACAAGGGATATGAATAAACATATACTATTCTATTAAATGGGGACAAGCTTAGGTGCAAATGGACACTATGTTCGAGATAATTGTAATTTTGTTACAGAGATTTTTCACTTACTGAGATAACGACGCCATCTTTGCTTCCCTCGTCGGGTTTGTTTTCCGATTATCCAGTCCTTATACGTCGTGGATACATTCGGGCGGTGGAATGTTTTTCAAGATCAAAATTCTCTGGGTAAATAATATCACTGACAAGCTCGAAATCAGGGTGGTAGTGCATGCCTTTGGTTTATTACACAAATGATGTTAATCGGAATTATTTGTAATATGATCCACTATTATCATAAACAAAAGGAAATTAAAGACCGCCCGAAGTTAAGCAGCATAAATTGTATCCCTGTTATCCAGACAATGGACTTTATAGTAAATTAGAAAAAGTAGACAAATAACAAAATTAATTTAAGCAAATATTCAAATTAAATTAATCACCACATGTTATGTAAGTCTATTGCAGAAGCTATTGTCTATTGGTTGTGGTTGTTGTCATTATTTATAAGGATTGAAATGATATCATTTGGAGTAATTTTGACACCAAGAATGAGAATATTGTACTGTCCACTATTACTATATAGTATTATTATTCTATAGATAGATAACATTTCAGGCATAAAAGATCGGAAATAGGTAGATTTATTCCAGGGGGGTGACTAAAAGAGGTCAGGGGCGAACCGCGTTCGAGGGGGGGGGCCATAACAATATGAATATTGACCGCCCATTATGATCACATGGAACATAGGATAGAATTGGTTAAACCCGTTCCAAATATAATTTTAACACAGAGATTGTTGCAGCTCTATGATAGATGCACAAAGAAGATTTGAAGAAACAGGGCCTCCCTAATTCGCATTGCGAATAATATGACAAGGGCATGACAAATGACAAGGCATTTATAAGCAATAACCACTTCTTTTAGGCCAATATAATTCAATTGCGTATTGAGTTTAATAACTATCGACTTATTTTGTCTTTATCAGTCGATGACGCCAAAAGAAAGGGAAGTGATCGACGAAAGGAGAACACAAGTTATCCTTTTACTTTTATATAACTGACTGAAGTAACGGGCGATAACAGATACATGGGCAAATCTCTGCTCACTGATCATTCCTTTCGCAGAACAAAAGTTGTTATATGAGACAGTGAGAGGATATCTGACAATTCCTAAAAAATAATAGACTATAGATAAGAGAAAACTCGAAAAATAGAAATAGCCTGTACAGTCCTTTGTTTTTGTTCATTAGGCCTATATGTACCTAATAAAAACATGGTAATGCACAGTCTTTTTCTGTTTTTTCTTTTTCTCTTCTTATCTAGTAACTCGATCCCTGCATTAGCCTAGAAAGTTCATCCAGATTTTCCCACATGATTGCCTCTTGTCAGGGATCCAGGAAGGAGGGCCTGACTAGGACAGCTGTCTAGTGTCTAGTCATTCGAATGGGATGAAAAACCTAAGTCCTGTGTACAATGAGTGTACACATTGGCATGCATGTAAAAGATCCCTTGACAGATGGAATTCGATATAAGAGTTGGTCGAAGTGCCACTGTCCGAGCGAAACACAGGAAAAACACAGTCATGTGCAGTATTGCATGGATTTTTAAACATAAGTTAGAAGTTCCTCCTCTGCTTTTGTTATTGACACAATGTTTATTAGCGAAAAAAACACATATCCAATTAAGACATCATTTGAAGTCACTTAATTTAAGTCTTTTCAATTTAATTATTATATATTATATAGATTGATGCAAAATGGAAGCAGGAGATGGTTTGAACAGTACACTTCCAGTAGAATCACTGATTGATGATAGTGATGACGATAATAATGCTAATACTGATTGCAGCAAGCTATCTAGAAAGAAAACAATTTTATTAAAGGAATTTCCATTAAATCGTCATGGGTCTTCTACAGAATCACAATACATTGTACTATCACAAAATGATGAGGTTGTAGATCAAGCATCATTAAATTACAGAATAGAGGATTTCCTTAGTGAAGATGATAATGATGAGGAGGATATTGAAGATGATAATAATGATGAGGACGCAGATAATGACAATGATAAGAAGGACACTGATGATGATGCTGATGATGATGATAATGATCGTGGCAAGCTGTCAAGAAAAAAAACAATCTTAAAGAAGGAATTTCCTTTAAATCGCCAAGGGTCTTCAGTAGACTCACAATATGTTGTGTTATCACAGAACGATGAGGTTGTAGACCAAGCAACATTAGACTACACCATGGATGATTTTCTCAGTGAAGATGATATGAAGGATGATGATGATGATGATAATGCACATAATGACGAAGACACTGATGAAGTGAATAAGTGTACAAAAAATGATGAGTTGTCTAATACTGAAGAATTGATCAAAGATGATGATGAAGATACTGATGTTGATTGGGATACAGAAATAAATGACGAAAGTAAGAAGAAACCTAATAATAAAGATAATAATAAAATAGAAGATAAAGATGCCACAAACAAAGGTTCACCAAGTTCTTCTAAAACAACTGAAGCTGTTAGTTCCAATAATAATGCAAAGACAGATACTCCGGGTTTATCAAAGATTGAATCTTGTTACAGAGATGCCAAGATTATAAACAATATTGTTCCTAAGAATATTGACACAATTTATGATAAATTAGTAGAGAAACGGGCCAACCCGAATCGAATGGACATTGTAACAGCGACACTTTTAGATGAACCAGACTCCACCACTAGTGATGATATATTTAAAGATGTGAAAACAGTCATTAAACATGTTCAAGATAGATCAAAGGAAAAACTAAATGAGGCCTATATTTTATCTTTACTGCGATTAAATGAAAAAAAGAAAAATCGAGTAGATGTGGTTACTGGACAATTACTTGTATCACTGCAAGATACAATTCAAAGCAGAGATTCTCTAGGTGAAAATACTCCAAAACTCAAGAAATTTAATACTGATTCGGATGATCCATTGGTTAAAAATGATCCAATATTTCAAGATATGAGAGTTATTTCTAAAATGTTTCCAGATATAGACAGAAATGAAATATATGCTTATCTCGAAGCACATCACCATAAAAAAGATCGTATCCAAGTTGTGATTGAAGAACTTTTAAAAACTGGCAACAGTCAAGGTAGTCTTGATGAAACTGACCACCCTAATCCTGCTAGTAATCCTCTTACTAACAGAAGTCGGGGGGAGTTTGAAAATCTCTGCGATATTTTCCCAGATTGCGATCCAAATTATATCTTTGAACAATTAGAACTTAATGCAAAAGATACTGACAGAATGAATAACCTTGCAGCTAAAATGTTTGAGTCACGTGACTATCCAAAACTAAAGGATGTTCTGGATAAACAATCCAAATATTCCATTAAAAGAAAGATACAGAATATTGAGTTTAATTTAAAACTGTTCTTGGCGAAGATTCCTGATCCTAAATCATTGTTTGAACTGAACAATAAAGCAGTGAGTGCAGGCTATAAGGAACATGTTCTCATTCAGCTGAAGAATGATTTTTCTCAATTTAAAGATGGCTATGTCAAAGAAGTTTTGGAAAGAAATAACCATTCATTAATTAAGTGTCAGAGAGAATTGAATGAAGAATTGGCTGCATTGTTAGGTTAGTTGGTTATCAGTACTTTTTTTTGAGAATCAAATTACTATGTTTGCACAATTATAGAATTGAAGAATTGTTCAGTATATGGGTTACAAAAGGTGAAACTTTCTATACCCGGTACATAAGTTTTTTTTCAAAAAAATCTGGCGTAGTCATTGCAGAAATGACAAGGAAATTGTGCCAGGTCATAGGAGATATAGAATAATGGAATTGGTAATGCATGTAAAAAACTTATCAGAACTTGGAATTCGAAGATGAGTAGGTAAACATGTTGTTGTCCAAAGGAAATCATCTCCTTCACATTCCATAGGAATAATAAACAAAAAATGAATTAGTATTTAATCTCAAAATGGCTAAAGTATTAGGTTGGCAAAATGACTTTACCTTTTGATTAATGATTAATGTAAAGACCTGGCAGAAAACATATTCGCATGTTATAATTTATGATGTTTTTCAGGAACTGGAAGGCGTTCTAAGAAGATGCGTGCAAATCCAAGAATTACAATAATACCATATCCAGACAATCCCGATGAATTCTTTTTTAATGAGCTGCTTTACATGAATCATGAGTTAGAAATCAAAAGTAAGCTTAAGTTGTAAATTGGCAAATACAGTTTATATGTAACATTTAACTATAAATGAATTGAATTGCTAAATCCATCCACTGTGTTACGTAAGCCAATAATTAGACCTATCTGTACTCAGTTTAGATTAACTTATCACATTACTTGCTATTATTATCTATTTTTCAAGTGGAATCAAGTGGTAGGGACATGTAGCTGGGAATAGGTAGTTGGTGGTCATAGGTGGGGGTCACTCATAATGGATTGTATGTTTTGGTTTTTTTTTTGTAGTCTGTATATTGTCAAAACAAATTATATCTATAGAAAAAGCTTGTGTTAAGATATAACTGATTTTTTTTCCACTGCTGACACAATAGGCCAAAAATGAAACTAGACTTTAGCTTTATTTTTCAAAACCAATACTGGTATGTAGCTGTATAGGGCTTGAATACCCCATTACTATCAGTAATTAAACCAGCTACTATATATGGACCTAAATAAAGGTTCAGTTGCAATTTTTTTATTTTGCATTTTATTTTAGTGCATTTAAAGGAGTTAGAAGATGAGAAGAAGAAAAAGATAGAAGAAGCTAAGAGTAATGGAGAACTGTATGAATGTAGTTGTTGTTTTGATGATGAGGTTTTGTTTGAGGATATGGCAACATGTGCAGATGGACATTTATTCTGTAAAGAATGTGTTAAACGTTCCACAGAGGCAGCTTTTGGAGATGCCAAGACCAAATTCCCATGTTTAACTGGCACCTGCGAACATGATATTCCACTGTCAGTTCTACAGTCAATTGTTCCTCCTAATCTCTTTTCAAATATTATACGAAAGTTACAAGAAGAAGAACTTCGACTCGCAGATATTCCTGATCTTGTTTCCTGTCCATTTTGTAGTTTTGCAACAGTTATGCCAGATCCAAATGACAAAGTATTTAAGTGTTTAAATCCTGAATGTTTGAAAGAAACATGTAGGTAAGCCGCATTGTCTGGAATTCTTGATTTTATTGTCATAATTGCAATTTATTCCAGATTCAAATATCAGCATACATTATGCAAGCACTAAATCTGTCTATTGTAGATCTTTCTTTAGGCCTGACAAGGAAAGGGATTTCCTGCCCAATCAAATTTAACAAAATGACTTAATTTTTGTCTTGTAGACATTAAACCCAGTGCTCTCTCTCTCTCTCTCTCCCTGTACAGTATGTTTGTGCTATATTAAAATTACCGGTAACTCCACTGCCTCATGGGAACATAGTTACAGCTGGCTAGTTGGTATAACAGTGGTAAAGTGGACTACACAAAGATTCAACATTCAGATAAAACATTGAGTTGTATAGTTACAGATCTAGCTCGCTTACCATTTTTCTGCTTCCAAGATCATTATATGAAAAGATTTCACTATTTCAAGACGAGATGTTCTCTCTCACTGTACATGTGGTCAAGTGTTTTTCTCAGCGAACAATGTTGACAAAACTTTAAATCCATGTTTTAATGGCGTGTCTGTAGATTGAATTTTTTTTTCTTCAGATTCTGTCAAGAACTAAATCATGTTCCTTTGAAATGCAGTGAAGTTGAAAAGAAAACTGAAACTGATATGAGAACATATATAGAAAATAAAATATCTGAGGCAATGTTGAGAACTTGTTCAAACTGTAAAAAAAGATTTTTTAAAGATTTTGGATGTAATAAGATGACATGTACATGTGGTACTACCATGTGTTATGTTTGTAGAGAACCCGATATAGACTATGACCATTTTAATGATGCAGGCGGGTAAATATATATTTAAGATATTTGTTAAAACTCAAATATTTATATTAGAAACAAATTGTTTATTAAAGAAACAAATTGTTTATTAAAGAAACAAATTGTTTATTAAAGAAACAAATTGTTTATTAAAGAAACAAATTGTTTATTAAAGAAACAAATTGTTTATTAAAGAAACAAATTGTTTATTAAAGAAACAAATTGTTTATTAAAGAAACAAATTGTTTATTAAAGAAACAAATTGTTTATTAAAGAAACAAATTGTTTATTAAAGAAACAAATTGTTTATTGAACACTAAAACATAAATTTGTGTTTAAAATACCCTAATTAACATTCAATTTGATCAGATTTTAGATGAAAAAAATACAGCACTAAACTCATGCCAAATCTGTAGTCCTAGGTTTCATGGATTGTAATTAGAATGAGCATTTTTTCCAGTATCTGGGCTTTTTGGTTGTCTCAACTTGGTTGTTTGTTTGGTAATGAGAAGATTGATTATTTTTATACGCCCACATTTTCATGTGGACGTATTATGTCGTCGCCCCTGTCCGTCCGTCCGGACGTCCGTCCGTCCACAATTGTTTGTGGACTCTCTACAGGTCACAATTCTTGTCCGATTTTGACGAAACTTGAAATATAGGTTTATCCCCAAAAGATCTCGGCTGCTTTCGATATTGGCATGTATCGGATCAAAACTTCATGGATTATGGCCCCTGATTGTACGAAAAATCACATTTTTAGCTTGTAGACCCTATAGAGGTCACAATTTTGAACCGATTTTGATGAAACTTTACATGCATGTTTATAACCCAAAGATCTTGGTTCCTTTCGATATTTGCACCTATCAGAACGTAAATTCCTGAATTATGGCCCCTGATTGTCCGAAAATTCACCTATTTTAGCTCGTGGTACCTCTGGAGGTTACAATTATTATCCGATTTAAAAAAACGTTCGATTATATCACCGTTACACCCTAAGGAAGGTTGAGTTCAAATTTCGGAAAAATCGGACCAAAATTACCATACAAAATGGCCGCCGTTCGTACGCAAATACTGTTAAAAAATGATATATCAAGGTTGTGGACCCTGTAGAGATCACAATTTCAATTCGATTTTGATGAAACTTGAAATGCATGGTTATAACCCAAAGATCTTGGTTTCTTTCGATATTTGCGCATATCGGATCGTAACTTCCTGAATTATGGCCCCTGATTATACGCAAAATTGTCTTGGTTTAGCCTGTGGTCCCTCTGGAGGTTACAATAATTATCTGATTTAAAAAATCGTTTGATTATATCACTGTTACACCCTAAGGAAGGTTTAGTTTGAATTTCAGAAAAATGGGACCAAAATTGCCATACAAAATGGCCGCCATTCGTACGCAAATACTGTTAAAAATTGGTATATCAAGGTTGTGGATCCTGTAGAGGTCAAAATTTTAATTTGATTTTGATGAAACTTAAAATGCATGGTTATAACCCAAAGATCTTGGTTCCTTTCAATATTTGCGCATATCGGATTGTAACTTCCAGAATTATGGCTCCTGATTATACGCAAAATTGTCTTGGTTTAGCTTGTGGTCCCTCTGGAGGTTACAATAATTAACCGATTTTAAATATCGTTTGATTATATCACCGTTACACCCTAAGGAAGGTTGAGTTCAAATTTCGGAAAAATCAGACTCAAATTACCATACAAAATGGCCGCCGTTCGTACGCGAATACTGTTAAAAAATGGTATATCAAGGTTGTGGACCCTGTAGAGATCACAATTTTAATTCAATTTTGCTGAAACTTGAAATGCACTGTTATAACCCAAAGATCTTGGTTCCTTTCGATATTTGCGCATATCGGATCGTAACTTCCTGAATTAGGGCCCCTGATTATACTCAAAATCGTCTTTGTTTAGCTTGTGGTCCCTCTGGAGGTCACAATTATTATCTGATTTAAAAAATCGTTTGATTATATCACCGTTACACCCTAAGGAATGTTGAGTTCGAATTTCGGGTAAATTCAGAACGAAATTGCCATACAAAATGGCTGCCGTTTGTTCCTTTCGTTATTTTCACATATCAGATTATAACTTTCTGAATTATGGCCCCTGATTGTCCGAAAAATCGCCTATGGTCCCTCTGGAGGTCACGATTATTATTCGATTTAAAATCTTGACTCTATCACCGTTACACCATACGGAAGGTTGAGTTTGAATTTCAGGGAAATCGGACCATAATTGCCAGACAAAATGGCCACCATTTGTACGCTAATAGTGTTAAAATATAGTATATCAAGGTTGTGGACCCAGTATAGGTCACAATTTTAATTTGATTTTGATGAAACTTAAAATGCATGGTTATAACCCAAAGATCTTGGTTCCTTTCAATATTTGCGCATATCGGATTGTAACTTCCAGAATTATGGCTCCTGATTATACGCAAAATCGTCTTGGTTTAGCTTGTGGTCCCTCTGGAGGTTACAATAATTAACCGATTTTAAATATCGTTTGATTATATCACCGTTACACCCTAAGGAAGGTTGAGTTCAAATTTCGGAAAAATCAGACTCAAATTACCATACAAAATGGCCGCCGTTCGTACGCGAATACTGTTAAAAAATGGTATATCAAGGTTGTGGACCCTGTAGAGATCACAATTTTAATTCAATTTTGCTGAAACTTGAAATGCACTGTTATAACCCAAAGATCTTGGTTCCTTTCGATATTTGCGCATATCGGATCGTAACTTCCTGAATTAGGGCCCCTGATTATACTCAAAATCGTCTTTGTTTAGCTTGTGGTCCCTCTGGAGGTCACAATTATTATCTGATTTAAAAAATCGTTTGATTATATCACCGTTACACCCTAAGGAATGTTGAGTTCGAATTTCGGGTAAATTCGGAACGAAATTGCCATACAAAATGGCTGCCGTTTGTTCCTTTCGTTATTTTCACATATCAGATTATAACTTTCTGAATTATGGCCCCTGATTGTCCGAAAAATCGCCTATGGTCCCTCTGGAGGTCACGATTATTATCCGATTTAAAATCTTGACTCTATCACCGTTACACCATACGGAAGGTTGAGTTTGAATTTCAGGGAAATCGGACCATAATTGCCAGACAAAATGGCCACCATTTGTACGCTAATAGTGTTAAAATATAGTATATCAAGGTTGTGGACCCAGTATAGGTCACAATTTTAATTCGATTTTGATGAAACTTGAAATGCATGTTTATAACCTAAAGATCTTGATTCTTTTCGATATTTGCGCATATCAAATTGTAATTTAATGAATTATAGCCTTTGATTGTAGGAAAAATCACTTTCGATTTTGCTTGTTCTCTAACCATCTCTCGAAAATGTGGGCGTATCCTGCCTGGCAGTGCCAGCTTACTATCTTTAGTATGCTCTGGAATATTTATGAGCTCGTCCTCATGTAGCCTGTTTTCTATATACAAGACTTGCCCAATTTGAGCTTGTTACTTAGAATACTATAAATGCACAGCGCTCTACTGGCTTTTTACTAAGGCGTCTTCGCTGCCACATGATTATTAATTGAAGTATTCAATGTGATGACGACTAAAATGCATTTGGAGGTGTCACATGTGATAGGGTTTGTTTTAGTGATCGCCCAAGGCATCGTGTAGTGTGCCCACTCAACTTTTGTTGTGCCGATATTTGATGCCGGGCTTTATATGAATGTAATAGATTTTTAACTTAGCTTATTACCTTCAAAGAAAGTTTTGATTTTACAAGTGTCTGTAGTATTTAATGCATGACATTCTTATCTGTATGGAATTCTGTGATTTTCATTTTTGATATCCAAAACCAATACAGATGTCATAAAGACATAGTAGCCCTACCAATGTTTTCATTTTGTTTATTTAAAAAAATGCTCCAATTCTTATTAAAGATCATACCTTCCTGATTACAAATTAATCTGTGCTTCAAATCAAATCCCTCTCAAAACATTTGATATTGGCGAGGAGATACTCCAAGCTATAAAAAAATCTTTTTTTTAAAGCCATGCTTGTCAGTTGTCACCTAAATTGACTGAGGGAAGGCCAATTTTTCAGAACATAATTTTCATTACTTATTGTCCATTTACCATATATATTTAGGCCTATATAAATTCCTGAATTATTTTCTGCCAACTTTCTTTTCTGCAGTTTAATTGCAGAATCTATTATACGTTTACACCTCTCAATGTTCCCAAAATGCCCTAAACATTCACTCCCTATGATACCCTGACATTTTTGCTGAATGCTTGCCCCATGGGTTATTTTTTGATTGGACATCTTCACTTTCAATATATACTAAATCTACCATACTTATATTGGAATTTCCCCCCTGATAAATACTTTTGTGAAAATGTATCTTTAATGTTGAAATTGCAAAAATCAAAAAATAAATTGCCTAATTATTGTTCAATCCCTAATTTTTAAATTTACATTATATGTTGACATTTTGATTATCTACAAACTATTTTGTTTTGTTAGTTGTTCAAATGCAGAGGACGCAAATAGTTTACATATGAAGGAAATGGAAGAAGCTGCTGTGACTGCCAAGAGAAAATATTTAGAAGACCATCCTGAAGCTGCCGACATTGAAATGAAATATGATCCACAAAGACTAGTGGATGAAAGTAAATATATTTTTACATTTTTTTTTTAATAAATCGATGTTTAGATATACAGATCAATAGTCGAAACAGGTCCAGTATTGTTCATTTAGTTACTAATTTCATCAATTTTCCGATATGAAAAGATGCAAGATATGCCCATATTTTGCAAGAGATGGACAGATAACCAGCTAAGAAAGTGATAATTCGTACAACCCGGGGCCATAATCCAGGATTTTATTGTCTGACGTGTCAGTTTCAAAAGACACTGAGATATTTTGGATATAAACATCCATTTTCGGTTACACATCAAACCGAAAAAAAAATTATGACCTCTAGAGGAGTCAACCGTTATTATGTTGTAACTGTTATATACATATATATAAGAGGTTTTTAAAATCAATTTTAAATTGTGCCCTCTAAATGGTCAAGAACCCTTTACATGTAGATGGTACATAGTTCCATATGTGCTAGTATCGAAAGGAACTAAGATCCTTGGGATAGAAAACATATATTTTAAGTTATATTAAAATCAGATAAAAATTGTTTCCACGAACCAAATGTAAATGGACAGACAGTGGCGACAACATAATAGTTCCAGGGGCCGGTTGCGCAAAGCTCCGTTATCTTTTAACGATCCGTTAACTTTAACAGAAAGAAAGATTGTTGCTGGAAATAAAGGCCCCAAAATGTTTCCTACAGATTTATGCAAATATTTCTAAAGGTACAAGCCAACAGTGAGGCTGATGTCCCCCGCCAAAATCACAAAATAAATAGATGACACATATTAATTAATCGCAAATTTATTTTTTTCAAAAGCATTGAGCAATCAAATGTTACCAAGATAAAGGTCCGTTAGAGTTTTACGGATTGTTAAAACAACTTAGTTTTGAACAACTGACCCCAGGCCATCTGAATAGATATTTAATCCAGAATATCAGCCAAACAAATTTGTTAGACTGCAAAAGTGTTCTTGGAATTTCAACTTACCAATCAGAAATTTGAGGTATCTTGTATACTTGATATTTTATGCTTCATCATAGAATGTTTTCTTGTTTCAGTGAATCAGAATGTAAAACGTCCAAGGTAAATATGTCATTAGAAGCCTTCATTTATTGTTGTGTTCTTTTTCTACCAAACTTGTAATAAACACAAGATTTAGTTATTTTATTCAATAAACTGAAATGGATTGAACAACAGGCAAAGGCCTATATAAGTTTTCTCCAAACATATAAAATAGTTTAATCTTATGTTTACATTAAACAATGATGAACACTAGATTTTTATTTTTATCCAAAAGATATTTGTAATGATCAGGAAAAACAAAATCCTAGTGTCATATTGCATGATGAGCCCCAATAATTACAGCTAGTCATTTATTGCCAGTAGCCACAGATCTTGTCTATTCATCATTTTGTATAGAAAACTACATAATGGAAGGTACATTGGACGTTTAGGTTGATGCCTCTTTTAAAACTATTAATTTATTTAAAACTCTGTTGATGCCTCTTAACTATTAATTAATTTAAAACTCTGTGAATGCTGATTTTTTGTTATGAAATCTCTAAGAAAGTACTTAAATCACAGATTTTTTCAAACTTTGTAGACTTGTACATGGTGATTTTGATGGTTATGATGACGGAGATGATGAAGATGATGATGACGGAGATGATGAAGATGATGATGACGAAGATGATTAATATATATAACTCTACCTCTGGGAAATTTTCACAAATATTTATTCTGGGTACTACCATTGTGATAACATTATTGTTATTAAATCAGCAAAACATATCAAAAATATATGTAGAAACATAGATAAAACAATTATTTTTTTAAAAATTTATTTTAAAAGTGTACTTTGCACAACTATGCTGGAATAGCAGGAAAACACGTTTGCAGCAGTTAAATTTTTTTCCCAATGGTCACATACTGTAAACGATGTATTGGAATTTGAGTCATCCGCCTTAATTAGACTATAATTAGACCACTTAAAAGTTGCTTTGTTCAGTGGCTGAAATACCAGGAAAAACGTGTTTGAAGCCGTCAAATATTCCAAAATGTTCTTAGGGGCGGGTGTGTGTGTCTTTATACAAGGAAGACCGGTGTCTGTGAACCCATTTTTTTTTATTTCAGGTTCTGACCCCCTAACTCTCATCTAGCCCGCACGCCTACGCCCATGGCCGGATTATCCATGGGGTACAAGGCCCCCAACAAAAAAATCTTCAGTTGCGTCCAGGACCCTCCTCTAGATATCCCCGGACGATTCAGCTGCTGTGGGGTTTTTTATTCCCCCCCCATTCGAAGTAAGCAGAGGACTATTAAAATGGGTTCGTCCTTCTGTCTGTCTGTCACACTTTTTGGGACACAATAACTCTTGTTCTAATTGAGCTAGAATGTTCAAACTTGGTGTAGGTGTTTATTATGCCATACCTTGATGGAGTTCGAAGATGAGTATTTTCTGCTTAGGGTAAGCACAGATAAGCAATTTGATTGGTTAATGCTTTGGGGCACGATAACTTTAGTTCTTATTAAGTGAGAGTGATGAAACTTGGTGTAAAGTTTAAAAATTACATCAATACCTTGATGGGGTTCGAAGGTGAGCATTTTCTGCTTAGGCTAATACCTTGATGGGGTTCGAAGGTGAGCATTTTCTGCTTAGGCTAAGCTGAATAACTGAATAACTCTCATTCTAATTGAGTTAGAATGTTCAAACTTAGTGTGAGTGTTTATTAGGTCAATGTCTTGATGGGATTTGAAGATGAGCATTTTCTGCGTAGGGTAATCAGAGACAAGCAATTTGATTGGTTGATGCTTTTGGACACTATAACTTTAATTCTAATTAAGTGAGAGTGATGAAACTTGGTGTGTAGTTTCATTACATCAATACCTTGACTGAGTTCGATAATGAGCATGTTCTGCTCATGGTAAGCAGGGCGATAAGCAATTTGATTGGTTGAGACTTTGGAACCCAATAACTCTCATTCTAATTGAGTTAGAATGTTCACACTTGGCATAGGTGTCTATTAGGTGAATACCTTGATGGGGTTCGAAGGTGAGCATTTTCTGCTTAGGCTAAGCAGAGATAAGCAATTTGATTGGTTGATTCTTATTATTTCTGATTAAGTGAGAGTGAGAAATTTGATTGGTGAGACTTTGGAACACAATAACTCTCCTTCTAATTAAGGTAGAATGTTCACACTTGGTGAAGGCATTCATTATGTGAATGATTTGATGGAGTTCAATGATTAACATTGTCTGCTTTGGGTAAGCAGAGATAAGCAATCTAACTCAAAATATAGATTCATTATATCATTACATTGAACAAGTTCTATGGTGCAAATTTTCTGCTTAGGTAAAGGAGCGATAAGCAATTTTATTGGTCAAGACTTTAGAACATAATTGAGGTAGAATTTTGAACTTGATGTAGATGATCATCAGGCGAATGTCTTGACTGAGTTCACTAATTAATATTTTGAGCTAAAACTAAGCAGAGCTAATCAATTTCATTGTTTGATGCTTTGGGACAAGATAATCTTGATTCTATCTGATAGAGAGTGATCAAACCATGTGTATAGTTTGATTGCTCAATGCTTTTGAAAAAAATAAATGTTCGATTAATTAATATGTGTCATCTGATTATTTTAGGATTTCGGCAGGAGACATCAGCCTCATTGTTGGGCTTGTTTAGCTTGTGGTCCTTCTTGAGGTCAGAATTATCAACAGTTTTAAAAAAAACTTTGATTATTTCACTGTTACACCGTAAAGAAGGTTGAGTTTGAAATTCGAGAATAACGGTCCAAATGGCTGCCGCTTGTACATGAATAGTGTAAAAATGTTGCATATCAAGGTTGGGGGGGGGCTGTAGTGTATAGGTCACAATTTTTGTTCGATTTTGATGAAACTTAAAATGCATGTTTATAACCGAAAGATCATGGTTCCTTACGATGTTTGCACAAATCGAATCGTAACTTCCTGAATTATGGCCCCTGATTGTAGGCAAAATCACCTTTTTTAGCTTGTGGTTCCTCTGGAGGTCACAATTATTATCCCATTATAAAAAAACTGTTTGATTATATCACTGTTACACCGTAATGAAGGTTGAGTTCGAATTTCTTGAAAATCAAACCAAAACTGCCAGACAAAATGGTCGCTGCTTGTACTCGAATAGTGTAAAAATATGGTATATCAAGGTTGTGGACCCTGTAGAGGTCACAATTTTAATCTGATTTTGAAGAAACATGAAATGCATGTTTATAACCTAAAGATCTTGGTTCCTTTTGATATTTGCACATATCGAATTGTAAATTCATGAATTATAGCCCTTGATTGTAGGAAAAATCACTTTCTTTTTTGCTTAATCGATCCATCTCTCAAAAATTTGGGTGTAACATGCCTTGCAGTCACTGGTTAAAATATTGTGGTTACCCTTGCAGTTAAAATTATTTTGCTATCGATTAGAATTTAATACTCAGTGTTTATGTGACATTATCAACTATTTTTAATAACTCAAACCACTTAATTTATTATCAGTCTTTTACCTCGTGATTTCCCCTTGTCAGTGATGCAGAAGGAGGACCTGACAAGGACAGCTGCCTAGTCGTTCGGATGGTACGGAAAATGGAGTGCACGTAAAAGATCCCTTGGCAGTTGGAATTCGATATAAGAGTAGGCCATAGCGCCGCTGCCCGGGCAAAAATTTCCCTCATAGCACACTGTATGGCGTATGCCCGTCTTCAATTAGCCCAGGTTAGGAGCATATAGTAGGACGTTAAACCCCATTCCATTCCATTATTGTCGCTCTTGCACTTTTTTTGTATTATTCATGTTAATAGAAGTCAATCACAGTTAAATTATTTCTGTTGTTACTCTCGATCAGTTTTAATGTCACTTAAATGCTCCTATTACCTTCATAACAATAAATATTTGGCTCCGACGACTTAGCTGCTGTAGGTGTATGTTTCGTTGCCTGGTAACCTATGTTTTCTTGACCTTTTGGTTAAAGTAAGCTTCAAATTTGTGTATCTCAAAATTTCAGTGGTAAATCTTAAACAAACTTTATAACTACCAGGTCTTTTCAAAATTAGTGGCTACATTGTTCAAGCATTAAGGCCTAAGGGGCTTAAACATTGAACTCTCGACTAGAATGCCTAAGGTTCAAATCCCAGGATGAGCTGAGAAGAATCTTCAGGATTTTTCCTGCATCTGACTGGTCAAAGGTAGCACCTACTTGACTGACATGGAAAAGTGTGTCTATAGACATTTGAATGTGACAAGAATTCATGGTTTGGCAAGCACAGTTGCCATTGTTCATGCAAAATTCAGTAGATTGCCTTATATTAAGCTGCTGAAATTTAACACAAACTAAAAGTAGCATGCTTAAGGCCTACACAATATCAAGAATAACAGAGTCTTATTTCTTGTCAAATCATGCAGCACACTGAGAACTTTATCGTTGTAAGTGAGAGGGATATTCGGTCTCCCCTCTGATCAGGCAGGTTTCCCCCCCCCCCCCCCCCCCCGAGTTCTTTGGTTTCTTCCTGCAGTAATGATCAAAATCATTTGCACGATCTGTGCCAAGGGCCAAATTGAAAACAGGCCTAATTTGCTACCCTTGTAAAATGATGAGATTATTATTACCGACCCTACATTGGTAAATGTATGTCCTACAATGTTTGTTAATTGTTCCCCCAATCAGCCCAGGGTTAAAAATGTTTCAGTTTGCCCAAACCCAACTCATGATAATTAGGTATGGGTAGGTAGGTAGGCAAAAAATTTTTTTTTTTTTTTTTTTAGGGAGGACCAGACTTTGACGATAAATAATGAGATTTTACGAAATCACATATCCCGTTTGGTGTCAGTATTTATAGACATAACAGTGGCGGTTCAATCTCCCGACCGATTATTCCGCGTTTGGGTGTCATTGTCAAGCGTAAAAATAATGCTGTTAAAAAAGAAATCCTTCTAAAATGGCAATAAAAGAAATTGAGTAGGCAGCTTTTTTGGGGGTAGGTAGCGTTTGGGCAAACAAACAATCTTTTAATTATGGCCTCAAGTTATTTATCTATAGCTTATAAAAGCTTAATCAAACTAGCTTTGCTATTAATCTGTTCACTTTTATTAGCCATGTTGATAGTTTGTCTGCAACCAAATATCTGCCATTAGTAGCACACATACAATTTGTCTGTCTGTATAATTTACTGCAGCCTAATGGTTATTCATCAAGCACATATTTACGCTATTATCTCTATTTTAATAACACTAGCACTTTATAATAATGATATAATTTAATAAGTTTTCAACAGATACACATAAAACAATAATTAAAAGTATTTAACAATAATAAAAGTTCTTATTACTTTAAAAAGTTCTTAAAAAGTTCTTATTTCTTTTTAAAGTTCTGATAAAAAAAAGTCAGTTTTAAAGATACATTATGGGAGATTAGATAACGAGTTGGCAGTTAAAAACTAGATAATGTAAAGGTAATTTTCTGAAAATTTCAGTCAAATTGATCCACTATGAACTGAGAATTAAGCAAATGAAATTTCCATTTAACCTCAATCATCATTACTAAAGTCAGTATGATAAAAAGCATAGTCTAGATTATTCATTGATTGATTTAATCGTGAAGGTAAGTTATGCATTAAATCAGGCCATAATCCACTCAAGATCGTACTTATGGTACGAATAAGTTAATTAATGTCTTATTGATAATTTAGATAACATTTCAAGCCTAAAGAAAGACCTGCAATAGGCAGATTTAGCTCTTGCATAATGTATGTTTAAGTTTTGGTGTCGCCTGTTAGAGAGTTCCACTAAATTGGGGCTGCGACAATGAAAAACCTATGAGCAATTGCCAATCAATGAAATTTGTGGTGTTAGAAGCACTATAACACATTTTCATTATGTTGCATCCATCATTTCCATACTCTCATTGTTCATCAAATCAGAACATTCTAATATTTTTGATACACCCTGTTGAATGTCAAACATGCTAGTATACAATACGGGTCTTATTCCCCAAGGGTTATTAGTATATATTCCCATGGAAGTATATGCATCTGCTTTATAGCACATCCTTGTTTTGATGCCAATATTTCGAATAGCATTTTCTGTCATATAAACTTCATCTTTATCAGCAAAATTATTGTTATATATTAACACAACATGTTTACCAGTATCATCATTGGTCGAAACCTTTGCAGATTTTGCTGGATGCATTGCTCCAGAGGCAATATTGATAGCAACTTTTTCCCATAGATAGTCCACTTTTGCTCCTGTGTCAGTAAAAAACATCCATTTTCCTGTACGAACATTAAACATCTGTGCCAATTCAGTCAATGTTTGTGAATTAATAGGTCGACCCGAGGCCTGTAAACAATCAAATGACTCAATTAACCCATCTAAATTACTTTCATCTAGTCCACATTCCTGGGTGGGAGATTGAAGAGAAAGCCAGCAAATACCACTATCCCTGAAATATCAGGAAATTATTATAATAATGGTTATAAACATGCATTTCAATTGGCATCAAAACGTGATGTCAGGGGCCATAATCAATGAAGTTATGGTCCGATAAATGCCAATATCTAAAGGAACCTAGACCTTTGAGAGATAGACCTTTATTTTAAGTTTAGTCAAAATTGAACCAGCGGCTGCCAGACAGGATACGCCCACATTTTGCAAGACATGGATAGAGTATGAGTCTTTAGCAGTGGGAGGACCCAGAGCAAAGCCACAAGGTTGAACTGGCGACCATACTCCTTGAACCATGTAGTAAGATAGAGATGAATTACCGATTAATCTGTGATGGTCTGTATTCCTCTAACCATGTATGGATATTTCCTGTATAGTGATTTGGGTTGTACACTATCCATCCTGTTAAAAGATCATCAGCCATGGAGTGTGTTATTGCAGTAAATATGTATAATTCTAGATTTATTTTATCTGAAATAAAAAATTTGTTTTATTAAAAAAGAAAATATACTCTCGTGGTGGTGAAACAATTGTCTGAAATGTGATTATTGAAAGTTGACTAACAACCCAAAGAACAAGAAGACGATCAAGATACACTTTAAGCAAGGCCTGGTCGCCCGTGCTGCAATTTTCCTAAATTCATTTAGATAAATAAAACTAAGTTTCTGAATATTATGGGAATATTAATCCGGCTGTGAAATGTATTTTGGAAGTCATCCGTTGAAATTAGGGTCTGATTGACCTTGTATGGGCCCTTACATCATCATGAAAAACGGACATATTCTGTACTCTGTAGGCCCCTACGTACAATTAATGCAATTGTTTTTTTAGTATCTCTGGATTTTGTTGGAACAAGGGAAGGGCAGCAGCAGAAAAAGGGGCACAATGTTTTTAATTAGGGTGGGCAGCTCCTTGAATATTTAAGGTGACTGTTGAAATTCAAGGGTACATTTTCGGAAAGGATGGCATAGCCACCCCCGCTCCCTCTCCTGTACCCAAATCTCATCAAATTTTTCCAGTTGCTTTTGTTTTGGCATTTATGATTGACTACCTGTCCAGCACGACTCTGCAATGAGATTTTTTGCTTAGGTTACACAGAGTGATGAACTATTTTCATATTAAATACAATTATGTTACATGTGCGAGTAATTTAAGATACATTATGCAAGATTTAGACAAAGAGCTAGTCATTCTTGCTATTATTATAATTCGATAATGAATAAATAATTTGAAAATTTCATTCAAATTACTCTATTTGCAGCGAAAATATCCTTTGATGACAAGACGCGTGCTTTAATTGCAATTATCTTATTGGTTGTTTGAAGCTAAATCTAACTCCTCCATTTTTAGATTAAATCAAAATATGGCTGAACCATTTTAACCTGTTTAATATCGAAGTTACCTGGTGGCATCGAGAGTTGATTATGGTCTGGTCATGTTAATCAATGTCTAAATAATAGTTTATATGACATTTCAGACCTAAAGAAAGGCCTGCAATAGGCAGATTTAGCTCTTGCATAATGTACGTTTTATGAGTGTCATCTATAGACTATATCGGGACCAACCTCAATATTGTTTTGTAAAATACAATTAGATTTATGTCCAGTCGCCATTTTTTGTGTCTTGGCATGTCTAAAACATTTACTTGATACTGGATGCATGTCATTTATTAGTTCTAAGGTAAGAGTAGGCCTATCATTAATATCCTATAACTAATCGGAAATCTAAATCCCTAATTCGAATTATTCCTTTACTGACACCGGGGAATCAGGTGGGTTAGGATGAAATTTGTATCATTTATTACTTGGAATATTGTAAAATAGTACAATTTGTTGACCAGAATAAAGATAGGGACAAATTATTAAGTTACAACAAGAGTGGTATTGGGGCTTTAACACCAAATTAGATCCTTATGTAAAATTCAAATTTTCAAGCCAAACCTTACCGCCATATTGAATTACTCCCAATATTGACTCGTAACACCTATCACAAAAGAATATATATACTGCAAAAATGTATATTTTGATACCAAACTCATCATATTATGATATTTGGGTGGGAATTGGAATTTATAAGCCATTATCAGCGTCCATTTTGGATTTTGTCCTCTCAAAATTTCCTCCTTTTTTTTCCTGTAACACTACTGGGTGTAATCTATCATTTAAAACCAAGAAAGCTTAATTTGCACATTTCTGACACAAAATAAAAAACAATTTCGGCAGACTAACACGCGATTTCGTACAATACACAAGTTATGTCCCTTGGTTACTACTTCCAAACTTGCTTGGAAATCGCATTTTGAAGGGCATTTTGACACCAAAACGTTACGACTGTAAATTAAAAGGACAATTTGTGGCAAATATCAGATCAATATATAAATTATTGTCTTATAAGTTGAAATAATGGTGGATTTGGGTAGATTTGGGTAAATCGTGCTACCCATTGCTGGGGAAACCAGAGAAATTGATTCACGAATGTGAAAATTGAAACATAATTAGCCTTAAAGTTGTATTTCATGAATTTACATCTACAATTTTGGTAGTGTTGATATGAAGAAAATAATGAAATGAAATATAGCATCACAAAAAACACCAAAAACGACTTTTTCAAAGTGTTGAAAAAACTTTCTTCCGCGAAAAGTCAAAAATATTTTTATCCGATTTTCATTTTTCAATCTGTAAAAAGTTTTGTGAGAACAGTGGTGAGATCTACTTGAAAAACTAAAGATAGAATGCCAGGCAACGAAGCATCCCACAACAAGGGCAGTCAACCAGAGTTGTTGCATATTTACAACACACATGAAAATCTAATTACGAGTGGGCCTATATGTAACCCATTAAAGTAATTATCAGAAATGATTAGAATCGTTTCGATTGTTTCTCTCATGGCCTTCATCCGCAAGAAATTTCAAAGTAGGGCCACAACCCTGGCAGTAATTATCAGAAATTGTCAAGGATTCGTCGTATCATGCATGACCTTAAACACTGTGTAATAATTTAAAGTCAATCAGATCAAGGGGGTAACTCATCCCAAACTTAGGCTGCCTATCTACTGCTAGCTTCGGCTGAGAAAAGGCCCTAACCTTATTAACCGACATTTTAATTCCTACATCGACGATGAAGAGCCGAACCACAAAAAAGTCCCCTAATTATTCGACATGGTGGCCCCCATAGACGACAAGTACACAGAAGGGGTTTTATTTGCGAAGAAAAATTTAGGCGTATCAGGCCTTGTTTTGAAAGATAAACACATGAAACTTTAAAGACAGTTTACAATGGTAAAGAATGTATTGCAATATTACCCATAGCACATATTATATATCGTTTTTATCCGAATGGCAGAACTTGAAATTTGACTTTATGTTTACAAAAAACATGTGCTACGGTCTATTTTCACTCTGTTGTGTAAACACAAGTGAGGTAAGTTCAACCGCCCACACCTCCATGGCCCCTCCCAAAAATGATGACGCAGGCGTTTTAAATTGAGTCCATTTAGCACAGTGCTTCATTCTGGTAATGTTGTAGGTGGAACGCTGTGTGCAGTATGGGGGGTAACTCTGGCAACGATTATTGGAAATTCTTGAAAATGAGAAGATTCCTTTGTTTTATGACCTTAAACGCTGTGTATAAATATAAAGTCAATCGGATACTAACTTAAGCCCCTAGGCCCTACTAGGCCTAGAGCGTCCGCAAGATATTTCAAAGTGATCAAGGGCCATAATTCTGGCAGTATTAATCAGATGTGGCTGACATTCAATAGAATTCTTCGTCTCATGACCTTATAAACACTGTGTATAAATTTAAAGTCAATCAGATATTAACTTTAGCCTGTAGAGCGTAAACAATATTTTTCAAGGTGATCAAGGGCCATAACTCTGGCAGTAATAATCAATAGGCTTCTTGAAGTTCTTCGTCTCATGACCTTAAACACTGCGTATAAATTTAAAGTCAATCGGATATTTACTTTAGCTTCTACAGCGTTCACAAGATTTTTCAAAGTGATCGAGGGTCATAACTCTTGCAGTTATTATCGGATATCACTTAAAATCACTAGATTTCTTCTTCTCATGGGGATCACGGTGGCTAAGTGGATAAGGCGCTGGTTCGCTAGCCTATAGCGGTCAGGTGTTCGATCCCTGCAATGGCCGAGAAAGTTCATCTCGATTTTTCGGCTTGATTTCCCCTTGTCAGTGATGCAGAAGGAGGGCCTAAGTAACAAGGACAGCTGCCAAGTCGTTCGGATGGGACGAAAAACCGAGGTCCCGTGTACACATTGGATTTGGAGTGCACATAAAAGATCCCTTGGCAGTTGGAATTCGATATAAGAGTAGGCCGTAGTGCCGCTGCCCGGGCAAAATTTCCCCTCATAGCACACTGTATGGCATATGCCCGTCTTCAGTTAGCCCAGGTACGGTGCTTAAGCGTAGGACGTTAAACCCCATTTCATTCATTCATTCATTCTTCGTCTCATCATGTCCTTGACCTTCTTAAAAAAATAAATTTAACGTCAATCGCCATATTCGGATATTAATTTTAGCCTCTTTCTAGCGCGTTCACCAGAAATTGTGGGCGACGGCAATATACGATCGCATTTATAATCTGGGCGTATAATAAAATCATATATAATCATAATCTCAAAATCACCTTTTACGGCTGACAATCTCTCGTCATCGACGTGCTAGACCGTCTTCGATCTAGCGTTCGCCGGAAAGATAACTCTATAATATTTATATTGACGTGATGTTCCGTGTAAAAAATATGCGATAGGGAATTCTTTCATTTATTTCTCAGTATCACTTCCACGAACAATAAGTAAAAGTTAAAAGTTGATATATTGCTGGTGTACTGGTCTTAGGTGGATCAAGATATACGTTTATTTTAAAGTTGATAGTATTTGGGATGTAGTACTTGAGTTGACTGGATCATCACATGAAATGTTTAGGCGTCCTCATCAACACAGAGTTCAGATTCCAAAGAAAATGTCTTGAAAACTTCACAGTGACACTCTAAAATTATTTAATTTATATACACATGATATATACCGATGAATCATACAAAGTATCCCTATTAAATATGGCCCATGTTAGAGAGACTATCAAATTGCTGTCAAAAATACTGTTGCAAAATGGAACGAGTGAAATTTCTCCAGAAATATTCAGACAGGCAAAATTTAACAAAAAAGAAGCTGTTAGTTTTGGTTGTTTTATTTTCCTTTTTTTTTAAAGAATACTTTTAAGCAAGCTATACACTATATCATATCGGAAAACTACCGCAAAACACCTATTCATATGTGTGAACCATCGTAAATTTTAAACGTATACAATACATTTCTACGATTATGAACAAACTACAGTCTTAGTCTACATACAGTGGACTCTGTCAGTCACATCCAATGTCTGATCACTCTGGATTTCTGTGACATCCGACATTATTTTCATGTCCCGATTTATTTCCTTATTACTTCAGCCAAAAACAAATCTGATAAGTCCGGATTCTGTCAGTTCCGGATTTTGACAACAATTAGCCGTCCCGTCATTATAATTTCCGTTGATTCGACACTGTATAATCCGTCCTTCAAACGATGGGTGTGAAGCACCCAATTATCGGTGAGATTAAAATTCAATGGGTGTGAAGCCACATAAGATTAACAAGTAAACAAGCAATCACCAATCAATTATCTATGAGATTAAAACTCGTTATATGGCGCCGGTCTGTGTTGATTACTTTGATAAGTTTAATCTCTTAATCTTATACGGCAGTTATGACAAATACTCAAGAATTTCCACGAATTTTCTCCCGAATTTCACACTCGTAAAAATATTCCAACCTAGCACATGTAAGAAACATTCGTTGCGCATTCCGATTAACCCTGAATGACCTAGAAGTTTGGTTACTCGACCCGAGTGATGTGGAATTCAGTACTGTCAGTTCGAGTATATATTTCTATGGTTCGACGATCACCAATCAATTATCGTCTGAATTATCGATGAGATTATAACTCACTAGTGCCGGCTTGTGTTGATTAATTTGATAATTTTAATCTCTTGTACGACAGTTTGTGACAAATTCTCAAGAATATCCTCGAATTTTCTTCCGAATTCACAATCATAAAATATTTCTATCTAGCACATGTTTAGAAACATTGGTTGCGCATGCCGAGTGAACATTAAAGATCTAGAAGTTTTGTCACTCTACAGACCGAGTGACGCGGAATTCAGTTCTGTCAGTCTGACGACGGAGATGGTGTGAATAGAATTTTGACGTAATTAAACACAACGTACAGGTTTCGGCTGCAGGGTTGGATGAGATATTTATACATGTATATCTAGTCGATCACGCGTTGTAGCCTGATTGTCACTATTTTTGGGATTGAGAACGTTGAATCGAGTTCGCCCATTATCAATTCGCAAGTGATAGCAAAGACAAGAATGCGTTCAACCGAAGACGACGAAAAAGATGAATTAACGACAGACTTGACCATTCCAAATGCCTGTTATGTTAAATGCAATAGAAATTAATGTAATAAAATTTTGAAAGTATGGAAAGGTTTATGATTTTTTAAAGGGAAAAACATTCTGGTGATTCGAAGCTACAATATAAAAAATACTTCCGGTTTTCGAAGTTACAGTATTTCCCGTTTTGGAGAAAACCCGGTATTCCAACACTCTGTACGATCCGACATATTGTAACGATCCCGTACGATGTCGGATGTGACAGAGTCCACTGTATATATATGATGTAGCCGTAGGGGTTTCAGGTCACGAGACTTTAGTGTGAAATCGTACAGCCAGCAGCTGAATTATAGCCGACTTCAATCTACGATTCTGAATTACTATTTGATGTAAATGCATTCCTTACAATTGTATTGCAATAGTTTAATTTCAATCTCAATATCTGCAAAGATTCAGGCTAAAAAAGTATCGAAATGTATTATGTAAGCAAAATTACCGTTTGTTTACAGGAGATGCTCGCAGGAGAATACCGCTCTGACGTCACACGGCCTTAAGATTTTCCATTGATGGCATTGCTACAACCCACTTCATTGGTGAATCCGATCGTTAAGTTTTCAGGGGATTTTCATATAGAACCAATCAAACGATAGATAACATTTTTGTGATTATTATTGTCAATGAAACCTCAAGATCGGACAATTAGAGCCGTAGAAAATGGGATTTATCTGTTTTGATGACTGAAAATTGCTTAATTTGGACTAAATATGAAAAAAAATTCTAGAGGTTTCATCAAGATTATAAATATTTGACATTTTTCCATTAAAATTATTACGATTTTAATAAATCTTAGCTGACAATAATGATCAGATTTCAGTTTTAAAAATGGTACTAATGATTCTGAAGGGGAACTACCGCTTACGACGTCACACAAATGTGACGGAAAAGCACTTATTTTGGTGCCATGCCATTGCCACGCATTGACTGGTATAGACTCTAGAGCATTTTGATTACATTATTGACGTCGATCTCGGATTTTAAAATTCCATGACTTTAGATCTAATTAAAATATATTGATGAAATAAAAAATTTGGGTAGCATTTTTATGTATATTTTCACAAAATATTTAAAAAAAATTGTTTTCTTTTATTTGAAACTTTGACCTGAAATCCCTACTACATGTGTACATAACTTTGGTTATAATAAACTTACCTGTGTGTTTGAAATCAACTCTTGTTAAATAAAATCCATTGCACAAGTAATTATCCCAATGTCAAAGTCAGTATGATAAAAAAAAAAAAACATAGTCTCAATTATCCAATTCATGATTAAAGGACCTTAGTCCGTAACACAATCCTCCAAAATCTTTGACATCGAAAACACAAATTATTGGTCAATTTAAATCAACATTGATGATTGTTAAACCTACCAGGAGAAAAGAGCTTCTGATATCCGATATTTAAGATAAAATAAATGTTTTAACATTGGTACACGAATCGTGTACCATAGTGCGTCTATTAGAATCAATTGTAATAAGGCACTGGGAGAATGAGGCTAAAATATCCCACAAGTCAATGCAATTGTTTATATCCTGGACGTGGATTCTACACGAATGCTGGGATAAAGAAGTATTGTTCATATTCCATGGCCATAAACATGACACTTCCTGTGTAGACTGGAATAACCAGACACTTATCGCCCATCGATTTGGATACCGAACATATTTTGCCGAACATAACTTTTTTTAAATATGGTATACACATTCATATTACAGTATTGTTTGCGTTGCTACCCATTTGTGTCCATTTCTAGGCCCAAAATGTTAGCGACTTAGCTCCTTTAAATCATGAATGAAAGTTGAGCAGCAAATCGGATCCTAATCCAGTAAATATTGCTGGATAAGTTAATTAATGTCTAATTAAGAATTTAGTTAACAATTCAGGCCTAAAGAAAGACCTGCAATAGGAAGATTGAGCTCTTGCATATTGTAAGTTTATAACTGATCTAAAACAAAATTTATGGTGTTCTATTTATATTTTTTTTTTTTTGTTCGTACAGGCACCAGTGTTATGGAAATTAATGTTCCAGTTGGTATATTTTTGTAACTTTGGAATTATTGATGAATCTGCAGTCAAAGCTGAAACAGAGTTAACACAGGGTTAGTACAACTTTAAGCTATTGTACTATTAAATATATAAACTTAGCTCACCAGTTATTTTTGTCACTCTATAATAATATAGCCCACATTGAAATTTGGTTTTATATTGCTCTCGCCTCTCGGTCAAATTTACTTTAAATTTATATACACAGTGTCTTTGGTTATGAGACAAAGAAACCTATTGATTTTCAACAAATTCCAATAAATACTATGAGACAAAGAAACCTATTGATTTTCAACAAATTCCAATAAATACTATCACAGTTACGACCTTTAATCAATTTGAAAAATCTTGTAGATGCTCTAGAGTCTAGAGGCTAACGTTAATATCAGATTGACTTAAAATTTATTCGCAATGTTTGAGGTCATGACATGAAGGAGCCTATTGTTTTTCAACAATTTCCAATTATTACTGCCAAAAATATGGCACTTGATCACTTTGAAATAATCTTGTGGGCATGATAGAGACTAAAGTTTATATCCTATTGACGTTAAATTACACAGTGTTATAGGTCTCATTGTTCATAAGTCTCATTGTTCATACTATACAGCAGTCCAACAGATAAACCACCCTTCATATGGCTGCAGTATTATGCATACTCCTTGCAGTGTTTCATGTGATTATTATAGAGCTATTCCAACTTCTCACTGCTGTAAAGAAAGCAAATTATGACTTGTCAATAGTCCCGTTAGCAACCAATTGCTAACTGCGTAACAATATGTTTGCATAACGTTACGTCATGACTCACAATTTTATTATGCCCAATTAAACAGTGCATAGCAGAATATTGCAGAAAAACTAATTGTGTGACAAACAAGGCTATCAGCATGGATATAATGTAAACAATACTGTTTTGAGACAAACAACATTTTCGTCATTTTTAATACCTTAAATCAATGTCCATAGTTTTAGGGAAGACCCCAGATTGAACGAAGGGCTGTCATGCTGCTGTACTTGGGATAGATTTTATTGAACGGGAAGAATAGACACACTTCCTCAAAAGCGCAAATATCAGAAGCTAATTGAGCAATGGTCAGAGAGGGATTTCTCTGGCGATTGCTTCAGGAATATGAGTATTATGTTCAATGATCTATCGGCCATTTGTTATACATGAGTTTCAAGGCAAGTTTTAGTTGGTCATTTTCAGACTATTAGTATTATAATTGTATATGAATGTGACTGTAGGCCGTAGGGTCATATTCAAAATACTAAAGATAAGTCTATCTGTTTTTTTATCTAAGAGGAAAGGTGTGTATACGTAAAACAAGAATTACAGAAATGGGGATATCTGTTACCAGATTTTGCATGTTTAACACCAGATGGAAATACCGGAAGTCGTGAACTATTATTAGCTCTAGCCTGGTTGATCTGTAAGGAAGATATTATGGAGAAATTTATGAACAACTGTACTTCACCTATAGAGTATGATTCTAATTTACTATTTGAGGTATGCAGGCATAACTATATTTATTTATATCTTAGTTTTTGAGGAATGAACCCTGGTTTGTAACTACTGGTAATCTAAATTTGGTTGGTCATAAAAATAAATTGTTATCCAAATTTTTATAAAATACCCACTGTAGTCAACTATGGTAATAAACAATAAAATAGATTATACAGAGAAAATTATGGCCATGAGAAATGTGTGTTGTTGATTTGGAGGCTGGTTATATTTCAAACCTGGAATAGACCAGAGAGAGAGAGAAATGGGGTTTAACATCCGCACGACACAAACTAGGTAATTTCGGGACTAACATATGGTTTAATTTTATTTCAAAAATTTGCTTGCGCGTAGGGGTCTTTAGAAGTGTGAGGAGACCGGAGGACCCGGTAAAAACCCACAAGCAACAGGCGACCCCACTCTTTGCCACATACAACCGGGGATTCGAAACCACACCAGTTGACTCAATGGCAGGCTTTATGATACAGCGCACACACGCTAACCATTCAGCCATCCAACCCCCCTGGAACAGACCAACTTACCTTCCAAAAATGTTTCATTGCTTAGACATTTAACACCTGTATCATGTTCATTTCAATTTATGTCTTCTAGACTTCTTCATAATCTACCATTTGAATATACATGTATGTAATATATTTTGTAAGCTGATTGATTTGTTTATTTCATATGAGAGATAAAAAAAAATGGTATTCAGAACATTATTTTGTACTAATATTAAATCAGTTTCCTCTTTTCCAAAACAAAAAAATGTTTATGTTATATATTTCCCGTCTTCAGCCCATTTGGTTTTAAAGTAAAACTTAAATCCCATTTCATTCATTTTATTGTCCATCGCCTTTCGGGGACTATTAAAATGTGTCTGTCTGTCAGTTCGTCATTTTGGGACACAATAACTCTCTTTCTAGATTTAACACAGGTTAGGTGCAGAAGCGTAGGACGTTAAACCCCATTTCATTCATTCTCTGTCTAGATTCATTTTATCATTACCTTGACGAAGTTTAATGGTGCGAATTTTCTGCTTAGGCTCAGGCTTTGGAATATATCAACTCTACTTTTAATTGAGGTAGAATGTTTAAACTTGACTGAGTTTAGTGATTAACTTTAGAGCTAAAGCTAAGCAGAGCTAATCAATGTCATTGGTCGGTGCCTTTGGACAAGATAATCTTGATTCAATCTGATAGAGAGTGACGAAACTTAGTGTATAGTTTGATTGCTTAATACTTTTGAAAAGAATAAATGTCCGGTTAAATAATATGTGTCATCTATTTATTTTGGGATGTCGAGTGTCGACGGGTGACATCAGCCTCACTGTTGGCCTGTTTTGTTCATTTTTTATACTGATCAAAAGGAGGAAATGAAATCAACACCGTCAGTTAAGAAATGTGATATAAAAGAACCAAGTTGTAAAGTACAAAAGCTGCTGATGTTAAATGGTAAACTACAGTTAAATCTGAGAAGATTATATTCTTTACAGATTCAAGATGTTAATCTTAGCCACAAGGTGAGACCTCTTTTGCTGTTCCTATTCCTCTCCAAACTCATGACTCAATCTCCCAAACAGAGTTGTCTTCCCTTTCAGTCCACACTAATCTCTGCTAACGGCTCAATTGACTACGCCACCAAGATTCTTGGTGAAGATGGAAAATGATAAATAAAACGATTTAAAACAAAAAAATGATAATATATTTAATACTATTACCGTATTGAAATAGAAATGGGGTCACAAATGCAAAGTAACAATGTATATACAGATGTTACAGGGAACTCTTTTGCGTAAAATTACGGGTGAAATGGTAGGAATAACGAACTGCGCATGTCGCCGTGCTAATTTTAGAATATAATACACGTGGGTTGGTTTATCTTTACTATGCGATCGACAGGCCCAACAATTAATTTAGAAATGTCTAGTCAATCAAAATAAAATAATATTTGACCAAGTAGTAAATCACGTGATCAATGACCTCCGGGTCAAACATTTATAGAACGTGAGCCGACGGCAGAGTCGAATGCTGGATAGCAAGACTTGCGTGGAGAATGCTCATGATTAAGTTTACAGATCTAAAAAAAATCCCCTCTCAATAAGAATTGGGAAGAATGTACTCGTATCTTATATACCTATTCCAATCCTATCCAAATACATGGTAATGATATGTTTATTGCTGTGTAATTCATTGTACATTATTCCCAGTAATCTTGAATCTTGAGTTTATTTGATAGGGAATTCGGCTGTGAAGATCATAATTACTGATGGGATAATGAACTTTTGATCAATATTAAGGTTCCTTTTTAAACTCACTAGAGATTAAATCATTTTGAAGTTCATATATATATTTTTAGTTGCCTGTTTATTTTCACTGAGTTCAGGCCTCTTTCAGCAAAACCTTAGCTTGTGAATATTCTTGGTTGGATTGTTTGACAAGGCATAAGGAGGGACCTGATTGAAATTAAGAGTTGTGCAATATTCTTTCGAATAGTTACTGTTACTGCCCCTGAAAACCAGCCAATATGATCTGTATGTAATGCTGTTTCAAACATTCAATTAACATTTGTTAGTATTTCATTATTTTATTTACAGGTACATGAATCTACACAGGGTGTATCAATGACATCTTATAGAAACCATTTAACACCTATGGAAGTTCGACTACTCAGATATCCAGCTCACTTAAAAAAGGTATTATACAAATATTGATAACAGTTGCCCGAAATAATACAATGAATAATTTACCTACTATCCATCGAAACACTCTTATTGCACGGAATTAACAACATAAAAAACTAACTCGATATTTTTAAAACTGTGCACATGGTTGTTCGAAATCACCAGATTTCTCCCTTTTCCGGTAGATATTTTGGAATCCTGTCTAAGAATATTTTTTATATGCCAACATTTATGTTGTATTTTTTATTTTCAAATTGGTTGAGGTTTTCTTAAGGAGGTTCCTATTGCACAATTTTTGCAGATTTATTGTCCTGGTCACTGAATCCTTCATAAAAATAAACTACAGTTCAAAGTTTTGGACGTTAAACCCTACCGGGGGTAATACTAATATATGAAGAAAAAGAGTTTTGGAAATATTGTTATAAACTTGATTGGAATGTTAAGTCAGTAATAATGATTAACTGATAATGTCACAAATTATTGTTTTTTAGAGTAATTGCTTGTGCTAATTAAACCTTTCTTATGGTCATTGCTACTTTGACATGACGATATTTACCTCCATTTTCTCAAAGAAGGGCATGGAAATATATTCTTTCGATGTAGCTATCATTTAACATGTTTCAGATGCTGAATTTACTAGAAAAAGACAATGAAAGAATACAGAATTTATTATTATGGAAAGATCAGGAACATATATTTTGGCACTGGATGGTAATTATCTTTTATTTTGTAATACACAAACAGTATTTATAGTTCACTGTACTTAATGATAATATTAACCCTTAAGCTGTTGAATTGTTGAAGTCGTCAACTAAATTGTTTTGGGAATACATGCATGACGTTGGGTGCCTGTACTAAAACTGATATAGCTGCCAGAATCTGCAACCGTGATCAAATTTTCACTGAGTTCACTCTTCATTGTTAAATAATACCTCAAACACTTCCTAGGCAGTTAGCCGTGACATAACGTCAAGTTTGGGGGGGGGGGGTGACATGTATCATCACATACGTTCCCCAAATCTTTGGAAAATTACCGCAAGAAATATAAACAAAGTAACAAGAATGACAGGAAACTGCGCTTCTTTCGTTTAATAAAACGCCACCTATCGAACATGGGAGTTAACTCTATCAAATGCCCAGAAATAAATATTCCAGGTGCCGAATATGGAGGGTTAGGGTCCATCTCAGAATAATCCAGGTCCCGCAGGGTTAAACAACATATTCCTGAAGGAATTGCCGAAAATACTGCGAGTAGTATGATTTTACAATAGAAACTCTACTTCTGTATGTTAATGCCAGTTAGAACTATTTTAAATTGAGTTGGTTTGTATTAGGTTAATAATGCAGTTCATTTGATGAAAATTAGTTTTTAGTTAGCCTTGCCCTAGCTGCTATAAACTTGTGTTTCCAGAATGATTGCATGTGTGATTTAGCATACGGTTTCTTTTGCACTAATAACATAAAACTTTGATCACAGAAATTGTTTCCATTTTAAAAAATTGAGATTATAACTTTTCCATCTATCCTAATCAATAATCTGTTTGAATTGCATTACCAATCAGCTGACAGATCAAGTGAAATGAATTAAAATGATGTATTTGTTGAAGTACTTGATTTATACAAATTATTAGTATTGATTTGATTAAAGCTGGTTTATTTATAATTTATGTTGAGATATATAACTGATTTGCTTAAGCCTGAAACTAGTAAACAAAATTACCTTCACTTTCATCATGTCCCATCACTTATCAAAGTAACACATCAGATTACCGTAATCCATTTCATCAGGATGATCATGGTGGATAAGGCGCTGGTTTGCTAGCCTGTGTTCGATCCCTGCATTGGCTGAGAAAGTTCATCTTGATTTGCTGGCGTGATTTCCCCTTGTCAGTGATACAGAAGGAGGGCCTGACAAGGTCAGCTGCCTAGTCGTTCGGATGGGACAAAAAAACGAGGTCCTGTGTGCACATTGGAGTGCACGTAAAAGATCCCTTGGCAGTTGGAATTCGATATAAGAGTAGACCATAGCGTCGCTGCTCGGGCAAAAATTGAATTATATCTTATTTGTTTGTTTTGCAAACTGGTCACTGACAGTCATTCAGATCTACATGTAATCATTTTACAAAATGAACAATATAATATGTAATACATGTATATTTGTACCGTCTGTTTTGAAGGAAAGTGTACTTGAATTAAAACTAAGTGAAGAAGATATCTCTACATCACATAGAGGAGGAATACCTGTATATTTAGATCTACCATCTGATTGTAATCAAAGAATAAACAGTACAAGACAACATTTAGTAGAAACTATTTTACAATATGAAGATATAATAGATCAACTAGAAAATCTATGGACAAGAAAGGTTTGTACACTATATTTTTTTTTTTATCACCCTCAACCAGTTTTGTCCATTGAGTATTATTGTGAGCCCCAGTGAGTATAAAGAGTATTTTATCCAACTTACTTTTTCTATTAAGAAGAGGTGTTGGGTTGCCAAATGGTTTAAAGTGGCTTGTTAAATCACAAGGTTTGTCATTGAGTCTAGTGGTAGTGGTGTGGTTTCGTCTGCCAGCTTGTGTGTCACAAGGAGTAGGGTCGTCTGTCCACTTCGTGGATTTTCTCCAGGACACTCCCGGTCCTTCAGTTCCCTCCACTGCTAAGCGAATTATTAAAATGAGATTGAACCATGTGTTAGTCTGAAAATGGGCTAGTTTGTGTCAAGTGTACTTTAAATTTAAACCCCATTTCTTTCTCTCTTCCTATTGGAGAGAAAAGACACAGGTGACTTGATTTTAATAATAATAATAATAATAATAATAATAATAATAATAATAATAATAATAATAATAATAATAATAATAATAATAATAATAATAATAATAATAATAATAATAATAATAATAATAATAATAATAATAATAATAATAATAATAATAATAATAATAATAATCGCGTCATTTTACAAGGGTAGCAAATTAGGCCTGAGGCCTTTTTCCAATTTGGCCCTTGGCACAGATCGTGCGAATGATTTCGATCATTACTGCAGGAAGAAACCGAAGAACTCGGGAGAAACCTGCCTGATCGGACGGGAGACCGAATATCCCTCTCACTTACAACGATAAAGTTCTGCCCTGAACTTGGATTGAACCCTCGTTGCATTGGTTAGAAGCCGCCTCTCTATTGCCACGGCTATCCGACCAGCTAGGTTAAAGTTCAAGATCATCATTATGTTTGAAATGTAAAGTTAAAAAGTGCTTGATTGTCAGTTCACAACATTCCAAATGGATGGATTTGAAAATAAGTGACAAAAAATCGAGTCCTGTAACAGCTCTAAACAATGATATGGTGTGAGTAGAATCATGATGTGATCAAAGATTTTAGCTATTTTGATTGCTTGAGATAGTATAATACAGTTAGCAAGTGCCGTGTCATTCCAAATTATCCTGTTTATTTAATTGACACTTTTGAAGGGATAGAAAATATTTAATTCTAGAATGAATGAAACATTTCTGATCTTCTTCAGACTTGGATTCTTTATACACAATATGAATGCAGATGTTCCAAGGTGAACTTTTGTTCCAACTTCCGAAACCTTAATTTAATTGCAGGGGCCAATCCAGGATATCTGCAAGGGCCGGGGCGTACTTTGAGGGTGAAGTCCGAATTATGAACGCTGCAGGTGCTAAGCTACTACGGGGGGTCGGTGGGGACTCCTCCATAAATTTTTTAAAGATAAGACTCGATATATGCGATTTTCTGGCATCGGATCTTCAAATATTAAAAACAACTCCCACCCTATTGTATAATTTTTTTTTAAAACCTTGTCGGAATAGGTGGGGGGGGGCATGCGCCTCCCTTAGATCCGGGTTATTATATCTTAAATGTCTTGTATATTGTAGCATGAAGATATCAGTGAACAAGATTTAGATAATTTATTGACATCCATCAATATGGAAATAGCACTACAACGAGCTAACTTATCACTGTCTGCTACTGAAACAATGTTAAAACCTCCCAAACAGACCAGATTTATTCTCCAAGACAGAAAAAAGAAAACTGCTGCCAGACAATCCAAACATCTCGCTCCTGCATTTTCAATAGGACAAGGAGATGGTCAAAGTGTTGATATTAATGTAGCTATTGTTGACATTGAGAGACGTATAGAGAATTTAGAACATGATTTGTTGGTTGATCAAGGTATTTGTAAAACAGAAGTGGAAAATCTGGCCAGTAAAATACCAGATACTATCTGTATTCCACCTCTAGCATTTAAAAGACGGTTTTGAATCTCGATTTTTTAATTTGAAAACTTTACATTCCTCAACATTACTCTATTTTACAAAAATCAAAATGTATAATTTTTAAGTTATTTGTTTCATGTACATTGTTGTTGTTGAAATATTTTGTTTTTATTGACATTCAATGTAATGACTTGTTTGTATATCATATTTAAATGTAATGATATGGAATTTGTATTAATTTAATTTCACAACCCAGTTAATTATTTAAATATGTCAGCCCATAGAATTCATATTTTATTAAATTCATGGTTAAAGTCTCCGAATATCTTTTAAAGAATCGTTTGCAAACTACATATTTTGTGAAAATTGAATCTGTAAAAGGAATATGAATCTGCAGAATAGGATTGTAGAAAGTGACCACCACCTGCTATTTTTTCATGGACATTTTTTAATCCATTTGAATCTAAGTTGGGAGATTATCAAGTGTTGATGTTTTGATTTGTTAATTTAATGTTAAATAACTATTTTTTAAAAAAAAGTACATTTAAAACTGGATTATTCTTTGGAATATTTATATATATTTTCTGAAAAATGTAAATGATGCATAGAGACTGTCAATATTTTTCTGTAAATGTTTTAGGTTTTATTACGAATAGAATTAAATATTTTAACAATTTAGGTAGGTATTGATGTGGATTAATCATACACATTTATTTATATCATTCACCTTTGTTTTTGTACATAATCTAGTCAGCATTTTGCTCAACAGAATTGTCAATATATTGTAATGTTTTAAATGATTATTTTAAAGAATTCTTTATGCAGAGAATATAAAATGTACTAGTTAGCATAAAACATGTATGAATATCCGTCCATGCCTCACACAGCCATAAATGAACACTAATATCAGTTGGCAGATTGGATAAAGAGCTGACAGTTCTTGCTATAATAGTTAAAAAATAGAAAATGTAAAGAGAATATGCTGAACCGAGATATTAGCGATTGAATTTCAGGCCTAGTCTTGATTATCCATTTTGAGTTAAATCATCCATCACAAAATATAATCAAATCCAGTAAAAATCGCAAGCTAACGATGACATTGAGAGCTGATTATGGTCTGGATAAGTTAATTAATGTATAATTAATAATTTAAATAACATTTCAGGCCTAAAGATAGACATGCAATAAGCAGAATTAGCTCTTGCATAATGTATGTTTATGTGAATGTTCAACCTAGTCAAATGAATATGTAACAGCTATCACTATCATATCTATCAAATAATGAATCTCTTTCAAAAATCTGAATTATAGTAATATTTATCTCAACAATTAAAATGATCAAAAAAACCTGAACATTTTGGGAGGATGGCGTCCCATCTATTTTAGCCATCTACAGCTCTATAGTTGCCATACAATTTGCCACGAGTCACAATTGTTTTTGTTATTGTTATATTTATTGTATTATTTTGAACAATAAACATTCCAAAAAATATGAATGTTTCTGTGCCTTTCAACTCTCCTAACATTCTCTTTCATTGAGTATATATTTGTTTTGATCTCTTTCTTGCTAAACACAAAGCAGCAGCCCAAAAATTTACATTCATTATTAGTAAAGTCTAAGACTAAACTAGATAGCTTTTCAATATTTAAAAAAACATTTAAAAAGTAGGGCCTACATTCTTTCAATTATTATTTCATGTACATTAGAACTCATTTCAACTATGGCATTATTGATGTAAAGGACACCTTGACAATTATTGATACTTCACCAATCACCATACAAGCATTTAATTACAGTAAGCAGATTTCCGTTTCCCTTGCATTTTGATATGATTGGTTAACTGAACGAGTATTAGCTGTTGGTTGAAATTAGCATAATAAATTTATCAGTTTCAAGTTTTAAGAGAGTGAGAGAAATAGGGTTTAATGTCCACTCGACACAAACTAGGTCATTTCAGGAGTAACATACGTTGGGGTCTTTAGTAGTGGGAGGAAAACCCACGAGGTTGGACAGGTGACCCTACTCCTTCAAGGTTTAAGGCCACTTTCTTGATTAAATGGGTTAGTATAATGGAAATATCCTAAAAATTAGCAATTACAACATTACACAGATATTTCTACTACTTTTGTTGTTTATTCACTGTGAGTCATATTATGGTTTGTCTTCAGTTCTGGGAATCGGTTCGAGTATGTTTTTTTTTGCACTTTCTAGCAGAAGAAATGGACAAAATTTACTAATGCATAAACATTTATGTCTTTATGAAAATAGCTGTTTATTATATAGATATATTTCATGTAGAATTTTGGTCTAATAATAAAAACATAAATATTATGAATTAAATAACAGACAATTACCCTAATAAATAGTGTTTGTATCAAAAACATGTTATCTTTTTGGCAATATTTAGGGTATAGGAGATTACTGAAAGTAAAACAAATTGGACATTAAAATCAAGCTAAAGAACAAAACAGAAATGTAATTCAAAAATGACAGCAGTTGTAAGATACATGAGCAAACCATATATAAATAGGTTGGTGTAAAAAGGCTTTCCTGCCCTCTGCTGTTCCCAAGCTCTGGGCTCATAAATTTACACAGGGTTAGGACTAAGTCTGTCAAAAAGAAAATTTGTTATAAGTATATTACAAGACAAAATTTCACATAATAATAATAAAATTTTCAAATAAACTGTTTGATTTTTAAAAAATAATTGAATAGTCGATTAGGAAAACAAATTTCTTTTACTTTCATCTTAACAATGGCATAATAAAAGGATTTAGCACAATACTGAGAAAAGCCATTTTTTTCTGTATTTAAATTTTAGTTTCATATTTTATTACATCATTCATGATTCCAATTCCATAAATATATGCAGAATGGTTCCCATTCTAGGCTGATGTAATCAAAATAATGTTTTTCTTCTGGAAATGGATTTTATAATAGGCTTTCATGTTGCAATACACTTGGTTATATTGGCTTTTGCTATATAACTGGACTGCAATATGCAGTTTAACAGCTAGTAAAGGTTTGATATTTTAACAGTAAATAAATGACCTACAGGTGGATAGGAAATAAATGACCTTGTAGTCAGGTGGATAGGAAAGTATTTTACACCAACCAGATATAAAACAACTATTACCATTTTACATATATGCTTGTGGTTATTAATCAACATTGATATATAGATACATATGATTTAATATGTTTATTTTAAGGACACTATATAAAAGACATCTTTTGATAAAATTTGTAAACATTTCAACGAGAAAAAACAAAATATAACAATGACAAGTTATCTGAAAACAAATAAATAATTATGAATATTCTTATTAAAAACAAATTTTAGGCTTCATAAATATAAAGCTGTAACATGATTTAAATATATGAATCATAGTATTTTGCGAAGTTAAGAGGTAAGATTATAAATTATATATATAAGTGAAGAGAACATGAAAATATCTCTTGCGTTATAAAACTATGGTTGAAAATTTGTGACTAACTCATTAAATTCTTGCTGAGGTATACCAAAAACCTATTTTACCGTTATTAGACAAAAAAGGCTCTCATTTTTTAACTCTGCATAATATATTGGGTCTGCTTGATTTCTCCACCGGTTTCCGAATGGTGTACACTGGTCAAGTGATATTTGCCGCTCCTATCAAAGATGCACATTCGGCATACGCCACAGCCGAACTTTTGCAGACGTCCGGTTAAATCAAGTAATTTCGCTGCTAATATTGCCAAACTATTGTCATTTGGTATGCGCCGGGATGGACAAATCAAGCAGGGCCATTGAAACCACCAGCACACATCATTGACAATGAATGCACATTAGTAATATTTATACAATGCTTCATGACAATTAAATGGTTTTTTTAAACAAGATGAACACAGAGGTGGTTCATAAGTTTAACATAATAAAAACGTTTTGTTTCTGAACTGCAAAATGATTTCACACCCAAAATTAACGTTTGTTTGAACTGGGTGTTTTTCGGTTGTTGTTTTTTTTAGGGGGGGGGGGGATTTTTTTTTTTTTTTTTTTTTTTTTTACAAAAATTGCATATATATTTTCTCATCACATGACCATATACACTAAATTGCAAACCAGCTAACACATATCACAATTCCTTTAGAAAAATATACTACAAAAATATTTCATTTTTTACAGTTAGAAAGGCATGACATAATTGTTATCAATCCTTGGTGAGTTGGTAAAAAAAAGATATATTGGTTGCCAAGCAATAAAACATAAACCCACTCACAGCAGCAGCATTGTCCAAGCAGTTCAGTGCATATTTATTCTTTGTAGTTTCTAGAAGCATTTAAAAGCACTAAACTAATCAAGGGCAATAACCCATTATCTAAAATAATTAAAATTTGTTAGGGTTCTTCTTCGTAACACTATCAGAAACAAAACATGTACTGATAATATTAACATCAACTACTGGTATTCACAATCAGATGTCATTGAAAATCAAAGGCTTTTTGGTCTCATGAACATAAACACAGCATAAATTTCAAGCAACTGTGGACAGACAGACAGGGTGGCAACAATATAAGACTATATTCTCACAATTAAGGATATATACATAGGCCAATGTGATGGAAACATTTGGAGGATTAAATTGAAAAAAAACCAACATGATTTTCAGCTATAAAAATCTAATAGATCTACTACTAACAATAAGCTGTAAAAACAGTAAACATTGTAAAACATTATAACTAAACCCTTACCAATAATATCTACATAATAAAATTAATATTGCCCCTATAAACCTAGTTTATTTACATGTACATAATTTATTAAAATTCACTTTGACTTTAAAGCCACAAATCAACATTTGCATTTTTCAAAAACTATCTTATTTTTCCTAGCTTAATCCACACTAAAATGTTTTTAAATTGATTTAACATTTAATTATAACTGTTAATTTAAAAATAAATCAGATTGGATTCAATCAGATTATAAGGATTTTACCATAACCCCACAGATAGTGCTGGCTTGTTTATTATGCGTAAGTGGCTGAAGTTGCAAAATGTTCAACTGATCATACTTGTAGTTCTACAAGAAAAATTAAACCATTTTTTGCCTGATATTCTTTTCAGAGACGCAGTTTTCACAGTTGTGTAGTTTGCAACTGATCAAAAATCCCTCCAATGTCCATCGGTCATTGTTAAAATGAAGAATTTCTGAGAAGATATAGACCTGAGAACTAAGTACAGCATCTAGTCAAGTCTTTTGTTGTATTAAGAGATTTTTTTCCATATCCTTTTAAAATTGAAATTGAGCAAAAACTACTTTCAGAAATTCAATAAAAATAATAACTGAAAAGAAGAAATGAATGAGGTCAGTTTTTATATATAAAGGATGATTCAAAACGGTACATTAATATAAGGCAATATTGTATTAAAAAAACAGCAGATTAATCTTCAACTTGCAAACGCAATAAGACATATTATGACAGAAGCAGAACATAATATAGGGAATTAAAGGGACAATACCACTCTTGCTGGCTTGACAGGTCCAGAAAAAAATTAGCCCTATTCTAACTACTAGATGTTTAAGTGTCCTACCTGTTGTGTAAATTATCCATTACATCCTATTTTACTTGTCTAGAGGGTTCTAAAATATGTTTAAATCTTAGTTACATTGGAAAAGGTTTACGTAAAGCTTTTCAAACCATGTTGTTACCATCTAGTTTAATTTTTCCAATTTTTTTAATTCGGTGTGTTAAGATTAAATTTGTATCATCAATTAATTGGAATATTGTAAAATAGAACAATTTGTTGACCTGAATAATATTGGGGCATATTATTCAGTTACAACAAGAGTGGTGTTGGGGCTTCAATATACATAATGGTTGCGACATCCATTAAATGAATTATTTTGAATAATCACCTTGGATCATGATTATTCAACCATATCAACAGAAAATTATTATTATTATTACCGAAGCAAATTTCCGAACTGATTCATGTAACATCTACTTTTGATCACCGTGTAGATTTCGAGGTGATGAAATTCACTTACTGGACAGCAGTTTAAAACAAAAGTATTTGACCTTACTTAATGTCATTAATAACAAATGATCAGATGAAAACTTTCTATTGTGACTCAACAGATCAAGGATAAGATAGAAGCCCTATGTCAAATCATAAAACATCAACTAAAAATATTATATATTTATCTCATTTATAAGCTTTATAATGACATTGCTAAAACTTATACAGAAATAAATGTGGAATGACATCTAACGGCACTAACAAAGGAGAATTTAGACATTATATGTATTGTTTCAATGGCATTTAGTAATTGAACGGGAATACATAGGTCACAATTCTATCAATTGTGACCTGTATATTATCAGTATAGTCTGGGGACCAGATGGTCAATTTTGTTTGGCAAGATATTTTTCAAAGATTATGGCAATTTTAGCATTATTCCAATTTTCTAATATAAATTTTTAAGTGTTTGTTCACATAAAAACTACAAATTTAACTGTATTTATTGTATTTTAAGGATTAATTTCTTTTAAGTACTAATTTTATGGTATGTCAATTAACTGACAGGTAAATTCTCCTGCTGGTCAATTTTGTTTGCCGGTCAGTCAAGACTGACAAGTATGACTGAATCAAGAGCCCTGGTATTGTAACTCTTGAATATGCACCAAAATTTAATAAAACAATGGAAGAGATTATGTGAGGAACAACAAATTCTTATAAACTATAATTCATCTTTCATTGGATCTGTTGTTTTATCTGTTAGATGTTGAGTTGTTGTTTTATCTGTTAGATGTTCTGCTGCTGGTGTTTTATCTGTTATTGTGTCATCTGACTTCCTATCTTTAGCTGTATGATACAGACGTGAATTACCCAACTGTATTAATTCAGCTCTAGCTTCTAATTCTTCAGTTTTAAGTTCTTCACGTCTGACTTCTTGATCTCCCTCATAAGCTAAAAAATACAGAATGTCAAATATTATAGATTTCTTCCTCTTATGGGTGATAAAGACATTTTTAAATACGTGATTTTTCTCTTGTATATCACCCCAAAACATGAAATCTGATTAATAGAAATAAAGCTGAATTCTTATAGCTGAATTCTTCTATTTTCTTTTCAAATGGGAATATTTTTAAGGACATTTATTAGTTCCTTAGGCTCCAATCTCTTATGTAAACTGTCAAAAAATATCAACTGCTGATTATTTTTAATACATTGTGGTTCAATGGAACTGCATAACAAAGTGGTCTCATAAATTTTGGTTACTCCATAACTACACCCCATAATTACTGTCACTACTGTGATTTCTATTTCCTTTGGAGAATTATTTCTACTTCCTAAAGAGGTGATAATAATACTTTAGGAAATTGTAGGTCTTTCATAAAGAGATGCCATATCAATTCAAAACCATAATGACTATCTGTTTGTGATTGATATTGATTAGATATTTCCCGCTTGCAAATGTTTGTAGAAATTAGGAGAGATTCTGTGGTTTTCTTATACAAAGTGAATTGTATATATTGGCCTTTATCAGCATAATATTTTTGATACAGACTTCCAAATTAAAGATAGTAAGCTGGCACTGCCAGGCGGGATACGCCCACATTTTCGAGAGATGGATAGAGAACAAGAAATACCGAAAGTGGGTTTTCCTACAATCAAAGGCCATAATTCATTAAGTTACAATGTGATATGCGCAAATATCGAAAAGAATCAGATCTTTAGGTTATAAACATGCATTTCAGGTTTCATCAAAATCAAATTAAAATTGTGACCTCTACAAGGTCCAGAACTATAATATACCATATTTTTACACTATTGTCTGGCAATTATGGTCCGATTTTCTAGAAATTCGAACTCAACCTTCTGTAGGGGGTAACAGTGATAGAATCAAACATTTTTTTAAATCAGATAACAATCATGACCTCCAGAGGGACCATAGGGGATTTTTCTGACAATCAGGGGCCATAATTCTGGAAGTTATGATCTGATATGTGCAAATACCGAAAAGAACCAAGATCTTTTCGTTATCACCATGCATTTCAAGTTTCATCAAAATTGAATCAAAATTGTGACCAATACAGGGTCCACAACCGTTTTTTAACAGTATTCGCGTACAAGCGGCAGCCATTTTGTATGGCAATTTTGGTCCGATTTTCCCGAAATTCAAACTCAACCTTCCTTATGGTGTAACGGTAATATAATCAAACGTTTTTTAAATCAGATAATAATTGTGACCTCCAGAAAGACCACAGCTAAAAAAAGGCGATTTTGCGTATAATCAGGGGCCATAATTCAGGAAGTTACGATCCGATATGCGCAATATCGAAAGGAACCAAGATCTTTGGGTTATAACCATGCATTACAAGTTTCATCAAAATCAAATTAAAATTGTGACCTCTACAGGGTCCACAATCTTGATATACCATTTTTTAACAGTATTCGTGTACGAAAGGCGGCCATTTTGTATGGTAATTTTGGTCCGATTTTTCCGAAATTCGAACTCAACCTTCCTTGGGGTGTAACGGTGACATAATCAAACGGTTTGATCTAGTGGTTAAATGTTTCTCTGTCAATCAATGACTTAGATTATTGACATTTAGTCAGAGAAAATGACAACTTTAAAATCATATCAATTTACTGATTACCATAAGGAGTCTAAACCTAGTATAACCCAGGAATCTTAAAGAGGCTTAATCTATATCTTACATATTTCTTCATTGTTAATGAGTTCAGGAGGTTGACCATGTTCAGCTTCATAATCCATCATAGATAAAAAGTCATAACTACGACCAGATGGTTTCCAGTCTCCACTTGGTAATGTTTCTAAAATATACAAATAATAGCCTGTCTTCTTAGTTTTGGAATTTATGGTCTTTAGTTGCTAGGCAACAACAGATACATTCACAAGTGTTTAAAAAAAAAAACTGGCCCGGAGTTCACAAAGTATTCTTATACATAAAGACACATTGTACCGAGTTCACAAAGCATTCTCAGACTTCAGTTAAGAATTTACTCAACTTTCAATCACTGTTTATGAGAAATATCTTTGAACCAGAAACATAATTCTTTGCACATAGTTTCTTATTGATGTATTTGATACATTAAAGCAACAAAAGTTTTATAAAGGACTATATTTCAGTTAAATAAGGGGAACAATTCTCAGTAAATTCTCAGCTTAAGTCTGAGAATGCTTTGTGAACTCAGGTCTGGTTGCACCTCTACTCCACCAAAAATTGGTTCATAATATTCTAGCTTCTGTTACAATGACAAGATTTCAAAACAAGAATCATAACTCTGGATGCAATCATTTAAAATCATTGAAAAGCATCAGGTTTGTGTCTCTCAATACCATTGATTCTTGTTCATTCCATATTTGACTTGAGAGCTCCATCCCAAATATTTTCCGCAATGTATATTGGTCCGGACAAAATAGCAATCATGGAATAACTGGTTGTCTCTTTATGCATGCTGTTCCCCTTAAGAACTTCTAGAAAATACTGTTTGAGTCTACCCGTTAACAATAAATTCTGCATATTTTGATGTAATTTAAATGTTATTTTCATCTCAACCAACCAATTGTAGGGGGTTGACCGTTTAATTTTTTTGCTACAAGGATTTGATCACACTGATCAGAAATGAATATTCGCTAGGCGGCTACAGTCACTGATAAGGATGAAATTGACGCGACTTAATGAGTTACTAATATTAACTTTTTTCCACCGAAAAAATTTAATTCTAAAACATATTTTTTATGTATAAGAAATATAAATAAATATGTTTGAAGTATTTGCAGGTAAATGGGTATTAAAACGAATACAAGGCACTATTCTGCCCGAAGTAGGACTGTATTATGTAAACAATGCACGCGTCATTCAGCCAATGATTAACGCCGCATACTGTGAAGCCACGTGTTGAAGGCAGTCATCTTTTACAGAGATATTATAACACTTTCGTAATCCTAATGGGATTTGATGTTGACTGGGGTGAAAATCTCACCTCGTACACAATGATTGCTCGGCAGAACAACATTTTACACACACCCCTCCCCCCTATCCCTCCACTGTGATATCATCAGTATTACCTAAAACTGCTATAAAATTGCAAATTTGATCCCTTTTTTCTCCAATTCTAGACCCAAAAATGCCGTCAAAGGGGATAAAAAAATTAAGGGAAAAATTGTCAATTAATAACACGCACTACATTAGTCCAGACAATACAACCACAGGCTTACGATGACAAGGGGAAGATGTGTTAGTTATGAAACAAGAATCAAGTTTTTACAAGCACTTACTTGATGGTTCAACTATTTTTGACACAATTTCTTTAAACCATTTTATTAATTTATTCTCTGAAAACTCTGTGCTAGCACCGGGATAATTATATACATCACCCTGTTTCGTTGAATAAAAGAAAAAGATATTTTTTTTCTTCAATACTTATATAGTAATCTGAATATTTTAACTTTTTATTCAAATGTTATTCCAATATTTATTTCAATTCAAATGACCAAGCATTTTTCAGATGTCTAGAAATTTTGTTTCATTTAAATATTAGCTATTATTGGATTATTTATTTATATTTAATTTTGAATAAATAATAAATATTTCTTAAATTAAATTCGAAAACAAAATATCTATTTGAATTTGAATATTCATACACAAAATGGTCAAAATAATTTTTTTATTTACAAAGAAAAATTACACAATAGCCTACATAAATATTTTATAATTAAGAGAGATATCAAATGAATATAATATTATTACCTTTTTATTATTTACAATAGATATAGCAGGTACTCTACTAGACTGTGTATATGAATTTAATATTTTTTCTCCTATACCACGATTTGACGTTCTGCAAAATAAAAACATATCTCAAAAAATAGTACTTACTATAAAAAAAGCATGGAATGTGCAGATTTTTCTTTACACATTAGAAAGAAGTTGAAAATCTTGTAAAAACAGAACAAGTGTATTACGGATTAAAAACAGAGCAAGACATCATCGCCACCATCTTGGTATTGTGATATTATATCATAAATCAAAGTTTGTCAATCAATGTGCAATTGTCTAAGGAATAAGCATGCCAAGTTTCATGTTGGTTGTGCTTGAACTGGCAGGTCAAGTTAAGCAGCACTTGGGGTCTACTGGCATTTAGTAACTGGGTGAGAATAACACATGACACAATTATATGGAAAACAAGTTACTTAAGAGTTTATTTCAGCGCCTTGGGTTTACTTCCTGGTCCAAAATACTTTATACAGAAATGACAGAAATTTGATTTCTTGTGATAATTGAATCTTAATTGATGGTTTATACTTACATATCCATCCAGCAGAAAGTAAATTCCATGAATTTACGAGATTTAGCTATATTGGCTAATGTTTCTTTTATATCACTACTAACTGGTTCATCTAAAAATAAAATAACTAATGGCTTTCCTCTTTTAAATAAATCTGGGAATCTGTATGCTGTTAATTCTGGCTGAAATAAGAAATCAAGTGAACCTAAGTAGCCTTGTATATATACATCAGCAATATGTAGAATAAAGCCAATAACTTTAAAATGATGGATCTTTGTCAGGTTAATTCTCTTTCCTAACCTATTTGTACTAAAAACAAATATTTCAACTTTAATATATTATAATATGCACATAAATACAGTGTATAGCTTGCATTTATGGGTCTTTAGCAGTGGTAGGAAATCAGGGGACACTGAGAAAACCCATGAGATTAGATATGCAACGCTATTCCTTGCTACATAAAAAATGTGGATAGCCCAAGGAAGAAAATGATTGTGTTGGGGGAGAAATTATGATCACCTTTTAAACAAATTGCTCCATTTCCTCATAGTGTTTTGTATATCTTAAATCTGCCTATTTCAGGGCTCTTTATTTCGACAATTATTCACATAAGCCCATAATCAACTCTCTAGGTCATTGGATCGCTTAAATATTAAATGGATTAGAATCCGCTCGTCATTTAGTAATTTAACAATAAAATGGATAATTGAGACATAGTCTATTATTGTAGCATTGTTAATTGACAATAAAGACTGTTTTGTCAAAACTTCAAACACTCATAACTGCGCTCAGCATTAAGTAATTTGATTGAAAGTTTCAATAAGATATATTCATTTCTAATCATCTATTATGGCAACAAGAGCCAGTTCTTTATCTAAATCTTACATAAGGTATCTTTAACAGCTAATAATTTCTTGTTTGATATTAGATATCTATTAACTTACCAAAACAGGTAATCTATTATTTTCTATAAATTCTGCTATACTATCTGTACTAAAGTCTGCTGTAAGACTGGAATCTTTTTGGAATGGATCATTATGTCTAATAATAATAATGGCTGGAGATTTGGTTTTAGCTGTAGCACTATCTGTCACTCCAAATACAATAGTTTTCATATATTGTCTGGCTATTTTAGAAAAGGCACTTAATTCTGAAATTAAAGTAGAATATGTTTCAAAAAATATTGGCTTAGGGGTGGCTGGCTACAATTATTGTAAATCAATTAAATTTATTTAAAAACTATATGAGGTGGGGAGGAAACAACTCTCCAGCAAAAAGTGACTTTGGTGTTATATTTTGGTTGACTAATTCATATATTGGATGAGTCTGGTAACAAAATAAAACAGTTTTTTGCATGACAGCCTAAAAGGTTACATCAATAATTTCCATAAAAAGATTCTACCGATACATCAAAAAGAATTGAACAGCCTTTGAATGTTGTTTGTTGAAGGATCATTTAACATAGAGATTTGTTTTCATCTGACATTTGGCTTAAACTTGTTATTCTTTAATAGGCTTGCCACTCACTTTGATATCTTATATATTTGCCTTTTTTTTAATAGGCTAGTACCTTGTCTGTTCGATAATTTGATATTACATATTCAAATGTTTTTTAAAGGGTAAGTGGCAGTAGACTAGCTTCCGAAGAGATTATATGAATAGAGATATATTTAAATTGTGGACACAGCTTTCTCCTTCGCAAAATATCTTGGCTATACCAATGTTGAAGGATATAACTTTGCATAAAAAATTAAGATTCACAAAAACCGGACTGCTAGAAAAGTACAAATACAAATTAGAGAGGGAGAGAGAAATGGGGTTTAACATTCACTCGACACAAACTAGGTCATATCAGGACTAACATAATGTGGATCAATTTAATTTCAATAATTTTTAGCAGTTGGGGGAAACCGGAGGACCTGGAGAAAACCCATGAGGTTGGACAGGCGACCCTACTCCTTGTCCTGTACAACCTTGGAATCGAAACCACGCCAATTGATGCAATGACAGAACTGATGATAGCATGTGCTAACCATTCTGCCATCCAACCCCCTTGTGGGAAAGGAGAGAAATATTTTGATTGTAATAATACCTACCTGATTTATGAGAAGAATCAAAAACACCTAATATACTAGTATTAGTTAGTTGATTTATGTTTGCTGGTAATCTACCGTCTATAAAATCCATCACCTTTTCAGATGAATGCAGTTTTATTGGACTACCAATTTGCAATCTGCAAAGTGAAAGTTTGACATTTCAAAAACCTTTCCAAATAGAAATTTAAAATTGTTTTGATCTATCCTAAAATTTGATATGACTGGACCTCTTTAATTTTGGTCAAATATAAAATTATCAACCTCACTTCATTCCTTTAGTAGGATGGATGACAATTAGGCTCAATGGAAAACTCTACATCTATGACAACACCAGTGTATAAATATAACCAATTTAAAGTTCCATACAATCATAGGTTTTCAGGCAAAGAGAGATAAATAGGGTTTAACTTCCACTCAACACAAACAAGGTGGTATTCTGACTAACAGATGGTTTAATTTTATTTCAATAATTTGCTTGCGCGTAGGGGTCTTTAGCAGTGGGAGGAAACCCGAGGACCCCAAGAAAACCCACGAGGTTGGACAGGTGACCCTACTCCTTGCCATGTACAACCGGGGGGTTCGAAACCACGCCAGTTGACTCAATGACAGGCTTTATGATACAGTGTGCACTAGCTAACCATTCAACCATCCAATTCCCCCTAGTAAAGTGTGTATTTCAGTGTTTATCGATTCTTATAAACTTCAGGCAATTCTCGTCTGAATATAAGATATTTTCATGACTGACTGGTCAACTAGATATGTTTAGGGAATATGAATATCAGAAATGGAGAGTTCACTTATAAAACTAATATATCTTGGTAATGAGATTTAGTGAAGAGTTAGATAGCTAGGATAATAAACCCACACTAATATTTCCTACTTTTAATAATTGAATGAAGTATGGCTGATCATTTATCTATAACACAAAAAAATTCGGAGGCAAGCAAAAATATTTGCATCTATTATGACCTCATAGGGTATCGTCAGTACAATTTAATAGGTTACACTTTACTTTTTACGTTGTGCTATATTACCATTTGACATACTTGATAAAGGCCCAATAACACTCTTGTTGTAACTGAATAATAAGTCCCAATCATTATTTTGGTCAACAAATTGAACTATTTTACAATATTCCAATTAATTGATGATAAAAATTTCATCTTAATACAATGAATTTAAAAAATTGGAAAAATTTTACTAAATGGTTTGAAAAGCTTTACGTAAACCTTTTCAAATGTAACTTAGATTTAAAAATATTTTCGAACCCTCTGGACAAATAAAATAAGATGTAATGGATAATTTACACAACAGGTAGGACACTAAAACATCTAGTAGTTAGAATAAGGATATTTTTTCTGGGCCTGTCAAGCCAGCAAGAGTGTTATTGTCCCTTTAAAGTCGCCATACAGATGATGTTAACTTCTTTAAATATGGTAATCATATTGTCTGTATTGGGTTTTTTTTGTAGTAAATTATAGGAATGAATATATGGGAATGTTTTGATAGAAATGTTACTCTTGTAGGAAAAACATCATTGTACGTTCAGAACCAGAAGTTTCTTCCACATCTTTCAACATTGGAAACTTTAGAAAATACGACGTTTTGACATGATGGTTTATTTTTATATCATTTATCTTACGAGCTGTATGACTTTTGGTTCTCCTCAACAAATTGACAAAATTCAGAACATTTATTGACTCTGTAGTAACGATTATTTCTTTTACTTACAGTCTTATAGTTCTGACAACAGCTTGTGTGTCTAATAATCCATTATAATCTTCTATGTATTTACCCTTTCTAAATACACGTATAGTAGGGTAGGAAAATACATTCTCTTTACCACAAACATCTGTCCAATCATAACAATTCATTCTAGCTAATACATTCGGTGTAGAATTATCAACTAATAATTCAGAGGCTTCTCCATAAGCTCTCAGAAAAGCCATACTTTTAGCATCGACTAAAAAATAAAACAAAATACAAACTGTCAGAGAACCTGACAAGAAAGAGTGCCTATTTTTTTGGATGGTATGAAAAAACAAGGTCACTGGTATACCATTGACAGTATGTTAAAGATCCCACGACAGTTGAAAATTGAAACAAGAGTAGGTCATAGTGACGCTGTCCTTGTAAAATTCACATTGTATCACACTGCATAGTAAATGCACTTCTTCAATCGCACCATTATTGGTGTATAAAAAAAATGTTGAACCCTCATTTCATTTCATTTGGGCCAAAAATAAAATGTTGGACTTTATTGATTTTGTTTGTTGATTTGATTTGTGGGACGTGTACAGATAAGGCCAGTGTTGAGATATAATTGAATCTAATGAAATGTATAAAGCTCCATCACTATGTAAATAAAACATCTGCTTAGAACTTTACTTTACATAAATCAAAGAAGTTTAGATCATTTAAAAACACATGTGGATAAAGATAAAATGCTACAACTGTGGTAGAGCTACTTTGCAGTAGTAGTAACAGTGTTCATAGTTAAAAGGGACATAGTCCACAAATATTAGTGTTCACATTCATTCTGTGCCATCAACAATTTATCACTTCGGTTCGGAGAAATTAAATATACTTACATGGTATATAAAATAGAACCATAAGTAGACTAGAGTTTGTTATTGTTTGAGAATAAGTTTGATCTGTTAATGTTGATACAGTATTTAAAGACATGGCTTGTTTTGTTAATCTGAATACAGAATCCGCTACTTGATCATCTTGTGTTTCCACTGAAAATACATCAAAATAATAGAATTTTTTATTGATTGCATTGTACTGCTAAATTCATCAATTGTGAACTATCATTATTTCAAAAAATGGTTATTTCTATCTTTATATGACTATATCAATTTATTACTCAATCGTTATTTCTATATGACTCTTGTATTATTATAAAAGCCCATCAAAGGTCAACTAACATTTGTTGGCGCCTAACAAAACAAATGCTTTATATCTTTTTTAAATTTCCTGCAAATGAAGAATGTTCAAGCAACCAATCAACATTTGTTTAAATGAAAAAGAGGTTAATGTCACATGATTGACCCAAAAATCATGTGGTCACAAAATGGCCACGTCAGCCATTTTTTTTGTACCACCACATGATCGCAAATATTGTTCGACAAACAATATTTGTTGAAATCCAATAAAGCTAAATCAAAATAATTGAATTTTTTATTGATTGTATTGTACTGTTTAGTACTTGTACTAAATTTACCATTTCTGAACTATAAATAATAATTTTAAAAGAAAATGTTCACCAATATCATTTTTAAATAATGTTTTTTTTCTATTTTTTTTACACGATTCCAAAGTTAAACATAGAAAAAATATCCAATAAAGTTATATCAAATGATGAAATTTTCATTGATTGTATTGTAATGTCTAGTACTGGAACTAAATTAATTAATGTACCATGTTAAACAATATCAATTTAATTTATAATGGTTATTTCTATTTTAACTTGTGTTGTCGGTACACATTATCAAAGAATTTCATTTGATTCATTGCACTGCCATGGATTTTATTATCATTATGCTCAGCAGTGTAGTAAATCAGTGTTTTGAATAAAAACTTTCATATTGCATGATTGCCTTATGGGTGACATATCGCAAAAGCTCTTTTAAGTTTTATTGACAGATTTATCAGACTTATTAACATGATTATATTGATATTTTTATCAGTAGTAATAATAACAAGGTAAAATAGTTGCATGTCTGACAAATTAAATGAGAAATTAAACACAAAAAAGAAAAACATTAGCAAGCTTTGCACACTTTTAAACTACCAGTAGACATTTTCAAGTATAGAGAGAGAGAGAGATGGGGTTTAACGTCCACTCAACACAACTAGGTCATTTCGGGACTAACATATGGTTTAATTTTATTTCAATAAATCGCTTGCGTGTAGGGGTCTTTCGCAGTGGGAGGAAACCGGAGTGCCCGGAGGAAACCCACGAGGTTGATCTTCAAGTATAAGCTGACTTGGTGATTCGAAAGGCTATTACATGAATTTGTTCAGTTCATACTGTACTGTTGTTTTGGAACAAAGTCAAATGTACTACAGTTTAAAACAAGTATGTGATTCTATATGGACCAGAAAACGAAAATGACATCATCCCCGCCGTCTTGAAATCATGACTTCATTTCAAGAATCAAAGTTTGTCAATCATTTGGATTATTCTTGAATTGGAAGGGATTAGGCTTTATTTTGAAGAACATTGCTGCTAAAAAAAAAAAGCTTGGTCCAACAACCAGAATAATTAAAAAGCAACTTTGTATGAAATTGGATTATTCTCATACAATATAACAGAGAGAGAGAGAGAGAAATGGGGTTTAACATCCACTAACTAGGTCATTTCGGTACTATAATATGGTTCAATTTTATTTCAATAAATCGCTTGCACGTAGGGGTCTTTAGTAGTGGGAGGAAACCAGAGGGCCTGTAGAGAAAACCCATGAGGTTGAACATTCGACCCTACTCCTTGTCACGTACAAATCAAGATTCAAAACCATGCCAGTTGACTCAATGATACAGTACGCGCACGCTAACAATTCAGTCATCTAAAACTAATAATTAAAACTGACCATCTTCAATTGTTGGTAGATTATATGGAGTTCTATCATTATTATCATTATTTTTCATATCAACATATTCTGTATCTGATGGTGGACCACTAGCTTCACCGTTAAACTCGGGTTTTGTATAAAGTAAATTTACTGTTATGAACTCAGCCACTGTTTGATCTGACCATTCACTGGTCATAAATCCTACATCATCCTGAAAACAAAGATGGAAGAAAAATACATATACTGTATACTAATAATATGTGCAAGTATACATGTAATGTAGTAAAATGTCTTGTTAAGAAAACATTTTTGGTCACCAAATGATATATTTTTAAATCAATTTAAGCAAATGTTGACCATAAATGTGTCAACGATTCATCCCCTTCGTACCTTCAAGAACTGATACACAGTTACACTCCTACACGCGAACTCAGATCCAGAAACCAACTGAAACTTTACAATCCTGGCTACAATATGAAGACCTTTGGCCACAGGTCATTTTCTCATGCTGCACCATTACTGTGGAACGCAGTTGATATTGATTTAAGGCGATGTGATAATCTCGGAACTTTTAAGTCAAAACTAAAAACATTTCTTTTCAACTCATACTATAATTGAACACTGTAACAACGTTGATATGCTTAATACCATCTCTTAGCGCCTTGAGCACTTTTTATGGATAAGCTGCGCTATACAAAAACGCATTATTATTATTATTATTATTATAATAAAAATAAAATATCATGAATAAAACACAGATCCTATTTTGTTTTGTTTTCTATAGTTTGAAATTTTGTTTTATTTGTCTTTACTACAATAGGATCTGGAAGAGTTCTGGTTGATGTGAGGGATTAGCTAACAAAATGGTTTGTTGTGGCAAGTTCTTGGCTTGGCGTGCTGGCACAGAACTGTGGGTATCCCACTAGAAATATCAACGCTGATTGGTTAATTAAATATCTGATGTAATAGGGTCAATAGCCACTCATATGACTCCTGATGCAACCTCCAAAAACAACCGGTCACATCTTCATGAAATGGAGGCCATCGAAAGTATAAAAAACGAAACGAAATATAGATCTGTATTTTAATCAGATTGAATTTGAGTCACTGCATGATTTATCTTGGTGTATAAAGAAAGAGAGAAAGAGAAATGGGGTTTAAAGTCCACTCGACACAAACTAGGTAATTTCGGGACTAATGGTGTATAAAGCGAAATGTGTCTAATACAATGTCTATATTAGATGTTATTGTGAGTGTGTGTGTAATTTATCTTGGTAAATAAAGAGAAATATTACTCAGGGCTGGCGGGCCCCAATAACCTGAAGAAAAGAGTACTTGCGGCCAAATTATTGGGGGGGACTTAGCCCCCCTCCCCCTAAACAACCTACTCCGCCGGGCCTATTATTTCTAGTATATCTCATACTCACTTCGTCTGCTTTTTTCAAACCAATACCAGGTAAAGTCACATGACTATATTTATTTCTAATTGATTCCATGATAGAATTCCTAAAAACAAAACAAAATTTAATAACACTAGAAAAACAATAGAGGCTGTGATGGTTCAGTATCAAAACGGTTACACCAATCACACATGGAACAATGTGGAGCAATTCCATTCTTTTAAACAGAAAACAGCTGTAAAATCTGATTGCATTACTATAATAAAATGGATAATTTGCTTACTAGTGATTAAAATACAAATTATGTCGAGACTGAAATGTTTGGTTTGAAGGCAAAAATCAGCCTAACGGATAAATAAAAACTAATCTGAAAGATTAAACAATTGTTGTGGAAGCAACATAAAAATTATTTTGTGTACCAGTATTTTTACTTACATGTTTACAAGTACTATTCCTATTATACCATGAAAGAAATACTTATAGTTTTGTAATGTTTTTTCTACTTCATTTTGTGTTGCTGTATCATATACCAAATAAAGACAATCTAAATTCTCTTTTGCATATGGTATTATCTCATAGCCAGTGGTTATAGAAATCTACAATCAAACATGTATCAATATTAATATCAATCAACAAACAAACAATACCAATATTAATATCGATCTACAAACCAATCATTAAGGGTTTTCCCCTATCCAAGAAATCATAACAAATAGTCTCTTGACTAATGATAAGACAGAACGATATGACCCATTTTGAAAAAAAAAGATTCATGCCCCAAATATGGCAATGAAGTTGGTGTATGGTCTGTTGACTGACAACCTATTTTTGAATAGCTATACAAACAAAACATAAACTTACAAATTTAGGAAGAGTCATGGATCGTAAATATTTAGCTAATGATGGTAAATCCATTTTGCCTTTATATTTAACATCTATACAGTTTTCATAGCCTTCTTTTATCTCCTTACAATGAAATGCCCAAATAGCTGCCATAGATGACTGACTTATGTCGTCCGATTCTCTGTAATAAAATAATAGTACACTTGAAAGTAACATTTTTACTACCCTTGCATTGTTCCTGGCTCAGTGACATATTATCCTCAAGGCCGACTATTGAAATATTTTTTTCAAAATAGCTTGAGTCATGATGGCTCAGTGTATAATGTATATTGCATTGGCTCAGGTTAACCTAAGTTCCCCAATGGTGCCGGACAAGAGCAGGGCAACGAAAAGGTACGAGAGAGAGAGAGAGAAATGGGGTTTAACGTCCACTCGAAACAAGGTTATTTTGGAACTAACATATGGTTTAATTTCATTTCAATAATTTGTTTGCGCGTAGGAGTCTTTCGCAGTGGGAGAAAACCGGAGGACCTGGAGAAAAACAATGTGGTTGGACAAGCGACCCTTTTTCTTGCCACGTACAAGCGGGGATTTGAAACCACGCCAGTTGACTTAATGACAGGCTTTATGATACAGTGTTCACATGCTAACCATCCAGCCATCCCCCCGCATTACTATCACTATGTTTAAAGATTCATGGGATAGTTGGCAACCATGCTTCTGGGTATATGATGTTATAAATTATTTTTTTAAAAAAGTACAAAACGATATTACGCAATACACACAATATTTGCGTGATATTTTGTGGGAGATATCATGTTTAAAGCTTATTGACAAGAACAAAAATGATGTGTACTATGATAGTCAACACCACCAATTAATATTAACAACATATTCAACAATAACACACAGAGGTCAAAGATACAAATGATGTAAAAGTTCAAAAACCAATTTAATTGATCATGAATAACTATAAAAATCCCATTACCGGTAAAAGAACCATTATTTCTTTATGAGCGATATATTCAATACTATAAACAAACCAATTAAGAACCGTCAAACAGAAATCCTACACAAACAGTAATTTCCTACTCTGTGATTTTTAAAAAATCTTTTGTTGTTTGGTTTGTTTTTTTTTAGCACTTCTGAAAAAACATGTCTTCCCACATATTTGTTTTTTTTATGTTTATTTCAGGAATGTTCTAATTAAATCAATAGTGACTATTTGTCTTCTCATATTAGATTTGATTTAACACTTGTTTATGGTCAATAAAATATAATGAAGGACAGAGTCAGCCGAGCGACCCTTGTCTGGTTATCACAACTGTTCATTATTTAGACGTGGGATTGGAACTAACCATGGTAATGGAGATCTACTGGAATAAATGTAACACGAAACAACCTGGTTTTATCATCGGGCTACTTAATTATTAATTAATCTGATTATCAGACAAATTGTGTAATAATTTGATAATCCCCAAACACGAATAAATCAAAGATATTAGATTTTTCTAATCAATAGCAGCCCAGAGAATCGTGGTTCCAACTATATAATCATATACATCATTAAACTAAAGTATGATCAGTTGTGATACCATTATCTGCCAGGATTGTTGGAACCGATATCAGATAACGTCTGATAGATCATTGTGTCTAAGCGCGCCTAACTAAAACCTCATTTCCTTGATAACGAAGCTAATATAATAATTATACTTGATAATGCAAAGATCAGAGGAAATTACATGTGATTATAGAGAATTAACATCTACTTCACCTTTCGTTTATAGGCACAGAATTAATAGACCATTCATCATTTTCAAAATAATCTTTAAAACCCTGGCCCTGAGTTAACAAAGCATTCTCAGACATAAGTTACGAATTTACTCAAAATTGTTCCTCTTTTTTAACTAAAATATAGAGCTTTACAAAGCTTTTATTGTTTATATGTATCAAATACATCAATAAGAAACTATGTTCAAAGTTTTGTGTTTCTGGATCCAAGATATTTCTCATCAACAGTGATTGAAAGTTGAGTAAATTCTTAACTTAAGTCTGAGAATGCTTTGTGAACTCGGTACAATGTGTCTTAAAAGAACATTAATTCAATATCAAAGTTGACGAGTGGGTAAATTACTGCTCTTAAAACAGAAATAAAATTCCTTTTCTTATGACTGTAAACCAGTAGTTACATCCTAATGATGTGACAAAAGAATCAGTCACAGGCTAACATGATAGATATGGTTTGTTCTCGGAATGCTGGATAATCGACACTCAATAGATACAAATGAGGTACATGTGAAATTTTTAACACCAAAGGTTGGTGAAGTGCTAATAGCTCTTACTAAGTACTAGTAGTGATGACAGGACGTATATTAAAGGTATATATTCCTGAACATATTTTAACTTCTACCAATCTAAGTGTATCAAATTTACTTTCAAAATTATACAATTATCCAAAAATAATGTCTTCTATAGTTTAAATATAAGTGCCTCTTTTCTATTGTTTTAAGAATGAAGACCAAGAAATACTTTTATTTATCATTCAGTCTCTGACAAGTTAATGACTTTTATTTCAGGAGAAAACCAAAGCTGCTGGTCTCTAGGTACTTTTCCTGATACGCGTATTCCCTAAGGTACTGTCTGTTCAATAAGAAACCTATTGTCAGACGCCATTGGAATTCAATAACTCTTGGGATGATTAACAATAAGTGCTACAACTCGGGTCAAACAAACTAAATACTATATCATTAATTACTGATGTCTCTACAAATTAATGGGTTTGTCATGGTCTCTAACTTATTCGCCTACAAATGTTCTGTTTAATCTGAGTGATTTTAGCAGCAGACCCATGAAAACGTATAAGCGTAAATCAGATGACTTCTTAATAGAATTGTTCTTAATGGTTGAAGGAGATCTGTACATCTGTAAATTACACAGCTAACTAGAATATATCATTTCACAGTGGAGACTTGCTTTGCTTAAAGGGACATTTTATTTGAACAGAACAGCCACTAAATTTCTTTGAAATACCTAATTTAACGACAGTTAATAACGTCCTCAGTTTTTTGCCTATTTTACTAAGCCGAGTTGTGATCATAAAAATACAGAATTTAGGATTAAGTATTCTAAACTAGCTTAGCTTTAATAGACTATATTATAATACTGACCTAAGACTTTCCACTGCATCTCTTTCCGTTGTTACTGCAAAGGCATATTTGTCTTGATAAGCAAAGGCAACTTCCATAAAAATTCTATGTTCTAGAAATATAATATACATATACAACTTTGAGATTGATTAAATGATTTCATAATAATTCAAATTTAGAAAATTATATTTAGCCAAAATTGTGATATAAAATGAACACTTCTGTATGCGAATTATAGACTATGACAATTTATATTTCAAGGAAAGATCAGCATTTTATATTCTTTGCACCAAAGGAGCTTTGCTCTAGACAGCACTTCAATGCCAAAGGCTGGAGATTGTCCCTATAGGCATGTCTGACCAAATAGATGCTACCTTTTCCTATTACCATGCTGTCATTGACATAGCCTTTCGATCAAAAGCAGTGGATAATAAAGCGTATTACATTTCATATGTTCTTTTTACCGTAGACATCAATCTGTATCCCTGGAGCCAACTTGTAACAGAAAAGAGTTTTTTTTAAGTATTATTGATATCTCAAATACCATTAATCACGATCTCAATCTCAAATATTTGCTTGAGTGAGATTAGCTTTTGTTTTAATTTCATTTATAACCAAAAATCAATTTTATGGTTTCTTTCACCAATTTTATTTCGTGCTACTGAGTTATAGAGATTCGCAGAATGTATTTTCAATTAAGGTTTTAACACAAATAAAAGAGTGTTGTATTTCAATGCGGCAGGTGCAGATGTCATTGTGAGAAAAATAATTTCAAAGTGTAAAACAAATGATGAAAAATGGAAACTTGTGAAACATCTGTGTCTGTAGGTGTACATTTTTACTGCTAATCTCTTTGGTGCGATGTTTGAGTGTTGGATGTTAATTAGATATACCGATATGCCCACTGGCAACCAATAGTCTGCACAGTTAGGCTGGAGCAATATTTACATGGAACATTATTCACTGATCAACTATATAATTAAACCAGCCAACATACGTGGGATTACACCCGCAGCAGCTAAATTGTCCGAGCGGTATGTCAACAAGGGTTGTCACATATATAATATTTTGTAGGTAATGGGGGGGGGGGAATTTACAAGACAATTTCATACAGATTACATAATAATTGTTGTCCTTTGAGGATTCACAAGGTGCTAGAAACTGATACAAGGGCCATAACTCTGGAAGAAATATAAAAATATTGTTGAAATTCTGATGATGACAATTGTTGTTTGAGCATTCACAAGTTTCAACAAAGTAAAACAAGAGCGATAACTCTAGAAGCAATTGACAGAAATTGTTTGAACTTAACAATCTTTTTCGTTGTACTAATTTAAATAATTCATGTGAATTTCATACAAAACATTCACAAGGTGAAGCAAGGATATTTGGATATTTCTTTTAAAATATATCTAATAAGGTTTTCGTGGTTACTGAATTCTATTTTGTGTTCAAAATTAAATTTAAGAATTCCAAACATATTTTAGCATTCCCTCTTCAAGAGCAATTTTTTTAATTTCGTATTTTTTTGCACTATCTTCACCGGGGTTAAAAGCTGTTATATATTTAGTTGTTAAGAATTTACACTAATATTAGGTCACGATTGGTTATGTGATCTGTGGACTGGAAAGGATTATGGTAGTTTCAAGGGTCTCTAACGTAATTGATGTTATTGATGAATTTACGTTGTTTTTGATGGATTTTGAAGATATATTCATAAGCTAAAAACACCAGAATATACTCTAGAAAGCGCCATTTACAGTCGCGTTATTAAAACAAAATTGAGTCTGGGGCCATAATTAAAAGATTGTTTGTTTGCCCAAATACTACCTACCCAAAAAAACGCTGCCTACTCAAATTCTTTAATTGCTGTTTTTGAAGGTTTTTTTTTTTTAACAGCAATATTTTTAGGCTTGACAATGACACCCAAACGCGAAATAATAGGTCAGGAGATTGAACAGCCACTGTCATGTCTATACATAGTAACACCAAACTCAACACATGATTTCGTAAAATCTCGTTATTTAACGTACAAGTCTGGTCGTCCACCCCCACCCTCCAAAAAGAATTTGCCTACCTACCTACTCATACCTAATCATAATGGGTCGGGTTTGGGCAAACTGGAATATTTTTAACCCTGGCCTGCTTGGAGAGAACCCCTTCGTTCCCCTCAGGGGGCAACGATCAGCCCATCTCTTGTATGTGTTGTTTAGTGTCCATTGCTGGCAAAAAATAGTATTACCGTGGCAATTGCCCGAACATGTGGAATGAATAACATACAGAAATATACCTATGTTTAATAACGGTATTGATTATACCAGATATTGACCAAAGAACAAACATTTAACAATGGACACTGGTGATAACAAAATATGACAATAAATATGTGAGTAAAATTACACCCCAGTAGTAGTAACATGGGATAACCAGGCCTTGACATAAGGTTAAATAAGGGGATCAACGAATCGTTCTCAGGGGTTTTCAATGAGATGATCAGTTTTATGATCGTCTCAAGACACAAGGAGATCAACTGATCTCCTAAAATGATCACCTAATTGAAGGTTTAAACAACATTTATTGATAACAGAACTAATGTAAAGAAGATAATTACATGCACACACTTGACACCATCTGCGAGGATAACAATTCCCTTAAAGGCGATATCTTTTACATTTCTCTGACCGGATTCAACATGTATCACTGACAGATGACTTGAACATATTTTGCACTGAATTTTGGTTATATTACCGTCATTATCCAGTTGTAAAATTGTGAATTCATCTTTGAAAGGCCACTTATTGAAAGTTATCTGATGCACAGTTTCAGGCTTTTTCGTATCCATATTTGGCGGACTTCGCAAAGCGTAAAACAGCGGCTACTAGACAGGATACGCCCACATACAAGAGTTGGATAGAGAACAGGTTAAAAAGAATGTGATTTTTCCTACAATTAGGGGCAATAATTCAGAAAGTTATTATCTGATTTTTAAATCGGATAATAATTGTGACCTCCATTGGGACCACTAGATAAAAAAGGCAATTTTTCAGACAATCAGGGGCAATAAGTTAGGAAATCGTTCCAATGAACGCAAATATCGAAAGGAACCAAGATCTTTAGGTTATAAACATGCATTTCAAGTTTTATTCAAATTGGTTCAAAATTGTGACCTTGAAAGTGTTCACAAGCTTAAAACTTGATTTTTCGTACAATCAGGGGCTATAATCCTTGAAGTTGCGGTACGATATATGCCACTATTGAAAGGAACGGAGATCTTATGGTGATACACCTATATTTCAAGTTTCATTGAAATCGGATAAAAATTGTGACCTGTAGACTGTAGTGTGTTCACAAACAATTGTGGACGGACAGGGGCAACAACAATATATGTCCACACGAAAATATGGGGATATTTCATTGGCCAAACTTATGGTATGACACCCCCTAGTGGCAAGAAGTGACATGTTAAAGTGGTTGCAGCCTGATGTCGCTATAAAGGACTGTACTGGAAATAGTCATTTTATGCGTAAAATTTGGGTTTTCACCCTTTTTAAGCACAGATAGCATTGTATTGTGCAATAGCAACCTTCTAATTTTGACCCTGTCTGATCAAGCAGGTGGTCAACTTCCACCCCAGCACTAATTTTTTAAAAAAATATCAGTCCATACTAATTTTATTGGACTTGTTATAGGGTACCATATTCACATTGTCCCTAGAGTACAGAAAAAGGTACACTTTAACTTTTTCTTTTATGGTCGCAAGTAGAATTTCGTTGGATGGCTTTAAAGTATCTATTTGAGAGCACAGCGATATTCCAATGGAAGCTTGTTGACAAATGCGGAAGCCAATTTCCGTTAACACCAGATGAACCATGGACGATTACAGGCATTTTAAAGTATTTTTTCAAGACATTTTAATAAAACAGATACTAATGTATTTGAGGTCTGGTAGTAAATACCTAATAAATGAAAATAATTTTTTTTTATTCTAATCTACTACGGTTAATTATTACCAAAATATGGAAATTACAGGTTATTTGTAAGGATTATTGTTCTTTAACTTAATTTTTGTCAAGTCGATTCTGGTCATTTAAATTTTTGGTATCAAAAGTTGGGACGTTGCTTGTTCACGTGAGCATAAATTTTTTAAACCCACCCCATGGAAGAAAAGCTATAGGGCGTCAAACATGGTAACAACACTAGGTTATCTACAAACTGTGTGAGTTTGGTCTTTTTGCTAAGGATTTTGCTGAGGATTTGTCAAAGTTGGTATTTGAGATAAGAAGGATTTTGGCAATTTTACCATATGAAAATTATTTTTTCAATTTTCTCAGTCAGGAACTGAAAGATTTACCTGATATTGCACATTTATGCAGGCCCGTTGCCAGGAAGTTGGGGTTTTTTTTGGGGGGGGGGGGGGAAAGATGTTTTCGGGAGGGCAAACTAGCATGGGCATCTGCATAAATTTTTTTGCAGCTACTGGTATTGCGGTTCCAATTTGAGCGTAGAATATTGAGGGGGGGGAAGACTCAGTATTGGTAGGGCAGTTGCCCCCCCTGTTCTCATTGACACACTCGTAATAGCTATCAACTGATATTAAGTTTTTTTTCAATCGCCAATATTATGTATTTAATGGGTATTGGTTGCTTTGCTATTTTGTGTATTAATTCAAATTGTGTATTTAATGGTTTCTATTATGTATTTAATGGGTATTAGCCATTAGCAGATATCATTTTTTTAGTAGTTATTAGCCGATATTGAGCAATGATTGAGTATTGGATGTTATTGCCTATCTATTGGGTGCTAGATGTTTTTGTGTATCTAATTATTATAATGGGTATTGGTTGCTTTTGGGTATTTAATGGGTATTAACATTATATTTGTGTATTTAACAGCTTTTTGCCCATATTGTGTATTTAATGGGTATTGGTTGCTATTTTATATTTAATAGTTAATTGTTGCTATCAACCAATATTGTTGTTCCACTAGGTATTGGTTTCTATCATGTGTAGGTATTAATCAATATTGGGGCCATCCATAAAGTATGTACGCTCAAAATGGGTAAAATTCAGACCCCCCCCTGTACGCACGTTTTGCCATTGAATTAACGCACCTGTACGCTTTTGGCGTGACCCCCCCCCTTCAAGTGTACGTACTTTATGGATGGCCCCATTGTGTATTTAATGGTTTTCACTGTGTATTTTATAGGTAGAGGTTCATATCGACTTATAATAATTAGTAGGCACAAAATTGATGAATTTCGTTAGTGATTGTTATATTATATGGTTTGGTTGATGTGTAAACATGTTGAATATGAACTGATTAAAAACTTAATTAGACTAAAAAAACTTGAGGAGACGTCAGACATAAAGATATATTGCTGAATATTTACTGTTAAAATAACACAGATAACATAAAGGACATACCATATGTTCCAATTGCTTTTTGATAAGAGAAAATTATGTCTGATTTGCCTTTGTTTTTTTCTATCATTTCCTCCATATCTGCTTTATTCTGAATAATGGGCACTTCATGTAGTAAAACAAGCCTATAACGTACAAAAATAACATATCATCATTAATTCATTAAAAGACACATGTAACTAAATATTCAATTCATATGTGTAATTCACTACTGAAATAAAAGGAAATCAAATATACAATAGACCATCTTGGAATCCTAATTGTAAATAATAAAATCTAAAAAAAAAAGAAACCAGTTATAGTTATAGGATAAACTGTAAATGATACTCGGTGTGGCGCCAAAGAATATCCAATCTGTCAATAAATGTAAATCTATATTAGATGTTGGTTTGAAAATTACGTATGTATGTCTCTGCATTCCTAGTAAGCTGTTTGATAATTATGAATATTATATACTACAAATAAAATATTTTTTTCAGTTAGATATGCATTACAAAATAAATCAAATTTGAAAACAATATCAATACGTATAAAGTGAATGTTTCAATTTGTAACAAATAAATAAACAGAGTAACGATTAGACATTTTAGCATGCATTTATTACATGTAACATCCAGATCAATAATCAACAATAATAATTGACTGTATATTATTACAGTAAATAACAACATCGTTTTGCGACTAAAGCTTAAATTACACCGAAAAACCTGAGTATACTCTTTTCACATTAACAAAGTTTGCCATGGTATACATACCAATATAAGCTGAAATTAAGAGCATATTAAATCATTTTTTGTTTTTAATTTTGACCATACTCGAATTCAGACATGTTTCAACACTGATCTAATATTCAAGAGAATTCAAACTGTTACTACTATGATGAAAAAAAAAAATTAATTTATAAAACAAAGATAAAAAAGAATAAGAGAAAAAAATCATTTAAAAATCAAATTAAAAGATTGTGCAGGTTGATCAACTGAATTAGGATATTTTGCAGAAAATGTTATATAATTTGCTTATGATTAGGCCCCGAGTTCACAAAGCATTCTCAGACTTAAGTTGAGAATTTACTCAAATGTGTTCACTTTATTATAACTAAAATATAGCCCTTTATAAAACTTTTGTTGTTTTAATGTATCAAATACATCAATAAGAAACTATGTGCAAACTGCAAAGTTTTGTGTGTCTGCATCAAAGATATTTCTCATAAACAACGATTGAAAGTTGAGCAAATTCTCAACTTAAGTCTGAGAATGCTTTGTGAACTCGGGGCCAGGTGATTTGTTTTTTTTGGCATGGGGGACCACGTGGCTAAGTGGATAAGTGGTTTCCCATTGTCATTAATGCAGAACAGTGGATGGGATAAAAAAAACGAGGTCCTGTGTACACATTGGCGTGCACGTAAAAGATCCCTTGGCAGTAGGAATGCGATATAAGAGTAGGCAGTAGTGCCGCTGCCCGGGCAAAATTTCCCTCATAGCAGACTGTATGGCGTATGCCCATCTTCCATTAGCCCAGGTGAGGTGAAGGAGAGTAGGACGTTAAACCCCATTTCATCATTTGGCATGGGCAAACATTTTTATTATCCATATATTATATCATCGAAACAAAATCTGTGAATCTGTTACTGTAACACTTATATTACAGAGCAAGAGAGCAAGGGTAGGCGATTGCACAAGGGGTTGTGAAGCAGTGGAACTCTTTGTTCAAAAAGTTTTTAATTTAATTTAATGATTGTGTCTAGTCAGTTATCACTTGATTTGAATTTGTCTATTGCTTTAAATGTCATTATCTGCTACCTTATATACAATATCAGAAAACAAGTTTAAAATCAATATTACTTTACATGTATATGTCATGTGATTAAAAATTTAAATGATTAAATTACATCCTTACAGCTACGCTGAGTCTTTTTATGAACTAGTTTCAAATATAGGGCATCTGAATATATAACTTTTTTTACATCTTTGGATGCATACTCTAGTGACTAGTTTATTTGCGATCAAGAAATTCTCTGTACAGACGCACGGAAGACTATTTTATTTGACCACCTGAAAATGCTATGAAGCACTTCTTCAACTTTCATTTATTCAGAATTATTTTTATCATCTGTTAAAAATACTACAAGCCAGATATGCTAAAGGACGTATATATTTGAATGATGTAGAAAACTACAAACAAACAAAGTTTTCTTAATAATTAAAAAAATCTGCAATACACTACACCGAAGTGATATCGCAGACAAAGTATACATCGAAGATCTATGTTTCTTAAATATGTTCCAAAAGCAATGACCCAGGTGCCCTTTTACCTATAACACATGACCAACCTATGCCCGAATACTACATGTACTTGGAGTAAGAAAATACACATATATAGATCAAGAAATAAATTCACCCTGCGGGTCATATCTAAATATTTAATGTTAATCTGACATGGATCAATTTTCTAGATAAATTTAAAGTATTTGTTAATCAGCTATTATTTCTCTCAAATTTCTTTGACCTATATTTTGTTTATCTGTTAATCAAATAAATCTATATTATAAAGGTCATCATATTTTGACATTTTATACCTATGTATAGATATAGTATTAAAATTCTATGAATATTTCAGTAAAGAACAAACAGTGTTTACGGCATATAATAAACTTCTTATTCTGAAGTTGTTGTTTTTTTTATTTCTCCTTGGCACAGTTCACAAAGTAAACAATAAAGATTAGTGCAGTCTTTTGGTAGGGAAAATAATAACAGTTGGCACAGACCACAATGTAAACAATAAAGATTAGTGCAGCAGTCTTTTGTTAGAGAAAATAAGAAATTACATTTGATATTGATAAATGTCTGATAGTGTAACAGTTGTTTAATCCCATTCAGTTAAACATACATTATGCAAGATCCAAATCTGCCTACTGGTATATAGCAAATCTTACTTTATGCCCAAAATGTTATCTAAATTAGTAATTGTTAACTTATCCAGACCATATTCAACTCTCGATGCCATCACTAGCCTGCGATATTTAGTGGATTGAACAAAAATATTTGAAAAATAATTAAATCAATAAATGGATAATCAAAACTTTTTTTTATCATATAGACTTTAATAATGATGATCGAGGCTAGCCTAAAATTCAAAGCCTAGTAATATCCCTGTAATAAGTGGAGCAATTTGACTGAAATGTTCAGCATATTCTATTTATATTATCTTTTTTAAAACTATTATAGTGAGAACAGTCAACTTTTTATCTAATCATACATAATTCCCCTTTAATTAAACATAATATTGCTTTAACATCAGACATTCTGCATAGAATGACAATCAATATTAGTAATGAGAAAAAGAAAGAAAACTAGCAAAGTTGATGGTGAGAAACTTGTTCAAATTTATACACTAAACACGTTTTATGGATAACAATTACTGGTTAATAAATCAGTAATTGTTATCCATAAATAGTGTTTAGTGTGTTACTATTCAATTACTAAATTCCACTTAAAGAAATAGTTCAATGCCAATAAATTCTATTGCAATTATTAATGTATCATAACATTATTATCTTTTGTTTGTAAGCAGGCAACGCTGATTCATTCCCAAAAATAGACACTTAAAAGTGATCCAAATTCAAAATTGAACGAAGAGGAAATGATCCAGGAAAAAACAACTTACAAGATTGAACATAACCCCCCTTCCCCCATGATTTTGTTATACAAAACACTCTCTTTAATGCAAAATATGTGAACAAAGTTCCCTAAATTTGATATTCAGAATATCTTTGCTACCATGAAAATACAATCCATATATACTTAATTCCCATCATAAAAGAATGAGTGGTGTTTGATTCGACCATGTATTTTTAGCAGGTTTTGTTTGAGAGCGGTTTTCTCAGATACCAACAGGTAAACTTAGTGTTCGAGTCTGTTAGACTGGAAATAAGGCATCTGTCACTGACAATGTCAGGCACAGATTCAGGCTTTGTCAGCCACAAAACATCTGGTGTCTGTCATTTTGTCCGGCACTAATTTGTCTTTTTATTGATATTATTAATATATGTCTGGCACTAAGTTGAAAATGTCATTTTGTCAGGTACATCTTAAACCATTATTTCCAGGCTTGCAGTTCTCAGACAATAACTTTTTTCCCCCTTTGTAGTTTGTACTGTACTTAAATAACCTAACCATCTCAATTTCCTTTAAGAATTGTTATTTGTTTAATGTAACATAATAAAAAAAACTATCATATTATCTGATAATGAAGATATTGGAGTACAATATAGTGAAAGAATCTATAGTTTACTTACTGTAAGACATTAGACATAATAGAATTAACATCAAACATTGTCTCAAGGTCCAATATAAGTAATTCTTCTCCATCTCTGAAATGATATTGTTACAAATATATTTAATTATAGAATAAAGATTAAAAAAATAACATTTAAAGTCAATCACCCTGTGTATTAAATTATATTTACCGGTATTGTGTGTGTGCCTCTAATGTGCGGGGTTGGATGGCTGAATGGTTAGAGTGTGCGCGCTGTATCATAAAGCCCGTCATTGAATCAACTGACAGGGTTTCGAATCCCCGGTCGTATGTGGCAAGGAGTAGGGTGGCCTGTCCAACCTCAAGGGTTTTCTTCGGGTCCTCTGGTTTCCTCCCACTGCTAAAGACCCCTACGGGGAAGTGAATAATTGAAATAAAATTAAACCATATCTTAGCCCCGAAATGACCTAGTTGGTGTCGAGTGGAAGTTAAACCCCATTTCCCTCTCTCTCCCCTAATGTGTATTTATTGACTATTTTCTAGAGATATCTTGTGAATTTGAATCTTGGGTATATATACACACTAATTAGCTGTGAATATTCGCTAAGCCGCTACAATCACATCTCTTAAACACTGGATCTCCAGTAAGAATCTAGCTATTTTCTACTCCTGAAAAGGTAATCTCTATTTAGCTGTTTGAAAGTATTGATATAAATGTTACCATACTGTTTTAAAAGCTCTTTGTACGTCAGTAATTACAGTCGATGGTTTCTATTTATTTTTCTACATAGTCCACTTCAAGGTGTTCACATTTTTGCCAACAAGATTGTTGCAAGTCATGGATGCTGGTCACAAATCACCACTGACACCTCGATCTTTTCAAAAAAATTCTCGTGGGGACCCCCATGGGATTTCCTGGGTCCGCCTCTGGCTGGTCAGGAAGAAAGTTTCTTCAGCCACCCTATCAAAGTCGTTCACAGCTGATAAGACGTTTGTCTATGATATCAGCCTAAGTGGAAGTGGACGTTAAACTCCAGAACAAATGAACAATAAGATGTCATCATTTCTGGGAAAGTGATCACTGTAGAAATCTGACGGGGCCATATCAAGTGAGTAAGGTGGATGTTCAATGAGTTTGAAGCCACAATCATGGACCATTGGCATGGCAATTACCAATTTATGAACATGAGCATTGTCTTGCTTGAATAGAACACGTTTATTGAGCATTCCCTTTCGCTTAGCTTTGATATCTTCAAGGAACTGTCTCAGTGGGTCATCATAATATCTTCCATTTTAAGTCTGGTCCTTTTCAAGATAGTCAATCAGCAGAATACCATTGGAATCCCAAAAGACTGAAGCCCTCCCCCTCTCAGCAGAAGGAACTGACTTAGCTTTTTGGGGGCCTTTTGACTCTGGATGCTGACTGAATTTTGGCTTCTGGCTGAAAGTGATGAATCCAGGTCTCATCCACGGTTACAAATCTGTCCAAATCATTATCAGGATATGTTTTATAATGGCACAGATTGTCACATGTTTGGTACACATTTTGCAAAATTTTATGTCTTTCCCAACTGTTGGCAATAATGTGCTCAACCCGCTCATAAAAGATGCCCACAACACTGTCAATATGTTGAGTGGTCCATCGACTATCAGCGAGCACCATGTCATGCACCTGGGTGATGTTTTCTTCAATGGTTGCTGTTGATGGCCAAAGCTCTCTCTGCCATGCTTAAATTCTACAGCCCACTTCTTTACTGTAGAATAAGAAGGGGCATTCTACTGTAGAATAGGAAGGGGCATCCTCCTCCTCAAGTGGAATGAATGAATGAAATGGGGTTTAACGTCCTACGCTTAAGCACCTAACCTGGGCTAATTGAAGACGGGCATACGCCACAGTGTGCAATGAGGGAAATTTTGCCCGGGCAGCGGCGCTACGGCCTACTCTTATATCGAATTCCAACTGCCAAGGGATCTTTTACGTGCACTCCAATTTGTACACGGGACCTTGGTTTTTCATACCATCCGAACGACTAGGGAGCTGTCCTTGTCAGGCCCTCCTTCTGCATCACTGACAAGGGGAAATCACGCCGGAAAATCGGAATGAACTTTCTCGGCCAATGCAGGGATCGAACACTCAACCTCCAGGCTAGCGAACCAGCGCCTTATCCACTTAGCCACCGTGATCCCCCTCCTCAAGTGGAGATCATGCCAGCACGTATCTGTGTTGGGATTAGTCCTTTCAGTTGCATGTACTTGATGACTGCCCTGTAGCCAGTTTGTTACATTTCTGGTGATTTCAATGGGTAGGTTCACAAGATTGTCTGATAGCAAGACAATAATAACACTACAGTGCACCATTAGTGACATTATTCCTAGACAGTTGAACTACCTCCAGTCTTATTTCGAATTTCAACTGTTTAACAAACTTTCTCAACCAAAACAGGGTGCTATCCCAAGACCTCTTGGTTAGCAAACCAGCTACAGAATCACTGTGGTTCACTTGAAACAAAGAACATACCTTCAAAAGAAATGAAATGAAATGGGCTTTAATGTCCTACTGTTCTCAGTTCTCCCCAACAACATTTGAAGGGGATTATATGTTAACTTTGGCTGAAACAGTCACAACATACTACAAAGTGAGTAGATTGGATGATAACTTTTGTCGTTAGACAATTCACATGATTCTACAAAGTGACCAAGGGCAATAACTCTGGCAGTTATTGTGTAAAATCATTGATATTCAAGAGGCTTCTTCATCAAATTAATGAAATGACATAAATTTTAAAAAAATATTAAATGATAGGTTGTACCCAAGAACCTGTGACAAAAGCAATGGATGATCGCATTTCCAAGTGGGTGTATAAAAACTATGTAGGCTACTATTAGATTCTCACTGCAAAAATAATGTATCAGTTTATTCTTCATACTAAATTGGAAAATTGTGTTAATTTCCATGATGTATTATTTTTTTGTGAATGAACGTGATCAGACCATAATTGAACAAGCTGCCATGTAAAATGTAATTACCAAAGCTGACAATTCCCCAATGGCATCTATAGTTACTACGTGGAAAACCATTTAAAATGGAAATCACAGGAAAGGTTACGAAGCATCATCAATAGCCATTTATAAAAATACACTTTTACTAATGGAGGAAAAAGGACAAGAAAGTTAACGTGATCGGTTAAAAATGTTAATAGACTGTGTACCATGTGGGTTAAATGTCTCTTCTGTCGTAATCCTTTTAATCATGACAATCTTATTAGATGGACACTATATGCTTTATATTTAATCTCTGATTGGTATATTATTAAACTACTTCAAAGAAAATGTTTATTACTCTGGAAGGAAATACTCGTTTCTCATAGAAAAGCAATAAAATGCAGATGAACATGATGTAAATATTGATTAATAGGCGGGGCATGTTAATCTCAAAAGTGGAGTGACCCCAAACAAATTGCAATAGAAACCAATGCTGTTTAGTTCAATCATACTTATATTTGACACATTTTACTCAAATTCGGCCAAGGCTAAATGACGTAATTAATTTAATTCAATATGGCGATAAACAGAAGGTGTCTGCGAGTGATATCTCGTGACCAGTGCGTTTTATTAAAAACTTACAATACAATCTTAAAACATCACTCGATATATACTAGGTCATTTGAGACTAACATATGGTTCAATTTCAGTCATTTTTACTTGGACGGCTAAGGGCTGCAAATTTGGTAATAAAAAAAACTTTTCTCTATATAACCAGCAAGATCTGGTAAAATGTGACTTTTACTGTGTCTTTTATGTGATTTTCAATGTCTCTGAATTTAAAGATAATTTCAAAAATCCAACATGGTCATTTAGCCTTGGCAGACTTCGGCCGAATTTGAATATGATGTTGTCTGACATGTATCATTGAACCATACTGCATTGGTTTCTTTTGAAATTTGTTTTGGGTAAAACATTATAACTAAATGAATCATTCATATAACAATTTAAGCTTTACTGTCCATCTAATACCCCACTCCCCTACCCCAAAATTTCAATGTTTCAAAAAATAATATGGAATGATATAAAATGTTAAATTAACTTTCTAATGATGTCAATTTAGTCATTTCATGAAGAAAATTTATTGGTTTAAAAGAATGTGGGGGTGGGGGAAATAAACGGTTTTCTAAGGAGAAGGAGACTTTCGAATACCATTCACTTTAATCCATCATGGGACATACCATAATCAGAGTCCTGAAAGTCACAAAGAGAAATGCCTGTAGTAGAATGATTTAGCACTTGAGAGAGAGAGATATATATATAGAGAGAGTACAATTAGTTAGAAGAATAGCTTTTGAATGCTTTGAATTGAACATTTATTTCCTCAGTAGCCATACTAGAGACAGTAATTCATCTTTAATGTATAAGTGTAGGCTACTTAATCTGTAACTTTTATGAGCTAATAACTTTTGTCTTTTATAAGGATCATGCATGTTTTAATTTGTATATGAACTTGATTTATGAGCTTGAGATTAATTCATCTATTTCTTGTTAACTGTAGGCCTATTCATTTGATAGTTCCCATTTAGACATTATTCCACCTGTAAAACTTAGATACTAACTGAAATTATTACAGATGAGAGGTCCATAATGCTGATTCCACTATTTTGCCAGTTTAAATTTGCCTATACCGTTTTTTAGGACTTCGAATTTTGTCTAATTGGATTGTTCGTATTTGGTTTTATTTTATTCAAGACACTTACAAATTTGTTTAATATTGCTCTTATAGAGCTAAAAAAAGGTTTGATTTGTGTATTAAGGTGAAAAAATCTGTATTTCCGCTCGTGCAGTTTCGAGAACATTTCACTATTAGAGAAAATTTTCTTAATTTCCTGTATCAAAGTCCTGAATTTTTACAATATTAAAGGTATATTATGTAATATTTAGATAAAAAGCTGACCGATATTGCCAAGTAGTTTAAAAATAGATAATGAAAAATGAATATATTTAAAATTTCATTCAAATTACTTTTTTCTGTGTGAAGTTATGACTTTTTGAAGATGTTCTTGACAATCTAAGGTTAGTCTTGATTTTCCATTTTATCATTAATTCTTTAAATCTCACAGGTGTTCTAATCCATGTTATCTCAGCCATCGATAAATGTGAATAAATGTCTAAATATTAGTTCATGTGAATAAATGTCTAAATATTAGTTCATATGAATAAATGTCTATATATTAGTTCATATGAATAAATGTCTATATATTACTTTATATAACAACCGAAACCAAATAAAGACCTGCAATAGGCAGATTTAAGTAGACATGCATCTTTAAGTTGACATGCATCTTTAAGTAGACATGCATCTTTAAGTAGACATGCATCTTTATCCATCTATTTTACAGCTCCATATCGAGATTTCTGTAATGGATCTTTATGTAATAAACTTTGAAAGATGAGGCAGGATGAGGCTTATAAAAACCTCTTCATCTAGAAACACACCTATCTATTATCTCCATAAACGAGATTTTAATATCACGCATAATTTAATATCATAAATATTTGATGATAAAGGATATTGATTTCCATCCAACAAATCTATTCAATGTTTTTGTTTTACATCTAATATCATCTATTATAGTATATATGCAATATGCATGGTGCCATGTAACTCTAAATGACATATTAATCAGATATAATATATGCTTATAATCAGTGTATGGGGAATTGTTGGGCCATTTTCCCTCCATCTCAATCACACACTGATATAATAGTTGACTTAGCATAAAGTTGAAATGGTCATAACTTGAGTTATAATTGATATATTAAAATAATTTTTGAATAGGTACTTTATATTTGTATGGTTTCAGGATTCACATTTACTGGTAATATATAGTACACCTTCAGGCTTAGTCAGTCACAGCCTCTCTAGTGCTAATCATTTTGGCCAGCACATATTGTCTTTTATTAGTTTTTTTAAAGTAAAGTAGAGTACATCTAAAAAACACATTTTTAGTAAAGTAGAGTACATCTGATTATCAGAATAAGATACAATATTTTGTCATTTGCATAAAACTTAATATTTTACAACAAAATATTATGTATTTTAATGAAAAGCGATATAATAAGATGTCTAGATATAGTAAGCCTGTATCCTGGTGTTTTTTTGTTGTACCTTACCTGTAAGTATAAATGGAGTGTTCAATGCCATTTTTTTGACATATTGTTGGTAAATTGTTGCCATCGACTCTACAATCCACCTGGAATTGACATAATATGAATCAATAAATTATATCAATATATTATGATTTGTAAATGGCAGAAACACAGCCTTATATCTCTCCTTCATTAATATTATTCATAAATCTTAAATAAACAATGCCTGAGGTATAATGGACTGTCGGATTATTGACAATAATGTAACAAAATAATTAAAAGCAAAAAACAACAACATAACTGATCACTGAGGCATAAAAATGGTTTCAATCACTTACTATTCCAGACACAACACCGTATACAGCTAAATATTCGGCAGATTTATCAAATTCTTTAAAAAAGTGACGTATTCTTGCTACTTCTGAAACCAAAAATTAAACATATTTAAACAAATTGTATTTAACAACTGTAATAAAAAAAAGTCAACAGTTACACAACCAAAGTCATAGTGTCCCAAGGCATCAGCCATTCAAATTGATTATCTCTGCTTAGGCTATGCTACAGCTATTTTAGCTGAATTAGAAGGAAAGTTATTGTGTTCCAAAAAGTGTAACGGATAGACGTTACATTGCAGATGCTAATAAGGTAGAAGGCGTAATGTATATACTCCAAAAGCTATTCCCTTTGGAAGTTGCATTTAAATACCTTGAATAATTGTCTCTTATCTTTATTTCTGATTCTCATTTGTTGTTTTTTTCACTGCATGAATAACTTTATAAAAGAAATCTAAATCTCCTGTTACACAAATGATTAATGCAGCATCCTCATCTTATGAATATTTCATATTTGTACAATGCATGTACAATCATATTTTGTCATTGGGAATAAGTTTTTATTTTCTAAATAAATATCTGCTTTTAAAAAGTCTAGGATTTGTGTAGCTCAGAATATATTTGAATTTAAGCTTAGCAAAAAAAATTATTTAAGCAATTGTTTTCATTTTTCATTTTCATTACATTTTCAACACACTTCTGATTGATCGAGCACTCAGAACCTAGAATCTTCATTATCCAAAAAGTTCAGTGAAATTAAGTAAAAAAAAATAATAGAGCAACTGTTTTTAAAATACTAACAACTGATGAAACAAATGTTCAAATACATAAGACAAGACAATTACATATAAAGCCATTTTTCAAATGACAATCACCAATTGTTGGTCCTATTTTGAAACAGATTTGATCACAGTCATCAGATCCTACAAGAAAATATGCAGAACAGATGTGCAAAGAAACTGTAGAGAAAGAGAAATGTCATCTAACGTCAATGCCTTGCAAATTAGGTCTTATTTCAATACTTTGCTTGAGCATTGGGGTCTTAAGACGGGGTTGGAAACCAGAGGGTGTGGAGAAAACCAATGAGGTTGGGAAGACAAACCTACTCCTCTTCACGACCAAGCGTGGGATCGAAACCACGCCAGTTGACTCAATGACAGACCTTATGATCCAAAGGACACACGTTCAATGAAACTGGAGACTACAGGCTACAAGCTAATAATTCAGAGAATTGATATGTCATATAGTGTGCCTATAAGAACCAATAATAACAATGCTCCATTTTTTTAATTCTTAAGATGAGAAAAATAATGGAAACTATTTTCTATCATCTCAGATATCTATTTTGAATGATCAATTTTGCAATTTTCTTATTTTTTTTAAGACACTCAAAGTGTTCATCCATCAACATCAATATTCATTGTGAAACATATCCCAAAAACCTTTGGCAAAACAACAATTTTGTCACACGACAATTACATTTTAGTGGACATTAACAAATATAAATGTATGCTTTCTTGAGAACAACTAAAGAAGGAAAAAGTATTAAATTAAATAGACTTCGGGATAGTTTGACTTGATTTAGATGGAGATCAATGTTTGCTTGAGGAGATTTAAACCTATATATCAAGATAAACGACCTGGAAGTACATTAATCTGACTATCATTGCTCTTCCTTGTGTTTTTTCAATTCTTATTTGACAGACTCAATAATGGATTCAATTTCAAATCTCATTTCAAGATGAAAGTTTAGATGGTCATTCATTATAAGCCGACATAATAGATTGGGAACACACATGTTGTAGTGAATTTTTTGTCTCAATAAATCACACAACTGATTAAGTAATCATTAATGCCTCTTCACCAAATATGGGATAAACTCCAACTGTTGCCATGAAAAACATCCTGTTACTATGGTAATAAAGTTCCATAAAAGGCAACAATAAATTTAATGTGAGGAATTATATTCAAATATCATTTATATAATATTATCACTTAATGGCAATCTAATTGAGGGAAGTGGTGGAAACGCTGAGAACAAGATATTGTTGTCTTGCTAACCTGGGAATCCCTTGTTGGCTGAGAAAGTTTATAATGTTTTTTCGAACATGGCTCTTCTTTGTCAATGGTGCAGGATGGAGAAGGGCCTGTTAAGGGACAACACAAAGTCATTCGGATGAGACAAAAAACATGTACACATTGGCGTGGACATAACATAATCCTTGACAAGAGTAAACGGTAGTGCCACAGTCTGGGCACAACCGTATGGCGTATTTTATTCCAATTGATTGTTTCCACTTTTTTTGATATCCTGGTGTCAAATAAAGCAATTTAATTCTGATTCGTAGATAGAACAGTGTTCAACTTGACAAGTTCGCAGGCGTAAAAACTGATAAAACTGACAGTCTTCAGTTACATTAGTGATTTAAAAACAAGTCAGAATTAGAAGTAATCAATTCTACTAATCCCCCTCTAATTTCTTTTATAAGATAACCGAAACAATATGAAAGGCGATGATTTATTGCATGTCAGTTTCGTTTGAAAGAGAAATGAACCTGTTGTAATTAGTATGTGTAGTAGCGTAGTATCGTAAAACAATTTTTCACGCAATATATAGCCTAACTGTATAGAAGACAAAAGAAAATGTTTTCATCATAACTGTTCAATGACCATATAGTGCTGCTTATCTTAAGCCTACACATTCATGTTTATCTATAATACAGCTTGACCACCTCTGGCAAATAAAGGACTGCTAATTATACTACAGAAGCCTGGTTATATTGATTGGGCTATTTTCAATAATTAACAGATTTCTTAAAGGAGAGTTGACAAGGATACCTAAAGGCTCCGAAATTTACTCTCTGTATATGTATATTCTGGGTGTATATATCAATTGAACTTATATTGTATGGAAAATAATATATCCACAGAATAAATTCATATTTCTTTATAATGAAGGAGAGGGGTTTTACATAGGCTAAGCCAATCCCATTCAGACAATCTGAATAAAAATATGTTTTAAAAACAAAAAATAATGATTGAAAATCTTTTCTTTAAATCACATTTCAGTTTTCCAGCTAACCTTTAAATTCATCTCAAAGGAAACTGTGTAACAATGTTTTTTCGAGATGTAGAATGATTTTACTAGAGTGTGTCAGTCAACTTTTTGTCACCGAGTTTATCTTTAATGATAAAATCAAGATAGGCGAGTGACGACAAAGCAGGGATCGATAGTTTTCTGTAACTTATTTGAAAAGACTTCAAATTGGAAGAACCCTGTGTAAAACCAATGCACAATTTTAATAGGATTCCTTATTTTTACTAACCAAATAATTTCTACAAAACACCTAAAAAAAAAGCATTTACAATAATTGTGAATGGACAGACAGGCAGATTGAATGGGGGGTGATGACATTATACTCCAACATCAAATGACTGCTTGGAATAGAAAGAGACATTTCAAAGTAATTATAAACAAAACATGATAGCTTTCGTAGATATGACAATGTACAGGCAATAAAATGTTTCTTTTATTTATTGTTTTATAATGCTCTGTATCTGGTTTTAAATTGAATACAATATTATAGTCTTGTTGGTGCACAAAACTTAAAATCCCATTTCATTTCAATTCAATGAATAAAATCTGATACATATAAAAACATTCAACCAAAAATAATTACTCTATATAATAAATGAATTATGTGAGCGAATAATTGAATTGCTGTCCCAGCATGGAATTAAATGACAATATCATTCTTCACAGTAGAAACAATAAAGGAGAGTTAACACATGCAGCATTTTGAATAATTCAATATACAGGCTTGGAAATAACGATTTTAGGTGTACCTGACAAAATGTCAAGCAGTAATGAAATAGTACCTGAAATTCACAACTTAGTGCCAGACATGTTTAATGTATTAATAATATCAATAAAAAAAGACAAATCATTACCGGACAAAATGAGAGGCACCAGAGGTTTTGTGCCGGACAAAATGACTGGCACCAGAGGTTTTGTGCCTGACAAATCCTGAATCTGTGTTGGATATTGTTAGTGACAGGTGCCTTATTTCCAGGCTTGTTTAAATATTGCATTTTGGTTAGATTTTGTGAAGAATGATAATAAGATAAACAATCAGTGAAAATTAAATCACTTTCAAATTATGAACAATACACCACAAAAGTGATGTCAGAATGTCATCTTACTTTTTTCAATGTAGAAGAGACCGAAACTGTGAAAAATTTCTCTCAAATATTGACAAAATAATAAGACTTTACAGTTATTCATCAAATTAGTATAAAAATGACTTGGGGGGGGGGGGGCTGATATTTCAAACTATTTAAAGATAAGTTGCCAGGCAATAAGACAGCATTGTTAAAAAGGATATAACCAAAGAGGGAAAAGAGACAGATAGAGAGAGGGTTATTTCAGCTTTAGAACTAACATACGGTTCAATTTTATTTCAATTAATCACTGACATGTAGCAGTTAGAAGAAACCAGATAAAACCACAAAAGATAAGACAGGTGACACTACACAATGTCACGTACAAGCTTGGAATCAAAATCCTACCACTTGATTTAAACTATATTTTATTCAAAATAAGATACATGTTATACATTATAAATTGTCAAAAGTTAAGGATTCAAAAACAAGCCAAAGGCTTATATTAATTCGTCTCCTTATTTAATAAATATACTAAAATAGACGTATGATATATACACTTCACATACAAAATACATTTAACAGTGCAGTATTTTGTATTCACTATTAGTCGTGCATGCAAGAAATGTAATAGTTTGTGTCACTTGACTCAATGACAGATCTTCTGATCTAACGCACACACTCTAGGCCATTCGGACACCCAAGCTTTCTTAAATTAATAAAACAAAAACATACTGTAATCCTTCACACATTTTAATCTAGAAATTAAAGAACTTATTGAGCATCTAACATTAATTTCTGCCTTCTCTTAGGTCTTTAGGATTAGAGACAATGGGTTTCCAAAAATAGTATACAATAACTTAATTACTGTCTGAGCCAACTATCGGTTCTTCTGATGTTCCCTAACTATAAATCTTAGTCTTTGTATCTAATTACAACAATAAGACTTTACTAGTACTCGTACTGACAACACCTAATGCACCAGAGCTATTGTCTAAATTTATCTAAAGATAAAGTAGCCTAGCAAAGACTCAAGAAAGACTCTCCAATCGACTTCAAGACCCTGCAAAGATTCTTCAATCCCAAGGTTGTCTTTCTATTATTTTACTTCTTATACCTGAATTTATTCCTTTTTTTTTCTGTTTATTTCTTTTCCTTATTTTTATTTTTTTGACAGCTCTTTTTGGTTATTCTGTTTTATAATTATTGCTTATTCTAGATCATTTTCTAATTTGTTTTTTTTTTAGCCTAATTCTTTGTTAGGCAATCAGTGTCCAAGCGATCAGAGATTAGCTTAAACGATTGAACTAAGCTCAGATCAAAGGCATTGAAATAAGGGCTTAACCGCCTTTTTTGGAGTTAACGATCTCACAGCTGCTCTGTCTATTGACTTATACAAACATTAGGAACCTATAGTTAATTTGTATAACCAAAACTCATTAACTAGTGGATCTGTGTGGAAGTGGTCATTAGCAGATCATCAGGCAATCAATCAAAAAAATCACAACTGCTGTCTATTGGCTTATATAAACATTAGGATCCTATAGTCAATTAGTATATCCAAAACTGATTAACTAGTGGATCTGTGTGGAAGGGGTCACCAGGTAGTCAATCAAACAATTATTGTTCAATCATCACTCTACTCTAGAGTACTAATTAGAATCATCTCTTGTTGATCCCTCTTTTTAATTTAGACTTTTTCGAAGCTTGAAAAGGAAAATGGAGTTTGTGACTGAGCACAAATGTCGATGGTTGATGCTTTTAACAGCAGTCCGGCACCATCGACCTTTCCAGCGGCCAAAAAGAGGGAGGAGCAAGCCTTTGTTGTTCAGGTGAGGCCCACCGAAGGCAAGTCCTTCAAAGGGATCAGGCTTCGGCTCTCCTATGTCTTGTCTGCGATATCACTTAAGTGGAAGCAGACGTTAAACACCAACTGGATAGATCTAATTACAACAAATAATGTGAATTTCTCAAAGAAAGCTGTATCTGGCTTTTTAAAGTAGCTTTGGTTGACTTTGCCATTCATAGTACCTTAACTTAAACAACCACAAATTTGCCATGCACTTAACGGACAACCAAGCTTATTCCTGTGGCCAATTATATAGAGGATACGGAACATTATTTGTTACATTGTTCAAAGTTTACAAATGTTAGATTACCAAATAGTTTTATTAATTTACAAACTCTAACCAACAGTAATAGTAATAATACCTTGCAAATGAATGCACATATTTATTAAATAAGGAGACAAATTAATATAAGCTTTTGGCTTGTTTTTTAATCCTTAACTTTTGACAGTGTATAATGTATAACATCTATCTTATCTGAACAAAATATTGTTTAAATCGAAGCACATAGTTGCTCTCTGTTGTAAGGTTGACATAAGCCCCTCATTAGAAGAGTAACCATACCCTGCATTATTCATGACATCTCAGCAACTAGTAAAATATACATAAAAAAGGCAAATAAAGATCAGGTATGTTGTTGCAAGAGTAAATCTGCCTATTGCAGGTCTCTTTATTTAGGCCTGAAATGTTACCTAAATGATTAATTAGACATTAATTAACTTATCTAGACCATAATCAACTCTCGATGTCAACGCTAGCCTGCAATATTTATTGGATTAAATCTGATTTGCTGCTCAACTTTCATTCATAATTTAATCATGAAATGGATAACCTTGACTATATTTTTTATTGTACCAACTTTAGTAATGATGATAATGGCTAGCCCGAAAATTCAATTGCTAAAATCTCTGTTAAAAGGGGTCAATTTGACATAAAATTTCATCAAATAGCCTTTACATTATCTAGTTTTTAACTATTATAGTGAGAACTGCCGGCTCTTTATTTAATCTCCCATAATGTATCTATAAAGAAGGTAACTTTCGTTATGAATAAATAATTTGAAGGAGCATTAATATGAGGTATTGGAGATTAAAATGGTTATAAAGAAAGCAGGACTAAAGGAAATAAAACGCTAATATTTGGGACCTAGAAATTGACACAAATGGGTCACAACGCATATAATAATGTAATATGAATGTATATAAACTGATTTACATTCAATCATTTCCGTCTTTACCCTCATTTAAAATCAATTATGTTCGGCAAAATACGCCTGATGTCTCACTTGAAAGTAAATCTCCAGCGTCTGGTTATTCCAGTCTACAGAATATTCATTGCATATGCTCCCCAGATAAGAACATGCGTCACCCTCTAGCCTTGCTCTTCAAGTCCCTTGGACTTAAAACGCATTATAGTACACAATTCGTGTACCAATGTATTTTTTTTTTATTTTGTCTTAAATATTGGATATCCAAAGGCCATTTTTTCCCGGTAAGATTACAACATCAATGCTGATTTAAAATGACAAATAATTTGTGTTTTCAATTTTCAATGTTGAAGATTTTGGATGATTTTGAGTTAAAGACTTAGCTACTTTAAAGTGTAGGAGCCCAAGCAATCTTCTCATATACAGGGGTCATGTTATCAACAACAATATGTGTAGGCCTACTCATTTATCATAAAAAATTGCTGACCCGTGAAGATTCTAGTGTAGATGCACAGAAGTCAGAAATATTTAGATATTTTCTGTCTATGCTATCACCAGATCAAAATATTAACAGTAAAGAAATCAACATTAAATGAAGTCCAACAGACATCTATTTTAATCTATGTAAATAAAACATGACAATGTAATCAATTTTCACTACAAATAACACTGTTATGTACCAAAACTCATTTTTCAAATTCAACTGCAATCTTATTTTAAATTTTGATATGAATTTAATCAATAATATATTTGGCTACCACATATAAGCTCAGATATTGCTACTTATGCAAAATGTATTTTGTTTGTCTTTTAAAACTGAGCTATATAGGTTAGTAAATCCTAATTTGCCTTGGGCACTTTTTTTATTCCTATAAAAATCCATCTGAAGTAAGCTTATTTCTCAATAATTTTGAGATAATTTTCCTTCTAAAATTGAAAAGATCTAATCAAATAGTATGTTTAAATAAGGACATTATTTATTTTTCGATCTGTTAATAATGGTCATTTCATTTTTTTAGGTTTTTTCTACATTAATAATTATATTTATTAAGATGAAAAAATAAATGATAAAATATACACTACTTGCAGGTCATTAATACTGTAGGAATAGGTTTAATAATACACTGTCTAAAGTTTAAACAATGTATAAGTGGATTAGTAAATAGATCCTTTAACATAACTTACATGACATACCACATGGTCCCTCAGTAATCAATATAGCAACATTATATAGCACCCCACCCCCTCCCCTTATCTATATAGTTATATACTGTGGTCTATTTTCTGTAACTTACCTCTTTTATAGTAATATACTACTGCAACATGTTTAGTGTTTATGAGGTTTTCAAACTCTTCCTGGTTCTGTAGTACCATAACTTTGTTAAAATCATGTGGAATTACTGTCAGGACATTTACTAAAAGACTGGTAAATACTACCAACACTAACCAGGAAACAATGTTCTTATCCATTTTTTTCCGTTATTTTCAACTTGTCCTCGGAAACTCTGGGATACTATTTCATTGAATATCGGCTTAGACAAGTACTTCTCAACTCCACACACACAACTGGCATCTGGATACGTTTATACGACTTATTTATTTCAATATTTGTGGCAAAGACACTGATAGGCCCGACCACCGTTGTTGACCTTATCTATATCCGGGTTGTATTCTAATTTATTAAATGTACTTGTTTATCTGGTGTGTGGCAGTCACAGAATTAGGTCTCTGTACGCCAACACAACTGTTCCATTTTTTGACACATTCCTTTGTCATTGTTAATTGCATCCTGTTAGATACTCGTCGTTTCTGATTATAATTCCCACATTTGTATTGATTTTATTTGCCAAATCGGAATCGTCTGCTACTAGAAAATTGAACAAAATGACCATATTGATTGTTTCGGTAATTTTAATGGATTCTTACACCGGTGGTACTGACAACGTAAGTTTACGGTCAGTTTGTTCGAAATCAGGTCTACCATTTCTTAAAAAGGCTACAATTAAAAGGTGTTTCCATAATAAAATATGAATTGTTATTAAAATAGTTCAGTCAGACGCAATGCGTGAAGTTAACCGATATCAGTCAATTTTTACAGCTGATTTTAGTATAAGGGAGATAACTTATATCGACGAGAAAATATGTATCTAAGTTAGGCAACTCTCTTTTGAGATTTTGAGATTAGGAATCAGACTAGTAATTCTCTCACATATAAATCCATATTTCCTGGGCTCTAACATTTTTTCAACGCTCGAATGATTTTAATCTTTATAACCAAAACCACCCCAACAAATCTCAATCTGATAAAAATTATGAAAGGGAGTAACCATTTCGATTTTTTGCTAGGCCTGCTAAAAGGAAACAGGTTTCTTTACTTCCTGATCCCTCTGCCTACACATAATGAATATTTACCAATTCCTGGCAGAGAAATATAAACACTCTTCTTCGATTCTAGAGGAAAAGGTCAACATAATTTGATTTGCAAAAAGGGAGAGAGAACTACATTCAGGGGAGCAATTACTTGTCATAGTCTCAACATGATATATTGTGTTTTTGTAGATTAAATATACATTACTCCTCATACTGTATTAATTGAAAATCATATAATGTTTGGGGAATATTTTAATATGGTGTCATGGGAGAGAAATACAAAATTTGGTTGCAGTTCAAGTCATAAACTAATCTGATATATACATGTACATGATTGCTTCTCTAAAACATAGGTTGCCAGGCAACGAAACATACGCCCACAGCAGCTAAATCGTCCGGGCAGTCAACAAGAGTTGTCGCATATTTTACTTTTTTCGGTAATGAAACATTTATAATACACTAAAATCTGATTAAAAGTAACTACTCATTATGTAATTATCAGAAAATCATTGGAATTTGTTTGGCTTTGATAAAGTTCTCCACCATGCTGTTCAAGTTATCTAAATTCATTGAAACTCAATATACTTGTTCGTCTCATGACCTTCAACAATTAATATAAATTTAAAGTCAATCGGATATTAACTTTAGCCTCTAGAGCATCCACAAAAGTGATCAAGGGCCATAACTCTAACAGTAATTATCAGAAATTGCTGAAAATCAATAGGCTTCTTCATTTAATGACCTTAAACACTGTGTATAATTCTTTGAAGTGATCAAGGGCCATAACTCTGACAGCAATTATTGGAAATCGCTTAAAATCAATAGGCTTCTTCATCTCATGACCATAAACACTGTGTATAAATTTAAAGTCAATCGGTTATTAACTTTAGCCTCTGGAGCGTCAACAAGATCTTTTAAAGAGATCAAGGGCCATAACTCTGATTGTAATTATCAGAAATAGCTGAAAATCAATAGGCTTTTTCGTCTCATGACCTTAAACACTGTGTATAAATTTAAAGTCAATCGGTTATTAACTTTGGCCTCTAGAGCGTCCACAAGATTTTTTTAAGTGATAAAGGGCCATAACTCTGACAGTTATTATCGGAAATTGCTGAAAATCAATAGGCTTCTTCATTTTATGACCTTAAACACTGTGTATAAATTTAAAGTCAATCAGTTATTAAGTTTAGCCTCTAGAGCGTCCACAAGATTTTTTGAAGTGATCAAGGGCCATAACTCTGACAGTTATTATCGGAATTTGATGAAAATGAAGAGGCTCCTTCGCCTCATGACCTTAAACACTGTGTATAAATTTAAAGTCAATCGGTTATTAACTTTGGCCTCTAGAGGGTCCACAAGATTTTTTTAAGTGATAAAGGGCCATAACTCTGACAGTTATTATCGGAAATTGCTGAAAATCAATAGGCTTCTTCATTTTATGACCTTAAACACTGTGTATAAATTTAAAGTCAATCAGTTATTAAGTTTAGCCTCTAGAGCGTCCACAAGATTTTTTGAAGTGATCAAGGGCCATAACTCTGACAGTTATTATCGGAATTCGATGAAAATCAAGAGGCTCCTTCGCCTCATGACCTTAAACACTGTGTATAAATTTAAAGTCAATCGGATATTAACTTTGGCCTCTTAGAGCGTCCACAAGATTTTTTTAAGTGATCAAGGGCCATAACTCTGACAGTAATTATCGGAAATTGCTGAAAATCAAAAGGGTTCTTTATTTTATGACCTTAAACACTGTGTATAAATTTAAAGTCAATCGGTTATTAACTTTGGCCTCTAGAGCGTCCACAAGATTTTTTTAAGTGATCAAGGGCTATAACTCTGACAGTTATTATCGGAAATCGCTGAAAATCAATAGGCTTCTTAGTCTCATGACCTTTAACACTGTGTATAAATTTAAAGTCAATCGAATATTAACTTTGGCCTCTAGAGCGTCCTCAAGATTATTTTAAGTGATCAAGGGCCATAACTCTGACAGTTATTATCGGAAATCGCTGAAAATCAATAGGCTTCTTCGTCTCATGACCTTAAACACTGTGTATAAATTAAAAGTCAATCGAATATTAACTTTGGCCTCTAGAGCGTCCACAAGTAATTGTAGACGACGGACGGACGGACGGGTGCGACGGCAATATACGACCACATTTCTATGTGGGCGTATAAAAAGTCATCAGAAGCTTATTTCAGATTTGCATTGCTTACCTAAATGATGAATGTAAAAAATGCATTATATAAGATTTAAATAAAGTGCTGAGAGTACTGGCTATATTAGTTTAAAATAGATAATGAAAATGGAATGTGTTGAATATTTCAGTCAAATTACTCCAAATGGTGATCATGCTTCGATCTGTTCAAAATCACAACCATGCAATTTATAAGAGAGTTTATTAAGGGCTTGTCATGTAAATAAATGTCTTATTAATAATATAAATTATAACATCTGTGTCAATAAGAAAGATCTGCAATAGGCCGATTTAGCATCATTAATTATTTCTGGAAGAAGCCGTGCGCCATTTTTCTACCTAATGAATTCTAATCAGCCCCATCTACTTTATTGATCTTAATCAGACAAAAGCTAGAGACAAAAGAAAACTAAAATTACATTCTTGGGAAGAATTTATTTACTTTATTATCAATATTTTCTGAGTTAAAACAAATATACATTAGACAAAATTATACAAGAATAGACTACATGTCCATAATTAAAGAAACATGATTTACAAGTGTAAATAAATAGAATTATATTTATTATATCATGTCATGAACATTTTATAGAATTACAGAAATACAGCTGTTTAGTCTCTACCTAATTATGCTTAAAATAGCTGCAAGTGCAATCAATGTAGAAAAACAAAATTAAATTTTTATTAATAAAGATACAAAACTGCACAAGCATTATCAAAAAAAATTCTATACCACATTCAATAAAGGCTTTACTGACTATAAAGTGTATGGCTTAGCCTCGTTATAAAATATAACGTTTCTAATAAACAAAACCGGTGTTGCACATAAAACAGCATGAAATAATTGCTTAATAATACACATTTACTATTATGTTGCTTCAAACTAAAAATATATTGGTTTACTAACATAAATAAAGACATCACAGAAAAAAACAAAATTTGAGCAAGCGCACTAAATACGAAATATGCACATAAAACAATACAGCTTCAAAAGCATTATAAATAGATAGAAATAAAATTGTGAGTATTCACAGAATACCTAATAAAAGACTAGTTTAAACCAAAATCATAAAGAAATATTTTTTACAAAAATTTGCTATTTGAATTCTGTGATTTGAATTCTTTTATTTCATTTTTTTTCCTATTTTGGAGATAAGAGTTAAACAATGATTTGTTTCAATTTATTCCAATTTTGGAGATAAGGGTTAAACAATGATTTGTTTAAACAGTCATACTAAACATACAAAAATAAAAATCTGATATATAATATTTTATACAAACAATGCTCATATTAATTATTTCCCTTCTCAAACTTTTCTTTTTCAGTCATCAACAACAGTTGCATATTATTTGTAAAATACTGAACTTTACAGATTATTATTATTATTATACCAAAAGAACATTAACAACAAAATTGGTTATTAAAGAAAACCTATCAATTATTCCAGATAATCAATGTCCATGTTATTGTAAAAAACTACTAGCTATATGGCAGTAATAGAAATTGGAATTTGTTCATTGAATAAGCACAGTTTCTCAGTTAAATGGAAACACATAGCAGTTTTATATCGTTATTTCCACTTATGATATAATGTGGGCAGTTATAAACCTGTAACAGGCACCAAGCAAGTAGCATAACATTAATTGCAATTTTTTAGATTGTCTTTTCCTCAATCAAATAGAGTCTAAATGTTGTTAACAAGAACAACTAAAATATGTTTGACATGAGAATAAAATTGTTTTTGTTTAAATTTTTGAAAAAACAATTATGTAAAGAAATTGGCTATCTGAATTCTGAATATAGGCTATAATCTCCACAAAGTGCCAATTGGCTAGATGTTATTTGAATATATCTATTACACAAACCCATGCGTATATAAACGAATAATACTTAAATTACAATTATAGTAAATACATGATCGCCATTCAAGAAAAAAAAACAAACAATAAGGTTATAGGCTGACTAGTCCAAATTTTAACAATTTCCTTTGTATATTGTAGTATACATACATGTACATGTAATAAAAACACTTTCAACATAATCCCCTGATTGCGTAATCCAAAATATGAATAAATATGGAGATACATGATTTATAACAATAACAGCACTAGATGACTTACATGATGGTTTGTTATAGTAAAGGAGGGGAAAAAATTCAAGAAATATATGAAATAGTAAATGTATATTTCAATCCATTTCCCGAAATAGATTCTATGTGGTTAGAAGTGTAAGATTACAAAATCTAAAGTAAAAAAAAAAAAATGAGAAAGTTTTTTAAGATTGTTAAATTCTATGATTACTGTGATATAATTCTTCTGTCTGGCATAAACAACAGATCTTAAATATGCAATTATCAACTTCAGACTTAGATCAATTCCCACTGCATAATTGCCATGTCACGACCTCCAGCTGTTATCAATCTTGAATCATCAAACAGGAAGTTGACGACAGTCACATGGCTACTATGTGCTTTATAACTATGACAGGAAGACTGAAATAAAACAAAGAGTTTTGTATGAACTTTGATGAAAGCCAACTTACATTATGCAAGAGCTAAATCTGCCTGTTGTAGGTCTTTCTTTAGGCCTGAAATGTTATCTTAACTATTAATTAGATATTAATAAACGTATCCAGACCATAATCAACCCCTGATGGCAACGCTAGCCTGCGATATCTGTTGGATTATAATCCGATCTCCTGCAAATCCCAACTTCTTGATTTAAAGATTTATGGATAATTGAGACCTTGATGTTTTTCCTACTGACTTTAGTAATGATGACTGAGGCTGTGCCGATTTCAGCAAATTGCCTTTACATTATGTAGCTTTTAACTATTATAGTGAGAACTACCAACTTGTTAACTAATCTCCCATAATGTATCTTTAATAAACTATAATAGATATACTCTTCGAAACGTAGCCCAAATAAACCAGTAATTGTTCTTCCAAAAGTATATCTTATAGTTTATTACTCTTTCCAGTTACTAAATACCCCTAAAAGATCAAGATTGATATTCTCGTATCAATTCAAAACATTTCGGAATACAAAATGAAATACGTACCCTAGGTTTACAGCAAGGATACTTATACAAATTAACTTTTCCAAAATCATCTCCGGATGCTACAACTGTGTGGTTTTTTGTTCGTCCACATGTATTTACATCTGTTCCATCAGCACCTTCTGGCCAGATTCCTGCAAGTAAAAGCAATACTCATATCTGATACTGTTAAAAAAATATCAATCTCATCATAAATTTTGAATAAAACAATACAAATATTAAACTTGTATAGAGAGAAAGAAATGGGGTTTAAACGTCCACTTGACACAAACTAGGTCATTTCGGGACTACCATATGGTTTAATTTTATTTCAATAATTCGCTTGTGCATAGGGGTTTTTAGCAGTGGGAGGAAACCAAAGAAAACCCACGAGGTTGGACAGGCGACCTAACTCCTTGCCACATACAACCGGGGATTCGAAACCACGCCAGTTGACTCAATGGCAGGCTTTATGATACAGTGCGCACACGCTAACCATTCAGCCATCCGACTCCCTAAACTTGTATAAGATTATTCATATACAATCTGTTCAACCTCTAATCAGGTACTGTAAAACATGGGTTTCTTTCTTATATGATAAAATTACAAGAAGCCATTGCATACTAGACTAGCTTTAATATGCATCTATGTTCCTTAGATTAGAATATTTGATAAATATAACATTAATAGTAAATGCAGGAGGACTGCACTACACGCAAAACAAACAAAACAAAAAAATCTACAAGATAAACCTGCGGACAAGACAGTAAATAGACATTGCAAGAACTAAACAATTATCAAATCAAGTGAATGGTAACTCTTCTCTCCAAACTTGTTTACCTACATATCAGCTCCTCAAAGAAACTATGCATATTTGTTTTACAAAAATCATGTCTTGATACAGCAGTGTACTGTGTGGTAATAAAGGAAAAACTTGACGGGAAGACCGGACATCTCAGATAAATATATTTCATGACACATTTATGGTAGCTGATATTTGTATGATAACCATATCATTATCTTACCTGCTACATTAAAACCTAATGTACAGGTTTGTGTTGCCCACTGAACATTTCTAACATTATCAGGTGATGTAACTTGTCTACAGTTTGTTGTCCCTGCATTACAAAAACCATACAAATTTACTCAACTATTACTCTCTTGATATAAATGTAAGCAATTACAAAATTATTATCAATTTACAAAAGAAATAATGACTGAAAAGTGTTATTTATATAATGTCAAGACCTTGCTGTTAGTATACACTTCTCGACAGCTTGAAAATAATACAAAGTAAACTTCAAATATCCCATAAGATTTAGTGATTTGAATAATTTTTTGAAAGATATGATGCTATTAAAATTATATAAATGAAAGACTCAACTTACAATATAATACTTCGTAGTCACCCGAATTACTGACTAAATACTGACCATCTTCTGACCAATCAACATGTGTTATAAAACTGGAGTGACCCTGTAAAAAGAAATGCAGTATTTCAATCAAATATAATATTTATCAATGTATCTGCATCAAAAAGACAAATTTTGTTGTATTATTTCTGTGTAAATCTTCAGATGTGATTCAATCATTCTGCATATGCAATCATTTGTTTAATGTCACAAGTTTCTGGTAATCAGATGTTTAAATCTCTAGAATTTCTATTAAGAAAATAAATAATTTAAAAGATCCCCGAGCAACAGCAAGACAGATAGACTGTAGGTAGTAGAGATTGTTTAATAGCACAACGTTTCGGGTGGCAATACCCTTTTTCAAGTGATGATTTAGATGATCCTGCGACGCCTTTATATAAGAATAATGAACATGACGTCACAGGATCCAAAAATAAAGATACAATGATTGGTGGTTATAAATAGAAAAAATGTACAAAGATCGTTAAATTTAACTAGATATAAAATGTTAAAAATATAAACAAGGATCGTTAAATTTAATTATGTACAAAATATAGAAAATAAAAAATTATAGTAAAATTATTTGTTATTTTTAAGAAAAGGTTTTAAAAAAGAAAAAAATGATTATTTAATATTTAAATGAAATAAGAGTATTTAAAGATTGATAATAATTATGGAATGATTTAAAATGAATAGTAGTTAATGGTCTATAAAATGGCTGTGGCGGGAACTGTTTCATCTTCTTCTGCGTAGATGGTGTGAGTTGATAAAGAAAAGAATACGTATCTAGTATCTAGGTCATCCGGAACCTCCTAGTCTTCAAACGTACAGAGGTAGGATAAAAGACTAGTATACGTAAGGAGTCTGCTACGATTGGTATAAAGGTTGCGTGGTTGGTGGAGTGTAGAGTTTAAAAAGAGTAATTACGTGGCTGGTGTTTTAATTCATATGGATCGTTAAAAATGAGTGGTGTATCGAATTCAGGTAAAATAAAAGAGTTGTTGGTCACCTCTATGAATATAGTTTCTGTAGCTAGAGGGCCACGTGAGATGCATATACTAATTGAACATGAGGTAGTTCTAGAATATTTCGCATAAAAAAATGCTGTAAAATTAGGTCGTTGATTGGGTTTCAATAGATATTCCTCGATCTGGTACGTATTGGTGATATTTCTTCTTCTTAAGGGGAGAGATAGGTTTTCTAAATAAAATCCAAGTGTGTGTTGATATATCTTCCTTCCAATAATAGGCGGGAGTTGTAGTTAGTGTCTTTCTAAATTCTTGATGTGCGGCTTCCCAAAGTATAAGATTTTTTAGAAAGGAAAAGTAGGAAAAAGCGAAGTTAGTGTGTTATGGCTTAAACCTTTAAGGTATAAAGCGATAAGCGGTACATATGTCTAAAAATAGAATATGTTATTGGCATATAAATAGACCGTAGCGAATTTTACGGTAGATATTAGAGGTACGGCATGGGATAGAGTTTTCTGGAAGGCGTTTGTTGTTTAAGTTGGTAGTAGAGATGGTAGACGCTTGTTATTAAAATTGGTGGTAGAGACGAAAATGTCGGGTTCATCAGCGGTTTTTCTCTTTTTGTTGAAGTTGTCCATAGAGGGAAATAAAGGAGAAGGAAGGTGGCTTAAAACAAGCTCAAAATATCCTAGTGGAGTGGATCTAGTAAAGATGCGGACCGTACTGTGTTAGAATAAATAGACGGAAAAAAGTGGACGGCGAACACTCCCTTTAAAAATTATAAAAGCTGGACAGGCTTCGGCATCTATCTGGATACTGGATCAAAACTGATACTGTCGGGGCAATAAGAAGTAGATAAATAATTTAAAAGATCCCCGAGCAACAGCAAGACAGATAGACTGTAGGTAGTAGAGATTGTTTAATAGCACAACGTTTCGGGTGGCAATACCCTTTTTCAAGTGATGATTTAGATGATCCTGCGACGCCTTTATATAAGAATAATGAACATGACGTCACAGGATCCAAAAATAAAGATACAATGATTGGTGGTTATAAATAGAAAAAATGTACAAAGATCGTTAAATTTAACTAGATATAAAATGTTAAAAATATAAACAAGGATCGTTAAATTTAATTATGTACAAAATATAGAAAATAAAAAATTATAGTAAAATTATTTGTTATTTTTAAGAAAAGGTTTTAAAAAAGAAAAAAATGATTATTTAATATTTAAATGAAATAAGAGTATTTAAAGATTGATAATAATTATGGAATGATTTAAAATGAATAGTAGTTAATGGTCTATAAAATGGCTGTGGCGGGAACTGTTTCATCTTCTTCTGCGTAGATGGTGTGAGTTGATAAAGAAAAGAATACGTATCTAGTATCTAGGTCATCCGGATCTTTTAAATTATTTATCTACTTCTTATCGCCCCGACAGTATCAGTTTTGATCCAGTATCCAGATAGATGCCGAAGCCTGTCCAGCTTTTATAATTTTTAAAGGGAGTGTTCGCCGTCCACTTTTTTCCGTCTATTAAGAAAATACTGTAAAATGTCGGACTTCCTAGAAGAAATAGAGGGAGAGAGAGAGAGAGAGAGAGAAATGTCCACTCAACATTAACATCATTTCAGGACTAACATATGGTTTAATTTTATTTCAATAATTCGCTTTCGCGTAGGGGTCTTTAGCAGTGGGAGGAAACCATAGGACCCGGAGAAAACCAACGAGGTTGGACAGGCGACCCTACTTCTTGCCACGTACTACCGGGGATTCAAAACCACACTAGTTGACTCAATGACAGGCTTTATGATACAGCGCGCGCACACTAACCATTCAGCCATCCAACACCCCGGACTTCTAGAAGTTTAATATATAACAATTCTATAATAAATACTTACAGAGCATCTACCAATTTTGGTATATTTAGTTCCTCCATCACTAACTTGATATAAATAAATATAATTATCTCTTGATCCAACAGCTAAAAATTTACCATCTGTTAATATAAAACAATATTATAAAATGATGCAACGAATAAATAAATGATAAATAAATGATGCCTAAAGAAAAACCAAAAAATCTTCAATTAATTTCAGCAAAAACCAAAATGTTAATCCAGTCAAGATGGCTTAAAATTTATAGCTATGTATTAAAAATTAGAGCAACCCTTTCATTTTTCACTCAATTCAAGTGAATCTTGACCAAATCCATGGAATGGATTTGAGAGTGCTTATATGACTTACTATGGCCATGTTTTTGGTCTTGTCTGCACTTACCATAAGTACAAATTTTAAACATTGTCGAGTGAACTTACCAGGAGAAAATTGCAAACATTCAATCTGCTCATTACCATCTGTATGAGCTGTAATGATGTCATGAGTATTCAGATCTATCACCAACCAACGTGCGTTATGTGTTCCAACTACCGCTATATTTCCTTCTGGATGGAAACAACAACTGTGGGCTGGATCCTGTAATGCACCAATAACTAGTTTAAAAATTACCAAGCCAACAGTTAGACTGATCTCCCCAGCTTTAATCTCAAAATAATTAGATCACACATGCACATTCATCCTTTTATAAAGCATTGAGCAATCAATCTGCTTATTAACAAGCTTTTTCACATGAGCAGAAAAATGCTCAATATTGAATTTTGTTGAGGTACTGATGTAGTGAAACTATACAAAACATTTCATCACTTAGACTGAATTAGAAGTTGTCTTGTTTCAAAGCCTTGACAAATCAATTTGTGCATTTCTGCTTAGCCTAAGCAGAAAATGTTCATCATCCACGCTTATCAAGACATACACTCTATAAACATCTACAGCAAGTTGGATAGTTATGTAGAGTTATTGTTTTCCCAAATCCTGACATCAAATTGCTAATTACTCTGCTTAAAAGGAGTAAGTGTGAATGACGGACAGCTGCTTTGAATATGCAAATAATGCCGGTCATCAAGATTTATCAAGACTTTCACATGTCATAATAAACATCTACACCATGTGTGAACGAACAAACCAACCAAGTTTGAACATTCTACCTCAATAAGGAGCAGAATTATTGTGTTCAACCAAAAAGTGTGAAACAGATGGATGAACAGACAGACACACTTTATCTGAAATCCGCTAAAAACAAACAAAAGACACTGTTTCATACCGTTATTTCTTTACTCCACACCACAGAGTGCGACATGCTGTCCCATAAATAAACATGCTTATCAGATCCACATGACATAAACTGATGCTGGGATGGATGGGGTGCCAGACCCCATAGTTCATCAAGATGACCCTGAAAATTATTTTACAATAATTAATATGGATCCTAAATTAATTCAGAATTGTTAGCTTCAAGAAACTATTTTGTATGATCTATGCTAAATAAAATTTTATCAATTGTTCCAGGAATGAGGAGGTTTTTTGACGCCATAACAAAATACAAGTGTTTTTTTCCTGGATATGAAGTGGGAGTAAATTAAATGTAAACCCAAGAGCTATTTGTTGTGTGTAATTACTGCAAATGTACTGATGTGTACAAAGCGTGATATTACATAAAATTTTACAGAAGACAATAATGTTCCATAATGTTCTATGTTTTATTTACTAAAATGCCACTTGAACAACTTGTGAACAAAAATTGCTACTACTAATGGTATTGAGCATAGTCTGAAGTTAAATTTGCATCTGGAAGCTACATTCTACATGAAACTTTACTGCTTTCTACACAGCAATAACACTCAATATCATCAATTTCCAATATATAAAACAACTAACAATGATCTGTTTATTTTAAAACTCAAATTTATTTTAATCCTAACAGTTATCAACCCATTTATTAACAGACATGCATGTTACTTGCCTCAGAAATTTAAGAAGTTGGCTGAGAAAAGTGTATGTACTTGATAAAATATTGGGTACCGTTATTGCAAACTGAAATGGGGTTCACCGTCCTACTTACCAGTATTGCAGATTTGTGCATATATAAGTAATAGCATAAAATGGTGGAATTCAGTGGTGTAAAAAGGGAAAGAAGAAATAAAAATCTAAGTTCATTTATATAACAGTCAGAAATTATAAATAAATTTCAACCTAAAACCAAAGCTGATATCTAAAGGAAAGAAGAGTCCCAAGGATCTTAATAGCCCAACAGTTAAAAGTATGTGTGCATTGAGAGAGAGAGAGAGAGAGGGAGAAATGGGGTTTAATGTCCACTCTACACAAACTAGGTCATTTTGGGACTTACATATGGTTTAATTTTATTTCAATAAATAGCTTGCGTGTAGGGGTCTTTAGCAGTGGGAGGAAACCAGAGGACCCGGAGAAAACCCACGAGTTAGGACAGGGACCCGAATCCTTGTCACATGCAACTGGGGATACAAAACCACGCCAGTTGACTCAAAAACAGGCTTTATGATACAGCACGCAAGTGCTTACCACTCGGCCATCCAACCCCCCCATGTGTGCATTGAAGATTTTACTAAGTGAGAATATGATTTGTCAAATGGTGGAATTTTATGAAATATACGATGATCAATGTGTGTAGCCAATTTGATAATTTCCAAAAAATAAAAGTTTAAAATTAAACATCACTACTCATTAAAAATAGGTTCACCTGTTCTGTACTGCTAAGACAATGATTCTATGAAAATATATAATTTCTATATTATAAGCTAGTTTTTTTTATGTTTCTGTATAAAAGATACCTACGACAGCCATTTTCCTATGAGCCAATTCTAAATGTGGTATAATGTTCTCCTTCTAAGCTTTGTAATTCATAAAAAATATCTAGAACTCCCCACTCTAAGAGTAGTACAAATTTGAATTAGAAACAAGAGGTGGTTTATTCTGCAATTAAAATTAATCTGGGCTGTACCAAGCAAAATATGAGATGACTTGCAGTTGATCAATCTGTACTAACACATACGGCATGTAGAATGTGACCATATTGGATATAACAATACAAATATACAGTACATGCAAGCATGCCCACAGATTATATATATCATTTGATATTTAGGATATTGATAATAAAACATTTATAACTTACATAAACAATAGGATTAAGTTTAAGATCTAGAGTTCCTTGTAAAATTGAGTTTCTAGTTGTTCCAACTAAAATCAGATTTCCATGACCTTGACTCAGGGTTCGAACAGGACCAAACTCCTCTGGTATCTAGAAAAAAAAAATTAATTCAAAAAAATTAAGTATATATTATGTCAGCTAATTATTCAGTAATGATGCCAATAGTTAAGTTTTTATGACCTATTCTCATGTTTTTCAAACATGACCAAATTTAAATTCTTACCAATCTTAAATAGGAGAAAATTTTACAAACAAAATTGTTTGAAAGAAAAACTCACTTCTGTTTCTAATCCAGTTCTCTTATAGTTTTCATCAAACTGGTAGACCTTTCTATCTTTACCACCACCAGACAGAATAGTTCCATCCTTCATTACACAAAGGGAGAAAACTCCACCATCATGTGCACCATTAACAGCATGAGAAATTCGGTTTGTACCTACAAACAAGAAAAATAAATAATACTGAAGTAATTATGATCAACATTTCCCGATGCCAATAGTATAAAATATATGAGTTATGAATCTTGTTGAGTCTCTTGGTTTAACCTGTGGAGGTTCATAATAAAGTTTATCTGTCAAGGTAGAAAGTGCAAACCATTTGAATATTTAAACAAAGTAAACCCCTACCAAAATATAATACATGATGCTGGTTTGCTTATATGGTCTGCTGAGGATGCCGAATGTTTTGAAATTTTCAATTCAAAATATCTTTAAGAATACTGAACGGAAATGTTACCAGTCCTTTTGGCATATTCTAAATGAAATGATAGGAACCACTGACAAAGGAGAAACAATGCCTGGAACACCAGGATCAAACCAAACCTGTAACCTCCAAGATAGTGGGCAAGCACATACACGCTCAGCCACTTTAGCTTCCTTTAGAATATTGTAGTTTGTGGGGGATTACAATTGTTCAAATGATGATTGGCAGCATTAAATAACTACTCACATTTTTATAGAAAGATATACATTCAAACAATTTTTATGCACATACCTCTTCCCCACACAAAAATATTTCCATTTGAATCGCCCGAGAGGACATCCCCATTTTCAGCAAAAGCTAAACACAACACAAATTTGGGTTTCTCCATTTTCTGTTGGAAAAAGATTAGAATCAAATTTCTATGGCATTAGTACAAATTTTACAACCTGTTAATTTGAATATTTTTTTTATGGAATCGCAGAAATAGTTTCAAGAATGCTAACAATAACTTATTGATAATTCTATCACATTTAAATACCTCATATATTCCCTGCTTTTTTGTCAATGTTCCACTTTCTAATGTCCAAAATGATATCTGTCCTTTACCACACATTACTATCTGGTTATTTTCATATGGATGATATTCTGCGGCCAGCACAGGTTCAGTGGAACTCTAAAATAATCAAAATTTGGGTTCAAAATATTTGTAGCTTCAAATTACTTTGTGTCTTAGCCCATTTTCAGCTTAAATTCAGGAAATTCCACTAAATCTTATACAACTTCAACAAACAAATGACAAATGATAAATATTTGTTTGATATATATTTGTTGAATTGATGTTCTTAGTACACAAGACTATTTGCATGTCCTATTCCAACGATCTCAGTGAAGAAATCAATTGAGGTATTTTCTACAGATTTGAATATTTAACTAACATCTGAAACACTGGTCAATAATAATAATATAAAGTTAAGACCAGTTTTACATATCCCAATCTGATATAAATCTTCAAAAACAAGAAGGATTATCATGTCAATTTTCAGGAAATAAACGTATTCGTATTCTTACCTTAGTTTCCGTTACTTTATGTGGTTTATCTCGACTAATATCCCACACAGATATCACATGTTCATTAGCATCATCAACACAAACTAACTGTTGTCCTCCATCCTATTCAAATACACAAATACAAGGTTATACAACATCAGCTGTAATATTATTAAAGAATATCCTTATATTTTGTTTAATTTGGGTTTCTTTTCATAAGAATATGACAACTTTTAGCATTATCTGCTTGGTATATATATTTTTAACTGATACAAATCAAATTAACAGTATTTATTGTTTGAAATTCTAATAATCTGAAATGATACACATAAAAACTATTAAATAAATGTTATTTGTTTGAAATCTAATTTTTGATTTTTTTTTAGTGAAATTCTATCAAATAAACATTGTTTGAAATTGATATACATAAAAACTACAAAATTAAAGGTAATAATTGTTTGAAATTCCAATTTTTTGCATGTAAATTGACTAATAGGTAAATTCTACAATTTATCTGCTAGTCAATCAAGCAATAACTATGGTCAGGACAAATAAGTGTCCGACTTAGCCATAAAAAAATTATTTATAAAATTCCATACTTACCAGCTTTGAGAAGGATACACAACAGACAGCTCTTTCGAAATCTCCCAATCCAATGATATGTAATGTGTTGAGACTTACAGAATCCCAGATTCGTACATGGGGCTAAAAAAGTAAGAGTACAAAAATAAGTAAATTCCATATGCCAACACATACATATACACATACATCAAATTTAAAAATGAATCAACCAGGAAACCTTCCAAAGTAACAACCAAGAATACACACAATAATTTATAATAAGTAAAAACACAAAATATTTCACAATTTCACAAATAAAACATTACATTAAATTTGTCCATCCCTTAAACCTTAAACAAAATTATAAGCCTGAACACACACAATAACACTCAATACCAGGATTCCAAAAAAATACATCTGCTGAAAATGAACATCTTAAATCAATCAAATAAAAGTAAGTCCATAATCCCATACAGTTTAAAAAGCGAACAACAGTTATTTTACTCTTCAGGAAGTGATAATTGATAGAATCTATCCATGGAATTGTTTTAATGGTACTATCTAATAGCCAATCAATTTCAGACAGCATTGACAATTAAACAGATAAAATCCTACATATAATTCCCACTTCTCTAGAGTTTGACTTAAAATAAAATACAAAAAGGATTTTGATTATTACAAATATTGTCTTATTTTTTCTTAACAGATGAATCAGTCTTGTATGAATAATTATTAAATAATCTTTGAAAATTAAATTCAAAGTAATACATGGCAATCTATTTCACATGTATATATATGTATAAGGGAATATGTATAACTGTCACCAACTAATTTTAAAACAAATGTACAAGAAATTGTTTAAAACAAAACCGAGACAAGACATAAAATAAAACACACTTTAAAATCTTTACAAGCTCATTCTAGTATCTAAACCAAGATTTTAGTAAGTTTTTATTAATGTTTTAAAATATGGTACTTAACTAGCTTACAGTTTGTTAATTAGCTTTCCTGTACTATTTCTCTTACTCCATAACTTACGTTAATAAGGGCTTTATTAAAGCTATATATAATTAGCAGGATTATTTATTTATTAAATAGCTGGATTATAGTAATTAATATTTCTGTTAGTTTATTATAACAATTAGAAAACCATCCACTTTATTATCTTACCAAATGATCATCAATTTCAGCCACATCATTACGCTTATTCTGTTTGTGCATATATAATAAAATTATTGGAAGGATTTAATTTCATAACATAAACTATCAAGGCAACAATCATTAATTAGTTACTATAAATAAGCTCTAAATATCATAGTTATTAATTAACATAATTATCGTGTATCCTGGTTTACTTTGATTAGAGCACGATTTATGAAAAATCCAAACAGAAAAATGCCAAAATATTTCAATAAAAGCATAAAAAGCCTGTTTAAAATCTATGCAGTTAATATAAATCAGATAATTAAATTATGGTTTATTTTGCTTTCAATCAGTAATGAAACTGAATCTGAACAGAATAACAATTGACTCTTCATTTACTTCAATTGATTGATCTAAAGCTGAGAATAAGCCAAAAAGTCTATGAAAAAATTGTACATGAACTTACCCTGCCCTCTTTTTTCTCATGACCAGCAACCTGACCAGTGGCTATCTTAACTTTATCTGGATGTATAGCTATACTGTAAAACCACAAACATTTATATGTAATTGAAGCAGGACAAGTGTTATCAAGTTAACCAAAATTTGACACATAAACAGTAACAACTTATTATACCAAAATTTGACCTGAAGTGTGTGATACGTATACCAAATGCTCTTGCAAATTTATCCCTAAAACAGCAGGAAACCTTTTCTATTATTACACAATTTAGAAAAACATTTAGCCTTTGACATGTAATAAATACCAAAATTTAATATGGAACACAAATACTATTTTGATTAAAGAAAAATTTTGTTGAGGTTTCTCTCAACGTCACCAAGCAAATGACAGTAACAAAAAATAGTAATCAACACTGTTCATCAGATTTCAGAGTGACATACCATTTAACATCATCTGTATGTTGATTGTAATGTCTCTGCATGCCCTCTTCTACATTGTATAATACAACCGTGGCTGCTATAAAATAGATTATCTCCCCTGTTGGTAGGTGGTATAAGTTGGAGCGACAATCTCGACCACGATATCCATATCTTACAAAGTTAAAGGAAGGTATTTTTTTTTTAAAAATGTTTAAAAAGTAATCAAACTAAATCAATAAATTAATTTATGAGTGGAACTGTTCTTCAAAAATTTAAAGTAGTGAAACCCGGTTGAATGAAACTTACTCACTGCCAATGTACGATGATCTCAATCTGGGAACATGTTTGGTTCGGTTAAAAAAAAGCTGTTGCGTAAATGTAAATCAAATGTAATACATGTAGTTCTTTAACATTTTATTCAGGCATTCCAGGCTGAATGTTAATTATCCCTTTGGTTAGTAGTTTTCAGACATCAGTATGGAGATGTGACAAATAATTTGTATGCTTGATAACGACCAGTGAATTCTTGTCGAAACGTCAGGTGTATATAAAATAGTGATTGTTATCCATAGAACTGTGTTGTGTTATATTATGTTCAGTCGCTAAATGCCATTCAAAGATTCTAGTTTTCTTGCAAGTTTGAAAATATTACAATATAAAGCTTCACATTGTATTGTATTTTAATAGTACCAAGTAATCAAGCTTAATTCAAAACACCATTAAGATCATCAATGTAATATGTATGTAGTCTGCTTATTCTTAATGTATTTTAGTAAAGAGGATACACCCATTCTAACTGTAGTTTTTCGTTAGGTGTTTCACCAACAGTACCAATATCAAAGTCTGTTAAATCTGACGGAGCATAAAGAGCTACACCTCTACCCTTTAAAAATACCTTCAGGTAACCTTCAGCTGAAAAAAAGTTAAAAAAGATGAAATTTAAAATAAGAAATATATATTCAATAAGCAGTACAGAGTACAGAGTCAGAAGTTGAACTTAAGAGTACAGATATAAAAAAATAACATAAATGCATACTATAATGTATCATACTCTTCAATTATTTATACATAAAGATAAATATATATACAAAAATAATAAGTGTGCAAATATATAAATTGATGTAGATGTACAGAAAGTGATGATTCCTAGCTAGGGCATCAATCAGGGGATACAGTGGAATGGCCCCCGGCCAGTTACACAAAGAATTTACCAAGGCATCTCCCTCATAATAATGGATCGATGCCCGCCCCATGGCTATATTGACTAGAGACAAATACATAAGGAAACTAGAAAGTTATAAAATAAGCAAAGTTTTGAAAAGTGCTATCACTCAGTAAAGAATTGATTTGAACATTCCCCTCTTTTTCATCAATCTCAGAACAAATCTAGAATTTAGTTTTAATTGGTGTTAAAATTAATTGTAGAATTTTTGTCATTATACAAAACTTATAAGTAAGAAATGTCTTTTAAAAGAATGGTCAGTAAAGAACTGAACAAAATGAATTATATGTCAACAATCTCAGAACAAAACAGAATTATAGTTTGGATTAATTTTAAATTAAAGACAATACAACTGTATGCTATAACTAGAGTATGGTATTACCAGAGATTTGGTTTAAAAATTTAATACATAGGTAAAATAAAATCACATCTTTTAAATATTAAGAAGAAATATCATACACCCGTGCTGGAAGTGAATTATCAATGTTTTGTAGGGGTGGGGTGAGGCAAAATCTTATAATTTGCAAACCAGATTTATCTTCTGTGACTTACCAAACACTACACATGTAAGCAGAAATAAACAATATAGTACATATAACAACTATATCATAAGAGCACTATCATTCAATAGAAAAAACAATTAAAGGGTGAAATGGGAGCATAGTGGTGCAATATGTTACACAAAGTGAAATACAAAATTTCTTCTTAAGTTATTATTACATGTACTTTGAAAATTTGACTTAAGTTAGAATTAAAAACTGGGGCCACACCCTAATGCTGATATAACCTGCACTATAAAGAGCTCCCTAAATCAGACTGACACTGTGGAATGCCATATTGACCCCATCTTATATCAAAACCAGCCTTATAGTTATAGCAATCTGCCTAAGAATCAAGTGTGAGTATAGTAGTTTATGATCAACTACAGAAATGTCATCTCTGAATTTGTTGACAGCAGGGTCAAAATTAGTCAGACCCATAAAATTTGCATTATTTTAAACTTATTCTAATGTCATCCTAACATAGATAGCTCATAGATATTTTCACAATACGAATAATATACCAGTACTTTCTCACATATAAAACCCAAAGACAATCATCTGTCATAACAAATTATCCAATCGCTACGTTTGCTATTAAACTGCTTTAAAATGATTTCATGAACTAGCCTACACATCAATTTTATTATTCATCTTTTATCTCCACATTTTGGTCCCGAAATGACCTAGTTTGTGTCAAGTGGACGTTAAACCCCATTTCTCTCTCTTTTATCTCCACATCACGATCACACATCAACTCTTGTTAATACACAGATTCTAGGTATGTAAAGGTGAAATTATTCATTTTTCCTTCTGACTTCTGACATTGGTTTATACCGTGTGCTGTGTTGCCATATATTTTCTTTTTTGGCACATCAAATCAGTGTGTGCACTTTTCAATCAGGCGACAAGGTGCTCTACTGGCTAATGCTAATAGTTTATATTTTATAACATAAACAAAACAAAAGAATATAAGTAAGTACTTGTCACAGTGGCTAAAAATGGGTAAGACGCTGGCTCACTAGTCTGGAAAGTTCATCCAGATTTTTCGTATATAAGTAATGTTGTCAATTCCAAATTTAAATAAAACCTAACTATCCATATTATTCCCAACAAATGTCAACAGGAAAGAAGAAAGAAGATCAATGAGTTAAAACAACTCATCAACACTTAACGTTGGTCACTTTGAGACTGACATATTATGTTTTTCTATTGTGAGAAATTTTCTAGTTGAATATTACTCTTTATCAGAGGGGTTGAGATGGCCTAGTGGTCTAGAGTGCCACTGGCTTGCTGCTGTGGTTTAGAGCCCTGGTGTGAGCGTATCTTGCATGGTGATAGGAGCACCATCTCAACCTTGTGGGTTCCCTCCGGGCACTCCGGTTTCCTCCCACTGCTAAAGACCCCTATGCACAAGCGAATTATTGAAATAAAATTAAACCATATGTTAGTCCCAAAATGACCTAGTTGTGTTGAATGGACGTTAAACTCATATCTCTCTCTCTCTCTACTCTTAATCAAATTTCTACTAGCAAGGATTCTTTTACACATATGTTAATGAGGTGGACAATAGGTTTTGTTTGTTGCATCTATATGCGTAGGCACTGCCATTAACAAGCAGGAAAGGGTCTGAAAACAATTTGTATATCTGCCGCTGTAAGTCTTTTAAGTGTATGTGCAATACAATGAAATTTTAGGATAATTTTATCATTGGTTAATATACAATATAATTAAACATACAAACCTTGATTCCAGTTAGGTTCTCTAGAACTGAAAATAAAAAAAGGAAAAAAAAGTTAGTCATAATAAGATTTTTTTTTTTAAAAGTTGCTCGAGAACGAATCAAAATGTACATTATCATGAAAACATGTCTGAGAAAGCAATAAAACGATGTGATGCAAAATAAAATTGTAAAGATTACGATTACAATGCTTAAAAACTTTTGACTAATTTCATGCTCAGAAAAACTACATGTACACATAACAATTGAATGCATATTCTCAATATTCACTATCTTATATTACAAAAATTTAATATAAAATCAAATTTGCATTAATCATTCAATAATGTCAATTAAGAAATAACATAAAAGGGATATATATATATGGTTGTCAAGCACATAGGTTTTGAGACAAGACTGCAGCTAAGAATAAATGCAAAGACATGCATGATTGAACATGCATATTCTGATCAATCATGCTAATATGGGACAAGAAATGAAAAACAAATGATATCTACAAAAAGTTTATCTGTTGCTATTTGGAAAACAAATCTACTCTGACAAATAAATAATTTGAATAAAAAAAATTGAAAACCAAAACAAAAGAGCTTTAATAATTTATCTATTGCTATCCGGAAATTAAATCTACCCCGACAAATAAATAATTTAGACAAAAAAATTTGAAACAAAAAGATCTTTAATAGATTTAAAATAAAACTTTTCTAATTAACCAGAACTTGTCTTAATATAATGCAAGCGCTATACAGTTGAAAGACGAAACCGCTCATAAAAGAAACCAGCGGCTGCCAGGCAGGATACGCCCACATTTTCGAGAGATGGATAGAGAACAAGCAAAACCGAAAGTGATTTTTCCTACAATCAAAGGCCATAATTCATTAAGTTACAATTTGATATGCGCAAATATCGAAAAGTATCAAGATATTTAGGTTATAAACACGCAATTTAAGTTTCATCAAAATCAAAATTAAAATTGTGACCTCTACAGGGTCCACAACCTTGAAATACCATTTTTTAACAGTATTCGCGTACAAACAGCAGCCATTTTGTATTGTAATTTTGGTCCTATTTTCCCAAAATTTGAACTCAACCTTTCTTAGCTTGTAAAGGTGATATAATCAAACGATTTTTTAAATCAGATAATAATTGTGACCTTCAGAGGGACCACAAGCTAAACAAAGGCGATTTTGCGTATAATCAGGGGCATTAATTCAGGAAGTTACGATCCGATATGCGCAAATATCAAAAGCATCCAAGATCTTTGGGTAATATCCATGTATTTCAAGTTTCGTCAAAATCAAATTAAAATTGGGACCTCTACAGGGTCGACGAGCTTGATATACCATTTTTCAACAGTATTCGCATACAAACAGCGGCCATTTTGTATGGTAATTTTGGTCCAATTTTTCTGAAATTCAAACTCACCCTTCCTTAGGGTGTAACGGTGATATAATCAAACGATTTTTTCAAGTCGGATAATAATTGTGACCTCTAGAGGAACCACAAGCTAAACAAAGGCGATTTTGCGTATAATCAGGCGCCATAATTCAGGAAGTTACGATCCGATATGCGCAAATATCGACAGGAACCAAGATCTTTGGGTTATATCCATGTATTTCAAGTTTCATCAAAATCGGTTCAAAATTGTGACCTCTACAGGGTCCACAACATTGATATACCATTTTAAACAGTATTCGCGTACGATCGGCGGCCATTTTGTATGGCAATTTTGGTCCGATTTTTCCGAAATTCAAACTCAACCTTCTTTAGGGTGTAATGGTGATATAATCAAACGTTTTTTTAAATCGTATAATAATTGTTACCTCCAGAGGGACCACAAGCTAAACAAAGGCGATTTTGCGTATAATCAGGGGCCATAATTCAGGAAGTTTCGATCCGATATGCGCAAATATCGAAAGGAACCAAGATCTATAGTTTATAACCATGCATTTCAAGTTTCATCAAAATTGAATTAAAATTGGGACCTCTACAGGGTCCACAACCTTGATATACCATTTTTAAACAGTATTCGCGTACGAACGGCGGCCATTTTGTATGGCAATTTTGGTCCGATTTTCCCGAAATTCGAACTCAACCTTTCTTAGGGTTTAACGGTGATATAATCGAACGTTTTTTCAAATCGGATAATAATTGTTACCTCCAGAGGAACCACAAGCTAAAATAGGTGATTTTTCGGTCAATCAGGGGCAATAATTCAGGAAATTACCATCCGATAGGCTCAAATATCGAAAGGAACCAAGATCTTTGGGAAATAAACATGCATGTCAAGTTTCATTAAAATCGGCTCAAAATTGTGACCTCTATAGGGTCCACAAGCTCTAAACGTGATTTTTCGTACAATAAGGGGCCATAATCCATGAAGTTTTGATTCGATACATGTCATTATCGAAAGCAGCCGAGCTATATTTCAAGTTTCGTCAAAATCGGACAAGAATTGTGACCTGTAGAGGGTCCACATACAATTGGGGACGGACGGACGGACGGACGGACGGACGGACAGGGGCGACGACATAATACGTCCACATGAAAATGTGGGCGTATAAAAACAAAAGAAAGGAGAAATCTGGAAAGAAGAAAGAGTTTGTAAACAAATTCTACATTTATACAAAATGAAACTAAAAGATCATTTTAACAATAAATCATTTCCCCTTCCGTTGAATCATTAAAACTTAAACCGATTCCTCTATCACTACATCTATACGAGAAAGTCTGCATGATCATCATATCATATATATATCAATCCATTTTCTTCCATTAACCAATCAAAACTAAGCATATAATTCACTGAGGTAGATCCCTTTCCATGTTCAGCCAAATTAAATTACCGGTATGCAGGAAAGGAACAGTAAATTATGACTGAGTAAATCACTGCTTAGAGATCTGACAAATTCTACTTACAGAAAGCAAGTCAGTGCTCATGTAGTGCAATTAAAAGCATATACTTCCATATATGTATTCTATTGATTAAAAGCATGGTGTGTACTTATGGCAATTGGATTAAATTCCATCTTCTCCAAAAAAGATTTCTTAAGATGTAATTGTAAAACCAAAAGCTGTGCTTAGAAACACTGAAGATATATAATTTTGAAAACTATATATAATTTCGAAATAGATGGACTTTAATATGAAATAGATGATATATGATATGAAAATTTTAACATTTCACATTAACATGATATGACCATGATCGATGTTTCATGCTAAATATAATATACCCCCTATGGCTGGTAGACCGTTGCGACAAGTTACTGTAGGAAAAACTACGTCTAAAATAAAATACATGTCAAAACAATCAGATTTATAATAATTATATTAACAGGTGTTGTGTACAAGGCAGGGTATGAGTGTTTTTTTCTGAAGTATTTGAAGCCACTTCTCATTTTTTTGGAAAATTCACAAGGCCAGCACATTTCAGAATCTGTTATTCAAAGTTAGTGACTTTTTTATACCCATAAGCAAAAACTAAAAGACACCTGATAGAAGTAATAATAGTATTCAATGTAAAGGCTACAATAAAAAAAATACCTCAGGCTCTATCTTATCACTAGAGCGTGACAAACTATTTGATGTCCGATTTTACACAACAGGGAAACAAATTGTGAACTATGTAACTACAACATGAACACAACCAGTAAATATCACAAGGTCGCATATTCTTAACCACCTCTAAAATTAACATTATCCGATGACCTCGAGTTCATTATGGGCTAGTAATGTGAATAAATGTCTAAATAATAATCCATAAAACATTTGTAGTCAGATTAAAAATCTACAAAAGGCCTTACGTAATGCATTTTTAATGAATTACGAAGTGTGCATAGATCTAATATTGCAGCTTAAAAAGCTACTCAATAAACTCAAATCATGTATCAAACAGATAACAGCTATCCCCAATAAACATTTACAATCCAGGGCAATAAATTATCAATCAACCAATACTTGTTGAACACGAATACATACCGTACATCAAAAACCTATCTAATATGCAATATAATTTGGTGCACTTAAACCATCTCATGAAAGTTTACAATAAACAATATCAAACTTGTATTTGTCACTGCCATGTCTAACTTATTCAAACTCAGTCAAATACACTAAAAAAACTGACTCACCAGTAAAAGTTGTTATGTTAACAAGAAATAAAAAGAAGCTATAAAGAAAGATCAGCATAATGCTACATGCAAGTAGGGTCTAAACACACAGTATAATTGTATGTCACACCATTGATACCTTTTAGAAGCCATGATTCTCTTCACAAAGAACTTCCAAATGAAAATGATACTTTCTTAGAACTTTCTCCACACAAGTCACTGCAGTGAATCAGTGCAAACTATTTGAGACCTATATAAAGTTTGAAACTAGCCTTGACTGCTGTGTTAGTGGGCGGGACCAGAATATTCATGAGTTGTTTTGAGGTCAACATGACTAGTGATCAACAAGAAATGAAATCAACAGCTATTACAACAATAACAACGCTTGTTTAAAGCTATTTTTCCATGTATAATTTTATATCACAATCTGTATTTTTGATATGTAACAATGCATTCCATTTCTATGTAATTGTCAAGGGTATACTATGGTTATTTATTTGTCATGCATTCAATTAATAGATAATTTTCACAACACATACCAACAAATATCCATGGCAAGATATAAGACAGGGATCACAACTTTCCTTTATTCTATTGATATATATTTCTAATCAAAAGAGAACGGCATCATTCTCATAAAAATAATTATTAATACTGTATTTCAAAGACTGAAATTAGGTCATTTATGATTGAAACAGACCATCAATCATTAGAGTAATATTATGTTATATTCTAGAAAATAATAACAACAGTAACAGTTTGCAGTATGTATTGATTAAAAATTACAATGTAGTGTGTAATGTTAATTGTTATTGATTTTTCTGCTATTAAAATACACACACCATAATCTAACTCATTATCAAACATCTGTAACACACTACTATTTTAAGTTTTTTTTTATTATTATATAAAATCCTCACAGAAATTAGAAGAAGTATAATGCCCCTCTCACACTGACATTCCCAGAGCAGATCACTCACATCATTGATGGGTCTTAATCAAGGAGGCCTATGACTATGAACAAATGTTAATTTTTTTTTTAACTGCTCACTAATTTGGATGCAGCTATGGCGAGTGTGGCGTCAGGCAGGGTAAGCTTATTCTTCCGGACACCTGTTACCACTGTTTGTTGTGTATTTTGTACACGAGGAGCAGAAGATTTGCTGATTATATTATTTTGCTTGAATACACTATTTTGCCTATAACATTTTTTTAGGACTTTGAATTCTGTCTTATGGTTTCGATTATTCATGATTAGTTTTTATTTTATTTACTTTATCAATAAACTTTTATTGTGGACTGATTATAATCAACATTCAACAGGTTAAAGGGCCAATCCCGATAATATTTTAGAGAATAAAACTGCTTGCTTTTGTGTTAAAATCCTTTAAAATCCCTTACCTTAAGGTCGAGCAATTAACTCCATATATGTGATATGTTTTCAAAAAACTTAAAACTCACCAGTTGTCATCTGGAAATGGAGACCGGTGTCCCAAGCTGTATATGCACTGATTTGATTAAACCAGACTTATATTTTATAAAAATAATGTGTTGGTGAAATTTACCTTTTGTTATCAAGAAAATCACATGGGTTATTCACTGTATAGACCTCTAAAGAAACGGGAATCGATTATCGGTCACCCAACGAAAGAATTGACCCGAAATCTTGAAAGGGTTACGTGTCTGGATAAGCTGTTTTATCGTTCACGTCCAAACGACTCAATTTTTTTAGCTGGAATTTTTAGCCAGGGTAAATACACCATTCTTCTATATTTTGGCGTTTAAATTTCATACGTACTCTGACTTTTATTTTTGAGACTCTGTTCTAATCGGGACTGTCCCTTTAAGCCAAGGGGCCATGTCCAGATAACCCTATTCCGCCCACATAACATTCTAGGTATGTACTTATTTAATGCCCATATATAAGATATATATTCATATATGTATGCAGCATATATTTCAAGTCTTTAAATATCTATTTTAACTTACCAACAAATACAAAACCTGAATTTAATCCTGTTAGTAAATACAGTTTATATTATAATGCCAGTGGCATATAAGTTATTTAATCACGATCTTCTAAGTAATATTGAAGATTGACCTATTTACAACTGCAAAACTATTACAATGACATAATTTACTTTCAATCATTGCTTTGATATTTACCTATTTAATCAATATTAAAGTTGGCTTTCTCAATACAATCCAAAATGTAAAATCCGTTAAATTTTAATGCACACACAAAAGTCTGTTGAAAAGGCATAATTCTCAATCTATAGCCACTATTAGAATGTTAAATAACTAGTAAACAAAATGAAAACATAATATTCTAATCTATTTTAGTTGTATAAATTACATCATTCAGACTCAGGTTATTTTATATTTAAATATTTCATGCAATTCAACAACTATAAAAAAAACATTACCGAGTTGGTGACCTACAACAGTATAGAAAATATTCAAGTTTTACATTGCAACAATATCATTTTTAACTACATTGACTTTAGATTTCTTTAAAAAATGATAAGAAGTATTACTAAGTCTTAAAAATCATTGCAATCGCTAAAATTTAATGCAAATTCTATCATAAAGCAAAACTTCTATGGTATCAAAATGCATTAAAGGGAGACAACCCTGAAAACTTTAATTCAACTATTTGGACACAGCTCACCAATTTAATATTCCTACCCCGTCAGCCACGAAATAAGGGCCAAAGGTATTTTTACTCTTTCTCTCCCTTTACTCCTTTTGCATAGCGATTTTTGTTGACTTTTTGGTGTAGAATTGAAGAAAAGGGTTTAAAAATACATTTCTGCCAGGGCCAGGTTTTGGTAAATATTCATGATTTTGAGGTGGAACAATACATGAGTTGAGAGGTTAGTTAGGTTGAAATGTAGGATCGAAAATTGCATGTTTACTCGTCTTTACTTCCCGTTTGTGTATCTCAAGTTTTCCATGATGAACCTCATACATGCTTTTGAGCAAGCGGTTGCCTCATGTTGCTTTGGTAGAAAGCGTTCTACTTAACTAAAATTTTGGGAAAAGTTAAAAGCCGGTCTAAGAGACAAGAATTAACATTAAAGTCAATGGAGAAATCATTAGTGATCTGTGGCCATTTTCTTTTTAAACCATTCCAGTACATTTTGTATCTATTACACACAACATACATTTTTCATCAAAATATTAACCAAAGGTTTGTGTGATCACAATCCAATCAAATAAGTCATGCATTGTTGATATGCACAGCAATATAAAACTTGCTGTACGTTTACTATATATTATCATTTAAAATTCTGGTAACAGTATGGCTAACCGGAGAAAAATTGAACTGCAGAATTCCAGATTCAAAGAGGGTCAGAAAAAATGTCTGAATGCAACACATTGTACTCTAAAATTATAATTTCTAATTAACTAAGACCACAATCTGATTCAAAAGATAATTACACCATTGTTGTGTTACTGACATCATTTATTTATCTACCATATTATAATTCTATTATTTTTAGTGATCTTGGGCGTTAATAATGCAAAAATTAATCTTGAAAATTGATCTTTATGTTTGAAGTTTTCTAAGAAATAAGATAAAAGTAATAAAAAATAGTTACCTTGACGATGTTAAAGATGTGTTAGATAAATCAGCTGAATTCGATAATGACCCCCATTTCTTTATGTTATTACTTGACTTGTGATGTGGTCGTGGAGAGCTGCTAGATGACCCTCGGTGAGGAACTAAATTAACATTTTCTAAAGCATTTAAATTCGATTTTCTATCTGTGGAAGGGTAAGATTTTCTGTTTATTTTATAAGGTTTTGTCTTGGAAGGTAAAACATTATTTTGTGAAGCTGAAATAAATAAAGAATCAAGACATCCATATTACAACATAATAATCAAATTTTAAATAGCTAGTATAAGATGAAAATATAGCCGAGTAAGATATAGCAGGCCCGTATTTAGCCCTTTCCATTGAACACAATACGAGGCCATCGATTTACATGCCCATATCAGCATGGGCGCCAAATAAAGCCGAGTGACAGGGCGCCCAACCAATGTCACTTGGTTTTATGGGAGCGTCATCAATCATGTCGTTATATATGAGGCACCCCTCAAATGGTGGGGCGCCTCACAATGAGTCACGCGATGAACATCACAACGTGATGGGGCGTCAAAAACAGTGTGATCTGTGTGCACCTTATCCCAGAGGACCTTCCATAATGACATGATTGGTGGGGCGCCTTATAATTATGACAATATATGATTGTTTGGCCGCCTTATAATTATGACAATATATGATTGTTTGGCCGCACATAATGCATAATGCCGTTATCCATTGCGAGAAAAATGTAATGGGCGCCCTTTCTTTTGGACGCAATACGAGACCAGCGAGTCCATATTCAGTATGGACGCCCTTTAAAGCCGAGTGACTTTGGTTAGGCGCCTACTACTAGATTGATGGGACCCCTAACCAATGTCACTTCTATTCATGTCGTAATATATGAGGCGCCCCACCACCCAAATGATGAGGCGCCTCATAGTGAATCACACGATTAAAACTTAACTTGAGGGGGCGTCTAAAACTGTGTGAGCTGTGGTGTTACTTATCCCGTAGGGGCGCCAATAATGACATGAGTGGTGGGGCGCATTATAATGACAATGTATGTTGGTCGGTTCGCACATAATAAATAATGTCGAGCTATAGAAAGGTTGGGCGCTCACGACTTGGTCAATGCCCGGGGCGTCCAATGCAGCTTTATTGAGGCGCCCCTTGAAGGGCTTTTGTTATATGCGCCCGTTATACAGCGCACCCCCCCCCCCCCCCCCCCCCGCATGATCATGGGGAAACAATTCATTTTATCTTGTGTTTATAGACTTGAAGTTGCTTCGTATTGCTCAGCTACAGCTAGTATCATAGGTCAGCAGGGGTTGTTTATGGTCTGCCACTCGAATTATTAGCGAATCTCGCCAGTTATTAATATTTCACTGGCATCTTTCGTATATAAGTGAATTCATTACAAAAATTATTCTAGATATTGAACTCGTTCAAGGTACATACCGTACTTGTTGCCATTTATAGCGCATTAGACAATAGATCTGGCAGGGTTGCGCTCGATCTTTTCCAAGGGTGTCAGATACTGCCGCAAACCTGGGCGCTTGTTTTAATTATAGATTCAGCGCGCCCCCTTTTCCGGATTTGAAGCGCCCCTTTTCGTATTAGTATATCAGATATTATAAAACTTACTTTAGGCTAGAACCCAATGAGTCCTTACCTTTTCTCGGCGGTATTTTATGGAATTTTTAGAATTCGCGTTTATTTTTCTACCAAGTGTAAAGTATCAGGAATTAAACTTTTTATTACTGTTAAGTATATAACGGTTCCCGATACATACAGCATCGATATTGTATAACGTGCGATACTAAACAGTGTGAAGACATGTCCCCGAAAAAGAAGTCGGGCAGTGTGGCGGCAGATATCTACAATGACGGAAACGAGACTAAACGACCACATACTGACGCCCGAAGAAATCCACTATAAGAAAGCCAACTGGATTGTAGGAAATGTTTAGGTTAAATTCCCGATGGTGATGAGATTGATTCAAGCCCGCGCAAGGAGTGATAATCTTCAAAATTCAAACAAGTCGCACTCTAACCCTATACAAAACTTTTCGTTTTTTCTCATAAATTAATATAGGTACGCTGAAGTTGTATTCCTTCCTCAAATTTGTTATAATGTTCATAATACGCCAATATCGCAAATTAAAATTTCTGACATTTTCATAGTACCTTAGGTGCAAACCATATTTTCTAAACTTTTCGGGCGCCTGGGGGGGGGGGGGGGGGGGTAGACCTGTCTCCGTGGACCGTCAACTGTAGGTACACCGGCGCCCCCAGAAGCCCCATCGGCGCCCCCAGCTGCCCTTGCCCCCCTAACATTTTTGGGCTAGATACGGGCCTGTATAGCGTCCAGCCGGTCTATTTAGATAACAGAAACTGTTTAGTTACAGAGCTCTTTTGTCTTTAAGGGAAAATAAAGAGGTAACTTCCAAAGTCGTACTTGTTAACAGTTATTATTGTGATTCACAAATCATGGGAGGTCAAAATATATTGAACATGCATTACAGATAATTAATGATGGCTTAATGGTTTGTATTTTGTAAAAATATGACTAATCTTTGACTCAAAAGCCGGGACAGTGCCCCTCCCCTTAGCTATAGTATTTTTATAGAAGCATTACCTTCTAATACACCAAGTCTACGAATAACATCTGATAAAGCTGTTTTTAAACATATAATTTCATCTTCTTGTTTCCGCACTTTTTTTTCTAAATATGCAACTCTGTCAACTAATTCTTCTTGTTCTTGGCTTAAAAGTCCATCTGCAAAAATAGGAAATTTGTGTGAAAAGTAATGATAGATATGCTTTTGTTTACCAGTAGCTAATAACTCCACACTCACAAAACAAGCAAAAAGCAATTTTTTCATTCATCAAAATATAAAATTGATCGAGTTGATAAAGATGATGGTGAATAATATGTTTTAATGTATGTTTTATAATTAGGTCATCATATACAGCCGAAGTCAATAATTGAGTGCAAGGTCATGCTGTATTACAGCCTAAGTCAATAATTGAGTGCAAGGTCATATACAGCCTAAGCATAGGCGTACGAGCTGGGATTAGTTGTGTATATCCCAAGTAAATAAAAATTTAGTTCTCTTTTATTGATGATTAAGAAATTAAGAACTTATTCATCGCAAAAGAGATATTGTAGAACCTGTCATGGGCCTTCAAATAAAAATTGAACTTTTTTTTATTTGGTAAAAACTCGTCAGAATCAATTAAAATGCATATTTATTCATACACGATTTTGTAAAAAAAAAACACAGACGCAGCATTCGTATCGGAAATATAGTTGGCACTCGGTCCGTTAAATTAGTAAAAGAATCTGCACACTTCGTTTCCATCCTACAGGCCTGCTGAACGTTCATTTAGAGCACTACGGAGACTAAAAGGTTATCTAAGGAGCATGATGGGCCAATCCAGGCCAATTTTATCATGGAGTCTTCGATTGATAATATTATTAATATATTTGGTAAACAACATGGACTGGAGTGTCATTTTTTCTAATTTTATATTTGAAGTTGAAATTAACTAAAACTAAATGCTTTTATACTATGACTATATGCAAATACAAGCAAATATCATTGTATACAGCCATTGAATACAGCCATTGAATAACCCTAGAGCTGTATTAAATGGCCATTGAAAAGGGACTACTTTTTCCAGAATGACGTCAATTCCAGAATGACGTCAATCTGTAATGACGTCGCAACTAGGCAATGACAATTTTTGTAAAAAAAGAAAGAAAAAAGGCCGGAACTTTTGATGAATTGTAACGTTAGTGGTAATGATTTTTTATGATAATCTTGATAGTACGGTGTATTTTGAGATTTGCATGTAATCATAGAATAAAAACAGAACTCAATGACCATTGAATACCGCTCGGGTTATTCAATGGTTCACTCGAGTGTATCCCTGCCGCATTCCACTCGCTATCGCTCGTGCAATACTTGCGCAGGGTTACAATCTCTTGAACCATTGAATAACCCGAATGGTATTCAATGGTCATTGAGTTCTATCTATATATTTTTTATGTTTGTTTGTTTGTTCTTTTATTTGCTATTTGCTTGTTTTAAATTTTTCATCGTTATTAGATCATTTGTCTGTAAATAGTATGTATAGTTGTAGTTTTAAAAGAAAATAAAGTTATTATTATTAGTATTATTATTATTATTATTATGATGTAACATATTGAGAACCTAACTACATTTTTGGGGCACCAACCACCTACCAACCCGCCCAACCCCAGTCAAAAATTTCCCTGTATGCCTATGAGCCTAAGTCAATAATCGAGTTAATGAAGTCATTTACATATATTCTCATTATTTCTAGACTAATCCTTCTCATCCATTGGACTGGATCAAAGAAGCTAATTACGTTGCCAAGTTATAGCTATTTTCCAGACTTTGTATTCCTGTAGGCAGAATAATCAGACATGATTTATGATTATTTAATTTAAATTGCAGAGAGAGGAGATCTGTGCTGGGACCTTGCCAAATATAACATTGATTAAGTTCATGTTATTTTTTTCCGTAATTAGCTTTGTCCAACATGTTCATACAACCCGTTTTCATGGTATTGTTTTAGACGTAAGGAATAAATAAAAGTGGTACAACAGGGAAGGCTAACCTCCGACGATGCATGTGCCAAATGTGGTGCACTGGATATTTAGAAGTGGTGGCAGTGTTTCATTGGGTGTTTAAAAGTGGTGCATTGCATCCCTGTGATAATAATAAAGTAAGGTAGTAAGCCTACTCATTATTTCAGTAATATTATTTACTGTGCACACCTGTTTTAGATTATGTTTTTTTCACATTAATATGTTTTCATTTAAAATTATGTCTACAGAAAAAAACAAGGAAATGTGGACTTTCGTTCTGGAATCATTCTGCCTATATAAACAATTTTTTATAAAAAGTATGGTGCATCTGAATTCATATTGATGCTTTGCATGTCGAAGGTTGGTGACCCCTGTCTGACACCAACCCATTCAGATGCACACTTGCTGTAACAAATTGCTCTGCAAATTATTAAAATCTGTAAATTTAAAGGTTAAACAATAGCAAAAATGTCAAAAGTTAGAATCAATCGATTTGTATAATGTTTGTAACAAGATGGGGTTTTTTAAAACCTTTTTTTGGATTGTGTTATAATTATGTGTATAATACCAAACTTATTTAAACTTGCAATGTAATAACCAGGCGCGAATCCAGGGAGGGGGGGGGAGATGGGCCATGCCCCCCCTCAGCCCCTAAGAAACTGGTGTACCTGCTTTTTAATTGATGACATAAACTGATTTTTGCATTGTCACTGCCCAGGTAATGCGACGAAGGCTCTGGGGATGACACCAAACCACTAATTAATGCATGCGGCACTCTAATGATTACCATTTGTTACAATATATGGCCCCCCCCTCGAAAAAATCCTGGATCCTGGCCTGATAACCCATAGTAATTATCATGCATTATTTAAAGATACATTATGGGAGATGAGTTAACGAGTTGACAGTTCTCACTATAATAGTTAAAAGCTAGATAATGTAAAGGCAATTTGCTAAAAAATTCTGTATAGCCGCTGTCATCATTACTAAAGTCAGTAGGAAAAACATCATAGTCTTGATTATCCATAAATCATTTACAAGAAGGAAAGTTAAAGTCCATCCTGATTTTCGGGTGTGGATTCCCCTTGTCAGTGATGCAGGACAGAGTGCCTGACATAGACAGCTGTCTAGTTGTTCGGATGGGACGCTGCCCAGGCAAAATTCCCCTCACAGCACACTGTATGGTGTATATCCCTCTTCATTAGCCTGGGTTAGGAGCAGAACAATAGAACGTTAAACCCCATTTCATTTCCTTCCTCAGATGCTTTTAAAAATACAGTATGGAAGATTAGATAAAGAGCTCAGCTGATAGTTCTCACTATAATAGTTCAAAACTAGATAATGTAAAGTTGATTTGTTGAAAACTTTAGTCAAATTCATCCACTATGAACCGAGATATCAGCTTTGGAAATTCCACCTATCCTAGTTCATAATCACTAAAGTTAGTAGTTAAAAAGCATGGTCTCAATTATCCATTGTTTTGATTTAATTATCAATGAGCGTTAGCGGATTCCAAATCCAAAAAATATCGAAGGCTAGCCTTGACATCTAGAGTTGATTATGGTCTGGATATGTTAATTAATGTCTAATTAATAATTTAGATAAGATTTCAAGATTAGAGAAAGGCCTGCAAAATAGGCAGATTTAGCTCTTGCATAATTAAGTTATCTGATAATTTGGTGATCCATATTTTCATAAATCCTGTACACCACTAGTTGTATTAGTTGACATTATAGCACCAACTTAGCTCAGTATAAATTTGTCGTTTAATGAGGCTAAAATGTCTTTACTTTATCAATAATTCATAACATTAATCTCTGTAAAATACCATAAGTATGACATTACCATTATTGATCTCTTTACCAGAATAGTTTCCCATTGCTAACTATTTTACTGTCTCTTATGTACATATTATCATAGTCCACCTACTCTTACTATTATACCTTTCACTCTATGTTAAAATCTAAACTCTTACTAAATGGTGTAGATGCTTTCACACTGGAATATTTAAAGGGTTAAACTGATTCATGACTTTCACACTGGAGCTAGCAGTGAAATAATAATTTTAGTTATTCCAGTTCACTGTAACCAAGATTTTTGCAAAATCAGGGAGCTATCAAATTGGTGCATATCACAGTCACTCACCTAAGTTCAAACATCAATGCCACTTTTTAATAATTGGCAGAGTACCGGTATGTAACAAAAGAGTTTGGTTTGTTCATATAAATTTTGCCACCAATGTTGACACTTCTTTGAGCGCAAAATTTAATGATACAATGTAGTCTGACTTCTGTGAAGACGAATTATAATTGGTCAGATATTCTTGCAAAAAGTTTGTCATGAAAATATAAAATAATCAATGTCACAAAGCAAACAGCAAGCACTAACTTCATAATGTTTTTAGTGGCCACATTATGATGTTCACTTTTAAACTTTAGAGAGAATGCATTAACCTTGAGGGTTTTTTTGTTCTTATCCTGGACAAATTCTGGAAAAAATTTGCATGAGATATGATAGCAAACTGAACGATTACAAAAACTGATTTACTTTGGTAGTCTGTAAGGGGTATCAGTTATTAGTACTAAATTCTATGGATCTAAAATCATGTCATTTGCCATTACTTTTTTGTAGTCTGAAGGAAGAGAGAGAGAGAGAGAGAAATAGGGTTTAATGTCCACTACACAAACTAGGCCATTTCGGGATTATCATATGGTTTAAGTTTAATTAAATAATTTGTGTAGAAGTCTTTATCAGTGGGAGGAAACCAGTGGATCTTCAGGGAAACCCATGGGGCTGGACAGGCGACCATACTCCTTGACACGTATTTAAAGTGTAGAATTGAACCCATACTACTTGACTCAATGACAGACCTGGATACAACGAGCATGTGTTAACCATTAGACCAATATTGAGATCCTGTGTTCCACTGTCAACAATAAAACTAACATAACGGTAGCAAACAAAGTTCTGCTTAATAATATATGAAGAAATGTACATTTATGTATAGATTCTATCCCACAACAATTTAAATTGAACTCAATTCAAGACTTTATTTTGACCTAAATCAAAAAAATTGAAGGAAATTGAGTTAAACGTCCTACTGTTCTGCTCCTAAACTGGGCTAATAAAAATATGGGCATACGCCATACAGTGTGCTATGAGGGAAATTTTGGCTGCGCTATGGCCTACTCTTTTATCGAGTTCCAAGGGATCATTTACGTGTATGCCAATGTGTACACAGGACTTCTATTTTTGTCCAGTCCGAATGACTAGACAGAATTTCTTGTCAGGCCCTCGGTCCTGCATCACTGACAAGGAGGAACCATGCAATAAAATCTGGATGAACATTCTCGACCAATGCAGGGATCAAACACCCGACCTCCGGACTAGCAAGCCACTTGATCCCCCTAAATCAAAGAGGTTTTACAAAACTCTTTTGAAACCAGTTAATAAACAGTATAGTAAATATAATTAGGCAAAATTAAAATTGTTCTATTTTTATCATAATGGATGTTTCCATTCATAATATTCAGTCCTAGCTATAGGACTGTGACTATATCTCCAACAAACACATTCACAACGGCAATGCCAGAACTTTCAAATGGCATTACTAAAACCCTGTAAGAATAAACAACCTTGCATTAAACTTACCGGTAGAAAGAATATCTGATACTGACGTACCATTATTTACAACTAAAGACTCCTCACTCTCTCTTTCTATGTCAGCCATATTATTTTTGACACTGACAGTTTCCCAGACATAAACAAATGCAAGAGATTTGTGCAGTTAGTTTGACAACCTTAGAACTAATCTAAGAACAATCCTATCACAAAAGCATCTAATCTCCTCCAAATAAACAAGAAATCTGTCTTGCTAATCCTACAAATTCTTCTTTACAAGCCAAGGCTAGGAGCTGAGTAATTATACAGTCAATGATTACAGTCTGCTCGCATATATACCGGTACTACACACAGTGGTAATAAGCTGGCACTGATCAATACCACTCCATCAACCTACTCACTTCTACATTTATACACAATGTCAAATACACCTTCATACCAATACCTTTTTGTTTCCAGGAGGTGAACCAGAAAATCCAAAGTTATTTTTATTACAAACAAAATACTAGTTTACGCTACCCAAAGATTAAACACATTTTGACACATTCACATTCATTACTCCGGATGTTTGTAATCGATAATTATTGTTTAAAGAGAGAGAGAGAGAGAAATGGGGTTTAACGTCCACTCGACACAAACTAGGTAATTTCGGGACTAACATATGGTTTATTTTATTTCAATAATTTGCTTGCGCGTAGGGGTCTTTAGCAGTGGGAGGAAACCAGAGAACCTGAAGAAAACCCACAAGACTGGACAGGCGACCCTACTCCTTGCCACGACGTACAACCAGGGATTCGAAACCACGCCAGTTGACTCAATGACAGGCTTTATGATACAGCATGCGCATACTAACCATTTGGCACCCCCCCCCTCCCTATTGTTTAAAACATTAACCTTTTTACTTTTTTCTACCTTGGTATTTCTTTCAGGCATTTAGCAATCTGATTAAAGTAAGATTTTAATTAAGGTAATTAATGTTGTTTTAGGAACTAAGTATTCCTTCTAGTCCCAATACCACTCTTGTTGGAACCGAATAATATGTCCCAATCTTTATTCTGGTCAACAAATTGTACTATTATACAATATTCCAATTAATTGATGATACAAATTTCATCTTTACACATCGAATTTAAAAAATTGGAAAAATTCAACTACATGGTAACAACCTGGTTTCAACAGCTTTACGTAAACACTTTCAAATGCAACTTGGATTTAAACATATTATTTTCGAATCCTCAGGACAAGTAATATAGGATGTAATGGATAATTTACACAACAGGTAGGACACTTGAACATCTAGAAGTTAGAATAAGGCTAATTATTTTTTTCTCGACCTGTCAAGCCAGCAAGAGTGGTATTGTCCCTTTAACGAATATGATGTTATCTGAATTAATTGGCATTATAGTGAAGGAAATTTAGTTTGGTCAAAAAAATTAAAAATAGTCTGGGATGCAAAGACATTGAATATATAGCATACAATTCTGTGTTTGGGTTCATGGCTGAATGTTTTGCTTAAAACTGGCATGTATCTAGGCTACGGGGTGGTAATTAAGTTTTTAAAATTAAATTGATACCAGAACAACAGAATAAAGAATGCACTCTGAAAAGGTAAAAACCAGAAACTTTCATTAATAAATGGATCAGAAATGTTATTTCGAAAACAGGTACATGTACACCACGCTCAAAATTCATAAGAATTGCAGTCGCATGAAACATGGAACTGTGTTTAACCTTGAAGTGTCCTGGGAGCCGTGTGCTTATCTTCGATCTGTGACATTACATTATTAAACTGTAGATTATAAAGGTGGGAGTGATGTACAGTAATTGTTTCATGTCAACAGTACCACTGTCAGAATGTTCAAAATAAATATTACCCTGTTTGATAGGTACCTTGTAAATATGCAAGGCACCACAATTTTAACAAAGATGAGTGTACATAGATCAGTCATTGTTGTTTTCACAATGTCTTAAAAGTGTTTGAGAAATTCCAAGTTCGCAAAGTTCAATTTTATAGCTTTGTCTAGCTCTATTGAGAATGTAATAATTTCAAGTTCCATACAATAAATTGAAATCAATACATAATTATGTACCAGTAATATTTAAAATAGATGGACTACCTACTTCTACATACATGTAGTAACAATAGATGATGGTGACTGCTATACAGCTCAATTTTAAAAAACTTCCAAGGTCTTTGTCTCAAATAATAAACTAAATTATTGAAATGGTAGAAACGTGTCTCATGTTACATAATCAATTTTGGCTTACAAAGAATTTCCAGTTTTAAACTTGGAGATGCCATATTGGAAGATCTATCAAAAATACAGATTTTCATTGTAGTGTTTGAATGGGGGAGGGGAGGGGGGTAACAAGGATTTGTTCAGGTTGATCCAAGTAACCATCATCATCATCAATATCTTGTTAAAATACAGATGAACCATCTCCTTGAATAAATCCAATGACCGCAGGTAAGCTATAGCAAACGTCACACAAGCTAAAACAGCAAAAAAAATATTTTCTATGTCAAGATTTCCTTTTTCTTTATGCACCTTTATTTAAAGAATGTGTAGAGTTATATATATGTTTTAAACATTAAACAGCTATTTTCTTTAGGTCTTAAATGTCATCTAAATTATTAATTAGACATTAATTAACTTAGCAGATCGGAATACATTCTTTGAAAAATAATTGAACGCAAAAATGAATAATCTGGACTTTGTTTATTATTGGCGTAATGATTATTATCAGTACCAATGATTAAAATTTAATTGCTAATATCCTGGTTCAGAGTGAAGCAATTAGACTGAAATTTTCGGCATCCTCTGTAACCTACTTTTTAACTATCATAGCGAGAACTGTCAGCTCTCTGTCTAATTTTACATAATGTAATGCTGCTTTAAATTCCGAAACTTGCACTAAAATTTGTAACACGAAAAAAAATCAGTCGAACATAAAAAAATAAGTTCAACAATGTCAAATCTCAACATTAGATCTTTAAGATAATAAAGTTAATGTCAAATATCACTACCCTACTACAAATATTTGTAGAGATATAAATTTTCAAAAACATGCACCACAAACTTAACCTGTCCACAAAAATATGAATCAAACAAAATTTGTTTAGTAAGAATACTAATTTGTACAACAAGATTCCTCTTTCATATGCAACTGTCAGGCAAATATTATTAGCTATCTTTACAAATATTAATTGTAGAATTATAACATTTTTTAAAACACTGCAAAAGAACTTTGATGTGGGGAAATCAGTACAAATAATAAACAGTGAGAAACAAAATGAAATAAACTTGGGTTTAACGTCCTACTTTTCTACACCAACTGGGATAATGGTGACGGGAATATGCCATGCAGTGTGCTATGAGCAAAATTTTGTCTAAACAGCAGAACTACAGCCTACACTTATTTAGAGTTACAGCTGTCAAGGGTTCTTTTACATGCACTCCATACACACAGAGAGATAGAGAAATAACATCCACTTGACACAAACAAGGTCATTTCGGGACTAATATATGGTTTTATTTTATTTCAATAATTCGCTTACACGTAGGGGCTTTAAGCAGTGGGGGGAAACCACAGGACCCGGAGAAAACACACAAAGCTGGATATGCGTCCTAACTCCTTGGCATGTACAACATGCATACAAACAAATATTTACTGTTCCATAACCCAATGACAGGGAAAACCATGAAGGAAAATTCTAAGAAACTTTCTTGAGCCAACCCTGTGCACAACCCTGACATCCTGATTAGAAAACAAATCTCTTAGTCACTGAGTCATCACAGCGAACAGAAAAAAAGATATAAATACTAAACATGGATAGGGTAATAACCGTAAATTACATGTACCTCCTTAAAATGTGAAGTGTATGACTAATATCATTACAATCAGATTGTTTTTGCCTTATGTTCTGTTTGGGGTCTGTAAATTGTTCGTTCTTAAATTGTGGATGGTGATTACAGAAAACATAGTTATAGGAATAACCAATTAAAATATATGTCTCTATATCTTGGTTTATTCACACCACGCCATATACAATATTACAAAATGACACTATCACTCAGTGAAGCATATGAAGGGAGATTACTGCATTTTACATATTCAGACAGATTTATTTGAAAAATACATGTATGAAAACCTCTGCCACAATCACACATTTTCATGTCCAATAAGGTTTGTTTCTGGTTATTTAAATTTTGAATCAATCAGTGGTTGATGCAACTGGATATCTGGTAGAATTTAAATTCCAAGAGCTGGATGGGTGTATTTATTATTTTTGCATCCCCTTGGGAAACTTGAGGAAAATGTTATGTCCTGCAGCCAGTGCCAGATTAAAGCCCCATTACCCCTCTTGTTGTAACTGAATAATATGTCCCAATCTTTATTCTGATCAACAATTTGTACTATTCTACAATATTTCAATTAATAAATGATACAAATTTCATCTCAACACACCTAATTTTAAAAATTGGAAAAATTCTACTACATGCCGTAACATGGTTGAAAAGCTTTACGTAAACACTTTCAAAAGCAACTTGGATTTAAACATTTTTTCGAACCCTCTGGACAAGTAAGATAGGTTGTAATGGATAATTTACACAACAGGTAGGACACTCAAACATCTTGTAGTTAGAATAAGGCTATTTTTTTTGTCTGGACTAGTGTTATTGTCCCTTTAAGGCTCTGCTGGCCTTAAGGCACATTTTTATAGGTGGCCTGAAAATACAGATATGGTGGGCTCATTGACAAAAGGAATTTAGTTAAAATTTATTAACAGAATTTTTTTTATTACAAACAAATCCAGAACATTGACAGTACAGGGGTGGGAGGGGCTACTGTATTTACTATAAGTACTAAGTAGCCTACATATTCCCATTCACTGCCTAGATAAATTACAACTTAGCGTGCTTTTGTTGTTTTGTGGCCTGTTTTTTTTCTTCTGGCACTTGCCTTATGGTTAATCCAGCACTGCCTGCAGTAATTTTCTACTATTTCTATATAGTATATCTGCGGAAATATACCTACTCCTGAAATATACATGGCTGTTCACATTATATGTGTTCATTGCTGTAGAGTCGACTACGGGTACTCATATAGCTGTATTTTGAATAAGGCAAAATTACCTACTCACATGTACACTTTCAACTGTGATTTGGTGAATCTACAGGCGTCAAGTGACCAGTAATGATAAAGATGAGAACACATGTGACCAGCTCCCAGAAATCACGTGCTTGTCGCACAACTTCATTTTGTTCTACAGGCACAAAAGCATAAACTGTATGCCTTCTTGTTGCTGTGAATGAGCTGAACTCAACTCAAGAAGATATGACAAATTTAAAAAGTAATGCATTTATGGAAAGCTTAGGCTGTGGACTATTCAAATATGATGCCAGCTCTATTTTTATAAAAAAATGACTAAGAGCCTGGTTTTGTCGGAGCAGCTCACATGTCCAAAAAAATACTCAAAAAATTTGGGTTGGCAATATATACCTTTTGCTGACCACCTGTAAAAACAGGACGTCGAACACCAACACCAACCCGAATGACCAGGTTCCCACGCCACTATTGGCTTGGTGACCTTTACATTGTTCTCACTCTTACATAAGAATCAATATACAATAACAAACAAGATATTCCATGCAAATAACACAGTGTTCAATAATTCTTAAGAATGAGAAAATATTTCAGTCATACTGTTCTAGATCGCAAGGATTAAATCTAAGTTTGTTTTTTTTTCTAAAAGTTTTTAAAATTGGATATGTACTACCAAAAAAACAAGAATAATGAAAGTACACAAAAAAATTAACAATTATTACCAAGGGACCTATTTGTTCTCTTCCAATTAACTTTCCATCTGTCATCCATAATAATATTATAACTATAGGAATTATTCAATCCAAATACCAATAATATTAATTTAATGATACTGATCACATTATACAGCTCCACACCTCCACACCTCCACCTTTATATGCCTATTAAATAACATAAGTTATTGAGAAGAAACTTATAAAATCTGTTTAATGATCACATCATCAATACCTGTAGTCTCACAGGTAATAATTACTAATCAATCACTATCACATATGTCTGTCAAACTGTTAATAATGAACATAAAAGATCTATATTTAGTCCTTGACAAACCTTCCACATCTACAATAAATTAGTCAAACCAGATTATTCAACAGTGATAAAATGAAAGATAAGATATGTCCGACAGACTTATTTTAAAATTGTCTTATCAGAAGTTGTATTCTAACAACATACCATGATGTCATCTCATTCTCAAGAAAGACCACCAACTAATTGGCAGTGGAAACTGATAGTAATTTTTTTTTTAAAAATACATTGTCTCATGTTAGCTACTGGGATGGACTTATGGTACCGGGAATCACAAGATTGATTTGGTTATGAAATAGTCTCAATCATTTCTACTCCAAAACCAATATATCTCAGTCACTAGCTAAGATCTGTAAATTTCATGTAATGTACTTGATAATCACTATAACTCTGGCAAATATACTACTCAAAAGAAGTTAAGGATCAAACCTTTTATTCTACCAGGTAATTGTCTATGCAGATATCAGATATAGATATAAAATTATTGACAGAAATCGTGTCAAAATTGGTTCATGATATCCTGATGACAAAACCTGTGTACAAGGCATATGTCATTTTCAAACAAAACTATTTTGACAGTCTTCTTAGAAAATGACATATGCCCTGTACACAGGTTTTGTCTTCAGGATATCGTGCACTGTATATAAACCAGGCATGTAATTTGGGAACTTGGGCCAACCTTACATAGAAACTGAAAATTGATATTTCTTCAAAAACTTATTCCAATGTTTTCTATAGTTGCACAGGAATAAGATAGAGGGCTTTAAAGAGGCTTCCACACAAAATATGACAGGGACAGCTCCCTTATTTAAACAGAATATATAAATAAAGCAATCAGAGGCTCATTAAGTAACAGACTCTCGTTTCAGCATTGTCTTGTAAACTGAACTAAGCAATGAGTACAAGCCCACTAGCAACATTCTGAAAGATGGCTTTCAATTTTTCAGGGTCAAAGCAATATCTATGCATAAACTTTATGAACAATTTTTCAATTTCAGTAGGGTCTCCCACGGCTTGGACATTGGACAAGCTGAGCAAGTTTGAAGTAAAAATACTCCCAACTTTGACCTGTGAAATGTTTTCGTGGTTTTTGTGACAGTTTTGTGACAGAATAATTACATGTATGCAGCGACATTTATTCACTACTCCACAGATCACTTAGCTGCTGTGGCCATATGTTGTGTCATCTTCAATAGAAGGCTTGATCTCGCTTTAACTACCTACATGTTATCTAGCCCTTCACGTAACACTCTGCATATTTCGGCACTAAGTTTGATTGGGTATAAGCCTAGCTTATGATCCAATCAGATTCCCTGGTCGTCGCGAATACCAAGTCTCGCGCTTTCAAGCTAAAATGTATACCTGTCATAATCGAGTTCTAAAGTTCAAAGTTCGTCCAATGTCAAGGTTTCCATTGAGGTTCGAGTGTTCACAAGATTTTAAAAAGTGAAACAAGGCCCATAACTCACATGTAATTAACAGAAATTGACGAAATTCATTAGGCTTCTTCGTTGTACTAATTTAAATGATACATATAAATTCCAAACAGATCAGAAACCAATGTGAAACCAAGTAAATCAAGGGCCATAACTCAAGGAGTAATTGACGGAAATTGTTTAAATTCAATAGGCTTCATTCTCTCACTAATTTAAATGACACACATAAATTTCATACAGATCGGATGATAATTGTTGTCATTAGAGCGGTCAAAAGATTCAACAAAGTGAAACAAGTGCCATAACTCTAGATGTAATTAACGGAAATAGGCTTCTTTGTTTTACTTATTTAAACAATACATATATTTTTTTTACAGATCAGATGATAACTCTTGTCGCTAGAGCACTTACAAGGTGCAACAAAGTGAAACAAGGGCCATTACCTCCAGAAGTAATTAACGGAAGTTATTGAAATTAAATAGGATTCTTCATCTCACTAATGCAAACAACATAATATATCAATTTCAAAACAATCACATCATAAATGTAGTCTGTAGAGTGTTTACAGGGTTTTGGTGACAACACCAGTACCGCCGGTAACTCTATGAAAAATTGTTCACAAACCTGAATTTTGACATAGGAGTAGTTGACCAATTACAGAAAGTTTAACCTAAAAATATTGCAAAACCTCTGACATGTGCAGTGTTGACAAGTTCTAAGCGTATACAAATTTGAAAAAGAATTGAAAATAATTGTAAGAAAAATGGCTGTTTCATGCCCAAGGCAGATCACCTGTAACACTCATTTGTAAAGATGTAAAAAGGGATATGCTTCATAAAATCATAATTTCCTTTGATGTTTTATCCTTTATCAATCTATATGTTGGCCAACAGCTACATTGTCTATCAGCTTGACAGAGAGACACCGAGAAATGGGGTTTAACAGCCAATTGTTGTAAACTATATCATTTCGGGAGTAAACATATGGTTTTATTATAATAATTGACTTGCATATACAGATCTTTATCAGTGGGAGAACCTGGAGGACCCAGAAAAAACCTACAAGGAGAAATGAAACCACATCACTTGATTGATCATTCAATAATAGATCTTATGATCTAAAGTGTACACTGACATTTTTTCCACCTGACCCCTACTGTTTTACCAGAACTAAGTTTACTAACTGACCGACACTGTGAGTAACATATTTATATGCGATTACATTTACTACAATACTATAAATCTTGTGATTATATAGTTGTTAATTATGCACTGTTATTCAAAATTTTTATTACTGAGTATAAATCATGACAAATAGTTAATATGATTGACTAATCAATATTTTATATATAGGTATGATACTATAATAATACAAATACTGTAGATAACACAGATATTTAAAATGGTAAAATTTGGCCGTTCTATGCATCACCTTTTTTTTAAAAAATGAATATATATTTTTTTTAATTTATGATAGCTTATGGAATAGTTCAGCCGTTGAAGATTTGTTATATTTTGTTCATTACCTAGTAGCAAAAAGGAAATAGTTTTTAACAAAGCTCAACAGAAAGTATGGTGTTAAATTTCCTTCGATGCATGCATAAAGATATTTTGTTAATATTAATAACACAAAATATATGCAGAATTAGTATAAGTAGGACACTTAAAGATGATATGCAACAAGATGAAATCATAGCCTTGGCCTTGGTGATTTTTCTAGAATTAGTATACACATTATGACACTTACAGATGTGAAAAATTAATGTTTTTTTTGAAGACGAGGTCACAATATAATAATCATGATTTTGAATATATCTGTGTTCTACTTTTTAACGCTTAAAAATTGTTGGATTATAATCAGAGATAGGCTGTATCTGACTACCAATGTTGAGGCAAGTCGAGTATAACAAACAAGTGCTTTAGAAGAAATGTATTTTATTTAATTAGACAACTGTTTTATCTTAAAGCTTCCAGAAGCACTCTACCAGTCATTTATGATTCCTTTGATAGTCAAGGTTCCAGACCAGCAACAGCGGGAGAGATAAAAATATTCATGGAAGATGCCTTATAACATGATTACTGATTAGTATTAGAAATGTATCATAAAGTACTGGTAGCACCAAAATAAAACGTTATAAATATTCTATCCTTCAAGGCGTTCAGATTAAATCTTTATGTGTTCTAACTGTGATGTATCTAGATGAGAATCTGTTTATATGGAGATTAGAGACATTAAGTTGATAATATATTTCCACATGATAAGAATATTTCACAGATGGAGATTTGATAAATGTTTACATCAAAATATTATCATTCATCTTTGACCAAATTACTCAAAACTTGGGTAGTTGAGCAGTCTCATTTTTTAATCAATGGGATTTTTCAAGTCTGGTTTCCAGCACTGAACTGAATCACATTCTAATATCATTAAAACCTAATGTTGCCAAAGTAATATCTTTCCTGCAAATGATGCTAAAATACAAAAAGAGCCACAAAAGAGTTTGAAAAGCAGGAAGATTTTAAAAATATTTTAACAAAGATGATGCCTATCAGAAAATTTCTTTTTTCTACTCTGTTGTTCAAAGGTTTGACAATCGGAGGTACCACACGCAAAAATTCAATTCTTGCTCTTTCCTTCAATTTTTGTCCATACGAGTGGGATACATAATGATAAAGCAGATTGTAGGACAACTACCCAGGGGCAAGTTTCCGTGCTAGCTCAAAGAGACAGTTCCAGATTTTACAGAAACCGTAAGAATAACCCATCCCAACTTTAAATCTTGTCATTATCCCAATTTGAAATAGACTCCGGTAGGTTCATTATGCCCTTCAATTTCAATCCATACTCCAATTAAAAAATCATTACTAGTTTAAACATGCATTAAACAAGAGCTAAATCTTCCTATTGCAGGTCTTTCTTAAGGCCTGAAATCTTATCTAATTATTAACTAGACATTAATTAACTTTTCCAGACCATAATCAACTCTCGATGTCAAAGCTAGTCTTCGAAATCGACTGGATTAGATTGATATATGCTGCTTAGCGCTCATTGATAATTAAATCAAAACAATGGATAATCATTTTTAACGTAATGATGAACAAGGCTAGGCGCCAGGCGGAAATTCCAAAGCTGATATCTTGGTTCATAGTTGATCAATTTGACTGAAATTTTCAACAAATTACCTTTACATTGTCTAGTTTTTAACTATTATAGCGAGAACTGTCAGCTCTTTATCTAATCTCCCATAATGTATCTTTTAATTACCATTAGACATTTTCATAACATTATGTGATAAATACTTTAAAGGGAACTAAAACCTGACAACCAGAACTAATTAAAGCTCATTCATAAAATTTGTGTGACAACTGGTGGTTGTCTAACTTGATCCATTTCAAAGAAGGTGTAACAAGTGGCATTTATCCCTTGATTAACATGAAGGTAAAGGGGTGAGCAAGAAATATGGTGAAAGTATTAATCAGTTTGTAATAGCTGCTCCAGGCTTTAATGACACCATTTTAAATAGAAAGGGAGATCAACACCAGAGGGATTTATCACACCTAAGTTGTGTCATTTTAGATAATATTTACTCCTTGAAAGGAATCAATCCCTAAGATTAAGATAAAATAATTCAAACAGAACTGAAAAATGATACACCTTAATTCTAAATATAGATTAATCTCTTTCCTACATAATATACCTACAATCAGCTTTAATTAAAGAGTCAGTAAAACAGATTTCTCACATTTATAGAGAAGAAAAAGAAATTTACATCACAAAGAACATTAGTCATAAAGTCTTAATATGTTTCTAAAGCCAAATCGTGCAAATATTTGCCAACCACTGTCTCTAAACTCTATAAAACTTGAGGCATAGTGTATATTTATGATATTATTATATTGTTTGTTATTGTTTTGTTTTTTTAGTTTCAATCCAACGATAGCATGCATTCATTATTAAGTGAGAGCCACAGTGACTCAGTGGATATTCAGGGTTTAATCTTAGTATTGGTTGAAAAATTTCCTGTCATTTTCCCGCATGGTTTCCCTTTGTCAGTAGTTTAGTATGGAGGGGCTGGATAGGAACAGAGTCTAGTCATTGAGATGGGATTAAAAACTGGTTTCAACAGTTGGAATTTGAAATAAGATTAGGCTGTACCACAGCTGTCCCAGCCAGATTTTCCTTCCAATGCCCGGTTGGTGCAGAAAAGTAGGACATTAAACCCCATTTCATTTTATTGATCATAAAATCAGATCATGGATCTCATCTTTTCTTTGAATAGTGTAGTTCTGTCGTTGAGTATTAGGAATTAGTATACAATGAATAAATTATACAGACTTTCATATGATTGATTCTTGTCATATTTATCACAAAACATTAAAGAAAACCCATTTCATCACATCAATCTTATTTTGTAACATTTCTACACAATGGTTATTTCATGTTAATAAAACCTAATGAAATTGAATAAAATCAATAACAACCCGACTGTAAAAGATGTTTGTAGAAAACACTTGACTTGAGATTATTTGATGTAGGGCAGGACAATAATGAATGAATCATTTGAAATGTTATATTTACATTTACTACAACTGACATAACTTTTTGAAGTATTCGAGACCGACTAATTTGACGAAATGTATTCACTACATGTGTGCACTAATCCAATTCATTTGTAACAAGGGCATTATAAAAATATGATTGGATATTTTTAATCAAAGTTATTTTCCTGATTCAACCATTCAAATAAAGCCTGGTCTAAATAAATGACAAATGTAGCCTATATTTCTTAATACAACACTAGAGACTTTAGAAAACTATATGAGTCTATTATCTGAGAAAAGTAAGAAACTACACAGCTGGTAGACATAAGGTGTACCCATATACGTCACTTTTAACAAATGTGACCAATTGATTTCGCCTCTTTAACTGGACATTTTAGTCATTTTCCACTCAACAAAACAAGAAATACAACATTATGTGAAATAAAATTTGATTGCTGTTTAAAAATATGTATAATCAATACAAAACTAGGTTGAATATACAGTTATAGATATTGACATGTTCACATAGACTATTGCATTACATACAATGATATGTCAATTCAACTTTCTATATTTATATACACTGAAATCTAATCCTAGCTCTTTACTCATATTAATCAGGAAATGTCATTTAATACTAGATGAAATAAGTATAAGTAAAGTATATATATATGATATGATATCATAAAAGAATATGCATACCGTAGTATTAAATGTCAGTGTCAACTCGTCATAAAATACTTTAGCTTTCAAAATAAAAAAAAAACAATTAGGAAATATAATATACATGTCCCTGTATCAAGAATGGATGGTGTGAAATCTCCTTGGATGTGTGCAAAAAAGATCTTTTGTTATTATTAATAAATGTGACCTGTCATCTGTTAGGAATAGCAATACTAACCTAACACATCCATGCAATGTTGATTTTGGACCGTAGAAATTTCCTCTATAGGCCACATTGTCTATTAATCCAATAAATAAAGATCCGAAAGTAAAATCCTCGAAATTGTCACAATGTAATCCCTGTAAACATCACCTCGTTTCGTTTTTGCCTGTACTTCCCATACATACAGAGATCAATATGTTGCCTTCTGACGGTTGCAGGTAGTCTACTAATCAATATCTACCACACTGTGTTTTCAACTACCTTCATTATAATACTACGTCTACTGCCTCTGGCACTTAATACTATCAATGAAAAGGGGACACAACTCCAATTTAGTTTAGAAATTGTCATTTACAAGTAAGCTCAGTAAAGAAATACCAAGACAAAGAGTATTATTTAGGAAAAGAAACAATTGAAAATTTGTCACTTCTTAATGACTACAAGTTTTACCCTTTATTAAAATTACTCATATAATAAAGATTCTAATTAGAAATGTAAGTACCAGTACCCACCCACCACCTACACAAAGTTTCATTTCTTTGTACTAATTTGGAGTTTGAAGCTTTATTTTGGATAGAACATTTTGGAAGTTTACATAAGAAATGTGTACCCACTAGCACTTTTGACATCCAGGCTAATAACAGAAATTGTCATAATACGTCTTCATTATGACCAGTGACTTACTAAGATAAATAATGCATTCTTTATGACATGCCTTACAAGGGCAGCTGTCTAGTCGTTCGGACGGGAAGAAAAACCAAGGTCCCTTGTACACATTGGCGTGCACGTAAAATATCCCTGACAGTTGGAATTTGATATAAGAGTAGGCTGTTGTGCGGTTGTCCGAGCAAAATTTCCCTCATAGAACACTGCATGGCAAATTGTTGTCTTCATTAGCCCGGTATAGGAGCAGATCAGTATGACAGTTTGCAGAGAAATTTCATCAGGTTTTTCCAGCGCGGTTTTCGAGTGAATGGGATGGGAAGGAAAATCAAAGTACACAAAGAACCCTTAGCAATTTGAATTTGATCAAGAGTAGATGGAAATGACGCTGACTGGGGGAAACTGCATAACATATACCGTTCGACATTAACCCAGTTGGTGCAGAAAAGTAGGAAGTTAAATGCCATTTTCTTTTATTTCATTTCTACAGAATCATTGGAGAACAATTGTGGACAGACACTATCTGTCAGACTGACAGCCCGGGTTGACAACAATACATGTGAATGAATAGAAATAAACATTCTTGTAACTGTTATTACAAATTACATTTATATTTAGTTTGAAGTTTGTAAAAGCCAACTATCTTTTCTAGTAATATTTCACATCTAATACTTGAGGACTCAACAAAACACAAGCAAGCTCTCTTTGTTAACAGTGTCAATAAAACAGTACAATGTTATTTCATTCCTAAGCTTTATTATGCTAAAAGGCACAGTAAAAATTCTATTGTTTAAAAACAACTTTTAACGTCTACTGTTCTGCTGCAAACTGGGCTAATGAAGATTGGCATACCCCACAAAGGGTGCTATATGAGAGAAATTATAACGGTCAGCGGTGCTTTGGTCACGCCAATGTGTACATGGGACCTCACCTTTTTTGTGCTATCCAAATGACTAGAGAGCTGTCCTTGTCAGACCTCTGTCCTGATAATTAAAAGAACCACAGTAGGACAATACGAGGTCATAACACGTTAATAAATATTACTACTGTATGTTTTTTTCATACAGTATCTAATTAATTACAAGTTATGAAGGTTTGGCAATTAAGGAACAAAGAACTATTTGAAAATACTATGCTCATAAAAATCCAGTAATTGCAATCTCTAAATGATGGTTAATTAGAAATTGTCAACTGGGGGTATCTAACTGGCAGAAACTGGACGATAATGTATACCCAAATTGAAAAGTATTTGGGATTTGCAGAATTAAACAAGGAACGGACCATGATGTCAGCGCCAAAAGGAACAATTAAGGAACAAAGAACTATTTGAAAATACTATGCTCATAAAAATCCAGTAATTGCAATCTCTAAATGATGGTTAATTAGAAATTGTCAACTGGGGGTATCTAACTGGCAGAAACTGGACGATAATGTATACCCAAATTGAAATGTATTTGGGATTTGCAGAGATTAACAAGGAACGGACCATGATGTCAGCGCCAAAACTCTTAGAATTGTGAGATCACATAAAAAATCAGTCAATCAATGTGCATTGGTCCAAAGAACAATTGTGTCATGTTTCGATCAACCGTGCGCAAATACGCAGTTTTTTAAAAGAGAGATGTTTCCCCAAGAATAAACAATGTCAAGTGCATGGAAGTAGTTCCTGGTTCATTAATTGGCAATCTAAACATAAGGCCACGGACCTACTATTGGAAAATAAGAACAATTTCAGGACAAGGGTATCAAAATGTACCAAATTGTATGTTTTGTTTGCGAAATGATATAAAATTGAAATTGGTGAGAGATTTGTTTGAGAAATTAGTATCACCTTGATTGTAATATCTATCTTGGGGTCCAGTTGAGCTTACTAAAACATATTATCAATATCATGTATGTTTAATTTGTATTAAAGCAACTATCCTGATTATAACAGGGTCTCAAAAATAAAAGTCTAAGTACCGGTACGTATGAAATTTAAGCGCCAACATATCGAGGAATGATGTATTTAGTCTTAAAATTTCAGCTCAAAATATTGAGTTGTTTTATTGTGCACGTCAAATATGCTTATCCGGACACGTAACTTTTTTCGTTGGATGGCCTAATAATCGATTCCTGTTTCTGTAGAGGTATCTACAATGAATGACCCATGTGCTGTACTTGATGACGAGTGGTAAATTTCACCTACACATTATTTTTCTAAATAAAATCTGGTTTTATCTAGACACCGCATAATACAGCTTAGGGCATCGGTCTCCATTTTCAGATGAAAACTGGCGGGTTTATGTATTGAGTTAGTAGCTCGGCCCTGAGGTAGAGGATTTTAAGGGATTTTCACACAAAATTAAGCAGTTTTATTCCCCAAAATATTATTAGGATTGACCCTTTAATATACCTTGCTTTTTATGCATAATGTAGCCATATATATGATATTTTTATTTTAGTGCATGTGTAATAATAATTTTAAAAAAAAGCCTAGGAAAAATTGTTTCTGAAATTTATTAAAGTAATCAAGTCTTAATCCTGCTTGAATTAAGAAAATTTTATCACCCAATAACACATTTGAAAGTAGATATCGCTTGTGTGATAAATTACATAATTTAGAATGATATCTCCTGAATTTGATTGGTCAATCCAAAAGGAAAGTCTACTTTCTTTTATTTTAAAGAAACCACTTATTTTAAGTAAAGAGTGACTTTTAAAAAAATAAAAATAAACTGTTTTTATTTACCGGTAAAGCAACGCCGGATTAACCATAGTGGGGGCCCTGGAACATGTGGGGGGCCTCAAACACCAACCGTGAGTGCCAAAGGCGCGAATCTCTGCAAGGTGAATTTCTCCCTGGAAAGTTTCAGGATTTGGAGGCCGGAAACGTGATTTCCTGGCATTTCAGGCACTTGTGTGGAGCCGTGTAGAAGTACCTTCCCCCATTAAAAATTAAATTCTGCCACAAAATTAGCGCATTCAGGCGTTATTTCAGTGGACCAACTCATGCGAGTAATGATGGCATTTTTGTGGGAGGGGGGCCTCTAATGTGGAAGGCTCTGGTTTGCCGGCCATCGAAAGCGCTGAAAGCGCGAACCCCCCTGCAAGTGGGGGGGGGTATCCCCCAAGGAAATTTTCGAAATTGGAGGCCGGAAACGTGATTTCCTGGCATTTCAAGCACTTGTGTGCACTCATATAGAAGTACCTCCCCTGAATAAAAAATAAAATTCTGCCACAAAATTAGCGCATTTTAGTGGACCAATCCAGACGAGTGCTATGAAATGATGACATTTCTAGAGGAGGGGGCTGGTCGCAACAGATTTTTTTGGGGGCCCTCTAATGTGGGGGGCCCTGGGGCCTGTGCCCCATGGTTAATCCGGACCTGCGGTAAAGTGACATTGAAGGAAATACTGTGTCAATATATGGGACTTTGCAATAGCTAAAGTGCTGTCAAAAAATGATGTATCCAGTATCACTACTGTAAATAGGTTCAGTAAAAGTGAAATCTATAGGAAAGAATTATATTTATTTATTTATTTGTGCATATAAGAAAGGATTGGGTGATAAATAAAATCTCCAACTCATGTTTTTTTTGCATCAAAGTAGACAGTAAATAAATTCTCTGAAATTTTTACTCTATACTTCTAAAAAGCCTATATACTGTTATAAATCATCCAAATGAACATTTATTAAAGATACACTACAGTGTCGATTTTTTTCTTCAATTTCACTAAATTCAAGTTAAAATTTTAATTGCTAATGAATTTTAAATTCTAAAACTAAGGATTCTTTAAACACAGCCAGGTGCCTCATTATGCTAAGTGATACCTGGTAAAAGAATACTCAGCACAAATTTATTTGTCACAGAATTTTAGTTAGTATAGGTCACTGTACTAACGTTTTTTTGGCTCCCTGCTTCTTCAGTTAATTTCTCTGTTGATATGTTCATGTATTCACCAGATACAAGACTGTTTTTCATAATAATACATTTTGACTTCGTATTTGGTTATGGTATCAATATTTAAGTACCGTATATAGAAAAGGTAAACGCTATCATAATTTAGTTTTGGCATTGTTTGCAGTTTCATATTAACCTCAGCAGGGAAGTTGAAATTAGCTAAAGCAAGTTGTAACATATATAGTTAGGAGATAATCTTATCAGGGAACATTACTAATCCTAATCAACACTTCCATAGTAAGGGAACTGTATCAATGGTTAATAATTGTTACCATTGCTTCAAAAATATGACACACAATACACATCCAAAATAAAATAAGCATTCCAAAGCTGTGTACTACCGATTCCATTTCATGCACACTTCAATAAAATAAAAACAACAAAATATTCAGGAAACTTCTTTTTTTATTACTAGAAACACACTTGGTTTACTGTTTAGTAAAGTTGATTAAAAATTATTAGCAAAGACATGCAGTAGATATTTGATAGATATATTTATACAGATTTTAGTAATTAAGATTCTAGAATCTATGTTTATACAAGTTACAGGCATTCCAGATGAGCAATATTTATAAATAATGAACCCAGAGGCCAATTAAATGCTTGTTATGTGAAGTTATCAATCATGCTGTATCATATAGTGCTATAATTTAACAAAATTTTAAGGAGCCATTGCAGATTTTTGTAAATAAAAGTAGAAAATTCTGAATGAAATGGTCAAACATTTCGATAAATGTGTTGATACTTAATAATCAAGCCTGGAAATAAGGCACCTATCACTGACAATGTCAAGCACAGATTCAGGCTTTGTCAGGCACAAAACCTCCATGGTGTATGTCATTTTGTCTGGCACTGATTTGTCTTTTTTATTAATATTATTAATACATGTACGTCCGGCACAAAGTTGAAAATGTCAGATACTATTTCATTAGTGCCTGACAGTTTGTCAGGTATATCCAAAACCGTTATTTCCAGGCCTGTGAATCATAATGCGATGAACTTCAATGAAGAGTAAAACATATGGAAACAAGAGTAGACAGTGTGAAATTAATTGGCTGTAGTTATAACCATGTCAACAATGCAACATAACGTTCAGTCACCATTTCATGATTTTCCTTAGTATTTCTTTTGAGTTAATGCTTACTTTACACATGTTTTGGAAAGAAATTAAATATATGAAAGAAGTGCAGTCTGAACTCAAATAAAACATATTAACCTGTAGCGATCGGTGACAAATATACATTTCTAGTCCTATCACATGCAACTGCCTGATAATCTGTGATAAATTTCAGAAGAAATACAACAATCAGTTTTCAAGTTTGATTTTCCAACAAATTTTCTTTTTGTCTGGACGTCATAATTTATTCAAGAACTAATCTAGGCCTACTATATATCTAGGACGGGGAAAGGTTCTTGTTTACTATAAATATTGTTTTTCTTTCCGTTTGTATCTCCATTATTACACAACGTCAACAAACGGTTGGACTTTTGTTAGTTATTTCAATAACGTAAATTGCATCAATTTACGTTACTTGAAGTAACTAGACTTATGTATCATCTTAGTTATTTTACACAAGGAATAAGATTGCTGTTGAAAAGTTAGTGTGTATGATAGGCAATAAGCCTGGGGCCTGTTTCGCGGAATTTAACCTAATATAAAATTTGAATTTAAGATATTTGATTGGATAATATTAAGATTGATTTTAGCACTTGGCCAATCACAATTAAAGAATCTACTATAATTTGGATTTTCAATCTTTGTCTTTCGATTTTATAAGGTCAGAAAATATAGATAACATCTCATTAACAATAAACAGACTGTGATTTGCATTGATTAAAAATATAATAAACGGGTTACTTAAATGACAGTGCGATTTATATGTCACCGGTTCCACCAAACAGGGGACAGACAAACGAAACGAAACCATGGCATATTTACATATTATTAAGAACAGGTGCGTGTGTCACTGACTGTGTCATCTCTTTGTTTTTCATAACCATAGGTCTAACATTAAGAATTGAAAAGATAAAATACTGGAAAAAAGAGTTTATAAAGCATGCGCATATACAGCATTAGGTAATTATGATTAGCATGCACAGACGATTACATACCGACACCATTTGTGTGAGAATAAGATGATTCAGATTCTTCCATCATGCAGTTTTAGTGATGACGTGCGTAATACGTCAGCATTTTCCGTGTTTTGGTTTTGTTCGGTAATCTCCGGCTACTATCCAAATATATCGGGGGATTTCGACAATCTCCGTAAACGTGGGTTATTTGTCGAGATTTTACGAAATTCTCGTATCGTGACATGTTTTACATTTGTAATACACAGTTTTTGTGAAATCTAGTCAGATGATTTTTATTACATTTCATGCCAATATATTGTTTCATCACGATAAATTATAAAAACAAGTTCAAAGAATGTCACGTGTCTTAACACTTTAGACAACGCGGGAATGTACGAAGATTAAAATTGTATCATTATCTTTGGCGGGGGCTGAAAGCCTAGTCTGTACGAAATTGGAGGTAATATTACTAATAATACAAATAACAATTTCGTAATAATATAACGTATGATAGAAAGAACTCTTTGTTTGGATTGTATTGTATAATTTAAAAACATGGAAATAGATCTAAATTTATCGTCGAATAGGACGTTCGTTATTTTCTAGGCTTTGGATTCGTTATTTTTAGAACAGGTTCAACAGGGGGAGAAAACCCATAATATCTCTGTGACCACGCATGAGACCACTTTAGAGTGAAGACTTACTGAAGGAGTGCGATTCAATCCTATATTGCGCTATATAAGATTGATGCTAGTTATTGGTGACATTGGAAAATAGAATGACATTAATTCTAGTCTCCTAAATATTATGACTATATATTATATGTGCACCTTTATTTTATTAGATGGCAGCCAGGTTTACCTATCATCCTGTATTTGACTTTCGACATAATTCAGTGGAAGAAGAAACTGATATTAATAAAGAAGAGGAATTAGAAGACATAGAGATGATGGAAGATGATGAACACTCTTTTTCACTCTTTGATATTCATACAGAACCAAGCCCTAATGATGCTTCTACCCAAACAGAACTAAAGAAGATCACATTAAAAACTTTACTTAATAATGATCCACCATTGAATACCGCTGCTAGCCTTGGAAACGTTAATAATTATAGCCATCAGGTATGAATGAAATAAAATTGCCTTCCTCTCCAGCCATCATAATATTAATGTGAATACCTTCAAAACAAGAAGAGAGATTTCATGGGATAACATATTTTCATGATAATTAATATTAATAACATGGGATATATATATAGTACTAGTTACTAAGTAAGCACTTTTTCTTTCTATGCTATTATATTTTGAATATGTATACCAAATGGATCAGAATACACCTATTATGTTTTATCTATTTTAGGCAATGGAAAAGAGCTATGTTCGAAACACAAGGCCTTATAGCATGGGACATATGGATTCATCTATTTCAAGAAAGAAAACTAATCCATGTACAGGGAAAAAAGAACATTCGCCAAGAACCTTGATGAAATTAATGGAGAGACATAGACATAATGAAAGGTAGAACAATGAACTTACAAGACATGATGTTTTAAGAATGTAGTTGTATGTTTCATGGTATAAAATGTACATAGATACAAAATATAACTGAATGAAAATTTACTTACATTTATCTTTTGAAATGTTTATACTGAAAGCAATAGTTTAACCAGGTATGGGTTTTTTTACAGGTGGGTTGATAAGCTTTTGTTTATTAACTAGTTGGTGACAAGATATCTCTTATTGACACAATGTAAAAGTTGCATAGTATTGTAGGTTGCAGCCAAATATATCAAGAGATAAAGAATACTCAAAGTCTTTTTCTGTATTCTAGGGTGAGACATCATACTTTAAATGAAAGACTAAGAGCAATATGTAGACATGTTCCAGGTTCTGGAGAAGATGGTAGAGAAACTAAGGTACTCATTCATTAACTCTTGTTTCTGTCTAATGCAGATGCTGTCCCATATGTACTTATTAGCTGTCTTTTCTAGGACTCTGTACTAATGTATTTCTTACAATCAGTGAAATTGCAGAAAAACATCTACATATTTATATCCTTGACCTTCCTTTTGTGACTAATCACTTTCCCTGTAATGCCATTCAGGTGCGTTTTCGGTCACTAAAAATCCTCTTGGAAATTTCAGGCAGTTATAAGAATTTATTGCTGTTAATGTTAAGTATTATGGTGTTTTTTTCCTATAAAATAGGTTGTTATGATGCAAAGAATTATCAGTTACATAGCATATTTAGAAAATACTGTGGCTCAAGTGACATCTGGACTTGGATTGGAACCAGATCCTAAATTGGCACCTTTAACAACAAAACTAAGAAAACAGATAGGTAGATATAAATATTTGTAGTAATTTTATTGTTATTAATGATTCAATTATTTCAATTATCATCTGATTACAGGTACATTTTATATTATCTCTTAAATGCTCCTGTTACCTACATGTATAATAACAGTGTGACATCCTTTATGGACGAGTAAGCTACTCTGGGTGCAGCCTAAAGTCTATTGAAAATTATGAGCACCATATATACTCTCACTTAACACTACCAAAACAAAAGAAATTGCTGTGTGTGTGATTTTCTGTTCCTTGAGAGAGAGAAATTGGTTTAACATCCACTTAAAAAGCGTATGGCTCTATTCTTTCGAATATGTTACGACAAGGGGTCGAAAAGCACATATTAATGTAATATGAATGTATAAAAAGTGATTTATTCAAACTTATATGTTTGTAGTGTAATTTCTAATCAATCATGGATGTAAAATCCCATTTCTCTCTCTCTGTGAACAGAAAGCTTTATACATTGGAGAAAACTACCAGTAGAAACCCCATAGGTCATTTTCATTTCGTATACCTAGATTAAAGATGCAGTTAAATCATGTTTGACACTGGTCTGTAGACCTACACTATGTTAATAAACTCAAAGCTTTGGTTAAAAAGTGACATGTTATTTCAGTGGTAAATGAAAAAATGCTGTACCAATTTAAATTTTCAAGTTCATTCATAAAAAAAACCTATGGCGTGTGTTGTGGATGTTGTCTGATAGTTTCATGTTAACATTTTGATTTAAGTACATTGTACATAGATGGATTTGATATATTTTTTTTATATAATATATAGAAGATTGTGCTACTATGGCAGTTGTTCCGGATATAGATGGTTCCCAACATGAACCATCAATTGGTAAAAAACCTCCATTTTCTGCCTGTCATACAGAGGTATGGTATTAATCAAACTTTGTTCCACTAATGTTTTGTACAGATTTCACCTTATTCATTGGGTTTTATAAGATAATTTAGATACCAGTAAGAAAAAACAAATAAATTCTTTTAATAAGAAATGAAGAAATCTTTATTAAGAAATTAATCTTTACTGTACACAAAGCCAGATCAAATGGTTCAGGTATTCTAATGAAAGCCTGCTGTAAATTAAACACATCCTTTCTGGAAGAATTATTATTACTTTATTTAAGACATAAAATAACAGTTTAAAATCAATGTAAATTAACTTTAACTCATAACTTAGGTTAGATTTGAATAATGTTTGGACCAAACTGTTTGTTAATATAAGTCCTTTTTATCTTGTAAGGTTTTAAACACCTGATATTTGAAATAGAGCTAAATCTGTCCATTGCAGGTCTTTATTTTGGCCTGAAATGTTATATAAATCATTAATTAGGCACTTATTCACATGAAAAGTCCATAATCAACTCATGATTAAAACATGATTTCCATTGAATAATTTAATTTAAAAATGGATAATCAAGATTTTGTTTATTATCATAACAATGGTACTTGACAATAGACACCAGATTGTGAAAACTTCAAATCCTTATCACGAGTAATTTGAGTAAAATTTTCAATATAATATATATTCATTTTTAATGTCTAAGTTTGAACTATAACAAAAACAGCCAGCTCTGACCGAATAAAATATTTAAAACCTTATCACCAATATCCTTCCTTGTCATGGTGCCGAGTTAGAAAACCTATGTAAATTGATATCGATTATTGTAAATAAGTTTAAATAAACTGTCCACTGTAGATAATTTATATAAATATACAAATAAGTTTAAATAAACTGTCCACCGTATAGATATACAAATAAGTCTAAATGAACTGTCTAATGTAGATAACTTATAGATGAATGTAACGTATTGTCCAAAATCTGCCAAATCCCTTGATTGTATGAACTATTTTTGTAAATTGTATTCATATGTCTCATCGTGAGATTTGAATAAAGATTATATTATTATATCTAAAACTTACATAATTCATCTTTAAATTTTAATCTTAGTAAAAAAAAATTGTGATTTCTTTGACAAGAAGTTTTGATAGAATACCGTAACAGACATCTGAATTCCATTCAATACATAATTCAGTTAAAATCATTTTAAAATATTTTTTTGTATTTAAATAGTAAATGGTATTACAAGTGAACATGAATTTTCTTTTGTAGACAAGTACCAGTATCCCAGATTGTTTAATAGATCAAAGATATAAACTGTCATCACCTACAATAGACTCTACAACAGATAGAATAGTACCTGATATTCAAGACCTTTATCCTAATAGTCTGGAATCGTCTCAAGACTCTATGGCACCATCCTCAACTTTCTTACCTTATATGGCAAATGATTCTTCTCTTGCACCATGGCTTGTTGATGAATCTATGATTCCACCAAATGGAGGTAAAAATATAGTCCTTCTTGTTCTCTGAATTGATAACACTTCTTGATGCCCCTCATATGAATGTAACAAAATGTTGACAACTTTTGTTATAATTGACAACTTTCTGTCAGCAATCTGTCCAACTATCATCAACAATTTCATGTCAATGCCATAGCCGCTAAGAGAATAAATGGATTGACTTTTTAGTGATGACAATAGAATGAAAATGTGAGCAACGTTATGAACTACTGTGGGCGGCGCATATATATGTTTTCACTTTCATTGTCTTGAAAATTTCAAAGAATATTTCTTTAAATAATTTCAATTTAATTTTGTACTGAACATATTGAAAAATACTAATAGCTACAGATTTTTATTATATGTTTCATAATTAGATCATTTGAAATAATGGATGTTAAATTTTTTATAAAAATAATATTTCAGATGAATTTGGCTTTTTTGATTCAATTATGCAAGACTCTTCACCGGACTTCTGTACTATTCCTTCAGAATCATTTATTGTAAGTAAATAAATGGTTATATACTGGTACCTACTGTGTGTGTACATGTTTCACGAAGTGTTGATTAAGTGCCCTTTGTCTTTATCTGCTATTAAAATACATGTACAGATGTGACTTTGACACTTTGTTGATATTTGTACAAGATGGAATATTGAAATGTAGTATGGTATAGTGTCTGTATTTGAAGTTTTTCATTGGTTTCGAGCAAGATAGTGTGTATTATTGCCCTTGTGCAATATCAACATATAAACCACACATAAATTAATAGATGTGAAAAAAGTACACTATTGAGCCCAGTTAAAGCGGTAATTTAATATTTTCTAAGAAATTCAAAATATAATTATTTCTATGTCCTTTGTTCAATAGGTTATCAACTCACTATTATACGACTATGGGCATTATTTCCCACTCTTAAAAATCATTGACACAGGGAATAATAATAAAATTACCTCCTTTGTTTTCCCGTTGCCCCTTGCATTATTAGATGCCTTCAAACGTTGGAATTTGAAGTTGAAAATGATATGTTTGCCAATTTCTCAACTGGCAATAGTGAATTATAGGATTAATGGGATTATTCTTTGACAGGGTAGGACTATTTATAGATACCATCTATTTTAAGGCTTTATTTGAATAAATTTTAAAAATATAATTGAAAAAAATGAAATTGTAGCTTTAAGGTTTATGATTATTGTAACAAACAAAATTACTGAGATTAGATACACCACCATTTATGATGTAGTTGTTGCCTCCCATAATTTCATTGCCATATTCAACCTATTTTTTTTTACTTTATATATTTCAGAATGAGAGTTCCACACCTATTGATTTTTCTAGTCAGAGTAATACTTCATTACAGGAGTCTTTATCATTGTTTCCTAGTCCATGTATAGCTCTAAGTAATGAGGATAGTCCAGATTATTTGGTGGGTTTAATATTATTCAAATTCAAACATAAATTAAATATAAAAGTGTCTTATGTATGAGAGTTGTTATAGTTTGTATTGTTGCTTCCATAAAATCTAACAAATTTTGGCCTTGTTGATGATAACTGATGACAACAAGGTGTTGTTTTAAGGATAGCCAAGGGTTTTTTTTTTGGAACTTCTGTTAATACTGTTTGTCATGCTCTAGGCATTGTCAGTGGTGTCAAATTAAAATCAACATCTATAGGTATCTAGTAGCAGCATTAGCAGATATTATTGTACTTATTAGTTTTCTCATTGACTTTCAGGGAGATAATATACATGACGCCTTTGGATTACAATTCCACAATTTATTAGAAAATGATCAGGATTTGATGAACACCATAGCTGTTTCTCCTAATAAAATTTTACCAGCCGATCCAGACATGATTGAGATATTGCCTAACGACATGGACACATTTTCGATATCCCCTCCTACTAACTACTTCTCAGCATATAATAAAGAACATGAAGTCGTATCTCCAATTAAAATATTATCAATTCAAGACGATATGATACATATTCCTAACACCCTGTATGAAATTGAAACGGATCTGGACATAAACCAATCTGTCAATAACAGTGTTTGGTCTCCTCAAAAAAATAAACGCAAACAGTATACTCCTTCTAAACACCAGCCATTAGAAAACATGACCAACAATTCCTCGCCATTTTCTAGTGACGAGATCAATGAACCAGCAGTACATACAACTATTAGTATTCCTGATTCCATGCCCAATAAGATTTGTGTTTCAAAAGTTGAAGGTAAAGATAGATTTAAACATGATTTTGGACAAATTTATTTAATGAAAAAGCTTTCTATAATCAAAGAAAAATTGCCTTTATGGCCAAAATCAATGCAGTAGAGGTTTAGTTAGAATTTAGATTAACTTTTGGCCAATCAGCCATTGCCAATAAATGATAAACATTGTATTATGTATTTCTGTTTGTTTAGAAAAGACCGAGAAACAAGTTGTTATTCGTACAGTACCCTATACCTGGACATTTCATTCAATGAATGAACCTATCAGTAAACTCGTCCATAGTACAAAGGCAGAACTAGAAAAAAATAGAACTCCGAAGTATGTACAGAAGTAAGTACATATAGTTTGGATATGGTATACAATCAATACTATTGTGCATCACATTGCAATTATTATTAACGAAATTACAAAATATTGGTGTATGACAATATTTTTGTAGTATTTATCTCAGAATTGAAACGACTAAAGGTAAAATGATTGTTTTTTTCCCCATCTAGTCCTACTTATAGAGAGGTCCATTTAAAACCACAGAAAGTTGATCACAGAAAGACATCATGGATGAATGGATTTATGATGTACAGTCGGCTTAATCGTAGACAGTTTATAACGTATGTATTATATAGCTTAAATATCTTAATTTCCATATATTGAGTACCATATAACCTGTTTTTGAATATCTTATTCTAATCACTGTATGGTTATACCATGAACCATCTATATACAGTATAATATACCTCTGTAGAAAAGTAGGTTTTACCCCAATTAGTCTGTGTTACTAAGAAAATTTTGCACCATTTTCTGGATATTTACGCAATGTTTGTAATAATTACTGAAGAATCATATTTGGCTATTTAACCCTAAAAATGACTAAAATTATAACTAATATATTAGTCTAGTTTAAGTAAACCCATATTGGGGATGCTGAAATCTGGTTACTTGAACGCTTGTATGGTGAACTACCTCTTATGCGTCTGTCAGATTGGAGTCAACACAAGTGTTACTACAGATCAGTACACTATGAATAGTATACAAATAGTCAGATTGAATGTAATTTAATAATAATTGTATGATTCTAATGAAATTACCATCTTTTTTACAGTGCCAATCCTGGTGTCCATACCTCTCATATAAGTAAAATGATGGGTCAGACTTGGCGAAGTATGTCTAGTGAATGTCAACAACCCTACAAGTTAGTTAAACTTACATTCCCGCGTACAAACTGGGTGATTTAATGGTAGGCCCTATATATGGACTAAAAACTAATTAATTTGTCATAATTTTGCTTCAAATCCTTCTGAAACAGTGTAATTGCCAAAAAAATCCCTGCTATAAAATAACGATCAATCCAGTTCGTGTTTATGACTTATCTCCCTCTGAAGTCAGAGGGGAATTCATTGCATACATAAGACAATGTTGTCTTTAATCGCTTACTATTTTAAATATAAAATCCTAATTAAATTCTCGGATAATCCACTGTCCGCATCTTTTTCTGTCATTTTTAACTCAGAAAGTGTTTTACATCTATTTCTTCATCAAGGGCTCAATGTTCGTGTGTGACCTTTGACGCAGAAATTCCTCATCATTTGGCTGTTGATTAGGGGAACCCTTACATTTTTGTCCTGTATATATTTCAGAAACAGATAGGATAATCTTTTGGCCAATCTGAAAGAGTAAACTCTAAAACAGTAAACAGACTTGGCATTTTTATTTGACATCTTCCAAAATTAAAAAAAACTATAGGTTATTTTCTTATGAGAGCTATTTGTCCAAATTGTTGTTATGGTTGGTTTTGACTGTGCCTGATTTAACTGTAAATAGTGTCATGCAGAACAGGGTAGAATATATATTCACTCTGGAAAATCAGATACCGTTTCTCACTATTTGGTAGAAAATAATTGATGATATACATCATGTATAAAGCGGCCAACACACGCTCAATATAATTGTCAATAATATTGTCAATACTTGATATTGACAATTATATTGAGCGTGTGTATGCGATATTGAAGCTCGATATAATTGATGTCAATATGATTGAAGAAATCAAAAGTCCGTAGATATTTTATTGACGAACCGTCAATTTTTTTTCAACAATTGACCGTGTGTGGGCGTCATCAATAATATTGACACAATATTTCATTTCTCAAAGTAGGTGTGGGGTGGGGGCAAATTTCGAGCAATCTGACTTTTGTGGCAGACGGGTAAAGTGAAAAAAAACCTATTATATGATCTTGTTGGCAAGATAAAATGGCCGAAATCTAATACAAAAAACTTATTTTACGCTTCTTTTAATTGAATAGTTGGCAAAGTAAAGTGGCCGAATATTAAATATTAAAACATTTTGCTTGGGACCAGTGTCAGTGGTCAGTGGCACTATAGCGTTCGAGATGAGCTTTAGTGTGATCGGCCACTCGGAGACTGGTCACTCGCTCGCCTTGCATTAGTCGGGTATCCGTTTTCGCTTTCATTTTAAAAAAAAGTTTTCGCGATATTCTCTTGAAATTTGTCTTTCTTTCATTACATGAAGGCCGCGTCATTTCAACAAAGGCCAGTCTGCCGTTGATATGACCCAAAGGCAAATGTGTGGATGGAAGTAGAGAGAACAGAAAACTCATGAAACTGAAGTGCTGAAAAAAGCGGGTAGAACTACGCCCAAAATCGCGATGTTTTTCGGTGGCCAGGGACAAGATCACTGCTCAGTCGATGAAAACACGAATGGTATGCCTATCATCGAGAATAATAAATCGCCTACCGACCTTCAGGGAGTGATTTCTAAAGCCAGTTTTGCAAAGGGCCCAGTTGATTTGGGGCTTCCTAGGGTCCATTAGATCCTAGGTCCGCCTCTGTGCAACAGTCTTATTGAACGGTCGGAGTTGACGTCGCGTAACGTGGGATTCGGTTACGAAACCATTGGACAACTTTGGTCCGACTTTGGTGTTGCTTAACCCAGGGGCTAGAGAAGCAGAATAACGCATTTACGATAGCTGAATTTTCAAAACTTTTCTCCGAGACCATTGATTGTTTGGGATTCAGGTCAGTCAGCAAAGGTAGGCTAATTTGGACCACATTGAAGTTGCTGTATTCAAGTGCTAAAAAAGCAGGAAAGCGCGTTTGTTGCAGTTAAATTTTCAAATTTCTCTCTCGACGGTCCCGTCTCCATGGAATTCAAATCAGCTATCTTAAAAACAGGCTATATTAGACAACTTTGAAGTCGCTGTATTCAGGAGAGAATAGCGGGAAAATGCGTTTGCAACCGTCAAATTTTCCAAAATTGTCGTGGAAGGGTTTGGGGTAGGATCCCCTACACGGTAAGCGCTCCGTACCTCCTCCTTCGCAGAAGACCGGCGCCGCCGTCTATAACCCGAAATTTTTGCCCGCCCCACCAATTATCATCGAGCCTGTACGCCTATGGTACTTGGAACTGCCATAGATAATGCTAAACAAATAGTTCCGTCCATGATGGCTGCTTTGCTCAGAATGAATATTGAGACAATATAATTGAACGTGTGTGGGAAACCGAAATTTGTTTCAATTAAATTGACATCAATAATATTGACAATTATATTGAGCGTGTGTGGACCGCTTTAGTTAAATTATTGTTCTATTTTTAGAGATAAAGCTAAATTATATTTAAAAGACATGCAGAAAAGACAAGATTATCCTTTTGAGGAAGACATGCCTTTCTGTGAAGGTAAAGAAAATGATCTTAGCACCACTACTGATGAGAGCTTTCAAGTTGTACCTACAAGTGTTACACATATTGCCACACCCTCCAGACCTTCATCTACATCTACCTCAACACATCCTATCTATAATTCTCAAAGATGGACATATCTATAAAAGAAATTTACAATAAACTTAAGAATGTATCAATGTGTGCACATATGTTCATAAGAGAATTTTTGGAAAGACAACAGAATTTTGAAATTATCTAGTTATGATAGGCTAGCTGTTCTACTAGAGTAAATATTGTCTGTGCACGATTATCTTTAAATTGATATACAGTTGTACCATAATTGGTTTGGGCTCTGTATGCTGTAATGTATTATCTGTAAAGAAATTGTTTGATATTATATGCTACTTATCCTATAAAAGTTAAACAGCTGCTGTTTATACGATTCATTTTCAAGCTAACAAATGCTAGCTAAAATAGTTGTTTTTATTTTAAGATCTATCTATAATTGTAGCCATCTTTATTTTGGAACCATTGTTATTCTTTTGTTAGTATGTAAGAACTATAACAAGATCTATATAATGTTATTTAATTTATTTAAATTATGTTAATGTAAATATGTTACAAAGTTGTTAGGAGGTTTATGGCATAGTGATTCCAGAAAGGAAATCATGATTGGCCCTTTGTTAAATTTTTAGTTATTTTGATGCCACACAAATTTTGTTGGGAAAGATATTTCTGTATCGGACTTGTTTGTTGCAATTATGGAGATGAAATTTTGTTTTAATTTTAGTTGAATTCCTCTTTTTAATATACAAAATGTGATTAATTGTCCTATGCTGTGATGTCTCTAGTAAGAATTCTTAGTTTAGTGATGGTAATTGTCAATGTGACTTTGAATAATTTACTTCTACATTATTTTAATCCCTTCCAAATTATACTATTTTCTTTTGAATTAATTTTCTAATAAACCTAGCCAAACCGACACCGGGGTAATATCTGATGTAAAAATCATATATAATTTACTTACAATTTAATATAATCCCATTCAAATGGTACTATTTGGTTTCTAATCATTTTTATTTTTTTAGAAAACTGGTCAAATGACAAGTGAATAGGCCTATCAAAAACTTTCAAAGAACCGAATAAGAATTCAAATTATTGGGTTTATTCAGTGTTGGTTTAGTTAGGTTTTAATTTGATTTAAAAACTCTCATATTTACTATCTTTTTGAAGTGTGTGTTTTATCTCTCACCTCTTGTTACGTGTAAATGCTGTCACAACAAAGAAAAATCCAAATATTACAACTTTCTGGGAATAAATATATTAATAACCATCAGCGGAGAAATATTTTTGGATAAAATATTCATTATCATAATTATTTTGATATTATGTATTGTTGTGTGTCAGTCAACATGGAAACGTTTTATATATTATCAAAAATCGTGTTTCGAGTACACCTACCCTAATTGTAAGATCCTGTATGAATGAGTATGTATATATGTGACATACATGTAGTTGTCACCCTTTAAATTTTGTGTACTAGTATTATAACATCTAGATGGATAAAGATATCAATATAAGAAATAAAACTTCAGAAGTAAAAATGTAATGTGTTTACTTATTTCAAAAATGATTGATAAAATATACATTGGGGTGTAGCTTGCACCAAAGACAGGGTTTTCCTATAGGCTTTGCTTGTTTCCTGATCCAAAAATTTATTAAAAGGAATATTGTTGGACTATATTCATTTTTTGTGGTTCAACATTGCTCAAACCCCTGGTTCTCATATGTGGTTGAAGGTGCCGATACATTGAAGGACAATAAAAATCTGCTCTGCACCGTTGGACACTATTATGTTTTTCCAAATTGTAACAGTCTATAGTGGGATGTTTAATGTAAATCCGTCGGCTTTTCGGGTAGAAATCATGGAATAAGCTTTATTTTGTAGGTTTTGATGTTTGATGACAAAAAACCAATGTTGACATTTTTTCTGAGTAGGTCTTCAGAGTATGGGAGGCCATTATTTGAGGGTAGCCATTTTGCGATAATATTCCAAATTATGTTTATATTTTCACCTTATTTATAATGTTACCGACATATCAACTGTGATTTGGCAATGCATTAACATTTATAATGTTATCAACATATCAACTGTGATTTGACAATGTATATATATTGGCAGGGTTCATGACTATACTTTAGATTATTATCAATCATTTCATGATGATATTTCCAAGATGGCGACCATTTTAATCGATCGATGTGCTGATTTCGATTAAGTAGTAGTGTTTGGTGTCAACATACATGTTTTCGGGGTCACAGATTCCATTCCTAGCATTTACAACCTTGTAAAATAATCAAATATTCATATACTTAGCATATTACCAAGATGGCGGGAAAATGAGACGTCATACAGATTTTGATTAAGTGGTAGTGTTTGATGTCAATATATATGTTTACGAAGGTGCAGAATCAATTTCTGACATTAACAACCTTTAAAAATGATCACATATTTACATATTTAGTACATTTCCAATATTGCTGCCACTGGTGGCGGGAAAATCGGACGATGGGTTGATTTCGATTAGGTAGTTGTCTTTGGTGACAATATATATGTTTTCGGGGAGGCAGATTCGATTTCTGTCATATACAACTACGTAAAATGGTCGTATGTTCACCAATTTAGCATATTTCCAAGATGGTGGAACGTTTTCTGCACTCATTATTATTATTTATTTATCATCGATTTTCCTGGGAAAGCAAAGCCTATTCCTGACACAAAGGCAAAGAGAGTATAGCGGCTGCATGGTGCTTACATCACGTGCCCATCGTGTGCCTGTCACGACCACGCCAAGCGCTTACTACACGATCTTACTACGCTCCCACCATGATCTAGCGGTTACCAGTCAGACCGGAATACGTTCTCACCGCACTCCAGTGACGTGCTTACCACGCCTGTAGAGACTGTGCCTTGCTCACCCGTCCCCAGTCACTTTCAAAGCAGAGAACAACCAAAGTCAAGCAATAAAGAACATTTCATAGTTTACTTCATGTTTCCATTTTGGGTGCTCTGAACGATTCCTTCCACACGCATCTTGGGGTCAGTTTGTAATAAATAAAATAAAAACCAAGTACGAACAATCCAAATCAAAAGACAGAATTCGAAGTCCTAAAAACGTTATAGGCAAAATAGTGTATTCAAGCAAAATAGTGTAATCAGCATATGGACTGCTCCTCGTGTACAAAAATACACGACAAGCAGTGGTAACAGGTGTCCGGAAGAGTAAGCTTACCCTGCCTGGCGCCACACCCGCCATAGCTGCATCCAATCTATTAGGCGAAATGTCAGTCAAATAGCGTGATTGGCCAATGAACTATAGTATGCAAAATGCACGTGATGAACTGTCTTAACGATGTTGTAGACATTATCAGGGTGATAGTAACAGTATACGTGTCAATTAAAAATATCTAGAATAATAGCCGAGAGAGACACGTTATATTTACCAATCAAATCAATATGACGGCCATAAAACTTTTTAAAGGCCTTAATAAGTTTAGTGCGCAAGTATCCTTGTAGTAGAAGCTTAGATGACAAATGCCTCGATCTACTTAAAAAATCAGAATAAAAGGAACAAGCTCTCGTGTAACGAATTAGCTGAGACACAAACACTCCATAAGCTGGTGATATTGGAATGTTACTACTAATAAATGGAAAGTTAACAATCGGAAAGTCAAAGTCATCCCGTTTATCGTACAATTTAACACTCAGTTTATGGCAATTGTCATATTCGAGACGCAGATCCAAGTAGGAAGCGTAATTGTCACTGTCAGTGGTATTTTTAATTTCGAGCTCATCAGGATATATATGAAGTCTACATAATCACTAAATTTAGGATTATTAAGGGCTAAAACATCATCAATATATCGATAAGTGAAATTAAAAAGTCTGACTGATCGTTTGTTTGTTTTTACGAGCATCTGTATGTACTCGGCTTCGTACGAATAGAGAAACAGATCAGCAAGCAAAGGTGCACAGTTGGTGCCCATCGGGATGCCAACCACTTGCTGATATATTTCCCCTCCAAATTCAACAAAGATGTTATCAATTAAAAAATCCAACATCTGAATTAATATAACCCATGCTGTAAAGGTTTCTTATACCAAATATTGATACAAAAACAAATATTGACACCAAAACGAGACTACGTAATAAAAATCAGCACATCGTCCAATTTTCCGCCCAGACATGAAAGCCGTATTGGAAATATGTTAAATATGCAAACATGTGATATTTTTACACAGTTATAAACGGCAAAAATGGAATCTGCTCCCCGAAGAATATCCTGGTACCATAGACGACTACTTAATCAATATCCGCTTATCGTTCCGTTTTACCGCCCAAAATGGCCGTCATATTGTACATTTTCAAAATAAGTGAGCTTATAATCATTTTACACAGTTGATACCGACCTACATGGATTATGTGCCCTTGAAAACATATATATTGATACCAACGACGACTACTTAATAAATATTAGCACATCGTCCTATTTTGCCGCCAAACATGACCTCCATCCTCGAAATCTGCTAAATATATGAACATGCGATAATTTTACAAGGTTGTAAATGCCAGGAATGGAATCTGTGACCCCGAAAACATATATATTGACACCAAACACTACTACTAAATCGAAATCAACACATTGACCGATTTTCCCGACAAAATGGTCGCCATCTTGGAAATTTCATCATGAAATGATTGATAATAATCTAAAGTATAGTCATGAACCCTGCCAATATATATACATTGTCAAATCACAGTTGATATGTTGATAACATTATAAATAAGGTGAAAATAAAAACATAAGTTGGAATATTATCGCAAAATGGCACCGTCAAATAATGGCCCGCCATACTATGAAGACCAATCAGAAAAAAAGTCAACATTGTTTTTTTGTAATCAAACATCAAAACCTACAAAACAAAGCTTATTCAATGATTTCTACCCGAAAAGCCGACGGATGGGAATTATGTTACAAACCCTTTCCTACTACTAGTGATGGAAAATGTGGCTTGTGCACATATCAAACAACTGGGTTGCACTAAATGGATATTATTTTTCAAATGACAATTTTCTTGTTTATATGAATGTTTTCAACATTGTATTATGGTATCAATATTACCCATCTTGTAGAGGGACACACTCTGCTTCTTCCTCTATTATTACCCTCATTGAAAATGGATGTAAAATTGAGATAAAGGGATGGATGGTGATCTAGAAAAATAATGTATTACTGTGACAGCAAAATTGATATTTATTTATGGGTAAGGGGAGACAACTATTCATTTGGACCTAAACTCCATACTATCTCCCCTTAGACCACAAACCTGATCAACCTAGTCAAAATGACTTCTGAATCAACATCAGTTAAAAATATAATTATATTTTTATGTCTAAAGTTCATTTATATTTACATAAGATAACAAAACTGAACAGTCATTACTGAGAATTGAAACAACTGATCAGAACTTTCACTTTTCATCTATTCCATCTTCAGTAGTTCGTTATCCGATAACTCTCATTATTATCCACATTTCATAGCAGCCAATCCTTATTTCACATGTTGTATAACCAGACAGCCAACGCACCATATTCAGTTATTATTTTACCAAATATTCCATTGGAGGTATTATACAAGTTTCACTTCCATGATTTTTTGGATCGCCAATCAAAGAAGTCATTAATGTCGTCTTCATCAAGTTCATCGGAACTATTGTCATTATTTTTCACATCTTTTACACATTTCATAATTTCTTCTTTTTTATTTTGTAGATCATTAACTTCTTGTAATTTTTGTCTGGAATTAGAATATGCCATGTTTTAAATTTCAGTGATTTACATAAAACTCACTGTGTTCATCTATAACATGCTACTGGAGGCAATTATTTTAATAATAATAATAATAATAATCATCTTATATGGCGCTGGGATTCCAACCAAAAGGCTGCTCATTGGCGCAAATTACAATGTCGTTAAAGTCATTAACAGAATGACTGTCGGAAAAGTTCTGTTTTTAAGTTCCTTTTAAATGAATATATATTGTCACTGTTTTTTACACTTTGTGGTAAAGAGTTCCAAACCATGGGAGCAGCAGAGGAGAAAGCACGATCGGCACGATTCGACTTTGTTAAAGGTACCATTAGTAAATTCTTATCACGTGATCTTAAATTGCGACACGGGCAGTTATTGATAAGAAGTTCTTTTAGATAACCTGGAGCAAAATCACAGTGGAGACAATTGTAAGTTAAAACAGATATTTTGAAAACAATTCTTTTATGACATTTAAATACGTAACAATAAATTTAGGATGCCTTTGAATTTGTGTTGCAGTGACTAGATGCTAGTTTGCAAAACTTGTCAGGTTTAAAAAAATATAAACAATAAATGGGGTTTAACATCCACTCAACACAAACTAGATCAATTCGGGACTAACATGGTTTAATTTTATTTCAATAATTCGCTTGCGCGTAGAGGTCTTTAGCAGTAGGAGGATCCGGAGAAAACCCATGTATGACCGGGGATTCAAAACCACTCCAGTTGACTCAATGACAGGCGCACGCTAACCATTTGGCCATCACCACCCCATTCTCCAGTGACAGGCTACTACACCCGCTATGATATCAAATATCAACATGATAATTATAATTAACTATTATCATTTAATGGACAAGGAGTCAGACAATGCAAAAACTGCAACTAATCTCAGCCTGGTTGTCAGCCTGGTTTATCAGCTTTATCTGATCACCCCAAGTCTATGTAAAATTTGACTAAATAAGTGGGATAAAATATCATCACTGATACAGGTCATTACAATATTACAATTATATTCTATACCATTACAATTCATCTTGTTATTGATCTATATTTAACTTACATTTGTTCATCTATTTCATCAATATTTCTATCAAAATTAGCCAGTTCATCATCTTCTTCTACAATTACCTCAGATACCTTAAATGGTTAAACAATGTATAAATAAATAGAATACAAATGAAAATAGATGACATTTATTACTTACACAATGATCTTTAAGCATCAAACATGGTTTTCACCTTGCTTAAAGGGAGTATTGCTCTATTTTTTGGCACTTTAAATTAACCGAAAATGAAATGAAATGGGGTTGAACATCCTAATGTTCTGCTCCAAACTGGGGTAATAAAGACAGGCATACGCCATAATATGCAGGATATTTTGCCCAGGCAGCAGTGCTAAAGCCTACTTTTATATTAGATTTCAACTGCCAAGGGATGTTTTATGTGCACGCTTAATGATGCATGATTTGCATTTTTCTGAAAATATCAAATTTCTCACAGGTTAGTCCACACTAATATGTACTCAGATTGATTATAACCATTTAATGGTTCAATCAGATTTATAACAGGCCCTTCAATTTTGTAAATGGAAAATATGGATGGCAACGAGGTGTTACAAAGGTAGCACAGTGATAAATGGAATTTTCAATTTGTCATATCTTTGTAAATACTGAATGGAATTGAATCATTATTTGACTGATATTCCTATTAGAAATTAATCTTTCACAATTTTGTAGTTAGCAGAGAGAGAGAGAGAGAAATGGGGTTTAACCTCCACTTGACACAAACTAGGTCATTTTGGGACTAACGTATGGTTTTCAATTTTTATTTCAATAATTCGCTTCCGCCTACGGGTCTTTAGCAGTGGGAGGAAACCGGAGGTTGAGAAGGCGTCCCTATCTCTATGTCACATACGCTCACACTAGGGCTTGAAACCACAGCCGCTAGCCAGAGGTGACCAGCCAGCTAGAGGTCGAAGCGCGGCACTATAGACCACTAGGCCATCCCAACCCCCCTTGTAGTTAGCAAGTGATTCTATCTAGCTAATAAAACAAACATAGTCTTTAAGTCAAGGTATTCATGTCATAATGTCAAGAAACTATACACACAGTTTCATCACTCTCACTTAATTAAAATCAAAGTTATTCTGTTCCAAAGCATAGACAAATCAAACTCATTTTAATGGTCCCCAGCTTTCCCCAAAATGTTGGGGACAATGACTAATAAATATACATATATTTCTTCGGGAAGATAATTGTCAGTGTTGAAATCTTTACAAGGGTTTAAAATAACAAATGGAACAAGAAAATGTAGACTTACATGAGCTTCCTCCTTCATAGACTTTTGAAACATTTCCCATTCTTCTTCCATTTTATCTTTATATTCTACTTTTCTAACCTAAAATTAATAAAGCATCATTTCAATATCAAAAGATAAAAAGAGCATGAATTCATATTTGGCAACTGACAACAGCCAAAACAGATGCTGAACCAGTAGACAGTGCAATGACGATCAGCGCCTTAATCAAAACTTGAGATGTGACAAAACAGTGATATTCTGTCAAATTCACTTATCAAATATCATACTGTGAGTATGACAATTTTGCATGAAAAGTTTATGTTTAATGAGTCACAAACTCATTTATAATTTGGTTAATTTTACATGAAAAGTTTATGTTTAATGAGTCACAAACTCATTTATAATTTGGTTATATTGAACAAAGATTACCAACAGACCTTAGCATCCATTTTAGGATCATCAAAAAAACCTTCTGGTAATACATCAGACATCTTCTTTGGTTCTTCTACCTCTACTGCCTCTGTCATTGGTGCAGAATCAAAAAAATCTGATGGAATAGATAGATAGAATTTTACCCTTGATATTATGTTTTTCTCAAAAATACTAAAGTGGCTATGTGACATCTTAAATTAATAGGTCACAAATAGCATGTCACTATTTATTATCTAAATAGGGTGTGCATGAAATTTACATAGTATATTTAAAAAAAAAAGTTTATTCTAGGAATAAATCATAGGTTATATAACTATAAGGATGACAATACATAGAGAACCAATGGTGAAATTATAGAAATGATCTAATACACAATTTAGCATTTAAATTATATAAAACTCTAGAATGTATAATGTATTGTTTTATGAAAATACTTTACCTGTTGGTAAACCGGAAGGCAGAGAAGGTGTTTTCTGTGGTGGTTTTTCATCTTCATCTTCAGAAGAAGAATAGGCAGCTAATGCAGTGCTATTCTGATGACTGGTTTTAGCTGCCTTATTATCAAAAAAATCTGGAGGTAATCTAAAACAAATATCAAAATGCAATTTTGAAATCTGCTTGAAGTACAAGAAAGTGTGGCTAGGAAGACGGGGCCAATGATTATATGTGCCCACATTAACATGTTGGAATTTTATATATCGATCTAGATTCCATTAATCCTTTATATTTGTTAAATTAACTTACCCTGATGATGTACTTTTACTGTCTTTAGAATCTATCAACAAATTGAAATTTATTTAAATTTAGCACATTTTCCTCTTTGCTAATGACATTTAACAAACAGATTACTAAGAGACAGATTTCCCAGTTGTCTATTTATTACAAAACAGTACATGCAAATAAATAACAAATACTGATAACAGAAACTAACTTTCAAACTAAACAAGAAGTGTTCTCAGGTGTTCTAGAAATATTACCCTGCATTTTTGCATGTTAAAGTTACTTTAGTAGAATACGCATACCATGTCATGTGAATAAATCAATTATTTGTGGCATGTAAAGATGGCAAGTAAAGATGATGATCAAATATTGTCTATCAAGCAAGCCAAAAAAATTCATCAAAATACCTTTAGATTTTTTGGAATGTGGTTCATCAGCTGATTCTGCTATAGGTCGTTTTATAGAATTAGGCTTAGATTTCGATATAACCACAAACTGAAGAGAATATAAAGGTTTTATTTAGATTAAGAGACATATATTGGAATTGGAAATTAAGAAATGAAATGATATGGAGTTTAACATCATACTTCTCTGCTCCATCTGGGCTAATTATATGAAGAGGGGCATATGCAACAGTCACAGCTTTTTTATAGGCACACCAATGTGTACACAGAACCTTGGTGGGTTTTTTTGCTACAAGACTATCCCAACCTGCTTCACTGACAGCAGCTAAATTGTCTGAATCATCAACAAATATTGTCACACTGATTCTTTAGGTAAGCAGAAGTGAAAACATTTCTATTTCAAGTAGATAAGATGATGACATTGTCATTAGTGTATAAATAAAATTTAAAAACATTGGAAGAAGGCCTATGTAAACAGAAATAAAATATCCACAGACATAATATAATACTGACATTGTAAAAATTAAATGAATAAATGGTTAATGTCAAGTTCAGATCTAAAGTACAGACTGGTAGGCCTACAAGTAAATTGTATGCCAGAACCACTCTTATGTTTTATGTGAAGTACATGTACTATTCTTAATGTCAGACAGGTCAAACAGAAACGTTACAAAATAAACTTTTTACACAATTCATGTACACACATAATCACTGTCATAAACTGTAAAATTGTACCTATATATAGAGTATTGATAATAAATATTACATTTACCTCTTTATGAGATTTACTTTGCAAGTGTGTAGGCCATATTAATTCACTTTTGATATTTGTTCCACATAAAGTACATAACAACTGACCCAGGCTATTATATCTGAACAGGTTGTCAAGGAATAAAATCATACAATTAGAAAAAATAGTCCTAATATATAATACATCCACTTTGCTTTTTTCCAATACCAATTTATTGTTAAAGCAGACTTTATTTCCCTTACCTGCGGCTCCACATTACATATAAAATTATGTTTTTGATAAAATAAATCATATACATGTAGATGTTTAGTTAATATAGTAATATCTCAACGCATAAATAAAATTATTTTAATAGGTCTGCTGATTGACAACAAACGTCAAAGGAATATTACCAAATAGACAATTACAATATTGACTACAGATGGACTCAACAGATATATCAAATTCTGCACTCGATTAAATAGTATTGGACTGGATGCTCCTGTCAGGAATCTAACCCACTACTCCAGGCATAGAATCAATACACCTTTACCAAGAGATGTTTGCACTACTCCCTAGGTATCATAATTATAATGCATTTGATGTTATGCTCACATGTAAAGTGACAATAAAGTAGATATTTTTCGTCTTAATAATAGAAATAAGAAGAAACAGAATTAATATATCCAGTAATTTACACTGAACAAATAAAGAAGTTGGAAATACATAAACTAAACTAGAGTAGGAAGTTAGAAATTACATAATTATATAGAACTTATAGAAGTTTAAAATTACACGATAGCGTGTTAGAATTTCGATTCTCATATAGAACGAATCCCTAATAAAGCGTAATGAAAATTGTCACCCACAGACTGTTGATAAAAAAAAAATTCAAACCGCAACCAGATACAGTGGGCAAAACTGGCAATGCGCATGCCAACTTAACAAATCTCGCTGGCGAGATTATGTGTCTCTTAGAACTATTTCTATGACACGTTTAATCGATGACGTCACATATTTTTGACGTCAAAGAAAATAATTTTCACACTTTTTTTTAAACAAAATTATTATTTTTATTATTCCAACATTTATATAATATCAGCTTCGCTCTACTCTGGCAATGTCTGTTACATTTTATACCGCCATATGGTACAGTCAAATCATATAAATGCCATACCAGAAACATATAATAAAGACAAGTAGCAATATCATTATTATCAACCAAAAGACCTCATAATCTGAATCATAATATATCGTCTGTGTTGAACTGAAGTGAAGAACGACGAGAACGTTGAATTTTTCTTTGAGAGATAAACACTGCCAATAACTACTTTTGCTTGCATTGGAATGGAATCAAAAGGATACTTTGCATAAGGATGTTCTATGCGTTTTATTTCCTTTTTAGAACTAGATTTAGTTTGTTTCATTAACCGGCGAAGTTCATCTTTGGATATTGTTTTCTTCTTTTTGCTGGGCGCAGACATCTTGAATTGACTACTACTAGTGAAACAGCCGCAGATAGTATTTTATACCGTTTTTTAAATATTGTTCAGTTAACAAAGGATATTCGGATTATAAATTATGATGGTGTAGAATTCAGTTTATATCATAAAAATAATAAAATATAATTACAGTATAATGCAATCATTGATAAGCTGTAACGGTAAATACGAAACTAAAGTGAAGGTTAAGGTTCAACAACACGTGGGTATGTTTACATTTTTACTCTGGTTGTCAAATATGCGGTAAAAATTGTAAGCTGAAGGAAGACATTGTTCTACTTTGATGACGTTGCTGCTGCACTTGTTATCAGTCACTGAAGGAAACCATGGTGGTCCTATAAAATTAACATTTCTTGTCCCCTCCGAAGGATTAGGCAAAATAAGACCTTTCTTAACTTGGGAATCTATATAAACTGATTTACATTCAATCACTTCCGTTTTTTACTCAAGTTTCAAATCAGTTATGTTCCAGGAAATACGCCAGAATTAAGTCTCAATCAAATGACAATCTCTAGCATGGTTATATGCCTATAGCCTCGTTCTTCAAGTTCAGGTCCCTTGTTGCAAATTAGACTGGAACGCATTATGGTAAACGATTCATGTACCAATGATAAAATGTGTAGGCCTACGTTGTCTTAAATATTGGATATCAGAAGCCCAACTTTTCCCGGTAAGATCACAACATCAATGTTACTTTAAATTGACAAATAATTTGTGTTTTCATTAGGGCTGCAACGATTCATCGATGAATCGATGAACCGCGATGTTTAAAAAATCCACGATGCACGATATAAACAATGGTCGCATCGCGATTCGTTATCCAAATAATAATTTTACAAAAATAGACTGATATTCTGACAGGCCTTGCTTTTTTAGGTGCGCGCTCGCGCATCTAAATGTCATGTCAGGCGTGTTCATATTCACGTGTTCGTATTCATTGAATCATAGAAATATATATATTTCTATGATTGAATTGAATCTCGATCATGTGTCGTCATGACTTGTTGATATAAGCAGCCCATACATTCGGAATTCTTCGGTTACCACTGGCTGAATAACTGGGCCGCTTATATCAATATCAAGTAATATGACCGATCGCCTCTCGCTGCAGCAACATGGCTGCACAGATGAATTATTATGTTTATTCGGTAAATCACGGACCTTATAAAGAATAAATCTTGTTTCCATGAATGATAATTGTGTCATCTTCTTGGTGAAAATACCTTGACAACTTCATATCTCATCTAAACTCGCCTACAGAGATCTCTTTCGTCGCAGCAAAAATGGCTGCATTATTATTGTTTCTAGACTTGTAATGAATACACCAAATTGAAGTCGCACGATCGACAAAAGCAATATTGAGATGAATGAGAACGAAATCCCCCTTAACCTAAGTCACATAAAAAGTATGGAATTTTTAGGATTTTCTGTTAAGAGTGACAGCAAATAAATCCGGTCAGTTGACCTAGCTAGAAAACACCACATTTTATAAAGTATATCATACAAGCAGACCTTTGAATTTTCACAGAGAAAGACTGTCAAAATTTAACAGCATTTTTTATATTTATTTTCTATATCGAGATACAAATCGTATCGTAGGCAATGAATCATGATGCGCATCGTATCGTGACCTGGTGTATCGTTGCAGCCCTAGTTTTCATTGTCTAAGACTTTGGATGATATTGACTTAGAGAATAGAGACTAAGCTGTACTCTTAAGTTGCTAGAGTAAGCAAGGTCTTATTTAAGTTATTTGCTCACTACAATATTCCTTTGCATTGTAATCGAATAGAGGAGTCTTCAGACACTGACACACCACAGAATAGATTTCCAATGTACCTTAATGTCTGTTTACACATGCGCAATAATTAATGGTAAACTTATTAAAAAAATACATTGAGATACCTGAACTCTCAAACAATGTGTGAATACTATTTAAAAATTAACGTACATGTAGGCCGGTTAAATTGCAGGAGTCTTCAATGATACCCGCATTGGAAATCCGACGTGCGTCGAGAGGAGCAGGAATGTGAAGGACTGCTGATACCAATTTCTATTGTTATCGGCCAATAATCAGACCATCACTGGTTCAGATTGAATAGCTTTCAGTTTAAACAAGCATAAAACGGGGTTAACAGTAATTAAATGATATTGGAATTTGAATTTTCTTTCATTTAACAGTATTAGGATATTCAGGATGCATTTAGTCTCCAAACATTTCTGATTCAATTTATTAAAACTTAATGTGCAATATGAATCTAACAAGGAGTATTAATCAAAGGATTTTACAATGTGTATCATTGAAACCAGTTTGTTTACTTTGTATGAAGACTTTACCCATACGCTTTAAAACATCCAAACCATCCAGGAGTGATTTATCCAAGCTGAGATTCATGAACAAAGAACTAGACTCCTTATATGGACCGAAAATTGCATCAAAAAACAAAGAAGGTACAAAATCTAAAAAAGCAAGAAAAGTAAATAAGAAGGAAGCAAGCTTAGGAATTATTGGTGAAAGTCTCCAAGATGTAGATATGTCGGTGAAAAATCACTATGATGAAGGTACCGGTATCGTAATCGATAATAGCCACCTTAATGTAAATGGAAACTCAAACTGTAGATCTGAAAATCAAAGAAATTCTGTTTTTAACTCTTCCTTGAGCATACAAGTGGACCCAGAAATTAAATCATATGAAAAAATTAACAGAGCACTGAACTCTAAAAAAGAAGGTATACTACCAAAGGTGATTGATCAAAATGACCCACTGAACTTTGTCCTTAATTACCCCTTGATTCATAATTCTTCTGAGGGGAGTGTAGAATTTGAAAGGTTTAATACAGAAGTGGACAAATTTGGTCTTCAATATCCCCCATCGGTCAGCAAAATCTTAAACAAAACAATGTCAGCGAAGAATCGTTACTTCTTGGAGAGATGGAAGAAAAAGATGATAGAGGAAATGGGTGAAGAGGGCTTCAAGCAACATCAAGAAGGTAGAACTTTATAATGCCTTTTTTACACCCACATTTAACATGGATGTACATTGTTATCATCCCTGCTATTCTGTCAGGTCATTCTCATGTATTTGCATGTGTACATGTACATGTAACTGCAATAAAGTCAGTATTCTAATTTTAATAAAGCTTGGTATATGTAGCCTTTATTCCGTAAAGATTTTGGAGGGGGTAAAATCTGAATGCACTTAGTGTTTTTCAATAGAAACTGTCTTTTATTTGCCGAGTCAATGCTATCGACGAAGCCACAATATATCAAAGATATGAATGCAATTGTTGCCAACTAATTTAAATAATGGTCTGATTTGTACATGTGGAATACTGTGTTCGAAGGCTGTAGTACTTTTTGTTTGTACTATATATGCAAAGATTATAAATGAATGGGTTTATAAATTTATAATTACAACAACATTTTAAAAGGGTCAATGGTGGGGAATTGTGAAAATCATTAGGAATCCACTTTACCCCCACACCCACATGGTGCTTATTTGTAAATAGAAATGTGTTTTCCCAAATTAAAAGGATTATTAGAATGGTTCCACTCCCCTGTGTGTTTCAACTAATTATTGATGTTCTGTGAAGAAGAGTGATTTGATTCATAATTATGTTATTTTCAGAAACTCTAAGAAAAGGTATAAATTTTCATGCCTGTGTACAACAGTTATTAGCTGGTGAATCAGAATCAGAAATTCAGATACAACCTAACATTGAAGCTTTCTGGAAAAGTATACAGTCTGTATTTAAAGAGGTTACAGAAGTTAAGGCATTAGAATGTTCTATAACACATCCTTATCTCCTATATAAAGGTGTATTTGATTGTGTGGCACTCTATAGGTAAGCAGTTTCAACATTAATTACATCTTAAACTTAAAGGGCCAATCCCGATAATATTTTGAAGAATAAAACTGCTTAGTTTTGTGCTAAAGTCTCTTAAAAGCCCTGCCTTCAGGCCGAGCAACTAACTCAATATGTGGTAAGTTTTCAAACAACTTAAACAAGTCGGTTTTCATCTGGAAGTTGAAACCAGTTCCCCAAGCTGTATTATGTGGAGAATTGATAAAACCAGAGTTTTATTTTATAATGTGTACATGTAGGTAAAATTAGCTTTTGTTATCAAGTACAGCACATGGGTCATTCACTGTATAGATCTCTAAAGAAACGGGAGTCGACTATTAAGTCACCCAACGAGAGAATTTACCTGAAATCGTAAAAGGGTTACATGTCCGGATAAGCTGTTGTAACATTCGCACCCAATTGACTCAATTTTTTAGCCATTCCTGTATATTTTGGCGTTTAAATTTCATACATACTCAGACTTTTATTTTTAAGACTCTGTTCAAATCAGGACAGACCCTTTGAATCTAATATTGGCTGGTTTGTAGATATGTTACCTATGGATTAAGGGGTCATTGTTGGCTAAAATGCTATAGAGAGTGAAAAACACTAACAATGTGTAAATTCTCATAATGCTAAGGGCAGACAAGCGTATATTTTCATCTGATCGCGTTGATTACAATTCACCAGCGATCTTTTTACAGCCGTCTCGTCAGTGTATGTCAATCTGCAAATAAATTACGTTGATCATGTGACTTGGACGAAATAGCGAATCGCCGAAATCGTAAGATTGCTGATGTAACTTGCTATTTATTTGATAAAAATAAAACGCAGAATACCTAGAAGGGCTCATTGTGGTACATGAGTTAGATTCCATGCTTTGGCAGACAATTTGAGATCATGTGATAGATATCAATCATGTCTCCGATTGGCTAACGAAAATGGTTCGCCCAACAATAGACAATGGGCACAGGCATATGAGCAAATTTGATCGCTGGCGATAAATATTCAGCCCAAAATATCTAACATGCTAGATAGGAGCGATTGATCGGGCTAATGTTTTGCCAACAAGAATCATCATCGCTGTGAATGGGCATATGAGCATTTTTTAAAATTTGCACAATCAGGCGAAAAAATAAGCTCATCTGTCCCCCACTTAAGGATATCTGAACAATGTTTGTGGCCTGATCATATGGAAGACCAAATGGGACAATATTCATGATTCTTGTTTCTACATTCCAGTTTGAACATTTTAGACACGAACGCAACATTCTAAACTAATGATTCTTGTTCCTACATTCTTAGGTCAACATTTTAAACAAAAAATTGACTTTATGTTTCATTTTTGGCGTTTTATCGGTAACTTTTATATTATATCATGAAATATTAAAATGAAAAAAAAAAATTCTTAATTTTACACGACAAACAAATCAATCCATTGGTTTCTGAAAGTGTCTAAAATAAAATCTGGAATTCTAACTCTTGTGAAAATATTTTCTACGTTTTAAAAAGTCTTGAAGTTAAAATCTTAAAATGAAAATGTCCAGAAAAATAATGAATTATCAACAATATTACACCAGAGGGTGCTAGACCGAAAACAATTTGCGACCTATTCGGCTAGCGACCTATTCGGCTAGCGACCTATTGGACCCATCCAGCTGGGCACCTGTTCGTTGGCAGCCGATTCAGAATAAATTCAACAGTCGCCCAAACTCATCTATTTTTATCAACCATTGAATAAGCTTTCCACAAATTATTTGTAAATGTTGGGAGAGTCATATTAAAGGGGTGCACTCTCATCCTAAACATGTCCAATTTTGAGAAAAAAAGATTTAAGGGGAATTCAAATCCAACGTTACGTCTATCAAATGAAAGTAGAATAATAAGAAAAGAGATGTAATTCCGCATTTTCTTACAAATTTCTGGACATCCAACTAAATATATTCCGAAGGGTAATTGAATAAGCTTTTCCAAATATTATTAGTAAAAGTTGGCACAGTCATATTAAAGGGGTGCACTCTCATTCTAAACATGGCCAATTTGGGGAAAAAGAGGTTTATAGGGGAAGAGTGTTAATGTTAATATCCTGTGAAGAATTGTTTTATATTTCTGAAAGCAATATAAGTTTATTTCATTCACTGCTTACAATACAGAAGGCAGATTAAAAGATTAAAATTTTGTTCAGTCATAGGAACAAGGCAGCAAAATGCAGTTCACTCATGTTTTGAAAATGCTAACATACATGTTGTAACTCAGCAGTACATAATTAGACTAATTTTCTCTGACAAACACATGGATCCTTTCCAAGTTATTTAACAATGGAAATATTGACATGCAATACATGTACATCTAGTTTCATTTTACAACAGATGAATAATTAAAACTTTGACAGCAATATTGGAGAATCTAAAGAATTTCAGACCACTTATTTTGAATTTTAGACAAAATTTAGTGAAATTATTGTACTTTCTTCCTTTCTAACCTTAATGTTGCAGAAAAAGTAAAAATAATGCATTAAAATATTTTCCACTAATTTTGAAAAGTGAATAAACACTGAAAATCACAAAATTTGGACTAAAATCAAAAACTCCTCCGACAAATTTCTCAAATATTTTACTTCTTTTATTATCAAAATGTCATATATATATTATATTTTCTGACAATTTGGAGATCATATCCTCAAATTTAGGCCTCACATCCACTGTCAGACTACCCTTAATTGGGCTGAATGCTTTTCACTACAGCCATTTTGCTGTCTTTGCACTAAAATTTGTATGAGGTTGACCATCAAAATTTTGAGATACACAAACTTGGAGAAGCATACTAAAAACATGTAACATGTTGCCGTACCTTTCACCGTAGTCAACCTGATAACTCTGTTATACTTCTGCCTCAAAATCTTGAATATTTATCAAAACCTGGCTGAAAATATTAATTCAAACCCTCTTCGTTCATTCAAGACCAAAAAATCAACAAAAATGGGCGAAAAAAGACGGAGAGAGAATTGCTATAAATATCCGAACTACAATTTGTGAATACCGAGATGGTGAAATTAAATGGTGGTCTGCCTCGAAAACCCAAACAGAGTTACTCCCCTTGTAATGATTACTGTTTTTCAACATTACCCCAGTTGTTTGTGTGGTTTTTTTTGGTTATATCGAAAAAAGAATTTGAAAGAGGTTTTGATTGATGTTTAGTAACAAAATAAGGCTATCATTGTAAATTTTGCACTCTCTATTTCTGACTAACTTCTAATTTACTCAGAAAAATAGTGCATTAAATGTCTCGTAAAAAGTGGGTTTTGGCAAAGAGGTACATTTTTTAATCCAGTAATTACTCAAGTTGCTATGAATTGCGATAAATTACAAGTTTTTGAGTCATTTTAGATTTTTGATGTTTTTTTTAGTCGGCTAATTTCCACAACAGCAGGTGGATCACATATAGTGTATACTGTATCACACTGTAAAAGTGGGTGTGTATTACTGTGTATTGTTATCAGTCTTTCCATGGGTATCTTATTGTTAGTAGAGTATTTAATCAAAATTAAACTTATTTATTTTACTGTATGAGTAATACTCTACTGAGTGTTGAAGATTCTTGATTAAAAGAGACAAAGAGCCTGGGCCTGTTTCACGAAATTTTTAACCAGGATAAAATCCAAATTTTAGTGATTTGATTGGATTATATTAGATTGCTTTTAGTGCTTAGCCAATCAAAATTGAAATATCTGCACAAATTAGGATTTTATCTTTAGTTAGAATTTTAAGAAACAGAGCCCTGACTATTCTTGCTATAACAGTTCAAAAATAGATTGGGGATCACGGTGGCTTAATGGATAAGGCGCTGGTTTGCTAGCCTGGAGGTCGGGTGTTCGATTCCGACATTGGCCGAGAAAGATCATCTCGATTTTACGATGTGATATCCCCTTGTCAGTGATGCAGAAGGACAGCTGCCTAGTCATTCGGATGGGATGAAAAACCAAGGTCCCGTGTACACATTGGCGAGCACGTAAAAGAACCCTTGGCAGTTGGAATTCAGTTGCTGCCGGGCAAAATTTATCTCATAGCACACTGTATGGCTCATGCCCGTCTTCAATTGGCCCAGGTTAGGTGCTTAAGCTTAGGATGTTAAACCCCATTTCATACATTCAAAAATAGATCTTCAAAGTGTTAACAATCGGTCTTTATTGTCAAGTGCCATTGCACCATAATAAAAAAAAGACTTGATTGTACACCCACATTTAATTGTGGGTCATTACCAATGTCCTTCTGGAAACAGTTTTTAACAGTATTTTGTTTCAAAAAATGGTGTGCAGCACAGCGGTCACAAGATTTTCGGCATTCCTGAGTGATTACCTTTTTGCTGAAAAGGCTTTATTAACCCTATCCGTATTTAGCGCTTCTCAATATTATGTTCTGGAGCTACCCCCCTTTGCTGACAACCTTATTAACACAATAGGTGCAACAGTATTTCACAGTATTTTCAAATGTAGTGGAAAACATTGTTATCATGAGAGGAAAAAATCTTATCAATTTAACAATGTTTTGTTCAAGAGTTACCTCTCTTTTGCTTAAAACTTTAATGCTAGAGACTAAAGTATTTAACATTTTCTTCCAATTTGGTGGGAAGAGTTGGTGTTATTAGATAATAAACCTGGATATTCAGCAATCTTCAACGTTCTGTCGAGCCAGAAAAAATTTCCTAACTGGTTTCCCCAAGTCAGTTTGGGCAGAATTATCTACATTACATATGCTTTTGACATTCCATTTATACAGTGAATCCTCATGGTCCTAAGATAAGCTAATGAAAGTCAAATATCAAGTTTAGAAGTGGAACGAAAATACAAGCGCTAAATCTCTCTATTGCAGGTCTTTCTTTAAGCCTTAAAGGCTTAAATGTTATATAAATTATTAATTACACATTTATTGATATGACAAAACCATAAGCAACTCTATTGGTCATAGGATGGCTCAAATTTTAAGTAGATTAGAACAGTCGGGCCATTTAATGATTTCATTTAAATGCACACATCTTGTAAAAGCTACTGACATGGATAACTTTGCTCAGAATAAAGTAATTTGTATGGAATTTTCAGTATATTCATTTTGCATTATCTATTTTTGAACTATTATAGCCAGAACTACCAGCTCTTTATCTAAATCTTACATAATGTATCTTTAAGTAATTACTGAAGTTTAAATATTTCATTTACAATGTTTAAGTATGCCACAAGGACTATTGTGTATCAAAATTTATGTTCACTTGAAAATATGGACTTGACATGTTTTTAAGATGAAGTTAAGGTGATTTATGATTAGAAAATAAAATTTAGTCCAAGTCATGTGAGGTATTTTAGCAATAAATAAAATGGTGTTGTCAGAGTTTATAACATACATGTAACTACAACAATACCCCCACAAAAAAATTGTTTCAAAAAGAACAAGCATACACCCCAAAAAGAATGTCATATTTTTAATCTTTATTAACCTGATATTAAAAGTATGGATTAATTTCAGTACTCTTTTTTTTTCTATTCAACTCTGTTTATAATTTTACAGAAGTTCATTTCAATGTAAATAGTTAAAGGGTTAATCCCGATAACATTGTAGAGATTATAACTGCTTAATGTGGGTTAAAATCCCTTAAAATCCTCTACGGTAGGGCCTATCAACTAACTCAATATACATGATACATTTTCATACAGCTTAAACCCGCCAGTACCCATCTGGAAATTGAGACTGGTGCCCAAATAAAGCTGTATTATATGTGGTGTCTGGATAAAACCAGACTTCTATTTCATAAAAATAATGTGTAGGCGAAATTTACCTTTCATTATCAAGTACAGCATATAGGTCATTCATTGTATAGACCTCTAAAGGAACTGAAATCAATTATCAGGTCACCCAACGAAACAATTGACACGAAATATTAAGACAACTTAATATTTTGTGCTGGAATTTTGAGACAAGGTAAATACATGTACATCATTCCTCTATACCTTGGCGCTTAAATTGCATACATACTCAGACTTTTATTTCAGAGACTCTGTTCAAATCGGGATAGTCCCTTTAAATATTCATATATCAAATTTTTCATTATTTAATCTAGGCTAAATGTACTGCAATTGATTGTTCAATATTTAATTAAAGAAATTAAAATATCAACAGTAGATTTTCTCCCAGCTTAGATTCCATAAGATTAAAAAGATATCAAAAAATTTACAGTTCATCATATTATGTTACAAAATACTAAGCGGATTGAATCATTTTTGTCTGTTTTTCTCTTAGGTGTTCATCTTAAACAGTATTGGGGTTTACAAGCGTGCATACGTAAATTACCTTATTTGTCTTAAACAGGAAATATTAAATTCTCGATGGGGTGCACAGTTTGAAAAATAACAATGATACTGTTGTTGATAAACAGCCAGGGTTTGGTACTATTACAATCATAGAATCTTGCTGATATTTTAATATATTTATGTAGGCTCTGTTAGTAATTGTTTAAAATGAAAAGTGACACTTGGTACAAGCAGTGGTCAGAAGTTCATGAACTGTATGACTGGGGATTTTCTGATTGCCTTCTAGTAGAAGTCTTGAGATTTAAGTTGTGTCCTCAGGGTACATGTAGGAACTTTGGTGCTATTAAGGTAACTCAATATGTTTCTAATTTATTCATATATGAACAATTAGGAATATTATTGACTTTTATAATATACTAATGAATAAAACCTGTGATATTTCTGCCTTGTTTGTTTTACATTTTACAAAGTAAATGTTGGAACTTGTGTGACCCTGGAAGGTGGTATGCAGTATATTATATTCCATTTAGTATGTTTATCTACGATACTGGTTTTGCACACAAAAAAATATTAAGATTTCAATATAAATATGACTTAAGATATCTTTTTAAAGGCATACTAGTTAATACTAGATTTTAATTAACATAAGCTGTGAAAATACCATACTTAACCAATGAGCATCAGTATAGGTCAGAATTTGAGAAAATATTCAAATTGAAATTGTTGTGGTTATTAAAATGATGTTGCTTTACACTTACAGTAGGGAATACTGTAAAACTTTGTGTTGAAACATAAAATGTTAATAATCTCACTAGCAGAGTTTAACACAAAGAAATGAAAATAAAAGTAAAGCAACATCATACATCCTCAGATGTCATCAAATCTGTTAAGAGGGAACCAAATATAGAAGAACACCCTGAAACAGGACACGGTTATTCAAATAAGTTGCAATAAGCAGAATTATGTTTTGAAATTATTTTCAAATTTTTTTTTCCAGGGACACATTATGTGTAATAGATTGGAAGACATCAAGTAAACCCAAACCTTTATTAACAAATACATATGATAATCCTTTACAAGTAGCGGCTTATCTTGGTGCTATTAATGCCTGTCAAGATCCACTTCTAAAGGTAGGTACATGTTGATTGAAATTTTATAGTTTGGATATTTCTTCTTTTGAGTGTTTTTTTCCTAATTCTGTTTTATTAATAAAATCAACAGTATAAATTTCCAGTATATTTTATTGGTAGTTAATCTTCTTATTATCAATTTCTTATTATCAATATTTCAAGACTATATTACCTGGTATTCTTATTGTGCCGTGTTTAAATGCACTATTACACAAAAAGTTCCATCTTTTATTCTGTTAAAGGGACAGTCCCGAATTAAACAGGGTCTCAAAAATAAAAGTACGAGTGCGTATGAAATTTAAACGCCAAAATATAGAAGAATGGTGTATACACTCTGACTTAAAATTTCAGCTCAAAATATTGAGTCGTTTGGACGTGAGCGTTAAAACAGCTTATCCGGACACCTAACCCTTTTAAGATTTCGGGTCAATTCTTTCGTTGGGTGACCCGATAATCGTTCCCGTTCCTTTAGAGGTCTACACGATGAATGGTACATGTTCTGTACTTGATAACAAAAAGTAAATTTCACCGACACGTTTTTTTTATAAAAAAAAGTCTGGTTTTATCCAATCACCGCATAATACAGTTTGGGACACTGAACTCTATTACCAGATAAAGACTGGCGGGTTAAAATTGTTAAAAACGTATAACATATATTGTGTTAGTTGCTCGGCCCTAAGGTAGGGCATTTTAAGGGATTTTAACACAAAAGTAAGCAATTTTATTCTCAAAAACATTATCGGGATTGACCCTTTAACAATTGAGTAGAAGGAGACACTCTTGAAAGTTAGCAAATAATTTGATGTTTTTGAAATAGAAGATTAAAGACAATATTGAGAATGTTCATATTAGAGGAATACCCTAAATAATAATTTATTATTAATATCAGACTTTGCCTGGGCATGTTTTACAAATTTAAAAACAAACTCACTTATTGCATAGTATCAAAAATATGCTATGATTTCTAAAGTAGATTATATAGTAGCTTATAAAGATATATCTAAATACTTGAAAAGAAAGTTGGTTTAGAAATCAAATGATTACAAAGAGGAGATCAAAGCTCTGGGGAATAAGAAAAAATTGAAAGAACCATTGATTTTTAGTGAAAGATTATACAATTTTTTACATTATTGTTAAAAAGTTATGTCTATATTCTACTTTATACAATCAAAGAGATCAAAGGCATATGTAGGTGTATTCATTAGATAATTATGATATACATGCCAACATACTGCTATATATATTGCATACATGATTTATAGATACCTGCCAATTTACACAATATTCCATAATTTTTTACATATATCTTACATAGAAATGATTACTAATCTTTTCTACATGATTAACTTTATTATCACATTTTAATACCCCCACAAGTCTACATTAAATTAGCAGTCTTGTATTATACATTTGTATAATTCCCGTTATTACCATTTATATTCAATTATTGACAATGGCGACTCATATTTTTTACATTACCAATACTTTTTTGTATTTTTAATGTTCCTCACTTAAAGAAATATTGTGCTTAAGTTGTATATGTCCTACATTTGATATAAATATTATATAAATCATTGTGAGATATTTATATTATGGGATATAAAGCCGTATTTATTCTCTCCTGTAGAAATATATAACAGGCTACACTTGTGAAGCTCATTTACCTTTATATAAATTAAATCCATTTTATCTTTCCAATGTATTTTCTCAAGCACTAAGATATTCATGCGTTTATAAAAATCTTTTTAATATGTAGTATTTACTTAGGCAGTGATTCAGCCGACTCTGTTGAATTCAAATCCTTTGCTATTGAATTTTTTTTATTAACTACCTGTATAAAGAAATTTAATATGTTGACTTTGAATGTGTTCCCTCTGGTTTTAGTTCTGTCAAATGGTTGAAGATTTAAATCTGGCCTTAATAAAAAATTTCTCATGCATAGAGACTAGTTGTTTATTAAATATGCAGCGGTTGCACTTCTTCGATAAATCACGATTAGTGTAGCTTGTTTTGTTGAGTTGCTGAACAAATCTGGAATCTATGATTATCTAACAATAAATTAGTCACTTAAGATTAATACACGACCAATGTCTAAAGATAAAGATTCTTTGAAATTTAATGTTGTATGACTGGACATTTTAGTGCATTCCTTGTTTTATTATGGTGCATTGAAGATATTGATTTTGCGCTTATCTAGAATATAAACAATTTATTTGTTTTTTCTTTACTTACGCTTATCTGGGATATAAACAATTTATTTGTTTTTTCTTTACTAACATGTAAAGTAATTTTAAGGTGGTAAACAATAATTTGTTAGATAAATGAGTTTTCGTCAGAATTTATTGGGAAACTAATTTAATAGTTGGTAAACAATATAACCTTGTACATGTAATTGTTCAAGTATTATTTATGTATCTTGCTCTGTTGAGTTATAGTGACAGATGTCATGCACATGGCAGGATATGTTTATTCTTTCTAGAAGCCTTGAGATGTCAACTTAGTTAACAATTTTTTCTATACAAGTGTTTGTGTAAGCTTACATATAAAACTATAAAGATTTATTTGTTGTTTTTATACCCAAATTGAAAAAAAAGTCACATTCTTTTCGTTTTGAAGTGGTATGTGGGGAAGACCAACAAGATTATATCCAAATCCGAAATTTAATTAGATTGCTGCTGTCTATAACTCCCGCCCACTGAAATAATTCCTTGTGAACTGTCTAGTGTCTAAATTTTTCTTCTAACTTGACTTTTATGTAAAGTGAGACAAGGAATGTATAGTGGCTCAATCTAAGTACGATTTTATGTTCTATTTGTCAATGCTAGGAAGAAATGTATTCATTTCTGATTATGGGTTGCAAATGTACAGTTTTAGTGTCTTGTAAATGCTTAATTCAATAATGAGAAAATCACAAGGTGGCATGCTTTTTAGACGGCTTTGCCATTTCATCAAAGTGGAGGTGGGTTTCATTGTCTGGAAACCTATATTTTGGGGTATAAAATAGGTTTTAAGGGTACTAAACAGAGCATCTTTAACTAAGGTCAAAAAGAGAATGGAATTTTCAGTTCTGTAACCTCATGTGATAAATTCTTCCTCATGGTTCGGCACTAAGCAGTATTTGGTTTGTTGGCACATGTTCACCACAATGGTTCATTTCTGGCACTTTATTTGATTAATTCTTAACACCATGGTTCTAACCAAACTCAACATATTCTATTTACTTTGAGACTTGTACTAATCCCTCACACTAAAATGTTTTCGATTTTATTAAGTTGCTGGGAAATCAATTCTGTCTTAGATTGACAAATAGATAATCAGTCCCCTTTATGGATCAACATATGTATTTAGGGGATTTCTTCTAAGTTTAAACTTTGACCTTTTGTTTGATATTTTTATTGATCACTGACCTAATTGTGTAATGATAATCTCTTCAATTGTCAACTTCAAAGAAACTGTAGATTTATTGTCTTTAAGACTTTAATCAAGTTTATATTTGTTTATGTCAAGTGAAAATTGAAGTTCAAGTGCATCACATTACACTTGTATTTTTGTTAGAAATTTCGAAGTCTTTGAAATATTTTACCAACTTTACTGTATTGGCTTATGTTATGTGATAGAACTACTTAAACACGTTCCAAATAATTTTTTGAATTGTCTGATATCCTCCTACAGTCTCACGTAACAACTTTTGGTCTTCGAGTGTATTTCCTATCACTTTTCACTTCAGTCAGTTATATTGAAATCTCCATAATGCATCTATCGAAGCAGTGATCATATTGGCCTTTAATTTTTAAAAATCTCTGTGTAAAAAAATCCAACATATTTTTACAAGAATAGATCTTTCAATGAATACACTATATAGCTTTAAGAAGAAAGTCTTAATATATAAAATAACTATAAAGCATTAAATGTAAGGTCTTTCATTGAGTCAACTGGCATGGTTTTGATTCCCCGGTTGTACACGGTCGCCTGTCCAACCTCATGAGTTTTCTCTGGGTACTCCATTGCAGTTTCCACCCACTGCAAGTGAATTATTGAAATAAAGTTGTACTCTCTCCCCCTCTCTCTCACATTACATTTATACATAATATAGGTAGAAGAGTACATCGGCAATAAAGATATTGAAGTTTACAAATTTATACGGTCCTTTGTAATATTAATCCATTTTTTTGTCATTCCTCTCAAGTGAATATACTTTGTTTATTAACAAGATTCTTTCATACCTTTTTTTTACCAACATGAAAATATTTACAAAGCATGTTTAGTTTTTGTTCTTGTCAGGAAATTTCTAATGGATAATTCATAATTCAACAATAACCTTTTATAAATAAATGGGATGGAAAATATTGCTTTATTATAATCTTACTGATGAGTATTTTATTTAGAAGATCAAGTTGCAGACTTCTTTATGTGAAAACTGATGCCTTAATGTTGAGTTTATTTGGGTGAAGTGGTAGTACTCAGCAAGATTCAATCAGGCTGGAACACAATGGAGTCATAATAAACCATTGGAGTTTAAAGTGCTTATCTAAAATCCATAATGTCCCTTCCATTCTTGTGGTATGTCAGTCTTAGTTCAATATGTGGCCGTTGGGTAGGGTTTGTTTAATTTAATATCCCTATTATCGATTACAGTTGTGTTAAGTAGATTGAATAACCCGGTAAAATATCTTGTCCAAACTGGCGAGTATGGTCAGTGTTTGGAGAGCGTGTCAAATTGAAGTCCACACTTCTAGACTTATTGTGGGAAAGAATGGGGGTGATTAATTTCTGATCAATAGTGTGTGTCAATTGATATCTCTCAATTGACTTTAGAATGACCCATTGTCACCTATTGAATTTCTCAAGTGCTTTTGTTGGGAGGTTTGAGTGAATATTGGGCCAAATCGGCCTTTATGTCTTTCTCACTTGTCCACTAATAGTCTTAAATCCTGATTAACTTGTTGACTGTCAGTAGTTATTTGATCATGTGTGAAGCAACAAATCTATTAACATGTCCACTTCTTTTTATCTGGCATCTGTTTTCTGTGACAGATTACCAAAACATATAGTCTTACCTGCCATAAGCATCCCTCATTTGTCTTCATTGATGCTGGATCAAGGAACATCATTTGGGGATTTGAAAGCAATTGAACACATTTTCTCGACCGTCTATCTATAACTAAAGCTTTTCCAAAAGAGTTTGAAATTTTCAAAATTTTGACATAAGATTGGGATGTGTATTACAGCTATAACTTAAGTGCAAAACCATTACTTAAGTGCAAAACCATTCAAACTTTGAATGGTTTTGCACTTAAGTTATAGCTGTAATACACAGCAAAATCTTATGTCAAAATTTTGAAAATTTCATTTAGTATTGAAATAAAGCCAACTAGTGCAAACATTGAAACGCATTCCATTTTATAAAAATATATAAACTCAAGTTCCCCTTTGTTAACCTTTAAGGTGTTGTTAAATTTACAGCTATCAACATTTTCAAAAAAAAGGGAACTAATTTAAAGTGTGAATAACTTGGAATTTTTTTAGATTGAAAAATTGGTTCTTTAATTATAAAAAGGACGAAAATTGTTGATAGAAACTTGTAGAATGTAGTTAGAGTTTTAAAACAAATAGAGGTGAAGTTGTTATAAAATAAAGGTTGAAAAGTAATCAAACTGGCAGATTTCCATTATTTAGGACACTGTTTTTAATTTGTACACAGGTTTTTTCAGAACATGGAATCTATCTTGGTTTTAAAGTATCAGCTTGGTGTACATGTAACATGGTTATAAACATGAAGATAGTCTTGATTTATCATGACTGATTTCTATTTATAATGACGGATTGATGCATAATGATAGTTTTTCCCTTGGTTTCTGTAAAAAATTTATTAAAGGTAGGAAGTTTGATGAAGTAGAACCACCAACAACAATCTGTAAAAAATACCATATGACTTGTCACTCATATCCTACATGTTGATATCTATTTCCTATCCACTCTTTTTCACTTCAGCCCATCTGTCACTAACCTAACATGCTGCCATGTTTTTTTAACATTGGTTGAAGTGATATACCAGTTTGTCTGCAAACTTTGGTTAATATGTCTGACATGGTCTACAGCATTGTATCTAATTTATCATTGGTATCAAATATCAATCATAAACACATAATGTATTTTCAGCTATTCCTTTATGCATTTTTGACTCAAAGACATTTTTCATGGTTGTTGTTTTTTTCTGAGGGGAATTATCTTAACATGCATTCCAAATATACATACACCTGTACTCTAGATCTTGAACAAATCAGTGTAATATTTCTATTATTTCAACATTTCAGTTATCCATTTTTATCGAGTTTATGTAGAATGCAGTAACAGGTTTGACTTTCTTTTTGAAGGTCCAGGCAACATTTAATCTAGAAAAACTATATTCACCAGACTTAGTAACACTTAACATTATTTTATTCACTTAGTAAATGTAGTTTTTAAGAGCAGTGTTATATAAAACTTATGTTTTTCAAAGGTTATATGGCGTACAAAATAGGTGCACTTGATGTTTGGCCACCCTAGTAAACAGATTTTATTTTGGGGAAAGGCTTAGAAAAAAGGAAGCATTGAAGAGGGAAGACTCAGAATACATCAAAGAAAAGAAGTGCTGCAAAGAGTGTAGCTCTTAAATTTTGGATAACAAAAACATTGTTTTTGTGTAATATTTCATATTTGAAGAGACATTGCCAGGTTTTTTTTTATAAGATAAAGATATATAGAATCTCATAGTTCTTTTGCAATAGGTTTATTGTATTTACTGCTTGCTAAGTAAACATTGCTAGATCAATATAAAAAATTCAAAAGATTTGAAATGAAAGCAATGATTTGAAATTGAATTCATTGCATCTGCATGTCGTAAAATCAAATCACACCTTGAATTAAATTGTACTAAATTAATCAATCATTATTAACCTGAGAACTGATATGCATATAAGAGCACAATAAGGCGCAGATTGATTAGTGCAGACTTAAATCACAACTGTGTTAATTCCCACAAATGGCAGTTTGCGTCCATTATGTTTAATTTTTAAAAAAAAAACTTTTATTGAAACCATTTCTTTTATATTGAACCTCATAAATACAGAAGTTAATGCACTGTAAAGTTTTTGAATTTGGATGATTTTTTTTTATAAGAGGCATATACGTAGCTGCTTTTACACTAAGATTGGGTATGGCACTAAGCAGTTACACTACACTAAAAAACTATGAGGCCAATTGAAGGAATATAGCACTAGATTTAGATAAGCCTGGACCAAACAAAGATGAGGACAGTTTTCTCTGATTACTGGTCTCATATGCTATGGAATATAGATAATCTCTATTGATGACGATTCTGAATAGCAGTAATATTTAGCTGCTTGGTTATTACAGCAGCTTTGGAAATTAACTATACCATTAGGAGCGGCACCGTTTGGTTTAGTCCAAATAATATCTCTGAATAACTCAGGTTGGACAGGGACATATATACTAGCATTACAGTTTCATTTAACTTTTATAAGGTTCATAAAACATTTGTTGAATTGTCCACCTTTCAATTTCTTTTCCACCTTTCTGTCATGTTTCGTAGAAAAGTTATCTTGATTATCCTGGCCTGTCAATCAGACGGAGAATAGTCAGTAGACTGGTTAAGCGAGACTAATTTCAAAACAAGGGAACGTAACCTATTTTTTACTCTCAAGTGTCTGGATGTTATTGACGACACTCAGAACCATTATATTATTTATTATTTATCGATGGTTAAATGGTCATAGCTTATTAAATACAACATGGCTGTTTATTTAGTGACTATAAATGTACCAAACAGATTTAAGGATTGATATATATATATATAAATATTGTGGTGTAATTGTTAAGCTATTTGGAGATATTTATTTATGGTGGGGGTACCCTATATTTAATCCCGTTGAGTCGAGCAGTGTTTCACTTCCAGATCTGTTTTCTACTTGCTTGATTAGATTGCATTGCCTACAGGGCCCTAAATACAGCACAGAACGAATTCATTCCCAATTTGGTTTTGACTGTGTATAAACACAGATATAGTAGTGTAGTGCAGTGCAGATGGTTCTGTGTTCATATTGATTAAATGCATTGTAAAACTAAAGTTGTTGGGGGTTACACTTGAGAATTAATCACGAGTGAGTATCCCAGGTGATCTGAAGTTCATTTTATCACACAGTCTGTTCTCCAACGCTAAATATTTTGGATACCATGAAACATACTAGTCTGTAAACATCATTTAATTATGGCTACTTTAATTACATGTAATAAGTGATGAGGAGACAATATACCAAATATAATTAGTACTGATGGGTCATTGTCTACTGGCAATTATTTTTGGACCGCATGACCTTTAAGATAAAAGGGACATTCTATAAATCATAAGGCTTGTGTAAAACTATCACTTGCTTAGGTCAACAATAATGTTATGGTGTCTGCCTTTGAACTGTCAATAACTGTCACTGAAACAATGTCATCATTTAGATAGAGGGAAATTTCATCAATGTGTTTTGTCCTGGCAATAATATTGTTTACTTCCTTAATCTGAAAAACACAATACGGTGCTGCTTTTAATAATGCTAACTTATCATCAGTAGAAGACAGCGACAACTCTTGTAAGGTTAGGTCTTGGATAGCTGGAGACTAGTGATCACAGGACATCTACACTGGGATCTGAGCGATACAAAAGGGTTCAGGAAGAAGACGATATATAATGAGATACAACCCCTAAAACCACTGGTAATTAGACAAACTCCATGGTTAGAATAAACCATCCGAAATGTCTAATCAATAAACCTGTTTATTCGTACCATTGAGTTCACCTAATCTGCACTGGTTATCGGGGTTGCATCTCTTTATAATGCTAACTTATCTTAGAAGTTAATAATGTTGATTTATATTAAAAGTTAATGATGTTAACTTTCATTAGAAGTTAAAAATATTGACTTACATTAAAAGTTAAAAATGCTCTCTTTATTAGAAGTTAATATTATTAAAGGGACATTATAGGGTTCTAATAGTTGAAAAATATATAAAGTAAATAGAATATGCAAAAACATTTCAGTCAAATTTCTCCACTCTGAACTGAAATAGGCTACCCTCGACCATCATTACTAAAGTCAGTACGATAAAAGAGCAGAGTCTGGATTATCCATTTATCGATTTAATTATTTTCAAAAAATGCATCCTTATCCACTAAATATCGAAGGCTGGCAATGGCATAGAGATTTGAATATGGTCTGGATGAGTTAATTAATGTCTAATTAATAATTTAGATAACATTTCAGACCTAAAGAAAGATCTGTATTGGTGTATTGGCTCTTGCATAATGTATGTTCAGACCCGTATTTAGCGAGGGGGGCAGCTGCCCCTCCTGGGAAAAATCAGCGCCCCACCTCGAAAAATTATTGTTTGGCCGCACATAATGCATAATGCCTTTATCCATTGCGAGAAAAATGTAATGGGCGCCCTTTCTATTCAGTATGGGCGCCCTTTAAAGCCGGGAGATGGGACCCCTAACCAATGTCACTTCTATTCATGTCATGTATGAGGCGCCCCACCACCAAAAGGATGAGGCTCCTAATAATGAATCACACGATTAACACCTAACTTGAGGGGGTGTCCAAAAATGTGTGAGCTGTGGTGTTACTTATCCCGGAGGGGCGCCAATAATGACATGATTGGTGGGGCGAATTATAATGACAATGTATGTTTGTCGGTTCGCACATAATAAATAATGTCGAGCTAGAAATGTTGGGCGCTTACGACTTGGTCTATGGGGCGCCCAATATAGCATGATTGGGCGCCTCTTGGAGGGATTTTGTTATATGCGCCTGTTATACAAAGAATTCGGGCAGTGTGGCGGCAGATATCTACAATGACGGAAACGCGACTAAACGACCACATACCGACGCCCGAAGAAATCCACTATAAGAAAGCCAACTGGAGATTGTAGGAAATGTTCAGGTTAAATTTCCGATGGTGATGAGATTGATTCAAGCCCGCGCCAGGAGTGATAATCTTCAAAATTCAAACAAGTCGCACTCTAACCCTATTCAAAACTTTTCGTTTTTTTCATACATTAATATAGGTACCCTGAAGTCGTATTCCTTCCTTCAAATTGTTATAATGTTCATAATACGCCAATATCGCAAATTAAAATTTCTCACATTTTCATAATTCGTCAGTTGCAAACCATATTTTCTAAACTTTTCGGGCGCTTGGGGGGGGGGGGGGTAGACCCTTCTCCGTGGACCGTCAAACGGTAGGTACACCGGAGCCCCCAGAAGCCCCATCGGCGCCCCCAGCAGCCCTTGCCCCCCTAACATTTTTGGGCTAGATACGGGCCTGATGTTTAACTTGTATTAGAAGTTAAAAAAAAACACTTTGATTATGCGTTGACAAGAAAAGTTTTGCTTTGTCTTTCAGTCAGGACAAAAATACATGGTCCACCCTTATAGAACCCATCACAATTGGAATTCACTAAAGTATAGGTGCAAAAGCCACCCTATGAGCACAATTCTCAACTCTAGCATTAATGTACACCTCACCTTCATTTGTTTGATAATTGTTAATTTTTTGCAATGTCTATTTTCTGTCTTGTCCGCAAGTTTATCTTGTAGATGTTTTTTTTTAAAGTGTAGTGCAGTCCTCCTGCACTTACTATTAGAGTAGAAGTAACTGTTTGTTAGACTCAAAGTAATCTATTTGATGAGGCGTTGAACTCTATTCCTTGTTGTCTAAACCTTATTTTAAAAATAAGTAATTTTACCACGAAATAATAACCCTGGGTACCATATTTACACTAATAAATTGTATGGTACAAATATCTTTGACACAAAATAAACAATATAGTGTATGTAAGCAGAGAAATATGAGAATGAGCTGTCATCTAGAATACAATTAAAAAGTATGAATGGGGTCGAATTTAGTTGTAACATTAGGTCAAACAAGTGTAACATGGTTTCTATATAAATTAAACTAATCCTCCTGGATTTACACCAAATCCCCATTATAAGAACATAAGCTTTATTTATTGTTATATTATTTACTAGGTAAAAAAAAGTAATTTTCCTAATCGTAACTGATACTATCTGTATCTTATATTGGTAATTTATGATGTTCGGATATTGTAAAATTACTTATTCTTTCTATATTAAGATCGGCAATGTCATTGAATGTGAAAGGAAGGACATAGGGTCAAAAATTGAGTACGGTACTTGAAAAATCTGAGTGTGGGTTTTATTAGACCAATTATTGCATATTAAAAACCATTATCTTCAGATCTGCAAAAGTTGAATAATGGCTAAATTGGAGTGAAATTGTATAGAATGGTGTGGATGAGTAAAACTTTGTGTGATTACAATCAGAAATTTTATAAAGCTGTTACAAAACTGTGTACTTCAATTTTTGAATAAGTCTTTGTTGTATTTTATAAACTAATGTATGATACAACTTTTAGGTAGTTCAGAGTTTATATGATATAGCAGATTAAATTGCCTTGTCTAGAGGTTAAACATATTTATTTGCACTTTACAGGAGTATTTTAAGAGTATGTTTGTGACACACCCTGGTATATAATTAAAATTTTATTAAAGTTACATGTCCTTTTTATACTTCTCAAGAACTGGTAACCCAAGCGTAAACTTCCTTCTTTAACACCATGATTCAACTTACAGATTAACTAAGCTCACATAGGTTACTTTAGAAACACTGTAATAAAATAAATAATTATAATAAAAATCATATTTTCTATATCATTGAATATTCAGTCAGAGTGTCTGCTATAGAATGGGCATGCACTAATCTAGCTGGAGCCTGCAATTTTAAGTTGACCTATTCAGACAGCTCATATAAGCCAGCTTCAAAAAATAAGCCTTTTCGAAGACGGATAACAAGCTAGAGTCTATTTGCCCTACCATTGTATTTAGCCAACAATTTTAAGCTACAATTTCAAATTTTTAAGTTATATTTTTAAAACTTATTAAAATAAAGCCTAAAAATTGATTGTGTCCATAAACAGTCCTACCTTGTTAAAGAATTATCCTATAACTAACTCACTATTTTAAGCTACAATTTCAAATTTTTAAGTTATATTTTTAAAACTTATTAAAATAAAGCCTAAAAATTGATTGTGTCCATAAACAGTCCTACCTTGTTAAAGAATTATCCTTTAACTAACTCACTATTGCAAGCTGAAAAATTGGCAAAAATATAATTTTCAACTTCAAATTCCAACGTTGGAAAATGGCTGCCCCATGTTGTCAATAGCAAAAAAGGGGAGGTAATTGTGTTGTAATTTCCTGTTGTTATAGATTTTTAAGGGTGCGAAACAATGCCCATGTTCGAATAATAGTGAGCAAAAGACATAGAAATGATTATGTTTTTACTTTCTTGGAAAATTTGAAGATCTCGCTTAAAGCTTACTTGACGATAGCTGGAATCTTCTTTGAGTAGCATTTAGCAATTGAAAAACGTAATAAACACAAAACTCCATTTAGTTTACGTCTTCTCTATGTCTTCAATGTCTGGAGAGAGAAAATGAAAGTGCACCTTTAAGATTAGGTCATAACTTTATCAGTCAACTTGTCTTTAATGGGGTTAATTCCACTTTTCTTTGATAAATTGTATAATTGACACAAAGTAGATTTTGTATTATCTATTTAAACCAAGATAATGGCACTCATCAGGTGAGATTGCCTTGTCAAAATACACAATAAATGGAACCTTAACAGCTGTAGGGATTAGTGGTCGCACTGCTCTATTAATGACCAAATATATTTGTTACATTCCAAGGGATTAGGGACTAAGGTGTTGTGTCGCTATCATATATATTAAACCTTGAAGATAAACTTGCTTAGTGTTTTTACAAGCTAACATGACACTTAGTTCAGTAAATCAAACTGACAAATTCAACACGATTTTTTACTTATTAACGCTCTTGCCATTTCTACTACAGTGATGTGAATAGTACATTTAGAAAGTACTATGTGTGCTGCAACCTGCTATCGACTAATTAAAGATGTGCTGAACAGTCACTGAAGGATGGCCAGAAATTTGTTCTTTTTTAAAAGAAATATTAGTTTTATATATAAACATTTTGATCTAGTACTTGAAAGATGCAACTTTTTGGTATTCTTTAATGAAATTTGATCCTCTGTTTAGAAATACTTATCGCTTTCCCTACCAGAAGTTGCTCACAATGGCTTTGTTTTTCATCCGTTGGGCAAATAAGCCCAAGATTCAGCATCAGATCATTAATTGATTTTTGAAAGCCAAACAGATCTTACTGATAATAAAACAATATATTTTCAATCCTTGTGACATATGTAAAAAATTCCATAAAGTATAAAGATGACTTGACCACATCTTTTGTTTTTAAATGATAATTTGATATGGTGCATGGGTTAAACTTTATAGATTAGTATCTCTATTTCAGAAGGTAAAATTGGAATTTTTTTAGATACAAAACAGGAATTGTAAGTATCAGGTTTGATGGATTTTTTTATTTAAGATATAGCCCAATGGTGAATGCCGAAGAGGTCAACTACCTGTGTCACAGTAACCTTGAGGTTTTAGTAAATTACCAAGTTGTTTCTAACCAAATAATCAAATTCTTTAATCAGTATTTACATGTTGACAAGAAGTGCCAAAAGTGAACTAATCAGACCTGGTAACAAAATTTGATAAAGAAACTTGATTTCAGATTATTCTGTCTGGAACAAGATTAGATCAAACTATTCAGTGTTGCGCTACAGTTGCGCAGGTGTAATAATGATAATTCAGTTGCACATGTGTAATAATGATAATTAGTGCAATAAAGATGCAATTTTATTTCAGTACAGTATTACATCTGTCTATATACGTTAACACAAAACATAATCATCATGAAGATGGAATTTATTTTTGTCTAGTTTGAACTGATCAGGTCATTGGCCCAAAGGCCTGATGTCATCTCTTTGACTGGCACAAACAAACCGACGTTTGCCACTATTTCCCCTGAAGTTTTTTATGGGTTGTAGTTATTTTGATTTTTGTCAAGCGAAATTGTTTCTCACTGACTGGCCAGGGACGCCTTAAAGGGACCAGCTGTTAGATGTTAAAGATACAAATTTGTTCAAAAAAAGAACAACAGAATAAGGCCACCTCAGAGCGGCAAAGTTATGTATTTTCAACTTGTCCAGAACTGCTTGATGGATTTCAACCAAATTTGGTATATGTTGTCTGGTTGATGTTTTGGTTCATACTTTGATGTTTAAATGAAGTTAAATGGCACCAAAGCTTCAAGGCATTGGCACTTTAAATATATAAATTTAGATATTTTCAACTAATATTTGTGTCCCACTCAATGGATTACAACCAAAATTAGTATATAATAATATGTTGCCTTGGTGGTACTTATTCAGATTTGTTCAAAAGATGTTGCTCAACCCAATACTTTTGTGGGGACACCTTGGATGAACATATTTATATTATGTGTTCTCATTAAGAAAAATCTGTAATGCACTCATACATGAACTCTTAATTATAACCAATGGGCAACTAAGGCCCCTGTCTGAGCCTCTTATTTAAGAAAGGACATTATTATATCAATAAGTCTGAAATAACTAGTCAAATGTTTTTATTCAGTTTTTAGGGGTTAACTGTTTGTTTATGGATGAATGTAGATATAGTTAAATAGTTACATTGGCCCAGCATTTTGTTATCAAGAGAGATAGACAATACATAACCACTTTTCTTAAATACATAGGAGAATCTAATTAATTGTTTTCTATTGAAAATCTGTTTTCTCTTTCTGTTTAAATACCAAGTTCTTCAAGTGCTATGACATACAGAGTATTGTCCATGTTACCCCTCAAATCTTTTCTTGTACCAGAAATTAATTTTCCAATAAAAAAAGTGACTAATGATTTGAGTAGATGAAAGAAGTTCGTGTAAATTTAGCCAGCAGGTTTGTAATTCTTATACAAATAGGTAGGTATACATGCCTATTGACCATTTGTTAGGGATCAGCTGGACTAGGACCGTCAAATTAGTTTTTATATGGTCCAACCCAGTGGGTGGAGTGTTTGCTTTTTCTCTTGTAAAGCAATCTGTGAATCAATTGAATTGACCCATCATCTACATATGATACAGAGGTTACTTTACCAAGTTTTTTTTAAACGTTCTCAATTAGAATATTCTATCAGTTTTAGTTAAAAACAACATTATACCAGACAGGATTATGTCCTTTAGAGTGTAGTTATTACTTTGATAGCAATTTAGGCTTAAATTCAGAGCTGATATTTTTTGCTGCGCAATATTTATAAAATTAAACCTTATGTGATAAAAGGGGACATACACTAGTGAGCACATTCATATTGTATCGGTATTTATCTTTAAATAGATATTCCTTTTTATACACCCACATTGACATGTGATCGCATATTACGGTCTGTCCCACGTCCACAATTTCTTGTAAACACTCTGCAGTCAAATTTATCATCTGATTATTTTAACTGGATATATGTTGTTACATTATAGTGAGATGCAGATTTGATATCACCAATTTCCAGAAATTTATTCTAGAGTTTTGACCCGTGTTTCACTTTCAAGAACCTTTTGAAAGCTTGAACAACAAAACTTATCAACTGATCTGTATGAAATTTATATGCATAATTTAAAGTAGTCAACCGAAGAAGTTGATCAGATTTCAACTTCTTGATTTATGGCCCTTGATTCACTTTGAAGAATCCTGTAAACGTTTAAACGACAAAAGTAATCATCCGATTGTAGGAAATTGATATCAGTGTCTTGTTATCGCCCCCATTTAAATAAAAAGAATAAATATGAGACAACTCTTGTAGACTGCTCGGACGATTTAACTACAAAATGGACATTAATGATATTAATTAAGGTTTAATTAAGATATCATAACTCCTTGAAAGATATAATCCCTCGTCCCTTACTGAGTTCAGGTTTAAATCTCTTGATTTGGATGGCTTCTTGTAGTTTTCTGGATTTCTTATTGTGAAGATGTTTGTTTAGCACTCGGACTTCTGAATAGTTGACATGGTGGCATTGTACAGTGGTTCATATGAAATAATAATATAAAATATCTATCTTTGTTTGTAGTCTAATTATACAAAAAAAAGATGGACCTTTAGAATTAGGTTTGCCCAGGGGAAAACTGTGTCAATGGGGCTGATTCCTTTTGCCTTTGTATCTTTCAAACCAAACTCTTTGTAAAGAAATGCCCCAAACTGATGCTGAAATCTGAGGTGCTTTTTACCCCTCATGAACCTTGAAAAATGCAAAGCTTGCCTATTTCCCCTTGGCACATGCCGAGACTTCAAAGGTTAATGACTACCAAAGAAGAAAGAACAATTTATTCAAAAGGATATGTATTTTAATCAGTGTGTGTATTCATAGCTATTTATTTTTCTTTTATTTATTCAATTATTTTCGTCTCCTAACAATATTATCTTTGTTATATTCTTCTAAACTATCTGGTAGAAGAAGAAATGTTTATTTGAGTAAGATATATAAGAAGGAAATAGGATTTGAAGTAGATACTTGTAGAAGGTGCATATCATGATCCTGACATCTCTGAACTAGAGAAACTAAACAAACAGTTGTCACTTGTTCAAAACAAAAAAGGAAAAAAGTAAATTTCTAGAGTATTTTAAGGATAAACTCAAGCTATTTAAAAGGATATATAATTATTGTGAATAACTTGTGGTCTGTCACAATATTTACCTACGATGACACTTACCAATAAGATGATAGATAAACAAGAATGACTCCATACTTTCATTTGTTTCTTCAATCGTCGACTAAACCCACTTCTTTTAAGAATTTAAATACTATTTACTTTTAAGGTAGAAAGGTATGTCCCCAATTCTCTTTTGAATTTAAACTCAGTTATTTTTTCTAATCTGTTGAGGCAGTTTTTTTATTAACGAAAGCAAACTAGTGCCAGCCCAGAGTCTTTGTACTCCTACCCTATTATAAAATGTTGCTAAGGGCATATAAGGTTATTTGTTAAAACTGGTAATTGCTTGTGTTACCAAACTGAAAAGGGGGAAGAAAAGGTAGAGATGAAAAAAAAAATTTGAGAGGTTTTTTTTTCATAATGAGTACCGTAACAGGGTAGTCACTAGTCAGATGTCAAATTATTTCAAAAAGTAAAGTTGTTTTTCACAAAGATGATTTAATTAAACATGTAAAATGAATGATATTTTTATCACCATGTTAAATACATAAGAGGTCAGAGATGATAAAAGGGGGGTGTCACCTATTGAAAGTCTATAGAATATAGTCAAAGAATACATTAAAAGCTCCGACATTCCAATCCCTTTTTCAACACATTTTCTTTTAACCCAATATCTGATTAGATAAATGAAAAAATGCATTAGTAGATTTTAAGAAAGGGAAAAAATGTAGTTAAAGCAAACTTATTTGTTAAGATGAGCTTGCATTAAAAGTTTTATAAACTGTGCAATTTTAATTTGTAAGATGGCAGGTACAGGCAGCTAGAAATTTAATTTCAAAAGTATTAAATAGTTAGGGCTGAAGACACTAGGATATTTTTACACCAATATTGAAATGTGGGATATGTCTATCATCATCCACAGACTACATTTAGCATTCAGTCATTTTACAATTCATATTATTCAATTATTCATTATAACTTAGTGATTCTAACTAATTTCAACACTTTTATTTATTTACTGCTAGAATTATTGTCCTTGCTTACCTTTCAGAATCTTGTTAACACTTGAATAACAAGTTATCGTCTAAACTACTTGTGTGTGTATGTATAAATATACACATCAGATTGTGTTAAAAATATGACAGGATTTTTATTTAACAATATAGATCTGCATTATATTTGAATACAAACGTACTGTTAGCTGTATGGTAATACCTTATCTCATACATAACACCAGTCACAAGTTACTGCTAGTTTGAACATGGCAGTCAAAACTATGGTTACTTGCTTAAAGGTAACTTTGAGGCGAAGGCCACCAGTCACTAGCCAAGTTAGAATGATTTCTAAAACCAGCAAAAACATCACTAAAAAAGATGGTGTTCAGATCATAAAGAAGTGTATTATTATTTTTGAAGTGCTATGATAAAATAAATCTATAATGACAGAAGATGTTGAACGGTCAGATAAACAGATATCTTCAACAGTCAATAGTTTTATCACAGAAAACACTTCATCTTGTCAATACTACAACTTCATATTGACCCTTTGAGGGGGCAGCAAGCTACAGGGGGGATATGCTTCTTCTAAATATGACTTGGGACAACAATGCCCTACGGATATTGTTAAGACATGTGTTTATTTACATAAGTAATAGTTGGATTAGAGGTTCAATGACATTATTGTCTTCTTAAGAAGGTAATTGAACAATCTGGATAAAAAGAGTCTTGGGGGTGTATGAACAGGTAGCCTCTAAGATCTTACAAAATATTTACTAAACATTTGAGCTAGAAATAGCTTAATAATAGACTCATATTTCATGATTCAGGTGGTATCCATAATTGACTTTACCCTCATGGAAGGTTAGAACCACATAAAATTTCATGTATATTACTAAAAGTTGAAATTTGGGGGATATTTTTTCTTTGAAATTGTTGTTTTATCATGTTGATTTTGCACATTTGATCTGCTTATAATTCAAAAAAATTTGATGGAACTATGGAAGATCAGATAAAGAGCTGGCAGTTCTCACTATAATAGTTTAGTCAAATTGCTCCACTCTAAACCAAGATATTAGCAATTGATTTTTTCATCATAGCCCAGATCATCATTACTAAAATTGGTACAATAAAAAAAGTCTTGATTAACTAGGTTTTAATTCAATCATCAGTGAGCATTGAACAGCAGATCGTATTCCTATCCAGTGGCTGACAATCTGACACATAAGATGGCATCAAGAGTTGATTAAGGTATTTTCATGTAAATAAATGTCTTATTATTGGTTTATATAACAGCCGGCCTAAAGAAAGACCTACAATAGTTCTTAGATAAACTGTTTGTGATTAGCAGAATAGTTCAGTTCAAACTATAGTTTTTTGTGACTGTTATTTTTAGATTCAACTTTTTAATGATGATAGTTCGGCACACAAGAGTATCATCACTGAAACATTACATTGTTACTTCTTAAATAGTTTTGTAGGGTCTTACTGCTTAATTACTTAATGCCACTCAAAAAAGATTCAACTTTTTGTTAGTTACCTAAAAAAGGGACCTGACTTACTTTTTAATTTGTCAAGAAACCATTAGGCTTTTACAATATATAAATCTCCTATTGATGAAGGTACACTCTTGATCGTGACAGGCAGTTTCTTTTGCAATCATTACTCTTTTTATGATTTTTATCCAAATATTATTTATTTGAAGGTCAATGTATCAATTTCAATTTGGTAAGAATGGTGTTTTTGTTAAGAAAAATTTCTTTTTATTTGCCCAGGTTTAAATGGCTTAATGTAAGCAAACATGTTTTGCTAGTAGACAGTGAGTAAAATTGAACTATTGAAACGTGGAATCCACTTCGCTTGCACAAACACAGGTTTGTGGGAAAAGTAGAATTTAGTACAGTAGTATTTCAATGATTTCTATAAAGTGATTGGCAGATGGTCACATGCTCTGTGATGTCATCAAAGACATTGAAACTGATAGGTGTATCTGATAAGTTCTATATTCAAGGTAGATGTAACAGAGATTGAGTCAATATTATTTCACAAAATTAGCCATCAGAAGAAATGACAGTCCACCATAATAGATACAGGGTCAAAATAACATTACATGTTATGATGTGATAGTAGGGCGTTTAAGTAGACTGCATTGTAACATTTTTTGTGGATACTTGAAGACGAATCCATAATTGTTTTACCTGAGAGTAAGCTTGCACTGACATCAGCATTACTGCCTACTTTTATATCTATTTTCAACTGTCAGGGTATCTTTCAATATGCTGCCATTGGTAAACATGGGACTTTAGTATTTTGTTCCATTGGACAAACTAGACACTTTTTCTTGTCAGACCGACCTGTCTGCACCAGTGACAAGAGAAAAACCGACTGTGATGCAAGGAATTTTCTAAACCTACACTAGGATCAAACCCAGGACCTGGTTAGTGAGTCAGTGTCATATACTGAGCTGCAGCAAAGCCATCATTGAAACAGAAAATTTTTTAAGATTAAAATCACTTATAGGTTGTTCATTACTAACACTTTATTTTGACCTACATCAAAGAGTAAAAGCACCTTGAAATTTTGTGGTACAAAAAAAAGAGAAATATGAAAGAAACAGGATTACTTCACTTGTTTTAAATTTGAGAACCCACTGCACAGAGCCCACACATTTACATATATATATAAATCAGACATATATATGAATATATTTACCTTGGTATCTAACTTGTTTTCAGCTTAAGAAATTTTTTTAAATAGTAATAAAATAAATTATTTTCTACTTGTAGATTGGACCTGTATCTAATGCTGTGATAGTTGTAGCCTATTCCTGGGGGGATCCAGCACATGTTCATTTCCTCAATTCTGAAAAATGCCATCGATATTGGTCTCAGTGGTTGGAGAGACTGGATCTATACTGGAGGACTCTTGATGCTCCTGTTCCCGAATAACAAAATTTAGAATAGTCTAGCCATATTGTGTTCATAAACAGTTTCTATTTATTGAAAATAGGGTTGCAAGTTTTCTGGACAAGAGTGCTGAGCATCAAATCAAATTTGTTATCCTCAATTGTTTTTGTGTGTAAAATACCAAAGTAAGATGTATGGATTTAATACCAAGCTCTTGATTAATTTTTATTATTATGATAGCAGGTCTAACTGATAAAATAAATAGAGATTTTGACAAATGCTTAGATAGAGAGTTGATTTTCAGTCCTGCAACTTAATGTTTTGTTAAGTTTCACATTCTTATGTCCATTAAAGCACATATCCATAAGTATTCCTGTTCATTTTGATACCACAAGGATAAAGTTCAGAGGCAAAGGGAGATAATCTCTACATGTTTGCCAGAAACCAGTGTCCATTAATAAACCTGTCGCTTTAAGTTGTATGGTGATAAACGGGTTAAAAATGTTCACATTAATTGAAATCAATATTAGAATGTAAAAGTGCTCCACCCAGGTTATTAAATAACTACATTATGCTTCAATTTCTCCTTAAATAAATATTGATAATACAGGTGAAATGGAATGATTCATTGTAAACATACATTTAAAATTACTTATTTGCATTTGTGTAATATTTAACCCGTTTTTTTTTATATTAAAATTTGCATTTATAAGCTTTGTAACCTGTATTAGTGGGTTTTACGGCATATAAGGATATCATTAATTTGATTTACGTTGTGTCACTAATGATTAAAGTAATGTCAGTATATAAGATATAAGGTAAAACGAGCATGTAAATTGTGTTTTTTATGTACAGCAGGTGTTAGAACAAGACCAGTTTGTATCTCATTACTTTCTACATATACTTGAGAAAACTAGCATTTACTTTTATTTACCACTTAACATTTCATACTATGAATAAAATATTTTTTAATGACTTTGTTTATAAGATTATGTTTTTGACTGTTTCTTATTAAAAAAAATTTACATGAGAACAATAATATTTGTTTTAATTTGTTTAATGATAATAATCAGGGAATAAAGATATAGTTTTAAATAGGACAAGGTGAATGTAAAAGTTGAAAAGTTCTCTGATTCCTAAAATGAGAATCGACAAGAATAATTCAGTAAACCAAGTAGATGGAGAGTAAGCATATTCTTCCCCACATACACCACATGGGGGATTGGGATGGCCTAGTGGTCAAGAGTGCCGCGCTTCGACCTCTAGCTGGCCTGCCACCTCTGGCTTGCGACTTTTGTTTCGACCTAGGTGTGAGCATATGTGGCATGGAGATAGTAGGGGCGCCTTCTTAACCTCGTGGGTTTCCTACGGGCTCTCCGGTCTGTTTCCTCCCACTGCTAAAGACCCCTACGCGCAAGTGAATCATTGAAATAAAATTAAACCATATGTTAGTCCCGAAATGACCTAGTTGTGTTGAGTGTATATTAAATCCCATTTCTCTCTCATACACAACATGTCAAGAATTTTCATGTTGGTAAAATAGATCTAGGATAAAAGATGTTGCTGATGTATATTAGAAATACAAAATATTGTACTTAATATAATCCTAAGGTAGGGAGTTCAGTCAGAAAATCATAATTACACAAACCTAATAATGAACACAATATTATAACAGATAAGATTCCAAGCTTTTATTCAACATTCAGTTTATTAAAATAGATTGAGGGGTTAAGATTTTATGGAGGATGTTAATCTTTAAAAATGTCAAATTTCAAAGACATTTGAGACTTAGAAAAATAGGCATATAACATTAAGGCTAATTGGACAATGGCACCTTGATTTACACAATATTTTGAATCTTATTTTTTTTATTAAACTATAACTTTGACATTTTAGAAGATATCTTAATAAAATTTTACAACATTAACAATTGAATATATCATCAATCATCATAAGAATTTGTAAAAAAATTGAAAATATTAACTTAAATAATTTGTGCTAATTAGCATAATGCGAATCTAATTAGCATAAAATATGCCATTTTCTCTCTTTTCTTACATATTTCTTAAGTTATAAACACTACTGTTGATTTTTAACCATGTATGGGTTTTTGTATGCGATGACAAATATAAATATGCAATTTAGATTTAATCGTATGCAATTTAGATAGTCTAGTGTTTATAACTTAAGAAATATGTAAGAAAAGAGAGAATATGACCTAATTCGCATAAATTTATCATTTATTTTAACATTAAGCCAGCAAACATAACATAACTTTTCACATTGTAGTACTGAATAAATGTGCATCTAGTTGAGGTGAATTTGATGCAAAAAAAAAGACAGCTAATTATCAGCCTAAGGGGTAACCAAATTTAACAATTCATTTAACAATTTTGACAAATTTGAGACAGTTGTCTAGAATTTCCTAAAAATATAATTGATAGCAGAGTATTATCAGGTTATCCAGAAGAGAAAAAATCTGCTTCAAGTCAAGGATGCCACTCTAAAATAGCAAATTGTGCATTATCATGGAAGTCAAACATTTAAATTAAGCTGAACTTGAGTGATTCAACAGTTGGATTGGGAAAAATCTAAATGCTCCACTATCACTAAAACAAGAGCTATTTAACTATAACCTAGTGAAATGGAATGATTTTGCTAATTTGATATCAGTTGGTTTAAAATCAAAGGCTATATTGTTAAAAGAAATATAAAAATTGGATGGCAGCACCGCAAAATTGGTGCCCATATCCAGTACCCGTTACTTGTAAAACATCCTAATATATTCTTTTAACTTAAACATTTATTGTTGGGTGTTCTCTGGCCTCAAATTCCTTTGCAGTCAACAGTGCTTTCAGGAATACAGCAACTTTTACCTTAACCGATTTGTGGAATGTAGTGGAAGGTCAGGTAGGCGCCGTGTTGATTGTATTCCATGTAGGTAATGTGTAGACTTTACTTATACAATATGTTTATAGTAAAATACATGTAGAAACTATTTGGCATTATTACCCTTACTTTACACCTCTCTTATTTTCCCCAGCATTTATAATGTCAATATTATGCCATAGTCATGTAGCTTTTCACCCTGACACTGACACTAATGATACTTCAGTGTATTTTTATAGGTCTCCTATCATGGACAAGGCTGTTTAAATGCTATGTATTTTGTCATGTGATACCACTGAATGCCTACGTGTGGAAGTTTAACGTGCCAAATTGCCATGTTCAGATGGGAAAGTTTTTTTTGACGATGTTTGACAAATTGCTCCCAATTATGAACTGTCATTATGAAAGGTCATATTGGACAGTTATTTTTGTCTTGCTGACGTATGTCTGTATGTTTGTTGATATATGAAGATACTCACCATTACATTAACAATATTGAAAATGTAATGGGTTTAACATCCTTCTTTTCAGCACCTACTGGGCTTATGAATAATATTGGTGATTTCATTATTTACAAACTGAATGATTATCGAAAATAGGCAAAATGTCCAAAACAAAATTGACCAAGGGATATGGTTTCACTACAGTAGAAACAGCCCAGGGCTTAATATTGAATATCATGTAGGCTATTGAACGTTTGATTTGAAGACAAATGTGATTGAAAAGAAATTGAAATTACCTTTGAAATAATCCATTACTAGGTTTCTGGGTTATAAAACAAAGCTCCACAATGGGTATGCCTAGAACACCGCGTTTTAAAAAAAATACATTAGCGCCTTCAAGGTCTCGAGATCGAGGTTGTAAACTCTCAAACTAATCTGCCAAGTATCTACAAAATTATCACGATCTTCATTTGAGGCATTGATGAATCCCTTGGAAACTAAAATATTGTTAAAATTGAATCTCCCTAAATAAAAACAGTCTAAAAATGGTTCAATTACATTCAGCATTTCCAAAGATATGATGCCAACATATATCCTCTTCAGATGATATAAACCGGAGGTAGTCAAAAGCCAACGTTACTTATTCCGATTGAATCCAGGTCAGGCCCGTAACTAGGATTGTCGACCATAAAAACAATAGATATACATTGTCCGTCAATTTTACACCATCCCCGAGAACACTTCTCGCCCAAATGGTTTCTCTGGGCTAGTAACTACGCTGATCCAGGTCGGGAGCTCATGTATCGTAGATATTTGAATTTGTTTGCTTTATTAAAATTAAATGTTGACGAATTAGTTTCAGCGTGGATTAAGTCGTAGGTAGAACAAAATTTAATGAGTAAAACCGTAACACAACAAATGGGTTAGCTGGTTGAAATCCGAATTAGAAATGGATTAATATTTTGATCATTACTAAACCATATTCTGAAGACATCTTACGGCAGACAGCGATGATGGCTTACCCTAATCAACAACTTTAGGTATATGGGAATTAGAAGTGAACGAGCATTTACATCAACCACGTATACCAATGCGTTAAGCACGAGGACCTGTTTTGGAAACGTCACTCGGAATAACTTACCCAGTATTGGCAAATGCCAGGTTCCAACTGTCGTTCGTTACAACTTACATTACGATAGGGTTGACACTTTAAGAGTCCTCGATATGGTACGTGGAGGTATGTTCGGATACGACCAACTCGATGGCTACGACGGACCATAATATGTCCTAATACCTGATATTAGTTATAGTGGGAGCCTTGCATGAGATAGGGTTTACATTATACATGAGTTTATCCGGTTTACAATTAAAAAGTGCAGACCTCTTGGATTTGTATAAAATTAATGGTCTTGACTATATTTTATATACTGATTTTTTTGAAAACCTTTCGATAAAGAATTTTTTTACGTCCGTGGATAAAACAGTTTTTGTGTTCAAAAGACATACACCCATCATTTCGACAAGGATTATTATGGATTCACTGAATTTAATCAAAAATTTAAATAATTTTTAAAAATATGTATCGTTATGATAATCCAAGCCTGGAAATAAGGCACCTATCACTGACATGGGCCTTTCTGTCTGACGTGGAGAGACAAGGATATTAAAAACGGTCGCCACATCTTACATCGTCCCATGCACCTTTTCTTACAAAATATTTCTGTAGCCTTGTGATCGTCTAGAATTTGTCTCTCGCTGTCTTTTCTTCCCCTTCACGTTGTGTGTTTGCTTCTTACTGGTTTCTTGAGACGTTTGTCTTCTCAGTTATAACAATGTAGCAGTTCGTTTTTACATTTTATATAGCTGGATACATACAAGCATAGTGCAGATTACAATACAGTCAATACTAACTAAATAAACTCTTCTTAACCCTAGCCAGGCGAGTCTCCTGAATGGAAACTCTTACATCTTTCCCCTTCTAGAGCCAAGCTGTTGTCTGGTGAATTCTCACCAGTATCATAATTTTGTATTAATCTACTGGTTTTGATTTGAACATTCAATTATCTAATTGATCATTTAGTGAGATCGGTTAATCCTAGACTCGTGGCCAGTCTTCTCCACACACTAAAAATTGGCCAGTCCTCTCCAAAAAAAAACACGTAATCTCTAGAGACTGGGCAAATAGAGCTTCAAGCTCATCTAGTAGGTCAATCTGCATTATGTAGGTCATATGACGTCGTCACGTGATAACGACATATCTAACAACAACGTGACATCAACCCTCAGACGGTCCCAGCATGACTGCTTTGCACTCCAGTCGAGACGCATGATTCATGTCACGTGACTCGGGGCGTGATTGATAACTGTCAATCATCCCAAATAAGGTAGGACGAAAAACATGGCAAGAACGCCCATTTTATTGTGAAGTTCGCAAATTCCCCAGTCTCTGATGCTGGTTACAGGTTTACTCAAAGTTTTTTTTATACAAATGGAAACGAAAGTGTTGGTTTACTAAAAATTGATCCTTTTATATAAATCGAAATGTAAAATAAATAGAAGAGACTGGGCCAGTCTAGGTTAATCCCAATGACGTAATGGTAATTTTCCGTCACATGTTTTTCGACACAATCTATCCTTGAACTCAGACCCTTTTTCCTGTTATTCTCGCAGTATTTCACAACAATTAATTTGCGTTTTAAATAAACTGATACCATAGCTGCTACTGACAATAGAGAATAATTTGTAAAGATGAAAATATTGTTTAAACCATCTTTTTTTGTATCTATTCCTTAACTATAGATTTAAAAACAATGTTACCACGACTTGATTGCTACACAATGTCAGGCACTGATTCAGGCACAAAACATCCGGTGCCTGTCATTTAGTCCGGCACTGTTTTGTCTTTTTTTATACTATTATAATTAATAGGCCCTACATGTCTGGCACTAAATTAGTGCTTTACATTTTGTCAGGTACATCTAAAACCGTTATTATGTACAAGCGTACATTTAAAAATGTGTTTTCTATGGTTTCTAAAGAAGACTTAAATGGACATGATTATGTTAATTAAGAATACAAGTTAGTTTCAACATTAATAAATATAATTAATTATAGCAATTGAAATAATAATAATATATGAAAGCTCGGGCACGTTTTCTCGTTAAAGGTACTCTAATAATCCGATTAAAGTACATGTGACAGCATACTATTTGAATGCAATTGAAAAGGCTCAAACTTTCAAGCATCATATGACAAGGCGGTATAGGTACATGTAAATAAATTATAATCCTTAAATCCCACACTTCATTCATATGGCGACATATTCCAGTTTCTAATCATTTTAACTAGATTCTGAACACATTTAGCTGATGACCCTAGACGTTCTGTCGCAGTTTATCCCATCTAAACGTTTAACCTGTGTTAAACGGCGGCACTCTAACCTTTAAGACGCCTCACAACCTTATGTTAATAAATTATAAAGAATACATTATGTCATTCTGGAATGTTTGAATAATGATCGGGGTTTCAGCTTTTAGAAGAAATACAGTTTGCAATACCTTCAATCACAAATTGTTTATTTTGGCTAATATTTCTGGCTGTGGCGATAGTACAATGTCCTTTCCTGCATTGCCGCCTTAAAAAGATTTTGTATTTCTTGGCCAAATATTAATGCAATACAGTTTTTCTTTATGAAAGCATCTGAGAATTTGCTTCATTCATGTTTTTTTTCAATAAACCACTCATTCATATCTATTCAATCATGTATTCAATTCAAAGGGTCAAAGGTTAAAACATCGTCGACGTCATTGTGGTGCCAACAGATGCAGACACTATTTGTTTGAATGAAAATGTCAAACATAAGACTATTTTTTTCTTATATAATCTCATCTTGGCTGTGTAGGAGTCCTTATTCAACCTGTTTACTACTCAACATCACCGGGGTGGAGCAGCATACGTGTACGGTGTCGGCTTTCTCTCCCGTAGATTCCTTACCATGCAATTGTTGACCGCTTTTCATCACCTCCCCCACTCACCTCTATACCTGCCGAACGTCAGAATCGTTTGAACGGAGCCTGGAATTCTAGCTATGTTTTGTATCTATTCAATCAAATCAAAGGTCACTTTCTTTTTTCCTTGACTTGTGTTATGTTTGTAAATGTCGTATTTTGGCTGTTCGTAAAGATTAGATTTCTTCCAACGTTTAACTGATAGACAATAAATGCTTGGGTCAATAGATCATTACATACCTGCGTGGCATCATTTAGTTTCCAAACTTAAAGACACAGCACCCCAAAAACATGTACATCTATATTACTAATATATTGTATATCTGGTAGCTAGGCATCTGTCTAGGATGGCTTGGATAATACTAACATCATTGCGTATTGGGCGTTATTGAATCTCGAATAACTTATAGTTCGGCATAGATTCTATCTATTATCTCGAAATCAACAGAATGTGTTGTCCAACGAATCGTGCAAAATTAGTATAATATAGTGGTTCATCTTAAAATCTCCGTATTCCATTTCCATGTTTGTTTATTCGTATAATTCAGTCGTTTATTTTGTTCAACAAGAATTGGTTTTGATAGACGACCTTTTTTAAGGAGCTGTCAACAATACTCTGATCAAAATGATTTATGCGCCAACTAAGAGGAATCTATAAATCTTTTAAGAAGTCTTTAAGAATGTCAAGTGGATTGTCAGCCTGGCATGGAATAATTATATATTGCATTAAGCGTTAATCTATAGGAAGCCCAATATGCAAATCGCCATGCATATTTTATCTCTAATAAACAGTCCAGCACGACTAACCGCCCGAAAGACCACCACAGACAATCCAAATGAGGGGCGAGTGGTTGAATGACCAACGCGTGCGCTTTATATCATAAGCTCTGCCATTCAGCCATCGATCTTATTGTACGTGACAAGCAGTAGGGTCGCATGTTCTTCTGGTTTCCTCTCACTGCTAAAGACCCCGACATAATTGAACGATGTTAGCCCCGAAGTGGCCTAGTTTGTTTCTCTCTACAATCCAAAATGTGAAAGAGAGTGACAAAACCCGTCAAAACAACAATAAAAAGTACCACCCACGACGTACGGGATTAAAACGGAATTCAAGATAAATGCAAAACTGTATTTGGCATAGGTTTTGGTCAGTTATTTAAAAAGCGCTCCTTCTTCTCACAATTGTGGTATTTATTTTTGAGAAAAAATTGCTCCCAAAAGATAACGTGCTGGATTTAAGTTAAAAGTTAAAAACCACGCATTACTTTTTTGTGCAGAACACGTGTTTTAAGCATTTTGCCAAATCGACCTAAAGAAGGTGAGTTTTTTCCCTAGACATCAGAATTCCAACGTATCAGGGGGAATATTATGACTCAAAACCTGGTTCTAAAAATGAACAGTATCAGAGGTTAAATCACAATATTTTGGCTAGTTTTTTTTGTTTAATTAAGAAGGCATGTTGCTTGTAAGAAATTTTGACACGATTCCTTCTGACAAGCTGCTTTCAGCCTCATTATCCAAACTACCTGTTAGAAACTATTAAGTATTTAAATGTACTTTTTATAAAAGTTACATTTCTATAATCGTTATGTCGTGCATTAGGCTATCAGTTATATGAGGGTAATAGAGTTGTAAACCCATAGATTATGTTTCTACTCCCAGACTAGTTTAGAATTTGATTATCTTGACACAAACAGCATCAGGTCAGAAGCATCTGCCAAGCATATCGTCAATAATTTTTACGTGATGACCCGCAACTTCCATGCTGCTACCTGGTACATTGAACAGAGGTTGTCTAAGTCAAAATCCCGAAATACCGATAAAACTATCTATGCACTTCATTTAAATTTAACCCTCTTGGAAATTTACCAACGGAATTTTGGCAAAAATATCTCAAAATGCTATAAATATATAATGTTTTTAAATTAGGCAAGGTATGTTACTCTCGTTGCAGTGATGATTAAGACTTCATGCAGTGAGTAGTTAGACTACTGTCTAATTAAACACTCATCGTTCTATTATTAAAGCTAAAAAAAAAAAATATCTCGAAAAAAAAAAAAGTCATCAACAACCCACACCAGGCGTACAGATTAATTTCACATAAACATTATAAAAATAAAGTCCCATTATTTCTGCATACTTCGGAAGGTTGGTATAGGAAATAAGTGGTGACAGAGCTAATGGTGTGTTGATTTTGGAAACGTTAACCTGCTAAAATACAGCTAAGGAGCGAATACAACCTGTTGAGGGAAACCAGAGGAATGGATTTGGGTACGTGAGGTGATGACGTTGTTGTCCAAGTCAGGTGATGTTGACGACTGATGGGGGTCGAATTTGGGAATTCTAAAGATTCCACACTTTTTACATGTCAATACCAAAAAACTCGTACATCAAAGACAGCGGCATGCCACAACTTTCAACAACCACTTATCAAAATTTGCTGCAAATGACTTTTACATACACTCACTTCTAGCTTGCCGTTTTGCACCCCAATCATTAAGTTGACCTAAGCGTAGAAAACTACACGAAACAAACCCTCAAAAGGCATTGCTTGGTAGTTTTTAAGCTTTGTAGATTTTTTTTACCAGAAACTTCACACATGACAAATGCTTGGATATCGCTTTATCATTTACTTAACTATCACGGTGTTTAGTTTCTTCAAACAATTATAATGAAGCAAATAAGCATGTGAAATAGTAACCAATGGATAAGTCGAACTTTAACATTTGGGACGAAATGAAAACATCCTTTGTCGTTGATTGTTATTTGAGGGCTGGACACATTCCGACCCTAACTCAAGTCGTTTTTGTGATGTGCAGAAAAGACAAAGGTAAAGGCTATCGATATTTTGACACACCTTTGCCTTAGTTTGGTTTCTTTAATGCTGGTTTAACCTCTAAAGTTTACTCTCCGACCAATATTAATGTCACAGTTCACCCCGTTTCAGGTACAACCCAGAAAACAAAAAAAAAATGTTTAAGAGATAGCAGTAGGCTAAATGTAGTTTAACGTCGATTTAACACAGTTCGCAATGAAATAGGTTATAATGAGTCTGACATATAGCGAAGATTTAGTTTAAAGGGCCAATCTCCATTGATTACAGTATGGCGAAAAGCCCTTAAACCTCTACCTCTGACTCAATATACCTGATACGTTTTCAAACAACTTAAACCCACCAGTCTTCATCTGGAAATGGAGACCAGTGTCTCAAGCTGAATTATACGGTGTCAAGATAAAACCAGATTTTTATTTTAGGCGAGATTTGTCGATCGTTATCGAGACCAACATATACACCATCCACTGTTTTACCTCTAAAGGAACGGTAATAGATTTTCAAGTCACCTAACGAAAAAACTGACCCGAAATCTTAAAAGTTTTACGTATCAGGATAATCGGTTTTGAAGTTCACGTCCAAACGACTCCGTATTTTGAGCTGAAATTTTCTGACATGGTAAATGCACCATTCCTCTATCTTTTGTCGTTTAAATTCCATACATACACAGACTTTTATTTCCGAGACGCTGTTAAAATCGGGATGGTCCCTTTAATTGCTAGCGATGCTCTTGAACTTTATATTATGTAAGTTTCTTTGGCAGTAGTGCTGGGAAACTATCCCCCTTGTGCACGGCCTATGCACATTTCTATTCAGATTGTCCAAATTTATCGTTTAAATTTTTTGGGACTTTTTGTTGGTCAACTAATTGTACTTTAGTCTTTCTCCCGCGCTCAGTGGATGTGTACTAAGACGTAGTACGACGGTGACTTTTCAAAATTCAAATGAAGAAAAGACCATGATGTCCCCTACTTGAACTATTAATCATAAAATCATGTTCCGGAGATTAAGTGTTACCCTTAAAACATATAAAATTTCACCTGTTAAACCATACGTTGCGATAATTAAAACAGCAGGATGACGTTGAAATGTTAGAAACCATGTAGGAATATCGCCTCTACCCCTCACCTCATCAATTCTAATGTCATAAGGCATTGTCTTGTCCACGCGTCGGTTTTCATCTTAATTCGCCAAAGCCTGTTTCTGGGCGGGTCGCATGTGAGCTCGATGAAATTGATATATGGTGATGGATTGAGATGAAAGTCTCAAAACATATCTAGCATATCTAAAAACATTGTTCATGGGATACTCTCAAGTAATTCCATACGAGTATGAAAATGTTATACTGGAATACCAGAAAGTTGGTTGTCGCCATATTGTTAAAAAGGAAGTCTATTGTAGACTATACTCAAAGAATCGTATTTTATATGAAAAATATGATATTTATATGATATTACTACAGAGAGAGGAATTTGTCACCCACATAAGAAATATGCGGTACCCCAATTTCTCAAATTCATAGAAATTCTATGTTATTTAAGTCGGTCAGTGTTACAGTTAATCTTGAATAACACATTTGTATATTAGTGTTAATGAATTTACTAAACATTTATTTACACAAGGTGTGCATTTCATCACCAATATTGAAAAACATATCTGGTAGAATTTTATTTTACACCTGCATGCACAAGCAATTACGAATTCTTTCAACCTATTTTGAGGAAAGGAACTTAAAGGTATTTTTTTAAAAAATGATATACATAGACGTCTACTAAAATTGGCTATATTAAAAGTATATTGCCCGCTTATCAATAAAATATCTACTCTCATTTAAAATATTGATATGTTGGCGTAATGTCGTAATTGATAACAAGACTTATCAGGGTGCCTGGCAGCACTTACCGATATCCTATCATAAGTTGTGCTTACCGTACTCAAAAGCTGCCAATCACTTTAATTACCAATAACGATAACCGTGTATGTTACATACATAAAACTAATTGTCTCGGTAGGTATTCGTTATATTAGGCTGATAGATGACAGCAAGGAACTGGAAGATAGAACACGTTTATTATAACCAGTTTCTGTACGTAAGGATTATTAACAGTGTTCAGCTACAAGAAGCAGTCTATTTAGTCTACCGTTTGTATATATACTATTCAAAAAAAGAAGGGGATATTTGATTTTTGGGGTATAATACTAAAATATGCAAATGACTACGAAAAAAGTCACTATAGAACCTAACAGAAGAAACATTTCCAGTTAAATGTGACGCCCAAACGCACCAATAGCTACCGCATGGAAGATTGGATGCAACGACTCTGGATGCAACGAGTTACGAGGGTTCAATCCCAGCTCAGGGCAAGAATCGTTGTAAGTGAGAGGGATATTCGGTCTCCCATCCGATCAGGCAGGTTTCCCCCGAGTTCTTCGATTTCTTCCTGCAGTAATGATCGAAATCATTCGCACGATCTGTGCCAAGGGCCAAATTGGAAAAAGGCCTCAGGCCTTATTTGCTAACCCTGTAAAATGACGCGATTATTATTATTATTATTATTAATGTTACAGTCATTGGGGCATTGAATTCCAGGGTGGAAACATCAGTTTAATTGTTTTAGTGACCAGAAAACAAATTTTGATATGCGTCGGCTTACCCAAAATGACCCGTCTTCCATTAGCCCATGTTAGGGGCATAATAGTAGGACGTTAAACCCCATTTCATTCATTCATTACCTAAATTGAAAGGTTACGTGCCCTTGGCATGCTACAGATCGGCACAACACAGGCGGTTGTGGCGCGGACGATGAATGTTTCTCAGTCTGTCAGAAGCAGGCTATGGTCCAGCTACCATGATACACAATCTGTACAGGACAGACCACGCTCAGGTCGACCAAGGGCGACAACTCAAGCCCAGGATCGATTTATCCGTACCTTGGCCTTGAGAAATCGTGTCATCACAGCAAATCAGATCAGCGCTCGTCTTCAGACAGACACTGGTGTGAGAGTGAGTGGCCAGACATTCGGAATCGACTGCATAGAGGTCACCTTCGCGCCCGACGTCCTCGCGTGATCCCTTGTTTGAGAGATCATCATACTCAGGCAAGACGACGCTGGGGCAATGTGATGTTTTCAGCGTACCTTGACTTTTGGACAGACGTAGGAGGGTGTGGCGTCGTCGAAACGAGCGCTTCCAAGGCGTTTACGTCATCAGACATGAACGATTTGGGGGTGGTTCTGTTATGGTGTGGGGAGGCATCACTGTTGCTAGTAGAACGGCTTTACATGTTGCTGCAGGGTGTGTTACGGGTAGTACTACCGGGACAACATCTTGGCAGTCCATGTTGTGCCGTTTGCACGACGTCATGGCCGTCGCTTCATCCTCCAGGATGACAACGCAAGATGTCACCGGGCCAGGATCGTTACAGATTACCTCCAACAACAGAACATCACCACATTACCTTGGCCAGCACTGAGTCCCGACCTCTCCCCCATCGAGCATGTCTGGGACATGCTTCGACAGAGGTTACGTCTATTAATATTGAAATAAAAATGCCTACCATGCTTTTATATGTATAATTATGATATATTGTACATTTTCATCCATTTTACTGTATTTATATAATATGTATGTGTTTGCCACTATAACTATGTATATACACCCTTTTTGCATTTATAATATATATGTATACAAATTATTTAGGGAGAGGGGTTTTACATAGGCTAAGCCTGTTCCGCAATCCCATTCAGAAAACTTGAATAAAATATTGTTTAACACAAAAAAAAACAAAACAAAAAACGTCAACAACGTCCTGCCAATGTCCAAGAACTTGCTGCTGCGTTGCAACAGGAATGGGACAATCTAGACCAAAATGACCATAGACGTCTCATTAGGGGGAGTATGCCACGTCGGATCAATGCTTGTTTGGCAAACAGAGGATAATTTACCCCTTACTGACTTTGTTGTGATGCTGTGGTAACTTTGCTGTTTGACCCCGGGTATCATTTTACCCTTATAATGGTCAGTCTGTGCCTTACTTAGTCTAACGATCATTTGGAATAATTCGATGAATGTGAACTTCATTTCATTTTGTCATTTGTATCATTGTCAGTTTCATTAGGTGACTTGAATAACACTAAAAAATTAAATATCCCCTACTTTTTTTGAATAGTATATAATAAAAAGGACTGGAACAATGACATATTCTTGTCGCAGTCAAATTTTATTTGCGCAAATCCTGTTCCACCATCTTCAGTCCAAATTCCAGATAAAATTAAGTACTACTCAAAAGTGCAATGGGTTGGCCATAAGTTCTGGGGGTTTTTTTTAGCAATTTTTATATTCTGACCGGATTTGACTATGACATGTGAGTTTTAGTCGAAGAACTAAGTCATGATAAACCCTCCAATGTCATTCCCGTATATAGTCTGGAGGTACGGACATGGAATTTTCTGGTTGGGTGACGTTATATTTTTTAGGGCTTTATATAAAGACCGAAACTTTCCTATTAATCATCGACAAGGACGGGATTATTTAGGGTCAAAAGCGCCGAAAGTCTTGTACAATTACAAGTAAATATATCTTATAGCTATGTATATCCTACGCATCACACCAATAATTTATATGATTTTATAAAAAAAAATACAGAATTATGGATAATTGAAATTTGACAAAACAGCGTAATACGGACAAACTATAGCTTTCACTAATTATAATAAACTGATATGTGATTGAAGGGATACCACTGAAATACCACCGACTGGTTTAAATCCGAAAAAACGCACGACCTTTACTATCCACAAAGTCACTGGATATTGTAATGTAAACAAGTCTCGTGCGTGTAACCTTTTTGATCTGCAAAAAAAGCTTGTCCCATGGTCGGTAAAATTACAGTTATTACTTTTATTTTTCCATAAGCTTAACACAATAATGTTAATAAACATCTTATTTAGGAGTGTAAGAGGTTAAAGAGCAAGGGTTAGTTATGAGTTGTACATTTCCATTGAGAAAGAACACGACAGTGTAATAAAATATAAACCAAGGTTGACTACTGGCCATAAAGAATAAACGTTATGAATCCCTAACAATCATAGTCCAACTGCTATACAATGTTCCTACCGTACGCGATTGGTGTACTCCAACAATGCAAATCCCTATATTGAGCTATTGGGATTATGTTTGGTTGGTGCTGGAATTATGCAGAGTTGAGAATTTGGGATGTTGGAATGAACAGCATGGCATTTGTTTCGTTATTGAACTATCAATAATGTTTTTTTCCCATTGGGCCAACGATTTCAAGAGCTCCGTGATTTAAAATGATAATCTACATTTTCGTTAACTTGATTTAGGTATGGTGAATTTCTATTTGAAATTTGGTCAACTCTAACTATGAGTGTACTGAAAAAATTAAACAAATATGTGAATAAGGACATCGTATACTTGACACCGAATATATTATATGAGACGTTGATTAGACATATATAAATATGAACATTATTAAGACAGTTGTTGATTTACCTGTACTTTATACACATAACAATGTAGTTGGGCTGCATAATGATAATATTAAGTAGCCACATTAAAGTTTCTAATTTATCTAATATGTTGACGCAGTCGTCGTATGACAACTATTAGACACGTTTCCGTTATAATATCTGTCTCGATCGTGCGTTACATATTAATTTGCTCGGGCGAGTCAAAATTATCTTTAAACATGCTATACCTATAATTGTTATAGACCACCTTATATTCATATCTAGAAAACCCTCCATTGTCGCCAGTGCCGTTAAAAATACTTTTTTTTAAGAAAAAAATGCACTCGATCCGTTCCAGGTACAACCCAACATTTAAATTTATTCGTGATCAACCAAATACATATTGTGTTTGCTTTTCAAAGCGCTTTAAATTTGATTAAGAAGATTATTTAGTACGTCTTTGTTGGAGCTAAGCTAAAAAATGCCTCAAATTGAACACATCTGGCTCCCCCACTGAATGGACGTTTCCTATCTGCCAAGCTTGATCTTTCGCCAAGATCATCGCCATCGACCCCCTTTCCCCTTTTTAGAATTGCCACCCAAAATTTAATTTCTGTTACGGATACTGTTTAATGTAAATGCTGAATTATCTACGTTACACTGGGTATATATGCAAGGTATACATTTATTAGAGTACATAATATACATACTGACACCATTGTCTCTAGCCATATTACCTTTGTTATTTCCTGTATATATTTATATTGAGGTACCCCACCTTAGTTAACCTCAATATTGGAGATACGGATCTTTTTTCTATGAGAGTTATACGCTGGAACGAGACGTTTAACGTTTTACCAACATATAAAACACTTTGACTTAAAAGTCAAAAGCGCGAACCTTTTGACAGCAATTTGTTTCAACAAGCTCAAGTCTAGACGATAGGTTATAACTTTCCTTTATTTTAATTTATCGCATTTAAATATGCAATGGTAGTCCAATATTTGTAATATAACCAATTTTTGCTTAGGTTCGGGTTTTCAGGGCTATGGCTATACCCTAGATCATAATATGTCCAATTCCCCGTGGTGGTATCATGCCAAAGGGTTAACGCCTAAGCCCCTTGCTATTCTTGCATTGTACTTATGAGATCGACCTTAATGAATAAAGTAGAAAAAACCATAATGTAATGGATCAAAAGTCTATAGATTCTAAATGATGAAGTGTCTAACATTATTGGAATTCATGTATAGATCCATTCCTGCCTGGGCGTTATCTATTCAAGTCATTAAAACTAATTAAAATATGTACCCAAAACTAACTTCTGTATGGTATCCGAAATGTTGTTGGGATGATTTATACCATTTTCCTTATTATAAATAAAATAAAAAATAAACCGGTTATTTCAAATTTGTCAAGTTATAATTCAAGGTCATAAAAGAAACTACGCAAATACACGTATGATAAATTAGTCTACTTGCTGTGTTATTAAAGCCAATCCTTGTTATTTTATTATACATACTTTCGTATTTAGTGATAAAAATTGCGATACGGTAGCTTTCCTGTATGACATTGTTAAATTTTATCATAGCATAAAATACACGACCAAGCTTAGTGATATTATTTCGTCACCTGATCTGTTGGGTTTATCAGGTCAAGTAACGGGGGTGGTTTTAGGGTTCCAAGGTTCTATCAATTAAGCTACTATATCTAGGCTGCCTACCAGACGTGCAATACGTAATAATATCATCGTAACAATATCTTTGTCAATATTTTAAGAGCGTCGGTCTAGGATGTTTGTTATATCGATCAGAAGCGCGTTCAAGTAAAGAGTAATGTAGGGAAAATCACGAAGCAAATGTCAGTTTTTATACCTTTCAAATCAAAGTGACACAAACTTTAGGACGTTATTATAATAGTCAGTACACACATCGAAGGCAATTCTGGAGTTTAAAATGGATGAGAATTTTAACAATACTATATACACAATTCAGCCAAATTAGCAAATATCGTATAATGCAATCATTTAAGATATTCGAATGAATTCTGCCAAATTAACAAATATTGAAAGATCTTATAATGCAATCATGTAATAGTTTTGGGGGAAACCGTGGTGGCTCACTGTAATATGTGCTGGAGTTCCGGGTTTCAAGAAAGTACCACAAGCTTTTTTGTCAGCTTTATTTCCCCATGGCAGTAATGCTGGACGAAAAGACTGGTGAATAATTGCGTCGAGTCGTTCGGATAGGATGACAAACCAAGATCCCGTGTATACGTTGGGGTACACGTAGAAAAACCCTTGATAGTTGGAATTCGACAAGTAGGCTGAAACGTCATATTTCGGGCAAAGTTTCCGTCATAACAAATTACATAACGTTTTCTCGTCTTTATAAGACCAGTTGAAATTGGGAATAAGGACGTTAAACCCCATATCATCTCATATCAAAAAATCCTGCAAATGTTTAGCTAAATCCAATTACAATTGCTTACAAATGTGTTGTATTCTATATAATATTCTGCAAGTACAGATCGTATTTACGCCATGGTTCCAAAACAAACATAACCCAAGAAACCTACAGGTTAATTTTAATGTAATGTTACATTGATAGAGGTGACGTGCGTGGGATTAACTAAGACAGCTTGTTTAGAATCGTGTATTTTACTTGGATTCGGCACAAGTTGGGCATCTTGATAATATTATGTGGAACTCTATATTTCTAAAGCCGCCAAACTAAAATTTCTGATTCTGAATTTGTAACCAGTATCCTGCCTAATGCAAGGTCTTTTTACGTGATCATTAAATCACGATTTTTAGTTATTCTTTTTTTTTCAAAAAATGTGTTTATACACAGTTTGGGACGGTTTTTGATGACAAAACTAGGAATTCGGGAGAGTGCAAGTCATTCTGTGTTTGCTCCAAGACTATAACTGGAGTGAGATTTAAACGCTATGGTGGGATCCCCACGCTGTAGACTATGCTCTGAGAGACAGCCATGCAATTTTTGTATAATGAAAAGGCAAACTTTTCGTGGAAACAAAGTTTATTCGTGTTATGCCCTCTATGGTATATGTAACTGAATTTGTTGACTTCCGAGAAATAACTACACAGTTGGTGTAAATCGTCTTCCTGTACACATGCCTTGGTCCTCGATGTTCGAAGACTTTACCCTAACCCTAGAATTTCAATGGCCCAGAATCTGCACTCCGAAAAACTGTTAACTGCAAGTAAGAACTAATATCAGGTGTTCTAGAGAAAACGCACGATTAATAATTATGTGCGCACGAACAGAAATAACAAAACGTGTTGTCCACATAAGAAGGTGGGTATGAAGAAATACCTACTGCCACCAACATTAGGCGGTGTTATTTGTTTTTGGATTAAGGGATTCAGAAAGAAAGGTTTCGAGGGATTTTACAGGATCGCCATTCAGCAAAACATTGAAGATATAGAGCTCATCGTCCATCACCTGATTGATGGCATGCCAGAACTAAAAGCAACAAACTTGAGCTTTTTATCCCCACAATGATTCCCGTTAATAACCTGCTCATCCGATCTGTTGTCGGTCAGTCGGTTTCAGTCACATAGTTGACTGATTTATTAAGATTGGTGCGGGTCAGTAAAACACTGCCAATTACTCAAACAAACAAATTTAAACAATACAATGTCATAATCGCATAGTGGTCTGTAAATAGCAGATCAATTATTGATACCAATTAACAATTTCTACATTCGATGTTAGTACAAGCGCATGATGACAACTTAATCCAAATTTAATGGACAACCTTTATCCTCACATGGTCATGAACGCTTAGAACAAACACACACAATACTATCAAATACGATTTGTAATCGGAAAACGTGCGACTTGGGTAAAACGACTGGTTGTTATTTAGGTGGTAGTCACGTACAAGTGTAATAGAAATGGTTTCTGATAAAGCTGTAGACAGAGTATTTTGTATCTACATGTCATGTCGTAGTAGTCAATACAATAAGATACCCGTCTAAATGGGTATCGATTAGTTAAAAGAACTAATAGGTTTGTCTAACGTCCCTTCCAATAGTTACTTATCGATAAAATAATATTTTCTATGCTACTCATTGGTATCATTTCAGCGTTTTGGTTTACCTGTGCTTTCAATCTCTTATCTAGACTAAAAGAAAAATCCAAAGAATTCAATCATCTGTAGACCACTTATTTTCACAATCGATTGGTATCAGCATAGGTGTACTGGCTCGATTAATGTTCAGGATCAGGATCCCCAGTAGGTGGAGATGAACGCTTTCATATTTGTTTATTTGTTGTTGCACAGCCACAGCCTTGATACTAGAGATGTAATTAATTTTCTTGTCTGCGGAATGACCTTAGGCGGGAGAGAACATGAACTCGTCATCATCACGGACGTACTGTCATCTGATATTCCATGTGTTGCCAATGGTATACATGGGACCTCGCGCTAACTGGAACACTTAATGCTGTTGGTTACCAAACCATTCATCCTGCATCATTGCCAATGGGAAATCAGGCTGAAAACTCCGAGTAACTTCCTCTGCCAAAACAGCAATGAACTAAAACTAGCAATTCAATATTAAATGGCTGTAAAATCACAGGCTGTAGATTTTGCTCAACATTCTGTTGATTCCAATATTTATATGTACATAATAAACCGCATTTTGCAATCTCCTCGTCATAATATTGCAGGGGGGGGGGCGACCGTTTAGATTTTTTGCTAGGGTGATTTGATGTTGCCTGTGGCCAAAATATCACTTCTAATGATTACTGTGCACGAAGACACTTTACAACCCCTATCCCTCCGCTAGAATATCATCAGTATTACCCAAATTTGAACACTTTTCTTCAATTCCAGACCTGAAACTCAACCAAAAAATGCAGGAAAAGGGGAGAGACAAAATGAAGGAAAAATTGTCATCATGAAATATTGGGAAATATCTACTAGTCTTAATCCAGATGGAACACAGGAACTCCTGTTTAGTGTGCCATATGGAAGACCAAATGGGACAATATTCACGATTCTTGTTTTTACATTCCAGTTTGAACATTTTAGACACAAACGCAACATTCAAAACTAATAATTCTCGATTCTACATTCTCATGTCAACATTTCATGCACAAAATCAACATTTAAAAAAAAAAATGACTTTATGTTTCATCGGTAACTTCTATATATCATTTAATATTAGAATTAAAAAATAATTTCTTAATTCTACACTACAAAGAAATCAATTCATTGGTTTCTGAAAGTCTAAAACCAAAATCTGGAATTTGAACTCTTATGAAAATATTTTCTACGTTTCAAAAAGTCTTGAAGTGAAAATGTTCAAACTGGAATGTAGAAACAAGAATCATGAATATTGTCCCATTTGGTTTTCATCAACATTATTACACCAGAGGGCGTTAGACCGAACACAATTTGGCGACCTATTCAGCTAGCGATCTATTCGATCGAACCAGCCGGGTACCTGGTTCGTTTGCCCTGGTTCTTATATCACTTACGTTTGGGAGTGTTTACACACTCCCTATCGCGCTACATCGGATTTTTTAGGAGTGTTCAAATTAGTAGACGACCAGTAGGCTCGTAGCATGGCCCACCGAGGCCTGCCCAGCATCATCAACTCCTGATCCTCTTGTCTTGATACCATACGTGCTTTGTACATAACTATTTTGATGCTTGTAGGTCTGCTGTCACCACACTCACGCAGGGACGTATGTAGCGTTTTTAAAAGTGGGGGTTGGAGTATTGGGTTACCAAGATACTGAGCGCCCAGTGGCTTTATTTTTATTTTATATGGTCGATTTATTCACGGCCGCCATATGTATGGGGAGGAAGATTTTTTATGAGGGGCATTTCCCCCTCCTCCCCCGGATCCGCGCCTGTGGCGAGGCCCCATAGACCCAACGTAAGTGATATAAGAAGCAGAGCAAACGAACCAGGTACACAATTGGTTCGGTCGAATAGGTCGCTAGCTGAATAGGTTGCCAAATTGTGTTCGGTCTAACGCCCTCGGATGTAATAATGTTGATGAAGACCAAATGGGACAATATTCATGATTCTTGTTTCTACATTCCAGTTTGAACATTTTAACTTCAAGACTTTTTCTAGACTGGCCCAGTCTCTTCTATTTATTTTACATTTCGATTTATATAAAAGTATTAATTTTTAGTAAACCAACACTTTCGTTTCCATTTGTATAAAAAAAAAATTTGAGTAAACCTGTAACCAGCACCAGAGACTGGACAATTTGCGAGCTTCACAATAAAATGGGCGTTCCTGTCATGTTTTACGTTGTTCCTTATTTGGAATGATTGACAGTTATCAAGCAAGCCCCGAGTCACGTGACATGAATCATGCGTCTCGACTGGAGTGCAAAGCAGTCATGCTTAGACCGTCCGAGGGTTGACGTCACGTTGTTGTTAGATATGTCGTGATCACGTTCACGACGTCACACGACCTACATAATGCAGGTTGACCTACTAGATGAGAATGGAGCTCTATTTGCCCAGTCTCTAGAGATTACGTTTTTTTGGGGGGGGAGAGGACTGGCCAATTTTTGGTGTGTGGAGGAGACTGGCCACCAGTCTAGACTTTTTCAAACGTAGAAAATATTTTCATAAGAGTTCAAATACCAGATTTTGGTTTTAGATACTTTCAGAAACCAATGAATTAATTTCTTTGTCGTGTAGAATTAAGAAATTATTTTTAATTTTAATATTAAATGATATATAGCAGTTACCGATAAAACGCCGAAAATGAAACATAAAGTCATTTTTTTTTTTTTTAAACCAATCTCGAACCAGAAAAATTTTGGGGAAAGAAATTTCTCTGGTGACAGTGGGTAGCCATTTTCCCGGAAGGGACGAATCACACGACTGTCACGTGACATGTATTTATTTTAAGTGTATGGTTGACCGAATCACCTAAAAATATACACACGCGTAGAAAAATAGATCTTTACGAAAACTTATATTTTTACATTTAGGATCCACTTTTGTTATGTCAGTGAGTTGACTTTGACTCACAACAAACAAAACGACGATCCGACATCTTGTTTTCGAGAAATCGACCCAAAAAAGATTGACCAATCAGAGGTCAGAATGGGCGGGGCTTACCGGTACCTGTAAAAAAAATTGAAGATAATGGGGCCCCAGAGGCCTCCGGCCCCGCGGCTGACTCTGGGAACGAGATTGGTTTAAAACGTTGATTTTGTGCACGAAATGTTGACATAAGAATGTGGAAACAAGAATCATTAGTTTCGAATGTTGCTTTCGTGTCTAAAATGTTCAAACTGGAATGTGGAAACAAGAATCATGAATATTGTCCCATTTGGTCTTCCATAGTGCCAAACCATACAATATTAACTAATCGTTGAAATCATGTACCGTGTAATATTTCTATGAGCTAAACGCTCAGCACCATTATCTAACTACGGCATAACCATAAATATTCTCAGCATATGTAAGCAAATAAATAAACTGAAGAGGAATTTCTCTTATGAATGTGTGTGGTTTATGTATCAAAATACTGTATGAAATGGTTTTCTATACAATCTAATAAATGCTGAAATAACTTCATGCCGCAATACTGGTTAATGGAGATGAGTGTACCAGTTGATGATGAGTTTTCCAGTCCTACACGCCCCTGTATTTACTATATTACCTCATTTACAATCTGTATGAAAACATATGTTTAAAATCATTAGGTTGTCGTACCACGGACCTTCTGCAGGATATAGTAAACTACATAATGATATATATTTTACTGGGTGTTAATTTCGGTGAAATGAACCATTGATAGTATTAACCCGTACATTGTTGTAAATAGAAACAAATATAGCCCGATGGATTTGCTATATATGGTGTCTCATAAGGATACGTCTTGGGGCCTCTGCTGTTTACTAGTTGCACAGCTCCCCCGCTCATGTAGCCATTTTGGTAACTGCTTAAAATTATCTATTTCTACCCAGACATATGAAACAAAAGTTTTACACATGGAGGTATTACACACGTGTTACTTCGTCTCGTTTATCGACCCTTGCGCATGGCATAACTGTTGTATTCCCCAAATGTATAGTAGAGTAACAAAGCCTCCTGTTTTTGTTTCTGCACCTGCCAATGGAATCTCAAGTCTTTAATCCACACGTTTATTTTCATATTCCAACAAAATCAAATTGTCTAATATAATTATATCAATGTAACGGAAATATTTAGCTCTAATTAATAAGCATAAGTTTCCGATTGTTAGATCTCGTCTAAATGAAGTAGTGGGCTAACGTTATAAAGATTATAACACAAAGATACCTGTAATTGCGTTTTTCTATGTTACAAAATGTAACATTTAAAGAGATGTAATTAAACATCAGTGTAAAAAAACAGATGTTTATATTCAAAGTAAGAACTTAAATAGTTATTATCACAAAAAACATAACATAGCAAACGAAAGGGTTTTGTTTTAATGTTCAGCTTTATATTGTGAGTAATGAATTGCCTGCCAAGAATGTTAATAATCGCCATATCCTTCAAAGAAAAATGCTAAGAATTGGAACTCAGTAGAGTGGTGCCAAGGGTTTCCGGAATGTATGGTTTTCTGACGATTTCAAATACATTCTCCCAATCTCTCGCAGGAGTGAGGAACCAGGCCGAACGTGTTTAATGCACTGCAGACGAGTGTTAACTTCCGGTCGCAGGGGCGTTGCAAATGTTGTTATCCCAGGTCCGTTTTCTGACAAGAAAAGGCTAGATAAGTATTGATGAACATGGTGTAAATATGTAAAATTTAGTACTAAAAAGTATACTATGATCTTATACCACCTACCTTGTTATGACCCTGTATTTATTGCACGCGTCAATGAAACCCGAGTTGTGCTCATTTCTGTCAATCATATGGGATTTTTTAACCTGTGATGTGAACTACATGACTGATAGATCAAACATGATGTTAACATGTTTAACTTTTGTCGATGTTTCATACGATATTAGTTCTTGTAGAAATATTCCAAAGTTCTTACCCATGATACATAACATTCTTAAGACGAGTTTTTCCGGGGTGGTAAAGGAGGGTGGATTTCAGAACTGACAGATTTACCACCAACACCTACAATTTTCACATATTCATGCCTATTCATGATGTGTGCTATACTGTAGCAGATATTTAATGTACATGAAGTGGCCCAAGCTTGAAAGTAGTTCATTTTCCCAAATTCTAGGCTGGGTATGGATTTGTATGACATATAGTTTTATCATGACGTGAACACATTTAACACCAGATGATGCCTCATGTGCTCCTATCACGTGTTTAGTTAACACGATTACATAGAATTTCTCGTTATTTCAATATGTTTCCATTTCAGAATATCATTGAGTAACCCTTCTTCTACTTCTTGGTGGAGATGTATAATTCAAGAACTAAAGGTTCAACCATCCCGAAACCCACCCAGCTTGATTCTAAACGACATTTACCTGTAGCATAAATTGGAAAACGTCCATTTGGGCTTCCCGTCCCGTAAGATATAAAAAGGGAGTGTCCATTTACACTTCAAAAATACAACGAGTCTTGGACAGGAAGAAGTCTAAATGGGTCAATCCGTGTCCAATCCGGATCAAAACTGATCAACCAAGTTTTAAATTTCGGTAATGTGAATGGTCAGTGTCAGAACATATTGTCACGCCTTTAACAGTGACGTACTCGTCATAGGCCATCCAATTTACCCTTTCTGCAAAGGGAACTTTTCAAACAATGCTTTCAAGTATAAAGTAAAAATACAGATGCATGCAACAGCCTCGCGATCGATACTTTCCTTATACATTATATATTATATACATTTAAACACTAAAGCTATAACAACGAACATGAAAACTCGTTTGTACCAAATCTTTGTCAAGAGATACCCATCTCTCTAAAATTTCTACATTAACGATTCATGCCGCTGATATGGCTACCCTTTGACTTGTTAAACCATGCAGGTGTAGTATACTCTTTTTTATTTACCTTGATATTCTTTCATAATTTAAACACACTTCATCTTGTAAGAAATATCATACCTGAGTTATTGATTCAATGCACTTAGCACTATACATAATCACTGTATATACGATACATCTACTTATTTACCATATTTATTATTATGATATAATAAGAGAACCGATATATCAGCATATTTGATATGGCAACATGAGAAACAGCATTCTCGGCCACTAATGTTTAGGAATCCTAGCCAAACTGTGTAAAATATACTCTAAACTAACTCTGCATGCGGGTGTGCGTCTTTCCAGGTTTGGTTTTCGTATTACTTTCTACATATTTCCGTTCAATATATAAACAGATTTTATTGTGAAAATTCTTGCAGCATCTGTTTATAAATCATCATATAGTCAAATAACTTCTTGAATCAAATAAACAGATGCCATTACTTGAAAAAATATACATTGGGTAGAGATTATCAATTGAACAACACGAAACAGCGCATTTAAACAAATTTATCGAAAATATCTTTAAGGTTTAGTTTATATCCGTAACCACTAATACTTTAATTGAACCAGGTGACTCCACCCTATGTCGGCTTGTTAGACTCATGGAGTTCAACTATCGGACCAGCGAGCCTCTCCCCTGCCAGGAAATTATCTCTAAAACTTGTAACCCCATCGATGAAGGTAAACATGCAGTGTTGTTTAAGTGGGGAGATTAGCTTGTCAATCTCTCAACCCCCACTAAACACTTCATTATCAAGTAGATTTCAAGTATATACTGTATAAACATTATTTAAAAAGCATGGTTAGCTCTCTGGAAAGCCTATTTTTTGGGAAGGTGTAAAACACATAACCACGTTTATTTAAATAAGGACCATAATTGTTTTGACTTACTACAGCAACTACTGTTTTAATTCCCAAGGCTATATTTTTTAAAGATTAAAGTTTAAAGATCTTCGAATATTAAAACAAACGTCTTTTGGTGTAAATTTCCCTACAATGACAATCTATAATTCTTGATCCTAATCTTTGCCATGGTATTCAGTGATCAACAGCTTTGACTCACGGTTGTATAGCACTGGATGGCAAACGACCTCAGAGCGCATTTTTTGCAACAATCCTATAGATATCCATACCAATGTAAATCAAACCCTTTTGAGACATGTGGCTAAATCATAATGGACAGGTTTGAAAAATCCTTTCTGTTGCATGGTGTTATCCAAATAACTGGACAATCTTCGATAAATCTAATACTCTCCCGTATGCATGTTTGACGCCTGGGCAGAAAAACGACCTTTTAATATCAGAACTAACACAATTATATGGGAAAACAATCACTGGTTTATTATACACCTAAATAATTATCCCCCTACTATAGTAAACAAACAGATTCAGACCACCTTAAATAACAACAGAAGTAACCAACAGAAGCCAGAAAAATCCCCCATCAGTGTCACCCTGCCGTTCTACGGGGATCTCAGTTACCGAGTTAGCCGTTTGTTAAAGAAGTCAAACATAGACACCTTTTTCACTATCCCCACATCCTTAAAACAGATCCTGAAAGCAAATGGAAAACTACAACCAACCATTCCCACACAGCCAAAAGGAGCCATTTACAAAATTAACTGCTCAACATGTGAAAAGATCTACATCGGAGAATCCAAAAGACTAGTGGAAAAAAGAATTTTAGAACACAAGTCAAGAGCCCTTACCAACACATCGGCCATAGCAGAGCACCTAAAGGACCACCCAAGACACACAATAGATTGGGACAATGTTGAAATTCTGGCCAAAAACCAACACAACAAGAAAATTCGGAAGTTAAAAGAAGCCATACATATAAAAAGATTTGCACCAGAATTAAATAGAGATTTGGGACTGTTTATTCCTAGGGCCTATGATGCAGTTATCTAAAATTAATTATATTCAATTATAGACGCTTAATAATGTTGTATTTATTCTCTTCCCAACCCTAAGTTTCTTTGTCAACCGCCACACCTCGGGAACTATATCACTATGTTTTCTTAGTTAATTATGCTTATTATGGTAGGACACACTATGGTTTCGTGTATATTCAGATCCTAGTCATCCAGTGGTGTTTTCTTAGTTACAAGCCTAAAACAACTGTTAATTCATAACACTGCTATCTATTTGCTAAATGGTTTCATTTATATCTATATTCTTTATTTTTATGTAATTGTAGTGTATCAAAGTTCTTTGTCGGTTAACTGATTAACTATAATCACGGTGACCCTTGTAATCCATAACATTAATTAAGTATGGCTTCATATTGTACATTTTTATATATATATACCATCTAGTTTACTAAATATCATTGTGCTTGATAACGATAAGAGGATACTTATCGAAACGTCGTGTTTGTGTATAATAAACCAGTGATTGTTTTCCCATATAATTGTGTTAGTTCTGATATGTCTCCAATCGCTAAATGCCACTAAAAGATTATGACCTTTTAATATATTATGGATCTACTAGAAAACAAAATGGGCGAGTTCCTGCTCAGCTATATAAAGGTACCCGATTTGGATTTAGCATTCCAAGAAGGATTTATTTTGTTAGAACTTTTTAAAGCACGGGTGGTGCGTTCGAGGAGAAACTTTAAACCCTGAAGTAGACTACAACTGCTTCTGTGCGCACGTGCTTTTTATCTATGGGAATATAAACCCTGTTAAGTGCAAATCTCTTCTGTTCTCTTATGTTGGGTGGATTACGAGTGTTTGATATGTTTTTACCACCCCAGTTCGTCCACTGCCGCGGATAATGAACCTGTTTGGTTTCACCTGCACCATAAATCACAAGCCGAGTGCTGCCAGTGCGTGAAACCATCAAGATAGTTTAATACCAAGTGCTGTCTGGAGAGAACTGTGCTATCTTTAAGATGTATACTATATGTAGATACATTGGTGATAGATATTGATAGCTGAATACATAAACAAAGTCCGTGGAATTCCATTGATAACATATATCAAACACCTATATACCCTGTAATGAGCTTAGTTACGACTGGGCGTGCTATTCGGTCCTTCCCTTTCGTGCCTACGCTTGTGTATAAAAGCGGGCGGATACGTTTACAGGTGCGTGCACGATGTGGCGTATAATATTTCAACATCGATAGGCCTAAGATTAAATAACTTGCGTCAAAGTAGTTGCCTCCACTTTATTCTATTTCTCCCAATGGGTAATCAAGTGCTTGGAAGTCAGGTCACATGATTTGTGAACATGGCATCTTTAGGGTATTATTGAAATTCTAAAAGACTTCCAGGAATATCATAAAAATATTAGAAGATTATTTACGAACAATATTCATTTCACACAATGTTTCTTTGTTTGTAAATCTCTATCGATAAATGACCTTAAAGGATGCAGGTTTTACGGCCGGCGTTTTATCTGAGTGAATAAAGCTAGCGATGTGTTTTATCGCTATTATGGGAAGAATAGAAAGAGACAGATGCATGATAAACGTGTGTTTATGGTGTACTAACTACAAGTAGGTATTGATATTAATCTCTATAAACCACCTTCTATAGATAATACCTTTATCTGACCTGCGGTCAGCTGGTGGTAAAGCTCTTTTGGTCACAAATCCATCCATTCTGACCAATTATCGCCGTACTGAAACCCTAATCAGACTGCTCTAGTATAATGAGGGGGTTAATAGCGATAATACCGTCTATTTATCACTTTAAAACCCATAGTTGAACTTCAAATTATCTTAATGTCTCTTTCTAGTGACACTTGGTCAACACGTGGGCAACTGAACAACAGTCCAGTATGTCATTAAAAAACAAAGATGTTTTCCTTACTACATTCCCAACATTATATATATCTTATAAATCACTTGGGTAGTCTTGGCAGTACAACACAATCTCGCTTTATAGATAGCACTTAATAAAACCCCCCTGGAGTATAATAAATAATCATATATAAATATTTAGTAAGTTGAATATAAGTATATTAATATATTATATAATGATTTACAAGCCATCTCACCGTTTTGTTTGTATTGAATAATAAAAATTTATGATTTGTGAGACAAGCTAAAAGTTACTTTGAAAGGGACTTTCATAATTACGTTAAGCTGAACCACAGCTCCTTGGGCAATACATGGTATATCTTTGAAGAAATAGTCATTAGTACCAGAACAGTCCAGGGCATATTTTCTGCAATTACTTATAGTCTATTGTCATGGCCATTAGCCTAGGGCCCCGCGGTTTATGGCAAAAAGAGAAAAATTCAAATTCCACACAAAAGTTTCACGGTAATCGATCTAGCGGTAAGAGGGCGGAGACTGGGCTATCCTCAACCTTCTATATGAAGTTCCTCGTTGATCTTTTTATAATAGTTCCCCGTCGGTATATGTCATTTCCGCGCATTGTATGCCATTCAGCACTGGATGGATTTCGTATGTGATCCGATATTATGTAATTATTCTTGTATTACAGACTGTTTACGACAAATCCCGCACCGGTTAAGCTGGGCTGTGAGCTCAGGTAACAATTAACGATGTATAAAGGGTACGTAACATATACTAAGAGCAAATCATGTTCCAAAAAAACGTAAGTGATGAGGCCAAATCGCGATTATTTATAGAAAATGAACTAACGTCCTAAGGAATGATAACTAAGATCCTCCCCCGTAAGAAAGTAGTAAATAATAATATATTATACTCGAACTTGTATGAGACTATCACTTAATCGGTCATCGCATTTGTTATCTCTTTTGGCGCACTGTTAAATTCACCAATGCCCCAGACATTGTCGACTGCACGAATACCTGGAATCGGTAGCACCATTCTCTCAGTGACCGTTAAATAGCTGAGAAAGTTTTATCAACAAGGGATTTCCAAACATGCTTTCTGGGTGTTCATGAAACACGTCTTGTTCAGATTAACACAACTGACAAGAGACCACCGAAATGCTTTCTGGAATTTCATCAAAAGATTTGATTAGACTTTGTGTTCGTTTAGGCGATTTTTGTATACGTTTAATTATAGAAACTTTGAACGTAACCGGCGCCAAATGTTTTCCGTTGCTGAAACTTCAAGGCTTTGCTACTCGACTATGGTGCCATTTACTCGTTACGAATAATTATCGTGAACTTACTACTGTCGCCAGTGAGCATTAGTAAAAATTTCACTTCAATTAAAGGAGATAGGGTTACGTCAGTGTTTAGTTGTCAATGACTTCAGGGGGATTTACTAACAAAAGTAAAGGTGACCTCGATTAGTCTAATTGCCTTATTACATACGTTTCCGCCCCGAGACTTCACACAAGTAGAGTAGACCATGAAAGGGTGTTACCGTTTAATTGGCCAAACTTTGGTAACCGTGGATTTATTGTGTAATGATCAATTATTGACATAAAGAGTTTACATTTCACGGTAAATATGCTAGGAAAATATTAAAGTTCGTGGCTAGGTCAGTGTTATATCTTAAACTAGCCAAATAATTCAAGTATTTCAGTAGTTCTCTCCACTGTTTCTATGAGTCTCTAGTACGTTTTAACATTAATATAATATATATTAATAACACCCATTTGAAAAAAAGAGTTATTTACATAAAGCTTTATTGCTAAAACACTCTTTCAAAAATGATTAATTGCTTAATATGGCATACCTCAGAATATATCTTGCGCCATGGGTGATTTTTTTTCAAAATGGTAATCTTTAAGATATGCTAGTAAGGGCAGGGCGGTTCATGTCATCGTTTAACATAATAAGAGTAATACATACCAAATGCTAAATTAAGGGAACGCGTTTTGGCGTTAACATGCAGTCTTCTTTACCCAGAAAACCAAATTGGCATTCAAATTGTTCTGAAATAAATTTGCAAATTAATTGGAAATTATATAAAACCGTGTGAAGATTTGAGGCTTGATTTGGACTCTCTCTGTATTCTGGTTGCTGGTTAAGCTATTGAATGAAAAGTGGACTTTAATAATAAAAGTATTGTAATAAAACTGACTATTACCGAGAAGGTGGTCCTATTAATATTGATAGAAATAAGGACAAAACGTATAAACAGAGGTTATGACGTCTGTAACGGATGGCTTATTGGCTAGATGAAAGAAATTGTTAATGACATTTTGGACATTTAAGATGGGAGTTGACAAACGAGCGCATAATTATGTCCAAAGTTAATGTTGGTAACTAGATCATGAATACGAAAATATTTCTCTCTTATTTATGATCCTACATTTTCTTCCGACATTTTTTTTGTATTGAGGAATTCAATTACTACAGGGAGTCATATTGCTTTATCAATTTAAAAAACCCCAATGAGAATGGATTGACCGAGACAATCGTTTAGAGTCGTGTATTAAAAGATGGCTTACACTAAAAAAAAGAATAATAAATTGTGTTTTTATACGCCCCTTAAAATACCAACACCCTTCAAGAAATAAGGAAACAATGGCTTTAATGATATTTTATGAGTTGTCAACTGTAGTTTGCGTCACACATCATAAGATGATTCATGTATTAGCTGTCCTGCTTACCAGTAGAACTTACATTCTTGTCATTACCCAAACTGTCTTAAGAAATATCACAGCATTTGCCTGTTTCACTTATTCTGCCAAATCCGAGTTTATTGATTGATCTGTTCAAAATCATGTCCGTACAAATGGCAACACTCAGTGCTCTTGGGGAAGACACTGCCAAAAGCGACAAGTTTGGTTCCATTGCGGAAGTATGGCGGTTTCAAAGACCCAACTAATACGAGTATATGCGAGTCATCTTTATCCCGGTGAATGTGCCACAGAACTGAAGCAGTTAGGTGTTGTCATATTAAAGTAGCTCTGTTACATACTTCCGTTCTGAGGGCTTTTGTAATTCTGTCAGCGTAATTCTCTGATACATCTCTAGTAATGACATCTAAACATTAGTGAAGAAGGTGATAAAATGTGACGAGACTATAATAATAGTTATTATAATAAATCACTCAATTCTATCATATAATAGTCAGTCATGTCCTTCCTCATTGTGGTCTGCTCTGGTGGTGTTTTGCGGTCAGTATGAATAGTGATGTGATCAAGACACTGATGTTATACGCCCCTAACACCTTATCTGGCACGTGTCACGATCCTAAGGTGGAAACCCCCTAAAATCATCGTGTAACTAAGGTAAACAAGGTGACCAGTAAACCAGATTATACGCAAGTGATATAACAGAATACCAGTATATTGACGAAGATAGCATATTACCACAAAATCATGAACAATTTTTTCAGCTTGCCTTTATAATGGTCTTAGTCTTGCCGTTCAAAAGATCGACAACCCTCTGATCCAATTCCACCACGGTCACTTTGTCAGAGACTTGAGATTCCTAACAAATACCCCCCTGGCCCCCCATAATATACAGTACAACTTGTATTAAGCAGGCACCCATGGGAAACTTCAAAATGCCTGCTTAATGGAGGTGCTCTTTGAATAAAGATGTACAATATTGCCCAAACCCCTACCACAGAATATAAAGATATAGACTGCATATAGTGCCCCAACCCCTACCACCAAAAAAAAAGATATAGACTGCATATATTTTTTATTCATGTAGTATATCAATAACAATACATGTCCTTTTTATCTAGTTGTGAATTCAAAGGAGTCTCGTATACATGTTAGTAATACTGGATCTCATGTCCCCCAATATTTCTTTTACTTTCATCATAGCGTCTAAAAGCGTTTCAAAATGCCCTGAAAATTGAGTATAAAATTTCACACCCCAACTATTTTAGCTATTACGCGACCACTTCATAAAATCTCGGTGTTTTTTGTGCTGACAAATTAATTCATTACGCTTGGGTGCATTGGGAACGAACATCAATACTTGCATCGATAAATTTGACCGTCGCTGAATCTTGCGCCGAACAAAGATTCTTTACTTAAATCTTGAACATAACTTCGGGAAACTTGTCATTATGTACCAACCTTAGTAACTACTGTCTACCATTGTGATGCATTCGATAATATTTATCCATTTTTGTGAAGAAAATCGATTAATTAATTTTATTTTATCAAAAAAGCACTTGGACAAAAGCACCGGTCTAATTAGCTGCGGCATACATGTAGGTGTTATGCTAAGTAAATGTAGATATAATCGTACCGTAAGGGAATAAAGACAGAAACCCGCGGAACGCCATGGACCTCCTAATGTATAAATTTTGTGTACCATAATTATATGCTCTGGAAAAAAATAGTTTTTGGTAGTTTATCACATTTGTAGATTAAACAACTGTCCAGCCCTCATGTCAAGTGGATACAGCTAATATTAAATTTTGACTTTGCAGGCCGAAGTTGTCTGTGAGCGATCTGAATTAATATTCCCGATCTAAATAAGTCTGGCAGTCATATAAATGCAAGTTTATAGTCTGATCTGAAATATTTTTCAGCGATGATGAAGCAATGCTGTTTTTTTACTTCCGTTTTATTTGCGCGTTAAATCCTAATCACACTGTGCCCCTTATCCCAGTCCTCGAATGTAGCTATATGCACAGGGGATGGGGGTGGGGTGAATGATTGTATAGGGATCGTACAGACGGGGTGATGATGGGTGTCGTTAAGTGTTTCTATCATTTGTATTTGCAGGGCTATTAATGTATAGTTTACTTTTATCCATACATACAAATGCGTGTTCTGTTTACAGGGAGCATTCCACTAAAGCCTAGTTAAGTTAAACTGAAGTGGAATCATTTCTAACTAAAGCCCAGTCCGAATCTAAACTGTTTTTTCGATTACATAAAAAGCAGTAGTACATATTATAGAATCTGTCCAAATTTACGGGAACGGCTGATAGAGAATACAGGATTTTTGTTTTCAATTTGCCATTACGTTAATTACTGAAATATAAGGTGACGTGTTAAATAAGGTTAAATGTTTATCATCAGATCAGCACACGTCTGTCATCCGCTACTTACGTCTACCTTCTATCCTGTACTCTTTTCTTGATGACGTTGTCAGATAAGCCTAATGAAGATTTCACATAGCGAAGCAAAAAAACAAACAATCTACCTTCTAGCAGAAAAGACGACAACATTCCAAACAAACGAATAGATTAAGCTCACAACAAAACAAGGATATAAATCTATGAATCCATACTGTTGGCGGTTTTATTTCTAAATTAATTATTTCTCAAGACGCAGGCATGTATAGAACAAATTCATAACCGAGTGAAACAAGGTTGCCATCTTTTGTGCATGAATGAGTCTGACTGTTATGTTGACCGAGTAAGATACGAAACATTGCAATTTCTTCTGTAGTTTCGTACTTACCTCTTATCAAAATTTTATATTCGAATACGTGGGTATAAAGAAGTATGCAAAACATCTGTTATTTCGATCTATACAATAAGTTTCTGCCAAATACCATGGTAAGGAATGAACGTCAACAAGAAATTCTCTCGGTGTTGTTGTTGATGCGGTTGTTGTGTGTTATGATCAGCTTCTGTTGGTAAATCTGTGATTTCGCAGGCAACCACCACATGATTAATCTCTAACAGACTGCTGCTAGTATATTTCCCTTTCATTCAAACCAACATTTTTTCTCTGACATTGCACAGTGCCAATTAATTATAATCAGAAAGTCTCTTCGGTGTGGGTTTGAAATTTGTGCATTTATCATTATAGCCCAATTTCATCCCAAAGGCGTTATACAGCTGAGGCACTGGAGGCGACAGCCTCCTTGCGAAAAAAATCAAAAGAGTTAAAAAAAAATAAAGCGGGGGAAAACGGCAAAAATTGGTGTAAAAATGAACAGTACCCTAGTAAGGGAGGGCTTTAAAGGCAGTCAAAGAGGCCCTACGTCTGGCAAAAGGTCCCCTCCGGCCAATGAAAAGGGACCCCGAGTCCGCTTCAATCGTTTTCGATACACTACTGAATGAGATTGCAGACATTGCATTGACAAGATAATCACCAATCAAGAAATCACCCTTTCTGAAAACCTACTAATAAGCTATTCAGGAAAGATGGCCAGGCCGCGAAAGAGGGCCTCCAAATTAATATAGCCTCAGCCATGATAAACCTTTTAAAACGCCCCTGCTTCATCAAGGAAACCTCCTTACTTTTACAGTTCATTTCAGTGACCCAGAAATCCGATGGGAAATGAAAAGCATTTACAATTACACAGCAGTTTAATGCAAATTCTACACAACGGCAGCAACTTAACCAATGTGTGCATTAATAGCAAACCCAATGCGAGACGCTTCAGTCACATGTTTTAACCCTAACTCCAAACCTAACCATTGGATCAGATTAGCACCCATTTACCTCCTGTGGCCTTAACCAATGTGACCGATGCGTGGATCTACAGGCAAAATCGCAACATTCTTTAAATGCCTGACTCAGTGTTGAGATAAAAAAAAAGAAAAAAACACATTCTCCGAAACTTCAATTTTGAGCTTGGGTACACAGTCTCCGAAACTTCAATTTTGAGCTTGGGTACAGTCCATCCAAGCCATGGACCGTCCATGGTCTAGCCTAAACACGCTTCGTGTGCACTGAGCTAAGATTTGATCAAAACAGAAACATTTCACTAGGAGTTTAAGAGATATAATAAAACAGTTTCAAAATACTTGACGAAAACATGTCTTGCGCAATAATTCTATTTACAAATTATAAAAATTTTCCCGTATAAAATATGATTTATGTTTCCTGTATAGAACAATGAGAACGGAAACAAAATGTCGTACAAGTACAATGTTTGTATATTATGGTAGAGCAATCTGGTATTTCGGTTCATAAAGCAAGAGTACCACCTGTTAATTCCCATACATTTATGACACATTCTTGTTAGCACACTGCGGCCCCCATAAATATGTAAAAATTAATCATGAGATTGCTAATACATGAAAACTTTGGACTAACGAAAGGTTATTTGAAGAAGGAGGAATGTGTCATATGGTAATGTTTACTCGTGCTCACAGGTGAACAAATATTTTGATATGGACTTTTTACTCCAGGTAATTCACATCTAATATCTACATTACACAATAAACCCAGCTTCACCAACAAAATGATACACGTACAAACATACAGAAATTATAAGAAAACAAATAGAGAAATACTCATATGTCCGTGACAGATGTTATGCCGTCTTCGCGAAGAAGATTTTGCACCTTTACAGGTGGAAATTTCGCATTCATAAACCATGTAACTCGCTCTATCTCAATCAAAGATATTCTTCAAAGAATTTTATTTGTGTAATAAAATTTTGTTGACTTTGATCATGAAGATAATCTTCTTTGTTGGCATATTGGTCTCAAAGATACGCCATTTTTTGTTGTTTGTTAATCTTTACACAGTAAATAAAAGTTTAGTCTCACAAAAGACAACGTTTCTCCGTCCTATTATTCGATCTTTCTAATGGGTGTTTATTTGAATACATTAAGGGTAGCCAATACCCCAAGCCCGATCACGTATCTGAGAATATCAGATTTTTAGCGAATTCTTAACCAAAACTCTGATTATAGATTTTGCTTATGACTTCAGTTTGCCAGTTTCTACTAATGATCGATCTTTAATGTGATTGAATTGACTTGTAACGTTTGTCGTAGTTGACAGCAACTTCGCCTAATTCTGTTTTGCTGATTGTTTTTGGAAATAAGTCGTGCGCAATTTATCGTGGAAAAGGGTGGACCATATCTGAAATTAACAGTGTCAGAGAGAGAGAGAGAGGGGGAAGAGAGAGAGAGGGAAGAGAGAGAGAGAGAAGGTTTAACGTCCACTCGACACAGACTAGGTCATTTCGGGACTAACGTGTGGCTTAATTTTATTTCAATAATTCGCTTGCTCGTAGGGGTCTTTAGCAGTGGGAGGAAATTGGAGGACCCAGAGAAAACCCACGAGGCTGGACAGGCGAAACCACTCAATGACAGGCTTTTATCATACAGCACGCACGTGCTAACCATTCAGCCATCCAAGCCCCCGAACAGTGTCAGAGCGACTTACGTTTCTATCATTAGGTCAAATTAAACAATATAACTAAAAAATCATATAAACCTGAGGCAATCCCAGGGTACTCAAGATTTACAGCCAATATAATCATAAATTTCCTGTGGGCTTTAAGTTGTGTAATAGGGGTAGTTCGTATGTAAACATCGAAAGAGCTGGTAGTCGAGTTTGTGGCGACAACACACCGTTCACTTAATAAATCAGTTATTGGCAGGAAGGCAGCACTCGACTATAACTAGGTTTTTCTTTGATTGTGTTGCGTTGTATCATTGCCAGGTGGGGGAGCACAAGTATCACCATATCTAGGCTACGCCTACATTTTTACATTTATTTTCTTGGATAATACCTTTTCCCCAGTGTCAACGTCGCAATCGAATGGTAAATAACATTTTTATGTTTACACCGACAGTGAAATGAGCTGTCTAGAAGCTAGCGAATTAATGGTGACTTTCGATAATAGAAAAAATACCATGTCTTATTTATCTTCAGCTTGATTTATGATCTTGTTATTGAGCAAAAGGCTAGTTATTAATCGTCGGTCCGTCTGTTAAATTATTACCTAAGGTTAAACCCAGGGCCTGTATTTCGAGACGAGACATCGGTGGTCTTAAGAAAACCAGTGACACTAGGGTGTAGTGAACATATTTTAAAGATTAATAAAGTAACAAAAACAAACCCGAAAACGTTATCCAACACTTACATGATTGTTCATGATGGAGTTCAGATGAGTACATGTATTCAATCGTCAATAATCAGCACGGAATTCATTTTTATGTATCAAGATTGCACTTTGCGGTGTTTTCTGTGGGAAACAAAGGATTTTTTATATAAAAAAGACAATTGAGGTGATCACCCATTCGATTGGTCTAGATGCTTTAGTCCAAATCTCATCCTGATTATTTCCCAGCTTCTGAAAGCTATGAAAGCTTTATTGAGAAACCATGTTCTGTTGAACCTTCACAGTCACTGGGAGACTCTTATCTGGGTATACAAAATTGGAACAATTTCAAATGGCTGAATTACTTTATAATTTATTCATATAATTCTTCTGGTCGGTCTTTTTCTGCACAAAATGACTATATCACCAAATTACAAATCAATGAATGAACTTTGTTTTGTTCTGACATAGCTTCCACAATACTTGTTGGCTTGAATATATATACAATTAAATAATGGACATAATTTTTAGATGTTGATAGATTCAGAAGGAGTAGAACTATATGTCCAGTACAGTTTCCCGAATTTCTTATTTTGAAGGGCAATGTTAACATTATCTTAGTATAGGTTCATCATACGTTACAGATTTGATCAGACGGAAGTGGGTGCAAGAGGTCATGAATGAACACCTCCCACCAGAGAATGTCGACGTAATACCCAGCAGTAACAGCTTTCAGTTTCAGAAGCAGCGTAACAAGAAATAACAATGTTGGTCGTGATTAAAAAAACCCAAGAAACCTAATGCTGCCAATTGTTGATATACGTTAAAAACAATATCACACTCGACCCTTTAATTTAGAAATCATGGTAGAGCTAACCTGAAGATCAGACCGAGGACAGCCGAATGGCTTACGTTTCTTGTAGAAGGTATACGGCTTACTATTACAGATTACTGATGAACTAAACGTCACTCTCCGTGATAGTTTGTACCACATGAATAAACAAAGATAAAACAAAGGAATACAAATGTTCATAACTTTAAACAAATGTTTGTGGAATCGTTAGGAGCTTATGCTCTAAAAAAATGTCTTTCAAGCGGTGACAAGGGTAATATGTATGTTGGGGGGTATAGTGTTGCCCAACAGATGTTTGATATATCGTAGTTTAAATTAAAACCACTAATCTCTTGACCTCCCTGCCTTTGTTAGAAACTAGATTTACAAGGAGTGTCACGTATTATTATACAACCGACGTATTAATTTGACAACTTATGTTATCTATTCCTTTATTTTTATCACCTTATTCATTCTTTTTCTTTTTAAAGATATGGCGAAACCCTCCCTAAAACTAATCTATTTAGTTCTGACAGTTTCAATTTATCTGCTGGTTGTATCACTAACGCTCAACTAATATTACCTACTGTTGTAACTAATACAATGAGATAACACATAGATAACTCGTTTTTACTCTACCAAATAATATATCTTATTTGCTATACACACATGATGCCCTTCGAACCCTGAAATAAGCATTTTGCATTCTGAATTTCCGTTTCGGGTTGTTATCTCGATTTACTTGGTGCTTTAAAGTCCGTAACTCAATTTACTTGGTGCTTTAAAGTCCATAACTCAAAATCCTCCAAAATCTTCGAAATCGAAAACACGAATTATTCGTCAATTTAAATCAACATTAATGATGTAATACCGGGAAAAGATGAGCTTCTCATATCCGATATTTAGATCAACTTTGGTACACGAATCGTGTTCCATAATGCGCTTCGGCCCCAGTTGTAATAAGAGACTCGAGGGACGAGGCTAGACACATTTCACCAGCGCTCACAGCATATGTAGGCTGGAATAACCAGACGCTAGATATTTACACTAGATTGAGACTGTGTGGCTTATTTCGACGAACATAACTGATTTGAAAGTGAAATAAAAACGGAAATCATTGTATATAAATCAGTTTATATACATTCATATTACCGTATTATATGCGTTGCGACCCACTTTTGTCAATATCTAGGTCTCAAATGTTAACGATTTAGCCCCTTGAAGCCCTAATCAGTTTTAGAGTTTTGCATACTCAGATTTAACTTCTCGGAAACACAGTGTTTAACACTAATCAGATTTCGAGAATACAGGGGTTGGCTATTTTGTGAATGAATAAAGTCTTTGGATGTCAAGCGGAAGATAAATACACCAGCATAACATGTACGACATGATGTCTAGTTAAGGGGATTAGAAATTTGGAATGAGAAGTGGTATCTTGTGTTCTGAAAAAAAAGTAAGAATATTTTGTCTTGCGAAGTAATTCTTGTTAATTTTGGAATAATGACTAATAAATATTTCCCAAATTCTTGCAGATGGGCTTTATTTTTTGTTTTAATATCAAAGATACCAAATCCAGTACAGGGAATTAATATATTCAGACAACAGGTATTTGATAAATACACCTCAATAGTGTTAGAATGTAAGAATTTGATGGTGATGGTTTAAATGCCAAAGTTTTTATTTTATTTTTGAAATGACATCAACAGGCGCCGTAAGACTGATAGACTCGTCGACGTATCGTGTTATCTTATTGCCAAATAAATTGACATGTCTACTACAATATAAGATGTATATCTGAAACAAGACGCTTGTTTATTTATATCTAATAAATTAGAATAATATGCGTCGCCATGTACAAAAATCAAAGGTAATATAAGCGTATTGCGTGGGAGTTAGGTGATGGTAGTATATTTTTACTATTATATAGAGGGTCGATTTGGTTTTTAAAAAAAAGCAGCATGATCCTACACGAAGGTATAGTATTTAACAACTGTAGACCAAACGCGGCGGTGTTTAACAACTGGTTATGGGGAACATTGCAATTGTATTCATGTTTAACGTAATTTATTTTGTCTACCTTAGCATTGCTGTTTTGTTCCTTTCGGTGCTCGAATATACGTCATTTTGACTTGCACATAACCCTCTCAAGATACACCACTATAGGGTTTACTTCAAATATCTCCGAATCAATGGTCTATCAATAAAGAGATTTTCCTTTAATTGATTGACTCTTTCCATAAAATTTCAGTGGTTAATGAGATAATTTAAGGGTCAGAGGAGAGTCCAAAAGACAATACTCTGCTATGTCTTCCTTTCCATAAAATTTCAACGGTTAATGAGATAATTTAAGGGTCAGAGGAGAGTCCAAAAGACAATACTCTGCTGTGTCTTTCTTTTCCGTACCCATTCATATTCGACGGGTTTGGAATCTTTCTTTGACCAGGAATGGGGTCCTAAGCCCAATTACTAATCTGGTTCTTGGTGTCGACGCTCTTTGGAAAAACCCTGAGAGTCCACCAATTCAAGTATGGTCGACATGAAACTGGGTATGTATGTTTCTTGGACAATTACGCATCGATTGACTGACTTCGAAAACATCACAATTCCGTAACGGTGGCGATGACGTCATACTCGGTATCTAATCCTCGGTTTCTCCCCCCCCCCCTTAACCCTTTGTTGTGGATGCCATATGTTTAGGAATATTGCCTGCAAACTTTGTTTGTTTCCTGCATGCGCTATTGCAACAGAAATGTAGTTAACTTTTCCGACTCTAAATAAAAAAGACAAGCACTGAAAACAAAAACCTCATAGATTTTCTACTCAAAAACATTAAAACAAACTCGCATAATAAAAAAAAGTGGTTGGTACAAGGTAAGCTTCTTTAATTTCCTCAAATATATTATATAGAAGTCTGTTTCATATATTTCATGTTACAAAAGTAAAAAAAAAAAGAGAAAAGGGATGGATGGGTTACGAAATTGGTTTGATGAATCATTCTGGCAATGTCACAATCAAATTACATGACCACCCTTGCCAAATTGTTCTGGGCTAAAAAAAAAAGGTGTGTATACCATTTTAATACATAACTTTTAACCACGTTTTTGTTATCGAATAAAAAACATCGTTAACCTCTATTTCACCTTCTAATGTCTATATTCTCTTAAATTAAGAATAGAGAACTAAACACGAGTCAGAGGCAATGAAATCCCCGTGTAAAAGTATTTAATATGAGCTCTAAATTGGCTATGAATAAATACGTGATCAACTCTTGTTTAAATCGTCACTAACACATGATTCAATATCAAAATAAAATGAAATTGAGTTTAACATCCTACTCTTCTGCTTCGAACTACGATCTACTCCCAACTGTCAATGGATCTTTTACGTGGGACCTTGGGTTTTCGTCCCATCCGAACGACTAGACAGCTTTCCTTGTCAGACCCTCTGTCCTGCATCACTGACAAGGGGGAACCACGCCGAAAAATTCGGATGAACTTTCTCGGCCAATGCAGGGATCGAACATCTGACCTCTACCCACTTAGCCGCCGCGACCCCCCGATCCAATATTACTACTGTCTGGACGGGAATAATATGAACGAAATAAATGGACCTATAAGGAGGTAAATTTATGAACTCCATCATTGGAATATAAAGGTCAACGCGGGACTTTTGTTATTAAGCCAGTTGACAAAGCCCTAACCCTAGCCCTAACCCGAGCGTAATATAGGTCCAATATGAACACGCAAGCCTTTAATCCATGGACAGTCGAGATCACTCCATAAAAAAAAATATATCTCAAGATATTTTGGAGAACCGGGTCTATATCATACGCATCATACCATCAGATACGCATATTCTGGAAATTGAGCCCTCATGTCCATATAATACAGAACAGTAAAAACGTGCGCATGCCCGATGTCGAACTTAAACACTTGGCGTTCAACTTGGTGCATTCCTTACTGGTCTCCCGAGTCCAATGTTTTCAAAATGTGAATGATTTCAAAGACCATTGAAAGGGAAAAGCACACATTGTGTTCAATTTTGAACGGGTTTTAAAGATTTGCGTACGTTTGAGAACTGCGGTGTTCATATGTGAACATTAACGTGTTCATATATTTTAACATAAATGTTCTAATCAGAATTGGATTTACAATGTATAATGCAGAAAGGTAGAAACGGGTTGCCGTTTACTACCTTACACAGGCCGATTTTTTTCTTATTATCATCCATCCCCTTTTCTAGGCGGTAATGAAATTGGATAGAGTGCACGTAAGATTTCAACATACGTATTATGTGAGAATCTGTCGGATGTACAATGTTGGAAGACTTGTGCTGTGAAAATTTCAGACAAGGACTTGTTACCGTAAATTATCGTAAAATGACCCTTGTTTCACGTCGAGTAGAATCATAATGTTAGGTCACTCTTAAAGCCATGTTAACACCTGCTAATCTATTTTAAATCCACCAAAGGAAATGGATTTTAATTGGACAAGGGTATGGGTAATCGCCAACTGTAGCGGTTAAGGTGAATGTGTAAGGTAGTTTTGACAGAACACAACAAAATCGGCAAACGCCAGTCTTGATGATAGGATTACATAACCTTATTTGAAAACCTCGTACAACTTAACTGTGTAGCATCAATGACGAAAGCTAACATCGTGGTTTTGTTCAAACCACAGAATGTCTTTAATGTTGTGTCTGTATATATTGCTTGGAGAACGGCCTTAAATCAAAAGAACAAACTTTATTTTCTTAAACCAAATGTCATAAGAATTTGTGAATTAAAAGAGGGGTTGCGGGCAACCTGATTATAAATTGCTCAAGTTTTCTTATTTCGTGGTTTGAGATTAAAGCGGATGGTATTTACAAGAAACATCGTTCTCACGATCCCCTGACCTTCAAGGCACCTGAACGTTGTTTTGCAGTTTTTAGAAGTTGGTTATTACTATGCATTAAATTGTTGAAATATAAAACATCTATTGTTCACATTTTGATTATTACTGATCTGTGGTATGATTTGCTTGTTATTCATAGATTTTAAATATGGAATAATATTGACAGTGATTAAAATGGTAATACTCCATTCATAAAAAAAAGCACATGGTAATAGTGCCCGAGGGAAAATTTCGCTGAGAAAAATTATATCTGAACTTGTTTTGTAAGAATGTTTGTGTTTGAATAATACGTATAACCTTTGATTATTATGACGACTGCTATTGGTGAATTAAGGTAAATTGTTTCACTTGGATAGCATCCAATAAAATACTTTCAACAACAATTTAAAACTCCAAGAACCACCATGGCATGATTTCATGCTACACTTTTCTTAAATTTACAGATAAAAGAATCCTTCGTTGGTATTTATAATGGAAAAGTAGCATAATGACATGCTTTCTTGCTACACTATTCTTTATTCACAGATAACAGAATCCTTCATAAGTATTTTTTTAAAGCCTTGAGTTTCTATGCCGGTAAGTCACAGTTAATCATACCAAAAGATGGTGCTTTTAAAGGTCTACCAGATGATCGTGTTAACTACCTTACACCTTACCAGAAAAATTTAGTTAACCATACCAGAAAGAGAGAGAAATGGGGTTTAACTAGGTCATTTCGGGAAAAACATATGGTTCAATTTTATTTTTTTTAAGAATTCTCTTGCGCGTAGGGATCTTCAGCAGTGAGAGTCGGAGCAAAAACCCATGAGTATGGACAGGCGAAACTACTCTTTATCACGTACAACCGGTCAATCGAAACCACACCAGTTGACTCAATGATAGACCTTATGACACAGCGCACACGCGCTAATCCATTCTTTGTATAGGCCATATCAAAACCATACCAGAAATATCTGTAAAAACATATTGTTAAACCTTACCACATCAACAAACCCTACCAAATGCTAACATAAAATCCTGTTAGAAAACCGCGATATACCCTAAACCAATGGCAATAAGAATGCTATTAGAGAAAACATTCGACCCGCATTAGAAGACCTTAATATAGTCTACAAGAATACCATCCTGACCTATAGTAATAAGAAAACTTTTTTTTAGCTTTTGACCCCGTATTAAAACAGGGTCGGTGGAAGTAATTCTTGATTGGGGGGCTACCATCCCAGGACTTTAGACGAGGGTCCGGGGCCGCCTAGACCCGCCCAAACGTTATCTTTCTAGGGATTTTTAGTTTGTAATAGAAGGGATTTCGTTTTACTTCAATTGTTTATCTCCACCAGAATGGCAGTGTTATCAATTCCTTTCCTCCATTTGGCAATAATATACTAGTAATTCAAAGAAAAGAAAATGCGAAATAGCTTGGGAGATTTTGCTGAGAACTGGAAAAAGAGGCGCCATAGTTTGGCAGACATCAAAGTGTTACTTAACATGGACAAACTTTTTCTACAATCCATGACCGACACGAAAAACAAAATGATGGTATCAGTATGTTGTAGACATGATCTGTTAACATGGTCTATTATTAGTATATGAATCTTACATAAATACCTCTTTATACTTATAATATACGTGTTAAATAGAAAACACACATCGCCATATGCTTAAATAAATAAAGCTAATTAGTCGGGTAGACATTTTTACTATAATAGTATTATTGTAAGATTTATTGGTAACCTATATAATAATTGCTAATATAGACCGCCGAAATTATAATGCTTCGTTATTGACATTAGTCCTGTTTCTTTGTTTACCAAAATCATATCAAAATACGTAAAATAGATTTTCTTTAGATGTTTAGAGGCTATGGTAAATATCCAGAATACCATTAAGACCACTAGCTTTCTTTCAGTCCAAACCTTTGTAAACTTCCTTTAACATGAGTTTTTAATTGTCTGTGGTACCTAACGTGTACTTTACCTAACCCTGGTTCAGTTTTAAGCATGAAAGTTCCCATTGATATTGGAACCCCAACATCTACATATTAACACTCCACCTGCTCTGGAGAAAAGAAGAACCCAAACTAAACGAACACACCCCATCGTTGGCATTTCTGGAAGAACAAAAATATCCAGTGAGTACTATTATACAAAGGCTTTTATACGAAACTAACGTACTACAAGAAATGATTGTTTCTAACCTGTAAATACCAGTTGATAAGAAACTTTGTTTTGTATTTAAAATCATATCCTTAATGAGACTTAATTTGAAGTTCTTCGGGTCAGATTTTCATTTGATTTATATATATGATGAACACATTTAATATACGAGTATAAACTCTTTAAAACCTGGGGAATAAATCCTCTTGTATAAAGTTTATGACCACGACACTAGTGACCCCGGGTTACCTTTGCCATGAAAACTACCTGCCGAGTTTAACTGTTTCTTAAACTGATTTTACTCTTAAAAGAATTTCATTAAGGGTTAAGATTTTGGGTAGTTGGCGAGACTTCTTACTTTAAGTAACGTTAACTAAATGATTAAACCTGGGACTGATTATCTAATATTTTCAATAATTTTTCATCGACAATAAATTGTGTTTCGAGATGTCAAACATGTACACCCGAATCAAACTGATATTTTCGGGTGTACATTCTAATTTTCTTTCAGAATAAAAATATGGATTACCTAAAATGCATCAGGGATTCGGGCCATTGAAATTGATTGGACGTGTCATGATCGCTGATGATATACTTGATGTATTCGCTCCGTGTTTCCATATCGTTTTATTCAATGGTGCTTCATGTTTTAACGTAAGCCAAGAAAATGTGCATAAAGTATAGGTTATATAAATAGTTTATACGTAATTAAACGTAACCATTTTATTAAAAGATATGTGTTTTATTGATAATTCCTGAAGCAAAATGACCTTTATGTTGGCAAATTTAATATGTGTCAAAAAATTGACACCAATAGGCCTATCAAGTTTGATATGTATACAAGATATCTGTGCTTGACACGTAGATTAGTTTTGTTCTTATGCGAGGGATTATATCCCCATATAGTAAAAGTTATAGATATCACTTTTACTTTTTTGTATTCAAATGTCAATCATATTCCATTTATTCGTAAATGACATTGATATGGGTTTTTACAAGGCTTTACAAACTATTTATTTAATATATTTGCTAGTACATGTGTACTATGGGTGTATACATTTGTCGTGCATTGGGTTTATTACTTCGATACAATTAATACAATGCTTTTAAAATCTTATATTCAAAATATTTGCTAGTGGGGATATACCATGGGCGTACACATAGGTCGTGCCCTGTACGTATAGTTGTTCTTCGACACGATTAATATTCGTGGTGATAATTTAAAGGAAATGGTTATACATGTCATGGGCATGCAATTATGTTTTTAAAAGAGGACAAAAAATTCCCTCTTCATCAAAACTCCATCAACTTTATGCTTAGAATCAGAAAAAAACATAGCATTTTAAAGAAAAATCAATGTTACTTTTACTTTCGGATTTAGTCAAGGGTTTTGCTCAAAACCAATGTCAGTTGGGATATTTATTGGATGTGTTAAGCTCTCCGGATACGTCTTTCACTACAGGCCGTATTATAACTGTTGTTTTGCCTGTGTGGTCAGTTTATTGATGAGAAAAAGAATTCTACATGTGTTAATAATACATGGTCAGTTAGCTGCCATTACCGTACGAGCTACAGGTACTTAACCCGAGTATTGTCATTATTTATTCATCAACACTACAATAGTTGTAGAGCATTAACACCAGGAAATTACTCACTGCTAACTATATATCAATTTACTTGTTAATGTAGGAAAATAAATGATACACATCAGTAAATCTTTTCTAATAGCGTTATTATATTCCGTGATTTTTTTCTGTCAAAAAGCTAAACCTGACTCTTTGGTTTGAGGGAAAATAGGGGCGCCTTACTAATCACCTACATGGGTGTTTAGGGGGTTAAAACTGGCCCACAATGAAAGATATGTTATAGATAAGCATATTCCACAAAGAGACGTAATACCCGTATACAAGGCACATTTATTACATTAATTGTTTTATACAAGGTGACGTTTCGATTAGTCTCCTCTCGCCTTTACCAAGCAATGATACTGATAGATAGAACGTGATGGGGGAATGAATGGTATGCACCTTAAGATACAATTTATCCTTAACTCTAAAATATTTCCTTAATCTGAAGTAAAGGTGAACGGTATTCAATTAATAACACTAAGGAAAATATCTTCCTCAACTGTGACACTTCCTTCGAACATGTTTATTATATTCCTTGATTGTTCGTTCAAAGAGCTAAGTTAACAAGTTAGCTTAGTTAACAATTTCTTGGGGGGGGGGGGGGTCCCGTAGCAAACTCACAACTTTTTCGCTTCATGACCTTCAAGCATTTAAACCCAAGTACCCACCTTCGCAAATTCCTGGCTATACGCCACTAGATCAATCGACACATTAGACTTCATTAAATCGACTCTTTATTTTTTACACAAATCAAAGATATCTAGTTATATTAACAGGCGGTTGGAAGTGAAAAAAAACGTCCACAAAACTTTACAGAAATCTGTGCATGGCATTTGTTGAGAGGGAAAAAACCGTTCACAAATCTCTACAGAAATCTGTGCATGGCATTTTGGGTTAATCTACCACAAAAGTATAGCTAAATCTTTAACTTAATATCATCCAAAGTCTTCGACATTGAAAACACGAGTTATTTGTCAATTTAAATCGCCATTAGTGTTGTAATCTTATCGAGTAAGGATGTGCTTCTGATATCCAATATGTAAGACCGAATAAACATTTTACCATTGGTACACCAGAATGCGTTTAGCGCCATTTGTAACAAAGGGACGTAACAAGGAACTCGAAGAACGAGGCTAGACAGTGACCCATATTCTTATCTGGAGAGCATGCGCAATAGATACTAACGGTGTAGGCATCAATAACCAGACGCTAGAGATTGTCATTCGATTCATACTTCTCACATAATATTATTTCGCCGAACAAAACTGATTTGAAATTAGGGTAAAAACGGAAACGATTGAATGTAAATCAGTTCATATATATTTATATTACATTATTATATGCGTTGTGACCCATCCGTGTCAATTTCTAGGCTCTAAATATTAGTGTTTTAGCTCCTTTAAATTTTTGAAATTTGAGTTGTTTTGAAAGATACATAACTCTTTATGGTTTATTGTTCTGACGCCTTTACATGCCTTGAAATACTTGAAGTCTTAATTACAAAAACTATAAGTTTGTAAAACTGAAATTGTATTTTTCTATTCATCTTTGTGAACATCAATAAAACAATGAAATTCAATTGTTGTGTAAATGAAGGGGGACAATGTCCTCGGATGTCATTGTATCAAGTAGAGTTGATAGGAATCTTGTAAATGTTGAGTATGTGGAAACGTTATAAAAGAACTAACAGATTTAACGTAAGGTACCAATAGGTAAAATATTCCCGACTTGTGGAAACAAACACGTATTATAGGATGGTTGGAACTCGCAGAAAGAAAAGCAAAGAATGCGGCCAACCAGCAGTGTAAGGTTATTCTGGTCAGACGTACAACATATGTGGCCAACCTATATAAACCCCTTCATGTCAACTATTCATAATTCAAATACTTCAAATCTGGCCTTCATTTATGTCTTATATCTAAAACAAGTGCTTATAAATCTAACGCCCCAATATCTAGCTTATTCAATAGTATTGCAAGTCTTGCATAATTTAATAAACCGTGTTGTTGTAAAATATTTCCGTTATTTGGCAGGCTAAAGTAGGCTAGAATTCTCGGAAATTAAATTTATGACTAAATGTTATTTTTAAATTGGTTTGTTAAACAATGATTTCATCGGATGTTTTCAAATTGTACAGACATTGTCCGGAATTAGAAACTATAATAAATGGAATAAATTTCAGTTACGTGACGAATAGCACATACATTGTATTGTCCTTTTTAAGTTAAATTTCATGTTTAATTTTATTATTTGTTATCTTTAAAAAGTTCTAAATATATTTTTAGATAACTTCATTGATAACAAGTTGTCAGAAAAATGAGAAATGGTATCAGGTGTTCTAGAAAGAATAACCATGCACTGTCTTGCACAGACACGCGTGATTATAGATATACTAAGATGGTGTGATCATTTGAATATGGTCTCTTGCCATCAATATAAGTGTAGGTGAAAGCGGATGGGTTTGGGGTGGGGAGGTGGGCTAGTGGTATAGTGTGATGCGCTTCGATCTCTCGCTGGCCGGTCACCTCTGATTTGCGGTTGCGGTTTCAATCTCTGGTGTGAGATATGGCCTCCTTTTCAACCTCGTGGGTTTACTCCGGTTACTCCGGTTTCCTCCCAGAGGAATGACCCCTTCTCACGCTTAGATAATAAAAATGAAAAATAAGACGTGTCTGTGATATCAACTTCGGTGAAAGCGGACGTTAGACACAAAGAACAACAACAAGGACATTTTACCTCCAACTAGTGGTAGTGGGGTTGGATTCAGAAGCCAGGGCTTGGAAGGGGATCACGGTGGCTAAGTGGATAAGGCGCTGGTTCGCTAGCCTGGAGGTTGAGTGTTCGATCCCTGCATTGGCCGAGAAAGTTCATCTCGATTTTCCGGCGTGATTTCCCCTTGTCAGTGATGCAGAAGGAGGGCCTGACAAGGACAGCTGCCTAGTCGTTCGGATGGGACGAAAAACCGAGGTCCCGTGTACAAATTGGAGTGCACGTAAAAGATCCCTTGGCAGTTGGAATTCGATATAAGAGTAGGCCGTAGCGCCGCTGCCCGGGCAAAATTTCCCTCATTGCACACTGTGGCGTATGCCCGTCTTCAATTAGCCCAGGTACGGTGCTTAAGCGTAGGACGTTAAACCCCATTTCATTCATTCATTCCAGGGCTTGGAGCTATGCCCAATCCATAGGTAGATTTCAAGTAGTATAAATACTAAAAAACACAAACACAATTTATGGATAACAATCACTAGCAACTTTAATAGTGCAACGTTTCAACAAGTATCCTCTTGTCGTTATCAAGCACAAGGTAAACGATAATATGATGAATACGTATAAATACGTAAGAAAATAAATATTCTTAGATAATACGCATAACCAGTCCCATGTTTACAATTGAGACGGGGGGGGGGGGGGTGGAGAGTAAGTTTTGAGTTTGATTTCTAAGCAATCATTTGTAAAGGTAACATCATGGAAATGAGAATATATAGTTTGGAATTAGATCTGTAAGGATAACATTGTGAAAATGGCTAACATTAGCCTGCCAAGTTGTTTAAATACAGATTCATTCAAACTTCCCAAATCATTAGATATATATACCAGCTAAAAATGTAGACCCATTCCAAAAAGAATGGCATTTCGACGTATGTTTATCGTAACGGAAATGTCATAAAGTATATTAGTATATAAATACATTTTACACTTCAGTATTTGGTTCAAGGATTTGTAGTTTATTAGTACATATACATAATGTGCTGCGTGTGGTGATCCCACGTCTGATATACCAACCGACAAGCTGGTCAAGCGGGAATACCAAAAGAACTTTCAACCCACACCTCAACGCCAAAATATGTTAAGACTTCTCCCAACCCTTCCGTTTGCTCTAATAAAACGATGTTTATACATCATTCCATTCGATATAAACAAACATATGTCCACCAGTAGATATAGATCTACATTATATTATATTATATTGTATATTGTGTTTTATTATAGGATTATCATCGCGGAAAATGTACCTATATATCTATATAGTAGATATTGCAAATGCTATCAGATTTTAATATGCATGACAACAAATAACACATATATTATTCATTCAGGAAGTTCCTTTTAGTTTTTAAGTTAGCATGACAAGTTGTAACGTTAAAAAGTGAAAGCTGTTGGGTTTTTTTTAAAAAAAAATTATAGAGTTTCTTTTTTAACATCCTCATACGGATTTCGTTAGTTTGGTTTTTTGTTTATAACAATTAACAGTCGATAAAACACCGTGTCTTGAGAGCTTTGTGTGTGTGTTTTATTGATAAAATAATGTATTACCCAATTACCCAACTCAAATATTATAATATATGCCCTGTCAAGAATTCGTGGAGTGTACGGTATAAATTGAGCGACTATACCTGAAATCAAATATGCGGAATGAAACAAAACGGGGCTTAACGTCCTACTTTTCTGCATCAGCAGGGCTAATGAAGAAAGCATGCGTTGTTCGCAGTGCGCTGTGATAGAAATTATTTGGTCAAACAGCGGCGATATTACGACTTTTCGTCCCATCCGAGAGATAGGGAAATTGGGTTTAGCGTCCACTCAACGCAACTAGGTCATTTCGGGACTAACATATGGTGTAAGAGGTCGAAGCACGGCACTCTAGACCACTAGGCAATCGCAACCCCCCGTCCCATCCGAACTACTACCCGTTGTCCCTTGTCAGGTCAACGATTGGACCGAACACGGGACCTCCAGGTTAGCAAGCCAACGTCTTACTCACTGAGCCAACGTGGTTCCTTAGTTTTCATGAATCAGTCCTGCCAACTGCTGGCCAGTACTCCTCATGCCTATCTGTTATAATATTAGTAAATAGCAAGAAAAGAAATATCACCCCCCCCCACCCCCCACCCCCCCCAAAAAAAACCCAACCGAGCCATGAGTTGTATAGGCTACATGTAGACCTGAAACCTTTTTTTTGGGGGGGGGGGTCAAGTGCCTAAGTGGGTGAGGTGCTGGTTCGCTCTGGGGTCGAGTTTTCGATCCCTGCATTGGCCACGAAAGTTCATCTCGATTTTCCGACGTGGTTCCCCTAGTCAGTGATGCAGACGGAGGGCCTGACAGGTACAGCTGCCTAGTCGTTCGGATGGGTAAAAGATCCTTGGCAGTTGGAATTCAGTTGCTGCCCGGGAAAAATTTCCCTCATAGCGTATGGCGTAAGCCCGTCTTCAATTAGCCCAGGTAGGTGCGGAAGCGTAAAGCTTCTTGGTTAAACCCCCATTTCATTCATTCCATTCTTGAAACCTTTTGGACTTATATTTTAATTAAATATCGCTGGACTCCCGGGTAATGATGACATTATAATGCCATGAAAACACGATGAGAAAACTGATCGGGTGTTAAAATCTTATTAAATGTTTGGTTCTACCTGTTCGTCATGCTGTGTACTTTATAGTTTTGTTAGCATGGTTTGTAATTGCTTGTATCGTGTGACATGTGGACGGGGTAATTTAATCAAATTGTATATATATACATCTAGTTCGTGTTTTCCAAATGTTTCATTACTAAAGGCCTATTTGATTTCTTTATTTTATCGTCCCTCGTATAATTCGGCGGTTTTTTTTTTGTTAGTTAAAATAAATGAAAACGGCAGATGTTACAAAAAATAAAACTGTCAAGTCCACGAAGCACGTGAGAGATCAACTTTCTACAAAACCAAGGGGTTAATCAGACAATGTAGGGAAATTCCCGGTTGCAATTAGAAGTCGACACAATAATATGTTTTATCTCTTAACTTCGGTCTCGTTCCTGGGGTCGTGTGCTGACAAACAATTATACGCGTGATCAGAGAGACGGTAACTGGCACCTTTGACCGGAGGACGTTTGGCAATAAACTTTAAATGGGGGTTTTATTTGAAGGAGTTACTCGTATCATCCCCCACCGTTTCACACTCGATTAATAATTTCTTTCATGCTTCAAAATATATGTTATAAATCTAACACTAGATTTATTCTGTATAGACATGCTGTTTGCGGTGCATTTACCTTCTTCAAAGTGAAAGAAATAACTGGTCACAATGAAGCAAAAAATAAGACGTATAACAAATACCAGTTATGTCTGTTATCATATCCCAACTATTGTCATAATTTTGTAATATTTCACCTTATGTAACATCTACGGAGACATAATGTCTGCAATTTTGTTTAAAAATAATTTTAACCCGGTTAACGAGCATAATATGTACTGCGAGAAAAATATTCTATTTTTAGTTTAAATATGATATTAATATTACTAAATGTGACCAGAAAGGTCTACTAATCGTATTAATATCATAATTTAACATCTAAAACAGAGGAGATAATCTAATATATTTGTAACAAGCATCAGTGTAATTTTATGCAGCGTAGACTTTCGTCTGTCTTTGCAATTGTTCTCTTTCACAATGATCATTTTGCTAACTTAATAGCCCGCTATCATCTTAAACATATACATAGATAAGCGGTTGTTTATAATTGTCGATTGGCCTATATTGTACATGTTATGACACAAATGTGCCACGGCACATTCCGAGTAAACTATGGTCTGATAAAGGGTCATTTGATATCATAAATAAATGTACAGCGCTAATATGAATATGATATGTTTTGTATGGACACCAATGACAATTCACAAAATATACGCGCTCTTGTTCTTTTTTGGGGCTATTTCAATCTAGTTATAATGATAATCAAAATTGATAAGAATCTATTCTAAAAAATACTACGCAATGAGTAATCGAAACGAAAAGTTACTAATCTGACGCAACTGTATTTACGCAGAAAGAGAAAGTAATTGCAAAACTTTTTGTAATACAGAACTTGGGTTTTCGATGTGCTTTTGAATTTATTTACCACGCGTATATATGAAAACGTCACATGACTGGGCTATATACAAGGGCGGTGAATATAATGTATTGGCTTCACACCTGTCATTCATGGATTACAGGTAAGCGGTCGGTGCGTATTATTTGTTCGATGAACACAAGTCACTGTATATAGCCTATCATTCGGCGAGATAACACTGCTCTGAGTACACTATACACGATCGCTAAAAGCTGCTGTGTTCGGTTAGAGTTCGTCCGCTGTTAGACTGAAATTTCGCTTCGACATCTACCTTTCAACTAAACTTTCAGGGGCGTTACTTTCTCTTGGCAGGCAACTCACGAAGCATTGAGACCCCTAGCGGTAGCGCGCGCCTAAACTAGTTACCCGGATGACTTCTCAAACACCGGAAACAAAATTAGTTGTGCGAGCAGACAGCATTTTGTTTTCGAGATAAGCTCAGTGAATTTAGTTGTGATGTCGCACCGGTGGAAAATGTTGGTTGTAAGGTGCGTCCTGTTTAAGTTTTCAGAATTTCGTGCTGGATAAAGGTTTTTAGTCCGTTTTAATTTAGATGACGGCATGATCACTCAAAGTTCGAGCGGGTTACTTGTTCTGTTAAGTGTAGGACTGTCACTAATACTTCACAATTATTCTGTCAGTGCTTTGAGTTGTGGAGTTTGCGATCCTAAGTTATGCTCACCCGACCCCAAGGATTGCCCAGGTGGGTTTACCAAAGGAATTTGTAATTGCTGTAATGTGTGTGCTAAATTAGTCAATGAAAGTTGTGGTGGAAATTTTGGATTGCTAGGCAAGTGTGCTGATAATTTGCGATGTTATATTTCGCCCAAAGTTGGACAGGCCATTACGGGGCAAGAAGAAGGTATTTGCAAAGGTAAGAAATAGAATATAATGTTTTACTGTGGTCTATTTTACGTAATGTCATGTCTTGCTTCTCATAACTCCCAGGTAAAAGTTAAATGTATAGGTGATATTTCACGGCAATTGATGAACGCTCGGGTAAATTCTTGTATCGGTCGACAAGTTTCAGCGTTATTTTTACACAATGTTACTATCTCTAGTAGTAAATGCAGGTAGCGATGTTCACAATATAAAGCAGGCGAAACGAGGATATACAGTATTAGGACATATACACCTACATAACGTTGTCGTTAATCTGTCCTAAATTACATTAAATATCTATTCAAAGAGATGAACATATTTGTGGGAACTTCGTATATACAAGTAATATTTGAATTACTTGAATATCTTCACACGTTGTCAAAATCATACCTGATTTTCTCCAAAACGTTTCGTCGTGACTTTAATAATAATAACATATTTATTATTTTGACCAAGTTATAACAATTTTGTTGATAGAAGTGTTCGTTATATCCCAGAAAGTGAACAAGTTAGCGCGTTATTCCTGTTCTAATGTAAGATTATAAATAAAAGTGTAATTTCTTAGCCGTCTGTTAACCACTTGTTTCGTATCTCTTCGCTGACCAAATCTTTTGGGAAATTGCCAAACTGCGTACTTGGAGGGATGTCATTCAAACATGAAATGACGGTTTCATTTATGAAAATGAAGACTTTTTGTTCATCTTTCCCAATGGCCATTAAGATTATTTCTAACATTACAGTCTTCATGCATTATATGCTTACTTTTATTTATAATAACCAGATATATTTTGAATTATTGTTGCCAATGAAAAATTTTAAGCCCCCAAATTTTCCAAATAACATGTCAGCAAATAAAAATTTTGATATTCAAATTTAAGATAATTGCTAATTAAGTTAGAATAACCAGTCAGACGCTACCTTTAAATGTGGATATTCCCGTCAAATAGGCAATAGTCGTTGAGAATATATGTTGTACCTGTATAGTGTTTTTAGATACTTTTTTATCGCTTATTCAAATCTAATTGAATGATGAATTCACTATATATATAATTATCGCTGAAATTGCACATTGAAATATATTTGAAAGGAAAGTTTCTTGACTTTTCATTGCATTCACTATTTGAAGCGCTGCTCCCTCTCTCCCCAACAACAGCTAACAGGAGCATAAATAAAGTAGTTAATTAATTTATTCAAATTAATTCAATGATGATTTCACTATATAATTATCCCTGAAATTGCATATTGAAATATATTTGATAAGAAAGTGTCTTGAATTTTAAATGCATTCTCTATTTGAGGTGCTACACCCTCTCTCCCCTACAACAACTGGATATTTCTTAACAAAGGCATACAGTAGTTAATTAAGTTGTTAATGAAAGTGTTTATGGTTTCTTCACCCTATCAATATTGCATAAAAGCCTACAAATTACATCCTGTCAAAGTGGTTATCATTACATTCATTAACCATCAATGATGAAGTGATTGAGGTTGTACAGTGTTTGTGGCAACTAGTTTATATAATACAATGATTACATCAGTCAATAAATGGCATGTATTAAAGGGGTTAAGGGGCTATTGAAAGAGGCGAATGCAGCACTCACATATTAGATCCTTGGGTTGCCAGTTGTGTGTTTGATAAACATCTAAATTGGCCATAAAATCAATGAGGAGTGTGATAGGGCAATTGCCTGAAGGAATTAAAATGGCAGTTTACAAACTCCCCGTTGCACAAAAGTGATTAGATTGTAATCACATATCTTACAGTGTCTAATCAACTTTTATTTGATTAACTGTAATGCTATATAGTGTTCAATCATTTTCACGTAATTGGAAATGGTTCCTGCAAATGTTAGTGGAGTCATCTTTATGTCAAGACAAACACTAAAGATTAATTACTATTTTTATTTCTCAATTTTCTGCATAGCCATTATCCAACATACTTAAAGGACCTAAGTCCGTAACTCAAAATCTTCGACATGGAAAACACGAATTATTGGTGAATTTAAATCAACATTGATGTTGTGATCTTACCTGGAAACGGTAGGCCTCTAATATCCAATATTTAAAACAAGATAAACAGTTTACCATTGGTACACGAATCGTGTACCACAGAGCGTTTCAGAGTCATTTGTAACAAGTGACAAGAAAGAACGAGGCTAGACATATTCAACAACTCCTGTTAAACTATGAGGCCATATCTTATCTGTTGGGCATGCGCAGTAGACTGAAATAACCAGACACTATGATTTCCTCTTTGGTTAAGACTCCTGTCGTATTTCGCTGGACATAACTGATTTAAAATTAGGGTCAAAAAGGAAACAATTTAATGTAAATCAGTTTATATACAATCAGATTATATTATTATATGCGTTGCCACCAATTAAGGTCAATTTCTAGGTCCGAAATGTTAGCGATTTAGCTCCTTTAAAAGTTATTTCAATACAAATTATTGTTTTGTTTAGTTTCATGTATTTTCTAAAGGAATACAACTGATTTAAACAATATTTTGTTAGGAGAACATTCATAGAAGCTTGAAGATAAAGTTTTACCCTAAAAAATAAAGCCTCAACACAATCCTCTACTGGATCTATGTAAGAAAAACACTTCAAACATATGTTGTACTCTTATTTGTGTTCTAATTCTATTGACTTAAGCAAAAATTACTGTATATTTTTTTTGATAACCCATTTTTGATAATTGATTATTATTAATATTAAAACAGGATACGAAAAGGTGAGATAAGTCGATAAGCAAAATGTCACTTTTAAAACAAAATGATCCTGTCTTTCATATTATTGTAGCAGTTGTAATGTATATTATTATATTTGACATTGATTTTTTGATGTAAATAACTATGGATATATGATAAGGTCTACTTATATAATGTAAAGATACATGTAGGAGAGTTGTGAGAGAGTTGTGGGTTGATATGGGAATATGTCCACAAATTATTTATAACACTAAGCCTTACATGAAGTATATAGCTTGTATTGCATATGCAAAGAACAGGGGTCAGAGTCCTGGTGTGGAGTAGTGTTTGTCACCTTCATTTCATAAAATGATTTGATAGTTCTTTTTACTCTTATTTGTTTAATTCTCACATCAATTTGTATTTTTGTATTAATACTATAGCGGATTTGAACAACTTAACTATTTTCTACTAAAATAGTTTGTGTTTTAACCCTGGTAAAATTGGGTTGCAATAACATTCATGCAGAAACAGAAATTGAATATAAAGCATGTTGTATTCAATAATGTTGTTTACTTTAACTATGCTACATGTAGAGTTGGAGAAAAAAATCCATATTTGGTAAGCATATCCTATAGACTTTCATATTGTTGTATTTTGTCACACCCAGTTATGTCAGGGTTAGATTAGTTCATTACATTTATTATGTACTTTATGTTCATGTATACAGGACAGGTGGTTTTTGCTAGACATAATTTTAAACAAATTGAATTCATATTTTAAATAGGCCAAACGGTTGACTTCTGTTTTAATATTCTGTTGCATATGTTCCCATTATTAAACTGTTCCTGATAATGTTTTACATTTGTTCTTTTGTATATTATGTATTTGTTTTTAAAAAAAACCCCAAACAAGCCTCACTAAAGTTTTTCAGGTAGTATTATGCCTCTAAGCGCAATTTAAAAAGACAATATTTAGCTCCACAGAAAAAAGCCAGTGTTAAGATATACATGTACATCTACATTTAGCGGAGTTCGTTTTCATCATCAGCAATTCGGACCAAAAGAAATCTATAATTAGGAAAAAAACCTGCTGCAATCATGCTATTCTTTACCTTATCTTTACCTTAATCAGAGGGTTTTGGATTATCAATTCTCTTGTTGTACACTGGGCCAAAAATAGCTCATTATGACACTGTTGACAAATTATTGTCCTTTACTGTCCTTTACATTGGTTTATGGCTATTTGATAAGAAAATTATAAGTACATATACATGTAGGCTATGTACATGTGGATTATACAATATACATGTTTGAGTATAAATTAAAACCCAATGGTTTCTGGCAATACTTGCATAAAAATTAATTGAAGTTAGTGATAAACTGATAACTATGATTAATTTTGAATCAGCTGTCAATGTTAACAGATTAGTCATATACCAATCTGATTCAATAATTTTTGTCATGGTGCCAAATTCATATCAATAAAACTAGATAGTTGTCAACTAGTTACATATTTTTTTGTTGCTAATGTTGACTATTCATATAAATGTGAATCCTAATCTTGTTTGTATGAATCATTGTTTATTAATAGATGAATTGTGTTGTTAAAATTCGAATTTAAAATATCAGTATATTAAATTATCTGCTATATTGTCTTACCTAACTGGTCAAATTACGACATTTTAAAAAAAAAATCTCAGTTAAATAGTTCTGGTATGATTTCTTCACAAATCAAGAACAGGTCATAATTTTAAAAAAAAATGTATCAAAGACATATCTTAATTAAAATTAAACATTCCTTGCCCCCTCCCGAATACTGATTTAGTTGGATCTATTATTCAGTAATTGCTTTAAAAAGTTGTCCTTTTACTAAAGGTATGTTAAGATAAACATAGTTGAACACCAGCAATAACAATGTACCCATCAGGTGTATAACCTAAATACAACACTCTAAACACCTTAAATACTATACAATATAACATAACATACAATATCATGTCATTGAAGCACAGCTGACTAAAACATAATACCCAACACAATGCTTACAGTAATGGCAAGAATTTCAACTATGTCCACACGAAAACTCATTTTCAAAAAAGGGGCCTGTAAACACAGTTTTGATTTTCTTATGCCATACATGTACATGAGTCGTCTTGTGTCAGTGTCAATTGCACAGCTGTATCTACATCATAACCTCTATAATCATCTCAACATCTATTAAGAAATTTGCTTTTCTTGGAACACAAAATTAGGTCTTCTATTAAAAGGATTTTTAGAGTGCTCATTTACCATTATTAGATGCTTATTGATCCAAGAACACCTTGAATATGCACTGTCCTCAATATAGATGTTTGAAGTGCTGGGCTCATAACTTTGGTGTTAACATGTATTGCAATTTAATTCTTATCATATTACATGCTGTACTTTAGTTTAGGATGGGAGGTTAGGTTTTGTGTGTCAACATATGTCACTGATCCGAAAGGAGACTTTCTTGATTGATTGGATTAATCAGAACAGCTATTAACATGTTCAAACCAGCCATAAGGTCCTCGCTCATCTTATCTGGCACCCATTCCCATATATACTTGATGTTGGTCTACCAATTGTAATTTCTAATAATAATAATAAAATGAATTTATAAAGCGCCTGCATTCCAGTAAAAATTACTGCTCCGTGGCACTTTTACATTTTAAAAAAAAATTAAATTAAAGATGTATTTCGTCTGTCACATTGCTAAACACAGAACCATTCTAAAAGTGCCAGAAAAATATATTTGTTACAAGGGAAACTATTTTGACAGTCTACAAATTTAATGTATTGCACAAAGGCGGTCAAACAGCTGACCCAATTATGTTTGAGCTTTAAACAATACATCGTAGAAAAAGATAATTTGATTGATCAGGGATTTCTAAATGTTTGTGTTGTATAAGCAGTTAGAATAAGTAATTGGCTTATTAATGAGTGTTGCTTCTTATGTTCTCATGGACAATGTCATGTAAATTTTTAAAACAAGTTTGTTATTGCGCCATCGGACATTGACAAGTGTTAAAAAGATGGAATACATGTTCATTTGATTTAAATAAGTAGACTAATTCATAGTAATCATGACAATAAGGGAAACAGGTTTTTCTAGCCTATTACAGGGTCTATCCATAATGTAGAAGTACATAGTTTTGTACGATTGATAAACAATTGAAAACACCAACAAGTAAAGAACATAAGTTAACTAATTTTTGTTATTGCTTGGCAGCTTTTAAAGCTCTTATTTGTTAAAAAAGTTGACTTAATAGCTGTTGGCTGTAAAGTACAATGGTGAATTCCTTACATTATAAAAAGATCAGTTGTATTGTCATTGATTCTTAGCTAAGTATTATAACAAATGGCACGCCTACACATAAATGTGTCGGCTGCTCTACATGTACGATTGAATGCAAATCTGGTAAAGAAAAGTACAGCTGCTTGGTCCAAATTGCATGTGATGGAAATATAGAAGAGTAGAGTAGAGATTACATCCACATTGCAGCAAAGAATTCAAATAAAATGAGCTCAAACCTATGTTCACTGCAAAAGCAGTTGTGGATAATGTGTGCGATAGGCAGATTCTAAATGAAGTCTTGTCTGTTTAGTAGTTATGGAATCATTCACTATAGTAATTTGGATGGCATTGAATCAATCATCGGGGTTTTGAATTCACGGTTGTACGTGACAAGGAGTCTGGTCGACTGTCCGATTTCGTGAGCTTTCTCCGGGTCCTCCTGTTTCCTCCCACTTCTAAAGACCCCTACGTTCAAGTGAATTATTGAAATAAAATTAAACCATTTGTTAGTCCCGAAATGACCTAGTTTCTGTCTTGCTATAGTAATTTACTGTAACATTTTCCCTACTATAATCCAGTGTTAAACTATCGGGTAGTTTTCAAAACTAAATGTGTTATCAAAAAAAATATTAACAAACTATTGGGGGATAAAATGACATTTTAGCTATTTTGACAGATTTGTTTGAATATAAAAATACAAGATACACAGCACAGGTACAGATGTAACAAATTTTCATTGTAAATACTGATGATAGACATTTACCCGAATGATTTAAATACAAAAAGAGTTTCTGTTATTATTCCAATGATTCAATATCCACTTCTTATTTTAACTATATAAATAACCCTTTTCACTTTTAGTAACATTATGTAAACATTCCTTTCCTGGACTAGATGTGTATATTGCCTTTGGTCATATTTTCTCATTAAAATACTTTTTTTTTTGAATCTGTGAATACAACTTTCAGCTGTAAACAGAATCAGTGAAATTCTGAAGAGGTTGATGATACCTGGAATTCCTTTTAACACTTTCCAACTAAATATAGTATACATTTTATAATACCTGACAAAGCATATACCGGTACTAGAGAGGTCAAGTTCATGAATTTCTGATTTAGAAAGACAAGTTTTGTCAAAATTTGCAGCTTCAGTTATTCAGACAAGTTTACAAGTAGGCCTAAGGCTTAACCTTTTTCAAAATGTGGTCATTGTAGTAATTGTACCCTTTATATTAATATTTAATTAAAGAAATAAAAATGTATAGAATCTCAGCTGGTGTGGGTAATGAAGTATGTAAATAATTATCAGATGATGTACTGGCATGTGCTCTAAATATCATTCAATCACTTACATTAATATAATATATACTTAAATAATGACAGATAACTATGTGAAACTGATGAATGAGGTTATTTTTTATTTAGACTAAATCTATCATTATTTGACAACTTCAAGTACGAACAATAATTGATCTAATAAAAAAAATCACTTAAAAAATCTTCCAGCTACAAATTTCTTATTAGGGATATGAGGATTGATTGATTATGTACCTGTAATGATGTAGACATGTGGTTGATTGTTAATATTATTTTTCCGTTTAAAAGTTATTTTCAATATTAATATAAACAGGTAACACAGTCATTCGCACGATCTGTGCCTGTGCCAAGGGCCAAATTGGAAAAAGGCCTCAAGCCTAATTTGCTACCCTTGTAAAATGATGCGATTATTATTATTATTATTATATTGAAGTTTAACCATGAGAATCCAATTGAAAGAAGAACTGAAGAGAAATGTCATCTGAATTATTCAGTTTGATCTTATGATCTATAAAGTGGCTTTGCCTTCAAACTATCACTCCATTTAGCTCTGATGGGCATCTTGTAATTTAAAATCTTTTGACTGTTAACAATTTCAACTGTACTTCAAATTTTCATTTAAAAGCAGACAGGATGTACCTGTATCAAATGAAAGATTAAAAGATTATAGTAATCAACAAGAATGACATCTTGTGTAAACTAAAGATACATGTTCAGCTGTTTATTTATCATGGCTACAGAAAAAATGGACAGACTGTACTTACTTTGGGTGATTTCCAAATCAGAATATCTGACTAAACAGAATACTGTGACTTTGGCAGCCAAATAAATGCTAAATGTCACACAATAGTAAAGGCTTTGTTCTTGTTCTACTGTTTCGTGTATTACTTCAATCACAGATTACAATAATAATGCAATACAGGTGGTAGAACGGGGATTATTATTGGTCATGGGGAGGGGTGCGGTGAGACGTAGTAGTTGTATTATTTCTTTGAAAATCGGTGGGGGATCATACGCTAACCTCCAAAATGTAATAGAGGTCACCAGTTAATTAACCTTATCCAACCCAATTCACTCATTAGTCACCTAGATTTCAAGATTGTGACAGGTAGCAGGTATTACCTGGTGTTTTTTAAGAGGCTGACCCAGTGGTCGGATGTACTTGACATAATAACTACCAGTGTTAAACATTTCAAACAAGATCTTTATCAGCTTCTTGCCTTTCATTACCACATTACAAATACTTTTAATACAACTCCTTTACACAGCTTGCCCAATTAATGAGGTTTACTTTGTCCAGTCTCAATGCTACAAACTATCACGGTATGTATCCGACAACATATCTCCCTCCTCCTATTGACCTAGTTAAATCTTATTATTTGGACAAAAAGGTTATTTCTAATGGTCAAAAGGCGGTCATTTAATGTAAGACTTCAATTTCAGACCTAACAGTGTCATGGTGAGCAAAGTCTACGCTCACCATCTTGTACGTAAATTAGAAGTGTTTTATTCAGCTTGGTCTTAGTTTTTATTTTGTCATCAGTTGTCATTTGAAATCAGAACAATACTTCATTGTGTAAAAATTTATATTAAAAAACAAATCATTTTTAATCGTGCAAGCATGTCAACTGCCATTGTCAAAGACAACAATCCATAACGTTGTTTGATTGTTAATAGTTTTCTGAAAGGGAATTGATCAATTGATAATTATTTATTATGTCAAATTACTTTAGGTAAAAAGTCATCCTCTTAATAAAGAAATGTCACTTATGGTGATATGGATTATGCATGTATATATGTATGTGGACAGCTGTCTAGTCATTTGGATGAGACGATAAACTTAGGTCCCGCGAACACATTGGCATGCATGTAAAAGATGCCTTGGCAGTTAGAATTGGCTGTAGCAGCACTGTCTGGGCAAAACTTCCCTAATTTCACACTGTAAGGCGAATGCACGTCTCCATTAGTTCAGTTGAACAAAACAGGAGGATGTTAACCCTATTTCATTTCATTTTATTTACATATGTATGTTGTTATGATTCTATTTGTCCATATAAAACATGATATGGGTGGCCAAAAAATTGATATGCCTGATCTTGTATGTAAAAAATGTATATTATGACAGCTGTCATTCTTATCACTAATTTTATTTCTTTTGTTAAAAACCGACATGTATGATTTGTTTACTTTTATATAAATAAAAAGTACTTTGTCTGATATGGATCTCAATAAGTTGGTGATAACAAGATTGTAGATGTTTTCATTGTTGAATACTTATGATCAGAAAACATGTACCTGTAATAACTTTTCGATTTGCCAGTGTGATGTTAAGGCTTGTTAGCCTCTTGGAGATTGTAGTAAGATAAATCCCCCCAACATTGCAAATATTCAAGTCGATCTATAAATGTATGTCTTTACTGGTTCATAAATTTTTCTGGGGTGAGAATGAACCCTGGTCAAGCCAGAAATGATTGGACCTAGCTTTATCTTGTTCGGCATTTACTCAAGCCTTTATTAAATGCCTGATTTATCGAGGCAATATGTGATTCAGGAACAAGATATTTTTGTGGAAACACAAGTCCTTCGACAATGAAGTAAGGGAAAATCTGTGTCATTGCTGAGTTTTGACCCCACATTTTCAGTGGAAATTGGACCTATATCTGTAATGTGTCAGGTTTATGAGAAATGGACCAATTTGTCATCCAACCATAAAAATCAATGACTGGACACCTGCTAGAAATAAGAATGTCAGTGAACAAATTAACAGCTAATGCAAATCAGCTTAATGTTCTATAATCTTTATAAGCGTGAAAAAATCTTTTGACAAAAAGAAACTGACATAGCATTATGATGTATTTTCCTAGCTATTTATTTCTACTTTTGTATTTAGTCTCCATAATAAGATTTGTTACCGGTTCAAGTCAATCAAATGGGCATTAAATAGGACTCAGCTGATTGAAGCAATTATTGTTCATAAATCAAATAGCTTATAGTTGTACTTGTAGAGGGGCTAAGACCCTGTAATCCCTGGTGACACCAAGCGGTTTGTGGTGACCAGTAAACCTGTCAACAATATAGAAAAGAAAACACAATATGACCACCAGATATAGAATGTCTTATTGACCACTTGTCAAATGGTCATTCTCATATCTACATATGGTATTGAAGCATACTATGAGTTTTATGTAGTCCATTGGGCTAATAATAAAAACTGATAAAAGGTTGACTTTAACCTGTATTTATGTTTTGACGTTTACAATTCAATAATTCCCTGTGATAAGATCAAGCTATTTGGCCTGTGGCTAGCTTCGTCTACTTAAACCATACTTACTTAAGAACTCATGTATATTTTAACCTCATTTTAACAATCTGCCCAACTAAATATCTGCAGTAGGGGGTCTTCTTGCCAGAGTTATGTAGTTATTGTAAATGAAAATGAAGTTTAAAGAAAACTAGGGCTTATTGTATGTGTCATTGGAAAATTTCACTTTAGATTTACCTTAAAATGTATTTTTTTGATTTTTTGGGGTATTTGAAATGATGAAGATCATCAAAGTGTGTTTAGTTAACCCATCCTCCAGCCTAGTACATGATGTAATATTGACCACCCGCAAGTAAATTGTTTACAGATTAGAGACAAATTGTCAATATTATAACTATCAAAATTTGATTGTAGTTCAAATGTGGCTGAAAGAAATACCTGCCATCAAACAAATATTGATCTTTTATGTATGTATCCCTAATTTCCTAATATGCTTTATTCTACCGTGTCCATCTTCATGATATGTTTTAAGTTTAAACTGTGATCAATTTACCTTAATTGATGAAGTCAACAATGACTCTGGGGTACTATTCTGTGTAAGTAGCCCCCTTCTTATTCATTATTTTGTTCCAAAACTGTAGTGTTCATTGTTAAAATCAATTAATATGGTTAAACTGTTATCAATTTTACTGATGGAAGTGTAAGGTATCATTCTTTATATATAGCCACATTCTTATTCAGTGTTTCTGGTCTAAGTCTGTAGTGTTTATTATACAAGTAAGTCTCCATCCATAAGCACCTTCAGTTGACTTTCAATTTGTCAAGAAATTATGTTCAGTACACATAGGGTATATGTAACCTAACCTTCAAAATCGAATTGTCTTCACAAACAAAGTACTGTAGTACTTTTTGTAGTATTTATATTTTAAGGCTGCAATAGGATACGCATATATTCTTATTTTTTTATCTATAATTGCTGATATTTTGTCGTTTGCTGATTCAGACCCCAATTGCCCAAGCTGTCAAGTGTGTTTTTTAGATAAAAAAAAGAAGAAATTTATAGCTGTGATCCAACTTTTTCAATCAGTAATTGTTAGTAACAGTAATTATTTTACTTCTTTATTTGAATGTTATTTTCTAGGACTTTTTAATTAAAAGAAAGCGGATACAGGGTTTGGAGTGTTTTGTGATTGTTTGACCCCTCGAAGAGTTTAAATTTGATAATTGTTTACCTGAACTTTGAAGAAGTTTTTTATTTGGGTGGTGTTATCTTGTTGATTGTTTCTGGGAATGTATCAAGTGGTCTAGAAATTCTAGATACACATTACAAATACTTGTGAGATCATTTCATTATCTACTGTTTCTAAAATCTCCTTTAAATTTGCATGTAATCTTAGAAACAATAGTGATTTGACAGTACCTTGTGAACGGGATATAGATCAAGTAGATTTTGAAGCAGGTTGACTATGTGAAACTGATTGCTGATACTGATATTTGCTTTCACAAAGAAGTAAATGTAAATCCTGAAAAATACTCAAGTAGTTTACTTTCATTTTTTTTTCTTGAAAGACACTTATTTAAGTTATTTACCTCAGAAATAACACTAATTTAAAGCATCAAAGTATCTGAATGATTTACTAATTGCTGCATGGTTTGTTTTATTGCTGAATTGCTAACAAAATTATTCAATAGATATTTTTACCCTAATTGAAACCAAATTGGAATCTTAAAAACATTCTAAGTTAACTATGCCATGCTATTAAAAGAAATGGAACCAAACTTTTGTTATATCCCTTGAAAACTACAATATTCTGACAGGAATATCATTCCAAAATGGTTCAATTCTGTTTAGTATTTAAAAGATATGATGAATTGAAAATTAAGTTGCCCTAATTAATGTTATACCAATTTGAGTACATTTTGATATTGTTAGGATTCTTTTTGAAGCAATTAGCCATACCGTACATGTATCTGTGAAACTTAAATCTCTTATATTTTACCAGGTAATATTAATATGGAGGTATGTATCAATAAACTAGGTTTCCAATCCTTTATTTAAATAGATAAGATTGTTTACTTGTATATGTATATATTTATTATCTAATCAGTATCGATCATGTACTTATCTATATTAAAACATGTCTACAGAATTTCAGATATGTCATTTTATATCAGTTTATAATCTCCAACTGCCCAAACTATTTCACTCCTTATCTCGGTAAAATCACCTCATGTAGATTATCGCAAAGGATATGCAAAGATTTCTTCCCTATTTCTACCAGAATGAAACATACTCAGTCCTTACTTTGATTCATTCCGCAAAACTTTCAGTTGTGTAAACTGATCTTGCCAAACTCAAGACTGGATCAGAACTGGACCCTTGAAGTCACCTGGTCTCAATCTGGGATCAAGTATGGTTCTATTAAAATATATGTAGTGCAAATGGCTCAGACATGCGCACACGTTAAATAGTAATGATAACCTTACATGTAACTCATGCATGACCTTGACCAAAGCCAGGTTAAATGAACTTTCTCTTAACAGTTCCACACATAACCATGCCAAGAACAAATCTGGCACTGTTAGTATAAATCAGTACAACTTCTTGAGTCCAAACTTAGGTATACATGTATTACACATTCTCTTTGGGCAAAGTATAATGTCACTTAAAAGGGAGACAGGAGAACTTGAGTACAAAAATTGATCAAAAATAACACTAAACATACACTAAGTAAGAATTCAGCTCATACACAAAAATAATAATTGCTCAACATCTGTGTTGTTGTAAATACTTGATAAATACCATATTTACAAAATTATTAAATGTTTTATAATAATAGATTATTGATCAATTAGATTTAGGAAAATTAAGGAGCAAATTCCATTCATGACTGGTTGTTATCAACATGTTCAACTAGAATGTGACATTTGATTGACAGGATATCATCTGATGGAGATATGAACAATATAGGTGACTGGACAGGTGTTAATGAAGAAGCTGGGAGAGGTGATAAAATGACAAATTTCTACACCTGTACAATCAAACATTATCACTATTCATCTTGTATTTATCAATTAATGAGATTGCTTTGTTAGCATTGCTGATAGACTGACTCCATAAAGACTACAAAACTGCTCTGGATTCAAATTATGTCTGTTTTAAAATCTTTATAACTATTGATTCGTTTTCTCATTCCAATCTGTGATCTAAATTCAAGATTCATTTTGTGGAGTATGTATTGAGTAGCTTATCAATATCAAGTTATAGAAACAGAATTTGATAGGACACATTTAGGAGCTTAATACATTTTGTACTTATTCATTTTGCATTAAGGTTGTTCCTGTTGGCGACTTTTATGTACTATTCTCTGTATTACTGTCACATTTACTTTTTCTCTGTGGTGGTCTTGAAAATAGATTTCATAATCAAGATAAGAATTCCTTATTATTCCCTTAACTAATATGAATTAAAAAGCCATTACTCGCCTTGGTTCAGATGGCTTGAATTAATCTCAATAGCTCAAGATATTCACAAATTATCTTTAGGATCTTAATACATGTACAGGTAACTCCAGGTGGCAGTTTGATTGTTTCGGTATAGCACGTGATGTAACTAGTAATCTACATAATTTAGAAAAGACTATAACATGTCAACCATACCCGCTGAAAATCTTTTACGAATGATTTTATCTATATTAAAATCATGCATTCAGATTAAAAATAATAATAGGTCTGATATTATCATCTGTTTACATGAACCCCGTCATCTGTAATGATTATCTGGAGGTCAGTAATATTATATAGCATAATAACGCAAGGAGACAAAGAAGCTTTGTGAAACCCTACACAACGACCCTCCTCACACCACCCTACAGTTAATAATCAACAGTCAATTTTCTATCATTAGATCTATGTATGAACTATTTGATCAAGGCCGTTAATGTTATTATTTCTATAGTACATCATATACCCCCTGTGATAAACTCTTTGTTTCTGGGTATTCAGAAAGGTTAGAGGATACCCTATCATTACCAAAAAGTTATAATTTGTATATATCAAGTAGCTTCCTGAACTTGGTAATTGCTGAATACATCTACAGGCTTATCAGTTTCAGTTTGTGGCCCTTTTGAAAGTTTAAAAAAAGTAATGTTTAGATTTCAAAATGCAGGTGTTCGTTCTTGTTTTCGACTTGTATTAGATTTCTTCACAGTGAAGTCCATATTGCTCAGTTTTATATTAATGTCTGCAATATTTAAGTTTTATATCAAAACTACACGAAGTACAATACAATAGATCATAATACGGTACTACATGTATTATACATGTATGTATCAAAGGTTATTAGAAATTATAGCTCTGCTCTTAAAAATAGGGGTATCAGAGAACATTTAAAATAAACACCACCGGCATAATTGATTGCTTGATCTACTTCAAAATCATTACATCAGAGAACACAATAGGGCATAATGTTAGGCTTTTTTTTTGGTTTGAATATTATGAATGAAGTGCTGAACATTGAACTACATGAATTATTTACAAGCTCTTATTCTCATCCTTTATCTGCTTTTTGTTGAATACTGTAAAGTAGGACAAATAAACTCCAAATGAAATCTGATATAACAAAGCACCTACTAATATCTTTAGTGCTGTAATGGGTGGTCTGGGGGTAAACCACACACAAATATTATAATATGAATCCTATTTTGTGGGTCTACTATCCACATAAGGGGCCAATATTCACAAGCAACCTTGTGTGTAATTTAACTGAGAATGATATCGTAAGTATTGTGATTTTCCTGTGGGCTTTGTTAAGTTACAAAGAAATCACTTTCCTCAATGCTAATGTGTATATTAAAAAGCTTGTATGGGACAGTAGTGGATAATGGACAAAGTTATTGGGGAGGTGTGTACCGGTAATACTCTTGTTGGTCATATTTGTTCAGATATGTGCTGCAAACGCTTTGTTGATTCATATATGTGACCAACTCGGAAAACATCAATCTGATTAAAATACAGATCTATATTTCGTTCTGTTTTTTTATATATACTTTTGATGGTCTCATGAAAATCTGACCAATTGAAGTGGGCGATCACGTCAGGTGCCATACAACGGCTTTTGACCCTATGACATCAGTTATTTGATTTACAAATCAGCGTTGATGTCTCTAGTTGGATACTCACAAGAACTCGCTAAAAAAATCAAATTTTGAACTATAAAAAACAAAACGAAATAGGAACTGTGTTTTATTTAGATTGTGCAAAAAATGAGACATGTTTGAAATAAAGTACAGACCAATTTTGAGTCTCATTTTTTAATTCCCCAAAGCCAAAGGCTAAAACTTAAGTTGCTTTGGCTAAATGAGACAATTTTCACAGAATTTGCATAAAATTTTACAGAATTGGTAACTATGGAGTCATTTAGTAGCTTTTTTCTAGAAATTAATACCACAGTGTTTACCAACTCTGAAACTAAATATGTTACATACCGGATTAAAGGTTCTGAATGTGGAATTAGAACTTACACAATTGTGTTTTGATTTTTGATGCATATGTTTTGACATAATATTTAATATTGGAGAAAGAAATGCCCTAGTTTATGTTTTCTTTGAATGAATATATATATATGACAATTGACAAGTAATAAGTATGATATATAATCAATAGGTTTATATGTTGACCACTTTATTGACCAATGACCTTATTTTGGATAATATTAGGAATATTAATATTGGAGGTCACGAAACAGAGTACTTCAGGCCAAACATGTATACAAGTTATGACCAAGTAATTGTTCAGAAATGAAAACAAGACATTCTGGTGTGAAATATATCATATAAATGGTTGGATTACAATAGATAATACTTGGTTTTGAAATGTTAATGTATTGGATGACCCGTTTTACCATAGTTATTACATGGTACATGTAGATATAAGTAGTAAGATGTACTTTCTTACTACACACTGTTTTTAAACTGTTTGAATTTTATAGATTAAGAGAAACTCTGCTCATCAGTGTGGGCATTTCTTGTGAAATTACAAATTTCACGACAATATTTTGAGTGAGTGCTTAAGAAAGTAGTTGTCGTGAAAGAATGGGTCACTTTTACTTGCTTGCAAGTTTCATAAAGTGTAAATTATGAGTTATTATTGACAATCCATTATTAATTTTAAAAATTTGTTATGTAACAAATGTCTGAATAATTTACCATGCATCTAGACAACTTCATGTAAGGTGTTTTATCAGATGGGTTACTGCTTCCTCAACAGTGACCTTGCTTTTTTGGAATAAGCTCCCACTTTTTATTAGACAAAGTAATACTGTGTTCATTTTTAAATCATGTTTTAAAAACACAGTTATTTCTATTTGCTTTTATTAATTTAATCTCCTAGTAAATGTTATCTATATATTATTTATTATTATGTGTCTTTTTACATCTTTTAAAGTTGAGTTTATGCACTTTTTATGTATCTTACAAATTTGTATATTTCTATTATGAAGAATATAAAGTGACATCAGAACGCTATTGTGAATAATGCACTATATAAGTGTTTGATTCTTAGCTTGCAATGTATTTGGGTGTGGAATGTCATTTAACTGATAAAACGCCCATTAAAGTATTCATTCCTATTCAATGTGATATTGGTACATGTATGATGGTATCAAAAATAGCGTTTGAAGTCTCCCCAAATGACCAATTTTGACTTTTTATATTTTTCCTTTGTATGTCTGTACCTTGAGTGGAATATTCCTTATTAAATGTTAAAAAGTCAATTACCTGGTAATGGAACTGGGTCAGGTAGCAAATAGAATATTTGTTGACATGAATAGTGTGAAGTGTTGTCCTTTGTTAAGACAAGAAAGATGTATCGATAAGTTTTTCAGTTCAGTATTATTTCTGTTAACCACATGAATGAATGAAATGAGACAATCTACAGATGGTTTGTGTATTTAACACTAGAAAGGAATGTTAAACATCTTGTTTTCTACAAGCTTCACTATTGATTAAGGAGATATCAAAACAAGATTTGAGAATCTATTAGGCGTTTGACCCAAGGTTTTGTGTAAACATTTATAACTTACCAAGTAAACTTTATATCCCCATGTAAAATCGTACTGTACATGTTAATGCAATCCCTTTTTTTGGACACACAAAAGTTATATTTCATATGTATACTATAAAAAGTCATTATGAAGACCAAAAAGAAAGTTTGTTTTACTTTCTTGTTAAAGTGGGGGAGAAATGGGGTTTATCTTCCACTTGACACAGACTAGGTCATTTCGGGACTAAAAAATGATTCCATTTTATTTCAATAATTTACTTGCACATAGGGGTCTTTAGCAGGGGGAGGAAACTGGAGGACCAGGAGAAAACTCATGAGGTTGGACAGGCAACCCTACTCGAAACACATATTCCCTTCCTTGAAAGAAATGAATATTGTTTATTACAAAACATAAATTTGCTAGAATTAAAATTCATATTCAAAATTCTGTGGTTAGCTTATACACCTGACCCTGGCCAATGTGGTTATATTTATTGTATTATTGTGTAGTTATTATTAATAATAAATATATTTACAGGAGCAGTTCCAGGGTATTTTTGTTCATACATGTGGGTTATACATGTATTATGGTAAAAAAGTCAAGCTGCTGCTCATTTTCAAATTTGATTTTTGGCCTTTTGCTTACATAAGTGCATTATAAATACGACAAAAAAGCTCTGTAATGACTACCCTGACAGTATAGCCATCTTGATATAAGAAATTTTCTTCATAATTAAAAGAAAAGACTGTTTGTGTCTCTTTGAGGAATAATCAGAGAGTTTCAGACTTGTAGACATTATAAATGTATCTGAAAAGCTTTCTCACAGTATTTAATTACTAAAATCTATCTGTCACCTCTCTGTTTGGTGTTTTAGGTTTTTCTACATGTATGGGAACTCATCCCAGCCACCAATTTAACAGACCTGAGTTAGTTAGTATCTAGTCTTTCATACATACATACATGATATCACCCTTTGACATATTTAAATGTCAGTCAAAATCTATTGAACATGTCAGCTACAGTTGACTTTTTGCATTAAGTGTTTACTAAGGGCAACATTAATACCTTTTATCTCTGTCTAAATTGTTCAGTTTAATGTAGCACATTGGTGCAGAAAAATTAATAACTGAAATAGTGGGAGACAAATCACGTCCTGTCATTGTATGAAATCATGGAGATTGATCATCGCACTGTGTTTAATGGTTAAAAGAAACACCATGTTAAACAAAATTGTACATGATAAAGAAACCTAAAAAAACACAAATACGCCATAGTCCATTATTTTAAAGAATAAAAAACCTGAATAAGCTTTTTGTTAAGATATCTACTTTAGTTTTATGGATGGCTACAGTTGATCACAAAAGTCACCAAGGAGAAGACTTTAAAGATATGATGGTTTGGCATTTTTTTTTTATTATTATCAGTGGGTTTTTATGTGATATGCTGTATTAAAGGATTTTGATTTCCTACTGAGAATTGACAGGTTACTAGGCAGGGAAAAAATTGACATGCCCATATTTGATAGATCGAGCAACAAGCATACATGTATCACTTAATACTGCAGTGGACCCAGTAGTGGGAGATATTCTATTCATAAAGATCTATTATCCTTTAATGGATTGATAGAATGTGATCTTTCCATTTCACTGATTTCTTACTGACCATTATAATATTCAAGGACCATCAGGTGTTTTCTTTAAGAAATGGTTAACTGTATGTGTGCATGCACAATAACTATTCATGTGCTAACCAGATATATGAAGATCGTACTATTCAAAAGATCCTAATGGGACTATAGAGATTAAATTTTCGTATGAGAAAGCTGGAATTAATATTTATCTACTTATAAGTATTAATATGATATATATCTATCAATCAACTGTTCAATATATTGTGTTAATCAAGTGTTAACACCATCAATATAGCACCTTAACATTCAAGTTGTAATCCCTCCTTCTACACATCATTAATTACTTTATTATCAAGCTGTGGGAAATGGATCTCCTAATACATATCCTACCAGTAGCAGTATAGTAATGATGTAATACACAATCTTAATTAATTGGGTTGTCAAGAGGGTGTTACAATCTAACACCTTTAATACACATTCACATCTTATCCAATATACATACAAATTACAATATGACCTGAGTGTCATGTTCAATGCCATTTATAACTTGATTTAATAGTGGTATTACATGTAGAAGGTATTAGACTTTTATTGCTTTTAGCAGTGTACTACACATAATTTATCCATTTGAAATCAACAAAAAAATACTTTGAATGCAGTTAAAAATGTTTAGAATACACTTCTACTAGCTATTAACATGGACAACTCACCTAAATAAAATTTGAAGCAATCTTAATATTGTAAATAATGCGGGGGTGTTCATTAGGAATCTGTTTCTACTAGGAGTTGTAATATCAGGGCTTTTTGCCAAAAGTTTGTAGATTTAGGATATTATGTATGTTAAATTCCTATTGACTTACAATCAGCTTATCTTTATGTAGATACATTAACTAACGATCATCTTATTATAATGAAAACTTTCTGGCAACTGGCCCGAGGTTTCTCTATAATAAGTAGATATAGAGTCTAGGTTGTTGTACTCTCATCTTCTTAAGACAGAATTTAAAGTTACTACACTAACACTTGCAATTATCATCACTTTGATTTAGTTCCTGTTTTTTGAACGCATTTGATGTGGCAACTTAATCATTTGTATCAAAAGTTGTATTTTATGTTGTCATCTCTGGAAAAACATATGTAATGCACAGCAATTACTGCATTTATTTGTATTGTATGATTTCATTGGTTGTCCGACGAGTAGTTGAAATGAAAAATATTACTAATGATTGCAAAGGTTCAGTCATCATGAAACAAGTCATAATATTATTCCCTTTTGGTCTTTGGGGTACTGGAAATACACCATGATTGAAAATACACCATGACTTTTGAAGATGATGTACTCTATCTTAATGGTATCAGAATAGTAATTAAAGGGTTTAATGACATTTTGTGGTACTGGTGTCCTTACAATGGTGAATCTTTTAGTCACCTTCATTCCCATGTTTAAAAACAGTTTAACCTTTGTAAACTACATATCTATACCAACATTACACCAGATATGATAGTCAAGAGTGATGTTCAGTTTAACAAGCCAGTGTTTGTATGAAGATATAAGATAGATTTATGAGAGTGTCATTAAAGAAAGTTAGGTTAATACTGACTATGTCATCCACTTAAAATATATAATATCTATCTAATAACTGGGTCACCTTAGTTCAGTTCTATTCTCTCAGTTAATCACCCTATTTTCAATAGATTCCCTTTCATTTTTCTCTGGCTTAGTTTCGTGAAAGGAGAAGCATGTTACAGACGAGCTAACAATGGAAGTGAGAAAGTTGGGATGATTACAGATTTTCAGAACCTATCAAAGCAAACAAAAAAACTAATAAGAACATTTTTCATTCAATAATTTGTACTTAAGGGATCCCACATTTGAAATAGATTTGGATTTTAAAAGATTAGAAATTAGATATGTTACAAACTAATAATTTAAAATTTTTAATAGTTTTTTCCCATTATTTTGTCACGTGAAATGTGACATTTCTGACACCTATTAATCTGTAGATATTTTTATCTTTGATGATTTTGAAAGGAGTGATGTATACATGTATGTAGCGGATTGTAGTCTGCAGATCTTTTCACACTATTATGTTAATTATGCTGAAAAAATATCATTTTCATTTGTTTGTTCCAGCTTGTTGGCTTTACGTCTGATAACAAAATTTGTTTTTCTTTTGTTTGCATGTTTGATTCTTATTATCTTAATGATTACTTGCTGTCTCAGAATTTGTGTGTTCCTTATAAAGCCAGGTCAGACTCAGATCATGACCTTAGAGCAAAAATAAAAAGTGATTTTAGTTGAAATGTATATGTCATAGCCAGACAAAGTAAACATATCACTTGGATTTATTTCAATCATGTTTATACCGGCATTACTGAGATTCAACAACCTGGGGCCAAATCAAAGCTTACCTGCATTCAATTTGAAGACAGTAATTTTATTTGAATTGTCTTCATGTTTGTAGTGAATTTATATCCTTGATTGTTGGGAAATTGGGAAAAAAATGTTAACCTGAGGTTCCTTATTGGTATACAGACTGACACAATTTATGGCACAGATGAAGCTTATTTTAAGCCAGGAAATCGTGGGGAAGCAAAACAAACATACAACAGCCTGTAAGAAACACACAAAACTATTTTGTCAAAGAAACAAGCAAACACAACACATGGGTCTAAACAAAGCCACACTTTGATCAGTGGCATGTATGCTTGCATTCTGATCGACTAAACAAACAAAAGGGAGTTTTTGTGATTAACGTACATCTTTGGTTAAACCAGGAAACTTTCAGGCGCTGTTATTCAAATTCTCTTTCCTTGAAAACATAAACATGCAATATCTCTTGTTTTAAGATAATCATAAAAATTTCACTCGTATCTAATGTCTTTCATCAATAGATAATTGACATTGTTAGTGTTTTTGTTAGATATCCGATTTACATTAGACTCTTTGAATATGTTAAGATATTCTTCGCATATGGCCCTTTTCTCTACAGATTATAGATACACCTGTATTCATGTTAAAACATAATACATGAATAGTCCATGAAACAGGGCTTCAAACGTTTCTTCCTGCAGTAATGATCGAAATCATTCGCATGATCTGTACCAAGGGCCAAACCAAAAACAGGCCTCAGGCCTAATTTGCTACCCTTGTAAAATGACGCGATTTTTATTATTATTAACTTCAAAATTTACTTACAAATCAAATTTACTCCACATCTTTTTTTTACGGTATCAAAATTTATAGTTCAATTTTGAAGATTTATTGTTTTCATGTATATTGAGTCAATATTATTGACTAACAGTTAATTTCTCCATCAAGACAATTTCAGTACCTGTCAGACAAGACTGGAGAATATGACAGACACTAGAGCCCTAATCTATATGCTTACATTATGATAAATAAAAAATGCTACATAAAATCAACCAAGTCAATTTGGATCCAATCAGAAACAACATTGGCACCAGTTAAATAACTGGTAGTTTTATGCTATAATTTGTGACTTGGCAGTCTTCAGGGAGGTAGAATTCCATTTCCAGCCTTCAAGACCAGGTATGGGAAACCTTCTTGCACATTTTTATGTGGATTTTGTTCTGCCCCACTGTAAAGAGACAATCAACCTGATCATATTTTGAGTAATTTTCTGATTATTTTGATATTTTATATTTTCAGAAATAAGTACCGGGACAAATAATGTAGTAGAACCAGAAACAGCAGCTCTTAACTCTACCAAAATTCTGGTGCCTTCACCAATTTCCAACACAACAACACCAGTTCCTCCCAGTAATTTTATTGATACTATTCCAGCGAACTCCGTTCCGGATAAAAACTGTACAAGCAGTAACTGTGATAATGACGTGACTGTAATATGCCCTCCAGATTCTAAATTAATTCAAAATTCCACATCTCTGGATACAAGAATAAAGTGTCAGTGTAGACCCGCATATTGTAACCAAACTTTGTGTGCTCCAGGGTTTTATGCTGCTGTATTAAATAAAGGGAAAGGAATTCCTGGTTCGTGTTGTGATGAACTTGTGTGTAAACGATCAGGTAAACATAGTTTTTACAATTACAACTTGATCTTTTATATCGATTTTATCTTTTCTTTAAATCGACTACTTTCTACTTCTGACTTGATAAAAAAAAAGATTCTGTTGGCAACATCGGTGAATCGTTAACAGACGGTAACAGTAGCAGTAGAACCTTAAAAAGAGCAGACATTTGAAAAACAATTTTAAAACTGATCAATATTTCATCTAGGATAGCCAACTGTCTGAGAGTTCTTTAAATATGTTTAATTGATTGCTCTACATGTAAATACCATCCAAGTTACAAAGCCACGATAGTACACTTAGGTACCATCGTTCGCAGGTACATGTACATGTAGCATGATGACTTTACAGGAATTCCACACAGAAGAATGTTTGGATAATCTAAGTGTGAGAACAAATGTACAGTACATGCATTGTTAACATAGCCTCAAGTATACATGATAAGAGAAATATACAAACATGTAATTCTTATACATAAATTCTATTTCTTGATTGTGTAACTATAAACAGATATATAGTTCATCCAGATTTGCTTCTTTAACATTAAAACAAAACAATACTTGAGATAGTTTAAACATATACTGTAATAATATATATATACTCATTACTTATAGGTATTTGTTATGATCAAGTTGAACATCTTTCACAGTGAAGTTTATTATTCTCATGTTATCAGTAGCCATCAATTATCTAAATTACCAGGCCAATTGCTTCTCAACTTATCCAATGAAAGGCTTGAATAGTTGACATTCTTTTCTCCATTAATACATACTTGGATGCCTCATTTGTAAGTCTTAATCTGTCTGTCAAGTACTACTACTGGTAAAATGTGTTTTTCTACACAGCCATTGTTCACTCATAAAAACTGAAGTGTTCTAAAGGAATGTGTGATCTGTTTCTTATCTTTTCCGTTAAAAATAACCATGGCATGATATAGACTATATATATATATCTCACACTTTCCTTCTGGACTTTGATATAAGTAAATATCTTACATGTTCAGATTTAAACAAGTGATAAAGACTTCATATTGTGTTCTAGGCTATTTTGAGCTAGCGAATATGCCTGTTTATTTCAATTTTTCTTTTAACTTTTTTTTTCAATTGTTAAATGTTAACTGATAAAAACCTACACACCCAAAGGCCAAACAAACTTTTATTTCATTCATTAATTTCAGTTTTTGCTGTTGGTGATTTAGAACAATCATTTATCTTTTCTTATATCCATTGTAAACCACAAGACAGATGCACTAACAGAACACGCCTTTAATAAATTTGTTACTTTTCTGAAAAGAAGAAGAAATAATTAACTCCTGAGGAGATGACATCTCATAAAAAAAAAAAAATCATATTTTTCCTCTCTGCATGTCTGTCCCTGTGACACCAAAGATAAACTATAAAGTGATAAAAATAGAAAAAGATCATAGACACCAACAGATTAATGTATGCATATAGATGCTAAAATATGTATGACATATACACACTATATTTTATACAGTGATGTTTAAAAGTTTAGTCACTTGCAGTGTTAGGATTCATAAACAGCTGGACATTGTTGTAAAATGTTAAAGGGGTGCATTTCGAATCAAAGCGATGTCATTTCATTTTCTAATCAGATAAAAGATATACTTCATCTTTAGCTTTAGGTGTAGAAAAATGTTTACATGGATATTTTTTGATTTAGGACTTAAATTTCTCAATTTTTAATGATTTGTTTTTACTAATATTGCAAAAGTTTACTAGCATTAGTTATATAGCTTATAACTAGTAAAATAGATTCAGAAATAAGATCTTGTCATGTGGATGGGCCCAAAATATGACATGTAGCAGTGTGAGGTCAAACCAAAGAAATTGCAGAGCTAATAGCTAATAATGTGATATACAGTGCATGAGAGTCTTTCGATTTGAATATTCCATATTTGTAGTAAATTCATTCATACGTAGCTGAATAAGAGTTGATTGTAGCTTGCAGCTTAGACACCACTCCATAATAACTATAGTTTTGTAACCTGTATGTTATATACTGGTATAAAAAAAATAAACCTACACAAAGCATCCACATGTTCTAGCATGTTCAGCGATATAACTTTTACATGTTTATATAGTTTGTCAATTCCGCTATAGGGATATGGTTTAAGAATACCTCACGGAAATAATGTGCCAATTCAGATGATTTATGGGAGAGAAAGAAAAAAACATCTGTAAAGTGAATAATTATATCATGAATTAGTCATCTTTCACTACAGCATAATACAAGGAGGTTTAATTGACACATCCATCAGGCTTGTAATTGACATAGGAAATTGACGTAGAGATGCGATGTCAAATGATCTTTTAAAAAATTTGCTAAGCATATGGCAATAAAGTATGTTAATAATTGAGATACATCTAATGAAATGTTAGTATACATTTACTTTATAAAGATACAGTAAAATGAAAGACCTACCTACTTACTTAATGTATTGTAAAAATGGTTTTTAGGTTTGTGACTGATTTTTTCTAATCTTGTAATTTAATCATATGAACAGGCTATTTCATCCTTTTTGGAAATTGGATCACATATGTCCATATAAGTTATCATCAATCTAGTTTTAAACACAATAAAATTCTTCTCATACCCTAGGATAAAATATCTTTTATTTTCTACTTGGATGAAATTGTCGCTAATCATACATTTCAAAACGTAAGATTCTCGACCAAGCTGCCCACAGGGATATCAAACTGTGTAACTTTACACATATTTGTCTGATCATAGATTAGGGTTCAATTAAGATATAATATAACAGAGCATTAAGGAATCAGTCAGGCTATTAAAATGACACTTGAGAAATAATGCTTCTATGTGAGCTCATTATGTATTTCAGGAATTATTGTTTCGCATGGTTTCAGTCTCACTATGAATAATCCGAGCACCTGTTAAAGGATACAAAAACACTATCATTAACCCATAATTACCTCTCAATTATGGAGTGCAGGGAAATATATAGGAGTATACATAATTTAATAGCAGGTGGAACTTATATGTCAACTTATTAAGGTGATGGATGACTTTTATCCATATACATACATGTACATTTATAGCACACATTAACCCATTACATTAACAAAGTCACAATCCTAGATTTTTTATTAACCCTTTGTCAACATTCAGTAATGTTATTTCCTTTATTCTTACTTTCAGTTTTTGTTGATATAATGTATATATAAGCTTTAAAGTTCAAGGAAAATATTTCAGAACTAGTGGAAATTTAAGGCTTTATCGTGTTTAGAAATTGGCCCAGAACAATTTTTCTATTTTGCAGAAACCATCATTTTTTTTATGCCTTTCATCAATATTAATATACGAGTTTGTACTCATCTTCTTGTACATTTTGTGCCTATTAACAAAATTTTGCTAAAAAAAAGTGTAAGGCTTATTACCGTTTTGAATGGCTTGGTTGTGAATTTAAAGTTCATAGAATCTATCTCTTGAACTCCACCCAGTATTTAATACCTTTGTTTCCTTCTTGTATGATATTGTATCCGACTTCACCCACAGATAGAAAAAACAAAGACTTCCGTGGAGAAAAGGTTTAGAAAACACAAGTGGCTTAATTGATGTTATCTTCAAGAATTAAATAGATTGTGTTGACACTTGACCTTGTTTGATTATTGAAATAGTATTAAATGATTTAAATTGTTTATTTTTCTTTCTTCTTTACTAGGCGTCTGTAAATCTGTGATATGTCCCGCAATTGAAGCTAAAATCTGCCCTGATGACAGTTTCCAACTTCCTAATGTATTAACAGAAGATGGCTGCTGTTATATACAACAAGGGTAAGTACAAAAAGTTAGAAATCATGATGTTGTTACATAATTCCTTCAGTCTTGTTGTCTTCATTAATTTGAAAAGTTATTCTACTGATTTTCCCTTCAATAATCTATCAAAGTTCACAAGTTTGTTACCACTTTTCATAGTTTTTCAACAACAGCATTTAATATCAACTAAACTTGAATGTCACATTGCTGGATTTGAAATATTTTAGTATTGATTTTTCGTCCTTTGTACAGTGAAAAAAACAATAAAATGTGTTTGAATTTTCTTTCAAAACGGGGGGTCACGGTGGCTAAATGAGTAACACGCTGGATCATTAGTCTGGAGGTCGGGTGTTCCATCCCTGCATTAGCTGAGAAAGTTCATCCAGATTTTCTGGCATGGTTCTCCCTTGCCAGTGATGCAGGACAGAGGGCATGACAAGGATAGCTGTCTAGTCGTTTGGATGGGACATGAGGTCCCTTGTACACATTGGCATGCACGATACAATCCCTTGACAGTTGCTGCTGTCCGGGCAAAATTTCCCTCATAGTAGCACACTGTATGGCGTATGCCCGTCTTCATTAACCAAGTATAGGAGCAGAACAGTAGGGTGTTAAACCCCATTTCATTTCATTTTGGATTCAAAACATTGTCCCTTTACAAAAGTTACAGACAAAAGAATTAATTTGAGCTATATTATGTCTTATATGTAGTATTGTTACCAGTATTCAATTTAACCAGACATAAACAAATTGCTTGTGAGAAATGGGCTTAAATTAGAATAAGGATAATAAAACTAACAATCTGCTGGTTTTTGAGCAATGGCCACTTAGAATGTCATCTTTTGCCTCACTGGCAAATCACGTACACGTAATTGTAAAAAATACATGTATGAGTTGTGGAAAAGACAAGCCACGGTTTCTCTTTAATTTTAGTATTCATAATAAAAATATACCCCCTAACTTATATTTCGAGCAATTGGGTGTTGTATGTACATGTACAGATGAGGTAGGTAGGCATTGATATAATAGAAAATATACATGTGTATTATTGTGTGTAACATGTTTTGATGAAAGGGATATAAAACTTTTTATGTGAAAAAGTAATTGAAAGGAGTATACATACATGGATATTCTATTTATAAGATTAAATAACACAGTCCAATGTTGAAAAGCTATAAAATGAAGACCAGAAATAATTGTCTACCAGCTAGGTCTTCAAGTGTTTCTGAAGTAGTGGTCTATAGACATTGACCTCAAGATCATTTTCTTTCATCATAGGTGGCCCTTAATCAATCTTTAAGGTCCAGTTACTAAAAAGTATGTTTTTTATTTGTTTACTAAAACAAATTACAGATCTTTCTTTAGGCCTGAAATGTTATCTAAATTACTAAATAGACATTCACATTAATTAAGTTACCCAGACCATAATCAACTCTCAGTGTCATCTCTAGCCTGTAATATTTACTGGATTAGAACCTTATCTGCTGCTCAACACTCATTGATTATTAAATCAACAAATTGATAATCAAGACTGTTTTTATATCGTACCGACTTTAGTAAAGATGATCGAGGCTAGGCCTAACATTTACGGTTCAGAGCAGGGCTTCCACTTCAAAATTTTCCCAAACAGTCATTTAGCTTACGGAGAAAGTGGTGCTTTTTTATGCACATAATAAGAAGCTAAAAACTTCATGCTATCGGAATTACTTTAGTAATGATGATCGAGGCTAGGCCTAACATTAACGGTTCAGTTCAGAGTGGATCGATTTGACTGAAGTTTTAGCAAACTTCCTTTAAATTATCTATTTTTTTACTATTATATTGAGAACTGCCAGAGCTTTATATAATCTACATAATGTATGTTTAAAAGAATAGTAGCTTGTATTTTGATCAAGCTTATAAGTCAATATTTTATTTAATAGCTTACAAATTTTTTTTTTATCAATTAGTGCATAAATAATAATATAAATTCACTACCAAATTAAATAGGAAACCCCACATTACTCAAGGTATACATTGATACTTGTGGTTTTAAAATGTAAAGAAACAGGCGGTGTAGAATATTGAACTGTTTGCAAATTGGAAACTCAGAATGGAAATTTGGTACTATCCCTTTAAATTTGTAATACTATGGAGTGGGCCATGTGACTGTAATTGACTAGTCACACCTGCGTTTCGCTGTGTGTTTACATGTATATAGAATTTTTGTGTCCACATCTTGGACACGGACACATTACTAATATGTGGCCAAACACGTGTGTAAGCATGTAAACTGTGTTTCTTTGTCAAACATAAGTTGTGTTGTTTTGTTGACATTTCTTGTTTTGCCATATTCTTCAAACTGTTTATCAAACAAACATAGTTTTAAAGGTTCTTTTTGACTCATTTTCCATTCCTCTGCTATTTTTTTTCAAACCATCATAAAGGTTCTGACAAGTTATTTTTTTTGTTGTTCACACCATGCATATCCACACTTCCCACTGTTACAGAAAACAAAATTTTTACTATGTCAAACATGCACAGTGTGTATATTTTTTAAAGACAATGGCCAGAAAAAAAGAAAGAGGTAAGGAAATTGATATTTACATGGAATTTTGGAATACTGACATTTGTATTGTTAATTGTTACAATTCTTCTGAAACAGCTGTTAATGTTAAGATGGGAACATAAAGTCACTGTGTGATGTGAGCTGCATGATATTATAGATGCCAGTATGTGCATTTTTTTTTTAGGAAGGGGGTGGGGGGGGGCGTTCGAAATAGCAATAACATCATTATTAACCATCAAATAATGGGTTTACCATTTATTAGAATTCTACAGTGAATTTTAAGTGAATTGTAGTACCTGTGGTTCAGGTATAAAGCATATAAAGGATTCAACAAGAAATTAAAAACAAATGTCTAGAGCTTACAATAGACTTATAACCGTCTTTATGTGATGTATATAAATGAGTTTTTCTTAAGCCAATAAAACCCATAATCATTAGTATTCTTGTATGTATATGTCAAGTACTTTTCAAGGATTAATTAAAATTCCTGTTTTCCACATTTTTTGGCAACATTTGTAAGTTAGTGTCTTTACCATGTTCTTCCGTAAGCTTCATAAAAAGACAGATAGCTATTTTATCTTAATAGGTAGGTGTAAAAAAGAGTTGACTTTTAACTACTTACAAGTATATTGGTTTACCATTTAAATGAGATGTTAAAAAGTATATATAACATGTTAAAAACTTCAGTTTATACGTACATGCTGACTTTAAATGAACTTTCAGCCTAAATTTTTGAGGGAGAGATGCAGTTGACCTTTGCAAAAAATTTGCCCATTTCAAAGCATGGTCTAGTCAGCAACTTTAAATAAATTATTTTTTATTTCAAAACTAATATAGGATTAATTTTGAAGAATACATGTATCCAGGGGCGCCGAAACGTCACGAGGGCCAGGGTACCGAAAGATAGGGGGGGGGGCCTGCCTCTAGCAACTATTGAAATTTGTCAATTCGAGAACGCTGTTTAGAGAGACTCTAGCATTCCAAATCCCCACATGAAACCCTTTAAAACACATGATAATGAAAGAGACAAAGGCCTGATTATACATAATTTTCGTATCACGTTCCGGCGCCCCTGCATGTATCTGAAATCATAAAACATATATAAAACATTTATTTACAATTACTGGTATATAGTTTAAGACTAAACAGCTATTTTTCTCAGAAAAAGAATTTATAATTATCTGTAATTATGCATGTTTTAAGGTATTATTAAACTTCAAACTTAAAAGAAAAAAGACAAAAGAAGCCTGCATGTCAAAACTACTGAATGGGTTTAGCTAGGACAACTCTCCTCGTGAATAATGCAAGCTATTTGCCAGATGTACCTTGATTTTAAAAGTTCAATATGTATTTAAGCAAACAGTAAAAAAGAACAATGTTTTGCCCTTTAAATGTGTACTACTGAATGCATTAATTTGTAGTTGCTTCAGTATGGTTATATATTCTAGTTAACCTTATAGAAATACCAAAAAATGATATGTGTCACTCAACAGTTGTGCATTTAATTGATAAAATATATTACAGCAGTATGCCGGGAACACCATTTACCTAGCACTTGTGTTGAAAAAACAACCACACCTCTATACATTGTGTGTGCACATTTTATATGATAAACTAAGGTTTATGATGAAATGCTAAAGTTGAGAATAGGTGCTAATTTGAATATAAATGTATACACATGTTAATTACTATTCATAAATTTCACAAATTAATTGGATGTTACTAATTTTGATTTTTGTTCTGAAATGTATTTTGTGAATATTAAAACTGACCATCTGTAAAATTCTTATAGCTTTCTGGATGTCAAGCATAATTATTGTTGATTGTATTATTTACTGAACTTGATTATATTATTAAATAAACAACAAATACATAAATCTCATATTGGTTTCCTCACTTGCTCTACCCACTAGTTAAATACAAGCATGTGCTACAAATAGAATCTGGTTTCCCAAGTTGAAAAATTGATAAATGTATAAAAAAAACATCATAAAGATTACATAGATCTATGTTAACATGTCTTTTTGATGCCTTAAGTATCACCTGCTGCTCTTGTTACTTTTCAAGTTTAAATTTCAAGTTCTTTGATAGGCATTTAGTAATTGAACATATTAACACAAGGTACAATTTTATGGATACACAATTACTGAGTTCGATACTAAGCCACTTTTCAATGATATCTGGTTTTTATCAAGCAAATGATACAAATGTATGAGTTGTGGGCTAATATATACAGAATATGCAACAAAGATAATAATCAAATTCAATTAAAGTTTTACACCTTTGATTAGGGGGTCATTTTGAACTAAATTACAGAATACAAGTAACATGCATGTACATGTCTTTATTTACAATGGAAAATGACTTAATTGTATATTGTTTTATTAGTGTCGGGGGGGGGGGGATTGTACTTTTGTTTTATCATTAGGTTAAAAATGCAAAAAAAGCACTTTTTGTGTGATACAATGAACATCCTATGACAAAACAGAAAATACCTTTGTACTGTGTAATGCTCCATGTCTATTACAGGAAATGATGCATTCATATGAGTGAGGTGTCACTTCTTCAAGTTGTAACTATACATAGAAATTGTTATATTAAACATACACCTGTCCAAATACCTGTCAAAGTTATGATTTTTATTATATGGTGATATTTACTAATTATTTATTTCTTGTATAATTTTAGATGCAAATGCAAAACAATAGATACCTGTCCTTCAGTGACCTGTCATGACGGCTATCAGATACAGGTGATTTCCAAAGCATCCAGACTACCAGGTTCTTGTTGTGACAAGTTCCAGTGTGTTAATGGTAAGATTTTCTTTACAGTGTCTTCTTGAAAGACAGTATGTTTGTTTATTAGCCCTGTTTACATTACAAATTTTAAGCGTGACAGGAATGGTTCCAAGAACAGAATCATTAATATTTAGACCATTCCAATTTAGACCACTGAAGTGAGGTGATCTCAGAACACTTCTCAGAACAGCACGGTTAAATTTTCGTAATGTAAATGCCCTCTGGTCTGAGAATGGTTCTCAGTACTGATTATTGCGCATGTGTCAAAAGAACTTAATCATTTTTTTTACCTCTGGTAGCAGGATATCATTGAATAACTTGATGAGACTGCTAACTCATTCAAAATAGCATCAGATCACTTAAATAATAACCATTCCTTTTTGATTTCTTTTGTACTCCCTTAAGATATTTTACTGTTGACCTAGTGGGAAAACCTATGATAAGGTACATTGTTCATCACAGCTGTATTATCTGGCAATATCCCTTTAATGGTAAATATATTGTGTAAACAGTATTTGGCACTCTTAAAGCCACTGATTGTAATCTTCATTTTAGTGTGGACCTCGTATATTCTCTGTGACTGCTAAAGGTGATACCCAATTGACACTAAATATATGCATGGTATTAAAGATCATAAGATGAAGAACCTTATTGATCTTCAAGAATTTCCGATAATTACCACCAGAGTTATGGCACTTGATCACTTTGACAAATTTTGTAGAAGCTCTATTGACTTACAAAGCTCGATTGACTTACAAAGCATCTTTCAATGACATTCAGAGGCTTAATTATAAAAGCATGTTTTAGTAGGAAATTCTTAGATTCTAAATAACCTTAATCAAAATAAACATCTCTATCGTGTGTATAAGCCAATATGTACTTCTACTAAGATGTCATAAACACAAGTGTGATTGTTATATTTACCTATTACCTATGTGTTGAGCAGAACTTTACAAACAGCTAGTTAATGACATTTAAAGTTGTTACAAGTTTTAACTTTTAACAAGCTTTCTCACCTAAATTATCTTAAGTGTTTCTATCAGCAAATAACGCAGATGTGCAGATATTGCAGATATTGCAACCTTTTCTGCATTCCATTTGGTTTTAATTACAAATTGCATAATTAAATTGTGGCTCAGTTTAGATGTCTGGTTTTCTTTAAATCCAATCCTTTTGACAATTCAGTACATATCAAGGTTTTCAAACATTTATTATAAGTTGGCTTGTCTTGTTTTATAAAGTAGGGCACTGGCAAACAGTTATAGATGTAGATAGCAATCTGTGTTTATATAATCATTTTTGAGTTATTATATATGTTTAGAGATATAAATCTTGGACAAAGATTAAAAAGGATTTTTTTATAAAGTAGTGTAAAGTTAAATGGACATTGTTATTGAAGTTTAAAGTGTATTATTTGTAACTGCTAACCTTGATAAAAAAATCAGTAAGGTGAACAGTTTTTAAATGTTTTTTTCTACCAAAATATATACTGCAAATGAATTCGAAATTTGTGTTTTCCGTGACAGTTCAATTTTATATGCCTTCTCTTCATTAACCCATTTGGTTCAGAAAAGTTGGACATTAAACCCTATTTCATTTTTATTATGTTATTAAAATCACTTGATCTGTCCATCTATTGAAAAAAAAAGACTTTAATCTGGATGGTAGGTTAAGAATTTGTTTAGGCAGCATTCATTGCAGCCAGGGCTTAATGAACACAGCAAATATTAAGTTAAAGACTATCAAGCTGAAAACAATCACACTATAGTGAGATGAGACTGAGATGATCACAACGAAACTGAATCATAAAAATGTTTGTGGTAGTCAAATTACTGTCTACAATAATTACTATAATTTATAGACAATAATAAAGGTACATAAATTTCAATGGACCTGGTATGAAATGACATTAAATTGTTGAAAGATAGTAACATAACCAACCTCAGAGCTTGTTTTGTCACTAATGTGTAAGCTTCTTTTTTCCTATCGCTTTATGACATGCATGTGAAAGTTTAAGTTGTAATGTTCTCACCCAGTTTTTGTGTTGTATAAGACATATGTAACTGACTTTATGTATGTGTGATGGTGGTTATACACCATACATTTTATCACCAATCTAACTTCATTCAATATGTTATCTATAATTTATGTCAGACAAGAGGTTTATAATCTTATAATTGCCCCCCTTTTCAAAACATTTTATTTGAAGATCTTCATTTGAAGAGAAAACTGCCTACCCAACCAAGCATACTTCCATTTACACCATGCTTCATCGCCTTGTTTATTAGTCACAGAAAAAGATTCTTCAACCCTGAGTTTTATACAATAAATCTATTGAAATGTTAATTAAGTAAGAGATTATCTTGTGATTTTATTAGCATAAGTATGGTGATTTCCTAAGTTGCTAGTGTGTAGAATTTAAGTATTTTTTGAATATTAAGAGATTAAAAATTAACATATTTATAAAGTACATGTATTTTCAAATCAGTTCCCAAAAATATAAAGACAGTTGACAAAGGATTGATGTTTTGCATATAAATATAGTGTTTGAGGGACTCTAAATTGTAATTTGGTGTAAAAAAGTAGATAATTAAATTCAAGGTAAAATGAATGCTTTACTGTGTGGAAAACTATGTCCTTGGTTGATTTGAATTAGACCCTTGTTGCAAATATGAATAACTTTGCAGCAGCCACAAGCCACATGTAATTCAGTATCTTAGTACTGAAATAAAAAAGAAGAATTTTATTCAAATAAAATAAAACCAAGTACGAACGGAATTCGAAGTCCTAAAAAACGTTATAGGCAAAATAGTATATTCAAGCAAAAAAGTGTAATCAGCAAATGGACTTCTCCCCGTGTACAAAATACACGACAAACAGTGGTAACAGGTGTCCGGAAGAGTAAGCTTACCCTGCCTGGCTAGCCACACCTGCCATAGCTGCATCCAAACTATTAGGCGAAATCTAGGTAAAATAGCATGATTGGCCAATGAAATATCGGTATGCAAAATGCATGTGATGAACAGTGTAAACGATGAAGTCAACAGACATTATCAGGGAGATAGTATAATATGTGTCAATTAAATATATCCAGAATAATAGCTGAGAGAGACATATTATATTTACCAACTAAGTCAACATGTCGACCATAAAACTTTTTAAATGTTTTAATAAGTTTAGTGAGCAAGTATCCTTGTAGTTGAAGCTTAGATGACAAATGCATCGATCTACTTAAAAAATCAGAATAAAATGAACAAGCTCTTGCGTAATGAATTAGCTGAGACACAAACACTCCATAAGCTGGTGATATTGGAATGTTACTACTAATAAATGGAAAGTTAACAATCGGAAAGTCAAAGTCATCACCTTGAATTTCCCTGCATACTTCCATCTTCAGTAGCCTGTTTGGGTCAGAAAAGTAGGAAGTTGAATCCCATTTCATTCATTCATTCCCTAGACACCAAAACTGGTGTGTGGAAGGTGTTGCATATCTCATCATGTGAGTGTTTTAATATTATATCAAGTTAAATTAGGTGAGTCTAATGAGCGTAACCTGTTATTATGGTCAGTAAGTAATGACTTATTTACGCTGCTACAGATTTAACCTACATTTTTAATTACAAACTTTTTCTTTTGATGAGCTGATTTATGCTCTCATATCATTGCAAATTAAAGGAAAGTTTTTTTTCTAGGTGAGCATGTTGGTTAGTGGTTAATCAGGTGCCGCCCTTCCCAATATTAATTAACATTCTTGATAGTTTCAACCTTGACCAAAAACATTGGCTTCAACCATATGATTGCTTTATCATAGATTTGGACTTTTATTTGTTTTCGTAGATATTTGGATGAAAATATAATTGTCAAATTGATAACACCGTTCCTTTGTAATCTCTATATATCTAGAGATCTCTACAATATCCATTTAATTAATGAAGTTTTACTTGGACTTTTGGAGGGTGGTGGCTTTGAAATTTGAGTAAAATTTTGATAAAAACTTTAAAAAGAACCAACCCTACACTGCATGAGCTAAATCTTTTAGTTTAGAAAGGCTAAGGTGTACTCCCAATAAGCTAGTATGTATTATTATAAGGGAAGTCATACAGTTTAGATGTCATGTAAGTAGCAATGTGTATGATAGGATTATATGCTAATATCATTTAAACATCAACTAAAATCTACATACTTTATTTCAAATGACTGATTTTTACAGTAATTCTATATTGAAGTTCGAATGTATTATAATATAAATGGCCAAATAGAAGTGAATGGTTTTAATCTTATTATAAATCTGCTATGAAAATGCAGTTGATGTTTAATTTGTAAAAAAAATAATGCTAATGTCCCTAATGTGCAGACCCTATGCGGAAAATTTATTTTGTTACACAACCAGCTGTAAGACTTGCACTTGGTTCAAGAACAGTAACTTATCAAAACTTTTCAAAGGTCACATATATAACAAAATATTTTAAAATTCTTTGAATCTGGCATTCCAGGAAGAGGGCACCAGCTTCATTCAGGACACTTGCCATTTTTTGTAGCTACCGTAAATGGAGAGGGATAGTTTGAACTATAAAAACGAACATGTATAGGATCTGCGTTTTAATCAAATTGTTGTAAAATATTGATATCTCTATTGGTGATAAGGATAAAATCTTTTAGAATATGAATCATGTATCATAATGTATCTTCTTAATTGGTAAAAAAAATCTACATCCCTATAAGTCTCTGATGTACTTTATGTTTTGGATATATTATGACTGACTTGTTGAAGGGTACCAATTTGTGATGGAACAGTTTAATTGCTTATATCTTACATATGGTGAAAAACTTTGATAATTGCATGCCAAGAGTGTATATTAGAGATAAATAACTTACCAGTGACTTAATGTTATTAACAGATGAAGAATTAAAATTAATGTGGAAAGCAAATGGTGGCCTCCATCACATCCATGTGTTATTATGATGTGAAGCTATTGTTAGTAAGTGCATGCAACATATAAGATAAAAGAGAGATAAATTACATAACTAACAAAGTGCCAAAATGTGTAGGAAGGAGGTATTAAAAATTGAGAACAGTTTTTATTTGTTTAGGTATTCGGTTACCAGGTTTATACACAGCCGTACTTACTCGATATATGCATAAAAATGATAATTTTTGAATCAGGAACTGGTTCCATACAAATTGATAATTTTGTTATTGCCATTTGTTTTGTTCTTCTTCTGGACACAAAGACTCTAAGTCTTGACAAATTCAAAAACAACCAACATGAAACTTGGTATGTTTGTTCTTAAGACGTCACTATTCCAGTATGACTGTAATAATGATCAGTTATAAAATGGCTCATATTGTGTATCCTCAGACATACTTATCTATGTGCTATTAATGTCTTAACTGTAAGTACGAAGCACCAACACATACCTGTAAACAGAGATTTAATTTTGAGACTTTTTTTTGTTATCAGTCTGAAGGTTACTTTAGTAATGAGAGAAACATTTACCGGTACTATTGTGAGTGGTCTGATAACACAGTAGAAAAGACATCTTGCTAGGACCTTGAACTCCATTTCATTTCTGATTTAGTTGAGCATCCATAAAATTCATATACATGTGGTTTTAAAGCTTACATTAAATTGCAAAGGGTGCTGAATGTTGTGAATTTTTTATTCATCACATCTTAGTAAATACCGAACTGACTTTAAACTTATTTGGATTGATTTTCCTTTTAGTGATTCCACTTTTGAAATATTTGTAGTTTGCAGAGGATTCAAAATTGCTCAAGAGTCATTCAGTTCATTTAAGTTTTTGAACTGTCATATCTTGTACCAGAAGGTAGCACTGTTGGCTTTGCACAGATTTATAAGAAAATGCACATTCTTGATCTAGTAATAGAGACACAGTAAAACCATACTGAATCAGTGATTTTGTATCCCTATGATATTTTCAGTGGTGAACTCTTGGCCCCAGATTTGGGATGTTTCACATGGATGGCACTATCTTTATCTCTATTGAATATGAAAAGAAACAATATTTTGAAATTTTATCTGGTGAGCATAAATGCTAATTTGTTAATCTGTACATGTATGTCCATGTATATTTAGAGTTAGCATATGTTGACTGTTTGTTCAGTAAAGACAGGCAATATCACCTTGCAAACTATAGAAAAGACTCTTATTTCCTGTTGGGCTGCAACTTTTATTTAATACAAGGAGTTAATTCCATGTGTTTTGTTTACCCTGTGTACAAACACCCAAACTTCACCTAGATGGCCACATAATCTCTAACCCTTCATTTGAGGCATTAATGAAAAACCTGCAGCTGCATATAATATCCATTGTTGATCTTTGGTCTTCATATTTCCTCAAGATGTTGGATCGGAGAAATAATAGCTCAATTATTTTCTCTTCTTATCAAGTTACTTATCCATTCGTCAACGTCATATATGGTCAACATAATCTCTGAATTTACAGAATGGTGAAATTTTCCTATTATTTTAATGTGTAAGATTTTCATAAGCAAGCTCTATGATTATGTAATAGAACAATTCAGTAATCTTTCTGGAACTATAACATATTGTTTCAGGCCCAGTTAAACCTGTCTGTAACTTTATCTGAAAGAAATTTAAATTCACCTTTTAAAACCACAGGAAGCGTAACAGGAATTATTCTTTATCACTTGACAGTTAAGATATTTCATGTCTTTAGAATCTGGTTGAGTTTGCCATTACCAGACTCTTTAAGAAGATTCCACAGCATATTGTTACAATACCACCATGTCACTTTTAAAATACTAGAATGCTTAACAGGGTTGTCTTAAATATAGTTTTATGAAAACTGATAATATGAAATCATGAGTGAAATGAATAGAGTTTTGGGTGGAACTGGTATAAAGGTTTGATAAATATTCCAGTGATGCTGAGTGGGCTACATCTGGTCACAAGTTATCCAGTGTCTACTTCCACTAGTCTATATACTGGTATTCATATCTTGAAAAGATTGCCAACAACGCCAATACATACCAACCCTTTCATTAATTCTTGTAAATATAATAATGCATTTAGTTTTTAAGTAGAAATGGAAAAAATAAGAAAACAGAACCTTATGAACTTCTAGATATGGGTGGTACAAAAACTCCTTTGCTTTTATTTTAGGTATAAATACTAATACTACTTTTAGTGAGCACAGTGAAATTTTAGAAAGTCATGATAAAAGTATTACTGGAAAGGATTACCAGTATATGGCTTTTATTTCTTCTATTTGTGATCTTATTGCTGAATTGAGGAAATATGTGGGTGGCCATTTTTATTCTCTGAAAGTGATATCATTAAGCAGGGTGAACAAATTACTACAATGACATTGGAAGAAGAGTCAGTTATGGCGTAATCCATACATTTTTTACTAGGATTATATTTGTTCTTTATTATTTTAAATGCCTTGGGTTTGTGGTACTGCTGGTGGTCACTGTGCAGGGATTTACTTTCTGGCTACAGTTTATGAAACTTAAGTACACATTCTTTCGCTAATTTAGCCTTATGTAGTAACTGAAGTTTACACACAGCAGGGTATGCTTAATACTTTTCTAATTTATTTGCAAAGTTTATATTGAAAACAATTATTGTTGTATGTTCATACAGAAATCAGTTTTGTAATAGCTGTTGAAGGAATTTATTTTTTTAGTGTCCAGTTACTAGCAATTAATGTTATATCTCTAAGTTCGTGTTTGGTTCTAATTTGATAATGTATGTATTTATGCTAACATGCGTAGAACACCAACTTATTATATTAACCAAACATTGAGTTTGTGGTTAGACCACTTGTTAATCTAATAAAAGATGGCTAAACTATAAGTATATCAATTGACATATAGGTGTAATAATGGAAGGTTTATGTTGATATTTACTCAGATGGCTAGGTCAAGTTTAGTCTCCTAAAAGTCAAGACAATATAATCTTCTGATATAATTCTAACACACAGTTCTCTCAAGTACTCTATGTCTAGAGAAATTATATTGTTCACTAACACTGAGTTTATAGCTATGATAGATTAGTAAAGGTCACTTACCTTATACAATGCTGAGTTAATCAGTTTGTTTGTCATTGAAATGAGTGTTGTACATGGGGTGGGATATGCCTTTACCTTAATTCTACGACAGGATATATCGTCTTTTATTCGAGAATCTCACAAAGCTAGCAACTGTTAACTCACATCAAAATTATGTATAATATGTTGTACGTGTAGCTTAGTATGATAAATAGCTTAACAGAATGACACTAACAGGTGATACAAAATTATGGCCTATGAATATTGGTTCAACTGATCACTTTCCTATTACTCCATAATGGTGATCTGCTCAATCAGGGCTTACATTTCATCTCAGTTCTGTGTGTGTAATAGATTTATTTAATTTCTACTTTTACTGAATTTATAGTTACGTAAGATAAGTTGTTGGGTCTGTTAAATATGCAATTATCTTAAGTTGGCACCAATGGATCTTCATATCTGTGAACATAACTGGAAAATTTCTAACACCACCGCTGTAACAAAATCACATATATATGGTTTTGAACATAATGTATTTCATTACTTTATGTTTAAAGGACAATGAAAGTAACCTTCATGTTAATACTTAAGTAAATACTGTCACAACAATTGTAAGGAATATTTCATGTTTTACAGATACTGGATTAACATGTTATTATGAAGGTGAAGATTATAAAGATGGTCAGAGTTGGCAGCTAGATAAATGTACAACATGTACATGTAAAGATGGTTTAACTTTCTGTAAAACTAAAACATGTAATGAAACATTATGTGGCTGGATGGTGATACCAGATGGTGAATGTTGTCCAGTCTGTCGAGGTGATTTAACATTCAAATTTAGCATGCCATCCTTCAAATTTATCATTCTATTAAACTAGAACATAAGAACAGTGCATGATTTGAACAGGGTGATTTTAAAAGAACATCATTTGAAATTAAGTTCACATAGAAATATAGAATGAATGATTGAAATTTGTTGAGGGCCCCAACATTTTGTAGGCAAAATATAATCATAAAAATTATTAAAAGAGAATTCATGTGGCCAGACCTTAATAGCAACTAACTGGAAATCGAAAAGACAGACACAGAGAAATTTTGACAAAACTCAGACATTGTAAGTCATAACATAATTATCAAATGAAGTGAATGGTTATGAGGGGCAGCTGTAGGGGTTGTGATAGAGTCCTGTTGTGAGTGAATTATAAGTTCTATTTGTTGAATGGTATAATGGATACTATTGTTACATCTTTACATTTTGTCTTATATCAGGTTGTGTATCTGAATCCGGTCAACTTTATAATAATACTGAAGTATGGAAGGAGAATAGTTGTGTATCATGTCATTGTGACATGGGCCAGGTGTTATGTCAAGCTGAAATGTGTGCTGTCCAATGTTCTTATCCAAGACAGGTTGCTGGTCAATGCTGTCCAGTTTGTGATGGTCAGTATAAATTACTAGTATTTATCAATATTAAAAATAAACTGACCATCTTGTAAGGAACATATATTACAAGTTAGTTAAATCTGTTATAACTACCTAACAATTGCTAACCCTCTGTTTCAAACTGACTTCCCAGAACTGGTAACTTATGTAAGGTTTCTGAAAAGGTGTGTATCTGCTAATTTGATATACTATCGTATACATGTTGAACTGATGATTTGAATAGAACTGTAGTATTCAAGTTCAACTGATGATTTGAGTAGATCTGATATGCTATTCAAAGTTCACTGATGATTTGAACAGATTGGATGTGTTATTCAAAGTTCACTGATGATTTGATTAGATCGATGGGCTATTCAAACTTCACTGATGATTTAAATAGATTGGATGTGAAATTCATGTTCCGCTGGTGATTTGAATAGATCTGATGTGCTATTCAGTGTCCCAAGTACTGTGATATTCAAGTTTCTGCTGAAGATTTGATAAGGTGTCTAATGTGTTTTACATATTCGGTATATGTCAAAATGGAAATGCATTTTATGTAAATCATAGATACCAAGCGGGAAATGTCTGTAGTATCTTTCTTATATCACACCCCCTAAAATCCAAATTTCATATGTGGTTTGTAATCAAATATTAAGGACCCAGTTCGAATGTACTTTATAATTTTTAAAGGGCGAATTTCATATTGTCTAAGAAAGTCAAAACATAATTATTTCAATGTCTTTTGATCAATAGATCGCAACTCACTATTATACGAACATAGGTGTCATTCTCACAATTAAAACTCGTTCACACCGGAAATAGTAACACCTCCCTTGTTTACCATTCCCCACCATGGAATAGCTATCTTCAAACGTTTGAATTTGAAGTTGAAAATGATATTTTGCCAATTTCTCAACTGACAATAGTGAATTATAGGAATAATAGGATTAGTCTCTAACAAGGTAGGACTGTTTATAGATACCATCTATTTTAGGGCTCTATTTTAATACATTTTTAAAAAAAACCCTTAAAAATATGAAATTGTAATTTTAAATTCTGTCCTAAACCCCCATCTTATCATTAATCTCAACCTGTCTACATTTAAACAATAAAAGAATATGAAAACCATACTATATGATGATTTACATATTTGCCTACTCAGATTTCAATTTTGATGGAGTATGATAAAACATGTAAAGAATTCCACTATTGGATGAGGACAATTGATTGTAATGATATTATTTTGTCATCGTTTACCCTGTGATATACATGTAATATTAATGATAATAAGATTGGGTGGTTATTTGCGGGTTATAAATTAAAACCAACCTTGGATTCGTGGTATTTGGTCTCTTCAGGTGTACCTTTGTCCGTCTAAAGACTGCTGTGTTTAAGATTTTACAGTAGATATAGGATACCTGATCTTTATAATATGTTATATAAGCCAGACATACACCTACACAAAATATTTTATGATATACAATAGACCTAAACTTCTAAACACTGATCGTTATGATGATAAAAGATTATATCTTAAAGCTTCTACAGTTTAAGATTTTTATAAATAGATAAATTGAAATTTCGCACTACATTGAATGGGTTGTACGGTACTTTAAAATTGATGACTTATTTATTTTAAGACCAAATAGTTTTTGTGATGTAAAATGTCTGCATTCCATCCAATAGCTGCAGTTTTAGCTAACTTTTGACAAAAATTCTGTCTTATTATATATTATAAATTAGACAACTAATGTGCTCCTTTTGGTGTTGCAAAAGCAAGTATTTGTATTGTGAACCAAACGATCTTATAGAAGTTGAACTCATCTAGTATAATAATGACTTATTACCCCAGTACTAAAAGTATAATATGTTGAATTCTGACAATAAGGTTACCCAAATAGAATCATGACACTAGTCTTAAAATGTCATTTCATTTTACTAGATATTTTGATTGTGTATATTTATAGATGATAGTTTGATATATCCACCCAAACTATGTACAGACACAGAAAATTGTAGTTTAGATTGTCCTCATGGTCTACAGAAAACAGAGAAAGGTTGTTTTCTCTGTAAATGTAAAGAAGGTAATTATAGTTCTCGTATTTTATAAAACAAATAGAAATAGAAAGATCCGTATCACAGTCAGACAAAATATACCAGACAAATTCAACCAAAATAATACACCGTCTGACAAACTATACCTGATTCTTGAACCAAAATAAAACATTCTCGGAATCTATACAACCCGAGAAGAAAATATTCGACCATTGAGATCATAGTAATATAATGGAATGGATCTTTACTCATTTGAGATTAACATTGTGTAATTTCTATTTGTGCAAGTTAGTGAAATTTGCCTGGCAACCATGTTTTAACTTATTCTTCTTCAAGAAGTTCCAATAGCCAAGGCCACCAAGGGTGTATTTGTATTTCATCCATTTGGAAACAATGGATATGTTTCCATTGTCAGCCATTGCAGGCACAATCACTGAGAACCAGACTTGAATAATGCTGAATTTTCATCTTGGCTCATGCTGAGATTTTATACAACAGACATTTTGGTTTTGTGTCCAATGTAAACAGGGGGGAATGTTTAGCATGCGCCATTGTATGATAAGGTCAGTCATTGAGTCAACTGGTGAGGACATTAAACCCCATTTCTCCCTCTCTCCAATGTAAATAGTAATCACACAATCACTGCAAACCCCCTTAAATAGCCAAAAGATATAAATCTCCAAATTTTTTTCAAAGAACCAGATCTAAAACTTTTGCAAATTTTAATCATTGTTTTTCAGAATTTTGCAAATTTTAATCATTGTTTTTTCAGAATTTTGCAAATTTTAATCATTGTTTTTCAGAAATCTGTAATATTGAATGTAAATTTGGTAAGAAGATAAATGAGAAAAGAGAAGAAATATGTGAATGTGTTGAGTTGTTGGAACATTGTCCTGGTATGGATGATTGTAATAAACAGTGCACTTATGGTTTTCGTAAGAATCGTAATGGGTGTTTAAAGTGTCGTTGTAAGAGTTGTCCACCATTCAACTGTACCAAGCGATGCCTTCATGGATACACCTTCAATGATCAGGGTTGTCAGTTGTGTAAATGTTCAGGTATGGTCATTTTACTTTTTAGAAATGATTTACTTTCACAACTCTTTAATGGTCAATGGTCTGTCAATTTAGGTCTTTATCTGAACAGTCGAGATTAGTTCCACTATTGTACGTAACGATTAGGAGCGTCATGTATACCTAACACTAAGAGTATTCTTTTAATTATGATTTCTTACTGATTCTTGATCTTTTATACACATTGCTCTTTCAATATATTGTACTTAATAAGAAATGAAACATTATTTTATTTTGTTTTATTATTTTATTTTATTTTATTTATTTTAGAAGCACCACCATTACCTACTCTACCTTCCTACTTCAATCTAAGTAGACCTGGAGTTGAAGGTAAATCGTGTATGTCTCAAACTGGTCAACGTCATGAAGATGGTGAATCATGGCATGATGGTTGTGGTCTATGTTATTGTTTATCAGGACAAGAAATGTGTTCATTAATATCTTGTCCTGTGCCTAAATGTGCTAACCCGGTGTTTAGAATTGGAGATTGTTGCCCATCTTGCCCAGGTAGGTGGAGATTGATTTTAGAATAATTTCACTCAGACATATAACTTGGGAAATGCAGTGGTTCTCGTGTAACACCACAAACATGAGAAGCACATTTGTCTTGCTGGATTGATTTCCCAATAGGGTTACTTGGTTGTCTACCAATTGGAAGAAGAATATGAATCAGATAACACAAGGTACAATTTTATGGATACACAATTACTGAGTTTGATACTAAGCGACGTTTCGACTAGGAAGGATACTCTCGTCTTTATCAAGCAAATGAAACAAAAAATATGAATGTGAGTATCCTCGTTGAAACGTCGCTTAGTATCAAACTCAGTAATTGTGTATCCATAAAATTGTACCTTGTGTTATTATGTTAAATTACTAACTGCCAATCAAAGAAGATGAATCAGATAGTTTAAGATTTTGTATGTGCTCATGAAGACACTGTTGAACATGTTATGGATTTCAAAAAGCTGTGCCATTTACATTGGAAGGTGACATGTTATAAAAACCCAAACATTACGTGTTGAATTACATTTTACCCAAGGTGATTTAATGATAAAATTGAAGGCCTGGCTATCCAGCATTAGCGGAAGTCTGCATTAGAATCGATTAACATTTTGAGTGTGCTGGAATGTAATCGTTAAATTATGTTGTCATAAAAGGAGGAAAAAAAATCAAAGAGGTTGCTAAATCTACTTTTTAGTTTATCAGTCATTATGTTTTATGACAATATCATTTTAATTTTTTACAGGTGTTTCTGTTTTACCTAGTGTTGGTAAGAAGGAATCCTGTCAGAGTGTATCTGGTCACTATTTTGTCGAAGGAGAGATCTGGAAGATGGATGAATGTACTCAGTGTATTTGTCATGATGGAACTGTTTTATGTGAATCCCACACATGCCCTCCTGTTTTATGTCATCATCCAGTCAAACCGGCATCACATTGCTGTGCCGTCTGCAGAGGTATAAACCACTCCTGCCAATTTATTTTATTGTAGAAATTAATTTTGTCCTAATCAATATAGGGGGTTGGGTGGCCGAATGGTTGTGCGTGCTGTATCATAAAGCCTGTCATTGAGTCAACTGGAGTGGTTTCGAATCCCCGGTTGTCTGGACAAGGAGTATAGTTGCCTGTCCAGCCTCGTGGGTTTTATTGAAATCAATTTTTAAAAAAAAACATATATTAGTCCCGAAATGACCTAGTTTGTGTCAAGTGGCCGTTAAACCCCATTTCTCTCTCTCTCTCTCCTTTTCAATCTGTTGAAGACTCTGCAAATATAGTCAAATTAAAAAAACAAAGGCTTGTGGTCATAGATCATATGAAATTTTGGTACACCAGAAATAATTGATGTGATTATACCTAATAGTATACCAGGAAAATTAAAAGCACAGATTATTGGTCATAGATCAAACAACATATTAGTACACTAAAAATACTTAATGTAATTGTACTTAAAACAGTATACCATGATAAATAATAAACAGCTACAGTGGTTCGAGACTAATGCAGTAATGCAAACCTGTTCCTCTAATTTCATTCAAAATGGAACGGTATATGTTTGCTTTGTGCTAAATTAAATCAATATGTGGTTAATTATATTTATTTGAACTAAAGTTTTTTTAAGAATATATTTAGGTTTCTAAAATTATCCCTCAAAACTTTGTTCTTTGGGCCAAAGAGCTTTTGTGTTCAAAGTCCGTACACATCTGACACATGGTTCAAGGCATGTACTTTAAATCTTTTAAAGAAAACTATGTAATACTTATGGTTATATACATTAAAGTGAGTTCACATGTAAAGTTAAATTTAAGTATATCCTGGACATCACATGGTTATAATACTACCTTTAATCAGAGAAAAAACATGGCTTTTTACAAGAGAAACATGTAAAAGATGAAAGATATACATGCCAGGAAAAAAGTCTCAAGGCAATAAAATAAAAGAAATAGTCAGGCTTTTTGATGCATTGGATATGACCGACAACCAGGTGAATTTAACATATCTCTCTTGAAAATCAATTTGATAATATTTATTTTGGCTTTTTTCCAAATAAAAATAAAGTAGTATTGCACCTTTAATTCAAATACAAGTCTGCTTTAATATAAACAATAAACTTTGATAAATTAATTATAGAGTATGGTTATTATAATTATGAATTTATTCGACATATTTATGAAACCTAGTTTCCTTTTTATTTATTTGATTTCTGTGTTTTTGGCAGGCTGAAATATATATTTACACTAGCTAGTAGTTATAGTAGGCATTACTGATGCTTGTCAATTTTATACAAATACATCTTTGATATAAAATTAAAACCATAATATACCAAATAAATGCCCATATCCATCACAGCTTGGTGCTATGGTGTCTTCGCTCTTGTTAAATATGGCTACCAACAGATATGCTCCTATTAAAAAATTCAATTAATAACCCCTCGACTCAGGGAGATTATTTGAATGATGATTTTTTCTGAAATTTTGGATTGATTGGGTTGTTATTTAGTTAAATATGGTATGAATGTCATCTAAATCTTTATTTTATGCATCCGCACCATAGTGGATGCTTTGTCCATGTAAAGTGCTTAGATTTTTTCATGATCAAAATAATGAGAAGTGCCAGTGTTTCTTTTTTGGTTTATGTTAAAAATATCCACCTGTTTGTGTTAAGTAAGCCATCATAAAAAAATACATTTATTTTAATAAAGCTTAAGACATGTTATTATTCATCGTATGTTATCATGTGAAGTGTTTCTTCTAAATTGAATCCACAAAAAATGTTTTTTTTTGTGTGAATCTATTTCCGTTTATAAATAAATTTGCATGTTTAAGTAGAATTTGGCACAAACATTTGGCTTGTTCTTTTCAAAATAGAAAAAAACGTTGATGTATTGTAAACAAAATGAACAGCACACACGAAAAAAGCAAGGTTTATTCATGATATAAAATAGATTTGTACTCACTATAATTTTTAAACGATTTGTCACTGACAGACAAAACACATACTGCAAACCATTTTAGTTTTCAGTTTTTCAGGATTGATTTCTTAGGCCATGCACAAAAATATTCTGGTTCTCTAGAAACAACCTCATTAAGTAGCCTTTGTACTCACTATAATTTTTAAACGATTTGTCACTGACAGACAAAACACATACTGCAAACCATTTTAGTTTTCAGTTTTTCAGGATTGATTTCTTAGGCCATGCACAAAAATATTCTGGTTCTCTAGAAACAACCTCATTAAGTAGCCTACCTTGTGTAAATATGAATGACACAAGATAATCATACATTCCTATAAACAACATGATGAGATTAACATAGTGTCTTGCTAGGTGATGTGAGAATTCGTTTAGCCCAGACTTGATCCTTGCAAAATAAAAACACAAAAATAAAAACCTCCGTCTTGCATCAGATTTTTTTTTGTAGAATTGTCTGAGATCCAGAATATTTTTTGTATGGCCTATGTTTTGTCCGTGATGGTATTGAATATAGTTAGAAAGGGCATTTTACTCAATATTGATGTGATTTACAAATTTCAACCATATCTCAAATTTATATTTCCTTTTGTATTTTGTAGATGTTGATGGTGATCCAATTATACCAGTATTAACTCCTAGACCATGTAAAACTCAATCTGGCATGATACATAAACATGAAGCTGTCTGGCAGAAAACACCATGTCAGAGTTGTGTTTGTAAACATGGTCAAATACATTGTTACTCCCAGACTTGTCCAATACTTGATTGTAATAAAACTTTTCTAAGAAAGGGTCAATGCTGTCCAACCTGCATAGGTAAGTTTTTAATATTTTGTATACACAAATGAAATTTGCATGGATTTTGAGCGAATAGCAGCATTTCTGTCTAAACTTCATTGAATACTTACTGCCATGGCTTATTAAGCACTTAATTTCATGGACCTTGATTTTTTGTTACTATCACCTCTGGCAAGTGAGAATCAAGCCGAAAATTCATGAAGATTCTTCGTAATGCATGTGGGGATCTGGACCAGGGAAATTCTGGTCAAGATCTGCATGCCCTATCTCTGGATTGCCATAGTCCCAAATTGTGTTAAAGTTGAAGCTATTTAATAATATTTATTGTTATTATAGATGTTAATCAGTATGAAGTATGTAGAACTAATGATATAGCATATAGTTCAGGTGAACAATGGTTATCTGATAATTGTACAGAATGTTCTTGTACTAATGGCAAGCTAGCCTGTATACCATTACCTTGTACACCATTGGATTGTACAGTTATGATCCGTAAACCTGGACAGTGCTGTCCTTCATGTCTTGGTAAGTGTAGGATTTTATTTGTAAATATACAAATTTCAAAATGCCTTAAAGCTGTGAAATGATATAATAATAGTCTCTGCCAATGATACTTGCTTATTGACTAATAGACTATGCCCACTTTTTTTTCACAATGCTATTGATAGTCATGCAAGAGGCAAGATGCTTTTAGTCTTTTTGAAACATCTGGTACCACTCTCTATTAGGACTATCAATTGGGATCGTTTACTTGAATTCATCCTACTCTTTGAATAAAAGTATTGTAACATCTCATCAAAATTTATGAAAATTGATATTTTTTATTTCAGAAGACATTCATTCAACTCCGGGTATATTAGATTTGTTTCCAGTTCTTACTACAAGACCTTCTCCTACCACTACTTTAGCTATGGATGGTATGTTATTCACTTGTATATGTATTTGCCAGACGTATCTATGTAAAAACTACTTCATTGAGAAACAATGTGTATGCTATGCAAGAAAGAATAATTTCTCGCCATTCATATTTCTTGTGTTAACATTGAAGTCTTCTTGTGATGGATTCTCTAATAGTACAGTAGTATCAGGTATACCAACAGAGGAAGAATGCACTACTTTGTACATGCTATCTGCCACCTGTATGACATGTTTATAGTTGTATTAATGTATAAATGCAAATACCCATGGACACACCCAACAAGATGGTTTCAACATTGACATACCAAAACGTAAAAATTAATTTTTTAGCATATTTTAGATTATATTTATTAATTTCGTGCACCAAATAATTTTCACTTTACAGTATTTGTCTTTGTTTTATTTTCAGGACCAACAGAAGATTTAGTATCCAAAGAAAAATATGTGTTGACAATATCAGCTTTAGTCGGTATTCTATTGATAGCATTGCTTGTGCTGTTAGTCTTATTTTTGGTAATATTACGTCGCCGTCATACTGGAAAGTTCAAGATGAAACACGATTCGACAATAATGACAGACATTAAAATACGACCCAAATCAACCAATTTAGACTATCAGGGTCAAATGCCATTTTTGATGGATTCTCCAAGTAAATCCAACAAAGAAAATTATGTGCTGGAGAAATCGTACAGATCGTTGAGTCCTGTTATTAGCCCAGAAAAAGTGCGTTTAACGGAAAAGACGGAAAATCATTATGTGGACACAGACCAATTTGTGGCACCGAATGAAAAGTGCATTTCAAATAAAACTTTTAATCAAGTGTAAACAACATGTAGACAATGAAAGCAGTTAATAGATGGAAGAAGTATGATGCATATTGGAAAACAAACGACAAAATTGTACCTATGAAAATTTTGTTCCTAATTATTTTATTTAAGATTAAACATTTTACATGACTATTATTGTATATTAATATATTTAAACTGAAATATGGCAAAATTTATGGAATATTTGAATCACCTATGCAGTTAAAATGTACAAGAATATTTATATCAATATCTATACTTACACAAACAATCTATGATATATTTTTGACAACCAGCTGTCTTTCATACCTATAAAATAAGCCATTCAAATGCAGTAATCAATTGGTAATTTGTGTAATTAAATCTTTAACACAATAAATTTATTCTTCCACTAGGGAGTCATCCCTTGTAACCTGAAGACTTGGTAGAGGCAGAAAACTTACATTGTAGAATAGAATGTGTCTATATGGAATATAATGTGTCTATATATAGATTATCATGTGTTGATACATAGAATATAATGTGTCTATATATTTCATCAAAAGATTTAGTCATTAATTTTGTTGCAAAGATGTATATTAAGCTTATTTGAGTCAACATGTTTAATTGTGTTGTGTTCGTGTTAAGTATATAAAGAGAAGATAGTATGAAAGTTATATATATTATATATATATTGTGGTAAATATGTTTTTGTATGGTAATGTTTGTATATTTAATGGTTGGTATAGAGTGCAATGGAATAATTTAAGAAATGATTAGAATTGCAAATTAAAATCTTTATGGCACTTTAGAACATGAAACAAATCTAATTTACATGTTCAAGAATTAAAACTTAACTATTGGTAAATGTATTTTATGCATCCATACCTAATGAACTCGCTATGATTTGGCATGTAGCATCGTAAATAAATTTACACATTTTCATTACTTGAGGGTAGAACAAATTTACTACTCACAAAAATTCAGCTTTATAAACATCTTGGCTTGATTTTGATCATAGCAAGACCTGATGATTAAATATATTAAGCATTTGTAAAATCTGTACAATAATTGTCCCATTTAGAATAATTGTATATCAATAAAGAGCAATTTGCATATTTTTAATTTATCTGTACACTGATGTTTTTGCGTTTTATATTGAAATATATAAATATAAAATTTCATATTTAGAAATTATTTGTAGAAGTGAATTGAAAGTAAATTTGGAAATCTTTTGACAACAACTTCTAAATTTATGTTATGTCATACAATATAGGCCTACTGGTACATTTAGTATAAACTATAGGCATAACTTCTAAATTTATGTTATGTCATACAATATACATTTAGTATAAATGTAAAACTCCAGTTAAATTAGTTTTGAAATTCTGTCAGGAACCTAGACGTGATACAGGTCGTGATACAATTCGCACATGGTGAAGAGTCATCATACACCTGCTTAATACACTTTGATGTTTTTAAGTATGTGAACTTTTTTACTTACTTACATGTACTTATCTCTCTTCTCCACTGATAACAAATATTGAAAGAAAAGAGATTCACCTAACCCAAAATACTTATTTGGCTATTTTCTTATGTAGAAAATGTGTTAACGCTAGTTGCTCGAATTGAAATTTAAGCAAATTTCAAGGCTTCTTAGATGTATCTTTTCTGCTATTGTATGTTGGGAGTTGAGTTAAATTGAGACAAAGTGACTAAATCTCTTCTCAGGAACAAAAAACTATTTATTGAATAAACGATTGATAAATTATTTTCATTTTAAATTTATGGTTATTTTTTTTGTGACAAATTTGATAGATGTTTATTGTTGATTTCTACAAAATCTGGGTCAAAGTTACACATTTCTGTGATACAAATGGCAAATAAATCAAATATTTTTCTATTCAATGAGGGCAAAAAGTGGATTTTGTTGAACAATTTCTTGATTTAATTATGTTTTTTGTTTAGTATCACAAAAAGATGTAGACAATTTAATAGAAGTATCATTTTGCTAGAAAGGTTGTGACTGTATAAACTATAATTTTGTTAATATAAAGATTTTATTGAAGATAGATGCATTCCAGTGTTATGTAAGATAATAAAAAAAAATAATGCTTTAATTTGGCAGAAGAATCTCAGTTATTATATAGGCATATCATTGCTTTTTGTGTATTTGTTGTATGTTTGATGTTTGTATTGTAATTGTATAATGTATGTTTAATACATATTTCTATTCTTGTATAGGAATGTATCTTGTGGAATTAGCTTTTTCGATCCTGCATTTAACCCTTAACTGGTTTCTGTTTCTTTGGTGCTGCTATCTTGCTTTTGTTGAATTATGAATAAAGAACAAATCTCTTTCACATCAAATAAATTAATTTACTTTTTATATAGTATAATTTGCGATCGACACATATTATATTATTTAGATTAATTTTTTGAAAACTTTTTTTTTTTGTGATTTTGTTTCTTTTATTGTAATTGTAGATATTCACATGTTTTTGGTGCATTATATATTATTTGGTTATTATTGTTGTGTATGATATATATATGCTGTTGTGTTAAAGATGTCATATAATTGTATTTTTGCCTTTCCGTGCATGTGTATATACCGCATCTAGTCTGTAGTTAGCTCATTTTGGGAACAAAACTCAAAAGGTTAATATATAGGCAGTTATTTTAGCTCTTGTGCTTCACTTTGAATCCAGCCGAATCTGGCACCCATTTTAGTTTGAATAGACCTCCAAATTCCATTATGAAAAATGTTTGTTCAATGACAAGCACATGTAACACACATGAAGAGAATTAAAATTGTTTTCCATGAATCATGAGTTCTGACTAAACTGGTCGTCTATTGTGTGTTAAAACAATGGTGCCAGTCGATACATTATGACAACCTTGTCAAATAGCCTGTGTTAACTTACAGATGTTTTCCATGTCCATATAAGGATATGAGAGAAAATAATTTCGAGAATATGGGGTTCGCAGTGCAAACTCACAACACAAGGTCATGAAAAAAACCAAACCAAGTTCGTAACTAAAAGCATTGAGACAATTTAGTTTGATATATTACAAATTTGACATCTGATGTACTCTTTGTTGAAAAAGCATTGCTTAATGTAGACCGGTTTAAGTTTTATTTTTCTTAACAAGTTGGTTACCGTATATACAATTTGTTGCATCTGTTGCAGTTAAGTACAGCAGTAAAGTAACTTTGTAAAATTTATTTATAAAATATATTAAGTGCTAGCATGAATGGTAACCAACACCTATTATGTTAATGCTATTTAAGGGCTTAATGTAAAATCATGTCATTCTGGTTATGTATATGTATGTGGTTACTATACTATATATCGTAAAGGGACATGAAAAAATATGTATATATTTATTATAATATTATTAACATTATTATATTATTTTCATTTGTGTATATTCATTTTAAATAAAGAGCAGAGCAAATTGTTCAAATATCATCATTTCTCATTTTGATATGTACATGTAATTAAATGTTGTTATAATTGTGAGCATTCCTTTAATCAACATCCATGTGTCTGCCTGCATTTGCCATCTGTATAATGTTTGATATATAATTAATTTGTATATTATTAAAGTTCATGTGCTGCATTCTGTTTTTCTGCCAGTAGATATGTAACAAATCTCTATTGCTTTGTCTCTTTGAAAAGCAGCACAATAAAATGCTGAAGAAACAACATGGGTAGAGCGTTGTATGTTATGTTATTTTTACCCCCATTTGGGGATTGGCTGCTCTCAAAGGATCACACTGGCTAGACAATTTATACCACATTTTGATAGTAAAAACAAGCTAACAGCAGTAGAATATCAACCAATCTGGAAACACCCATTAACAGAGATATTATATTGACTGTGCAGAATATTAGTGAGCAGTGAGCAACCCACTAGACAAATCAATAAATATAGTTGGCACCTTAACCGGAACTGAATTAAGGGTATTTCAGGCCCTCCAATTATAGAGGGGACCCTACCCCACTAAAACATTATGAACCATAATTGATTGAGACTCCTAAAATCATGGGATCCCAGGCAACTGCCCAATGTATCTGTATTTAACCTGTCTTTCATTAGCCCAGCTTAGGTGCATTACAGTAGGACTTAAATCCCATTTCTTTTCTTTTTTTTGTCTGTGTTAAATAGGGCAGTGGGGGGGGGGGGGGGAATATATCATCCTCAACAAATGTTACTGGGACTAGGGGGAGATAAAGGAATCAAAGAATCTTATTGGGACTTAACAACAGCAGATCAATACAACCTCTTATTTGTCCACTGAGTTCACTCATCACTTGTCAAAATATCGTGTTCATATTTAAAAATCAACTTACTGACTTACTGAGAGTGGGCACCTCTAGCACTTTGCTCCATCCATAGTCGTACAGGGAAATATTTGACTGGGGGGTGGGCGGTGCCCAAAAAATGTAGTTTTTACCAAATAAAAAAAAGTTTTATTTCAAGGCCCATGACAGGTTCTACAATATCTCTTGCGATGATTGATGAATAAGTTCGTAATTTCTAAATCATCAATAAAAGAGAACTAAATTTATTTACTTGTAATAATATACACAACTGTAACTCGTGGCTTACTGTCCTAGGCGTACAGGCTCGATGCCAGCTAGAGAGGTAAAACCAGAGGCGAAGAAGCAGAGCTTAGCTTGTATTGCCCCCGCCCCCTCTCCTCAGAAATTTTTGGAATATTTTACGACTGCAAACTCGTTTTCCTGCTATTTCAGCAGTCGAACAAAGCAACTTCAAAGAGGTCTAATATAGCCTGATTAAGGTGACTTGAGTCGAATTCCAATCAATTGTTGGGAGAAGATTTTGAAAATTTAACTGCCGCAAACAGGTTTTCCTGCTATTCCAGTCTGTGAATACAGCAAGTTCAATTTGGTCCAATATGGCCTACCTGGCTGACCCAGATTCCAAACAACCAATCAATCGTCGTGCGGTCCTCGGGAGAAAAATTTGAAAATTTAATCACCGCAAATGCGTTTTCTGCTATTCTAGCCCGTGTAAGCAGCTCCAAAATTAACCAATGGTTTTGTAACCAAAATATCACTCATCAGACTGCATCTGCATTCTCATTAATAATCGATGCCCGAAAAATGTCACACAAAGTGGCTCCAGACAGAATGTTTTAATCCATAGTCAACTCAGTACAATTTCGTAATATTCAATTACAAGAAAAGTAAATTAGAAATGCCCCCCAAAAATTCCGGTTTATAGACAGCGGCGCCGGTTTTCTTTGAGAGGCGAAGAAGCGGAGCTGACCTTGTATTGCCCCCCCCCCCCAAATTATTGGGATTATTTGACGTTCGCAAACACGTAAAATTAGTGTTTGCCAAGTAGATGAAATAAAAACAAAATTTCACTTTACCCGTCTGGCTGAAAAGCCCAAAATGGGGGGCCGGCCGCCCCCCCCCCCATCTCGTACGCCTATGGCTCCATCAGTTTCAGAAAATACATATAGCCCTATTATTTATTCAACAGTCTTATTATGAGACATTCATACGTATCCTTTAAATAAATCTGTCAAATTAATCTTCTTGCGGCAAAGTGAAGCTCACAAACGTGAAAATAATAATACAAAGAAAATCCTGCAGCCCTTCTATTTTCTATATCTGGAAATTGTCCATCCCAGTTGTAAAAAGCTCTGCCCCACTCCCCCCCCCCCCCCTTTTAGGTATGCGCTAGTGCTTTGGAGAAAAGTTATTTCCTTGCCTGTTTGTATATCGCGTTCATCTGGAACAGTTGTTGTCGCAAGTATATGTATGTTACTCTAATGACCAACAACGACGCATGCCCTCCATATCTGAATTTCTGTCTGAAAAAGTCCCATTATAATTAATTTTTTTATAACCCGTTTTTTGTCTCAGATCACTATAGAGAAATGGCATATCTGAATTTCTGTCTGAAAAAGTCCAATCATAATTCATTTTTTTATAACCCGTTTCTTGTCTCAGATCACTATAGAGAATAGTTCCCTAAAGGAACTATAATATAGAGAAATGGCATTTTCCGAGGGAGGCCACTAAGACCCCTCACTGGGAATTTACAGCGACTTTCTGTTTTTGTTGATTGAAGGTTTATTCTATATTTCTTTATCTACTGTCAATGAACGTTTTTAAAATCATCGGTACGTACTAACAGATTGCTGCGATATAAGGGGAATAACTCCATTAAAAGTCGCATCCGTTTCGTCTCTGTTTTTGGCGGGGAAATTGTCTTTATTTTCTGTGTTGTTCTATGTTGTATTTAATCGGGGGTTCACATTATGGTGGCTTAGTGAGTAGACCTGACTAGAATTGGCTGAGAAAGTTTATGCAGATTTTCCGGCGTGGTTTCCCTTGTCAGTGATGCAGGACAGAGGGCGTGACAAGGACATCTGTCTAGTCATTCGGATGGGACAAAAACAGAGGTTACGTGTACACATTGGCGTATAGGCCTACATGAAAGATCCCTTGTTTGGAATTCGATATGAGAGTAGACCATAGCGTCGCTGGGCGTGGGTACAAACTCCATTCTAAAAATAAAGAGATCTATCTTTAGGTTACCGTAGGGATTTTTTATTTGACAGGCCTAAATGCTGCCCTATGTACTGTCACCACCCCAAAATCATTCTTCCTGAGATTAACACTGTTTAACCTAAAATATCATCATTATGTTAAACAATGCTGTCTTAAGGCCTCCCAATTCATTTTCCAATTCTGTATTTACCTTATAATTAGGCCTATGTCTCTCTTCCACATTTATTTATCCACCTTTACAGTTATTCTAACAACAGGCCTACTACACTTTCATTAAAACTAATCTTGGCTGTTGCAAAACACTGTAAGAAAGTGACAAAATTATGTAGACTGTTAAATGTTTAAAATCATGTAATTTTTCCACAAAATTAGCCTATATGAAGATTGATACTGGTTATGATGGCCGTAAACCTGATAAAGAAAATACATTCAAACCATAAAACTTCTTTATTCAGTCCACCATAGGATTTATAATAAACCTTGTACATAGCGGTATTGAAACGCGTCACCGTCCCTTTAACTTGAAAACTGCAGCCATGCCGTTACCAATAGCCGATGTCTTGTTTACCGTTAGCCTTTACAGAGACACGACGAATTGATACCTTAAACAAGCAGCTTATGCAGTTTACCGTCAATACTCATTGCCTGGAATGTCCGTTCACCGTGTGACATAATTAATGAATATCGATAGGGAAACTTTAACGTTAATAACGTTGACAACGGTTTCAAATAGTTTGAGACCGCTGTTTACTCGCCATCTTTCTTTTTGCACGCTTTCCCGCTTGCTTACGTCATCGTTATAATAAAGAGAGTTACCTCCCTCTAACCGTTAGTTGCGATAAACAAACTAAAATATGCAAACAGTTCGGCTGCGGGCACATACCCGGTCCCTAAATTAGGAAATCAATTTACAAAATAATATTCAGCATTTATAACACTGCAGCCGTTTAAACACATTAATAATTGTCCATGTTAAACCGTAATACCATTAAAGTCATTTAAATACTATTAAACGTTAAAATCACTTAAAAGTCACTTTAACCCGTTAATCACCATCTTCCTTCTCAAGCAGTAGAACCAATTTAGCAATAGGTCGGCGTAGTTCAGTGGTTGACGTTCTAACTGTAGCAGCTCTAACAAGCCCTTTATTATCAATTTCTGTTGAAACGATTCTTCCCATTATCCATTCGTTTCTAGGCAGACTGTCATCACACACAAGAACAATATCATCAATCTGGATATTACGTTGAGGATGACACCATTTATTGCGCTCCTGTAAACATATCATATACTCCTTCTTCCATCGGGTCCAAAACAGATTTGCGAGATACTGGACTCTGCGCCACCTGCGACGAAGATATAGATCTTCACGTTGAAAACATCCAGGCGGTGATAAAACAACTTGAGACTTAGTAGTTAAGATGTGATTGGGCGTTAAGGGATCTAAATCGTCTTTGTCAGAAGAAGAGAATGTAAGAGGTCTGGAGTTTAAGATATGTTCGACTTCGCACATTAAAGTTCTAAACGATTCATCATCTAAACATCTACCATGTTCCTTTAGGAGGAAACTGAAGACCTTTCTGATTGAGCGAATTTGGCGCTCCCAAATTCCTCCCATGTGGCTTGCGGTTGGGGGGTTGAATATCCAATCAACGTTGAAATGCAGCATTTTATTTCTAACTTTATCCTTGTCCATTTCATCCAATGCCTGGCGAAGCTCCCTTTCGGCACCAATGAAGTTGGATCCATTATCACTTCGTATCTGTCTAACGGGTCCTCTTCGAGATATGAAACGTTGAAGAGCTTGTATGAATGAATCCGTTTCCAGAGAGTTTGAAACTTCGATGTGGATACTTCTGCTAGCTAGACAAGTGAAAATAGCTCCGTAACGTTTAAGTTCACGTCGTCCATCCTTAATGTAGAACGGTCCGAAATAATCTAATCCCACGCAGGTAAACGGTGGTGAGGGGTTGACTCTTTCGGCTGGCAAGTCCGCCATTTTCTGTATGTTTGGTTTAGCTCGGTTACGTCGACAGGGAACACATTTAGTTATCACTTGACGTACTGCGGCGTTGGCTCCTATTATCCAGTACTTTTCTCGTAGAGATGCTAGAACATGACCTCTTCCTGCATGAGCAAGTCGTTGATGAGCATGACGAATGATGAGTTCTGTCAAGTGACCCTTTCTGGGAACGATTACAGGGTGCTTTGAGGTTTCAGAGACTTCGGCTCTGTCTAACCGTCCACCAACGCGTAGAACACCATTATCGATAACTGGATCGAGCTTCCATAAATTTGACAAATTCTTTGTTAACAACTTTTTGCGCTTAAACTGTTGGCGATGATTATTCTGATTAAAGTCTGTTGATCTAAAAATTTTAAGTTCTTCAGCGTATTGATTTTCGTGAACGTACTTAAAAAGATTATTCTCTGCTTCCTCCATTTCTAAGACAGTTATGGCTAAAGTTAAGTTTCTGAACGAGGCTTTCCTCCGTTCAGTCATAAAGGCTTCTACGGATTTATTTAAATGATTCTGATCCTTTCTGTCCCTACTCAAACGCAGTAGAATTGATTTTAACCGTGTAAATATAACCACAGCACGTTTTAATCTGTGCCAATCGGAATATTGTTCAATAATCATCTTCATAGGATTAACAGAGCAAGTTAAGTTCGTAACAAAATTAGAAACCTCATCCTTTACTTCAGGATCTGACGAGGGGATTAGTCCAGGTAACACTGGTTGTTTGATCCATTCCTCTTCTGGCTTCCATAAGAATTCTGGTCCTTTAAGCCATCTGTTAGACTGTAGGAATGTTAAGCTTGTTAAACCACGTGAGGCGTCATCAGCTGGGTTACTTTTAGTGTCAATATACAACCATTGGGATGGTTCTGAGCAGTTACGAATCGTTTGAACTCTGTTCGCCACAAAAATTTTAAATCGTCGTTGGTCATTATGAATGTACCTTAAGACAGTAGTTGAGTCCGTATGATAAAAGACAGAATCAGGTTTATCCGTCAACTCCTTTAACAGCAGTTGGCCAATACGTGTTGATACTGTAGCGGCCGTTAGTTCGAGTCTTGGTATTGTAACTGTCTTGATGGGTGCGAGTCTACTTTTACCTAGTATAAATGAACAGTGTATTCGACCGTTATTATCCTTGAGTCGAAGATAAGCAACAGCTCCATACGCTGTAGAACTTGCATCCGAAAATACATGAACTTGGTTTGATAGAATAGGTCCAAATTCAGCTGGTTTAAAACATCGTTGAATCTCTATCTTCTCTAAAGCTAGGAGATTATCTTTCCAGTGTAACCATTGTCGTTGAAACTCTACTGGTATAGCATCATCCCAGTCAAGATCAAGGCGACATAAACCTTGTAGTATTCGTTTGGCAGTTAACGTTACTGGAGAGACGAATCCCAGTGGGTCATAGATTGAAGATACCATGGATAAGATACCTCTGCGGGTTAAAGGTCTGTCCTTTAAGGTGATCGTGAAACCAAAAGTGTCCGATGAAACAACCCATTTTACGCCCAGTGCCCGTTCTACCGGTAGGTCCAAATCTAAATCTAACTCCCGAACTTCCTTAGCCCTTTCGTCCTCTGGAATAGATTCAAGAACCTCTTTATCAGAACAGATGAACTTGGTCAACCTAAATCCGCCTTTCAGGCATGCACCTTGCAACCTTTGGATTAAGTCTTTAGCTATTTCTGGAGTCTCGACACTTTTAAGGCAATCGTCAACATAAAAGTTATTACGAATAACATCTGCTACAGTTTTACCAAACTCTTCCTCTGATTTATCCGCAGTCTTCTTTAATGCGAAGTTTGCGCAGCTGGGTGATGAGGCAGCACCGAACAGATGGACACACATACGGAACTCCTCTAAGTCATTATCGATGTCGCCATTTTTCCACCATAGAAGTCGTAGAAAGTCTCGATGTTGAGGTGGGACCATTACCTGGTGGAACATCGATTCGATGTCTCCCATGAATGCGATACGTTCGTCTCGAAAACGAGTTAAAACACCAATTAATGAGTTTGTCAGATTTGGGCCCTGTAGTAGCTGATTGTTCAAAGAGATACCTTGATACTGTGCACTGCAATCGAACACTACTCGTATCTTGTCTAATTTACGAGGGTGGTAGACCCCATGATGAGGGAGATACCACGAATGTCCTGGTTTCGGTGAGGCATTTTCAGGAACTTTCTCGATAAAACCCTTGGTGATACTATCTTGAATAAAACGTTTATAATGTTCATAATACTGAGAATCGCTTGACATCTTTTTCTTCTGCCATTCGCAGCGTTTCACAGCTTGGCGCCTGTTATCTGGGAAGATAATATGCTCTTTACGAAACGGAAGTGGGATCTGATAGTGGCCGTTTACGTTACTTATACCAGCATTGGCAATTTCAATGAACTTCCTGTCGTCTTGAGACAAACCATATTCTTCTGAGTTTTGATTGATTGGATCTACATTAAAGTCTCTTTCAAACATTTCAAGAACTGTTTGCGGTGAGAATATTTCCTTGAACCTTTCTATTTCTCTAACAGTTATGCGATTTACTGAGACTTCGTTTGTTAACAAAGATTCTTCTACGGCAACTGGTCCACATACGGTCCAACCATGAGCGCATAGCAAATGGTCCATTTCCTTCACTAGGTTTTACTTCTAACGGTCCTAGGGCTACAGGACAATTACTACCGATGAGAAGTCCGATTTCACATCCTTGGATAAGTGGAGGGATTTTCTTTGCTATATCTTGAAGGTGCTTCCATTTACCAACTATTTCTGGTGTAGGAACCTGTGAGACTGTAACGGGTATTTCACCTACTGTGTACGTTTTAGGTAATTCTATTCCATTATTGCCATCCATGTCAAGCACCAACAGGTTGTCTAATATTTCTGAGTCTAACATGTCTTGACCGAGCATGGTGCCTAGTTGAACTTTCGTTGAGACTCCTTTGGCGTTTAATTTCGTCTGTGTGTCTTTAAGTAGAAAACAACCGCTACTTCCATTATCATAAAAGGCAAGCGTTATAACCATTTTATCTTTCCACTGTAAACGTACTGGAAGGATGGGCTGTAAAATAACAGAGTTCAATGGTCTTGTTACATTGCATGCTGTTTTAGGGATAACATCTGATAACAAGTTAGCTGCATTTTCACTAGTTTTAGACAATTCACGATGACCATCGACCGTTTGAAGACTGAATCCATCAATATGTAAAGATGTTGGATGTTTCTTTTGACATTTACTGCATGTGGCCTTTTGTAAACACCCCTTAGCCATGTGATTTGTTCCGAAGCAACTAAAGCAAAGTCTACTGTTTATTAAGAAAGTCTTCTTGTCTTCCATAGTTTTCTTCATAAAGGATGGGCAATTATCTAAACCATGGATGCCTTTACAAAGTTGACAGCTAAGTCTGGCCTCTGTTAACTGTTTATTGTACCCGGTCCCGTTTGAGAACCCGGAATTCGGTGATAATGATCTTGTATTTGTAGCAAAGCTTTTCTGTTTGGGTATAAACGGTTTCCTACTATGTCCATGGAAATCTTTATGCTGATAATTCGGTTTACTAGCTTGATTATTCGTTGAACTTGATTTCACCAAAGCGTCTTTACCGTATATGGGATCGTTTGCAGCTTCAGCAGCATCCTTAATAAAGTCTACCAGATCAGTAAATAATGCAGTTTTCATTTCAACCTTTCGCATTCGGACAACACGTTCTCTCCATCTTGCTTGTAGACTGTATGGGAGTTTCAATACAATGCACTGCATATTTGGTGGGTGATTCAAGACTAACATATACGATAAACTACTCATGGCGTTTCTACACTTGATGAGAAACAGAGAAAACGTCTTTAATGCTGATGGATCTTCTTTAACCAAGGACCAATTAAGAACTTTGTCTGTGTATGATATTGAAAGCTTGTATGGGTCGCCATATTCTTGATCCAAAAGTTGTAACGCTTCTTCAAATCCTTCTTTGGGATCTAGATGTAAACATCCGTCGATTAAATGTCTAGGCTCTCCTTCCAAGTGCTGTTCAAGGTAGTAGAGACAATCGGCACTGTTTGAAACTTTAGACCGAATCCTTGCGTTGAAGGCTTTAACGAATGGTGTGTATTCTATCGGGTCGCCTTTAAACTTATTCACTTCCGGTTGAGGTAAGGTCATTGCAGCCATTAATTGTCTATGCATCAAAACCACATCGTGTTGAATATTAGAGCTTGTAGCATTCTGACTTTCGTTTGGCCTTGTCTGTAGATGTGTTGAATCCAAATATTCAGCGTTTGTTGGTTGAAATTCATTGGCTGTGGGGTTAAGGCGTTGACCTTGCGGTGCGGTATTCCTTACGGGGTTAGGCGGGGTTTGTTCTCGCGGTTGACGATAAATAATTGGTGTACTTGAGACCGGTTGAATTAAATTACTTTCACTTATATCTTTATCATTAATCAATGGCGGCGTGACTGTATGTGGAAGATCACTTGGTTTTATCATACTAGGTTGACCGCTGTTGCCTGAGGATTCGTTAACTTCTGAAAGAACAATATATTCATTTGACAACCTGTTTACATTACATGTATCTTCATCAACGATTTCACGGAATGCCTTCTCTCTGGCTTGAGCTTTAGCGACTTTCACTTCAAGTTCTAATTTCTGAATTTGTTGAGTTTTAGACAACATCGCCTGTTCAGTAAGTAGTTCTGCAACTTTGGCCTTTTCCCTTGCTCGTATCATAGAACTTGAATATCTTGCCGAACTAGACGAGGTCGAACTTTTGTGACTTTTCTTTGGATGACTTGATTTGTTTGAACTGGTGGTATGTAAAGTGCTATCATCATCGCTATCACGTCCTTCTACCATGTCTCCATTATTGTTCTTATGAACTTCTATTATCAAGTTTTTGCGTGAAGCCATGTTGATAAACTGTTAACAATTGACTATAGACAAACTATAATATACTATATGACGTGTCAAGCACTTTAACTTTAAATGTTTATAACGTTCGTTTCAGTCTATAAATTAAGTGGCTATTCTATTTGACGGTACGTATAGCGAGAAGTCAACAATTATTACTATTTGAAACTAATATGATGGCCGTAAACCTGATAAAGAAAATACATTCAAACCATAAAACTTCTTTATTCAGTCCACCATAGGATTTATAATAAACCTTGTACATAGCGGTATTGAAACGCGTCACCGTCCCTTTAACTTGAAAACTGCAGCCATGCCGTTACCAATAGCCGATGTCTTGTTTACCGTTAGCCTTTACAGAGACACGACGAATTGATACCTTAAACAAGCAGCTTATGCAGTTTACCGTCAATACTCATTGCCTGGAATGTCCGTTCACCGTGTGACATAATTAATGAATATCGATAGGGAAACTTTAACGTTAATAACGTTGACAACGGTTTCAAATAGTTTGAGACCGCTGTTTACTCGCCATCTTTCTTTTTGCACGCTTTCCCGCTTGCTTACGTCATCGTTATAATAAAGAGAGTTACCTCCCTCTAACCGTTAGTTGCGATAAACAAACTAAAATATGCAAACAGTTCGGCTGCGGGCACACTGGTAACTACTTCTTCAAAACTTCTGGGGTGAAAAAGTCAATAATTTATTTGAACTTTGCTTAACCTGTAAGCTATATTTAACTCAGCTACTGTGTTAAGCAAAGTCTAATATGTATTGTGCTGACATTCATATATATCCTTAGCCTACTTATTACCATGGACAATGATTCAAAAATGTTCACCTATATTGATCAACAAGAATTATTTATTGAAAGAAATTTACCTGCTTGAATATCTGGGACAAAGATGATATTATTATGCAACATGTTGCTTTCAGTTTTTGGTTTATGGCTGTATGTAATAGGATATCTTAGGTGAGTTCCTTACCTATTTTTTATATTAATTTGAATCCCTAGCAAATAACAGTAGTATGAAAGTTCATTTTCTAAAGGGGCCAAGTGGGATGCAGAAGGCATCATATGAGCACTGCAGGCACGAGCAACAAAAGTGTTAATTCTGCCTGACCACAGAGGAGTGGAAGAATGATGATAGCAACTCAAGCCCCCCCCCCCCAATGGCGCCACTGGTTATTACTCATTCTATTCAATTGACAACAAATGAGAGATAGAGAATTTGGGTTTAACGTCCACTCAACACAAACTAGGTCATTTCGGGACTAACATATAGTTTTATTTTATTTCAATAATTCGCTTGCGCGTAGGAGTCTTTAGCAGTGGGAGGTAACCGGAGGAGCCGGAGAAAACCCAAGAGGTTGGACAGACGACCACCGTCACGTACAACCGACGATTCGAAACCACACCCGTTGACTCAGTGGCAGGCTTTATGATACAGTGTGGGGGATCACGGTGGCTAAGTGGAAAAGGCGTTGGTTCGCTAGCCTGGAAGTCGGGTGTTCGATCCCTGCATTGGGCGAGAAAGTTCATCTTGATTTTCCGGCATGATTTCCCCTAGTCGGGGATGCAGAAGGAGGGCCTGACAAGGACAGCTGCCTAGTCTTTTGGATTGGATGAAAAACCAAGGTCCCGTGTACACATTGGTGTGCACGTAAAAGAACCCTTGGGCAGGTGGAATTCAGTCGCTGCCCGGGGAAATTTTCCCTCATAACACATCGAATGGCGTATGCCCGTCTTCAATTTGCCCAGGTTAGATGCTTGAGTGTAGGACGTTAAACCCCATTTCATTCATTCATTCATTTATGATACACATGCTAACCATTCGGCCATCCAGCCCCAGGGTTATAATTTATAAGCTCAGATGTATTGTTTGTTTTGTCTAGATTGTGTTTTAATGTTTACCTGTCTTTTCTATTTGATATTAAGGTTCTAATGAGCTTGGAATATACAGAAAACAAATCATAATTTTGTGTAGGAATCCATATCATGGAGAAAATTGAGAATTATGAAAGTTTTGAGGAGATAGACTGGGCAGGCTCATCAATTAGAGAAGATTCTGATGAAAACACCCCTTTAATCCACCAACGGAATCAATCTTTACAAGAATCAGGAACATCAGTTGCTTCTGGAATTGAATTATGGTCATGTCAGGGTATACGACAATATGTTCTGATAGAGATTGTTGTTTTCTTATATTTTTTATCAATAGTGACCAGTGTCTCCATCACACAATATTTTCTTTTCGATACAATTGCGGAAAAATATTCAGCCGTAAATATAAGTGGCATGCATCCATGTGAGGATATCCCTAAGATACGCAACTCTACAGCCAGTCATGTTGAGAGAAAAATACAAAAGGAAACGACCAACATGTTGTTGTATTTAACTTGTGCTACAGCCTTTCCTGCGATTCTTCCGACATTATTTATGGGAGGATTATCAGATCGATACGGCCGCAAGATAGTGTTACTCATAGCTTTAAGTGGAAGTTTAATACGAGCTATTGTTTATGCAGTTGTAATTCATTTGAAGCTGAATATAAACTATTTATTTATTGGTAACTGTATTGAAGGAGCAACTGGGAGTTATGGGACTTGTCTGATGGCTATGTTTAGCCTTATAGCTGATATCACCCAACCGGGAAAAAGTCGTGCAATAAGAATCACAGCATTGGAGGCCATGTTAGCCATATCATCTGCGTCTGCTCTTTTGATAGCAGGATTCTGGATTCCAATAGCAGGTTTTTTTGTGCCTATGTTGTTTTCTACTATGTTACTAGCTGTGGCATTCCTATTTACATCATTTTGCATTCCTGAAACTCTCAAACCTCACAACAGAGCTCCATTTAATCTAGCTACGTTGAAACGTTGTGTTCAACTGTATACAAAGGATACAGCAAATCATCGTAGATGGAAATTGTGGATTTGTATGATCTCATTTTTCGTCATAATATCCGTTGGTCTTTCTAAAATGTCGTTAATGACATTATTTTTGTTAAATAAACCTTTTTGTTGGCAACAGACAAAAATCAACCTAGTCAGTGCTGTGCGAGTTCTGGTCAGTTGGGTGGTCATATTAGGATTTTTGAAATGTTTCGGACATCGAATATCTGAGAGAATGCCAGGAATACTAGGCTGTATATCCAATGCTGGTTCGTTAATATTGTGGGGTCTTGCCACGAAAGATGTTTACATATATGCATGTGAGTAGTTATGTTATTTCTGTATAAAGTGGTGATGAAGTCACTGTATGTCTAGGACTCTAGACTGAACTGTTTTGGATCAAATTTTTACACATAGTTATTATCGGGGGAATAGATATTTATTTTTAGTCTCAATCAATTTTAAGTTTTTCACAAAAGTAGGCCAACTTCCAGGGTTATTGCTCCTTAAAAAGATTGTTCCATAAGGGGTATTTTCCAATTCCTGCTATAGATTTGAGTTCCTAAGAGGTTTTCACAACCCTTCTTCATTAGCCCAGTCCGAGCAGAAGAGTAGGACATTAAACCATTGGTTCCACTTTCTACACGTGAAAAATGATCGGCTGGGAAAATTTTGAAGGGGAAGCCCTGCATTAAACCCCATTTCATTTCATTTTGGTTTTCACAAAATTTTGATTATCATCATCGTTAAAATCCAGGCAACGAATCCCATAGACTGATATGAAATATTCTTGAAAGACACCACTTTTATCAGACTATTACTTACATCCAAGTTAAAATGTCCAACTGGAAAAAAAGGACTCCCATATAGTTGTATATGAATGGAAGTTACTTTTAAATAACATTAATTTTTGTCCTATACAGCCAGTGCAGTAGGTATATTGGCAGACGTAACAACACCAGTTTTACGTTCTATGATGTCACATCAAGTATCAGCTGACGAACAAGGTAAGAGTTTAATGTGAAATTATTCATCAAAGATTTTGAGCGATTCTGACTTGTGTTGACTCACTGTCTCCCCATCTTAGTGATGCAAGAGAGAGATAGTCTAGAAAAACATTTAATCATTTGGATTAAATGTCAAATGAAAAACTAATCCATTTTTCACTGGTCGGGCAAAATTTCCCTCAAAACACATTGCACTGTTTTTATTAGCCTAGTAAGGGGAGAAAAGATGGATATTAAATCCTATTTGATTAAATTTTATTTCACAAAAAAATATTCAATGTTGGCTGTGGGCATGTTTGTTGTCTGGCAGCTTATCTTTTTGTTTGTTTTTTCAAGGTATATTGTTTGCTAGTGTTGGGGTTATAGAGATGACCTGTACTGCTATAATGGGATTGGTGGCTACTATAGTTTATAATTTAACTCTAGACTTCTTCACTGGTTTGGTTTTCTTATGTATGGCTATTCTTGTTGGACTTGTACTAATACTGATAATGTAAGTGCTTGTTTATTTATGGGAAAATGATTTTTATACTCTTCATAACTGATTTATTTTTGTGACGTAATTCAGTTAATTATTATACAATTTAGTATTCCTAGCCATATTAATTCTCTGAATTATGCAATTCATCTATCATTTCAATCACTTTTAGGTTGTACAAAAAATTTTGGATTTCAGATACTCCTGCATCACTCAAAAACGGCTGCATAACCTGTTTTATTTCAGAAATTAAAAACAATCTATCTCATTAATTGAAATGAAATGGAGTTGAATGTCCTACTGTTCTTCTCAGAACTGGGCTAATGAAGACGGTCATACACATACAGTGTGCTATGATGGAAATTTTTGCCCGGCCAGCATCCTACTCTTATATCGAATTCCGACTTCCAATGGATCTTTTACGTGATTGCCAATGTGTACCCGAGACCTTGTTTTTGTCCCATCTGAATGACTAGACATTCTCGGCCAATGCAGGGATCGAACACCCAACCTCCAGGTTAGCGAGCTAGCGTCTTACCCACTTAGCCACTGTGACCCCCTAACAAAATTTGAAGTGTACCACAGGTTCATTTATCAAGTATACAACCTTGATCAATGTTACTGGCAGTCATTGATGATACTTCAATTTTTTGAAAGGATTGTCTGAGAATCAGAATATTTTTTTGTATGGCCTTACTTAAATTATTTTTTCTTTGAATTATTGACTCACTTACTGTGATGATACATATATTATATATATACATACATATTAATTTATATTTTTGCTTTTCAGAATATTGGATGTAGGAATGAAAAGACAGTTAGGATCCTCAGTTATAAGAACAATCACTATTGAACAACATCAGGACTAGTAATAACTCTCCGTATACTTTTAAAATTTATTAAACTAAAGTCTTAAAATAGATGGTATCTATAAACAGTCCTACCTTGTTAAAAAATAATCCTATAATTCACTATTGCCAGTTGAGAAATTGGCAAAAAATATCATTTTCAAATTCAAATGTTTAAAGAGAGGGGCCGCGGAGCCGGGGGTGGCTAGGGGGGCTTTAGCCCTGGCAATAATTTTTAAAAGTGAAAATAAAATGTCGCCAAAAGCTCAAAAAAGCGAAAAAAGGTTAGGGGGGGGGGGGGATGCTCCGCGGCCCCAGTTTGAAGATAGCTATTCTATTTGGGAAATAGGAAAACAAGGGAGGCTCATTGTGTTATTATTTCCGGTGTCAATGAATTTTAAGTATTGAAAGTAATGCCTATGATCGTATAATAGTGAGATGACAACCTATTGAGCAAATAACATAGAAAATATTAAATTCTCGCTTTAAAATTTAATAGAATTCGGCATATTCTGAGGTATGCACAGACCAGATAGTGATTCTTGGTGAAATTTGACCTTTTAATGGAATATAATTTTCATATTCTCATTGGTTTCATGTATTGAAAGATTGAAACGATCAGCATCTTTCAAGTTTTTACTCAACTAACAGTAAAATGAGTATGGCGTGTAATTGATATTAAAGTCAATGGTATAATAAATATATGTCTGATTGTCAAAATTAATACTGATTTATCTCCCTTACATTCACCTGTAATCTAGATCCATTTGTTATGGCCAACTCAATTTTCCTTAGGGTCGCTGACATGTAAATAAGGTTAGGGCAGTGATTGTTGGTGAGATTCTAGGTTAGGAAAAGAGAGAGAGAGAGAGAGAGAGAGAGAAATGGGGTTTAACCTCCACTCAACACAAACCAGGTCATTTCGGGACTAAGATAGATGGTTTAATTTTATTTCAATAATTCGCTTGCGCGTAGGGATCTTTAGCAGTGGGAGGAAACCGGAGTGCCCGTAGGACACCAAGGGCTCGAAACCACAGCCGCAAGCCAGAGGTGGTCGGCCAGCTAGAGGTCGAAGCGCGGCACTCTAGACCACTAGGCCATCCCAACATCCGGTTAGGAAAAGTGTTAGGGCTAGGTCCAGGGTTAGGGTTGGGATTAGCACTAGACCTTTTTACATCTCCTGACATAAAGTGTGGATTTATATTGTTGTCACCTGTATGTTGGTTGAACATTTACTAACTGAAATTTCCATTGTTATTTGTGGTGTTATGGTCAAGGGCGTGGATTTATCATAACTTTTTGGGGAGGAGGGGGATGGAAGAATTCTGGAAACTTTCATTACCAAACCAAAATAATAATTACGAACAGTTTACCAGTGTTATTTGTGAAAGCTGTAACTAGGGATAATATGATGATATGGTAAAATTGACTACCTACAATTAAGGAGGAAGATATTGTGAAGATGAATTACTGTGGACTCGTGGTGAGACCCAAGGCAGTGGTTAGACAACCTTCAGAACGAGACATCCATGTGGATATAAACCTGAAAATCTGTCCTGTTGATCAAAATCATGGGGGGGACAGAGACCTATTGCCCCCCCCTTCCGATTGTAAGGGGGTGGACCCTCACTACCCGACCCCGAAATCCACGCCCATGGTTATTGTTAACTGTTAAAGTTGTGAACAGGATACAGACATAGTCCTCAATGGAATTTATTAAAGCTTGGTTGGATTGGTCATAGGGGCATGATGATAAACCCCATTGGAATTCAGAATATTTAGATGGTACATTCACCATTTATCCCCACCTTTTTTTTTTTAAATTTATGAAATCTTATGAAAACAATTCAAGACACAGTTCTGTACAGAATTTTTAAAAACTCTTTAAGATTGCTATTTGTGAATGTAATATAAGTAAAAATTATCTTAAATTTCACAATTGTAGGATTGTAAATTTCAAACGTGACTTGTGAACTTATTTTTTTGCAAATCTAATGAATCATGGATTTATTAATCGAGGGTTTTTCTAGTCAATCAACTTCCTAGTGCAGTGTGTCAACTTCCTGGTAAAAGTCAGGATATCAAATTGACCTAGATAAGCATTCAGCTGTCAACAACAACATTTTACACAACTAGACTTTTTTCTGTCATATTGTGAGAAATCATTTGTTCAGTGGCATAGCCATAAATTTACGAAGAAGGGGGGCTTGCTACCCGGCAAAAAATCAGAAATTCTGGCTTTATTGGGAGCACTTTAAATGGTAGAAAGAGACTCCCCTACGGTTGCAAAGGGTGGAAAACTTTCCGGGAATTTTCGGGAATTTTAAAATCTATATAATTATTTACTGGAATTTCCCCTTTCTTTTTTATTTTCATCTATATAAACTATTAAAACTTACATTACCTTGTTAGTGTTCCAAATAGTAAAACAAAAGAGATAAATATATGTAAATGGACTATGTGCATCAGAAGCGGTTTCGAGTATTGCTTCATTAATTCTTGCAATACTACCTTTATCAGCAGCACCAGAAAGCATTTGGTCTCTGTTGGTACAACTCATACAAAAGTTAGAAACAGATTAACAAATGAACATGTTGCAAAGTTGGTCTGTATAAGATCCAATTTCAAATTCTTCGAAACTGACAAGTTTACTTTTCAGCACCGAAATTCCAGATATTCATCAAGATTCATCTGAACCTGAAATATCTCTTTTATCCACCGATGATGATGTAGATAGTGATTTTGAAGATTAATTATAGAATGTGTAACCCGTGTATGAACAATTAAACAGAACTATCTCATTATTAGTATTAGACTTTAGCATATAGGACATATCAGATAATATGTTTTGTATCTTTTAGTTATCAATATATTAATGTCACTTGCAACTCATTAGTAGCGACACAGGTTTCAATTCAGACACCAAATTGAAAATTCCCTAATTTTCCGGGAAATTTACTCTGTTTGAAAATTCCCGGGAAATTTACAACCCTCGACTCCCCCCTCATCCCATAGCAAACCCAACCATGCCACTTATAGATAAGATCTTATATATCTTATAGATATATGTCAACATTCGTTTGTGTATTATTGTACCTTCTTTGAGTGGCATTTAGTAATTGAACATATTAGAGGACAATATTGGTGCCAGTCATTATCACATATGTGATAGAGCGGGTTTAACACATTCCAAATATTTTTTTTAAAGCAGAGAGCATTGCTACGAGAGCTGAGTATTTACACGCTGACTGAATCAGCAGTGACGTAACAACAGTGAAAACACCAGCTACTGCCTTATTGAATGACATTAGATAAGAGAACACGAGAAAAATAGAAATAGTCGGCATATATTCCCTAGTTTATATTCACTCCATGCCTTATAAAAAATGGTAATACAGGGACTCTTTCTGTTTTTCTTTCGTGTTCTCTTATCTAATGTCATTCAATTACTTTATTGAATTGTCAGATATTATCTTACAGTCCCATATAACAAATGTTGGTCTTCGAAGGAATTATAAGTGAGCATAAATTTAGCCGTTTGTCTGTTATCGCTCGCCGCTTCAGTCACTTGTATAATAAGGCAGTAGCTGGTGCTTTCACTGTTGTTACGTCACTACTGATTCAGTCAGCGTGTAATACTCAGCTATCGTAGCCATGCTCTCTGCGTTAAAAGTATATTTGGAATGTGTTTAACCAGCTCTATCACATATGTGATAATGACTGGCACCAATATTGTCCTTTAACACAAGGTACAATTTTACGGATACACAATGCTGAGTTTAATTTTAAAAAAGCGACGTTTTGACGAGGATGCTCTCGTTTTATGTGAACATAAAACTGTTTCTTAGGGTGTCACACTTTCATAAGCCTTGTTGATGCAGAAAAGTAGAACTTACCTCAATTTTTCTCTCTTCAACTTAACATTGAGACACTCGACGCGGGACGCGAATTTTGTATTTTTTAAAAAGGCAATGCAGAAAGTGATTAAAATAGAACATCATTATAAATAGTCGGACTTAAAGAGACCATCTTGATTTTACCAGAGTTTCAGATATAAAAGTCAGTAATCCAGTACTTATGTAATTTAAACGACAAAATATTTTGTACACGGTGAACAGTCAATATGCTGATTACATTATTTTGCCAGATTACAATAATTTGCCTATACCGTTTTTGTCTGATGGTTTGGATTGTTTCACTTGATTTTATTTTATTGACCTTGTCTCAAAATTTAAGCTCACAATATTGAATCGTTATGACGCTTATCCGGACACTATAACCCTTTTAAGATATAGTACGATATAAATATCATATAACAATTTTAATGAAAACAAAACCAAAAAACGCACAGAATTGCAGGTGTTTATTGCATCGTGGAAAATGTATAGCCTCGTTTTTCGAGTTCCATGTTACAAATGGCGCTGAAACGCATTATGTTTATTTTTGTCTAAATCCCATTTTTCCCGATAAGATCACAACATAAATGTGGATTTCAAGTAGTTAAGTCCGTAACTCAATATCATCCAAAATCTTCAACATTGAAAACACGTTTTGCAATTAAAATCAATATTAATGTTTTCATCTTACCTGAAAAAAGATGGGCTTCTGTTATCCAATATTTTATGCAAAATAAACAGTTACTATTGGTACACGAATCGTGTACCATAATGCGTTTCAGCGCAATTTGTAACAAGGTGCTCAAAGAATGAGGCATAAGTCATGTCAAACGGTGATGCCATTTCTTATTTGGAAAGCATGCACAATAAATACTATCATTATTGACTGGAATAACCAGACCAGACACAAGAAACTACTTTCAGTTGGGACTGCTGGCGTATTTCGCCGAACATAACTGACGACAAATCACGATTGAATGTAAAACAGTTTCTATAAATTCATATGACATTATTATATGTGCGGCGACCCATATTTGTGCTAATATCTATGTCCAAAATATTAGCGATTTAGCTCCTTTAAATTGACAAATAATTATTGTTTACAATGTCGAAGACTTTGAATAATACTGAGTTGGAGGCTTAGCTACTTTAAGTAAGGGAAGCCAATCTATAAATACAATATAGTTCACAAAAGCGTCGTGTAAAAAAAATCAATCGAGTGTAATATGCATGTATGCACAACGCATGTATAATGAACTTGTATTTCAGCAAACGGAAACTGAAAAAAAAGTGTTTTAGTAGATTTCATTGAACTATATATCGCAATGTGGCCGACAGCTCTGTAATTTTAATAACGACAACGGTGATGTCATTTCTTTACATAACTATTATGAATCACAGGAAGATTACGCGAAAACTTCCTGTTCGTGGAAATTGGAAATTCCCACATTTTGAAAGAAAGCGCATGTCGACTGCAGTACAGACAGTAGCCTGTGTTGTTTGTCTTAATTAGGTAAGTAATTTGTTTAACTCATTCATCTTATATTTTTTTAACTGAAAAAAACCCCAATGTTTCGTTATACTTAAAAAAAATACTGGTATAATCTGAGCCTGTTAAAGACGTCGGTGAGTCAACGTACTAATATAATACTTAAAATCATTTATTTAAAAGATTTCAAATATCTCTATTTAAATTTGAAAGTAATCCCACATGAACTATTTATTTAGACTGAATCCAAATTACTGCATTTCTGCATGTACTTTATGGGCTATATTTTCATGACTCACAAAATAACCCCCGGGCCCCAACACACACAAAAAGAAAAAAACAAAGATATATCGCTTTTTTTCTATATGAAAAACAAAAGCTCACTGAATTATAGCAAACTAAACCATAATTTTTTCCAGAATTTAGTAGCAAAGATTCAGCCATAGGTCTATCTATGTCGTATAGGCGTTGGCCCTTTCTCTATTGTTAACTATAATATGTCATGATTATATCTTCCTAGCCATAGAGTCATTATGTGTCCCATGGTCGTGTGTTTGTGTGATGCACTGAGCTGGAATACCACTGCACTGCACATAAAGAATGTAAATTTATTGATATATGTGTGGCATACTATTTTGGTTCTGTTCTTTAAAGACACCCTCGTTTATCATCATTCTCCACACAAGTTTTTGAGACGGGTTTGTTATTTTATAATGTTGAGCACAGCGATTTTGTGTTAGAGGAAATGCGGATTTCCTTGCCTGTTGCGTCTAAATATATATAAAACTATCTACATCATAAGGACAAACATGTAAATTAATTAGACGTTAGCTATTTAAAGAAGCTATTGCTCTAACTCAATATCGTCCAAAATCTTAGACATCGAAAAATCGAATTATTTGTCAATTCAAATCAACATTGGTCTTATGATCTTACAGAGAAAAGATAGGCTTCTAATATCCAATATTCAAGACACACTAAACATTTTACCATTGGTACACGAATCGTGTACCACAATGGGTTTTAGCGCCAATTGGAACAAGGATCTCAAAGAACGGGGCTAGACATATTCCACAAGTCATGTCAAATGGTGACGCTATATTCTTATCTGGAGAGCATGCACAATAAATATCATCGGTGTAGACTGGAATAGCCAGATTTCAATTCAATTGAGATTTCTGGTTATGTCAATTCTAGGTCCCAAATACTAAAGATTTAGCTCCTTTAACATGCTGTATCGCTATTAATGAGTTGCAAGTGACATTAATATTAGATTGTTCATACACAGGTTACACATTCTAGAATTTATGCTCAAAGTTAGGTAACTCTGCCATTTCATCATTATATTCAAAATCATTATCTACATCATCATCAATCAGTAGATAAAAGGGAGATTTCAGGGTTCAGATGAATCCTCATGAATATCTTAAATTTCTATGCTGGAAGGATCTTTGTGAGCTTCGAAGAATTTCAAATAAGATCTTATACTTTAAATAACTTTTCAACACGTGAATTGTGAATCTGTTTTTAACCTTTGTATGAGTTGTACCAAACAGAGACCAAATGCGTTCTGATGCTGCTGATGAAGGGGGTATTGCAAGAATTAATGAAGCTATACTCGAAACCGCTTCTGATGCACACAGTCCCTTTACATAAATTTATCTCTTTAGTTTTACCATTTGAAGCACAACTAACATGGTTAAATACGTTTTAATAGTTTATATAGATGAAAGTAACGGAGAAAAGGGAAATTCCAGTAAATAATTATAATTTTAGCATTTTTCAGTTTTAAAAATATATTTGAAAATTCCCAACACTGAAAATTGCCGGAAAGTTTCCCACCCTTTGCAATCCTACCCACTACAATTACAATATGTTTGATTTGCCTTTTGGGTTTGTTTACTCGTGTTTTTGTTTTGTTTATCATGTGCTGATGGCATAAGTGAGAACTCGAGTGCAACACTTTTGAAGACGGAAATGTAATACGTGTATAGTCAAATCACTTCAAAACAAAATATATTTATGTTCCGATATTTGAGGATCTCAAAATTATCATTTCCTTCTTATGGTAAATTATTAAAGATGCATTATGCAGATCAGTAGTTTGGTAATAATGATACATGTACCTTTATTCACATGCAAACCCCATAATCAACTATCCAGAAAATAGGATGGTTGAGATTTTAAACGGATTTAAACACGATCGCAAGTTAATAATTTGATAAGAAGTGGATAATCGAGACTTTATCATTGTAACAACGCTTGCAATGACAATCGAGAGTAAACAATTATTCGAACGGTCATAAATCTGCTCAGAATTCAGTAATTTGACTGACATTGTTACTTTTTTCAAAATGCATTTTTTAAAATTATGTCGATAATCATAAATGTCAGCTCTTAAAGAGAGGATTTCAAATTTTCGAAGAAAGTCAAAAGATGATTATGTCTATATCTCTTGCTCAATAGGTTATCAACTCACTATTATACGAACACGGGCATTTTTTCCCACCCTTAAAAATCACTGACACAGGATATAACATCAAAATCCCCCCCCCCCTTCTGTTTTACTATTGACGGCCATGTTCAAACGTTGGAATTTGAAGTTGAAAATGATATGTTTGTCAATTTCTCAGCTGGCAAAATAGTGAATTACAGGATTAATAGGATTATTCCTATACAAGGTAGGACTGTGTATTTAAGGCTTTATTTTGATAAATTTTAAAAATAAAACTTGAAAATTTGAAATTTCCGCTTTAATAAAAAACTTACCTAAGGCATCTTTAATAGACCTATAAGTCTTTAACTGTGTAAAATATAAAACAGGCAATTATATTTCTTTTTCAGCATGACTAATCATTGCCTATAAATTATGAGTAAAATAAGTTTAGTTGTGTTGTTTAGTTATGTTTAATGGTGCTTTTAGGTCTACACTCCACCTATAAATGGACGAAATCAGGTATTATCTGACAGATTCTAACGTCTAAATGGATAAAAAATAAATAAGATTTTGAGAGAAAAGAGAGAGAGAGAGAGAGAGAGAGAGAGAGAGAAATGGGGTTTAACGTCCACTCGACACAAACTAGGTCATTTCGGGACTTTTATGGTTTTTAATTTTATTTTAATCGCTTGCGCGTAGGGGTTCTTTAGCAGTTGGAGGAAACCGGGGGACCCGGAGAAAACCCACGAGGTATTTGAGATAAAGGTGAACACAACAATACATGAAGATTTTACAGGCGAACACTATGATCATCTTTAAGGGATATGTACAAGGAAGTAAATCGTTGGGGTAATAATCGTAAAAGCCACCCAACACTTATAAACTAGGACACATAGTTTCAAAACAAGCCATAAAGTCATGATAAATTATTTGTTTTACTTGCACTGCAAATTTAAAAAAAACTATAGTGGCTGATTGTTATCAAGCCATCATGAGGCGACAACCTGACAACCCAACACATCGACATTTTAAACCGATATCACGACATTTTTAACCCGACGTCGCGTGATGTAGGGTGTCGGGTTATCGGCCATATTCCTCTCGATACTATAAATATATGATAGTAGACATTGATCCTGGTGTAGGTCAAGAAAGTTCTCGCAGCGTGGTTTCTACCTGTCGGCAGGGCCGGACTAAGGGGTGGACCCAGGGACACGTGTCCCGGGCCTCCCACATTTTGGGGCCTCCCACAAAATCCGACCACGTTTCTCAAAACTGTCAAAAATCTTGCAGGACCACAAAAATAAGGCAATTTTGCGACGAATATGGAAGGTCATCCATTCCAAGTTTTTTTTCATGTACCTAGTACCAGCAAATGCTGTGTGGCTCTCGCTCTGCCTAAAAATTTTAGAATCTGCAACTGGTCTGTTGCGTCCATCGTATTGCGACCACCTACGCCACCATAATAATAATCCCTTGTGCTGCAGGGCCCCGAGCTGCAGTGCAGTATGCACAGGTCCCGATTTCGAGCTGCAAGGCCAATTAATTCACACAAAAAAACGTTTGTCAAACCGTAAAAATCATAATAGCACGCGCATTTACTTACTACCAAAGTCATAAGGCACACGGGCCACGCGGTCCAAAATAACATAACAAAAAACGTACAAACACGAGTACTTCCGCAGGAGGAGAACGGAACAGCCAGTTGTGAGGTCAAATGTCAGTTCCCCGGGCCCCGGGGGGTTACTGTAACAGCGTATTATAATACTGCAGAAGGACGAAATGTGATTCTGTGGTTAGTTCACTAGTCCGGATATCTCGGCAGATCTTGGGTGTAGAAGAACGTTCTTTTCACTGACTTTTCGCGATGAGTGGTGAGGATCGTCACGGATCTAGAGGTGCTAGGCATTTTCTCAGTGGATACGAAAAAAGAAAACGAGCGAAAGAGAAGGAAGAACGAGAAAAGGTTGTGGTGGCAAAAACGAGGAAAATCTCCGATTTCTTTGCACAGCGTGGTGAAACTGATGATGGAAAGGAAAAGGAAGTAGAAATAGAATCGAATGTGACGGTTCCCACAGAAAAAGATGCAAGTGTCTCTGGACCATCGGCGTTATCATGCGAGAGTGTTATTCGTTCTCCTCAGTCTAACGATCCTGACACTGATACTTCGGAAAATAGTGACGGCAAGGGGGATGATGGTCAGACGACTGGTACTTCGGAAAACAGTGACGGCAACGAGGATGATGGTCAGACGGAAAGAGAAGTTGAGGGTGATATCGGCAACTGGCCTTCTGTGATCTCGGAGGCAATGATCAATCACTGGGTATCGTCAGACAGAAGCGAACTACAGTGCTGTGATGGACCTTTCGATCATTCACTCCGGCCAGGTACCGAAGGGGATAGAAAGGAACGGTCTTGTTCGAAATCGATTTTCAGCCGAAAGCTTCAGAACGGTGAAATTGTCAAAAGGACATGGTTGAGCTATTCTAGGGCTACTGGAAAAGTGTACTGTCTGGTATGTAAACTGTTCGGAGGAATCGGTGCTTTATCAGCAGATGGGTTTGACGACTGGAAACATGCCATTCGCAAACTAGATGAACACGAGCGCTCACCTAAACATTGTACTAATATCGTTGCTTTTTCCGCAAGATCCATCACCGCTGGACGTATCGATGAAGAACTGGCAAAACAAGCCGATGAGATTAAACTTTACTGGCGTGAGGTCATCAAGCGATGTGTCAGTGTCATCAAGTTCCTATCTGAGCGAGGCCTTTCATTCCGCGGCTCTGATGAGAACATTGGTTCACCGAAGAATGGGAATTATCTCGGCTTGCTTGAGGTCCTTTCTCAATACGACAGCTTTTTAGCGCAACATATCCAGAAACACGCAAACAAAGGTACCGGGCACACTAGTTATCTATCATCTACAATCTGCGAAGAACTGATCGCTCTGTTAGGCCAAAAAGTCACAGAAGACATAGTATCTCGACTACAACGGGCAAAATACTACTCCTTCACTGTGGATTCAACTCCTGACGTCAGTCACTCGGATCAGCTGACCGTAGTGGTCCGGTACATCGAGAGCGGAGGGAAAACGGTTGAACGCTTTCTGACTTTTTTAGAAAATACTGGACATACCGGTCGCCAGCAAGCAACAGCTCTCCTGGAATATTTCACAAGTGTTGGAATCGACATTTCCAATTGCCGTGGACAGTCGTACGATAACGCTGCCAACATGAGCGGACGGTACCAGGGCATGCAGGCTTTGATTAAGACTGAAAATCCACTCGCCGTTTTTGTGCCCTGTTTTGCACACTCTCTCAACCTGGTGGGTCAATCTGCGTGTGGCTCGTGCAGGCTAGCCACAGCGTTCTTTGGATTTGTGGAGCAGATATACGTGTTTTTCACAGCATCTACGGCACGATACAAGGTGCTGAAAGCCGCCCTCACCGGGGAAAACATTCCGGTACCCAAACATTTGAGTGATACCAGGTGGTCTGCACATCATGATGCGACAAAGGCTCTACACCTGGGATACAACAAAATCATGGAAGCTCTGGACGAAATATCCAACGACGCACAGCAGAAGGGCGATACCCGTCATATGGCCGATCAGTTGTATCAAACCATGTGCAAGCTGGAAACAGGTTTTTACGTCGGTTTCTGGGCAACAGTTCTGGAACGCTTTCATCGAACAAGCGTCTCTCTTCAGTCTCAGTCCACGGATCTCAACACAGCAGTCGAACTTCTCAAATCACTGCGAGTTTTTGTGGAGTCTCTTAGAGATCGATTTGACGATTTTCTGACTGACGGGATCGAGCGGTCTGGTACCAATGATTTCGATGCACCAAGGTCAAGAAAGCGAAACGTACGCCTTGATCCACTAGATTACGGACGAGGACGCTTTTCGTGTCAATGGATTTGTGTGTGTCATAGATGTGCTACGATCGGAGCTGGACAAGCGCACCAATGCCTACAGCGAACTAAATGACAGGTTCGGCTTTCTCCGTTTACTGAATGATATGACACCAGAAGACATCAGAAAATCTGCTTCAATGGTAGTGAAGATTTATCAGAATGATCTGTCTCCTGAGTTGTCGGAAGAAATGGTTCACTTTCAAGCGTTGATGAAACAGACGGAGAAAGAGCTCACGGAAGCCAGTATGTATGAGATGATCGTCGACAGGAACATATCTGACACATTTCCGAATGTAGCTGTGTTGCTGAGAATATACCTCTCTCTAATGGTTACTAACTGTAGTGGAGAAAGGTCGTTCTCTAAACTAAAGCTTATCAAAAACAATCTTCGCTCTGTAATGGGTCAGAGCAGACTCGTCAGTCTGACGATTCTCGCCACCGAATCGGACGTGCTGAGGGCGCTGGATACAGATCAGCTGATAACAGATTTTGCCGGGAAGAAAGCTCGCAAAAAGGTGATATAAAACATTACACATGAAAGTTATATTGTTTTCACACATATAAATGGTATTCTAATAAAAGTATATCGGTACTGTAATGTTCGTATTTTATTTTCATTTGATGGTTGTATCTACAAGGCGTTTTTACTCTCGTTCATTCGTTTCGCCTACGACGCCATCGTGTTTGCGCCTAACGCGCGAGGCCTGAGGCGTAAAAACAATCAAGATATTACGTTTATGATTGTTTAGTGGAAAAGGGCCTCCCACATGTCGCGGTGTCCCGGGCCTCCCACAACCTTAGTCCGGCCCTGCCTGTCGGTATTGTCAGACAAAGGCGAGTGAACGTCTGACGGGGGGGGGGGGCTTGTTAATTTTGAAAATTGACAACCGCAAACCCATTTTCAAGCATTTCAGACCAAAGCAGAAGGCAAATTTTTGATTTCCTGGCAGTTTTTTTTGATTATTTCGGCGATAATGACTTATGAAGAACTAAGTAGAGTTTAAAAGATGAATTACATGGTTCTCGATATAATAAGGTCAAACTCATAAAAGTTCTTTCTTTTGTAGTCCACTTCTTTTTTTTTGTGTTTGTTTGTCAGTCATTTTTCCCTTCCTTTTCTCTCTCCTGCCCCGTGTCCTGTCTCCCTTCTTTCTTTTCTTTCCTCCACCTCTCCTTTCTGTCTCTTTTCTTTTTTCTTTCACTTAATCTTTTTTCATTATAGGCTTAGGGCCACTTTTTTAATTCACTTGTCACGGACAGGTGGACAGGTGGGTCCAGTTCGGCACTGTCAATAACCCCATTGGCGCTAAAAAGTAGGAAACGTATACTGTGAGGGAAACTTTGGCCGGATAGTGGTACTACGGCCTTCTTTTATATTGAATTCCAACTGTCAGGGGTATTTTACGTGATCACTTATATGTACACGGAACCTCGAGTTTTCGTCTCATTCAAAAGACTATACGTTATTCCCTAACGTAGGACAAACCGAGGCCCCATTTACATATTGCTGTGCACTGTTCAGTGTGTTATGAGGGACATTTTGCCCGGCCTTATATCAAATTCCAATAGCCTAGGGATGTAAACCTTAGCGGACGTCTTGTTTTGGCGTGATAAAACATCACCCGCCTGTTTAATATATTTAAATTTCGCCGGAAGCTAAATTTAGGACAAGCTAATTTTTGATAATATCATCGTATTAGTGTTTCATACTAAGTCACCGTTTTCTTAATTATGACTGCTTTTAATTTCGTGTAGCATTTATATTATAGCTAACACACTCTATGGACCAGATAAGGTGCATAAAAGTAGGACGTTAAACCCCATTTCATTCATTCATTTATATTATAGCACCGTTCGACAGAATTTTCATCCATAAATTAACAACATATAATTTATGTCTGTTCATAGCTGTTGAATTCATAAGAATTGATGAATTGAGAGCGTAAACTATAGAAATAAATGTTTACATTTTACAGGTCATGAAAAAGACGACAATTAAGACAAAATTGGCGTAACTCGTAGATCTATTCCATGAAAAGATGGCTACGGACGATGGTAACGAATACAGATCTCTACTAAGACACACATCTGACGATGGACTTCATAATCAATCGGAAAGGAATGTTGGCCGTCTGAGATGCCTTGTCATTGAAACTGTTGTGTTCTTGTTTTTTGTCGCTCATGGTATTGCTATTCCCGTTAACGTGTTCTACGCTCACAGTCGTCTCCAAACTCAGCAACATGGTAAAAATTACAGCTGCAAACCATTCGAAAACCACACGTCATTTTCGAACGATACAAAAGCAGAGCAAGATGAAATGGCGCAATTCATGATGTATAATAAAGTAGTGAACGCCATTGGGATCATCCCTGCAATATTCTTTGGACCCATCGTGGACAAAGTCGGAAGAAAAGTGGGCATTTTGATACCAACCATAGGTATATTAGGAAAAGCCGTCTTCTTTTACCTATTTATGAGTCTCGATTTAAGTATGTATTATCTTTTGATTGGTTGCGGAATTGAAAACCTCTCTGGTGGATATGCAGTGATGTTACTTTCGTGTTTCGGGATCATAGCAGACATAACGCCCCCAGGGAAAGCGAGAACGTATCGAATAGCAGTCATAGAAGCTTTACAGGCCGTCACAACATCAGTAGCTATAGTTACAACAGGATACTGGATTCAAAACCACGACTTCAGGAACCCCATGATTCTGTCTGCTGCAGCAAGCGTCTGCCTTCTATGTCTGGTGTTGACCGTTGTTCCAGAAACCTTGGAGAAAACTTCTGGATTAACGTGCTCCCCGGGTTTATTTCTGCGTTGCTGTTCCGTATATAGGAAGAGTAAGTACTTCCCGGAAAGAAGATGGATGATGGTGACCGCACTCGTTTGTTTTATTCTAACGGTGTCTGTTAACTTTTCCAAATCCAATATCCAGCAGATGGTGTTACTGTATTCCCCGTTCTGTTGGGGTGAGGTCAAAATAACTCTTTATGTATCCTGTGGATTAATAGTCTGCTGGTTTGCAATTTTAGTTGTCTCCAAGCTATTACAAACACTCTTTAATCTACAGGACTTATCATTGGGCATCATTGGCTGTTTTTCATCCATTGCCTCTCTCTTCATTTTCTCGTTTGCCTCAACAGACACGGTTGCCTATGCAGGTGAGTCATAGATATTGATAATTAAAATGTGAACAATGCAATATGAATTAAAACTGTCAGAGGCGCCGGAACGACGCGAGGGCAAGGGTGCCAAAACATAGTGTGTGGAGGGGGGGGGGTGTCTTGAAAATTTGTCAATTCCGAGAACGCTTTTTACAGTACCTCTAGCCTTCCAAATTCCAACATAAAACCCTTTAAAATACACGATAATGAAAGAGACAAAAGCCTGATTATTTACAATTTTAGAATCAGGAGCAAGGTTAAAAACTTTCATCATTAGGGCATGGGTATACATGTATACCCCAGAAAAGGGCAGGTTACCACTTGTATACCCTGGTACCCGGGTCCCGGCGCCCCTGGAAACTGTAGATTCTTCTGTTAATCCAAGATTAACGGCTGTCTGGTTACCTATTTATATTTCTTATTCCTATTGAAAATCGGTTTAAGCCGACACATATGTCTGATATAATCATGGCTGATCCTAGTTACAATTTACGTCGTCTGGCACGGGAGGTGGTGCTTTCAAATCGTTTACCACATCCGCCGTCCGATATATTCCCTTGCTACACATTTTCTTAGCCGGTGATAGTCTAGATTTGTCTCTCACTCAAATGTCATTGTAATTCTTTACTCTAGTGGCTAGGCCTTCTTACGTTGTGTCATGAAGCACGGGATATTTTTAGGTTACAAGAATTGACGACAAAAACCCCCAAAACATGTGTCTCAATCTATCTCAAAACTCCACTAAACTCGTAGAGCGAGTTACTGACATATCCTACTACATCATGGCTCTCCTACGAATTAACGGGACATTATGAATCCAGATGGTGTCTCTTGAACCTCAACGATCTCTCCTACAGAATCTACATGGTATCTGATCTCCAAAGAATCTAATGCGTATCTGCCCTTGATATCCCATCTCCCCAAAACTGAGCTCAAAACCAAGAAGCAGACCATTCAAAATGTGCTTTTTTTTCGTTACAGCGACAGGAGCCGGAGTATTTATTAGATTGATCATACCCATGATTAGATCTTTTTCATCTCGACATGTTTTATTGAAAGAACAAGGTCAGTTAAAAAAAAAAACGAACCACTGACTGCGTTGATGGAAACGTTCATGCAAATTATAATCCATATTTTTCCTTTGGAGCTCAATAAGGAATTTGTCGTAAAGTTGTTTGTAGTACATAACTAACAAATTGAATATTATTTCGAAAATCAGTAAATGCCCAAAATATGGTTAAAAAGACCAAAAAATGAAATGCACGGCATTGTAACAATTAAGATCCCATGGGGATTTTATTTGCGCGTGTATCTAAACTAGTAGGAAATTTGACTTCATATTCGCTCTGTGCATAAATGAATTACTTTATTTCGAATTTGATAAATCTTACATTCACCATATTCCATTTTGTTTGTACTTTATGAATTGTTGTAAGAATTTTTAAATGAATGAAGTGGATCGACTTTGCATGACTGAAAAATAAATCATGGAATTTATATTCTAGGAGCCTTGTTTGCTGGTTTTGCAGCTGTTGAAGTAGTAACAGCCGCGGTAGCAGGAAGTCTTTCTGATTACATTTATTCCAAAACCTATTCCTTTGATAGAGGTTTTATCTTTTCTTGTATGGCGGCATTTATGATCGTGACGCTGGGCCTCTTTGTGTAAGTTGACCTCTAAAATAGTTTACGGAAAATCTTAGATCAATTGATTTTAGCAGAGTTGTTGCCGCTCTGGGACCTTATTCATGATTACGTAAATTAAACGAGAGAGATAGAGAGAAAGAGAGAGGGAGTTTAACGTCCACTCGACACAAACTATATCAATTGGAGACTTTTATTTCAACAATTCGCTTGCGCGTAGGGGTCTTTAACAGAAGAAGGAAACCGGGGGACACGGAGAAAACCCACGAGGTTGAACAGGCGACCCTACTCCTTGCCACATACAACCGGGGATTCGAAACCACGCTAGTTGACTCACTGACAGGCTTTATGATACAGCACGCACGTGCTATACCATTCGGCCATCCACCTCGTTTACAAGTGGTAGGAAGTTGTTCACCTAAAGTTAGTCCCAAAACGACCTAGTTTGTGTCGAGTGTACGTTAAACCCCATTTCTTTCTCTCTATCTCTCTGTTCACCTGAAGAATACCTGTACCCTAGATGGGGTAAAGATGATCAAATTTTGAAAGAATTTTTTTAAAAGAAGACTTATAATGATGATTTTCCACCTGCCCTGCTTGAAGCAGCTCTTCCATGAGAACAACTCCCAATGATCACAACATGGTGGTTGTTTATATATAATCTAACTAGAATTTGATTCATTTTAAAACATTTGTCACTTACATATTTATGTAATGTGAGATTATTGAACATAGCGAGTTAGCTACCTCATGGCCTATGTACTTTTTAAAAAAGGCAAATGTCCAAATTTTATGACACTATATAGCGCAATATTATGATTATAAAGTGTGGGTTGTCTATCATATTATAAATCGTTTTAAAGCGCCGATTGTGTCTGCCCTCATCTAGAAGTAAAGATTCGGTCTTTGGATATCAAGAATAGTTGGTTTTCATTATAATATATATCTGTAATTTGGATTTTCAGATTGTTAAGAGTTAAAACAAAGGACGAAGTGGCATCGGGATATCGAAGAATACCAGAAGATGATTGTCCGTATGAAAGAATAAACTAGCGAAACTTAATCATGTAATAGTTATATTTCATCTTTGATATTTTTTGTACAGCTATGAAAACAAATAATTTTGTCATGGTAATGGTCGACCAGTCCGCAATTACGATAAACCCACCGTCCTTGTTAATGGACAAACTAACTGCATTTATTAAACGCCCAAGATATCGACCACCAATTTTTAGTTCCGAGTTTTTGACGGTTAGCCTATTAGAATATATAAATTTCGAATAGTTGGACGAAAGGCTTGTTTTCGCTTAAGGTTTTGGCTACAGCACCATGTGTTTATGCTTTAAATTGTCGAGATTGTTTTGTTGGTTTATTCATGTTGCATTTCATAGTCTTTACTTATTATATACCATTGCATTTTGTAGATCTGATTGTCACGAGATTATTTTAATTATTATCTACATATTGTATTGCTTTTATATACAATATTTATTGTATTGCTTTTATATATATTATTGACTGTGTTAATTTTATATATTATAACATTTATTGTATTACTTTTATATATATATTATTGATTGTATTGCTTTTATATGATACTGATTGTATTGCTCTTATATATATTATTGATTGTATTGCTTTTATATATATTATTGATTGTATTGCTTTTATATATATTATTGATTGTATTGCTCTTATATATAATATTGATTGTATTGCTTTTATATACAATACTGATTGTATTGCTTTTATATATATTATTGATTGTATTGCTTTTATATGCATTATATTTTATTATTTTAATTAATCTCATAATATTACAATTTTGTAGATCTTCTGGGGATTGTTTTAAATATAATCTATATATATAATATTTATTGTTTATTGCTTTTAAATTTAATATAATTAATTATTTTATAAGGAAATTTATCTCATATAGCATCTATACATTGCTAGTATAAAAATAAAATCGTTTTGGAAAAATAATGCGATTGTTTTTATAATACAGCTTTTCACAAATTTACCATTAGGATGTATATATTTTTTTTTGTCGATTTATAAAACGCCCAAGATATCGACCACCAATTTTTGGTTCCGAGTTTTTGACGGTTAGCCTATTAGTATATATTATTATAAATTTCGAATAGTTGGACGAAAGGCTTGTTTTCGCTTTATTTTTAAAGGTTTTGGCTACAGCACCATGTGTTTATGCTTTAAATTGTCGAGATTGCTTTGTTGGCTTATTCATGTTGCATTTCATAGTCTTTACTTATTATATACCATTGCATTTTGTAGATCTGATTGTCACGAGATTATTTTAATTATTATCTATATATTGTATTGCTTTTATATACAATATTTATTGTATTGCTTTTATATATATTATTAATTGTGTTAATTTTATATATAATATTTATTGTATTGCTTTTATATATAATATTTATTGTATTGCTTTTATATATATTATTGATTGTATTGCTCTTATATATAATATTGATTGTATTGCTTTTATATACAATACTGATTGTATTGCTTTTATATATATTATTGATTGTATTGCTTTTATATGCATTATATTTTATTATTTGAATTAATCTCATAATATTACAATTTTGTAGATCTTCTGGGGATTGTTTTAAATATAATCTATATATAATATTTATTGTTTATTGCTTTTAAATTTAATATAATTAATTATTTTATATGGAAATTTATCTCATATAGCATCTATACATTGCTAGTATAAAAATAAAATCGTTTTGGAAAAATAATGCGATTGTGGTTATAATACAGCTTTTCACAAATTTACCATTAGGATGTATATATTTTTTTTTGTCGATTTTAAAATTAACAATGAAGAACCCCATGGTTCATACGTCACTTGCAACCGACGTCTTTTTGACCACCTCGGTTACAAAAGGTTACGGACCCAAGCCCAAACTTTTACGACTATTTTTAAATTAAATACAGCTACATTGTGCTTAACTGGTATTACATTGGATACCCACACTAGAGTTACACATTCCCCCTTCCTTCACTATAATTGAGTATATATTCCCTCTCAGCAAACTTGGGCCCAAGTTCACAAATCATTCTCAGACTTAAGTTGAGAATTTACTCAACTTTCAATAACTCTTTATGAGAAATATTTGATCCAGAAACACAAAACGTTGCACATAGTATCGTATTGGTGTATTTGATATATTAAAACAACAAACGTTTAATAAAGGGCTATATTTTTGTTAAAATAAGGCGAACAATTTTGAGTAAATTTTCAACTTAAGTCTGAGAATGCTTTGTGAACTCGGGGCAAGGTGATCGTATTTTTTATCAGCGGATAACCCACGGAATCTGGGACCTCTCGTTTAAACCACCCGGGGCAAATGGCAATGATGACTCCAAAGTTAGCACCGGCTATACTGTTTTCTGAGGGTAGAATGGTTCATAATTTTTGTGTATTAGCTTGCTAACGTTGAGAGAAAACTCTTCGAAACGTCGCTCAAAAAAATAAGTAGATGTTTTTCCATAAGTATATGTTGCAGTTTTATTGCTCTATCCAGTTACTAAATGCCTCTTTAAGATTATTAAGACCAGTGGGCAGTTATTGAAATGGAGTGCTTCTTTTTATGGCTTTCAAAATATGTCCCTTTTACACATCTTTTTAGTTAACATAAACCCACCAGCTTCTTGTTTAAATTCGCAACAAAATGATGCTATAGATAAATTAGATTATAAAAAAACCATGATGATTTTACATGCAAAGATATTAAAAGGACAAAATTTTGTGACCCGATTCTCTCGGAATTGTCCGCCGTTGTAACATTATTGTTGTTAAAGAAAATTTTCTTGATATTCTAGCTGCTCACTCTGCTTACTATATGAATGATTACATAAATGTTTCAACAAATAAGATCTAAATTCAAATGTCTACAGTCCACACATTGTGACTTTTAAGGGAGCCGAACGGGGGGCCTGCACAGGACAGTATCGTACGGGCTCGATGACAGTTAGGGGGGCAGAACCCGAAATGCCCGAAAAAAAAATACGGGTTTACAGACAGCGGCACCGGTCTTCCTCGAGAAGCGAAGAAGCGGAGCTTACCTTGTATGACCCCACCCCCTCCCCTCCAAAGAAAATTTTGGAATATTTGACGGCTGCAAACACGTTTTCCTGCTATTTCAGCCGGTGAACAAAGAAACTTTAAAGTGGTATAATATAGCCTAATTGAAGTGTCTGACTCGAATTTCAATCAATCGATCACAGTCCACGAAGACGGGACCGTTACCGTTGGGAGAAAATTTTGAAAATTTAACTGCCGCAAACGCGTTTTCCTGCTATTCAAGCCTGTGTATACAGAAACTTCAATTTGGTCCAATATAGCCTACCTGGGCCTGGCTGACCCGAATTCCGAACAATCAATCAATTGTTCGGCCGCGGTACAAAAGTATCCAATGGGTTTTAAACCGAAATCCCACTCTGAATTCCAACCTTCCAATCAGACTGTTGCATCTGCATAAACAAATAATAATCGATACCCGAAAAATGTCCCACAAAGTAGAGTGGCCCTAGACAAAATGTTTTAATCCATAGTCAACTCAGTACAAATTCGTGATATTCAATTACAAGAAAAGTACAATTAGTGTTTCATTAGGGCTAGAAATACACGAAAAAGTTCGGGTTTACATGTATAGACAGCGGCGCAGGGTTTCTGACTTTGTATGGGTCTCCAAAGAAAATTTTGGATTATTTGACGGTCGCAAACGCATTTTACTGCTATTCCAGCCCATAAAGTTAGTGTCTTATTAGATTTCGGGCCCTTTATTTTGCTAAGTAGATGAAATAAAAAAAAAATTCTCACTTTTCCCGCCTGCCCGAAAAGTCAGCTTGCCCGAAAGTTAGGGGGGGAATTGCCCCCCTGCCCCCCCGGCTCGTACGCCTATGCCCATGCATAAAGAATCTATTAAAATCGCGGCAGACGTAAAAATAGAAAAGTGTCCCACAAAATGACCTCGATCACAAGATATATTCATAGCCACCTAATATGTGTATACACATTAATAGGTGTATCCCTGTGTAATGTTTGAATAACAAGTCACGGACTCACGTGATTAGTATATGTACATCTGTGTATACCGCCCGACTCCACACTCAATGATATCGGAAAAGTGAATGCGAACAAGTAAGTATGTAGCCTATATCTATAATTTATATCTTATTCTGCTATGAAGTGAACTTACAGTGAATGTAGATTATTGGGTTAGTATTGAACTTCCTCGGTCACTGTTAAAATGAAGGCTATATTTATACACTGAGATGATTCGGCACTTTTACAAGGTAGTTCTGTGATGACAGCTCATCGACTGTTGGAATTATAACAGGAATCATTTGTGTGCGCTATATCTCACCTGTTGGTAAAGCCGGTGATCAGTATAACGGTGAGAGTGTCCTCATTGAAACGTTGCAGTTAATAAACCTAGTGAATGTTATCCATAAAGCTGTCTGTTATTATGTCTGCGGTTAGTTGAAAGGTAATTCGAATCATAATTATGGACTATGGACTCGATTGACGTAATCGCAACCATTTTGGAATCGTTTAAATTCTTAATGAGGATGAATTCACGCGTTACAAAAAACACATGTGTGGGTTTATTCATGATTCCTATAGCTACGAAATAGCCAGTAGACATTTATACAGATAGTATAGTTTATTATACTACATGCATATTGCATTGTGTTTTGTGATGTTCATGTATACTTAAAGCAGTAATAAATCTTTGCGGTTGCGAGGTCTTTTTTAAGACCCTGCGTACTTGCAATATTCTCGAATAAGGTCCCTTGATAATCTCTGTATAACGTCACTGTTTTGAGAGGTTTTTTTTTAAAAAATACTTTAAATTCAATCGGTTGGCTGTTAAAATTTGAGTTTACAAACTATAGCCTAGTATTTGAGAAATGCGAGGTTTAAAAAGACAGTAATGAAACTGCTGAATATTTGTTTGTAAACAGCGAACCCGAAAACAACACAAATATCCATTTCTTAATTTTTGTTATATTTCAGGGTTATGATTAGTTTTTTTTATGATAATTAATATCAATGAGGAATTTTCCTTTGTTAAAAACGAAACCCCTTTTTTTTTGATATACTCAAATTAGAATTGTCTCCTATAAAAAGTAACCCAGATAATGTAAAGTCCTCTTGACCTAATGAACAATATCCATCCACATACCTATGTTATATATTATTTTATCTCATCTAGATTGAAATGATAACGATAACAATGTGGATATGCGACAGCCGCCTACATTTCTTTTTAACCTCTTTTTATTACGACTGACATCTTTGCACTGTCGTTTAAAGGAGCTAAACCTTTAACTCAGAGTGTTTTCAATAATATTAATCGAAATTAAAACCAAGAATAGGAATTTAATATTAGCCCATTCCAATTTATATTGATATTGTTATATTGCCGTAAAAATATGGCTTCCTAATATCAAATATTAAATAAGACACAATAAACATTTTAAAATCAGTTCACGGGTTGTTTACAAGACAATGCGGAAGTAATTAGTAATGGCGGCTGCTTCACAAACCACCAAAATGATAAAAAGAACGTTGGGATGTTCACGTATTTCACCGAACAAAATTGATTAGAAATATAAAAAACATTTCAAAATTTATATACATTCATATTATATTATTATATTCTGCCTTTGGACCAATGGTCGTCTATTTTACGGTTTCAAAGATAATAACCACATGACCTTTGATGGTCATAATTTAAAATTATTAATTTGTACACGTATTAAATGGGAGACCGTATTTAATTAAATACCCAGTAAGATTAAAAGCAAAGATAATGTAATAACCAGTGACATGACTCAAAAATGCTGTCCATAAAATGAATAGACTGATAGGATGGCCCCACCGTACGTTGTGGTATACACATGGCAAAAATCTCATGTTCTTATGTAATCATAGAGGTGCATAAAACCGGAGTAATAACAACAGCGAGTGGCTAACTAGCTGAAAACCTCAGACCCCATTATGTAACAAAAATCGTAAAACGATTGACCTGAATGGTATTGGCTAAAACTGAAACCGTGGAACAGAATAACGAGTAAACATGGGTTAATGAAGACGTTTGTTTTCATAAATGTCTGGGGACCCCCCCCCCCCCGGGGAGCCCCATTCCTCACAGCTACCGTTGGCGTGGGGAATTTTCCTGTCATTTTTCTTTATGTCAGGGGCAGGCGGCAGGCCCCCACTACTCACTGCCGTCGTGCTTTGCGCCTTGGACACGCGTTTGCGGCCGCGAATGTTGTGTTTTTTTTAGGGGGGGGGGGTAATTTTTACCCCCTCTAATACCGATTAAGCCCGTATGCATGTGACAATGCATTAACAGATTGATTTGCATAATTATATTGATTAGAAAACAATTTAAATTCGTAAGCTGATTACATTGACGTGAGAATCTTACCTTGTATATATTAGATCGACACATTCATATCCTGGACATATAGATCAGTAGGCATATTGTTATCTTACAAACAATTCATATGCTATTTCATCTTGTATTATATATTTAAACCTCTTAAGGCGTTTAATCCCAAACGCGATGCCACTGCTATGAGGATCGACCTACAAATCAATGTCCCCACCCACTATGCAATGAAAAGCAAATTCACTATAAAAAAAAGAGAGTGGGAAGTGGAGTTTAACATCGACACAAAGTAGGTCATTTCGGGACTAACACACGGTTTAATTTAATTTCAATAGTCCGGAGATCGTAGCTATACTGTATTGATTGGCTGTAGGAATGTAGGACGTTAAACCTCGTTTTATTTATTTCTGGGAGATCGATGGATAAAAGGGTGGGATATAGACAACTTGAGGGAGTAATTTAGATACTGTCGACTAATGTCAGGATTGTTTTGATTTGTTTAAATACAGACATGTAAATAATTGACATTTTTTTATTCTAAATATTTCAACAAACGATCATTATGCCTTTTTATGGCATTTTGGGTAACATTGGTTGCCTATCTGTTTGACAAATTAAGGAAATAACAATGGCAAAAGGGTTTCTTTTTTGCTCTAGGTACTTCTATTCTCACGAAATGAAACCCTGAATGTACATATACTCCTAATTGGTGGCTTTATTTAATATGTTTTAAATGTTTCAGATACGTGCAGAGAAGAAGAATCGTTGAGGAATTATTGAATTATATAAAAGCGTGAACAAGGAAAAATTGGCTATTACGCAGGAATGCGTGTCAATTTCAAGATCACGTTCATTTAATCAGTAATTATCAGGTGACACAGGGAGGATAGTAATTAAGACATCTCGTGTCATATCTTAAGTAACCTGAAGATGCGGCATTCAACATCATCCGAATAATGAGCAGGACATAATAAACTTATAAGCAGACAAATGGCCACTTTTTAAGCTTTCACCGATCGACAAAATGGAGCGCCAAGATGAAGAGAAGACGAGTCTTCTTAACAGTAAATCCGAAGGAAGAAGCCTACCTCCAAATTTTCCTATTGTCAGAGCATGGATTGTATCAGGTGTGTCAGTTGTATTTTACATGATGGCTGCCGTGTCTTTGACACCAGTTATTTCCCAGTACGTGGTCCAAAGATTAAAGGAGGCAAAATTCAATGCAACATTTTTGAATGATACAGATAGTGATGTTTCAAGTGCCTGTGGAAACCATTCAAATCTTACCGAAATTGGCCATGTGGAGCAAGATGTCCAGAAGGAGGCGTCAATGTTAAACCTTTATTATGCACTTACATCGGGTACTTCTGCAATCTTCATCAACATCTTCATTGGACCGCTCTCCGATTCAATCGGTAGAAAGACCATTTATTTGATTCCGTTGATGGGGGTCTTATGTAAAGATTTGATTATAATGTTTATGATTTACTATAACATGAATTTAAATTATTTTTATTTGGCATATGGAATTGATGGTTTATGTGGGTCGTATTATGCTGTGTTAGTAGCTATGTTTTCTTACAGTGCCGATATTACAGTTCCTGGGAATTCAAGGACCATTGCTATAGCACTCTTAGAAGGGTGTTTAGCTATAGCTGCTTCATTGGGACAACTTGCTACCGGATATCTCATAAAATCATCCGGATTCTTTTATCCTATGGTTATGGTCGTATGTATAAGTGCTCTGGATTTAGTGATTGTGTTTTTTTTATTACCCGAAACACGCACAGTCAAAAGGAAAGCAGAAATATCGCCTTTGAAAAGTATAAAAAGGGTGTTTGGATTTTACTTTACAGAAGGAAGTGGGATTAAAAGGTGTGCTTACCTAACTGCATTGGGTGTATTCTTTTTTAGTGTCGTTACAACGCTGGGGCGTTCATCATTAGAAACTATATATCAGCTTGGAGAACCATTTTGCTGGGATTCTATCAAAATTGGATTTTACGGAGCAGCCAGGTTGACAACGTCGTTCATTTGTGCTGTTTTCGCATTGAAGGTTTTACAAAAGTTTTTACGAGAGGAGATTATCAGTATTATTAGCTGTTTATCAGCTATAGCTGGCTTTGTGTTGGAAGGAATGGCTGACACAAGTTTGCTAATGTACTTAGGTAAATATATATTGATATGTATTGAAGTAGATAAAGTACAAGTACTTCTTTGTTTACGGTAGATAAATGCATAACAAATCAATTATTGGCATGGTTATAATAATATTGTTTGTCCAACGGCAACATTTTGGTTCGAATTGTGCTAAAAAAATACTATATCCAATCCGAGATGACTTTCTGATGATCGTGCAATGATGGAAAAGGCATTTATTTATTTTTTTATTTAGAGGCAACACATTGTGTGGATTGCCATGGGCACTCTTGGCGCTCCTTAAATTACGTGATACTCGGCATCACACGGTATCGTCAGGTTTAATTCAAATTGTGTTAATCAATGAAATTTAGTAATTGAAATGGAAATAAACGATAGCTGGTTATTAACAACCCTTCACTGTCATGGGGCCCGTTTCATAAACTTTTAACTAAGATAAAATCCAAATATTAGTAATTTGATTGGATAATATAAGATTGATTTTAGTGCTTAGCCAATTAAAATTGAAGTATCTACTAAAATTTGGATTTTATCTTAGTTAAAATTTCTCGAAACAGGCCCTGCTCCCAAAGTTACAGACGAGGTGTCTAAGCTACTTATTTGGTCGTAGTTATGCTACCTGTGAAGATTATATTCTGTTAATTGATATATTGTAGTGCCTGTGGCGTCATTAGTTGGAGCTGCTTCTATACCAATAGCTAGATCTATATTGTCTAGAATGACATTACCGTCACAGCAAGGTAAATAGATCTATTATGTTTCACTACTAATTTAATGTAAATCTATAAAGGAGACATGTGAAAAGATGGGCTTTTCAACTGGAACACAAATCGCGTGTAAGTCTTTAAAGGAGGCAAATCGCTAACTAAATATCATCAATTCTTCGACATGGCAAACACAACTTATTGGCCAGATTGAATCAACACTTGATGTTATTATCTTACCGTGAAAGAATCGACTTTAAAATTGACACACGAATAGCGTACCAAAGTGTATTCGAGCACCATATTTGTAATGAAGCGACTGGATGGAAGAGACTGGAATAACTAGACGTCATAGATGTCTTCAGTCTGGACACTTGACATCACTGATTAGAAATTACAGTAAAAACAGAAACGATTTAGAATTTACAGTAACAACAGAAACGATTTAATGTAAATCAGTTCATATGCATTCATATTAATACATTATCATATGCGCTCCTATAAGATTGCAGAATTATTATTATGATGATTGGAAACCGTGATTATCTTTAATTAGCCATGTATTTACAACAGATGGGTATTTCACCTTTAAAAATAAGGGGGCAGTGGAATATCATATGGAACTTTCCAAGCCCTGTTTCCTCTTCCATCCCATCAGAACGTGACTGGCATGAAAGGGCTGCCTATATGTTCAGATGGAACACAATCCCAGACACCCCCCCCCACTTAAATGCAAATGGAACTAGAAGAAGAATAAGCGGACAACTCCCTTTCTTTCCTCTTAACGCAGATACCTGGCTTAACCGGGCCCATAGCTAACTGAACTTATATTGATGACACATAAATGAAGTCAGTGATATTTACTGTCATTCTTTAGTTATTTACCATATTACATGTATGTACATTCTGTGTTCTTTGAACTGTGAATTTAAATATATATTTTCAGGGGCATTATTTGCCAGTATAGCAATCGTTGAAACTGTATGCAATAGCACATCTAATTTACTGTATAGTGCTGTATATAATGCCACTGTAGAATATTATAAAGGAATTGTTTGGTTTATGATGGCTGGTATGGCTTTGATAGATATAATATTCTTAATGTAAGTGAAATTCGTGATCTTTTGCAAAGTAGAGACACACACTCGTATTAGAAACAAATTAAAATCCCCTAAAACAGCCATGTCGTCTTGCTGTCTTCTCCAGCAACGTATGAGTTGATTAAATTGCTAGCGGTTGGTATGAGTTGATTAAATTGCTAGCGGTTGTGAGCACAATGAGACCCAGTCTCTGCGATTAAACGGCGAAGAAAGAAGTGCGTGAAGATATCCAAGAATTTACTTTGGCATCGATATTAAGAGTAAACTGACAGTTAGTAACAACACATACAAGCTAATCGGACCCTTCCTCAATCACAAGGTTGCTTAAAATGTATTTTACGGCTTGGGGCATAGGCACATGTGGTGAAATGCTTTGAGATGTTTTTAATCTAGATCATCAAATCACACACATGCAGTTTGTACATTGTTGTCGAAATGCCACACATTAACGTTAGTGTGAAACAATTATATTTTCCATAATCCGCGTATTTTCTCCTTAGAAGATATTCTTTCTGTACAAATTTTATCAGTTATATTCGCTATATTTTGTTTTTCAGCGCCTTTATATGGATTTCGGGAAAAGGAGGTGATATCTATCCAACTTATGAAATCGAGGTGACCGTGAACGATGATAGCTACGGTAGCAGCGATAAGCATAATATTTATTGATTGAATAGTAAAACAAATAGTTTTTTAATGGTTCCGTTTAATCAGTTTTATATTGTTCGGAATCACATCCATTGCTTTAATATATCGTCAATGTCGGTTGTTATCTTTTTAAAATAAGATGTTCATGTATTCAAACAAAATTAAGTTTTAGTTTTATATTGTTCGGATTCACATCCATTGTTTCAATATAATCTTCAATATGTCGGTTATTTTTTTTTCGTTTTTTTTAAAACATAATTTTGCAATCAACGTCATTTGAACAGGTTTCATTTCTTCATTGTGCCAGGTCTATGTAATGTAGAATATTTTTTACTTTACCTTTTTTTTTCTGAACGGCTTAAAGCAATTAAATCAGGTCACAGTGTTAATGAAAGGAATTATTTACCTGTTTCATAGCTTAATATAATTGATTAAACTGTGTTGAACTGCCCGGAAATTAATTTAATTAATGATGTGCGGAATAAAGAATTTTAGCGTCTTGTATAGTTAAACTTGGCCTTATTTTGACTTTCATTGTAGTATTTTAATGTGATTTACAATGATAAACTCTTTTCATGATTAAATCATGTGTAGAAATTTGTATCATTTGCTTGATAAAGACGAGAGTATCCTCGTCCAAACTTCGCCTTGTATCAAACTCAGTAATTGTGTATCAATAAAATTGTACCTTGTGTTAGACATTTACTCTTGTATTATATATAAATATTATTCGTTTGTTTTATCTTCTAATTGCATTGTGTATATTGTGTTATTGTCTTTTTCAACTATTTATATTTTACAACTCCTACTCCTTGTGTGAAAACGCATTTTGGATTGAGGGTTATAAAAGTTCTGATGTTATGATAAAATAAAACCAAGGACGAACAATCCGAACCATTAGTCAGTAAATCGTATGGTATAGGCAAAATAGTGTAATCAGGCAAAATAGTGTTATCTTACCCTGTCTGGCGCCACACCCGCGATAGCCGCATCCATATTGTAATTGGCCAATGGGCTATCGGTATGCAAAATGCACGTGATGAACATTGTTAAAGATGTAGTAGAAAGACATAATCACTGAGATAGTATACGCGTCAATCAAATATATCTTGAATAATCGCCGAGAGAGACGTGTTATATTTACCAATCAAGTCAATATGACGGCTAAATATTTTTTAATGGATTTAATAAGTTTAGTTCGCAAGTATCCCTGTAGTTGGAGCTTAGATGACAAATGCCTCGTTCTACTTAAAAAAATAGAATAAAATGAACAAGTTCTCGCGTAATGAATTAGCTGAGACACAAACACTCCATAAGCTGGTGACATTGGAATGTTACTACTGATAAATGGAAAGTTAACAATTGGAAAATCAAACTATGAACTATTGCTATAAGACTAATACTATAATATGCCATAATAATGATAATCTCATTCCAATTATTATAAAATAATGTGCTTGTACGCTTATTAAACTTAGACTACTTATTAAGTGTTCTCTTGTTAATTGCGGAGATTGGACCGAATACGGGACAAGATAGCCAGCTATCTGACTAAATACAGATCTATATTATTGGATTTTGTTGTTCCCTCATGACCAGATATCTACACTCAAATACTACCTCATGTGTTTGTAAAAAAAACCATACGGCCTGCTCTTATTTCGATTTCCTGGTGGGAAGAGGGTTAGCACATGCACGTTGTATCATAAGGCATGTCATTAAGTCAACTGGCTTGGTTTCGATTTTCCGGTTGTACGTGACAAGAAGTAGGGTTGCCCATCCAACCTTGTGGGTTTTCTCCGTGCTCTCCAGTTTCCTCTCACTGCTAAAGACCTGTACGCGAACGCCAATTATTGAAATAAAATTGAACTAATTGTTAGTCCCCAAATGACCTTGTTTGTGTCGAGTTGACGTTAAACCCCACTTCTCTCTCTTTTTTTTTTCGATTTCCAGCTGTTGGGGTTCTTTTAAGTGCACACACTTTGGTACATTATTGTTATGCTGTGTAGAAATATTGGACGCTTCTCGATATCTGCTCCCAGAAAAAAATATGTCTGTTTCAGCTCAGCAGCAAATGGTGCCACTTCACCACGCGACTGTGTACAAATTTCTACTCCAGAAACCAAAGTATTGGGGGTTTAACGCCCTTCTCTTCTTCGCCGACTAGGCTAATGAAGACTGGCATACGCCATACATTGTGCTATGGGGGAAAATTTGTTCCGACAGCGTAGCTACTGCCTACTCATATTTCGAATTCCAGCGTGCACGTCAATATTCGTCCCATCAAAACGACTATACAATGTCATTTGCCGAACCGTCCGCCCTGCATCACTGGGAAAGAGAAGCCCCGGGGGACTTTCACGGTTTTGCAATAAATTAGGTTCCATGTGCATGGACATAAAATAAGAGTGCTCTTGTCGGTGATTAGTAGGAATTTTTTACTTCTTATGGTAAACGAAACGGACCTTTCACAAATTATTATTTATCCACTGTCTGTACCAGGAGACATCCCGCCCGATTTCGAGATTGCTTTCCATTTCTTCCATTTTTAATTAAAATGACTAAAAGTTACTTAATTTCAATAGCAATATATCTTGTAACCTTTGACATTAGTTAACCTAAAGCCCCGCTCTCGTAGATAAAATACATCTTTAGATATAATAATGATGTATTATCTAATCATAAAACAATGATTAGAAATCAAGTATAATATTGTTAGCGGAGTTCATTTGAACTGTATGGTCATCGAAAAAAAAAAGTTTTGTGCGGAAAGCTGTATTTCCACTGACCCTTCTTCGAATTTATACGGCCAATGAATTCGACAATCGGGTTTTATCCATCCAAACTGCTAGGTTAAGACATTCGAGCAATAGATGTTCGTTTGATAAATGTACAGTCTACATTATTGTAGCAGGGTACATGTCGTTCAATCGCCGGGCGTAATAATTTTGAATACTTCACACATTTCTTATACCACTTTCTCTATTCAACATATTCGGATACTTTCAATGTCCCCATTTAGTCATTACACACTTTATTAAATGTTTCTAGTTAAAAAACACTTTCTTCTAATTGGTATGTACTTGGGCTTTTGTTTGTTAAGGCGAGAATTTTATATTTTCTAAGAGAGTCAACAAAAACATAACTATTTATGTCTATTGCTCAATAGGTTGTCAACTCACTATTATACGATCATAGGTGTCATTCTCACACTTAAAACTTATTTACACCGGAAATAATAACACAATTACCTCTCTTGTTTTCCCATTCCCCACCATTAATAGCAATCTTCAAACGTTTGAATTTGACGTTGAAAATTATATTTTTGCAAATTTCTCAACTGGCAACAGTGAATTATAGGATTATTCTTAGGACTGTTTTAGATACCATCTATTTTAGGGCTTTATTTGGATACATTTTAAAAATTAATTACATTAGTTTCTAAAGTAGGAGATCGGTAATACATCTTTAAAACAGTGTTAGTTTATTATGTCGGTAAATAAACACACATGACCTATGTTATCTATATCACGAGGCCTTCCAACTCATAAGTTACTATATATTTTAGAAATTGTAAGGCACTATTATCTGTTAAAACGAACCATTGAATTAGCGCATGGACACAGGGAATTGTTCGAATTAAATATTCATATTTGATAACAATCTATTTTATACTTTGACTAAGGCCATACGTTTTCTTATCAATCAATCATGGGTAACATGAACGTTTTGTATGTATAGTACTAACTTGAGTGCGTTATTAGATAAATGGCCTTCTTAATTAGTCTGAAAAAAAATCACGTGACAGACAGTCACATTTTACCAAGCTGTGATGGCCACCGCCTCATATTTAGTTATAGCTGAAGAGAAATGTTTTTACTTCTAGACCTTCAACTAAGATACTGAAAAAATGAAACCAGAAGAAGATTCCGCGACGCCATTGCTAAAAAGAGGACCACAAAACAGTTTACCGCCGGATTTTCCCTACGTTCGAGCATGGCTTGTTTCGGGTATACTGGTCATTTGTTATATAATAGCAGCCTTGGCGATAGCACCCGTAATATCTCAATATGTGGTACAGAGATTAAAAAACGAACAAACCAATTCAACACATTTAAATATGACGGTTAATAGTACTACAAGTTTGTGTGGAAAAGATGACAGCCAGGAGCAGGAAATACAAAAGGAAGCTTCAAGCCTTACTCTATATTATTCTCTTGTTGGAGGGTCTATTGCTGTCTTAACTAATATCTATATGGGACCACTCTCTGATGCAGTAGGTAGAAAGATAATATTTCTTATTCCTGCCTTAGGCATTTTAGCTAAAGATTTGATTATTACGTTTATCGTTTACTATAACCTAAATTTAAATTATTTTTACTTGGCGTACGGAATCGATGGATTGAGTGGATCGTATTTCACCATGTTAGTAGCAATGTTTTCTTATAGTGCAGATGTGACAGTTCCTGGAAAATCAAGAACTATTGTCATAGCAATCTTAGAAGGATGTGCAGCTATTGCTTCATCACTAGGACAACTTGCCACCGGATATCTCATCAAATATTTGGGATTTCTGTATCCTGCGGTTATGTTTGCCAGTCTAAGTGGTTTGAATTTAGTAACTGTGTTCTTTTTACTTCCTGAAACTGTTACCATAAACACGAAACCAAGCATATCACTCCTGAAAAATATAAAGAAAGTATTTGGGTTTTACTTTTCGGGAGGAAGCATGATTAAAAGATATGCCTACCTGCTTGCATTGGGTGTGTTCTTTTTCGGTGTCGTTACATTTTTGGGACGATCCACATTAGAGACTATATACCAACTTGGAGACCCGTTTTGCTGGAGCCCCATCACAATTGGATATTTTGGTGCAGGAAGAATGATATCCGCATGTATTTTTTCTATCATAGCGCTTAAGATTTTACAATATTTTGTGAGAGAGGAAGTGATTGGTATAATAAGTTGTTTAGCATCTGTTGCCGGTTTCGTGTTAGAAGGATTTGCAGACACCAGTTTAATGATGTATTTAGGTAAAGTAGCATGTTTTAAGTTGTTGTCTTTGGAAGGTTAATGTCGGATTTCAGAATATTTCGCGATCGTTAAGTACAAAGTTAATAGGAAGTATTGTGTAAGAAGTTTTTCAGGGTTATTAGAATTGGTTCGATACATGTTGGGACTGTACGAATTATATAGTCTTAATGGGTGCAAAGGAAACAATGCTGAAGATAAAACTATTGTTTACAATGTAACGTATCGTTGATCTCGTGACCCATTGGTGTCAATCGCATATCCTGTGATGTGTAGATCACGTGATATGGATATCATGGCTATTGACTATGTCTGAGATTACTTCTCCGCAGGTAGCGTGTCTCAGATGTTCAGAATGGGAGTATAGTATAGGGGTTTTCCAGGTTCGCAGGATATAGAAACAAATAGTTGCAGAAGAATATTTTTATTTAGACTCTCACCATTCGGAGCAAGTAGCCCATATAAGAAAAGACTTTTAAAACGACTCACAAATTTGGTCAAAACCTCCAAAAGTTGGTTATAAAGTATTAAACGACCCATTAATACTTTGTTATTTAATAAGAATGTATGCAGTAAAATATATTCAAATACATTTTGACAAAATTTGTCGTTTCACCCGTAAATTGGGCAGTTTCAGTGATATCCGTTTTGACCATTTCCAGTGTTTATCGTATGCAGCGTATGCAGGGGATACCGACTGTTGGAAATAATGAATTAATTTAACCATTTATTTAGAGTTTAATTTACACAATATTGTCAGGAATAAACAATTCCTTATACATGATGTTCAGAGACTGTAATAATTTGATGATGTTATCTGGTATATTTCAGTTCCTGTTGCGTCATTATTTGCATCTGCTGTTATACCAATAACCAGAGCAACCATGTCTAAAATGACATTACCATCTCAGCAAGGTAATGATAGAGAGAAATCTGAGTAAATATAATAAAATTGGTCAATTCCAGATCAAAGCATATATCTAAAGCTATGGCAGTGGGGTTGGATAGTTGCTCCTCGACAAGCAAAACCCTGCTGTATATCAGACGTGCGCAGAAGACCAATTTTCGAGTTTAGTTGTTTTATTTACAAACGGTATCGAATATTCGCGTTTATCATGGCGTTTTAAGAGATATGCGACCCCACTGTTTTTCGGAATAAAATAAATACAGAATTCCGTCCTTTATTTTGTTTAGAGAGCTTTTGGGCTTTAACAAGCTTCCATGATACTGCTCCAAAAGGCGTTAATTTTACGATTTCAAATCAGTTCTAATGAATTAATAAACACATCAAGAACAACACTTTCTTCTATACAAGAAGCAGAATGTCCACAAAAGTTCGGCAATCAACCGAAATCAAAGATGCTTTGAAGTATTAATATTACTGGTTAAGATATATATAGTACCCAATAGCATTCATTTTGTACCCAGTTTGACATTTCCCAGTAAGGACCTGCAATTATATGGTTAAAGATGAAACAATAACATAAGAATTATTCGAACCAGACTGTCTTTTTGTGGATATAGAACAGCCTGGTTTTCACATCAAAGTTAGAACAAAGAAAGAGTTTAAAAGAAAGTAGATTTCGAGAAGAGCCCGGTGGTAAATCTACCACAAAGAATAATCCCAAACTTCATTTGTGGTTCGATTCCTAGGTATAGCGAGTGTCTGACTTTTTGCCATCTTCAATTATCTAACCTTTTTTATTTTTTTTGGTTTTCAGGAGCATTATTTGCCAGCATTGCAATAGTGGAAGCTATAAGTAACAGTGCATCTTATATACTTTATAATTCTGTAGCAGAATGTCCACAAAAGTTCGGCAATCAACCGAAATCAAAGATGCTTTGAAGTATTAATATTACTGGTTAAGATATATATAGTACCCAATAGCATTCATTTTGTACCCAGTTTGACATTTCCCAGTAAGGACCTGCAATTATATGGTTAAAGATGAAACAATAACATAAGAATTATTCGAACCAGACTGTCTTTTTGTGGATATAGAACAGCCTGGTTTTCACATCAAAGTTAGAACAAAGAAAGAGTTTAAAAGAAAGTAGATTTCGAGAAGAGCCCGGTGGTAAATCTACCACAAAGAATAATCCCAAACTTCATTTGTGGTTCGATTCCTAGGTATAGCGAGTGTCTGACTTTTTGCCATCTTCAATTATCTAACCTTTTTTATTTTTTTTGGTTTTCAGGAGCATTATTTGCCAGCATTGCAATAGTGGAAGCTATAAGTAACAGTGCATCTTATATACTTTATAATTCTGTATATAATGCAACTGTTGAGTACTATAGAGGAATGGTGTGGTTTTTGATGGCCGGACTAGCTTTCGTAGCCGCTATGTTCTTATTGTAAGTATATATTAATCACAGTAACAATTTCATAACCGTAGCTTGATTCTGTGTCAATCCAGATTTCTTTATTCTTTCATCATCTTTTACCCATAACTTATTCGATTTGTGAAGAGTTGTTGCTCCGGTGATGTGAAAGGGACCAAAAATTGACCGATTACCTGAGGGATTTTGGGTCCCCAATAATAAATTATTACATGTATGGTATATGCCTGACAAAAAAATCTCTAATTGGCCGACATCTGCCCAAAATAGTCACCAACAGATGAGTTTGAGTTCATTTTAAATTACTAAGAACGTCTCCTGAATTCCAACATAAGTAATACATTTGATCCCGCATTTGTCTATAATCTAAATAATGCCAAAAATTATTGACCTTATATTATATATATATTTGTGTATGTTGTATTGCAGGGCATTTATATGGACATCAAACAAAGGAAATATTTTCCCATGTTACGAAGCCGAGCTTACGATAAATGACGACGACTACGGAGGCTGCGAACAGTCGCGTGAACATTAATGCAAATTTCCTTAATATTATTACTGTTATTATAATTTATAAAGTTAGTATAGATTTAGTTGTGTCGCTAATCATCACTGTCGGGTCATTGTCTTGTCTGTTGTCAAGTCAAAGGAGAGAGAGAAATGGGGTTTAACGTCCACTCATCACAATTGGTTTAATTTTTTTTATTTCAATAATTCGCTTGGGCGTAGGGGTCTTTAGCAGTGGGACGGAAACCCACGAGGGCCCAGAAGAAACCCACGAGGTTGAGAAGGGGCCCCCATATCTCCATGCCACAAACGCTTACACCAGGGCTCGAAACCGCAGCCGCAAGCCAGAGGTGGCCGACCAGCTAGAGGTCAAAGCGCGGAACCACTAGGCCATCCAAAACCCCCTTGTCAAATCAAAGGAATGGTATCATACATTTTGCTAGTTTAAAACATGAGTGATTATAGATTTGATTTTTTATTGTTTATGTTTTACTATTATAATATTTTTCATTTTAACCAATTCATTGTTTTTCTTGTTGTAACTATGTTTATCCCATTATTGTTTGTATGTTATGATGTTAAATTTTTATTGAATTGTAAAAAGTGATGTAAGATATATCAAACAGAGAAAATAATAAAAAAAATTATACAGTAATTTCTATATTTTGTTCCTTCCAAGTACCCACTATCAACTAATCCTAATCCGCTTAATACACTAATCCAAAAATTCAAAAATGAATTGTGTCCCATACGCCTATGCGTGTCCGCTCTAACTCCGTCAAGGCCACCTGTTATACGGCCTTGACCAAGTGAAAGAACGTTATCTCAGTCCCATTATTAGATAGATATTATAATCAGATATGCATATTCTTTTGTCTGTGTTTATCCTGCTGCTGGGGGTGGGCGGGATGGCCTAGTGGTCTAGAGCGCTGCGCTTCGACCTCTAGCTGGCTCGCGGCTGTAGTTTCCAGTCCTAGTGTGAGCGTACGTGACATGGAGATAGGGGCGCCTTCTCAACCTCTCGGGTTTCCTCCGGGCACTTCGGTTTCCTCCCACTGCTAAAGACCCCTACGCGCAAGCGAATTATTGAAATAAAAATTTAAAACCATACGCTAGTCCCAAAATGACCTAGTTTGTGTCGAGTAAACGTTAAACCCCATTTCTCTCTCTCTCACTCTCTTATTCTGTTGACTGTGTTTTTATTACGTAAACAACTAAATTCCAAATATGGAATGGCCATGCACCCTAAACCTGTATGTCGACAGGGGTTGTTACCTAATTTGTTTTATGACAAAGAAAAATGTAAATGACCAATTTGTTCATAAATCTATAGCTTAGATAACGAATCAAAATAACCAGCTCATACTTTCTATATTTTTGGTTATGAAGTTGAAAGAACAATACATTGTTTAATCCGTCATATATCACCATTCCTTGCCTTTAGATTAGAACTTATGTCCTGTTATTGTCACAAACAATTTAATTTGCGCTTCAGAATTAACTTGTACTGTAGCTAATATTGTAGAAATGGGGAATAATTAATCAATACTCTAGCACAAATCTCTGCCGTCCATATTACTACACGTGTTCGCTCAGTGAGCGTATTTTAAAGTTTTTATTTATGATAGACTGACAAGGGCTACACGTTTCCTTATCTTAAGGGGTTAGCTGTATATTTTCTAAGAAACTGAACACATTATGCCAATATATATATCCTTCAATTCACTATTATGCATTCATAGAAATCATTCTAGCATTTAAAAACAGCCACATTCCACTCGCCTACAATACTTAGAAATTGTGTCATTTCGTTCACAATAATGGGAATCGGAAATCCGTAGTTTGTCTCGATTGTCAAGGTCTGTGGTGAAACAGTTTACCGAGACAAATTACAATCGTCATATTGTTCTAATCATAACACCGGTCCATCATGAATAATTGGCAAACACCAACGACGATATTTGCCAGTTTGTCTATATACTGACAAGAGTGAATTAAAGGATTAATATGAATATTCTTTAACATGACATAGCTTTAAAACAATATATGTCGCTTTAAGTAACAACGTTTTATATAATGTATCAAATGATCAGATAAGAGTAAGTACTTTGATAATGGCGTTTATATTTTTAGTGTAATCGGTATCATGTCCCACCCCGTGTTCATAACTGTTTTATTAAAAAGGGAATAATCATGTGATAATATAATTAGTTTATCAACTTTAATCTATTTGTGTGTTCATCGCTCCATAAAGTGAAATGCGTTTACTTCTCGGCAGATAATTAAGATGCCAAAACTATGAAACCAGCAGAAGATTCAGTGCCAGTTGTAGCTAAAGAGAAATGGACTGACAACTAAGATACTAAAAAAATGAAACCGGAAGAAGATTCGGCGACGCCATTGCTTAAAAGAGGACCACAAAACATTTTACCGCCGGATTTTCCCTACGTTCGAGCATGGCTTGTTTCGGGTATACTGGTCATTTGTTATATAATAGCAGCCTTTGCGATAGCACCCGTAATATCTCAATATGTGGTCCATAGATTAAAATACAATTCAACACATATAAATATGACGGTTAATAGTACTACAAGTTCGTGTGGAAAAGATGACAGCGAGGAGCAGGAAATACAAAAGGAAGCTTCAAGCCTAACTCTTTATTATTCTCTTGTTGGAGGGTCTATTGCTGTCTTAACTAATATCTATATGGGACCACTGTCTGATGCAGTAGGTAGAAAGAAAATATTTCTTATTCCTGCCTTAGGCATCTTGGCTAAAGATTTGATCATTGCGTTCATCGTTTACTATAACCTAAATTTAAATTATTTTTACTTGGCGTACGGAATCGATGGATTGAGTGGATCGTATTTCGCTATCTTTGTAGCAATGTTTTCTTACAGTGCGGATGTGACAGTTCCTGGAAAATCAAGAACTATTGCCATAACAGTCTTAGAAGGGTGCGTAGCTGTAGCATCATCACTAGGACAACTTGCGACCGGATATCTTATCAAATCTTTTGGATTTCTTTATCCTGCGGTTATGTTTGTCAGTTTAAGTGGTTTGAATTTCCTGATTGCGTTCTTTTTACTTCCTGAAACTGTTACCGTAAAAACAAAACCAAGCATATCACCCCTGAAAAATATAAAGAAAGTATTTGGATTTTACTTTTCGGGAGCAAACATGATTAAAAGATGTGCCTACCTGCTTGCATTGTGTGTATTTTTTTTCGAAGTTGTTACAGTATTGGGACGCTCTACGCTAGAAACGATATATCAGCTTGGGGAACCCTTTTGCTGGGACTCCATCAAAATTGGATATTACGGTTCAATAAGATTGACATCTGCATTTATTTTTTCTATCATAGCGCTTAAGATTTTACAATATTTTGTGAGAGAGGAAGTGATTGGTATAATAAGTTGTTTAGCAGCTGTTGCCGGTTTCATGTTAGAAGGATTTGCAGACACCAGTTTAATGATGTATTTAGGTAAAGTAGCATGTTTTAAATTTGTTTCTTCCGAACATTGATGGTACTCCTCGTTTCAATCTCTTAGTTGTTACTTGTCTAGAAGTACAACGGAATTGGAAATATAATGGATACATAATTTATAACAGCTTAAGTTATGTCCCACTTTCAAACGTTATCGTCAATTTATTTTGCCGGTAGCCCACTAACATGGATGTGTTTTTTTACTTATCGCAAGAAATAGGTTTAGGCCAAAAAAAACCTTTTGCTTAAAGGACAATATTTGTATCAGTAATTATTACATATGTACGGTGGCTGATTAAGGACACGCAAAAAATTTTAAATATCTCGAGCGCTCGAGATAATAAGTCGTGCGCTCGAGATACTAAGTCGAGCGCTCGAGATAGTTTAGTCGAGCGCTCGAGATAGTTAAGTCGAGCGCTCGAGATAATTAAGTCGAGCGCTCGAGATACTAAGTCGAGCGCTCGAGATAATACAATCGACAACGTCTCAATCGATGTATTAAGCTGTATAATTTTATGCATTAGTCGATGATAAACTTTGCAGAATAAAGATTCATTTGTTCGTTTTTACTGCCCATCGAAAGCTGCAGCGAAGAAGCGGCCCCCCTCCCTCCCCCACACACACTCCACTCAATGCTCATCACCACCTCTAAACATTTCCCGTTACATTTACACCCTTCCAAGTATATCGCAATCAATAATTCCTCTTGTCTGGAAGCAAGGGTTTTTTGATATTTAACGATATGTAGGAACTGATCATTGCCTAATTTCGGGGCCGGCGGAAGCAATTCTTGATTGTGGGAGGGGGCGTCCATTCTAGGACCTTATAGGTAAGGGTTCAGGGGTCGCAATCCCCCCTCCCCTTACTCCGTCGGGCCTGCATTTACCATGGCGCAAGTGGTGCGATCGTCGGGATTCTACGCCCCTCCCCTGACCTTCCGTTCCCCACAACTTGTTCTAGCTGGGGATTCACCGTCTACACTTTCACGAACTCCCGAGATAATACAACCGAACACTTTTCAACTGATATTTTAACCTATATGATGTTGTGCATTATTCCATGATAAACTTTCAGAATAAAGATTCATTGTTCGTTTTTACTGCCCATCCAAAGCTGCCGGGACGGAGCGGATACCCCCCCCCCCACATGCTCATCATCACCACTATTTCCCGTTATATTACCACCCCCCCCGCCTTACCAAGTTGGGCGTATATTTTTATTGTATGAATCAATAATTGTATATATCGTGGTTACGGAGTTTTGCTAGGAGAGATTGGAATTTCCTCTGGTTTGACCCAAGCTTATTTATTTCATGATATGAAGGAACTGATCATTGCCTAATATACCCTGGCGCAAGTTTTGCGATCGTGTCGGGCTTGTACACCTACCCACCCCTCCACCATCGCCCCGCCCTCTCCATACCTTGTTCTAGCTGGGTATGCATATTAAATTCAGAGTCCTTGCAGGGGGAGAAAACCTAATGACATGGGGTAAAACCACAAGATTGAGAAGGAATATGTATCATCAAGTCACATACGCTCACAACAGGAACACCCAGAACTACAATCCCGAGGCAGCTCGCCAGATATAGCTTGAAGCGCGACATCTCCTCAATACTATCCCAGATTACACACACCTTAACTTGGAAGGGGATACCCCAACTCCATCCAAAAAACATCAGCACTAATACATATCTATCCCCTTCCAAGTTAATGAGATGCCCTATCAATCGTATGGTTTTACTCTTTCACCTTATTTTCTTGCCACAGCAAGGACCCCGAATTTAATAAGATAAAGGTTTCCTGGATGGCGGAACAAGGTGTGGGGAACGGCGGGGCGGGGCTGGTGCGGAGTGGGAGTGGGAGTGGGGTACTAGTGAAGCCCGACACGATCACCCCACTTGCGCCAAGGTAAATTAGGCAATGATCAGTTCCTACATATATTATTATGAAATAAATAACCTTGGATCAGACTGGAGCTTTTAACTAAGAGGAAATGTCAATCTCTCCTAGCAAAACTGTAACCTCGATATATACAATTATTGATTGCGAAGGGGGTAAATATAACGGGAAATATTGAGGGGTAGTGATGAGCATGGGATGGAGTGTGTGTGTATGTGTGTGTGTGGCGGGGGGGGGGCTCCGTCACTATAGCTTTGGATGGGCTGTTAAAACGAACAAATGGATCTTTATTCTGCAAGTTTATTATTGAATAATGCACAAAATTATACAGCCTAAACATCGGTTGAGATGTGTTCGATTGTATTATCTCGAGCGCTCGACTTAATTAACCCGAGCGCTCGACTTAACTATCTCGAGCGCTCGACTTAACTATCTCGAGCGCTTGACTTAAGTATCTCGAGCGCTCGACTTAATATCTCGAGCGCTCGACTTGCACTCGAGATATTTTTTTTTTTTTGCGTGTCCTTAATCAGCCACCGTACATATGTGATAGAACTGGTTAAATACATTCCAATTATAATTTTAACACAGCATCATGGCTACGGGAGATGTGAGACACACACATGGCCACAGGTCACTAATTATTTCTCAATTGACTTTAATGTTAATTCTCGTCTCTTAGACCGGCACTAACTTTTCCCCAAATGTTCGTTGGGTAGAACGCTTTCTGCTACAGGTGGAGCAACATGTAGCAAACTCTTGGCCAAAAGCATGTACGAGGTTGACTATGACAATATTGAGATACACCAGCCGGAACTAGAGACAAGTAAACAGGCAATTTCCGGCCCTACATTTCAACGTAACGAACCTCCCAACTCTTGTATCCTCCCACCTCAAAATCATGAATATTCACCAAAACCTGTCAGTAAATGTATTTTCACACCCTTTTTTTCGATTCTACACCAAAAAGCCAACAAAAATCGCCATGCAAATAAAGGGGGGGGGGGGAGAGAGAGACTAAAAATAACTTTCGCCCTACATTCGTGACCAGTGTCCACATATACGGGGAGTGACGACAAACACAAGTTATCCTTCAATATAACTAATTGAAGTAACAGGCGATCGTAGCAATGATCTCTGTGTAAAAATTATATTGGAATGTATTTAATCACATCTATTACATAATAATATGTAATAATTACTGACACAATTATTGTCCTTTAAGGGGGTAAATGTTTTTGGCAGGGGCATACGGGGAGGACTTTGCCCTAAGAAAGAATATTTTTGAAAGGTTGCATTCGTTCAACTAAAATTGGCTTGGTGAGGCCCAGAAGGCACCAGGTTCGATCCTGGTGTTGATTGAGGAATTTCCTGGGGATTTTCGAAGGTGTAACAATTAAAGTGTCTAGTCTTTCGTGTGGGACGAAATGCCGAAGTCCAGGTATAGCATTGACAGCACGTTGGAGATTAGACTGGTGGCCAGTCTCCTCCACACACCAAAAATTGGCCAGTCCTCTCCCCCCCCAAAAAACCGGAAAAAAAACGTAATCTCTAGAGACTGGGCAAATAGAGCTTCATTCTCATCTAGTAGGTCGTGTGACGTCGTGCACGTGATCACGACATATCTAACAACAACGTGACGTCAACCCTCGGACGGTCTAAGCATGACTGCTTTGCACTCCAGTCGAGACGCATGATTCATGTCACGTGACTCGGGGCTTGCTTGATAACTGTCAATCATTCCAAATAAGGAACAACGTAAAACATGACAGGAACGCCCATTTTATTGTGAAGCTCGCAAATTGTCCAGTCTCTGGTGCTGGTTACAGGTTTACTCAAAATTTTTTTTTATACAAATGGAAACGAAAGTGTTGGTTTACTAAAAATTAATACTTTTATATAAATCGAAATGTAAAATAAATAGAAGAGACTGGGCCAGTCTAGTTGGAGATCGGTTTACAAGCCGGATTAGTATAGAAATGTAAGACCCTACACTCCCTTTATTTCTCCGCGTCCGCTAGATGTTATTAAACTGATGGCAATTGAACTATAACAACGACTTTCATAAACTTGCAACATTTTTGGAATTATTGGCATATTAATTAGATCTCAAAAAACAAAAAAGAACCACATAAAATAAAAACCAAGTACGAACAATCCAAACCGTAAGACGGAATTCGAAGTCCTAAAAAAACGGTATAGGCAAAATAGTATATTCAAGCAAAATAAGTTATTACTCCGCGCTGTGCATAATGATTTGATGATGTTATCTATATTTCAGTTCCTGTTGCATCATTAAAGAACCACATAAAATAAAAACCAAGTACGAACAATCCAAACCGTAAGACGGAATTCGAAGTCCTAAAAAAACGGTATAGGCAAAATAGTATATTCAAGCAAAATAAGTTATTACTCCGCGCTGTGCATAATGATTTGATGATGTTATCTATATTTCAGTTCCTGTTGCATCATTATTTTCATCCATTGTTATACCTGTAACCAGAGCAACCATGTCTAAAATGACATTACCATCTCAGCAAGGTATTAAAATATAAATAACGTGATACGCCAAAAATACGTCTGCTGATGGTTCGTAACTCTCCAAAACAAAAATTCAATTTTGGGGCTCAGCAAAATTTGAGGATAGCTGGTCTGCTGGCTGAATATGAGTGCGAGACAATTTCCTGAGACTGGTGTTAAACATAGCTTGACATCATTTTATTAACTGAAATTATAGAATTGGAATGTCGGGAATGGGCTCAAATTGTTGAAAATGGTCTGTCTATGACAATTGGACAACCATGGGATAACGTTGCTATTATTGAGCGCGGTAGACAATTACATGCTACATGTATTTATGCATTTAAGATTTAAAAGCATTTCTCTGGAACAATCCTTGCAAATTTGATTGAAATGAATCCATCAAAAAGAACATGTGTTGATGCTTTTAGCAACGTAAGACACAATTATCTTACGTTTTATGTGTATTTTTCAGGAGCATTATTTGCTAGCATAGCAATAGTAGAAGCTATAGGTAACAGTGCATCTTATACACTTTATAATTCTGTATATAATGCAACTGTTGAGTACTATAGAGGAATTGTGTGGTTTGTGATGGCTGGACTAACTTTGGTAGCTGCTGTGTTCTTATTGTGAGTAAATAGTATACACGATGACATTGAAGTAGACATATTGAAGGAGTAATGTCAAACGGTGACCCATATTGTTATCTGAAGAGCATGCGCAATAAATACTATGTAGACTGAAAAAAAACAGACGCTATAGATTTTCATTCGATTGAGACTTCTGGCGTATTTCATCGAACATAACTGATTTGAAATTAGAGTTAAAAACGGAAATGATTGAATGTAAATCAGTTCATGCTCATTCATATTACATTATTATATGCGTTGCGACACATTTGTGTCAATTTCTAGGTCCCAAATATTAGCGATTTAGCTCCTTTAACGATATCAATGAATGAATGAAATGGGGTTTAACGTCCTACTATTATGCACCTAACCTGAGCTAATGGAAGACGGGCATACGCCATACAGTGTGCTACGAGGGAAATTTTGACCGGGCGGCGGCGCTACGGTCTACTCTTTTATCGAATTGAAATAACAACAGCAGCTTGATTCTCGGATGTCACGTACATATACTGTTAGTGGAGCAAGCATGGTGTTAATCCAGGTTAATTTTGTTTCATCATCTTGATATATTAACCATTCAAATTTAAGAGGGGTAATTGTTTCGGAGATGTGAAATGAACCCCTCATTCGCTGATCATATTTGGTATAAGAAAATCCCGAATAATAACAGGCGACCCAACTCCTTGACCCGCACAACCGGGGATTCGAAACCACGCCAGTTGACTCGATGACAGGCTTTATGATACCATTCAACCATCCAACCATCTTTAGAATTGTAATATGAATAATAAATTTTAGCCCGCATTTATTGGTCTTACTGAATTCAAATGTGTCTGACATATTGTTTTATATTGAATTGAATTATTGCAGGGCATTTATATGGACATCAAACAAAGGTAATATTTACCCATGTTATGAAGCAGAGCTTACAATAAATGACGACAACTATGGAAGCTGCGAAAAACCAAATAAACATTGATGCAAATTTTCTTGATTGCTGTTTGGTCTCAGAAGGCACAAGCGGCTCTTTTTAAAAGTGACGAATTCAATAATATGGGGCAGTAGTTCAGGATTGACGTTGGATTAAACTGACTTTTTCACCATTAAAGATGACAACTATGGAAGATGCATGAACTTTGACGCCAATTTCCTTAACATGCATTACTTAAGATTTGGGCGTTCTAGCTACAATTATTCAAAAATAGATAATGAACATAAATATATTGCAAATTTCATTCAAGTCACTTTATTGTGTGTGAAGTTATGATTAATGGAATATATTGTGTAGATCGTTTATCATCGTAGCAAAGGTACTTGACAACCAAGACTAAGTCTCGAGTATCCATTTATCTTTAGAATTTTAAATCTCATCGATGTTCAAATTGTTTGAAATCGCCACGGCCATCCGATTGTCTAGAGAGTTCCCTTAGACTTGGCATGTGAATTAATGTCTAAATAGTGATTTATATAAAATTTAAAGCCAGAAACACGACTGACAGTAGGCCGATTTGACTCTTACATACGGCATCTTAACTGGTGTGCAGATTTTCCTCAAACTGTTTGATAGGACACGGTATAGTCATTTTTAAATTATCATTTAAAAAATATGGCGTAATAGTTGAGGACTAACATCTGCTTTGTGTCCGGATGTCCGAAGACATCGCCCGAATCCGATTGTAGGGTTTATTATCAATTCGAGAAAGTCAGATGGTTTTTTTTGAAGATATAATAGCGACTATCACGGAGTGGAATTCTGAGAAAAATCGGAGCTAAGCTTATAATTTTATCGTCATCGACGGACCGATTACCGACGTCTTCCTCGACCAACTCTCGAACGAGATTGTTTAATAAAACCGCGTGTCCCAGTGGCGGATCCAGGTTTTCTCCCAGTCACTCCTATTCTACAACCTCTTTCTTTGCCGATGCATACGGCGTATAGTTTCTACCGAAATTAGCCTAGTTTTTAGTTAGTTTATTATCGTAAATTGTAATGCTGATTAAAATCAGTTGATGTTTAAAATTCTTTCTCTTGATATTACGTATTTTATATTCTACCTGACTTATTATCACAGTGTCGAGTTATAATTATTGTCTTGTTATTTTTGATTAAAATCGAATATTTTAAAATTTCTTTGTTTTGTATTTTGATTAGGGATTATGCTAAATCGGGGTTCTGTGGAAAGATGGAGCTATGGTCTCGGTACAACCGGATTCTTCCGTACGCCTCGTGGTGGTTCTTCGGACTACTGCCTTGTGCTAAGTCGAGTCTTTATCTTCGTTTAGGTTGTGCTACGAACGAAGTCGATGGTGTTTAAGTCCTGGGTTCTACTCCCCTTTCGTCCTTCTGAGGTCGCTCTTCTGAGTTTACGAGGAGGCGAATGTCTGGGAATTTGTGCGAGCTTGTGAAGGCTATCTGGTTGAATCTGATTATATACTTGTTTCAGGCATAATAATACAAGTCTTATTTTCAGACTTATTCCATTAGGGGAGCAAGTCGAAACAATGAAAGTCTCATTTACATGTCGGTTTGTTGATGTTATAATTTAGAAGTTAATACATGCAACGCACTGTTCCCGGCCCACAGCATTTCGCTTCTCCACAAGCGAGATAATGACATTTATTTCAATGCATCAAATAGCCATGGCCTGCAAACCTATCATCAACAGTAAGAACGTTACACTGTGAAAATTTTTCGAGCCCACGACGACAGTTGGTCATGCAGAGGCGCTATGATCTGTTATATTGGAAGGAGACTATCTTGGTCGCCATCTTATATTTCCCCCTTCCCTCCCATCCCATGATTCAGAGGCGCTATGATCTGTTATATTGGAAGGAGACTATCTTGGTCGCCATCTTATATTTCACCCTTCCCTCCCATGATTCAGGGTGGCCAACCAAAGTTATTTTAACCCCACAGTGGTCCCCAATATAAGTCAAATGGAGTGGACATAAACGAACATGTGACCACCAGCCTCGGCTATATTGCAAGGGGAATAACTATAAAAGAGGTGACGGTTTCTGGTAAAAGACGCAGAAAATCACACATTCGCAAAAGTAGTAAACCCTTAGTTTGATTCTAGACCAAACGTTATTAAAAACTGCCATACAAAAGGCGTGAAGGAGGGGGCCGGGAGAAAATAATAGTCTACAAGAACCCCTTTAAGCGCGAAGCCTAGGAGACACGAGCATGATTCGAATCTTGATCGATTTACTCTTCGTTACTGGCAATTAATTTAGAAATAAGCGAAGGAGCGCTTCGTATGAAAAACAACAATTTAAACTACGATAACTGACGATAAAAATATCACATTCACCTTTTTTTTAGAATTTTTAACACAGAGTTACCATGAACCGGGTTTTTTTTAACTGTAGAAATTCGTTTCATTTAGAAACTCTTACATCCAACACCGGATTAACTCTTCAGTGACATACGCACGTGCTTAGGGGAAAGGGGGCCACGATATACCCCATTACCTGCCTTACCATGCTGCAAACGGTGCAGCTGAACCATAGTCAACAATAATAACATTTGTCCAGAACAATATTTCTGTAGGCAACCAAGACTTCTTCTTGGGAAAATGTCCACCTCCTAAATTAACGTACAACAGCTTATCATCAGAGTCATTTATGTTTAATTTATAACTTTTTAAAATAAATGAGTTAGGATAGGTAAACCTGCACGTCCAATGGTAATTTTTTCAAAATTTAACACTCGCTTTAAGCCAGTCAATCAGTGTTGTTTGGGGTACTATTTATCTATAGTTATAGTGGATAACGATTGTATAATTATCTTTTGGTCATATCGTTTTATCACATGTATGTTATCTCTTTGGGTTATAAGCCTGGTGGTGTACAAATATTGTGAACTGTATTAGAAAGCTCATGGAGTTTAGCGTCCTATGTTTCTTCTCCATCAACGCTAATAAAGATTGGTATCAAAAAAGAAAAGCGACCCATTTTACAGAAAGCTTTCACCATTTTAGATTCAACCGAATAATTATTATGTTGGACTGGATCACACATCCATCATCGGGTGATTTAATCTTTGTATTCCTCACGTGATTATATAACTCGTGGTATATCATATGTTATGTGCGCCTCATGCCATTGTTTTTTTTAAATTAGTACAATGCATCATTGGTGCTAAGAACTAAAGCCTGTGAGAATGGAGAATCAAGAAGAAGAGTTAACGCCAAGCAGTAAAAAATTACCATCGAATTTTCCTTACATTCGAGCATGGTTGGTATCAGGAATTTCAGTTGCTTTATATACTGTAGTTGGAATTACATTATCTCCCGTAATAACTCAATATGTTGAGGCTAAACTAAGAGAAGACGTGTTTGGTTCATCAAAATCTAATGGGACATTAAGAACCTGCGGCAATAGTACACTCACTAAAAATAACCAACTTGAACAAGGGATACAGGAAGAGGTTTCACGTTTAACGCTTTATTTCGCATTAGTTGGAAACTCTGCAGCCTTCTTTATGAGCATCATTTTAGGACCACTTTCTGATTCACTTGGAAGAAAAATCATATTTTTGATTCCAATGTTTGGGATTTTGGTTAAATCGCTGTTCATTACATTTATTGTGTATTATAAGCTAAATATATATTACATGTATTTGGCATATGGACTTGATGGTCTTTCTGGTAAAAACTTCGTCATTTTAGTCGCAACTTTCGCTTACAGTGTAGATATAGCAACGCCAGGAAGGTCGAGAACTATAGCCATAACTGTCATGGAAAGTTGCATGGCTTTAGCTGCGGGCCTAGGACAGCTTGGCACAGGATATTTGATCAGATCTACTGGATTTTTCTATACTTTGGTGATGTTTGATATCATAAGTGCTTTAGAAATAGCGGTCATTTTCTTTTTATTGCCAGAGACCGTTACAAATAAGCAATGGGGAGACAAATCCGTTCTAGGAAGCATCAAGAAAGTGTTTGGATTTTACTTTACAGAAGGAACTCTGCATGATAGACTATGTTACGTAATTGCGCTGGGAACCTTCTTTTTTGGTGTTGTTACAACTTTGGGCCGTTCTACTCTGGAGACTATTTATCAGCTTGGGGAACCTTTTTGTTGGGATTCGGTAAAAATCGGATATTATGGCGCATTTAGATTGACGGCGCTAGTTTTATGCAGCACTGCAGCCGTAAAAATATTACAGCCTTATTTTCGAGATGAAACCATCGCGATAATTAGCACTATTTCGGCAATAGCCGGTCTAGTTTTTGAAGGTGTAATTAATACAAGCTGGTTGATGTATTTAGGTAAAGTTTTATTTGTATCATTTTATTTCTTTAGTATTGTTTAAATGTCGAATGTGTACTGCATAATTACACAGGTCATTTGTTATTTGTTTTTTTTGTTTAGAAAACTTGTGCTTTTTGTTCGCTATTTTCTGGAGTTTAACGTCCACTTCCACGAGGAGTGATATCGTAGATAAAAGTGCTGCTTTACAACTAAGACAGTTTATAGCTTTTGATGTGTTTCATTTGGATATGTTTACTGGTATTTGTAACATGTACAAAATCATGTTAACATATATTTTTGTTTTAGTACCTGTTTTTGGAGTCCTTGGAGGTGCAGCCATACCGATATCTAGAGCAATTATGTCTGAGATGACGTTACCATCTCGGCAAGGCAAGTTATGATATTCAATATTTTAGCCGGGAGTCATTTTTCCAATTTAGTAACTCGAGTTGGGAATCAATAACAAATGGTGATGTTGTAATTAACACAGGATAATTTTGTGTATTCCATTAAAAACCTACTGGAGTGAGTACTTGTTCGTGTTAAAACCGCTAATCATCACTTGCATTTGCCGGACTATATCTAGGCTAAAACATATCAGACTGAATCGTGACACCGGTGTTGCTGATATTACAGGGATATATAATTATGACATAATGTTGTCCCATTTTTCTAGTAATGCTATAATAATTAATTGGTGAAGTTCATTATTACAGGTCTGCCATGCGGCATGAAATACAAAAAAATATATATATATACAAAGACAATATCAAACAAACATATACAAAACGCATTAAAATAGAGAGGGATACAGAAATGGGGTTTGAAGTGCACTCGACACAAACTACATGTAGGTCAGTTCGGGACTAACATATGGTTCAATGGGGGGGGGGCATACATTGTAATAAATTAGAGAGCCGCATGTATTAGTGGTTTGGTGTAGTCCCCAGAGCCTTCGTCGCATTGCCAGGGCAGAGACAATGCAAATATCATCAATTAAAAAGCGGATACACCAGTCTCGCTGGGGCTGAGGGGGGGGGGGGCGCCTGTTGCTTGTTTGTCAAATATAAGCATTTCCGTAAGTTAATTAATTCATAAGTTTAGTTGGTATTTAATAATTGTATTTATACAATTTTTGTTTCAGGGGCATTATTTGCCAGTATTGCTGTAGTAGAAACTATATGTACGAGTGCATCTAATACACTGTATAATGCTGTATATAATGCTACAGTGGAATATTATAAAGGAATTGTGTGGTTTAATATGGCTGGATTAGCTTTTATAGATATTATATTTTTCCTGTAAGTATTATTAGCCTTGGTAACTGCGGTTGTATGACAATTACCACATCTTATTTACTCATGTACTTGAAAATTTTTCCAAATTTCTTTCGTCTACATAATAAATGTGTATAGCAAATGGTGCACACAGGTTTCAAAGAAAGTAAATATCAAGGTCTTTCAGAACGGTTGTAGCAAATCTAGTTTTATCGGCCGTCCATGCATGTCGATAGTTATGTGAACATGTATTTAATCAAAGGAATATATCTTTAATTTCAGTATATTTGTTTGGGATAACTATATCTATTTATACTCGAATCCTTTTTGCAGGTTATTTATGTGGAAATATAAGAAAATGAATGTTTTGGAAAAGGAATTGGTGACATAGAATGTTTCTTATTTCGCCAGCATTTATTGATTGCACTTGATGTTCAAACGCAGCCAACTAGATTTTGTACAATGTAAACAACCAACAATTATTCCTATTTTTCATATTAGTGTAAATAATGTCATAGTGGAATATGTATTGCTTGTAATCATCTATAATAACTGGACTAGTCATAGTTTTATGGGCAACGTGTAGAAAATACCAAGTTTTTTTATGGGGTCTGAATTAAATGGACTAACGAATTGTTTAGTTACAAACAAATATTCATCCGACAGATTTTAAAAATCACAGTCTCTTAGAAACGAGGTTTCAAGCCTACCATAATCTCACAATGCCACATCATCCGTATTGCAAAAAGATTTGGTTTTAATTAGATTTTCTGGAAATGAACTCTTAAATGTAAGAAAGTCCAATGACGTCAATGTCATTTGGTTCCCTCCCAGAGCCCGTCCCCCATTTAGTATGAATCCATTATAAAGTTAGTACTAGGTGTAAGCAATTATTAACCAAATAATAATGAAATAAACTAACTGCAGAAACAAATTTACGTCGCTTCATCTGGGGGTCATATGAAATGAAGTGACGTTTGAAGATGCATTATTAACGAACGAAATCAGATTCTTGCAGACCTGACTTTAGGCCTTAAATGCTATATAAATTCTTAATTAGACAATTATCAACTTGCCAAGACGATGATCCACTCTCGATGAAATCGGATGCTTGAGGTTTTCGACGGATTTAACACGATTGGCAGTTTTTAATTTCATTAAAAAGTGAATAATCATAACAACGATAGCAATGACAATCGAGACACCGCTATTTTCCGTACCCTAACATCGCCCAGACTCAAAATGACTGAAAAATTCAAGCTATCCCAACACCATGATATATTTTATGTTTTTCCTTATTGTTGTGAATTGAATATCCTTTAAAGCCCCAATACCACTCTTGTTGTAACTGAATAATATGCCCAAAACTTTATTCTGATCAACAAATTGTACTATATTACAATATTTCAATTAATTGATGATACAAATTTCATCTTAACACACCTCATTGAAAAAATTCAAAAAAATTCAACTGTATGATAATGAAAGGCCTTACGTAAACACTTTCAAATGTAACTTGGATTTAAACATATTTTAGAACCCTCTGGACAAGTAAGATAGGAGGTAATGGATAATTTACACAAAACAACATATTTTCGAACCCTCTGGACAAGTAAAATAGGAGGTAATGGATAATTTACACAACAGGTGGGGCACTTAAACATCTCGTAGTTAGAATAAGGTTAAAACATATTTCTGGACCTGTCAAGCCAGCCAGAGTGTTATTGTCCCTTTAAAGTAAAGAAATTCCCTTATCATCGCGGTTGTACTGTATAATGAACGTATGTAGTTGTGAAATATAAACATAGATTAGAACTACACTGTCTTCCAGGATTGTATCTTTCATTACAAAGTGATAGGTAAAAAGACCCCCCCCCCCCCCCGTAATATATTAGCAGTTAACACAGGTCAGTCGTCATGTAAAATGTAAAACGCCTGCCGTACAATGAGGGCTTGTGCACCTTGAGGTATAAACTGATTCTAAGTGCTTGGTTGAGATATAAGACTCGAGGGTTGGCCCATTTAATAAAAAAGGGTATATAAAAATTTGTGCTGAATGTTTATGACAATTTTTTTTACAGTTTACGAACATTATGAATCAAAAGTATTCAGGCGAATGTAATAACCAAATGGAATAAATGCTCTGATCGTTTCTGGGGTTGGTCTACATTGAAACTCCCCATATCTGTTATGCATATGGAGTATTATATACGATTTCTAGTGTTGTAAGAAGTCAAAGAACTGCGATTGAAAGGTTAAGAAAGGGGACGACCTAGACATTCAGTAAAAGGCAAGAATAAATGCTGGGTCATCTCCAGTGTTATGACTAAGCTGATTGGTAATCTTCAAAATATTATTAAACAAATAAAACAAATAAATATACAGACGGCGGTGTACCAACCCCCAATCATATATCTTAAAAGTTAACCCTTAAAAGATTCTAAAAGAATCTCACAAACTTGATCTGTAACCGGGCTAAATACATCGTTCCGAAAAACAGAAGGGATAGCCATTCAATAATAATAGTTAATAGAAACGCAAACTTTTGATCTGGAACTTTGCTCTAAACAATAGTGTACCAACTTTCAATCAAATACCTAAAAGATTAACCGAAAATGGTTACGGAAAACTGTTAATGATTAACAGAATCAAGCGAAGCGCAATTTACATTAATTATACATTTTATTCAAATCTAATTGAAAAATAAAATCCTTGAAACAAATAGACAGAAAAAGACAAAGCCTAGCTTTTAACCTCATTCATTTACCAAATATTTCCGTTGACATTGTCTATATTTAAGACTGTTATCTTATTCGCACTGGTTGATAAAGTAGCTGTGTGTATTAATATGTCATCATCAAAAACTGACACACTTTCGGAATATAGAAAGGGCGGCTCAATATCTAGTCCCAAATCTAGAAAGATGGGAAGCCCAGCAGAAGCAGCAACGTCTGAAGGATCTAAATTACCATCTAATTTTCCTTACATTCGAGCTTGGGTCGTGACTGCTTTGTCAATTATTCTATATATGGTAGCAGCAATACCTACAGCTCCAGTCATATCCCAGTATGTAGTATCAAGATTGAGAGAAGATGTTTTTAATTCTTCAGATGTCAACACAACGCAACTTGTATGTGGTGAACATGGAAATCTCACAACGGACGATCATCTGGATCAGGAAGTACAAAAGCATGCGGCAAGTTTGAATCTGTATTATTCGCTTGTTGGAAGCTTGTCTGCTATCATCATCAACATCTTCATTGGGCCGCTGTCTGATTCTATTGGAAGAAGATTTATGTTTATATTGCCCTTGCTTGGAATCCTTACCAAAAATGTGATCATTACTTTTATTGTATATTTCAAGCTAGATACAAATTACTTTTACTTAGCAAATCTGATTGATGGGCTAAGTGGTTCATATTTCGCAATGTTGGTTGCCATTTTTGCGTACGCTGCTGATATTACAGTTCCTGGGAAGTCCAGGACTATTGCCATAGCTGTCATGGAAGGGTGTATACCCGTGGCAGCATCAATAGGACTACTTAGCACAGGATTTTTAATCAAATCTACGGGATTCTTTTATCCTATGGTTTTGTTTGTTTTTTTGGGCGCTTTAGATTTAGTTATTGTTTTTAGTTTACTTCCGGAAGCACGAGTCACAAAAACGTTGGATAGATCTCCTCTAAAAAGCTTGAAGAAGGTTTTTGGATTCTACTTCACTGAAGATACGGTACAAAAAAGAATTTTCTACGCCATAGCAATGGGAATATTTTTTTTCTCTGTTGTTACGGTGTTAGGTCGTGTGGCTCTAGAAACTATTTATCAACTTGGAAAACCATTTTGCTGGGACTCCGTCAAAATTGGATATTACGGAGCACTGCGAACAACGTCAATGGTGATATTCAGTGTCACAGTAATAAAACTCTTACATCGTTGTCTACAAGAGGAGGTAATCGGTATAATCAGTTGTCTGTCAGCCATTGCAGGGTTTTTGTTAGAAGGCGTGGCTAACACAAGCTTATTGATGTATTTAGGTAACAAAATATATATTTATTAAAAACTTATTACTTATATATTTATAAAAACTTGAATTATTTACAATATATTTATAAAAACTTGTATTACTTACAATATAATTATAAAAACGAGTATTGATTACTTATTTAATACAACCGTATGGTACAGATGTGCCACCTTACACTAAAACTGTATACCTCTGTTATGCGTCGTATTTACATTATGAATGAAAGTTAAAAGCATCTTCTGAAAAAAATATACTGTTATTTCATAACAGAAGACAAAGAATGATTTTTCAGTTTCCATCCGCACGCCGCTAGGGATGGGGTGTAACATATCCAAATTACAAGTGTCGTATAATTAATAGTTTACTCTAACAATATTAGAGTTATTTCCCTTTTGTTCATTCCTTTTGTATTAGAGTTATTTCTGGTTAATAAAGGACCTTGACCTTCGGGTCCCACGCCTGCTGGTGTGTAGGTGAACTCCACAATGGCTCTGTTGATTATTTTGATTTAGCGAGTTTGCTCAATCCGATAGCATCGGAATTGATGACCGGTTTAATGGATCCCAATACCACATGGTGAAGATGCCGTTTGTCATCAAATAAGAATTTTCAACAATTTGTGATAGATGATCAACATTTCAACAATTTGTGATAGATGATCAACATTTTTTTGATTTGGCCATGGTGAAGATTTTCGCGGGGTTCCGAAGAATGTAGAATTTTGACCAGTTTTTCTGAGTCAAAGGACCTAACTTCGTGGCAGTAAAATTTTTTTTTTTACAACTTGAAGATATTTGACTATACAGCAGTCGAAGAAATAATTTTTTTCACGAGATTGATTGATCGCACGTGCTCGTGAAAAGTTATGTGCCCTTGGTTGACTTGGTGGCGCTGAATTCAAGATGGCTGACAATTTTCTGATTTTCAACAATTTCGTCATTGCGAATGCCGAGTGAACTGTGTTTCCAGTATTTGTGAACTGTGTTTCCAGTATTTGTGACATTTCAACTTTTAAAATCGTTTTTTTACCAGTATAATTGGTGACGCTGAATATTAATATTGCGAAGTTCTTTATTGACATTAATCTTTGCGTGTAATACGTGTCGCACTGTCGGTGATATTTTCAATTTTTTTCACGTTCACATGTGTGATGTTATGATGTAAATATGTTCCAGTTCTTTTAATTGAAAGTACCAATGTGTGAAAGTGTGTGTGCATGATTATTATGTTATTTTCATTCATATTATTTTGTTGTACTTTAAGTAATTTTATGATGGCTCGTCGAGGCCAATCTTTTGATATCGAAAAATTTGATGGGACTTTGTTTGATCGAGATCGTGCTTTATCTTATTATTTATCATATCTCGATTACTTAGAGATTCACAGAACCTCTTGAGCCTGTAAATTGGCATCTATAGTATATCAGGTATTGGAATATTGGATAGAACACATTTTCATTTTATATTAGCGATTTTACAAGTTAAAGTTTTCCTGATGTGTAAGCTTATATTATTGAATAGATCTTTGTAATTTGTAATACTTATATTTCTATATTGTTCATTAGGTCATAGTTATTATGTCAACTGATTGAGCTTAATGTCATTATTAGCATTATTATATTGTATTACTACAAGATAAGCTTTGAAATATGTCTTATGATGTGTGAATGAATCTTTCATTTTTAATATTTTTCAATTATGTATATTCCCTTATTTTGTTTCCGAGGGAGCCTTTCTTTAATAGGAGGGATGTCGTATAATTAATAGTTTACTCTAACAATATTAGAGTTATTTCCCTTTTGTTCATTCCTTTTGTATTAGAGTTATTTCTGGTTAATAAAGGACCTTGACCTTCGGGTCCCACGCCTGCTGGTGTGTAGGTGAACTCCACAATGGCTCTGTTGATTATTTTGATTTAGCGAGTTTGCTCAATCCGATAGCATCGGAATTGATGACCGGTTTAATGGATCCCAATACCACACAAGTAACTATAATCACTTCATAAACAGTGTTAACACATCCTCATCTTGCCCTTTATCTCAATATGTAGTGGTCGAAAAAATGACTATGTTAGATACCATTAATCTGAAAGGAGCCCCCATAGAATGGTGATAAGAGTAAAACTAAAACGAGTGTCCTTCGTTCATCATTGGAATAATATGTTAGTGACTTTTTAGCTTTGTTTTCGTTTATAACTGTCAGCTTTTTGTATTTCAGCACCCATCGCGGGGGTTGTAAGCGGAGCAACAACACCTATAGCTAGATCAATTATGTCTAGGATGACATCACCATCTCAACAAGGTTAGTAGAATTGCAGATGATCTTCCCACTATTAGGATGGAGTCTACACTTGAAAGAAACGGATTTAGAAAGTTTTACACATTTTCAAATTTTCGCCTCTATATGCCTCAAGACGGATTTTAAACAAATCTTGGTAGTACTTATTCGGAACTGTTCAAATAAAAATGGTTAACCCCATACTGTGCCAAAATTTAAAAAAAACCCAAATCAACTTTTTATTAACCATACGAAGACGTACAGCCTTATTTGGTATGTATGTTGCTTCGGTGGCAATAAAAAGGGCCAAATGTGGATATTTTTTCTCATAGACAGAGTAATTATCAATAGACTTACAATAAACTTGGAGTATTGTTTGATTTGGTCAAGTGGTGGATTAAGAATTGATATAATCTTGGAAAGCTTTGATGTTTTGTTTAATGTAATTAAAATACAGATCTATATTTTTATACTTTTGATGGCCTACACTAAATCTAGATCTAACAAGTTGACGTCAGGTACCAAGCAAGCGACCGCCATCTACTTTTGCTTTGTTTTGATTTCTATCGCTGCCTTCGCTGGTAATGTCTACCCACAGTTCCGCGCAATAAAAGGTCAAACGCTCGATTCGAAAGACCATTTGATTGGCGGACTCCTCATTTCAAGCAGAACACGAGTTAAATAACAAATCTTCCAGATCCAAGTGTAGTAAAGACAAGAAAATACAAAATTTTGAACTATAAAAACGAAACGAAATTGGATCTGTGTTTTAATCAGATTGATGATAAGTTATTCATCTTGGTTAGTCAATATCTCTTCCATGTGTATTTCTTTCAGGGGCATTATTTGCTAGCATAGCTGTGGTGGAGGCTGTTTGTCACAGTACATCTAATTTACTGTATAATGCTGTATATAATGCTACTGTAGATTATTATAAAGGAATTGTATGGTTTTTCATGGCTGGTATGGCTTTGGTAGACCTTTTGCTTTTAGTGTAAGTGTTAATGTGTATTAGTTTTAGCTTTTGAAAGATATATTATATCCGTCGCTATAATTCTTAGGCAATGAGCTGCAAACGTTATCTAGTGATGATTTTTAAAGAAATGAAATGAAATGGTGTTTAACGTCTTATTGTCCTGCTCTAGGCTAATATACAGTGTGCTATGATGCAAAATTTGCCGGGACAGCGGAACTATGGCCTACTCTTATATCGAATTGCAAATGTCAAGGGATCTTATACGTGCACGCCAATGTGTACATGGGACCTTGGTTTTTGCACCATCCGAGCGACTAGACATCCTGGCCGATATGAATTGAAACGAATTCAATCAACCATAATAATTAGTTTTGTATTGGAAATTCCACGAGGATCGGATTAAGGTATATACAGTAGTGTACATTTATGTTTATAGACTGTCTATAAACCTGCAATAGTGTGGACTTTCAGTTAAATACCCTAAGTTAACCAACCATTTTCAGTAACCCTATAGGGCGTCAATCCCCATTTCATATCATTTCATTCTGACAATTTCACTACGATGTAAAACAGCTTACAGCTGATCTACAACCAAGTGAACCTTTTTTTTTCATTATTTCAGACTATTTAGATCAATGCCACGTAAAGGTGCTGGTATTACACTAGAAGTCGAACTGGTTACTAAAATGTAATGAAAGATTCCATTATCAGTGTACTATAGCTATAATTTAAACGGTAACTCGAGCTACTAGTACCAAGACCGGTATTTTTTACTTCCAGAAGTATATGGATAGATGTACGATTCGTTGAAAGTCGTAAACACCAGAATATGTACTACATTGGCATAATGATTTGTTGAAAGTTGTAAATACCAACTTATGTACTGATTAAATTAAAATACTAGTACCCTGAGAGAATTAGTTTTTGGGTTACAGAAATTTCAGTTTACATGCACTTAATTCCAGATGGCGAGTGAACTAGGCCTACAAATGGAAGGTAAAGAAAACCTTTGTGAGAAATGGATATTATATGCTATTGTACTTACACAATGAATAAGGATTTTGTTTACTTGAAATTACAGAACATCAAATATACATATATAGCATAGCTGACTTATGGATATGGATAGATATTACAAAATACCCTGTTGCTCTAGCGTACATAACCGGTATGTGTTTTTGAGGATTTGTTAATAGCATTAAAAATCGATAAAAATTATTATGGTTCGAATTCTTTGCTACCCTCGTAACAAAATGTATAATTTGAGAATATATTTTGAACGTAAACGGGGTCGTATCGGGCCCTTAAGCCCACCACTAGCAGCAAAGCTAACGACGAAGTTCTTTCGTTTGCACCAATGGACAATTCCACTAAGTATTTGTTCTATTAATCCATCGAAATTTTAAAGTGACAATGTTAATTTTATTATGATTTGAAATATGAAAAATTCGTATTTTAAATTATGAAGTTTTTCTTTCATAATCGAGTTTTCTGGTTTGAACCATTTTATTTTAAAACAGCCACTATTTACTTTATTAATTATTGTACACATCTGTGGTTGGTGTACAATGCACATGTGTGTGTGTGTGTGTCCTTTATTTAAATGAGTGTGTTTCATCTAGCAAAACTATGCCCTCTGTTCTACAAATTTATTCAAAAGAAAAAAACATTACGGTTTCACAGTTATACATAATCGTTAAAACCGCGGCTAAATTATTAATTTCTGTGTGGATATGTCCTTGATACACGTGTGTATTATTACAGGGGATCACGGTGGCTAAGTGGATAAGGCGCTGGTTCGCTAGCCTGGAGGTCGGGTGTTCGATCCCTGCATTGACCGAGAAAGTTTAGTGATGCAGAAGGACAGCTGCCTAGTCGTTCGGATGGGACGAAAAACCGAGGTCCCGTGTACACATTGGCGTACACGTAAAAGAACCCCTGGCAGTTGGAATTCAGTTGCTGCCCGGGCAAAATTTCCCTCATAGCACACTGTATGGCGTATGCCCGTCTTCAATTAGCCCAGGTTAGGTGCTTAAGCGTAGGACGTTAAATCCCATTTCATTCATTCATTCTATAAAGTGGCATTCAGTAACTGAAGAAGAAAAACATATGACACAATCATAGTATGGAATTATTTAAACATTTATATCTATAGCGACATTTCAACGAGGGTTCTCTCGTCTTTATCATGTTGCATATGCGGATTTGTTGTGTTTAAACAACGGAAATATTATCAAAATACTTGATTTACCTGGGCCCGGTTCCTAGAAAATTCTTAACGTTAGCACAAAGTCATGCTTCACTTTTACTTACGTAAGAATCTTATAAAAATACCGTCCCTAGAAAATTCTCAAGACCATTCTTACGTAAGCACAGGTCAAGTACAAGTCTAAGCACATTGTGACTGGTAAAGCATACCATACACTGAGGCTACGATGCTCTTTAATGTCATAAAAACAACTTTGGTATGCGAATTACGTCATAAATTTTTCGTCTGCTTCATTTTTGGAGAAGGATGTTCTCTGTCTTGTAATTGTCTCTTTGGTATCAAAAGGTGTCGGAAATGCCGTCGAATAACTCTACGGTCAGCCATCTTTTTGTAGCAGAAACAGACTTAAGGTTGGTAAGCAAGCCCTATACCTTGCTTGGGACTTGTGCTTAGAGTGGCTATGTTTAAGAACGAAGTTGTGCTTAAGTTTTTTCTTGGAACGCATAATAACGTTCTTGTGCTTACAATGCAGTCATCTTAAAATCTAAGCACAAGACCGTTTTTAAGAATTTTCTGTGAACACAAAAAAAAGGTAAGTTTACTTAAATGCAAAGTCGACTAAAATCTAAGCACAAGAACGTGCTTAAGAATTTTCTAGGAATCGGGCCCTGATCCTTTATAACGTGCTTGAACTATAACATGTTTTATAAAATTGCGATCCAGCCTTGGCTTTTATTTACCACATGCATCGAACAAAATTTGTAGCGATTGGGGGGGGGGGGTAGTGGAAATAGCATTGTGGCATCCGTAAGAGAAGAGTAAGTTAAATATGGTAAACTTAGAATGTATTACTTGCCGAGTTGTATTTTCAAAGTTGTAAACGTGATACAGAGTAGAGTTCTCGAAGGATTTACATGTGCCCCTTTCTAAGCATGACTTGGTCAGCGCTTGAATACGTTACTACTGTATTTTGAATTCCCATAGATAGATATGTGTACAGATATCGTTACCGCTGACCTTTTGTGACTTGAATCGGCGCAATTGGCTACATCAAGCATATATATAAACTAGTATCGTCTGTTGGTATATTGATATAGATTAAAGCTGAGTTGAATGAGATACCAGTACTGTGTCCGTAATCATTTTATACTTTAAACACCTGCACTCGTACGATGGGCGTAATTTCAAAGGCGATCATCATTTTCACCTGTTTTACATCCTTCTCTGCACAAGCTGTTTATCCTGTGGACATTACAAATGGTTTAGGACGAAAATTTGATGGTATCGGTGGATTAAGTGCTGGTGCGTCTTCAAAGCTTCTTGTGAATTATCCACAAAAACAGCGAGATGAAATTCTAGACTATCTATTCAAACCAAACGTAGGAGCTAGTCTACAAATATTAAAGGTGGAGATTGGGGGCGATGCACAGAGCACTGACGGTACGGAAGCAACACATATGAGAAATAGAAATGATACTAATTATTACCGTGGGTATGAATGGTGGTTAATGAAGGAAGCCAAAAAGAGAAACCCCAATATCAAACTTTATGGTTTACCTTGGGGTTTCCCAGGATGGGTTGGTAATTATACACAAAATCCCTATACAGACCCTAGTCAATTAGCTGAATATGTCATCAGTTGGATTCGCGGAGCTCAGGAAGTGAACGACCTGAATATTGACTATATTGGGATTTGGAATGAGAGAATGTATGATATAAAGTATGTAAAAATTTTAAGGAAACAGCTTGATATGAATAATTTTACTTCCGTAAAAATTGTAGCGGCGGATTATTTTGGCTGGAATATAGCATTTGATATTATGAAGGATCCAGAATTTGGTGATGCCATATACGGTATTGGGGTTCATTATCCCGGAACTTCCACGTCTGTGGGGGCCTTACAGAGTGGTAAACCTCTATGGTCTTCTGAAGATTTCAGTTCTTTAGACGACTTAGTCGGAGGAGGTTGCTGGGCTAGGATATTAAACAGAAACTATGTCAACGGATTTATGACTAGCACAATATCATGGGCCCTAATTGCTAGTTGGTATGAAGGACTGCCATACAACGGAGATGGGTTGATGACTGCCAATGAACCATGGAGTGGTCACTATGATGTAGCAACACCAATTTGGGTCAGTGCCCACACAACCCAATTTACAACAACAGAATGGTCATATCTTCAACACGGTTCTGGAGTAGGTAATTTGCAGTATGGCGGAACCTTTGTATCCCTCGTAAATCCCGAACAAAGTCAACTGACAATAGTAATAGAGACAATGAGTCATGATGCCTCAGTTTGTATAAGGCCACCACTTCCGACCTACAATGTGTCAAGCCAAAGTGTTGAATTTAATTTAATGGGAAAACTAGGCAATATCCACCAGTTTTATGTCCGATATAGCAAACTTAGTCGAGATCAAACATTCCAAATGTTCACACGCAAAGATCCTATTCCTGTTATCAATGGAATTGTGCGGTTAAATCTTGGAGTGGACGAAGTTTGGACTTTGACAACTGTTAGTTCGGGAAATAAGGAAGTTACAACCCCTCCGCCTAGTAAGCCGTTCCCGGTGCCTTATCATGATGACTTTGAGAAAACACCTGTTTACTCTGAACCAGATAATCTCTCACCTCAAATAGGAAGTTTTGAGGTCGCCCAAGAGGTCGTCCAAACTGGATCCCCACCAAATCAGGTTGTTCGACAAGTGTCCCTTTCACCACCTGTCAAGTGGTGTGCAGCGGACAGTCTTTCCAGAAGTCTCGCTATCATAGGATCATATCAGTGGGTTAATGTAAACATTAGCGTCCGGTTTGATTTACATTTGCCTGAAAGTGCCAATGGTATTTTTTTGGCAGCTCGTATTAATGAAACGGGTTGTGACTCGCACAAGGCTTTCGGGGTATTTCTGGTCATCTACCCTACTTTAAACAAATATTTACTTAATTCAGATATTGCTGGCTTGGACACTGTGCAATATGGAAACTTGGCAAATGTTCCCATGTACAATAAATGGAATACGGTTAGACTTTCCGTAAACGGCTATGAAGCAACTGCCGTGTTTAACAATAAAATGTTATTTAGTATTTCACTCCCTACGTCCCCAGAACCAGGTTTTGTTGGTTTAGGAACAACTTCTTTAGGATTCGCGGATTTTGATGATTTAATTATTAATCAGCCCACTAGAAAATTAAAGTTTGATCTTAACTTTAAAATAAATTTCTAACGTAAATAATTATTCAGCCTTGTTTTTGCATACATTAGTGTAGACCAGTTTTAGCCTCCCAACGGTAAAACATGGTTACATTTTCTTAATACCACTCCTCACTCGTTGGTTCACATATAAGACCAAGGTTGTCGTATAACAAGTGATTTTTGGCTTCCAAAATCCAGATCTAAACCGTGTAATATTAAACCTATTGATAATGCTGTCTTTATTATCGCGGTTCTTCGATAACCAGGCATTCACGGGTTTGACACCGGTGTTGGTCGAGAACGTTCAATGGGTTTCTCCTGCGTTGTTTTCCCTTGTCGGTGGTGAAGGATGGAGGGCCTGACAAGGCACAGCGTTTATGCCAGGTTCCCATTATCACGATTCGTTCTACGATTGAAATCGTGGTTTCAATGGTAGAGTAATCGTGGTCAGTCGTAGCAATCGTGTTGACAATTATCGAAACGTATGTGGACATATCTGCACGTGGACTCAGTAGGGACAATCATATCGTAACGCATCGCACGACAATGTTAACCTAGCTTGTCAAACGTAATATCCTTGGAATCATCTGTATTTTGGTGCTGAAGTCTTCTGAGGACTTGGTAAATAGTAAAAAAAAATCATTGAAATCCGAAGCACAGAGTCAATAACAACATCCCCCCCCCCCCTCACCAACAAATTTTGTTTGGCGCACGATAAAGCAAACTAGAGCATCGGTACCAGAGTCAATAACAATATCCCCCCCCCCCCCCTCACCAACAAATTTTGTTTGGCGCACGATAAAGCAAACTAGAGCATCGGTACCGCTGCCATGTACGTTCTTGCTTTGATTGATATGGTATTTTTTTTTAAAATAAAGATAATGAAATAGCTGCAAGGCAGCAAGACTATAATATAACAAGAGGCAAAGAAGGCTAGGCGTTGGGTTTGTTTTGCCAAATTCACAGACTAAATATTGGCGCACGATAAAGCAAACTAGAGCATCGGTACCGCTGCCATGTACGTTCTTGCTTTGATTGATATGGTATTTTTTTTTAAAATAAAGATAATGAAATAGCTGCAAGGCAGCAAGACTATAATATAACAAGAGGCAAAGAAGGCTAGGCGTTGGGTTTGTTTTGCCAAATTCACAGACTAAATATTAACAAAAAATGGATTTGACACTACTAAGGGGGTCGTGCATGCACCCCAAAAAATAGTTGGGGTCTGACATTCATTAAAATCAATAGGGATCATCCTCAGGGTAGAATGGAAAGGCATGCAAAGTTTCAAAAGGATCTGTTTACACACACAGAGACAAGGGTGGAAGTGAAGGCAAAATACTCCACATTATGAATGTTTACCTATACAAAAATTAATCCAGACTCTTTGTATGGTTTTCTTTTAATATGTAAATAAATAAAATATACAATAGTATAATGTGGATCGGTGCGTTAGTTTAAAATGCAATGTGTTTTGCCAGTTTTACAATTAAATTGTTGTACAGTATAACACTTATTACCATGTACAATGGCCACAACCAGTAATATACATGTAAACAAGTGCTATGAGCATACACAGTGTGGACTAGCGGTATATAAATAACATTATTATTATTAAACATACATGTATATACCAACAGACAAATCCCACTGAGAATTTCATAAATCCAAAAATCTGAATGAGGTCCCCCTTACCACATTCAATTATTTAAAATAAGTATTGCTATGATAATGCCATACCAGTAAGTGCACTTGACTTTTTGTGGTTTCCGAATTTTACAATTTGAAAAAATATTATTCAATTGACAATAGATTAGACATGTATAATTTCAGGGAAAAATAACAAATATTGTAATTATGGAAAACAGATCATTTACTTTAAATATTCTACACTACAGTACACTGATAAATAAATATTTAAATATGTGCATTAAACTTAATATGAAAATGAATATAAAAATATTTCTACCATTACAATGATTTATAACATTAAAATATTGAACACTTAAAATATGTATGTATATAATATCATATCAACTTTTTTCTCTATAAAACTTTGGACCGCTCCCCATGGCTGTTTTGACTATCTGCCAAAGCAAAATGAGAGGACCCAATTATTCTAAATGGAATGAGATATTGAGCGAAGAAAAATGCACTGGCATTTAGTAGATTTTTCTTTTGAAAATTCGTTTGAAACTACACAATGCCAAAATGTGCGATAATTAATTAATTAAGGGAGTGATCGCTCACACAAGTCCTATACAGATTTAATTCAAGGTGTATTTTAGATTGCTTGCCTAAAACAAAGAAACCTTTGTAAACCCCACAATACAATCAAAGAGGACAAGTTTCAGTGATTATTATTGGATCATTATTCATTCTCAATATCTAGATAGACAGTGCTACCAACTATAAAATCACAATAAAACCAGCCATTAATAAAGGGGTGTTACTTGATTTTTACTATTATCAGCTGTCCTGGATTTGCCAATTTGAATGACTGGGTGTAAATATTTTTATAAGAAGACTTTATGGCATATTTGATGAAGACAAGAGGTTAATTTTTTAACATTATTGAACTATGATCAGATTCATATTCCTCTCTCAATTCATATTCATTTCTCAATATCATCAGTTAATTATTATGATTGACTAGCAATCCAATCCAGTAAACTCTACTTGACTATTAAACATAGCTGCCATTACACAAAAAGAATAAGAATTATATATCCCAACTATCAAGCCACTTTAATCCATACATCATACTAGTTTCATCTTTAGCAAGAGGACCAGACATACCATAAGTTAAAGGATGAAAAAGATAAAAACTGAAAAATAAAGTAAATAAATGATTGAAATGGATTATTAACATCTATTCAACAAAAACCTTTGAATTAAATTGTGACAAACATATTAGTATTGGGGAATTTCATAATGATATAAACAGCTCCATTTGACCGGCTCCATTAATACTGACATACTGTCAAATCTGGTGCTTGATAAAGCTTTTCTTTTAATTTATTGTTAGTTTACTAATTACTTTAAAGTATACAATTAGAGTTTCTAAACCGTAAGAAACATAATATTTTCAATAATAGTTTTGAGAAGATGACCAAATTGTTTGATTTGATCTAATTTGTATTATTTTTTTGTGATTTTATCAGTATTAAAAGGGACAATAACACGCTTGCTGTCTTGACAGGTCCAGAACAAAAATAGCCTTATTGTAACTACTAGATATTTAAGTGTCCTACCTGTTGTGTAAATTATCCATTACATCCTATTTTACTTGTCCAGACGGTTCGAAAACATTTTTTAATTTGAAAAGGTTTACATAAAGATTTTCAAACCATGTAATTGAATTTTTCCAATTTTTTAAAATAAGGTGTGTTAAGATGAAATTTGTATCATCAATTAATTGGAATATTGTAAAATAGTACAATTTGTTGACCAGAATAATGATCTGGAAATATATTCAGTTACAAGAGTGTTATTGTGCCTTTAAGTATTAACCCTGACTGGGATGTAAAGAGCATTTAGTCTATCAGAAAGAAAATTGTTTGCCTTACCTGTAAACAATGATGGTGAGAATAACGAATACTGATGCATAGAAAAATCTAATAGTGTATTTTTCTGGTAAAATTAAACAGATTCTAGTGATCATGTAATCCAACATAATACCTGGAAAAACAGAGCAACAATGAAAATATAATCTACTGTCTGTTCCAGGTTATACTACGACTCGAAAATTACTTGTCATTTCTTCCAATTTTAATTAAAATGGCTAAAAGTTCGCGAAATACCTGGAATGGTCACCCCGTTGCTTTTTGTCTTGTGAGAAATACGTTTAGGACCAGTTTTATAGCCTTTCTCCTTTGAAAAATCGAAGTTTGTTTACATTTTATTACTCGAAACAGCCATGTTTGGTCTAGCGATCTGGGCGAGCCTAAGTGGACAAGGGGTTCTGGGTTTGCTTAAAGTTGTTTCACCCTACTTCGATGTATTGGTGGTCGTATCGGTGCAGTAGAATATAACTCTTTTCGTAAAATAATTATTAACTGAATTCCAGACCACGTTTGTTTGTCCCACTTACGGAATGCAACAAATTTGTGAAGTACCTGTCTACCCTAACGTGAAATGCTACTGCCTCATTTAACGCATACGTAGTCGAATGTTTATGTTCTAAGAAAGTGACGATGTGGAAATATATGAAATTTACAAGAGAATACTATATTTTATCGGACTTCTAGTCATTTATTGTTAGGGAAGAAATCAAAGGGATGACAGTTCCAGGTATGTCACAAAGTTTTAGGCATTTTAATTAAAAATTGAAGGCATGGCAAGCAATTTTCGAGTCGGAGTATCATCTGGAACAGACAGTAGTGGTGATGGGTCACAAACTTTTGGAATGGCTGTACAACTGTAGCCACAATTGTTTCTGCTCTGACAACAATTCATATTGTCTGGACAAAATGATCTGAATGGTCGATGCAGAGTCAAAAGATTATAAACGATCTTTTAATTGTGAGTAAAAATGACATTTCCTTTTTGCAGAGAGTATACAGAATGCATTTTTAAATCACCAGGAAGAAAGTGCTAAACATGGTTCAACTATGTTTACAAATGTCTAGAATGTGTTATACAGGGTTCCCATGGCTTCGTCAAACATTTTTTCAAGGATATTCAAGGATAAATATATGTCAAATTCAAGGATTTTCAAGGACATTTGTTAGCCTAATGTTACAATTTTTCCTCTTAAAAATAACCCAAACATTACCAACTATTGTTATAATCTCATATTTAAAAGGGGATTGAAGAGATAACTGTTTTTTTATTAATACAGATCCGACTTTCGGCACACCGGACAAACTCACGCCATTTTTAAAACAGAGTTATTTCCCTTTTCGACTTGGACCAAACAAAATTAAGGATCTCAACTAAAATTCAAGGATATTTTCCTATTCCCGCGAAATTCAAGGATATTCATGTTGAAAATGAAATTTTAAATTTAAGGATATTCAAGGATTTTCAAGGACTGCGGGAACCCTGTTATACAATACAAAGTTATAAATATATTGTCCTACCTGTTAACATGGCACTATATAAATAGGCAGGAAAATAATGATGAAAATACAGAACTCTGGTCATAAACCAGAAAGGTATATAATGTAATGCCCAGCCTAAAGCTAGCCACCAACATGCTGTAAACATTCTCGTGTGATAATCTAAAGATACAAAATATGAATTGGAAATAACAAGATATTCAAAAAAATAAAACGGCCATGATAAATATTCAACTATCACTGCAACATATGTTTTTTGTTTTAAAAAAACACCAAAATTATTTTTCTTTTTGACTGGAAATGACTTACAATGAATGCACATCAGTTCTTTTTCAAGCTATGATATTTTTAACTATTAATCAGTATATCATTAAAGCTACAATTCCAAATTTTTATGTTATGTTTTTAAAATTTATTAAAATAGATGGTATCCATAAACAGTCCAACTTTGTTGAAAAATAATCCTATTAATCCTATAATTCACTATTGCCAGCTGAGATATTGGCAAAAATATCATTTTCAACTTCAAATTCCAACCTTGGAAAATGGCTGCCCCATGTTGTCAATCGCAAAACTGATATAAAATGCTTTCGTGACGGCAAACAAAAGTTTTATATTTTATGGTAAACATCTGGGATATTACAATCTATAGAGCATTTACAAAGTTTCAATGATGGAGGCAAATAATAAATATGCACGACTTTGAAATTCAATAATGTTACTCCTTTGGTCTGACAAAATAATTTCAGCAAGTCAGAAAAAAAGGCTATAATTTACCTTTTAACATTTTTGGCATTGGTATTCCTCTCTGGCATCGCAAAGAGAACATGACATAAATGACGAAAAATATTATCATAACAATGAGTGATAACCAAAATATAACTGGGTTACCAAGTAAATAAATTCTAAAATCTTTTCCAGAAAAGATCTGACCCTGCAATAAATAAAGAAAAAGCAATCTATTATGAATTCCTCTGACTAAGCAAGTTACGAAATAATCAAATGTAATGGGGTTAACAACTTGTGGACTATACTTAGAGATGCATAGCTATTTTAATCCAATCTTGTAGTTTTCATAGGATCTTTGTGACATCAAAATACAAAATGGAGATAGCGGCTGCCCACCCTGCACTTTGTGACATTCAGTTTTGACTATAATTTCATGTCCAGGAAATTACATATGATAAAACATATTTTGACTCATCTTCTCTGAGTTTGTTACCTAACACAATATAGAACTTGTCTGTGCTTATGTAGAAGGAATAAAATCCCTTACTTTTCAACCCCAAGCAGGCTAATAGAGAGAGAGAGAGAAATGGGGTTTAACGTCCACTCTTCACAAACTAGGTCATTTCGGGACTAACATTGGGTTTAATTTTATTTCATTAATTCGCTTGCACGTAGGGGTCTTTAGCAGTGGGAGGAAACCGGAGAACCCAGAGAAAACCCACGAGGTTAGACAGGCGACGCATCTCCTTTTCACATACAACCGTTGATTTGAAACCACGCCAGTTGACTCAATGACAGACCTTATGATACAATGTGCATGTGCTAACCATTCACCAATCCCCCTCCCCTCCAAAAAAACAGGCTAATAAGACAGGCATACATCATGCAGTGTGTTTGAGGGACACTGTATAATTTGAACTAGATGTCTTGACTTGCATGCACAACAGGCAAGGAGAAACCTGGCCAATAAAATACTGCTAACACCAACATCTCCCCCCATTTAGTGAGCCAGTGCCATACTAAGCTACCATGACTCCCTTAAAGAATCACATAACTGAGTTAAAAAGAGAAATTATACGTCACATTTAACATCCAAACTTTAAGAAAAGCATATTTAACCCTTGTCATTTGATCAGTATCTTACCCTATAATCTATTGGCCATTGCCAGGGTCTTGATGTTATTTCACCTTCTTTTGGTTTCAACCCACTGTTACCCTATAAAATAATAAAAATATCAAACATCAAGATTATATCTCAAAAAAGTGCATAAAGTTAAGCCTTATTATTGCCAGTGTCTGCATAGTGTCGTTTGACAATTAAACAAGGATTATTCTGTGTAAAATTCGAATGAGGATTAAGCAAATTACCTGTGTCATCACTGCGTGACTTTCTGTGATTTTTTCAACAAAACTAGGGCAATAGACTTCAAAACTGACATTTGGTACTGAAAACAGTAAATCCAATTACATATAAAATGAATTACAATTTATGTGAAATTTTGACAATCCACAATCTTTGAGTCTACTCTTCTCACATTGAAAATATGAATATCAATACAGATCTGTGTCTATTTTTATGAAGACAGTGGCTTTTGTCAATAGAGAGAGAGAGAGAAATGGGATTAACTTCCACTCAACACAAACTAGCTCATTTTCGGACTAACATATGGTTTAATTTTATTTTAATAATTAGTTTTTGCGTAGGGCAGGGGTCTTCAACAGTGAGAGTAAACCGGAGGACCTGAAGAAAACCCACGAGGTTGGACAGGTGACTTTTGTCAATAGCCTTGAATGTCAATAACTTTCTGTAATTTGGTTTAATCTATATTTAAAAAAATATGAAAATAAAAATTACGTCTTGCATCTTTTACTTCTTCTACACTCCACAAAGCTTTGGGCTCTCTGACATTAGGATGACATGTAGCTTCTAATTGTTCCCAACCCCTACAAATAAATAATTTAATGAGACATAAAAATAAAAAGATTATAAAATACTAGTAGAAATTTGAGACAATATTTGCTAATAATGTGTCAAGAACAAAAGAAAAAATATTTATGTGAGAGAGAAATGGGGTTTAACGGTCATTCCACAAAACCTAGGTCATTTCGGGACTAACACATAGTTCAATTTTATTTCAATAATTGCTTTGAGTGTAGGCGTCTTTAGAAGTAGTATAAATTGGAAGAAACTCAGAGAAAACCCACAAGGTTGGACAGGTGAGTGGTGACCCTACTCCTTGTCATGTACAAAAAACATTTGTAATAGTAAAAGTTTTCTTTTTGGAAATGAATAACAGACATTAAGTACTTACCATTTAGGAAGTTTCTTGTCATTGGCATGCAGAGCACAGCGGACATGATAATGTATGATTTTTAGCTTGGATCTAACAGATTGAACTACTGCACCTTTGGCTGCTCCTTGTATCTCTATAACCCATATATCATTAGCATCCCCATATCCATTCTAAGTAGTATTGAAAAATTGACATTTTGATTATACTGCTTGATAGAATTTGACCATTTACATAATATTATCGTTTATTGAATCTAATATAAACAGACATATAACAGTATATTTAACTATACCACATATAGATTATCAGACTGTCTACTGATGAACTCAAAGTGGTTTCGTAACTGAGGGGCTGGCTCGTTAACCATGAGATCACCGGTTCAATCCTAGTGGTGGCTATGAAATTTCCTCAGGATTTTCTTGCATGGTGTCAACTGTCAGTGGTGCATGATAGAAGGCTTGGCAAGAAACAAACAAAAACGAGGTTGCATGTACATTCTGAAAGTTGGAATGAAGTAAAGAGACAGCTATAGAGACACTGCCCAGCTGAAATTCCCACATCTTTATTAGCTCAGTTGATGCACAACAGTAGGACATTAAACCCCATTTTATTTTGTATATTATTAAACTATAGTACACATGGAATAACAAGTTGTATATATACACCAAAATATGCAAAGACATACTGTAATAGTAATACACATTTGTGGATTGTATATTATACACACAGATCAGTAGGTTGTCTAATACACAGAATAATAATATACACATTGACTAAGAGATTAACAGACTGTATATTGTGTTTTCAATTTAAAGCATTTACTATTACCATACCTGCCCATAACCTGTAACTTGGTACTGTCTTTTACTGATGGGTGCTGGTTCTCTATGACTGTGTAAATTTCTATGAGTTCTGTAGAAAATAGAAATTAAAGTTATACTAACAAGAATCCAATATTACACAAAGCGGGCTAGTGAAAACATAGAAATTTGCACATTATACAAACATGCTAGCATCCAAAAACCAGATTATGATATATAGGCAAGTGGGCAGACTAATTGAAAATATCACTAAATGACAATAGTCTGCATTATAACATGTTTGATCAGAGAAGAGTTTAAATAATATAGGATATCATACAGCAACAAATCATGATAAATCTTTCAGCTTGATTTGCAGCAAATAAGTTACAACTGTTTTGGAAATTCTGTTGACCAAATTAATTATATTGTATGTTAAAGGCTCAATAACACTCTTGTTGTAACTGAATAATATGTCCCAATCTTTATTCTGATCAACAAATTGTTATATATTACAATATTTCAATTAATTAATGATACAAATTTACCTTTGAATTTTTCTTAATGAAACTTCGATTTAGAAATATTTTCAAACCCTTTGGACAAGTAAAATAGGATGTAATGGATATTTCACACAACAGGTAAGACACTTAAACATCTAGTACTTAGATAGGGATATTATTTATTTTCTGGAACTTTCAAGCCAGCAAGAGTGTTATTGTCCCTTTCATCGAAATGGAATAAAACAGATGATTGTAAAATATAGACTTACACAACATGTTCTAATCTAATCATATCACCATTTCGAACCAGCTGTGGTGGGGCATCATTATCAGGTTCTTTGTCAGCTTGTTTTATAATCCAATAATTATTCTCATCTTTATGACTGTATGTAGTGATCTGTAAACAATTCATTAATGTTTTATTCTAACAGAATTGTAACGATTGAATTTTTGCTCAATGAGGGTATTTTGAGGTGTAATTTTAGCCATCACCCCTGGGTGATATGGAACGCAAATGAAATGGGGTTTAACGTCCTACTGTTCTGCTCCAAATTGGGCTAATCAAGATGTGCTATGAGGGAAATTTTTCCTGGACAGCGGCACTACAGCCTACTCTTATATCGAATTCCAACTGTCAAGGGATCTATTATGTGCGGGCCAATGTGTACACAGGACCTCAGTTTTTTTTTGTGCCATCCAATCAGGCCCTCCGTCCTGCATCCCTGAAAAGTGGGAACCACACAGAAAAATCTCAGCCAATGCAGGGATCGAAAAACCTGACCTCTGGGCTAGCGACCGTGATCCCCAATATGTAATGAGAACTATGAAGTCTTGTCAACACAATACATTGGTCATTGTGAGACTAACATTTCATAACATTCACTTCTATGGTTACATGTACTGCGAGAGAGATTTTTTCCCAGACAGGGGCATTTCAGCGTACTCTTCTATATTCACACTAGTCTGAAAATAACAGAACCCTAGAAAATTGAAATTTACTGAAATTGTAAAAGAAAGGTCAGTAAAAAAGCACATAATATTCTATTTATACCTGTTGTTGTTTAGGTGGATGTTCCTCTGGATAAAGATGCCAATGTGAATGTAAATACGCTCCCCCAGTTCTTCTCTGTTTCAATGTTAAAATACTTCCATATGCTATATCTGCAAGCATAAGCATTATTATAATATTTTACATTTCTAAACAAATTACAATAAGAATCAAAGTGACTTAAAAATTAAATTATAATTTCTTTTTTAGGGTAAAATTATTCCAGTCAATCATTCAAATCATGGTAATATTATTATACCGGGTAATATAATTTGTGAGAACAATATATATTTAGTAATTTATAAGCATACATGTTGTTCACACTTTTTTAATACAAAATTTATAATTTCAAATAGTGAGCGATAATACATTTGCTATATATTATACATAGATCACCAAACTTACTAGCTGGCATACTGACATTATACAATTTATTGCCTATTAATTGTGACTGAAAAGCAGAGCTGAAAAAACCATCTCCATTTCCACTGAAATCAAATAAAATCAATATCTTATTTACCTTAGCTAAATAATTAATTACTAATTTATACTAGATTAGATTTTTGTGAAGTTTTGAATACCTTTTACAGTTCAACAAAAACATAAAATCATATCCGAGAATAATGAAAATGTCTTTGAAAACGGACTTACGTTTTGTTCAATACTTTTAGATGGATTCCAAAAAATATAATATAAAATATGGCAGGTATCAGAATAAGGCCAACAACTCTTGATGCAAAATGTTTCAAACAATCAACCTGTGGTAAAAGCAAAAGAAATAAAATTGGATGATAGACAGAAAGAGAGAAATTAGGTTTAAAGGGCCAATCCCGATAACTTTTTGGGGAATAAAACTGCTTAATTTTGTGTTAAAATCATTTAAAACCCATTATCTAAGGCCGATCAACTAACCCGATTTTTGTGATACGCTTGTAAATAACTTAAACCTGACAGTCTGCATCTGGAAATGGAGACCTTTGTATCATACAGTATCTGGATAAAACCAGACTTTTTTCTATAAAAATAATATGTAGGTAAAATTTACCTTTTGTTATCAAGTACAGTACATGGGTAATTCACTGTATAGACCTCTCAAGAAACGTAAATCGATTATAAGGTCACCAAATGAAAAAAAATGACCATCAATATTAAAAGGGTTACGTGTCCAGATAAGCAATTTTGGCGTTCACGTCCAAATGACTCAATATTTTGAGTTGAAATTTTGAGACAAGAAATATACACCATTCCCCCATATTTTGGCGTTTTATTTTCATACATTCTCAGACTTTTATTTTTGAGCCTCTGTATAATACGGGACTGTCCCTTTAATGGCCACTCAACACAACTAGGTCATTTCGGGACTAACATATGGTTTTTATTTTATTTCAATAATTCGAAATTCGTTTGCTTGTGGAGGTCTTTAGCAGTGGGAGTAAATTGGAGTGCCCGTAGGAAACCACATACGCTCACACCAGGGCTCGAAACCACAGCCCCAAGCCAGAGGTGGCCGGCCAGCTAGAGGTCGAAGCGCGGCACTCTAGACCACTAGGCCATCCCAACCCTCCTTGGATGATAGACAATATAAATTTGTATGCGTACATACCGGTAGGTAGATACATTTTTAGCTTCTACATCTATACAATCAATATGCTTGTGGCATGGTATCGTTGAAATGAGTAAAAGTAGAACACTTAAAAAATATATTTTTTACATTATGTTACATTATGTTATTGAATAACAATTGCCTTTAATCTATGAGGGTATATAAAAACTTACAAATGATAATGACATATCTCCTAAGATATTCCAGAGATCAATGATAGTTGTTATACCACATAATAATATCACAAACAATCCAACAAATTTAACCCTGAAATATATAACAACACATTACTTTACAGAATAGAAACAAATAAATCTTTGAACGATAAGAAATATCATTAGAAAGATCCCAGTTTTGATGTAGGAGGACACTATTAAAAGTGTAAATGTTTAAGAACAATTGAAAAGGTGAGCTTCTAATTATATATGATTGTTTTCTGTTGATTTAATATTTAGCAATTACGCACTGTTCTCAAATTTTTGTTTTAAAACACTGAATGTTTATTCAAGCTTTACAAACCATAGTTGTTTGAAACACTTACCCAATTGAGCAAGCTAGGAAAAAACCTGTTACACACATCCAGAACCACCATGGTATGGTAAACGGTCTAAAAATATAAAATCATTTTAATAAAAAATAATGCAAAACCAGCACTTCGTAGGATCTATCTCACTTCATGGCAGTTCGAAATCACAAAGGTGACAGAGTGACTAAACAAAAATGGATATCTAGATGTAGCCTTTGTTTAGATACATTGAGTCTAATCATACATCATAGCTGGATTAGTTGGAGCCTCTTATGGGCCTCCAGCAGAAGAGTCATCATAGCTATCGAGAAAATGTGTTCATAGTAGCACAGTTCATTTTTAAGATTTATATTAAAGGCCTTAACAAGCTTGCCTTATTAGTTTTTAGGCCAACACGGTTAACTAGATACATGTATTATTTTTAATTATTTTTTCCTTTAACCCCCTGGTTTTTGCAATCCATAAAAATATATGTTATCAGAAATGATACAATATATAAAATTAAGTAATAATTTTCCACCTTTAATAATATTAAGATTAAATAAGATACTGTACTAGCCACTAGGAATGTGAAAGCAAACATTAAATTCAAGACCAAATCTTGAAATAACAGGCTTAGTGGCCAGTGTGCAACAACTGAATTTGGCCTAGTGGCCTCTGTTTGCAACAACTGAATTTGTAAATAATCAATAAAAAATAATTCAACACTGTTTATAAACATACTATGAAATAATAGTAAAAAATTCAATTGACAAAGATATGAAAAATATCAAGTCCAAAATAGGAAAAACATAGAGTTATCTCCCTTATACCTCACAGAAACTGACTTCTGCTAGCCAACAGAGCATGTGCAGTCATAAGCCTGGTTACCTGTGTCAGAGAGAGATGCTTTCTGCATTTGACTAAAACATAACAGAGAATGATGGACAACTGCATAAGAATAAAGTGACTGAACAAACAAAATACAAAAAGGCCTACAGTTGATTAAAAAAGTGTCACACAATGACATTGTGGGCCTATATAAACTTTTACATTAATCCAATAGGCCTACTCAAATTAGTGGGAAAAAAATAGAAAGGAGAGAAAAAATAAGTATTTGCTTTAGGCCTAGTGACAGTAGAATAATGTTATGGGTTTAGTTAGCAGGATGCAATTTAAGTTATGCCAAGGTAGGTGATGCTTTCCTGTCCCAATGTTGCTAAAACAAAGCAGCTTTATATTGGTTGCCATGCTAGGAATAATGGGTCTTTTATATTTCCAAGCTATAGGCCTATAAGTTTTTTTCTCAACTCAAAATTCCCCAATGAAAACAATAAACATACAAAAATTAACCACACACAAATAGGCCTACCTATTTTTTGACTAGCCAAATATAGAGAAGATAAAAGTTGTCCCTAACAAAATGTCAAATTAGAGAAAAACAAATTCAGAACAAAAAATGAAAATTAATCAAAAAGAAAAGAGATTTTTTTACACTGCAAAGAACACATAAAGAACAGTTGTCAATGGATGTGACTTCACCCTTTAATGTTTGTATTAAAAAAAATAATTGTTTTATAACCTTATATTAACTAAAAACCTTAAATACTAAAATACCGTACCTAAAACTAGCAAAAACTGTTGAACTTATTAATAGACCAATGTGCCTTTTGTAGTATTAAAACTATAAAACTTTAAATAACATTATAACAAATAAGATTTTTAATAATTATAGACCTAAAAAAAAAAGGTTAAAAAAAAAAAAAAATTATATGTCAATTCATCATTTTCTAAAAATGTTAGGTTTCTTTCTGTCATTTTTGGTTTTGAAAGCAAATTCTTAGATAAATAACAGTTATTTTAGAGAATTAACTAATGCCACCATTGTGGTGAATATCCTTGGCCATGATTTTAAGACTTGATGGTGTGTGAAATCCGGGGGTTGAGATTCCACGTATATGTTCAGTGAGTCGCATCTTAGGGATTCTGATCATCCAGTCATTTGGCGGGTGTATGATGTATGAGGTGATCTGTCCCCGTTATGGTTGCTAGGTTACACCCGATCCTATGCATGTACGGCTTTCTAGATAGAAAGGGAGGCCATACGTGGTCAGCGCGAGTCTTCCTTGTATCTCTCTATCACAGTGATAGATTGAGATACACAGGGTCTCATATATCATCAAGTAATAGAATCATTTGATCAACCATCTGTTGATTTCCTTTTTAACTTAAGACACATAATGTAAATATTTCTAGTAATATTAGGGGTGGGCAAATGGAGGTCGAATTTTGGGAACGAGTGTTTTCTAAGGCGATTTTGGCTGCTGAATCCGAATCTGGTGAAATTTTTGTTCTGTGACGTCATTTTGAGCTGGTTCCGTGGTTTTCAAAATGGCGGCCCAAAAATGACTTTTTTCTCGTAAAAGCGAGACAATATTGGAAAGAGTTGTCCAATATGTTAAAATATATGTTTTCATGACCGTGGATTCTAAAATTGCACTCATATTTATGATTTGATAACATCCTATATCGATATGAGGGTAATAACTGAAAAAAAAGTCATTTCGAAAATGGCCATGGAACCAGCTCAAAATGACGTCACAGAACTAAAATTTCACCAGATTCGGATTCAGCAGCCAAAATCGCATTAGAAAACACTCGTTCCCAAAATTCGACCTCCATTTGCCCGCCCCTAGTAATATAATATGGTAGGTAAAATAATTTAAACAGTCCTAATATGCACTTGGTGAAAATTTTATTGCTATAATACCAGAATGTTCAGCTCTACACAGATCAAGTCAGCAAAGTCAAAGATATTTGTCCAAACTTGTAGTTTTTAAAAGGTAAGTAAACTTATTTATATTTGTTCAATTGGGTTGACAACTCTGCTGTTGGCCATTGTACTGAGATATCCATCCATCAAGAAACCCCATCTTTTGTCAAATTGTGTTGCTTAATTATCAAAAGGTAGCCTACTTAGTTTTTGAATGGGAAGGTCAACTGAGGTCCACCATGTGAATGTAATACATGAAGTTTCTTAATAAAACTGTTCAAAGGAACTTAGTAAAAACCAAGTGTTGGAATCCGAGTAAAAAACTAATTCTAAATTTATCTGGTTGGACTGGGATTAAATTTAATTGGTTCGTTTGGTGCTTAAATTAATCGTATAATAAAAAATCAACATACCCATTACTTACCGATTTTTATAAGAAAGAAATTTAAGCATACAATATGTTGCAGCCATGATGAAAAACATCATAATAGGATCTAACAGAATGTGTCTTGAAAGAGTTAATGTTCCCGTTTCTGAAAGTAGGTAAATGTAAATCTATGTAACGTATAGTATTTCAATAAAGTTTTGGGTTTAACTTTTCTTTCACAGAACATTTATTAATCTAAGAGATTAAAATGACTATATTTTTAGAGTTGTGTCTAAAATAAAAGTATCGATATTCATTGGATTTGTTTTACAATTTTATGAAACTGAATTTAGTAAACAAAGAGTTCTTCCGATATAACACATCAGACAAGTCCAATCAATGCTCTAGTAAGGCCTAAATCAAATTGGTATAGCTCCTTTAAGATAAATCTTAAATACATGTCCCAATATTAAAACTAGGTAACAGTCATAACAAGGTTAATTATTAATTTGTTGTCCTAACTGTTCAACAAAGTTTCCCACTAATCCATCAACAAACAGGTTTTACCTGAAATGGGCCCGTCTTAGTCATATGTTATAAAAAAGAATTGCAGGTTGACAAGATAAGACATCTTACCAAATAAAATAAGTGATGAAGCAAAAATACAGGAAACAATGGAATGTGTTAATAACCAAACAATTTTATAAGATAAAGGCACCAAGGCAGCTCCCAATAAAGCACAAGCCTGAAATCAAAAAAAAATATTCTAAAACTAAACAGTTAAATGCAAACATAGAACAACACATAAATATGTAAAGAAAAAAAAAAGTAAAGGTTTCAATAAACAATGCTTGATAATAATTTTTCTTCATACATGTAGTATGATCTTAAATGTGTGGAGTAAAACAAACCATATACTTACTACTCTCATCCCTACATATTCTGTGTCACCATAGTCATCCCCTGGTTTACTAAAGGGAAAACTACCATCATAACCAGTTAAAATACCAGCTAATCCTATCATCATCTATAATAAGATTATGTCAATTCATATTATTGCATGTTTGAAACTTAAGTCAACTAGAGTAGATATATGAATCAATGACGCTTTCTTGAGATTAAGTATGTATACATTTACCAATACAAATTGCTGTCCTATGAAATATGGAATAGACAAGAGGGAGACGGATCATGCACTACTATTAGTTTTTCTTAAATATGTTATTTGACAACTCATTGGCTTATTTCTTGCACTAGTTTTGACATTTAATTGCAATTTGGAGTTATTAAAGACCAATATAAACAAACATGCATTGTATCAAGAAAAGAAAAACACACAGGAATTGAGTTTTTATAATGGGTTCCACATTGAGTGAAATCTTTAGAAAAAGATTCAATAATCTCAGCTTAATATTCAGTCTATGGAATGTGACATAGGCCTGCTTATGAATTTTTTTTACGGGCCTTACTTCTAATGTATGAAACCATCGAAGATGTCAGTAATGAATTTTTATTAACTGCTCATACTCTAAAATATTTGGACATTAATGGCTTTAATTTCTAAATCGACATGTACATGAAAACCTGTATAATCGATATAAATCAATAACTGAATGATTTCAGCTTTACATTTACGTGATCTACATGATGGTGATGTATTGATTTTTAAAATTTCATCAGCTTCAATTTCCTGCAAAGAGGCATCTGTTTAAATTTTCATGATCTGTTAATAGGAACTTTTCTGTTTAGTTTGTGGATGAAAATAATAATTCCATTTGTACATGTACAACAGGCCCGTCGGAATAATATTGATATTGCCGGGGGGGGGGGGGGGGGGATGTTCATTGCTTGTGAATGGGATAGATCCCGTAAACGGGTTCACGGGATATATACGAGCCGATTATTGGGGGGTGGGGGGCTACAGCCCCCCCCCCCCCGCTTCCGACGGGCCTGTACAACAATACATGTTTTTCTGTCAGTGCATTTACCTTTCCCAAAGGTGGATGAACATCAAAGAAAAATGTTCTATTAATATACCAACTTCCCATTTTACCAAAATGTGTTTCATCCCAACTGAAAAAGAAACAAACACCTGTGAACCTATATACACAATAACAGAAAGTAGTCTACTTTGTAGGAATAAACACAATAAGCAGATTTTAAGAACAAGTTTATACTTTTATTTAAAATAGATTTGGTCAAAAATTAAAAACAAACTGATCAGCAGTAATAATTTGCATCCCCGCAAATATCATTGATACTGATAAGCGATAATATGGGGAAAAGTCGTCCTGACAGTCAACGTTGCAGATTTTTCAAAGTAATCAAGGGTGATATCTCTGTCAGTAATTATTGGAAATCATTGAAAACCATTGAAAACAATTTATAGGCTTTTTTGTCTCATGAAGACTTTGAGAATCTCATACCCAGATTATTCTATGTCAAATCATAGAGACACCTCTATGTATCAAATATATTAACACAAATATATTGATAATTTAGAAAACGTAAGGATCTGCCAGGATTATTACTTTATTGATGAGCGTTGATGTAATTGATATAAAAAAATAGACCAAGAACAGTATAAAATTTTATCTATTATACAATATTATCTTTAAACAATTTACTGGTAAAAAAATAGGACATTGAGTAGTAACTTATTAGAAGTGATGTATATTTATCTCTAAGGAGATACAGTATACTGTCTAAGGCGATACATTGTATTGCAGTAGTAAATATTGCAAAATACATACAACCAGATATCTACTGTACCTAGTGTACAATGCAGATATCTACAGTATACAATGTGTTATTGGGTGATAAATTCTTATCTGAACATTGTGTATTTTTTTATTCACATAAATGTAAAAAAAATTTTAACAGACAAAATGCTTATACCTATTTATTATTGTGTCAGAATAGTCAATTGCAATGAGCACATAAAAAAATATCAAGCTTGACTATTACTCCTTGATGTGTGAGTCTAATTGATAGTCTCTGTAATTCATCTGTTTAAAAGAGACAGATTAATTTAAAATGTTACATGCTTGACTGGTTACATTGTCAGTCATTGATCAAAATTAATGACATTCTTGTAAGTAGCTTCTTAAAATAATTTCAGGGTTGACTGAAAGCGTGAATCTAAACCTACATTTCAAGTATTAAATACATGTGATAGTATTAAGAAAATATTAATTATGACCAAAATACAGTATATAATAGGCCTAACAATAATTAGTGTGGGGTGAAAGGCTGCCAAGCCTGCAACAATGATGTACCTTTACTTCTCACTAAAATGAATTCTTGACTGTCTGTGTATCAGATTTACACATACTGACTTCAGTACAGATATTAATGTGTGAATATCATTACTAACTTCTTATAAAGAATTTCATAATTAATAGGATAGTAATAGTTTGAGGTGGAAAACTAGCCTGTGAGTGTATTGACTTACAGTGACGCGAGTACATATACATTCATATCAATTTGAATTTCTATACTTTTACAGATAATTAACTACTCTATTCTCTATAATAGCTTTTTAATCCACCCAAAACAGTTGCAAAATCAGTAAGTGCATTTGTATTTCATGCAATGAATGTTAGAACATAAGTTGTGTAGAGCTACAGGTTTCACTACCTTTTTGTATCAAAATTATTATCAGATTTCCATTTAATATATTCATTCCTATATCATGTCAACACCTATACTAAGTCTTTCTGTTATTTATGTATTTATACATGTAATATTTATACACATTCATCATACTTGTGTTGAATGTTGTGTCGTCATTATCAGACCAGTTTGAGCTAAATGTTTAACTTTGATTAAAATTATAATTTGTCATGTTTGTAAATATATATATATTATTTGACATTTTGCTTTATCTTTATGTACATGTTCTTATTGTATGCTGTCCTCAATGGATGTTTTGATGCAATAAAATCTTATCTTATCTTATGGTCAAATACATGTGATATGTCTCTTTCAAATTAAATTATGAATATGATCTTTAATATCATTCGTCTTGGCCGAGTTACGTTAATTATTTGTGCGTTACCCTATATTAAGATTTGAAAGTAGCTAAGTCTCTAACTCAATAGCATCCAAACTCTTTGACATTGAAAACACAAATTATTTGCTAATTTAAATCAATATTGATGTTGAGATCTTGCGGGGAAAAGATGGGACTTCTGATATCCAATATTTAAGACAAAATAAACATTTTACCATCGGTAGTATTCGGTATAACACAAATCCTGTATCATGATGCGTAACAACGCTATTTGTAAGAAGGGACTCGAAGATTGGTGCTAGAGATATTCCAGAAGTCATGTCAATTGGTAACGTCATATTATTTTCTGGAGAGCATGCACAATAAATACTATCAGTGTAGACTTGAATAATCAAAAGCAAGAGGTAGCCAATCGATTGAGACTCCTGGCATATTTCGCCAAAAAAAAATATATACAAAATATTAACAATTTAGCTCCTTTAATGACTTCTGTCAAGCTGTTGAGAAGGGGACATGTTACCCATGTTGTAGGCCTACTTGCATTGCACATACCAACTCTAGCGAGGTAAGCAAGGTCTTATTTTCTCACTGAAATGTTTCTTTTCATTGTACAGTTGTTCACAGGGACTGACAAGGGACTATTTAGCAGTAAACAGTTGCACAGTAAAATTGACTGGGGTTTGAAAGTTTTTCGATGAAAATTAAATAAAAGAGGGCGGTTCCTGAAGTACCTCGTATGTGAGATGAAATAGTAGTATGACTATGAACATAACTTACCATACATGTGGTGGGTTTTCTATGTTATAAAGCCTGGTGGCTAATGATGCTATAGAAAAAATAAACAAACAAACATGATACGCTTTTGTTTCTCTACTCCTATCCTGGCCATCATCATATGATATATTTTCTTGTTCGTGAGCGGTTGTTTTCTTCGTATTGTTATCAAGCATAGACGTTGACATTTTCTTTTCAGAAAGTTCAGTGTTTTCTTTTAAAACCCGTTCCTCTTTCATGCTCTCGAATTTATCTTCTCCCTTTTCCCTATTTACCGATTTCCTTGTTTCCTTTTTATCAGAAACAGTTCGGTTCCTGATGATTGCACTTGACGTGTAATTAACACCTTTCTTTCCTGAGTCAGCCATGTTAATGAAGTTCTTGGGGACATTAGATCTAATTCATAAATAAATCAATAATTAGTTTACATGTTGTTTACTGACGACAGGTGAACTGTTGCCGTGATGGCATCTGCATAATCAACTGAAACACGGTGAGAACTGACAATACCTGTTGATTGATTGAATTTCTTGCACAAGTTAATTCTTTCAAAGTTGTTCCCCCTGTCTGTCTGGAACATCCAGTAGGTACATTCTATAATTATATGTGTAAGGGATGTAACTCCATTTTAAGATCATTATTTAATTAAATTAATTTAAAATGAACATTACATACTGTTGTAAGATTAATATTATCGGTATCTTTTATCTATCAATCAATAGCAACTCCTTTTGTTTGAAAAGTAAAATCTGAACGCCACCTATAACCATGAAAAGTGAACCTCATTTAGGCTAGCTACCAGTAGGCCTAGTCCCTAGCTAGGCCTAGGCTATAATAAAGACCAAATTCACACCATAAATGCATTTGTTATTTCTGACTGAAGGCCAGTAGTATAAATGACGCAATATTAAAGGGGGCTTGGGATACTAAAGGGGGATTGGAATGTCCTAGTCAGGGGCTGCGGAGCCGGGGGGGGGGGGGCTTTAGCCCCGGCAATAATTTTTAATAGTGAAAAATAAAATGTCGTTAAAAAAGCGAAAAAAGGCTAGTGATCTAGAGTTCCACGATTCGACCTCTAGCTGGCCGGTCACCTGTAGCTTGCGGCTGTGGTTTCGATCCCTGGTGTGAGTGTATTTGGCATGGAGATAGGGGCGCCTTCTCAACCTTGTCGCTTTCCTCCGGGTTTCTCCCACATGAAAGACCCCAGCAAGTGCGCTATGAATATGATAATTTCTGACAGAAGGCCAGTATTATAAATGACACAATATCGATACTAAAGGGGGCTTGGGATACTAAAGGGGATTGGGATGTCCTAGTGATCTATAGTGCCGCGCTTCGACCTCTAGCTGGCCGGTCACCTGTGGCTTGCAGCTGTGGTTTCGATCCCTGGTATGATCATATATGGCATGGAGATAGGGGCACCTTCTCAACCTCGTCGGTATCCTCCCATAGGAAAGACCCCTGCGCGTGCGCTAAGATAATAAAAATGAAAAATAAGACTTGTCTGTGATATCACCTTTGGTGGAAGCGGACGTTAAACACTTAGAACAACAACCTCAGAGAATTGTCTGCGATATCACTTTGGTTGAAGAAGACGTTAAACAAAGCTATTTTACCCACACACTCTAAAGCTATTTAGGCTTTAACCTCTCGAAGGGTCAAGTTTGGTCTTCAACATGTGGTTAGTAGTCCAATTATAATTTTTCATCCCATCAATTCTTCCACAAGAAATTCACAAAATTTAATATAAACATAATATACTATTTATTTTCTATTATTATTTTTGTTAACTACATATTTCATTTTAATGTAAAAATATAAATAAATAAAACATATTACATACATGTTACATACATTAGACTTACATACAGATCACAGACTGAGAATTTTGGACGGGAATGAGAATGATCAGACATAACTGCCTTTTTAAAAAAAACCTGAAAAGTATGTATCGTATGTCTCAGAAAAGACAGTAATACAACTACTTTATATATTATACAACTATATCAGCATCAGTAAATGAAACTGATTTACTCAATTTTAAATATTTTTCTTTACATCTGATTCTATGCTCGACCTAGTCATACCATATAAGAATAAAATCAATCAACTGTTAAACGTTCTAATACTAAGAACCTTCAAAATGAATACAAAAGGACAGAAAATGTATGTTATTAATTTTAACAAACTTGCTCCAATAAAACACATATGAGTACATTATTTTAAAAAGTATAAAGTTCAGTACTGTTGACAGTAACACATATGAGATCGTTGTGTAGGCTTAGAGAGCTGCTTGTTGATTGTCATCTTGAACTACTTTAATCATAGAAAACGTCAATATTAAACAATAAAACACAAACATATTAAAATGTGGATGATTAAAGAGTACTGACATAAAAATAAATCAATATTTTAAACTAAAAAGATCACTATATAAAATGTAACAGGATTTGTTTAACATACATTACGCACGAGCTAAATCTGCCTATTGCAAGTCTTTTTTAGGCTTCAGATGTTATAGAGATTACTAATAAGACCTTAATTTACATGACAAGCTCAAAAAAATTACAGACCCTTGGATGTTTTGGATACAGCTTGGATTTAAACAGTCGTCCATATGAAATTAAATCAATAAATGGCAGACCAAGCTAGTGTTTACTGTTAGTCACTACGGGAGTTCTGATGAAAGGCCTGCGAAGCCCGGGTACCATAGCTATTGAGAAACTTTACTTGATAATGGAGAATATGTTAGTCTGTCAATCAAACAATCGGCTATTTTTATAAATGGCGTGGACACAGTTGATGCCCATTTCTAGTTAAACTACTAACAATGATAAATTTGACAGAAATTTTCAATGTTTTTTTTTTATCATCAATTTTTTAATTATTATAGCAAAACTTTTAACTATGTATCTTTAATATCTATGTAGGTATCTTTCGGCTTGTTAAATTCCATTTGATATTTCATGCTTCTACTGGAATTGGACTGAAAAAGATTAGCAATGTCAGAACAAAAGAACAGAAATTTACCATTTCAAACTTGCTTGTCAGTCACAACTCACAAGAGTTATAATTTTATTCTAAAACTACATGCAAATACAAGCAAATATCATTGAATACGGCCATTGAATACAGCCATTGAATAACTTATTGTTGTATTCAATGGCCATTGATTAACCTTTATTTGTATTCAATGGCTTGAAAACGTACTACTTTTCGCCAGAACTACGCCAAACTGTAATGACGTCACAACCAGGCAACAACAAATTTTTGTAAAAAAGGGCGGAACTTATGATGAATTTTAACGTTAATGAATTTTTATGATAATCTGGATAGTACAGTGCCCGTGAAATATTTGCGCAGGGATACACCCTCTTAAACCATTACTTGAGCGGTATTTAATGGTCATTGAGTTCTATCTACATGTATATATTGGTTTACTTTTGTAACTGCTAAATCAGATTGTTCTATGACTCATTTAGAAGATAAACACCTCCTGTTTCGCATTTAGAGGGGCGTTATTGTCCAATAGGACCCAAGGCGCGTTTCCCTGTAAATCAGTTTAAGTGACGTCAAAACCATTTTGACGTAATGAAAATGTCGTGACATAAAAGGATAACAGGCTGCTCTCATTAGATTTGGCTCGTTTATCGCTTGGTTGCTATAGTAGCCGTATGAGTATAGACACACACAAGGAAAACTGGAATTCTCACTTCATTTTTTTAACAGCACTTTTTGAAATAAGATTTGTTTTTGTAATAATTTTTTGTTTGTAGTTGTTCTGACAAGAGGGTTGGCGTTTCAAGTTCATCTTCGGACATATCTCCGAATATTTCAACTAATTTACTGAGATTAAAATTGATTCTCTCCATTGTGGTTATCTCCATTAAAGTAGTATGCATAATATTAATATGCAGTGATTTTTCTAATTTAGAGGGGTGTTATTGTCCAATAGATGGTGTCTAATTGACCAATCAAAACGCAAGATTTACCCTTAAGCATGTTACAATTCTGTATGAATATAAAAAGTTTCATTATTAAAATACATTAACTTACACTATGTTTTCTGATAAACTGTGTGGTCCAATAACATTAAATGTTACTTCAGACATTTCAAATGGAGTATAAACAATATCCGACGCTAATAGAGCTGCTAAAGCACTCTTTCTCTCTCTCTTAACCTGAACTATTTTTTGTATAGCATTCTTTCTTTTCTGCAAAAATAAAACAATTATTAGTTTAAAATGGTAGCCTACAATTTAATTTCAATAGTTCACTTTAACATTGGGAGGAAAATGGAATCCCTGTTCTTTATCATATACAAGCATGAGATCAATACCTTGGCACTTATTGACTCACTGTTAGATCTTAAGATCCCACGCGAATCTCATTTACCATGTTTTGATGTCTGATTTGGAATATTCCTGTTTGGACAATTTAGGAGGTTTGGAAAATAGTGTTAGACATGTCTGGAATATATGGGCGAAATCTCATCACAGCGTTATACCACTCCCCCACCCGTCATACAATCCTATTTAAATGAACTTGGGATTAAACCCTGTGATTTTGAATACTGACACTCATTTTAACCTTTAAATCATATAATTACCATTTCAATTTCCGTGTTGCCTGTTCTATAAGCTACTAAATTACTCGAACTTATGACAGGATAAACAGATTCCAAAAATACATCTTGAAACATTCTCTTCATAGCTTCACTATCTCTCTGAATTAAATAAATATCGACATGATCTAGACATTTATTTATCTTTAGTAAATATGTTTCTAATTCTATACAATATTCAAGTAACCATACTGATATCTCTGTCCCAATGATTATCAGGTGATAAAAATGAATTAATTTATAATTAACGATGTGATAAATAAATGCATAAAAATAGCCTTTATGTTCATTAAATAGATGGTCGATCACTAACTTATTTCAAGCAAACCCTAACATAAACAACATTTCATTCATATTTTTCCACCTCGTCGAGTATTTGTTATTTGCATTAGAATGGATCACAAAATGGGACAATTAATGGAGGATGATAATTTGAATCTGAAAATATTATTAGTTTCAGAATGAAATCTAAATCACTATAAATAGGGCACATGTCCAGTCAATTCAAATCTGGTCATTTTAGGACTAACATATGGTACAGTTTATTTCAATAAATGGTTTTCGTGGATGGGTCTTTGCCAGTAGGAGGAAACCAGAGGGCCTTGTGACCAATCATGTGGTGTGACAGGCAACCCTACCCCTTGTCAAGTTCGATCCATGCCTTGAAACAACGCTACTTGACTACAGGACAGACTTTATGATCTGAAGCACAAGACTAAAATCACTCAGCCACCAAAATCCCCATCAACAGTAGCTTTCTCAGGTTTTAATGGCCAGGGACAACAACTGCACATATGAAGGATTCTGAATTTCGATATACATTTAATCTTTAGGACTAAACAATCCTTATGGTATCTGGAAATAATATCTTATAAGATTTCACACATAGATTGCATTAAATGTTTTGGTGTCTGGGATAGTAAATCTGCATAAATTTGACAGGGCAATAAAAAAAATCATGACATGCACAACAGCACCGCACAGAAGATAAAATCAGCACACATCAAACTTTACATGCTACAAAACACATTAGATAAAAAACATAATTAATAATATTAGAATTATAATTAGTTATTGTAATTCACACAACACAAATCAATAAACAGCCTTGGTGAATGCTTGAGGCTGTTCCATAATCGAAGAAAGCAGTGATAAAATAGTAACGCCCCAAAGTAACTGCTATAAATAAAGAACTTTTATAGAACAGTCTCTACAGTATGCCCTAGGCTGTTGGGTCTGAAATACAAAATAAAATACTGGTATGGTATTACGTTGTACTATAATCATATTATCCTTCTTTCTGATCTAGATTTGTCTTTGTCACCGTCTGTCTATGTGCCAGTTTGAAAATAATCTTGGTTCAATGTGTGGCAACTGCAAAGATAGGAAGGGGAAGTAGCTGGAATCCACACACTGGTTACTGGTAATTTTCCCCACAAAATATTTATCCTAGTCCCATGGAACTACCGGTATCCAAAGATCTGCTGATTTTTTACCAAAGATGTATAATCAATCAGTGACAGTTCACCGAAAACAGGTAAAAAATCATTTTGGATATTATTTCAATGTTTTGGACTGAAACATTCACACATTTGGCATTTAATTTCTATATATAGCCTGAGAGTATAAATTCACTATAGGACACTTCTTCACAAAAAATAACTGTTTTAATATTTAAATGTAAGGAAATTACGGCCTTAAAAATGTTCTTTACATAGTGACCTAATTTGCTACCCTTGTAAAATGACGTGATTATTATTATTATTATTATTATTATCTAAAATGTAGGTAAGATCTACCGGGGACGTATGAAACTAGTAGAAAATAATGGCAACTTAAGATAGCTATAACTTAAGTTAGGATTGAACGATTTGAATAATTTTGCTTTTTAATAGGACTACATTTTATCTAGCATGGTCTGAAACTGTGAAAGTCTGTATTTGCCCTTTAGGTTAGAATACAGTGTTTTTAACCTATCCTGTAAAATCTTGGGTTGGTTGAAAAACATTGCTATTTTGCTGGCATAAGGCTTGGTTATAAATAATGAAAATGATACAGTAGTTATAATGAGAACCTTTCAAGGCAAGCAGCACATAAAGCTTTTACGTAATCCAAACAATGTTTTACATCATACAAATTGATGTATGATTGTTATGTTAAAGATTAATAAACTGATTCAAAAGACTTTTCATCATTTGTTATATGAGTGCAAAATCAATATAATCTCTTGTGAAAAATTGTTAAATGTCATTTGATTGATTATTCATTAGTGTCTCATATGGGCAAAGCAAATATAAAGCTTGTGAATTGCAATAAAAACATTTCTACCGGTAATTATTACTTACTACTTTCTATAGTATAAAGCAGACAGCATGCAATAAAATATAAAAAACAGATGCATAATTAAAAATGCAGGAAAACTGCACAAAACCCCATCAAAAAAACCCCAGAGATAAAACAGACAATACAGATCTTTAAATACTGTAATAGTACACAAACAATAATCAAACATGCTCCTCAGTCCAAATGCTAAATTAAAAGTGAAGTTGTAAGCTACGTAAATCTTTCATTATAATTGTCTTCCTCACTGATATGTGAGTGACAAGTAACAAGTTGAATCTGGTGTACCAAAAGAAGTAAGCATACAGTGTCTTGTTAATCACATGAGTAAACTTATATTTTGAGGCAATAGCATTCAAAATTTAAAATGCATGGAAACATGGAAGATTTGTATGAGAATGGTTTTGGAAATGTTTATTTGGCAAGATTTGAATTTAACGTAAGTTATTTGAGAAATGTTAATGTTTACCAACATTTGTTCGCCAGAGTTTCTTTAGCAACGTCCCCAAATATTTTTCCGACAGATTTAGTATTTTATAGAATTTTTTATATTGTTTTCTGTAATAAATTCTACAGTTATCTTTTTGCGGTTAATCAAGTTTTGTGAACAGACTGCATAGATTTCCAACTTTCTTCAGTTTCTTGTTAATACTAACTTCCATGAAGTTGTTGTACATGTACACTGAATTAAAAAATTTAAAATTCAATCAATGACCAAAGAGGCAGTAGCGGATTTTCATTGAGGCTGATGGGGCTGCCGCCTCAGGCCCAAAGATTTTGTAAAAAAAAAAAAAATTAAAATTTGTCTTATACGATTAAAAACGCATAGACAATGAATGTTAGGGGGTGTGGTTTAGGCCCAACGGGAACCAGCATAGGCCCTGACCCAAAATTAATTAGGCCCACGCCATTTTAAACAGGCCCTTATAGTCCTTCCAGCAACTGCCGCCTCAGGCCTCGGTGGAGCTAAATCCGCCATTGCAAAGAGGATTAACTTTAATCAGTCTGTTACTGTTAGCAGCTGACAGATAATGAAATTGACTTTTCAGCAACAGAAATGTCAATAACAGACGTTACAAACGTCATGTTTTCCACAGTACTAAGTTTTGAGAAACTGACCCCAGATGTTTATTTGTGTAAAGATGTTGATTTTAAGCGGTGGACACATTAGTGAATCATTTGGTGCCAAATTTTATTCGGCCTATGGGTGGACACACTAGATGAATGCTTTGCCCGATTCAAAAGTCGATTGCATCACCTTTCACGTCACAGACACAAAGGCGGCCACGATGTTTTCAAACAATCAAATGACTTGTCGATATGAGTGGATGATGAGTGGTGATTGGCTATTGAATTCTAGTTAACTCATGATATCCTACAAATTCGATCCATTTTCGTCTAGGGAATCAGAATTAAAAATTTAGAATCATGTCTATCAAAGATTTGAAGTTTTAACCATACTGGAGTCAAGAAACTTAACAAATTTGGTTGAAATACATCACATGGATTAAGAGAGGTAAAATAATTTGCAAAACTGACTAAATCTGCAACTTTTAAAGATGCATAAAATTGAAAAAGCACAACCCCTACCTAATTTAATTGAAATCCATCAAGAACTTTAGGAGAAGAATTTAAAAAAAGAGTGAAAATGTGACTCACCTAACAACTAATGGGTTGATTTACATTATTTGAACAAATAATCACATTACATGAAGTAGTTTTGCTCAAAATGTGAGAAAATGTTTAAATTGTCCCCTGTTGTAGGCCCGATCAACTCCATGTCAACATACATGAAGTAGTTCTACCAGATTTAGTTGAAATTCATCAAGCAGTTGAAAGTAAGATAAAGCCAATAATGTCAAAATTTAATGGATGAGATAAGAAACTTGTAAAATCTGCCTCTAATAATAAATCTAAATGTCCTAGCTAAGCCAATACTGTGAGCTGCATGAGCCTAACTTAATAAATGTCTTCCATGTGAGGGATCACGGTGGCTAAGTGGATAAGGCGCTGGTTCACTAGCCTGGAGGTCGAGTGTTTGATCCCTGCATTGGCCGAGAAAGTTTATCTCGATTTTCTGACGTGATTTCCCCTTGTCAGTGATGCAGAAGGAGGGCCTGACAAGGACAGCTGCCTAGTCTTTCGGATGGGACAAAAAACCGAGGTCCTGTGTACACATTGGAGTGCACGTAAAAGATCCCTTGGCAGTTGGAATTCGATATAAGAGTAGGCCGTAGCGCCGCTGCCCGGGCAAAGTTTCCCTCATAGCACAATGTATGGTGTATGCCCGTCTTCAATTAGCTCAGATTAAGTGCATAACAGTAGGACGTTAAACCCCATTTCATTCATTCATTCATGTCTTCCATGTGATGTTTTGTAATAATTAATAACTATTTGTCAATTTCTGCTCTAACTATTTCTGTTGCCCCACTATCAAGAATTATATTAATCTGATAATAATTTGAAATATTTCATAAGGACAATATGGAGATACGAATATTATGACTAACAATTGTTGTCAGCCTAGAACAACATTCATTCTGATTACATTAACACAATTTAATGTATTTTAGTAGGACATGTACAAATTACTATAATTATAATACAAAATTTATCATACCATATGAACTATCTATATAAGCTATACAGATGTTTATAGAAAATATACAAGTTTTAGAATAATTTTTAATTACCAATTTACTTAAATTAAAGAAGAAACTTGGCTGAAATATCAATTGAACATTAAAGTAAACAAACTTCCAATCAATTCTAAAAATACTTCATTTAACATCAAAACGAATAAAGTAAATTCTTCAAAGAAAAAGAATAAATGTCTAATTTTAATAAAATAACAAACATCATCAATAAAATGACCAACATATAAGTATAAGTAATTTATAAGTTTGATACCAGCAGAAAATATTCTCCCACATTACACACTCGAGACTTAAAACCAGTAAATACAAATTCGTAAATAAAAGTACCAACATTGGAAAAATCTATCAGTTATAACTATCAAATTTAAATTCTCCTCGTTTTTTAATGTTTATTTTGGATGAAGGACTATTACACAAAAACCTTTGCCTATTCTTAAATGTCTGCCAGTAAATAAAATATTTGTAACACAAACATGTTTTAAGAGTGAGGAAAGATAATTTACTTTAAAAGCAGTGGAAGCACCGAACTGAAAATTTTAATTGCTTTTCACTAATAAAACACTGATTCTTGACTAAAATAAAAATTACCCTTTGAATTTGGTACACAAAATGTGCTCAAGCGTTTGATTTTAATAACTAAACATATTGTGATTCTAAGGCAAGGTTCACATGACAATCTAACATCTAGCTTTCTAATCTAAGCCAGACTCACATAAGACACTAACCTTTTCTGCCCTTTTAACTGTTTTCAATTTTGTCACCCAACTTTCCTGCACAAAAAATATACAAATAAAAATTTGAAAATTTGCTGAGTACATTAAAGTGTAGATTGAAAATATGTTTTATGTGTTGATTTTAGATTATCACATTTTTGAGACTCAGATGTTATTACATAAAAATTGTTACATCTGCAGATTAACACAATGTTGATATTAAATCTGATTTTGATAAAGTTCAGATGTAAAGGACTTTGTTTTTATCATGTGGTTTGAATGGTTTGAAGTTAAAACTGGAAACCTCATTAAGGTACATCTAATGTATATAAATAAATGTAGCCCAAAAATAAAACTTACCCTAAATAAACTCATTAAATCAGGTTGATCTCCTACTTGAGGGAACAGATTTAAAAATGGACTATGAATAGGTTCTGAAATACATGACAGAGAGTTTTAATTAGTTTTAATTACACATATAAACAAAAGATAAAGATTTCATGTGTTAAAAGTGCAAAGGGAAGTTGTAAATTCTGAAACATGCTGTCTTTCAACTGATTACATACCCACTGCCTTTAGCAGAGGGAGGATGGATGGTATTAGATGTGTGATTTAGATCGTAAGGTCAGTCATTGAGTCAAGTGAAGTGGTTTCTGTTTTCAGTTTGTACAGGACAAAAAGTAGGGTTCTCCAGTTTCCTCCCACTACTAAAAGACCCCTAGCGAATTATTGAAATTAAATTGAAGAATTTGTTAGTCCCAAAATGAAATGGTTTGTGTTGAGTGGTCATTAAAACAAATTTCTCTCTCTCCCTTTAGCTGAGTTTCCATATTAAGAAAACTAGTAGTACTAGATAGTAAACTCACCAGTAGAATCTAGGTCTAATCTATTTATAATAAGTGAATCGGCTAATATTTGTCTATAGAAGCTATATTGATTTAATAAACACGTATCACCCACTAATGTTTCAGGTAAAAGGCTGCAAATAAAAAAAAATGTTGTATTACTGATAAACACAACCTACACACTCAAAATTTAAATTAAGGGATAGAAAAGAGCAAACAATACAATTTAAAAAAGAAGTCTAAAGAATTTCTTCAAAAGGCACACCAGAAGTTGTTAAAGTAAAGAGAACTTACTCAAGTTGTAGTTTTTGATCTTTAGATGGTAATCCTACTCTAACTGTAAGACGAGGTTGTTTATTACCAGATATTAATGATACAAGGGCATTACTACTTGCTGTAATAAAACAACATAAATCCTTTTTAGTAATAAAACATTGAGTTGAAGGAATTCATGAATAACATCAGTTTGGTTCTTAACTATGATATATCCTTCTACTTCATTGGTTTACTTGGAAATTCACAGAGAATACCGTCGATCTGGTTATTAGGCAACCTTACACTTTTCCGTTAAAATCATACTAAAGCTTGCAAAATTAACAAGTCTGTCTGTGGCTCAACATTTGTATTGTATTAATTGGCTGGTTTTGGTTTGCTGTTTTTTGTACATAAAAATTCAGTAAAAATAAAAATTTTTGTAACTTATATATTAATGTAACTATAGACCTTATAATAGATGTAACTGATAATTAATTACCTCTTCTACTAATACTAGGATCAACTTCAACATCTCTTTCATATGGTGTACCACCATGTACATATAGATCATAGTTTCTGTAAATATAAAAAAAAATCATTATATCTATCATATAAAATTTTAGCAAATGTAATCAAACGAACTCAATAAAAGGGAACAAAGTATTGTTTGCAGGGTTGGAATAAGAAATTTGGGATTGGGTGTGAAATAGAACTATTTTGTCTATCATAGGGAAGTGTTGGAACGTGAGGTTAATGGTGAAACAATGGGCCATAGGCGTATAAAACACATATAACTTTTAAGATAATCTTAGTGTCCCAGGAAACAGTTTTTTGGTGCAAAAGGGCCTTATTGATAATTCCACAAGGTTTAGCTAAACAAATATTTCTGTTTCCTATGAACATCAAGCAGATGAACCTATTAGAGCGCCACTGCCAGAATGTGGTAGCCCCATCCTGTCTCATTGGTAATCCTGACGTGCTTATTAATGTTTTTCTATGATCTGAACTTACTTATTTGCTATTGGTACACCAGTGTCATCTATTAATGGCAATAAAACCCAACCACAACTAAATTCTCCCCTCTCTTCAGTTTTCTAAATAATAAAGTATGACAGAAATAAAAAAAAATTATTTACAGAAAATTTTCAAAAAATGAGGACTTTTCAATTAGCAGCAGCAAAAACTGTCCGAACATCCCAACAAGCAATATCACCAATTTTCTTCAAATATTTTGAGAACTAAATGGAAAAGGTGGGAGAGACGGAGATAACTCTGTGATATTCGGTTGAAAAAATTCTGAATTTTTGACATGTTATTAGCTGTATCGAGTAAATAAAATAAATGGCACCTAATCAGCCAATACTGCAAATATGAATTGGTCGAGACGTTACAAAGAACAAAATAATTTAAAATATTTAGATTCTGGGATCACAATTATACTTAAAGTAATGTTATAATGCATTCATAGAGAGCGTGCACCCAAATAACAATGTGCTGCTCAGTGACGATACTACATTTTAAATAACAGACTAAATCACACATCACTAGCAAACATCAACACACATTACACATCAAGATAATATTTATTGGAAAGAATGATAAAGATCTCAGGTAGCAAAACTGGTAAGGTAATAGCAGCACACAATCAAATACATAGCTTAAAGATACATTAGAGTTTTAATAAAGAGGAAACAGGAGAAGAGTACGTCAACACTCCCTTAGTGAGTAATTAAAGCTGGACAAGCTGATAAATATGAGTTGAGACTGGATCAAAAGATGATACCAGTAAAGTGGAGCGAAGTAGTAGAGGGTATTTCACCCGAAACGTCGTCCTATTAAAGGATCTTCTACTACTACAAGCCTGTTAATCAGGGATTCTTTAATTTTAGTTTAATAAATAGTTGATCTTTCCTGCTATAATAATTCTTGTTTGTCATCACTACACGTATATTCAAGTGTTCGTTACAATGATCTCTGTGTTAAAATTATATTTGGAATGAATTTAACCAGTTCTATCACATATGTTATAATGACTGACACCAATATTGTTCTTTAAGAAGTTAGTAACCTATCCCATAATGATACTTTGAACTAGAAAAGGACTTACTTTTTAAAAATCAGTGCAGGATTAAACGAGTAGAGAAGGTAAAGGACCATTCATAATTCGGTGCAGGTTTTAAGGATTGAAAAATAGTGATCATATACATGGTAAGAAAAAGAGGTCATGCTAGTGATTAGACAAATTTAAAATGACAGTTTCTTTTTTGAAAATCCAAACAGAAACTAAAGAACAGAAGTAACCAGCAGAAGACACCACCATTAATTCCACATAATACAATTAACTTGAAAAGGGACAGTCTGATTTTTTCATCAACTTTGAACTTAATTGAGGATTAATTTACAAGTAAGGGTTTTTCGATTACCTAGATCAGATGTTGCGCTCACACAATTAGCACACAACAGTTTGTTTTTATTTTATGCCATTTTTTTAGTAGATGCTCAGAAAATTATATTTTTTTTTGTCTTAGAACAATGCTAATATCAGTGAAGATGCATATCATAGACAGCATGAATACAAGTATTATTTCTATACATTTGACTGATTTTCATGAAATTAAAAATGCTGAACTATATGAGACTCTTTCATACTGTAAAGCAAGTAAAATGTAGCAAGTGATAGAAGTTTTAAATGTGAGCTGATGCCAGTTGTATTATTTTCTCTTATACAAAATATATAATAGAGTATTTATCATGCAAATCAATGAAATCCAAAACAATATACATTGAATACAATCAATGATGATTTAGATGAGAAGCTGATCAAAGTCACTTATAACATGACAAGGATATCATGTTGTAACTTTTAAGTGGTATAGAATTATCTGAGAACCAGAATATTTTTTTTAATGGCCTTAGTAATATGCTCAAATTATAAGAAAAAAAGATGTTATTTATTTTGATTCCATTTTGAAATAGTTTCATGAAACATTAATTCTTTTATACAACAATATACTTCGAAGGTAAAAAGTCAGACTGTCACTTTTAATACAAACACATGCTTACCTCTTGCACCTATGTTGTGAAATAGTAAACAAAAATAACTAAATGCATTTTAGAAGGAAGTGAAAATGAATTGATACAAGTATCTAATTGTTATAGTGTAAAGCTAACTAACATTTGCCAACTCATGGTTGATAAACTCTGTTACACTAACAAGGTGATTACTTGTCTGCGATATTACCCTAGGTGGAAGTGGACCTTAAACCCCAGTAAAGAACAAACAAAGTATTAGTTGGACCTTTGACTTTTTCAGGTTTTAGAGAGCAATACTAACAGATATATGGCAGGTACTTAAGACTATTTGAATTTTGTAAACATAGTAGATGTATTGGTATTACAATAAAGTATAAGACTCACTGAATTATCTTACCTGTTTAACACATGATATACATAACTCAAATAATACACCTGAAAATAAAAATAAACAATAAAACTTGAAAAAATGTGTTCTCAGTGAACATCAGCATGTGTCATACAACATTTTTTTTGTTTTACAAACACATAGAAAATAAATAATATACCTACCAACATTTTTCTCTGCACCGTTTGTTCTTATAAAAAATTCATTGTGTAACTGTACATCCATAACATCTGTTACCTGTAAATAACCATAATCTATACTAATATTTGTGAATGTGGTTTGTTTGTCTGTAGACTGTCTGTCAGACTGCCCCAAAGATGAAATATAGGAAGTAACATAGGCCTAGTGGATTCAGAGTTGTACTACTTCCAGTTCATGGCTATACTCATGCTGCGCCGGGTCAACCGGTAGTATTCAATAAATTTTTAAATAAAAGACAATAATGACAAATATAAATCTTTAACGGGCCATATATAATAACAGACAGTTTTATGAATGTTATATAACAGTGTGTGTATTCTCATTGAAACATTGAGTCTTAGATGATCATTTTTATTTCTAAGGGCGTAATAGTATTATCAGGACAGCAACATTTCTGTCCACACTTCTTCAGATTGTTCAAACTCTAAATTGAAATTGTAACAATAGTTTGTACATGACTATCTAATTTTTTGTTTAACTTACTTTATTATTAAAAGACCAATTCCTTTCTGTTTTATCTTCTGCTGCCACTCTTACTGTATGAATATTACTTAAAACCTAAATAAAATTCATAAATAATTGTAAATGAATAAAAGTCACAGAAATGAAAGCTAATGTCTAGATTATTTTTACTACATACCTGAAGTTGCACAATCTGATTAAAAACAGCTCCAATTTCGTTTCGTTTTTATAGTTAAAAATTTTGTTTTTACTTGTCTTTACTACACTTGGATCTGGAAGAGTTGTTATTTAACTTGTGTTCTGCTTGAAATGAGGGGTCAGCCATTCAAATGGTCTGTCAAATCGAATGTTAGACCTTTTTTGCGCAAAACTGTGGGTAGACATTATAGCAGCGGTAGAAATCAAAACAAAGCAAAAGTAGATTTTAAAACCCATTGCTGTCGCTAATTGGTTAATCGAATGACTGTCGTTATCGGGTCAAATGTCGCTTGGTACCTGACGTCATAGAACGTGAACTTCCACTATAGCTTGTTAGATCTACATGTAGTGCAGTTGTGTTGAAACTTGTATCCGATTAATCGTTCTGGGATATAATTTCACGGATATTCAGATGCTTTAACTATTCGTGCTATCTGATATTTTTGTAAATTTTTTCGTATTTCATAACAGTTTGTGCTATTTTGAAACGACCCCTCTCATCGTTGCTTTCTTATACGGTTAAATGGGCGATAATTCACTGCAAATAAGGCTTGAAACTTATCAACAGACCTGAAGCTTTCTAACCCACGCAACTGTTTTATAGTGTAGGCCATCGAAAGTATAAAAAATGAAACGAAAAATATAGATCTGTATTTCAATTAGATTGCAAGTTGCAATTAGTCTATGCAAGCAATAATCACCAATCTGCCTGAATGTTGAATATGCATATTTATGAAAATGAAGCTCCAGTTACAGTACGTGCAGCATTGCCAAATAATACCTATTAGTTTTCTCTAAATAGTCTCTCTTATAGTAAAGAGATGTTATTTAGGTTGCCAACTAATCTAAGAATAACAATTTTCAAACATTGTATTTGAGAAATGTAGAGGTTTGAAAGATGGTTGTTAGATGGTTGTTTTTTTTTAAAATTAAAAACAATATTAAATATTACTATTTTAAACTGAAAAAAGACTCCAAATTTGGTTACATTTAATATTTATTAGTTGCTTGTTTAAATATATATGTTGAACTAATTAATAAATACCATTTCTAACTAATGTATAATTATACAGAAAAAAGTCTACTTACATTAATTCCATCAAATAAACACATTCTGACGTATCTTCTTTGTACAATGATACCTGTAATATAAATGTAGCATTTGAAAAGATGAAGAAAGTAATTAGTATTATCAGATTTACAGGATTGAAGAAAGTTCTTTTTTTATGGATTCACTGACATTTTAGGCTGTTAGGTTGGCAAATAGAAAATACAATTTTATCTTCTTGCCACTATGGTGCAAGATTATTTTATGAAGGTAGGTAAAATAATGAATAATATGATTTATGTGTAATTACCTGCTGCAGGAGGTGGTATCTGTTGACAACCAGCTATAGTTATAACTTTTTCTAATCTAACAGTTGTAGCTCTCATCTATAATATATATATTTAAAGCTATGTATCAAAAAAACAGTGTTCCACACCATTACATTAAAAAGGCATTAGGTAAGATTAGATAAAGAGTTGACAGTTGTCTCTTTAATACTTAAAAAATAGATAATGAAAAGAATATAAATTAGGAACCACATTGAAAGAAAACACTATCTTGTTAGTATTAAAAATCTTTTTTAAATCACTAGCATTAAATGTGACTTACCTGACCCGTTGCAGGATTGAAAAACAGATCTCTGTAGCTAAGATTAGATATGCTGAGTTTAGGAGCCAAAAAATTCTTCATCCTAAACTTATCACCTGTTTAGAAAAAAAAAATTACAGCTGGTCAATTTTGCCAGCTGGTCAATTTTGAAGTATTTTGTTTACATTGGATTAACACTATATTTCTTCCAAAGAATGTGACAATTTTAGCCCTATTCCAGTTTTTAAATATATTTTTTAATTTTGAATATGGTATGTAAATTCACAGGAATATTGGCAAATATGGATGATAAAAACTGGTACTTACTGTCATTAAAATATTTAGATAATGTTGGCATTCTAAATCCTGATGGTCCAGCACCCATAGCATGTAATACATCAGACACTAATGTCTGAAAACATAAACAAGATTTAAATAAAATGTTGACTCAATTAAACAAAATAAAAAGGGCTTTAAACTCCTACTGTTCTAGTTCTGTTCCGACTGAGCTAATTAAGATGGTGATAAAGTGTGCTATGAATGAAATTTGTTTGGGCAGTGGCGCTACAGCCTACTCTTGTATGAAATACCAAGAGCCAAGGGATCTTTTACATGCATGCCAGAGTGTACACAGGACCTTGCATTTTTGTCCAATCCAAATGACTATACACTGTTCCATGTCATGTCCTCTGTCATGCACCACTAACAAGTGGAAACCCGGCTGAAAAATCCTGATGAATTTTCTCAGCCAACACAGGGGGATCAAACCGGCAGGACCTCCAGGTTAGCAAGCCAATGTCTTACTCAGTATGAACCACTGTGGCTCCCAGTTGACTCAAAATTCATTCAGTTAATAAATACTACAGCAGGGAAAAAAATAATGAATAAACAATTACTATTGGATGTTATATTCCATTTTTGTATACTTTCAGTTAATTGAACAAATATTTACAAATTTATACAACATATTAAAATCAGCAGAAAATTATTATTATTATTTTACCTCATTTACAGTCTTCCTCAAACTTCCCCATAATTCTTTTCCACTGAAAATAATTCATCAAAATATAATGCTAAATCCACCATGTGTTAAAGTCACACATAATTATATATAATGTTCTCTTTCACATATTTTAAGTTGGAAAAAGAACTCAAGGATATACTGAGTCTACAATTCAATCACCAGTCTATTATAAATAATTGGGTATAACAGATATCATACAGTAGAACTTGAATTTTAATCCCTTTTCACCATAGTATTTCGTTTGACACATTTTTTTCTAAGGTCACACTAGTTGTAAATGCAGCTCTATAACCTCCCATCCCCCCTTAGATTAGCGAAGACTAACTAAAATTTAGCTCTGCATAGAGAACATTTAAACATCTAAATAGTGTTCCTAAATACAGCACTACAATACCTTCGCTTTGATGTGGGTGTTTTACCCTCTGTATCCTCCTCTCCTTCTTGCAATACACCTTCTTCATCGTCATCTTCCTCTTGTACCTTTTCCTTCACCTCATCTTCTGTAAATAATATTCATATTGGTACATTACCTGTTTCATTACTTTCAAAAACAATATTTACAAGAAGAGGGAACACAACAGGAAATTGACCATGTTTGACATTAGTCAAGACAACCTATAATAATAATAATAATAATCTCGTCATTTTACAAGGGTAGCAAATTCAGCCTGAGGCTTGTTTCCAATTTGGCCCTTGGCACAGATCGTGCGAATGATTTCGATCATTACTGCAGGAAGAAGCCGCCTCTCTATCGCCACGGCTATCCAACCAGCGACACTAACTTAATGCTTAATCTGCACAAGGAAAGATTGAAGGAACATTAGATAATCTATCTGCAAATTCAAAATGACTCATTTTTTTATTCTTGAACTTGAAACATATATGTAACCTGATAATGAATTTGCAAATGGACCTCAAATTTTGCACACAATTGAATTTTAAAATATCTGATCTAATAGTAGTAGGATCAAGTCACATGAAATTTAAAATTAGTTTTTACACTTGTCACAGACTTTGTCTGACACAAATTATCACACATTGTTATAGTATAATGTTGTAAGATTTTTGTCTGACCAAGTCTGTAAAAGGTGCCTATGTGCCTTATATAAAGGCTTAGCTTTATACTTATCATCACCTTGTTGTACATCTTTATATGGATTAAACATCTGAAATATTCAAAAATCAAATCAAATCTGTTAGAACTGCTGAAAATCCTTTTTTGTAATGTAATTAAGGGAAAAAACCAAATGGCTACTTCATTTTTGAATATTTTGTGGGGACAATCTATCTAAATTTAAACCAGCTCTTTTAAGTACAGCAAGCCAAGTGTTCAGCAGGGACTTTACAATAAAAGAAAGTAATGGTATAAATGACTAGTTTAAATAAATAATATTTCTTTATGTTTGTCATATAAACAAAATTAACACAAGATAAAGAAAGCAATATCTTACCTGAAGATAAGTTTTAGGAACTAATCCTTCATCACCCTTTTCATTCTCTGCCTTCCACCACCCATCTTCTCTACAAAACATAAAAATGTACTTCACTATAAGAATTCAATATACCTTTAATGACTTTTTCAAACCAAGAAATAGGATGTTTGTGACCAGACTGTATTATCACTTATTGGCCAATCTGCATGAGCCTAGCAGGTGCAAATAAGTAGGATGTTAAACCCCCTTCAATTCACTCATATCACTTATCAGAAAGATTTGTAGATGGTCTCTTGGCTGTTTTCGTTGTGCACAATTTTTTTATATTATATCATTCATCAGCCCAGGGTTCAGCAGAGTGTTGGAATTGAATCAACTAGCAAGATAGTTATTTTCCCCTCGCAGTTATGAATTTTGGAAATTCATAATTTATGGTAAAAAAAATGAACATTTCCACTGTTTGATTTCAAACTATGATAATAATGAAAATGAAACCGATGAAAGATATGTCTGGTATAAGCATGCATTTGAAATGTATCTAACATAACAAAAGAACATAAAACAGACAAAACACAGACAATAAATATACTCATAACAGTAGTATTTTGATGTTGTAAGGATTTGTGACCTGCATTAAAATATGTTTGAAGCTGTGAATTATATGAACACAAAATCATTTTGTGTAAGCTGTGTTCCGTAACCATTTGCATAAAATCATCATGTACATATAAAATTTTTATTATGAAATCACTAAAATCACAAAGTGGTTGTCGCATTGATGTATGAATAAAACATTACGACAGAAATCAGATTAAATGATAAATTTATAATAACATATTATTGATAACATGCATATAACTGAAAATGTATGTTGATGGAATGGCAATGAAACAAAATCACCAGGAGATATTGAAACAGACATTACACTGATCTTTATGATGATGGGTGTGAGTGACATCAAATTCATTGAAACTTTACGTGAAAAGTTAAGGTTCTGAATGCTCTTGTAAAAATATCCTTTTTATAATGAGTGTCATACATTAGCAGAAGTGTAGTATGTTAGCAAAACTTACCGACCATGAACACTGACAAAACACAAATATCATACAGACGTACATTAACTGGTATACTATTCAAATGACTTCTTATCATAGGTGTATATCAAAAAAAGTTTGTTCAATAATAAGACAGCAATTAACTCTAGAGACCTAATTTTTTGATCTATTGAAATAATATAATCAAATATTACAGCATGTCAAGTCTTTTGACTTGTTAGATGTTTTTCATTTGTTCATTACAAAAGTTGAATTTTATTTTGTGCTTTTTATTTAGAATATTTTGGATAATATTGAGTTAAAGACCCTTACACGTTAGCAAATTATTGACATAAGATTAAAGCATAGTTTGTGTCGAGTGGATGTTGAAACCCCATGTCTCCACCCCCCTCCCTTTAAAAATTTCTAACAAGAATATTAAACTATTTATGTAAGACCAGCCTATAATATTACTAGCACTACTACTATAACCACATCATTGGCTTGAATATAAAAGCATTCTTGAAAATTGGAATGGGTGGAAATGTCGCTATCCTGGTAAAATTTCATTCATAGCACACTGCATGGCAATACCTGTCTTCATTAGCCTGGTTAGTGCAGAACAGTAGTAGTAGGATGTAAAAATGATTTTATTTTAAAAACTGCATAGGTTACAATATGTGTAAGTCAGCATATAAGATTGTTAGTAATATGGGTGTGTTGTTAAATGCGATACCAAATGTAACATTGCACAAATACATTATTACATCATAAAAATACAACATGACTAATTGTCACCTACCGAGTTTCAACAATACGAATTATTTCTCCTTTTTTAACTGTAAGATCTCCATCTGCCTCAGCATCAAAATCTTCGATCACTTCGAATCTAGATGTCTGAAAATACAAACACATTCAACTAATCAACTTCTTAGGCAACTTCAATAAATCTAAATTCAAGCACATCTAAACTATTCTCTGATTTTAGAAATATATCCCTTTCACAATAAATGTTAAAGTTGAAAATTAATAAAGATCTGAGCAAGAATTGAAATATTGTACAATGTATGACACAATTATATGAAATACAAGATACTTAAAATAAGATTTATTTCTGATGACTTCTTGATGAGAGTTTGCTCGTTTTTATCAAGCAAACAAAAAGATGTATTTGAATTTTCAAAATAAAAACTTAAAATTTAAACTCAAGTTCACTCATCACAGTGAAACTTACAGGTTGTGTTACTTCAAGGTCTGTATTGCCTTCTTCATCTCCCTCCTCCTCCTCCTCATCTTCCTCTTCTTCCTCCTCATCTTCTTCGTCTTCCCCCTCCTCTTCTTCATCCTCATCCTCCTCCTCCTCACTTTCCTCCTCCTCATCATCATCATCTTCTTCATCATCATCTTCTTTTTTTGCTGTAGGCAATGCCTGTTGTATTTGCTGATTAGTTAATTTTTGTTCAACTTTATTATCTACTTCATCTTCATCATCTGTCCCATCTTCTTCTTCTGATTCTTCATCTTCTTCTTCACTCTCAACAGCTTTTATATCTTGAACAGTTTCTGGGGCTTTAATAAGGCTATAAATAGATACATATACTTTCACCACAGAAAGAACATTTAAAAAATATTTGCATACGGCTCTTCTTTCACCCCAAGGCGTACAGCTGTTGACAATCTCAAGTCACATTATTTAAATATAAAAGACAGTAAAAAACATACCTTTTTCTAGGTTTTGCTTGTACTGGTTTAACTGCTTCTTTTTTCACAACAACTTCTTCCTCTTCACTTTCTTCTTCTTCTTCATCATCTCCTTCTATATCTTCAGCAATCTCTTCATCTATTTCTTCTTCTATATCTTCATCTTCACTATCTTCATCCTCACTGATTTGTGTTTTTACTTCATCTTTAATTTCTTCTATAGATACATTATCTTTATCATCTTTACCTTTCTTATCTTTATCTTTTTTATCTTTACCCTTATCTGTTTTGTCTTTATCCTTATCCTTTTTGTCTTTATCCTTTTTTGACTTCTCTTCATCTTTCTTATCCTTGTCTTTCTTGTCCTTTTTATCTTCACTATTTGATTCCTTATCATCGTCTTTATCTTTGTTCTTCTTATCCTTCTTTTTCTTATCTTTTTTGTCTTTCTTTTTATCATCTTTAGCAACTTTTTCATGTTCATCTGTGAGAAGAAAACAGACATATTTCTAGTGTTTAACATCAAAGATTAGTCTCTTGATAATTAACCACTTTGTTTATGGAGAATATCTAATTACAGTGTGCATAATATTTTGGTTCATAGAGTAAGTATGGGATCTACAAATTTGCAGTGTAGCAAAAGCGACCTTTAAAAGTTTAAAAATGCTTTTGTTCATATCTTATGCGCTCAGTTTCTACTACAAGTATTAATATTTAAAACTTAATGTTAATAGAGAGATAAAGAGAACTTTAATACTATTATAAAAATAGGTGGCTATTCAATAGTTTAAATTATTTCTAATAATATAATCTCTATAAAATCTATTTAGTCTAAATTAAACAAGAAAACAATTAATCTTAACATCAGATTTCAACAAAAAAAATTGAATAGTTGTCTGCCATGAACTATGTTCACTATGCTATTATAAAATTCAGAATTTTTATAGGGTATGGTGTTCACAGATATGCATGCCAGATATAGGTGACAACAATATATTGTTACCAAGCATATGGCAATAAAATTGCCATTTTCCATAACCTAAGCTGGAAATGTTCATTATTAAAATAATCAGTTTTGAGTACTGCACATTTTAACATTGATTTTCAAACTTAACAAAATTAGATATTTGCAAGAAAATGCACAATTGGGATTAGCAACTTTAACTATACTGGTATTTTCAATGTAAAAAAGTGCATAAAATATTTCTGGGGTAAAAAATTGTGTTAAAAATAATTCAATAAATTTGTATTCCCATCTATAAAAGCTTTTTTAAAAATGAGAGAATCAACAACATGTATTGTAATAAATATTATGTAGATACAGAATCATACTCCGCGCAGCATTTCATTTGATTAGAGGTAATCCTACTACACACTGCTATTATGAGTAGATATTGTTGTTTTAAATTTTGATTGGTCAGTAGTCCGTCTACCAACCAATCACTAGCTGCCCTACATAAGCTTTACATTTAAAACGAGTGCCAGTATTGGACCAAATATGTTTACATAGGGTTACGTCATGGCTCACGATTTTATTATGACTAATTAACCCGTGCATAGCAGAATACTGCAGTAAAACTAATTGTGTGACAAACGAGGCTATCAAGTTGAACATAATGTAAACAATACTGTTTGGAAACGACATACTTTCACCGTTTTTAATACCTTAAATCACTGTCCAAAGTTTTAGGGAAGACCCAGAATAAACGAAGGACTATCATGTTGCTGTACTTAAGTAATAGCTTTCATTGAGCGGAAAGAATAGACACACTCCCGCATAAGTTCAAGAAACAGACACCATCACAGCAATGGCCAGAGAGGGATTTCTTGGGCCATTGCTTCAGGAATATGATACAGAATGAGCCTAAGTAGTTTTCTATAGAAAGTTCTAAGTCATGTTATGTTTGATTTTTAATTTCTTTAATATAAAGACAACTTGGAAGAAGGTATATTTGCTATCCAAATATAACTCCAAAAACAAGATAAATGGTTAATTTCAGCAGGCTATCATTACAAAAAATCTTAGTATTAGATTTATCTAAAAGAACATTTCAACCACAATTCTATATTTTTTATGAAGTAAATAAATAAATCTAATAAGCAGTACCCATAAAATTGTGTCTTGTTATTGGGCTTTAATCTACTAGTAAGGGTGTCCCATGATAAAAAAAACCCCTCTAAAAATGTACTGATAATCATCCCACCATATTCACATCATATGTGTAACACATCTTACTGTAGATTCCCCTTTTTATTATCACTAAATAAAATGGTCATGTTGTATCTATCAAGTTCTATCTATTTGAAAATTGACTTAAAATACACTGAAATTGTGAACCCCCAAGCTATTTTTCAGTTCTAAATCAGTTGCTTTTTATTGATTTTAAATTCTGTATTGAGAATATCAAATCCATGACCATCTTCAGTAGGCCCTTTTCCCTGTGGTCCAATTTTGTTCTACTCGACTAAACCTTGGGTTGATCCATATGGTTTCCACAATTTCAAATTATCTATCCTGGCATTGATTGTAGCTGAAGTCTACGAACCAACCCCAAAACAGTTTACAAACCATTCTTACTAATGAAACAGCCTTCGTTTTTATAAGGTAGATAGATAACCATTAATGCCCATTTACTGAATGATTTACGTAAATAATGTTTATATTTCTTATTAATATCTATTTAATTGTTTTGTCAAAATCTGAAGTATGTTTTGCTAATTTAAAATATGTATAACATCTATATGGTTCACTTTTATTATCATTATTACTATTCGTTCATTGTCTGAAATGTTTCATTTTGTTATACCTGACAATTTGACACTCAATAAAACTCTTGAACCTTCCAATGTAAATAAACACATGCCGGGTCTTCAGTAAAATATTATAATAATTGAAATTTGTTGTTAATAAATACACATTTAGTACAATTTGGATTGCTCTCAATTTAGGGCTAGGCTACCTTTATGGAATTGGTCAACAAAAATGGCCCCCTCCCATCCACTGCCCTCCACCCCATAAATTAACCCAGGGGTTAGTGAAGTAAGGAATGAGATCACTGGGAATACCGAGGTTGGTCCATGACTATTTTTAAGTGAATACATGTGTGTCTTACATGACTTCTACATGTGTGTCAAAGACGTTACCTAATAACTATAGAAATTGTCATACGAGGCTTAAATAATTTCAACTTTATTAAAAAAACATTTAGCATAACTATTATGTCTAAATTCCTAACAAAACGGTTTTAAAAGTTGCTACATGTAGGCCTACAATACTAGTCAAATATACCCGAAGTTGATATATTTTCTTCTTCTTCTTCTTGAATTGCATCTAAACCTAAACCATATCAAAAGTAATTCATAAGGCAATCAAATAATTCCACTAATCTGATTAAACTACAGATCTATATTTAGTTTCGCTTTTTCAAAATTGTAGTGGGTGGTTGTGTCAGGGGCCATACGAGCGACTTTTGACTAGATAATTGATTAACAAATCAGCGTTGATGGTTCTAGTTCAATACCCACAGTTTTGTGCAGCGTACGCCAAGAAGTGGCTGCAGTAGAGTGTTTAATTAGTAATCCATCACATCAACCAGAACAACTCTTTCAGATTCTAGTGTAGTATAGACAAGTACACAGAAACAAAACAGAATTCGTGTTTTAATCAGATTGCTAATTCAAACAGACTCAAACACACAAAACATATGCCATGTCTGTCAAACTGTCCATGTGCCACACCCACAAGTGTAATCTTTAATCCAAGCATTCTTGCCATTTTAAGTAATGTAATGCCAGGATATAGTTTTTTTTTAATGATCCCTTTTAACTTTACAAGGTCAACATTGGACTACACAAGCTCTACTCACCATATGAAAGTGGAACCAGTCTGACCCTAAGAAATGCATTACAATAAATTAATTACCAACCTGGTTGTTGATCTTCTTCCTCTTTTTCTTCTATATTTTCTTCCTCCTTTTCAACCCCTCCTTGAACTTCATTAGAAGCCTCTCCATCCGAAATTTCACCATTTTTAATCAATTGTCTAAAAGGAATAACCAAAAGGATACAATATATTTTATATGAATAAAAAACACTGACGTTTTTATTCCTATAAAACCAAATATAAAAAAATTCTAGGTTTAAGTTCTATGGCCATGTCAACTTCTAAACTACAGTGTGTGTAGTTCTTCAGATTTGGCATATAGTGTTGAAACTGCAGACTTGTGTTTCTACACTACAGAGCAGTTGGTATGAGGTTTTCTGAAATTGAGAGGAGGAAAAAGAAAACTGTCTTCGTATGTTTTGTTCAATTTTCTCATGGTATTGTTTAAGTGTTAGTCAATCTTCTTCACAAGAAAGAAACTCTGATGAATTAGATTCTTATAGGACGCTTCCTTTTGTTACAAAATTACATGAATGAATGAATGAAATGGGGTTTAACATCCTACTATTATGCACCTACAAAATTTACATACTACATCAATTAAACTACTTACTGAATAAATTCCTCTTCCTTTTCATCTGGACAAAGTTTGGGCATAACCTGGGACAGCTGATTCTAAAAAAAAGATACTCTTAATCATAAATACATGTAGAGGTTATTTTTTAAAAATTGTGAATGAAGTGGAATTCAACTGCCTTATCAACAGAATATTTAAGATCGTGAATTTTTTTACAGTCACATGTACATTGTCAAAAAAGAGATGGTATAAATCATGTCCTGATTTATTTCCTTATTACTTCCGCCAAAAAAGCTTTCAGTAATAGGTATTCTAAATATTCAGAATTACAACAGCTCTCCCGTCACACGATTTTCATTGAATCAACATTGTATAATCCGACCTTTAATCGGTGGGTGTGAAGCCACAAAAGATTACTTTGATAATTTTATAATCTCTTGTAAGAGAGCGCTTTTTAGTCGCCAGTCAATTGGTCGGCCAATCATAAGGCTTTGATGAAAAGTGGTATTTATTCTGATTGGCTCGAACAACTCAACCATCAACGACAGATTAACAATGAACATGTGACAGCAAAGACATGTGTGCAATCAATTGAAGGGGGAGACGATGAAGAATATAAATTAATTCCTATGCAAGCTAAATAAAATAAAAACATTCCCCCAGATACAGGACGATGCGATGGTAGACAAGATTCAAGCAATAAAGGATTGCTTCCAGGACTCAGCGTTACGGTATGCCTCCGAAAACCAAAAAATATTATATGAATATAGAATACATTATAAAAATGCATTGTTTATTGTTATATTTTTAATATAATAGAATTTTGAATGTACAGAAAGGTTCATCATTTTTAAAGGGAATAACCTTTTGAGAAAACTGAGTATTCGGACACTTTGCGTAATCTAACATATTATGAAGATCCCATACGATGTCGGATTAGACAGAGTCTACTGTGATCGCTCTTAAAATTCATCTTTGTAAACAGCAACTTTATGTTTAACTCACTATATAAATAGTTTGTGTATCATAAATGACTTAATGACCAGACAAAGAAAGTCACTAAAGGACAAAATATAACTACTAAGTTACAAATAGTTTACCTGAAAAATCCCTAATCTATTCACTTCAAATCCCTTTTTGTTGTCATAATTTTTAACTTTCTTTGGTTCATCATTCTTAAAAATAAATCAGTTAAAACAGTTAGAACTCAAACTGTGTTTTGAACATAAGATGTATATAACTTCTCAACTATTTGAAAAATAAAAAGAGTCAAAACAATTTTGGTTTAATTTTATTATACAGAGACAAACACAGGATACAGGTCTATGGAATACTATTACTGTTTATTAGGGCATACTATATATGATAGATAAATTGAAAAATACAAACTGCAGTTAAGGCTTCAGTTTTAGCTAGATGTTTGGTAACCTCTGCTTTCAGTCGGCGGCACCTTTGTAACGAAATAAAAGATTAGGCTATATCTTATTAGACAAACATATGTTTCAAATAAAGTTGAAATACCTATCGTATATCAAGATTTAGATACAGAAATCAGTCAAATACCCTTTTTTTAAAATAAACATTTTACCAGTCCTGATATAGTTTTATTTATAACAGCTTTAATATGGAACACTACAGAAAATAAAGAACCTACTCTAAATACAACTGTTTCTGTTTTACATCTTTATCTTGAAGCTTGGTATTTTTTATTGTTTTGTTGCTTTCTTTGACTAATTTTTCAACCTGAAAAACATCAAAATTTAGAGTTATTAATGACACACAATATTTTTTTAAAATGTTGATAGTACATACGTACAGTATATATATGGGTCAGAAAAAATTCACATCAACATAGTCATCTAAAATATGTACAAAAAGTCATATTTCTGTGTGAGAATATCCATTTAGTCTAATCAATTAACCCCAGATTATGACTTAAAAACATTCAGCTTTAACTTTGTAGTGTCTCCCACAGGCTACCACAAAGGCATGGTACAGGTCATTTGTACCAGTAGTAAGATAGTTCAGCTCTGTAACTTTAAGGAGACTAATTAGGTTTCTACAGAACTAGATGTGTACTGCAAGATTAAGCTAAGTTGTTTTATTCTGAAATATGAAATCACTACTGAAACTCTTGGTCAACATTATACAATAACAAAAAACTGTAATTGTAACACTAAATTGGTGACTAAATTATAATCAAAATCTATGGATAAGTTAGCCTATTGGATTATTCTTTGATATACGACAACAAAGTCAACAGCATAACCAATTGGTTATCTAAACCAATTTTATGTGGACGACTAAACCAACATATTTTGAAATTTTTGGAGGACTTAACCAAACTTTTTAGTTGGATAAGTTTCCTTATTGATAAAGTACATATGCATTTATGTCTGTACTTGTGAATGCCTATTCTTGATTCTGAGTTCTGCTGAGTAATAATGTTTGCAGTCCCTATAAAGTGAAATTTGGAACCTAGAAATTGATACAAAATAGGTCACAGCGCATAATAATGTAATATGAATGTACATGTATATAAACCGATTTACATTCAGTCGTTTTTGTTTTTGTTGTAATTTTTAATTATGTTCAGCGAAAAACACCAGAAGTCTCAATTGAATGGCAATCTCTAGCATCTGGTTATTCCAGTCTACACCAATAGTATTTACTGTGCATGCTCTACAGATGAAAATATGACCTCACTGTTTGACATGACTTATTTGCGGAATATGTCTAGCCTCATTTTTAAGTCCCTTACAAATGTTGCTGAAACGCATTTATGGTACATGATTCATTTACCAATGGTAAAATGTTTATTGTCTCAAATATTGGATATCGGAAGCCCACCTTTTCCTGGTAAGTGGTATAATAATGTTGATTTAAATCAAATTGACAAAATTTGTGTTTTCAATTTCGAAGATTATCATAATTATGGATGATATCGAGTCAGAGAGTTAGCTACTTTAAATATCATTAAATTGACTAAGCCCCTGAGCAATTAAAACCTTTGTTTAATGTGGAGCAAGAAAATCAAGTGGGAAACAAAAGGCGTCGTTATGACTGATCCTAATATAGCCTAATGTTCGGGCATGTCAAAACTTGAGTGGTTCCAGTTAATACAAATATTTTATGGACAATGAAAGTGTTTGGCTCATTGCTTTCGAGAAATAAAGCATAGGCTAGAAACAAATACCGATTTCTTGATGGAATCTGCCTCTTTTTGTGCGTTATTAAGTGGACTCTTTGACATTTTTACTTCTCGTTAATGTTTCGTTGATGAAATTTCTTTAAAATTCGGCCATTTTGTCAACAAATCATAAACTTCCGGTAGACATAATCAACCAGCCTTAAAATAACTGAAAGGAACAACAAGGACGTGTATTGAAAAGGACCATTGACGTCAACGAAAAGGACTGTGGGTCTTATTCAATGACGTCTACACTCGTCATTGGTCTTACTTACTAATACTATGTCTCACTTTTCGCGGACTTCAGAAAGTTATCATTATTCTACAGTTTCTATAATTACTACTCACTATAACAATAGTATTTTGTACATGTCTAATGGTTTGGATTGTTCGTACTTGGTTTTATTTTATTTATACATAGTATTACATAGGTGTAATATATAGCAACAGCATGCCTGTTGAACAAATCTGAATAATGTCAATGATACAACGCGAATCTTTATTGACTTTCAAATTGTTCTACCAAAGTGGTTCATGATTCATAATTTACATGTATATAAAAATTGTTTATATTATTTCCCTTCCAGAAATTCATGATTATATAATTTAAAGTATGTCATAATGAAGTAGGCCTAAAGTGGAAGATTTTTTACTTGAACGTATATTTTCTTTATTTATGCACTTATCTACCGTAAGCAAAGAAGTACTTGTAATCAACGCCGGATTAACCATGGTGGGGGCCCTGGGGCCTGGAACATGTGGGGTGTCCCTGATCACCGACCGCGAGTGCCGAAGGCGCGAACCCACATGCGGGGGTCTGGGGCCGGACCGTATGTAGGATTGTAAAAGTGGGGGTGCAACAGAATGTTAGGGACGGCAATATAATGCCTGAATTACTGAGTGCGGAACGGATCGTGTGTGTACGTGGGGCTGGGGTCTGGAAGCAACTCCCCCCCCCCCGCGAAAATTTTGAAAATTTGACTGTCACATACGCATTTTCCACCCACTTGGAGCTGCAATCAACGTCGCTCCCGTGTGTCAATTTCGGCAGCGCTGTTTCTCATTTTGATGCTAAGCACAACAAAATGAGAAACTCCTTTTCCTCTAAACTAGAACTAGTCCAAAACACCATAAGGCGACGTGGATAGGGCGACCAGAACAAAAATCTCTAATCATGTAATTTGGTGCCGGCGCCCCCAAAGACCACCAAGGTCCTGTCAAGTGAATAAGGGCGACCAAAACGAACCCTTTAATGTCATGTGGTGGGTCAGACGCCGACCCAGAAAGAGGTGATAGGAGAGGCCCTTTTCCTATGGAGCGGCACCCTTGTCCGTGGTCCTCCCTCAGAAAAATTTGAAAAATAACGATGCAGGAAACACGTTTTTCTGCCATATGGATGATATCTGAGTGGCAATTTTTGTACTTTGTATGGCGATTTTTTTTTGGAGAGGCGTTTGCTTCTGGTTCCGCACTTTGGGTCCGCGCCTGTGGTGGCGCCCGATAGCCTCCACATAAGAGATAAAAGAAAGTTTGGATCAGGTGTAGGCGCCATTAAAACCGACCGACTCATCAGTGCCTAAAGAGCATCACTATATGATCATAATCAAGTGTATTATTTAATAATTGAAAGGTTGTCAATTTTTGGGGGAGGGAGCGCCTTATTTTCTGGAAACCCCCACAAACATTATTTCCTGGCATTTCAGGCACTTGTGTGAAGCCATTCAGAAGTACCTCCCCCAGAAAAAAATAAAATTCTGCCACAAAGTTAGCGCATTCTGGCGTTCGTTCAGTGGATCAATCCATGCGAGTGCTATGAAATGATGGCATTTCTAGAGGAGGGGGCTGGACGCAACTGAGATTTTTTTGTGGGGGGCCCCTAATGTGGGGCCCTGGGGCCTGTGCCCAATGGTTAATCCGGCCCTGGTGATAAATGCGAGTGCTATGAAATGATGGCATTTCTAGAGGAGGTGGCTGGACGCAACTGAGATTTTTTGTGGGGGGCCCCCTAATGTTAATCCGTCCCTGCTTGTAATTTATCTATATATACATCTACAAAGTTATTTCGTAGGTATTATAAAAAAATTATGTACAATATATTATTATATGACCCTTCTTTGTTTTGCATTAGCCCAGGTTTGAGTGTATCGGGTAGTTTGAGATTGTTTACTAAGACCTGGGCCCTGTTTCACGCAGATAAAATCCAAATTTTAGTAGATACTTCAATTTTGATTGGCTAAGCTCTAAAATCAATCTAATTATTATCTAACAAATTACTAAAATTATGATTTTATCTCAGTTAAAATGTCGTGAAACAGGGCCCAAGTTTAATTTTTGTTAATGTAATTGACATCAAATTTATTGGTTTTGCAACAGTTTCTGCTGTCTGTTTTCATCGGATGTGAATTGGCCTACCAAACCATCTTTATCAATTTAGTAGCAGCATTATGTACATTTACAAAACAAAAAGTAAACAAAAACATTTTTAGAATAGTACTTTCTGGGTTTGAAAGTTGGCCAATTCAAAATTCGAAATCGATCAAATATTTCCGCTTTATATTCCAAATTACTGTCGGACTTACGAAAGCTTGCGAACGGGATACACGACACATCCCCCGTAGAATAGAATAATTAAAAAAGTGGAATACATGCATACGCCTACATTTTGCAAAATATGGACAGAGAAAAGGCTACAAAAAGAGGTTTTTTTATGCAATCACATCAGGGGCCATAATCCAGAAAGTTACGGTCCAATGTGCACAAATATGGACAGAAGCCGAGAACTTTTTGTTATTTAGGTTTCATCAATGACCAGCCATGATAATATATTCAAACCACATATGTTTTTTTTCTTTTAAATCGGATAACAATTGCAGTGAAATGAAGATGGGCCATACGAGGAGCCATAATACATGGGGACTACGGTTCAATATTCACGAATTTCGTAAGAAGCCGAGATCTTTGGGTTATAAACATTTATATAGTTTAATCAAATTCGAATAAAAATTATTACCTCTTGATTGTCCGGAAGCTAAAAATGTGTCTTTGGGAGATAGGGGATCACGGTGGCTAAGTGGATAAGGCGCTGGTTCGCTAGCCTGGAGGTCGGTTGTTCAATCCCTGCATTGGCCGAGAAAGTTCATCTCGATTTTCCGGCGTGATTTCTCCTTGTCAGTGATGCATAAGGAGGGCCTGACAAGGACAGCTGCCTAGTCGTTCGGATGGGACGAAAAACCGAGGTCCCGTGTACACATTGGCGTTCACGTAAAAGATCCCTTGGCAGTTGGAATTCAGTTGCTGCCCGGGCAAAATTTCCCTCATAGCACACTGTTGGCGTATGCCCGTCTTAGGTGCATTATAGTAGGACGTTAAACCACATTTCATTCATTCATTCTTTAGGAGATAAACCTGTATTTAAAGTTTTATCAAAATCGGGTAAAAATTGTGACGGGCAGGGGCGAAGACAATCGTTAGGCCTGTGTCCACCACATGAACACGTGGGCATATGGTATGGGTCATTCGAAATTTGGTCTTGGGATTGTTACACTATTTATATTATTTGTCCCAATCGTCCAATGCATGCTCGTTTTGTGTTGTCTTCCCACGATACCGTTTTCAAATTATTTCCTTAAAGAAATTGTGATGAGTATGATTGCTTCATAACTATTTAATAATTGTAATGTTGGTAATTTAAGAGTCACGTAATGCTCATTTGAGAAGAATGTATAGCAATTGACAATATAAAAAGCTGTTTATTCTTGTATTTTGATATTACCAGACATTGGTGTTAAGAAATGGAGCATTTTTTTTACAATATATTTTATTTTCTCAGAAAGATCCGGGAAATTGGCAATGAATATGTGCTATAATATAGTGAATAAGTATTATACTCATTTCACAAACAATTATCTCGAAAACCCAGGTCAAAGGAGTGCGCAAGGTGGTCCCTTATACACATATACGGACCCCATAAATCATTTTAGAATTCAGCTGCTAGAGAGAGAGAGAGAGTAACGATCGAGGTTGGACTGGCGACCCTACTCCTTGTCATGTTCAACCGGAAAATCGAGACCACGCCAGTTGACTTAATGACAGACCTTATGACACAACGCGCATGTGCTAACCAAGATATGTTTGCCCTTTCTTTTAATGCCTCACATAACAAATATCTGTTGTATTTTAATTCTGGAATGGTGAAGGCTTTTGGCACCTGTAATCTTCAAAGCGCTGACTTCTGGAATCCATGTCCGTATACGCATCCTGCACAATGCAAGGTATATATGCATATTCAAGTATAGAACTACACCAATGACATCGTGGTAACGGAGGTCGGAGTAGTTCACGGAGCTAACATTATTTGGTTGTAGGATACAGTTTCACATTAGAATTATAAAGTTGAGGTTTAGACATTTTTAATTTACGCCAACATTTCCATGTGAATGTATATTGTCGTCGCTCCTGTCCACCCGTTCACATTTGTTTGTGGACACTATCCAATTTTGACGAAACTTGCAATATCGGTTTATACCCCAATGAAACCCTTGCGATATGATATGAAAAATAGCGCCCTTTTTAGCTTGTAGATTCTATTGAGTTCACAATTTTTATTTCATTTTTGTGGCGTATGCTTGTCTTCATTATCCTAGTCGGTGCAGAACAGTAAGGCGTGCATCCGGCAGTTCATTCCATCGCAAAGTTCCGTTTGAATCCACTTCAGCATGATTTTGGGTATTGAAATAAAATAAGCGAGAGTATAGTTTTTTGGTGGTTTTTTTTTTGATGTTCATGATTTTTATTTTTCAATTTATCGTACATCTGATTATTATTATATCAGTAAAACCAGAACTTGGTATATATGTTATACTCATTTTAACGAAGTTGTGTTAAATGTCAGTTTATATGTGTTTTAACCAAGTGACCTCTTGTATACAATACTATACGCTAAAATGACGCTATTATAGAGACCATGTATCTTACAAAAATGTTCAAGTCCGGGCGAGAGACCCCTCCCACCTCGCCGAGTTGCTTGCCCCAGGGCTTGGAGAGTCCCGTCGCTCGCACCGTCTCTGTCTACCTCGTGCAAATGTATGTATTGCGTATCTTGCATGGCAACCGATTTTTCGAAATTTTTTAAAGGGTGTTTTGTCAGGAGCTAAATTCATATTCGAAAATTGACAGATTTGCCTATAAGAAATATACAGTTATTAATTAATTTAAAATGTGAAACTGAGCTTCCTATATAGGCCTACGGATAATTATATATTTATCGAAAATAAATGAAGATGTTTGTTTTAGCCCCCAACATGTTATGATTAATGTTATATATATGCGTCTAAGGCAAAGGGGAAACTGGCACCTCTGATAAAATTCATGTCCCTTAAAAAAAAAGAATTTCGATCTGAATTGATTTGCCTATACGGAAGATATGTATTCCAATAATGTATTTTTTTTATCCTCAACTGTATGTCTGTTTCAAGTTAACCTGCACGTCAAATATTAATGATCTTTTAGTGGAATGCAAAGAACCTACTAATTCAATTTCGCTCCTCTTTTTTCAAATCGTTTTATTCATTCATTTAAATGAAATGTATTGCGTGAGCTTTATACTAAATATACGGTAGATTGCATGTACATTCATTACAATCTACCAGTAATATTAACCAATGGCAAGATTCTAAGAGGTAAAAGGTCATAACTAGCTTATTTCTACATCGGCCATATACACTTAAGGGACGGGGTGTCTGGGAGTCTCCGTAAATAAACCACGAAAATGATGGAATTAGAACATTTGGTGTCTCTAGACAGACCTAGCGAGAACGTTCAGGTAAGTTTACGAACATTGTCGACCTTCTAACGAGTTGTCCTTAAGTTAATCACGATTTTTGAAGTCATTTCGAGGGGCGACGTCCCCATAACCTACTTTTTAATGAACAACAATTTATCGACAGATAATGTTGTTTATTTTTGTTTATTTTTATATATTTTGTTTCGGTATGTTATTATTATGTTTATCGAAAAAGAATTGATTTAATTAGGGTCTGGGCCGTAAGTGTGTTAATTAGATAATCGTGTAATGTACAAGTGTGTTATTATAATGGTAGTCGTATAATTGAGGTCATAGTGTACTGAACGGGATCTTGTAATCCCTGTTGATATACCATACATGCGCATCAACCATGGAAGTGACGTAGGTTATAACTTCAATCCGCTGATTCATTAGAGTGCTGCAATTTGCTTGGAACTTTCGAGAAAAAACAACGAATTTACTCTTATTTATGTACATTAAGCTTTTCGGAGTTTTGTCACCGATATGTTTATGATTCCCAAAGCGGTTAATACCCTGCTAACTTGCACAAATGTTTCGTAGTACCGCCAAATTAAAACTGTTTAGGATAGACTATGTGTGTCTGTTATGATGACAGCCATCAGTGTTACTATTTATAGCAAAATCACAACAACACGCAACTTGGAAATCTAAACAAAGAGGATTCAAAGTGGAAAGGTGGATTTGGTGTAACAGTGTTTAATTTATTGAATAATTTATTGTTGAATATTTAAAGGAATAGATAAACAAAATGATCAAACAGTATTTTACAGACGGGTTAATACAAATAGCAATAATTCTCAGTTTATTGCGAACAGATTTGAACAGCATTTTGAATGGGAATCTCATACAGTATCCTGAAGTTCAGGAAATATTATTGGGACAAACTGCAGCATATATACCATCAAATATTCATAACCAGTTTTATAGTTCAAACAGTTTGAGTAATTTTGTTCATCCAAAAAACTTTGACAATGATTTCAATTCAGTGCTATTCCGTGATTTACAAAGTCTTTCGAGATTTGCACCTTTTGAAAATACTGACATATCGGCCTTCTTAGTTGATGCAGTTTCCACGTTGCCTTCAAGCTTTGCAGCAAGCACACCGCAGGATAATACTACACCAAATATAAACAGTTCAGCGTCAGTGGAAAACAATGGCTCTGTTGAATTGGCAAATGGTGTCACTGAACCATTTAATGTAACTGACGATGCCAATATTGGTGCCACTGCATTATTAATACCAAATGAAGTGGCAAGTGATCCGAGTGAAGAGGTACAAAAAAAACCTATGTTTTTTTTCCTTGTGTATGTCATTTGTTTTAGTTTTTGACATTTATGTCATAGGCTTTGTCAACAGTCACATGACAATGAAAGTATTATGGCCTTATGGGTACACTAGGGTAATGAGTATTTGTATAGCGATTCATTTCATAATACTATATTGTGGTCTACTGACAAAGTCTGCTGAAATATTCATTCAATCCGTTTGATAATTGGAAGTTGGAATTCGATATAAGAGTAGGCCGTAGCGCCGCTGCCCAGGCAAAAATTTCCCTCATAGCACACTGTATGGCGTATGCCCGTCTTCAATTGGCCCAGGTTAGGTGCTTAAGCGTAGGACGTTAAACCCCATTTCTTTCTTTCTTTCCGTTTGATAATGGAACAAAACAGTCCAATAAACAAAGTCAGAGAGATTGAATTATCTTCTTACCTAATAATATTAGTATATTGACCCAATGATATGTCTGCTAGGTAGACTTTAGATCCTGTCAATCACTCAGATAATTATTAGACCATGAACATCTTAGAGGACAGATTTTGATATTGCTCCGATGTTTCCGCCAAATCGTTATTGTTCTTGATTTCACAAGTTCTTGTGTACTTTTGGACTTGTCTTACTTTACTTAAAAGTTGTAATATTTAAAAAAATGTAGAATGCTGGAGGAAGTGTGTGGATAGATGTTGATATTGATTTGTTTGTTGTGTTGTTCCACTTGCTTTTGCCATACTTTTCTGGTTTATATAATTAATGCATGTATAATTAGTATTGTGAAGAATTAGAAATAAATTTTAAAATCTGGTGTGAATTGGGAAAACCCATATTATGATGTAATCTGACCACATAGAATAATGAAATTTTTTTGAAGTGGCGAGTGAATAGCTTTTTACATAACAATTCTTTCAGATAAATTATATTAATTTTTAATGTTATTCAGCTTCAATGATAAAGTTTTTGTTTGAAGAAAGTTGTGAACAAATACTTTCTTCCACAATGAGTAGGAATATGCTGTATTATTGCAGGCATGATTTTTTTCATTATTTTTTGGTTTCTGCTATTTTCATCGACCGTGGGTCGTTTTCGTGAATCATCTAAATTTGCAATACAAATTTTAGGCATGGGAGAGTCTTTTGAATTTGCCCGACGATCTTTACTTTTATATTATTATGTCCCCACCCTTCTGAGGTAAAAACAGGACGGGTAGACTAGTTTTGGTATACCATGGCGCTAAGCATGGCCGCCGGGCAGGCTATAATGTAGTCTATTTACACAAGGTTAACCAGATTATGTTTCAATTGCTGTGTCAACGTAGAAATTTAAAAACTGGTATTCAAGACTTGGGAATTAATGTCCAATAAAATTGCAGAAAAGTACTACTCTGCCGACTTGTTGGTTCGTTTTGTTTCACCTGTGATAGCTAGCGTAGGTCAATTCACAACTTTTCTTAGCCGCGTTGATTTGTAATGACACAGTTTCTATTATAATTTATATATTGTCATTTTCTGTGGCTCTAACTCTAATAATAATTTTTGATTATCAGTGATGAAAAACAAATATTAATTTTAGGTAATTGAAATTAAAAAAAATATATGATCAACACCATATTTAACTATTTAATATCCATATAAATACTGTGGTACGAACTAACCTAAGTAGAAAGTAAATGTAAAATGCACATACAGGCATTCTGTACAAAAATAGAAAATGGCGACTGTTTAAAATATTCACGACAGAATCATGCTTGTATATGGTAATTTGGAAGGAGGATGTCAATGAGACTCTGTCACTTTAAAGTAGATGTGGATGTTGATTAATCTTATATCCTGTATGCGAGGTTAACCATGCGATTCTTTACAATGAATAACTTATGATTAATACACCCTAGAAATGTATACATAACACTGATTTATTTCCTGTTTTGCAATTTCTCTCTATTATAAGTTATCATCTGGTTCTTGGGAGTTGTGAAAAGTTTTTGTAAAAGAAATATCACCGCTTTTGAAAGAATTTTATAAAAATTTATGTCAAGAGCTCAAGGACAAATTATGTATTATTCAAGTTATGAAGTAATTTCACCTGTCAGTCAAAGTTATCACTATTACAATGTTCAGCCAACCATATCAGAATCAAATAATAACATGGTAAGACAAAATACTGTGTTGTATTTATCTTATTTTTATAATTTTTAGGTGCTTTATTGTGTATTTTTGAAGTTATCAACAAGTGTACATGTATGTGGGATGGAGTGGTTATGTAAACAATGTTTAGCTTATTGAAATTGTATCAGTTGGAAGCATTATATAAGTATCTCTTGTTTCTTTACAGGATCTAGATTTGATTGATGTACTATGGCGACAGGATATAGATTTAGGTGTAGGTAAAGATGTCTTTGACGTCAAATTAAGACGAGAATTAGAACGTGATAGAGAAATAGAACTACAGAAAAGGAGAGAAAAGGTAAGTAAATAAGAATACATTTATTATATTGCAAACATTACCCATAGCCAACTTATTTAGCTAACATATATAATAAGCCCTCTAGATAAATACTGTAATGAATAAAAGCTTAACTATTTATTATAGCAAAAAGAATTGGAAATATTACGTCAAAAATTACAAGATGAAAAGAGAAATCAAGAGCAACTATGGCGGACTAATCATTTTACCCAAGATGGGGAAACCGGTAAGTCATATGTCTGCCATTCCGACAAATTTTGTTAAGTGGATTGTTGCTATATTTTAGAAATATATGTTTTGAATTACAAATTTTTGAGTGTCATTTTCAAGATTAATTTTTGAAGTGTTTTTATTTGGATTAACTAACTATTATTAAAGTTAGTATTATTGAAACATTTCTTTGATTTTCAGGTGAATGGGTTCCTCTTACCCAGGATAATAATTTATTACAAGCACCAGAAGATATAGCATTGACTGATGTATTAAATGATGCCCAGTTGTCACATTTAGATGAGGTTTGTTTTTATCTTTATTTGAACTTTGAACTTTTAATTCTGTATTCATCAGAATTAATTCGGAGAAATTTCTGACACAGAATACTTCACAGGCATTTGACCCCCCCCCCCCCTGTCTGCCACAGTTAGCGAATCTTAAATATCTAATCACCATGCCAGTACAATGTCCTGAGGCAATGTAAAGCATGCTGTAAATCAAAAATAATAAAGTAAACTATTAGGAAGGGTACTGTAGCTAACAGTAACAGACAAGTAGGAAGGTAAAGGTGCTCACTGCTCTTTGTTAAGTGTAACTTATTATTGTCAGGATATGTGTCTAGGATTTTTTAGTATGTACATGTATATGTCAAAAAACTACGAATTTGTCATAAGCCCATAGCAGATATAGCAGATTAATCTGCATGTGCAATCTCAAAAGTCATATACCTATGTACTTTTTATGTATCACATTAAATTTGTCACCCCTATTTATCCGACAAACAGAACATTTTTCTATTACCCTGCTGACTGCTGTAAAATAAAACAATATCTTACATTGATATTGATTGCAGGTAGGCCATAACAAAATAATTCATAAATCCCATAATAATATCTATTTTTACACAAGCCTTATTTGTAGGTGTGGTAAAAAAAAATCGTAAAATTATTTGTAGATATTTTATGGTGTCTTGTTAATTTTTCAGAATTTTTCTCTACAAGAAGCTTTGGATTTTTTGAATCAGGAAGTTGGAAATTATTCTTTATTTGAAACAAATAATAATTCTATATTACCACCACAAGAGCCAGTATCGCCAGTAGCCCCTGTCATACCCGTTCCTCAAACCCAACCAATTGACACATCATACCTTAATATTAGCACACAACCAGAACCATATTATACTCAAAATCAAGTGGTAAGTAATGCTAAGTTAATTCAAGTTCTTTTTCCTTGCCACAGATCTATACCAAATGACAAAAGGAATTATAGTAATATGCATTAAAAGTTTTGTTACATTGCATAATTACGCAATATAAGTATACTTCTGTTGATCATTGTTATTAGTTCATCTTGTGTAGATAGTAAATCTGTGGTAATAGTAAATATAGGCAATGTAACATACTTTACGGCACCAAAGGGTTCTCAAAGATTTATATGTTTTAAGTATCCTTTGTGTTAGTAATGAAATTGGAGATAATTAATGATAACAATCATCACAAAAAGCATGGCAAGTAATAGTTTCCAATGAAAGAAACATTATTATGTAAGAAATTATTTAATCAGTCTTTATGACAACTTCTTTAAAAACAGGGTATTTATTACATGCAATGGTTGTAATATTGAAAATTACTTGTTCTTTTAGTCCCCACCACAAAATATTGAGAGACACGAAAGTTTTGAAGATAGATGGCAAGATTTAGTTACTCTGCTGGAATTGACTCATGAATCACAGCCTGTGGATGATGTTACTTCCATGAACATTAGTTCCATGAATATTAGTTCACCTGATTCTGATGACAGTGTTCTTCTACAAAACGCCACCTTACCGGTACCACCTTCAGATATAAATCTCACTTCCATAATACAAACCGCAACAAATGAATCAGGTATGAGGATTTGAAGTATTGCTAGGCCGGGAATAGGATTATCCTGGAACTGTACTATATTTCTACAGAGACTGTTATTAACTGTTAAATCCTCTCTTGAAAAAATTCCCGGTGCATCGATGCGAGAAAGCCATGTATTTATTTAATATTGACAAGATCTTACTACTTTCATTGGAGTTAAATGGATTATATTTGTTAATATAATTTCGTCTGTAAGGTTGTATCAGTGGGTTGTATTGTTCAGTCCACTTGTTATTAAGCTGACAGTTAAATATTATTATAAAGAAATTATTATGAAGTTTATCACAATGGCCTGACTCATTTCCTGCTAGAGTGTCATAGATTTGAAGACTTCGTGCTTCTACATTTCTGTTGCATCACTACATCTAAGTAGCTGTAAAAACTAAATCTTTGTTTTAACCATGTTCTGTATTTGATTGACAGGGTTGATGCCGCCAAGTCAGGATTACAATGCATCTATTCCGAATACTGGATCGTTAACCAATCTAGACTGGAATACAGATAGCATGTTCTTATCTAACTTGTCAACTAACATCAATTGTACAGAAGTTAATGATTTATTTCTGGCTGATGAAGATTTAGACATTGCTTTTACTGAAGGTAGGATCTGTTTCTGAAATTTTAGCCGTTCTAAAAGGTGGGAAAAAGCAGTTGCAGTTGCTTAAAAGATAGTGATACTTTTTTGCACAATATTCACAGAACATAATGTAAAATACATGTTTACCAAATGTGAAGAAATCAATAATACTTTCTAAAATCAGTGATTTGGGTGAAGTTTTTGTTATTCTTGTAAGTTAAGAAAAGGCATTGTGTTAGCCTGAATAAATGAATGCAAAATGTTCTTTCTGTCTTCCATGCATACGACATATTTATGTATTTGCACCTGGTCCACTAGCATGATATATAGCAATATTCCACGTGCTTTTGGGGTGATTTATATTCAAAATAAAGGTACATTATGGTAATTTGAGTGGTTGTAGCAAGGAATTCGAATGGTCTGTCATTAAGTCAAGTGGCACGGTTTTGATTCCTGGACTGGTACATGACTAGAAGTAGGGCTGCCAGTCCAACCTCGCGGGTTTTCTCCTGGTCCTCCATTTCCTCACACCACTAAGGACCCCTCTATACCCAAGCAAGGGTTATTTTCAGTACAATTTTTATTTTTTACTTTTAGGTCTTGAAACTATTCAAATGTTAGATGACGGAGGTAGTGATTCGGCTATATCAATGGGAAGTGCTTCACCAATACAGGTTAGTTGTTTCACATATTTTTGCAAAGTTAGAGTTGGAAGTTTTATTTGTCCAAACATATCTATTTTTGGAATTAAAGACTGACATTGTTTCCTTGTTTCGTGAGAGATTACATACATCAGTTATATATACTATATAAGTGCCAAGTTAGAGCCAAAGTCATCATGTAACAATTTCAAATAACCCCATACAAATGAAGATTTTGGAATTCATTGAATAAGAAAAAAGCATTTGAACAAGTATTAGTTTTACTTTGCAAATTAGATTTTGTTCAACATTCAGTCAAAAGTTATTCATTGATCGTTTCGCAGATCTTGTTCATGTAAACTCAATGCAAAATATAAAATTCAGTAATATCATAAATTGTATTTTTTTTAACTTTTAAATCAATCCAATGATTTTCTTATTTTTTTCAGGAGCCCAATGATTCATGTAGTATGTCACCTTATGATGGTGTAGAGGGAGCCACTGGTGGCAGTGATTATGATAGTCCCACATTTTCAAAATCATCCAAATACGATGGAGACGAATATCATTTCAACTTCAATTCTTATGGCTACAGTCGCAGCGAATCATCACCCAGCAATTTTTCAACATCATCTAATGACACAGAGTTCAGTCGTCAAAGTGCAGACTCCCAGCATATTCATCATAACCACACTTATCCTGCACCACCTGGCATGCAACCGAAAGAAGTCAAGAAATACATGAAATCAGAAAAGCCTAAGCATAAGGGACCAGCACCTAAGGATGCTAAAAGAGCAGCAGAATTGAAAGTGCCCTTTACAGTTGAAGAGATAACAGAATCCCCAGTAGAAGAGTTCAATGAGATGCTGACCAAATACAAACTAGAGGATGCCCAACTACAGTTGATCAGAGACATCAGACGTAGAGGCAAGAATAAGGTGGCTGCACAGAATTGCAGGAAACGGAAAATGGACTTAGTAATGACTGTGGAAGAAGAGTTAGCCCAGTTAAAACATACACGAGATAAGCTGATTAATGAACGCCAGATGATTGATAAACAGGCAAGGGAAATGAAGGCCAAATTCAGTCAGATGTACCAGGAAATATTTGACTCTCTTCGTGACGAACATGGTCATCCTTATGATCCTAATGAATATTCATTGCAGCAATCTAGTGATGGTGATGTATTTTTGGTTCCCAGAAATGTGAGCTGTGCTAGTGGAAACTCGGAAGACCAAGCAAAAATAAATAAAAAGAGGAAAAACCACAAGAAGTAAAGATTTCAACCGGTGCCATGAGTAAAATATTAAAAGATTTATCTATCTGTTTTAATCTTTGGTGTAATTCTTCAGATGCTTTTCTGGTCAATTCATGATTATTTGTAAAAGAAGACATGGTTGAATTCGAGACACGATTGAAAGTATCATATTACTGTTATACAAAAACTGGATGTTTTGGATTAGTAGACCAATCATCATGATAACTTGTTGGTAATGAAATTCGGTGCAAATTTTAAAACTCAGATTAAATTGGCAGCTGGTTTAATTTTCGAAATTAAAAAATATCTACAATATGAACTGCCCTCCAAATAAAATGCACAAGGTAGCTTAGTCTTAGCTAAAGCTTTAGTGAGTCCCATTTTGAGTGAATTTGATCATAATATTAGTTGTGACTGTATATATAGGTAAGGTGCATCAGGTTTGATGTACAATAATGGTTTTAAGTTCTAAATTATTGCAGAAAGTGCTATGTAAATTGAAGGGGGAATTGTCTAAGAAGTGGTATGTTAGAAAAGTGATTGAATCATATTTGTTTAGTTAAATAATAGCACAGTTTACACATTCCATTTCTTTTGTTAAAACAATTCATATACTTTAAACAGCCCATTTAGTATATAGCCTATCATATTCCGGTGCTTTTGTGGTAGATTTATGTAGATATATACATACATATATATCATAGCAATATCATTTTTTCACCATATTGCCTGAATATTTATATTGGTTCTAGATGTAAAAATGAAGTCCTGAAAGATAATATTTTATCTTTAATTTTAGGAACTGTCATTTTATTATTATACTTTAATTTTTGGGAGAATGTTTTAATTCAGTAGCCATTGCTAAAAATCATAAAATTTTCGATGATGTCATAAGAGAATGTTATGATTTATCATGTGTTTAGGAAATATGTTCTTAAATCAATTTTAGCAACTGGTTCATGAAGCAGAAAATATTGTGAAAAATAGGTTATATTTGGTTGCATTAAACAAATGACTTAATTTTCCCTTGATTTTTTTTTAAAAAGAAAGTTGTAAACATTACATGTACATTATTTAAAGATGAATTATCTTAAAAATATTTGTTGGTAATATAAAGTGATTCATTTTGAGGAAAGATTGTTTGCTGGCCAGTATATACAGTGACATAGTGTAATTTTTCATCCTTTCGAATTTATGTTAAGATGAAGACAAAGCACGATAAATTGTTTGGTGTTTAGTATGGGGGTCGTAAAATATCATTACTACTCTTGGCTCTTGTTTTAGCATGACATTATATCAGATGTGCTGTTCAGAATCTTGTAGCCAAGGGTACTTAAGTCAGTTACAGAGTGCAAATATGCAAAAATTCACTATGAAAACAACATACTATGAGAATGGCTGAAGTGTATGCTGGCCATAAGCATTTCTATTGTTATCGACACCTTGTAAATATTATTGTTTAAGTTTGTGTACATAGATATATATTGATTACACTGTGTTAGTGAGTTTAGAGAAATATATCATTCATCCTTACTATTCATTCGTATTCATACATTAATTATTCATTGATTATTAATTACATCAGCGATCTATTATATTGAAATTCTCAATTAACATTAGAAATATTCTGTTATATTCTAATTAATTGTATATTTTGAAGAAAAAGAAATAAAAAGTTAAAAATATGTTGGGCTTTTTATCATTTTATAATAATAGTACCTTATTTTTTGCATGCTTTGGTTTGCATTTTATAATAATAGTACATTGAATTATTGAAATGAAATTAAACCAAATGTTTGTCTAGAAATGACCTAGTTTGTGTTGAGTGGGGGTTAAACCCAATTTTTCTCTCTTTAAAGTTCTCTGTATTATAAACAATGATGAACAGATTTTGATCAAAATTGTTAACCAAACCAAATATCCCCTATTCACTGTGTACAGAGTAAAATACAACATCTAAGAATTAGCTCTGACCTTTTGATTCATGTCTTAAAGTGTTCGTTTGATTTGAACTGATAGGACTAAATATAACTGTGCACGGTTATGAGTTTAAATAAAACTGTCTGACTGTTTAAATTAAAATGAACTGTTTCATGGCATTATCTGAATTCATCAGTGTTAAATTGAGAAAACTAGTGAGGTACTGTTTCTCAGCACTTCTATTGATAAAAAATCTTATCTTATATATAGCCATCACCATTAACTGAAGACAGTTACGAATATTCAGTAAATGGAGTTTTTTGATAGTACCTACCGGTCAAATTTGAAACCCTATCTCTTATGCTGCACCTTATAAAGTGTAACTCTGATCTCTAAGAAATAAGGAGGATCATGGTGGCTAAGTGGGTAAGACGCTGGCTTGCTAGTCTGGAGGTTGGGTGTTTGATCCCTGCATATTGGCTAAGATAGTTCATCAGGATTTTACGGTATAGTTTCCCCTTGTCAGTGATAGAGGATTGAGGGCCTGACAGGACAGCTGTCTAGTTGTTTGAATAGAATGAAAAACTGAGATCCTGTGTACACATTGATGTGCACGTAAAGGATCCCTTGGCAGTTGGAATTCGATATAAAGAGTAGTCCGTAGCGCGGCTGCTCAAACAAAATTTCCCTTACAGCACACTGTATGGTGTATGGCTGTCTTAATCAACCCTTTATTAGAAATAATATGTGTTATTTCTTGTTAATCGGCAGCACGATTTCCAGAACATTACTGAAGTACAATTCTCTTTGCATGTTCCCCCTTTAAAGGTAAAAGAGGTTATATGTCCCACAATAAAAATCAACAATTTTTTTCGCTCAAAGTCAAAGCCAAAAGTGTTATAGGCTATAGCAAGTTGAAGAAACTCAATTTCATTGCCCATTATAGATCAGCTGTTTTTATTTTTACATTGTGGATCTGTGGACATGGATGAATACGGTATTCTGACCTGTATAATATAACAAAAAATGTTTTAAGACTTCAGCGATGTGAATCGACCAATGTCACAAATGGTAAGATAACTATAGGTACTCTCTGTTGACCTATATATATATTATTGATCAAAAGAGTTAACCTATATCTTAGTACGTGTTATCAAGGCAAGAATATACTACAAAGTAAACTGTATTGACCCCGTAATATATAGTTTATATATATCCTAAATAAATAATATTCACTGGTTACAAAATATCGCCCAAAGGATGTGTTTGTACAATGGTTGGGATAGGCTGTAATGGTTCAAGAACACGATTTAACAAAGACTTGCATTAAATATTCAGGCTATACAAGAAAGGGCTTTGTTTAATCATAGAAATATATCATATTGCAAGAGAGTGCATTTATTTCAAATATACAAATTCATTGGAGCGTGGAAGACATTTGCAAGTGTATATACACCTGAATAATCGATCAGTTAAACCTATAACGTGTTGTATTTAATCGATTGTCTATTTCACCAAAGAACCTACATGTTTATTGACACGTAGTCCAAATCGTTGAAGGTGAACACACTGACCTCTAAAACCAGCATTCACAGTGAACGAATTCTATAAATAGAAGGGGGTTGGGATGGCCTAGTGGTCTAGAGTGTCGCGCTTCAACCTCTAGCTGGCCGGCCACCTCTGGCTTACGGCTGTGGTTTCGAGCCCCGGTGTGAGCGTATGTGGTATGGAGATGGGGGCGCCTTCTCAACCTCGTGGGTTTCCTCCGGGCTCTCCGGTTTCCTCCCACTGCTAAAGACCCCTCCGCGCAAGCGAATTATTGAAATAAAAATAAACCATGTGTTAGTCCCGAAATGACCTAGTTGTGTTGAGTGGACGTTAAACCCCATTTCTCTCTCTCTCTCTCTCTCTATAAATAGAAAGGTTTAGGTCAATATTCTAAGGTATTTCGTCATTTTGTTTTACAATATGTATTTTATCCGTCCACATTTTGATGTTAATCGCGTCATTTTTACAAGGGTAGCAAATTAGGCCTGAGGCCTTTTTCCAATTTGGCCCTTGGCACAGATCGTGCGAATGATTTCGATCATTACTGCAGGAAGAAACCGAAGAACTTGGGGGAAACCTGCCTTATCGGACGGGAGACCGAATATCCCTCTCACTTACAACGATAAAGTTCTTGCCCTGAGCTGGGATTGAACCCTCGTTGCATTGGTAAGAAGCCGCCCCTCTAGAAGTGTTGACGTGTATTGCCCCCCCCCCCCCACCAGACAACACACCATATTTGACCAAGACACGGCCCATATCTGGCAAGTGGCAACATCTGGCAAAATCATTGGGCCGGATTTGGCACGCCCGTGGCCATAGATGGCACAACTGGTCCATGCCTGGCCCTAATATGTCCCACACATGAAATAAAATAAAAAACCAAGTACGAACAATCCAAACCATAAGACAGAATTCGAAGTCCTAAAAACGTTATTGGCAAATAGTGCCATGCCCGATTACGGGCCAAAAATGGCAACCTGAAAACATACAGTTAATCCCTGTCCTGCCAGTTCTTAAAGAGAGTGGTTGGGTGGTCTAGTGGTTTATCGCGTATGGTTGAAAATACTTGAAATTATAAGGTCTGTCATTGAGTCAAATGGCGTGGTTTCGAATGCTCACTTGTTCGTGACAATTGCAAGGAGTAGGATCACCTGTCCAAACTTATCGGTTTTCTCCGGGTCCTTTACTCCTACTGCTAACTAAACACACAAGCGAATTATTGAAATAGGATTGAACCATATGTTAGTCCCAATATGATAGTAGAAATTAAGGATATTTTGCATGCAGCACAAACAATATACATTAAAAACAAAAGCAAAATCTTCAATTATAAAATTTATTCATCTATATAACACAACTGACAAAACAGTTCTGTGGATAACAGTCGCTATATTATATACATTCGACGTTTCGACAAGAATTCACTGGTCGTTATATAAGACATACAATTTATCCATGTCAATATCATCCTCCCCTTGTTCCTTCCCCTGCGGCTATTTCCTCATCCTCTTCCCCTTGTTTTTGTTCTTCCCCGATTCAACCAGTTTTTTTACAACATTTTTGAAATTATTTTCCATATCATCCTTGTGGTGAAGTTATTTATCACACTTGCAATAAATGCAAATAAATTCCTTCTTTATATCAAGCATGGCCAAGGGGTCTGTCAATACCAAGGCCAAATAATAGTTAAATGAAGTTATTTAAATAATGAAATCACATAAATCTTATCTAATTTAATATTATTGCAGAGAAAGTAATATAATGTACTTATCTTTTTTTTTATCTTTAACGAAGTTCTGTGAAAATAATGCACAATTGTGTACCACTGCAATGTCTTACAATTTTAAATTCAGCCAATAGCCAAACAGATTTCAAGATAGTAAATTGGCTGTGCATTATGCTTTGTTGAAAGATTTACATGGTTTACCTGTTGGCTTCAACAAATTGTATAATCTGAGTACAGAATATGCTGTAGGAATTCAAATCTATTTACCTGGTAGCATGATACCTAACACACAGGCTGTGTTCAAATAAACTTTGTCTTTATTTCAATGACTTCTTTCAAGGATAATTTATTATTTTTTCTTTAAAGAATTACATTTACTGGCTTTTTGGGGAGGGTGGGGTGAGAGGATTTTATTTATATTATATACAGTTTAATTCATCAGCAGTGAGCAAATAGTTGCCAAGTGTTACCCAGACTATGGCCCACATGGGCCCAGCCAGCCAGATGCTGCCAGATGTGTGCCATAGTAGGGCCAAAGCTTAGTAGCTGTCTGGCTCGGGCCTGCCCGGTCGCTCGTCCATAATTCGTTTGTAATTACTCTACAGGTCACAATTTTTACCTGATTTGGACAAAACCTGAAATATTGGTATATCTCCAAAGAATCTCGGTTCCTTTCGAAATTGGCATGTAGCAGAACGTAACATGGATCAGGGCCCCTGGTTCTTCAAAATCACGCGTTTAGCTTGTGGTTCTCTAGAGGTGACAATTTTCATCCAATTTTGATGAAATTCGAAATGAATTTCTAAATTAAAGGGCCAATGGTTCCATTCCTTGGAACAATAAATGGGTTTAAAAGCACATTACAGTAATGCCAGTGTTAATAAAGTGATTTATATTTATTTTTTTTAAAATAAAAATTTAGTATAATTTCTAATCAATTATTTTCGGTGAAAAATTCCACACATAATTATTGTATCGTTTGTGATTACTCCCGCATTGTTACAATCCATATGCCAGATTACACTATTTTGCCAGATTACACTATTGTGCCAGATTAAACTTTTTGCCAGATTACACTATTTTGCCAGATTACACTATTTTGCCAATACCGTTTTTTTAGGACTTCGAATTTTGTCTAATGGTTTGGATTGTTCGTACTAGGTTTTATTTTATTTCTTTGTTTATTACAAAATGGCACCCGAAACCATAATATGCACGAACCGCGTACTGATTATTAAATGTTCATTGTGTCTTAAATGTTGAAAATTAGGATCCCTTGTTATCACGGCAAAATAGCAACGTCAATATTGATTAAAATGGATTAAAATAGAATTTTGATTCTTGTTTATAATTTCAAACATCTTTGAAAATATTGAGTTACAGGTTCGGCTCTTTTCAATTTGATTAAAATACAGATCCCTTTTCGTTTCGTTTTTATAGATCAACATTTTGGTTTATTTGTCTTTACTACAATAGGATCTGGAAGGACTGTTATCGTGGACGTGTCCTGGATGATTAGCTAATGAAACAGTCTGTTACGGCGAGTTTTGGCCTTTTGGTGTACGGAACTGTGTGTAAACCACTAGAAACGTCAACGTTGACTTATTAACCATAGGGCCAAAAGCCACTCGTTTGACCCCTGACGTGGACTCCCACTATAACTTGCCAGATCTTCAGGTAATGTAGGCCATCGAAAGTATACAAAAACAAAACCGAAACGAAATATAGATCTGTATTTTAATCAGATTGAGTTCAGTCTATTGTTACGATTTTAATTATACCGAGACAGCTATTTGCACACGTACCCACAGAAATATTCAAACGTAATAGTCTCAAAAAGTCCAAGGATCGTTGGGACGTCTAATCACATTTCATCCAGATATTGACGGCTCTTGAAAGCTTGATATCGGGTTTTGTCCGGAAACGTTCTTGTTTACGATCTGGATTGGACATATCTTTTTATCATTATCGATTATATTTGTCATTAACAAAATAGCTGATTGATAATGGCAATTGTCGGTCAATAAGGGAATGACCTGGTTTCTTTTCATACAATTATTTATTATACAGAACAAGCACTCTGGATAAAGAAGAACAGAAACTGTACACGTATACTTGTTCGATATGTTCAGCCGTATAGGGTAAATAAGGACGACTGGAATAGCAAAGATGTGGGTTATATTGATCATGTATTACACCTTGTAACTTCCATTAGGGCCGGACGTATTAATTATTTTTTCATCGATTGACTTGTAAAATTAACATTTAAAGCCACTGATCTTTATTTGAATTTTTCACCATTTAATTAATCCACGTTAAAATGTACGAAGTTTCTTATTTGACTTAAAGATACATTCCCGGGTACAAACTTTGTGATTTGACGATATATTTGGACTAAAAACATATTTAGAGTAACCAATCTTTCGTAAGTCCGAAAGTAATTTGGAATATAAAGCGGAAATATTTGATCGATTTCGAATTTTGAATTGGCCAACTTTCAAACCCAGAAAGTACTATTCTATAAATGTTTTTGTTTACTTTTTGTGTTGTAAATGTACATAATGCTGCTACTAAATTGATAAAGATGGTTTGGTAGGCCAATTCAAATCCGATGAAAACAGACAGCAGAAACTGTTGCAAAACCAATAAATTTGATGTCAATTACATTAACAAAAAAATAAACCTGGGCCCTGTTTCACGACATTTTAAAGATGTATTTCCGGGTACAAACTTTGTGATTTGACGATATATTTGGACTAAACACATATTTAAAGTAACCAATCTATCAAAAATTTGCTTCAATTCCCTTTCAAAACTCTGTTTCCGCCGGGGATACCTATAGCTGTATGTAAGCTGTTGTTAAACGCAATGTCTGCCAACTTAACTTCATTGTCGGAGGGTCCATATTTCAAAATGTATCTATCATTACTTACTTTACATTTACCATATTATTGAGGACTAAGGAAATTCTTAATTATTTCTGTCAACTTCTTTTTACACCTTTAATTGCAGAGTATTTTGTACATTGACAACCCGCAATGTTCCCAAAACCGCCTAACCATTTGAGCAAGAAATAACAACTGCTCCCTGACCTAAGCTAGCAGACAATAATCCAGCAAATCCTGTCGGGTTGACAGTTAGTGATTCCCTGACAATATTGCCCAGTCCTTGCGTAATCTAGTATTTTTCTAGTAAGATTGGGTGTCTATACTTTTCATAAATACAAAATTTGCTATACTTTTATTTGACATAACCAGCCGATAAATGCTTTACTGGGAACCCATCTTTAATTGAAAAAATAAAATCAAAATATCAACGTTAGTATATCTCTCGAATTGGATTAAAAAGAGGCCTACCAAAACATTTTAGCGAAGATTGTCGGCACTGGTTTATTTTGACTACATCCCGTTTATGCCGTCTGCATATGATGCTGAATTCATGACATCTTTATAGATACTGAACGGAATTGAATCATTTTTAGTTTTGTAGTTTCTAAGGGCTTACAAATTACCAAATTAATGTCGATGAGAGCAGGGATGGGGTAATGGGCATTTACTTTTCAATTACAATATTCTCTGCTGATTAGTGTGGAATTTATATAGTCATAAAGTGATGGGTATATAATGGTAATTTATTGTTTTCAATGTAATGGTTAATGGTAATAAATTACACTGTTAAAAATGACAAAGTTAATACAATGATTGTATTCGATATTTAATGGTAATGACAATGTATGTATTGTAATACCACAAACCCTGAATGTGAGACTTCGTACGCTGACTATATAATAATGATGACATACAGCAAAGGTCTAAATATAGATATATTGACGTAAGCAAGTAAAAAAACTAGACATTTAGTAAGTGGTACGCCCTTATTTCCTTATTGTTTTCCTTAAAACCGGTTTGGCGGCTTTCCTTGTACTTCTCTAAAAACGGGGGTGTCAATCTCTAATTTGAAATACATTTACGAGTTTAAATGTACGAGTAAGATTTTTACAAATCTTAACTGTAATCGTAAATATCTTATCATATCAAGGCAAAATTAACATTTTTGTTTCATTTCTTAACATGTATACATTTTGAAATAATGTTTCGGATATACTTTTACTTTTAACATGGATTTGTATTTCATGTTTCGTATTCTTATGTATAGATATATTATGTATATTTGTGTTAATTTTATGTTATATAATATGTAAATAACTGTAATATATATAAATTTTTTGTGATACAATAAAATCGTATCTTATATTATATCAAGGAACCGTTTTGATGGAAATTTCACCAACTTTGTCAATTCAGAAAATGATATGTAGTGATGTGCCCAATTCAGAGAAAATCGAATACTCAGACCTTGTAACTTGTTTTGGCCGGTGGGAATTATAAGCATTTCATTGACCTCAATGTTTCGAGTGGAATGTTGAACTGTACGCCGAGGTATTTTTTTAAAAAAAATTAATATCTTTCTCACACACGGGGAAAAGGTAATTTGCTATTTGTTATTTAACTCAATTTGTTTGTAACTCAATATCATCCCAAATCTAACATTGAAAACACGATTTATTTGTCAAATTAAATCAACATTGATGTTGTGATCTTACCGGGAAAAGGTGGACTTTTGATATCCAATATTTAAGACAAAATAAACATTTTACCATTGGTACACGAATCGTGTACCATAATGCGCTCAGCTTAACAAGAGACTCGTGGGAGGTAGCTAGACACTTTGCACCAAATTAAACGGCGTATGTAGACTGGAACAACTAGACGCTAGAAAGTTGCACTTGATCATAACTGATTTGAAATTACAGAAACCATTGAATGTAAATCAGTTTATATCAATTCCTATTCAGTATTATATGCGTTACGACCCACTTGTGTGAATTTCTAGGTCCCAAATGTTAGCGATTTAGCTCCTTTAATGAAAGGAAAAGTTACTCGAGTACCCCCTGTTATAAACTGTTATAAAATAAAGGCATCCGTAAATGTTAGGTTCCCAGTATCACGATACGATTGAAATCGTGGTTTTAATCATGTGGTACTCTTGGTCTGATTAGGTCTGATCATTTCTTGACGTCAGTCGTAGCAATCGTGTTGATCGTATCGAAACGTATCTGCGCGTAGGCTACCAGGTCGTACCGGAATACATCACACGACAATGGGAACCTAGCTTTAGTGAAACATGCCCAGTTGAAATTCTTGTAAACCAAGGGGGGCATCAAAAATATAACCGAAATGGTTGTTTCCTGTATAAATTATAAACTGACTTCTCATAACAGTTCAAAAATTATTGTTAAAACCTATGTACATACCATGATAGACCTAAGCTTTAAATAGATAGAGCAGATATACCCACACCCAACTGTTTACGTGTGTATTAAAAATTTTGTCAGTCATTAAATAATTGAATGTTACGTCATTATTTATTATCGGCCAAGGTCTTAAAGTAGACAGTAATGTAATCGTAATTAACTCTAGAAATAATTTCATCTAGTTTGGAAAAGATAATAGGATAAATCAAATCATTGAATCACTTTAATGTATTTACTTACGCTATAAATTCATTTATTGTTCTGTTTTCACTATTTAAGTCTGTAAAATAACGGACCCCTGGTGGATCAGCCCGTAAGACGTTGGCTTCCTTAAGCCCTCGTCAGACCGGGTGGCGTCCTTACTGCGCTGCTGCGACCGTACGGGCGACCAGAAAATGCGCAAGGTCGCCGGCAGATTAAATATCTGAAAAAATTGCAAACTTGAAAAGGCCGCGTTCTCACAGCTTTCCAGGTCAGATCGCAGACTCTGGCGTTTGTTTTGAACATCCCCCAAAAAAGTGCCGTGACTTGGCTACTATTAAGACCATAGCACGATGTCTGACGTTTCCACCACGCATTTACCACGCTTATGGCGATCATGACGCGTCCTGGATGTCCCGAGCTCGATCCCAGCATTTGCCGAAAAAGTTAATCCAGATTTTACGGCGTGATCCCCCCTTGTCAGTGGTGCAGGACGTGGGGCAAGGGAAGGCGTAAAGTCGTTCGAATAGGACAAAACAGAGACTCTTGTGTACACATTGGCGTGCCCGCAAAAAAACCTTGGCAGGTGTCATTCATTTGAAGTAGAAAATCTACTACAAAAATAGGGATGATATTGCCGAAGTAAAAAATGTTAATTCCCGTGTGGGCTGGTTGAATATCATTGATTGAACAGTTTTAACAAGGGAATTGTGACTTTGGTTTTTCTAATAAAACCACGAGCAGCTGAAGTATCCATGTCATTGATGATAATGTCACAATAAATTTTGGTTTATACTCTTAAAGTCCATAACTCCAAAATCTTCAACATTGAAAACGCGAATTATTGGTCAATTTAAATCAACATTGATGATATAAACTTACCGGGAAAAGATGGGCTTCTGATATCCGTTATTTAAGATATTTTTTTTTTAACATTGGTACCATAATGCGCTTCAGTCCCAGTTGGGATGAGAGACTCGAGGGATGAGGCTAAACACATTGCATCAAATCAAACGGCCGTATGTAGAATGGAATAACCAGACGCTAGAAATTTGTAATCGATTGAGATTGCTGTCTTATTTCGCCGAACATAACTGATTTGAAATTGGAGTAAAAACGGAAACCATTGAATGTTAATCAGTTTATATACATTCATATTACAGTATTATATGCGTTATGATTTTCTAGCGACATAGCTCCTTTAACGATTGTACCATGATCAAATAAAAAGGTTAGAGAGTCAAACCGCATAACTGATATACCGTCAACATAATGGATTACTTTGCCTGTGCATACTGCATAACCTTCATTTGATAAATATTCAATTGAAATATCAAGTCGAAAATGACTAATAGTGTATGTATAATGTATTTGCACTTAAATGTCAGTATATATCTATTAATAGTGAAATATTTACCTCAACAATATATATAATATAATATAGGACAAGCACAGACTTGTGTTAATTTGATATCAAAGGAGTAAACAGTTGTAGGGGTCTGGTGAAGACAGCCAATCAAAATATTTTTAAAAAAAGTTAAATATGGGTTATTTGGTGGTGTTGCTAAAACATAAAGGTTCATAAACGTATTTTCAATATACATTACTTGTAATAGTATATTATATCAGTATCCCATACGCATAGGATAAATAGAAATAGACACATTTTCGTTAGGGAGATTCACACAACGTAAACGTCATCTGTCTCTCTGTTGAATGCAGCATTGTTCTAAATTTCAGTGCCGTTCTTACTGTAATAGCTCAACACTAGATAATGGAAATGAATATATCGAAAATTCCATTGAACTAACTTTTTTCTGAGCGACATAAGCAGGTTTAGAAGATTTGTTTAGTATTGTAGCAACGGTACTTTGCAATCGAGACGACAAAGTCTAGATTACCCATTTGTTAGTTTCAATCCATTTAAATCTCAAACATCCGATGCTCTGGATAGTTGATTGGATGGAAAGTAATACAGGGATTAATAATTAGAGTTCTAGTGATTATCTCGTGGTACAGGGTTTAATAACAAAAAAAAAATCAAAAAAATAATGGAGGATCCAGCAAGTAAAGGGGTGGAATCAATCAGAGCAGCGATATTATGGGGCTGTCCAACAGAAACCAAGACTTTCATCCATGCTACACATGTACAATATAAGTATGGGATAGACATGGGTTTGCAAATATGCCTTATCTATTAAATTAAATTATACTTTAGTATATTTATAGCTTAGTGTTATCTTATCTTGTCTAAATTCGTACGACTATACACCAGAATAATTTATCATTTTACTGTGCTATTATACTGACACGTCAGGCAGTGTTTATTTTTGTTACGAAAGTAAATAGGCCTACTTTAATCAAAGGGCAAAAAGGAAGTCTATGGCCGAATTATTAGCACACGCGTGCTGTATCATAAAGCCTGTCATTGAGTCAACTGGTCTGGTTTCGAATCCTCGGTTGTACGTGACAAGGAGTATGGTCGCCTGTCGTACATCGTGGGTTTTTCTCCGGTTTCCTCCCACTGCTAAAGACCCCTACGCGCAAACGAATTATTGAAATAAAATTAAACCATATGTTAGTCCCGAAATGACCCCATCTCTCTCTCTCGCTTTCTCTCTCCCTCTCTCAGGGCCGGATTAACCATGGGGGCACAGGCCCCAGACCCCCTCGCCCACATTAGCCCCCCCCCACAAAAAATCTCAGTTGCGTCCAGCCCCCTCCTCTAGAAATGCCATCATTTCATAGCACTCGCATGGATTAGTCCACTGAAATAACGCCAGAATGCGCTACTTTTGTGGCAGAATTTTTTTTTCTGGGGGAGGTACTTCTAAATGGCTCCACACAAGTGCCTGAAATGCAAGGAAATTATGTTTCCGGCCTCCAATTTCTGAAAATTTCCAAAAAAATAAGGCACTCCCTCCAAAACAATTGACAACCTTTCATTTATAAAATAATACACTTGATTATGATCACATAGTGATGCTCCTCGATCACTGATGCGGTCGGTCGGTTTTAATAGCGCCTACACCTGATCCAAACTTTCTTATATCTCTTATGTGAAGGCTATCGGACACCACCACAGGCGCGGACCCAAGGTGCGGACACCAGATACAAACGTCTCTCCCAAAAACTCTGCCGCCATATAAAATACAAAAGTGCCACTCAGATATCACCCAAATGGCAGAAAAACGTGTTTCCTGCATCCCCCATAGGCGAAGGGCCTCTTCTATCGCCTCTTTCTGGGTCGGCGCCTGATCCACCACATGACATTAAAGGGTTCGTTTTGGTCGACATTATACACATTTGACAGGACCATGTTGGTCTTTGGGGGCGCCGCCACCAAATGACATGATTAGAGATTTTCGTTCTGGTCTCCCTATCCACGTCGCCTCATGGTGTTTCGGACTAGTTCTAGTTTAGACGATAAAGAGATTCCCATTTTGGTGTGATTAACATCAAAATGAGAAATAGCGCTGCCGAAATTGACAAACGGGAGAGACGTTGATTGCAGCTCCAAGTGGGTGGAAAACGCGTTTAGTCTTATTTTCAAAATTTTAGGAGGAAGGGACTCCCAGACCCCCACCCCACGTACACACACGCTATCTGCCTTCTAAGGGCGTCTTCAGATATTAATATATATAAGGTGGTCGAGAAGTCCTAGGGCCTTTTATCTATGCAAACATGGTTCTGTTCGTGACGAGAAGTAGAGCCGCGTTCCAAACGTCGGGGATTTTCATATACCATTTACAGGTCCATGTACGCAAGAATTATCAAGAAACAAAAATATATTATGGTCGAGTGGTATAACGCATGCGCCTTAGATCTGTCATTGAGTCAAGTGGGCGGGGTTTAGCTCCCAATCTTGTATGTAACGAGGTGTTGGGTCACTTACATAGCATCTTGGATTTTCTCTAGGTCCTCCGATTTTCCCCACTGCTCAAGACCCCGAAGTTTATGGACATTAAAGGAGCTAAATCGCTAAAACCTGAGACTTAGAAATTGGCACAAATGGGTCGCAACGCATATAATAATGTAATATGAATGTACATGTAGGGCATGAACTAATTTACATTCAATCGTCTCCGTTTTTACTCTAATTTCAAATCAGTTAGGTTCGGCGAAATACAATGGCTATTTCTAGTGTCTGGTGAATCCAGTCCATATAGTATTTATTAAGCATGCTCTCCAGATAAGAATGTCTAGTCTCGTTCTCTGACCCCCTTGTTAATAATGGGCCTGACACGCATTATGGTACACGATTCGTGGACCAATGGTAAAATTTTATTTTTCCCGGTAAAATGACAACATGAATGTGGCTTTAATTTAATTGACGAATAATTCGTGTTTTGAATGCCTAAGACTTTGGATGATATCGAGTTAGAGACTTAGCTACTTTAAACCCATTTCTCTCCTGCATTAAATTTTATAACTTCTTTGAACTCTCTATATAATTTGTTTCGTTAGAGCAAATCCCTGCGTCCACTTTAGACCCGATTAAAGGGAAACAACCGAGGAAATGTATTGGATGCAGACCACCAATCTGTCTCTCACTGTGTATAGGCCTATTACCAATACTAGTCTTCGATGGAAGCCGACGTTAAGCGTCAAGGAACGATCGAATAGGGAAGTTTTAAATTTCTACATAACCGAGTTTAACCTCCAAAGTGTTGGGTTTAGGTAGCCCTAACACCAAGCCAGAATTGGTTTAAAGCGGAGCAATTTGACTGAAATTTTCAGCATATTCCCTTTACTTTATCTAGTTTTTAACTAGCCCTTCATCTAATCTATTGCATTAATCACATCAATTATAGTCGAGTAGAGTTAAAACCTACTGAGTAGACCACTTGTCTAATTACTTTAGAGTTTGGGGAAACATGCCTAATTAAAATCACAAGTTTTACATAAAATTAGTAAAATCTAAAAATGTCTACAATTAAATAGGATTCTGTTCAATTGACAGGGTCTCACAATGATAATTTTTTGGTTAAATACATGTATAATGTAGTGTAAATCAACAAATTATTAAATTGGAATGAAATAGACAGCCAGCCTTTTTTGAAGGGGTTGGTAGTGGGCTTCAATATGTGTGCTGCAAGCAACTGTTGATTGGGACCAGGGGAAGGACCCAGGGAAAAATTACTTTTTGGGGGGGGGGGGCTTCTGACAATAACTCACGAAATGTGGCCGCCCCCACTAAACACCACACCCATACCCCCCACAACCCTTTTTTTCGCTTTTTGTGACATTTTATTTTTCACTATTAAAAATTGTTGCCTGAGCTAAAGCCCCCTTAGCCCCACCCCCGGTTAAGCGGCCCCTGTAAGGGAGTGTCCAGGGAGCAATTGAGCTCACAAAACTTAGTTTTTGTGGGGGATAAAGAACACGGTTGAGTTGAGAGTATAGTTCTAATATATTTATTAAAAATTATGAAACTGGGCTTATATACAAATGATTGAAATATAAAACTATGATAAAATTATTTTCAGTATTACAAATATACATATAAATTGCCTACTTTTTATATGTATTTTATGAGAATAAATCTACAAAATCAATATAACTAATTTCTGGAAATATCATGTTATACATGTACATTGTACTATAAGATAAAATGTATGAATATGGAATATTATAATAACTGGAATGATTATAAAAGATGTATTATGTACATTAAATAAAATAAAATTCACTTCTTAATATTTTCAAATATGGATTATCTAAGTTAAATGATGCTTCTTTTTGACTCAAAATCATAAAATTCACATAAAGCCATTTTTAAAAAAAATTACAGTATATAGATTGATACTAAATTGCTTACTGTTGTGAAAACTAAAGGATAGGTACCTGATAGATGTGTGGTACTATACATATAATTAAAGATTCCTGAATATAAAAGCTATGTGATGCAAATTTGCAAAAAGACAATTATTCAAATGATACCAATATTAAAGCTATATGATGCAAATTTGCAAAAAGACAAGTATTCAAACGATACCATGTGAATTTATATTAATTTTGTTGAACATTTGTCTGAAAACTTTTTTGAATATGTATTTAAGGCAAGCTTAATAAACAATATGTTTTAGAAATGCAAAAAAAAATCAGCATAGAATGTGTTCGCAATCCCAATCAATGCTTAAACAATTTTGTTTAACAATTATCATAATGTATATCAATTATACAAGTTCTATATGCCTTATGACCCTTTCATCATTGGCATTTCTTTGATTAATGAAAGAGATAAACATTTGTTTTGTCAGAGGAGTACATTTTTTTAGATATTAAACATCTGATAATGATGTACAACCATGGCGATGATCCATAACAACAAGATAATTGATGTAAAAATACCACCACATGCAGCACCTTTTGCATAGGATCCATACTGTGATGCTTTCTTGTAATTACATTTGGTGAAGTAGATCTTGGACTGTTCTGTAAAAGAGAATAGGAATTTTAACATAATTTTATGTAAAGTAAGAGATATTTTGAGTCCAGGGAAAATACAATGTACATGCATATAGTAAGTGCAGGTGGACCGCACCACACACAAACAATTACACAAGACAAACCGTTTACCCTGAAATCAGCAAAAACATTCCCCCAATGGCCATGAACATTCTACATAAATTAGAAGCAAGTTATTTTTGTCACAAAATTTGTTGACACATTTTAATAGTCCTGTGCTTTTTTGAAAGGTAAGGGATAATTAAACATCAGATTAACCAAGTGAGTAGGCCTACTTCAATTGACCTAATGCGCAGCTCACAGGGTTTGCTTAGTGAGATTCACAGACATCTGTGTCGAATATCACAATCTTGAAACCAGGAACATATTCAGATTCTAATTAATGTTTTGTGGATATTCTGGAATGCTTATCTTTTAAATGTTTCAAAAATGCTTTGAATTCATGGAACCGGTCACCTTCCATTCTTCAGCATAGCTCATAGACATACAAAGAAGAAGGTATTAACGATTTTCCAACCAGAAAATTATGTACATGTATATAAAGAATTAAAGAGAGGAGAAATGGGGTTTAATTAAAGAGAGAAGAAATGGGGTTTAATTTAACATCCACTCGACACAAACTAGGTCATTTCGGGACTCACATATGCTTTCTTTTTATTTTAATAATCCGCTTGTTCGTAGGGGTCTCTAGCAGTGAAAAGAAACCGGAGGACCAAGACAAAACCCACTAGGTTGGACATGCGACCCTACTCCTTGCCACTTGCAACCGGGGATTCGAAACCACGCCAGTTGATCCAATGACAGGCTTTATGATACAGCACACACTTGCTAACCATTCGGCCATCCAACCCCCCCAAATAATTAAAGACTATTAAATGTCAGCATACAATCATCTGACTCAATCTTGTACTATTATAATGACTTATTAACAACAAATGTCTTAAAAAGGGTAGGGACATGTTTTACACCTGTTGGTGGATTAATAAAGCATTCTGTAAATTTTGACTTGTTTCAATCAATGAGCATTACATAACCTACAGATAGTGTTTAGACTTTACTATAATAATTAATACTTTTTGAAGTAAAATGAATCTATTGTCTCACCTGCAAAAAGAAGAGCAAAAAGACCAAAAACTGGGTTAAAGAAAAGGGAGCAAAAAGCTAATCCCCAGTTATCTGGTGGTCTTCTGTCTAATAAAGGCTGATCAGTAACAATGGGTAAGATGTATGACATGTTGGTGTGCGTCGTATATGATGTGTAATTAGAGTACAAACTCTTTCGACTGGCTGACATGTATGATCTAGTGTCGATACTCTGCTGCGATGGATAAGTTTTCATCTGGTATTCCATCGCAGATGCAGGTTGTTCCGATACACTACTAGCCCTAGATTCGGCATAGAAGTGTGCTGGTCCGTAACCTGCTGACATTTTGACCTAAAAAGAAAAAATATGTGTATGTTAAAGGAGCTAGAAATTGGCACAGATAGACTGCAAGCATATATCAATGTCATATGAATTTATATAAACTGTTTTACATTCAATCGCTTCCGTTTTACTGTGAATTGTCATCAGTTATGCTTGGGGAAATACGCCAAAAGTCTCAACTCAAAGTTATACCAGTAAACATCGATAGTATTTATTGCTCATGCTCTCCAAATAAGAATATGGCATCACTGTTTGACATGACTTGTGAAATATGTCTAGCCTCATTCTTTGAACACCTTGTTACAAATGGCGCTGAAACGCATTATGATACACGATTTGTGTACCAATGGTGAAATGTTTATCTTGTCTTAAATATTGAATGTCAGAAGCCCATCTTTTCCAGGTAATATCACAACACCAATGCTGATTTAAATTGCAAAAACATTTGTGTTTTTAAATTCTGAAATTTAGAGTGATATTGAGTTATGGACTTAGCTTATACTTTAAACAAGATAAGATTAACAAATGTCTAAAATAGGGGCTGAAAATACATTAACCTATCAACTACTTTATCTGTTTATATAATGAGCAAACTTTCTCAACATGGCTTTTGGGAAGACTTTTACACATATTTAAAATATGTTTTGCTGGAAAGTTTTTATTTGTAAGTGTGTTTTATTGTTTTTCTTTAACAGAGTTGACAATCTGATTAAAACACGGGTAGCACGATTTACCCAAATACATCCAAATCTCCCATTATTTCAACTCATAAGACAATAATTTATATCGATATTTGCCAAATTGACATATTTAATTTACAGTTGTAACGTTTTGGTGTCAAAATACCCCTCAAAATGCGATTCCCCAGCAAGTTTGGAAGTAGTAACAAAGGGACATAACTCGGTTATTGCACGAAATCGCTTGTTTGGAAATTGCATTTTGAGGGTTATCTTTGAAACAAAAACAACGAATTTAAATTAAAAATGCAAATTTGGCATAAAGAACAGTATATTATCAAATATAGATATAAATTATTATTATATGAGTTGAATAATTGTGGATTTGGGTAGATTGTGCTACCGTTAAAACACAGATCCTATTTCGTTTTGCTTTTATAGTTTAAAATGTGGTTTTACTTGTTTTTACTACAATAGCATAATGTGTAAGACTAATTGTTATTTAACTTGTGCTCTACATGAAATGAGGGGTCATCGGGTCAGCCAATCAAATGGTCTGTTGAATCGAGTGTTTGTCTTTTTTTGCGCGTAACTGTGGGTAAACATTAGCAACGATAGAAATCAAAACAAAGCATAGCAACTTGCAACATTGATTCTGATTGGTTACAGTCCATGGTTAGCCCAATCGAATGACTGACGTTATAGGGTCATATGTTGCTTACGTGACACCTGACGTGAACTCCCACTGTAACTTGTCAGATCTACATGTAATGTAAGCCATCGAAAGTATAAAAAACAAAACGGAATATAGAAATGTATTTTACTAGATTGCGGGGATCACGGTGGCTAAGTGGATAAGGCGCTGGTGCGCTAGCCTGGAGGTCGAGTGTTCGATCCCTGCATTGGACGAGAAAGTTTATCTTGATTTTCCGACGTGATTTCACCTTGTCAGTGATACAGAAGGAGGGCCTTACAAGGCGACTGCCTAGTCGTTCGGATGGGACAAAAAACCGAGGGCCGTGTACACATTGGAGTGCACGTAAAAGATTCCTTGGCAGTTGGAATTCAATATAAGAGTAGGCCAAAGTGCTGCTGCCCATGCCCAGGCACTGTATGGCGTATGCCCGTCTTCAATTAGCTCAGGTTAAGTGCATAACAGTAGGACGTTAAACCCCATTTCATTCATTCATTCATTTTTAATTAGATTGCAGAATTTAATTTAGAAACAACATAACTGTCAGCCATGTACATGTAGGCCCATGGCCATGCCATGATGTTTTATGACAATCTGTTTGCAGTAATTATTTTGTATGAACGGTACAAAAAAGGGAAAACATTTAAATTAGAAAATGGTTTGGCGTCTGATACACACGCCGTCAGCAATTAGCGAATGTAGTCGACATAATGAAGCAACTACAATAATGCCATTTATTTAGTAATTTGTAAATAACTAAGCCAAGATGGCGATATTTGTCATTTGTTGTGACTAATGCAGTTAGAATTTGAAACTCCAAAATCCTTAATGACACTACACATAGACTATATGGATAAAAATCTCGAATGGTATGTAATTAATATAATAATAAAAATAACCTACTGTTTTATGTATTAAAACCACTATATGATAATAATATTACATTAAATTCTTCAAATTTCAAGTATCTCCAAAAGAACGGATGTACCATTACAGGTAAATTAGTTCTGCGCATGCTCATGTCAGGTAAAGCGACAGGTGACAAGACTGGTAATTCAAGACAAATATTCTTGAGTCACGATTAAATTAACGATTTGAGGTTAACAATAACTACAGTTTTGCAGTCCCAGTTTTACCTCAATATATGGAACATAAATATAGACTTTAAATATTTCAACAACGGTTCGGTAAAAAAATGCATGAAGAAAAAATATAGAGAATTATTTTTATACTAAAAAACAACAAAATGGAACTTGATTATTTATTAACAAGAGTGACATGCGGTGTTCAAACTTATATTTTTTTATAAACATTACGATTCTGTTATGATGCCAGGACCAAATTAAAATTGTGTAAGTATAACAATAAGTAGCCTAGCCAAATCGGGTATCGATTCAAATTGGTTGTGAGGTGTGTGATTTACGACAGGTCCTGAAAATCGACTTTCGTTTCTAGAGGCCACGTGAAGAAGCAGATCTAGAAGCTGGCAATTTTGGGTGGGGTCGACGGTTCCAAATCTAGGACATCATACACAATCCCACCACACAATGGATGTCAACAAAATAATGGCTATAACATTAATCGTCCTAGTAGAACATAGATAGTATTGTGTAATTATATACATCGTTGTCTCGGCTAGGAAGCAGTTTTATTTAAGTCGACATAAAGTTTATGTCATATATACGAAAGCCCAGAAGGCTCATTCCAAATTCCAAATTCCAAAATCATGCCTTACCAATAATAGAAAATTGACAGACCCCAAAAGAGCAAATTTAAATTTAAATAAATAATAATAGTGCTAGTTTGCCCATCTGATACCTGGGCAGGATAAATACCCGTTCCAAATTCCAAATTCTGAATGCGAAATTCCATATTCCAAATTCCAAATGCGAAATTCCATATTCCAAATTCCGAATGTGGAATTCCAATTTTCTAGAATCCAAATTCCAAATTACTAGAATCCAAATTTCAAATTCTGAATGCAAAATTCCATATTCCAAATTCCAAATGCGAAATTCCATATTCCAAATTCGACATAATCAAGTGACATTACACGTACATTGTCGTCGCCCCCGTCCGTCCGTCGGTCCGTCTGTCCGTCAGGCTAAAGTTAACACCCGATTGACTTTAAATTTAAACACTCTGTTTAAGGTCGTGAGACGAAGAAGCCTATAGATATTCAGTGATTTCCGATAATTACTGCCAGAATTATGGCCCTTGAACACTTTGAAAAATCTTGTGAAGGGTCAAAAATCAGAAAAGGGAGAAATTCCGCCTCTTATGAATAATTGGGTTCCATATTTTAATCCGAAGGACAAATCAATTTGTCAAAACGAATACTTTATTAACCAGTAACAGCTTGACTACACAAATGCACAACTTCCTGAACGTGAACAGAACCCTTCTTCACTTTGTCACCTAAAATTAACACCTAAAGAGGTTGAAGACATGATTTCCATTATTGATACTTCAAAAGCTACATGTCCAGATACAATCACTGGAAAATTCCTAAAATCCATCCCCTTCGAAATTAGCCAACCTTTATGTAACATCTTTAATCTTTCACTCGAGCTAAAAACCGTTCCTAATATATGGAAATCAGCAAACGTAACGGCAATTCATTAAATATGCGACCCACCAGTTACTTTATTGAGCATTTTAATAAAAAAAATTGCTAAAAATGCATCTACAAACATGTATATAGCCTCTTTAAGGATCATAATATTGTTATTGATTTGCAAAGTGTTTTTTGCAATAAGACTCAACTAATTACCAACTAATAGATCTTACGCACTTCTTCTGTGAAGCCATCTACCAAGGTCAATGTGTGAGACGTTTGACAGAGTTTGGTATGCTGCATTCTGCCATAAGCTTGGGGCCGCTGGGATCAGAGGAGACTTATTTGAATGTTTAAGAGACTACTTGTCTAAAAGACAACAAAAGGTTATTGTCAACGGATCTTCCTCTGAGCCATTAACGGTCCTTACTGGTGTTCCACAGGGCCCCGTTCTCGATCCATTACTTTTCATTATATTTCTCAACGATATAGTAAACAGTATAAAATTTAATATTAGATCATTTGCTGTTGACACTAGTTTATATATAAAAATAACTGACCAAACCTGTGTAGAAGTCTTAAATGGTGATCTAGAGAGAATAAATATTTGAGCTAAGACGTGGCTTGTATCTTAAAACCAGCTGAATATTGAAACCCCAGCACTAGTAAATAAAAAGAATGTATTTCTTCCGACACTAAATCTAGACAATTTTGCAATTACAGAAGTTTCTGTACACAATCACCCGAGACCGACTTTGCAAACAAACTGTAAGTGGTGGGATACTCATATAAATAAGATTTTGGCCAAAACAAGTAAACTTGTAAATTGTCTTCGCTCATTAAAATATAGCTTAAGTCGTAGGTCTCTTCAAACCATGTATACCCATGTATACCTCTTATTTTCTTCTTCATTTCGACTACTGTGACGTTATTTGGGATGGGAGTACCGCCGAACTAACACATACACTTGAACTTTTACAAGTAGGTGCACCCATGACTATATGTGATGCTGTGAAAGGTACAAGTCACCAAGTGTTATATAAGGAAACCGGGGTTTTTACACTGCAGGAGAGAAGAAGGCGACATAAACTAATCTTAATCTACAAAATCATAAACCATATCACTCCCAAATACTTATTTCAACTGATACCACCTAATATCATCCCAACTTACTTCTATAGAACTTCTTTATTTTCTTCTTCTTTCATACCATCTACAATTCGAGAATAGAATCTACTCGACCATAATCAAATTATATCTTCATCATACCACTCTGACAGCAGGAAAAATCAAATTCACAATTCTCGCCTTCGAATCCCTTACAGTGATTTCAACGGACATCGATGGCTCAGACATATTTCTGATAGCCCTACATGCGATTGTGGTCACGCCTTTGAAGTCTCTGAACAATCTCTTTTAATTTGCACGATCTGCGACAATATCAAAACCCCCAAAACTTTATCGAAATTCGCAAAATTTAATTTTTGGAACTGAAGACAGAAACAATTCTGAAGAAATTTTTTCGGCAGTACATAACTTCCTCGACATCTCCCAAAGATTTTGGAAATTCCGTATGCGAAAATGTATGAAGTATAAACATTCTGATTGTGGTTTGTCCTTTTATAGATAGTGGGTCTATAGGCTTCTGCCTGTTCTCCAATCCAGTTTATGTATGGGTCGTTAGAAGTGGGTGAAAATACGTGTAGATGTATAAAGTGTCACTTAAGACTGTAATTTTTCTAACTATATTGACATGCCTATCCAAGGAGACTTTGGGCCACTTCGCTGGAAAATTTAAAGTGTGTATATCTTCGACACTTGCACTGGACTATGATAGGGGTCTAGAAAGGTCGTTCACCCAAGAATAACCAGGGTTATTTACAAAAATAATTCAGGAACTTCCCCTTTAATGAAGTTGGTTTTATTTGTTTTAATCTATGATAATGCGCAAACAGAATTTGTAACTAGTATATTTAATCTCATCTTGACACAGAGACTAGCAAGCAGTTAATCGAAATTGGGAATCGGGAATCTTATAAACCTATAACGGTAAATCTATATTCTATTCCCGGAATAACTCGCGGTCTGAAAGTCGAGACTGCTTTGGATATATACATACATGTTCTGGACGATTTGGGGCTATTCTTCTGAAAGTGTTTCTTTAAACATGTAACATTGAAGATTTTTTTTTTATTCCATAACAAGACATGATATAAGGTATTTCTTACGGAAATTCTGGGATATTCTCATGTTGTGTACATGTAAACATAGACGGGGTTGGGGAAGAAAGACTTCAGATAATAGGGGCCTACCCTCGGCCTCGTTTTTCGTTTTGTTGATATAATTTTCTTTAGTCTCTCTTTCCCCAGCATAACCTCAATCTTGTGCTTTATCCTACATTTATGAATACTAAACGCCATTTGCATTTTTGTGACAATATCTAATTTACCATGACTTAATGCACAGAAGAACCAAAAGCATGTTTAAAGGTAGTATTTATATCTGAACTTTAAGATGAGATTCACAAAATAACATATTTCATATCATAAATATACACTAAACCAAAAAATACTCTTTAACAACAAATATATGAATGTACTAATTCAAAATTCAACAAATAAAATAAAACATGCCTAGAAATACCAACATCTATTAAAATTTAAAATTCATAACAAACAACAATAATAGCACAATATATTGTTGCCACAGATGAGAATTACAAGTAAGGGCAAACGCCCTGGCACCCATTCAATGGCATTCATTGATCAATACTGTTTCGAAATAAAGTATTATTAGTTATTTTTATCATCTGTGAGAACATATACAAATGTTTTATAAAGGTAAATTATGAATGTGTAATATGTGATGGGACATAACTACAAGCCAATGAATGTCAAGTATATATAAAAAAACGTTGATTAAATAAAAATTATATCGGTTTAAAAAATATAATTAAAATGAACAATAATTTTATTAGTTTTAACAACTTTGAATAAATGAACAATAATTATATCAGTTTTAAAAACTTTACTTAAATTATCAATATTTATATCAGTTTTAGAAATTTTTATTTAAATGACCAATAGTTATATCAGTTTTAAAACTTTAATAAAAGAAACAATAAATATATCAGTTTTGAAAACTGCATGTCACCGGAAACTCCAACCTTATAATTGCCTATTGTATTATCAGGCTTTTCTATAGCACCAAAATTGTATGATATTTATACACTTTACGCAATATTACGTTTTAGCCCTGACATATGCCATTAGATGTCAAATGTAAGAGATTGATCGAACGCTGCTGATTTGATTCTAATTTAAGGTCTATTGCGTTACACTGAGAACTAATACATGTACCTTCATGTTGTCATTAATTCCCGATATTTTTTTTTTGAATTAGCGTTACTTACCCCTAGACTACACATAAGGAGCTTACGCTTACACCGCCCATTATCGGAACATAAGTCCATGTATTTAACTCAAATTTTGAGTCGCCAAATGAATGCAATATTTTAAGAAAATAAATTCTCACACAATAGGAGAAACATATACAAACCGAGCATGACGTCATCGCCACATCTTGGCGTTTGTCAATCGATGCACAGAAGGAATAAGCATGCTGAACTTCGTGTTCTTTAATTGTCCGAACCTTATAGGCTTTTTTGTGAAGAACATCGCCCGAAGAACAAGAAGAACACTGAGATAAGCAATTGCGGCATAATTCCTGGTCCAAAATGTATTCTTTGTTTATAATAATATATGATATATTATTTAGACCACCTCTTTGCTGTTAGTGTTACCGTTGGTTTTCGTATGAACATCGTCATCCTTATTCTTATGAGTGTTGTGGTTATTTTCTGTGTTGTCTTCCTGTATAGCATGCAACGAAAGAGTCAATTTTTCATCCATGCTGCCTAGTTCCATGTCCGTGGTACTATGTTCAATATGACCCCAGGACTGAACTTCACCTTCACCAAGAATGACAAAAATTAGAGCACCAAAGGTATAAACGGCGGCTGCTATATAAAATGTAGTTAACCATTCTTCCCGGGTTCCCTGGAAGAAAGAATATGGATTTAGTCTTGTATAGTTTATGCGTAGTAAGGCATTTTAAAGAAGAGTTTTACAGATTTGTTAAATGTGGGCTATGCCCCATCCCACACATTAAATAGTTACCACAGGACCCTGATGAAGTCAACATATATACATTGTATTTATGAAAGTCACCAAAAATAATTACATTAATATAATGACGTACGTTTTTGGTCATAGCTCCGACAATGTAAGGCGCCAGAATACCAGGAACCGTGGCTACTGTATTTGATATTCCAAATAATGTCCCTGCAAACGGTGGTGCTATGTCACTGTGATTGATAAAATGTCCACTGAAATGAACCCCACATAAACCAACTGCTATAGTTAACATTGCAACAGCCGCCATTTTCTGATCACATTCCATGTAACCAGTTCCTATCAGAAATATTCCTGGGACAATAGTACCTGAAAAAAAACCAACAACAAAATTTAAAATTTATTTGCTGGATTGGATCAAAATGCACAAGTCTCAACATTGAAGAGTCAATTCCAGGTCTAGATATATGCTATACAGAGAGCTTGGACATTATGTTGCCACAAAACCCATTTCCCAGTTTATACTAAATACTGAATATTGTTACCTATGCACGTCATTATTTTTCTTGTTTTAGATATTGATAGTATTTCTCTTTTGATAAGGAAATCGGCAGTTGTTCCAGATATTAGAATAAACAGCCAAAAACACAAATATGGCAGCATGGAGAACACACCATTCTGAAATTGGAAAGAATACAAGTCATTGAACTTAAACCAAACATACCATTGTCACATTATATATCATAGAAAACGCAATTATTAGATATTTCATATTTAATGAAGTCAACTAAAGCTTCAAAATATAACACCACACATGTCCTAAAGATATATAAACGAAACTAGTTACTTTCTTTTAAAAAAAAAACGTTTGAACTGCATGACAGAACATCTCTAATCTTCCGGACGTTGAGGTTTACGAAGTCACCTACTGGGAATCACTGCTCATGATCACACAAATTGAGGATTACCAGGGTCGAGCAGCTCCAAACCTGCATGCTGTGTTTTCCTTTATTCACAGACAGAAAAGTTAATGGCCTTAAAGATACATAATGGGAGATTAGATAACGAGTTGACAGTTCTCACTATAATAGATAAAAACTACATAATGTAAAAGGCAATTTGCTGACAATTTCAGTCAAATTAAACCGATATGAACCGGGAAATCAGCGGATGAAAGTTCGGCTTAGCCTCGATCATCATTCCTGAAGTCGGTAATACAAAACTAATAGTCTCGATTATCCATTTAATCCTTTATCACGAAGGGAAGTTTTGCAGCAAATCAGACTATAATTCAACAAATATCGCAGACTGGCCTTGACATCGAGAGCAGATTATGCTCTAGATAAGTTAATTAATGTCTAATTAATAGTTTGTATAACATTTCATGCCTAAAGAGAGACCTAAAATAGGCAGATTTTGCTCTTGCATAATGTATGTTTAAATTTGAATTAAAAGAATGAAATTACCGCTTTAATATCAAATTTTAAAACCTCCTTCATATAAGTAGGGATCTGTGTTAACAACATGTAAATACCATAATTACCGCAAGCATGTGCAACAATAATAGCCCACACTGCTTTAGACTTGAATATTGATGACCATGGTGTTTTGTGTTTCTGAAAAAAAAAGATAGTAAGCTGGCAGTGCCAGGCTGGATACGCCCACATTTTCGAGAGATGGATAGAGAACAAGCAATACCGAAAGTGATTTTTCCTACAATCAAAAGCCATAATTCATTAAGTTACAATTTGATACGGGCAAATACCGACAAGAATCAAGATCTTTAGGTTATAAACATGCATTTCAAGTTTCATCAAAATCGAATTAAAATTATGACCTCTACAGGGTCCACAACTTTAATATACCATATTTTTACACTATTCGCGTACAAACGGCAGCCATTTTGTTTGGCAATTATGGTCCGATTTTCAAGAAAATTCGAATTCCGCCTTCCGTAGGGTGCAACGGTGAAAGAGTCAAACATTTTTTAAAATCGGATAATAATCGTGACCTCCAGAGGGGCCCTAGGGGATTTTTCGGGCAATTATTCAGGAAGTTATGATCCGATATTTGCAAAAAACGAAAGGAACCGATATCCTTGGGTTATAACCATGCATTTCAAGTTTCATCAAAATCGAATTGAAATTGTGACCTCTACAGGGTCCACAACCTTGATATACCATTTTTTAACAGTATTCGCGTACAAACGGCGGCCATTTTGTATGGCAATTTTTGTCCGATTTTCCCGAAATTCGAACTCAACCTTCCTTACGGTGTAGCGGTAATGTAATAATCAAACAATTTTTTTTAAATCGGATAGTAATTGTGAATTCCAGAGGGACCACAAACTAAACAAAGGCGATTTTTTGGACAATCAGGGGCCATAATTCAGGAATTTATGATCCAATTTATAGCCATGCATTTCAGCCTTCCTTAGGGTGTAATGTTGATATAATGTTGATCCGATATGCGCAAATATCGAAAGGAACCAAGATCTTTGGGTTATAACCATGCATTTAAAGTTTCATCAAAATCGAATTAAAATTGTAACCTCTACAGGGTCCACAACCTTGATATACCATTTTTTTAAACAGTATTCACGTACAAACGACGGCCATTTTCTATGGCAACTTTGGTCCGATTTTCCCGAAATTCGAACCCAACCTTCCTTAGGGTGTAACGGTGATTTAATTAAACGTTTTTTTTTTAAATCGGATAATAATTGTGACCTCCAGAGGGACCACAAGCTAAACAAAGGAAATTTTGCGTATAATCAGGGGCCATAATTCAGGAAATTACGATCCGATAACCGCAAATATCGAAAGGAACCAAGATCTTTGGGTTATAACCATGCATTTTTTAACAGTATTCGCGTACATAGGCGGCCATTTTGTATGCCAATTTTGGTCCGATTTTTCCGAAATTCGAACTTGGCCTTTCTTAGGGTATAACGGTGATATAATCAAACGGTTGTTCAAATCAGATAATAATTGTCACCTCCAGAGGTACGACAAGCTAAATAAGGTGATTTCTCGGACAATCAGCGGCCCTAATTCAGGAAATTACGTTCTGATAGGCGCAAATATCGAAAAGAACCAAGATCTTTGGATGATAAACCTGCATGTCAAGTTTCATCAAAATCGGTTCATAATTGTGACCTCTATAGGGTCCACAAGCTAAAAACGTGATTTTTCGTACAATTAGGGGCCATCATCCATGAAGTTTTGATCCGATACATGCCAATATCGAAAGCAGCCGAGATCTTTTGGGTATAAACCTATATTTCAAGTTTCGTCAAAATCGGGTAAGAATTATTGTGACCTGTAGAGAGTCCACAAACAATTGTGGACGGACGGACGGGCGGACAGGGGCGACGACATAATACGTCCACATGAAAATGTGGGCGTATAAAAAGGATCTCAAATTTTAAGTAAATCTACCATATCGGCTAATTCAAAAACCTCTTATGGAATTATCTTATGAATTATAATAAATCGTAAGGTTAATTTGATCTAAAGCAAAGATGTTAGCACTGTTGAATAAACAACTCACTCTTTTAAACGATCCCTTTTTTACACCCAGAGAATGCTGTATATAATCTTTCTCCATAGTAGATATACTTGGATGTTCACCGGGTGAATCATGGGCAAATATGCACCATATTATTGTCCATATAAACCCAACAGAGCCTGAAATAGAATATGAACCATATTATTGTCCATATAAACCCTTCAGAATACACGTACATCAAATTATTACTGTCCATATAAACCCTACTAAAAGTGAAAATAAAATATAAACCATGCTTCCCTCGATTAATAAACCTTAAACGGTAAATATCTTTGATCTCTGGAGTATATTCAATGCCCGGAATAACTTGTGGTCTGAAATTCGGGGCGGCTATACAGGGGAATTTGGGGTTATTCTTTTGAAGGGTTATCTTTAAACGTGTAACGGATTATTCTTCCAAGGAAGGTTTTTTCCCAATAAGAAAACATGAGATAAGGTTTTTCTTATTGGAATTTTGGTACATTCTCATTTAACGTACATGTAAACATAGACATTTTATAAGCAAGATAAAGTCCCCTACCTCGGTTATACTGGGGAAAAAGACTTTAGAAAGAAACCCTAGACAGAACAAAAAATCGGCATACCGACCCCGGTTTACCTCTTTCTCAGGTTATTTTCTGCAGTCTCTCTCAGGGGCGGATGTAGGAATTTCGGAAAGGGGGGGGGGGGGCAAATGAGGGCACGTCGCAGAGGTGAGGAGGGAAACAATCTTTTGCGAGCGTAGCGAACAAAAAAAATTTTGGGAGGGGGGCGTGGTCTTTATGAAAATTCAATCCTTCTTGGTGTAAATTATTTCTATTTATATATTCAAATTTCCCGTCTTCAATTAGCCCAGGTTAGGTGCAGAAGCGTAGGACGTTAAACCCCATTTCATTCATATATTCAAATTTATATAGGCCTACTTTAAAACGGTGTTTGTGTTTTATTTGAGTACAGCGAATTATGACCACAGGTAGATATTGATAATTAAAACACGCTGTTTTGTTTGACTTGTGTCTCACAAATCGTATTATTATTACGGTGGAATGACAATCAGGTCAAACAGAAGTTGAGAAAGCTGTTATCGTCCTCCTAGCCCTACTACCGGGCCATAGCAAATCCATGATCAACACAGGCAAAAAATAAAAAAAAGAAACATTAACATTGAGGATAGGCTAGGAATAATTGATCGTGAAACCGAACGTACGACACCATTAACGGCATCTAAACCTTTAACATTGAAGTGCCGTAAATTTGGATGATAGGGTCTACTACGGCACACAAAAATAAATAATGCCGTGGCAGACATGCTTTGTGTAGTCTTTTATCATGGCTTTGCCGTTTGCCGTCGTAAATTTCGAGCGCTGAGTTTGTGTGCAGAGAAGGACGAAGTCGAGGGAGTTTAAATACGACTGGGCGGCTTTTTTTCGATTTTTTCTTTGTGCTTGACGGCAGAAAATAGTGCCGCGTGGCTACATCCCTGTTCCTTGCTTCTGTAGCAATTCCAAGAGCTATTTGGCTGATATTTTCGGACATATTTGAGTCTGAGAAAAGGCACTTTCAGAAGTAAAAAAGGCACTTTCAGGAGTAAAAAAGGCACTTTCAGAAGTTAAAAAGGGCACTGTCGAAAATTAGGGGGGGGGGTGCGCGCCCCTTGCGCCCCCCTTAAATCCGCCTCTGTCTCTTTCCCCAGCATAACCTCAGTCTCGTGCTTTATCCTACACATAAACCCTTCTGAACCTGAATGAAAATATACACCATATTACTGTCCACATAAACCATATGAAATATGAAAATAACGAACAGAAAGAAACACACATTCTATTATTACTACTGTTGTTATAAAGGATTAATTACATAAAGTGTGATTACCTATCACGTAAAATACTGAAGGCCACCCGCCATCAAACCCATAGTGACATAAGAATCCACCAATAGGAAATATTAAAGCATTACCAAACTGTCCACCTAAAATGAAACCAAAAATAAGAGTTTTTACCAGATCCGAGCTTTCATTGTTATTGACAATATGAATGTTTAAGAATTTCAGAAGACGTGGATTTTCTGTTTCTTTTTGTTGAGTATTTTTTTCTTTAGTTTTGTTCATATAAATTGCTTTTGATTTTTTTACCTGCATATGAAAGTCCTATAAGACGACTTCTTTCATTGGGTGGCGCCCATCTCGCCCATAATGCTTGAGCTGCTGGATACATTACAGACTACGAAAGACAGGGAAACTTCATTATCAAATCGACTATTAAATTACTACACTGTCAGAAATAAAGAGCATTAGTAATCAGTGAAAGATATTGGTACACATATTATATTGATTTCTATTGATTTAAATCCACCTGGATCATTCTTTATTTTTGTTTTAATACATGTACTCGGAGTTAATGACAATAATATTATCCGAGAGCTGAATCCGGGGTGTGGAAAACAAGACAAAATGTAACAGCACATTAAAGGCACAGTGTTCCTAGCTAAATAACAAATTATGGTCATCTAAAGGGGGGGGGGCTTATGTCAATTTTACAACTGGTAGCAATTGGCGCTTTGGCAACTGGGGACAACTGGCTTCAACTGAATCTAACTGAAAAAGATCACGAGCGCCTTGTATAACTAAAAGCAACTAGTTTCAGTCAGTACACCATGTTTAGCTTTCTGCAACTCGTTATCAGTACAGTTTTCCCCAGTTGCTGATATGATCCACATAAGTACACTTGCAATTGACTGGAACCAGTTGCTTTGAGTTTCAAAGTCGACATAAGCCTCCCCAGTTAAAGTTCCAATTAATTTTATGTCACACTCTGTTCCGTAAACGCCTATCGAAGAAGAACGCTGTTAGCCCAAAGTTATTTGCTAAATTTCAAAATGGGAATGAACTGATCTGACGGGACCCTAGTGTCTTTAGTACAAATAGGAATAATATAAATATAAATAAAACTTTACATCGACACACCTCACCTATTCCTACGATGACCCTCACAAATATAAATAAATACGGACTGGCGCGAGCACAAATTGGACTCAAAATATTAAAGATGGCCACCGGAAACATTCCTATAGCTATCACTTTCTTAGCTCCAAATCTTTCACTCAACCAGCCACCAGCAACTTGTAATGATAAATATCCCCAGAAGAAAGATCCCAAAATTAATCCTTGTAGCTCTTTGTTCCATGTAAATTCACCAGGCTGAAATACAGAAACAAAATAATCATTCTTGATAAACATTTTAAAAGCATACATATTTAAATAAATAAATAAGTACGTGGACTACCAATTATTTAGCTTTTATAACAGCAATGAAGCACATTAAAAATTTGGTCACAATTTTTTTTAATACATTTTGAAAAGAAATTGGCTAGACTATTTAATGGCTATATGATGTAAAAACAACATATTTGAGTGTCATCGTGGCTATGTCACGCTGTTAGAAATAACATGCCAAGTGCATGAAGATGAAAAATGACTATTGCCATAACACCATTTTTCACTATTTTCACGACAACATGCCATGAAGGGCATTATTATCAAGTAACTTACACTTGAATGGCTAGACAAAGCCTCTGGACACTTCGCCTGTGTCGTCAAATTGATGGTCGTGCTTGAGTTTAGGTAAAGATGGGAACTATTATCGTGAAATTCAAGTTTGCCACTATGATCTACCATAGACACAATGGCAATACTCAGATTAACCCTCTGGGCATAGAGACATAGAAAACCAAAGAAACATATCACAGCCAACTGGAGACGTTTGGAGGTCCACCATGGCACTGTATAAGAAAAAGATAGCTGAATATAGAAAAAATATTGCAACAAAAGTAAACTGGAGACTTCTAGGGGTCCACCGTGGTACTGTACAAGAAAAAAGTAGCTAATTAGAATATAATATTGCAACAATTAAATGTTTTTAAATTTCTTATCCGGAGACCTACAGCAATTGACTTTCCCCTTTTCTGGGATTGGTTATACATGTACATAAACCATTTACGATTCGATATAAGTGCAAGCCCAAGAGGATCTGTTTCTCTTTATTAGTAAATAATGCCAGTTGGATTCTGGTATAGTTAAAAAATAAATGTCACGTGTACGCCATTCTCTTCTGATTGTATGATTTTGGTAACTTCTTTTTTATAAAGTGACTTCAATGGGCATCACGTCGTTTTGGTTTTCTAAAACTGTATAAATTCATTTTTACATTACATGTCTGTTCTTTGTGAGATACTACGATCTTTATTAAAGAATTTATTTCTACCTAGTGATAGATCAATATGATCTGGAAAAGGTGGCATATCTTCTTTATATAGAGCAGTGTTGTGATGAGACAAATCAAAACTTGAATTTCGTTTCTGGTTTAAATATCTTCGCCTTAAGGAGGCATTAGATTCCTGGCTGCTGGACGATACAGTCCTGGTTCTCTCTTTAACTCGACTGAAAAATAAACAAACAAATTGTTTACCAGGTTTCTTTCAGGGACATTCAGCGCTTGTGCTAAATGTAATAATGATTGATCGGCATGATTAGTAGCCCTACTATTATTGTTGCAAACCAGTTTATCTCTACAAAACAATATCACAAAAATTTCGAATGTAACGTTACCTCAATAATGCCGTTTTATCAAGAGACTCTGTCGGTTTCTTTACTACTGGGCCATTTGTTGGGGCATTATTAGATATGTTTTCATTTGTTTCTGGATCTAAAGGTGTTCTTTCAGAACTACTTTTCCTTTCAACTGTATCATTTTGGTTATCCATTTTGCAATATCCGGAAACTACGTTTCTGAAATTAAAGAACATGGAAGAAACTGAAACAGATTTTCAAAATATAGGATACAATTGTGAACGGCTCATATAGGTTGTCGATATCGTAAAGAGAGGTCAAACTGTCTGGTGTGCCATATTTATCAAAGGTCGGTGCATGTATATTATATCGAAGTTAAGTGGACACAACATGATAGAGAGTTCCGGCGGGACGAGCTCGTAAACTGGAAGTACTTTTCACACGCCAGGAAATAACGCCGTTATCGGGTAGTTATTAAACCCAAGACACATTATAAAATATTTTTGTAGCTGATTTGAATTTTAAAATATTACAATGGGAGTCGAGATTCAACCCTTTAATATTTTTTGAGATGAATAGGGGTGTTACACGGTAAACAGAGTGTGAAATGAAAGAATGTTGCAATCTTCATCCAAGCAATAAAGTATAATGAATTTAAGGATATAACCTAGCCGCGAATGCATGACATGACATTTTACTTATTACTGTATGCGTGTTGAGTAAATGTTTAAAGTAACAATTTACGGAAGAAATTTTGTCATGAAAAATCAAGAACAGAACTGGGTCAGATAGGAGGCAGTTTAGCGAAAGTTTCCATGGTTTCAGTTCCGAACCATTTTCTAAACGTTTAACAAACAAAATATGCCCGAAACCATTGAAAAGAACACAGACATGAAGTAGGGATAACATTTAGAATCGATTTTAACAAATGCCACGATATCTTCCTATCGGAGTATGCTCAAACGCAGCAAACACTTTGATGAACAATTACGAGCTATTTCTTACAAATAGCGACATACGGTGTCCTGTCACCCATTGCACGTTCAATTCAAAATAATCAAATATTACCGTAGGGTAATTAGTAAACTCGAGGCATATTTTCTTTTTAAAATGCCGGTCGTTGACAAAATCTCATTCATACAGTTTGCATGGTGATCGAGACATTGAAAATGTGCTGTTTGCTATCCCTTTAAGTTGCTTATTGTTAAACAAGGAGAAACACTCTCTTAATCAAAAGGAAACTGTATCGTAAATATTAGAAAAGTTCACATAGAAGTTTGATTATCAACTGTTATTACACATACACACAGTTGATTGGAGATTCATAGAATCAAAGAGTTGCAGGTGGACAATGTTAAAGCAACCGGCATAGAACACGCGGCAAACAGGTGTAGCAATCTAACGAAATGCCGATGACGATCCATTAGATCAATATTAAAAATATATCTATATTAACAGTCATAGATAATGTATACATAAATCCTAACACATTGTGAAGTATACTTAATTAATAATAGAGTATATTTAATTTATAATCAGTCAAGGGTCTACCTTATAATGAAACCGGTATAGCATTGGATCCATTTTATAATAAATAACCAAACGATTTGCTATCACACACAGCTTTATGTTAAAAAATATTACACGGACAGACAATACGTGTATATTTAAATGAGTAATTAAACGAGGCCTATTATATTATAAATTAAATGTTTTATTGTATATCGATACACGGATATAAATTATCCATGCGTAACGCATCCCTACATAATACATTAATAGTTAAGAGGAATTAAAAAAATGTGTTTAAACACTCACCCTTTGGTTTTTTATCTCGAATTCTATAACGAGTTATTATGTTATTTCACAGAATACAACGCAGATCAGGAATTAGCTATCTCCGGTAACTAGCTATATAAGGATGTGTATGAAATTCTGGCGGTGATTGCGTATAAAACCGACCTTCACAAGGTCTTTTTGTTCGTCTGCTATAGAATCTTCAAGGTCATCTGAATGTCACAATTGCCCGAATAGCCACAACTTACGTGAGATTATACAGAGTTAAAACCAGCTTTGAAACATAATATGTCTATTCAGTAGTGTTTTTAAAAATAGCATATTGAATATATGAATGAATAAAGTGCAGAACTTGCCTTGTTGTCCTGAATGTGGGTCTCTACTTAGGTTGACAAATATGTTTGTCACCAAATGTACTCTTGGTGCTTTTTTCTTCTACCCAAAAATATAAACCCAACCAACCGTATCTATTTTGCAAAATAAAGTTAAATACTTTTTAAACTCAATGGTTCAATCTTTTTATCTGTGAATTCTCATTTTTTAATACTTCCGACATAAAAATTTTCAACATATAATTAAATTCATCAAATTCATCAAATTTATACGGCAAAGCACAAGTGAAATTAAGGAAGAACGGTGGTGATATTATACATCCTACATTTTTTTTTCAAATTAACTAGTATTGTTATTAATTCACCAAACAAATTTTTGAATGTAGTACAGGTATACCTTGGCCGTCTGTAGCTTACTGCTATAGTTTAAATAATAATTTATACAATAAGCTGAATTGGAGTGAACAACAAGCAAGGCCTATATATATAAGTTCTCTCGAGACATAAAAAAAAGTTAAAGCTTATGGTTACAATACAATGGTGGACATATGTACAAGCAGTGGGGTACAAACATATATACATTACCTGGAGTGTAATTTTAAGTTTTAAAAATTTTAATGTTAAAATCTCTTGCTGTCTTTTATGTATTTTTGAATTATTTCAAATATGTTAGAATTGGTTTTGTCTGAAATAGCAGGGTTGCCAGATAGGGTCAGGTCAATTGTAACATTCTGTTTAAGGTGATGTACATAATTTTTGAGAATTGTTCTTGGGGCAGAGTATGCTGGACATATGAAAAAATAATGGATATTATCTTCGTTTGCAGAATTAGACCTAGGGCATACTTTGGTTTTACTAATAAAGTGGTAGAATAAGTGATTATTCAAGTTACTAGCTTTTATATCTTAATTTTCAATGGATACTATTCTCTTTGCTATTTCCAATATTATAATATAGCAGTGGTCTAATTATAGGATATACACCTGAAAGGCCCAATTCCAATGCACTTAACGTTTAATTGTGCAGGGAAAGAAACTAATAGAATATGGACTGGTTTTACAAAATGGTAGATTGAGGTTCAGATTTTCATTACGAAGGTAATAATTTGACATTGACGGTTTAATTTGTGTTTTATTCTGCGATTTGACAATTCTGCTATACAGAAATGAAAAGGAGTTTTAAGGCCCAACTGTTCTACACCGCCTACCGATAGTGTTACAGAATCAGGTGGCTCATTGAGTCTACTGGTGTGGTTTATGTAACAAGGAATAGAGTTGCCGGTCCAACCTCGTGTCTTTTCTCCAGATACCCCGGTTTCCTCAAACTGCTAAAGAGTAGGTTCGCCTGTCAAACCTCGTGGGTTTTCTCCTGGTCCTCCGGTACTCTCCCACTGCTAAAGACCCTATACGAGCAAGAAAATTATTTAAATAAAATCAAACCATATGTTAGTCCCGAAATGACCTAGTTTGTGTCGAGTGGACGTCATCCCTCTCTCTCTGTCTCTTTCTGTCTGTCTCTCTCTCTCATTGGGTAAGACGTTGCCCTGCTAACATGAAGGTCCCAGATTCGCTGCCGAGAAATTTCATTCATGTTGCGGGTCCGAAGGCCTGACAAGGTTGTGTGCACGTAAAATAACTCTTGACAGTTGGGATTCGAAATAAGAGTAATAGTAGTGTATAATTCCCAAATAGCACGCTCTTAGAGTATAATTCCCAAATAGCACGCTATGTGGCGTATGCCCGTCTTCATTAGCCCACTCGGCCCAGAACAGTAGGACGTTAAACCCTATTTCCGTTCATTTTCATTCGGTTTTGGTAGCTTTTGATTGTTTGATTTGCTAAATCAGAAGAAAGACGGAGCTGGTTGCCATTAGCTTTCTTATCTTCAAATAATCTCTTCCCTAAAACAGACATTGTTTCTTTCTTTTGTCCACTCATTATGATCAAAATAGAACTTATCCCGATTGAGATTAAAATCCCTTTCTAATCCGCTGCATCACAGTTTGATTTCTGTTAGCAGCCTACACAATTTCGTCATTGGGATTAAAATCCGTTTCTAAATAGCTTTTTACAGTTTGAGTTCTGTTCGCCACCTACGCAGTTTGATTTTTGTTAGCAACCTACTCAATTTCAGCAGTTTATATATTTAATTCCCCCATTATGTGAAAACTTTGTTGCTTAAAGGGCCAATCCCGATAACTTTTTGAGGAATAAAACTGCTTAATTTTGTTTTAAAATCATTTAAAACCCATTATCTAAGGCCGATCAACTAACCCCATATTTGTGATACGCTTTTAAATAACTTAAACCTAGCAGTCTGCATCTGGAAATGGGGACCTTTGTATTATACAGTATCTGGATAAAACCAGACTTTTTTCTATAAAAATAATATGTAGGTGAAATTTACCTTTTGTTATCAAGTACAGTACATGGGTCATTCACTGTATAGACCTCTCAAGAAACGTAAATCGATTATCGGGTCACCCAATGAAAAAAATGACCTGAAATCTTAAAAGGGTTACGTGTCCGGATAAGCAGTGTTGACGTTCACGTCCAAACGACTCAATATTTTCAGCCGAAATTTTCAGACAAAGTAAATACACCATGCTTTTATATTTGGGTCCATAAATATTACAAATACTCGGACTTTAATTTTTGAGACTCTGATCTTATTGGGATTGTCCCTTTAAAACGAACTTGTCAATTATTTTGATTGGGATGAAACTAGAGTGGGTTAGTGAGTGCGATTAAATTTATGCCAGGAAAGATTTGGGACACCGTGACTTCCATTAACCTAATGGTATACACCAAACTGGCAACTATGAAGTTTTTCAGAAATGTCTAGTTCAGTTTAGTCCAAATGGCATTCGCAGAGAAATAACGACTTTGATTGATTGTGTAAGTCCCAATCAGACTTGGCTGCGACAGCTGCACTTCCAAAATGTCCTGTTACGATTCCACAATGAACCAGAAATATCTGCAGCTCCAGTCAGACAGTGTCATCTGTTTTCACAATGTTTTCGAGTCACTAAGATAAACACCTTTATGATTAAGGCCTACATGTTAAGACTTCTACTCAACACAAATTTGGTCATTTGGGGACTACATGGTTCAAATTTATTTCAATAGGGGTATATTCCTTGTCAGTATAAGTGGATTTCCGAAGACACGCCACTTGACTTAATGATAAGATTTGATGATTTAACCATAATTATTGGGGAAATAAACAGTGTACTTCCAATGGTTTGTTCTATTGTCAATATGTTACTTATCTGTGGTCGCTGAATGATATCATGTCAACCCAACATCACGATATTTTAACCAGGCAATACCAATTAGCCACCATAGTTATCAGACAATTTATTTTCAAACATGTGAAGTATAGTGTAGGTTGAGTAGTTCAGTTTTGCCACATACCATCAGCTTATTTTACCGTTATTACTCTTAGACAATATCAATAATTAATCCCGCTTTAAGAGTAGAATCTATATAGTTCTTAATTCAAAAATTTACAATGAAATAATTCAGATATTCATATATATAAAAACAAAATTATCAGTGACAATAAATATTTATTTAAAAATATACATTGAAAGACAATTGAGACAAACATCTATTTATGAAATATCGAACAATATTTTTTTCCAATAAATATCACATTATATTAAACATATATGACTTAGGGTAAGCTAGAGTTTGGGCTTATGGTAATTCAAGCGGGCGACTGAACAGTCAAATTTTCTGTTTTCTTCCTCTTTACTAAACATTGTTTGCCAAAAAACGAAACATACACCGACCTGCAGCTTAGTCACCCGCAATATTTGTATTAATGTTTTGAAGTGTTGAAAAGAATTTCATCAGAATCTCACCTAGCTTAACGGGAAAATCTTACAAAACACCGCCAGACTTTATCCCTGGACGTGAACTCTGCAAGTAACTGAAATACGAAACTGCAAGTAACGGAAACTAGCAACTTGCAGAGGAACAGGTGGAAAAGGGGTTTAACACCCACTCAACAAAAACCCTTTCATTTCGGGAGTTACATATGATTCAATTTTATTTCAATAAATACTAGCGCAGGGGTCTTCAGCAGTGGGAGGAGGTAACCCGAGGATCCGCAGAAAGCCCACGAGGTAGGTTCCTGACCTGGCAATGCACACACAAATGTATAAATAAAAGTATATTTTAATAGGATGTGTATATTATGTGGCTCTTCAACATACCAAACATAATGCACTTTTATAAAAATCATAAAACAAATACCCGCAATGGTCCTCATCTAAACTAAAGCATTACTGGTTGCACTTGAACACATTCCAGTATAAAAGTAACATCATCATAAAATATTGGTTTTGTTATAAACCATTACCGTTCCGTCAACTATTATGTTAAAAACGTTTAATAGGGATGAGCTCCGTGGTGTCCAACACCGATAATCAATTTACCCCCAGACAAGAGTACTTTTACTGCCGAGGTATATCTTTATCTTTACCAGGGGTAACTAAGATGATAGTTGTCTGACATCCATTTTCATTGACTCCTATTACGTATTTGTTGGGTAAGCAATTTAAATAATTATTGTTCGTTATGTATAATGCATACGAAAAACTTTAGACTACGTCTTTGTTGGCACCACTGGTTTTCTTGATTTCACCGTCATCAATATGGGAATATTTTTCAGTACCATTTTCTATACACTCTTCTTGTATATCATGAAGTGAAAGAGCCACTGTTTCATCTATGTTGTTACTCAGATTTAAGTTCTCAGAATGTCCAATATAGCCCCAGGACTGAACTTCACCTTCAGCAAGAATGAAAAACACTAGGGCACCAAAGATATAAACACCGGCTGCTATATAAAATGTAATTAACCATTCTTCCCTGGTTCCCTGAAAAGGAAAATAAACGCACTCATTCATATACTAAATAGTGCCAAATCAATTTCCTTTCTCCATATGATCAGTTACATTTTGTAATAACTCAGCCATAAATGGGTATTTATCACTTAATTAACAACTTTTCGATTAATGTGAAACGAAATTGTGAGTCTTATGTAAAACAGTAGAACTAGAATACGTACATTTTTGGTCATAGCGCCGACAATGTAAGGCGCCAGAATACCAGGAATCGTGGCTGCTGTGTTTGAAATTCCGAACAAAGTCCCAGCAAACGGTGGTGCTATGTCACTGTGATTGATAAAATGTCCACTAAAATGCACCCCACATAAACCAACTGCTATAGTTAACATGGCAACAGCCGCCATTTTCTGATCGCATTCCATGTAACCTGTTCCTATCAGGAATAATCCTGGACCAATGGTACCTAAAAGAAAACATCTCAATACACATTATGTTGGGCTGGTTATCATTCATTCCACGTCACGGTACACAGCATTTGAATTACGTGGTGACCTCCAAATTGAAACTAACTAAACTAGGAACTATCTGTACAACGCACCGAAAACGTTAATCCGTGAGTGTAGTTCAAAAGTACTTAAAACCTCTTACCAGAGACAACTGAAATGATAATTCACTATATTAGGATTAAAATTTTGTGGCTGAGTCTTCAATAACTGTTAAATACATTATTTGTGCCAAGGAACTAAATACATGTATTTGTAAATTTAGATCAAGTCAAATTGAATATAACACAGTGATCTTCTTTGAGTGGCATTTAGCAATTGACATAGATAATAAACACAAACACTTAATATGGAACACAATTACTATTTTAATTAAAGCGACGTTTCGTTGAGGATTCTCTCAACGTTTTCAAGCTAATGATAATAAAATTAATATACAGAGGGTTTATATACAAAAACAAGTAACAGTAAATAATCTTAGAAAAGTCAGATTGTTACTTGCTTTGATATATTTACCCTCTAATTTACCAATTAAATTCACAGATTTCACTGCCTCATGTATGGAAAATGTTTGAAGATAATTTTTTTTAACATAACCAATAAGAACTATTTACATCTAAATATGATTGCATCATTATACGAATCTAATTGGGATGTTCATTTCTTATCTTTTCAAAGTCATTGCCCCTTTAAATCAATAATGCTTTCTTTCAGAGGCAATCAATGGGATATGATTGGTTAAACACATTCCAAATATAATTTTAACATTGTGATCTTTAATCACATCTGAAGATACCGGAAGTTATCCAAATGAACTCTGTGGTACCGACTGAGGCAGAGAGAGATAGAGAGCGAGATAGAGAGAGAGGGAGAGAGAGATAGAAAGAGAAATGGGGTTTAACGTCCACTCGACACAAACTATGTCATTTCAGGATTAACGTATGGTTTAATTTTATTTCAAAAATTCGCTTGTGCGTAGGGATCTCTAGCAGTGGAGGGAAACCGGAGGACCCAGAAAAACCCCACCAGGTTAGAAGGCGACCCTACTCCTTGTCACGTACAAAAATCAAAAGTTTTTCGAGTTCCAACAAGTATCACATACTACCCGGACAAATGAAATTTAAATGTTTAATATTGTTACCTATAGCCGTCATTACTTTCCTAGTATACGCTACCGTAAGTAATTTCCCCTTGATGATTAAATCGGCAATTGTACCAGATATCAGAATACACAACCAAAAAGATAAATAAGGCAACATGGAAAATACACCATTCTGAAATAAAAATGATACGACCGTCTTATATATGACAGACTGCTTAACGAAGTAGTCTATAAATTGAAGTATACATCTTTAAACATCTTTTCTAATGATACAGATGACTCGCTAAACCATACATGTACTTACGCATATAGACATAATCTAAATAAACTACACAGACCACAGCTAACCATAGATTTCCCCATTGCATTTAATGTTATCATCTCTTTTACCGGGTCTAACGTTTCCCCATGGTTTCGTTGTCTTCATGCTTTCTGCCACATAGGCATGTACTATGGAAACACTGATATGCACAAACTGCAAGTAACAGTTTATTTTTTTTGTTTATAAATTGCCTATTGTCAATGTTTTTAATTATTTCTTGTCGGCAGAAGCCTTTAGGGGCTGATAAGGAAATTGGCCTTGTCGTCAGGATGGGACCAAAATAAACGAGCCCCACCAGTGCACACACCGTGTCAGGTAAAAATTTTGTTAGTCTCCAAATGTTGAACCACCAATCTGAATGACCTACACTACATGAAGATTTGACAAGTTGTACTGGAAGGTCGTGTCAAGGGTCGTACGAGAGCTTTTGACCCTAGGACGCCAAGAAGTCACCGTAACAGACCTTTGCATTGGCTAATCCCTCACTTCAACCAAAACGCCGGTAATATAACAACTCTTCCAGCCCCTTGTATGGTAAAGATGAAAGCAATTTGAAACTATAAAAACGAGAAGAAATAGGATCTGTGTTGTAATCAGACTGTTAAACCATCTTCTATCCGATTTAAATCAATTCAGGTAACTTTTAAATTTGTTTAGAGTATAATTACCGCTTTAATGTCAAATTTTAAAACTTCCTTCATGTAGGTAGGGATCTGTGTCAATAACATATAAGCTCCGTAATTAGCACAAGCATGTGCTATAATAATCGCCCATACGGCTTTAGACTTAAATATTGATGACCATGGTGTTTTATGTTTCTGAAACAAAACCCCCAACATTAATGTTTTTTCTGGACAAGAGATAAAATTAAAAGCTAACATACCGCGATTGATATATTCTTAGAGAACACCCAAGAAATGAACACGTGTATGGGATTTCAAGAAATTCTAAACAGAACCGCTAACAAATATTTAAACACTTGAAATATGCAAAACGTAGTTCTAGACTGTAAATTATAAAGGCTTAATAATTACAATATATTTTTTAAAGATCTTGAGTTTTAATTCGAACTTAAATACTCCACTGGGCCTACAAACCATCATCCTCGGTTACCCAGTGTACTCATTCCGTTCTACTCCACTATACCCTGGGTTTTTCTATGGGGGAGACACGTTTTCAAGTTATCCACTATTGATGCTTGCGCTATTTTTATCGACCGATCCCATAAACTGTCATTTGAAAAGGAAATTGCCCAAAGGGAAGTTACTCTTTTCTGACAGTGTTAGGAGTTGGTCAATTCTAAAAGCGTAATTATATGTTTTATTATTGAAGACCAAACGTTCATTTAATCATGTAGAGTCATTAGTTTTATTGAGAATTGTGTGTTCGTTCTGCGGATTTTATATACACGTGATGTCGTAGAGAATTAAATTAACGAGTATACGTTGATTAATAATAAACATAACAAAACGACATATTATTATTATTATTTCAAACAAAGAACGAATAGTAATAATGATAACAAAAGTGAAACATATATAGATGTTATACATATTTAACATCAACAACACATGCTACAGATTTTGATAATACAATTGAATATAAATAAATTATTAATATATACATTACTTACATAAATCAATCAGTAAATGGACATGGATATGGTTATCTACCCTTATAAAAACGAAGGCGAAACGATTGGTTTGTAAACTGTTTTCTGATTGGTTCGTACAGTATAGCTACATTCTAGCAATTTGAAATCGTGGAAGCCCTATAGATTAACCCAGGGTATAGTGGAGTGGAAGGGAATAAGTGCACTGGGTAACCGAGGATAACAAATGAGTCAAATGCTAACTTCTTTTATGGTCTGGAAACAAAAACTACTTATGCGTGGAAGAACGGACAAACATACGACCTGAAGCCCATATGAACAAACAGAGATTTAGTAAATGAACTGACGGCTAACCTTTTTAAACGATTCTTGATTATCACCCAGAGAATGTTGTATAAAATCTTTCTCGAGAGTAGATATAGTTGGATGCCCAGCTGGTGAATCATAAGCAAATATACACCATATTACTGTCCATATAAACCCTACAGAACCTGAAATAGAATATACACCATATTATTGTCCATATAAACCCTACAGAACCTGAAATAGAATATACCATACTACTGTCCATATAAACCCTACAGAACCCGAAATAGAATATACACCATATTATTGTCCATATAAACCCTACAGAACCTGAAATAGAATATACCATACTACTGCCCATATAAACCCTACAGAACCTGAAATAGAATATACCATACTACTGTCCACATAAACCCTACATAACCTGAAATAGAATATACATAATACATAGTAGTGTAATATCATTGTAAATATATACTTTGCGGGGGTGGATGGCCCAATGGTTAGCAGCTGCGCGCTGTATCATAACGCCGGCCAGTGAGTCAACTGGCGTGGTTTGGAATCCCCCGGTTGTACGCGACAAGGAGTAGGTTCGCCTGTCAAACCTCGTGGGTTTTCTCCTGGTCCTCCGGTACTCTCCCACTGCTAAAGACCCTATACGAGCAAGCGAATTATTGAAATAAAATGAAACCATATATTAGTACTAAAATGACCTAGTTTGCGTCGAGTGGACGTTAACCCCCCCCTCTCTCCCCCCCTCTCTCTCTCTCTCTCTCTCTCTAAACCTTGCAGAACCTGATAATAAATTATATATCATATTATAGTCCATATACTTCCTGCAGCAGAGCCTGAAATAATTATTGAAAAGTAATTATATCCCACTTAAAGAAGTAATTTTATATCATAGGTAGAGTATACCCAGTAGTCTATTATAGCATACTAACCTATAACATAAAATACTGAAGGCCAACCACCATCAAATGAATAGTGACATAAAAATCCACCAATTGGAAATATTAAGGCATTACCAAACTGTCCACCTAAAACGACATCTAAAAGTTTATTTATAGTTTGTTTTGTTTTATTTTGGTGTTCATTTTGTCATATCACGCTAAGGAATGTAGCCTTTCTGGGGTGATAGAATTTGCTGTTGGTCTCTGGTCGAAATCATGTCGGGTCCGTGGCTATTGCAAATCCTATGCCAAATTGCCTCTTTTTACTGGTTTGAATCGCCAATAAATGACACAATTCAGCCTGGGATTAAAATTCTCCCATATCAGCCTGTCTACGAAAAGAAATTAAAACCGACCAAATTAGTAAAGTATCATGAGATTTGCACCGATTGACATGTACACAGTATCATGAAATTACCAACAGAACCACCATCAAAAATGGTACAATATATTCCTGTGTTAAAATCCGTAATATTACTTTTGATTGAGATACTTACTATACTTTATGGCATTGTTTTATGTTTTTAAGTTAAAGAAGATTAAACAGATTTACCTGCATATGAAAGTCCTATAAGACGACTTCTTTCATTGGGTGGCGCCCATCTCGCCCATAATGCTTGTGCTGCTGGATACATTACAGACTACAAAAGTTACGCAGATGTAGTTATATTAAATAAAATGTTTACAAATAATACGAAACGTAAACTATGATTATCCATTTTTTGATTTAATTATTAATGGAAGTAAAACGGCAGATAGGATTCTAATCCAGTAAATACCGCAGGCTAGCGATGCCACCGAGAGTTGATTATGTTATGGATAAGTTAATTCATGTCTAATTAATAATTGCTCACTACATTTATTATTTTAGCGTTTTCCGAGTTTCTGTCCGGATTATCGCCCTTATTGTTAAAATTATTTAACGTTCTAACACCTGACGTCAACTGGCTCACTATCGCCATTGAAGAGACGACCACTGAGAAGATCGGTCGCATTTTTTTGTTACGTCTTTTTTGTAAATCATTTTAGTGAAGCCTGTACCACAACAGGCCCGGGACTGTACAGCGCAGTGGACGCTTACGGCTGGCCCCCGTATCCATTCACTTGATTTGGTGATTGTTTAGTGTTTGCAATATCTATTTTATGTCTTGTCCGCAGGTTTATCTTCTAGATTTTTTTTTTGTTTTGTTTTTTTTTGTTTTGTTTGTTTGTTTGTTTTGCGTGTAGTGCAGTCCTCCTGCATTTACTATATAAGTCCTAAAAAAAAGACTCACAGTTGGCAGATTGAGCTCTTGCATAATGTATGTTTAAGTGACTGAAAGTAAATATAATCCACGCTGACACACCTCACCTATTCCTACGACCCCCCTCACTATTATAAATAGATATGGACTCGCACGAGCACAAATTGGACTCAAAAGAGTCAAAATGGCTACTGGAAACATTCCTATAGCTATCACTTTCTTAGCTCCAAATCTTTCACTCAACCAGCCACCAGCAATTTGTAATACTAAATAGCCCCAGAAGAAAGATCCCAAAATTAATCCTTGTAGTTCTTTGTTCCATGTAAATTCACCAGGCTGAAAAAGAGACAACCAAACATTATTCAGAAAAAACACTAAGATTATTATCTCATAGCCCGTACGATTTATGCATATTGAAACATGCAGGGCATATGCAAATAGAAGCAAAATGGTTAAATTGCCTTGACATTCACAAAACAATATAGCAGATTTTGTCAAAACTAGTTGTTCTTATTAAACTTACATGTGACTTATTTGACAAAGCTTCTGGACACTTCGCTGCTAGAGTTCGGTTGCTGGCGACGGTTGTGGTAAGATAAAGATGTGAATTGTTATTACTTGAATGTTCTGGATTATCTCTATGATCTACCATAGAAACAATAGCAATACTCAGATTAACTCTCTGGGCATAGAGACACAGAAACCCAAAGAAACACATCACCGCTAACTGGAGACGTTTGGAGGTCCACCATGGCACTGTACAATAGAAAGTGAAAAAATACTGGGAGTGTTTCTGAAAGTTACGTGATGTATTTCACATGGTTGTACTAACACATATATTATTTTATTTATCTAACATTTCAAGTACTTATACTGGAATTCATTACAGACCCGGATCCAGGATTTTGTCGAGGGGAGGGGGGGGGCATACATTGGGGCAAAGGATAATCATTAGAGTGCCGCATGCATGAGTGGTTCGGTGTAGTCCCCAGAGTCTTCGCCGCATTGGTTGGGAGGAGACAATGCGAAAATCATATTTATATCATCAATTGAGGAGCAGATACATCAGTCTGACTGGGGCTGAGGGGGGGGGGGGTGTGCACGGCATCTCTATTAGGGGTCCTTTAAAAATGTTTTCATTTCTTAATAAAACGGCGAAGCCATTGAAGGCTAAATATTTAAATAATATCACTTTACAAACAAAAAAATAGTCAATTATAGATTTTAACGGTGGGTGGCTGCCCAGAAGTTGGACTTAGGTATCATTATCTTAATATTGATATAAATGTCAGATGTTATTCCCACTTCAGCCGAAAGGAAATATGTGCTTGTTTAAAATATTTGTATTTTTGTGTTCTCCTCAATCCTGGGGTATCAGGCGTTGAGTAAGTTTTCACTGTATATGGAAAGATTTTAGTTTACCTTTGGACTGATCAATATGATCTGGAAAAGGTGGAAGATCTTCTTTATATAGAGCAGTGTTGTGATGAGACAGATCAAAACTTAAACTTCGTCTCTCGTTTAAATATCGTCGACGTAGGGAGGCATTGGAGTCCTGACTAATGGATGAAATTGTCCTGAAAGTGAAATAAGTTATCAATAAAATACTTGTACTACAATTGTTTTATATCGAACCTCTTGCCTGTACAAAACTTCTCATTTAAAGTGTTGCCTTCAAAATGCATTTAAAGATAATGTGAAAATGTCTCCACTTTGTGCGGGCGGCTTCGTTATTATTTTATATCAGTCGGATACTCTCAACTTAAAACGCAACAAATGTGCATGCTTCAAATAAAGGATCTGCCAAATGATTTTTACCGCAATAAAGAAGACTTTGCTATTAGTGAAGGGCTTGCAGAAGCAGCTTCTGATTTTCCGTCATTTAGTGGAGTCTTTTCAGCAATGGCCCCGTCATCACTGGCTGTATTCTGCTCGTCCATAATGCAATAAATCGGAACACAAACGTATCTGAAAAAATAAAACATTCTAAAAATTAATTTCTTTAAATCTTAGTTTACAACTTACAACTGAAAACCATATTTTAAAGCCCCTAAAAATTATGTGTATATTTACTTTTTCAAGATAGAACCCAGTACTCACTTAACATTTATTTTAAGGTAGATTCAAAGCGGGTTAGAATAGGGGCGGATCTAGGAATTTCGGAAAGGGGGGCGCGGCAAAATGAGGGCACGTCGCTGAGGTGAGTGGCGGAAACAATCTTCTGCGAGCGTAGCGATCAAAAAACAATTTTGGGAAGGGGGCGTGGTCTTTATGAAAATTCAATCCTTATTGGTGTATTTTTAGAGCATTTGCTGTCTTATTTGCTTCAGTGCAAATCAATTTCTATTTGTATATTCAAATTTATATAGGCCTATTCTTAAAACGGTGTTTGTGTTTTATTTCAGTACAACGAATTATGACAACAGGTAGATATTGATAATTAAAACACGCTGTTTTGTTTGACTTGTGTCTCACAAAATTATATTATTATTACGGTGGAATGCCAATCAGGTCAAACAGAAGTTGAGAATGATGTTCTCATCGTCCTCCTAGCCCTACTACCGGACCGTAGCAAATCCATGATCAACATAGGCAAGAAATAAGATAAAAAACATTGACATTGTGAATAGGCTAGGACTAACCGTAGATTTAAACAGTACCTTCAAAATTGATCGTAAAACCGAACGTACGACACCATTAACGACATCTAAACCTTTAATATTGGAGTGTCGTAAATTTGGATGATAGGGTCTACTACGGCACACAAAATAAATAATGCCGTGGCAGACATGCTTTGTGTAGTCTTTTATCATGGCTTTGTCGTTTGCCGTGGTAAATTTCGAGCGCTGAGTTTGTGTGCAGAGAAGGACGAAGTCAAGGGGGTTTAAGGCGGCTTTTTTCGATTTTTTCTTTGTGCTTGGCGGCAGAAAATAGTGCCGCCTGGCGTAGCTACATCCCTGTTCCTTGCATCTGTAGCAATTCCAAGAGCTATTTGGCTGATATTTTCGGACATAATTATTTGGGTCTGAGAAAAGGCACTTTCAGAAGTAAAAAGGCCTTTACATAAGTAAAAAAGGGCACTGTCGGTCTAAAATAAGGGGGGGGGTGCGCGCCCCTTGCGCCCCCCTTAAATCCGCCTCTGTAGAAGAGACTAATCAAAAGATGTTAGCTAATGTTAAAGGGGACGCTACCTATATCCTGTTTAAATCATTTGAGGATGGTACCGACAAAATTTCCTTTCATCATATCTATGTAAACACTGAATGAAGCTGAACTATTTTTAAACTGATTCCTTTCAGAGATGTAACATTCACAAGGTTCACAAATAACGATCACTGACTTTAAGTGAGCTCCTTGTTAAATATCGTTTAGAATATTTGAGTGCAGAAAATTGATATCTTAGTTCACAGAAAAGCTTTCCTTGACGTTATCAAACCGGGTTAACTATCAACATTTTCAAATACGTCCGAGGTTTATTCTCGGCTTTATCATGATTATGGTTGCTTAATAAGACAATACAAGTAATAATTCAGTAATTCGAAAGTTACTTGTAAGTCAATATAGAATCAACATTGTCCTTTTAATAATATCACCAAAACTGCGCTGAAGCTATTGTATTTTTAACTGCTACAATTGCCTTGCAATTTGAAGGATTAAACTGGAAAATTCGAAGGATGCTGCATTTTAGACATACACATACATGTACAGTTTATGTTATTCTTAAACTTTACTGCTTAAATACACGAGACGAAGTGTAGATAATGATATCAGAATCTGTATGTGTATTACCGGTATAACAGTTCTATTGTGCATAAGAAGACATTATCTGGTTTACACAGCATTCATCTCTGTCATCATATTCATTACTGATATGCAATGGGCAATTTACCTGTCAGACTTAATGAATTGGAATATTATATGATGATGTAACCTGATGATTCTCATCCGATAGCACTTACAAAATATGAAGACAACAGTTCCTTCAAAATAAAACAGTCACGTACATAGCGACGATAATAAACACCAGTTATTTAATTCCGGTATGGCAGGGGGGGGGGGGGGTACAAGAACAAAACACCGGGCCCCGTGTACACAATGACGCTGATGTCCAATAACCCTTTAACATTGGTACACGAATCGTGTACCATAATGCGCTTCAGCCCAAGTTTTAATAAGAGACCTGAGGAGCGAGACTGGACATATTGGACCATACCATACGGCGTATGTTGACTGGAATAACCAGACGCTATAGAAATTTGCACAAGATAGAGACTGCATGGCTTATTTCGCCGAACATAACTGATTTGAAATTGCGGAAAAACGGAATCCATTGAATGTAAATCAGTTTATATACATTCATATAACAGTATTATATGCGTTGCGACCCACTTTTGACAATTTCTATGACCGGAATGTTAGCGATTTAGCTCCTTTAACAAAGAGAAAGGTTGTTGCTGGAAGCCCGTTAACTTTAACGTGTCGTTATATTTAACGGATGTGTTGGGCTCCGTTATCTGTTTAATGATGGCATTAGTGGGCTGCAGCAAAACGTCATAGATAAACAGTGTAATTTTCTATAGAACATTTCCCATGTTTCATATTTTCCTGAAATGTCGAAATGCCCCTGGAACCCCCGTCCCGGGGAGCTTTCTTATCTGTAGATGCCCGGGCGAAATTTTTCTTGACCCTGATTTTTAGTCATGATTGGATGCCAAGGGATGACTGAAAAACAAATTTCACTCGTGCTCGAAATTTCACAGTTGATCCCCCTGGGCGTTTTGTAACCCCCTTCTTGTTTGAGAATGCCTGGGAATTTTTTTTCTTACTCTATGTACCTCATAGAACATACCATGTGAAAATGAATCTCGTGCTCGAAGTTTTAATTCAAAGCACAATTTGCGACCCCTTTCGGGGGGCGTACCCCCCTTATGCCCCAACCGCGAAACTCAAGAAATGACTTTTTCTCATTCTTATCGATATGCAGTCACATTACGATGGTCAAACCTTTCGTGCTCAACTTTTTACAGTTTGGTCATCGAGCTCTCTGTCGATTATACCCCCATTTCACTGGGCTGCGGAAAGCTGCGGTACTCACGGACGTCCGCGGAATGGCTTCTACGGAAGAGCTTCGGCATTTTTACGCGGAAAAGTGGAAACAAATTTCCACGGAAAATATCTATTTCTCACGCTCTCGGAGTACCTTCGGAACAGTAACGGTATATTCGGTACACATACGGGTAAACTACGGTAAAAATTATGGCGAAGCGGCGAAAAAACTGCGGAACATTAAGGAATGCGCCCGGATCGTCACGGAAGATATTCGGACAACTTGCGGACTACACTCGGCAATGGTGGAAAATACGCGGGATAACTGCGGTAGCTGGTGGTACTAATTCGTTTGGCAAGGTAGAACTTCGGAATGACTGCAGAACAAGCCCGGACCATCTTCGGCAACCGCATTTCGTCTCGGACCAATCGCCACGTACTTGCGGAAAATCGGTAAAGATCAAAGGATGACACCGGATTCCGCCGATAAAATCACTGTTTTGGAGGCAGAAGCACGGACTATATCCCCATTTCACTAGACCGCGGAAGACTTGCGGAAGCAAAACCTCAATTATACCGCAAAGTACCGTATGTCTTTCCTGTTGTACCGTATTGTTCCGCTAGGAAGCGCAGTGAATCTGAATTCATTCCACATCATCCGCAGCCTTCCGCGCGCCCACAATTTTCCGCAAACGTTCTTTTGAACATATTGAAAAGAACGTTTGCGGAAAAATTTGTTCGTGCTTTTCCGCACTTAAACCGGGAGCGATCCGTAATATTCGCAAGTTTTCCGCTGTTATTCCGTATACAAACGCAGTTGCCGCAAGTTGTCCATGGTATAATGTGCTTTCCTCTTCAAAACAGCAACTTTATAGGCGAAATCATGTGCTCTTTACCAATTTTTCCGCAGATACGCCGTGATTGATCCGAGACCAAACGCTGTTGCCGAAGATCGTCCGCACTTGTTGCGCATTAATTCCGCGTAGAAGGCCCGCACTCAGCGATTATTCGACAGTTCTACCGTGCCAAACGGATTAGTATTGCCAGATACCGCAGTTATTTCGCTACTGCTAAGTGTGACCCGCAAATTATCCTTATGTCTTCCGTGCTCATTCCCACGTGTTCCTCAATTTCTCTGTGATTTTTTTCCCGCAGCTCTGCCGTCGAGGTAGAAATATCTATAAACGGAATACCTGCGATATACATGCGGACAACTTGCGGCAAATACGTTTGTATACGGAATAACAGCGGAAGACTCTCGGATCGATCCCGGTTGAATTGCGGAAGAGCACCGAAAATTTGTCCGCAAACGATATTTAAAGGAAAGTTCGCGGAACAATTTGGGCTCACAAAAGTCTGTGGACGACGAGGGATGACTACGGATTCACTGCGCTTCGTAGCGGAGCCATACGGAGTGAGAGGAAAGACTTGCGGATTTCCTTCCTCAAGTCTTCCGTGGCCCAGTGAAATGGGGGTATTAGTTTTGAGCAACCGATTCCAGCTCAAGTCCCAAAAATTGGACCCCAGTGTTCCTAGTTTGTCCGACCGATGCTACACGCGACTTACAACAAGGGTTTAATATGTTTTCTATAAAGAGAAAAAGAGGGGAAAAAAATTTCCCTGGATTTACCATGTCAAGACAAGTGAAGAAAAGGGTCAGCCTAAACAGACGCGCAAATACGTCACGCGTAAAAGCTCCTATAGAACATTTTCGTTGTAGACTAAAGTCTGTATTCAAAGATTTTTTTACCATTTGGTTCATAAATGTTAATTTAATCATGTGACTGTTTCTTTGACTGAAATTACGATCTATTGAAATATAAAAGGACGGAGTAATTTCAATTAAATAATTCACGAATTACAACTTATATTATATTTTATTATAACATCGAGGAAATCTATGTAAGTACTCACCCTATAGTTGTTGTCTACAATCCTATGAATTTATACTGGTGTTTCACAGAATGCTGCATGCCTATTATCGAAATTTACAATTTCCGGTATCTCTATAAGGAATCGTGTATTAATGTGGAGGCGATTGCAAACAGGAACTGACCTTCCCAAGGTCTTTTTGCTTTTTTCAAAGTCATCTGAATGTCAAATTGTTAAACCTGCATGCACAGGTCAACAAGGACCACTACTAACATAACAAGAAAGGAAAACATAAAATAAAACCAAGTACATCCAAACCATTAGACAAATTCGGAGTCCTGTATTTTGGTTATTTGTACTTAACATGTAACTATAGAGCTACTGGGTTTCAGGTAATGCAACGAGTCATTCATAAAAAAGCACACCTTACTTTGCGTAATTTGAGTTTCATGTAGTCCATGTGCATACACGTTGTTCAGTAAAAACAAACAAACAAACATACAAATAAACAAACAAAAACTTCTTCTATTCAGTAAAGGACACCAATGCTATCAGCGATGGGTTAGTTTTATTTATGCTACATGCGGACTTTCAGCACAAAAGGGAATTAGTAGTTATGACTTCTATTGATTTTCTAATAACATTGTCAAAGCAATCAATTCCACAGCCTTCATCAGCATACTATACATGTATAATACGATGCTGTTCAGTGAAGAACAGTTTATAAAAGCTAGGTCATAAACATGTATATACGATGCTGTTCAGTGAAGAACAGTTTATAAAAGCTAGGTCATATACATGTATAATACGATGCTGTTCAGTGAAATGTATATACGATGCTGTTCAGTGAAGAACAGTTTATAAAAGCTAAGTCATATACGTGCCTCTGATTTACGTCTGGGGTAGAGAAACATTAAAAAAATAACTAGGTTTAGTTGAAATGAATTGTTATAATATAACTAGTTAACTAGAAGAATAGTATGTTTCTGAAGGAACGGCCGCGCGTTTCACAACATCTAGACGTTGCTGATCTGTAATTCCAGAACTTATAGCTACGTTATCCCCCTTTAACGCTGACACATGAACGATAGCGTCCAATCAGAGGTTGTGGCACGAACACACTCAAATGAAACATGGCGACCCCCCCCCCCCCCAATAATTTGGCCGCAAGTAGTATACTCTTTTCTCGAAGTTATTGCGGCCCCTGGACCCTCGCCTATAAGGTTTAGTTTAAACATAGTTTATTGTACTAGAACATAAATAAAGTACAAAAGGATTGGGACAAAAGTTACGAAAACTTACCGATGCCCTCTCCACATACATTGTAATTGACAGTTATGATAGTACAATCGAAAAGAACATACAAAAACGGAGGATATAGATGTTGTAATAGATAGTTAAAAATCACATTATAAAGAAATTCTTAGATATTTGGTTTATGAAGGTGATTTTTTCGACATGCTCAAAGAATCTCACTGGGGGATTTAGTATCTGCTTTTAGTATCGCCTATAAGGACGTAGGATGGAAGCCCCTCCCCCCCACACACAATCAAGAATTGCTTCCGCCGGCCCTAATGATATGAACGGTTCTAACGAAGAAATCAAATTAGTAAATTGATTACAACTGACTGTACTCGTGGTATTTACAGGGTATCGATACACGGGGAAGCTCGGTTTGATAGGGTTTCTCCTAATGACTAGCTGAACTATCCCAGTAACATCTTAATAAAACGCAGACCTTCAGAATATTTACATGTGTGACCAAGTGAACAAGTCACAAAATTATAGTCTTGCTTGTTCCAGTCGGTTGTCACATGTATAAAGGGAGTGTCTTTGCGCGCTAGACAATCTAATTAAAAATATCGATCTACATTTCGTTTCGTTTTTATACTTTCGATGGCCTACTATACATGTAAAAACGAAATTTTGATTTTAAAAAAAGCCAAACGAAACTGGATCTGTGTTTTAATCAGATTTGGCAATAGAAAATTTGTAATGACAATCTATACTCTACTAATAATTTGGTGCAGTAATATTAAGCTTAGCCTTTTCTATGGAAAGGATCTGGGTACAAATTTAATCTGCAAAATTAACATAAAAGTTACCTTTCTTTTCCTTACTAATGAAGTACTTTAGGAATATTTATTGGATCCATGGACTGTTTTTCTTTTATATATATATATATAAGGTAAGCTTATATTATGTAGCAGTCAGCCTCTTACTTTCGTTTGATCGTCTGTTTCCAATCCATGTCTTAAAAGGCACAAAAGTAGGCTATATGAAAAAGATATAGAGGAGGGTGGAGGGTGAGATTTAGCGTCCACTCGACACAACTAGGCCATTTCGGGACTAACATAGGGTTCTAATTTTATTTCAATGATTCGCTTGGGCGTAAGGGTCTTTAGCAGTGGGGGAAAACCGGAGACTCGGGAGAAAACCCACCGGGTACGACAGGCGACCCTACTAGAGCAGACACTGTTCTTGTCAGTCTCTATTTCCTGCACCACTGACAAGGGAAAACCACACTGGAAAATGTACCACTGGGTCAATTTATTGGCCAACACCCTATAGAATCAAACACCTGATCCCGTGTTACACAGCAGAGAATATGCGCTAGGTCGCTACAGTCACTGATAAGGATGACATCGATGCGACTTAATGAGTCCGCAATATTAACTTTTTTCCCCCGACAAATTAAATTCTAAAACATTTTTTTATGTATTATAAGAATAAATATAGACGTTTGAAGTAGTAATCGGTAAAATATATTTCCTATATTATATTATATTTTAAATGGGTATTAAAATGAGTAAAAGGCACCATTCTGTTCGAACCAGTTATGTCTTATGTAAACAATGCACGTGCCGTTAAGCCAATGATTGACGTCAAGTGATGAGATTGCACGTGTTGAAGATAGGCATCTTTTACAGAGATATTAGAAGACTTTCGTAATTCTCTGTGAAACAGATTGTTCCTGTTACTGTAATTAGTGAGACTGCACCCAGAATCACAGAACAGCCACTACTAGTATTTATATAGCCTACTAAAGCCGCATTAGTTAATAACATATCATTTTGCTTTCCTTCTGTTTTCTTATCCAATTTATTTTGTAAATCTCGAGAAATGATATCTAAATGTTGCTTCACCTTCTTCAACAAAATTGACTAATAAACCCAACATGAAATCAGAAATTGGTCTAGTCTTCTTTTAGTTCTAACCGTATCAGGCTGTGACGGGAAGTGGATTGTGTTAATGCCTATAGCAAAATTTATTAAACTATTATGAAATACTGACTGTTTTGGGTCTTTAAACAAATACTGTATAGGTCGTGAAAAAAAATCAACGTATTCGTTGACTTCATAAAAGGTTCTATGGCGACATGTGCGTTTTTAAAAAAAAAAATCAATTAACCCGACTGATTCAATTTCAAAGCTCTCACTCTCATCATTATTCATTGAGACGATAAAGTTATCTAACGATATAAAACAAATTACTCTCAGAATGTATGATATTGTGTTGACGAGACACTCGTCCCAATTACACCCTTTCTTCTCTTCTGTAAATAAGATAACACTAAACAGGTTTTTTTTTTTTTTTTTTTTTTTTTACATTGTATAATTATTAAATCGGTATAGAGTAATGAGATTCCGAAAATGAATTATTCGGGTAAACGCAGCGCATAACCAGGTCACCGCTCGTAATGGAACCATATTGGAAAATAGTTCCAGGTTTGACTGGATTAAAAATAATAATTAATTGCGTGACATAATAAATTGGCTTAGCTGCGTTCGATATCAATATTTGACAAGATGAGGTGTCTGTTAGAGTCACGGTTTTATACTATTATCCAAAGTCACATCGGAATGTAGAACACGGCGAATCCCTAGTAACTCACTTTAAAAAAAAAAAAAAAAAGACCGAAAAAAAAAGTACATTTGTTACAGAGTCAGAAATGGATGATAGATAAGATCCAGTGAGACGAGCAAAATACTCTTAATAAAGGGAGCAAACTATAAAATACTGGTTTAAAATGCGAATCAGACATGTTCGTCAAAAGTGGATGCAGGATAGTGTTTGTTACAATTGCCGAATTAGACCTACACCAGTCTAATTACATGTAGGCCTACACTAAATAAAACCAGGATCAGATTTTCACAGATTGTCATTGGAAAGTTGGGGTTTGAACTGCATACAACAGATTGTAGTCAATTAACTTGACTTCAATGTGAACAACTAAATATTAGGGGCCTCTGTTCGTTAGATAATAACAATATGCATACAGTTTCCTGGTATATTTAAGTATTATTCATAAATATTTTGGCCGTCGTAAAATATAGATATAACGACTGAGATCGACAGGTAATTTAGTTATTTATTAAAGTCTGCATTCAGCCAATAACCCAAAAAATGAAAATAAAATTATTTAGAAAATAAAAATTATGATAGTCCCTACGGCCCTTGTTAGTTGCTACAAGTAGACAACAAAGGCTGACCTTTGTTAGCTGTTACTGTAGCGGCTAACAACTGTCCCTTTGTGAAAGAAAGTGTCCAATCGGCAATCCAGTAAACATTTTGGAAATCGTTAGTGCTGGTATTGGAAAGGAGAATTAACATAAAGCCAGAGGGCAAATCAGTAGAGATAGTCGCCATTTTCGATCTAAATCATACCAAAGACATCACAACGTGTTCATGACAACAAGCAAAATGGGTGATTTACATTTGCTATTACGCCATCCGAGTCCACGTGTAAGCAATATTGCGATATGTTTAGTTATCAGTTTCTTAAATACATTAACAGGTCTGTGCAGAAACGATCGCTGGTGAATCATTTTTGTGGTGATTGTAAAAATAGCACGGATGTAACTAGACCGTACTGGTATAGCCTAGGTCAATATAATGTAGGCCATGCGTTAAACACGAGTGGTGGTAGCAGACTGTATCTACTGCACAAGTAATGCAAGCCTGTAGTACCGTATCGTTTCAAATATAATAGTATTTCGTTATTGATTCATTGATTTGAAACATTTCGGTTGTCGATCGTATAGTATACGAATCAGCTAGTTATCGCCATGGAAACAGAACAGGCCACCGATAAAGGTAAGATAAGGAATGTTTTAATAATACTCTATACATAGCTTATTGCATCAACTTAGAATATAACATGCCATGGAAACAGAACAGGCCATAGATAAAGGTAAGTTAAGGAATATTATAATAATACACTGTATATATAGCTTATTGCATTAACTTAGAAAATAACATGCAGAATAACATGCTTTCTCAGTTATAGTATAGCGTTTGTGTAGATATGGGTCAGTTAAAAGGTCGTGGAGAGTTACTCTACATATTTTCAATCGGATTATTGGAGTATTTTTTTTATGTCATGGCGCCCATAACACGATATATAATGACGTATATTATTTGCTATGTAGATGTTGTTTTAAATTCAATTTTAACAACTTTGTCTATATCGTTTATGTATTATTAATTACGCCACTTGTTATTCATATTTTACATTCATGGTAGATTTATATTGACAGATATCAAACTCCATAGTAAGTCAATGCAAAGGCTGACTAATATCACATTACTTCTTGTTCACAAAACATTATCATATTTTTAAAAAATTTACTCAAAAAGTGTTCGCCTTATTTAACTAAAATATTCTCTCACAGGGGAATGAGTAAATGAATGAATGTAGTTGAATGGCCAATTTTTCTCGGCTAAATTTTCCTCGGTCCTCGGACAACGTTTCTTTTTATTTACGTGTTCGCCAAGGTTGACAATGAACCTAAGTTACTAGGTTTCCGTGCCATCCGAACGACTAAACATCGTCCCTTGCCAGGTCCCAAGTCCTTGATAACTGACAAGGGAAACCCACGCTAGATAATCAAGAGGAACTTTTCCGATATTCATAAGAGAAATAATCTATTACATTTTCGTTTCTTAGTAACACGGGGTAGGTATATGAAGAGCTCCGCAATAGTTTGAAACACGCTTGCCGAATACTTTAACTTTTTATATCCGATTTTGTTGAATTCTTTTTGGCAGGGTTCTTATTTGCTCTATACATATAGTTTAAAACTGAAGCGGGCAGATACGTCTTGTAAGGTTTTTAATGCTACTACAATTATTTTACATCAGGTCCGCCATGGTGGAAATCAATGAGATACAGAATAGTTCTGGTGGGATTCTTTGGGATGACCAATATCTTTATTCAGAGAAGCAATCTTAGCATGGCTATTGTCTGTATGGTTAACCATACTGCTGTAGACTTGACAGCTCACCAACAACTTTCATCACTGGAAGGTGTATCCCAAAATCAAACTAGAATGTTAAGCTACGAAGCTCTCAGATATGCAAACCTTTCAGCAGAGTCTTTGAACAAGACATCAGTACTTGAGTCTGATGACGTACATACACCATATCCTACAGGTTCCTGCAATGCTCCAATACAAGCCAATGACGTGAATAGAGAGGTAAGTGGTAAATATGAACTTTATACTGAAATCCCTATACGCCCACATTTAGTTTGATCGCATATTATTATCGCCACGCTCATCAGTCGGTAGATCTGTCATTCCAGCCAGAAGAATCCTTTCACTGTTTTCAAGCCTAACTTGCTAATGTTGGATTTTAAAACTTAGTATAATGGGTGATACAGCCGATTTTGCGTAATGTGTTTAGTGAAAATATACATGTTGTTCCATTGCTTGTAAAGAACGGTTAAACGAAACGAGGTTTAATGTCCTACTTTTATGCACCTATTGTCCCATTGACAAAGAACGTTTCAAATCAGGGTGATGCTTTAGGGGCAATTTGATTCAACCTATTCACGATTCGTAATAATAACACCACATGCTTGACGTGTTAACACTATAATATGTATTATACTTTTATAGGTCGATGAGGATCAATTACAACCTGTTAAAGTTTAAAATTGGCAACTTGACATCTTATCATTCGATGGAGTGCATTCGTTTCATATTTTGTATCAGCAATTTACAGTGGTTAATGTTATCATTGGAGTATTTTCTTAAAAAACAGAACATTGCATTAAAGTATTTTGAGTTCAATGAATTTGTACCTTGACGGTAGTCTCCGGTTATCTTTGTGTGATACGAAATCATGGAAATGACAGTTCAAGCGATAGCTACCATACAGGTTTCAGCTGGGAGGTCTTCCCCGTCGACCCTTTCCGCGCCTCGGTTTGAAACGGTGATTTCATCGCTCTTTTACGACATGCTCACTTCTCATATGATTATTATTTTTTTTCAGGATGGCGAATATAACTGGTCTAAGGATATGCAAGGTCTGTTGCTTGGTGCTTTGTACTGGGGCTATGTTCCGTTGCAGATATTTGGTGGATATCTAATGACACGTTTTGGTATCCGAAGAACAGTCGGACCATGTATGTTTGTCATGTCCATTTTGACGCTTTTGACGCATGCAGCGGCCCTGATAAGTCCATGGGCTTTATTTGTTTTGCGAATTCTTCTTGGAACCACAAATGTACGTAACCTAATCTTCGTGAATAGATTTGATCCAAAACGTGATTTTTTTCTTAATATTGAAATTTGTCATCATTTATAAGATAAAATTTGAAATGATTTTTGGGGTTGACATGATTTATTTCACACTTGAAGGGCGAAATCTATTGGTATGTAAATGAGGCATTTCTGCAGTTTTGCAAGACCAAGTATCTACTTCCAAAAACTGTTGATATAAACTAGCCTGTCAACTAACAAACCTAAAAAAATCCAAGTCAGCAATTGTCTAGAGAGTTGATTATTGGCTTGACATGTCAATGAATGTCTAAACAAAATTTTAATATAATTTGAAGCCAGAAAAAAAGGCCGAGTTCGCTCTTAGAATAGTAACGGTGTCACTGTCTAAATAATGCATAGGTCCCACTAGTCAGTTCTGCCTCGGGGATGTGCTACCGATCTGAACTGAGCCTCGAGAGTTTCCCCGACGTCCAAGGGAAACCTTGTGGTCTCGCGAGCCATGTGGAACCATCGGGAGGCCTCAATAGAACCACGAAACAAGCATTGAAAATGTTCGCTATGAGTTCTCTAAATGTTGTCGGGGAAAACAGGACGGGGAGATATCCATGGCGCTTTCAAAATTCACGGGAAAGCTCCGGGATGCTGCCCGGTAGCTTTCCCGATTCAAATATCTTCGGAGTTCTCCTGATACTTCGGCAAGACATCGCCGATATTTAGAAGATGCCTCAGAGAAAAATACATCGAGGAATTTCCAAGAAAGCATCTCCGGGGCTTCCCCATGGATTTGTAAACATCCTTGGATGCCTCTCCGGTCAGTCTTCCCGACAAGACGCCGGGAACACACCAGAGAGCGTTCACCGGACCATACCCGATGCCCAATAAGTGTGATTTCTCGTGGTACTACTCTGTTTTGTGAGCAAAAACATTGGGAGCCATCGGAAAAAAAATTGTTTATTTCACATCGCCGATGTCGTCAACCATGCCCGACCGTTGACCCGTCCTTACGTTCTAAAGACTAATATTATCACCCAAATTTATATGTTCATGATGGGTTATTAGTCTTAATCAATTTTGATGTCTTTTAATGTTTCCATTATCGACAAAAGAAAAATGTTTGGAACAACCCTTGTGGACTGCCTGACGACTTACTAGGGTTTGCTATTAAACAGCCAGTTAATACATGTATAATGTATACATCAATAACACTGTACTTGAATTTTTAACTATATTTTCAGGCGATGGGTATGCCGGGTATGTTCTTTATTTTAACGACTTGGGGTCCTCCAGAAGAAAAGGGTCGTTTGCTTAGTATAATATTTAGTGGAAATTTTGTTAGTAATGTTTTAATATTTCCAATAGCGGGACTGCTGTGTAGTTATGGATTTGCCGGTGGATGGCCTTCAATATTTTATTTATCAGGTTAGTTGCGAGATATTTTAGACTTCTGGTGCACATTTTGAATAAGCCAGATTGGACCCGATTAGTAAAACCAACATTGTGGAGTATTTTCATTTTTGAGTACTTGTCAAAATTAATTTCAAATACGATTGTGTTAATAATATATTCTGTGTCTAAAACAAATCTAATCACTGCAATGTCTTTAAAGGGACAATGACTCTCTGGCTGGCTTGCCCTATTCTAACTACGAGATGCTTATGTGTCCTACCTGTTGTGCAAATTATCTATTACATGATATCTTACGTGTCCAGAGGGCTCGAAAATATGTTAAAATTTTTCAATTTTTTCAATTAGGTGTGTTAAGATGACCTTTTATCCTCGTTTTTAAAGCAATAAATAATTCTATAGGCAGTCGTATTTTTAAAATAATAAATGTTTTTTTAAGAAAATCATGGTAACCATACAAAGCTCGCACTTTTAAAAGAAAAATGTCTCCTCGAAAGGTACTGGAATCATTCCGAAGAAATAACATTCAATGGCGGTTGAAGATTTCACCCGATTCTCATGGCACTGGAATTGGAAAAGGGTATAGACTAACGCTACTCTAAAATCCCACTAGATAGGGAAGATAGAATACAAACTATATTCACATTTTTTTTTCAGGAATCGCTAATCTTATTTGGTGTGTATTCTGGTATTTCATCGTCTACGATTCTCCATTGACACATCCAAATATTCACCCAAAGGAAAAAGAATACATTGTAGCTAGTCTTAATTTAACCGCGAAGTCATCAACAGAGCGGGTATTCTATAGGCCTATAATATAGGTTATTTCATATTATCATTTTTATACACTAACTTATGAAGCAGTCAGTCAGTATTATCCCACCTGCTTACATTCTGGAGACTACAATTTGTAACGGAACTATGTTAAAAATTTATTCATTTGTAGTTTTGCATAGGTCATGATCATGAGCTAGATCTTTAAAGTGGACCCTAAAGCAGAGGCGATTTCCAGGAAATCCAGTTTAGCTTGTTCTCCATTCATCTCTCGTATGTGGGCGTATCTTGCCTGACAGCCGCTTGTTTCCAAACAATTAAACCCCTAGATTTTAGAATAACTTTACAATAACCACGTCCCATCCGAATGATTTGACACTTTACCTTGGTATGCACTACGTTCTACTCCAGACCCCCTGGTTATGAGCCTTAATAGCCCACACATGTAATAATGATAAGGTCTCCAAGCATAGTGTTTAGAAACAATACGGCATTTACTAAACGCGTTAATTTTAGTGTTTACTTTTACAGAAATCACAAAAAGGAGCCTCATGGCGCCATATTTTTACATCATTACCAGTTATATCAGTCATATGTGCCCAGTTTTCAATGAACTGGGGGATGTATTTAATATTATCAAGTCTTCCTTTATATATGAGAGAAATTCTCAAGTTCGATGTGAAATCTGTAAGTATATTATTTTCCAAAATATAGGCGTATCTTACATGGCAACCACATGTTATCAAACACAAGCAAATAATTTGCTTGGATATTGATAATAACTCGTATGCATACATAAATATATAATTCTTATTCATAATATCCATACAAAAATTGTTCTGGAACACCTGATACCACATGTCGTTTGATGAATTCATATAGTTAACAAACCTCTTTTGTATTTTTTCATTTTACACCAGTTTTATGCCGGCAGTTGGATGATTTTCGATTTTTGACTCTATAACTCATAATACAATAAATAATTTCTGTTCATTTTATCTTTTTTAAGAATGGTTTATTTACGATGTTGCCTTTCATATCAATGTGGTTTGTATTATCTCTATCTGGGATGGCATCTGATTGGACAAGTAGACGATTTGGTTTAGCACTTGCTCGTAAATCAGCTACCATAGTCGGTATGTTAAATTGATAATTTTACTGTCATATTAACACCTCATTGGGAATATATAGAGAATCTCCTATGAGTCTGTTTTGATATCAAAAAATATCATCACAATCAAAATTGTTCCATTTTAATAAGAAAGAAGATACTTAAAAAAAAGAACTGTTCTTTGAAATAAAAAAAAGTAGTTCCTTTTTGATTGACCAATCAAATTCATGTAAAGAGTTATCAAATTCAAATGTTTTAAGTGCGAACAGACAAATTTCTGTATACGTGAGTCGTGACGGTTGGATATTTCAGTTTGAACCTTACCCCCCCCCCCCCCCTCCAAAAAAAAAATGTCGTGCAGAATGCTGAATTTAGATTAAGTGATGGCAAATATATTGGACAGTGACTTCTCATCTATTCAAGTACGATGGACATAAAACATGGAATGCCTGTTCTTTGGACAAGTATTCATCCAGTTCAGAGATTGCTCCGGTGACGTCATACTGGGATTCTCATCCACATAGCACTTGTATTTTGTATTCAACCATATTGAAACTGGCTTCCGTTTTTACGATTTCAGGTCAAGTGATACCAGCTATTATATATATAATAGTTAGTTATTTGGACTGTGAATCAATTCCTTTAGTTATGACGTTACTGTGTATTTCCATTGGGTTGATGGCTACTAACTTTGTTGGTCCGATGGTTAACTTCTTCGATATAGCTGGAGAACATGTTGGTCAAGTAATGACATTAAGCAACACGATTTCCAACATTCCAGGAATACTTACACCATATATTGTAGCAGAATTTACTAAAGACGTAAGTGTATTGATAATTCGAGGTTTATGTATATGTGCCACTTTCTCCCTTTGAGCCTTTCCTCATTTGTATGTCTTTTCTGTTGATTTTTGGTTAAGTCTTTCTGGGGAAGGTTGGAATTTTCGTCCAAGTTTTGGGCAATACTCACTATTTTAAACATACATTATGCAAGAGCTAAATCTGCCTACATATATCGCAGCTCTTTCTTTGGGTCTGAAATGTTATCTTAATTATGGTTTAGACATTAATTAACTTATCCAGACAATAATCAACTCTCAATGTCATCGCTAGCTTGCTATATTTTTTGGATTAGGACCCGGTCTGCTGGTCAACGCTCATTCATGATTTAATGTAAGAGACTATGTTTTTATTGTACCGACTTTAGTAATGATGATCGTGGCTAGGCCTTAAATTTAATCGCTAAATTCTTGGTTCAGAGTGGATCAATTTTACTGAAATTTTCAGCAAATTTCCTTTAAATTATCTAGTTTTTAACTATTGTAGTGAGAACTGCTATCTAATCTCCCATAATGTATCTCTAAAGAAAGAATAAGACTATAAAAACCCACGATATGGAAAGCCTACGTCAACATCGCCATGAATGATAACATACGTATTGGTTCATTTATTACAAACTATAGATGTTCTGCCTTATTTTTATCAGATAATTCTGAAAAATTTGGCTTTTGCGAGTGAAATGATTATAATCCATCCTACAGTCCGAAGATAAAGGTCAATACGTAGGCTGAATGTAATATTGGAGTCATTACTTAGGGAAAGTAACCTTGATTTGATTTCATAATGCTTTAGTAAATCGAAAATTGCTCCATTTAAATGTTTTATTTTTTACTCTTACTTTTCAGAATACTAGAGAGCAGTGGCAACACGTGTTTTTTCTTACAGCTGGACTCATGTGTTTTTGTAGTTTGGTGTATGTCGTGTTCGCTAAATTCACACTACAGCACTGGGCGGTAGAAATAACAATAGAACCAGAAGAGAATGAAACATTAAATAAATTATGACAACTGAAATGGACATAAATATCTGTATCATTATGAATGCCTGGACGAATGGTTTAAATAATATAATGTGTGTTTCAATTATCAGTTCAATATGAATGTAAAATAAAAATATATTCAATCATAAAATCTAGGATCAAGGGTATTGGCATCCAAGCCTGGAAATGTATCGACATCATCCCCACCTAAACGATTTAGTCTAGCTCCAACGAACGATGCATTTGTAGCGAACATAAAAAAATGACATCGCAAAGAGTGGCGTTCACTGGAAGATCGGAATCCGTCGGAACTTGATCCTGAACTGTATTGCTGGAAGAAGACTAAATTGAAAACATTACAACCGACCAACTTGCTCCAGGGTCTGCCACGTGGCTCATCAGATGCGGATGCAAGAGTGACAGCTCATGTAGTATGTGTGCTTGTCGCTGCACTAGGGATGGCTTAAAATACCCAATATTTTTCGCTTGTGCTGTCACAGGTTGCTGCCAGAAACACGACTAAAGTATTAAACTTGATACTACCTAGTTTTCTTGGAAGTTATGTTCCTATTTTGCGGTTAGAATTTGTTTTTTTTTAATGTTCAACAATCAGCTCGTGTCTCCCGTTTAGGACCGACCCATGTTGCCCTGGAGTACCTGATATGGCTGTAGTGTTATCCTATCCCTCATACGCTCCTATGTTCAGAAATATATAGTTTGTCTCCAGGTTGAGTTTGGTTCGGGGAAATAATATCGCCCCCCCCCACCTAACCACTGTTAACGAGTTAAAGGGCCATATTGTCTGGCATGTTTGATTTTACTATCGTCTAATAAATCCACAACATAATAAATGATTTCAGTGTATTCCTTGGCCCAAGAAACATGTGAACAATAGTTAGACACCGAAAATTATCATCCTAGAATAAATAGCATGGGAGCTATACGGAATAATTTGATGAGGCGGCCGTCTCTGACGCCATTTTGAATTTCTCAAAACGTTCAAGGTTGACCTAGGTTCACCCGGCAGATTCTGAACGAGAATACCCCATGTTACTAAAATCAATCATAATAAACCTTGCATACAATTTCCAGTTTCAGCCATAGATCTGCCGGAGGTTGAATTCCATTTCATTTCATACTCTATAATGTATGTACCCGAACCAAACACCAATATATATCTTGCAGCATAAACACATATACATATAGCAGTAATCTGTAAATCGTTCAGTATAGCCATGTTAAAATCTTTTGAAACCGACATCTTGTCAGTATTACCTGCTTTGTATCCATTCACGATTTTTAGCCAAGAGCAAAGATGTTGAACATATAAATTCATTTATGTGTTCATCTCAAACGAACTATATTTATTATTTCAAACCAATGGTAAAGGCAAGTTTTTATTCCTTCAAAAAGCAATTTCCGAAATGATGTAAATGGCTTCCTCGCAGTTCTTTACGTAATTTAACTATGAAATGATCGCCAATGTCAACTCGATTGGAATGGCCAGATTTTGGGATCCTGGTCAAATTACCAAACATAAAGCTGGGGCCGGTTGCTCTAAGCTCCGTTAACTTTTAACGATCCGTAAACAGGGATATAACGGATCGTTAACTTTGACGGAGAGAAAGACTGTAACGTGTCGTTAACTTGTATTTTTAACGGCGGTATTGGGCTCCGTTATCTGTTACATGAAGGCATTAGTGGGCTGTATTTAGCAAAAAGTCACAGATTATCAATGTAATTTTTTATAAAACAGTCTAAAGGGTTGGGCGATGCAGCAGGGCTATTCCCTTTTCTATAGGATGAAATTGAAGGCCACAAACTTTCTGTGGTGCAAATTTGTGGAACTTATCACAGAAAAGTTAATTCCATTCCTTCTACATATTACCCAGATGAAAACAATTATGACGGTTGATTTAGTTTCAGTCATTTTGACTGAACTGATGACAGAACTGTCAAAGTATGAGGGTAAAAAGGTCAAGGTTTGTTTCGCGCATGCGCAGGTATCAGTATACTGAACCTTGCTCAGACCGGATAACGTTTACACTACGAAAATTTAAAGAGAGCCGTTCCTGGCACGGTGCTCAGAACACATCACTTCAGTGGACCAGATTGGCACCATACCAGGTACGGCTCGTTACGTTTGTCCCGTTTACACTACAAAAAAACGAAGCGCGCCATACCTGGTACCGGTCCTGGTACGCTTAAAGTTTGTAATGTAAACGGGTTTTTTTGTCTTTAATCAAGTTGTCTCACTGTGTTCAGTTTTTTTGTTAATATAAACTTTTGTTTATTTAAAATTCAACCAATCAGCAAACAGTCTTCACTTGAATGAATCCGTTAGCTAACGGATAATGAAATTGACTTTCCAGCAACAGAAATTTAACGGACCGTTAACAAACGACACTTTACAAAGATAACGATCCGTTAGAGTTTAACGGATCGTTAAAATAACTTAGTTTTGAGCAACCGGCTCCTGGTGTTAAAGGAGCGAAGTCCGTAACTCAATATCATCCAAAATCTTCGACAATTAAACCACAAATTATTTGTCAATTCAAAATAACATTGATGTTGTTATCTTACCGGGTCAAGATGGGCTTCTGATATCCAAAAATAAGACAAAATAAAAGAAATACCGTTGGTAGTAACTTGGTACACGAATCATGTACCATAATGCGTTTCAGGCCCATTTTTAACGAGGGACATGAAGAACGAGACTAGACGGTAGCGCATATTATCATATGGAGACATAGAACATGTAGACTGGAATAACCAGACGCTTGAGATTTATTTTCGATTGAGACAGCAGGCGTTTTTCGTCAAACATTACTGGTTTGAAATTAGATTAAAGGTCAAACAATGTTTGTTAAAGAGGAATTATCATTTTCAATTAAAAAAAAAATGCAATAGTTCACAGGATATCAAAACACAAACTGTGAAGAAATAGCCCAGTTGTTTTGTCTGGCAATTTCAAATTTTGAGTTAGGTCGGAATTTTTCGCGGGATTTGATTAACGTGCTTATCTTACTTATTAATTTATGCAATTGCATTGTTTATTATTTGTATTACTTGATAATCGCGACGATCACTTACCGTCATAACTTCGACAATGACGAGATTATTTAGGTACTTCAGTTCTAATTCCACGCCATATTAATATTTCTTCGAAGAGTATCACAGAACTTCAGATAACTGCTAAGAATATATCGAAGTTTTCTAAGTGTCTTTTATTCACTGGAATATATCTGACTCTGCTCCTTGTAAGGAAGGCTGTGGGGGGGGGGGGTCGCCATTCTAGATATTTCTGTTGCCGCCATTGAAAATATAACAGACATCTAAAATATCATAGGCAGAGCATCGTGTAAACGGGGTAAAACGATGCAAATGTCCAAATAGACAGAAAGCGACCAGCTACCACAGTGGACCCAGTGACATGAGTAAACAAACCGTTCTCGTGCACAATACTCGTCAATACTTCGTTAGAGGTTTTGAAGATGCACCGCTTATCATCTATTCATTTGCAGTGTTTTTGTAGTAGCCTACCTTGTCACATATCTTCGAAATTGTTTACATGACTACCAGGCAGAACAATTTTAAAGTTTATCGTTCCATTAACAAGTTCGGGCCCGTAGGAAGCTTATATAGTTGGGGGTGGGGGGCTATAGAATGCTTTTGATTTTTGGAGGGGCCGAGGATTTGGTCAGCTAAGCACACTCCTAAGAAATAATTATTGTTGGCGAAATAGTTGGGGGAGGGGGGGGGGGGGCTAATTCGATTTTTTTTCCCGAAATGACCTAGTTTGTGTCGAGTGGACGTTAAATACCATCTCTCTCTCTCTCTCTCTCTCTCTCTCTCACACTCTCTCATTTCAGAATGACCAGAAATACTTTACTATTATTCGGATTAATGATGTATCATATTTCCACACCTTAATCAGATAGTTTACCTACATACTTAATTATTGATCGGATTATTGTTATATAATTAATTAATTAATATGACCGATTTGATTTGTATATTTAGTAACTAATATACTTATGAAACAGTGATAGATGTTCTTATACTAGAAATTGGACTCTTTGAACTGCAAAGAAAACTTTAATAAAAGGTAAGGTTTGAAATATAATTTTACAGACAAGCAAACACTAACTGTTTCTTAGTTGTGTAACACAGTCTATAATTTATTTCAAGCGTCGGAAAACACATGAAGCATATTGTTTTATATAAACTTTAAATTGGTTTCCCTCACATCACCGCTAACGAAAAAATGATAGGAAGCAATAATTGCTTACCAGCTGCTACGTTTGTCGAGCAGTTATATTATAACTAAATCCCCAAAATCTGATCATAATTAAAACCTCCAAGTTTTTGCTAATATTTCGTAATAAGGGGGGGGGGGGCAACTCATTTCTGAAAGATAGCTTAATAATGTCAGCCAATAAAGTGGTAACTCTGAAGGTGATTATCGAAAAATGCAGAAAATCGGTAGGATCATTTGTGTCAATAAGACAGACAATACCAGTTTTAACATTTCTAAAATAACGCTTCATAGTTTCGGTCAAATAAAGTGCGAACTCTGATGGTAATAGTCGAACAATGTAGAAAATCGGTAGGTCATTCGTGTCAATAAGAAAGACAAAACCAGTTTTAAAAGATAACTTGATTATAGCAGCATATGCAGTGCAAACAATATATTAAAATGCACCCGTCCCCACCCATCCAACAAATAAATATCAATATCCGAATTGTTTGGTACGTATGAATTGCAAAAAATGTCAATAGGTCAAAGGTTGTGCCATGGAAAGCACTTATTAAATGAACAAAAATCACTGAAGCATGCTTTATCACCTTATCTTAATATCAATTACTAACATATTATTTACTTATAAAATATACATAGTTATTAGCGGATTAATATAGATTATATCAACTCAACGATAATCCACAGCGACCAGTGTCTATCTTACTCACCGGAAATATACCTTATATACATAAGTAAACTATCAGTTTCTGTTATGCAAACAAAATTTTCTTTCTTTCTCTGAACAGATTTCTAACTGGAATATAGGAGACCTTATCTGGTAAGCCATTTTTGATATTTTTTATTGTAAAAAATCTGACGGATTTTATTATTTTTGAGAATGAATAATATGTAATTATGTATGACATAGGCCTACTCTTATGGGTTATTACTATAAATTAAATAGGATTTTAACGTCCTGTTTTTTTCCGCCGACTGGGATAATGAAGACGGGCTTATTCTTGTCTGTATACTTACCCAGCTGAAATTAGGTCCATAACCGTAAAGTTTGTCGTTGGTGGCCTTGTATACTTAATAAATACGAATACGAATACATCGTGGTCAACAGATTATCATTGATTATTTTCTAAATAAAAAATAATCATTGGTTTTATTTTCTCAATTTTTATTGTAGATTAATTACTATCTATATTTTATCAGTGATTGGTGTCTAACTAATTTTATCATTAGTTATTGTTTAAATTTGATCGTCGGTTGTTGTCTAAATAAACTAATTGATCATTGAGAATTGTCTGAAATTTCATTGATTGTTGTCTATTTAAAAGATGGATGAATGCTGTCTATTTCTTTTTTTTTTTTTTAAATTATTTGCTTTCTAAATTGTCATTGGTTAATGCTACAAATTTCATAATATGCGCTTGTTTAATTTTTATCATTTGATAAATGTCTAATTCTGTAACAGGCTAAATTTTATCACATCAGCTATAATAAAACCTCTTATAAACAAGTAATATTATAACAACCGCAAAATATCTTAAAATTGACTATACAATATCTAATTTGAACTAAATTAATGAATATAATTATATACTCAAAGTTGTTAATTCTTGTAAAATATCTAAATTATATATTTAGATATTTAATTTATGTATGCATGTATATATATGTCGATATTTTTTTTGGAATAAAATTGATATTAAAAAAACCGAAAAAAAAACCTACAATAATAGTCCATTTTTACCCTTTGTCATCTAGTTATGGAAATCCATTAAAAGGTTGAATAAGCGTTACAGTAATGACGGAGCGAGAGAGAGAGAGAGAGAGAGAGAGAGAGGGGGGGAGAAATGGGGTTTAAAGTCTACTCGACACAAACTAGGTCATTTCGCGACTAACATAATATGGTTTAATTTTATTTCAATAATTCGCTTGAGCGTAGGGGTCTGTAGCTGTGGGAGGAAACCAGAGGACCCGGAGAAAACCCACGAGGCTGGACAGGCGACCCCACTCCTTGCCACGCACAACCGGGGATGCGAAACCACGCCAGTTGACTCAATGACAGGCTTTATAATACAGCGCGTGCATGCTAACCATTCAGCCACCCAATCCCCCTATTCTAAATGCATTCTGATACATACTTCCCACTCCTTTCCTTTACATGAATTTTTGGCTGTTGTTATAAATATTAGGTTATTCTCCAGTGATGGGTGATAAATATAGAATATAAAATTTTACCCGACATTCTGTTTGAATATAAAACACGAAGAATATGTATCAATAAACGAGTACAGGCAAAATATCAATCTTCAAACTATGTTACATTGTATTTTATTAGTTTTTAATCCAGTCAATTCTCTACTCTAATCCCGTTGTTAATCCCCGTCTAACAAATACCAGATTTTCTGGGGTTTTCTTCTCGCGAAAATCACCATTGTCAGTTTGCTGTGTATATCAGTTTGGCTAACGGTAATTCCATCAATTTACTGTTAATCTAGGCATAATGTATATTACATTACAATGCATAATACGGACTTGATTGACAGTGCGAAATATACTTGATGTATACGGCACCTATATTCTACTTATGACGAGCTGCTATAAATTAGTAATATTAATGTTGGTATATAGAGTCTAGTTGAAGTCGTGATTTTATCAGAAGGTTGGGTTCAAGGAGAAGATAAAGGTATATTATTGTTCATGGAATAGGTATAGACATTTAAAAAAAATATGTAGGCCCATTTAAAACATTAAAACATGGATATACCTTGGTTGCATTCTTTAATTAGACTATAGTTTAAAGTCGGGATGGTCTTTTAATTTCGTTCTATAATGGCGATATTTTAAAATTAGGGTAATTCTTTAATATGACGATGTTTTAAAGACGTGAGTTTTTGATAGAGACATTATTTACTTTGGTTTATGTTTTGTTTACTCACTAGCGAATATTAAATTATATATTTATTTTGTATAATTGTATGTGTTGTATGTCTGTGTTTTGCTAGACAGCTTCCCTGCGCCGCATGTTAACTGGAACCCACGCTATTGGTATGGTATGAGAAGTTAACTCACTGTATTAAAAAAATAATATTTTAACCAATTTAAGCAACGTCAACGATTGTTTGGTTGGTTGATTTTGGGCGGTCAACTTAATATTTTGTGGATTTTATGGAATGCAGCATCAGCTAAAAGTTTAATTTTTTTCTTCACAGAATAAAATATAATCATGTCGTGGGTAATGTATGGAAGTCCCCTGTGGAAGACTGATAAAGTTCCCGACGGAATCAAACCATTACCAAGAGCTTCGGAGTGTAAAGAACTAGAGGATAAATTTGTTAATGATGGAATAAAAACAGAAGTACAAAATTTTCCTAGAAATAACCCAATTATACCCCCTTATAGCGCTGTTAAAGATGTCTACGCACAAGCCTACTTCCAGTCACCTGTTGTGAAAGGGATATTAGAAAGAAATGAAGCATTGAAGGTAAATTGAATAAATTGAGATGCCTGTCGAAGTACCAAGCAATCTTTTTATTTTTTAATCAATTTTGAGTTTTCAGGTGTAATATCTTCCTCAATGTTCTTATTTTTATTGCTATATTTTTTTTAGAAATACACCTTTGACCGTCATTGGTTGCTAAGGAGTCATTTTTGGTTATAAACACTATTATTGTTGCTTTTATGGGTGTGTGCAAAATTCGTTAACAATATTGGAGTTACCGCCCTTTAAAGGACCTAAGTCCGTAACTCAAAATCCTCCAAAATCTTCGACATCGAAAACACGAATTATTGGTCAATTTAAATCAACATTGATGATGTAAACTTACCAGGAAAAGATGAGCTTCTGATATCCGATATTTAAGATAAAATAATTTTTCTAACATTGGTACACGAATCGTGTACCATATTGCGCTCCGGTCCTAGTTTTATTGAGAGACTCGAGGGACGAGGCTAGACACATTGCACTGTATCACACTGCATATGTGGACTGGAATAACCAGGCGCTAAAAAAAAATGCACTGGGTTGAGACTGAATGGCTTGTTTCGCCGAACATAACTGATTTGAAATTGGAGTAAAACGGAAAGCATTTAAAGTAAATCAGTTTATATACATTCATATTACAGTATTATATGAGTTTCGACCCACTTTTGTTAATTTCTGGATCCCAAATTTTAGCGATTTAGCTCCTTTAAGCGACGACGGGGGTGCTCGAATGAACGTTCTGGAATTGAATTCTGTCAAACCCCAAAAATAGTGACAATCGATAAAAAATGGGAATTTAGGGCTAAACCGTATGCTGAAACATATTCGTTGTGTTTAATCACGTCACGATTCTACTTACACCAATTCTGTTGTCGCGACTGACAGAACCGGGACAGGACTAATACCGCGTCAATTCGGAACATTTCGGAACATATTGAGCATTCCCGCTAAAAAAAATCGCAAGCTTACTGCTTTGCTTATCATTTCCACATTTTTCAAAGTTGTAAACAATTTAAGCTAAAAAAAAAAACCCAACCCCACAAACCAAACTACACTTTTTTTCCACGTGAATTTTTATTTTATTTTTGCTTTGTTTTCAGAATTTTAAAGAAGAAAAGTCCCGGATAAGTCTTAATAAATTAAGTGCTAGAAGACGATGCCCTATAACACCAAACGATAAAGAACTGAAATTAAGACAACAGAAATTTATAAATGACGGCATAATAACAGAAAGATCCCGCACCAAATACAAAGACATCATTCCTGATTATGACGCCACAAAAGATCCCCACAGCAACCATTACACCAAAAGAGCAGACGTCAAACGATTATTAGCGGTCACGTGTACACCTCGAGGTAAGTAAAGCGAGGCGAATATTCTTTTTTTCTTTAAATCTGTCATTATTATGTTTAAAAACTGTGAAAAGAACAATAGCAACAAAAAAAACTATGTCTTTTCGTAATACACTTAGGCCTACATGTTGGCCTGCTGTTGAAAATTGAAATTCGATGACAATGACATGAAAACTGAAGTAAGAATACGAAACGTCCGTGTCAAAATTCTTTCTCGCAGAATTACGCATGGTGCCATAGTTAATAAATAATAAAAAAAAAATTGTATGTAACTCTATGAAATGAAACAGGGTTAAACGTCCTACTACTGTTCTGCTCCGAACTCAGCTTATGAACTGTCAACGGGGATATTTTCGTGTACGTCAATGTGTACACGGAACCTCGGTTTTTCGTCCCATCCGAACGACTAGACAGCTGTACTTGTCAGGCCCTTCCGTCCTGTATCACTGACAAGGGGGAACCACGTTGAAAATTTGGCATGTGTTAAACTTTATTTGTTGGCATTCCTATCACTGTGCGCGAGGCAGAATGGCCTTAAAAAAATCAAGAGATGGTCGAAAATAAATATGACCCTAACAAGTTCCACTGTTGTACCTAAACTCATATCATTCAAACTAAAAAAAAATAAGTGAGAAATAAGCGTTTAACATATTTGGCTGAACGCCCCCCCCCCTCCAGGGGGCACTCCAGTTTACAACTAACTGCCTGTATAATAATCACAGATTTATATAATAGAATAAGAGCACAATTAAATTTAGTAATCCCATTATGAGATAATCCCCCTTATTACGAGTGGGTTCTTGCTTGTGATATGAACTGTAACCAGTAAATTACCACTCTTGTAAGATCAACATAAAAACATATTCAATATAAGTAATCTCGCGTAGTTTACATAGTCAATAATGTCCTTGCTTCTTTTAAGAATTGTCAATAACGAGTAACGACCCCCCGTCTTTTACACAGATCACTTTTACAAGATCAATATAAATCTATAGAATATTACACAGAAGATCACAATCACGTGATGGCAACGGGGATTAGTGTAATCCCAGTCTATTATATAGCTATTTATTAAAATCTAAAAGGGCTCTGTTTGGGAAAAAGATCAAATGACAGTTTGGTTCAATAAAAACACATTAGCAGTATTTAGCGAGTAATTCACATAAGATTTTATTCAATAAACAATAACCCGAATTCTCATTAGAATATTTATAAATGCATATAATTTAGAGATCATGTCGCGGAAATTGATATTAGGAAAAAAACAACAAGTGACTTGTTGTTTCATCAAATGAAAAAAATAATTCCCAAAGAATTATAATGTTTATTTAAATCACAAATTATTTAAAAAAAAAAAAATGAAAATCCCCCCTTTTGGAACCCCCCAAACAACACAACTACGGTTGAAAAGAATCGAACTGTGAAATAGCATTGATCCTATTAAAATACGCGTAGAGGAGGTTCTTATCGGGACTGCATTAAATAAATCTACCTTAGCAACGGCTGGTATATACTTTAAAGCATGGTGTAGGTATATATGTAATAGGCTTGTTAACGTATTGTGGTTGTATAAAAAGATTTAGGTAATACAGCCTTGACAACACAAGCTACAAATCTCTTTAATTATTCGTCAGGGATTAAAGGGTTTACAGACCATATCAATAGCTAATTGTGCGGATTGTATAGAGTTTCGCGTAATTAACTGCATAATTTACCGAGTTGCTCAATTAATCCGTCGGGATTCGCGATTTAATTACAACCGAAGGTCGTAACTTCTGATTATAATTGGATTAACACATGCCGTGGAGATACATAGTAACGTTTAGCAAAGATTAGGATTAACTGTTAGGGATAATCCATTTTAAGGTTGTCCAAACTTTGATTAGAAACATACTGTACTTAAATCAGCACAGGCATACGATAGTCTGACTCATAGGTGGACGCGACTTGGACATCACCTGAGAAAGTTCCGTGTGCTAAGTTTGCGTGTTTTGTGCGGTTTAATATCAGTGGTCATTGATTTTTGTGATATCTCTACTTGTAGCAACAGGAAGTCAAAGTCATAGATAACCATGTCGGACGGTCAAAGCAGCACACCCCGAGAGAAGAGAAGAGTCAACAAAATATACAGAGCACCAACTACCCCTCCCCCGGAGGAGCTTTTTACTAAAGAGAAAAGTTTTGTATTAGATTGTAACGCGGTCAGTAGTATCTCCAATGATTATTCTAAAGCTAATCCTAAGTTAGGTCCCGTTATCATGCCTTATAACTCGCAAAAAGATATGCACGTTAAAAATTATTATGAATTTCACGGGGTTGACAAGACCTTAAAGAAGACTGGTCAGGTTAGTTAGATTATCATTTTTTGTTTTCCATCCTTTTCAAAGTTTTTTTATATACACATTTCATATTTATATTGTTTTCGTATACATTATGTACCGAGTGACAAAAGAAACACCAATGTGTTGATGGTTTTTCTTTACACGAATTCTCCATTTAAAGGTAAATTTATCTGGTGTATTTTTACATACATATGCTTTGCATAATATTGGTTATTGCAATGCATGTTTTCTTTTTGTCAAAATGCTCTGCTTACGTCACTTCCTGCTTGCATATTTATTATGTGTTTCACATTGTCTTTATTAACAATGTATTTTTCAAAATGGTGCCAGGTGTTTCTTTTGTCATTCATTATTATTATCTGTGACATAATATCAATGCCGCTTCATGTCGAATTCATTTATCATATACACATACATCCTAGTCTTTCATCGTAAATATATAACTCGTTTTTATTATGTGCTTTAAATGATTAATTTTTTAAACGGTGCATCTTCGGATCACTTGTCCAAATATTTATTTCATTATAAAAATGCACGGACACCTTGAAAGCATGTGTTTAAAGGGACATTTCTCTAAAGAAGATATTTGTATGTGCGCACTGCATGGGCCAATGGCCTATTGTGTCATGCGGACTATTTCCTAATATCTAAAGCAAAGACCAAAGAAATATGTCAGTGTTTACAATGCACAGTTCGACATTCTCCACAAATCTTTAAGTATCATGTCTAAGATCTAAGATAGTGTTTTTACGATATCATAAATAAATAACCAGGGAATTTAATCACAAATATCTTTTTTTGCCAGAGAACTGTCCCTTTAATGCTTAGTCGTCCATTACGGTATATTGTAGAGGTTGTTGTTTGTAGATCCATCATAATAATATATCCTATCATTAATGGTATTCATATTTGTATAATAATATTTGTATTAATAATGAAATATATTTTGATCAAATACATTATGTCGAATGTTGCCCTCGACCACATTTTGGTATCATTGTAGTTTAGCAAAGAACTTGATTGATATTTTAAAGATGCATCATGTAAGATTTAGAAAGAGCTGGCAGTTCTGGTTATAATGAAACGTATATTCAAAATTTCCGTCAAACTACCTAACTCGGAGCGAAGTTTTGACAAGCAATGGCTTATACTTGATTATCAAGTATCACTGTCACGATAATAAATGAAGCATGTTTTTAGCGCTAATATCCTTAATTTCTGTGAGTGGCTTCAATATTAACGTTTAACGAATATCTGGCAGATATTGTCTAATCCACCCGGCCACCCGAGGGTTTAATATTAACTTGTCACGTAAATATAATGTTAAATAATAACTTATATGACATTTGAAGCCAGAAAAAAAGACCTATAGGCAGACTTATCGTTTACATAATGCATCTTAAAATATCTTTATGATGAAATTTTTGAGTTCCAATACTTCTGGGAGTAGGCTAGACTAAAAGAGGAAATGGGTATGTGTGTGGGTGGTATGTGGCGGCGATAGGGGTGAGTTCATCCAGCCAACTCAATCAGAATGAAACATGCAAATACGAAGTCAATCCAACCAAGACTACCCGAATGCAATCTTCCTCTCCCATAGATTGTCAATATAATCCATTGTTTGAAGTTTTTATAGTCTAAGTCAACACGACGTCTGTATTGCAATTATCCGTAATCATTTTTAAACTTCAAGTAGACAGATTTCTAAATGTGGAATCGGTAAGATAAACAGAAAGAATACCCTGGATGAGAAAACAAAATTGACCCAATCACTTAGATATTTATACGGGAAAGTTTTCTGATAGTTGTACATTGACGTCGAGTGCCAAAGGAAAATTGGGCCTCTGCTGCTTTTCTCACTATATCTTTAAAATTGAAGGAATTAATTCCAGTTCATGTATAATCGCTCGAATATTGCTTTAATCTAAGACTGGAAAGCTATAGAACGATTATACAAGTACAATATTAGTTGACATACAGATGACATTAATATATATATAATGTATTATCTGTGTAGATTGTTTATTAATAGACAGTGTGACTACCTATTTGATTTTATATATTGATAAACTTAACGACCGCATACTTGATCAATACTTCTACCACTTTAACACTGACATTATAGTTCTGTCAAGTCGACCTATCACTTTAGTAATGTGGTTGTATACTCGGTAAAAAACAAGTGTTAGCTAAATAATTTGAGTTTTTGATAAGTTAAAGGGACAGCATTCCAAAATAAGTAAATGAATAACGTGTAGCCAGGTGTTTTACTGAATAGCGAATAAATTTATGCACAATTGCTGTATTATGTTATACCCAATTTATGTTACAAAGTGGCTATTGTTACGACGTGATTGAGAAAAGTTTAGAGTGAATTCCAAAATGGCTGACAATCTCCCCAAAACTAGATTTGAAAAAGAAGCCGTTTTTTCAAAGGTGTCAGAACCGAAGGCCGCAAGAGATGGAAAGGGTTAGGACTATGTTTTACGATTTTTCAGTTTTTAACTCCTCCGATGGAGGGCTTTCAAAATATCGTCGTAACAATAGCCTGGGGACTATTTTTACGACTCGTCGTAACAATAGCCACTGCCTTTATGTTATTAGAACATTAGTAATAGTAGTTTAAAATGTTTTAAAATTGATCACTTCTAAATAGTTTTAAGCTTCCTGATTTCTATCTTATCACACTCCACATCTTTAAGCGTGAGAATTGTAAAATAATAATAATGCAATCGTTTCCATAACAATCAGCCCATTCATGTACTTATTTATTTAAAAGGTATGCATCCACCCGATTTGTCACACATTCACAGTAACAAAAAAGACATTTCCAAAGAATTTACTGTTCCCCAAATAGCATGGATTCTTTCAATTTAAAATGTGTGTTATGTCACCATGAAGATTTTTATTATAATGAAAATATCCAAAGACAAGATATGTTATAGAAATCGACATTCTTTTCTGTATTCCTGATTGCTGTGAAATTAATTCCACATTACAATGAAGATTATCGATTCGAAGAAATTCTTTTTGGTTTGTCTATCGTATCCCGTCTAATAAATCGCAGACACTATGTAAAGAGAAACAAACGGCAGAAGAATTCCAATCGATTTCATTCAAAGACACTTTGCCTTTTTGCTATGGCGGATTTGGATGATTACGTAAAATTATCGACTATACAAGTGTCTTATTAGTTTGACTTAGTTTAAGCTGTCATGAATATTATGTTCTGTTTTAAATACTTCATACTGCTCACTGTCCTACTCATACACCGTAGGATATAGATCCCACTCACACATTGTAGGACTTATTTCCAGTGGATAAGGACCACTTTGATATGACTGTCTGCGTTACAAAATATTAAAGGGACAATAACACTTTTGCTGACTTGACAGCTCCGGAAAATAAAAATAGCCCTATTCTAAGTAGGCCTACTAGATGTTTAATTGTCCTATCCATTACATCCTATTTTACTTGTCCAGAGGGTTCGAAAATATATATTTAAAATCCAAGTTGCATTTGAAAAGGTTTACGTAGGGCTTTTAAAACCATTTAGTTGAATTTTTCCAATTTTTTAAATTAGGTGTGTTAAGTTGAAATTTGTATCATCAATTGATTGGAATATTGTAAAAAAGTACAATATGTTGACCAGAATAAAGATTGGGACTATTCAGTTACAACAAGAGTGTTATTGGGCCTTTAAAGTCCAACGTCTACCTCGGTAACGACCAAACTTAACTTGAAATACCAGTTTAATATCTAGTCTGTGAGTCAATGGAACTAAATAGTTTTCAGCGGGAGATCACGTGGCTAAGTGGAGAGACGCTGGCTCGCTAGCCTGGAGGTCGGTTGTTCGATCCCTGCCTTGGCCGAGAAAGTTTATCCAGATTTTCCGGCGTGGTTTCCCCTGGTCAGTGATGCGGGACGGAGGGCCTGGCAAGGACAGCTGTCTAGTCGTTCGGATGGGACGACGAACGAGGTCCCATGTACACATTGACGTGCACGTAAAAGACCCCCTGGTATTTGGAATTCGATATAAGAGTGGGTCGACGCCCCTCGCAGCACACTGGATGACGTATGCCCGTCTTCATTAGCCCAGGCTAGGGGCAAAACAGTAGGACGTTAAACCCCATTTCATTTCATTTCATTATTTTCAGCTCCCCTAACTGTTTGACTTTAGCTTAAGTATGAAACTACATAATGTAATGACCCGCAATGAAAACGCATTGTAGGCTGGACATTTACCAACAAACGAAAATCCACAGCAAACCAGAGAGGCTAGACTGGTGGCCAGTCTCCTCCATACACCAAAAAAAACGAAAGTGTTGGTTTACTAAAAATTAATACTTTTATATAAATCAAAATGTAAAATAAATAGAAGAGACTGGGCCAGTCTACAGAGAGGCCAACAGTGATACGTAGGCACATGGGTTAAACAGCAAAAGTAAATAATGTGTAGACCCACTTCTAATAAAAGCCACATGCACCATTCACTCTTGTTGCAATGCTCTTTCCGGTGACTCTATGTGTTGCTCATGTCCCCTGGAATTAACGCTAAGGGTCGTTTTCATTGCGTTTCAGTATATGTAGGACAAGAACGGGAAGTAATAAGGAACTAGCTAATGGATATTATAGATTACAAGTCCCAAAATTATTTCCAAATAACATATTAAAATAAATTCCCTGAAAACCTATTCACGTGTGGTCGTGACTTCTTGTTCCATGTTACCAATCGTTGATTTACGAATAAGGTTAAAGGGGACGTTTTGTCTCTGTGTTTCTCTGCCCTGCGCGCCTAGCATTGTTTTCAATGATTGGTATTTTAGGGCTAAAGATAGTAACTAGTTTGAATAACCATAAAATTGAAGGTGAGTATTTTGTGACATTTACAAAGGGAAAATATTCATACGTTATATTTTATTTTCTATTTCAGTTTAAAAATGGAGAATCGATTGATGGTAAAGTGATGGATTTTTTTCATACTCAAGGTGCTGGATTTAGATATTTATCTAGAAGAAATATGAACGGAGCAGGTAAATAATAGTAAAATAATATCTTCTTGGGAGGTGCTAATTGTAGGCCGGTTGGGGAGGTTAGGGGGTTTCCGGTATCCAAAATGGCCGCTTTATATAAATGAGAATTTTGGGGAATACTAAACCGAACCCTAACCCCTTTTAGAAGACGAAACTATGGTCTAATTTATAATTATTAGGTATTAGGGGACCACTCACAGATTTCTAATTTTATGGTCTAATTTACTTTTTACCCATTTTTAAAGGGTTAGGTTTCGGGTTAGTATTCCCCAAAATACTCATTTTTATAAAGCGTCCATTTTGAACTCCGGATACCCCCCCCCTCTCTCTCTCTCTCTCTCTCTCTCACCCTCTCTCTGTATCAACCGGGAAAATGTACGATGAAGGAAATTCAGTCAGGTCAGCATTCGAATTCTAACTGCCACAACACGAGCTCTTTTACGTTTTCTCGCCCCACCCGAACGACTAGATCATGTTCCTTTAATGGTTTGTTCGTTCATTTATTAAATTGGTAACTGGATGAGCACCTTTGAGCTTTTCGGAAATATTCGTCGTCAAAGCACAGCAAATAAAGTTTAACAACCCCCGTGTCGTAGAAGACATAAACTTTGTTTAGTCTAACCCGAAGTAACCGTCCGTCGAGATCGGACCGCAGGGATGGTGGTTGGGAGGGGGAGGCAAATCTGAACCCCCCACTTTACTTCAGGAGCAGACGCATTTGGAGATGCTTTTAGATTAATGATGTTGCTTGCGTGTGGTCTGATTTTTTTTCTGGAGTTTATATTAGTTACATTCGGTGTATTTTATTTTGTTCCTAGGGAGATCTCGAGAATTTGTAGATGGTCATTCACAATTCATGCAGGATGTTAAACCCGTTATTGGATATAATGGACATTTTGGTTACAGAAGAAACACACCTTGGCTTAGAGAAAGTCCTTCACCATTTGGTACCAGCTCTCGTTCCCCTACCAGTTGAACTATACAAAGTATAACATCCCAATGAGAAATTTTAATGAGAAATCGATCCGTGAGAAGGATAGCACATAAAAAAACATTAGAGTCACTGTCAATTCAGATTGGGTACCTATTGCGAACCTTTATTTATTTTTTATATTAACTGTTAATTTTCCGATCGTAATACCTTTTTACTGTACAATCATTTTTGTTGAATTAATTTGAATGTTTTATTTGTTTATTCCTGAGATCCGGATATCTCAAATTATGTTTACGTGAAATATTTTTTATTTCTTGATTTACAACAAGTATGCAATATTTCTGATTACAATGGTAGTACAGTCTTTGCTTTGAATTTTCTTATTCGTATTATCTTCAAGTGAAATATGTTTTTTTGTTTATTTACATTGAATGATCAAAGTTTATGATTACGTTGGCAGTACAATCATGTTCTTGTGAATCAGTTTGCCGTTGCCTATTTGGAATAATTTTATTAGATGAATTTTTACTTTTCCTGCCAAAATTCCAGTTACGGTTCGTGATTGTTTTAGACCGCGTTTTGACAGTGGAATGATATTCACTGCTAGTTTTTTGCATAAATAATTTATTAATCATGATATCGTTTTGATTTATATTATAATAAATTAATGTTTTTATTTCATTGATTGTATATTTTAAGTATTATTTATTAATCAGTATTACATATTGTTCATATTATGACTGGAATAAAAAAAAAAAATTATTTAAAATGTATTGTAAATATTCATCATGTTAGTGATTTATGCTGTCCAAATCGCCTGACACCATTTATAAGTGACCGTGGGTGCATTCAGGCAGAATAGTATATATGTTCCGAGCCTAAAAATGTAACGATTAGTATGTCTGTTCCGGGCCTAAAAATGTAACGAGTCCTCGGCCCTTTTATTTCGTATACAGCCTACAAGTTTTAAAATTAAGAAATGTTCACTAGAGAAATTGACTAAGGGTGATTTAATTATCACTAGGGGTGAAAATCTGTGCGACAGTGTCTTAATTAACACACCAAGTACAGAAAACACACACTGTCGCACAGATTTTAACCCCTAGTTATAATTAAATCACCCTTAGTCAATTTCTCACCCCTGTTAATTAACACATCGTATCTGCAGAATTTAACCTCTTTCTATTAGATATCTTGCCATAATTAGAATTTTGCTGATTTTCGTACAAATCACACCAAGCTGGTTGTTATATACACCCTATAGGTACACATCACACTATAGCTACTTCTTAGTGAATTGTGTATCTTAAGTTGTCCAACACTGACGAACTAATGTTCCAGATACTACTTACACTGAAATATCAATCTTTTATTACGGACTTACGTCAGCTTCCACTTCAGGTGAAATCCCATACAACTTTGTCGAAGTTCGCAATTAGTGAAGGGTGATGGGGTGTTCCAGTGGTTAGGTCTAAAAGTCAAGAACAATTGCAGATTTCGTCAAATGGTCACAAGATATAATTTGGGTTAGGGCACTGATAAGACCCTAACCCACAATCTCGTCAACAATCACTTGGCCCAAATCTACTCGGGACTTATGACGAAATCTGCATTAGTTCTTGGCTTTTAGCTTTTACCGTGTCCCAGAACACATCCATATAGGTGTTGGCGGACCCAGGGATGATGGTAATCTGAAATATATCGAGCTGCATGATTTTGAGACTAGAAATTCCTAGAAGGGAAATCACAACCCCCATAATCCTGAAGCAACGGCCCGAGAAATCCCTCTATGTCCATTGCTGGATTGGCTCCTGATACTTGAACTTTTGAGTGAGTGTGTCTATTCTTCTCGTTCAATCAAATCTACCACTTACGTACAGTAACAAGACAGTCCTTCGTTTAATCTTGGGTCTTCCCTAAAACTTTGGACACAGATTTAAGGTATTAAATGCCGATAGCCGCGTTTGTCACGCAACGAGTTTTACTGCAATATCCTGCTATGTGCTGGTTAATTTAGATTAAAAAACGTGCAGCCACGAAGTTATGTTATGTAAACACAGTTGGCCTAATTAGACACCCTGTTTTAAAGGTAATGCCTTTGTAACGCAGTCAGCGATTGGTTGTTGATGGGACCACTGACCAGTCATAATTAGTGACAATAATACCCACTCAGTCCAGCAGTGAGTAGTGGTATTAGCTCTAATCAAACGGAACACTGCGAGGAGTATGAGCTTTCCTTACATTGTGTTTAAAGGACCTAAGTCCGTAACTCAAGATCCTCCAAAATCTTCGACCTCGAAAACACGAATTATTGGTCAAATTAAATCGACATTGATGATGTAAACTTACCGGGAAAAGATTGGCGTCTGATATCCGATATTTAAAATAAAATAATTTTTTTAACAATGGTACACGATTCGTGTACCATTGTGCGTCTTAGCATCAATAAGTAATAAGACACTGAGAGAACGAGGCTAGAATATCCCACAAGTCAATGCGGTCGTTCATATCTTGGACGCGGATTCTACAAAATATTGACAAAATGGCTGACAAACAACAAACGAAGAAACGACAAAGAAGATCAATAATGAGCACCCCGGCGAATAAAAGAAAACAGGAATATGACAAGCAATACAGTAAGACAAAGAAAGGATCACTGATCAACATTCTATCAGAAATAGGTCGTTGGAATTGCTAAAACTTGAGATGAATGCAGTGAATGATGATCAGGCTGCCAAATTTATTATGAACGGTAAGGAAATATATTCAATTTTGCTTGGTTTGACGAACTCTCGAAATTAATTTATTATCTGCCGCTTGACTTGTTATACCTTATAATTATAGGGAAGATCTTTAGCAATCTTATGAAATATGCCCCATTATTTTCGTCGTAAGCAGAAAGATATCTATGATAATGAAAATGAAAAAAAGATGAATGATTTTGATTCTCAGCAGAGTTGGAAATCTATTTGATTTTGGAATTGACTACTGTAACTTGTAATGGCATAAATTAACTTTTTTTTAATAAACAGAGCTGTTTTGAAGATTGTGAATAAAGACTATTATATTTTTAACATGTTAGACAGGCAGTAAAATGAACCGTAGCTTTCTGTGTGTTTCTTACTTATCATATACAAATATTCTATCTGAAAATTTTAAAACGGGCCTATAATATTTTCGATGAAGACGATGTCGAAAATTGCTCTATCGCTTGTATATCATATAATTTTCCGATGAGTAACAAAGTAAAAGTTGACAGGGAGTACAGTTTAGTTTGGAACCTGCAGTGAATAAAGACTAAATCAATGGAATAAATCAAAGTCTTTTAGACATTAGATACCTTCAGCTAAATAAATCGTCTAATTTCTATAGTGTGTAGTATGTAGTGCCTAGGTTTATATCTGGAGGTACATCTAGATTTCATTAACTTTGATAATACATTATGATTTAGATTAAAAAAAATTACTTTAACATGGACTGCATTAGCCATTATACCTTCACTAACACTTAGAATTTATCTCAAAGTGGCAATTACCTCTATATTATTACTTTTATGATAAAACTGAAAATTTTAAATTTATAGATGGAAACTGTCAACATCTAGCAGAACTGTTATACATGTAGCTTCCGGAATGAAGACTCCTCAAAAACATGTTGTAGCCACTACAAGTACACCAGCTGTCAAAAATGTAGAAGAGGTGCATCTGTAAGAAGTTTGATCTATTCATGGGTAAGCTTTTGTAATTTGGGGGGGGGGGTGGATGGCCGAATGGTTAGCATGTGCATGCTGTATCATAAAGCCTGTCATTGAGTTAACTGGTATGGTTTCAAATCCCCAAGTTGTACGTGCCAAGGAGTAGGGTTGCATGTCCAACCTCATGGGTTTTCCCCAGGTCCTCCGGTTTCCTCCCACTGCTAAAGACCCCTACGCTCCAGCGAATCCCAAAATGGCCTAGTTTGTGTCGAGTGGACGTTAAACCCCATTTCTCTCTCTTTTGTAATTTGTATTGTTTTTGTTTGTGGTTTGGGATTATTATTCATTTCTTAGGCATATGTATTTAGAATCAAACAAACATGTACATATTTTATTACACTACATGTTTTAATTTTCAGTTCTAGTTCAAATAAAGGCCTCAGTCATATTGAACCACTTCCTAGTACCAGTAAAAGGCGGGTTGATTTGAATATTAGCCAACATGATATAACTATAAATGAGTAAGTAAATGGTATTTGGTTACAGACGAGTACATTATTTCTTCAATTTTAAATGTAGTAGGGTTTCTGCTTACTTTCCTGAAATTTGAAATTGCTGTAAATGTATATATATGTTTACTTTTAAATTTATATGTCTAAAATAAGAAGGTCTGCAAGTAATTTTTATCAACAATGCAAAAGAATGTTAACAGATATTTATATCCCATTTTACATGTGTAATCTTATAGGATTCAGATGAATATAACTGTTGGTACAAATGATGGCAGTAGATGTTTGATGGAAGAGATTGATTTTGAACAGGCTGGTCTAACATATGACGATGATGACAAGGACAGTGATTATGTACCAGATACTGTAAAACTCCATTATGAGTAAGGTTTCAGTTTTACTTGCATGTTTATAGAAAATTATTACAGGAGTATACATGCTATTATTTGCCAGACAAAGCTTACTTTTTGTGTATACCTTTGTATTTATTTAGATTCATTGTGTTTTATAGAAAGGCGTCAAAAGGTCTTTTGCATACACTGTAGATAACATGATCTGTCATTAAGTCAAGTGGGGTTGTTTTCCTAATTTCTGTGTGACATAGTAGGGTCACCTACCCACCCTCATTGTTATTCTCCCGTTTGTGCCCAGGCTTTGTCAAGTGACTTGGTTTCGATTTTGAGCTTGTACGTAACAAGGAGAAAAGTTCCTTCCCAACCTCATGAGATTTCTCAAGAGCAAATTATTAATTATTGTTAAAAATATACTATAGGTTGTACCCATAATGTCCTGCATTGCGTTGACAGTATACCCCCATTTGTCTATCTCTCTGAGTATGGTAGCCAAACGACTAAGTAGGTAAGACGCTGGCTCACTATCCTGGAGATCATGTATTGATCCCTGCATTGGCCGAGAGAAAGTTCATCAGGATTTCAAATATGGTTTCCCCATGTTAGTGGTGGAGTACCTGACAAGAAATGCTGCCTAGTCGTTAAGATGGAACGGAAAACTGAGGTCCTGTGGATACATTGGCGTGCGCGTAAAAGAGCCCCTTGACTGTTGGACTTTAATATAAGAGAAGGCCATGAAAAATTTCACTCATAACACACTTGATGATGTATGCCTGTCTTCATAAGCCTAGTCGGAGCGAAACAGTAAGACGTTCAACACCATTTTATTTCTTATAAAGTACCTGGGGGGTTTGGATGGCCTAGTGGTCTACAGTGCCACACTTCGACCTCTAGAGCGTATGTGGCATGGATATAGGGGCACCTTCTGAACCTCGTGGGTTTCCTTCGGGCACTCTGGTTTTCCCCCACTGCTAAAGACCCCTACATGCAAACGAATTATTGACATAAAATTAAACCATATGTTAGTCCCGAAATGGTCTAGGTGTTTTGAAGTAAGAAAAATGAACCATATTTCATAATAAAAGATTTATTATTCTCATTATTTTATTTGCAGACACAGAAAAAAATATTCCAAAAGATCAGGTTCATTGACGGCAGTACATCTGATGTCCCCAAAAGACTACACCTACATTCCAGCCAGAATTACTAAAATCCATTGTTCACCTTCATTTACTCTCTAAAAACATTTACAATTACAATCATCTAAAAAAAATTGTCAGATACAGATCCAAGACGGTTTCCTTCGCCAAGTCGACCGAACCTCCAGTAAATGAATTGTCTGTATGCCGGTTGTGTCGATACTGCTGCTAACAATAGCAACACTTTTGCTGTATCCCCAGTGAGATTAGAAATCATATCCTGAAAGATAGTTTTTATAATTAGTTATTTTATGACATGTCAATATTTGCCTTACACCCCAAGATCTTTCAAATCATATCCTATATAAATAAATGTAGTCATTATAACATTTCACTTTTTGTCTTTATCATTTGAGATCATATTCTGTAAATAGTTATCTTATGACATGCAATATATTAATATAGTAAAATATTAGTTTATTGTAAACATTATTCTTTACTTGATGGTGTATTCCCTCAATTTTGAGAAATAAACAATTTATGTATTACATTTTTAATTAAGTAATAAAACTCACTTCAAGACTTTCACATCTCTCTTTTTGTAATCTGTTTACTCTTTCTAATGTTGTCTCCACAGACTTGTGTGGGTTTTTTTACTAGTCGTTGCTGTTGCTTTGCCCTTGCCTTGAAATACTCTTTTTGGTGCTGGTGGTTCAAGGTCTGATGACTCATTTGAACTAGTTGTATCGGCTGGTTAGAACTGTCAGATGACTCTTTGGGTCAACAAGCTTTACAAATATAACTTGTGGAACCTTCTTCGACAGCTTTCTTGAGAGCAGCAATTGTAAATCCTGAAAAACAACAATCATGTACATAAATATTAGAATGACAAAATAACAGTGACCCAATAAATTTACTTCATGGAATAGTAGCATATTGCAATAAAACATTTCTGATTTTGTTAACCATTCTCTTGAAAAATGAGAATTTATAGATTATTTTACCTGTCCCACATGCCCTGGGTCCATTTACTACAACTATCACATGATATTGCTTGGGCACTTTTTCTAACAAGTTTATTACAATGCACGCATACAGGTCGTTCTGCCATTCTGAGTATGATGTGTAGGGATACAATACCATCATTCGATATTTGATGGAATAATAATAATGGATTTATAATATTTATATGATTCAGTGAGAAGCCATATTTTTAGATCAAAGAAATGGCAATTTTGATAGTTGAATTCAAGTATGAAAATGAAGCCACCAAATGAAAAAAATCACACAAAGGCCGTTAATCCTCCAGTTAATTAATCTGAGATTACATTCATGTTACCAGTGTGTGTATGTAGGCCTACCGACAACTTACATACAACGAATCATCATTATCATTATGATCATTATCGAAATATCAACATTTCATGACAAATAAACTGTGTTGTTTTGATAGGTAGTATTATAATTATTACCAACCTGTGATATATTTCTATGAATTAAAATCCACAATCCAATTAGTAAACAATCTGTATCTTCATCTCTCGAATCGAGTTGTCTATCATCACTAGCTACCGTACTACTAATACTATGATTATCATTATCAAGTGTCAAACTGACTGAGTGATGAGTGACAGAGTGAAAAGTTTCATCGCGAAATGATCCACATCAATCAATGCAATGAGTATCCCATGAATGCGTCTTTATCAACAGTTTATTCTTATAAAAACACTTTGAAGTACATAGAATCGTCGATCCTATTGAACATTTTAAGCAATAGTACACACAAGTGCCAAACCACGATCCACGTCCAAACAGAACAGCCTTATCTTACTGATGAGCATGCGCAAAAACACTTCCCGTGTAGACTGGATTAACAAGACGCTATGACAATCGCCCATCGATTGGAATACCTCGCGATTTCACCGAACATAACTTTTTTGAAATTAGACTAAAAACGGCAGCAATTGAATGCAAATCAGGTATACACATTCATATTACATTATTATATTCGATGCTACCCATTTGTGTCCATTTCTAGGTCCAAAATGTTAGCGACTTAGCTCCTTTAAGTGAAATTAACTTGGCAGTTTTCAAGGTATATGGGCGTGGCTGTGTAATTGGTGACAACGATTTAATATACGAGAGGATAATAAATATATATATATTATCTTGTGTCATGACAGCCATTTAGGCTATACAATTGGCTACCGGTAATACTAAATTATAGGTCAAATAGTTTTCTAGCAATAGCAGACGCGCCACTGAAGTGCATGTAGAACAAATTTTTTAAATTAGTTTTTATTAAATTCAAATATTCCAAACATTAGTTAAACATTTAAAGATACAACAATCATATTAGTATAATAACAGTATAATAATAAAATAGCATAGCCTAAAAGCTTGATACCGAAAAATAATTAAGAATTAAGAAAAAATATACAATAAAATATAAAATTTCCAAAACAAATCAGATCTATTTCGTGTGGTTGTCATAGAAAATATATGGGACTATTTTTTTCTTATCCTTCAACACTAATTTACTTACGTAACCTCTTTCTTGTGCCTTGGGATGGGGGTATCTATGCCTCTATTGTCTCTTATTTTGGAAGAAGTCAACAATAGGTTGAGGTCTTCAGATTCAATTCCAAGGCGACACTATTTAATTACTTTAACGTTAATTACCCCCCTTTTTTTTTTTAAGAAAACATCAATCAATCAAATGTCTTATCACTCTTCTTAACCTCAGCAGCAAGGTATTGGTGTAATGAAACTATACACCAAGTTCTATCATTTTCACTCAATTAGAATCAATGTTTTCCTGGAATATTCTACATTAAGATGCCTGGGACTAAAAGAATTCCCCTTTCTCTCTCTTTTAAAAAAATATTTTAGCTTGAGTATAGTTTTGTTTTGGTTTCTATATTTAAAATTAACCCTGTATTGGAAGGCAAGTTCTCGTTATGATTTTTTACATTGCACTAGAATGAACCTATGTTCATATTTACGCTAATATATATTAAAGAATAGGCTACCTCTCTATCACAGGAGTAGCTTACAACATACATAATCCATTAGCACACACCTGCTATATTAATGTATACAATAATTCATACCCTTCTATATTATTCTCATGTACTAGACCAACAGTACAACACACAATTAAAACATTCACTTAACCTCAAGATATGGTCAGTGTCAAATTTACCTATGCTATTGGCTTAATTGGCCCAAATCCACCCAAATCTACCCAAAACCACCTTTTTTTCAACTTATAAGACAATAATTTATATCGATATTTGACAAATATTCATATTTAATTTACAGTTGTAACGTTTTGGTGTCAAAATGCCCCTTAAAATAGTCAAAATGCGACATAACTTGTGTATTGCATGAAATCACTTGTTTGGAAATTGCATTTTGAGGGATATTTTTGAAAGAAAAACGTTACGATTTTAAATTAAAAATGCAAATTTGGCATAAAGAACAGTATATAATCAAATATAGATATAAATTATTATTATATGAGTGGAAATAATGATGGATTTGGGTAGATTTGGGTGGATATTGGTGATTTGGGTTGTTTGGGTAAATCGTGCTACCGCAAAATCAAGGCCTCCTGCCAAGGTGTATAAGATGTTTGAGACTGTCATTGGCCTTTAAAGAGGTTTATTGGCCTATTGATATTCTGGCTAATATATCTACTCTTAGTGGATGAAAAAGCAGTATCTTTAAACATTTTTGAAGTTTTCAAAAATATGGACCAAGGCCAAGGACTACAAACATAAAACGATGACAATTTAATTAATTGGCATAAATAAGTTGAATGTTTTAAAATATCTGTTGTTGCTTTAGAAATAAATAAATGCTTTAAAAAACAGAAAATATGAAAAGCAACATTTTGATTCAGATTTTGTGGTTTTCAAAAGCATTAGATAAAATTAGACAAAGAGCTGACAGATCTTGCTTTAATAGCTAAATAATAGTTAAAAAAGATAATATTTTGAAAATTTCACTCTAAAAAATGACCTGCAATAGGCAAATTTAACTTTTGCATAACGCATGTATAATATAGGCCTACATAAAAAGACATTCATAAGACTGGAGAAAATATCTAAAAATGCTGATAAAAATATAATTAAATAACAAGGTTTTCAGCAATAGAAGTTAGCACTAATAATTTCAAACTTCAATCTTTTGTTTCTTTATAAGACAACTAAGATATTTTAAACAAACAAGTACTCTACTCACAGCCATTCTAATATAATAAATATTACTATTTCTCACAATTTTTGTAAAATATATTTTCCAATCTATCACAGGTTTAAGCCAGACAGACTCAGTTGGTAGGAGTATATGATGCACAAAAATATATCTCTCTTGTTAAGCAGGACCCTGTTTCACGAAATGTTAACTTAAGATAAAATCCAAATTTAAGTAGATACTTCAATTTTGATTGGCTAAGCACTAAAATCAAGCTAATATTATCCAATCAAATTACTAAAATTTGGATTTTATCTTAGTTAAAATTTTGTGAAACAGGCCCCAGTTTCTTATTGTTTCAAATGAATTTTAATTTAAACAAGTTTATTTTTGTAGACTAATACAAAGGTTCAGATAAACTCTGAGATGAGGTGATTCCCTTTTTTCATGATATGTCATCAATTCTCGAGGGCTTCCGCCATGGCGGCAGAAAAACTTGCTTGTGAAAACGTCTTCAACCCTCTGATATCGTGAGTGAATGTAGTGGTGGTTTAATTCTATTTTAGACAATCTTTTTCATAAATATACCTTTATTAGATATGCACTGTTTGACAAGTCGAATAAGAGCTAAATAAAAGAATGAATCAGTGCACTTTTTTATCTATTCACAATGAACTGACCATCGTGTTTTGTCCAGAATGCAGATTTTTCTGAACCATGCCAGTGCATCACGTCTTCCGAAAACGACTTTACCTCGTTCTCGCAATGCATCTGAACCTCTCTAATGTTAATTAATGTGTGCTAGATATGACAGCACTGATAATTGTTATATCTGATTCTAAAAGCTTGATGAGTACATTAAATAAATGCATGGTAAATGTTTGTATACCTACGTGTCTTGTACAAGACAATCCAGAATCAAGTAGTATATTCAAAAATAAGTTATACATTTTTGATTTGAGATCTTAAAATTCGTTTTTATTTATTGCCAGTATTTGAGTATTCTAAACAAAATCTGCACCTCATTTAAATTTAAAACAATAATTTTATGAAATATGGTACCTGCTCTTATTTTTTCGATTAGGTACCAATATTATGCATTTTATAAATAACCTCGAAAAATAAAAAACACTTTTGAAAATATAATTTGCACATAAGAATAAGATAATAAAATGCAAGTCCAGCTGTTGAATTATGTTGCTAAGAATTATTTTTATTTTTTTTATGAAGAGCTTGTGCTGCCTCGGTTTGTCGTAATCTTTCTGCTTCACCTGGTATTTGACCGAGTTTACCTGCTCTATAATCTTCTATAGCCTGTAATATCATGCATTATAATACTTGTAATTTAATAAAAAAAATTCTATATAACTGCTTAACACAACATAGAACAATAGAGAGAGTGAGAAATGGGGTTTAACATCCACTCGACCCAAACTAGGTCATTTCGGCTTGCACGTAGGGGTCTTTAGCAGTGGGAGTAAACTGGAGGACCCGGAGAAAACCCATGAGGTTGGACAGGTGACCCTACTCCTTGCCATGTACAAGCAGGGATTCGAAACCATGCTAGTTGACTCAATGACAGGCTTTATGGTACAGCACATGCGCGCTAACAATTCATCCATCCAAGCCCCCAACATAGAACAAACTATACAGTGGAATCACAGAATTTTTTTTATTGAAAGTACCGGTATGATATTTTTAATGATCAGAAAAAATAGAAATATAGACCTCATAATCAGCCAAAAATAAATTTAAGATCACCAAATTTGGTGAGTGTATCTTTAAATGTTTAATTTTAGGGATGAGATTAATGATAACCCATAAACTATTTTTTTTTTTTTTAATTAATGTTGAATTCTAATATTTAATTTTCAGCAACACTTACACCAGGTTATTGTGAAGGATTATCAATTTTAATGAACTATTACATGTGTTAAGATCATTAGATTTCTAGATTATTATTATCAAAATCTGTGAAAAACATAGAATCACCAGCTCATTTAAATATGAATTTTTCATGTAATACAATATAGTCCATCTTTCAAAAATCTGTGGGGGTGGGGGGTGGATGTCCGAATGGTAAAGCAAGTGCATGCTGTATCATAGCCTGTCATTTAGTCAACTGTGGATGGAAGAATGGTAAAGCATGTGCATGCTGTATCATAAAGCCTGTTTTTTAGTCAACTGGCATGGTTTCGAATATCTCTCTCTCTCTCAAAAATCCGTTTCTAAATTTATAATAGTTAATTGTTACCTGTAAAATTTCTTCCTGAGTGTTCATAACGAAAGGCCCATAATTAACGATCGGTTCTTTAATAGGCTTCCCAGCTATTAACAATGCATGACAATCTGTAAAATATCAAAACAAACACACTGAGGTAGCTGTGGTTCCTAAAGGTGGTGATGCCTGTGGTCAACCCCCCATAGTTTGCAGTAAGTTAATTACAAAATCTGCAGATTGCAGTGGCGGAGCCACGGGGGGGTATGGGGGGGTAGTTACCCCCCCACTTTTGAAAATCATGGCCATCCCAATTTTGCTAAAAATGACATAAAATTTATGGGGGGGGGGGGGTAGGATCCTTTTTTTGTGCATTATATTATATTAAAGTACAACATCACATGTTGAATTTTCATAAAAGACCACTCCCCCCTCCCAATTTTTTTTGGGCTCGCTACGCTCGCCATACTTTTTTTTACAACTACTCAGCAACTCCTGGCTACATCCCTGGACCAGTGGCAGAGCCACTTTTGAAAAATCATGACCATCCCAATTTTGCTAAAAATGACATAAAATTTATGGGGGGGGGGGGGATCCTTTTTTTGTGCATTATATTATATTAAAGTGCAACATCACATGTTAGAAAGGGCTTTTCTCGACCTAAAACGGGTGTATCCAATACTTGGAGAAGGGCGTTTCCCTAAGCAAAAAGGGCGTGGCTAAAAAAAAATTGGAGGGCAAAGCCCCCAGACCCCCGTAGCTTTATACCCCCCCCCACTCAGCACCGGCTGGCGCCGCCGCTGGCAGATTGCATTCAATTTAAGGTAGACACTCAAACATACATTATGCAAGAGCTAAATCTTCCTATTGCAGGTCTTTCTTTAGGTCTAAAATGTTATATAAACTGGCCTCACATTTTTGTAACACTGTATTAGCTTGATAATGTTGAGAGAATACACTCCGAAACGTCGCTCAAATAAATAAGTAACTGTCTTTCTGTATGTATGTGTTATAGTTTTTTTGCTCTATCCAGTTACTAAATAAAGAAATGCCTGCAGGCTACTTAAATATGCATTTATAGCATTGATGTTAAAATGAATAATCTGCATACATGTGATAACTCCCGCAATTGGCGGGAGACTCCCGCTTTTACCACTTATCTCCCGACCTCCCGATCGGGAGACAAATACTCCCGCTTTTTCATTTCTTGTAATTTTATTTTTTTTGGAGTCAAAATTCTAATCAAACGAGACAGAATTTTTTACGACAACCGTTCGGCAGTTGTGACTATAATTAGTAACACGTGTTTTCATATTTGGAATAGGCTAATACCATTTAAATAACACGATAATTATTGTTTTTATACGAAATTAATAAAGTTTAGCAATAGGTTGATTTTAATTAAGTTTTTATTGCTCATTTCGAATTATTTATAAGAATGAGAGGTCGCGTATAGCGTGGGTGACCTGATACATTTCCGATGTTTTCGTATTTAATTTGGAACAATACTATTTTATTATAACGAGATAAAGTAGCCTATTTTCCGATTTCATTTCCATTTGTGTGCACATTAAATACTTTAAAATGGGCATGAATACAAGAGAATTTATTAATTCAGAACATAGCACCGCGTGTGCAAGTAACGCAATTTTTAATTGTTGAAAAATACTTGGTGTTAAGCGTCCAGATGTGCGTGGGCTGGGAGGAAACTTCCCCTCATCAAAAGCGCGCGAATATGAGTCACGTGATGTAAATATATCGTGGGCTCTCGAGTCCCGAGGCGTAAAAATAATGGAATTATGTCTTTCCAGGCAAGTCCTTTATTCATGTAACATAATGCTTACTTCATAAATGAACACTGAGTTGCATTTCGACGTAATTAACCGCGAATATGGGTCTGAGGAACTTGTAATTTTATTTTTGCTTCTCGTGTTGAAATGCCGTAATCACGATCACATCCCAAACTACGTTAATAATTTTCTAGAAAATTATCCATTGTATACCATTTTCAAGTGCTCGGCAGGCACACTTACCATGCTCCGATTTTGTTGATTTTAATAGCATCGAAACGACAATAAAACGAACTTTTGATCGGTCGGGAGTACAATATTGACAAATCGCCCCAAAAAAAGATTTCGTGAATTGAATTGTTCAACTTACAAAAAATGCCGGATATATCGAAATGCCAACAAAGCATGAAAAAAATAATATTAATAATAAAAATTTTCAGCGTAACGTCAAAACACGGGAAATTTACGTTTATGAAATTGATAAAATGAACACACACACGCACATTATATCAAACCAATAAAAAGGACATCTGCTTCCAAAATATTTAAAAATTATTACACAAAATTAAATAGCCAGTGTATGACGTTACCGTTAATTTTAAAAGGGGTAACAAATAATATTTGAATATAAATATAAAGACATGAGTATGACAAATATATAAACAATGTAAATTAATTTGTCTTTTATTCATGGTGGGTGGGTAATTTTAACGCGCGATAAAGTCTCCCTCTTTTGACCTTAATCTCCTGACATTTTTACAAAAATCTCCTGACATTTTACCTGTGGCCAATCACATATATGAATCTGTATATATATATATATACAGTTGCATTTTTATATATATATATATATATACCTTGTCCATCTTCTGCTCGAATCATGAACTCTGACCCTGTCTCACTTAATAATCCAACTTGACCCATGTGAGCTGGCATTTGATTATGACCTAAAAATCCTGCAATTAAATTTAAATGAAATTTAAATTACATAAAATTAATAGTAACTGAAAAAATGTTCTGTTTCTCTCTTACTATGTTTTATTCCAATGAACTGTTCACATCAACCCCCTAGTTGGTATCACAGTGGCTAAGTTGGTAAGACGCTGGCTTGCTGGAGGTCGGGTGTTCGATCCCTGCATTGGCCGAGAAAGATCGTCCAGATTTTCAGGCCTTGTTCCCATTTGTCAAGGACAGCAGTCTAGTTGTTGGGATAGGATGAAAAACATGGTCCAGTGTACACATTGGCGTGCATGTAAAAGATCCTATAAGAGTAGGTTGTAGTGCCGCAGTCTGGGGCAAATTTCACTCATAGCACACGTCACTGTATGGCGTAGTTCGGAGCAGAACAGTAGGACGTTAAACCCCATTTCAATTCTGTATATTTGATTACAAAAACACAGATAGTCAGCCCCAATAACAGCTAATATTGTCAATTTTACCTGCTCCTCTCCAAACATAACAGAAACCATTATAAGATGTAGGAATTGTATAAGTAAATGTACTGCCTGCTTCTAGATGTATATCTAACATAGTAATAGGTATTTTAGTTTCTATAACAGCATTTACTCCTGGAAAAAAACGACTTTAGTTAGTTTAAAAAAGACATTAAATAGATACATTACGTAGTTTAAAATATATGTAACTACATGTATTAACAATATTCATATATTTAACATTTATTTGTCACAGAAAATGGAAAGATATATTCTGATGAAGACTGGCCTGGTTAGTTTCAAAACTGATAAGAAAATGAAATGAAATGGTGTTTAACGTCCAACTGTTCTTCTTCAAACTGGGCTAATGAAGACGGGCATTCGCCATACAGTGTGCTTATATCGATCTAACTGTCAAGGGATCTTTTATGTGCATGCCAATGTGTACACCCAACCTCTGTTTTTCAACCCATCTGAACGACTAGACAGCTAGAAAATCTGGATGAACTTTCTCGGCCAATGCAGGGATCGAACACTTGACCTCCAGGCTAGCGAGCCAGCGTCTTATGCACTTAGCCACCGTGACCCCCAGTTTTAAAGTTATTATGACACGCAAACATCTTGTGATAAAGGGCATGTATCTGTTATGTCAATAGCGGGAGGTGACTGTGCACATCACTGGGTTGTTGATTACATATATACTTACCTCTACATTCCCCCGATATAACTTTAATAGTAACACGATTATCTTCTGTTTTAACAATGGGGATTTTCTCTGGGGGTGTATCTTGATATCGTGGTTCAATCATCTTAAACTAAAAGTATACAAAAATAAACACACTTGTATGGATATACTACTTCTGAATTTTATTAACATGCTACGTTTCATTACACATACAGGCATCGTTATCAAGCATATTTTTTTGCTTGATAATGATACCTGTATTTGTATTGAAACGTAGTATATCCATACAAGTGTGTTTTTTTTTAGTGAAATCTATTTCTATATCTTATAAGGATTATGTAAAAGTATACATTTATAATTAAACTTTACTCTAATGTAAAGCCTTTACTACTTTATAATAAGAGTATAGGGAGAGAGAAATGGGGTTTAACGTCCGCTCAACACAACTAGGTCATTTCAGGACTAACATATGGTTTAATTTTATTTCAATAATTCGCTTGCTCGTAGGGGTCTTTAGCAGTGGCAGAAAACCGGAGTGCCCGGAGGAAACCCATGAGGTTGAGAAGGTGCCCCTGCCTCCATGCTACATACGCTCACACCAGGGCTCGAAACCACAGCCGCAAGCCAGAGGCGGCAGGCCAGCTAGAGGTTGAAGCACGGCACTCTAGACCACTAGGCCCTCCCAAACCCCCCTAAGAGTATAGGAATAACATATAGGCAAAATACTTACCTTAGCAGGTAGATTAACCCACAATTGGAACCCTTCTGATTTTCCACCATTTTCCATAATGTCATCTGTTGGCATCTCAGAATGGACAACACCCTTCCCTGCCGTCATCCATTGAACCCATCCAGGTTTTAATATACCTGATGATTAACAACAGTAGATATGTTGCTCAGAGAAAAATACTTTATTGGACATGTACTAAACAAATAGAAAGCAGAGGGGGCTCAGTGGGTAAAGGCGCTGGATCCCTAACCAGGGGGCTCAGTGGGTAAAGGCACTGGCTCCCTGACCAGGAGATGTCGGGTTTGCTCCTGGTTTTGACTGCAAAAGTTTAGGATTTATAAATTGGGTTTTCGATGTCAATGGATAAAGGATAAATGGTCTGACAAGGCACCACATCTATTCGTTCCGATTGGATGAAAAACTGGGGTCCATGTACACGTTGATGTGCAAGTAAAATGAAATGGGGTTTAACGTTCTACTCTTATGCACCTAAATTGGGCTATAAATGAAAGACGGGTGTACGCCATACAGTGTGCTATGAGGGAAATTTTGCTCGGACAGCGGCGCTATGGCCTACTCTTTTATAGAATATAAACTACCAAGGGATCTTTTACGCACATGCCAATGTGTACACGGGACTTGGTTTTTCATCCTATCAGAATGACTAGACAGCTGTTCTTGTCAGGCCCTCCGTTCTGCATCACTGACAAGGGGAAACCAGTTCAAACCGTGCAGGAAAATTGAGATAAACTTTCTCGGCCAATGCAGGGATCAAAAGCTCGACATCCTGGCTAGCGAGCCAGCGTCTTACCCACGTAATCCCCTGATGTGCAAGTATTAAACGAAACCATGACCGTGGCATGGGCATATTTATTCTTGTCTTCATTAAGTGGTTGATGTAAAAAAAATAGTAGGATGTTAAGCCCCATTTCATTTCAGTTAACAAATTGGATATCAGTGAAGCAAAATTTGAAAAGAAACTGGAGAACCAAGAAAAAGTCCACCCACGCTGTAATGACAAACCTCTACAGTACAAAATCTCCACAGTACAATGTCTTGAACCATACAAACGGTTGAACGCCCAACCCCACTCATGTTTCTGATCTGTGAAGACCTACCTTTATTTCCTGCTGAATCTTGATGTTTGACCCCTCCATCAATTAGATATGTAACAGTTTCAAATCCTCTGTGGGGGTGGTCTGGTGCCCCTAACGCTTCACCTGGCTTATAAACAACTGGACCTGTTATTACAGAAATTTTAAAAATCCCATAAATTTATCTACAATAACTTTTTGCGACACAATCAAATCAGCACTATTCAATTTGGATTATGTCAAAAATTTTAGATTGTCGAAATTCCAATGTTTTTTTAATACCGTACACAAATTGTTTTAAATGGTGGGCTTTACATTTTTTTATCATGACGATGAATGTGAAATACCTCACACTAGGAGTCGTTTGAATACAATAGTATTTAAAATGAATTACATTGCAGAGTGTCAAAATACCCCTTTGCCTTTGCTTTTTTAATGAATACAATAGGCCTAATTAAATAAAAAAGTAATGTTTAAAATCAAATCTTACCAATGTGATCTAACATTAAAATGGGATCACAATTTGGTATAACTGTACCAATTACTTTCCTCACCAAAAATCCACCACCCTCTGTTTGTAATTTGGGCGTGGCAAGCTTACTTATCAGTCTGTGTGATGACTGAGACTGAGACATTTTCTGAAAAAATAGTATAAAATTTATACTTTTATAGATAAAATAAAAATATATTATCAGTCATTATTTTAGTCGTAGAGAAGAGACATAATTATAATTGTTATTCGGTATGTAGTAATAATGTACAGTAATAATCATGCATTAAGAATAACAAAAAGGAATCGTCATAACTTACTTATTAATATTATCTACGGAATATTAATTAATTAATCAATCGATAAACATATCAATAATATTTACACCTGTCAAATTTGACAGTTTTCGTAACCGGATATCAGTCATCTCCCCTCATGTAAGAAATTCGCAGGCTGGATAACCGAGCATGGTAAGATTCGGGCGTTCAGCATGAGTTATATTGAGTAAAAAAGTCGCGCACCACGTTCCGTTTATATAAAACTAGTAAGGCGAGCGTGGTACGATTATCTCAGTCTCTGAATCTATTATACCACGTTTTTGAACCGCAGTCGCGTACCACGTCCCACGCGTGGTACGATTATCTCAGTCTAGGATCCTATTATAAAACATTTTTTGAACCAAAGTCGCGCACCACGTCCGTTTGTATACATCCAGTAAGGCGAGCGTGGTACGATTATCTCAGTCTCTGAATCTATTATACCACGTTTTTGAACCGCAGTCGCGTACCACGTCCCACGCGTGGTACGATGATCTCAGTCTAGGATCCTATTATAAAACATTTTTTGAACCAAAGTCGCGCACCACGTCCGTTTGTATACATCCAGTAAGGCGAGCGTGACACGATTATCTCGGTCTCGGATTCTATTATACCACATTTTTGAACCGAAGTCGCGTACCACGTTCTGAGCGTGGTACGATTATCTCAGTCACGGATTCTAATATAAAAAAAATTAAACGGAGTCGCGTACCACGTTCCGATCGTGGTGCGATTATCTCAGTCTCTAGTTATATTATACCACGTTTTTGAACCGAAATCGCGCACCACGTTCCGATTGTATAGAAACAGTAAGGCGAGCTTGGTACCAAAGTCGCGCACCACGTCCGTTTGTATACATCCAGTAAGGCGAGCGTGACACGATTATCTCGGTCTCTGAATCTATTATACCACGTTTTTTACCGAAGTCGCGTACCACGTTCCGAGCGTCGTAAGATTATCTCAGTCTCGGATTCTATTATAAAGAAATTGAAACGGAGTCGCGTACCACGTTCCGAGCGTGGTACGATTATCTCAGTCTCTGTTTATATTATACCACGCTTTTGAACCGGAATCGCGCACCACGTTCCGTTTTTATAGAACCAGTAAGGCGAGCGTGGTACGATTATCTCAGTCTCTGAATCTATTACACCACGTTTTTGAACTGATGTCGCGTACCACGTTCCGAGCGTGGCAGGATTATCTCAGTCTCGGATTCTATTATAAAACATTTTTTTGTACCGTAGTCACGTACCACGCCCTGTTTGTATAGAACCAGTAAGGCAAGCGTGGCACGATTATCTCCGTCTCGGATTCTATTATAAAACATTTTTTATACCGAACTCGCGCGCACCACGAGCGTGGCACGATTATCTCAGCCTCTAGTTCTATTATACCACGTTTTGGAACCGAAGTCGCGTACGACGTTGCGTTTGTATAGAACCAGTAAGCCGACTGTGGTACGATTATCTCAGTCTCGGTTTCTATTATACCATGGTGGCACGATTATCTCAGTCTATTCGCTATTTTTATACCACGTTTTTTTCTAAAATTATATCAATTTATTGTACTTTCGTATCATATTTTATTATACCACGTTTTTACCTGTCACGTTTTGTTTGATATCAAGGTCTATTTTGGCAGTTGGAATTCGATATAAAGTAGCACCGCTTCCCGGGCAAAATTGTCCTCCTAGCATACTGTATTGCGTATGTCCGTCTTCATTAACCCATTTTAGGAGCAAAACAGTAGGAGGTTAAACACCATTCCATTCCATTCCATTCCTATCCATTGTGTTAATATACCACGTACGGTCGTTTTGAATGGGCTACAATAACTATTACACCGTATGTAAATGGCGATCATAATAACCGACTGATCGACTGTCTGAATTGGGTTATATGTGTGAATATGGTCTATAAATAGTCTAAACACATCGAAATAGATTAGATAATTCTTTTTTATTTGCAAAATTAACTTTTAATATGGTAAAATTACCATAATTAAAAAGTACGTGGTACCAAAAATCTCGTACCACGTTACATTAGTATAGAAGCAATAGGGACGAACGTGGTTTTTTTGGGGCGTGGTATTTAGCCACTGCCACAAAAAAAAATGTTTTTTCGAACTAGGTATCCCACCGATTCCCACCGAGAGAAAGTACTGTAATGTGGCATATATAATAAATATGTGGAATTTTCAAACACATTTAGACAATTGGTGGATGGGGAGGTGTCCTCGAACGTAAAATGAGATCCTGTCTTCAGGTTGGCGTAAATGTAATACTTAAATAGAACCGTATTACCTGTATTATATTATTAATTTTATACATGAACCAATTTGAAACCCATATATGCGAACTCATTGAACCCTATGTTATCGATCTACTACTTGGTTAGAAGAGCAGAATATTTTAGTGGCTTTTGGCGATCGGGAAACACATTAACAGAGCACAGTTTCTATGGGATACAATCACTAGTTTATTCTAAAATCACGACGTTTCGAAAAGTACCCTCTTATCGTTATCAAGCATAATGACATTAAGTAAACTTAAGATAAATACATGTATATATAAAATTCATAGTGAAACCATTTACATAGATTGACATAACTATACAATAAAAAGAATGTGTTCTGTTAGAGGAGCAGAGACGAGCATATAGACCCACCCGAATTCAGCGCTGCCGTAGCACAATGTTAGCGGAATGCTTATTTTAAACTGTTGATGTACCATGTTTATGTTTGGCCACATTTCGCACATTGCACACTGCATGGCGTATGCCCGTCTTCGTTAGCCCAGTTGGTAGGCCGTTACACCCCATTGCATTAACAGGGAACAAACAATCGCACTTTAAATCTGTTTCTTGAGGTCACGGCCAATAAACTGATATCTTGTGTTTAGATAAACTTCATTATGGAGATAACATTAGGTTGGGTGATCGGCACACTGATCAGCAGTGAATATTCGCTAGACTGCTACAGTCCGAGTCACTGGTAAGGATGACATCGATGCGACTTAATGAGTTCCCAATATTAACTTTTTCCCTCAGAAAAACTAAATTCTAAACCATTGTTTTATGTAGTAGACAAATAAGTAAAGACGTTTGAAGTATTTGTAGGTAAAAAAATATTTCCTATTTAGTGTAAATAGGTGTTAAAATGAGTAAAAGGCATCATTCTGTCGGAACCAGTTACGTCTTATGTAAACAATGCACGATCCATTGAGCTAATGATCGACGCCGCGTGGTGTGAATGCATGTGTTGAAGACAGCCTTCTTTTACGGAGATATTAGAGGACTTTCGTAATTCTCTGTGAAACGGATTGGGTGATCGGGTGTAGACAAAATTCCAAATTGTTTTAAACACCCGAATGTTACCCACCAATAGGAATTGGGGGTTATTACGGGATTAAAGATATAAAATTTAGCCTTGACTCTTAGTTACCTGTTTTCAATTTTTAAAAATAACTGTCACAAATTTATGTAGACCTTATTCACCAGATAAATAATGACCAATTAGTTTTATAGTATAATAGATTCGTTTCGGTTATCTATGATTACATTCCCTAATTTTTGTATATATCTACTTTCAATTTAGTGTTAAACTTCAACTTGTGACACTGACAGCTTTCAACAACGCAGAATTATAATTTTGTAACTTTTGTTGTAAACCCAGTATATTCAGAATGGAGGTAAAGGTATCACTCATGACTGGATTAAGACGAATGTTCTACCTTCTAACACCCGGGGAGGCGTCTTTTGAAGACACAAAAGCTGTTCCAAAGTACATCAACGAAGTAAGTTATGATTAGCCTAAAAATATGAATTACTTTGCTTCTGTTCCGCGCTGCCCTATTGGAAGTGGACGGACTCGGTATGACATTTCCTGCTATACTTACGGAAGTATTTTCCGTACAAAAATATAGGTTCTTCTCATACCCTCTCGCGTCGTTAAATAAGAAAAAATACATGACTGAATTTAAATAACGTCATTTTAGAGGATAGCCAGTGATGAGATTAAAGGAGCTAAGTCGCTAACATTTTGGACCTAGAAATGGACACAAATGGGTAGCATCGAATATAATAATGTAATATGAATGTGTATACCTGATTTGCATTCAATTGCTGCCGTTTTTAGTCTAATTTCAAAAAAGTTATGTTCGGTGAAATCGCGAGGTATTCCAATCGATGGGCGATTGTCATAGCGTCTTGTTAATCCAGTCTACACGGGAAGTGTTTTTGCGCATGCTCATCAGTAAGATAAGGCTGTTCTGTTTGGACGTGGATCGTGGTTTGGCACTTGTGTGTACTATTGCTTAAAATGTTCAATAGGATCGACGATTCTATGTACTTCAAAGTGTTTTTATAAGAATAAACTGTTGATAAAGACGCATTCATGGGATACTCATTGCATTGATTGATGTGGATCATTTCGCGATGAAACTTTTCACTCTGTCACTCATCACTCAGTCAGTTTGACACTTGATAATGATAATCATAGTATTAGTAGTACGGTAGCTAGTGATGATAGACAACTCGATTCGAGAGATGAAGATACAGATTGTTTACTAATTGGATTGTGGATTTTAATTCATAGAAATATATCACAGGTTGGTAATAATTATAATACTACCTATCAAAACAACACAGTTTATTTGTCATGAAATGTTGATATTTCGATAATGATCATAATGATAATGATGATTCGTTGTATGTAAGTTGTCGGTAGGCCTACATACACACACTGGTAACATGAATGTAATCTCAGATTAATTAACTGGAGGATTAACGGCCTTTGTGTGATTTTTTTCATTTGGTGGCTTCATTTTCATACTTGAATTCAACTATCAAAATTGCCATTTCTTTGATCTAAAAATATGGCTTCTCACTGAATCATATAAATATTATAAATCCATTATTATTATTCCATCAAATATCGAATGATGGTATTGTATCCCTACACATCATACTCAGAATGGCAGAACGACCTGTATGCGTGCATTGTAATAAACTTGTTAGAAAAAGTGCCCAAGCAATATCATGTGATAGTTGTAGTAAATGGACCCAGGGCATGTGGGACAGGTAAAATAATCTATAAATTCTCATTTTTCAAGAGAATGGTTAACAAAATCAGAAATGTTTTATTGCAATATGCTACTATTCCATGAAGTAAATTTATTGGGTCACTGTTATTTTGTCATTCTAATATTTATGTACATGATTGTTGTTTTTCAGGATTTACAATTGCTGCTCTCAAGAAAGCTGTCGAAGAAGGTTCCACAAGTTATATTTGTAAAGCTTGTTGACCCAAAGAGTCATCTGACAGTTCTAACCAGCCGATACAACTAGTTCAAATGAGTCATCAGACCTTGAACCACCAGCACCAAAAAGAGTATTTCAAGGCAAGGGCAAAGCAACAGCAACGACTAGTAAAAAAACCCACACAAGTCTGTGGAGACAACATTAGAAAGAGTAAACAGATTACAAAAAGAGAGATGTGAAAGTCTTGAAGTGAGTTTTATTACTTAATTAAAAATGTAATACATAAATTGTTTATTTCTCAAAATTGAGGGAATACACCATCAAGTAAAGAATAATGTTTACAATAAACTAATATTTTACTATATTAATATATTGCATGTCATAAGATAACTATTTACAGAATATGATCTCAAATGATAAAGACAAAAAGTGAAATGTTATAATGACTACATTTATTTATATAGGATATGATTTGAAAGATCTTGGGGTGTAAGGCAAATATTGACATGTCATAAAATAACTAATTATAAAAACTATCTTTCAGGATATGATTTCTAATCTCACTGGGGATACAGCAAAAGTGTTGCTATTGTTAGCAGCAGTATCGACACAACCGGCATACAGACAATTCATTTACTGGAGGTTCGGTCGACTTGGCGAAGGAAACCGTCTTGGATCTGTATCTGACAATTTTTTTTAGATGATTGTAATTGTAAATGTTTTTAGAGAGTAAATGAAGGTGAACAATGGATTTTAGTAATTCTGGCTGGAATGTAGGTGTAGTCTTTTGGGGACATCAGATGTACTGCCGTCAATGAACCTGATCTTTTGGAATATTTTTTTCTGTGTCTGCAAATAAAATAATGAGAATAATAAATCTTTTATTATGAAATATGGTTCATTTTTCTTACTTCAAAACACCTAGACCATTTCGGGACTAACATATGGTTTAATTTTATGTCAATAATTCGTTTGCATGTAGGGGTCTTTAGCAGTGGGGGAAAACCAGAGTGCCCGAAGGAAACCCACGAGGTTCAGAAGGTGCCCCTATATCCATGCCACATACGCTCTAGAGGTCGAAGTGTGGCACTGTAGACCACTAGGCCATCCAAACCCCCCAGGTACTTTATAAGAAATAAAATGGTGTTGAACGTCTTACTGTTTCGCTCCGACTAGGCTTATGAAGACAGGCATACATCATCAAGTGTGTTATGAGTGAAATTTTTCATGGCCTTCTCTTATATTAAAGTCCAACAGTCAAGGGGCTCTTTTACGCGCACGCCAATGTATCCACAGGACCTCAGTTTTCCGTTCCATCTTAACGACTAGGCAGCATTTCTTGTCAGGTACTCCACCACTAACATGGGGAAACCATATTTGAAATCCTGATGAACTTTCTCTCGGCCAATGCAGGGATCAATACATGATCTCCAGGATAGTGAGCCAGCGTCTTACCTACTTAGTCGTTTGGCTACCATACTCAGAGAGATAGACAAATGGGGGTATACTGTCAACGCAATGCAGGACATTATGGGTACAACCTATAGTATATTTTTAACAATAATTAATAATTTGCTCTTGAGAAATCTCATGAGGTTGGGAAGGAACTTTTCTCCTTGTTACGTACAAGCTCAAAATCGAAACCAAGTCACTTGACAAAGCCTGGGCACAAACGGGAGAATAACAATGAGGGTGGGTAGGTGACCCTACTATGTCACACAGAAATTAGGAAAACAACCCCACTTGACTTAATGACAGATCATGTTATCTACAGTGTATGCAAAAGACCTTTTGACGCCTTTCTATAAAACACAATGAATCTAAATAAATACAAAGGTATACACAAAAAGTAAGCTTTGTCTGGCAAATAATAGCATGTATACTCCTGTAATAATTTTCTATAAACATGCAAGTAAAACTGAAACCTTACTCATAATGGAGTTTTACAGTATCTGGTACATAATCACTGTCCTTGTCATCATCGTCATATGTTAGACCAGCCTGTTCAAAATCAATCTCTTCCATCAAACATCTACTGCCATCATTTGTACCAACAGTTATATTCATCTGAATCCTATAAGATTACACATGTAAAATGGGATATAAATATCTGTTAACATTCTTTTGCATTGTTGATAAAAATTACTTGCAGACCTTCTTATTTTAGACATATAAATTTAAAAGTAAACATATATATACATTTACAGCAATTTCAAATTTCAGGAAAGTAAGCAGAAACCCTACTACATTTAAAATTGAAGAAATAATGTACTCGTCTGTAACCAAATACCATTTACTTACTCATTTATAGTTATATCATGTTGGCTAATATTCAAATCAACCCGCCTTTTACTGGTACTAGGAAGTGGTTCAATATGACTGAGGCCTTTATTTGAACTAGAACTGAAAATTAAAACATGTAGTGTAATAAAATATGTACATGTTTGTTTGATTCTAAATACATATGCCTAAGAAATGAATAATAATCCCAAACCACAAACAAAAACAATACAAATTACAAAAGAGAGAGAAATGGGGTTTAACGTCCACTCGACACAAACTAGGCCATTTTGGGATTCGCTGGAGCGTAGGGGTCTTTAGCAGTGGGAGGAAACCGGAGGACCTGGGGAAAACCCATGAGGTTGGACATGCAACCCTACTCCTTGGCACGTACAACTTGGGGATTTGAAACCATACCAGTTAACTCAATGACAGGCTTTATGATACAGCATGCACATGCTAACCATTCGGCCATCCACCCCCCCCCCCAAATTACAAAAGCTTACCCATGAATAGATCAAACTTCTTACAGATGCACCTCTTCTACATTTTTGACAGCTGGTGTACTTGTAGTGGCTACAACATGTTTTTGAGGAGTCTTCATTCCGGAAGCTACATGTATAACAGTTCTGCTAGATGTTGACAGTTTCCATCTATAAATTTAAAATTTTCAGTTTTATCATAAAAGTAATAATATAGAGGTAATTGCCACTTTGAGATAAATTCTAAGTGTTAGTGAAGGTATAATGGCTAATGCAGTCCATGTTAAAGTAATTTTTTTTAATCTAAATCATAATGTATTATCAAAGTTAATGAAATCTAGATGTACCTCCAGATATAAACCTAGGCACTACATACTACACACTATAGAAATTAGACGATTTATTTAGCTGAAGGTATCTAATGTCTAAAAGACTTTGATTTATTCCATTGATTTAGTCTTTATTCACTGCAGGTTCCAAACTAAACTGTACTCCCTGTCAACTTTTACTTTGTTACTCATCGGAAAATTATATGATATACAAGCGATAGAGCAATTTTCGACATCGTCTTCATCGAAAATATTATAGGCCCGTTTTAAAATTTTCAGATAGAATATTTGTATATGATAAGTAAGAAACACACAGAAAGCTACGGTTCATTTTACTGCCTGTCTAACATGTTAAAAATATAATAGTCTTTATTCACAATCTTCAAAACAGCTCTGTTTATTAAAAAAAAGTTAATTTATGCCATTACAAGTTACAGTAGTCAATTCCAAAATCAAATAGATTTCCAACTCTGCTGAGAATCAAAATCATTCATCTTTTTTTCATTTTCATTATCATAGATATCTTTCTGCTTACGACGAAAATAATGGGGCATATTTCATAAGATTGCTAAAGATCTTCCCTATAATTATAAGGTATAACAAGTCAAGCGGCAGATAATAAATTAATTTCGAGAGTTCGTCAAACCAAGCAAAATTGAATATATTGTTGTAAACTTGCCCATGTTTCCCTTATGTCCAGAATGGACTGGCCCAGTTAATAGTGGTTTGGTCCACTGCATGTGCATGAAGGAAGGATATAATAAGGTCAGATGGATATGAACATGCTCTCTCACTTGTTGATATGCTTTTGTGAATTGAATGGTTGGACAAGAATTGTTGTGGTGATTTAGAAGACAGGCATAAGACAGAAATCAGAAGTTGACTTAGATTGATCAGACCATTGGTTGATAAGTACCCTTTTATCTATAGTCAGACATACTGAAGATATACTTAGCTGTACAGGGAAAATACCCAAATACCCCTTGACCCATCAAGCCTTACCAAATATTGGCCATTACCGGTGAGGTCAATGGGCCTAAACCCAATCTAGAGACAGAATAGTACCCAAGTTTACAATAAATGGCGTTTGCGACTTCGGACTTAAGCGTGTAGGGTTATTTTGGGACTGAGACATAAATATAACCCCTTTTTGAATAGAGGAGATAGGTTATATATAAGCCCTACCCAGCGTAATAATTAAGAAATTCTAAAAATTGAAATTGGTCAATTATAATAGGTCATTCAATTGTGATTTAAATTACAAAGGGAAAATACTTATATAATCTAATATTTGAGTTATTACAAGTGTTATTACATTTATTTATCAAAATAGTAGTTAAAAGAATTATATTTAACAATAATAGTGAGATTAAAAAGCCTTCTGTAAATTTTTCCACGTTTTAGTCAATCCTGTGGGTTGAGTAGACTTAGGAGTTTCCCGATAGGCAAAGTGGTTACTGGAAGTAAACAAGTAAGATGGCCGACTTTTAACAAATATTTCTGAACTTAGAATATTTCTTTTAAATTAAGGGTGTTTGTGGACTTTAGGAATTAAATTTTTTATTTTAAATTGATCTGGTAGTGTAGGCTTAATATCCTTGGTACCTGTATCTACTCTAGTGAGATTTATAAATAGATTTAGACTTCTGTTTATACTGAGAAGCAAGACATGGCGGAGAATACAATTAAACAGGAGTTTGGCGATGGTAAAATGTCTGAAACTGAATTAAGAGATTACTTTAACAAATTGATTACTTCATATAGCCAAGAGACAGGGTTTAATATACCCAACTTCCCCATGAAAAAGGAACGCTCTCTTTTAGATCTTCCAATAAGTCAACAAAGCCAGAATGTTAGGAATAAGGAACCTTTATTGACACCTGGAGACATTATTAATAAAATGCCTGACTCTGAGGCGCAGTCCCGCGAGTGTTTTTTAAATTGGTTCCTTCAACACAATCAGGAGGCAGTAGTTAATGCCCTTAACCAACCACCTCATAAGGAGGAAATACCTCCATTAGATCCTCATAAATTTATACAAAGTCAGGATGTGACAGTTAATGAGCCTATCCCTCAATCCAATTTTAATGAAAGGGAGGAGAGGGATAGATTTGATGTGGGCACCCGACCAAGGGAAAATTACTTCAACCCTTCAATGATACCCCGTTCGTTAGCCTTTACGGGAAAATCGGATGAAAGTTGGAATACTTTTAGCGATAAGTTTATTCGGTTTGCCTTGTCCCAACCTTGGGGGTCTTACAGCCCTCAGTGTATGGATTACTTGTGTTATTGTTTAACAGATAAGGCAGCGGAATATTTTACAAATATAACTCAGAGATTTCCGGATATGAATTTTATGCTAACTTTTGAAAAAATGCAAAAACGCTTCGGAGGTCAAATGATTCCTGAAATAGCTCAAGTTGAGTTTCAGACTGCAACCCAAGGTGTAAATGAGTCTTTAAGTGACTGGAGTGATCGGGTGCAACAGTTAGCATGGCGAGCTTACTCCGGCCTGTCTGATGATTTTATAGCTAGACAATCGGTTGTGAAATTAGTTTCAGGATGCAGTGATCCAGAAGCTGGTCGGTATGTAGCAAATTTGAGATTAATTGACTTTGAGGAAGCGGTTGAAGGGTTACAGTGGTTCACTCATGTCAAAAATGTGATTCCGTTAAAAGCTACTTCACATAGCAAAAGGGGTAGTGGTTATCCCGGGGAAGATAGAGAGATAGGATTCCGAAATTACCCTGAGACAGAAAACTTCCCTCAAACAGATAGAGCGGATGACAATGAGTCGGCTACGTTTATGTCTCGCCAATCCGGATCATCTCTCTCCCAACCATTATGTAAAGACCCACGATCCCCTCGGGTCAGCGGAACTTATTACTACTCTGAGTCAAGGTCACCCAGTCCCTCTCAAGTAGGATTTAGGAAGTCTCCTCAAGCAGAAACGCAAATGGTGGGGGAATATAGTCAGGTATATCCCCATGTACGTAGCACTAGTCCTTCGCCTATGCGTAATCAAGTTAAACCTCCCAGTTTAAATGGAAGGATTCCTGAAAAACCTTGGGAGGGGTCAGAAATGAGTCAGATGAAGACAGAAATAGACCAACTTAAAGATATAATGGCCACTTTAATTTTAACCTTAGATAGAAGGTCCTCCCCTTCACCTAATAGGACAAGTGTAACATGTTTCGGATGTGGACAGGTAGGCCATAATAAGAATGATTGCCCTCTGCGATATTCCAATTTGCAGACACCTTCCCCCGCAAAGAAACAGTTAAAGATTGAAGAAGAAAGTGATACTTTAAACGACCAAGGGACGAGTCAGTAGGCCTGCCCTCGATCCCAGTTGAACAAGGCCCAAACCGGAAGCAGTCACCCCTACCTACACCTGTAGACAAAGGTCATGTTGACCATGCCCCTATATCCAAGCTTGGGGGGAGTGATAATGTTTCTAAGCCTGAGGATGAAATTTCTGTTGCTAGGTTACCCTCTACTATTGCATATAGAGTCCCCCTAACAATAGAAAATTTAGTTACTGAGTCTTTGATTGACACTGGTTCGGATTGTACCATAATATCGCCTGAGGTTTATGATCAAATCGAATTTAAGCCACCCAAAATTAGGGATATTACTATACATGCAGCAGCCGAAAATATGACATTTCCTGGATTTTTAATTGGCCCCGTTTCTCTCCAAATAGGGTCTTTTAGGTTCACAGATAATGTTTATGTAGCCCCCATAGCTGATACCGCTTTACTGGGTTTGAATTTTCTGAAAAAATGGAAAGTTATAATTGACCTCTCACAAGAGTGTTTGATAGTTGATGACGAGACTATTCCCATAGTAACAGGACCAAGGCCTACCTGTAATACTTATAGTACCCCATGTACCGCTCAAGTCATGGTTCCGACTAAAACAATTATTACAGCGAGGTCAGTCACTCGTCTACCTTGTAAAATGGATAGGACATTAAAAGATTATATAGTAGAACCTATCAAAAGTGATAAATTACTTATTGGTCGTACTCTTCATTCAAATACGGAATATCCCACCGTTTGTTTGATTAATGCGTCCGATGAAGTAATTGTATTGCAATCTAATGACATCATTGGACAGGCCTATGAGGTTGGAACAGAATCGATACTGCCTATTCCCGTAGGAGATTCGTTTCCGGGGTCCCCTACCCCCAACCCTCAAGGTTCCTCCAATGGTACTAGTGAGGTAATAGAAGAAGGTAGTCCCACTGTACCTGAACATTTAGTTGCCTTATATGAACGATCAATAAAGCACTTGTCCCTCAGCCAAGCCAAACAAGTAGCGGAATTATTGATTGAGTTTAGCGATGTTTTTGCTCAGACTGAATATGACTTAGGAAATTTTACGGCGATAGAACATACTATTCCCACGGGAGATGCCCGGCCCATTAAAGAACGTATGCGTCGAACCCCTTTGCATTTCGTGTCCGAAGAGGAAGCCCACTTAAAGAAAATGCTTAAGATAGGTGTTATTGAACCTTCCAATTCGGATTGGGCGTCGGCCCCCGTATTAATACGTAAACCAGACGGAAATGTAAGATGGTGCATTGATTACCGAGCCCTCAATGCAGTTACAACCAAGGACGTTTATCCCTTGCCCATCATCGAAGAATGTCTAGATACCTTGGCCGGTAACCAATGGTTTTCGAAATTAGACGCGAACTCGGCATATTGGCAGGTTAAAGTTAAGCCAGAAGATCAAAAGAAAACAGCCTTTTTGACTAAATTTGGTTTGTTTGAATTTAAACGTATGCCGTTTGGATTAAGCAACAGCCCGTCCACTTACAGTAGGGCCTGCTCCCTTGTGTTACAGGGCCTTAATTGGAATATCTCATTAGCCTTCCTTGATGACGTATTAATTATGGGTCAACAATTTGAAGATCACCTTAAAAATCTTAAAACCGTTCTATCACGTTTCCGTCAGTATGGCTTAAAAATGAAGCCTAAAAAATGTGAACTATTTAGGCAGGAAGTAGAATTTCTGGGTCGTATGGTGAGCAAAAATGGCCTTAAAATGAGTGATAAACATTTAGCTCCGGTGAAAGATTGGCCGGTCCCTAAGACTACCCGGGAAGTAGAGAAATTCCTGGGATTTGCTAATTATCACAGAGTATTTTTAAAAGGATATGCAGAAAAGGCACTGGCCTTGTACTCTATTACGGGTAAGAAACCTTTTTATTGGGGAGAAGAGCAACAAGAGGCGTTTGAAAAAATAAAGATTGCGTTAACTACTACCCCAGTTTTAGCATTACCCAATCAAACTGATACTTTTGTCTTGGATACGGACGCGAGTAATTTAGCTGTAGCCGCCGAATTAAGTCAGGTCCAAGATGGGCAAGAGAGAGTCATAGCCTATTCTAGTTTTTCGTTAACCCCAGAACAGCAACGGTATTGTACGACAAGGAAAGAATTACTAGCGGTTGTTCGATTTACCAGGCAATTTAGGCATTATCTCTTGGGTCGTCCGTTTACGGTCCGGACTGACCATAGTAGTCTCACCTGGCTACTGAAATTTAAACGCCCTAACGGTCAGTTAGCTAGGTGGATGGAAGAGCTCGCCCAATATGATATGACTGTAAAATATCGACCAGGTTCCAAACATGTTAATGCCGACGCCCTGTCTCGGATACCTGTGTCGAGCCCTTGTCCCGATTTCACCCTGAACATACGTCCCAGTGATTTACCCTGTAAAGGTTGTAAAAATTGTGTCCGAGCCCATGAGAATTGGTATGATTATCAAAGGGATGTCGAGGAAGCTGCCCCTTTCTTTGCACCAAAAAGTAATAGGATACCCACTCGCGAAGTGGATCTCAACGGTTTAAAAGGGGAGTGGCAGGACAAAATTAATGAAAATCTTGGTACAAATGATTTTGACGGATTATTAACAACTTGTGCTCTAATAGTTACTCCTAAAAATTCTCAGGGAAATCCACAGGTGTTAACCTTGACCCCGGACGATTCAGGATTAGATTTATCAGGCAATTTAGAACAGGAAATTAAACAAGGTCAGAAAAACGATTCGGATCTGGCAATTCTGTTAAACTGGCTAAAAACCAAGATCGAGCCTAGTGAGGGTGAATTATTTCTAGCTAGTCCTGCGGCTAAGAGTTATTGGATAAATAAGAATTTATGTTACCTAGATGAAAATGAAATTTTGTATAGAAAAGATCGGGACGGTCGGTCTCGATTAGTAGTACCTCAGCCCTTAGTTTCGGAGCTTTTACGATTAAATCATGATGTACCATTGGCGGGTCATCAAGGTAGGGATCGCACTGTACTTAGAATTAAGACCCGATACTATTGGTATAGGATGAATCAGGAAATAAAATTATATGTCGCGTCATGTAGACAATGCAACAAGAGCAAAAAGGCGGTTAGGATAGCTAGACATAATTTGATTACTTATCATGCGGGGGCACCTATGGAAAGAGTCCACTTAGATTTCCTCGGTCCCTTGCCTAAATCACATCAAGGAAATGAGTACATATTGATGATGGTGGATCAATTCACAAAATGGGTTGAATGTATTCCTCTACCATCTCAAACTGCCGAAATAACAGCCCAGGCTGCGGTGAATGAATTTTTCTCGAGATTTGGAGTTCCGTTCCATATCTTTACCGATCAGGGACGGAATTTCCAAAGTGATCTTTTCATTTCCTTATGTGATTTATTGAAGATACATAGAGCTAGGACTACCCCCTATCGGCCTTCATCGAATGGTCAAGTAGAAAGGTACAATAGGACGTTGATGGACGCATTACGTTGTTATATGGGAGATACACAAGCAGATTGGGACATTTATTTGCCTCAATTAGCCGGTGCCCTTCGTTCGTCGGTAAACCGGTGTACAGGGTATACGCCCAATAGGTTAATGTTAGGGAGAGAAGTGAATATGCCTGCGGAATTAATGTTCGGATTGCCCTTAGAAGATCAGGAGACATGGCCTGATGAATATTTAAGAAATTTGCAGGAAAATATAACTAAAACCCATGAAATAGCTCGTAAAACTCTGCAGACTCGCCAGAAACGAATGAAAAAGGATTATGATGTTAAGATCTGGAAAAAGTCATATGAAATTGGGGATTGTGTGTATATATTAGATACAGCATGTCTCAAGGGGAAGAATAAAAAATTAAGTCCATATTGGAAAGGGCCAGGGGTGATTGATAAAGTCCTGACCCCTTATCTCTTACGGGTTAAAACGCGTAATGCTCAGTCCATTATGCATCATGACCGAATAAAGCCCTGTAATGATAGGGAAGTACCCCCGTGGGTAGAGCATTATAGAAATAAAATTATGAGAGGAGATAATCTTACCCCAGTGCAACCTACCCGCAAAATTTATTGTGTTTGCCGAAGACCCTGGGGGCGGGGATTTGGAATCCAGTGTGATCATTGTTTAGAGTGGTTCCATGGACGGTGTGTTAATCTAACCCCTGAGGAGGCAGAGTGTATAGATATATATACCTGCCCCATTTGTGATTCCTCTTAACAAATGTATTATCCATGTCAATAGTTTTAAAATTAGTGTTTTGTATCGCAATTTTTATCCCTGGAGTTTTAATTTATCAGTTTTTATGTTTATCTTCCCCCACTGAGTGCACGTAAGGCCTAGGTTGGGCGGGGACATTCTTTGGGGTGAAATGGATTTCCCCAGGGAAGGTCTCTTTTTTATAAAGTTGGGGGGTGTGTTGTAAACTTGCCCATGTTTCCCTTATGTCCAGAATGGACTGGCCCAGTTAATAGTGGTTTGGTCCACTGCATGTGCATGAAGGAAGGATATAATAAGGTCAGATGGATATGAACATGCTCTCTCACTTGTTGATATGCTTTTGTGAATTGAATGGTTGGACAAGAATTGTTGTGGTGATTTAGAAGACAGGCATAAGACAGAAATCAGAAGTTGACTTAGATTGATCAGACCATTGGTTGATAAGTACCCTTTTATCTATAGTCAGACATACTGAAGATATACTTAGCTGTACAGGGAAAATACCCAAATACCCCTTGACCCATCAAGCCTTACCAAATATTGGCCATTACCGGTGAGGTCAATGGGCCTAAACCCAATCTAGAGACAGAATAGTACCCAAGTTTACAATAATATTTCCTTACCGTTCATAATAAATTTGGCAGCCTGATCATCATTCACTGCATTCATCTCAAGTTTTAGCAATTCCAACGACCTATTTCTGATAGAATGTTGATCAGTGATCCTTTCTTTGTCTTACTGTATTGCTTGTCATATTCCTGTTTTCTTTTATTCGCCGGGGTGCTCATTATTGATCTTCTTTGTCGTTTCTTCGTTTGTTGTTTGTCAGCCATTTTGTCAATATTTTGTAGAATCCGCGTCCAAGATATGAACGACCGCATTGACTTGTGGGATATTCTAGCCTCGTTCTCTCAGTGTCTTATTACTTATTGATGCTAAGACGCACAATGGTACACGAATCGTGTACCATTGTTAAAAAAATTATTTTATTTTAAATATCGGATATCAGACGCCAATCTTTTCCCGGTAAGTTTACATCATCAATGTCGATTTAATTTGACCAATAATTCGTGTTTTCGAGGTCGAAGATTTTGGAGGATCTTGAGTTACGGACTTAGGTCCTTTAAAATTCTCGTAAATTGTATACTTCGTTTAAAATTTTCTGTAGCATATAATGTCATTATTTTTTTTCTAAAACTTATTTCAATTTAACTTTCAGGCATTTCCGTTTTTTGTTTTGTTTATAATAATAGAGTCAGGGATATCTATTTATAAAAAGGATAAAAAATATCGTCTCAATGACAGTATTACCTCCATAAGTGCCGGTCTCATGTCACGGTTACCAATGTAAGTTATTTATTATATTAACTAAGAATTAAACAGTTTTTTTATATTGTTTATATGTTCATTATAAACATCAGTTAATACTTTACGAATTTGGAATGCAGGAATTCGATAAAATTTGTCGCAGTTCAATTTTACGAGATGTAGCCATAAAGTTAATTCTGGGCTACCCAAGTTAGATTGTCTACTATTACTATTCGAAAATAAAATTGTGACAGGTCTTACAGTCAATCTCTCACGTACAATTGTATTAAATTTTACACTTCGAACACATTTTCTTTCTAGTTTATTTTTTGTTTTTTTGTTGAAGGGGGGGTGGGGACTTTACGAACTGCGTTTAAAATACCAGACTTGAAGCATGTCGGTGCAGCTTGGGCTTTCAATTATAAACTTGTTTAGATATACATTTATTACATGTACTATAGTTTATAGATGTAAATACATTAATTTTCTTGGTAAAAGTAAGAATACCCCTTTAGAACTCCGGCGATTGTAGGGGAGTAAATTTTCAAGTCGAGGCATCAACACATGGTGGTTTTGTTTCAGGATTGTGGTACCGTCTATAACAATGGCAACGTATATATGGATATATAATACTTTTAATATTATAACTCTGCCATGGAATTCTGCATGGACATGGTGGTTGTGTTTTCTAGGAGTTGATTTGGGATATTATTGGTTTCACAGATTAGCTCACGGTAAGTTTTGTGTATTCAACACATCCCTGTATATAGACAGTTATCAATTTCCAAAATGATTATTGTTTACAATGCAATGGATGACATAAAATGCCGCGTTTCGACGTTTTCATTGATGGCGCAAAGCGTCAGTTTTGTCACCATGGCACACCCAGCGCATTATACATAGCTGCAGTGTCTAGCAATGGGGAGCAGTCCCAGATTCACAGCATGGGAAAAACTGATAAAAAGTAAGCTCTCTTAAAAGTTTCAGCCCAAAATGTGAAACTTTTAGAGGGGCTATTACTCTTCGATTTTGTTTAAAATTTTGTCGATTGATATTTGTGTTTTTATTGTAGAGGTGAATTTTATGTGGGCAGGTCACCAAGCTCATCATAGTAGTGAAGATTATAATTTTTCAACAGCCTTACGCCAGTCAGTTCTTCAAAATTATACCTCTTGGGTAAGTAAATATCCATTACCCATACCAGCTGTATCCGATACTGAACTGTATTAAAGCTCCACACTGAAAAAATATAAGGGTACTAACTCCAACGGACACACAAATTAAAAAGTACACTGTCACGACAGTGGTGGACGCAACATATTTGGATAGGGGTCGGGTTGTCTCCGAGAAAATTAATTAGACTTTATCCTTAAAACTGCATTTCCTTGACATGGATGATGGCTTGCTGCAATAATATGGCCATGAATTCGATATAAGAGTAGGCCGTGGCGCCGCTGTCCGAGCAAAATTTATATCATACTGTGTGGGGTATGCCTAGTCGGTGCAAAAAAAGTAGGACGTCCATTTCATTTCATTTCTTTTTTTTAAATTTAGGTATTTTACCTCCCACTGGCTTTGTTTATACCACCGTCTGTGTTCCTTGCACACAACGAATTAAATATACTCTATCAATTCTGGATACATACCCAGGTAGTACATTTTATTTAGACCTTTTAGGGTTGCTATTTTTCAGGCTGAACATTTCCTCGTTGAGCTGTTGTTTTGAAACTACATGTACATCGCGGAAACTGTTACATTTTATTATCAATATTCTCTTTTAATCAGTTCATTCGTTTAGCATTTACATTATAAAATGTGATTTATTTACATCTTAAAAATGCTCGTGTCCCGATAAGGGGTCTTTTACGTTCAAACGATACAATATTTTGAACTGAACTTTTTAGACAAGGTAAATATACTATTGGTGTTTAATTTAAATTTCATGAAATTCGGGAATATTCCTTTAAAACTAATTGTTTTTCGACATATCGCCATTTGAAGATAAGAGAGTGTGGGGTCGTGTTAAGACATAATTCTGAGGTAATTAATTCCAACCTAAGAAATCATGTACCTATATTTTGAAATGGTAGTGGGTAAATGGTATTCTGTTAATTTATTTCAATTGAAAGGTGGGTTTTAAATCTGTAACGCTAGAACACGTATAGTCGTTCGGTTGGAACGAAAAATCGATTTACAGTGTATACACCTACGATAATTAAAGGTCGCTTGACAGTAGGAAATCGATATGAGTAGGATGTATGCCCGTTTTAAGTAGCCTGATATGTACAGAATAGTTAGACGATCCACCTTGATAGTTAGGATATATATATTATAGTGTTTGGAGCCACCTTATACTTATATGTAATGGCAACATTTTTATTGCACAATTCCTTACAGTATATAAAGTCTCTAGGACCACTGGAATATATATTAAATACACCTAGTCATCATAGAGTACATCATGGTAGAAACAGATATTGTATTGATAAAAACTATGCCGGTACTTTAATTATCTGGGATCGAATATTTGGTAAGTCTTTTATTTCTTATGAAAACAACACAACAAGTCAACAACACATAAATCACCCATTTCGAAAAAATGGCGTCTGGCTGTGCATTGTGGGAGATCCGTCTGTGAGCAAACTTACGAGGCGGGGACCATTGCTTTGCATGGGATTTCTCTGACCAAATTGCGAAAAACGCCGATTTTACTGTTATTTTAAGGAGGGGTGTTGGTGGATGGACGAATGGTTAGCACGCGCGCGCTGTATCATGGAGTCTGTCATTGAGTCAACTGGCGTAGTTTCGAATCCCCGGTTGAACGTTACAAGGAGCAGGGTCACCTGTCAAACCTCGCGGGTTTTCTCTGGGTCCTCCGGTTTCCTCACACTGCTAAAGACCCCTACGCGCAAGTGAATTATTGAGATTTAATTAAACCATATATTATAAGTCCCGAAATGACCTAGTTTGTGTCGAGTGGATGTTAAACCCCACCTCTCTCTCTCTCTCTCTCTCTCTCTCTCCCTCTCTCTCTCTCTCTCTAACGTTGTGTGTGGTGCTGTTGTGATATACTTTTGCAAGACATTCTGTTTCAGGAACTTTTGCTCCTGAAGATGAGGAAGTGGTGTATGGGCTGACGCATCCTTTGGGTACGTTCGACGCTGCAGAGGTCCAGGTAGGCAAGATTTTGGACTTCTTGGGAAATTGTATTAAAAATTAGATAACCCCATACAAAAGCACAACACAATACTTAAAGGGACAATCCCGAATTAAACAGAGGCTCAAAAATAAAAGTCTGAGAATATATGAAAATAAATCGCCAAAATATAGGGGAACGGTGTATTTACCCAGTCTCAAAATTTCAACTTAAAATATTGAGGCGTTTGGACGTGAACGCCAAAACTGCTTATCCGGACACGTAACCCTTTTAAGTTTTCGGGTCAATCGTTTCGTTTGGTGACCTTATAACCGATTACGGTTATGCAGTGAATAACCCATGTGCCGTACTTGATAAAGATAGTGAAATTTCAACTACACATTATTTTTATTAAAAAAATGTTTGGTTTTATCTTGATGACACAAAATACACCTTGGGGCACCGGTCTCAAATTCCAGATGAAGACTGACGGATTTAAGTCGTTTGAAAACGTATCATAAATACTGAAGTAGTTGCTCGGCCCTTGACTCGAATATTTTAAGGGAGTTTAACACAAAATTAAGCAGTTTTATTCCCAAAACAAATACCGGGATTAGCCCTTTAAGGTTTTATTATGTGTTTTAGTGAGCACAACCGCCATAACTAAATGCCAATAAGTTAATGTGACCATCAGCAGTCACAAACCAAGTTGTTCAAATACAAAACTATACAATAAGCCTTTGTAAACGTCTGAACTGTGTGGAAAATAGTACGAAAAGAAGAACCATAACCAACCCCGTTAATACCTCAGACACTTCGTGAACTCGGCAAACCTCAGAAGATTCCAGTAGGGTACCGGAATCTACCGAGGTTTGCCGAGTGACACTTTGTAATCAAAATTGCTTTCTTATGGTGTAAATTTTAAAAAAAGGAATTATTTCCAGATAGCCTATCCTAGATATGTAATAGAGAGACTGGGTGATATGACCAGTGTTGGTGATAAATTCAAGTGTATATTATATGGACCAGGTTGGTCACCTGGTAAACCACGTACCGGCGAGATTGAGGACATTCCAGATGTAAATACATCTTAAGTTATATATCACAGAATAATGCTATACATGTACATGTATAATATTATACTAAAATTCAATAACATAAACACACGTGTCTTATAGTATGATATGTTTTAAAAATATATCAGAATTGTATATAAACCTCCAGTTGTCAATGATTAATAATTTTGTAATGAATCGCACCTTTTAAAATATAATTGTTCATATCATTTTCTAGTGATTCAAACTTGTAAAGTTTGGTCTTTGACCTAAATTACTGCAATAAACTCATTCTTATACTTATTATACTAAACAGACAGTTAAACTAATTTTCTATTCCAAATACACAACAGAATTTATCTTACTTTTTGTATGGTTTCTAAAAACTATAGAAATTCTTGGCAATTTCTATCATAGTATAGATAATTGTATTAACGTAATGTAGACAGACAATAGATAATCACATGGAGGAATATTGATTAAAATGGATTTTTATTTTCAGGCAAAGGCACCAGCTCAACAATATAATGTATCTGTTGGTTTGTTTCTCAATATATATGTATCAGTACACTTTATTCTCGTTTTAATTGGTCATCAATTGTTGATTGTAAATGTTGCTGTAAGTATATTAAAGTGTGTATGGTCCGAACATTTAAGACCGAAGTGGTCTCACTGACTGGGAGGGGGGGGGGGCACGTGGTTAAGTGGGTAAGGTGCTGGCTTGCATGCAGGGGTCGAGTGTTCCACCCCTGCATTTTCAGGTGGTGTTTCCCCTTGTCAGTGATGCAGAACGGAGGACCTGCCAAGGACAGCTGTCTAGTCGTTCAGATAAGGTGGGGAACCGAGGTCCCATATACAGATTGGCTTACAGGTAAAATATCCCTTGGCAGTTGGGATTCGATATACGAGTAGACGGTAGTGCCGCTGTCCGGGCAAAATTTCCCTCATAGCACACTGTATGGCATATGTCCGTCTTCCATTAGCCCAGGCTAGGTGCATAACAGTAGTAGGACGTTAAACCCCATTTCATTTCATTTCTCACTGACTGGATTTAGTCACAGGAATCTGACCTTCTATCCATATATTCATACACCTTACCGAACTAGACAATGTAAAATAAAAAAAATAACAGGAATACCTGCTCTCGCTTCGGTTCACTTAGATATGTTTTTTCTTCAATCTAGCCGTTTTGATTTACATAAATACTTCCCACAAAACGTTATCATAGCCACTTGTTTCCAAGATTTGAATTATTTTCGTTCGTTGGCGTTTGTTATCCCAAAATCGCCGCTGTATATACATGAGTATTTTAGGGAATACTAACCTTAACCCTGAACTTGGATCCAATTTACCTTTGACCCTTCTTAAAAGAGTTAGGGTTAGTATTCCTCAAAATATCCGAACCGGCCAACATTAGCATTTCCCAACAGTATAGATTTCTGTAAGGCCAATGTCATTGTTGTGATTTCAGGGTTTTAATCAAATGTCTGTGATATCATTTTTGGTTTATATGGGATTTTCCCTTACCATATTTGGGCAGTTGCTTGATGGAAGGTAGGTTGACACGGTCTGGATCACTAGGCAAACCTCGGTAGATTCCGGTACCCGACATCGGTTGTATGGCAGTAAGTGATATGTTTGCGATGCGGCATCGGTTTACTTAAAAGGGAAACTTGCCGCTTCTAGAAAGAAGTTTTCAAATTGCGTCGTTCGAAGAATTTTCAGTGCAAACTTGTCCTTGTCTAATGAAAATCGGATAAACTTGAAAGAAAAACAGTTTTAAAATTTGAAAATTTTGTAAGATAAAACATTCTTCAAATGCGTTGTCATGGACAACGCCATTGGTAATCCGGAAACTTGTTAATAGTTTTTATGGCGGACTTCGTCATACAGCCGAGGCTAGATGTAGGGTACCGGAATCTGCTGATGTTTGCCGATCTGGTCTGGTTAAATCAGAAGTTATTGGTTAATTTCGTTTTACATTTTACCAGACTCAATTGTAATTTATGACACTTTTTGTTATTATGTCGACAATGGGCAACCAACTTGTGCTTTATATACATCGTATTATAGTCGGTCAGTGCTCACTCTTGGTTCCATTTCTTCCGCAAATTTTCATTTGAATTTATTAACAAGAACCTTTTTCAACAAAAAAATTAAAAAGTATGTTGAATCTTTTTCAGTAATTTATGTTACAATTTTAACTTTTAATATAATTACATATAATAGACATACGATGCATAACATTGTTTTGTAACTTCATCATAACCCCCCCCCCCTCCCCTTCATCCCAAATGAGACTCAACGACAGGTCTTGTGATCTAACGCGCTAAACCATTCGGTCGCCATACCCCCAAGATGGTTTGTGTTGAAGGGTTGTTAATCTGTCACATCTATGCAGTGTAAACAGCCATACATAAATACGAAACGAAGTAAAGATATCTTTTGTTTTCTTAATGTGTATTTCAGCGATAAAGGCGCTGTCTTGGAGTTGGTTCGATGTTTGTCTTTTGTGTTCGGTGATATCATATTGAGCAAATATGGATTGTATTCGAATGGGCTTTTACTACAGATTTTAAGATTCTTATTCATTGCCTCTGCTGGCCTGTGGTTTGTAAAATGTAAGAATCTGTTTTTAAGGAGCAGAAATATGAAGAAAGTAGACTAATCTTTATGACGTAATTGCCGGTTCGTTCAGTATTCTGGGTGTCATTAGTTTGACCCCATCGGACTATTCACGGTTAAAAACATTTATAATATATATATATATATATTATATATTTTCTGAATCGTATAATAATAATCGCCAAGTTTCCCCCCTGTTGTTCAACGATTAGAATAATGTTGAACTAGTTGGATGTTTTGGTGGAAAATCGGTTATTAATGGTTAAATCATCAATATCCTATTCTGTCTTTAAATTATTCCGATTATGGATTAAAATAGATTTCATACTGATAATGTTTACATGACCCATTTTTATTCGACAATTCAAACTGTATGATATAAGTATATAAACTATTCAGGGATTTTTTAAATAAAAATATGAAGCTGTATATAAAATATTTATGAACAAATTAAATATTATGTTTAAAAACTGTTGGTGTTATCCTTGTAATTGTGGAAATATTTATTTTAGTTAGGATAAGTTTTAACCGAGCACGTTTAAAGAAAGCCCCAACAGAATACTGTAGCAGTGGGAGCGATACCGAATATCAATAGTTCGAATGGTTGTTACTGCTTAAAAGGAAGAAACGTGGCTCAAGTAGGGATCCTTGTAGGAGTCTTTTTTATCTAAAATTTCTTCGTATATAAAACGATTGAAATGGACTTGTCGAAATACCGCATCCCAGTAATTGTTATAAGTTGTGTGTTACTGTGAGATTACTAGAAATCCCACTAAAACAGTAAACTCGGGAGGACTGCACTTCACACAAAACAAAACCGACAAGACAAAGCCATGGACAAGCCGAACTACACAGAGGCTGGCATATTATGGTAGGCCTACCGTAGTACCTTATACCATTCTCATTAATTGGCTTGCCTGTCAAATAGACGAATCCAGTCCTTGTCGGTACACCCCTGTGATTGAAACTTAAAATTTAACTCTTCTATGTCCCACAAGTTTGAATTTGCCGATGGTAAGTTTAATAACTATGGCTTTAGTGCAGACTCATATTAGAGACGCACTGTGTTTATTCAAAGAAACTATTGCGTGACCGCTCATAGTCCTAATCCTGCATAAATTAATTATTTAGGCTCTATCGTTACTTGTCGACGCACAACATTTTGTGTAGTAGGGTTTCCCACCATAAATAAATATCTCCAACTAAAAAATACACTGAAAACTGGTTCCAAGTGTCATCCATAACATCCAGACACTTTGAGTAAAAGATAGGCTACGTGCCCTTGTTTTGAAATTAGTCTCGCTTAACAAGACTATCGACCATTCTACGTCTGATTGACAGGTCGGGATAATCAAGACTACATTTTTACGAAACATTACAGAAAGCTTGACCAAGAAATTGAATTAAGAAATTAGCACGTTAGCCAACTCAACAATTGTTTTTTTTTAAGAAACTCGTAAAAGTAAAATGAAACTACTGCTTGTGTCATGTGCCTGCTAACGCAATTGTTTCAAAGATATTATTTGTACTTAACGAAAAGATGCCACTCTTAACGGTACAGTTAATGATAAAGCATTTAAAAAAAAATAAAAACGAACGTAATTTCTAAATCTGATGTAATAACCACGAAGCTCAATTTCACTGCTATTCAAAATAGTCAACAATAGATTTTTTTACGGCTGTAAAAGTTGATATATTTGTTGCGAATTGCACGGACCATGGCTATTTATAGACTCAAAGAGAGTGTGGGTAGCCATAAATTAGTTCAACACACGCAACTGAAGCGTGCAATATCCGTGTCGAGACCAACTTTCTGAAGAGTGCACGGGTGACCCTACTGTGAAGCAATATTCTCCTACTACAAGGCAATATCCCATTAAACAAACAAAAAATATACCATAAAATAATTATCGTAAGCTGTGTTGTTGTTTTGCGCACGGCGACGTGCCACTGTGACTACACAGGCCATAGATAATACGTATGCATCGGCCTACTATCATAAAACGCTGCTGAATCGATCGAGAAACGGAAAATGAGATTCCAAGCGATTACCTCCCTTGCATGAGTCTGTCAAGAAGGTGAGCTTGCGAACGGTGAACTGTTTGAAGATTTCCTTTGTCGTGTTTAATAATTAGGTTTGTGACCAAATCCAAGAGCTCCAGATGATAAGCATAGCCATAGCAGCGCGGTTCAGTGAATGTAATATAGAAAGCATCGATACTAAAATACACACCTATGCTCATTCCGGCGACGTAAAAGGATTGCGAGAAGTCCTACTCTCGACATCGTCTGCTAGAAGTGGGTCAAATGGAAACCTTATCATCAATAAGCGAAATCACCTTGGATGCACTGCCCTTCGTCTAGCGGCAACATGTAAGTTTTGGTAAATCTATTGTAATCTTATGACATACATGTAGGCTAATGTTTTCAAATATTATTTAGTGGGTCGCATTAATTATTGTATTTTATATACATGTGTATAAAAAAACCAGTCATATTCTTAAATAATGGAGTTACTTCCCCTGTAATTGCGAACTCTTTGTTCACATTCTGCTTTAAATAAAAGGAAATAATTTTCACGAAAATCAACCTATAAACGGCATTTTAATATTTGTAGTCTATCCTAAAAAGAAAACATATTGATTGGCCATTGGTCTAATTTTCAACCCTTTTGAAATAAAGTTATTTTTAGCATTATTATTATTATTTAACATATCGAACTTCTTTACGAACCCAGTTCAGTTGATTTCTTCGATAAATTAAATTTAATGTAATGGTTTTGAAACTTGCGGTATTTTTACGAGACGGGCTTAGTAATGGCTTTCATTCAAAATGCCTTTTTATTTTAATAGGACATTTAAAATTACTGCACTGATCTCATTAACGATTTGTTCAGCAGGCGCGATCAAATAGAAGGTTTGAAAATGTTTCGCGCAAATAAACTTGTTACACACAACATTATATTTTTAATTTGCCATAGTTTAAGTATATGGACATGGTTTTGTTTTGTATTTGTCAGGTGGCCACACAGATTGTGTAGACATTTTGTTGTCTCATGGGGCGAAAATTGATGTTGCTGACATAAAAGGACAGACACCATTGTTTGTTTCTGTTAAAAATGGCCACATAAAATGTGTAGAAACGTTGTTAAGACATGGTGCTAATCCAGAAGGGGGTGACGATGTTATGTACTCTCCGCTTTATTTAGCATCAATGAATGGTTTTAACGAAATATTACAGGTCTGTTTTAATTTCAATAACCCAAATTTTACTTTGTACTTTATATTGGGCTGATTGAAGGAACATATAGGCAATATAATTACGTGATCTGTCGTCGTTAAAATCGTTCGCGGCATTCGTTAATTCAGTTCGGGGTATTCGCCAAGAATAGGCTACGTCGTTAGTTTGAACATGGACCGTATATAGATACGGTCCATGGTTTGATGAGTGCCAACAACGCCATTCGATTGGCTGGAATTTGAACTGCCGTGACATCTGTTAAAGTTCCCCTCATGAAGGTCAAGTTGCTGTATCCGGAAAACGATTCAACCCGATCATTACGGATAGTACACAATTGACCTAATGTGTCTGCTCTAATTGACTTATAACCCGGAATTTGGTTAATTACGAGGTCTGTGCATCTTTATTTAAGGCCCTAGGTATATTATCTGACAGTAGGCCTATAGCCCTATAACGAACTAAAAATTACCATAGGTAAGGCGCTGGTTCGCTAGACTCGAGTTCGTGTGTTCGATCCCTGCATTTGCCGAGAAAGTTCATCTCGATTTTCCGACATGATTTCCCCTTGTCAGTGATGCAGAAGGAGGGCCTGACAAGGACAGCTGCCTAGTCGTTCGGATGGGACGAAAAACCGAGGTCCCGTGTACACATTGGAGTGCACGTAAAAGATCCCTTAGCAGTTGGAATTCGATATAAGAGTAGGACATAACGCCGCTGCCGGGCAAAATTTCCCTCATAGCACACTGTATGGCGTATGCCCGTCTTCAATTAGCTCAGGTTAAGTGCATAACAGTAGGACGTTGAACCCCTCATTCATTATATCATCAGGCCATGTTAGCCCAAGCTTTCTAAATTCCACTATCTCTAAAGCGTCCCATGTTGGACATGGGAGCCGACATTTAAAAAAAAACAAAACAAACTTGGAACACACCTGCAGTTTACTGAACCATGCTTTATTTGTATCTGTTTTTAATTTTCTACTTACAGTTATTAATCAAATATGGCGCAGATTTAGACATAAGAAGAACAAGAGTGTACCGTTCATTCCGTAACGACCCCCTGCAGATAGCGATAGCTTACCATCATTATAATTGTTGTAAGACTTTGCTTTGTGCTGGTTATGATGCCAGTGCCGTGGTGTCTATGTACACCATGTACCATGTTGCGGATAAACACAAGTGTGATGTAAAATTTCTCAAGTTGCTGTACGAATTTGGGGTTCATTTCTTCACCCGAGACCAGAAAGGAAAATATCCATGGGAGCTAGAACCGTTTGAAACCAAAGACAGCGCCATATGCAGTAAATATTTAATCTCTATAAAAGGTGACTACTTATTGCTAGTCTGGAAAAAAAATTGTCTGTGATATCACCGTAGGCGGAAGCGGTTGTTAACCCTAATCAGTTGCTGCACAGCTACTCGGCAATATCACCTTAGATCGAAGAGGACGTTAACGTAAAACCCTGCATTCTGTCAGTTATTTGATATGATATGAAATTTGGATAAATAAACATCGTCTTTGTGAGGGGGAATTTGTGGCAATATGATTGTAGAATGATATATTGTCGGAATTGTGGAGCCACATTGGCTAAGTGTGTAAGACGCCAACTCGCGTGTTGGATCTCAGCATTGGCCGAGAAAGGGTCATCGGGAATTACCTACGGAGGGCCTGACAGCTGTCTAGTCGTTCGAAGGTCCCGTGTACACATAGGCGTGCCGGTAAAAAGATTAGTCCAATCGAGGAAGAACAGAAGGACGCTAAATCCCATGTCATTTCATTTAATTTTATCGGGACTGTAAGGGGTGAAGCAATATTTCACCTACAAACAACCAAGCACAAAATGGGGTTACCCTATGTTCAAATTATGATTTGCTTTTGATCATCTAGAGAAGAATTTAATCAAATCTAGAACATGTTGTATTTTTACTCCTCAATATTGCACACAAAATTTTACAAATGTTGGTATTTTTTTTTTCATTTCAGAAAATAGCAGATCTTTGTTGTCGGCATGTCGATTGACCATTAGAAAGAGCATGCGCGACATAAAAACAATGAACCAGCTGTGCTTGCCCGTGTGTTTGTTGGACTATTTGAACTATAAACATTTGTGAATCTCCAATTGTTGGTGCTATAATTTGTTGGGTGCATTCCATTTGGTTCCGAGGTCATCTTATGGCAGTGTTATTGATAAAAAAAGTTTGATCTGTTTTGGCCAACCAAGTTCCTCGGGATTTTCCTGTATGGTCTCCCATCGATTAGACCATAGCGCAGATGTCCTGGCCAACTTTCCATCATGGCACACTGCATTTCATTTTATTTAATAAGCAGCATGTGACAATCAAGACTTCCGACCTCGGGGGTTTCCTCGCGTCCTCCGGTTTCCTTCCGCTGCTCAAGACCCCTAAGCACACGCAAATTATGAAAACAATATAGACTTAGGCGTAATACTTGACTACAGAGTGAGGTTAAAACGCACTTCTTTCTCTCATTTATTTTCCGTATAAATATTTTTGACCTTATGTGCCTAAAAGGTCACGCACATTCCCGTCCACATTTTGTTTGATAAAATAAGCCTATATGAAATAGAAAAACAAATAAAATATTATTGTTTGAAATATGCGCTTTCTTTTGATATTGTTTAGTTCTGTTTTAACTAGATATTCACCAATTGGTGACTCGCTTACGTTTGCCGGATGGGGGTGTGGATTGCTTTAACGCGTGATCGTTAACTCATACGGTCTGTAATTTATTGAGCCAAGTGCCTTAGTTTCGACGTCCCACTTGTACGTGACAAGGAATAAGGTCGCATGTACAACCTCGTGGGTTTCGCTGGGCCCCGGGGGTGGATGGCCGAATGGTAAGCACTTGCGTGCTGTATCATAAAGCCTGCCATTGAGTCAACTGGCGTGGTTTGGGATCCCAGGTGGGTTTTCTCTGGGTCATTCGGTTTCCTCTCACTGCTAAAGATCCCAACGTACAAGCGAATTATTGAAATAAAATTAAACCGTATGTTAGTCCCGAAATGACCTAGTTTGTGTTTAGTGAACGTTAAACCACTCCTGTCTCACAGTTTGCTATGAGATGATGATAACGCTTGACGTACGATTTATACATTCCTTTAAATCGATTATCCTCGAGACTTGTGGAGATAATTCCAAATAATAGTATATTGGATAACTATATCCCTGTAAACTGTGAAGAAACGCGTGTTATATGTGAGTGGGTGTGTGTACATCTGCTTTTGTCATATATAAATAACATAATAAAATAATATAAGTAGGCGTTAATAGAATTAACAGTTTTGTTAGCCCGTACAATTAAACATAAACATGTGATAATGATCAACCCAATACAAAACACCCAAATAGAAAGAATTACATACCAGATACAACACTATATAATGTTTTCTATTCACAGGCATTACGATTTTTGACCGTATGTAACAACAAAGAACTGTTTCTTTCCCGAATAAAATCCCTGTTTTTTAAATGCACTGCCAAAGGTGGTACACAGTTACGCATATTTAAAGAAATTTCGAAACTTCCGTTTCATCAATATACCAAGTTTAACATTTCTTATAAGTATATAACCGAGTACATATTGGATAATTATCCAATTTAATTTAGTTTAATTTGTATAGTTACGTAGCCATGTTTGGATTATCGCCCTTATTGTTATTATTTTATTACTTCATAAATACACTTACATTGTATGCTTTCTTCTACATTCCTGTTTTGCATTGCTTGTATGGGGTATTTAGTATTATGTTTTGTGCAATTATACAACTTAAAAATTCTGATTGGTTGTTTAAACTTACAGTGTACTCTGTAACTTCCAGCACCAAGCAGGACCGAAAAGAAATGGCGGATGTCGGCGAGTGGCGGTTTATCCAATAACAGGAAGTGAATGTGAATGGAATATTTGTCGGACCGCACCTCGTTATATATTTCATGTTTAAAACCCAATCGGTATTCAAATTTATGTCAATAATATTCCTACATGACATGTACAAAATTACATAAAATCAAACTCCCCAAAAATGACCGTATTTTTCGTCGGTACATTTTTCAGCAATGTCCGACATTCGTATGATACTGCGTTTCGATTTATATACAGAAAGTAAAAAGAAATGACGTGTAAGCCGTAGTTTACTAGTTAACGTCGCTCTAATACAACGAACGAGTAACACCAACGGCAAAATAATTGCACTCGACTGTAGCACGTGCTATCATCTAAAACAATTAACTAGGCTACTTACGTCATTCCAATCGAAATATACGTCAATATTTTACTAGCGTGTTTATTTACTTATTTAAAAACATAAATCCCATTCAAAATATGATAATAAATCCGACAATGTGCCATCAAAATATAATCTTTTCTCGGACATCAGGCTATCGGCGATTATCAATGCTCAATAGAGGTCTATTTTTAGCGCGAACTATTTTTAGAGTATTGCTTATAGGTGCTATAGCTATAGTGTTAACGTAAGTTATTGAAAATGGTTGCCAATCAAAATACCCTTAAAAGATTTGTCGAGTACTGTTTGTTTATAGTTTAATTATTAGTGTCTGATAAACTGTGGTGTTTTTGTGATTGGGGAGTTAACAGTGGCGGATTATAGGATTAAATAACAATGGATAATCACTCATCGGACCTCGAGTCGATGGCGAAAGGCGGAAGTGACAAAATGGCGGTTAGAACAAAACATTTTAAAAGCAATCAAGAAGGAAATAAATCGGGACCAGAGGTTTTGGGCGGATCTAAGCGAGTGGCGGATTGATCAAAAGCTGGAAGTTACAGAGTACACTGTATAGCTTTTAGCATTATTAAATCTTGATTATCGCCCTTTTTGTTAAGAAATTCTATTGACGTCATTGATAACATTACGACGTATTTACGTCACACCATTCAGTTAGCAGACGACTGCCTCCCGAGGCGGTCTACATTTTCTTTGCTTCATTGTGTTGGGTTGTTTGTGCGTTTTCTTGTACGAGTAAATATGTTCAATCTTGAGTGAAGTCTGTGTTGCTTCAGACCCGGGACTGTACAGCGCAGTGGACGCTTACGGCTAGCCCCCGGATCCATTCACTCTTTTTTGAATTGTTGTTTTATTGTTTGTTTCGTTTGCTGTTTCGGAGTATGATGTCTTGTCGTTGTATTTGTCCTTTTTGTAAATCATATGTGGCGCAGTCCCCCTGCACTAACTATTAAAGGGTCACGCCGCCTCATTAATGTGAAGACATAGGTCTTCCATACGAAAGATGTTTACGTACTTATTTTTTTTTATGGCAACGAAAATAAACATGTTTATTCCTTTTAGCATGCCGTGATTTTCTTTCATTCAAAATTATTTTCTACGGGTTTAACTCGTGTATTATATAATTCAATGTTATGACGATATTATCGGGATAAGCGGCCTTTCTATTGCGAGGGGGGGGGGGTGAAGGCTGAATGGTCAGCGTGTGTGCGCGCTGTATCATAAAGCCTGTCATTGAGTCAACTGGCGGGGTTTCGTATCCTCGGTTGTACGTGGCAAGGAGTGGGGTCGCCTGTCCAACCTCGTGGGTTGTCTCCGGGCCTTCCTGTTTCCTCCCACTGCCAAAGACCCCTACGCGCAAGCGTATTATTGAAATAAAATTAAACGATATGTTAGTCCCGAAATGACCTAGTGTTTGTGTCGAGTGGACGTTACCTCCCCCATCTCTCTCTCTCTCTCTCTCTCTCTCTCTCTATTCCAGGCTTTCTTGTTAAAATGGCCTTCCCGGTTATATCTTCGTAAATCAAACTGGATAATTTTGCACGAAAGCCTGTCAGAAACCTTTAATATCGTCCTGCACTGTAACCCATCCAAAGCTTTGTGAAACCTTTTCGACGAAATATGAAGTTTCTGGCCGCAAGTAATCTTTTCTCCAGGTTGTTATAGGCACGTAACTATTCAATAAAAAAACCCAAGCGGCTTGATTTTAACATGAAAGTGAGCAGAAGTGAGACTTCTAGAAAGTAGACCTCCAGAAGAAGAAAACCCTGCTATGTTCTCTGGGTTAAGAGACCTAAGTTTGCGAGGATCGCGATTAGATAACTGAACAGTTGATCTTTATGTCAAGTCCATCTCACGTCTGTTATATCTATGATGTAAACAAAACATATCGAAAGTAACGAAACCGAGATCATTTAAGTTTCGTCAATATCGGATAAAAATTGTGACCTGGGACCATATTCGAAGTCTAAGATAGTCACTTAACTACTAGCTTTCACTTAAATATACGTAACTTCCTGTAAGTTAAGGGCAAGTGGTATTCAAAGGCACTGTTAAGTATCAAATTTTCCCTTTAAGTAAAGATGCCTTAACTTCTAATTGTCAGTCATTAAGTGATATTCAAAGGCCAGTTTAAGTGAGAATAACCCACTTAACTTTAAGTGACCTATGGAAGGTACCTTAAAGTTAAGTGAGATTTAATGCCTTCTTTTAACGCTGTTAGTAGTCCCGTAGTTGCGATTTTAAAAGTAAGGGGATTCAGATTGAAATAAAGACAATGTCGCCGAGCGTAGCTGGCCTCAAATTTACTTTTTCGTCGTTAGCTTGGATGTTGTAGTGACATAATAGAGTAAAAGATAATTACCACCGAGGTAGTTAAGGCTATCTTTTTCCGATCATCTATCATGTTCGTATACGTGCTTAATAATGTTTCCACGATTGTCATATAATAAAGTTAAATTCATTTGTGGGGACATGGCTTTATAGATTTTTATAAATCATTTATACTACCGCTAGAAGCAAGGCATGATTTATTTTTTACAACTCATTCCCATATATTGCATACATAATCGGTAGTATTTATACAGGTAAAATATTATGCAACATACATCTTTCGTGCACACAATGCACCGTCAATGTCACGCCTTTGAAAATATAAAATGTAGGTAGTTACACACTGTCTATCAATTTCTCAAATGATAGATTTATATAAAAAAAAAACGTATGATTTGTACTTAGAAGGCATAATATGCTGTTTTCTTTTCGTGATACATTGTTTGAAAAATAAAATTTAAAATATCCATCATTATACTACCACTATTTATTGTAATGTATTGAAATGGAATTCTCAAAAAAAGTCTATGAAAACAGCCATTCCGGCAAGGGATGCACACCATCATAATTTATCCCAAATTATGATCATACTATTTTCATGTGTTACAATAATCCGACAAACATTTTCCTAGTAACGTAAAGTAAGAATTTAATACAGTATAGGGGGCATAACTCGCTTGCAATGTTAGAAATTCGTGATTTTTGGCAGTGGAGGGCATTCCATAAATTAAAAATTCATGCTGTTTGGCGAATGTGAGTTTCCCTTATTTTAGCGTGGAGTCAAGTTTTCACATAGCCAAGTATATGTAAAATAGAGGCTCTGAATACCGATTTAAGGTAAGACACTTGGTTTAGCGAAAAAAATAAGTATTTTTACTAAACCTTTAGAAAACCTTTGAATACGGGCCCTGATATATATAGTTGAACGGTTTTACAATCAAATAAAAACTGTTACTTCTACAGGGTCCACAAACTAAAATGTGATGTTCGACAAACAGGGTCCATAATCTTTGTATTATTATGCATTGTTTTGTCAACTTCGGGTATGGGGGTGGGGTGGATGACCGAATGGTTAGCACGTGCTAATGGTTAGCCAGAATTCGCTCGGAATGCATCTCCTTCTCAGACGATCTAGACCGCCACAAGCCTCCGGGGCCTAGGCGACCACTGGACCCTCACCTAAGGACCTACGTTGGTAGACCCCCCCTCCCTCCATATCAAGAATTGGTTCCGCCGTCCCTGATAATAATATTCAGACAGCAACAGTTGTAATCTGTCCGGGGTAATAACCTTTGCCAATAATCGTAGAGTAGCGAGTTCTATTCACTGAAATATATTTGTGGCCCCTTTAATGTATTATGATCTACTTTATGATAATAATTCAATTTGCCCATCCTTAAAAATAACTAAAATGGGTGTTTTTTGGTAACTATAAATACCATATTTAAGACACTATTCCACATAGTATTGCATTGAGTTCATTAACCTATCTTCGGAAATGGGTAAGCGGTGAAATAGTAAGCTTGCTAAAACCAATCTTGACCTATTTCAATCACCAGAAGTAACTGTTGGCGCATAATTCTGAAGCAATGACCCGAAGACACCATTTTACCTAGTTAAACAACATTTTGAGTATTGAATTTAGTTCATTAATCTATCTTCGGAAATGGATAAGTGATGAACTAGTAACCTTGCTAAAAAAAACCAATTTATGTCGATTACCATAAGTAATTGTCCGCGAATATTCCTAAAGCAATGGCCCGAAAAATCCCTCTCTGGCCATGGCTAGATTGGCTTCGGAGCTTTTGAGGGAGTGTGTCTATTCTTATCGTTCAATCAAATCTGTCCAAAGTACAGCACCATTACAGCCCTTCGCTTAATCTAGGGCCCTGTCTGGAACTTTGGACTGTGATTTAAGGTATTAAAATCGGTAAAAGTGTTGTTCGTCCCCATACAGTATTGTTTACATTATATCCGACCCGTGTTGATAGCCTCGTTTGTCACGCAATTAGTTAATTGGGCATAAAAAATTCGCGAGGCGTAATGATATTGTTACGTAGTTACATGTAGCTATTGATTGTTAATCAATAATTGACCCATCATAATTTGGAACATTAATTTGCTTCCTTTACAGCAATGTTAAGTGGGATTAACTCTAATCAAACGAAACACTGTGAGGAGTATGCTGCAAGTGCCACAATACTTTTCTATAGGGAAACCGCATATATTATAGCTTAACATCCTTCGCCAGCTTCCAAACGATCGAATGACCGATTTTCATTCTAGCTGTGTGTAGAATCCATATACATTGTATCCATGTATTCCAGTGTACCAGCCAGAATTGAGGCCAGGTTGAAAAGTTAAAAGTTAGCCATTTGTAAAGGTGAACTTGAAGTCAGAGCCCATCATCAGAGTCATATTTCCAATATCTGCAAATGTACCATACATGGATTAAAACCCTCACAATATTTTCTGTGCCTGGAGACCGGGGGGTGATGAAATATAAGTTACCGAGCTACTCCAAAACTCGAACAAAACGAAAGATCATGACAATGCCAGGAAGTATCCGGAGATTTAAACCTTCACTCAAACTTTAAACCTACCAAAGACAAACTTGATTTGTCCACGACCTTTATAGTACACTCGTCCTTGATTAAATGTCAGTTTGCCCGCATGTTACAAAGCAGTCCTTATTTACGTCCATTATATTTGATTATAATTTATGCTATGCTTAGAAATCTGACAAGAGCTAGATTAACAACCAGTCTTTAGTTAAACCATTCACCTGACTACCAAAGCTAGTACCCGATATAGGTTAAAGGAATTAAGTAAGGCTCGACCTACATAAATGTCTAGAAACAGGAACGAATAAAACAGAAATGTGTATCCATATGACGTCTTAAAGCGAGAATTTCAAATTTTCTAAGAAAGTATAAACATAATTATTTCTATGTCGTTTGCTCGATAGGTTATCAACTCACTATTATACGATCATAGGCATTATTTCCCACACTTAAAATTCATAGACACTGGAAATAGCAACACAATTACCTCCCTTGTTTCCCTATTGACAACGTGGACGGTCATTTTCCAACGTTGGAATTTGAAGTTGAAAATGATATTTTTGCCAATTTCTCAGCTGGCAATAGCGAATTATAGGATTAATAGGATTATTCTTTAGCAAGGTAGGACTGTTTATGGATACCATTCATTTTAAGGCTTTATTTTAATAAATTTAAAAAAAATAACTTTAAAATTTGAAATTGCAACTTTAAATTCATGATTATATGTTGCAGTCAGTGCTGTTAGACATTCGGCAAACCTCGACAGATTCCGGTACTCTCCGTAACCTTCATCTAGACTCGGATGTATGATAGTCATTGATATGTACCTACGACCATACATTTGCGATGCGGCTTATCGACTACCTATTTACTCTAACAGGAAAACGTTCCGCTTTTACAAAAAAGCCCCAAAATCTGGTTAAGCTGTCCACACCCGTTGGTGGAGTCGTCCACACGACTTAGTATAATTTCTGGACACATAATGTATTTGTAAATAGTATAGTTTTTCTGCGTGGTCACCCTTTCTATCGGTAAATAAACAACAAAGTAAATAATTTCTGGATATTGTAATTGTAATACGTTTTTTGGAGTCGTCCACACGATGTATTTTTAATTAGTATAGTTTTTTCTGCGTGGTCACCCTTTCTTCCGGCAAAAAAACAACAAAGTAAATCGTTTTATTCCATAAATAACAAATTCATTAACAAATTCATAAACATATTTAGTTGTGGACGACATCACTAATAGTTGTTGACGACATCACCAATGCCTTGTGGACGACTCCACCAACGGTTGTGGACGACTTCGCTTGTGGACGAGTCGTCCACACGATGTATTTTTAATTAGTATAGTTTTTTCTGCGTGGTCACCCTTTCTCCCCGCAAATAAACAGCAAAGTAAATCGTTTTATTCCATAAATAACAAATTCATTAACAAATTCATAAACATATTTAGTTGTGGACGACATCACTAATAGTTGTTGACGACATCACTAATGCCTTGTGGACGACTCCACCAACGGTTGTGGACGACTTCGCTTGTGGACGACTTGACTGGCACCCATCTCCTGGGGGCAACCTTGTTTATCCGGGTCCTTCAAAATAGTTCCAAAATGGCGGACTTCATTATACAGCCGAGTCTAGATATAGGGCACCGGAATCTGTCGAGGTTTGCCGAATGTGCTGTTAGATTTTCTATAACCACAAGGTGACAAAACAAACCAGTCACGCGAACAAAATCGACAACTTCAATAAACATGAAATTAATAGTTTATAGACATAGAAGACCAAAGCCACAGGTATAATATATACCTTCTATAAATGTTTTCCCAAAGTCCTAGATCTCTCCATCTATACCTTTCCAATAATACATACTACGACGAGTACTTTAAAGATGTCCAACATCGTGTGTTTTCTCCGGGACCAAGAAAGCCACCATCACAACACTCAAAAAGCCAAAATCACAACACTCACCAGCGGTCCTTCAATATTTGTGACCATAGTATTATCTACTCCTTATAAACCCGTAACGGTAAATCTCTTTGATCTTTTGGGTATATTATATGCCCGGAATAACTTGCGGTCTGAAAGTCGGACGGCTGTGGATAAATACAGGGGAATATGGGTTTATTCTTCTGAAAGATTTTCGTTAAACCCGTAACAGGTTATTCTTCCAGGGTAGGTTTTTTTTCATAAGAAAACATGATCTAGGGTTTTTGTTACGTGAATTCTGAGATATTCTCATTTTGCGTGTAAACATAGACGATGTATAAGCAAGATAAAGTCCTCGACAGAAAAACCTTGGCTATCGAGTATGATGGATATGAATAGTTGCGCTAATAATATTTTTTAAAATAAAAATAACCGTGTTGAGTGTGTTTATGGTTACTTGCAATTTGATAACACATTTTTACAAGGATCATTCATTTTGAGGTCCGGTACCAAAACTAAATCGTCCATAAAAAAAAATTGCCCAAGGTAGATTGCGGTGGATTTTTTTCTGTGGGTAGTACATGTAGATACATACCTCCTTACAAAAAAGCAAAAATCATTATGTTTCGGATTTTTTCCCCCAGGTCGGAGTGTCTCCTACCAGCCTAATGATTTTGCAATAATAGGCGAATAGTCGAGAGATGACGACCAAACTATCGTGCAACCTGTCTCAGCATTTCTCATGCCAAAACTTGCCATCTTTTTGCTGCAACGAGTTATCGAGGTCCCTTTGTGGAATACAGACCGTAAACACGCAGATTTAAAACTTTCTGGGTGTTATGGCTAATTTCCTAAGCATGTCTGCCATGACGCAAGGGTTCGTGCATTCTTTTACACCGTAGGTCTGTTACGCGATGCACTAACAACATTCAGTAGGGAGGAAAGAATATTCAAAATTTTCATAATTTATTTACGTAATAATCTTTCTCTTCAGCGCTCAAACCTCGTGGGTTTTCTCTCCGCTACCTCCGATAAGATCAAAAATGATATTAAGATTAGTATTAAAAGTGTTGAGAATGGCCCTTATTTGTTAAAATTATTTGACGTTCTAACACCTGACGTCAACTGGCTGACCATAACCATTGAAGAGACGACCACTGACAAGATCGGTCGCATTTTTTTAATTTTTTTGTTACGTCTTTTTTGTAGATCATTTTAGTGTGGCCTGTGCCACGGCGGGCCCGGGGCTGTTCAGCGCAGTGGACGCTTACGGCTGGCCCCCGGATCCATTCACTTGATTTGATGGTTGGTTCGTGTTTGCAATGGTTATTTTCTGTCTTGTCCGCAGGTTTGTCTTATAGATTTTTTTGTTTGTTTGTTTTGCGTGTAGTGCGGTCCTCCTGAATTTACTACTAGAACTGGCAACAAACCACGAGGACATTAAAATAGCTCACCTACTCCTCTTCGCATTGCAAATTAATGGAGGCTCTGAAACAATTTAGGAGCTTGAATGGCCGAATGGTATCATAAAGCTTGTCATTGAGTCCATTGAGTCAACTGGCGTTTTTTTCAAACCCTCGGTCGTACGTGACAAGAAGTATGGACGCTGTCCAACCTCGTGGGTTTCTACGGGTCCTCCGGCTTCCTCCCACTGCTAAACTCCCCTACGCGCAAACAAATTATTTGAATACGATTAACTGAACTGCGTTTGGCCTGTCCAAATTACAAGATATATCATTATAAATTTGATCAAGTAGAGTAGGTTATGTACTGCAGATTGGAATTTTTTGATTTAGATTATTGTCGAAGTTTTAATCGGTCAACCGTGATATAATTTAAGGTATTTTCTAAAAATACTTAAACGGTATGCAGTACAATACACCCTTAAATTTTATAGGAAAAAAGTAATTATATAATAATTATTCGTGTAACTGGAACAGTCGAGATAATCCTCTTTAATACGTCTCACGCTTTTTACTAATAGATACAATACAACGTTTTTTATGGCCCATTTCTTACATTTTCATAGTGATTTATTCTATTATCAAGTAAAGTACCAGATTTAATCCACCTTTTATTTCACAAAGCTTTTACATTGAAAGTTTGAGAAGAACACGCCTCAGTGACACATTTAATGGTCATTAGCCTGTATTACCGTTATATGAATACTACAGACCCTGCGCATTGTAATAGTATTCAAAGGGAGGGGCAAGGCTGTTCAGTTTCACAATACTTACAATAATGGCCTATTTTAACGTTAAAGGATCAATCATACATATCAATTTTGTTAAATGCCTGAAGTTTATTGCGTTTTGTATATTTTACATTCACATGCACAATTATTGGAACCCCACCTTTTTCACTCCACAACCCACCCAAAATATAACGTTACTACGTTGCGAGGAACTTTCCCCTGCATTAAGCGCGTATAAAACCAAATTACGGTCTACCCTTACACACTTAAATTGGCATGTTTTACGATTTAAAGAGATAACCCATATTTGGTATATGAACGGTCGTAATTCCGATTCCATAAATACAAAACGAATATAGTTTTGGTTAAAGATAGGTTCCCAGAAAAGTATTTATCGGGTGGCTATTTCCAATAAAAGTATGGCAAATTTGGTATATATGGAAAGTAGAGATATCCAATCTTACTAGAAAAATATTGGATTCCCTGGAAAATACTCATGGAGCGTATACTGGACAGAAATGTAAAGATTCCCCTAATCGACAGCCCGACGATTAGGAATTTCTGCACGCGTGACGTCGAAGGTTGCACGCGAAGGTTGAGCGCTTTGTGTACATGTTGATAAACTTTATGAAGTGTTAAGCGACCTACACATATTTTAGTACACTATTTGAATTTTTAATCACAGGACAGTATCTGTGAGTGAAATTGAATTGTTTGACAACCTTTTCATTTCAATTTAAGAGTTTTTGCATTAAGTCTGACCCAAAACACAAACATTGGAGAACTGTGGGTACCCATAGGGACACCAGCTACCATACCTGCAAAAACGATGTTTCTACCGGGAGTTCTAATATTCTCTCAAAATCTATTTCGGTGATCAGGTGGTTTTTATTGAAGCATGATCAACCAGGCCCGGATCCAGGATTTTTTCGAGGGGGGGGGGCATACATTGTAACAAATGGTAATCATTAGAGTGCCGCATACATTAGTGGTTTGGTGTAATCCCCAGAGCCTTGACGCATTGCCTGGGCATAGACAATGCGAAAATCATGTTTATATCACCAATTAAAAAACAGGATCCCCGCCTGTCAACTGTAATCCACATATCTTTATTAACGTGTATTCTTCTTTCTTTTTTCGAAAAAAGCTCTACGAACAATACCCGTCAATATGGGGTTTTATTTATTACCTGTAGTTCAAAAAGTAAGCGCAGGGGAACCGCGCTATAATTTAAAAAAACCCGACAAGACAAATCTGCGGACAAGACAAACTACAAACATTACAGGAAATAAACAACAAATATCAAAACTAGTGAATGGATCCGGGGGCCAACAGTACAAGCCTCAACGATAATCGAAAAAAAACCCCGAGAAGAAATCATTTACAAAAACAACGACATTTACGATCGATTAAAGATTGTGTGTAATGGTTGGTGATAGCAGAAAGGAAAGTTCCTTTTTGTACATCGTCATTCCAATTTTTAGTTCATTTTCATCGAAACTTTCATTTCGTAAGACATTTTATCAGGCCTAAATTCAAAATTTGGCCTTGCCTTATTTCTGAAAGTCTTGCAATACAAGTTCTAGCGGTTTAACATTTCTTTACGGAACTAGATAATGCCGATACGGTATTGATTAATAGTTGTAAAATCGATTTTGGTCGATAATAAATTGGGTCATGCACAATAAATCATATGTATGGTTGGGAAATGTTATATAATTGCCATATTTCATTTATATTCTGTAAATCCAGACTTATAACGTGATTGTGAATGTAAGCTAGTTCAAAAAGGGATGTGATTAACGGTTTAACTAAATAAAAGATTACTTTCAAATAAATGTAATTTCCTTATGTTAAAATGACACAAAATTATATATACAGGGCATGTCTGCTTTTTCTAGACCTCCCGGTATCATTTATAATTTCAGGAGTTTATTGATAAAGAGTGATGGTATAATGATAAAAAGTGAAACTAAAATATTGTTGTGTAATAGCTAAAAGTAATAGTAATAGATAAAGAAAGGTGGTCCACCAGTAAATTCTTATTGTGTAATGTTAAAATGTGATGATGATATAATGGTAAAAATGGAAGATACAGCTTGTACTAGTAAAATGTTATTGTGTAATAGCGAAATGTGATAGTAATATAATGATAATCAAACAAAGGTGGTCCGCCAGTAAATTCTTATTGTGTAATGTTAAATGTGATGATATAATGATAAAAATGGAAGATATACAATTTGTACTAGTAAGTTATTGTGTAATAGCGAAATGTGATAGTAATATAATTATAAACAAAGGGGTTCTGCTAGTAAAATCTTATTGTGTAATGATAAAATGTGATGATATAAGTTGTAGTGTGTTAATTAATAAAAGGTGTTTGTGTAAAAATAAAGGATGTATTATAGTGATAGATGAATTTGACGTGGCATTCCAGTGATAAAACATGAGAAACCTATCGTAGAATTCCAACTACTAGTAAATTGCGGGGGATAGAACAATTTGTTTTTGGTGAGTGGGGTAGATGATAAATTACATTGGTAACAACTACAACATCTATGAATGAATTGGTATTATTCCATCCTTCGATAATATATCAATGGGATTGTACATTCCTTGCATTCCTAACAATTGATGATTTGATTCCCACAGGGCTACTGTTGATAGTATTACCATGTTGCCTAGTAGAGTATTCCTTTACAAAATATGAAATGTACAACAACTCATGTCATTCACAAATACACAATACACAACTGTTATCAATTCATAATTTGGGAGGGTTATCAAAATCATATTTATTTTTCAGAGAATATAATTACATTTTGAGAACATTCAATTGTGTTTATTGAAGCGTGCTGTCGATATAACGGGGAAAGGTTTTATAGGTCTTGCTAATGTGTGAATGGTTATCAAAAGAATACATACTAACTATTTTTAAATGAGAACAGGGGTATCGTAACGTCGGCATGAATTTGTCACAAGAACGAGGAATACGTATAGTATGACAGCTCTTCAAAAATGGCTACCTCGGTATGTACACGGCTTTTTTTTCTGTTTTATTGGGTTTTTCTGCATTAGTTTTTACAGATACGTATTAAGTGTAAATACATGTAGATAATTTGAATAATACTTTAAATATTTCAATTCTTTTTAGCATAGTCATATTATTCAAATTAGTATTAGTACACCGATATAAAATTCCATATATTTTTTCTGTATCAGCTGATGTTGAATTTATTCCTTGTAATTTATTATTCCAAGTTTCATTTTCTAGAATTAAAATATTTACATAATCAAAAGTTATATATTTATGTATATTTAGAAATTATATTATTTCGATATTCAACATACTTTATATACGTATTATTATTTTAAGTTTTTAATAAAAACAATTTGACCGTATTAAAGAAATCTTCTATCGAAAACTTCAAAGATAAAACTTCAAAGAATGGTGTAGCCTTTTTGAAATTTGGATTATATTGACTTCATTAATTTAGAATATACTAGCAATAGAAACGAAAATAAGTCACAAATGTGTAAAAAACTTTTCATATTTGATTTTAGACGTGTTGATATTTATTATTATATTTTGTTAATTAAATCGTTCGAAATAATATATTTTGGGCAGGTATTAAATAACGCGTGGTTATATTTGTAAGAGTTTACCAAATAGAGAGAGAAAAAGAGAGAGAGAGAGGGAGAGAGAGTAGGTGTCTTTCAATGGGAGGAAACCGGAGAAAACCCATGAGGATAGACAGGCTACCCTACTCCTTGTCACGTACAAGCGGTCGCATATTGAAACCAACCCATTCTACATGTATAGTTATACTATATTTCTTTAGCTCTTTAGTTGATATGATGATATATGAAAAAATGACACAGCATTAATATTAAATGCATTATGCAAGAGCTAAATCTGCCTAAAGATTATCTAAATTATTAATAAGACATTGATTAAATGAGCCAGACCATAATCAACTCTCGGTGTCATCGCTCGCATGTGATATTTACTGGATTTGAATCCGATCTGTTGTTCCATGTTCATTGATGACTAAATCAAATAATTGATAATCGAGATTATGTTTTTATCGTACCGACTTAGTAATGATGATCGAGGCTAGACCTAAATTCAATCGCTAAATTCCTGGTTAAGAGTGGTTCAATTTGACTGAAACATTATCTAATTTTTAACTATTATAGTTAGAATTTCCAGCTCTTTATCTAATCCCTCATACTGTATCTTTGATTTTTGATGACTAAATCAAATAATGGATAATCGAGACAACATTTTTATCGGGCCGACTTTAGTAATGATGATCGAGGCTAGGCCTAAATTCATTCGCTAAATTCTTGATTAAGAGTGGTTTAATTTGACTGAAATTTTCAGCAAATTCCCTGCACTTGGGTTTCAGCAGAGTAGATCCTAGTATTTTATTTCTTCTAGTGCAGCGCCGAGTCATCCACTAGTCTACTCTTTTTGTGAGCTGATTCAATGTTTTAGAAGAAATGAAATACATGTACTAGGATCTCCTCTGCTTAAATCCAAGTGCAGTGTCTTGATTTAGCAAGAGTAATATATCGTTCTCTGGGTATTGAGTTGTTGGATTACTGAATATGAAAGGGTCATCAAAAATGATTATATAAAGAGCTGGCAATTCTCACTATAATAGTTAAAAACTAGATAATGTAAAGGGAATTTGCTGAAAATTTCAGTCAAATTGAACCACTCTTAACCAAGAATTTATGATGAATGCTTTGCTTACATTTCCTAGTAGTATATTATTTTTTTTATGAGAGTAATAAAATATCAAATCTATTGGGTGGGGATTTATCTGAATTGTCGTGCAGCTTAAGTTCTTACCTATGTACATACAAAGTGAAGTGCGCTGTCGAACACCACCTAATCCCGTAGATGATAATTCACAAGCTTATGTCTGATCTAGCGTAAACCACCAACTTGTAAGCACGCGACAATTATTTTCGATTGTTGCAAACGAAAAGTTTGTTTACTTTAGACATGCAAGATTTATTTAGGTTTTAGTCACTATACCAGTTAATGTTTTGTTATCTTTATGTATTGAATAATGGTCATACCCATAATTATTGACGATAATTAGTTTATTTATCCGTAACAAAACATGCACAATGGCTACACCAACAATACCAAGGTTAAAACAGAGCGAAAAGGGGTGAATCCCCAAATTCTTTTACATCTAATGATGAATCATTAAAAATCGGATTTTAGAAGTATATCCATACATTATAGATACATTAGTTAAGAGCTAAATCTGCCTATAGCAGGTCTTTCTTCGGACCCGAATTTTTTTTTTGAAGTATTAATTAGACCTTAATTAACTGATCCAGGCCTTAATCAACTCTGGATGGCATCAGATCTCTCCGATATTAAACAGATTAAAACGTTTCAGCGATACTGTGATTTAATCAATATGGCAGTTTCCAGGCGCTTCGAGACTTCGCTTCGATCAACTAGGACCGTGGTTGAAATTATTGCACACGTCTGCCAAACCCTAAGATGCCAATATCTTCCCTTGCAATAGAGTAATTTGAATGAAATTTTCAAATTATCATTTTCCATCATCTACTTTCGAACTATTATAGCAAGAATGGCTAGTTCTTTATCTATATCTTGAATAATGTAACTTTAATAAATTTTACTTTGTCAATATTATGCAATTTTGAAGAATTATTATTTTACAATATTAAATTTCGAGTAGACATGAACCGCAATATTAATTTCTGGTAATTTCACGTGAACTGGATCGTAATAATTATTGTATGAATAAGTAATCTACTAATTTGAAAGTACTTAAAAGCACGGGCCGAGCGATTTAAGGTCTCGTGTGAACCTTTTTGGACAGCCAAGTTTGTTGAATGGGGGACACATAACTTATTGTAATATTTGTCATTGATAATAATTTATGTTCTTTTTATAACTCGTTTAGTATTACCATTTACTGCTCTGTGAGCCCATGTTTTGACTGGTGTCAGCGAGGCAAGATTCTATTCTTCTTATATTCGATTTGAATTGTATGGCGTGTAGTGGTTTAGTGGTTGATATTACTAACAGTAAAAATAATATTGCATATATTAAACACTACCGTTACTAAACGAAACGTAAGCTGTTTTTTGGGGGGGAGCTTTCACTATCGGATATTCTGATGTGTTGATTTCTTAAATTGACTTTTTTGCATTTGATCAATTTATTTTTGTTCTTCGCCATATGTCCATACTCTACAGCAGTCCTGCTATTTCTTTGAGCTTGTTTGGCTAAAAACAAATTATATTAAACAGCTCACCATTGTTGTTCGTTTTAATTCATATTTTTTTAGATATCGTTTAGGCAAACACTTAAAAGTGATGGGCCTAAGATAGAACCTTGAGAAGTACCAACATGTTCTAAAAAAAACCTTTTAAATTGTGGGACTAACATTTATTAGGAGCTCTTAATGATTTCAAATTAGATTGTGTTTGTGAGCATGTCACTTACCCAGTAGGAACTATTCCCTATGAGGTTGGTAACACGTCACCAGCATGGAATTAGTAACAATAATTCGCAAAATAAAGCAATTCCGAAATTTCTAAACGTTCTCCTTACATACAGTAGCAGTAGCCTGAGTGGAATGAGTAAAAATAAGTCGCAAAATAAAGCAATTATTCCTAAATTTCTAAACGTTCTCCCTACATGCAGTAACTTGATACATTATAAGATGAAAAAATGCGATTATTTACAAGTTTCTATAATTTGAATAAAAAATATATAAGCACGTGTTACGTTGTAAAAAAATCGGGGGTATATATCTTCTATTTCCCCAATCTTTTTAAATTCCTAATTTTAATATTCTAGTGTCTTGAAGCAGACGATCCACCTGTTTCTAGATTGTAACAAAATATCAATAACTAGAATAGATTATCAACTTTAACAAAATTCTAGGCGCCCCTCTTTCAGGAGTATCCCTTTTAAAGGTTTACACTACTAGCTGCCATTGTTATCAATTGTTAGAATGTAGAAATATGTGGACGATACTTAACTTTTTCAGATATATAGAATACATGTATGTAGTATACCAGCTACTATATCGTTAGTTTTACATTAATCATCATTGACTTGTATTATTTGCTTGTTATTTACGTGTAGTGCTACTCAGACTATTGTTGGGGTCTCTATTATGAGCCATTGTGAATTACAATACACAATTGAATCTACATTGTTGTTTATAGTCAAATATAGATTTTCTATACAGTATAGTCGGGTCTTTTAAATTGGGAATAATGCAAACCCGCTTTCGTTTCGCATTCTAATTTGGATCTGATATAATTATATGGTTAATAAGAAATACATTGAGGGGGTAAAACATGATGGTAACGATTTATAGAGAGATAAATATGCTTACACATACATCCAGTGCCGTAACTAGGGATAAATTTCTGGGGGGGGGGGGGGTATCCAAATGCCGATTTTACCGACGGGTCGATCAATAGAAAAATGTGCTATTTTACATAGCTTTTTAAAAAGCGGGTTAGATCTAATGACTACACTTTCCAGGGGCGGATCCAGGGAATTACGAAAGGGGGGCGTACTTTGAGGGCGAAGCTCGAATTATGAGCGCCGCAGGTGCGAAGCAGCTATCTCCCACAGAACTTTTTTAAAGATAAGACTCCATATATGCGATTTCCTGGCATCTGATCTTCAAATATTAAACACAACTCCCACCCTATTTTCAGTGTTTTTTGTCTGCAAAATCATCAGGAACAGCTCGGTAGCTTACTGCCTGAAGAATTTCTGAAAAAAAGTCCGAATGAAGGAAAGGCACGCGGTTTGAAGGAGGTAGTGATTTATGAAACAAGGTTGAAAAGATGAGCGTGTTTTTTTTTTAGAATCTGGTCAAGCTGATGCAGAAATCATGCTGCTCACAGAACTTTACCTGTCCCTTAAGTGAGCCCTTAGAATGCATATATATTCTAAGAGCTCGCTTACCAAGAGACAGCTAGATGACAGGTAAAATTCTGTGAGGTAATGTATATCCATGATCGGTCAAATTTGGTTAGGTACCATTTAGCCTACGTATAATATAAGTAACTGCGGAGGGTCTTGGGGTCCTCACCCAGAATTTTTTAAAGATGAGACTCCATATATGCGATTTCCTGGCATCTGATCTTCAAATATTAAACACAACTCCCCCCCCCCTATTTTCAGTGCCCCCCCCCCCCCCCGTGGATCCGCGCCTGCTTTCAAGGATTCTAGTCCATATAAGATTTATTTAGAATTCAGAGCAGTTCCATACAGGGGTGTTTTGGTGAATTTAGACATTCGAAAGTTCGGTAATGAAAGAAATAATGTAATACCGAAGAATCTGGTCGGTAAATCATGATTCAAATATTCGCTATATAACTCTTGAAATTTACCGACTGACGGTTTCGAAATTTCTGTAACGAAACAGTGTAATACCGAAGAATCTGGGCGGTAAATCATGATACAAATATTTGCTATATAACTCTTGAAATTTTCCGACTGACGGTTTCGAAATTCCTGTAATAGAATTATAGAACACTGTAATACCGAAGAATCTGGTCGGTATAACATGATACAAAATATTTGCTATATAACTCTTGAAATTTACCGACTGACGGTTTCGAAAAACTGATGGCAAAATAGTGGGGGGGGGGGTACATACCCCCCCCCCCCCCATACCCCCCCCCCCCCCGGTAGTTACGCCTCTGCATACATCTCCCGTCCAAAGGTAAACCCTTAACTCACTTTTTTCTTAATTTGAGAAAACAACGGAAACGTAATGAATGAATATTAAACCCCAGCTCATCCATTGATTTTACTATTGAGTTATTAGGTTTTGCTGTGGTATACTAGGCAAATTAAGGAGGGGAGATAGAGAGAGAAATGGGGTTTAACGTTCACTCGAGACAAACAAGGTCATTTCGGGACTAACTAATGAAGGAAGTTTCTAGGTTGTGTCATGGGTGTAACTGCTTACAAAACCCAAAGATTGAAATAACTAGTACAACAACAGGAAGCACATACCCTAGTAACTACAAATTTGGTCCTATACTCAATTTTGATATAAAAAAAGTGAGTTACTAGGTTTTGCGTTCTTACGAGAGACATGTGAATGCGGCATTTGGAAGATTCGGGTATAAATAAGTAGCTCCAATGAGAGAAGTTTAATCTATCCTAACCGGTGCTCAGAACGTTATTCCATAAGCAAATCATCCCAATAATAAATAAATTTGAGATGTGAGGATTATGAAAGTGGGGTGTTTATTACATTATGATTAGAGGTGGGAGAGTGGGGTGGGATGGGATGTAGGGGTCATACATTAATTTTCATTAGAAACAGCATGCATATCATTGGCAAGATTTCACATACTCGTGGCGGGTGTTGATGAAATTTTCTTTTGAAGACCTGATATCACTAGTTTTGAGCCACAATAGCTAACCAGGAGATCCAGGATTGAAGCCACGAATTTACCACGAAAGTTTCCCTGGATTTTCCAGCTTGGTTTCCTCTTGTCTGTGGTGTAGGGTGGGGGACCTGGCAAGGAAGTTGTCTAGTCGTACGAATAGGACGAATACCCGAGGCCCCATGTACTCTTATAACAAAGACCAACAACTAAAATTTGAATTATTAGGTCGTAGTCTGGAGCGTCGGTGTCCGGGTAAAATGTCCCTTAGGTGCTGTGTGGCGTATGCTTGTATCCATTAGTCCATCGGTGCAGAAAACTGTGACGTTAAACCCCATCTCACTTGCTAGTTTTTTTTTTAAATTTTACTTTGATTTTATCTTTTCGCTAATTAATTTATTAATTGATTGTCACTTAAGATATATTTAAATACCGTATTTTATATAATAATATTTAGAGCAATACAGCTGGGTGAGTAGGGCGTTGACTTTATAATAACCTCAGGGCATGAACTTTATCGTTGTAAGTGAGAGTGATATTCGGTCTCCCGTCCGATCAGGCAGGTTTCCCCTGAGTTCTTCGGTTTCTTCCTGCAGTAATGATCGAAATCATTTCGCACGATCTGTGCCAAGGGCCAAATTGGAAAAAGGCCTCAGGCCTAATTTGCTACCCTTGTAAAATGACGCGATTATAAAGCTCCTCGGAATGTTCCAGCATCATTGCTTGCTTACCATTCTGTTCGATTTTTATCTTTTAGTTTGGTTGCTGTGTACTAGAACCCGAAGATGAACATAGAGGAAAGCATCGGCCAATACTAATACTTACCATTATAATAGCTGCAGTTTTCTATGGCTTGCTGCTGATTATGAACATCGTTGGCCAATATGCAGGTTAGTTTCCTTTTAAGAATACCTTTAAAAGAGCCTATGCCACTTTCAATAAGAACATAATATACCGAGTAATTAATTTTGGATAATATCATAATCGACAAATCTCTGAATTAATAAAATTAATTAGCAGCAAACACCAAAGCATTTGAAATTTAAATGGGGGCTGGGGTGGGGCTCTCAGAGTATTATGTGATAAACAGATTTGCAAATTATTCTGACGGCCCAGGAAAGTCTTGTAGTTAGTCGCTCATAAACGGTCTTGTGGTCCCCAATTATTTGCACCGGATGGAGATTAATACAATCTAATTAAAATACAGATCTATACTTCGTTTCTTTTTTTATACTTTCGATGGCCTATACTACATGTAGATCTAACAAGTTATAGTGGGACGTCAGGTGTCAAGTAAGCGACATAATGACCCTATAACGTCAGTCATTCGATTAACCAATCAAAATTGATGTTGCAAGTGGCTATGCTTTGCTTTGTTTTGATTTCTATCGCTGCTAATGTCTACCTTCAGTTCCGCGAAAAAAAAGGTCAAGCACTCTTTTCGACAGCACATTTTATTGGCTGACCCCTCATTTCACGCAGAACACGAGTTAAATAATAAGTCTTCCAGATCCTAGTTTAGTAAAGACAAGTAAAACGAAATTTTGAACTATTAAAACGAAACGAAATAGGATCTGTGTTTCAATCAGATTGGAGATTTATATTATCATTTCTCCTGTTCTTCGATTAATTGTCTTTAGCTTTATTTCCACCAGTCTAGTGTACCCAGTCTAGTGTACCCTGTAAATCCATTAAATTAGGCAGCATTGCACATATCATACAATGCAATTATTACGTTGTTACTCACTCCAGATTGCTTGAAACCTCTCAGACATTTCCTTCTCCGTGATTTGAAAACGAGCCTTTATTTAGAATTACTTTATCTGTTTGTGTATTTCAGGGATATACTCTCGTGGTAATACAGTCACTGACGACTTTCCGGTTGATTTAGCCCTATCATCAGATGTTTTAACTTTATGGACGTTTGTCTATGTATGGCATTTTATCATTTTCATCTACTGTATAGTTTCCATTTTTCGTAAGACTTCGCTCCAGAAACCGGTGTATACCAGTCCCACACTGTTGTCTTTCTTCTTTTTCGGTTATTTGGCCTTGTCCTATTTGTTATTAACAGGTTGGCTATTCTTGTGGGATCGTTTATTAATTGCACCTGCTGTTGTATTCATGTTCGTGATAACTGGCTCCTTATGCCTGGCTCTCGTTGTCTCATACCGGAAGTTAAACCATTATTCAAAAAAATTAACACAAGCGCGTAGAACTAAAGAGATGTGGATGATTATCGTCATTGTTCAAAATGGAGTAGCTTTGTTTGCCGGGTGGACAACTGTGAATTTCTACTTAACTCTAGCTGTGTGTTTGGTTTATTGGAATGTGTTGGCCATCACGAGTTCCTTAATATGTTTGTGCATCTTTGCCGTCCATTTTATTATCTTCGCTTTGACTGACCTAACTATCTTTCACAAATTTACGAAATATGTATTAACGCCTTACATTGCTATTGCAGTAGGGTTAGCGGGGATGCTGCTTAAGAACTGGAGAGCCGACTCGATGAACGCAATATTCATAGCCGTGTTTCTCGTCTTTGTTGTGATATGTGCTATCATCAAATTCATCCGCATGTTAATACATATAGTGCGGGAAAATCGCAAAGTTACTCCGCCAAGTATTACCATCAGCACTGTTACGAACAGTACCGTTACAAACGGAAATAGTACGGATTATCCTACCACAAATGAAACTAGTTTCTCCAGTGATAACGATATTGATATAGATGAGATTACGCCGGAGATTGTCACCAACCCATTAGCTGATCAACCTGTAGAAAGACGAGGAGAACCATTAGCAACAGTTAGTGAAGAACCTGAACATCCTCTTCCCGAAAGGAACTTATTTCTTAGCGAATTCGTTCTTTACAATTGATCGCCTTATGTGTTATTTTGGACCTGTTCATCATAATTTCGTTTCGAGTTGCAAAGAAATTCAGCAGGGATTTATAACCGGACGACTAACTTGAGATTCATGGACCTAGCTCGCATGGGTACATTTTCTGGTTCACCCAGTTATGCACATGACTTTTCCAAGTTATAGCGTGATCTGTGATATGCAGCACTCCGAAATATAACCATTGCCTCCAGAAACCAGGCCCCGTGGCTCAGTGACAGAGAAGGATCTTACATTTCAATTTCTCGAGATGGCATGGATAATTGGGACTTTACGAGTGTATTATCTCCTGAATGTACTCGGGTATTCCGAGTGACGAGAAATATCAAAAAGAAAGGAACAAGACTGCCGTGGATTTTAATAAGATAGTTCACAATGCTTATTAATCTGACCCTGACATTATCAGCTGAAAGAGAATAATACGCTTACAACATTATGTATAGTTGTGTTAACATGAAGAGCGCCAAGTCGTTATTCGAATCGGATACAAAAAGATATTGTATGAAGCAAATAGCCACACATTCACATTGCTAAGTGGCATGGTATTGTAATACCGCCATAACCTATTTACTATAATTGTATATGTAATAAACCTGATAATACAACGCGTGGTAAAGAAAAGGGAGGGTAATTCCTCTGAAATAGGGGATTATAATATATTGTTATATAGCTGAAATCCGAAGATTAACTTTATCCCGCAAATTCATTGTTGATCCACTTTATAATTTGGGAATATGTAGATAAATCGGTAGACATTAGTAAATGTTATGCCGATTATGACCGGAGATAAACTTTATGCGACTGGATATTTTTATACCGTAACTCTGTTTCCTAAAAATTTTAATGGTGTATAAATACAAAGAGAGAGAAATTGGGTTTAACGTCCACTCGACACAAACTAGGTCTAACATATTTGTTTTCAAAAATTCGGTTGCGCATAGGGGTCTTTAGCAGTGGGAGGGAAACGGTTGACCCGGAGAAAACCCACGAGGTTGGTTATACAACTGATGATTAAGTTCAGACTTGGGGTGGCCTTGTGGTCTTGGAGATAGGAGCGCCTCCTCAAGCTTCTGTTTCCTCCCACCGGAAAGACGGCTGTGTGTGCGCCCAGCGTAATAAAATATAGCAACCTGTTTACGATATCACCCTCAATATTTTTCATAATATTCGACATTAAAAACACGAATAAAAATTCAATATTGATCAATTAACTGGTATTTTAAGACACAATAAACATTTTATAATCAACACACGAGTCTTGTACCCTATGGGTTCAGCTGCCATTTTGTAATGAACAAATTAACACATATCCTACAAAACGATGTGGAAGGAATTAGTAATGGCTGATACACAAACGACTAAATAATTATTTAAAAAAACTTGTAGAATGCACTAAGTCGGCGTGAACGAATGTCGTTCAATTTGAACTGTTTAGGTATATCTTTTTGAAATTGAATATAAAACCCTTTACATACATTCATATTATACCAATATATGGTTTTAGAACCATTTTTGGCCTATTTCAAGGTTTCACGAAATAGAGCCATACGCCAGGTAAAGAAACATACACCCATCATAATGTGTAACTTCAATTTTTTTTAACATTATTCAGATCAAATTATACTCTATTTACAGTCAGTGATACATATTTATTATTCAAGTAATTACCCCTTTAATCCAAAACTTACAATCGATTATCAAACTGATTTTGTTTTTATGTAAAGATTTGTATGTAGGATTCGGAGAGGTTTATAATCTTCAGTGTTTCCAGAAGTTTAAAACATTGACAACATTTCTATTCAGCTGGTGCGACTAGTTGAAGGGTCGCGACTTGTCTTGTAAAATTATCGAAATTATATATACGATCTTGACATAAAAAGGATTACAATAGACATCACTCCTTTATCCTCCATATTTAAGATCTAATTGGTCTAATCTAAAGTTTCAATTTAGCATTTAAGATCATTTCGAACACCTGGTACCACTTTAAGTTATTGGATTTCTCTCATGTGGCGCTTCCACTTACCGATCTTCCATATTGCTGCGGTTCCCCAGAAAGGTAGAATACATGTCGTTTGGCATTACAAACCAACAAAATATCTAGACTGCGAGACATGCCCTTCCCATGTTCCTGAAGCAACGACAGCGAGTTTTACAACATCTGGCCGTTGCTGGTTTACTTCATAATTCCCGAACTTATAACTACGTTATCTGCAGACACGTAATCAGCAGCGTCCAATCAGAGGTTGTGACATAGCTACCTCCACGGAAACCTTGACATTGGACGAACCTTGAACTATGCAACGCGATTATCACAGGTAGACCGTTTAGCTTGAAAGCGCGAGATTTGGTATTCGCGACGACCAAGGAATCTGATAGGCTCACAAGCTGGGGCTTATACAAAATCAAACTTAGTGCCGAACTATGCAGGGTATTACGTGAAGGGCTTGATAAGATGTACGTAGTTAAAGCGAGACCAAGTCTTCTATTGAAGATGTGCCCTTCCCTGTAAGAACAACTACACTAAGTAAACGACTTGGCACAAATCACACAAAATAGTTGGTGGTGGGTGGGGGGGCATTTACAGGTGTACTAAAACTCTGCGAAGTTGGACTTTAATACTAAGAATCTAAGGGAAAGAAATAGGGTTTACCAGGTCATTTCGTTACTAATCTACAACTGGTCATCTCTTATAATTATAATAATAATAATCTCTTCAATTATTCACAAATCCCACCGTAAACTTTGATGTCGCATACCAAACAACGCATAATATAGTTATACGAATTCCAGAACGCATAAAGATAATTGGTAGGTTTTTTTACCGATACCTTTAAAGTAAAATCATAACAAAAGAGTTACTCTATGCTCGGTATAAAATTATCTACAAAGATAATCACCTCTCATAAAATAAAGAGTCTCAAAGATCTGAAAAATCGGTACCATGTTTCATCTACGTTAATCACAACTTTAACCATAGAGTATAAAATGTATTCAATAAAATTATTAATGTTCATTATTGCCCTTTGAGTAAAATTTACTCCTTTATACTTCAGTACAAATACTCAGTGTATAGTGTTATTTTAGAGGGAACGTTATTTATGTTATTTATTGGAATTATTAGAATACTGTGTACGTTGTATTTAATAAATAGAATATTTTATTATTGTTATTAATTATTATTTTATCGATATTAGGCTCTATATGATAAAAGGTCATGGACGAGTCAAGCGGTATTAACGAAAAAGTCCCGCACATGGTCAATTTTCAACATTTATTTTTTAAAAAATACAACAAAAAACATTTGTTATGATTTTTTTGAAAACGTTCACAATCTTTGAAAATGTAATTCTAGGCATGACCCTAAGAAGGGGGGGGGGGGTGAATTACCGCTCGCGAAACAAATGCTCCCGACAAGAATGTATTGGATTTAAAGTATGGCGTGATCCGAGAAGAAACTTTGGGATTTGAATTCCGGCTTCTATTTATTATGGATTAATTTTTACCCACGAGGCTGACAAATTGTGCCCCATTTGATTCGCTTGGAGCGAAATAAAACCAACAAATCCAGCCGAGAACACCTCGCCGTGCATGGAAAATTTGCTTAGGTAGATGGAATTAGATAAGGGTTAGACATTAACCACCATGTTCAAGCGACAGTTTCCTTCATGGCAATGTACAAGTGACCACAATAACAAAATAACCCAATGTCAGTCGGAACATGATTAAGATATTGTTTTTAGAAGAGCATTAAACACCGGTGGCTTTGTTGCTATGGGGATAGGATACTAACCAGGAGGTCCCGGTGATTAACCCCCAAAAATCCCTGGGGTTTTCCAGTCTGTGTAGTAATTCGTATGGTACGTAAATCCCGAGCACTGCTGTATACCATAATTGGCAGCACGTTAAAAATCCTCTAAAAATTTATATTAAAATCTATTGATAATATTACTATTTCATTTGCATGGCAACATAGCCGACGCTCCATATTGTATGATCGCTCTTCGGATATTATTTATATATGTACATGTACTACATCTGTCACCACTGTCTTTGGGGTCATATGTAGGATTTTAAAAGTGGGGATGCAACAGATTGGTGGGGGGGGGGCATATAATGCCAGAGTTACTGAGTGCGGAGCGGCGACCGACAAAGCCAGGGTCCCTGTTAGCGCCTGTGGCAGCGATTAGGGGAGGGGGCGTCTGGCGTTTGAAAATAAGACTGCCGCAAACGCGTTTTTCATGCACTTGGAGCCGCAATTTAAGTGATACCGTGTGTCAATTTCGTTTTGGTGTTAAACACATCAAAATAAGAAGCTTTTTGTCCTCTAAACTAGAGCTAGTCCGAAACATCAATAAGGCCATTTGGATAGGGCGACCAGAACGAGAATCTCTAATAATGGCATTTGGTGGCGGCGCCCCCAAAGACCAATTAGGCCCTAACAAGTGTGGATTACTATGGATAGGGCGACTAAAACGAATCCTCTAATATCATGTGGTTGAGCAGGCGCTGAACGGAAAGGGGTGATACGATGGACACCTCGCCTCTGGGCCCGTCCCCAGAACATTTGGGAAAAAAACCCCACTGCTGGTCGATTTTTCGGGGGCGCCATATTTAGGAGAGGCATTTCTTCCTGGTGCCCCCGCCCCTTGGATCCGCTCCTGTGGTGGCGCCCCATAGCCTCTACATAAGGGATATAAGGAAGTTAGGATCAGGGCAAACGAATCAGGTACCCATTGTCATGTGGGCGCCCTTAAAACCGACCGACTGACTGATCAGCTTAAGGGTATCAATGTGTGATAAAATCTTTTGAGGGGGCTCCAATTCTCGGGACGCCTTATTTATCTGGGGATGCAATGTACCTCTTGCACTCCCGTTAGATACGGTCCTGTCTGTCTTACCACTGCTATTACAAAGCGGAGCAAAGTTTGCCTGCTCATGCCTATTATCTCGGTTTGACTTTATCACTCGGCACTAAAGAAGACGTCGGACCCGACAGCAATTTGGTCATCGAATTCCAACTGTTAATGGTTCGTTTACGTATACGCACAAACCAGTATTTGGGTTGACCTCTATTTTTCTGTCCCATCCGAACTCTCTACCTGTATTATTCATCCCTAGCGGAGTTATCTCTCTTGAATTGTGACAAAGGGGATATTCGATTGAACGTTCCGGAATTAAATTCTCTCAATAACTAAAATAGTGTCAATCGAGTCAACGGGAGAATTTTGGAGTAGGTCTACAACGCATGTGCCGATTCCATAAAAAAAAATATCTTAACCAATCATGACAGCTGAAACATATTTGTTAGTTAAAATACGTCACAATTCTATTCACACCACCTCAGCTGTTGGGACAGACAGAACTTGACAGGACTGAATTCTGCGTCATTCGATTGTAATTCTGTCAATTCGGGGCGTTCTGGGCTGTTAATCGAGCATCCCACTTAAGGTAACAAATGTTTGGTATCGGTTAGGACTAATAAACTTCTCCTCGATCTATGACATTTGTTCGTGACTAACATTTTTTGGAACATTCCGGTGATCTTAAAATATTTATAACCAAAAAGAGCCCAACATATTGAAGGGTCTGACCATTTTCTTAGACATGGTCAAAGGAATCTATAGGCATTGGCGTAAGTTAGGTAGGCGATCATGTCTGTTTACTTCCTGATCCTTCCGCCCCTAAATTATCTATATTATTCACAATAAATTAAAATACCAGGCCCGAGTTCACAAAGCATTCTCAGACTTAAGTTAATAATTTACTATACATTGTTCGCCCTATTTTAACTAAATTATAGCCCTTAAAAAAAGAGATTGTTTTAATATATCAAATACATCAAGAAACTATGTCCAAAGTTTTGTGTTTCTGGATGAAACATGTTTCTCATAAACAATGAGAGAAATGGGGTTTAACGTCCACTCGACACAAACTAGGTAATTTCGGGACTAACATATTAATATGGTTTAATTTATTTATTTTAATAATTCGGTTGCGCGTAGGGATCTTTAGTAGTGAAAGGAAACCGGATGACCCGGAGAAAACCCACGAGGATGGACAGGCGACCCTACTCCTTGCCATGTACAACCAGGGATTCGAAACTACGCCAGTTGACTCAATTACAGGCTTTATGATACAGCACGCATGTGCAAACGATTCGGCCATTAATCCCCCCTTTCTCTTGAACAGTGATTGAAAGTCTGAGAATGCTTTGTTACCTCGGGGCTAGATGAAAAAATCAACAAAATTGCCACGAAAAAACAAAAGGGAACTATCACCCATGGGAAAAGTCACCAAGTCGTTCTATACTGTTCACATTCTAGTATTACTACTCTCTACCCATCGTATTGGTTTTATTGGGGCTCTGACTCTATACTAATCCTCGTACGATTGACTTTAATGACACATCCATGGAATCCATTGACTTATATAACATTTTTAAAATTCCAGTGATCGTCATCTTTATAATCACAAAGAATCCAACAATGTCACAATCAACTGATAACAGTATTGAAGGCTGTTGACCTTTCCGATTTTGGAATATAGACTCCGATGTCAATTTTTGTACGTGATTTTCCTTACTAACCTCTACAGTTCAGCATTTAAATCATGACTATTCACCAAAACCTGACAGAAATATATATTTAAACTCTCTTCTTGATATCAATGGATCACAAAATCAACAAAAATGCCATGTAAAAGTGGGAAAGCGAGTAAAAAAGAAATGCAATATATGAATAGAGATACTACATTATTCGTATCTTGATATCGGGTGAAAGAATTACTGGTCCCAGTCCCGAAGGAGTTATCTCTCTTGTATCGTTGACACGGAGAAAATCACATTCACATTAGCCGAATAAATCGGCGCCGAATTTTATTTGGCCAAATGGGTGGGCACACAAGCCGAATGCTTCGCCCGATTTACTAGTCGATTGCATCCCTTTTCACGTCACATGATGAAAAATGGCGGCGTCTGTGTCTTCAAACAAACACGTGACTTCTCGATTTGAGTGGTGATTGGCTAATGAATTCGACATTCGACCGAATGCTTCGGCGAAGTGGACACACCTGGCGAATATATCAAACCTGTTTGATTCGTCGGCCGAATAACAGTGGACACACTAGGCGAATTTCGACGCCGATTGATTCGGCCGAATCATTCGGCTAGTGTGTCCACCGCTTTAGAGAGAAAGGTGAGAGAGAGAGAGAGAGAGAGAGAGAGCGGACATGAGGAGAGAGTGGCGGTTAACGTCCAATTTACACAAACTGGTCATTTCTAGGTCCAATATTATTTCAGAATTCGGTTGTCCGTGGAGGTCTTTACCTGGGGGGCGAAGGACAATGAGAAATTCCACTAGGTTGGATATGGGAACCACCTCCTTGTCACGAACAACCCAGGGAATAGAAACTACGCCACCTAACTCATTGGAAAACCATTCGGCCACTCAGTCCCCCCCCCCTGTTTTTGTTACCGGGTATGCTATGTAGTTTCCGGTTGTCACTGTGTGCTGTACTCTTATGTCCACAAGTTTATATGAGAATATTTAATGACACCTGCTATAAAATGAATTTAAATTGCTTGTTAGTTTTCGAAATATAGGGCATATCTTTTGGGTTGTTTTTAATGTTTTGTTGTTAACGAGACGGTATAAAGCATTTCTTAAAGGGACAATAACACTCTTGTTGTAACTGAATTATATGTCACAATATTCATTCTGGTTAACAAATTGTACTATTTTACAATATTGGCGATACAAATATCATCTTAACACACATAATTTTAAAAATTCGGAAAATCCAACTGTATGATTTGAAAAGCATTACGTAAACACTTTCAAATGTGACTTGGATTTAAAAATATTTTCAAACCGTCTGAACAAGTAAAATAAAATGTAATGGGTAATTTATACAACAGGTAGGACACGTAAGCATTTAGTACTTAGAATAAGGCTATTATTTATTTTCTGGGGCTGTCAAGACAACAAGAGTGTTATTGTAATTACGCTTCAATGAATATATATTTTCGATATAAATAGCCCTGGGTCCTGTTTAACTAAGATAAAATTCAAATTTTAGTAATTTGAATGGATAATATATATTAGATTGATTTTAGAGCTTATCTAATCAAAATTTAAGTATCTACTAAAATTTGGATATTATCTTTAGATAAAATTTCGTGAAACAGGGCCCTGCAGTTCCGAATCTCTAAAACGCGCTACTGAACTCCCATTTGTGACTAAAAGATGTAATATGAAAGTTCGACAGCAACATTGTGTCGGAAGTGAGATTTTTACACCAGTCAACTTCAAATCCCCGTAACAAAAAATCTAAACGGTCAAGCCTCTATCAATTTATAATGAGCAGATTACCAAATGTGGTCCCAATTGTGTCTATAAAAATTGGAACCAACGGAATGTTGACCGAAACGCTTCAGTCTGTGATGTTACGGCCATTTAACATTGATGTCAACGGGCAAGTAATTACTAGTCTGAATCCATATTACAGGGTTGTCGACCTAAATTGTGTCTTGTTGATACTGACTACCATATCTATTAATAGCATGTTATGAACCCATGACTAGCTAACAATAATCGTGGCCTAGATATTGAACTGTGTTGTATAACCACGATTTATGTAAATAAAACGTAGTATACTATATATCAACGTTTTGCTGAATCAGTTGTTACATAAGGTAAGTCCTAGCAAATGTCAGGCATCGATATATTGGTTCTATTTCAGTATCGTACCTCTACCAGTTTCCGGGGTCGTAGAGACTTGAAATTTTCAGGGAGTGTTCATGTCGGCTAACAATGACCTCACACCAAATTTCAGCGCAATCGGTCAATAACTTTTCATTTTACCGAATTAAACATCCCACGAGAGATACAATTATTGCCTTTCGCCGCCATTAGTATTTGGTGACTCTAGACTCGATTAACAAGACACTCAACGAACTCCCAACACTCGGTTTCCCGTGCCCAACGTTGCAATTCATAATAATTATAACGAGTTTCGTATATTTTAATTATACGCCCACATGGAAATGTGGTCGCATATTGCCGTCGCCCCCGACCGGCCATCCGTCGGTCCGTCCGTTCGTCGTCCACAATTTCTTGTGAACGCTCTAGAGGCTAAAGTTAATACCCGATTGACTTTAAATTTATGCACAGTGTTTAAGTTTAAGGTCATGAGACGAAGAAGCATAAGGAAATGTGGTCGCATATTGCCATCGCCCCCGACCGACCGGCCGTCGGTCCGTCCGTTCGTCGTCCACAATTTCTTGTGAACGCTCTAGAGGCTAAAGTTAATACCCGATTGACTTTAAATTTATGCACAGTGTTTACGTTTAAGGTCATGAGACGAAGAAGCATATGGAAATGTGGTCGTATATTGCCGTCGCCCCCGACCGGCCGTCCGTCGGTCCGTCCGTTCGTCGTCCACTACGAAATCGAGTCTCAGCGGCTAAATTTTTATTCGATTCATCTGAAAAATTAATACAACCTGCGCGAGGGTCGTGCGCAGGTTGTATTCATTTTTCGGACGGATCTTTAAAAAAATGAGGCCCTGAGAGAATTTGCGGTTTTTAAATACAAACTTAGGCCTACAAAATGAACACAAAAATTAGATTGATCACTCAAGCCAGGGGATGTTAGCCAGGGTCATGACCTTGACCCATCGGGACGTCCCGAAAGAAGTCCTTGTGTGTCGTGACCTTGACCTTGACCTCTCTGCAAAATCTGTGAACGGTACCTAAAGTTTTGGGAATTTTTCGACCCCAAGGTCAAAGGTCAGGTGAAAGGTCAAGGTTTTACATGAAAGGACAGTGATGTGTCCATCCGAGGTCATGACCTTCGATATGCTACGTGACCATTGGAGGTCAAGCTAGGGTCAAACGTCACTTCATGGGCCCGTTTCGCCCACTTCCGGTCGCCGGGCGGCCATTTTGAAGTCACCCAGAGACTGGCCGGGGTGGATATACCTATCGAATACCAAGCCTCGAACCCCGCCCGGGTCCACGAAGTGACGTTTGACCCTAGCTTGACCTTCAAATGTCACGTGGCATGGAAAGGGTCATGACCCTGGATGGACACATCAATGATTTTTCATGGCAGTTCTTGACCTTTCACCTGACATTTTGCCTTGGGGTCGAAAAATCCTCAAAACTTTAGGTACCGTCCACAGATTCTGCAGAGAGGTCAAGGCCAAGGTCAAGGTCACTACCCACAAGAACTTCGTTCGGGACGTCTATGTGGATCAAGGTCATGACCCTCGCTGACATAGCGTGCCCCCTAGCGGTCATAGAAAATAAATCGCCATAAATCACGCAAATTTCACTGAGCTTCGCGAACCTCCTCCTGTAAACGCCCCGAAGGGTGCCCGGGCGGGGTTCGAGGCTTGGTATTCGATAGGTATATCCACCCCGGCCAGTCTCTGGGTGACTTCAAAATGGCCGCCCGGCAACCGGAAGTGGGCGAAACGGGACCATGAAGTAACGTTTGACCCTAGCTTGACCTCCAAGGGTCAAGTGGCATGAAAAGGGTCATGACCCTGGATAGAAATATCAATGACCTTTCATGTGAGGCCTTGACCTTTGACCTGACATTTGACCTTGAGGTCGAAAAATACCCAAAACTTTAGGTACCGTCCACAGATTTTGCAGAGAGGTCAAGGTCAAGGTCATGGTCACGACACACAAGGACTTCTTTCGGGACGTCCCGATGGGTAAAGGTCATGACCCTGGCTAACATCCCCTGGCTTGAGTGATCAATCTAATTTTTGTGTTCATTTTGTAGGCCTAAGTTTGTATTTAAAAACCGCAACTTCTCTCAGGGCCTCATTTTTTTAAAGATCCGTCCGAAAAATGAATACAACCTGCGCACGACCCCCGCGCAGGTTGTATTAATTTATCAGATGAATCGAATAAAAATTTAGCCACTGAGACTCGATTTCGTAGTGGACGACGAACGGACGGACGGACGGACCGACGGACGGCCGGTCGGGGGCGACGGCAATATACGACCACATTTCCATATGCTTCTTCGTCTCATGACCTTAAACGTAAACACTCTGCATAAATTTAAAGTCAATCGGGTATTAACTTTAGCCTCTAGAGCGTTCACAAGAAATTGTGGACGACGAACGGACGGACCGACGGATGGCCGGTCGGGGGCGACGGCAATATGCGACCACATTTCCATGTGGGCGTATAATTAAAATATACGAAACTCATTATAATTATTATGAATTGCAACGTTGGGCACGGGGAACCGAGTGTTGGGAGTTCGTTGAGTGTCTTGTTAATCGAGTCTAGAGTCACCAAATACTAATGGCGGCGAAAGGCAATAATTGTATCTCTCGTGGGAAGTTTAATTCGGTAAAATGAAAAGTTATTGACCGATTTCGCTGAAATTTGGTGTGAGGTCATTGTTAGCCTACATGAACACCCCCTGAAAATTTCAAGTCTCTACGACCCCGGAAACTGGTAGAGGTACGATACTGAAATAGAACCATATAGTATTCCTATTTCCAACACTTTTAGTTAAAACTGTTGACACGATGCCCGGGCAATGAAACGTAAACATCTTCCCCAACAAAGCGAGACCAAGCCGTGTTTACCCATATTTTATGTCATAAACACTTAAGACGATTGGCAGGTTAAGAATTACAACCGATAAAAGCTAGTTTAATACGAGTTTAAAAAGAGTAATTACATCAAAATCATATCTCTTAAAAAAACTGGGGGAGGGGGTGGGGGTTGTGACATTGAAGTAAGGGCTCAGTTGAAGCTGCATATAGTTTAGTAAATATCACCCCAGTGCAGTGAGTAGGCCTATGTTTACCTGAAGTTCGAATGATGAGAAAACTACAAGAATAATACATTAATCCTGTATTCCGGATTTTGCCTTTAATATGCCTTTGGTTGTTTGTTAACGAAATGAAATGAAATGGAGTTTAACATCCCACTGTCCTGCTCCGACTGGGCTAATTAAGACGGGTTGTTTCGTAACCGTAGGGGGTGGGGGGCACATGGGGAAGGGTTTTACTTCTTCAAGTTCTTGTGCTTTCAGAAGATATATCCCATTAAAGATGGTCAATGTTTGTGGGGACTTTGGGGTTATTATAAGTAACGTTAGATTGAACCTTGACCCTGTTTAGATTCAATTCACGCTGATAAATTTTACCTGTGATGTATTTCAGATTATATCAAAAAAGACCGTCTGCTACGATGAGCGGGGTGAAGAAATCAAACCCGGTGCTGGTAATTCTAATCGTACTGTCAACTGTAGTGTTTGCAGGGTTACAGGTTCTTAACTATTTAGCAGCTGACCCAGCAAATAGCTATGGTAAGTTAAATGAGCTTAATTACCGTGTAAATTATGAGATAATTAGCAATGAGATACATATAGTGTTTATATTTACATACATAATGTAAAATGAATTGAAATGGGGTTTAACGTCCCACATGACTGTGCTGCTCCGAAATGGGGTAATGTAGACGATTAATGCCATCAGGGAAACTGCCTACTCTTATATCAAATTCACAAACTTCAAGGGATCTTTTACGTGCACGCCAATCAATATGTACACGGGCCCTACAAACATAATGTAAAACCTTGACACAAAATATAAAACCCGAATTTGATCAGTGTGTACATAGACTTACACACAGGTGAATAACTGTTATTCTATTCAGTCAAAAGTAAGAAAGCAACGCCCGATGGTTAATCCCATGGTAAGACCACGATAGCTCAAATACAATGCTGTTAACTAGTACCGTGACTGAAAAGATAAAAACAGAAACTGGTCATATTAACCAGTTCGGTCAACCATAAGAAATAATCGCCCATTTGCAGTCCTAAGGTATGACCCTGACCCCGATATAGCTCAACTATGCTGAACCCTATTTCTATAATACAAAGAGAAGACTGGTCAGTGTGTACACACAGAGTAGTGTACATAGACTGAGTCACCGTCAACCCATTTGTTGTACTATGGCAGGACCTCGGTAGCTCATCCATACATAACTTTATTGTCCCCCGCCTTTTGAAGAAAGCAGGGGGCTATTAAAATGGGTCTGTTCGTCTGTCAGTCTGGCTGTCACAATTTTTGGGGCACACAATAATGTGATGTGATGATAACTTTAGTTCTTATTAATTGAGAGTAATGAAACTTAGTGTATAGTTTCATCACATCAATACCGTGACTAAGTTCGATAATAAGTATTTTCGGGTAAGCAGAACAATAAACAAATTGATTGGACAAGACGTTGATTCTAATTGAATGATAGTGGTAAAACGTGTATAGTTTCATTACATTGATACTTTAACAAAGTTTGATGCCGAGTATATTGGCTTAGGCAAAGTAGAGACTTCAGTCTGATTGGTCGAGACTTTGGAACACAATAACTCTCCTTCTAATTGAGGAAGAATGTTCAAATTTGGTGTAGGTGTCTATAAGGTGAATGGTCTGACAGGGTTCTATAATACCCATTTTCCACTAAGCAGAATAAATAAGCAATTTGATTGGAATTTTTTTAAATTTAGATAGAATGTTTAAACTCGATGTTCATTAGATGAATGTCTTGACTGAGCTCAGTGATTTACATTTCCAGCTTAATTTACGCAGGGCTAAGCAATTTCATCTGTCGTTGCTTCTTGGATAAGATAACTTTGATTCTACCAGGTACTTCATAACTTGGACTAAGTTTGGTTGCTCGATACTTTTGAAAACGATAAATGTGCAATTTTAGGATTCTGGCGGGGGACATAGGCCTCGCTGTTCTTTCGTTTCTACAATTCTCTGTACTTAAAACATAATTCTTATTGTCTTTCAGGGCTGTTTCAACATGGTATTTCAAATGTATCGGCCATGTACCCACTTGACGTCACTCCTGCTGGAGCAACCTTTGCTATCTGGGGAGTTATCTACGCTTGGCAAGCTTTGATACTGATTTACAGTCTTACTTCAGTATGTCGCCAAACATCAGAGGGACCCGTTTACTCCAATCCCACCCTCCTACCTCCAGCTTTCTTTGTAGCTTACATTTTTAACAATGTCTCCAATATAACGTGGTTATTTTTATGGGATAGCCTTTATCTTGTTGCATCTTCGATATTTTTGTTTATGATTGCCTTTTCTCTTTATGTGTGTATGATCATATCCTATGTGGTACTGAATAAGAATAAAGACGCACTGGTTTGCAAAGGGAGACAGAGGGAGGTGTGGTTAATCATTTTTATTGTACAAAACGGGCTAGCGATATACGCCACATGGACCAGCATTGCTTCCTTGATCAATTTGGGAACTGTCATTGCATACGCAACCGATCCTCCCGTGGGTAGAGAAATAGCTTCCAGCATCACCTTAGGAATTCTCAGCATCGCCTTAGCATTTGTTTCTACTGATCTCTCAGTTCTCAGATACATATTTACTCCTTATCTCGTCTTTATTATCGCCTGCGTGGGTATCATTGCCAAAAACTGGGATCCCACCAATCCCAATTCCATCTTTACCGTTGTCATTTTGGCACTGTCTCTTATAAGTTTCATTGCAAAGATTATCAGAATGGCAGTGGGGGGTTCCCACTTCAAACATAGAATTGAATCAACTTTACAGCACAACTATGAAGCCTTAAAGTAATTCGAGAATCTGTATAATATTGTACCAAGAATTTCATACTAAAAGATCTGTTATATATTAGTTTTATTATATGCGATTATTTTATAAAATTGTTTTTGTAAATCAAGCACAATCAACATATCACAGCTTTCTAATTATCTATTGAACAATGCCCAACTATTATGGAGCTTTTGATGTCTTTTTAAGTCACAAGTTACATGTTTATTTCATATTGATTTTTGTGATATAAAAAATAATTAAAGAAATCGTATTTTGTTCACTTATTTCTTAATCCTTTTTAATACTGTCGGATTATACTGAATTCTAGTCAATTTTGAAGTTTAAATGGAATTAACTAAATTGGGGAAACAGTGGCCGGGAAATATGCATTTGTTACGCCCATATATTTAAGATAAAGAGCCGACAGTTCTCACTTTAATAGTTAAAAACTAAATAATGTAACGTTGATTTTCTGTTAAATTTCAGTCAACTTGTACCACTCTGAACCGAGGAATAGGCTTTTGAATTCCGGCCTATCCTTGATCATGATAACTACGATAAAAAAAACCCATAAAACCCGGCCGTTTACATTACAAATTTTAAGCGTGCCAGGAGTAGTAGGCCCTACCAGTTACCGCACGGTTAATTTTTTGTAGTGTAAAGGGGTAAAATATAAGCGTGTCGTGCGGAGTGCCGTGCCAATCAGGCCCACTGAAATGGGGTGGTCTGAGCACGGTACCAGGCACAGTTAAATTTTCGTAGTGTAAACGCTATCCTGCCTGAGCACGGTTTCAGTACGGGTCATCAGTTCTGTCAAAATGGCTCCTCAAACTAAATCAACCATCGTTACTGTTTTCATCCAGGTAATTTACATAGGGACTGAAATTTACTTTTTGTGAAGGGTTTCACATTTGGCGTGCTTGCCATGGTTCCGAGACCAGTTAATTGGCTTTACCGCCTACTCGACACAAACTAGGTCATTTCGGGACTAACATATTTTTTTAGCATTTTATTTCAATAATTCCCTTGCGCGTAGGGGTCTTTAACATTGGGAGGAAACCGGAGAAAACGGGGTTGAACAGGCGACCCTATTCCTTGCCACGTACAACGGGAGATTCGAAACAGTTGACTCAATGGCAGGCTTTATGATACAGCGCGCGCACGGTAACGCTTTAAAGCTGAATGGCCCAAATGGGTCGTTTTAATGTAAAGTTCGCCGCTTGGTGATGCTTTGGAAATGATTAAAACATTTCCCTGTCAAGTTTCTTTCAGCCCCGTTAACAGAGAAGAAATAGGACTTCGAATGAGCACCCCACAAGAAAAGGAAAGGATTAGACAAATGAACACGGTCAGCGCTTAGGGCCCGCGAGGTGCCTCACAAAGCCAAACCTACATAATTGGGCTGAACGCTTTCCAAACAGAAACTCTGCTGTGTAGGGGCAATAAATATACGAAAATTACGCTGTCTGTCTACAATTAACCCCATTTGAGAACAGCCACGAAGCAAATTGACCGACATTAATCGACGACTTTAGTCGAAAATATTTTAAAACTATACATCAAGAATTTTGAGATGTGTTTATTTTGCTTTCATTCGTCTGTGTGTATAAAAGATGTCAAACGGATTAGAACCACATTACAAAGTAGTACACTGATTGATTTTTAATATGGCTACCATTAAGGGCAGAAATCTATACTCAACTTCGAATAAGGGTTACGAAGTTCTACCGATCAGGGCTCCATCACATTCTCCATTTTTTATTGATTCACATGCTAATTTGAGAGCCATCAGTGAGGAGTAACATTACCAAGTGAAAGCAAGCCATCATGACAGACCTTCGTGCAGCCCCTGAAAGCGTTTTAAGCTTTGTGAGAATAATTACAAGTCGCTGATAAATCAGTGCGGTACCATGATATGCAGCTGCAGGAAGAATGGGCGCATTGCTGTCATGGTGAATCTTGCAGGAATTCTGAGGACGTTGACCTAGAAGATGACGATCGATGATCATTCTATAAAATCTAACCATATTATCATTTACCTATAAAATCAATGTTTGTTTATATCAGTTCATATTATTTGTAAATTATTAATTCGTTTATTGTAAATTATGATAAACTTCAAGAATCAGGTAAATTTTCAAAATTTTCAAATTTTGGGCGCCATTTTGACTTCTGACGTCACAGTGACGTCATAGGTCATTTTTGACGCCATTTTTGAAATCCTTGGTATCGATTTCCTATAGGCTCCTAGTACATTATTTACCCCAAATATGAATATTAAGCGAGTTATCATAGCCATTAACGGATTTTAGGGCAATTTCGGGGGTCCAAACAAAAATGCCCCCTAAAAATTTTCCCCAAGGCCGATCAACGGGGAAAATTTTTCTGGAAGGCTACTCACCCTACTCGTTCATATGAAATAATAATCGCTTGGGTAGGAATTTTTTCCCACTAAATATGTACATCGACCAGGCTATATTCACAATAAATTAAAATACCAGGCCCGAGTTCACAAAGCATTCTCAGACTTAAGTTAATAATTTACTATACATTGTTCGCCCTATTTTAACTAAATTATAGCCCAACTATGTCCAAAGTTTTGTGTTTCTGGATCAAACATGTTTCTCATAAACAGAGAGAGAGAGAAATGGGGTTTAACGTCCACTCGACACAAACTAGGTAATTTCGGGACTAACATAATATGGTTTAATTTATGTATTTTAATAATTCGGTTGCGCGCAGGGATCTTTAGCAGTGGAAGGAAACCGGATGACCCGGAGAAAACCCACGAGTCTGGACAGGTGACCCGACTCCTTGCCATGTACTGTTGTACAACCAGGGATTCGAAACGACGCCAGTTGACTCAATATTACAGGCTTTATGATACAGCACTCATGTGCAAACGATTCGGCCATTAAACCCCCCTTTCTCTTGAACAGTGATTGAAAGTCTGAGAATGCTTTGTTACCTCGGGGCTAGACTAAAAAATCAACAAAATTGCCACGAAAAAATGAAAGGGAACTATCACCCATGGGATAAGTTACCAAGTCGTTCTATACTGTTCACATTCTAGTATTACTACTCTCTACCCATCGTATTGGTTTTATTGGGGCTCTGACTCTACTAATCCTCGTACGATTGACTTTAATGACACATCCATGGAATCCATTGACTTATATGACATTTTTAAAATTCCAGTGATCGTCATCTTTATAATCACAAAGAATCCAACAATGTCACAATCAACTGATAAAAATATTGAAGGCTGTTGACCATTCCGATTTTGGAAAATAGGCTCCGATGTCAATTTTTGTACGTGATTTCCCTTACTAACCTCTATGTACTTACCTACAGTTCAGCATTTAAATCATGACTATTCACAAAAACCTGACAGAAATATATATTTAAACTCTCTTCTTGATATCGATGGATCACAAAATCAACAAAAATAACATGTAAAAGTGGGAAAGAGAGTAAAAAAGAAATGCAATATATGAATAGAGATACTACATTATTCGTATCTTGAGATCGGGTGAAAGAATTACTGGTCCCAGTCCCAAAGGAGTTATCTCTCTTGTATCGTTGACACGGAGAATATCACATTCACATTAGCCGAATAAATCGGCGCCGAATTTTATTTGGCCAAATGGGTGGACACACCAGCCGAATGCTTCGCCCGATTTAGTAGTCGATTGCATCCCTTTTCACGTCACATGATGAAAAATGGCGGCGTCTGTGTCTTCAAACAAACACGTGACTTCTCGATTTGAGTGGTGATTGGCTAATGAATTCGACATTCGACCGAATGCTTCGGCGAAGTGGAAACACCTGGCGAATATATTTCGGACGAATAAATATTCGGCCGAATATATCAAACCTGTTTGATTCGTCGGCCGAATAACAGTGGACACACTAGGCGAATTTCGACGCCGATTGATTCGGCCGAATCATTCGACTAGTGTGTCCACCGCTTTAGAGAGAAAGGTGGGAGAGAGAGAGAGAGCGGACATGAGGAGAGAGCGGCGGTTAACGTCCAATTTACACAAACTGGTCATTTCTAGGTCCAATATTATTTCAGAATTCGGTTGTCCGTGGAGGTCTTTACCGGGGGGGGGGGGGGGGAAGGACATTGAGAAAATCCACTAGGCTGGATATGGGAACCACCTCCTTGTCACGAACAACCGGGGGAATAGAAACTACGCCACCTAACTCATTGGAAAACCATTCGGCCACTCAGCCCCCCCCCCTCCGTTCTTGTTACCGGGTATGCTATGTAGTTTCTGGTTGTCACTGTGTGCTGTACTCTTATGTCCACAAGTTTATATGAGAATATTTAATGACACCTGCTATAAAATGAATTTAAATTGCTTGTTAGTTTTCGAAATATAGGGCATATCTTTTGGGTTGTTTTTGTTAATGTTTTGTTGTTAACGAGACGGTATAAAGCATTTCTTAAAGGGACAATAACACTCTTGTTGTAACTGAATTATATGTCACAATATTCATTCTTGTTAACAATTTGTACTATTTTACAGTATTGGCGATACAAATATCATCTTAACACACATAATTTTAAAAATTCGGAAAATCCAACTGTATGATTTGAAAAGTATTACGTAAACACTTTCAAATGTGACTTGGATTTAAAAATATTTTCAAACCGTCTGAACAAGTAAAATAAAATGTAATGGACAATTTATACAACAGGTAGGACACGTAAGCATTTAGTACTGAGAATAAGGCTATTTTTTATTTTCTGGGGCTGTCAGGACAACGAGGGTGTTATTGTCCCTTTAAATCACAAACAAAATTCGAAAGGTATGGATGTATGTAGGCCACGGGAATGTCTTGTAACCCTGGTATTTCAGTATTTGGCTGCAGAGTTTAGTGACAACTATATTAATATGATTCCTAGAAGTTAATTAGTTATTTTATGCGATTCGATAACTTTTTTGTATTTAAAAATATGATGCGTCGAACGACCGGGAAAATAATTAAATAATAGCCCTCTAAAGGGAAAGTGTGGCGTATGTGCAAATGTGCACTATATTGGAAAGCGAGGGTGGTTGTTTTAAAGCAGTTCATCGACAGGAATCTTATTTATTATTTATGCAATGCAAATTATTTTCTCATAATTTCAGAAATATTTTTGTAATTACGCTCCAATGAATATATATTTTCTATGTTTAACTATGATAAAATTCAAATTTTAGTAATTTGAAAGGTAAATATTAGATTGATTTTAGTGCTTATCCAAATCAAAATTGAAGTCTCTACTAAAATTTGGATTTTATCTTTTGTTAAAATTTCGTAAAACAGAGCCCTGCAGTTCGAAAATTCTAAAACGGACTACTGAACTCCCATTTGTGACTAAAAGATGTAATATGAATGTTCGACAGCCAAGTCAGCATTGTGTCGGAAGTGAGATTCACCCGTCAACTTCAAATCCCCGTACCATAAAATCTAAACGGTCAAGCCTCTATCAATTTATAATGAGCAGATTACCTAATGTGGTCCCAATTGTGTCTATAAAAATTGGAACCAACGGAATGTTGACCAAAACGCTACAGCCTGTGATGTTACGGCCATTTAACATTGATGTCAACGGGCAAGTAATTACTAGTCTGACTCCATATTACAGGGTTGTCGACTTAAATTGTGTCTTGTTGATACTGACTTCCATATCTATTAATAGCATGTTATGAACCCATGGGGCATGACTAGCTAACAATAATCGTGGCCTAGATATTGAACTATGTTGTATAACCACGATTTATGTAAATAAAACGTAGAATACTATATCATCATCTTGCTGAATCAGTTGTTACATAAGGTAAGTCCTAGTAAATGTCATGCAGCGATATTTTTTTCCTATTTCTAACACTTTTAGTTAAAACTGACCAATGATCATGATGCCCGGGCAATGAAACGTAAACATCGTCCCCAACAAAGCGAGAGTAAGCCGTGTTTACCCATATTTTATGTCATAAACACATAAGATGATTGGCAGGTTAAGAATTACAACCGATATAAGCTAGTTTATTATAAAGGGGTGGGGGTGTCTTGAGATATTGAAGTAAGGGCTTCATTGAAGCTGCATATTAAAGGGACAATAAAACAATAAAACTCTTGCTAGCTTGACAGGTCTAAAAAGAATAGCCTTATTCTCACTTCTAGATGTTCAAGTGTCCTACCTGTTGTGTAAATTATCCATTACATCCTATTTTATTTGTCCAGAGGGCTCGAAAATATGTTTAAATCCAAGTTGCATTTGAGTGTTTACGTAAAGCTTTTAAAATCATGTTATTACCATGTAGTTGAATTTTTCCAATTTTTTTAAATTCGGTGTGTTAAGATGAAATTTGTATCATCAATTAATTGGAATATTGTAAAATAGTACAATTTGTTGACCAGAATAATGATCGGAAATGGGGTTTAACATCCCACTGCTCTGTTCCGACTGGGCTAATGAAGGGTTTTACTTCTTGTGCTTCAGAAGATACATGTTAAGAATCCTATTAAAGATGGCCAATGTCTATGTGGTCTTTGGGGTTATTGTTTAGATCCAGTTCACGTTGATAAATTTTACCTGTGATGTATTTCAGATTATAAGACCGTCTGCTACGATGAGCGGGGTGAAGAAATCAAACCCGGTGCTGGTAATTCTAATCGTACTGTCAACTGTAGTGTTTGCAGGGTTACAGGTTCTTAACTATTTAGCAGCTGACCCAGCCAATAGCTATGGTAAGTTAAATGGGCTTTATTACCGTGTAAACTATGAGATAATTAACACTGAGATACATACCGGTAGTGTTTATATTTACATACATAATGTAAAATGAATTGAAATGGGGTTTAACGTCCCACTGTGCTGCTCCGAACTGGGCTAATGTAGACGGGCATTAGCCATCAGGAAACTTTGCCCGGACAGCGGCACTACGGCCTACTCTTGTATCAAATTCCAACTTCAAGTGATCTTTTACGTGCACGCCAATCAATATGTACACGGGACCTACAAACATAATGTAAAACCTTGACTCAAAATATAAAACCCGAATCTGGTCAGTGTGTACATAGACTAAACCACAGGTGAATAACTGTTATTCTATTTAGTCAAAAGTAAGAAAGCAACACCCAATGGTTATCCCATGGTGAGACCACGGTAGCTCAACTACTGTTAACTAGTATCGTGACTGAAAAGATAAAAATAGAAACTGGTCATCACTCGGTCAACCATAAGAAATCATCGCCCATTTGCAGTCCTAAGTTTTGACCCTGACCCCGATATAGCTCAACTATGCTTAACCTTTTTTCTACAATGGTGTGTAGTACGATGACTGATAATATGAATCGAGAAGACTGGTCAGTGTGTACACACAGAGTAGTGTACATAGACTAAGCCACCGTCAACAGTCAGAACAACGTCCATTTGTTGTTCTATGGAAGGACCTCGGTAGCTCATCCATACATAACTTTATTGTCCCCCGCCTTTCGTAGAAAGCAGGGGGCTATTGAAATGGGGCTGTTCGTCTGTCTGTCTGTCACAATAATATAATGGTTGATAACTTTAGTTCTAATTAATTGAGATAAATGAAACTTGGTGTATATTTTCATCACATCAATACCTTGACTAAGTTCGATAATAAGCATTTTCGGGTAAGCAGAACAATAAACAATTGATTGGTCGAGACGTTGATTCTAATTGAATGATAAAACGTGTATAGTTTCATTACATTGATACTTAAGCAAAGTTTGATGCCAAGTATCAATATTGGCTTAGGCGGTGGCTAAGGCGGCTTAGGCACAGTAGAGACTTCAGTCTGATTGGTCGAGACTTTGGAACACAATAACTTTCCTTTTAATTGAGGAAGAATGTCCAAATTTGGTGTAGGTGTCTATAAGGTGAATGGTCTGACAGGGTTCTATAATACCCATTTTCCACTAAGAAGAAATAAGCAATTTGATTGGAAAAACTTTTAATTTAGATAAAATGTTTAAACTCGATGTTCCTTAGATGAATGTCTTGAAGGAGTTCAGTGATATACATTTCAAGCTTAATTTACGCAGGGCTAAGCAATTTCATCTGTAGTTGCTTCTTGGATAAGATAACTTTGATTCTACCAGGTACTTCATAACTTGGACTAAGTTTGGTTGCTCGATACTTTTGAAGAGATAAATGTGCAATTGTAGGATTCTGGCGGGGGACATTAGCCTCGCTGTTCTTTCGTTTCTACAATTCTCTGTACTTAAAACATAATTCTTATTGTCTTTCAGGGCTGTTTCAACATGGTATTTCAAATGTATCGGCCATGTATCCACTTGACGTCACTCCTGCTGGAGCAACCTTTGCTATCTGGGGAGTCATTTACGCATGGCAAGCTTTGATACTGATTTACAGTCTTACTTCAGTATGTCGCCAAACCACGGAGGGCCCCGTTTACTCCAATCCCACCCTCCTACCTCCAGCTTTCTTTGTAGCTTACATTCTTAACAATGTCTCCAATATAACGTGGTTATTTTTATGGGATAGCCTTTATCTTGTTGCATCCTCCATATTTTTGTTTCTGATTGCCTTTTCTCTTTATGTGTGTATGATCATATCCTATGTGGTACTGAATAAGAATAAAGACGCATTGGTTTGCAAAGGGAGACAGAGGGAGGTCTGGTTAATCATTTTTATTGTACAAAATGGTCTAGCGATATACGCCACATGGACCAGCATTGCTTCCTTGATCAATTTGGGAACTGTCATTGCATACGCAACCAATCCTCCCATGGGTAGAGAAATAGCTTCTAGCATCGCCTTAGGAATTCTCACTGCCGAGTTTGTAGCATTTGTTTCTACTGATCTTTCAGTTCTAAACAAGTATACACGATATGTATTTACTCCTTATCTCGTCCTTATTATCGCCTGCGTGGGTATCATTGCCAAAAACTGGGATCCCACCAATCCCAATTCCATCTTTACCGTTGTCATTTTGGCACTGTCTCTTATAAGTTTCATTGCAAAGATTATCAGAATGGCGGTGGGGGGTTCCCACTTCAAACATAGAATTGAATCAACTTTACAACACAACTATGAAGCTCTATTAAAGTAATTCGAGAATCTGTTTATTTTACCAAGAATTTCATACTAAAAGATCTGTTATATATTAGTATCATTATATGCGATTATTTTTCAAATAATCCCTTTGTGTATATCAAGCACAAGTGTTACAGGTATAAATGAATAACTATGAATCAAGAATCTGTATATTATGCCAAGCATTTCATAGTAAAAGGTCTGTTATATATTAGTATTATATATATGCGATTATTTTTTAAATTTTTTTTTGTATATCAAGCACAAACAAATTGTTACAGGTATAAATGAACAACTACAGCCTGGCTGTTAGCAACATATATCACAGCTTTCTTATTATCGATTGAACAATGTCCAACTATTATGGAGCTTTTGATGTCTTTTTAAGTCACAAGTTACATGTTTATTTCATATTGATTTTTGTGGTATAAATAATAATTAAAGAAATAATTTTTTGTTTACTTATTTCTGAACCCTTTTAATATTGTCGGGTTATACTTAATTACACCCATGACACAACCTAGCAACTTCATTCATTTGCCTATAAAACCACAGCAAAACCTAGTAACTCAATAGTCAAATCAATAGATGAGCTGGGGTTTAATATTCATTCATTACGTTTTCCTTTGTTTTCTCAAAATAAGAAAAAAGTGAGTCACTAGCTTTTGTCTTTCGACGGGAGTGGTGCGTTTAACTCTATTTCGTTACATTAGTGAGACGAATTTCGTACTATTTCAAGAGTTATTGTCTTATATCACTTTGTTGAATTTGTGAGCGCTCTAACGAGAAATATCATCTCCTAATCTGTTTGTATTTTGTGTAAATTGTTGAGAATTGCGAATCAAAAAATCCTATCACACTTCAGCATTTAATCTCTTTCATACTCCGCTACTCTGCTTTCACAATAGCCCGGTTGGTGCAGAACGGTATGACGTTAAACTTTATTCATTCATTAATTCATCCATCCACCTATAGAACAATGCAATATCTACCCAGACACGGGTTAATATTCCCATTTCAACCGTTACAACCACTTATATTTTTTCTTGAGGTTTCTTATATATTTCCGTGCATATGGTAACTTTAACTCTCATATTTCTAACACATTTCACAAACCACATCAATAATTCGCGAAATTTTATTGAGCATATCAATGCTATTCAGGTATCACTACCTGAAATGGGATATGCCAGATCGTAAAATAGTATTTGGTAACAAGCTGTTGCACCTCCTCTATTCTTATCTATTAAATGAAAAACTAAAAGTTTGAGCTCTTAACTGTTGAAATATAACAATACGGTATAACGTCCATAAACAGTTCGGATGGTATTAAAATAATGTTGGAAAAATTATATTATATCGTAATATAATTTAAAATTACGATTCAACTAATACAAAAAGAAATAAATTAAGCACCCCCTGATAATTTTACAATGCCGAAAGTCAAAAACATGTTAGGTCCGCAATGACTCTTAACTACTCTGAAATCCAAATGTCATCTAATAGAACAACCATCTGGCAAGACATAAACGCAACATGTTAATACAGGTATTGTTACACCATGAAACAAAGCCCTCACAAAAATATGGAGCTGCAAATCAAAGAAAGAGCATTGGCATTGACACACCAGAACAGAGCCACCGCCATAAGCAACAGTTGGCATAATGTTCCTAGGAGTATAAATAAGCTGTGTTCTTCTGTCTCCAAACACGTGTAAGTCCATCAGTAACATGAAGCAAGAAGCGACTTCCGTCTGACCAATAAATTTTCCTCCAGTTCCTCGGATTCCAGTGTCGTCTGGCCAAACACCATGCCAAACGTGCACGTTAATGATGGCCCATCAACAAGGGACGTTTAATTACTCTTCTAGCCGCTTTGAGGCGATTTCTGACTGTTGCTTGTAAGGAAAGGATCTCGGTGTGTATGTCGTATCGGTTGCCTGTCTTCTCGGGGTGTAGTGACAGGAAGTCTTCCAGACCTTGGACGATCCATTGCACTTTCGGTCTGCACATGATTCCGGACTTAACGGCTAACACCAGTGTAACGATAGCCCGGATTTCGTCATATCGACTTTAAGGACATTCCTGCAGAATGCATACCAATAATCTGATTCCCGATCTTCACTGACAATCGTCTCCGTGCCATGTTCAATAATTATGCTTGAATGGCCGGTTCAGGAAAAGTTAAATACTCACAAATACAGTTGGGTCATACTGCTTTTTGTGGTCTTTGAGGGTAGCATGTTACACTTGCATGCCCCAAACGATACAGGTGCGACTGTCACGTGTCACTAGTTAAAATGTATCGCGCAAACATCACACTTCCCATAATTGTACCTTGTTTAACTATTTCAAATAATCACAAATGTTAGGGGGGTGCTTAAACTTTCTCTTTGTGTTTATTTCAAAATCTTTATTTTTTTCTCAAAGTTATAACTTATCTATGTGATATCTCAGCGATAAACCTCTTTCCTTTTTTTACGCTGCACTCCGACAATGTAAAAACCCCGTGCTTTTCAGTAAGGCTCATCAAGCTGCGGCGAAGAACGCCTGAGAAATATCGCTTTAAAGCTGAATAGCCCAAATAGCCCGGTGATGCGTTGGAAACGAAGAAATAAGACTTCGAATGAACACTACACAATAAAAGAAGAGATGGGAAGAATGAACACGATCGGCGCTTAGGGCCCATGGGGTGCCTCACAAAATCAACAGGAACTCTGCTATGTAGGGCAACACATACGAAAATTACGCTGTCTGTCTACAATTAACCCCATTTGAGAACAGACACGAAGCAAATTGACTGACATTAATCGACGACTTTAGTCGAAAATATTTTAATAGTATACATCAAGAATTTTGAGATGTGTTTATTTTGCTTCTATTCGTCTTTGTGTGTATGAAAGATGTCAAACGGATTAAAACCACATTACAAAATGGTATACTGATTGATTTTTAAATTTTAATATGGCTACCATTCAGGGCAGAGGTCTATACTCAACTTCGAATAAGGGTAACGAAGTTCAACCTCTCGAAGATAGGCCATCTCTATTGTTGGCGTTAATCTCATTAACAGTCAGACACGCCACTAGCTACAATATCCAACGTTAATTCCCTTTAGGGAATCACAATGGCTAACATACTGCACACAGCCTTCCACCTACGTTATAACCAGAATGAAACACTGTGCTAAATGGACTCCATTTAAAACGCTCGCGTCATCATTTTGGGGCGGGGCCATGGAGGTGTGGGCGGGACTTATCGAACTTACGTCACTTGTGTTTACACAACAGAGTGAAAATAGACCGTAGCACATGGTTTTTGTAAACACAAAGTCAAATTCAAGTTCTGCCACTCGGCTAAAAAAACGATATATAATATGTGCTATGGGTAATATTGCAATACATTCTTTACCATTGTAAACTGTCTTTAAAGTTTCAATGTGTTTATCTTTCAAAACAAGGCCTAGATACGCCTAAATTTTTCTTCGTAAATAAAACCGCTTCTGTAAACTTGTCGTCTATGGGGGCCGCCATGTTAAATAATTAGGGGACTTTTTTGTGGTTCGCCTCTTCATCAGTTTGACATCTTTCATACACACAACGGCAAAATAAACATATTTAATTTCATTCAATATAACAATAGAAGAGAAATAAATACTTCTCAAAACTTCTAAAAGCATACCCGGTGTTATCGACTAAAATCGTCGATGTAGGAATTAAAATGTCGGTTAATTAGGTTAGGGCCTATTCTCAGCCAAAGCTAGCAGTAGATAGGCAGCCTAAGTTTGGGATGAATGGCTAAGAGTGTAAGGCGCGGCCTCGCTAGCCATGGGGTCGCGTGTTCGGTCCCTGCATTGGCTGGGAAAGTTCATCGGGATTCTCAGACGTGGGTACCCTTTGTCAGAGGTGCAGAACAAGCACAAGGGCCGGACAAATAAAGATGGCACGGACAACCGAGGTCACGAGTACACATTAGCGTGCACGTAAAAGATCCCTTGACAGTTGGAATTCGATATAAGACTAGGCCATAGTACAACTGTCCGGACAAAATCTCCTTCATAGCACACTGCATGGCGTATATCCGTCTCCATTAGCCCAGTTCGAAGCAGAACAGTAGGACGTTAAACTCCATTTTATTTCATGTCTAGCTGTCTATCGCCCCGCTGGTAACACGAAACTGCAGTTTTATCATATAAGGTTACACAAAATATTCTTATCCGGCTATTAGAATTACGATGTTTAGATTAACCTCGCACAGAATGTCAAAATTATTAGAAAAAGGTTAACGCTGTGTTAATACCTATAATTGAATAATGACACATACATGTATATATTTATACATATAATGATTAGATTGACGGGAGACTGTTTATTTTCTTTTAAATAAAGTTGTGTGGTTGATAAATGGATTCTGTACTGTTCAAGTAGAATCATAATATACCTTATAGAAAACGACCTCTATTTTGACCACGGATTATGCAAGTAAAATTAAAAGCTGTTATATATATATTCGAAGTGAATTACATTGTTTAATGGTCGGTGACACGATTTCTATTGCAATAAGTATATAAGGTAGGTCAAAATCAGTTTATCTATATTTATACAGGGTACTTATATTCATTCATAGGAAATAAAGGCACTTATTTAACAGGCCTTGCTTGATTTTCGTAGGTCCCGCTGTCAGGGTGACGACCTAAATACACTCACCCCTTTGCATCTGAAATATCAAGGCGTTATGCAAACGTAAATCGAGGGTGGGTCAGTATGAATGAAATAGGGCTTAACGTCCCACTGTTCTGTTTCAGTTAAGAAAGACGGGCATACGCCGTACATTGTACTACGAGAGGTGTTTTGCCCCGACAGCAGCGCTATGGCCTAGTCATATACCGAATCCCAACTGCCAATGGCTCTTTTACGCGCACGCCAATGTGTAAAATGAACCTCGTTTTTTCGTTCTACCCGAAAAACTATACGCTGTCCTTGCGAGGAGGTTTGTCCGAGGTCGAACCCGAAACTTTCAGGTTAGCGCGCTATATAAAGGCCCTACCACTGAGTAACCTGGATTGTCTGCGATATCACTTATGTGGAAGCAAACGTTAAACACCAAAGAGAAGAAGGAGAAGTCACCTGGGGTACCCTATCCATGTTAGCGCGCTATATAAAGGCCCTGCCACTGAATCTCCTGGAGTGCCCTATCAATGTCAGCGCGCTATATAAAGGCCCTGCCACTGAATCTCCTGAAGTGCCCTATCAATATTATAAAGTCAGATACCAGCAGTCGACTATCACTACCACACTAGACAAGACTTGGGTGGCGTTTTCTTTTTACCAGGATGCATTTTTCACCATATTGAAAATATTTTGTACACATTCAGTAATTGACAACATGCATTTATTATTAGATATGCCAAATGTTGACGTGGTTATTTTCAATTCATTTTCGTATGTTAGTTACGTACGGTGTTCACACATGATAACGGTTACTGTCAATGGTAGATATATAATATGTATCTTCGATGCCAAGGACCAGCAATCGACTTAATTTCTTTTAATGCTCCCTGTTCTATTCACAATTTTTTACAGATAGAAGTTATCGGTATGGGGGAGCATAGACAACTTGTGTTGATAATATTAATTATTTTAACAACAATTATCTTTGCTGGTTTACAGTTCACCAATTTCCTAGCAGGCAACCCAACTAAAAGTTACGGTAATTTTAATTAATCTCCCCACTATCCTCTCTCCGTTTGGGAGTGACAAACTGTTTCGCGGTGACTCATTGAGTAAAACGCTGGCTCGCAAACCATAAGATCTCGGGTTCACTCCCCGCGTTGCCCGAGAAAATCTCTCGGGATTCCTTGTCAGCGGTGTAGGACGCAAGACCTGGTCACGGGTACACACTGGCGTGTACGTAACAGATATAAGAGTAGGTCAAAGCGCCGCCGTCTTCAATAATCCAGTTGGTGCAGAAAAGTAGGACGTTAAACCCCATTGCACTTTATACCAGAAGAAATAATACTTTTATTTAATTTGTACGAATACTTCAATCTGATCTTATTAATCGTACATTGCAGGTATATTTTTTCGCGGTATTGGAAATGTGTCAGATACCCACCATCTGGATGTTACACCAGCCAGTCCAACGTTTAGCATCTGGGCAATCATCTATGGTTGGCAAATTATCATGCTGATATATTGTCTGACTTCGACCTGTCGTCACACTCCTGATGGACCCGTATGTACAAGTCCTGTTCTTCTTCCACCCATGTACTTTATAACTTACATAACCAACAATATCTTTAGCATCACCTGGTTGTTCTTATGGGACAGACTGTATTTCATCAGTTCCACGGTCTTTTTGTTCTTAATCGCTATAACTTTATATATCTGCATGATCATTTCCTATCGAGCACTGAATCGCCATTACTCACTGCTCGTTGCTAGAGAACGCAAGGCTGAAATATGGCTGATTATATTTCTAGTTCAAAATGCTATCGCCATCTACGCTACTTGGACGAGTATTGCTTCACTGCTCAATTTAGCAACAGTGCTTGCCTATGATATCTCCGATCCAGTTGAACAAGAAGTTGCTTCCGTGATATCTTTGGGTATCCTAGCCGTAGAATTGCTATTATTTGTGGGTACAGATTTGACCATCTTTGATAAATACAGCCGCTATGTGTTTACACCTTACCTAGTGCTGGTAGTAGGTTTATCCGGTGTGATTGCTAAAGATTGGAATCCTAAAACACCTACATGCATATTTGCAGCAGTATTATTAGCAATGGCTATCATAAGTGCTATTGGTAAATGTATTCGACTTTCTCAAGTTTTCGTTAAAGGCAACGATAAAGAGGATATAGTTCTTAAGGAGTGATCGAATTTACGGATCAAATCAAATTGAGTTCCATGACAATGCGGTTAGGTCAGTGTTAGGTGAATATACTGACTGGGCGTTTTCTTGCTAGCCTAAGCTGGGATAATCAAAATAATTGTTCAAGACTAATTGATATAAAATGTTACAACTTGGTGCAGGGGTTCGATGACGAGCTCCTATTAGACATTCGCAAAGCTGCAACCGTTAGATGTGACCTTAACCTGTTTGATTGAACTGTGAATACCCATAGCAATAGTATGTTTCATTTAGATTAACGAAAGAGGGGAGGGGGAGGGGGGTCGTCCACTCAAAACAGACAAGGTCATTTCTGGACTAACATATGTTTTAATTTTATTTCATTCATTCGCTTGGGGACCTCAGCAGGGTTGGGACTGGGGGTGACCCGGAGAAAACCCACGAGGTTGGACAGACGACCCTACTCCTTGTCACATTTAAGTGGGGATTCGAAAGCACGCCGCTTGGCTCAATGACATACCCTTTGATTTCATACGCGCATACGTTAAACCACTGGACCCCCACCCCCACCCCACCGAGCCCTCAACGTAGATTAGAGACGGTTAGAGGCGACTAGTGTGACTTTAATGTGGGGTTATTATTCATTTTATTGTGATGTTTATTATGCGTGAAAACCTAAATACTAAATGATTCATCTATTGTTACACTCTATGATATTATCACACCGTGAAGCCTTTCAATATTCTTATTTAGACGTATCTAGATCTGTTATGTATGTATCTACTGTAAATATACAGATATTTATATTGAATATACATGTACTTTAAACTATGTAATCTGTCTACTCAATTCCTATGATTTTGTAAAAATCATTTAAAATAAAAGCATATATATTTATTTTCTTCTTTTTAATATCGATGATATGTTTATCTATTTTTTGAATGTGAAATCTCCAAATAAAAAGAATTTAAATAAATGGGAGATTTACACAACTAATTAGTGCTATTTTACATTATTTGGTGTCTGGGCCGGATAAACATCCGTTCGAAATTACTACATTCGAAATTCCAAATGTCAAATTCATAATAGTCACGTAACGTTACAACCATCATTACTGCTGCAGAGAAGATAAGTGTCGCCGATAAGGCGGATTTGACCTAAACATACCATATCCGTGGAACTTTTTAAACTGATTGTAATGTCACGTGATTATGTCGAATTTGACATTTGGAATTTGGAATTTCGAATCTCATAATTGGGAACGGATTTTTATCCGGTCCAGTCATCGGATAGGTAAACTAGCTCTAATTTATTTAATTTTAATTTGCTCAATTGGGCGGAGGGGGGGGGGCTGCCAATTCGCTATTTTATTGGACATACGCATTTGGAATTTGGACATTCACATTTGGAATTTGGACATTCGCATTTGGAATTTGGGCTTTCGTACATATTTGATTAGAATTATGTAGCACTAAATGTGTGCTGTAATAACGAATTGTGAACACATAAACATTCCATATAATTATGTTTGTAAATATCACGTCTCTGTATCATTTGTAACATTGTTATAATTGAAAATGAATCATGAGCCATTTCAATAAATGTCATTTGTTTGAGTCATTCATATACATATTCTAACTTCTATAACGGAAATACGTTTATTAAATATAAAAGATGCTCTTTGTTTCCAGAAAATGAATTACAAGGAAAAGATACTCCCGTATTTTACTCCATTTCTGCTACAAACATAAGTTGATTTGGCGGAAACCTCCGTATAGTCGTCACCTGGAATATCGAGACCAACTATACATGACAGATTAAATTGGTCACGATAGATGACTGGAAGTTGTTCAAGGCTAACATAACGTTCAAGATCCCCATAGCACATTCCTTGCTTTATGCCCTTCTTCATTAGTCGGAATAGAATTGTATCTGGAATCCTCGTATTAAAGCCTTGGGCTTAATTTCGAATTTGACCATACCCATCGGTTTCAATTGGAAGACAGGGCTTAAATACAAAAATGCACGATGGGACGGTAAACCACATTTATGTTCATTTCAACCCTTATTTTGCGGATAGAAAATCATGTTAATGATACATTGATATTTAAAAATATCAATGTAAATTTGACCTCTTTCAAACGTAGTAAATATAATAATAGATGATCAGGTATGGTGTTATGTTGCGGGCAAAACATTACTTAAAATTGATATAAAAATAAACTGTGGTTTAACGACCAACCGTTCTATAAATATCTATGTACTTTATGGTGGTGGGGGTGAGTGGTGGAGCATTTTGACAAAGCAGAAGCAAAATGAATACAGATAAACACGTTTAAACTTGACGATGTACATCAATTAGTATTATAAGATATGATTGAGTGTATACTTTTATACAATACAAGGTCATAAGAGTACTGCTTGTATTTATATACCAATCATCGTTTGGTCAAAGAAGTTGACCTATATATTTACTTTATTATGTATGGCTATTCTGAAAAGAATATGGCGGATTGGTTATGTAAAAAAATTAAGATACTTTATTTGAATAAAGTTATAACAAGAAAATAAAGAGTTATCAAAATGTGTGTGTGTGGGGGTGGGGGGAGCTCTAATACTAAAACAGATTATTATCAGAATAACAATACAACTCACTGACATCGATGAAAAGTCGACAACCCAATTATAACTATATTGGGATAGGTTGATCTACATAATATAACGTCTTAAAAAATGACTTGATACGACATATACTTTTATATGAATGTTGCAGTTTTTTCGACAATACGTCCGTACGGCCCATAGAACCAAATATAACTGCGATATCACTAGGTAGTAATAGTAACCAAATAGAAATCTTTTGGAGCAGTGTAGATAACTACAATAATAAAGTAAATGATTTAATATTTAATTGAAAATACATGAAAATTGATCAATTTTGTTTCGTTTGGAATCCTGTTTAGAATTTGAATTTACCAGAGTTCAACCAGGTCACTTCCTGTGTAATGCTTTGCGGATGATGCATTTTTGGAAAATTCGTAAAATCCACAATTGCTGGTTTGGCTTCCGATACTTGAAATGGTATCACTTCTGTGGAAGCAGACGTTAAAACACCAGGTAGTAATAGTAACCAAATAGAAATCTTTTGGAGCAGTGTAGATAACTACAATAATAAAATAAATGATCTAATATTTAATTGAAAATACATGAAAAATGATCAATTTTGTTTCGTGTGGAATCCTGTTTAGAATTTGAATTTACCAGAGTTCAACGAGGTCACCTCCTGTGTAATGCTTTGCGGATGATGCATTTTTGGAAAATTCGTAAAATCCACAGTAAAAAGATTTTGCGAGAACTAAATGAACTAGATATTTAATTTTCATTTTTTAGCACTAAATATAACTGAAAAATTGTGAAACTTGACGCGTGCTGAAAGAAATAAACTGTTATCAACTTTTGCACCGAGCTTTTGAGTGTTCGGATGTCAGATGTTGCTTCGTCAGAATATCAAAGCGTAACCTGTTTGCATACTAAAATGTTATGAAACCAAACCATTATTAAATCAAACTAATATACAGCATTCTTCTATACAGGTTTTTTGGTCATTTCACTTAAATCAGATATAATTTTCAATTATACAGCAATATTCCTGAAGCAATTGCCCGAGAAATACCTCTCTTGCAATTGCTGGTTTGGCTTCCGATACTTGAAATGGTAAAACGGTAAAAGTCTTGTTTCCATACAGTATTATTCACATTATATCCATGTTTACAGCCTCGTTTGTCACTCAATTAGTTTCCTGCAATAGTCCGCTATGTAGTAGTTAATTGGTCATAATAAAGTCATGACATAACGTTAGACACACTATGGGTTAAAATTGGCTTGCGTAACAATGTGTTCAACTGGTTCCGATCTTACTCAGCCAACAGAATGCACGCTGTGTGCATTAAAGGGACTTCCTCAGAATTTGTTTCAATGATCTGGGGTTGCCTCAGGGATCATTCCTGTGGCTTATCTTATTTATAATATTCACAAGACCCCTTAATACAATAGCCCAGAAATATGGACTGTGTGTCCACCTGCTCGCAGACAATACACAGTTATACATCAGCTTTCATCATTCATCTGAAACTACAATTGTACATGATGTCGAGAACTGTTAAGATGAAATTCACAACTGGATGACTCTTCATTTTATAAAATTAAACATGCATTATTCAAGAGCTAAATCTGCCTAGTGCAGGTCTTTTATTTGGGCATGAAATGTTTTCTAAAGTATTAATTAGGCATTAATTAACTGATCCAGGCCTTAATCAACTTTGGATGGCATCAGATTGCTCCGATATTAAACAGATTAAAACGTTTCAGCGGAAATCAAATATGGCGCGGCTAGACGCTTCGTGTCGTAGCTTTGATCAACCAGGACCGTGGTTGAAATTATTGCACAGGTCGGTCAAATCTTTAAATGCCTATTTCTTCGCTTGCAATAGAGTAATTTGAATGAAATTTTCAAATTATTCATTTTACATCATCTACTTTCGAACTAGTATAGCAAGAATGGCTAGTTCTTATCTATATCTTGAATAATGTAACTTTAAATTCAGACAATACTTCTTTACATCGGTACCAAACAATAACTCAACAAAGTAAAAAAGAGTCCTTCGATTACTGGGGATTTAATTCAACCAACAAACACGGCAAATAACATCGGTACTATCGTTGATTCCAGGCTAACTTTTGAGACCCACATCAAAACAATCTGTTCTTCAGCTTTTTACCAGATTTACAAATTAGCAAAGATATAGGAGTATTAACATATGAAAATCTAAAAATCCTCGTTCATGCTTTGATCTCTTCAAGGTTGGTGGCTGGACTACCATGATGCTTTTTTGCATTGTCTACCACGGTGGCATCACTGGAACCAGGAAAGGGGATCACATTAAACCACCATTAAGAACCTTCCATTGGTTACCCATAAATCAGCGATTCAAATTTTAAATACTGTTACTGACTTTTAAAGCATTTAACAACCAAGAGCCACAATACATTCAAGATCTACCCAGTAGAACCTTGAGATCTCAGAACAAGTCATTATTATTTATTCCTGCTGTCAAACTTCAACGGACTAAACGATCTTTTCACTTTACATCACCTTTTCTATCGAATTCTCTACCCTTCGACACCAAAGAATCAAAAACTCTAGGCATCTTCAAGTCACGTCTGAAGATGAATCTTTTTGACGAAAATAAACACAAGAAGAATCCACATAAACTTTAGGCGCATTAGGAACTTTATCAAAGTATTTTTTGCACTATACAAATTATTTGTTGATTTATAGATTGATTGATCTAATTTGGGGCTCTCTTTAAAGCGAAATGATATTGTTACGCAGTTAGCTATTGGTTGTTACTTGGACTATTGACCAGTCATAATTCGGAACAGAAATTTGCTTCCATTAAAGCACTGTTAAGTTGGATTAGCTCTAATCAAACGAAATACTGTGAGGAGTATGTAAAACAGCTTGAACATCGGTACATTCAGTGAGTGGAGAAATAAATCAGGTTCACGTACATTTGAAATGATTAACAAAACTCTGTAAATAAATATTAGTAACACTAAGTTTGTTTATGGATGCCACTATCCACAATCGACGCCCCTGGTGGTCTCCGTAGCATTCATTAGTCATTATGTAATATAAACTTATGGTTGGCCTGTTTTATTTAACTTTGTTTGTCTGATAGGCAAACTGTACTGACTGTTAAATCTGATATAATAATAATAATGTGAATTTTTATAATGCGCTATATCCAGAAACCAAGTTTATGCTCAAAGCGATACACTATTACTATCCCGGTCTCTAGGATAGTTTACATAATTATTTTATCATATAAATTGCCATATCAATCCAATATGAATGCACTTTTCACATGTGAAACCATGCCGAAATATCACGAAGAACTTAACAAGCTTACGAGAATAAAATTAAAATTACAGTTATACTTAAATATTACTTAAACCACACCATAGCCTCCAATATGGTAAAACAAATAAAGGAGTGTGGGCTATTATGTGTGTCAACTCCAAAACTCAATATCGAGCCGAGACTTAATCAAAACTTAAATAATTGTCGTCAAAGTACCGCATACCGTGACATTTTGGTTATCATAATCGAAGAAATCCGTTTAAAATTTACAATGGTTCAGACATTAGTAAGTGACCAGCCTACAAAGGCAAATATATTACATAAATTCACCTATTAAGATTATAAAACATGTTAGTAAATGACTCAGACACAGTGGATCTTTCGGGGAGTATTGCGACTCAACAGTGTGTATCAAAACGTGATATGCGCGCGTTGACCGACAAGGGGTTATGCGTATCCAATAAGAATTGAGTTTACAAACTATAAACAGACGTGTGTTGTATAACTAGCAAAAATAGTTATATAAGTTCAATCGGTGAAAATCCGTGTACACATTTGATAAAATAGTTAACGTAGGCCTACTGTATTTGCAGGAAGATTGGGTGAAGACTGATAAAGGTAAGCTTAATACATTTAGGGGATCACGGTGGCTAAGTGGATAAGGCACTGGTTCGCTAGCCTGGAGGTCGAGTGTTCGATCCCTGCATAGGCCGAGAAAGTTCATCTCGATTTTCCGGCGTGATTTCCCCTTGTTAGTGATGCAGAAGGAGGGCCTGACAAGGACAGCTGCCTAGTCGTTCGGATGGGACGAAAAACCGATGTCCCGTGTACACATTGGAGTGCACGTAAAAGATCCCTTGGCAGTTGGAATTCGATATAAGAGTAGGCTGTAGCGCCGCTGCCCGGGCAAAATTTCCCTCATAGCACACTGTATGGCGTATGCCCGTCTTCAATTAGCCCAGGTTAGGTGCTTAAGCGTAGGACGTTAAACCCCATTTCATTCATTCATTAATACATTTACATATGTTTAGGCGAGTTGTTACGAAAGCTAATGTCGAGGATGGACAAGCCTGGTCATTGACCTGTATAGATGTAAATTAGAAGATATTAAAGTTCGCCTAGCTGGTAGTAAAAATGAAGGTTTTGTTTTAATATAACTTAGTATACTTTAACATATTTTGATGTAATTGAACTACATATGAAACTGAATTCAGATTACATGTCCTTATGAAATGTTGATTAACAGCGAGAGTTCGTGTGAAGTGGGTTAATTCATGTAAGCAATGTTCAGTAAAAATAGCCGAGATATTTTCAGTCTTGGCTTCTATGGGTATTACTAAACAGTCTAAGCTGCAATATAGGTCTTGCCCATGCTCGGGGAAGGGCGTGGTGAGAAAGTAAGGATTCCCACAACCCGAAGCTTGACCAATTAAATTTATGAATGAATGAATGAAATGGGGTTTAACGTCCTACGCTTAAGCACCGTACCTGGGCTAATTGAAGACGGGCATACGCCACAGTGTGCAATGAGGGAAATTTTGCCCGGGCAGCGGCGCTACGGCCTACTCTTATATCGAATTCCAACTGCCAAGGGATCTTTTACGTGCACTCCAATTTGTACACGGGACCTCGGTTTTTCGTCCCATCCGAACGACTAGGCAGCTGTCCTTGTCAGGCCCTCCTTCTGCATCACTGACAAGGGGAAATCACGCCGGAAAATCGAGATGAACTTTCTCGGCCAATGCAGGGATCGAACACTCAACCTCCAGGCTAGCGAACCAGCGCCTTATCCACTTAGCCACCGTGATCCCCCCAATTAAATTTATAAAATAACCTCCATTGTATTAGTATCGCTAACACTCGATGACGACTTCTCGTCTGTCACAGATAATTATAACGCCCTTAGCTATCACTAAATTACACTGATACTTAGATAAACATTTATTGTGACAGCTCATCATACAATCAGTATAAAATTAAGGCTTGTTTTCTGGGCTGCTTATAATCTAATATAGATATTAGAATTTGGGGAATTTGGGCGTTGCGCCATTAAACGTGAGAGAGATGGGCTTTCATGACTTTTAAGGACCACTCACGGGCCTTTATATGAAGTAGCCCCTGGGCTTCGAGAATAACTTGACTCTTGGGTTAAGGGTTATTTCATGATATTATTATTCAAGTATTTATACTTCCATATATTTTGTTAGAGTGGTGAGCCCAAGACTCGAGTACATAGGGCTTAGTACAGAGAGAGAGAGAGAGAGTTTATCGTCAACTTGACACAAACTAGGTCATTTCGGGACTAACACATGATTCAGTTTTTTTCAATAATTCACTTTCGCGTAGGGGTCTTTAGCTTTGGGAGGAAACCATATAACCCGGAGAAAACCCACGAGGTAGGACAGCGACATTCCTCCTTGCCATGTACAACCGGTGAATCAAAACCACACCAGTAGTTGACTCAATCAGAGACCGTATGATACGACGCGCACGTGTTAACCATTCGGCCATCCAACCCCCTTGTAAAAATAGACTTTACTACCTATATGTATATGTCAGAAAGGATGACATTTCAAATAGCCTTACATTCAGATTAAAAGGGGTAGTTTATACAACAATTTGAGCAGCAATACACAATCCCCTCATTAAACTGGCCTCAAGTAAAACATCATCGTTAGCCCATATACAGGCCACCGTGAAGTATGGCGTATCCACATATTCATTAGCCCATAGGTCACTATTCTATGGAATACAATTACTGCTTATAACCTACTGACGTTTCGACTACTTCTCTAGTCATTATCGAGCAATTGCTCAGTAATTGTATTCCATAGAGTTGTGACCTGCATATTCCAGTTCAATTACTGTACTAAGTGCCATTAAAACAATTCGATAGCCCAGTCGTGCAGACGAGTGGGTCGTTAACCAACATTTCAAGTAAAGTAATTCTTTATTTTCGTTATTTTCAGGTGTCAAAATGGCTGAACACAACAAGATATTGATTGCCGTCATGATAATCACTGTGGTTGTCCTCATTCTCACATTTGCGTTTAATGGAGCCAGTGCAACTGGACCACGTAAGTGTTTTGTTATATTATCTATGGGTGAATAGACCGAAGGCAATATTATTATATTGTAACAGTACATGTATTACCCATGGGAAACGTGGTTAGATCTATTTCTTAAGGCCATATCCATATTAGGTCAAAGGTCTCGAGATGTAACAGAGATAGTTCTAAACCCGCCCTAATCGGAGGTGGCCTTAAGAAAAATATCTAGCCTAGCCGGGAAAGACGCCAAAAGTAAAAACGGCATCTCACCACGAGCTCGGCTAAACGAAATTATACCTATTCTCAAGTTCTTGTCCGGGCAAAATTTATCATTACATAGCACACTATAGGCTATGCTATGCACCCTTCTTCATTAGCCCAGTCGGTGCAGAAAAGTAGTAAATTAAACTCCACTTCATGTTATTTCCTCCAGTGGGTTTGAATAATATTTTAAATTCCGGGTATAACATGACTACATACAATACTAGATGCGAAAGTAAGCCTATGTGTACTTTAAATATCTTTTATTTATTTCTATTTACAGCGTTGTTCAAGAGTACTAATACTGAGCTCTCCGCGAAATACCCTACTGGTATAACGCCATCTGGCTGGACTTTCAGCATCTGGGGATTTATCTACACATGGCAATGTTTATGGCTCCTGTTTGCCTTTATCAACATATTCCGAAAAACAACTGATGGCCCTGCCTATGTCAGTCCCATGATATTGACACCGCTGTTCTTTATAGTCTACACATTCAACTTGTGTTTCAACATCTCGTGGGTCTTTTTGTTCGGAAATGAGCACATTGTCATAGCCTTCGTTGCCTTATTTTTAATCGCATTTTGTCTATACATCTGTATGTTCATAGCATACAAAAACCTGTATCAAATAGGTCCTCTGCTACAAAAACAGGGACGAAACATCGAGATTTGGTTGCATCGTTTGTTGGTTCATAACGGTCTTGGAATGTACGCGGCCTGGACAACCATAGCTACACTTTTAAACGTCGTTATGACAATGGTGTACGGGGCTACGCCGGGTGTTGGGATAGAAGACTCCGGAACTGTAGCTTTGAGTATCCTTACAGCAGAATTAGCTATATTTATTGTTTCGGATTTATTTTTCCTGGACAATTATTCTAGATATACCGTCACCCCATATATGGTTGTTTGTATTGCTCTGGGTGGAAGTATAGATAAAAATTGGGACGCAACAAAAACAAATTCTATATTTTCTGCGGTACTATTAGGTATCGGATGTACTTTCCTTGTTGTTAAGGTTATAGTCATGATTTGGCGCCACATTAAGAAACCATTATACCCAACAGAAATTGCCCCGACAACTGCTGGAATCAAAGCATAATCTAGGAATTTTCTTGAACCATTGAATCCATTACGTAGATTGTTTCTACGTTAACCAGATCACCTTTTTTTAATTTGATTTCTAACATTTAAAAATTATCATAAAATACATCAAAATATGAAGCTTTAAATTTTCAAAAACGAAAACGGAATTTGCTCAGCGTTTTGGCTATCGTGCGCTTTCTCATCTGCGCATATACCATTTATATCCTAATCATGTGATAATGTGTTGATTCGATCACTGCAGCAAGATCTTAGGGCTACTTGGATTTGCATTCCATTGTACTTTGCATAGTATAGTAGCTTGCTTAAATATGGGACATTACTCGTACGTCCATTTTGTTCGTAATATTTCTTGAGTATTTTTACGTGACTTTGAGTTTATAACGACCCATATTAATATTTCTGTAAGTCTGCAGTTGTATGCCTAACAAACCCTGTATCTAAAACAACAAAGAGTTCAATCGGCTGTCTTTGGCCTGATTTCCATGTTTCATATTCATGTTTTATAGTGTCACATCTTTGTTAAATTAAATTATTCAAGTTATTCATACTCATTATGTAAAATCTTACAGATTATTATACTCATTTACATGCCTATTCATCAGTTATGTAATTTTGCTATAAACGTAACTTTTCATTATCGTTTACATCAATTTTATTATTATTTATATAAATACAAATAGAATATTATATCTGTGCACATTGATGTTAATATTGACAGATTAATATATCCATTATTATACTCATTATGTAAATGCTGATATAATTTATATTGTTATACAAAAATCACTATTTTTCTATGTAAATAAAACAATATAGTTTTTCATTATCGGGTTGTAGTTTTCATATTATTTATATTTGTTCCAGTTCTCTGGATACTGACCAAAACAAATTAAATTTCGGAGATGAAATAGTTAGAATCAAGGGAGTTTAGTTGATTAAAATTCAAGCTGGAATATTATACTAATATAAGAAAAGAAAGGGGTAATCTGGCAATTACGTCGGGATCATTCCATGTTGGAGGATCACGTAGCTAAGTGGGTAAGGTGCTGGTTCGCTAGCCTGGAGGTCGGGTGTTCGATCCCTGCATTGGCCGAGAAAGTTCATATCGATTTTCCGGATCCGTTCCCCTTGTCAGTGATGCAGACGGGGAGCCTAACAAGGACAGCTGCCTAGTCGTTCGGAAGGTACGAAAAAACGAGGTCCCGTGTACACATTGGCGTGCACGTAAAAGATCCCTTCATAGCACACCGTATGACGTATGCCCGTCTTCAATTAGCCCAGGTTAGGTGCAGAAGCGTAGGACGTTAAACCCCATTTCATTTATTCATTCATTCCGTGTTAGCATAAAACATAAATTGGGGTGGGGGTGAGATATTCATAATTCAGGACTATGCCTTGATCCCATTTGAAATGAAAGTATAATAAAGATCCTTCGAAGGGTTCTCTAAACACCCTACCTACCCAGAAAGCTCTCGTATCATTACAGACTTTCGTTCTAACAGAAAACCGGTGATTTGATGGCCTTTAATACGATTTAAGATATATGTCTATTCCTAGATTAATAAATTAAATTCAAAATTAATTGACTTTTGTACACGAAATATTTCACTATCTTAAATGAATGAATGAAATGGGGTTGAACGTCCTACTGTTATGCACTTAACCTGAGCTAATTGAAGACGGGCATACGCCATACAGTGTGCTATGAGGGAAATTTTGCCCGGGCAGCGGCGCTACGGCCTACTCTTATATCGAATTCCAACTGCCAAGGGATCTTTTACGTGCATTCCAATGTGTACACGGGACCTCGGTTTTTCGTCCCATGCCAACGACTAGGCAGCTGTCCTTGTCAGGCCCTCCTTCTGCATCACTGACAAGGGAAAAAAATCACGTCGGAAAATCGAGATGAACTTTCTCGGCCTATGCAGGGATCGAACAACCGACCTCCAGGCTAGCGAACCAGCGCCTTATCCACTTAGCCCCCTATCTTAAATGACAAGACGGGTATTTATGCAAATTTAGATTAATATTTTTAGAGTTACGCCCCTTTTAAGTTAAGTCATGTGACTTTGGTTTGATCCCTCGCTTATCTGTGACAAGGATCCAATAGGGCATTTCCTAAACTTATAGGGCGAGTACTTACTCTTTCTAAAAAAAACAAATACACGCACCCCTTTTCTACTTTAAAAATTCCCATCAGTTTACTTTATTTATTTATTTTGTATATACAGTTTTTACAACTTTTGATCAATGGTTGTCTTATTTGCTGTTTTTGGATAGAAACAGAATTGCGATTTTGTGAAAATCTTCCCAGAAGTAAACACAAATCCATACAAATCTAATTTGCTATGCATACATTGCATAATTGGCAACAACTTTTATCGTGTCGGATAGAAATAAATATAAATGCCGCTATAAAGCATAAGCCAAATAGCGATTTTTTTTTCACATCCACATTGGAAATATGGTCGTATATTGCCGTCGTCCCCATCCGTCGTCCATAATTTGTTGTGAACACTCACAGACTACATTTATCATCTGATTGTTTTGAAATTGATATGTGATGTTTACATTAGTGAAATAAAGAATCCCATTGATTGTCAGCGACTTCCGATAATTATGCCCAGAGTTATGGCCCTTGATCACTTTGAAAAATCGTGCGGATGCTCTAGAAGCTAAAATGAGACTTTAAATTTATACACAGTGTCATGAGATGAAGAAGAATATTAATTTTCATCAATATCCTCTGACAAAAAAACCCGACCGAAATTTCCATCCACTAAGAATTCTTCAGTTCAGGCAGGATAACTAACGAATGACAAAAACACTGTTGGCTATGTAAGATTTCATAACTGAAAAAAATGGGATCTCGTATAAGGAAAAGGTTGTATAACTAAATATAATGACGTCAACTCGCATTTACTTCACTTTCTCGAAAAGTTGTACGAATTGGAAGAATAATGTAGAGAACTGTCATATATTGCAAAAGATATACTCTGTTATTTAATATGCGTAAAACCAATAAAAAACAAAAATATACCATTGCTCCGGTTATGAACATTAAAGGCAAAGACCACATCTTTTGGTTTATCGACGGTTGCTCCTCGTCCGCGGATTTGTCTTATGGGTTTCATAATGCGTGGTACGGCCCTCCTTCACTTACTCAACTGCGTGTATGGAAACGTGATTTGGGTGAATGGATGTGTAAATAAAATATCGTATCCAATGAGAATTGGGTAGAAGAGACTGTACAAACAAAGTATGTTGTATAACTCATCTACTGGTACATTCTTTATATGAGGGTTCGTGTAGAAATTTAATAAAAGAATTCGGACCATTGGACTTGAACAGGTGTATCTGGATTAAGATCAGGTATTTGTACATTTCTTTTTCTTTAATCCATAGATTTCAAGGTTCATCATGCCACAGTTGTCAAACAGTGTCCCTCGTACACCAGAATTGATATTGACAAATAGAGCAAATATATTTATGGCACAATGCGCGAAAGCGCTATAACGGGAGCGTATCATCGTTGTGTCGCCGTGCCGCTATGCCGCGGCTCCCTTATTGTATAACCCAACTCTAACGGCGGCATAACGGGTCGGCGGCATAACGGGAACCTCCCGCTATAACATGACAGATGGTTGAAATGTTCAAATGACCAAACCTTTCATTTGTTTGTCCAATATTAAGATATTGCTAGCCGATTTATTGTTCAGGGACCCGTTTCACGGAATTTTAACTAAAATAAAAACAATATTTAAGTAATTTGATTGGATAATATTAGTTTGATTTTAGTTCTTATCCAATCAAAATTGGAGTATCTACTAAGATTTGGATTTTATCTTTAGTTAAGATTTCGAGAAACGGGATCCAGCATTGAACAGTTTAAGCTAAATATAAAATAATATCGATCGACCTTCATTCATTCGAAAAAATCGATATAGCACTTCCGATCAACCCAATTTTATTCTGATCCGTATCAAAAAGGGTTGGCTCCTTTATATTAAATAAAATAAAGTCTGAAAGGTGTTATTTAGACAGTTTTAGTTGACTGGGTGTAGATTGGTTAATATCTTCATTTCTGAAAAGATGTTTCACGTCCCACTTTTCTAGATCGACTGGGCAAGTGAAGACTGACAGGGAAATTTTGCGGCACTATGACCTATTCTTATTTCAAATTCCAATTATCAAGGGTTCTTTTACGTGCAGGCCAATATGTATACAGAACCTCGGTGCTTCGTCCCACCCGAACGACTAGTCAATGTTCTTGTCACCCCACCCCCCCATCCCGCACCACTGACAAGGTGGAACGACACCGGAAAATCCCAAGGAACTTTATCATGATTTCTATGTGGTGAATACAAATCATTTATGTTTGAAAGCAGTATACAGTCGTACAAAGAGGGTGATATAAAATTTAAAAAATCCCAAACCCCAATGGGGTTCAAAATCTGAATATGTCTTGTTACCCGTGTTTGACCCCGTGTAATTATGTTTCACACTTTTTGTCATTTTTCAGGTGTCGCCATGGGTGAACATAATAAACTATTACTTGCTTTGATGATTATCACGACTATTGTGAAGATTATCACATATGCTGTGAATGGAAGTATCAGTTCAGGTAAGAGCATATTAAAGGTGACTAGCCGAGCAATTACAACAATTTGAACAGCAATCGAAAAACCGCTGATGTATAGACTGTTTACATGTTTGGGTTACAAAGGGAGGAGTGACACTGTTATAAAAAGATCATTGGGGTTCTCACTTAGAGCTAGCTTGGCATTCCCCGCAAATGTTTTTTGAAAAATCCCAAAAAGCTATGACCTACTAAGTTTCAGAGACAGGAACTTTAACCCTGTTCAATTATAAAACTTTTAAAAACAATCCCTGGTTGTAATAAACTCAAAAGGGCGGAGCGAGACAGTCATAGAGGTACAGGGATATTTTTGACAGGGGGGGGGGGCGGTGGTTATTGGTGCCCAAATCATCAATAAAAGAGAGCTCAATTTTATTTACTTGTAATATACACAACTAAAAACCGTTGTTACTGTAACTCGTGGCTTACTGTACTCCAAACAATAGAGGATTCGAGTCCTAAGATTTCTATTTAATTGCCTAACTACACACACTCTGTTAAATTGAACTCAATATTTTTTTATACAACTTTTACAAAGTACAATTGTGTGACCAAATCCACCCCCTCCCCTCGGCTCGTACGCATGGGTATTGATTGCACATTGTTTAACTGTGAGTAACTTATAGAGGAGACTATTGTGTACCTTAAATTAAGAAAAAGAGAGCATATTTTATTCAGATACATGTAAATGCATTTGACCAGACCCAGCATCTTTAAGGGTCAAATTTTGACTATTTGAACAACACATATTTTAGGAATATTGGACTATTTATATCTAATATGAATAAAACAATGAAGTTTGGTCCCATCGATGGATTGTCCGCGATGTTACCCCGGTGGAAGCGGACGTTAGGCCTAGCAACACCATCACAGATGTACACAACTCCAATTTGTTCAATGATGTTCCACGAATCTTTAGACAAACTAAACTTGGGGCAATACTGAGGTCTTCTTTTATTTTACAGACATGTTCAACAATACCACTGATACCGAGTACGCCACCGATATAATACCAGCTGATTGGACAATTAGTATCTGGGGATTTATCTACGCATGGCAAGTGGCGTGGCTACTATTCGCTTTAATCCATATCTTCCGAAAAACAGTTGATGGACCTGCCTATGCCAATCCAATAATCCTTACCCCGATTTTCTACATTACGTACATCTTCAACATGGTTTCCAACATCGCTTGGGTAGTTTTGTATAGAAATGATTATATTATATTGGCATTAGTTGCTTACATTCTTCTCTGCGCTTTACTTTATATATGTATATTCATAGTTTACAAAAACCTGTATCAAAATGGGGCTCTGCTACAAAAACAGGGACGGAACGTCGAAATTTGGTTGCATCGTTTGTTGGTACACAACGGTCTCGGAATATACGCGACCTGGGCAACTGTAGCGACAGTTGTAAATGCCGTCGTAACTATGATGTACGGCGCGTCGCCAGGCGTAGAGAGAGTCCAAGCTGGAACTGTAGGTCTAGGTATTTTTTCAGCCGGACTAGGGATGTTTTTTGTCTCAGATTTATTTTTTCTGGACAATTATTCCAGGTACACCCTCACCCCATATATGGTGATTTGTCTTGCTCTAGGTGGCAGCGTTGATAAACATTGGGACGAAACAAAAACCAATTCTATATTTACTGCGGTACTATTGGCAATCGCGTGTATTTGTGCCGTTGTCAAAGTTTTATTGATGATTTATCGACATATCCAAAAACCTTTATACCCGAGAACAGAAATCGCCCCAACCATACCTGACACGAAAGTGTAAAAAAAATTCCCATTGTTATTACAGAATCCTTTATTTAAATTGACGTCATATAAGATGTAACATTCACTTTAGTTAATTCAGTCAGGTCATACATCGTTCCGTTTTTAACAGTCCAAAATTTCGTTATTCTTGTTGTTAAATAACCCGCGTTCTGGGTGATGTATGTAGAACGAAACGAAATATAGATTTGTATTTTAATCAGGTTGCTGTTAAATCATTCCCCCAGCTAAAGATGACTTCATATTGTGTTTGTTAAAATCATGGGTGTTTCTTAGTCGTTTCAAATATATATTATCATCACATAATGTTAAACTCATTTATGTAAATATCTACAATATTGTTATGCATTATGAATAGTTAATAATTTAAATAATAACTATATTTTATATTGCTATACATAAGCAATAGTTCATAATGTATATAAATATCTATAATTTATATTTTGATACATAATCAATATTTTGATACATAATCAATATTTTTAGTTACTTAATGGTGGCATTTAATCCAAATAGAATGTATAATATGTAATATGTTCATATTAAAAAATAATACGTTTCCTAGTAAATATAGTATAATTTGTTCTCTATCGTATTGGTGTATCTTCTTATCTTGCGAGGGAGACACAATGGCTCGCTAGACTAGAGGTAGCGGGTTCGCTCCAGGTGTTGGCCGAGAAGTTCATCGGAACTTTCCAGCGTGGTTTCCCCTTGTCAATAATGCAGGACGGTGGGTCTGGCAGGCAAAGCTGTCGAGACTTTCCTGGTAGGACGAAAAAATTAAGTGCACGTAAAAGATCCCCTGTCAGTTGGAATTCGATATAAGAAAAATGCCCTCATAACACACTGTATGGTGTAAGCTCTTCTTCATAAGTCGGAGCAGAACCGCACCACGTTAAACCCCATTTCATTTCATTCCCTTATTTTGCGGATTGGCTCTTTCAAAATTAATAGATGATCTGGTATAGTGGTAAAGTGTTATGTTGTGGGCAAACAATTATTTAAAATTCATATGTATGCAGGTAAGCACGTTTAAACAAAATGAATTACAAAAAAAATTATTCCGTATTAATTAATTAGGGGGGTTAAGGAATCAGTCAGGTGTTATTGTTCGTCGAAGTCATTGTACTATCGTTTGTTTGTTTACAAACTGACTTCTGTGTGTTGACCTCGCAATCTGTGACGTTTAGATAACGTCATGTGGATATCATGGCTGTTCACTGTGTCAGAGTCACGTACGGTTCAGAATATGAATTTACCAGAGTTCAACGGTACTTTGTAGATGGTGAAATTTTTGAAATCTCGTAAAATCCAGAGTAGAATTTTTTTTGCAATAACTAAATGGACTAGATATTTAAATTTTAGGTGTTGGCAGTTTAGATAACTGGAAATTGTGAACTTTGCCGCGTGCTGAAAGAAGTAAACTGTTATTAACTTTTGCGTCGAGCTTTTGAGTGTTCGGGTATAAGATGTTGTGTCGTCAGAATATTAAAACGTAACATCTAACTTGTTTGGATACTAGAATAATATGGAACCAATCGATATATTATTGAATCAAACTAATATACAGCATTTCGATCTGTGGGCATTCCACTTTAACCAGCTCTGATTTTCATTTAAACAGCCATATTCCTGAAGCAATGGCCCGATAAATCCCTCTCTGGCCATTGTTGGTTTGCCTTCTGATACTTGAGCTTTATGGGGAGCGCGTATATTCTTCCCGTTCAATCAAATCTGTTCCAAGCAATGCAACATGACAGCCCTTCGTTTAATCTGGAGTCTTCCCTAAAACTTTGGATAGTGATTTAAAGGTCACCGGAAAAGGTTCATACTTTTTTTTTAAATAATCCAAGTAATTATGTCAATATATCGTTTCCATAAGTATAACACGGGCCCGAATGTCAATATTACCTGCAACAGTTAAACCTTTTCCGGTGACCTTTAAGGTATAAAAAATGGTAAAAAATCCTGTTCGTCTCCAAACAGTATCGTTTACACTGTATCCATTTTGATAGCCTCGTTTGTCACGCAGTTCGTTTTTCTGCAATAATCTGCTATGGACTGGTTAATTTGGCATAATAAAATCGTGAGTCATGACGTAACGGTTACGTTTAAACATATTTTATTGCATCAACAAAAATAATTCGTGATACAATTGGATTGGACAAAAGTTATTAAAACTTACAAACGTCCTTTCCATATTTAGAAATTGTATAAATATAATAGTTCAGTTATACTTGAGGAATTGTTAGATGAAGTAAATATAGATCTAATGTACATAATAAATAACAGACAAATAAACAAACAAACAGAAATAAACAGGGTGCAAATGAACATAGCTTACAAACAACATTTAAAACGTTTAGTTGCTTTGATATATGTACACACTTTTTCGAACAATGAGTTGTTTTGGTGGACAATAGGGTGTGGACATTAATCCTAGGAAAAATGGTCAAGGATTCAATTAATTTTGCTCTTCACTATTATAAAGATTACACTGTAAAAGAAAATGGTTTGCGTTTTCGTTAGGATGTCCACAATTACATATTAAACTTTATGAAGATCGGAATTTAACGAACTACACTGATGACGAATTCTAGTATGTATAATATTTTCTTTTCTGTCACTGGTGTGAAAAAAGCTGGGCGCTACATTGTTATTGTTGGTACTATTTAATTTAGATTTAAAGTGTTTAATATCAGGAATTGATTTTATAGATCCGGGTAAGTTATTCCAGTCTTTTGCTGTTTGTGGGAAAAATGACTTTTGATATCATGTGGTTTTACAGAACTGGACAGGGATATCAGCATTGTTACGTAGGGAATAGTTATGCTTTGACGTGTAGAGCTCGGTTAATTTATCTGTAAGATAGTGTGGAGAATTGTTATATATAATTTTGTGAAAAAGAGGCAGTCTTCTTATCCTGCGGCGTTCTGATAAATTAATTAAACCACTTTCATAATATAAAGATTTTTTACTTGAGTATTTCGGGAGTCCTGTAATAATTCTAGCTGCCTCGAGTTGAATTTTTTCAAGTTTATCGCGATCAGATACATTACAACAATCCCACAATTCACAAGCGTATTCAAGAACTGATCTTATGAAAGATTTGTAAATAATTTCTAATGTTTTTCGCTTAAAAGTATATTTAAATTTTCTTAATATATTTAAACGTGTAGAAGCAGCTTTACAAATATTATCGACATGTTCGGACCATTTACAGTCGTGTGATAGAGTAACACCAAGGTGTTTGTGGTTATCTACAACATCTAATGGTTCACTACCAAAATATACACTTGGGGCGTTCTCTGAGGTTTTGCTGAAATGCAATACTTTTGTTTTAGAAGGATTAAATTTTATCAGCCAATCTTTGGACCACGAATTTAGTTTGAATAAGTCAGCGTTTAATGACGTTTCTATGTCTTATACACGCGCTTTAGTGCAACCAATGGTGGTGTCATCGGCAAATAATCTGGCTGTATTGTCCAAAGAATCTTGAATATCGTTAATGTATACAAGAAATAAAAATTGACCCAATACAGAGCCCTGGGGGACTCCAGGATTAAGCGCAATATCGACGAGTAAGTGTTATTTACAAAAACAGCTTGATTCCTGTCGCTTATATAACTGCTAAGCCAATGGAGAAATGTACCATCTAATCCGTAACTAGTTAGTTTTTTTAGTAAGCCAGTGTGATTTACTCTATCAAATGCCTTAGAGATGTCACAAAAGATGAAGCTCGAACTTTCGCCATTGTCTAATGACTGCAATATGCTATCGTATAACTCAATAAGTTGGTGTACAGTCGAAAATTTAGGTCTAAAGCCAGATTGATAGGAATGTAGTGTATCGTTAAAATGAAAGTAATTGTAGATGTGTTTTAAAACTATTTTTTCAAGTAATTTACTAATAGCACTTAACAACGATATGGGTCGATAATTAGTAACATCAGATTTGTCACCTTTTTTGAATAGTGGAATAACATTAGCCTGTTTCCATATCTTTGGAAATATTCCCTCTTGTAAAGATTTATTAAATAGTGCAGATAAGGGGATAGAAATACTTTTTGCTAGATGCTTTAAGAGGAGATTACTTATCCTAGCAGGGCAATTTGCTTTTCTGATATTAAGATTTAAAATTAAGTCAGTTATTTCAGAATTTTGTATATCTGGCAGTCTAAACCTAGAGTTTGTTTTAGAGCGAAATTCTAATAAGTCGTTTAGTGATTCATTATTGGATACGGATATAAAAACGAATTTAGTAATTCGGCCTTTTCGCAGTCAGTGTATGCAACTTTCCCATCTGTATTTGATATTAAAGTCGGTATAACGTTTTTAACATTTTGTCCTAATAAGTTTTTCATTGAGGACCAAAAATCACTAGACGTATTATTTGGATCGGTAATGTTGAAACAAGTTTATCATAATATTTAGATTTTAATTGTTTTTTTAAATTATTAACTTTATTTCTTTGTTTCTTGAACCTAATGAGATCCTTCTGTTTTTTTGTTCGAATAGAAATTCTTCGTAATCTATCCCGTTTTCTAATCGCTTTTCGTATTTCGGAATTAAACCACGGTTTGTCAGAAGGTCGAATTGTAACACGTTTTTTGGGATGCATTCGTTAATAAAATGATTTAAAGTATCGTAAAATAATTCACAGGCATCATCTAAATTGAGAGAATTAAATCGATTTATCAAGTCAAAATCATATATAAGATTGTTGAGTTTGTCGTAATTCGCTTGCTTATAAATAGTTACTTCTCTTGTAAAACTTGCTGTAGTATTAACATTAATATCTATGACACAACTGACACCTTTGTGATCAGAATTATGCTTATCAAAATCTATAGTTTCACTTAAACAAACGTTTAAATCTAGTGGAGTAAAAATGACGTCTAATAAAGTAGATGATGTGGGCGTAACTCTTGTTGGCGTTAAAACAATATTCCTTAACGAGTTTGATAACACTAAATCATGCAACTTACTATTTTTTGTAGTGATAAGATCGATGTTTAAATCAACTAAAATTATTACAGTGTCAGTAGTTTGGTACGCTGTATCAATTGAAGTATCTAAACGAGACCAAAATTCATAATTAACATTCGGTGGTTTGTATGCTGTTGCTATTAAGATGATTCTATGTTTGAATTTGATTTCTACCCAAATGAGTTCTGTGTCTTTATGTTCTAAATCATGCCTTCTTTTGCACAATAAAGTTTCGTTAATATAAACCAAAATACCACCACCGTTTAAATTCCTGTCCCTTCGAAAGGGACCGTAACGTTATGTAAACATAGTTGGTCCAATTTGGGACTCTGTTTAAAGCGTAATGATATTGTTAAGCAGTGTTGTTGGTTGTTAATTGGACTATGACCTGTCATAATTTGGAACAGAAATTTGTTCCGATTAACCCTTAAAAGTCTGAACCATGAAGGAGGTCTTCAAAAAAACATTCATCAGAAATCATTTCCAAAATTTTGGACAGGTATCAAATTTGATACCATAGGCTTTAGAGGCTATATCGACAACTAAGATATATATAAAAAAAAACTAAGGTTTAATATCATATTTATTTGTGATAGGCTAAAAATCAATTTCTGTTGTGGTGGAAACAGCTTTTTCTGGCCGGGTTAGCGTATCGGCGTTGGCAAAATTTGCCAATGGCATGTCATCCTCAAATGCCCAGGGTAGCAAATTTAATACCACATGTTTTCACCACACACCGAGCGATTAAGTTTGCAAATAAATATACTGTGAATGGTTATTAAGTTTCTCAGTATTCATATAGACATGAATAATATATTTATTTGGGTAAACTTAACTATTTTGTTGAATAATATTCAAATTTCCCCTGGTCAAAACACTCAAACTTCTCAATCATGGTGTCCGCCATCTTTGAAAGCACAATGAACCCCATATACTCAATATAGCAGCACTGTATGGTACTATATTAGATACCATAGGCGTTCTCGTCATAAAAAAACGGGTGATAGATTATTTGTTCAAAATTTACTTTATAGGTCGATTATGTTAATTAGTGGTATCAAATCTGTTAAGTGGGATTAGATCTCATCAGACGAAACACTGCGAGGAGTATGTTATACAGCCTGAATATCGGTACACTCAGTGAATGGAGAAATAAATCAGGTTCACGTACATTTAAAATGATTAACAAAAGTCTGTATATAAATATTAGTAACACTGAGTTTGTTTAGGGGCGTCACGAACTTGTATAAATAAAGTGGTGTGTACTAAGATTAGGATTTGAATTTTATATAACTAGTATCTATGTCAAATTTCTATTTACCTCTCGTCCAACAAAAAAATATTTTTTTTTCAATGGGGTGGGTTTCGTCAGTTTTCCATCCACTGGGAAAGATTACTGTGCGCAAACAATTTTTTGAAATAACAGGTGTTTGCGCACTTTGAAGTGGGGAATGGCATGTCAGCGTAACAACCTCTATCCCTCCGCATAAAAATGATAAATATTCATTGAAACCCAATAATACATTCTACAGTAGATATCACTTGTGTGAATTTGATTGGTCAATGAAAAAGGAACTACTTTCTTTTAAAAAAGGAAACTATTTTTATCTAATTCCCTCTGATGTAAACATTGGGTCAATATAAACGACTTTGCATAGGTTGAATTGCTATAAAAATAAAAGATGTATCAGTACACCATAATGTAATCGGGTTCATTAAAAGTGAAATCTATAGCAAAAAATTATATTGAATTATTTGTGCATGTAAGAAGGGATTGGATGGTAAATAAAATCTTCTACTGGTCGGTTTTTATCTCAAAAAAGACTCACAGTAGATTCTCTCTATATATAAACGGATTCACATTCAACCGTAACCGTTTTTACTCAGCTCAATCGAGTGGCAATCTTTAGCGTCTTGTTGTTCCAGTCTATAACGGTAGTATGTATTGCGCATGCTCTCCAGATAAGTAAAATTAAGACGGGGGGGGGGACGCTAGATTAGCACATTTTATGACGGCATATGTGGATTGTTGGTTAAAACCTGCAGATTATCTTTGAATATTTAATATTAAAAAACATGAATTGAAAACATGGAACAGTACATCCGACTGAAACAGGGTTTAGCGTCAAAACGTCCTTCTCTGACTTCTCGAATTTCACTGGGAATGATTCATTAATGTTCAAGCCAATGTCTACACGGGACCTCGGTAATTTAGCCAAATCCGGACATTATTCTTTCTCAGGTCCTCAGTTCTGCACTTGTCACATGTGAAACCATGCTTAAAAATCACGAGTAACTTCTAAGGCCAACACGGGGATCGAACACGGGATTCCCAGCTTAGCGAAACATCGTCTTCTGACTGAGCCACCAGGACCCTCTTTTTTTAAAAGCAGAAACGGCATTAAACCTAGAATAAAGAATCGATGTCCTATTTAAAAGCTTACACATAAAGAGATTAAAGTTAAAGTTACAACTAACAAACACAGCTCACGATGGTATAGACAAAATATACGGTGATTAATAAAGGATTATGCTTGTCATATAATTAAAACCTGTTGTATGTCGACATACAAGATTAATAGCTTCAGGGTCTGGTATTAAACCAATCTAGAAATTTAAATAATTAGTTATTCAAATAACGCATTCCCCACTAAACAATTTCAATCCCGAAATGACCTAGTTTGAATCTGTCTCACTTTCTCTGTCTCTCTAACTTTCCCTAGCGTTATGACTCGAGTTACTAACCAGCCCAACAGCATATTTGTCTGGTTGATAGGGACTAACACACTAACACGCGCTCGCTTATACATTAAACCGAACTCAGCAGCCTGTATCAAAATGTGATATGCGCGCGTTGACCTAAGGTCATGCGTATCCAATAAGAATTGAGTTTACAAACTGTAAACAACATAGGTTGTATAAGTTAAACTAGCAAAAAAACAGTTACATAAAGTTTCTTCTTCTATAATTGCAATCGGTGGGAATCGGTGTACACATTTGATTAAATAGTCAACGTATTTGCAGGAAGATTGGGTGAAGCTGACAAAGGTAGGCTTAATACTACATTTGTAAACATACATTTAGGCGAGCCGTTACGAAAGCTAATGTCCATGGTGGGCCCCCTCACCTGGATTATTACCTACTAGATTCGGATTCCTGGTGAAAAATGCCTCTAGAAAAGTTAACTCAGATTTTGCCCCCACTCGGATGACAATGCCCCCCACCCCCCTCTTCCTCTGGTCTATATGGTTATTCTGAAGAAAATATAGCGGAGTAGTAATGTAAATAATTGAGGATACTTTATTTATTTATTCGAGTAAACTCATTACAAGAAAATAAAGCGTTATCAAATTGTGTGTTTGTGTATGGGGGTTGGGGTGACCTAGTGTGTGTTATAAAACTGAGATGGGTTGACCTATATATGACGTCTTAAATATTTTAGTCGAAACGAAATATAATCTTATATAATGTTGCAGATTTTCCGACACTACGTCCGTACGGCCCATAGAACCAATTAAATAACTGCGATATCACTCACGTCTGTTGAAGCAGGTGTTAAAACACCAGGGAGTAGTAGTAACCAAATATAAATCTTTTGTAGTAGTGTAGATAAATATATACAATAATAAAGTAAAATGACTTAATATTGAAAATAAATGAAAAATAGATAAATTTTGTTTCGTGTGGACCCCTGTTAAGAATATGAATTTCCTGTTTATTGGTACTTTGTGGGGGATGAAATTTTGGAAATCTCGTAAAATCCAAAGTAGAAATATTTTTTGCATTAATTATATGGACTAGATATTTAAGTTTTATGTGTTGGCATTTTAGATAACTGGATATTGTGAACTTTGACGCGTGCTGAAAGAAGTAAACTGTTATGAACTTTTGCGTCGAGCTTTTGAGTGTTCGGATATCAGATGATGCGTCGTCAGAATATTAAAACGTAACATCTAACTTGTTTGGATATTAAAATGATATGAAACCAAACCATATTATTAAATCAAACTAATATACAGCATTTCGATCTGTAGGCATTTCACTTAAACCAGATCTGATTTTCATTTAAACAGCCATATTCCTGAAGCAATGGCCCGATAAATCCCTCTCTGGCCATTGTTGGTTTGCCTTCTGATACTTGAGCTTTAAAGGGAGCGTTTATATTCTTCCCGTTCAATCAAATCTGTTCCAAGTATAGCAGCATGACAGCCCTTCGTTTAATCTGGAGTCTTCCCTAAAACTTTGGACAGTGATTTAAGGTATAAAAAAACGGCAAAAACCCTGTTCGTCTCCAAACAGTATTGTTTACATTGTTTCCATTTTGATGGCCTCGTTTGTCACGCAATTCGTTTTTCTGCAATAATCTGCTGTGGACTAGTTATTGGGTATAAAAAAATCGTGAGCCATGACGAAACGATATGTAAACATAATTGGTCAAATTTGGGGCTCTGTTTAAAGCGTAATGATATTGTTACGCAGTGTTATTGGTTGTTAATTTGACTATTGACCAGTAATAATTTGTAACAGAAGTTTATTCCCACTAAAGCAGTGTTAAGTGGGATTAGCACTAATCAAACGAAACAGTCCGAGGGATATGTTATACAGCCTGAATATCGGTACATTCAGTGAGTGGAGAAATAAATCAGGTTCACTTTAAAATGATTAACAAAACTCTTTAAATAAATATTAGTAACACTGAGTTTGTTTAGGGGCGTCACAAACTTATATAAATAAAGTGGTGTGTACTAAGATTAGAATTTGAATTTCATATAACTAGTATCTATGTCAATTTTCTGATAACCCCATACAAATCCACGGGACTCCCTAGATGCATTTAAATCTCAGCTAAAGACGTTCCTGTTTACAGGAGCGTTTCCTTAGTTCAATTGAGAAAACATGGAAAAGCGCAATAGAAACTTTAGTTTTAGTATTATCGCGCTATATAAATAGAGGATTATTATAACTTCTCGTGGGTTTCTTCAGTTTTAGGGCCGGCGGAAGCAATCCTTGATTGGGGGGGGGGGGGCTTCCATCCTCAGTCCCTGTAGGCGAGGGTCCAGGGGCTGCAATAACCTTAATTAAGGAGTACTTGCGGCCAAATTATTGCCTAAAGCTCACAAAAAACTGAACATCATATATACATTTTGTGACTTTTTTATTGACACTAAAACTAGCCAAAAGTTGGCTGATTGACTTTCTCCGCCAACACGGGGGATCGAACACGGGATACCCAGCTTAGCGAGACCTCGTCTTACTCACTGAGCTTCCGCGACCCCCACCCCCTCGACATTAAACTTACAATAAGAAATCGATGTCCTATTTAAAAGCTTACACGCACATAATGATATTAAAGGTAAAGTTACTATTAACAAACACAGCTCACAATGGTATAGAAAAGACATAAGATACAGGGATTAAGAAAGGATTTTGCTTGTCATATTATTAAAACCTGTTGTATGTCGAAATACAACATTAATTAATTATTCAAATAACGCATTCCCCATTAGAAAAACAATTTAACCCCGTAATGACCTAGTTTGAATATGTCTCACTTTCTTTAATAACTTTCCCTTGCGTTATGACTCTAGTTACTAATCAGCCGATCAGCGGTCACCCAGGATCTCCTAGTCTTCAACGTACGCAGAATATTTGTCTGGTCAACAGGGACTATCACACTGGATCTTTCGGGGAGTATATTGCGCTCGCTGATTCATTGAACTCAACAGCCTGTATCAAACGTGATATGCGCGCGTTGACCTAAGGTCATGAGTATCCAATAAGAATTGAGTTTACAAACTGTAAACAACATAGGTTGTATAACTAGCAAAAACAATTATATAAAGTTTCTTCTTCTATAAATGCAATCGGTGGGAATCGGTGTACACATTTGATTAAATAGTCAACGTATTTGCAGGAAGATTGGGTGAAGCTGACAAAGGTAGGCTTAATACTACATTTGTAAACATACATTTAGGCGAGCCGTTATGAAAGCTAATGTCCATGGTGGGCAAGACTGACCGTTGACCTTTATAGATAGAAAATAGAAGTTATTATTGAATGATTAGGGCGTGTAAAAGAAATCGTTCGCCGAACTCTTATTATAAACCTACTACAATAATTAAGGTTTGTTTTTTTAATGTAATTTAGTATACTTTAATATACTTTGATATAATTGAATCTATAAGCTTACATATTAAACTGAGTTTACGTTACATGTTCTTATGAAATTTGGATTAACAGCAAGAGTTCGTGTCCTTGGGGTTAATTCATGTCAACAATGGTCAGTAAAAAAGGCAGGCTATTTTCAGTCGTGACTTTTGTGATTAATACTATACAGGCTAAGCTTAAATGTAGGGAGATTAATTTATATAAGCCCCTGCTTGTTTTCAGATCCCAGATTTATATTTAGGCCTATATTATATTTATATTATGTAAATATTTACTGAATAAATATTGTTAGAATAAAAAATGTAGTGAACATTAAGGATTCCCACATCCTTGAACCTAGACCAAAAATTTATAAATAAAATACATGTAACACCCATTGTATTAGTATCGCTAACACTCCTTGATGACTTCTAGACCAAAATAACGCCCTTGGCTATAGCTTAATTACAATTGGATAAACATTATATTCTGACAGTTCATTACAAATTAGTATGAAATTGGTGTTTGTTTTCTGAGCTGGTTGTAATCTAATAAAATGTTAGAATTTGGGGTATTTCGGGCGTTGCCCCATCAAGCTTGTGCCATATGCGTGCGTGTGTGTGTGTGTGAGAGAGAGAGGGGGGGGGGAGACTTTTGAGGATCACCAACGACAAGACGTAACAAGTACCCTATTATGAAGTAGCCCCTGGGTTTCGAGAATAATTTGACGCTTAGGTTAATGGTTGTTTCATGATAATGATATTTTTCACGTACGGGTTTATACTTTCGTAAATATTTTGTTGTTATAGTGGTAATACCACGGGTGTATAGAGATTTTTTGATTCCCAGATATAACAACTTGTTTTAATGACCCCAAGATTCAAGTATACAGGGCTTAGTACTCTTGTAAAAATAGCCTTAGTGTCAGAAAGGGTGACATTTCAAATTATAGACTAATATTCAGACTGGGGGTTGGGATGGCCTAGTGGTCTAGAGTGCCGCGCTTCGACCTCTGGCTGACCGTCCAGCTCTGGCTTGCGGCTGTGGTTTCGAGCCCTGGTGTGAGCGTATGTGGCATGGAGATAGAGGCGCCTTCTCAACCTCGTGGGTTTCCTCCGGGCACTCCGGTTTCCTACTGCTAAAGACCTCTAAGCGCAAGCGAATTAATGAAATAGAATTATATAAAAAACATATGTTAGTCCCGAAATGACCTAGTTGTGTTGAGTGGACGTTAAACCCCATGTTCTCTCTCTCTCTCTCCCTCTCTCTCTCTCTCACTCATATCATACCCGGAATTAAAAATATTGTTCAAACTAACTGGAAAATAAAATGAAATGGAGTTTAATTTATTACTTTCTTCACCGACTGGGCTAATGAGAGAGAGAAATGGGGTTTAGCGTTCACTCAACACAACTAGTTCATTTCGTTGCTAACAAACCACAGCCACAAGCCAGAGGTGGCCGGCCAGCTAGAGGTCGAGGACCGGCACTCCAGCCAGACCACTAGGCCATCCCAACTTGCCCCCCCCCTCTCGCCCCTTGCACAATCTCCTCATTAAACTGGTCCAAAGTCAAACCAATCTGAACTCCAGACTCACCCTACCTGCAGAGAAGTGACTCTGACATGGTGAACAGCCATGATGTCCGCATGACGTTATCTAAACGTCACAGTTCGCGAGGTCAACGCACAGAAGTCAGTTTGTAACAAACAAACGAAAGTACAATGACAGAAAACCTGCGTCGTATCAGGGTTGCCTGTGTAATAACACGGACACAACAAGAGCTTGAATAATATCCCCGGAAGAAAATTGGATTTTAACAGAATTAACAAGTTAAAACGGACATTTGACACATGCGGGGGACGCACCATTGGCACTATTTTGTGCTTCGGTCGGGTCTATTTCACATAATACACAATGAATTCTGCAAATGTTTTTAGCGTGGGGATTGACTAATAGTTAATTTATTTCAGTCTGTACAAAAATTTGAAACATTAACGCAATTTTAAAAAAATAGCCAAATTCTGTCTGGGATTACTGAGCAAAATGGCCATTCACTGGATACGTGCGAAAAAAAAGCCAGCTACCATAAATTTACGTTAGTTACGTACGAAGTCAAACATCACCTTATGGCGTATCCGTGTCTTCATTAGCCCATATAAAGGTCACTATTTCTATAACTCCATCCAAATACACATTCTCCACGCAAGTCTCGCTATCCAGCATTCGGACTGCAAGGGGGGACAAATCTGTTTGGGAGATTGGCAAATACAAGCAGAGACCGGCCACAGGTCACTAATTCTTTCCCAATTGACTTTTATGTTAATTCACGTCTCTTAACCGGCTTTAACTTTTTTCCAAGTTTTCGTTGGGTAAAACGCTTTTTGCCACAGATGGAGCAACATGTGGCAAACTCTTGCCCAAAAGCATGTATGGGGTTGACCATAAGAAAATAATAATAATAATAATAATGTCATTTATATAGCGCTAGTCCACACAGAGTATGCTCATAGCGCTTGTGATACAGTTCTGTACAATAAAAGTTCAATATCAAGGCACCACTAAACATAACGTTTAAATAAATACGTCTTCAATGTATAGAGAGATACACAAGCTGAAAGTAGAGACAAGAACACATGAAATTTCAGGCCCTACATTTCAACGTAACAAACCTCACAACTCTTGTATCCTTCCGCCTCAAAATCATGAATATTCACCAAAACCCGACAGAAAATGTATTTTTAAACCCCTTTTTGGATTCTACACCAAAAAGTCAACAAAAATCGCCATGCATAAGGGGGAAAAGAGAAAGGGAGAGAGAGACTAAAAATAACTTTTGCCCTACATTCGTGGGTAACTGCCCAGGAATATTTGGAGACTTGTGTCCTATATCATTTAATCATAGAACTATAGGCTACTAACCCTAGTTCTATGATTGAATCTAGCATACAGTGCATACACTCTCTTGAACCATTGAATAACCCGAGCAGTATTCAATGGTCATTGAGTTATATCTATTGAATGAATACGTACTAATTTTGTCCAGAATTACGTCACTTTCAGAATTACGTCAAACTGTAAGTGTAATGGCGTCACCACTGGCAACGCAAATTTTTTTTGTAGAAAGGAATGAAAAATGGCGGAACCTATGATGAATTTTAGCGGTATTGGTAATGATTCTTTTTCATAAACTAAATAGTAGCTTACAGTGTATTTTGAGATTTGCATGTAGTCATAGAATAACCGCTAGGGTTATTCAATGGTTCTACTAACTTCTAGTTCGGGAGCTTAGTGGGTTTTGTTCAACACGGAAGGTGCGGAAGGTTTGGGATGCTAGGCCTACTAGACTAGTGATGTATGGCTGGGTTAGGAGACCCAAGAAACCTAACTCTTAAGTTGCGGTAGTGGTGGGTGTGGTAGGAAGGAGGACCACCCATAGTACCCCCCCCCCCCCAAAGAAAATGGTTTAATCAACATGGAAGGTGCAAGTTTCACTTCATGTTCATGGCCACCATTTGATAGAGGACTTTGCCCAGAATTGAGAAATATAACTTATTAAGAATGGGATTTGTGGTGGGAGGGCCACTTAGGATTAGGAAGAGGTCAGAGGTCATCAATTAGCAATTTTTCGATTTTACTCTGAACGTTTTTCCCGTTATCTGGTGTTTTATAGGGCCTACTGCTAAAAGGACAAATTATGCGGAATATATTAATATCAGAAATCATTATCATTAACTTCAGAATGAAATTTCCAGTGGTCAGCGTAATTAAGAAGAAAATAATGATGGTTTGCACCCCTTAGAATTTTGATTAACATGAAAGGCGTGACGTTGGAACAGGGAGTGACATGTGTAGGGAATTCTCATTGGATTCACGACCACAGCACAAACTTAAGAATGGAATACAATTTAAATTACTGCTTATTACTCAGTGACGTTTCAACTACAGGCTTAGCTAGTCATTGTGATTGTCGAGCAATCGCTCAATAATAAGCAGGAATTGTATTCCATAGAATTGTGACCTGTATACTCCAATTCAATTACTTAATGCCACTGAAACAATTCAATAGCCCAATCAGTGGAGAGACAAGTGGGTATTTAACCAACATTTCAAGTAAAGTTATTCTTTATTTTCGTTGTTTACAGGTGTCAAAATGGCTGAACACAACAAGATGTTAATTGCCTTGATGATAATCACTGTTGTTATCTACATTATCACACTTGCATTCAATGGAGCGAGTGGAGTTGGACCACGTAAGTGTTTTGTTATATTATCTATGAGACATAGACCAAAGGCAATATTATAACACTACTTATATTCTCCGTGGTTAGATGGTTAGATCTATTTCTTAAGGCCATTTCCAGATTGGTACAAACGTCACGACATGTAACAGAGCTAGTGCTAATCCCAACCTAATCCTGGACTTAGCCGCGACCCTTACCCAAACCCCAATCACGTGCTCTACTAGTGCTAGCCTTATTTACGACCTTGACGAATTCTTGAGGTGGCCTTAAGAAATAGATCTAATCACAGCAAAAGTAAAGCACGACATCCCACCACGAGCTGGGCGAAACGAAATCATACCTTATTCTCGCCTCGACCTTTAAAAAAAAAATCTCTCATCACAGGCATATTAATGAAAATACGGTTGCACAAGCTAAAGTTACTTGATACTCTTTCAGGACAATAAAAACAAAGTTCACTGACTGAGAACACTAATCTCAAAACCAGAAAAATTGTTGGAGAAATTTCTCTGGTGACTTGGGGTAGCCATTTTCCCGAAAGTGACAAATCACGTGACATGTATTTATTTTACTTGCCTGGATGGCCAAATCACTTTAAAATATACCCACGCGTAGTTATTTTGCGTGCCTGGATGACCGAATCACTTAAAAATATACACACGCGTAGAAAAATAGATCTTTACAAAAACTTGTACGTTCAGGATCCATTTTTATTATGTCAGCGAGTTGACTTTGACTCTAGGATCATTTTACAATAAACGAAACGACGATCCGACCTCTAGTTTTCGAGAAATCGATCCAAAAAAGATTGACCAATCAGAGGTCCAAATAGGCGGACCTTAGGTCTGGAAAAATTTGGAGAAAATGGACGGTTTATGGCTCCAGAGGCCTCCGGCCCCGCGGATGACCCTGGGAACAAGATTGTGAGAACACATTGTAAGTGTAATCCCGTAAAGCCCCCCCCCCCTCCCCCTGTCGAATTGCACACGTAGCCATCAGGTACTTTTCGCAAATGCAGCACTTAACGTAAACTGTGGATTGGACAATTTGTCATACTTAAAGGGACAATAACACTCTTGCTGGTTTGACGGGTTCCGAAGAAAAAAATTAGACTTATTCTAACTACTAGATGCTTAGGTGTCCTACCTGTTTTGAAATTATCCATTATAACCTATCTTACTTGTCCAGAGGGTTCGAAAATATGCATCTGAAAGTGCTTACGTAAGGCTTTTCAAACCATGTTACGGCATGTAGTTGAATACTTTCAATTTTTTAAATTAGGAATGTTAAGATGAAATTTGTATCATTTATTAATTGGAATATTGTAATATAGTACAATTTGTTGACCAGAATAAAGATTGGGACATATTATTCAGTTACAACAAGAGTGGTATTGGGCCTTTAACTTAACTTGATCGAGAGAGTTTCCCCGATATGTTCCCCTCACAAGGATTTTGTCCGGGCAAAATTTGTCATTTCATAACACACTGTATGATGTGCTCCTTCTTCATTAGCCCAGTCGGTGCAGAAAACTGAGGATTGGACAATCTGTCGTGCTTAACTAACTTGATCGAGAGATGTTTCCCGAAATGTTACCCTCACAAGGACTTACCAGTTGGTGTCATTTCATAGCACACTGTATGATGTGCACCCTTCAGGTGTTGGGATGGCCTAGTGGTCTGGCTGGAGTGCCGGTCCTCGACCTCTAGCTAACCGGCCACCTCTGGCTTGTGGCTGTGGTTTGTTAGCCCCGAAATGAACTAGTTGTGTTGAGTGGACGCTAAACCCCATTTCTCTCTCTCATTAGCCCAGTCGGTGAAGAAAGTAATAAATTAAACTCCATTTCATTTTATTTTCCTCCAGTTAGTTTGAACAATATTTTTAATTCCGGGTATGACATGAGTGAGAGAGAGAGAAATGGGGTTTAACGTCCTCTCAACACAACTAGGTCATTTCGAGACTAACATACGGTTTAATTTTTTTTCTCAATAAATCGCTTGCGCGTAGGGGTCTTCAGCAGTGGGAGGAAACCGGAGTGCCCGGAGGAAACCCACGAGGTTGAGAAGGCGCCCCTATCTCCATGCCACATACGCTCACGCCAGGGCTCGAAACCACAGTCGCAAGCCAGAGATGGCCGGCCAGCTAGAGGTCGAAGCGCGGCACTCTAGACCACTAGGCCATCCCAAACCCCCGCATGACATTAAAGATATAATAGTATAGATGTAAAAAAGAGCTTATGTATACTTTAAATACCTTTTATTTAATTTTGTTTTACAGCGTTGTTCAAGAATAGTACTGGTGCACTCTCCGACAAATACCCTACTGGTATAACGCCATCTGGCTGGACTTTCAGTATCTGGGGATTTATCTACACATGGCAATGTTTATGGCTCCTGTTTGCTTTTATCAACATATTCCGAAAAACAGATGATGGCCCTGCCTATGTCAGTCCAATGATACTAACACCACTGTTCTTCATAGTGTACACATTCAATTTCTGTTTCAATACCGCTTGGATCTTTTTGTTCGGAAATGAGCACATTGTCATGGCCTTCGTTGCCTTATTTTTAATCGCATTTAGTCTTTACATCTGTATGTTCATAGCATACAAAAACCTGTATCAAAATGGTCCTCGGCTACAAAAACAGGGTCGAAACATCGAGATTTGGTTGCATCGTTTGTTGGTTCATAACGGTCTTGGAATATACGCAACCTGGACAACCATAGCTACACTTTTAAACGTCGTTATGACAATGGTGTACGGGGCTACGCCGGGTGTTGGGATAGAAGACTCCGGAACTGTAGCTTTGAGTATCCTTACGGCGGAATTAGCTGTATTTATTGTTTCGGATTTATTTTTCCTGGACAATTATTCTAGATATACCGTCACCCCATATATAGTGGTTTGTGTTGCTCTGGGTGGAAGTATTGATAAAAATTGGGACGCAACAAAAACAAATTCTATATTTTCTGCGGCACTATTAGGTATCGCATGTACTTCCCTTGTTGTTAAGGTTATAGTCTTGATTTGGCGCCACATTAAGAAACCATTATACCCAACAGAATTTGCCCCAACAACTGCTGGAATCAAGGCATAATCTAGGAATTTGCTTGAACCAATGATTTACTTCTGTAGAATGTATCTATGTACATGTATAACCAGGTCGCTTCTTCGACGCCTCGTTATTTATTTGATTTCTAACATTTAGAAATTATCATAAAACACAACACCAAAATATAAAGCTTTAGCTTTAAATTTCCAAAAACGAAATTTGCCCAGCGTGTTGGCTGCCGTGTGCTTGCTTGCTCAACTGTGCATATGCCATTCATGTCCTAATTATAATCATCTGGTAATGTGTTGATTCGATCACTGCGGCAAAATCTTAGGGCGGACTTGATTGGTTTGTAGCCTACTTGGATTTGCATCCCGTTGTACTTTTACCATAGTATAGAAGCTTGCTTAAAAAAGGGACATAACTCTTACGTTTATTTGTCCGTAATAAAGGGTCGATTTCTTGATTAAAATTTGTGTATGTCACTTCGGGAGTTTATCGACCCTTGTGAATATTATTATGTCGCGATTTCTACAGTTGTATGTCAAACAAACCCTGAATCTAAAACAACGAAGAGTTCAATCGGCGGCCTTTGGCTTTTTTTTCCATGTTCATATTCATGTATTATAGTGTCACATCTTTGTTAAATTAAACTATTCAAGTTAACATGTTATTTATGCTCATGTATGTAAAATATGACAGATAACATGTATATAAATACTGACAGGTATTATACCGGTACTCATGTAAATACTGATAGATTATTAGATTAATATACTCATTTATAAATATTAAAGTAGATAAAGTACAAGTACTTCTTTGTTTACTGTAGATAAATGCATAAATAAATAAATTATAAAATACGTCCAGGTAAAGATTCTCCACTTTACTTCATTCTGAAATGCATTAAATTATATAAGCTAGCTGTCTGCCATCTATAGGCATCTTCAAATATTAATAATGTATACAAAATATTGTAAATACCATACCTATTATATACAGTCTAAGAATAATAGATTTCCATGGCAATGGATTGTAAATAATATTAGGTGATGTATAATAGAAGGTTAATTTGCATAGTCTTTCTGGTATAATCTGACAATATCACAATACAGAAGTGAAGAGATGAATTAAATTCCTATAGATCAGTTATGAAATTTGGGTATAAACTTAATTTATCGTTATCATTTATATCAATTTTATTATCATTTATAAACTTACCGACAGATTATTATACCGGTACTCATTTATGTTAATACTGACAGATTAATATATCCATTTATGTAAAAGCTGACAGATTATTATACCCATTTATGCATAATCTGACAGATTATTATACTCACATGTAAATGTTGATATAATTTATATTGTTATACAAAAATCACCATTTTTCTATGTAAATAAAACAATATAGCTTTTCATTAATATTGGGTTTTAGCTTTCATATTATTAATATTTGCTCCAGTTTTCTAGATACTGACCAAACATATTAAATTTCGGAGATGAAATTGTTAGAAATGAAGGAGTTTGGTTGATTAAAATTCAACCTAAAATATTATAATATTAGAAAAAAAATGGGCAATCTCGAACCAGAAAAAAATTTGGAGAAAGAAATTTCTCTGGTGACACTGGGTAGCCATTTTCCCGGAAGGGACGAATCACACGACTGTCACGTGACATGTTTTTATTTCAAGTGTCTGGATGACCGAATCACTTAAAAATATACACACACGTAGAAAAATAGATCTTTACGAAAACTTAAATTTTTACATTTAGGATCCACTTTTGTTATGTCAGCGAGTTGACTTTGACTCAAGAATCATTTCATAACAAACAAAACGACGATCCGACATCTTGTTTTTGAGAAAAAGACCCAAAAAAGATTGACCAATCAGAGGTCAGAATGGGCGGGGCTTACCTGTAAAAAAATTTGAAGATAATGGACGGTCTTTGGCCCCAGAGGCCTCCGGCCCCGCGGCTGATAATGGGAACGAGATTTAAGAATGGGATGATCTGGCAATTCCACTGTTTGCATTATACGGAACTTTAGGAGATTTTTGAGATATTCACAATGCAGTACTATGCTTATTTTTATTTCTCTGTGACTTGATCCCTTTGAGCGGAAAACGGTTCTCCGCACAACCTACCCATAAAGCTCTTGTTTCACTACGGACTATTGTGTCAACACAAAACCGATGATGTGATAGCTTTTAATACAACTTAAAAAGGCTACACAATATGTCTATTCCTAGATTAATAAATTTAAGTCAACATTTATTATCTTTTGTTCCCTAAATATTTTACTATCATAAAGATGACAAGATGAGGATCACTAGTTTATTTACGCAAGAGTTATGCCCCTTTTTGCCGTTGTGTCAAAACATCTTGTCACCGCAATATTTAGAGACTACCGTTTTGATCCGAGTTTAGTCGTGTGGCTTTGTTTAGACCACTCTCTTGTCTGTGACAAGGAATGGGGAAGCTCGCCCAGCATCGTATGTTTTATCCATGTTCCCCGGTTCCCTCCCACTACCGAAGAGAACACTGCGGATGTTAGTAACTATACTTGTTACCTTAAACTGTGTTTAAGGTAACAATTGGTACAGTCTAAGACCCCTTACGCAAGTTGAAATAGGTTCAAACGCACAATTGTCAACACATATCATTACAGTTTGTATTAAAATAAGCAATTCCATCACAAATAGTGAAGACTGCACCATTAAAAGAGTTACCGAACAGTTTTTCTCTGCATAGCGCTGTTTATGTTGTAGGCCTAATGACGTATTACGCAACTTTCGGCCATGACGATCGGCCAGTTGAAATTTCGCGTAGGAGATGGGTTTCATCAAATCATAAAATTATGCGGTAAGGCCTCACCTTTATTTCAAGAAGAATTGATTTATTATATGTTAAGCTGCGTGCAGTAGTGCTTTGGGTCAGTTTATTTGTAAATTAAGCGAGCTATAGGCTAGTAAACTTTTTGTAGTCATTTGACTAAAAAACTTGCGCAAAGGAACTCTGTAGTAAAAACCACTACTGCGACTGGAGTAAGACGGAAGACAGCAGTAGTGGAACCATTTCTATGCGGATGTGTGGGTACGGATGTAGTATCTCTAGTTCAGCTCTGAACGTAGATCTTATTACACTTGCCCTGTACGGTTAGGAGAAAAGAGTTGCCCATAAAAATTTGCGGGGTGCCGAAACTGTGTCGACAAGGACTCAACGGGGCGGTTCCTGCAATTTCGGGGCGTTTGTAAATAGACGTGCGTTCAGAGCTGAACTACAGTAGCCCACGTGTGCCTTTAAAGAGACAATGCCACTCTTGCTGGCTTGACAGGTCCAGATAAAAATAGCCTTATTATAACTACTAGGGGTTTAAGTGTCCTACCTGTTGTGAAGATAATCCATTACATCTTACTTTACTTATCCAGAGGGTTCGAAAATATATGTTTAAATCCAAGTTGCATTTGAAAGTGTTTACGTAAAGCTTTTCAAACCATGTTGTTACCATGTAGTTGAATTTTTCCAATTTTTTAATTCGGTGTGTCAAGATGAAATTTTTATCACCAATTAATTGGAATATTGTAAAAAAAAAGTACAATTTGTTGACCAGAATAATGATTGGGCATATTATTCAGTTACAACAAGAGTGGTATTGGGGCTTAAAAAGGAATCAATACACTTACTCTTTCTGAAATACCTAATACATGCACCACTGTCTATATTACAAAATACCTAATCATTTTTTTTTTCATTTTATTTATTTTGTATATACATACAATTATTTGAGCAATACAGATTGTCTGATTTCCTGTTTTCGAATACAAACAGAATTCCGTTTTTGCGAAAATCTTCCCAAAAGTAAACAAAAATCCAAACGAATCTGATTTGCTATGAATACCTTACATGATTTGCAACAATTTTTATCCTGTCAGATATAAATAAATATAAGTTCCGCTATAAGGCATAAACCAGAGAACGATTATTAATCCGTGTGGTGTGGCGTAGAAAGTAGAAGGGCCCTCACAAGCTTACTGACGCCCTGGAGGACAGGTTTCTGGTATGCAATTAGATACTTTGACGCCCCCGAGACGTGGTGCCCCAACATATGACAACCTGCCTCCCCCAATGTGAGGGCCCTGGAAAGTTGTAGTAACGTTTCCAAAATAATTAAAATACTATTATTTATAATAAAGACTTGAGTTAAAGATGCATTATGTGAGATTTTAATAAAGAGCTGGTCGTTCTTGCTGATTAGATCAAAATAGATAATAAGAAATGATCATTGTAAATTTAAGTCAAATGACCTAATTTTTATTAATTAAATGTCTTCAAAAATGTATATAACACTTGAAGCTAGACTATTTAAATTTATTATCTAGTTTTTAAATAGTTTCAACCAGGTCTACGATCCACAGCTTAGTTTGCATTGATAAATCCATAGAAATATTTACAACGAAGTCATTAAAGATGGGTTCCCAGCAAAGTATTTATCAATTTATCGGCTGGTTATTTCCAATAAAAGTATGGCAAATTTGGTATTTATAAAAAATATAGACACCCAATCTTACTAGATTACGCGAAAATTGCCCATGGGCCAAGGACTCGTCAATATTGTCAGGGAATCACTAACTGTCAACCCGACAGGATTTGCTGGCTTATTTTCTGCTAGCTTAGGTCAGGGAGCTGTTGTTATTTCTTGCTCAAATGGTTAGGCGGTTTGCGGATTGTCAACGTACAAAATACTGTGCAATTTAAAGGTGTAAAAGGAAGTTGACAGAAATAACTAAGAATTTATTTAGGCCTCAATAATATGGTAAATGTAAAGTAAGTAATGATAGATACATTTTGAAATATGGACCCTCCCACAATGAAGTTAAGTTGTCAGACATTGCGTTTCACAACATGTTACTTAGAGCTATAGGTATTCCCGGCGAAAACAGGGTTTTGAAAGGGAATTGAAGCAAATTTTTGATAGATTGGTTACTTTAAATATGTGTTTAGTCCAAATATATCGTCAAATCACAAAGTTTGTACCCGGCAATGCATCTTTAAGTCCGCCATACATGAAGTTGTATGACGTGAAAAGTAAACACTGCAACTCGCGCTATATAGATAGTGCAAAGGGCTTTCTATTCTTGGCGTCTTTAAGATACCCACGTGTAGAAAAATAGATCTTTACAAAAACTTGAATTTGTACGTTTAGGATCCAATTTTTCATGTCAACGAGTTGACTTCAACTCAAGGATCATTTTACAACAAACGAAACGACGATCCGACCTCCTGTTTTCGAGAAATCGACCCAAAAAGATTGACCAATCAGAGGTCAGAATGGGCTGGTCTTAGGTTCGGGTATAATGTGGTAAAAAGAACCAGAGGCCTCCAGCCCCGCGGCTGCCTCTTGGAACGAGATTGTACTCGATCCTGACTTTACGACCCGGCCAAGATTCCCAACTGAATTAAGGACTCGAACCATAACACTCAGACAAAGTTCAATGTTATCTAACGCATCAACGTTTGGTGTGAGTCTTTGGAATGATCCAAGCACTTCTACATGAATGTGCAACCGTAAGGTATGTATTACCGGGGTGACATTTACCTGAAATAGTAAGTGCAAAAGGGGGGGGGGATGCAAGGTGCGCATTAAACCCGAGTAAATTTACAAGAAACCATAGGCGTGGATTTAAGGGGGGGGGGACGCAATCCTTCTTTTAAATAAACTTGAGTAGTATAAGAAAATGGGTTTTTTTTATATATAAACCCAATCTAATGTTGATGGATCCGAATTACCATTAAAGTCATTCCCCAGAAAACAGAAAAACAGATAAAGAATAAACATTGAAGATGGAGGCAGATTTAAGAAGATTTGGACGTATATTGTTGTCGCCCACAATTGTTTGTGAACACTCTACATGTCACAATTTTTTATCCGATTTTAATGAAACTTGAAATATAGGTTTTGATATTGGCATGTATCGGACTGTAACTTCATGGATTATGGCCCCTGATTGCACGAAAAATCACGTTTTTAGCTTGTGAACACTGTATAGGTCTCAATTTCGAACCGATGTTGATGAAACTTTAAATGCGTGTTTAAAACCCAAAGATCTTTGTTTCTGTCGATATTTGAGCATATCGGATCGTAACTTGCCTCATCGCCGGTTTTAGCTTGTGGTCCCTCTGTAAGTCACAATTATTATTAGATTTAAAAAAAAACCTTTGATGATTAAATAATTGTTAAACCGTATTGAAGGTTGAGGTTGAATTTTCTGAAAATCAAACCAAATGGTACGCGGAAAGTGTAAAAAGAATATGGTATATCAAGGTTGTCGACCCTGTAGAGGTCACAAATTTTAATCCGATTTTGATGTAACTTGAAATTGATGTTCATAGCCCAAAGATCTTGATTCCTTTCGATATTTGCGCATATCGAATTGTAACTTTATGAATTGTGGCCGTTGATTGTAGAAGTAATTACATTCTTTTTAGCTTGTTCTCTATCCATCTCTCGTATGTGGGCGTATCTTCCTGGCAGCTGCTGGTTAAAAATTGTGTTTTGTATTTTACACACAGTTTGTACTTCGTTACATTTATAGAGCCCAGGTTGGCACTTTAGATGCTCTTAGTTAAATTAACCAATCATAAACATTCTACTGGCAAGCGAGGAATTATTTCTTTATTGGCAAATCAATAGACGCCTTCCAATTTACTTTACTCTATTCTTAGTAACATTGTGTAATCCTAAGATTTTTTTATAATTTTTATTTTACATACAGTTTTTAATTTTGCTAGAATATTCCTTGTTACATTTATAGAGCCCGGGTTGGCACTTTTCAATTTTGCATGAAATAAACTTAAGGAATATGGACGTAACATTTCCAGTTGTAATAATTAAAATTAATTGCATCTCGTTGTATTCCATTCTGTTTTGAGAGCTTGCAGATAGATCTTCAAACATTATTTTAGTTATTGGCAGTTTTCTCTTGAATAATAATTCAAGATTGACATCCGTATTGGCAGATAAGCGTTGTGGTAGTGATTGCCAATGTGTTAGCTTGACGTATTTTGAGATTTCTTATGCTGGGGGTGTGTAGCTCTAATACGTCGAAGCACAGCGCTCTTATGATATTTAATATTTGAGGAGCTTTAATCTATAAGAAATATAAGTAATAATTATTTGACGTCGAACCGGGTTTATTAACGAATGAACATCATAACACAAATAAAGATATATTGAAATCATACTTTAAACATCAATTACAAGTTATCTATTAATAAATAATTGAAAATATAATTTTAGCATATATTATGTGACCAAGTGTAATTCTTACGCCCTAGCGATACCTATCTCGTTATTGTGACCGTTAACCAGTTTTGGACACTCGTTATTAAAAGTACGATTTTTACTATTATCTGAGTTTTTGCCGTAAGTGTTGGAATAAGCTACAACCACCAGAAAGCAGCACTTCGGTAATTGGTGGAGATGCCGGGTAGAGTATTCAGTTACTCATATTTTCCGGTGAAACCTCCCAGCGAGTTGAGTCAATGTAACATGGACACGGAACGCTATTTTCCAGCTGCAGCTTTGGCCGTCATCAGGTATATGAACACGTTACCAGTAACTTGGAGCCGGAGACAAAATTACAGTACCACAGAAATATTTTTGAAGTGGAGCATTTCTACACATCATAATCCGGGAAGAAGCATTGTTCTTCAGCAAAGAAAGAGCGTGATCAACGGCTTCGTCAAGAATTTCTATCTAGGAAAAGTGACTTTCAGCAGGTATCGTTACTTTCTTCTAAACGAAGTGATACAAATTGGCCCAGAGTGCCTAAAACTGTTGAAGTGGCCGTTGAGACCGACTCATTGCCTTTGGTTTCTGTGGGAACAATGTGTTCTGTGGACAGTGTGAATCAAAGTTTTCAAACGGAAATCGGAGAACCAGTGAATACAGTCAGCGTTTGTTTAAATGTAAATCGATGGAGCAATAATGTGAATGCCGATGTAAACTATCTTAGCAAACGGGACACAGCGACCCAGGAAGTTGTCCGAAGACGAAGTAAAAAGGACAAACAGGAATATTTAATTCGTTGGAGGGGTCTCTCAACAACCGCGAATTCGTGGGTGTCCGAGGATGATTTGGATGATTTTGCTGAAGTATACATCAAGGACCATGTCAAAAGAATACCCGGACCCAAGTTACGTCATCCGTCTATCGCTCAATATGATCAGCATGTTGCATATCTGCAACATCACTATGAACGAATTCGATATATTATTTGGCATAATGATCGGACTTATTGGTAGTTTGATTAAGGATTTGTGTAAATATTATCTTTTATAATTTTTGTTTTTTTATAATTTTTGTTAACTGTTTTTCCATGTCAATTGTTTTTCTTGCATTTCCATGTTAATTGTTTTTCTTGCATTTCCATGTACATTTTACATTATATTCATACTGATAATTTACTTCCTTGTTTTGACCATTTTGTAAATCAATATACATGTAAATTGATTTATTTGCTTTTACATGTAGTTTCAAAAGTTTGTCGAAGTCGAAGGGTGTAAACTTCCATCTAAGTTAAATTTATTCAATATGATTTATTCCCCTTATTATTATTTCTTATACATTATATCAAATGAAAACTTCTCCTACTGCACTGATATTAGAATTTATTCCCCTTATTATTATTTCTTATACATTATGTCAAATGAAAACTTCTCCTACTGCACTGATATTAGAATTAACAAAGGGTTCATTGTTTGAATTTGTCCCTGTTATGTCACTGTCATTATGTCCTTCCTATTGAGATTATTTTAGTGTTACATTAATATTTCAATAATATGTTCGACATTTTAGATTTAAATTGTTCATTCCTTAGTGTTATGTTTAGTCTGACGTATTTCGTATGCTTTATCTTATTAATTGAATTAGTCTCTAATCAATTTAAACACCTATCTGTGCGTGATTTACAGTTTGCTTTTACGGAGAAAGGCGTTTTTCGGGACGACGGGGTGTTGTTATAGTGTATCTTTCATATATTTTATATCCATTTAATTTTAGTCATAATAACAATTGACCAATGTCCGAATTGATATCCCGCTAATCTTCTAAGTCTTTTAACTGTCTGGGTTTATACTTAATATAATAATATTAGTAAGTGCAGGGGGACTGCGCCACATATGATTTACATAAAAGACAAATATAACAACAAGACATACTTCGAAATAACAAACAAACAAAAAAACAATTCAAAAAAGAGTGAATGGATCCGGGGGCTAGCCGTAAGCTTCCACTGCGCTGTACAGTCCCGGGTCAGAAGCAACACAGACTTCACTCAAAATTGAAAATGATATGGAAAACATTATGATGTGATGTCAGTCTGAGTCATGGTCTGCCATATGCTACAAGGAATACGAATGCAAGCACACTGTAGTAAATTCCAACTATACAAGTAACCACATCGGTGAAATGTATAAAAAAAAGATAGTAAGCTGGCACTGCCAGGCAGGATACGCCCACATTTTCGAGAGATGGATAGAGAACAAGCAAAACCGAAAGTGATTTTTCCTACAATCAAAGGTCATAATTCATTAAGTTACAATTTGATATGCGCTAATATCGAAAAGTATCAAGATCTTTACGTTATAAACACGCAATTTAAGTTACATCAAAATCGAAATTAAAATTGTGACCTCTACAAGGTCCACAACCTTGATATACCATTTTTTAACAGTATTTGCGTACAAATAGCAGCCATTTTGTATGGTAATTTTGGTCCTATTTTCCTGAAATTTGAACTCAACCTTCCTTAGCTTGTAACGGTGATATAATCAAACGATTTTTTAAATCAGATAATAATTGTGACCTCCAGAGGGACCACAAGCTAAACGAAGGTGATTTTGCGTATAATCAGGGGCCATAATTCAGAAAGTTACGATCCGATATGCGCAAATATCGAAAGGAACCAAGATCTTTGGGTAATATCCATGCATTTCAAGTTTCGTCAAAATCGAATTAAAATTGTGACCTCTACAGGGTCGACGACCTTGATATTCCATTTTTCAACAGTATTCGCATACGAACGGAGGCCATTTTGTATGGTAATTTTAGTCCGATTTTTCCGAAATTCGAACTCAACCTTCTTTAGGGTGTAACGATGATATAATCAAACGATTTTTTAAATCAGATAATAATTGTGATCTCCAGAGGGACCACAAGCTAAACAAAGGCGATTTTGCGTATAAACAGGGGCCATAATTCAGGAAGTTTCGATCTGATATGCGCAAATATTGAAAGGAACCAAGATGTATGGGTTATAACCATGCATTTCAAGTTTCATCAAAATTGAATTAAAATTGTGACCTCTACAGGGTCCACAACGTTGATGTACCATTTTTTAACAGTATTCGCGTACGAACAGTGGCCATTTTGTATGGTAATTTTGGTCCGATTTTTCCGAAATTCGAACTCAACCTTCCTTAGGGTGTAACGGTGACATAATCGAACGGTTTTTCAAATCGGATAATAATTGTGACCTCCAGAGGGATCACAAGCTAAAATAGGTGATTTTTCGGACAATCAGGGGCCATAATTCATGAAATTACATTCCGATAGGCGCAAATATCGAAAGGAACCAAGATCTTTGGGTTATAAACATGCATGTCAAGTTTCATCAAAATTGGTTCAAAATTGTGACCTCTATAGGGTCCACAAGCTAAAAACGTGATTTTTCATACAATCAGGGGCCATAATCCATGAAGTTTTGATCCGATACATGCCAATATCGAAAGCAGCCGAGATCTTTTGGGGATAAACCTATATTTCAAGTTTCTTCAAAATCGGACAAGAATTGTGACCTGTAGAGAGGCCACAAACAATTGTGGACGGACGTCCGGACGGACGTCCAGACGGACGGACGTCCGGACGGACGGACAGGGGCGACGACATAATACGTCCACATGAAAATGTGGGCGTATAAAAAGGTAGTCTAAAAAACATTAAATATTCAAATAGATAGATGTATAGTAAATGTGTTGAGGGAACATATTCCACCGGTCACAAGAAAAACACACAAACGAAAACGCACAAACAAAACCGAATACAAAGAAGCAAAGTATCTATATATAATATTACGTAATTATAGGTAACACGCGTTCTTGTTATGTCCATATCTTCTTCTGTATTTATACATATGTTTCCTATGTGCAATTCAACATCTTATCAACTATTATTATATAATTATTTTAATCCTAAGCTTGTATATATGTTCTATATTCTACTGTAATTTCAGTCTTGGTGACCGGCCCGCCCTAGCGATTCCCATCTCGTTATTGTGACCGTTACCAGTTTTGGACACTCGACATTAAAAGTACGATTTTTACCATTTATCTGAGTTTTTATCGTAAGTGTTGGAATAAGCTACAACCCCCAGAAAGCAGCACTTCGGCAACTCTGAGAGTGGGCACAGTTAGATCCCCGACCTTCCTACCAGGACGTATACTAGATATTTGCGGAAACCCGCGTTTAAAATATGTATTGTCAACATATTTAGTGATGCGCTGTAGTGGCTGCTCCTGTTTAGCTCTCCAAGTTTTGTGTATTTTTTTTTTGGCTACTAAATTTAGTTTATTCATGTGAAAGTGAAATTATGTGTGTATAAGGTTACATGGAACACATTTGTGAATGAATTATTGTCATTATTGGATTATCTATTGCAGTATTTATTGTGTTCTGAAAATTGAAATACATTTGAAGTGTTATAGAGTGATCAATGAAGCATAACAACAGCCATTTTATTAGACTTGGGCTTCTCTGCTATTGTTTTAACATGCTTAACTTTAATCCAGTTAATTATAACTCACATGTGATTAAGATATCTAGAGATGAACTCATTTCAAAGCAACAACTCAACACTGTATCTGTTAACTTGTTTAGATTTTTACAAGATGCAACACTCCATATTCTTAAATATGTACAAACTAAAACTCGGCGTGGGTGTTCTTCTGGTCTCACAAAAAAAGCAAAGAAAGCCAGAAAGAAGACAAAGATATCATCATCATTGAAAATTGGTCTCTTAAATGCGCAGTCGGCTCGTAATAAGAGTGTTGAAATATTTGACTTAGTAATTGATTATGACCTAGATATTTTAGTAGTCACAGAATCATGGTTTAAACCTACGGGTGACGAAGCAATAATTGCTCAGATAACACCCCCATCTTACACTTTCGTCCATCAACCTCGGCTTACATCTAGAGGAGGTGGTCTTGCAGTAATCTATAAATCTGCAGTTTCAGTAAAACTCAATGCATCGTCAATTGATCTGCCCTCGGTCGAGGATCTCAGTCTGACAGTGAGCGCCCAGAACAGATCATTCCACCTTGTCTGTATTTACAGGCCTCCACCTTCGACAAAGAATAAATACTCATATCCATCTTTTTTGGATGATATTACAAAACTCTTTCAACAGTATCACAAATCGGATACAATATTTTTGGGAGATTTTAATATTCACTGGAATAAATCTGATAGATCCGATGTGAAACAGTTTATTTCCATTGTTGACTCTCATTCCTTGCGGCAACATGTTCAACGGCCAACTCACAGGTCTGGCAACACGATTGATTTAATCTTTACCCATCAAGACTCTGAAATCATTCAAAGTGTCTTGGTAGAAGATAAACAAATATCTGACCATTGCCTGATCCTTACTGAATGTAAGATTGAGAGACCACAGAAGGAACAAAAACATCTTGTATGTAGGAATTTAAAAGCTATTGATTATAGTAAATTCAGATCTGACTTGCTAAATTCAACTCTTCTTCAAGATCCGCCCCAATCTGTGAATGATCTTGCCACTCTGTACAACAAGACTCTGACCAACCTTCTAGACTCAAATGCGCCTCCAAGAAACAGAACGGTAACTGTCAGACCTAACACACCATGGTATGACTCAAATGTTTTAGAAGCAAAACAATCTCGACGCCAAGCAGAGAGAAAATGGCGTAAATCTAAATTGGAGATCCACAGACAACTGTATTGTTCTCAGAACTCTCATTTAACCAACGTTATCCGAACAGCTAAACGTAACTACTGTTTAGCTAAGCTCGAGAACTGTGGCCAAGAGCCACGCAAGATACACACATTCATGCATTCACTCTTGGGTAAGAAATCTGAAACGAAACTGCCTTCTTCTGATAATTCCAAGAAATTAGCAGACGAGTTCAACCGTTACTTTGTTGACAAGATCAGTGGAATCAGAACCTTGCTACTTGAATCTTCTGATAATTCAACCTCAATTGATTCAACGGTTGAATTTTCTGGTGGCGCACTCGAGGAATTTCAGTTGTTTTCTGAAGATGATGTCTTGAAGATTATCCGTTCATCTAAGCCAACTACTTGTTCGTCAGATCCAATTCCCACACCTCTAGTCATTAAACTTGCAGACGTGCTTCTTCCAACAATAACTTTGATAATTAATAACAGCCTTCAATCAGGCGTCTTTCCCGAAATGTTTAAACATGCGCTGGTTAAACCTCTACTTAAGAAGCCTTCGATGGATAAGGAAATATTCAAAAACTATCGTCCTGTATCCAATTTACCATTCATTTCAAAGATTTTGGAAAAAGCGGCGAACATTCGGTTGAACGATCATTTGACTCGGCATTCACTGTTAGATCAGTATCAGTCAGCTTACAGACAAGGCCATTCAACCGAGACAGCTCTTCTCAAGGTCGTTGAAGATATCAGACATATTGTCGATACAGGCAACTGTTGTTCCTTAGTAATGTTGGACCTTTCAGCTGCGTTCGACACAATCGACCCACAGGTTCTCCTTAAGAAACTTCGTGTAGAGTTTGGCATTACAGATTGTGTCCTGGCATGGTTTGAATCTTACCTTCGCGGTCGTAGTCAATCGATACAGATTACAAACACCAACTCAGATTCTGTTAATCTTTCAAACGGAGTTCCCCAAGGTTCTGTGCTAGGACCAGTGTTATTTGTACTTTACACAGTCAGTGTCGCCAATATACTTAAGAAGCACCATCTTTTGTACCACTCTTATGCTGATGACACACAAATTGTTGACAGCTGGAATTATACAGATCATCAGGATTCATTTAATAGAATCACCTTATGTACAAAAGATATCAAATCATGGATGACCAATAATATCCTCAAACTCAATGATGATAAAACAGAGGTCATGGTTATTGGTACCAAACAACAACTTTCTAATAAATCAGCATCTACCATCTACATCGCTGACTCTCAAATAAATATTGTTAATTCGGTTAAAGATCTTGGTGTCCATCTTGATTCTGAGCTTAGTATGGAGAACCATGTCAATCAGTTGTGTAAAGTCTGCTACTTCCATCTCCGGTCTATTAGACAAATTCGACATCTTATTACAAAGGATGCTGCGCATACTTTAGTCAGATCATTGGTTTCCTCACGACTCGACTACTGTAACAGTTTACTCTATGGCATAAATCAAAACCTGATCAACAAACTTCAAATTGTGCAAAACACTGCAGCCAGGATCGTCTGCAGATCTGACCGAAACTGTCACATTACACCTATTCTGAAAGAACTGCACTGGCTACCAATCACCCACAGAATCCATTTCAAACTTCTGTGTATGGCCCATAAATGTTTAAATGGAACAGCTCCAGAATATCTAAGTTCAATGTTATCTGAATATATCCCCAAACGCACCCTACGGTCACAAAGTGATCACCTTCTAACAGTACCAAGTTATAGACTTAAATCCTTTGGTTTTCGACGATTTTCTCACAGTGTGCCAAAACTATGGAACTCTTTGCCTATACATCTCAAAACTTCGCAAAGTTTAGAAACTTTCAAATCAAAACTAAAATCATATTTGTTTGATTCCTATTATAAAGAGTGAACTATAAAACTGAAGAGCTCAACAAACCTGCGCCATGAGCATACTGTTTGGATGGAATGCGCGCAATATAAATATTCATTATTATTATTATTATGTCTAACAGTGTATGGCCTAGGTTTCTGTCTCGCGACCTGCATTATTAGAGCATAATCTCTTGGGAAGTAAATAGGGTGGACTATTTTCCTTTTAATTGTGCTGTTCATTGAGTCACGCTCCATTTTGGTGTTCCCAGCAACCAATAACTTTTGAATTATGGTAATTCCCATTTTATGTGCGAGATGATAATATACACTAGATATAACATAATTTCTATTCTGGTACCCACAGCCATCTGACCAAATTATTAATGTTTCTATTTCTTGGGATTGTTTTAAATGATGCTTGAAAACTGGAGACAGGCGAATACATTACTGGATAGGTCTCCATTAGATTCATCCCATATGTACAGTTGTAACCATCACGTGAATTCGTGTTGTAAAGAGTAAAGTTGTGTGTTTTAATTTTGTTTCGTAATACACACAGCTTGCATCAGTTTTAAGGCATAGGAGAACACCTTGTAAATTCATGGACCACACATATACCAGAGATTCATTTTCAGAACTGCTAAGTACGTCATCTCCCTTCTCATTCCTAGCAGCATCCTTTGTAAGGACGTGGTTATTATATACTGATGCTTCTATATTTTGGTGCTTGAAACCAATACTCACGTCACATTGGTCCTTTCTGGGAACAAATACAGAGTATCTAGGTTCGTTAAAAATTGTTTACTTTAGCAGATTTTACATACTTCTGGTAGATATTTATAATTCCAGAAACCTTTGGTTCGCATAGACAGCCCTACAATAGTGAGATTCTACTGTCGAAAGTGATGACAGAAACTCTAAATCAAATTCTTTAGCTTTATTTCTTTCTACGCGTGTTGATTTCTCTACCGCTTATATACCTTCTTCGGAGATTACTTCCAAAGATGTGTTCCGATCGGTGGGGTCAATATTTTCTTCATTGTTGTTAATTTGGCAAGCCCAACTTGACAGTGTTCTATCCGATACCCCTAACGTGGAGGAAAACATCTGCTTACATACCTGATCTGATATACCAGCATGTGGAAGATGATACGTCCACGAAAAATTTCTTCTTGAACCCACTTCTGTTTTCTTCTGTTTAATATGAACTCGTTTGGTTAAGGCTGAAACAAAAACTTGACGCTTCTCCCAGTCACGCAACTCAACCCAAAACAGTCAAAATTGCCCGTATTGCCTAAGTCATATATTGATTAAGGCAGTTTCAATTTTTCTTCAAAAAATACAAAATTTTACAATTTCTGGGTAAATTCCTTCAAGAAGCCATTGAAGCTGGTAGTCGTACACTTTTCGGACCAAAAATCTGAATTTTGAAAAAAAAATGACTTCGGCAGTTTTTGCTTTAGCTTGACGATATTTAATTACGTAAAATTTGACCATTTAAATAATTAGAAGCGCAAATCTAGGATATGCAAGGAACGGGATTCGGGCGCTACGGCAGGCAATCATGTAATTCTTGTAAAGAGAAGATGCAGGAATTTCCATTAGCGGACTCACTGACTGCATAAGAGTTGTTAGAGAGAATGACTTTATTATAATGCTTGTAACTATATAGCCGTGCTTAAAATAAAATGTAGAACCGAAATATGGTATTTGTTGTTCCTGTTATTGATAGCATTGAAGGTGCAGTATATTCAAACACAATGTGAAGTCGTCATTAATGTGGGATGTCAGAATGGCATTCAGAGATATGTCCTAAACAGTTAAAGAATTTCCCAATCGACAACAGACTATACTAGACCATCAAGGGTTGTTTCAAAATATGTTTAAGAAAAGATGCATGGGTTATACGCCGGATGTGGGGACCGGGTTTCCCATTGTCCCCTGCAATCTAGGGTTTGATTAGTGTCTTATCATTCAAGATCCACATTTCCGCGCCACTGGAAAAACCACGATGAAATATGCATTTTAAAATACAGTACAAGAACAGATATAACCAACATACAATTGGTCAGTATCAGCGGTTTAAATAACTCCGAGTGACTCTAAATCTTTGAAGTAATTTTTCCGAAATTGTACACCACCTTGTCTACAGGAAAGCCACCATCCTTCAATTCTCTAAAATATCAAAACCTAATGTAATATGGCTTTCAGACGTGACATGAGCTACGAAACAGTTCCGAAAGTGTCTGTTAGAGGTGGAGGAGCAATTAGAGAGTTAAAGATCCTGTATGATTGCCAGGATTGCGACGGACACAGCACCAAGCAGCTTTTATCGCTATATCCTCCCACAAAGAATCAGAGTCCAAGCTAGTTTGCTTGCCCATTGCAAAGATTTGACAAAACAGAATCTGTTTGTAAAAAGGTCATTTATTCAGTAACCACATATGAACAATATCATGCATTATATACATATATAATTTTCCAAAATAACTTCTCTAAACTGAATAAATGACAGAACGGAAAGCAAAGGTGGGGTAAAAAGCGCCCAACCACCTGAAATGAAAATTTAAAAAAAAAAGGGAGTGGCGGGAGGGAATTTTAAACAATGGATACCTAATCAATTAAGATGTTTAACCATTAATACATGTAGTTAAAGTGAGAAAAATTCCTTCCTTGCTTGTTCAGTGTGATTGAAAACCCAAAAGACCTGTTTATAACTGAGCGGTAGTGAACTAGTCACCAACCCAGCTGAATAAGGACAACCCAATCATAATTGCCCATTTGGGGGAACCATGCAGTTATCACATGATTTTTGACCTGAGTGTACTAAAGACAGCTGTATTTTTCAGGCTGAAACATTGTATCCCTATAAGCTAATAGTTACAATGATGGTACTTTTATTATTTAGAGTGAATGGTTAAAGAGATAGAGTGGCCAATTGTTAAAATTTTCTCATCCTGCATCATAAACTATTTTATTTACAATAAAATATGTTTTATGATTGCCAGGATTGCGACGGACACAGCACCAAGCAGCTTTTATCGCTATATCCTCCCACAAAGAATCAGAGTCCAAGCTAGTTTGCTTGCCCATCGCAAAGATTTGACAAAACAGAATCTGTTTGTAAAAAGGTCATTTATTCAGTAACCACATATGAACAATATCATGCATTATATACATATATAATTTTCCAAAATAACTTCTCTAAACTGAATAAATGACAGAACGGAAAGCAAAGGTGGGGTAAAAAGCGCCATAAAGGATGAATGGCTGCCCCACCCTTGGACTCTGATTAGTTTGGGTCAGAAATAGCGAGAGATGGTGATGAGTTAGAGCAGGCAATGCTGACCCCTAACAAGCTAAACTATTGTAATATCAGGCAGTGTTGACCCCCTAACAAACTAAGCAATTAAACATAACTGATAGTTAGAGCAGGCAATGCTGACCCCTAACACGCCAAACCATTATAACAACTAATAGTTGGAGCAGGCAATGCTGATCCCTAACAAACAAAACAATAAGCATATCATAACAAAATAGCCAGAGCAGGCAATACAATACTGGCCCCTAACAAACTAAACAATTTGTAACATAACTAATAGCTGGAGCATTAGAGCAGGCAAAGCTGACCACTAACAAGCTAACCAATTATATCATATAAAAGTAGTCCGAGCAGGCAATGCTTACCCCTAACAAACTAACCAATTGTAATATCAGGCAATGTTGACCCCTAATACGCTAAAAACAATCATAACATACTAATAGTAAGAACAGGCAATGCTGACCCCTAAAATGTTAAAAACCATGATAACATAACTAACAGTTAGAGCAGGCAATGCTGACCCCTAACAAGCTAAACAATTTTAATATCAGACAATGTTGACCCCAAATACACTCAAATCAATCATAACATACTAATAGTAAGGACAGGCAAAGCTGACCCCTAAAATGTTAAAAACCATGATAACATAACTAACAGTTAGAGCAGGCAATGCTGACCCCTAACAAGCTAAACAATTTTAATATCAGACAATGTTGACCCCAAATACGCTAAAAACAATCATAAAACTAATAGTAAGGGCAGGCAAAGCTGACCCCTAACAAGCAATACAATTATAACTTATAATTAGAACAGGCAATGCTGACCCCCAACACAGTAAACATATCTCTATGTAATAATTAGAGCCGACAACTAAACACTACACAATACTGTAGTAATATCGTGACTTTTAGCGCAGACGTTCAGACACTAAACCAGGTTTAGTGCATGAATAGTAGTCTACTAAATTAATTAATGGTAACAATAGATCGACAATGTATGAATTCTTATGTAGTTTTTTAAAACAATCAGATTTCCATCTACCCATTCTCTGAATGACTGCCATAGGAACCTCCTGTGCTGCAGCACCACTGGCTGCCCCTATCCTAAAACTGTGACTCTTGTAAAATTTCGGATTTAAACCTATAAACTGTAAGATTGATATCAGGGAAGATGAAAAGTAAGAATAAGAAATTGGGTTACAATCAGGGAATTGAAAGAGAGAACCTCCGGTACTTATGGTTAGATCGGTCCAGATATGATTTAAGCGAAACCACAGGACAGTATATATATCATTAAGCCTACGTGAAATGAAAATAGTTTTAGGATGTATATCGCTGTGTTTATAATTTGAAATAACAATAGATGCAACTAATAAAGTTCCCCTATCCGGGGTATCCCAAACAAAAGTAACATCGGACAGTTGTACAATTTCACCTATACGTAAAAATGCATAAAATGCTAATAGAAACATAGCGTACAATAATTAATGACTGGTTAAAAGAGTTATTGATCACAAGAGGCAAGGCTTTAAGCAGATCGACCAAAATAGCATGTGTAATAGGTAAACGAGTGTCAATTGCTCCTTTCTTCTTTTGAACCACAAGTGAATGAGCCTTCTGAAAGGAGAAGCGAGATAACAAGTCACAGATGATGTTGGATTTACCTGAGATATGGTGGGCCTTGAAGAATATACTATAACGTAAAGAAGCTAACAAAACGACGGACTAATTTCATAACCATATTGTCCCTAGAAGATTTTTTTGTTTATATTATAATATCAGCTACGGCCGCATTGTCCGTTGAAAACAAAATTTTATGATTTGCCAAACTTTGCCCCGAAATTTCAACCGCTGATACAATTGGAAATAATTGTTTGGAAGTTATATGAGTAGGCTAGTGACCCGTTAGCCAATGTTTACCAAAGACTGCTGCAAATCCTCCATGGACTCCTGCTGTATCCAAGTATAGTTTAATAGTTTCTGAACCAATCCAATTACTAAACAGAAAACAAGATTTCCCATTAAACTGCGATATGAATTTGTCCCAAGAAGACAGATCAGCCCTGGCATCCGCATCAAGTGTGATGCGATAAGAAGGACAAGTATGACCAATGGTCAAGTTGAATAAACGACGAAGAAAAGCACGACCCGGAATTATGACCGAACACGCAAAGTTAAACAACCCCAACAGAGATTGAAGTTCACAAAGAGTTATAAATCGTTTCTTCTTATAAAATTGTAACATAACAGAAATTTTTCTGAGTTTGTCTGAAGGTAAACGTGCTTCCATTAAATTTGAATCAATTTCAATGCCAACAATTGTTAACACTGTTGTAGGCAAATGCGTTTTATCATGCTTAATTGGGTACGCCTAAGTGCACACATAAATCTAAGAAGGCGGTCAAGGATGTCAGACAATGGTCAGTTCCTGCGTTGCCCACGAAAAAGTATTTCAAAAAAGTATAAACTTGAAAATTGGTTCATTTTGGTTCATAATGAGGTAGACCTAATCTTTGACTTTAAATTTATACACAGTGTCTAGGACGAAGAAGCCTTTTGACTTTCAGTGATTTCCGACAATTACTGTCAGAGCCACGGCCCCTAATTGACCACTTCAAAAAAAAAACCTGTGGATGCTCTTGAGGCTGAAGTTAATAACCGATTGACTTTAAATTTATACACATTGTTTAAGGTCATAAAACGAAGTTCTAAGTCTTTTGATTTTTAGCAATTTCCGATAATTGCTGTCAGAGTTATGGCTCTCGATCTCTTCAAAAAGTATTGTGGATGCTCTAGAGGCTAAATTGGCTTTAAATTTATATAGTGTTTAAGGTCATGAGACAAAGAAGCCTATTGATTTTCAGCGATTTCCGATAATTACTGTCAGAGTTATGGCCCTTGAACACTACAAAAAATCTTGTCCATGCGCTATAGGCTAAAGTTAATATCCGATATTAGTGTTTAAAGTCATGAGACGAAGAAGCCTATTGATTTTCAGCATTTCCGATAATTACGGACAGAGTTATGGTCCTTGATCACTTTAAATATTTTGTGGACGCTCTAGAGGCTAAAGTTAATATCCGATTGACTTTAAATTTATACACAGTGTTGAAGTTGAACAGCATGGAGGAGAACTTTATCAAAGCCAAACAAATTCCAATGGTTTTCTGATAATTACATGTACATAATGAATTGTTACTTTTAATCAGACCTCAGTGCATTATAAATGTTTCACTGCCGAAAAAGTAAAATATGCGACAACTCCTGATGACTGCCTGGACGATCCAGCTGCTGTGGGTGTATGGTTCGTTGCCTGGCAACCTATCTTTTTGAATTATAAGCTACTCGGCAACTGACGTGTACCAGAGCAGGCAATGCTGACCCCCAGTATCATCACAGTGTTGGACACACAATTACAAAATCAATCTAATGTAATTTTAGAGATGGGATTGAAGCACCGGCCTAATCAAACATGATTAGATATTGGAAATTTTGGATAAAAAATTGAAATACATTCATAGACTGCACAAAGCAGAATATAAAATTTAAATAAAGCGCCAAATTAATCATTGACACAGACATTCATACTATAAGCTGCACAAAGCAGAAGATAAAAATAAGCACCGTATATACGGAGACAAAAAATAAATACATTCATACATACACTGCACTTAAAAGGCAGAAGATAAAAATAAATCACCATATAAAATGGTGACAGAGACATTCATTTACTGCACATAAGGCAGAATATAAAAATAAATCACCATATAAAATGGAGACAAAGAAAATAAAAATAAGCACGATATATTAACAGAGACCAAATTAAACAAATCACCATATAAAATGGTGACAGAGACATTCATTTACTGATTTACTGCACATAAGGCAGAAGAAAAATAAATTAAGCACCATATAAAATGGAGACAAAGAAAACTAAAATAAGCACCGTATATAACGGAGACAAAATTATAAGCAGACATTCATGGGGTGCACTGAAAAACATAAGATAAAAACAAAATCACCATATAAAACAGTGACAAATACATTCATACACTGCACTTAAAAGCAGAAGATAAAAATAATTCACCATATAAAACGGTGACAAATACATTCATACACTGCACTTAAAAGCAGAAGATAAAAACTGCACTTAAAAGCAGAAGATAAAAATAAATCACCATATAAAACGGTGACAAATACATTCATACACTGCACTTAAAAGCAGAAGATAAAAATAATTCACCATATAAAATGATGACACATACATACATATACTGCATAAAGTAGTAGATAAAATCAAAGCACCATGTGAAAACGGTGACAAAATCAAGGAATCATCCTATACTATACTATACTGTACAGCAAAATAAAATTAGGCCTATATCTGTATAGACACAAATTATCATTTAACAACTCTGAACTAGGCCAGTGCTTCCCCAATTTAGATAAAAAAAATGTTAATAAAAACCTAATTCACCATATAAAACGGTGACAAATACATTCATACACTGCACTTAAAAGCAGAAGATAAAAATAATTCACCATATAAAATGATGACACATACATACATATACTGCACAAAGTAGTAGATAAAATTAAAGCACCATGTGAAAACGGTGACAAAATCAAGGAATCTTCCTATACTATACTATACTGACACTGTACAGCAAAATAAAATTAGGCCTATATACTGACATTGTACAGAAAAATAAAATTAGGCCTATATCTGTAGAGACACGAATTATCATTTTAACAACTCTGAACTAGGCCAGTGCTTTGCCAAGTTAGATAAAAAAAATGTTAATAAAAACCTCTTATGTGTAATAGCAATAGCGGACTGTACACTTTTAGTATATTTGGACATACCACTGGACCAGAACCATTCAAATGTACGCCATCCTTATCGCATATAATATAAGTGATTCAGGGACAATTTAATTTAGATCTTGAAAGAAGTTGACCTATAATAATACGTTTGACATTGAAGCTATAAAACAGAAATTTGAAAAATATCCTTTGCAAGTTGACTTTTTGATGACAGGTCATTGCCACCTATCTGCAGGAAAACACAACCATAATAATTAGAATTTAAGATTGATGTTTGAGAAGGATTTTTTATAGATATACAAGCATTGCAACCATTAGGCCTTACCACCCCCAATACCGTGGAAATCTACTTGAATTTATGTTCCATTAAGTCCTACATTTAGACCTAACCATTGGAAATAGTTTTCTGCACAAAACTTTTCTAAACGCCGGTCATAGGAAAATTGACCAAAAACAAGAACTTAGAGGACCATCTGTAGAGCTGCATCAAAGTATACACAAAATTAGAAAATTCTACTCACTGAATGAAGATCTAAATTTTACAAAAATTTTAAACAATGGATACCTAATCAATTAAGATGTTTAACCATTAATACATGTAGTTAAAGTGAGAAAAATTCCTTCCTTGTTTGTTCAGTGTGATTGAAAACCCAAAAGACCTGTTTATAACTGAGCGGTAGTGAACTAGTCACCAACCCAGCTGATTGGATAATTGAATAAGGACAACCCAATCATAATTGCCCATTTGGGGGAACCATGCAGCTATCACATGTTTTTTGACCTGAGTGTACTAAAGACAGCTGTATTTTTCAGGCTGAAACATTGTATCCCTATAAGCTAATAGTTACAATGATGGTACTTTTATTATTTAAAGTGAATGGTTAAAGAGATAGAGTGGCCAATTGTTAAAATTTTCTCACCCTGCATCATAAACTATTTTATTTACAATAAAATATGTTTTTATATAGATATGGCTCCACATTTAGACAAGTCTAAAGTGCTGCACCCACGTTTTACAAAGTGCACATGTCATGTTGTGTTTAATCAAACGCTGTATGGCGTATTTTTATACGCCCACATTTCCATGTGGACTTAAATTGCCGTCGGCGCTGTCCGTCCGTCCACAATTGTTTGTGAACAGTCTACGTCACAATTTTTATCCGATTTCAATGAAACTTAAAATATAGGTTTATCACCACAAGATCTCAGTTCCTTTCGATATTGGCATATATCGGACCGTAAATTCATGGATAATGGCCCCTGATTGTACGAAAAATCACGTTTTAAGCTTGTGAACATTGTAGAGGTGATAATTTTGAACCGATTTTAATTAAACTCGATATGCATGTTTATAACGTAAAGATATTGGTTCCTTTTGATATTTGCGCCCATCAGAACGTAACTTCCTGAATTATGGCCCATGAACTTAACCTTCCGTAGGGTGTAACGGTGATATAGTCAAACGTTTTTTTTTTAAATCGGATATTGTTTTTTTTTTTTATAAGCAATATTTTATTCAGATTTGTACCTGAATAGGGATTGGGGAACAGGCATAGCCTATATTAAACCTATTGTGACCTCCAGAGGTACAATAAGCTAAAAAAAGCCATTTTTCAGACAATCGGGGGCCATATTTCAGAAAGTCACGTTCCTATGGGCGCAAATATGGAAAGGAACCAAGATCTTTGAGTTATGAATGTGCATGTAAAGTTTCATCAAAATCGGTTCAAAATTGTGACCTCTATAGGGTGTACAACTCTGATATACCATATTTTTTACACTATTCGCATATTTTGGTCCGATTTGTTATGAAATTCGAACTCAACCTTCCTTAGTGTGCAACGGGGATATTATCAAACTTTTTTTTTTAAATCGGATAATAATTGTGACCTCAAGAGGGACCACAGGCGATTTGTCGGGCAATCAGAGGACATTATTCAGAAATATACAGGTCACAATTACTGCTTATAACTGAGCGACGTTTCAACTAGGCTTCTCTAGTCATTATCAAGCAATGATAAAATTTGAAAATAAACAAGGCAATATATACATGTATACAACAATACTTAGTTGAGCTAATGAGAGAGGGAGAGAAATTGGGTTTAACGTCCACTCAACACAACTAGGTCATTTCGGGACTTACATGATTTTTTTAAATTTTATTTCAATAATCCGCTTGCGCGTAGGGGTCTTTAGCAGTGGGAGGAAACCGGAGTGCCCGGAGGAAACCAACGAGGTTGAGAAGGCGCCCCCTATCTCCGTGCCACATACGCTCACACCAGGGTCGAAACCACAGCCGCAAACCAGAGGTGGCCGGCCGGCTAGAGGTCGAAGCGCGGCACTCTAAACCACTAGGCCATCCCAACCCCCTAGTTGATGCTAACACCAAGAGATACCCCTTAATTACATGTACATGAAGGGGATCTAATTTAATTTAAAAGGATTATAAGGTTAATGCTTATAACAACATTGAGTGTCTGAAAATGGGGTTTAATAAGTGTGATGTGAACTGCGTTTAATAAGTGTCATGTAAATTGTAGTTTACTTGCCCATATGATATATATATTTTTAATGTTGATGCTTATTTCATAGTGCTATTTAGTTAAAAAAAAAACATATTAAGTTTTTCCATTCACATTAAAGGTGTTAAACTAAACATGTTTTACTATAATAAATGTGGAATAAAACATTATCAAGTGATTGTGTTTTACTATTAGGTTTAACCTAATGAAAATAAAAGTGCCCAATGTGAAACAGACTACAGCTAATCCTTCTTTAGAAATTCCAATTAACACCTTAGTCACGCTAACATGATTACGGTATTTAAGTTTTGAGCTGGGTGAGAATGGACCCTGAAAATGTGTCAGAAAATTAAATGATTAATAGATAAATTGTTAGTAAGTATATACAAGTTTTGATAGTGACAAACGATGAAAAAAGATGAAATTAGATAAAATGTTATCAACGACCACATTGTCTGAAATAAATAGTAATGGGTAATCTAGTATTATACTAGATGCTATAGTGATTTGGGAAGCAGGATTTTAACTATTAAATTAGGTGCATTTTGTAATTCAGCCCCAAATTTCAGTTACTGCCATTTAATTGTCAACACAGGTGCAATTAAATCTCTGAAAACATACTACTAAAAAAAGGGTGGGGTGGGGCATTATAGCCCATCTCAACAGAATGATGGAGTAAAAATATTTTTCTTAATTTTAGAAATTCAATAAAAAACTAAAAATTGAGAAAAGTGCAGTAAAATCACAATTTTCAGCCAAAATTTGATTTTTTTTTTTAAATTTAACTTTCTTTTAGTTTTTCTGCACTCAAAATATTTTATACATATTTTTCTGAGAATTAAGTCTTCATATTTTCAAAACTAAGGCATATCAGTCACAGCCCTATTACACACAGACAGGCTACAGTACACTAAAGATTGCCCCATTGACTTTAATGTTAAATCTCGTCACTTAGCCCGGCTGTAACTTTTTCCCAAATTTTCGTTGGACAGAACGCTTTCTACCACATATTGAGCAACATGTGGTAAACTCTTGCTCAAAAGGACGCGTGAGGTTCTTCATGAAAAACTTGAGATATTCGAGCTGGAAGTAGAGACAAGTAAAAATGCAATTCCCGACCCTACATGTCAACGTAACCAGCCTCACAACTCTTGTATCCTTCCACCTGAAAATCCTGGATATTCACCAAAACCTGGTTGAAAATGTATTTTCAAACCCTTTTTTTCGATTCTACACCAAAAAGCCAACAAAAATCGCCATGCAAAAGGGGTAAAAGGGAAAGGGAGAGAGAGGCTAAAAATAACTTTGGCCCTTGTTTCGTGGGTGACGGCGTAGAAATCTTTGGTGATCTGTGTCCTATATAGGGGTGAAACTTCTGGTATAAGCAAAAGACCCTTTTTATAGACTTCCCATATGTTCTGGCAACATACCGGTGAAAGAAAATCAAAATAAAAAAATAACTGCAAAAATGATGGCCCTTTAAGTATACATGGTGCTTCATGCATAGAGGTGCATATCAAGTTCCTGGGCCTTTTGTGCTAAATTTGAAAACAAATTTTTATTAAAGGCAGTATTTCAGTTCTGTGAAAACATTAGGCAAGTTACAAACAAATTACACTGAAAACACTCCTAATCTGGAATTTTTGTCAAAAATGTATTTTTTTTACTGCCATGTCATGAAAATGTACAAAATTTACATGTAGTATCTTTCAAAAAAACAATAATTTTCCACTTTTTTAGATAGCCAGACTGGCAAATAATATATTTTGAGAAACCCTGGACAATATGCAAACAGGAAAATCACCAATCAGTTGCATTAGAGATCTATACAGAAACATGTATCCCCATCCCCTAAACATATCACTGACTGAATCAATCTAACCATTGCTTGTGGAACTATCATTATCAAAGGAATCTGTCTAACAGCTATGTTTTACCATCCCTGGCTAACATATGTACATATAAACTAAAGTAGGTGCAATAAATATGAATTATGGTTAAAAATAGGCCTTGATGAATGACAAAAATGCAATATTTGGTCTATGATCACTCCTCTGTAACAAAAAGGTCACATAATATACATTTTTCACTAAGTTGGGGATATTTCAAGATTTCCAACATCTCAAACCTCAGAGGCATCCTACAAAGTGTTATTGCAATCCTTGTGCTGAAGCAAGACATCTGGACCTTTACATCAATTTCCTGATAAAATAAAGTCAAAAAAGTGGTTATGACAGAATTAACAGCAAAAAGGAGGCCTGAAAAGGAGCAAAATTTACATTTTATTGTTCTATAAGCCAGATAATTGCAACAAACGCCACAAATTCTAGATGTTGATAACAAAATATTGAACATTGGGCTGACATTTACACATCTACACCAGTTTTGTGCCAGGGTGGGGTCTCATTTGCCTGGCATATTTCAGGGTTCTAAGTTTGACTTTAAACAAAAAAAGGTTAGAAATACTTGAAATGTACAAAATAACAATTTCTTGGTGACAAATAACATTCCGAGCTGTAATTCAGCCCCAAATTTCAGTTACTGCCATTTAATTGTCAACACAGGTGCAATTAAATCTCTGAAAACATACTACTAAAAAAAGGGTGGGGTGGGGCATTATAGCCTCTCTCAACAGAATGATGGAGTAAAAATTGCCTAGAAAGACTGGGATATTGCTTCCTACATGAAGGAAATGCAAGAATTTAATGTTTCAAAGAAGAAAAAAAGCTTATTCTGGGTAAAATTGTGTCACAATTGAGCCAACCCCTGTTTTGAACATTTTGTACAAACCATCTGCTGTACATTATTAACTCAGTGCTGCCAATTTTCAATTTTCTGCAGGACAGCTGGAGCTATTTCCTACCTGACAAACTTATAGATCCCATCTAGATGTATTAGCAATGAAAATAGGTGCATTTTTAGAAATTTTGACTCATTTGAGTAGTCTAGAAAGCATTAAATTCTTCATCGAAAAGGGAGAATCTGGAGATTTTCAGTGAATATTGCTGATTTTTAGACAAAATTAGGTGAAATTTCAATACTGTTCGCTTTATCTGTGCTTTCTGAGGCTGGACAAGCCAAAATTAAACATTAAAATATTTTTCTTAATTTTAGAAATTCAATACAAACTTAAAGTTGAGAAAAGTGCAGTAAAATCACAATTTTCAGCCAAAATTTGATTTTTTTTTTTAAATTTAACTTTCTTTTAGTTTTTCTGCACTCAAAATATTTTTCTGAGAATTAAGTCTTCATATTTTCAAAACTAAGGCATATCAGTCACAGCCCTATTACACACAGACAGGCTACAGTACACTAAAGATTGCCCCATTGACTTTAATGTTAAATCTCGTCACTTAGCCCGGCTGTAACTTTTTCCCAAATTTTCGTTGGACAGAACGCTTTCTACCACAGATTGAGCAACATGTGGTAAACTCTTGCTCAAAAGAACGGGTGAGGTTCTTCATGAAAAACTTGAGATATTCGAGCTGGAAGTAGAGACAAGTAAAAATGCAATTCCCGGACCTACATGTCAACGTAACCAGCCTCACAACTCTTGCATCCTTCCACCTGAAAATCCTGGATATTCACCAAAACCTGGTTAAGAAATGTATTTTCAAACCCTTTTTTTCTTCGATTCTACACCAAAAAGCCAACAAAAATCGCCATGCAAAAGGGGGAAAAAGGGAAAGGGAGAGAGAGGCTAAAAATAACTTTCGCCCTGGTTTCGTGGGTGACGGCGTAGAAATCTTTGGTGAACTGTGTCCGTATACAGATCACAATGCTGTGGAACACAATTACTGCCCATAACTGAGCGACGTTTCCACTAGGCTTCTCTAGTCGTTAGCAAACGTCGCTCAGTTATAAGCAGCAATTGCACTCCATAGAATTGTGACCTGTGTACTCTAGTTCAATTACTAAATGCCATTGAAACAATTTATAATTCTGTTATTGTTAAGACGACTCCGACTTTGGCTCGCTAGCTACTAGGTCTCGAGTTCAACCTGGTCTGCTCAACCAATTTCCTAGAGAATTCCCTGTCTCGTTTCCTTGTGTCGACACAAACTAGGTACTTATTTTATGCGTAGTTAGTAAGTATATCAAATATTATGTTTGTCTGTATTTTTTTGTATTTTTTTTAAAACTGGTTTATTGGCAGTAATACGTAATATGATACAGTGCATAATGATGTAGACACATTCAACATTGCAATCAGTTCATTATTTTTGAAAAGAAAACGATACGAGGGAGATCGGTGGCTTTAAAGAAATTTCCACTTTTCTAAATTGTGCTCATCTGCTTGTGAGTCTATCTTTGCGTTTGAATGTAGAAAGGCAATGTATCCTTCTTTAGTTGGTTGGCTGGATGCAAGTTTTGTCTTGTAAATATAATATTTGGTTAATATTATTACGCTCAGGTCGGTTTTTGAAATTGCCGATGTTTTCGTGTCCAGTATAGTATCCAAAATGGATGACAGCGGATGTCAGATTACTATAGATCCCATTTTTTTGCAAAATTTCATTCAGTGAAGCCCATAGATTCTGGGAATAGCGACAGTGTATAAACAAATAGTCAAGCGTTCCAATATTTGATTGACAAAAGTTACATAAGGTTGAGGAGACCTTTCCTATTTTAAAAAGTTTAAAATTGTTGTAGATTATTTTGTGAACATATTTGAATTGAAATATTCTAGTTTTTATGTCTGTACATGTGTTGTTTATTAAATTGAATATTGACTTCATTTCAACTTCGTTGATTGTTTTTCCAAGTTTAGTAATGGCGCTAGGGAATAATTGTATTGAGGTGAATTCTTCTTTCGTAAATGTTTTTTGGTTTTAGGTTTTGTGTTTGAATACCATAACATGACATAATATTATAATTTATTACATGAATAGGGTTGTGGTCGCTTATAGGTTTAGAGTCATCAAACAATTTTTTTTCATTGTCTTTTGATAAATTTAAAGATTGGTCTTGGCACAATTTGTTTGTTAAATTTTAATAAGATTGAAATATAAAAAGCTCATTGGAGGTAATCGGTTTGGGTAAAGGTTTAAATGTATCTGAAACAAAGTATATATTTTTATGAAATAATTCGGTCGTTTTATATTTTGTAATATTCAGATTTTTATTCATATAAAATATATGTTCAGTTATTTCTAATTTATCTAAATTCACGTTATAAATTTTATGCCAATTTGCAAATAATTGTTTGTAGAAGCATGATAAGATTTTAATCTGCTTTGGATCGTAGTTTGCAGACATCAAGATTAACGGATTGTAAGGATGTACACTTTGGGTCATTAAGTTGACCCAAGGTTGGTTGTCTCTGCTTAGAATTTTCTTTATCCAAAATAAAGATTTACACATGATATGTTCGTGAATATATACCATGTTTAGACCACCTTCACTGTAATCCTTACACAGTATAACCCTTTTTATTTTATCCTTTCCCTCCCAGAGGTAGTCGTAGAAAATTTTATTTAATTTATCAATTATAGATTCCGGGGTGTATAAACATTGCAGTTGGTAGGATATTTTTGACAAGCCAAATGTTTTTATTATTAAGATTTTTCCACTTAATGTAAGATTTCTTAGTCTTCATTTCCCTAATGTTGTACTTATTTGGCAACGTGAAGTTGGCACGTTATTCGGGATTCGGGATTCGCGAATCACGAATACCGTGCTGGCTCGTTATTCGGGATTCGCCAATAACGAATAACGAGCCAGCACGTTATTCGGGATTCGGGATTCGGGATTGGAGTTTCGGGATTGGAGATTCGGGATTCGTCACTAAAATAGAACGACCTACGTTGCATCCGATCATATCCTCTACCCCCGGGGTGTGCGCTGTATCATTACGCCGGTCATTGAGTCAACTGCCATGGTTTCGAATCCCCGGTTGTACGTGACAAGAAGAAGGGTCGTATGTCTATTGTCGTGGGTTTTCTCCGGGTCCTCTGGTTTCCTTCTACTGCTAAAGACCCCACAACCAAGCGACGTATTCAAAAAAAAAATCTATATGTTAGTATCGAAATGACATAATTTGTGTCGAGTGGACGTTAAACCCCATCTCGAAATGACCTAGTTTTTGTCGAGTGGACGTTAAACCCCATTTCTCTCTCGAATAAGGTGTTGGCTGCTTTGTTGGCGTGCACGGGCAAGTCATCTCCAACAATCACCTGTTGTATTTACCAAATCTGAATCTCGAATCCCGAATCACGTGCTGGCCCGTTATTCGGGATTCGCCAATAACGAATAACGAGCCAGCACGTTATTCGGGATTCGGCATTCGGGATTCGAGATTCGGGATTCGCAACTAAAACAGAACGACCTACATTGCATCGGACCATTTCCTCTCTACCCTCGGGCTGGGGTGGGGGTGGTTTTTGGGGGTGTGGATGGCCGAATGTCAAAGCACGTGCGCGCTGTATCATTAAGCCTGTCATTGAGTCAACTGGCGTGGTTTTGAATCCCTGGTTGTACGTGACAAGGAGTAGGGTCGTCTGTCTAACGTCTTGGGTTTTCTCCGGGTCATCTGGTTTCCTCCTACTGCTAAATACCACATGACCAAGCGAAGTATTGAAAAGAATTAAACTATATGTTAGTTTCGAAATGACCTAATTTGTGTCGAGTGGACGTTAAACCCCACCTCTCTCTCTCTCTATCTATCTCTCTCTCTCTCTCTACCCCCGAGCGTAGGGGTAAGTGAACATCAGGTGACCGACTAACAAGGAGACGACCGTTTGTCGAGCGAAAAGGGTGTTGGCTGGTTTGTCTGGTTTGTTGGCGTGCACGGGGCAGTCATCTCCAGCCTGCACGTAATTCGGGATTCGGGATTCGCCACTAAAACAGAACGACCTACTTAGCATCCGACCATTTCCTCTCTACCCCTAACTGTAGGGGTAAGTGAACGTTGGGTGTCCGACTAACGAGGAAACGACCTTCGTCGAGCGAATAGGGTGATGGCTGGTTTGTTGACGTGCACGGGACAGTCCTCTCCTGAACCATCTCTTGTATTGTCGAATCCCGAATAACGTGCTGGCTCGTTATTCGGGATTCGGGATTCCGGATTCGCCACTAAAACAGAACAACCTACGTTGTACGTGAAAATAAGTAGGGTCGCCTGTCTAACCTCTTGGGTTTTCTCCGGGTCCTCCGGTTTCACCCATTGCTAATGACCCTACGAGCAGGCGTACTATTGAAATAAAATAAAAACTATATGTTAGTCTCGAAATGACCTAGTTTTTATCGAGTGGACGATAAACCCCATTTTTTTCTCTCTCGAATAAGGTGTTGGGTGCTTTGTTGGCGTGCACGGGGCAGTCATCTCCAACAATTACTTGTTGTATTGACCAAATCTGAATCCCGAATGCCGAATCCCGAATCCCGAATCACGTGCTGGCTCGTTATTCGGGATTCGCCAATAACGAATAACGAATCAGCACGTTATTCGGGATTCGGGATTCCCCACTAAAACAGAACGACCTACGTTGCATCCGACCTTTCCTCTTTACCCCCGGGGTGGGGGTGGGGTGGGGGTGTGAATATCCAAATGTCAAGCACGTGCGCGCTGTATTATTAAGCCTGTCATTGAGTCAACTGGCGTGGTTTTGAATCCCCGGTTGTACGTGACAAGGAGTAGGGTCGTCTGTCTAACGTTTTGGGTTTTTTCGATTCTTCTGGTTTCCTCCTACTGTAAAAGAGCCAGCACGTTATTCGGGATTCGAAATTCGGAATTCGGGATTAGCCACTAAAACAGAACGACCTACGCTGCATCCGACCATTTTCTCTCTACCCCCGGGATGGGAAGGGGTCGGGTGGGTCTGTGGATGGTCGAGTGGACCTTAAACCCAATCTCTCTCTCTCTCTCTCTCTCTACCCCCGAGCGTAGGGGTAAGTGAATATTAGGTGACCGACTAACAAGGAGACGACCGTTTGTCGAGCGAAAAGGGTGTTGGCTGGTTTGTCTGGTTTGTTGGCGTGCACGGGGCAGTCATCTCCAGTAATCACCTGTTGTATTGTCGAATCCCGAATCCCGAATAACGAGCCAGCACGTGATTCGGGATTCGGGATTCGCCACTAAAACAGAACGACCTACTTTGCATCCGACCATTTCCTATCTACCCCCAACCGTAGGGGTAAGTGAACGTTGGGTGTCCGACTTACAAGGAGACGACCTTCGTCGAGCCAATAGGGTGTTGGCTGGTTTGTTGCCGTGCACGGGACAGTCCTCTCCTGAACCCACCTGTTGAATTGCCGAATCCCGAATCCCGAAGAACGTGCTGGCTCGTTATTCGGGATTCGGGATTCGCCACTAAAACAGAACAACCTACGTTGTTGCATCTGACCATTTCCTCTCTACCACGACCGTAAGTGTAAGTGGGTGCTGGGTGACCGACTAACAAGGAGACGAACGTTTGTCGAGTGAATAGGGTTTTGGCTGGTCTGCTGACGTGCACGGGGCAGTCCTTACCAGCAATCACCTGTTGTATTGCCGAATCCCGAATCCCGTGCTGGCTCGTTATTCGGGATTCGCCAATAACGAATAACGAATAACGAGCCAGCACGTTATTCGGGATTCGGGATTCGTCACTAAAACAGAACGACCTACGTTTCATCCGACCATTTCTTCTCTACCCCCGGGGCTGGAGGTTGGGTGTTGGATTGCAGAATGTTCAAGCACGTGCGCGCTGTGTCATTAAGCCTGTCATTGAGTTAACTGACGTGATTTCGAATCTCCGGTTGTACGTGGGAAGGAGTAGGGTCGCCTGTCAAACCTCGTGTGTTTTATCTGGGTCCTCCGGTTTCCACCCATTGTTAATGACCCATACGAGCAAGCGTACTATTAAAATAAAATTAAAACTATGTATTAGTCTCGAAATGACCTAGTTTGTGTTGAGTGGACGTTAAACCCCATTTCTTTTCTCTCGTGAATAAGGTGTTGGCTGCTTTGTTGGCGTGCAGGAGGCAGTCATCTCCAACAATCACCTGTTGTATTGAAAGAATCTGAATCCCGAATGCCGAATCCCGAATCCCGAATCACGTGCTGGCTCGTTATTCGGGATTCGCCAATAACGAATAACGAATAACAAGCCAGCACGTTATTCGGGATTCGGGATTCGGGATTCGAGATTCGGGATTCGCCACTAAAACAGAACGACCTACGTTGCATCCGACCATTTCCTCTCTACCCCCGGGGTTGGGTTGGGGTGGGGGTGTGGATCGCCGAACGTCCAAGCACGTGCGCGCTGTATCATTAAGCCTGTCATTGAATCAACTGGCGTGTTTTCGAATCCCCGGTAGTACGTGACAGGGAGTAGGGTCGTCTGTCTAGCGTCGTGGGTTTTCTCCGGGTTCTCTGGTTTCTTCCTACTGTTCAAGAGCCAGCACGTTTTTCGGGATTCGGAATTCGGGATTCGAGATCCAGGATTTGCCACTAAAATAGAACGACCTACGTTGCATCTGATCATTTTCTCTCTACCCCCGGGGTCTTAAGCAGTAGGAGGAAACCAGAGGACTCGGAGAAAACCCACGACGTTAGACAGACGAACCCCTCTCCTTGTCACGTACAACCGGGGATTCGAAACAACGCCAGTTGACTAAACGACAGGCTTAATGATATAGGCTTAATGATATATTTCAATAGTACGCTTGCTCGCAGGGGTCATTAAAAATGGGTGGAAACCGGAGGACCCGGAGAAAACCCACGAGGTTTGACAGACGACCCTACTCCTTGTCACGTACAACCGGGGATTCAAAACCACGCCAGTTGACTCAATGACAGGCTAAATGATACAGCGCGCACGTGCTTGACATTCGGCCATCCACACCCCCAACCTACTTCCACCCCGGGGTAGAGAGGAAATGGTCGGATGGACCGTAGGTAGTTCAGTTTTAGTGGCGAATCCCGAATCCCGAATCCCGAATAACGTGCTGGCTCGTTATTCGTTATTCGTTATTGGCGAATCCCGAATAACGAGCCAGCACATGTTTCGGGATTCGAGATTCGGGATTCAGATTTGGTCATTACAACAGGTTATTGTTTGAGATGAATGTCCCGTGCACTCCAACAAAGCAGCCAACACCTTGTTCGAGAGAGAAAAAAAAATTGGGTTTAGCGTCACTCGATAAAAATTAGGTCATTTCGAGACTAACATATAGTTTTAATTTTATTTCAATAGTACGCCTGCTCGTAGGGCTCATTAGTAATGGGTGAAACCGGAGAACCCGGAGAAAACCCAAGAGGTTAGACTCATTGTCACGTACAACCGGGGATTCGAAACCACGCAAGTTGACTCAATGACAGGCTTAATGACACAGCGCGCACGTGCTTGAACATTCGGCCATCCACTACCCAACCCCCACCCCCGGGGGCAGAGGAGAAATGGTCGGATGAAACGTAGGTCGTTCTGTTTTAGTGGCGAATCCCGAATAACGAGCCAGCACGTTATTCGGGATTCGGGATTCGGCAATACAACAGGTGATTGCTGGTAAGGACTGCCCCGTACACGTCAACAAACCAGCCAAAACCCTATTCACTCGAAAAACGGTTGTCTCCTTGTTAGTCGGTCACCCAAAGCCCACTCACACCTACGGTCGGGGTAGAGAGGAAATGGTCGGATGCAACAACGTAGGTTGTTCTTTTTAAGTGGAGAATCGCGAATCCCGAATAACGAGCCAGCACGTTATTCGGGATTCGGGATTCGGCAATACAACAGGTGGGTTCAGGAGAGGACTGCCCCGTGCACGGCAACAAACCAGCCAACACCCTATTCGCTCGACGAAGGTCGTCTCCTTGTTAGCGGACACCCAACGTCCACTTACCCCTACGGTCGGGGGTAGAGAGGAAATGGTCGGATGCAAATTAGGTCGTTCTGTTTTAGTGGCGAATCTCGAATCCCGAATCCCGAATAACGTGCTGGCTCGTTATTCGGGATTCGAGATTCGGGATTCGGGATTCGACAATACAGCAGGTGATTACTGGAGATGACTGCCCCGTGCACACCAACAAACCAGCCAACACCCTTTTCGCTCTACAATCGGTCGGGGGTACAGAGAGAGAGAGATGGGGTTTAACGTCCACTCGACACAAATTAGGTCATTTCGAGACAAATATATGGTTTACTTTTTTTCAATACTTCGCTTGGTCGTTGGGTTTTTAGCAATAGAAGGAAACCAGAGGACCCGGAGAAAACCCACGACGTTAGACAGACGACCCCCTCTCCTTGTCACGTACAACCGGGGATTCGAAACAACACCAGTTGACTAAATGGGGGTAGAGAGGAAATGGTCGGATGCAACGTAGGTCGTTCTGTTTTAATGGCTAATCCCCAATCTCGAACCTCGAATCCCGAATCCCGAATCCCGAATAACGTGCTGGCTCGTTATTCGTTATTGGCGAATCCCGATTAACGAGCCAGCACGGGATTCGGGATTCGGCAATACAACATGTGATTGCTGGTAAGGACTGCCCCGTGCACGTCAACAAACCAGCCAAAACCCTTTTCACTCGACAAACGGTCGTCTCCTTGTTAGTCGGTCACCCAACACCCACACACACCTACGGTCGGGGTAGAGAGGAAATGGTCAGGTGCAACAACGTAGGTTGTTATGTTTTAGTGGCGAATTCCGAATCCCGAATACAACAGGTGGGTTCAGAAGAGGACTGCCCCGTGCACGTGAACAAACCAGCCAACACCCTATTCGCTCGACGAAGGTCGTCTCCTTGTTAGTCAACGTAGGGGGTAGAGAGGAAATGGTCGGATGCAAAGTAGGTCGTTCTATTTTAGTGGCGAATCCCGAATACCGAATAACGTGCTGGCTCGTTGTTCGGGATTTCAGATTCGTGATTCGGGATTCGGCAATACAACAGGTGATAACTGGAGATGACTGCCCCGTGCACGCCAACAAACCAGCCAACACCCTTTTCGCTCTACAAACGGTCGTCTCCTTGTTAGTCTGTCACCTAATGTTCACTTACCCCTACGCTCGGGGGTAGAGAGAGAGAGAGAGAACGTCTACTCGACACAAATTAGGTCATTTCGAAACTAACCTAAAGTTTAATTCGTTTCAATACTTCGCTTGGTCATGGGGTCTTTAGCAGTAGGAGGAAACCAGATGACCCGGAGAAAACCCACGACGTTAGAAAGACGACCCCTCTCCTTGTCACGTACAACCGGGGATTCAAAACCACGCCAGTTGACTCAATGACAGGCTTAATGATACAGCGCGCACGTGCTTGACATTCGGCCATCCACACCCCCACCCCACCCCCACCCCGGGGGTAGAGAGGAAATGGTCGGATGGACCGTAGGTCGTTCAGTTTTAGTGGCGAATCCCGAATCCCGAATCCCGAATCCCGTGCTGGCTCGTTATTCGTTATTCGTTTTTGGCGAATCCCGAATAACGAGCCAGCACATGATTCGGGATACGAGATTCGGGATTCACATTTGGTCAATACAACATGTGATTGTTGGAGATGACTGCCCCGTGCACGCCAACAAAGCAGCCAATACCTTATTCGAGAGAGAAAAAAAATGGGGTTTAACGTCACTCGAAAAAAATTAGGTCATTTCGAGACTAACATATAGTTTTAATTTTATTTCAATAGTACGCCTGCTCGTAGGGATCATTAGCAATGGGTAAAACCGGAGAACCCGGAGAAAACCCAAGAGGCTGGACAGGCGACCCTACTCATTGTCACGAACAAACGGGGATTCGAAACCACGCAAGTTGACTCAATGACAGGCTTAATGACACAGCGCGCACGTGTGTGAACATTCGGCCACCCACTACCCACCCCCCACCCCCGGGGATAGAGGAGAAATGGTCGGATGAAACGTAGGTCGATCTGTTTTAGTGGCGAATCCCGAATCCCGAATAACGTGCTGGCTCGTTATTCGTTATTCGTTAATGGCGAATCCCGAATAACGAGCCAGCACGGGATTCGGGATTCGGCAATACAACAGGTGATTGCTGGTAAGGACTGCCCCGTGCACGTCAACAAACCAGCCAAAACCCTTTTCACTCGACAAACGGTCGTCTCCTTGTTAGTCGGTCACCCAAAACCCACTTACGCCTACGGTCGGGGTAGAGAGGAAATGGTCGGATGCAACAACGTAGGTTGTTCTGTTTAAGTGGCAAATCCCGAATCCCGAATAACGAGCCAGCACGTTATTCGGGATTCGGGATTCGGGAATACAACAGGTGGGTTCAGGAGAGGACTGCCCCGTGCACGGCAACAAACCAGCCAACACCCTATTCGCTCGACCAAGGTCGTCTCCTTGTTAGTCGGACACCCAACGTCCACTTACCCCTACGGTCGGGGGTAGAGAGGAAATGGTCGGATGCAAAGTAGGTCGTTCTGTTTTAGTGGCGAATCTCGAATCCCGAATCCCGAATAACGTGCTGGCTCGTTATTCGGGATTCGAGATTCGGGATTCGGGATTCGACAATACAACAGGTGATTACTGGAGATCACTGCCCCGTTCACGCCAACAAACCAGCCAACACACTTTTCGCTCTACAATCGGTCGGGGGTAGAGAGAGAGAGAGTGAGATGGGGTTTAACGTCCACTCGACACAAATTAGGTCATTTCGAGACAAATATATAGTTAACTTTTTTTCAATACTTCGCTTGGTCGTGGGTTTTTTATGGCGAATCCCCAATCTCGAATCCCGAATCCGAATCCCGAATCCCGAATAACGTGCTGGCTCGTTATTCGTTATTGGCGAATCCCGAATAACGAGCCAGCACGGTATTCGGGATTCGCGATTCGCGAATCTCGAATCCCGAATCCCGAATAACGTGCCAACTTCACGTTGCCTACTTATTTTGTCTAATGTTTTGTCAAAATTAAGACTATTTTGATAGTCTTTGTCTGAAGAAAAAAAGATACCTAAAATTTTGATAGCTGTAGTGTTTAATGTTAAATTAATGGATTCAAGAACATACTTCAAGTTTTTTAATTTAGAATTCAAATTATAGGCTTCTGTTTTAGCTATGTTAATAGATAGACCCGAGATTAATTGAAATTGTCTCAAAACTGCTATGAGGTGTCTAGCAGATTTAAAGTCTTTTAAAAAAACATGTGACGTCGTCTGCGAACGCAGTTAGTTTGATTCGAGATTGGCCTAATTCAATTCCAGCGATATTTATATCATCTCTGATATTATTACACAGAGTCTCGATGACGAAATTAAATAAGTTAGTTGACATAGGATCACCTTGCCTGACACCCCTTTCAATGTCAAAGTACTTTGTCGTATAACCATTGTTAATAACAGCGCATTCAATACTATTATATAGAGTTTTAATCCATCGGATGAAATTTTTTGGGAAACCGAAGTGCTTAAGGACTTGGAACATATATGAATGAGAAACTGAGTCGAAGGGTTTTGTGAAATCTAGCGCCAAGAGGAATCCAGATATACGTTTCTGTTGAGCTAAAGTAAAACAGTCATCAATAATCCTCACGTTTTCGAATATATGTCTCCCTGGGATAAATGCTGTTTGGTTGGGATGTATAAGTTTATCAAGGGAGGGTTTCAAACGATTACACAAAACTTTACTTACAATCTTAACGTCGACATTAATTAAGGATATTGGTCTCCAATTACTCAAGTCAAACTTATTTTTGCTCGCTTTTGGTATATAAGTTTTATAATTGGTTGACGTTGACTGGCATAAAGGCACTCCTGTTCGAAGCCTTCGTTGAGTGCATCTAGAACAAGGGTTTTTATTTCGGGCCAGAAACAGGAATAAAACTCATCAGTCAACCCATCATTCCCTGGTGAGCAGCCCTTTTTAAATAAATCAACCGCCTGTTTACATTCTCTCTCATCTAATTCGTGTTCGAGACAATCGGCTTCGTAATCGTCCAATTGTACATGAGTTTTTATGTTTATAAAGTTTGTTGTGATGGCCGAATTGTTGTCTTTTTTCGAATATAATTCCTTATAATATTCTTCAATATCGGTCATTATAATACCGGGATCGGCGATAATAGTTCCAGTCGCGGGGGATTGTAACTTATTGACTGTAGCCGAATTCTTTTTTTGTCTCTCCATGTTTAGGAAAAATTGAGATTTTTTCGCCTTCTAAAAGATATTGGATCTTCGCTCTAATCATGGCACCCTTCTCTTCATGCTCATATATTGAATATAACTTAATTTTGATTTCTTCATATTGATTAAATAAATTTTCATTATTTTGTTCATTAGTTATTTTGTTTTCGTAATCTTCATATTCTTTTAATAAATCATTTTTTAAGGCATTTTTAACTTTTTGTTTTTCTTTACAATATCTTATTGTAGCATTTTTAATTTTGTATTTTATAAAATCCCATAATTCCCGTTTTCCTGAAGGATTATGGTATTCAGCCTTCCATTCCATCATAGAATTTGTGATTAACCGCCTGTAAGTGTTGTCTGATGTTAATGATGCATTAAATTTCATAGGTTCGGGCCTCTTTTTATGATTATGATGTGTAATTGTTATATGTACTGCGGAATGGTCACTTAGTATGCAAGGTACAATGGATTCGGTTATATTATTTAATGACGATTCAGAAGCAAACCAGAAATCTATTCTGCTATGGATAGCTGGTGACTTCGGTCTCCAAGTGAACTGCTTTTGATTTGAGTTAAAGGTCCGAAATGTATCTACTAAATCAAAATGATCTAAAATATGGAACATCTGCTTTTGACCTTTTTTTTAATTTGATGGTTATCACCCATGCGATCTAACTCTTTATCCATAATGTTGTTATAGTCCCCTCCCAGCAGCACATGTGTATTCATATTTTTAATATGCATGTTCATTTCGTCTTGTAAGGATTCGTAATACTTTTCCTGGTCTTTGTCGTTTATGGGACAATAGGTATTAATAATTGTATAAGGTATGTGCTCGATATCTAATTGAAGTATATTATAATAACCGTTTACATCCCCTATATGATGTGTAATGTCCAAATTGTTACAGTTTTTTTTGTAGAAAATAGCAGTCCCTGCTGAATTACTCTTACCATGAGAAAAGTTTATATTACCCCCCCCCCCCCATTCGTCTTGCCACTTCCGCTCGTCACCCGAAACACTGTGCGTTTCCTGAACCAAGATTATATCAAAACGTTTATCCTTCAACCAACCGAAGAACTTACATCTTTTAACTTTGTCCCTGATCCCTCTTATATTAATAGATATAATCCTATAAGAAGATGTATCTATTTAAGAAAGTTTATTTGTATCTATCTAAACAGTTGAATTGATTGTCGTAGAAGAATATTGTTAAAACATATACAATCATACGTTCAATATACATAAAACAAATAAAACAGTCAATAATAATAACACAAACGGACAAAAACATTAGAAAAAAGAAGCATGACATGATAAACAGCTTACTGATGTTGTTGTAAGAGTTTACCGTTTATTTAGCACAGGCTACAATAACACTGACCACTAGGTGAGTGTGTTGTTATAAAAAAGGGTCATATGATCTTACTCAATATAGTTTATAGACATCTAGGATATCCGCAGCTGTAGACTTCTCAGTTTAATCAAAAAGTGAGAATAAACCAGCTGTGTTGTACAAAATTATTAATATTAGAAGTATTTGATATCCTTATTAAAATAGTATTTCAAAATGGGAAACGAAACTTGATTGTCTCAATAAACATTTGAGATTTATTAAAGTTGTAATAGCACATTTGTTTTGATAATTAAAACAAATACTCTAAGCCAAGAACACAAAATTCATTAAATGATTACGGACCAATTTAAAGGAAATCGCCCGCAATGATAGTTAGATTATTATACTACTGCGGTTTGTCTCTTAATCTTTTCGTGTATGTCATCAAAAAGGTCAAACGTCAATAGCTTGCCACGTTTCTTCTTCTTCTTCTTCTTCCCTAAAAGACTCGGGTTCCAGTTGGAACGTAATTGAATCTGGATGAGATGCGCAGGTGCGATCGATAAAACGTGTTCGGTGCGGATAAAAGTAATCAGTGCAGTTAAAAGTAGTCGGTGCGGATAAAAGCTGGTTGTCGTTTAAAACTTGAAGTCACCTAGCCCGCGCTTGAACTTGGTCAAGGTGTCTGCTGCGGTTAGGTGGTGTGGCAGTTTGTTCCATAGGTTCACTGTCCTGGGGAAGAAGGAAATCTGCTGTTGTGTCGAGAGGCATCTAGGCTGATAAAGTTTGCTGCTGCCTCTTGTACGACTATCGCCTTCCGAGATGTATTTTAGGCTGATGTCCGTGAGCTGGGTCCGGATCCGGTACATCATGATCACTGATGCCTTTTGTCTGCGTGTTTCGAGGGATTCCCACCCTAGGTCTGTAAGGAGGCGTGTGACGGCTCCTGGGGTCCTGTCTCGGTACTCGTGTTTGACAAATCTGGCCGCGCTTCGTTGTACCTTCTCTAGGGTGTTGATGTCTTTTTGAAGGTTAGGAGCCCATGCTGCTGAGGAGTACTCGAGTACTGGGCGTACGAGGGTGGTGTACATTGCCTTCTTTACATGCAGGGTGCATTGCTGGAAGTTCCTCTTTATAAAGCCAAGGGTTCTGTTGGCTTTGGCCGCGGTTGACTCAACGTGTCTTCTTCATTTAAGGTCTTCTGCGATGGTTACTCCAAGGTACTTGCTCGCTGCTTCGACATCTAGGGTGTGGTGGTGTAGTGAATATGGGAAGATGTGCTATGCGTATAACCAGGCACTTGGTGGCGTTGAATTTCATCTGCCAGGTTGTTTCCCAGTCCTCGAGTTTAGTGAGGTCTGTTTGTAGGGCCTGGGCATCCGATTGGGATTTGATGACGCGGTATAGGATACAATCATCCGCGAATAGCCTGGCATCGGATGAACTGACATTTTCCGGCAGGTCGTTGATGAAGATCAAGAACAGAAGGGGGCCAAGGACTGTCCCTTGGGGGGCGCCAGATAGCACATCTGCTTGATCGGAAGTTGTGCCTCCGACAACAACTCCCTGTTGGCGGTTCGTCAGGAATGACTTGATCCATTGTTTGGTTGTACCGCGGATGCCATAGTGGTCGATCTTTTGAAGTAGCCGCTGATGCGGTACCTTATCAAAAGCCTTGGCAAAGTCGAGAAGGATGACGTCTACCTGGTTGCCTTTGGCCATCTTGCTGGCTATCTCCTGGATGGTGACGAGGAGCTGTGTCTCGCAAGACCTTTTCTTCCGGAAACCATGTTGGCTGTCGTGAAGGATGCGGTGTTGGTCAAGATGGTCCATAATGCAGCTGTGCACTATGTGCTCTAAGATCTTACATATGATGGAGGTTAGGGAGACAGGCCTATAGTTAGTTGGCTGATGTTTCTCACCTTTCTTAAATATAGGCACAACTCTTGCATCCCTCCAGTCTCTCGGGGTTTGGCCTGAGTCCAGGGAGAGTTGGAATAGCCGAGTGAGGATTGGAGCGAGTTCTGTGGCTGCTGCTTTGAGGATGCGTGGTGGGATGTCATCCGGTCCTGACGCTTTATGTTCTTTAAGACCTTGTAACAGCTTGAGGACACCTTTCTTATTGATTGATATCTTCTTCATGGCCTGGGTGTTAGAGGGACGTAATAGTGGGGTGTTGGTCGTGTATTCTTGGGTGAAGACAGATGTGAATTAGTTGTTAAGAATCTCTGCCTTCGCCTTGTCATCGCTCTTTAGGAAGCCATCCTTGTTCTTTAAGGGGGCTACGCCTACAGTTTCTTGCCTTGTGCTCTTGATGTGTTGCCAGAATTTCTTGGGGTTGTCCTTATAATCTTCGCTGATAACCTCTTCCATGTAGGTTCTGGTCTTTCTCCGGACTTCTCTCTGGACATCCTTCTGGAGACGTTTATAGCGCTCAGTATTTCTCTCGTTGGGTAATTGCCTGGCTCTACGGTGTGCCTTCTGTTTGCGTTTAATTAGGCGTCTAAGGCAAGTGTCCATCCAGGGATGGCTCGTCCTTGCCTGTGTCAGTTTTTGAGGTACGTGATCCTCGATTGCTTTGTGGATTGTCTGCTTCAATGAGTTCCAGAGGGTGTCTACGTCACCGAATACCTCTGCGTTGAACTTTGCGATGCAGGACTTTATACTTTCAATGTTCGCCTTTTTCCAAAGTTTCATTAGTCGGCGCTTGGGTTTCGGTGGTGTACTGGTTATGGTTGTGTCGTACAGTACTATATCATGGTCTGAGTTCCCGATCCCTGGGAGGGGTTTACATCGCTGTTTGTAGCTGGGGTGGCTGGCCAGGATGAGGTCAAGTGTGGCATCTTTCCTGGTGGGAAAGTCCACTTGCTGTTCCAGATTGTTGTCTATTGCACCTTCCATAAAGGCCTCATTAACTCTTAGAGGGTATTGGTGGCCTGTAATCTGGGATTTGCACCAATCAATGTCTGGCAGGTTAAAATCTCCCCCAATGTACTTTGGTGCTGGTTTGTTTGAACCGCAGAAATCGGCTATGTCTTTCTTCGCACCTTCTAGGTAGAGCTGGTCGGTTTTGTCTGGTGGGCGGTAGAACACAGCTACTTAGACCTTCTTGCCTTTGTCTAGGCTTAGGGTAGCACTTATCATCTCAGATGAGTAAGTTTTGATGTCAGTCATTAGAATCTCGTTCTTGGCTGCTATCAACACACCGCCATGAGGGTCTGTTGGCCTGTCCTTTCTTGCCACTTTGTAGCCCATTCGATCCGGGAGGAACTCAGTCGCGGCAACATTCCCGTCTAGCCATGTCTCAGTGCCCAATATGATGTCCGGGTCTGTTGAGTCGATCATTGCCTCGAGGAGGTCGCCCTTTTTCCTGATGCTTTGGAAGTTTGCGTTCAGGATCCTTAGTGCTCTCTTTGGGGGGAACCGGTTTTGTTGAGTGGTCCTGTGTGGGCCTGGTGGTGCTGGCGAGGATGTCATCGATGGGCCGGTGTTTGGAGTTGTGGGCGTCGATGAGTGGTGGCGAACTGGGCTGAGGGTACTGGTGACGCTTGCTGGGTCTGGGTGGGTGGGCGTGGTGTCGTCTGGTTGGATCAAGTAGATGGTTGACGACGATTTGTCGAGTGGTCCTGTTTGGGCCTGGTGGTGCTGGCGAGGATGTCATCGATGGGCCGGTGTTTGGAGTTGTGGGCGTCGATGAGTGGTGGCGAACTGGGCTGAGGGTACTGGTGACGCTTGCTGGGTCTGGGTGGGTGGGCGTGGTGTCGTCTGGTGGGATCAAGTAGATGGTTGACGACGATTTGTTGAGGGAGCTGCAACGGGGGCAGATCCAGTATTCAACACTTGCTCCAAGCCTGTGGTACTCGACAGCCGACATTGAGACACACCAGCGGTGGAACCAGAAGTCGCAGTTGTCGCAAGCAATACAGTGTGTGTCGGCCTTACACTCCTTTTGGCATTGGCCGCAGGGGTAGGCTGAACTTGGGCCTGGATTGGGCTCAATTCCTGCTATGAGTAGCAGTATGAGGCGATGGTTTACTTCTGTGTGTTAGATTACCAGATGTCTGTTTGACATGGGAGACCCAGTAAAACACCGCTGTGTATGGATCGTTGTACACAGGTTCAATGCATGCAAAATGTAAACATTGATGTGGAAGTAAGCAAGAGTCGTACAAGGTCTCGTGTACTATCTCCGTTCTCCAAGGTGAAGTAGGAACAAATAAACGTAACTCACTTGGGTGTCCGCTTTATCGGTTTGGTTTAGTTTATGGGGGGAACGGTTGTTTGACATGTACAAGAGGAGTAGCAGACGGCAAAAACTCACGTAGCTGGGGAATGCCAGCGCCATTTTTTTTATATGGATCACTTGAGTGTTTCTTCGAAAGATCGAGATATTTCAGCCTTTCTGGTCTCCTCGGATCCTTAGGGGGTAAGCCGCTTGTGTTTTGGTCTCTCTGTAGGTAGAAAACGTTTGGTATTGGTAGACTTTAAATCTTTTGAGTGATAAATTTAGGTTTTAGTCAGCGCTGATGTGAAAAACACGTCCTATCGCTCGCGTATGCGCCCGTCAACCGTTTGGTTTTAGCGTGTACAGAACCGTTATATAACCATGCGCTGTCAATATCCTTGTGGTTCTTTAGCCTATTTATCAGTTTTACATTACGTATCGTTACATCCTCAAACAGAAGTATCCCTGTCTCTTTAAAATTCTGGCGTTTCCTCATCAAGGCAATTTTAGCATCGGACTGTAGAAGTTTTAAGATAATTGGCCGAGGGAGATCTCGATACTTGGATGGCAACCTATGTATGGCAACAATCTGTGTATCTTCCAATTGAAAGTCGGCTAATTCTAGCGCTAATCGTTTGATTTCTTGTTTTAAATCCTCTCCCTCATTTTCTTTGAGACCTAATATCTTAATATTTTTTGGACGAGAGTACTGTTCATTCCTATTCCCAAGTTTGATCGACTCCTTGACATCGTTTTCTATTTGTTCCTGTTTAGAAACGAGATCCAGCATTTCTGACTTTAAATTATCTCTCTCAACAATAAGAGTTTGAACTTTTTCTTTTTCTTCAGAAAGAGACGTTTTTATTTGATCTAGTTCCCGAGAAATCTCCGCTTTAATGTCATTACGTATTTCTGATCTAACCTTTTCGAAAAAGGACTTCAGTATATCATCAAGAGAGTCTGTAGTGATCACACATTTTAATTGTTGTTGAATTGAGTTTAGAGTAGAATTTATTTGGGCCAGATCAACATCGAATATTTCATCACCAGATGAACTAGATACATGTATCCTTTTGGGAGGTTGTTCGCTACTCATCATGCAAACTTTCTCTCAATAAATAGAAGAAGAAGAAGGAGAAGAAGAATTGTTTCATTAATGTGTCACACATTGTACAATAGCAATAAAAACATAATTTAAGGAAACAAATTATAAGTGTACAATGTCCGGCCTTTAAGGCCTACGAGACACAACAAGCATGTTAAAACATCTACATTCGAAGATAAAAAATAAATACATGTAGGTAACAGAGATAAAAAAATAAATACTTGAACTTACTAATAATAACATTTTTCTATTACATGTTCTTTAGTATTTTAACAATCACGATATAAATCGTTTAGACGGATAAGACATTAAGTAACTAAACACAAAAATGCATATATAAAATAATATTAATCAAAACATTTTTTTAACAGTTGCAGCTAGGATTTTTACCAGGTGCGGATTGGTCATTAGGTAACACAGCTGGTGCGTTGGTGTCAGTGTTGGGAAATGAGGGTTTATGGTGGTTGCGGCGTTCCATAACTTTCGTCTCAGGTCAAAGTAGCAATCACATGTACACAAGAAATGAGTCTCATCCTCTATATTTGACGAGTGGCAATAATTACATTTTCTGTTTATTAATAATGTCACTGGTCTTACAAAACGCCCAGTTTCTATTGCTAAGGGCAATGACCCATATCGTAGTTTTGCTAAAACACTACGTTGCGATCTGTCGAGTATACATTTTACATAAGGTTCGACAAACAATGATTGCTTAAATAGCCTATATGTTCTTAATTTGTTACCATTTATTAACCCATTATCATTCCATAGCCCCTGATACCAGAGTCTACAATCTAACGCATTTAGCGCTTCTTTAAGAGATAAAAAATCATTTTTGCGAATATTAAATAAATCAGGAATTGGGATTTGTAATTCGTCCATCAACTTTATTACAGTATTATTCCAAGACTTTCTGAATTTAAAAGACCACGTCTTAACCTTGCTAACAAGGCGTGTTGGTTCTACACATGATAAGCTTCTCCAGAATCTAATAATTTCTACTTTCTGTTTTGTAAAATTTGATGTCCAACCCATATCACCCCGGACCGCCAAATTTAATGTGTTGCTTCCCACACCTAAGAAAAAACGACAGACTCTATTCTGGACGTTATTAATGCATCTAAATTCTCTTGTGCCCCAAATTGCCGATCCATAGGATAAGATGGGTTGGACTAAATTAGCATACAGGGTATTAAAAACATCATATGGCATGCCACCGACACATTTAAATTTACTAATTATAGTACACAGAGCTCTATTAGCAGATTTAGCTATCTCTTTTGCAGTGTGAATAAGGTCAACTGATTCGTGTAACCATAACCCCAAGTACTTGTAGGCATGTGAGTAATCTATGATGTTACTGCCACAAGTAAAGTTTCTACATGACCTGCTGGTTGAATTAGGGCGATAGTGAACGATTTTAGTTTTTGAAGTGTTTATTTGTATTCGTCATTTAGCGCACCAATTTGCAACACAGTCCAGCATACACTGCAGCGAGTCCTCGTCTGGGGCTAAAAGAGCTATGTCATCTGCATACAATAATAGACTAACTATACTGTTATCAATTTCAATACCACAATTAAGGTTATTAATTTCTTCTACTAAATCGTTAATAAAAACGGAGAATAAATTAGGGGATAGGACGCAGCCTTGTTTTACACCACTGTGGACTTCAAATTCATCAGTTAGATACCCGTTTACATTGATAACAGATCGATTATTTTCATACAAAGATATTATATTATTATAGAACTTTCCTTTAACACCCAACTTCATTAGTTTGTACCATAGACAGTCTCTATGAATTCGATCGAAGGCCTTCAAAGCATCAATATAACATATAAATGGGCTCTTTTTGGATACCTGTCTGTTTTTTACAATAGTGTACAAAGTATAGATATGCTCTAATGTGCTCCTCCTAAATATAAACCGATACAGGTAGACACAGGTAGAGGGTGTTAATTAACAGCTTGTACACTTAAGCTGTAAATAGGTCAGTGAAAGATCACAAACATGGGCTATAAATAGACAATTGGTTTTATCTCACCCTCTCTTCATCTATTCAGCTCACTTTTCAAATACAAAAATTGCTATGACATCACAAATAGCCAATATAACTTAATCGATCTCAGTTTATCCTAATCTAGAGTTCATACCGCTCACTTGTGTATAGTATTTAGGTGCATTTCACTATTATTATGTTAAACTAAGAGATAAACACCAGAGTCCCAAACACTTGCCAGCAACATGTTGTCAGCCATTACGATTTAGGGCGTAGGAGAACAGCTTGTAAATCCATCGACCACACAGATACCAGAGATTCATCTTTAGTACTGCTAAGTACGTCATCTCTCTTCACATTCCTAGCAGCATCCTTTGTGAGGACGTGATTATTATATACTGATGCTTCTATATTTTTATGCTTGAAACCAATACACTCGCCACATTGGTCCTTTCTGGGAACAAATGCAGAGTTTTTAGATTCGTTAAAATTGGGTAGCTTAAGGGAGGGTATTGTTTACTTTAGCAGATTTCACATACTTCTGGTAGATATTTATAATTGAAGTACCAGGTTCCAGAAACATTTGGTCCAAATAGGCAGCCCTACAATAGTGAGATTCTATTGTCGAAAGTGATGACAGAAACTGATTAAGAAATTCTAAATCAAATTCTATAGCTTTTTTTCCTGATACGCGTGTTGGTATCTCTACCGCTTCTATACCTTCTTCGGAGATTACTTCCAAAGATGTGTTTGGATCGGTAGGGTCAACATTATCTCCATCGTTGTTAATTTGGCAAGCCCAACTTTACAGTGTTCTACCCGATACCCCTAACGCGGAGGAAAACATCTGCTTACATACCTGATATGATTTACCAGCATGTAGAGGATGATACGTCCACGAAAATTTTCTTCTTGAACCCACTTCTGTTTTCTTCTGTTTAATATGAACTCGTTTGGTTAAGGCTGAAACAAAACCTTGACGCTTCTCCCAGTCACGGAACTCAACCCAAAACAGTCAAAATTGCCCGTATTGCCTAAGTCATATATTGATTAAGGCAGTTTCAATTTTTCGGACCAAAAATCTGAATTTTGAAAAAAAAATGACCTAGGCAGTTTTGGCTTTAGCTTGACGATATTTAATTACGTAATATTTGACCATTTAAATAATTAGTAGCGCAAATCTAGGATATGCAAGGAACGGGATTCGGGCGCTATGGCAGACAATCATGTAATTCTTGTAGAGAGAAGATGCAGGAATTTCCATTAGCGGACTCACTGACTGCATAAGAGTTGTTAGAGAGAATGACTTTATTATAATGTTTGTAACTATATAGCATATATGTAGCCGTGCTTAATATAAAATGTAGAACCGAAATATGGTATTTGTTGTTCCTGTTATTGATAGCATTGAAGATGCAGTATATTTAAACACAATGTGAAGTCGTCATTAATGTGGGATGTCAGAATGGCATTCAGAGATATGTCCTAAACAGTTAAAGAATTTCCCAATCGACAACAGACTATACTAGACCATCAAGGGTTGTTTCAAAATATGTTTAAGAAAAGATGCATGGGTTATACGCCGGATGTGGGGACCGGGTTTTCCATTGTCCCCTGAAATCTAGGGTTTGATTAGTGCCTTATCATTCAAGACCCACATTTCCGCGCCACTGGAAAAACCACGATAAAATATGCATTTTAAAGTACAGTACAAGAACAGATACAACCAACATGTTATTGGTCAGTATCAGCGGTTGAAATAACTCCGAGTGACTCTAAATCTTTGAAGTAATTTTTCCGAAATTGTACACCATCTTGTGTACAGGAAAGCCACCTTCCTTCAATTCTCTAAAATATCAGAACCTGATGTAATATAGCTTTCAGACGTGACATGAGCTACGAAACAGTTCCGAAAGTGTCTGTTAGGGGTGGAGGAGCAATTAGAGAGTTAAAGATCCTTTTATATAGATATGGCTCCACATTTAGACAAGTATAAAGTGCTGCACCCACTTTGTGATTCTGATCAGGCTTTGTAACTGACAATGATTATTTAAACTCCCACAGTTTACAAAGTGCACATGTCATGTTGTGTTTAATCCAACGCTGCATGACGTATTTTTATACGCCCACATTTCCATGTGGACTTAAATTGCCGTCGGCGCTGTTTGTGAACAGTCTACGTCACAATTTTTATCCGATTTCAATGAAACTTAAAATATAGGTTTATCACCACAAGATCTCAGTTCCTTTCGATATTGGCATATATCGGACCGTAACTTCATGGATTATGGCCCCTGATTGTACGAACAATCACGTTTGAAGCTTGTGAACACTGTAGAGGTGATAATTTTGAACCGATTTTAATTAAACTCGATATGCATATTTATACCGTAAAGATATTGGTTCCTTTTGATATTTGCGCCCATCAGAACGTAACATCCTGAATTATGGCCCATGAACTTAACCTTCCGTAGGGTGTAACGGTGATCTAGTCAAACGGTTTTTTTTAATCGGATTTTGTGACCTCCAGAGGGACAATAAGCAAAAATAGGCCATTTTTCAGACAATCGGGGGCCATATTTCAGAAAGTCACGTTCCCATGGGCGCAAATATCGAAAGGAACCAAGATCTTTGAGTTATGAATATGCATGTAAAGTGTCATCAAAATCGGTTCAAAATTGTGACCTCTATTGAATACAATTACTGCTTATAACTGAGCGACGTTTCAACTAGGCTTCTCTGGTCATTATCAAGCAATGATAAAATTTGAAAATATACAAGGAAATATATACATGTATTCAACAATACTTAGTTGATGCTAACGAGAGAGGGAGAGAAATTGGGTTTAACGTCCACTCAAAACAACTAGGTCATTTCGGGACTTACATGATTTTTTAAAATTTTATTTCAATAATCCGCTTGCACGTAGGGGTCTTTAGCAGTGGGAGGAAACCGAAGTGCCCGGAGGAAACCCACGAGGTTGAGAAGGCGCCCCCTATCTCCGTGCCACATACGCTCACACCAGGGCTCAAAACCACAGCCGCAAACCAGAGGTGGTCGGCCAGCTAGAGGTCGAAGCGCGGCACTCTAGACCACTAGGCCATCCCAACCCCCTAGTTGATGCTAACACCAAGAGATACCCCTTAATAACATGTACATAAAGGAAATCTAATTTAATTTAAAAGGATTATAAGGTTAATGCTTATAACAACATTGAGTGTCTGAAAATGGGGTTCAATAAGTGGTTTATTCCCGGGAAGGCGCAGTTAGTGACCGTAACGGATTAAAAATGGTCGTTTTCGACGCCTTAACGGGAATCCAGCCCCTAAGGATTAAAATGGATTAAAATGGATTAAAAAACGTAACAATGGTGTTATAGAGTGTTATGATAAGAATTTAATCTTTCATAATCCCCACTATAACTAATTAACCAACATTTTAGCATCAGTCGTGGTATAAGAAATAAAAAACATAACTATAGTATAACAAAAATTCATTTAATTTCTTCAAAAACAAAAAAAACCCATATATTTAAAACAAATATTCATTTAATTTCTTCAAAAACAAATAAAAAACATAACTATACTCTAACAATAATTAACTTCGTCAAATAAATAAAAACATAACTATACTATAACAAAAATTAATTTCATCAAATAAATAAAAAACACAATTCTACTATAACAAAAATTAATTTCACCAAATAAATAAAAAAAATAATTATACTATAACAAAAACTTAAGAAATAAAAACAACTACAATCAGTTCAATTTCGCCAAATAAGACACCCTGTCTAAATACTTAACTAACCTCGTAACTTCTTTTCAATTCCTGGACCTTGTTTTGAAGTTTGGCATATTTGTGTCTTTTCTTTGGTGGTTCCTGTCCGCCAGCATATTGCACTATTATTATTTCATTAATATGTTGCTCCTGTTGTAAAAATGCTATCAATTCAAAAACATTCGGATGGGCTTTTCCGACAAGCTTTTTGACCCTCGAATGCCATCCTCCCAGAGTGTTGTTGGTCCTGTGTTCCTCTGTATTGTAATGGTTCCACTGGTAAGTTGAAAATTCTCCCTCGAACCATTGATTTGTAAAATAATCAGCCAATTCTTCTATTTTCGGATTAGGTGGCATTGCCGCTACAATGTGAAGGCATGCATTTTCAACCTGCAAGTAAAATAGACTTGATAAATAAATTTGATAACAAAGTGTTCAAAACGTTCCACGTCTAATCAAATAAGAGAAATCGAGGGCATATGCAGCAAGACATAATAAAATACACCTACCCGTTCAACTGGCACCAACGGTAGAGCTGAAATTCTCCGTACTACCTTCTGTATTTCTTGGTCGTCTCTATATTGTACTTGTAGACCTGCATTTTGTGTTCGTCTCCAAATACACTGGGTAAAATGAAAAAAAACAGCCTTTCCATTCCGTATTTGGGAATATTTCCAACACTGCTTGTTTTGCTGCCAATTCAAAATTCATCTGAAATATAATTTGGTAAGAAAATAAGCAAATTACAAAAACTGAGAGACCGTGAGAGAAAATTCGTTATTATAATCATAATAAAATAAATATTTTGATGAATGAAGAATAACCCTTGGGTGATTTGATGATATTCATCATTAGTTGCCAATTGGTGAAAAAAATTCAGAGTGAACATAAATTCAAAAAATCTTTAACACCGTTAATTGGGTCCTAATAACAACATGTCTCTCTTCAAACGAAAGCCGACAAGTCGATATCTGCGCCTTCCCGGGAAGGATTAATTTTGGTTACGCTCTGTAACTGCGCCTTCCCGGGAATACACCTAATAAGTGTGATGTGAACTGTGTTTAATAAGTGTCATGTGAAATTGTAGTTTACTTGCCCATATGATATATTATTATATTTTTAATGTTGATGCTTATTTCATAGTGCTATTTAGTTAAAAAAAAATATATTAAGTTTTTCCATTCACATTAAAGGTGTTAAAATAAACATGTTTTACTATAATAAATATGGAATAAAACATTATCAAGTGATTTTGTTTTACTAAATAAAATACATGTAACTAAATAGCACTATGAAATGAGCATCAACATTAAAAATATATATTTCATATGGGCAAGTAAACTACCATCTCACATGACACTTATTAAACGGTTAATCCATATCTAATTAGGTGAACACATTTCAGCTACAGACCATAATCCCCCAGCCCTAAACCCTTAATCCCCGTAATCAATATTTTGAGCTGGATGAGAACACCTCTGTGAAACAGACTACGGCTAATCCTTCTTTATAAATTCCAATTAACACCTTAGTCACGCTAACATGATTATTTAAGTTTTGAGCTGGGTGAGAATGAACCCTGAAAATGTGCCAGAAAATTAAATGATTAATGGATAAACTGTTAGTAAGTATATACAAATTTTGATAGTGACAAACGATGAAAAAGAATGAAATTAGATAAAATGTTATCAACGACCACATTGTCTGAAATAAATAGTAATGGGTAATCTAGTATTATACTAGATGCTGTAGTGATTTGGGAAGCAGGATTTTAACTATTAAATTAGGTGCATTTTGTTTCGTTAACAGCGGCCCTGAAAATCAAAATATAATTGAATAAAATTGTAGCTTATTATTAATTTTCATTGTTTGATAATGACTAGAGAAGCCCAGTCGAAACGTCGCTCACTTACAAGCAGTAATTGTATTCCATAGAATTGTGACCTGTATACTCAAGTTCAATTACTAAATGCCATTGAAACAATGATTCAGGAAGTTACGATCCGATATGAGCAAATATCGAAAGAAACCAAGAATTCAGGTTATAAACATGCATTTCAATTCAAGTTTCATTCAAATCGGATTAAATTTCGAACTCAACCTTCCTTACGGTGTAACGGTGATATAATCAGACTGTTTTTCAAATCGGATAATAATTGCGGCCTCCAAAGGGACCACACGCTAAAAAATGCAATTTTCCGGACAATTAGGGGCCACAATTCAGTAAGGTACGTTCCGAAGGGCGCAATTATCGAAAGGAACCAAGATCTTTGTGTTATAAACATGCATGTTAATTTCATCAAAATCATTTCAAAACCGTAACCTCTATAGTTTACAAAATCGGATAAGAATTGTGACCCGTAGAGAGTCGACAAACAATTGTGGGTGGACGGACAGGGGCGACGCAATAATACGTCCACGTGAAAATGTGGGCGTATAAAAAGTGTATTGGATATGTCTAATAATGTGAAAATACATGTATGGTTGGAATTTGTCATTTCTGGTAACAAAAATATTGTTCTATGCACGAAAGGGACATTACAAACGGTTGCATAACACCTGCAATTGATCAAGGTATTATTTTTAACATTCGCAAAACATTTCTTTAATGCTAATTGTATTTACAATTCGACCACGGTATTACCGGGTCGATATTCTGCTGTTATATTTGCTATAATCAATAAAATATACCCGATCCTACACTTGTATCATAAAGTTTTATATCCTCATATAGATTACTGCGTTTATGATGGTATATAAATTACCTGGTTAGCTAAATCATTATTCATTTTGAAGTCGGGCTACATGGGTCATTATCTGTGAGAAAAGGACACATGCCTGCTAAATTACTGTAAATAACGCTGTTTGAGGTAAGTTTTTTTTATCATTAAGGTATTACGAAATGTCGTCATTATATTTCAGAGAAATATACTGATATCTTTGATAATTATATACACTGTTATTCTAAATATTTCAATTAAAAACATATCGAATTTCTAATTTTCAAAAAAAAAATGATATGATTTTTATAAGGGGCAGATTTTACTCAAAGCAAATATAGATACTTCATGGTTACAAACACAGGGTACAATTTTATGGATACACAATTACTGGGTACTAAGCGACGTTTCGATGAGGATGCTCTCGCCTTTATCAGGCAAATGCTTGATAAAGGCGAGAGTATCCTCGTCGAAACGTCGCTTGGAATTCAACTCAGTATTGTGTTCAATCACTAAATGCAAATCTAAAAAGATAACTTATGGTAGAGTCCTGGGGGTGTCTAAAGTATACCTATGAATTTATGGTATTGGTTTACTTGCAGTTTAGATTTATCTAATACAATATTGTATAAAGTTAGGAAGTTTAAGCCCAGGTTAAAACCTGTCTCATGATAACGGTCTTTTTAATAAGAAAGACATGACCCATATCTAAAATTAATATATGTGCATCCAACTATAATATAGTAATATGAGAATGTATTCAATTTCTAACGCCCTTATAGCCAAATGGTATCATATTTTTCAGTTAATGTCCAAGTTACAGCCATAACAAATGTATGAAACAAATGCAATTGAACTAAATTTTAATTTACATCTACAAAGTCGATGGTTTTCATTTGTTTTGCTACATAGTCCCCTTCGAGATGCAACACTTTTGCCAACGACGTATTAAAGCCTAGGTGCCGGTCGGGAAGAAATGTCTTTCTGCTACACTTAAAAAAAAGTCGCTCACAGAAGACATAATTTTTCATATTTCGAAACGGGTTTCATCTGTGGTTATAAATCTGGCCAAATAATTATCAGGATCTGCCTAAAATCTGACACGTTTCTCATCCGCTCTCAAGAGCTTTAGCAGCCATCTTGCAGAAATTGTTGTCATTCCTAAATCGTTGGCGATAATGTACTCAACGTCTCAACCCTCTTAAGAGAGATGTCCACAACACTGGCAATATGTCGAGGGTCAATAAATATCTACCAACCGGGTAATGTTTTAAAGAATAGTTGCTGTTGATGGTCTTCCATCATGATACTGGTCATTGTCAAGACTCTCTCTGCCACACTTAAATTCCACAGCCCACTCCTTTACTGTGGAAAGGGGAAAGGCCTCATCACCTAAAACGGAGACCATATGGGCACGTATCTATGTTTGGGGTTAGTCCTTATTTGAGGGGGGGGGGCTGAATGGTTAGCGTGCGCACTGTATCACACAGCCTGTTATTGAGACAACTGGCGTGGTTTCGAAGACCCCTCAATCCTTATTTCGGTTGAAGTGCATGTAATTGATGACTGTCCTATTTTCAGTTCGTCCATTTCTGGCGATTTCAATGGTAGGTTCATAAGATGATCGGCTACGAAGATAACAATAACCCTAGAGTAGCAGCTCTTATATCTACGACTCATTTACTGATTGTGTTTGTTTGTGGCAAAAGTTTGTTTCAACCCAATTTGATCGACCCTATTCAAACTAAGAACTTTTCGGCCAGTCCTCTTATTGCCGTCACAATTTGCATTCCACATATATGTAGAGGTTAAATACGGCTTTGGCCATTGATATCCAAATATTGAGGGTTACTGAAGCAAAAGACATTAGGATAATAGCATCACCTTTGTCGCTACTCATAACCCCATACATCCCAAATTCTTTAAAACAATGCACGAGAGCAGGACACTACTGGCGTAAACTCAGAAAAAAATATTATAATGTTCAGGGGCCGGTTGCTCAAAGCTCCGTTATCTTTAACGATCCGTTAACTTTAACGGAGAGAAAGAATGTTGCTGGAAATAAAGGCCCCGAACATTCTGTGGTGCAAATTTTTACTACAGATTTATGCTAATATAAAGAATAAAGTATTCTACAGTGTTTTCTGTAGTAAATTTTAACGGAAAGTTAACAAATAACAGTCACCAAGATATGTCCGTTAAAGTTAACGGATCGTTAAAAGATAACAGAGCTTTGAGCAACTGGCCCCTGTTCATTAAATCACAAATACAGCAACCTAATCTGAACCAAAGCACAATTCAATTCATTTAATAAAAGGACAGGTTTTTATGTATCTAAATGCCTGATCTTCGATGTAAATGCTGGGACCATATTACGTCAAAAAAAATTCATATGCCTTGACTTGCACTGGTTGTCAAAACCGACAAAACGTTTACATATCGGAGGCGGGCACACATCTACGGAACAGAGTTTGCAACCATCGACGGGATTGTAAAATTGAAGATGGGTCCTTATTTGTAAATAGACATATCTGTAGATTAGTGCTGACACGATATATCGTTGAATCGATGTATCGCGATTCACCGTCTCACGATACCTGTATTGAATCGCGGGATGCCGAATCGATTTTTCACGATTCTTTTTTTCGTTTTCTCAAATATAGCCTATGATGAACTTTATGAACTTTTAAATATACCCTAATCTTTATTTGAAACAACGAAACTTCGCAAACGATGTCCAGTAGTCTTGACATGTGTGTTACTATAAATAGCGCACGACCGTAATTACCGTTAGTTTCGTAGGTTAAGATTAATAACATTTTAACATATTTTCGTTTTGTTTCCCAATTTGAATGTTGTTTATAAGGCTTAGTTAATAAAACATACATATTTAAATACATAAAACAACATTTTACTCTAGAATTTTATAAATTTAAAACGTAGCCTAAATAAGAAGCTCGTGTAAAAATCAAAATGGCGGAAATCACAGTCACAATAACAGATCCTCCAGCGAAATATAAAGCTAAAGTTTGGGAAAACTTTAGGTTTTTGAAAGGTGACACAACGAAAGTTGTTTGTAGAATATGTAAAACTAGGCCTATTCTACAATATTGCGGTAATACAACCAATCTCAGCACTGACTTGACAAATGACAACTTATTACAAGACACATACACGTAGTGCCGACTATCTAATAAATAAAGTTCGTCTGCTAAGATTAATACAGTTCAACAAAAAGACAATAATAACTTTATTTCTCTGTGAAGTTTTATTATTTTTAATTTTATGTTATTCAAGCAGAGTTAACATACTCAAAAGTAATCAAGTTTATTTATTTTCTTGTTTTAGTGACTTCATGAATCATTAAAAACACGGTCGATATTTAATTTAAATATATTTTATAGATAAATCTATGTCCTAGTTATGAATCGCGATACGTATCGTATCGTGGCACATGAATCGCAATACGTATCGTATCGTGAATGCAGTCGCAATACCCAGCACTACTGTAGATGTGCACAACACCTACCAGTAAAATTTCAATTTTCCCCTTTTCCTAAATTGTACCTATATACACATACGTGTATACATATTTTATGTTAGTTACCGATATACTATGGAACCAGAGACAATGTTAAAGGAGCTAAATCGCTAATAATTGGGACCTAGAAATTCACAAAGATGGATCGCAACGCATATAATACAGTAATGTATATAAACTGATTTACATTCAATGGTTTCCGTTTTTACCCAAATTTCAAATCAGTTATGTTCGGTGAAATAAGCCAGCAATCTCAATCGAGTGCAAATTTCTAGCGTCTGGTTATTCCAGTCTACATACGTCGCTTGATGCAATGTGTCTAGCCTCGTCCCCCGAGTCTCTCATTACAACTGGGGCTGAAGCGCATTATGGTACAAGATTTGTGAACCAATGTTAAACAAATTATTTTATCTTAATTATCGGATATCAGAAGCTCATCTTTTCCCGGTAAGTTTACATCATCAGTGTTGATTTAAATTGGCCAATTATTTGTGTTTTCGATGTCGAAGATTTTCGAGGATTTTGAGTTATGGACTTAGGTCCTTTAAAGGAGCTAAATCGCTAATATCTGGGAGCTAGAAAGAGACACAAATGGGTAGCAGTACATATAATAATTTAATATGAATGTATAAAAACTGGTTTAAATCTAATCGATTCCATTTTTACTCTTATTTAAATGAGTTATATGCGAGAAGTCTGCATCGAATGGCAATCTCTTGTGTTCGGTTATTCCAGTCTTCATCCGTAGTATTTATTGTACATGTTCTCCAGATAAGAATATGAGGTCGCCGTTTGACATGATTTGTTGAATATGTCTAACCCCTTTCTTCGGGTTCATTGTTACAAATTGCACTAAGAGCATTCCGGTACACGATTCGTGTACCAATGGTAAAATCTTTATTTTATCTCAAACATTGGATATCAGAAGCCGATGTTTTCCCTGTACGATTCCAAGCTCAATGTTGATTTAAATTGACAAATAATTCGTGTTTTCAATGTCGAAGGCTGGTATTGATTGAGTTAAAGACTTTGCTACTATAGCTTATTTAAACCACAGTGTTACTATGTAAATAAGTATAAATATACTAATTTGTCCAACTCTGTGCAATGACATTATTTATGAATAGCCCCAGAACGGACGAAAATACTGCGAGCGAACCAGAAGATAATATTGACGAAATCCACCGTAAAAATTTCGATAATAATTACAAACCGAATGGCTTAAGACGAAACAAAAAGAAGAAATATTTTCACTAAGAGTCAACTTCCGTCTATTAGGGTAATACATGAATAAAATTGTTTATGGGATATGATTGGTCTCTCCTCTACACAGCAATGTGTATAAGTGCTAGAAAGTTCAAATGTTCGCGACACTTGTTCTTCAATCCAGATTCATCACATCACATTAATTATTTTTTCTCACACACAGAAAAATAATTCTGTTAAGTTTACTCAACATTATTTAGTCCCGTCATTAGTTCATAGAAATTATACTGTACGGATATTGAAAGTAATATTATGTTCTTCCTATTGAAATAATATGATGTGTTGCATTAATATTTTATTTATATGTACCTTTTAAACTCACAATTTTATAGTTAAAATAGAATGGGTAATTAATTTGTTGTCTTCAAAATTTAATTTTATTCATTCCTTAGTGTTATTATGTTAAGTATACCATATTTTGTATTGTATCTTATTAATTGGATTCGTGTCTAATCAATTTAAACACCTACTGTGTGTGATTTATTATTTGCTTTTACGGAGAAAAGCGTTTTTCGGGGCGATGGGGTGTTGTTAGTACATATTTTGATATACATGTATTTACTCATCTTAATTAACTAATTGCTTTAAAGTGGATAAGTTAATCTTTACTCCGAACCCTGGTCGTTCTAATCTCAATGTACTGTCTTATCTATTTACCTTTTCTGAACATCTAATGTAAAATAATTTAGTATTACTTAATATGCATCTTAGTCATTCATTGAGTATGTACCTATATTTGAGTAAGTCCTCAGTAATGTAAATATGTTAATTTATATCACGTTTTGTAATATATGTTTAACCCTTATCATGTACATGTTCAAACATTTCTAGTTTAATTATTATTAAGATATTAAGTTGGTGATAGCGACTGGGTATAAATATAAGAGACTGGTTGTCAAAACCGACAAAACGTTTACATATCGGAGACGGGCACACATCTACGGGACAGAGTGCGCAGCCATCGACGGGATTGTAAAATTGAAGATGGGTCCTTATTTGTAAATAGACATATCTGTAGATGTTTACAACACCTACCAGTAAAATTTCAATTTTCCCCTTTTCCTAAATTGTACCTATATACACATACGCGTATACATATTTTATGTTAGTTACCGATATATTATGGAACCAGAGACAATGTTAAAGGAGCTAAATCGCTAATAATTGGGACCTAGAAATTCACAAAGATGGATCGCAACGCATATATTACAGTAATGTATATAAACTGATTTACATTCAATGGTTTCCGTTTTTACCCAAATTTCAAATCAGTTATGTTCGGTGAAATAAGCCAGCAATCTCAATCGAGTGCAAATTTCTAGCGTCTGGTTATTCCAGTCTACATACGTCGCTTGATTTGGTGCAATGTGTCTAGCCTCGTCCCCCGAGTCTCCCATTACATTACAACTTGGGCTGAAGCGCATTATGGAACACGATTTGTGAACCAATGTTAAACAAATTATTTTATCTTAATTATCGGATATCAGAAGCTCATCTTTTCCCGGTAAGTTTACATCATCAGTGTTGATTTAAATTGGCCAATTATTTGTGTTTTCGATGTCGAAGATTTTCGAGGATTTTGAGTTATGGACTTAGGTCCTTTAAAGGAGCTTAATCGCTAATATCTGGGAGCTAGAAAGAGACACAAATGGGTAGCAGTACATATAATAATTTAAAATGAATGTATAAAAACTGGTTTAAATCCAATCGATTCCATTTTTACTCTTATTTAAATGAGTTATATGCGAGAGGTCTGCATCGAATGGCAATCTCTTGTGTTCGGTTATTCCAGTCTTCATCCGTAGTATTTATTGTACATGTTCTCCAGATAAGAATATGAGGTCGCCGTTTGACATGATTTGTTGAATATGTCTAACCCCTTTCTTCGGGTTCATTGTTACAAATTGCACTAAGAGCATTCCGGTACACGATTCGTGTACCAATGGTAAAATCTTTATTTTATCTCAAACATTTGATATCAGAAGCCGATGTTTTCCCTGTACGATTCCAAGCTCAATGTTGATTTAAATTGACAAATAATTCGTGTTTTCAATGTCGAAGGCTGATATTGATTGAGTTAAAGACTTTGCTACTATAGCTTATTTAAACCACAGTGTTACTATGTAAATAAGTATAAATATACTAATTTGTCCAACTCTGTGCAATGCCATCATTTATGAATAGCCCCAGAACGGACGAAAATACTTTAAGTATTAAAGTGTTATTAAAACAGTGTTGAAATCATCAGTTTATGTCGGCGTGTTGTTTTATCTTTTCATCGTTTGGTGAAACACAGTAGTGTAGCTTTACGGCTGTGCTAATGGTTATGGATATTCATGTATAAAAAAATCTATCTGGTATTTGTCTTTTATAACAATCCAATACAATAGACAAAATTCGAAGTCCTAAGTGATAATTATGTATAATGCATAACTGTAATACCTGTCAATATTATGGCATTCACGTCAATTTTCGCATCCATTAGAAGGTATGTGTTTTGTGGAATAACAAGTTTTACTTTTATAGTTTTTGATAACAAGTACTATAGTACAACCATATTAACAAGCACACAAATCGAAAAGGTTCAGTTCTTTCATTAATACAATCATGTGTTATTTAATTTAACATGTTAAAACGAAAAGTATACAGTTATATATTAAAAAAGATATTATCTGCCGGTGAACACAGTCAAATTTCAATACAGACATTAAAAAGGCCACAGACGACAGTGTTGTTTCGGTTATGATATTGAAGACTATGAATGTGTCAAATCTTCCGGTTCAGTTGAATTTGAAAATGAAATCAAATAAAATGATATTAAAAGTCCTACTTTTCCGTCAGTAGTTCTTTTACGTAAACGCCAATGTTTATAAGGGACCACGATTTTTTTACTGCTATCAGGTCCTACGTCCTGCACCATTGACTAAAGGGGTAGCCATGCCGGAAAATTTCGTGAATCTCTCTCGGCCTACACCGGGAGCGAACCCGGGACCTTCTGGCCAGCGAGCACATGCATTACTCACTGAGCGCCCCTCCCCCTAAAAAAATATAAATAAAAATAAATCAGATAAATTGGACAATGACATACTTACAACACATAACAAAATCTAGACGTGAGATTTTAACTTAACAAACAAAGTTTCTTAAACATAGCAGCTGTAGATGACAAATTAAATTAATATGTCAATCAATATCATTAACCATTCTTTAAAAATGATAATAAGAATAAACAAATTGACACCATTGATAGAAAACGTCATAACAGAGTCAACTGACAGCACAAGAATGCTGTAGATTTAGTATCATAGTGCTACAGTCCTTGATTTATTATTATGTATCGTGTAGATGCCAATCAATATCATTAGCCATTCTTTAAAAATGACAATAAAAATAAACAAATTGACATTACTGATAGAACACGTCGCAAGAGAATAGAAGACATAAGACAGAACAAGAATGCTGTATATTTCAAAATCAGAGGGCCACAGTTTAGATGTCAGGTCCTTGATTCTATAGACTGTCAAAGTCAAACAAATGTCACATATTATACATAGGAATGTGAAGATAAATTATTATATAGTGCTATCATGATTCATAGTATTCTTCAAGGAATGATGATTTACGAGCTATCAAAGCGGGCAACACGTTAATAGGGCGTTGGCTCTTATTTACACCCGGTGGGACCCGGCGAAAGTTTTGGGCATGTTCAAAACTTTGGCAAGCTGGCACCGTTCACAAGTAAGCGGCAAGAGGAAGGTGTTGAACGGTATGAGGACGGTATGAATACGTTATGAAAACGGTCACACTGTATGAACACGTTCACAACACGCTCATAAATCGTTACAGAACTGTGATGAACGGGCAAAAAAACCACCGTCTGTAACGGGTTGTGAACGTGTCATGAACGGGAACTCGCTCACAGGACGCTCCGAGCGGTGAGGGTCGCCAAGTGACTGGTAGGCCGCTACAAACCCGGTGTACATGTTCGATACCCAGTATAAAAATAGCCAAAATTTTCAACAAAAGTCAGTCTGGGTCGTGAAGACGACCGACGCACGTTCAACACCCGGTATGCGCCCGGTGAGTAAGATGGCAACGAAACGGTGAAAAGAAGATTATTATTTTTTTGCGGCCGGGGACAAGTTCGCTCAAAACCCAACGTTCTAGACTCTGTTTTTTAATAGCCCGGCAGCTGGAAGGTAGGCCTACACGTTAGAGTGTGAGAGCTCCATTGTACAGAAATCCAACTGCCACATCCCGGCGGATAACTCTGGCCCCTGAAACATAAGATTTCAGAGCCCTATCGCCGTGAAGAATACACGGCCTGATATATCCCTATTTTCTCAAAATTATGTTTTTCAATGAATACGGAGATAGTTTTATACGTATTTTTTTAGTTGAGTTCCCTTTAAATTTGGTGCAAGACGAAGGGCCTGGCAAACATAGAGCCTAGTCGTTCGGATATGACGAGAAGTCGAGGTCAAACAATACTATTTATTTGTGATTTAATATTTCATACCCGCACACGGGGACTATTACTAATACCAAACGAGCTGGATCGGTGCTGGATAGTCACACTCGTCATTTTGTTTGAAATATAAGAAAATGGTAACGGCTCACGTTCCCGCCAATTCTTCACTTTGTAAGATCAAAAAAAGGTGGGGGTTTAGGGGTGCTTATTAGAGGAAATACGGTATACGTCAAATATTCGTCGGGCGATTCTGAAGAATTTGTTATCCAAGATTTTCCATTGTATAAAAAGTCAAACCCAATAATAAATGAACACGTAATCTAAGGGAATCATAGTACCGTAAGGCGCCCTAAAAAATAAAATTTGATGAATGTATGCTAGTTTTTAACATCGAACATTAAAACTTAAATAAACAAAACATTTTATCTTTATTAAATGTGTGCAATAACATTCAGAATCGGGTCAAGACATTTTAGGCAGGCCCCTGGGTTGTACAGGTCCTCAAAAAACAGTAAATGTCGTCTGCATCTTAGAAATGTTTACACAGAACACATAGTATTAGTATAATAGGCTATACGTACTAAAAATGTATATTGATTGATTCAAATAATTATATAGCATTTATTTACAAAGCACGAGATCACGTGTAAACTCTTGTAAGATTATACAGGCCACATTGCTATGGAATACAGTTACTGCTTATAAAGAATTTGATAAGCACGTTAAAGAACCCTTGAAGGCAGGAAATTGTTAAAGTGTAGGCTGAAACGCCGCTACTTAGGCAATATTTTCCTCGTAACTGTGCAAGGCAAATACCCGTATACATCAGCTCGGATGGTGCAAAAAAGTAGGAGGTTAAACCCCATATCATTTGATTTAATTTCTAAACCGGAACAGCCAATCACATAATTTCAGATTTAGTTTGTCACTATCATTGAAATGGCGATTGAGGAAAGACAAAAATACAATTTGTTAATTGTTTTGGTCCCACTGGTTTTATCGTGTACATTTCGCCTCTATATTCATTGTGTATTGTAAGATTTTTTTAAAAAAATCTAATTTTTGTCCTTCCGCTGATACGCACTGGTAACGAGATATCGCTCTCTGAACTTTACGGAGACCACTGTATTGAATTATTCGAATTTGAGTATGATATTGTCTATTATAAGTATGATTGAACCCAACTGCATTGATTTCTTTTGCAGTTTGTTTGGGGTTATTCCATTTTACGATTATCCTGATTTGAACAGAGTCTCAAAAATCAAAGTTCGAGTACGTATAAAATTTAAGCGCCAAAACATAGAGGAATAGTGTATTTACCCTGCCTCAAAATTATATTACAAAATATTAAGTCGTTTGGACACGGACGTCAAAAATGCTTATCCGGATAATTGATTCTCGTTTCATTGGAGGTCTATATAATGAATGATTCATGTGATGTACTTGATAATGAAAGGTATATTGCACCTACACAATATTTATGGTTTTATCCAGACACAGCATAATACAGTATGGGATAGCGGTCTCCATTTCCAGATGACGATTGACGGGTTTAAGTTGTTTGAAAACGTATCACAAATATTTAGTTAGTTGCTCGGCACTTACGTAGAGGATTTTTAGGGATTTTAACCAAAAAAAATGAGCAGTTTTATTCTCCGAAATATTATAGGGAATTGCCCTTAAGTAATATTTGGAGGCTAACATTGAAGTTTGACAACAGAATACAAAATTTTATGACGTTTTAACAATTAAAATATTGTTATAGTTGCAGCCAATGCAAACTGCCTTGTTGAAGAAAATGTCTGGCATAGCGTGATGTCACCAAGGCAACTGTATTCAAATAACCTTTTTTTTTAACCTTCGTATTTGTCCTTTTTGTCACATTCTGTTTAGTTGACAAACAAGTGTGACATTTTTTCTGTGAAATAAATAATTAATATAGCTAACAAAATGAACTAACAAAATTTTAAAAAGAAAATATCTTTGTTTGGTGGGAATTTAGGTATGAAGACATGGGTTTACGAATATTACTTATCGCCGGTGAATTATCCTTTGTTGTTTAAAACGACAAGATTTGAGTAAGTGAATAATTTAGTATTTTTTATTCAAAAGTTGTAAATATTATGCTTCGATGTTTGTTTCCGGTTTAAAAGGTTTACTAATAAGTCTAATTTATTCAGAAGGTGTAAATTTCTGTCGAATGAACGTTAAACCGAGTCTCTCTCTCTCTGTAAATTTATGTTTGATGTTTGTTACCGATTTAAAATGTTTATTGTCGATTTTTAATGTCTATCACACCCTCTTATAAGAATTGTTCGTTAGTATTCCGTGTATGTATGTTTGTTTGTGTTGCGGATGGGCTGTGTGGGTGGGACTATATGAGGCATTGTCGCGTGGCTCTTCCTTTTTGACAATTTTGATAATCTGAATGATCGATATTTCCGAAATTCGAAGGTAGGAATCCATGTGAAATTGAGTTGATCTGATATGTTATTGAATTAGTGATTTGGAAAGCTTTTAATCATTAAATATTTGTTCCGCGAGATAAGACGATAGTCGACTTACTACATTTAGTTTGCCTTAAAGTGTCGACAGTGGAACACAAAATCAGTTGTCGATTACAGCAATGGAAATAGATTGTCAAATAAACACATTAATTAAATGATTTTGACAACAACGATATGTAAGGAGATTAGTAAAGGGCATCCAAGGGCTGTCCCAAGGAATGTGGAGAATTTTGGGCCATCTACGCTGTTAAAGGCACCCTCCCCCAATATGAATTTAATTCCGACAAGCCTGCAAACGTCAAAGTTTTAATTAAGTTACTGTTTTTCTTTAAAATTTTATAATTTCTCAAACTGAAATTTGCCGGAACAAATATTATTTTTAAAGTATGCACTGGCAGCGTTACACAGCTCATCACCAACGTTATCCATAAATATAAACAAACATTTGTTTTTGTTGCAAAAATTCAACATAAAATTAATGTTTTGCTAGGCCATTTAAAAAAAGTTGTGCAACACCTCGCAACATTATTGTGATCAAAATTAAGAACAATGCGTGAAGGGCAACACGTATATAAAAAGACATTTGAAAAATAAGATTAATTGACAACAACAAACATAAAAATTCAGCAAGTCCACATAACCCAAACACAATGATTTGCAAATAATTGATGATTTCAATGGCCATGTATGTGGGTTTATTCTACGAACCAGTCAAATAAAAACAATTTACATACCAGTGTTTGTATCATTGTTTACGATCGTCACAATAAAGCAGTTTGTACGCTCAATTATGAGAAGGGTTACAAGAAATTTAATGTCAAAGAAGTGGCGTACACACACAACGCACTCGGCAAACCTCGGCAGACACACAACGATGTCCTTGACAAATATTTTGAAAAAGTTTGCAACACCGAAGCCAGTTACTTCCCTTCGATAGAACTTTTGATGAGTCGATAATAATACCACAAGGACGGGTACTTTGACTATGTGTCTGCCTCCCAATCTGTTTCACAGAGGATTAATAAAGTATTCTTATATCTCTGTCAAAGATGACTGTCTTCGACACAATACGCCACAGCACGCGACGTCAATCATTGCATCAAGAGCGCGTGCTTGTTTATGTAAGACGTTATTAGATAGATAGATAGATAGATAGTTAGATAGAAAGATAGATTTTTATTGTATCTAAACACCCCATAAGTGACAGCATAATCCACATTTCATTTCACAAAGAAAACAAAAAGCATCAACATCATTTATGAAACAAGCTAATGATTAAAATTAAAAACAAAAACATAGCATGCAAGTATTTAAATATTAGGCCTATAAAGATAAATTTTCAGGCAACGAAACATACCCCGACAGCAGCTATGTCCACACAGAGTTGTCGCATGTTTTCCGTTTGTACAATACACTAAAATCTGACAAGAGCAACAACCCACCAAGTAACAAATCGAAAAGCATTAGAATTGTTTAGCTTCTAGTTCTGCCCCATGGTAATGTTTAGCAATCTCGTTCCCAGAGTCAGCCGCGGGGCCGGAGGCCTCTGGGGCCAAAGACCGTCCATTATCTTCTGATTTTTTAACGTGTAAGCCCCGCCCATGCTGACCTCTGATTGGACAATCTTTTTGGGGTCTTTTTCTCGAAAACAAGATGTCGGATCGTCGTTTTGTTTGTTGTAAAATGATTCTTGAGTCAAAGTCAAATCGCTGACATAACAAAAGTGGATCCTAAATGTAAAATTTTAAGTTTTCGTAAAGATCTATTTTTCTACGCGTGTGTATATTTTTAAGTGATTCGGTCATCGAGACACTTAAAATAAATACATGTCACGTGACAGTCGTGTGATTCGTCCCTTCCGGGAAAATGGCTACCCAGTGTCACCAGAGAAATTTCTTTCTCCAAAATTTTTCTGGTTCGAGATTGAATGTTTATCTTACAAAGACAAAGCGCTAAATACATGTATCATAGATTTACCTGTTCTAAGTTGTCAAAAATTACAACTAGTTTTTTTCAAGACCTTAACAGCTGTGTATCAATCTCATGTCAACTGAATGATTCCTTTGGTCCGTAGAGCATCCGCGACATTTTGTTTAGGTGACCAAGGGTCATAACTCTGGCAGACTTATCGGAAATCATGTTTCGAAAATCGTAATTGAAAATTGCTTGGCTGTTTGGTCTCATGGCCTTAACATGACCTTAATCACAATTTATTATTACGGTGAGAGCAATGTGCGACAGGTGGTAGATCATATTTAAATGTTGTTTAACTATCTATTCTCGTACAAGAACAATTTATTGTTAATTCCGGTATAAAGATATATATAGTGTTAAACCGTGTTGGAAATTTCCGTATTGCATGGTAGACATAAACTTTCCCAGAAGTGACTGTCACGTGAAAGGTATTTATTTTACGTGCCTGGATGACCGAATCACTTAAAAATAAACCCACGCGTAGAAAAATAGATCTTTACAAAAACTTGAATTTATACGTTCAGGATCCAATTTTTATGTCAGCGAGTTGACTTTGACTCAAGGATCATTTTACAACGAACGATGATCCGACCTCTAGTTTTCGAGGAATCGACGAAAACATATTGACCAATCAGAGGTCAGAATCGGCGGGGCTTAGGTTTGGAAAAAAGTGGGAATAAATAGCCGGTAAAAGGAACCAGAGGCCTCCGGCCATGCGACTGCCTCTGGGAACGAGATTGCATAAACGTCTTATATAAACTAATTGATAAATTATTTTACAGCTATCAAAATGTTTCGGTTTTATCCAACAAGCAATTTATTGTTAATTCGCGTGGAAAGATATGGTGTTAAACGTGTTGCAAATTAACAACTGTACCCTACATCTGACCTCGGCTGCACGTAAGTAAGTGATATGTACCTACGCCCATGCGGCTCCCGGTTTACTTTAACGTGAAAACGTGTGAAAACGTGCCGCTTTTACAAAAATAAGTCCCAAATTTCGTCTTTTGTAGAGTGTATGATTAGAGATATTGTCCAAAGGCTGCTGGTTTGATCAAATTCGCTGGTAATTACCCAAACCCAATGCCAAACTGACGTATGTGATATAATACACTCTCCACATAAATCTCCAAGGACACAGCCGTTTTTCATCCGAGACTTTTAAAATAGTTCAAATATGGCGGATTTCGTCACACAGCCAAGATTAGATGTGTAGAATATGTCGAGGTTTGCCGAAAGCCAAACTATTAGGCGAAATCTCGGTAAAGTAGCGTGATTGGCAAATAAAATCAAAACCAAGTACGAACAATCCAAAACATAAGACAGAATTCGAAGTCTTAAAAAACGTTATAGGCAAAATAGTGTATTCAAGCAAAATAGTGTAATCAGCAAATGGACTGCTCCTCGTGTGCAAAATACACGACAAACATCGGTAACAGGTGTCCGGAAGAGTAAGCTTACCCTGCCTGGCGCCACACCGCCATAGCTGCACCTAAACTATTAGGCGACATGTCGGTAAAATAGCGTAATTGGCCAATGAACTATCTGTATACAAAATGCACGCGATGAACTGTGTTAACGATGTAGTAGACATTATCATGGAGTTAGTAATAGTATACGTGTCAATTAAATATATCTAGAATAGGTTTTAATAAGTTTAGTGCGCAGGTATCCTAAATAATCAGAATAAAAGGAACAAGCTCTCGCGTAAGGAATTAGCTGAGACACAAACACTCCATAAGCTGGTGATATTGGAATGTTACTACTAATAAAGGAAAAGTTAACTTTAGGAAAGTCAAATTCATCACGTTTATCGTACAATTTAACACTCAGTTTATGGCAATTGTCAAAATCGAGACGCAGATCCAAGTAGGAAGCGTAATTGTCACTGTCAGTGGTGTTTTTAATTTCTAGCTCATCAGGATATATGAAATCTCCATAATCACTAAATTTAGGATTATTAAGTGATAAAACGTCATCGATATCGGTATGCAAAATGCACGTGATTAACAGTGTAACGATGTAGTATGTCTAGAATAACGCTATATTTACCAATCAAGTCAATATGACGGCCATAAAACTTTTTTTTATGTTATGTTATGTTTTAATAGTTTGAAAAAAAAAACATGTCGAGGGCCTTTGAAAAATCAATAAAACAAAGGAGGAGATTATTTTTCTTGCATTTATGTTTATGTATTGCAAAGACAGCTGGCCAAAGCTATACCCGTATAGTTATTAACATCTGCTTTGGCACCTTTTTTGTGCACATGCACAATGTGTGATTCTTTCAAGGATTCGGGAAATATGCAAGAGGTAAGAATTAAATTGAAAAGTTTCAAGTAATGATCAATCATATATTCGCGCGAAGTTAAAATTATCTCATTGAGTTAAAGAGCTAATCCCGATATTTGTTTTGGGAATAAAACGGCTTAATTTTGTGTTAAACTCCTTTAAAATATTCGAGTCAAGGGCCGAGCAACTACTTCAGTATTTATGATACTTTTTCAAACGACTTATATCCATCAGCCTTCATCTGAAATTTGAGACCGGTGCCCAAACGTATATTTTGTGATATCTGGATAAAACCAAACATTTTTTAAATAAAAATAAGGTGTAGTTGAAATTTGCCTTTCTTTATCAAGTACGACACATGGGTTAGTAACTGCATAACCCTCTCAAGTAACCGTAATCGGTTATAAGGTCACCCAACGAAACAACTGACCCGAAATCTTAAAAGGGTTACGTGACCGGATAAGCAGTTTTGGCGTTCACTTCCAAACGACTCATTATTTTGAGTTGAAATTTTGAGACAAGGTAAATACACCATTCCCCTATATTTTGGCGTTTTATTTTCATACATTCAAAGACTTCTATTTTTGAGCCTCTGTTTAATTCGGGTTTTCCCTTTAAAGGTCTGGGCCGTTTGATTTGCCTCTTCTAAGTTAATTGGAAACTTAACGTAATTCATTGGCTTTAATAGTTGAATGAGGCTCAGGGTAATTTCGATTAAGGTTCAAGAGATTTGTAATCTTTGCATCCATATCATTTTCTTCTAGTTTAGTGAGCATGTTATTTTTGAATAAATTAGAAAAATGCTTTCTCCATGTACCATCCTCTACATTTTTGATATCTTCTTTGATGAGTGAGTTAACTAGTCGCCAGTATTCACGGGGATCATTATTTTCAAAATTAGTTTATTCAGAGTATTATATTTTACTTGTTGACTTTTAAGTTTAGTAATTGTTTGGTACAATTTCTTCCGGCTAAAATATGCTTGTCGTAGTACAGTATTATTGGGGTCACTCAATGTTGTAGGCCTACACTTATCATGTCACGTCTATGTATTCTGCAGTTTTTATCGAACCACTTTTTCTTTTCTTTTTTCTTTTTTTGAATTCATCTATAACAAGTTTTAGTACTATCAGTTGATATCGAAGTTATATTTAGAACAACAGAGTTCAAATCAAAAGAGTTTTGTTCATAGTTAGTAGTTAAAAATTTGTTAGGTTTCATTTTTGTTTCAAATTTGACTAGTTCGGTGAGCTGGGCGTGATCGGAGTCTGGTTTACAGATGAATTTAAAAAATGTTCGCAGTACATAAAGTGATGTCACTTACGGTTTGTGATATTTTGCTATTGACCGAATGGTTAGCACGTGCGTGCTGTATCATAAAGCCTGTCATTGATTCAACTGGTGTGGTTTCGAATCCCCCGGTTGTACGTGGAAAGGAGTAGGGTCGCCTGTCCAGCCTCGTTAGTTTTCTTCGAGTCCTCCGGTTTCCTCCCACTGCTAAAGACCCCTACCCCTATTTACACTGCTGCTCGTGTTTATATCTATTTTACTATTACTGTTTTTATTATTTACTCATTTTAGTACCGATATCTTACTGGGAAGTAATTAAAATTGTCTAATTTTGACTTAAATGTTTAAGAATTTAATTTGTCGGTGAAATAAAAGTTAATATTTGTGACTCATTTAGTCGCATCGATGTCATCCTTATCAGTGAATGTAGCGGCCCAGCAAATATTCACTGTTGATCAGTGTGTCTCCCTCCGTGAATGGACCGAGGGGGTTAGTGGAGTATGTTTGGGCATCTACGCTGTTAAGGCCACCCTCACCCCATATAAATTTAGTTCCGACAAGCCTGCATACTACGTCAAAGTTTTAATTTAGTGCCTTTTTTTATTTAAAGTTTAGAACTTCTCAGACTGAAAAAAAATGTCACTATCGACCTACGTTTTCCGAATCTACATTCAATCCGCCAAACTTAAAATGTGGATTTATGACGCAAGCGGAAGAACTTATATTTAGTTTATCAACTGTAAACGGATTTTATTACGGACATTATTGTTTGGCTGACATCTTTCTCTACCAGGAGCAATGGATTACAAGGTAAATAGTTATTCTCGACATTATACATAACGTTTCAATGTGTGGTTTAAGCGCAATGCATTCCCTGCGAACTAAATATCGTAAAAGACGAATCTCTATAGCATTATGGGAAGGCGGGGTGTGGGGGTGGATGGCCGAATGGTTAGCATGTGCGCATTGTATCATAAGGGATGTCACTGAGTCAACTGGCGTGGTTTCGATTCCCCGGTTGTACATGACAAGGAGTAGGATCGCCTTCCAATCTCGTGGGTTTCTCTTGGTCCTCTAGTTTTCTCCCAAATTGTTGGGATAAAATTGAAACATGTGTCAGTCCCGAAATGGCCTAGTTTCTGTCGAGTGGACATTATTATTTTGATTTTGTTTACAATCTGAGTACATATATGCTGTGCGAACTTTGATAGTTTAGCGAAAAATGGAAATAACGCATCAGGCTGGTCAAACTAACATTTGACGTAGAACAAATTGCAACAAAACGTTTTTTGATTTCTATTGACTCATTATGATGTCCTAAGTAAGAAAAAAAAAGTTTACCAAAATCGGAGTCCAAATAAGGACAGGGGGCGTGTTCAAACCCAATATGGCGGCTGCCGATAAAAAATTGCAAATATATCAAAAACTATTGTATTTAGACACCATAAAAAATTGCTACGTTATGTCTCTATGACGATGTGACGTCACAACGACATATCGGACGTCGCATTTCTTCCAAAATTAGTCCATTTACACATCTTAACAGCGGAAAGGAATGTTGATTCAGAAAAGAGTATATGCCCATTATGTTGGGTTGATAAAGAAGAACAATGTGTTACATTAACGGAGAAATTGCTACATTGCCGATAGGGGATACTATTAGAGTTGCTGCAGAAACACGGATTCATTGCAATTGTTAAAGAAATGAAATGAGGTTATACATTGTATTGTTCTGTTCTGATTTGGCTCAATTAGTGTACTATGAGCAGGGGTGCAGATCGCCAAAAATAAGTGTTGGAACAGTCCATGCGCGGGCGCAAAAGAATGGTTTTTTTAGCCCAATTTATTCGCTTACAACCATCATAACAGAGGGTTTGGATGTTTATTGTGTCAGTTGGCGTGATTTCGATTACCCGGTTGTAAGTGGTAAGGAGTAGGGTTACCTGTTCAACCTCGTGGGTTTTCTTCGGTTTCCTCCCACAGCTAAAAACCCGACCCTCAATCGAATTATTGAAATATTTTTTAACCATATGTTAGCCCTGAAATTACATACTTTGTGCCGAGTGGACGTTAAGTCCAATTCTACCTCTCTCTCTCTTTCTATATATCAGACAGAATTGAAAATATACGTGATTGATTTTTAAACACGTTTAAAATGTCTATGAAACAAATGTTCAATTATTCTGGAATTTTAATATATATGCAAAAAAAAACAAATAAATAAATTAAAACTCTACATCCTTTGATCCTGCGTGTTATCTGTGTTGTTTAGTCCATTAGACAGAATCATTTTTCCGAATTTGAGCTGCCTTTATTAAAGTTACATTACTCAAGATATAATAGTTCGAAATGAGGTGATGTAAAATGAATAATTTGAATATTTCATTCAAATTACTATATTGCAAGCGAAGATATTGGCATTTGAAATTTGGCCGACGTGTGCAATAATTTCAACCACGGTCCTGGTTGATCAAAGCTAAGACTCGAAGCGTCTGGGACCGCCATATTTGATTTATCACTGAATCGTTTTAATCTAATGCCATCCAAAGTTGATTAAGGCCTGGATCAGTTAATTAATGTCTAATTAATACTTTAGAAAACATTTCATGCCCAAATAAAGACCTGCACTAGGCAGATTTAGCTCTTGAATAATGCATGTTTAATACACAATAATTTATGTTCCATCATCAGTATCTTAATAGGGGGATCTCGCTGGCTAAGTCGGTAAGCTCGCTAGCTTGGAGTTCGGAGGCATTGGCCGCGAAGGTTCATCCAGATTTTCCGACGTCGTTTTCCCCGGAAAGGACAATTGTCTAGTCGTTCGGATGGGGCGAACAACCGAGGTCCCGTGTACACATTGGTGTGCACGTAAAAGGTCCCATGTGAATTGTAATTCGATATAAGAGTAGGCTGTAGCACCGCTGCCAGGGGAAGATTTCCCTCATGCCTTTCTTTATTTGCCCAGTTTAGGAGCAGAACAGTAGGAAGTTAAACCCCATTTCATTTTATATTTTTGAACTTTTCTATTAATCAAATTAAATTTTATCAAAAAATATATTTTTCAAATAAGATCGCAGAAACCGCTTCATTCTGGCCTTTATTCATAGAAATTGACAGAAAACTAGAGCAGGTAGGATACAATTGATATGAAGTCGACGGCCATATTTGATGACATCATAGTAGAATATCCTACCACGTGGTGAGTGTCAAAGTTCAGAATACTTACTTCGGCACCCACTAAACAATTCTTTAAAAACATTGTCCACATTCTATATTATGGTAGAACGGGAATATTTGAAATTTGGTATGAAAGTTGTGTGCACATATGTCCAGATGCTCACTGAGATAGTTAAAGAGGAATATTTCATAAACAAATTTAGACCTCTGCTAAACAAAAAAAATAGCCTAATTGATCTCTTTTTTTCAAGTAGCTAACTGAATAGTGTATGTACATATTATAATATTTGTTTATTTAATCATCACTATTTATTCATTCATTCATGCAATGTAATGTACCTCTATTGTGACGTCACAAGGGTAACCTTTCAACGTTATAAGTTATATTATCAATGGCTTCCTGATGAATGATGATGCTATATTGAAACATGTAGAAGCAAATCGGTGTTATTTTTATATTTTATACTATAATATTTAATACTGTACATTAGAACAACTACTTACTACAACTATTTATATATATATACCAAAAAGTTTCTTTGAACTACTCCCAGAGAAATATAAATACAATTACGTTGAAAAAAGAAATAAACACCTCTTCAGACCATTTTGATTATAATAATATAATATAATGGATAGATCAATGTAAATATGTCAGACCATTTTGATTATAATAATATAATGTATATTATTATTACATATTATATATATATAATATACCAGTTTGTTTAATATAACTTTTTGGCCAACAAAAACGTATAATAGTTTTGCTCAAAATATTGGATCGGGAAAGAAGATAATAACGGAAATTCAATTTCATACGAAATCGACCGTGGAGATAGTTAAACGTATGTAATCAATCATTACATAAAACCTAATTTAATATATTTTACAGTGAGTCATAGTCATGTAGATATACGTTTCTGCTAACATGCATTCATGGACTAATTTTGGAAGAAATGCGACGACTGATATGCCGTTGTGACGTCACAGTGAAGTCATGACGTTGTAGAGACATACCGTCGCAATTTTTGGACTCGCTGGTACCGACTTCCTATATGTCCCCAATACATTTATGGTATCTAAATCCAATAGTTTTAGAGATATTCGCAATTTCTGATCGACAGCCGCCATCTTCGATGTTGTCACGCCCCCTGTCCTTATTTGGACTCCGATTTTGGTAATCTTTCTTTTCCTTACCTAGGACATCATAACGAGCCAATAGAAAACAAAAAACCTTTTGTTGCAATTTGTTCTACGTAAGACATCATTTAGCCGTCGTTTGACCCGCCTACATAATTACTGGTATAACCGACTTCAAGCTTCAAAAGGTCTCGTACTATTTTTCTGTTTACTCTTATAAAATCATCAGTGGTCTCAATGCAAACTGTTTCCCCTTTTTTGTTGCACGTGCTTTTTCTGCTGTTAAGAATGCAACATGGGTGGTATTTTTTTGGGTGTGAAAAACTGTCGTGTTTAGGGACAATATTGGTTGTCAGCCATTATCGCATAACGTGATAGCACGTTCCAAATATAATTTAACACGGAGATCATTGCTACTATACATGTAGATGCGTAATGAAGATTTCAAGAAAGGGAAGTGACGAAAGCAAACGAAAAACACGAGTGTTCCTTCTATAAAACTGACTCAAATAAGGAGCGATAACATTTCTGCTCACTGATAATTTAGACCAAAAGTAATTATATGAGACTGTGGGTGGATATCTGAAAATTCAAAAAAATAATTGTTACTAGATAAGAGAAAACGAGAAAAATAGAAAAGTCCGTGTATTACCATGTTTTTATTAAGCATAGGTTAAATAAAAAACAAAGGAATGAACGGGCTATTTCTATTTTTATACGCCCGTATTTCCGTCCGTCCACAATTTGTATTACCATGTTTTTATTAAGCATAGGTTAAATAAAAAACAAAGGAATGAACGGGCTATTTCTATTTTTATACGCCCGTATTTCCGTCCGTCCACAATATAGGTTTGTCTCCGAAAGATCTCAGCTTCTTACAACATTGGCACATATCGGGTTGAAATTTCGTGGGTTATGGCCATTGGTTGTACGAAAAATTGTCTTTTAGCCTGTGAACACTCTAGAGGTCACAATTTTTGATCTGATTTTGATAAAACTTAAAATGTACATTTAAAACTCAAATTTCTGGGTTCCTTTTGATATTTGCACGTATTGGTTCATAACTTCTTGAATTATGGCCCGTGGGTGTACGATAAATCGCGTCTTTAGCGTGTTGTCCCTCTGAAAGTCACAATTTGTATTCAATTTTTTAAAAAAAGGTTTGAATATATCACCGTTACAGATCTATGCCGGTTGAGTTCAAATTTCGTAAAAATCCAACCAAAACTGCCTGACAAAATGGCTGCTCCTGGTACGCAAATAGTGTAAAAGGTTTTGAACCCTCTAGAAGTCATATTTTGTTATCCGATTTTGAGGAAACTTGAATTTATAATTATAATCCAAAGATCTTGGTCTCTGTAGATATTTGTGCATAATGGACCGTTACTTCCTTGATTATGGCCCCTGATTGTACGAAAAATTGCGTTTTTAACTTGTGGACCCTCTAGAAGTCAAAATTTTGATCATATTTTGATTAAACTTAAAGTATATCTTTATATCCCAAATATCTCAGTCCATTTCAATATATTGTCAGTGAGCAGAAATTCGCCCCTGTATCTGGTATCTGTTATCACTAGTCACTCCAGTCAGTTATACTGAAGGATAACTAGACATTGTTACAAAAGTTGACTTGTTTCACTTTTAAAATGTTTCAAATACTGTTCCATTTTTTTGGAGATTATAAAGTGGCTATGAATCCTTAAAGGGTTATGTATGTTGTGATTTCAATGTGCACAGTCTTAAAATGTATTGTTTGGGGGATACCATATACTATCTGATGACGTGCACACACTGACAGAAAAGAACGTGTTGACACAACTCAAATTCCAGTAGCAGACTTAGTGTTGATTATTAAATTTGTTTTGTCAGAAAAGAAATTCCCAATTCGCTTGAACCAAAAACATTTCGAAATCTGAAAACAAACTATCTCACACCAAATTGCCAAAATTAAATCCCCCTCAAAGTTAAACAATTAGCCCTTGTACTTATGTGACAGGTGGTTATGTGTGAACGTAACCAAACTGAGAGAATCGGTCAATATGGCCATTGCCTAAAGTAAAGAAACCCCAGCCAAGAAAAAACCATCAGTCAACAAAAAAATCGCTAATTAAACAGTAATCTGATTAAAACACAGATTCTATTTCGTTTCGTTTATTAGAGTTCAGAATTTGGTTTTACTTGTATTTACTACACTAGGTAGAGAAAGTCATCGAAAGTATTAAAACGAAACGAAATATCGATCTGTATTTTTATTGGATTGATAAAACAGAGACAAAATATAAAGTATATTAATTCTCTGGCAAAGTTTAAGAGTGTGCGGGGTATTGGTGGGGGGCGTTAGTCCCCCTGCACTAACTATTAATAATTTGGAATTGATTTCACAGAAATAAATTATCGTTTTGCTAGCAGACTGCTTATTTCTAATTCCAACTGCCAAGAGTTATTTTACTCGGGTTTTTGTCCCATCCTGGCTTGGCCATGACAAGTGAAACCAGGTTGGAAAATTCCGCGGAACTCTCTCGAATAGCAACGGGATCGAACCCCCAGACTTCTTGATTAAGTGAGCTAGCACCTTTCGCACTGAGTCACCGTGACTCCCTTGCGATTTAGATGGGGATAATCCTCGCATATTAAGTCATTAAACTCCATGGGGTTGAAATGGTTCGATGGTATGCCTATACTTTGTGGAACAACTGATACAACTTCTAATTTTCCCAATTCATATCTAACAAATTTTGGGGATCACGTTCGATAAGTGGATAAGGCGCTGGTTCGCTAGCCTGGAGGTCGGGTGTTCGATCCCTGCATTGGTCGAAAAAGTTCATCTCGATTTTCCGGCGTGATTTCCCCTTGTCAGTGATGTAGAAGGAGGGCCTGACAAGGACAGCTGCCTAGTCGTTCGGGTGGGACGAAAGACCGAGGTCCCGTGTACACATTAAAGTGCACGTAAAAGATCCCTTGGCAGTTGGAATTCGATTATAAGATAAGAGTAGGCCGTAGCGCCGCTGCCCGGGAAAAATTCCCCTCATAGCACACTGTATGGCGTATGCCCGTCTTCCATTAGCCCAGGTTAGGTGCATGATAGTAGGACGTTAAACCCCATCTCATTCATTCTAACAAACTTTGTTAAACATTTGTATTAAAGTAATGGTGGTCTATATTATTTCATGATTGCAACTTCATGCATAATAATATAGTTATGACGAATAATTTATGCACATGGGGAAGACCCTATTCTAGGTAGGCTACGATTGCTCGGATATTGTATATTTAGTCCAGGAGCTAGCAAAGATTTAATTAGCATCTTGAGTACAAAAGGTTTGAGGTCCGATATCAGTAGATATATGATGGAGGCCTCCAAATTTGCAACTCTTAAGTAATGCTTTTGGGGATGGCAAAAGGGGGCGCTGTTCACATTTCCCCTAAAATTAGTTTTATAATACATATGGAGTACAATAATCAAATTGATGATAAATGGTTACTTGTTTATGTCGGAAACAAATTGATGAACTCTTAAGTGTCCATCATGGGGACAAGTCCATTTCTGAGTGACCTATAGGAGGCGCCCCGTAGGCCTTTAAAGCACATCTCAAGTACATCCATGAAACCTGTGTCAAAGTCTTCCTTGGTGTTCACTGTGATCATATGAATCTTTCTGAGTTGTCATTTATGGGGATTAATCAACTTCTGAGTGGGTCAAAGGTCGCCATGCGATGGCCACGCCCATTCGTCATTTAACGCACATTTCAAGTACAGGCATGAAATTGGTGTCAAACTGTTCTTTATGATCCTCTATGACATTATTAATCCTTCTGAGTTGTCATTTATGGGGATTAATCCACTTCTGAGTGGGTCAAAGGTCGCCATGCGATGGCCACGCCCATTCGTCATTTAACGCACAATTCAAGTACAGGCATGAAATTGGTGTCAAACTGTTCTTTATGATCCTCTATGACATTATTAATCCTTCTGAGTTGTCATTTATGGGGATTAATCCACTTCTGAGTGGGTCAAAGGTCGCCATGCGATGGCCACGCCCATTCGTCATTTAACGCACATTTCAAGTACAGGCATGAAATTGGTGTCAAACTGTTCTTTGTGATCCTCTATGACATTATTAATCCTTCTGAGTTGTTAATTATGGGAATTAACCCTTTTCTGAGTGGGCCAAAGGTCACCATGGGTTGGCCCAGCCCACTCAAACATTTCATGCACATGGTTGCGTTCATGCAAATATCAAGTGGCGTGACATACATATGTACATTTTAGATGGACGTCTTGGTGATTTATGGAGTTCTGGGCAGGTTTATATAGACAAATGTCAGGTTGTTAGTTCAACAATGTTAGTTGTTTACCATTTCAGTTGTGATCCCAGCAATTGGTGATTCACGCGCAACAAATACAAGTGAAAACACAGACATATTATATTAACTCTAAACATATAAATCAGTCCATGTCTACATTCTACGGGTAATTAAGATACAATACTTGTTATTCCACACAAAAGATATTTTGAATTCAGGATCAAAGAGCAAAGATTCTGATCGTTTGTTTAGTAATTAAGGGTTATTTCTTTTTACATCTATTGAAGAGATTTACAACAGGAAAACAATTCAGCAGCCAGTGACTAATTTCACCCATGGTTGCTGTAAAAGCTTACTTCATGCAATACGTTTTTTATGTGGCATTTTGGTCACCTTAAGGTGAAAATGATGACTTTGAGCATGGAGGTCCGCTTTGAGCATTCCAAGAAACCTGACTCATAGATAAGTATGCATAAGTAAGCTGATTAGCCAATTGTAAGCTACCTAGCATACAGATAGCAGCAAAAGATTTCATGTGGACTATATATGTGCATCAGACATTATTTCCAATCCCATTTTGATTCCGCTTTACCAAATTCGGAAAAACGATGCATTTGAACGAGGAATGAAGAGGTAAGATCAACCATTATTTTTACACAAGTTTAAATTATTAAAAATAAGAGCACAATATGAATGAGCTTGAAATAATGACTGATATGGCTAGGTACATGTATACATATGCGGAGTATTCGAGGCACATGCACACATTTTAAACAACAGTGCGATTATACCCCCTGGAAGTTTATGCACTTTATACGGAAGAAGAAAAAGATACATGTATATTTCAAGACTGTGTCCCTTATTTACCAGCCAACCCACGTTATGCATTATTCGTAACCTATGCTAGGCCATAATTTTGTCTCATCTTCTTTGCTAAATTTGATTGTTAAACTTAGTCCAGTGTGTTTATTGATTCGTGCCACATGTCCCAAGCCTTTTTCCTAATTTCATAATCAGCAATTAGTTTGGGACCAAAACTGAAAATACATTCTCTGCTTGGTGCCGGTTCATCATTAGTTGCAGTCGCTTCCATGTTATGTGAACCTGTAAGTGCATAAACTTCAAGGGGGTATAGTCGCACTGTTGTTTAAAATGTGTGCATGTGCCTCGAATACTCCGCATATGTATACATGTACCTAGCCATATCAGTCATTTATGGGGATTAATCCACTTCTGAGTGGGTCAAAGGTCGCCATGCGATGGCCACGCCCATTCGTCATTTAACGCACATTTCAAGTACAGGCATGAAATTGGTGTCAAACTGTTCTTTGTGATCCTCTTTGACATTATTAATCCTTCTGAGTTGTTAATTATGGGAATTAACCCTTTTCTGAGTGGGCCAAAGGTCACCATGGGTTGGCCCAGCCCACTCAAACATTTCATGCACATGGTTGCGTTCATGCAAATATCAAGTGGCGTGACATACATATGTACATTTTAGATGGACGTCTTGGTGATTTATGGAGTTCTGGGCAGGTTTATATAGACAAATGTCAGGTTGTTAGTTCAACAATGTTAGTTGTTTACCATTTCAGTTGTGATCCCAGCAATTGGTGATTCACGCGCAACAAATACAAGTGAAAACACAGACATATTATATTAACTCTAAACATATAAATCAGTCCATGTCTACATTCTACGGGTAATTAAGATACAATACTTGTTATTCCACACAAAAGATATTTTGAATTCAGGATCAAAGAGCAAAGATTCTGATCGTTTGTTTAGTAATTAAGGGTTATTTCTTTTTACATCTATTGAAGAGATTTACAACAGGAAAACAATTCAGCAGCCAGTGACTAATTTCACCCATGGTTGCTGTAAAAGCTTACTTCATGCAATACGTTTTTTATGTGGCATTTTGGTCACCTTAAGGTGAAAATGATGACTTTGAGCATGGAGGTCCGCTTTGAGCATTCCAAGAAACCTGACTCATAGATAAGTATGCATAAGTAAGCTGATTAGCCAATTGTAAGCTACCTAGCATACAGATAGCAGCAAAAGATTTCATGTGGACTATATATGTGCATCAGACATTATTTCCAATCCCATTTTGATTCCGCTTTACCAAATTCGGAAAAACGATGCATTTGAACGAGGAATGAAGAGGTAAGATCAACCATTATTTTTACACAAGTTTAAATTATTAAAAATAAGAGCACAATATGAATGAGCTTGAAATAATGACTGATATGGCTAGGTACATGTATACATATGCGGAGTATTCGAGGCACATGCACACATTTTAAACAACAGTGCGATTATACCCCCTGGAAGTTTATGCACTTTATACGGAAGAAGAAAAAGATACATGTATATTTCAAGACTGTGTCCCTTATTTACCAGCCAACCCACGTTATGCATTATTCGTAACCTATGCTAGGCCATAATTTTGTCTCATCTTCTTTGCTAAATTTGATTGTTAAACTTAGTCCAGTGTGTTTATTGATTCGTGCCACATGTCCCAAGCCTTTTTCCTAATTTCATAATCAGCAATTAGTTTGGGACCAAAACTGAAAATACATTCTCTGCTTGGTGCCGGTTCATCATTAGTTGCCGTCGCTTCCATGTTATGTGAACCTGTAAGTGCATAAACTTCCAGGGGGTATAGTCGCACTGTTGTTTAAAATGTGTGCATGTGCCTCGAATACTCCGCATATGTATACATGTACCTAGCCATATCAGTCATTATTTCAAGCTCATTCATATTGTGCTCTTATTTTTAATAATTTAAACTTGTGTAAAAATAATGGTTGATCTTACCTCTTCATTCCTCGTTCAAATGCATCGTTTTTCCGAATTTGGTAAAGCGGAATCAAAATGGGATTGGAAATAATGTCTGATGCACATATATAGTCCACATGAAATCTGTTGCTGCTATCTGTATGCTAGGTAGCTTACAATTGGCTAATCAGCTTACTTATGCATACTTATCTATGAGTCAGGTTTCTTGGAATGCTCAAAGCGGACCTCCATGCTCAAAGTCATCATTTTCACCTTAAGGTGACCAAAATGCCACATAAAAAACGTATTGCATGAAGTAAGCTTTTACAGCAACCATGGGTGAAATTAGTCACTGGCTGCTGAATTGTTTTCCTGTTGTAAATCTCTTCAATAGGTGTAAAAAGAAATAACCCTTAATTACTAAACAAACGATCAGAATCTTTGCTCTTTGATCCTGAATTCAAAATATCTTTTGTGTGGAATAACAAGTATTGTATCTTAATTACCCGTAGAATGTAGACATGGACTGATTTATATGTTTAGAGTTAATATAATATGTCTGTGTTTTCACTTGTATTTGTTGCGCGTGAATCACCAATTGCTGGGATCACAACTGAAATGGTAAACAACTAACATTGTTGAACTAACAACCTGACATTTGTCTATATAAACCTGCCCAGAACTCCATAAATCACCAAGACGTCCATCTAATATGTACATATGTATGTCACGCCACTTGATATTTGCATGAACGCAACCATGTGCATGAAATGTTTGAGTGGGCTGGGCCAACCCATGGTGACCTTTGGCCCACTCAGAAAAGGGTTAATTCCCATAATTAACAACTCAGAAGGATTAATAATGTCATAGAGGATCACAAAGAACAGTTTGACACCAATTTCATGCCTGTACTTGAAATGTGCGTTAAATGACGAATGGGCGTGGCCATCGCATGGCGACCTTTGACCCACTCAGAAGTGGATTAATCCCCATAAATGACAACTCAGAAGGATTAATAATGTCATAGAGGATCATAAAGAACAGTTTGACACCAATTTCATGCCTGTACTTGAATTGTGCGTTAAATGACGAATGGGCGTGGCCATCGCATGGCGACCTTTGACCCACTCAGAAGTGGATTAATCCCCATAAATGACAACTCAGAAGGATTAATAATGTCATAGAGGATCATAAAGAACAGTTTGACACCAATTTCATGCCTGTACTTGAAATGTGCGTTAAATGACGAATGGGCGTGGCCATCGCATGGCGACCTTTGACCCACTCAGAAGTGGATTAATCCCCATAAATGACAACTCAGAAAGATTCATATGATCACAGTGAACACCAAGGAAGACTTTGACACAGGTTTCATGGATGTACTTGAGATGTGATTTAAAGGCCTACGGGGCGCCTCCTATAGGTCACTCAGAAATGGACTTGTCCCCATGATGGACACTTAAGAGTTCATCAATTTGTTTCCGACATAAACAAGTAACCATTTATCATCAATTTGATTATTGTACTCCATATGTATTATAAAACTAATTTTAGGGGAAATGTGAACAGCGCCCCCTTTTGCCATCCCCAAAAGCATTACTTAAGAGTTGCAAATTTGGAGGCCTCCAACATATATCTACTGATATCGGACCTCAAACCTTTTGTACTCAAGATGCTAATTAAATCTTTGCTAGCTCCTGGACTAATTATAGGCCTACAGTGCATATCAATGCCGTTACACCTGGAAAATGCACCTCTTTCCGTAACGGTTCTCCTACGTGAGGAATGAAATGAATTTTTCTGTAGAATACGGCCTAATGGGCACGGCAACATTCGGGAGATTAAAAACAATATAAAGTAAACCTTTGTGAAGAAACCATTAGTATAGTAAGGACTTCCTCCCAAGTTTAAGGTTTTTTGTACCATAAACTTGATTTAACCATACTAGTCTTTCAACATTTTTAATATTTAATGTCATTGAAGTCGTTACTTGTCCAATTTTTTTTTTTACATTTTTTTTAACTATGCAAGTTCAGTTAAAATTTAAAGATGCATAATGTAAAATTTAAATAAAGAGCTGGCAGTTAAAAAAAAACAGATAATGAAAATGGAATGTGTTGAGAATTTCATTCGAATTTTTGGAGAAGGCAGATAGCCACGCCATCATGAGCATTGATACCCATTTTGCAGAAACTTTCTTCATTTTTAACTCGTTAGCGAAAATGAGCTCAACCATCTCATTGCCCGGAAAATGCCTACTGTTGATGGTCTTCCATCACGTGGGTCATTGTCAAAGCTCTCTGTGCCACGCTTAAATCATTTTACTGTGGAAAGGAAGGGACTTCATCCCCTATAGTTCTTGGTTGTTTTTGTTTTGGTTTTTTGTGGGGGGGGGTGCTTTCAGTTGCAGGAACGTGATGACGTCAGTTTGGTACATTTCTGTCCATTTCAATGGTAGTTTCACAAGATGATCTTATATAAGTTCACAAAGACAATAATAAGACAGTTCTTATGTCTATGATTCATTCAATGACTGTACATGATGGTGAAATTATGTTTCAATTCAATTCATATATCCTTTTCGGCTTAGAACTTTTCAACCAACCAGTGCATGTATATAATTTGAGCTTATTACATTTAACATAATAATAAAGATTCGTACATATACTGCACTATTATTATTGCATTTAACATGATTGTAAAAATGATTATATACATCATGTGCTATACTATTTTCTTGGCAAATTCCCCCTGCACCCCTTTCCATTCTTGTGAATTTTTTTCGTTGATCTGTACCATTAAACTGCATAAGTTATACAGTTCTACAGATTGCTCCACGTCAGTGAATGCTAGTAACAATGATAAGAAATTCTCTTTATTAATCAATAACACATAGGTGACGAGAAACCAGACAGTCGGCGAGAATCTTTGGTGTGTACAGGGCTTAAGATTTGCAACAAATATCGCTTCTATTGTCAGGTTGTGTCATTCAGTTTGTTTGCAGATTCTTGTTTAACTTCAGAAAAAATATATAGCGGAATTGAGTAAACAAACACAATAGTACCCATACGTTGTCCCTATATAGTTTTATACCGGAAAATTTGCTGCCTACCATAGCATTTTTCCTCAATTTAAACTCATGTAAGGATACAATGTGGCGACATAACAGTATACACCTGCTGAAAACAATGAACAACGACTCAGCGAGTTAATTTAAACCATATTTGGGACACAGCATACCTTAAATGTTAACACATCGATTTCTCTGACTGGTTAAAGCGGGTTTAAAGGGAAACCTTCACTAAAAACAATGTTGTCTTATTTAGTTGTGGTAACATTTTGAATTTATTTACATGAAATAAATAGATTATTTACTCGTGATGTCGTGCGTTATAGAATTCGGCTAGTGAAATCGAATCACGCGTTGTTGTAAGTTATGACGGGTGTCTTGTACGAGGGAGGGTATTCTTACTATTCCTTATGTATTAGACATTTCACATAGCTAATTAATAACATGATTAATAAATTGAAATCAAGCATGCACTGAAGTTGTCTTATTGTAGTTCGTTTGTCGGATTTATAAAATTGACAATTAAAGAATCTAAAAGAAACTTTCAACCCAATGAGCTTACCTTGGGGAGAGGGACGACTCTTTTTCACTGCTGCGCCTTCGGTCTAATTTATTGAATAATGATTGGAAAATTATCGGGCACGTTTGTTCATTGAATATTTAAAATGATAAAAAATACAATAAAATCAAAAAACAAATGATTTTGTACAAAATTTGACTGGGTTCATAATATTATTGTTGTATTTCACGATCACGCCACTTTAAGTTAGAGAGCATTCCCCCTATAACTGTGGCTCGTGGGTAATGTTTATCAAATCGTCTCTCTCTAGATTTCTCACTAATCCTCTTCCCAGTAAAAGTTGGCAAGGTCACAGATAGATTTTCTACTTCTGTCTCGTGTTAACGTTTTATAAACTTTCAATGTCATTCTTTCTGTTGAGTTGAGATCAGCTGGAAACCTTCAACGGAATATAAATTATGTAGTCTAGATGTGATTACGTCATGGGCGTCAGTACTACATCAATTTAATGATTTCTAGAGTCAAGCAATTAATGGTAAGTAAAATTAGATTTAAGACACTTGTATTTACACGCGCATAATGAAATTGCATTACATTTTTTGAGTAACAAAGGGTAATTTATTTTATTGCGGCAAGGTTGGACAGTTTGAAATATCTCGGATTTTCCTTGTGTAAAGATAGACCTACCAAATCATGGGAGATTAATTTATATAAACTTTTAACTTGTTTTTGGATCCATTATATCAGTATTGTATATACTCATGTAATGGAAATAAATATTGTTTAAACTATATTTATGTATCTAGGGTTAACGGTCCGTGGATATACAAAATGTGTTTAACTCCGGAGTAAGGCTGGTGAACCTCTTGCGAAGAACTGTCCTTGTTTTATATATCAACGCTGATTATCCTTTTTTTCCGAACAACATCAAGTTATTACCGGTTTAAGCCCATATCTGAACTTAGATTGATTGACATTTAATTAAGAAAGGAAATTAGACCCTTGGGTTGTCTACAATATCACCCTTGGTGGAAGTGGGAACGAACGAACGAACGGCCCTTGATGTCTAGGTGTAGGTAACACTTTAATATAGTCATTTACGGCATCAACGCGACCTTTCAACTAAATCTATATCCAGACCAATTATTATAGTAATAATGTACCATTTGCGTTTTTCACTAAAATTTCAAATTTCTCACGGTTTAATCTACTCTTCATTATTTTATTAAGAAAACAAAATCAAAATACCAAGGCTGGCTATAATTCAAATTTAAAATATGCCTATTCTGTTCGCCAACAACAAAATGGCGATCGAGCTTTTTAAATATAGTGCACAGCATAGATCGAAGAAATTGTAATTAAACATATCTTTGTAAATACTGAATGGAATTGAACCATGTTTGACCTGTATTCCTATTGGGGTTCATCTTTCACAATATGGCAGTTTGCAAGGAATTGATATTGTGCTAAAACCACGCAATGGGGCTTTCAATTTACATTATTAGAATTTTTTACTGGGACGGTGTTCAGTAAACACGGAAATAACCCCTTCAGTTAAAACAACTTTGCCATCTTTATATAAAAGATTATTTATATTAAATCCTATTACGTGTAAATATGGATTAGAAAAAATATTAAAGGGTGTTAACGTCATACGGTTCTACACCGGCTGAAATATATATATTAACGTAAAAACATTTACATATTGTTTCCAATTGCCAACAAAAAAATTTAACAAGATGATATCAATAGCTTCGTGTGATATACATTTAATGAAGCTCAATTGAATGTGAAAATGCGTGACATGCAAAATCGTCTTTTTCGTAACAGCTCAAGTTAGAAAGAATGAATGAATGAATGAATGATTGAAATGGGGTTTAACTGCCTACGCTTAAGCACCGTACCTGGGCTAACTGAAGACGGGAATATGCCACACGGTGTGCTATGAGGAGAAATTTTGCCCGGGCAGCGGCACTACGGCCTACTCTTATATCGAATTCCAACTGCCAAGGGATCTTTTACGTGCACTCCAATGTGTACACGGGAACTCGGTTTTTCGCCCCATCCGAACGACTAGGCAGCTGTCCTTGTCAGGCCCTCCTTCTGCATCACTCTGCATCACTGACAAGGGGAAATCACGCCGGCAAATCGAGATGAACTTTCTCGGCCATTGCAGGGATCGAACACCTGACCTCCAGGCTAGCGAACCAGCGCCTTATCCACTTAGCCAACGTGATCCCCACAGCAATTTTAACAAAAGCTGATATAAGTTTATGAAAGCTATAACGAATAAATAATTCAAAATATGAAAAGGATAAATACATTTTGGATAGTGTATTTTTACCCCTTGTTTTGGGGGCTTTTTTCTGTTTGGGTTATTTTTTCACTTTTAAATGAAAATGGCATAAATCGAAATTTTCAAAAAAAATGAGGTCAAAATGTAGAGCTTCCTACATCACTTTTATAAAAAAATAAATACTTGCTTCCAAAAATACATTCCGAATTTGTAAGAAAAAAATGCAGTTTTTGTCAAATCAACGCCACTTTCTATCGGAACGGAACTTGATCATTGTTGGACCGATTAAAGAGATTCGTGGTACCCTAACCCTATACAATAAGGGACGGCGGCATGGCGGCACGGCGACACAACGATACGCTCCCCCTAAATAAACTAATGGCAAATATAAGTAAACGTAGGTATGTTAGCCAACATGATGCCTAGAAATTAAAATTAACTGGGTAAGACGCTGGCTCACTAGCCTGCTTGGGGATCTGTTGTTTGATCCCTGCATTTTCCGGCGCCCCCCCCCCATGTCAATGATGCAGGGCGGTGGGCCTGACAAGAAAAGCTGTCTAGTTATTCGGATGGGACGAAAAACCGAGGTGTGTACACATAGGCGGGCACGTAAAATATCTCTTGACAGTTGGAATTCGAAATAAGAGTAGGCCGTAGTGACGCTGTCCGGGTCAAATTTCTCTCATAGCACACTGTATGCCCGTCTTCAATTAACCCAGGATAGGTTCAGAAGAGTAGGACGTTAAACCCCATTTCATTTTGCTTCCGATATCATTAAATCCAGTTGTTATATCTCACAACATTATTCTACCGACAGTTTAAAAAAATTATTTGCTTGGTGGGGTGAAATGAAGGGGGACAAAGATGTTGATTTGTTTAGATTGTTTGGTGTGTAAATTTGAACAGTGTATGCAAATGTCTGGAGAAGTACAACTGGACGTAGATTTCGTCTACTTCATCCTTTGTGGTGTTTCCTTCTTTTGTTGTTGAATTATGTGTGTTGAACAACAAGTGTACAGTTGAGTTGTTGTCATCATGTTGATATCTTGTTTTGTCTTCAATCATGGTGGGTTTTCATTAAAGAGACAAAACAAAGTTGAGTGTCAAATTGTACAAACGTCCGCATTCGGGATATTATTCAGTTGTATATAATAGACGTACATTGTGCCATGGACATAGTCACGTAGCTATATGGTGAGGTATATGATACATAAACAGAATTTTCACAAGATCGGCAGTTACTTATATTGGGATGTGGTGGATTTGTAAACATAACATAGAAGTACCGTTTAGAAATAGTCTCAGATATAACCCACAAGAAAATGGACCCTATGCCATTAGGTTCCGAGACTGCACAAACTACGTGAATGCGTCCATCGCACCCACAGTGCTTCCTAGGCTAGGGCCGAATTATGCGCAGTATAGGACGAGATTCATTCTTTTGATTATAATCACAATGTTACACAATAAATTATACCCCATCCCCTATTGAGCATTGTAATTAAATGATTTAATGCTAAAGGTCCAATTATTGTCTTTAATTACACACTGTAACCAGTCATAGGAGTTTCAATGGCAATAAATTTTAATCATTTAGTTTATTCAGCTCGACCTAAGACTTAAAAAATAAATAGACGCAGCTGGTTTAAATTGGATGTAGGTATTAATCATCTATATGGCATATATTATCACCTTTCAGTGAATCATGCTCTGTTCATATTCAATTGTGTTACGTATTTGCCAACATCGAGGTTAACTTGTTGAATTGTTCAATTGTAGCCTATTCGGATTTGTTCAGTTGAAACCAGCGATAATTTTGTAAGTTTTGACGTTAATTATGTCTTTTAAATGGATTTCGATGTCTCTATTTCCATATTCTAAAAAGGTAGACTATTCGTATCGACTTTTATTAGACGGCTATAGATGAAATGAAATGAATGAAATGGGATTTAACGTTGTGCTGTTCTGTTCCGACTAGGATTAGGAAGACTGGCATACTGTGTGCTATGAAGGGAAATTCGCGAATATCGATTGCCTATAGGTCGTTAATACATTTATTGGCATTAAAGTTAACCGATTCTGGTCCACTATTGGCCATCTTGGATTTATATTAATTATGCAAATTTCCCCAAGACCGACAATGGCCGCTTTTGTAATGGAAATACTAGAGACCGTATCTAACAGTTCCCAAAGAAATGATTTCTGTTGCAATTTGTTCTAGGTGTATTGGTATCTTTTCCCGCCTAATTCACTATTTTGTCTTTATCTCTTTTTGGAAGGCGCGCATTCCGACTCATTTTGCCGTGGCCGGTCATGTCTTCTTACTAACACTTATTGGGAAAACAGCACCGAATTTACAATACAAATTTGTTTACAAAAGCACTCTAAAGAATGAAAACTAGCATATTTCAAGCTTTACTACATGTATGTTTTAAGAAATAACTGAGATCAGCCGATTCAAACCTCATCTCAGCTTTTTGCTCATTCGTTAGGCTTCCACCAACAATAATATCGCAAACTTTGTGTTAAGTAAAAAAGATAGTAAGCTGGCGTTGCCAGGCAGGATACGCCCACATTTTCAAGAGATGGATAGAGAACAAGCAATACCGAAAGCGATTTTTCCTTCAATCAAAGGCCATAATTCATTAAGTTACAATTTGATATGCGCAAATATCGAAAAGAATCAAGATCTTTCGGTTATAAACATGCATTTCAAGTTTCATCAAAATATGCCACATTTTTTACACTATTCGCGTATAAACGGCGGCCATTTTGTCTGGCAATTATGGTCCGATTTTCTAGAAACTCGAACTCAACCTTCCGTAGGGTGTAACGGTAATAGAGTCAACAGTTTTTTTAAATTGGATAATAATCGTGACCTCCAGAGGGACCATAGAGGATTTCTCGGACAATCAGGGGCCATAATTCAGGAAGTTACTATCCGATATGCGCAAATATCGTAAGGAACCAAGATCTTTGGGTTATAACCATGCATTTCAAGTTTCATCAAAATCGAATTAAAATTGTGATCTCTACAGAGTCCACAACCTTGATATACCATTTTTAACAGTATTCGCGTACCAACGGCGGCCATTTTTAATGGCAATTTCGGTCCGATTTTCCCAAAATTCGAACTCAACCTTCCTTAGTGTGTAACGGTGATATAAACGAACGGTTTTACAAATCGAATAATAATTGTCACCTCCACAGGGACCACAAGCTAAAATAGGTGATTTTTCGGAAAATCAGGGGCCACAATTAAGGAAATAACGTTCCGATATGCGCAATTATCGAAAGGAATCAAGATCTATGGTGTATAAACATGTACGTCAAGTGTCATTAAAATCGGCTCAAAATTGTGACCTCTATAGGGTCCACAAGCTAAAAGTATGATTTTTCGTACAATCAGGGGCCATAATCCATGAAGTTTCGATCCGATACATGCCAATATCGAAAGCAGCTGAGATCTTTTGGGGATAAAGCTATAATTCAAGTTTCGTCAAAATCGGACAAGAATTGTGAACTGTAGAGGGTCCATAAACAATGTGGACGGACGTCCGGACGGACAGGCGCGACGACATAATACGTCCACATGAAAATGTGGGCGTATAAAAAAAAGAAAATTCATAGCTATAACGGGGGGCATGACTATGAAAAGTTTCTGATATCGACCCCAAAAATCTTCATATCTGACGGGAGACACCACCCACTAGTGCTGGGTATTGCGACTGCATTCACGATACGATACGTATTGCGATTCATGTGCCACGATACGATACGTATCGCGATTCATAACTAGGACATAGATTTATCTATAAAATATATTTAAATTAAATATCGACCGTGTTTTTAATGATTCATGAAGTCACTAAAACAAGAAAATAAATAAACTTGATTACTTTTGAGTATGTTAACTCTGCTTGAATAACATAAAATTAAAAATAATAAAACTTCACAGAGAAATAAAGTTATTATTGTCTTTTTGTTGAACTGTATTAATCTTAGCAGACGAACTTTATTTATTAGATAGTCGGCACTACGTGTATGTGTCTTGTAATAAGTTGTCATTTGTCAAGTCAGTGCTGAGATTGGTTGTATTACCGCAATATTGTAGAATAGGCCTAGTTTTACATATTCTACAAACAACTTTCGTTGTGTCACCTTTCAAAAACCTAAAGTTTTCCCAAACTTTAGCTTTATATTTCGCTGGAGGATCTGTTATTGTGACTGTGATTTCCGCCATTTTGATTTTTACACGAGCTTCTTATTTAGGCTACGTTTTAAATTTATAAAATTCTAGAGTAAAATGTTGTTTTATGTATTTAAATATGTATGTTTTATTAACTAAGCCTTATAAACAACATTCAAATTGGGAAACAAAACGAAAATATGTTAAAATGTTATTAATCTTAACCTACGAAACTAACGGTAATTACGGTCGTGCGCTATTTATAGTAACACACATGTCAAGACTACTGGACATCGTTTGCGAAGTTTCGTTGTTTCAAATAAAGATTAGGGTATATTTAAAAGTTCATAAAGTTCATCATAGGCTATATTTGAGAAAACGAAAAAAAGAATCGTGAAAAATCGATTCGGCATCCCGCGATTCAATACAGGTATCGTGAGACGGTGAATCGCGATACATCGATTCAACGATATATCGTGTCAGCACTACCACCCACCCCTAAATTTGTTATATGAAAAGTTTGACTACCTTTGGGGGGTACCCACCCACCCCTAAAATTTGTTATATGACAAGTATCTGCTGCCAAATTATAACATTTGGAGGCCATGGCTGCCGAAGCCGATGGCAGTGTCGAGCCATGTACACCAGAGTTATTGATTTTCAATGAATTTTGATAACTTGAACAGCTAAATCCATGATATTAAATTTTCGTATACTGAACATTAGCATGGAGGACAACTTTATTATAATACATGTAGTAGGTGGAAAAGGTGATTTTGAGATTATTAGAAATCCAGATGGACCTCATCATTTTTCTCACAAAACTTTTTACAAATTCAAAAGCGGATAAAAATTAAATTTTTTTATTGAGGCTCAAAGGTGTGATTTCCAGTGTTTTTTGTGATGACATATTTCATTTTCTATCAAAAATATCAAAAATGTATATGTAAATTCATGAAATACAACTTTAAGACTAATTATGTTTCAATTTTCACATTTTGAGTAACAATTACTCTGGTTTCCCAAGCAACTCCAAAATAGATAAGTTAACCATTGTACGTGGCACATTGCCTACTTTTCGGGCGTTTTGGGGACATTTATAAAATTAGAAGGAATGTAGATACGGAAGTGAAATTATGGAAATATTTCAAAAAGTTTGTGCAATTTTTGATGATTTCCAACGGTATTTACCAGAACCCAAAAGGTGATACCACATTTTAAAGTAAGCAGTTTAAAATAATTGAAACCCATGTGATATTTACCAGAACCCAAAAGGTGATACCACATTTTAAAGTAAGCAGTTTAAAATAATTGAAACCCATGTGATATCAAATGATTTGGAAGGTGTTTGGCCTTGGGCCCTAAGAGAAGGGAAAGTGGTTCACTTTCGAAAAACATTCGGCTGTTAATAAGACATAAATAAACTATGAAGGAATTAAGATCTTGAAGGGACATTTCGTTTATAACTAATAAGTAAATTAAATATGTCTATGAATTATTAAAATTACTTACATTTACTCTTGCATATTACTTAATATTTAGTTGTTATAGCAACTAACAATGATAAAAAAAAAACACTCTCAAAAAGGCAATGTTGTACCATTTTCAATGGTGTTTACCATGACGAACCAAATGATTACCAGTGATATTATAAGTACGGTACTAGTAAGCATTTTATGAATTGTATAATTTTAGTGAAATATTATGGACTTTGGGTGATTGCCATAGCAACTACATAATTTCAAAAATAAGACAACAACAGTTGTTTCACTATCACTGTTCTCAGCATTGGTAGCTTACATCATTGTAATGTTACAAGAAGAATATTCTGCTTTGACATATTATTTCTACTCAGAAGATTGGCCAATAAATAATTCTCTAAAGTAAGCTACAGTAAAAGTAGTTACTGATAGGTTATGATTAAGATGTAGGCCTACTGGTAGTCATGTTATATTATAGAGGCCTATGCCTGGAATCTGCATTTTAACTCAAAGTCAAAGTCAAAGAATTGTTGTGGTTTTACTTCACTTTTGAATATTTTTATTATTCCTTTAAATTGGTAGGTTATAGCCTATTGAGCCACTTCCATTTTATTTTGTAGGCCTAATAAGTGGGCCTTACGTTTGTCGGTCCTTGCAAAAAAATCTCGAGAGTCTAGGTGTTAAATAAATTTCCCTAAAAAAAACAAAGAATTAAAATTATAATAATTAGTATTATCATTCACATGAAATACTTTACTTATCATACCTAAACCGGCCTAAACCAGTAGTTGTGTACATTTCTCAGAAACACTGACACATGTCTGTATGACTTGTACTGCACCTTTACAAACCAGATTATTATTTTCTTTGTTATACATAATGTCTTTAGTGGTGATTTGCTCATTTGGGCTTATTTCAATATTCTAGTAGTACACTGTGGCATATTAATTGCATATTTTGAAAAGTTTTAAGCTAGTATGAAAAGTTTATTTTGGGTCAAGCGACCCCCACCCACCCCATAAATAAAATATTTTCATAGTATGAAAACATCATTTACACCCCTCGAGACACCACCCACCCAAGGGACGATATCAAAAACTTTTCATAGTCATGCCCCCTGGCTATAAGGGATGAGTATTTTCATCTGAACAAATCTGAATAAATAAATAGAAAAATAGAACAATTCCATCCTTAAGTTGCATCCAACCAGAGCATGTTCGGGAATTTGTGCATCGGGGTTACAATGGTGTGGACAAGTTTGGTCTAAGGTTGGGGGGATTACCGGATAATTTTGTAGAATCTGAGACAATTTTTCTGCTCATTTAGGTGCATACTGGCCCTGAGTTCACAAAGCATTCTCAGGATTAAGTTGAGAATTTGCTTAAATTTCAATCACTGTTTATGAGAAATATCTTTGATGCAGACACGCAAAACTTTGCACATAGTTTCTTATTGATGTAGGCGTGAAAAGTTTTATAAAGGGCTATATTTTAGTCAGAATTAGGTGAACAAATTTGAGTAAATTCTCAACTTAAGTCTGATAATGCTTTGGGAACTCGGGGCCATACGTGTAAGATGGGGATGTAGTGGGGCAACACGGTGGAAAGGATTCGCAAGTTTTATTTCATGTATAGGAACATAAGTGTATATAGATTCCCATTTGACAAATACGTAAGGCGATATGAACATCAATGCATAAGGTATATATTTTGTTCAACTGTAAGGTGATATCAACATACATAATAATTATCTATATTAGAGTTATATGTATTTGTAAGTCTTGCGTCGAGCTGAATAAACTATATGATTTATTGTAATTAAAAGATTACTGGGGGATTTACAGTGTATAATTAAAAACATCAATGGCTTGTTGTGTGTAATTAAAAACATCAATGACTTGTTAACAAATTGTAATTAAAAACAATAATCGGATCATTGTAGAAATAATAATATTAATTTATTCAACGTGACTTACCGTTGGCCAATCTAATTGAAATACAGATCTATATTTTGTTTCGTGTTTTATACTTTCGATGGCCTACACCAGAGCGTTATACAGAGGCTCTGACCTACACTACATGTAGATCTAACAAGTTACATTGGGAGTTCACGTTCTATGAAGTCAGGTGACAAGCAAAAGACATTTATCCCTTTAAGGTCAGTCACGATTAACCAATTAGCGACCGTCATGTATTTTCTTTTTATCTACTTTTGCTTTGTTTTGATTTCTATTGCTACTAATGTTAACCCACAGTTCTGCACAAAAAAGGTCAAACACTCGATTCGACAGACCAATTGATTGGCTGACCCCTCATTTCAAGCAGCACACGAGTGAAGTAACAGCTCTTTTAGATCCAAATGTAGTAAAAACAAGTGAAAACTAAAAGAAATTGGATCTGTGTTTTAATCAGTGCACAATGACCTCTAAAATCAGTGAGGTTGGAATATATACTTAAAACATGACCTCTGCCGAAATGACCCAAAGATTACAGAAGGGATTCGAAGAAAAAATATAAACTACAATAAAATAAAAACCAAGTAAGTACGAAAAATCCAAACCATAAGACAGAATTCGAAGTCCTAAAAAAGTTATAGGCAAAATACACGACGAACAGTGGTAACAGGTGTCCGAAAGAGTAAGCTTACCCTGCCTGGTGCCACACCCGCCATAGCTGCATCCAAACTATTAGACGAAATCTCGGTAAAGTAGCGTGATTGGCCATTCGTTATTTATAATACTCATCAACGGGGGTTTATAATTTATTGTGCCAATGAATCTCGTTCTACACCACAAATAAGTCATAGAAAGAAAATCTCTCATTGCCAACATTTAAATGTACCTAGAATTTTCTACATCAAGTCTATTGCATTCAAATTGTTATAGCGCGTTAACAATATATTCCTCTATGTCCCTTCGAAATTATCATATCGTACAATTCCTATTCATAATTTATCCGAACTACAGTGTAAACATAGTTTGGAGATTTCTGTAGAACTACAGAATACACCATGGTTTGGTACAGGTTAACCATGCCATAACGAATTATGTTAATTTCGACATTTTACCTTGGTTGAATTCTGTGGGATGTGAGTATAATTTTGTCTGGCATATAATATAATTATGCATTATTGAACCAAACTGCATTGATTTCTTTTCCAATCTGTTTGGCTAAATCGATGGAATGACTGTCTCGAGTTCGACTGTCGGCATAGGCTAAGAGTAAGAAGATGCTCGTAATGTTTAAACCCAGGTGGTCCCATTTGTCAGTGGTGATGACTGGGGATGACTTCATGTGTAAAAGAATGATCGTCGAATATTTCTCTTGTCCGAATTAGGCGTTTTAGAATACCAACCCTAACTCTTGATAAGATTTCATGAAAAATTGTGTTGGAAATACTATCGACTGGGCGTAAACTGTCATTTCACAACCATGTCCAAATGTACATGATACAGTAGCAAAGGTACCGCGATTCAATTTACGACAAAATGGAAGACGGGCATACGCCATACAGTGCGCTATGAGGGAAATTTTGCCCGGGTAGCAGCGCTACGGCCTACTCTTATATCGAATTCCAACTGCCAAGGGATCTTTTACGTGCACTCAAATCCCATCCGAACGACTAGGTAGCTGTCCTTGTCAGGCCCTCCTTCTGCATCACTGACCAGGGGAAATCACGCCGGAAAATCGAGATGGACTTTCTCGGCCAATGCAGGGATCGAACACCCGACCTCCAGGCTAGCGAACCAGCGCCTTATCCACTTAGCCTTCGTAATCCCCTACTGATTAAAAGTTGGGATGACTGAAATTACGTTATAGGAGAGGAGATAGAAACGAAACGAAATATTTTAACAATCAAAGGAGAAAACACCCTTTCTTTTTGGTTAAAATGGAGCATCTAGGTCTGTTATTTCGCTATCTTCAATTAAATTACGAAACGTAAAGCGGAAGGTTTGTTTTCTAATTTTAGTTTAAAGTAGCTAAGTCTCTAACCCAATATCAACATTGAAAACACGATTTATTTGTCAATTTAAATCAACATTGATGTTGTGATCTTACCGGGAAAAGATGGGCTTTTGATATCCATTTTTTTGGACAAAAAAAAACATTTTACCATTGGTACACGAATCTTGTACCACAATGCGCTTCAGCCTCGAGGGACGAGGCTAGACACATTGCACCAAATCAAACGGCACATGTAGACTCGAATAACCAGACGCTAAAAATTACACTCGATTGAGACTGCTGGTTTATTTCGCCGAACATAACTGATTTGAAATTGAAGTAAAAACGGAAACCATTGAATGTAAATTAATTTATATACATTCCTATTACAGTACTATATGCGTTGCGGCCCACTTTTGTCAATTTCAAGGTCCCAAATGTTAGCGATTTAGCTCCTTTAAATGTTGGTATGTACAGGCTTTATTTATAGACGACAGATTTTAGACGAATACAGAATGTTAACCTAGAAAATAAACCAACACACAAAATCCATAGGAATCGATAACTGTAATTTCAATCCGAATTCAAATTCGGATGATGGGGCAGACTTTTCTGAGATGACATTTAACTATATTGACTGTTTTGAAGAGGTTTATTTTTCGTTTGATAAAATTATTGGGATCAGGCAATAAAACAGAAACATTGCTACGAACGTGTGGATTAACGATATATTTCCTGGAGATTAGATTTATTAAAAGGAAGTCGTTAGTAAGCGTACAATAAATAAAATTACAGATAAAAAGAAGAACGGTCACTTGGCTGGTTTAGCGCGACTAATTTCAAAACAAGACCATCTAACTTAAGTGCACGTAACTGACCGTTTGTGATGTTGAGGTTGTGTGTGGGAATAGGATTGCAGTATATTTTTGGTTATGAGAGAGAGAGAGGGGGGGGGGGGGAGAGATAGAAATGGGGCTTAACGTCCACTCGACACAAACTAGGTCATTTCTGGACTAAATTTTGGTTATGTTTTAATTTATGATTTAACATGGTCATCTAACTGAATTTGTACTTAACTGATCGTGTGCGGTGCTGAGGTTTTGTGTAGGAATAGAATTGCAGTATATTTTTAGTTATGTTTTAAATTATAATTAGTTATTAAATAAAACATATAAATTTCGTGATGATAGATGATAAATGGGCAGAACTTTTTTGTTGTAAAGTACTTCCTTATATAAAGGAAGTTTGATATATATTAGAGTAGATAAAGTACGTGTACTTCTTTGTTTACGGTAGATACATGCAGAAATAAAAAAAAATATACGTCCAGGTAAAAAAATCTTCCTCTTTACTTCATTATGAGATACATGTATATGGTTGCATAATTATCAATATATATTGCTCATTTTCTAATAAGAACAGAGGAGACAAAGGGAATACACCTTTAAATGATCAGTTTAGCGCTCAAAATTCAAAGTGACATAACATTTGTTGACATGCTACCTTAGCAAAGGACATCAGTGTCGATTAAGTATTTATGGTTGGGTATGTTTTGTTAATTTTCATATTTTGAACTGTCTCTGGATATAAATCTTTAAACATTTACAACTTCCAAGGTCTGAAATGTTAAAAAGTGGCCAAATATAATGAACACGATTATCAAAGGACTGTAAATGTTGTCGTGAGATAAGTATATAATAAACTCGTTTGTATATCTTTTAATGATTTAGTCGTTTGAACCTTCGTGAACTATTTGATCGTCTGTTAGAGATTTCTATCAACGCAAAACTGTTTGTTCTTTTGATTTGTGTATATTGAAACAGAGATATGTGTTGCGTGTCACTGGGTGAATTTTAAAGTAAACATAGTCATCTGCGTTATTTCTCAACGCCAAAAGCAAAGAATCATATAAAATATCACTGTGATTTAAAGTGGTGCTACTGTAGTTAGAGCCGGATTACCCTATTGTATTGTATGTAGCTGCCTATATAAAACGAAATGGAGTTTAACGTCCTACTGTTCTGCTATCAGGGAATTTCTGCCCAGACAGCGGCACTACGGCTTACTCTTATGAATTCCAACTGCCAAGAGATCTTTTACGTGCATGCCAATGTGTACACGAGACCTAGGTTTTTTTTCTCAATACGAACGACTAGATAGCTGTCCTTGTCAGCCTCTCCGTCCTGCATCACTGATAAGGGGAAACCACGCCGGAAAATAATCGTCATTACGGTTTAAGGAAAGAATAGGCTCAATAAGAATTGACAGGGTTTTTTTAATTTAACATCAATAACAGGGTTGCTTATTTACTGCGGGTTACTACTGTCTGAGCCATGGTAAATAATAAAAGGATTTCGTCGATTATGAACAAACTAGTTAACTTTGGTTATTATAAACTTACCTGTGTGTTTGTAATCAAATCCCGTTCAATAAAATCCATTGCACAACTAATTATCATAATGATGAAAGCAAGATATCTCTTGAAAATTTAAATATCACAACTTTTTCCAAGAGAACAATACCAATATGGAAGATGGTCACGTCACTCTGCGGAAGATTTCATTTCGTTTTAGGGGCGATCGCATAGGAAATTCAAGTACACTTACGACCACTCGGACCAAAGACCACTCGATCCTACCCCCGCAACAGGTATATTTGATTCGACCAATACGTGACGAAGACATTGTTTACATCCTCTCTGTTGAAATTACAAGTAAATTTTCCAATTTTTCAAGAGGGAACTTGTTTTCATGGTTGTAATAATTAGTTGTGCAATGGATTTTATTGAACGGGAGTTGATTACAAACACACGGGTAACTTTATAATAACCAAAGTTAAGTAGTTTGTTCATAATCGAAGAAATCCGTTTCTTGTTTACCATGGTTATTGACAGTACATGTATACTACGAAGGAAGGCCCATGGGAGAGTAGTCACTCTTTTGCGACAGGTCACACGACTTCACTTTCATTTTCAAAAAGGTTTTGGCGATTTGGAATTTTTATTACGCGAATGCCGCTTCTTATATTTGTACAAGACAAAGGTTTTGTGATATGCTCAGTTGCTCACGCGGATTCACAGAAACTATGGAAGAATAACGTTGCCTTTATTATTTCAATGTTCACCGTCCAAAATGCATATGTCAGCAGTTCAAAATGCTTATTTTAGTTTTTCAATTTGCAATTTCCATTGCTCCACAATACCAATGTCGTATTGTGTTAAAATACAAAATCGAACATGCACTTTGTTTCTGTGCACTTAATCCACGTCAAATCATAAACATTTTTTAATCAACTAGCTAAGACGTCAAAGTCAAAGCAGAAGACAAAACCCACAGAAGGAGTCGACATGTATATATAAAACAACAACACAATTTAACCGGAATAAAAAAATGGATCATGGTTATGATAATAGGGGGGAGGGGGGAAATGGGGTTTAACGCTCAATTTTTCTGCACCGACTGAGCTAATGAAGACGGACGACACCGTCGCTATGGCCTACCCTGATTTCGATTCCCAACTGTTACGGGAACTCGGTTTGTTACTCTTTTCTCCGCTCTGTACCCACTGAAAGGGGGAAACTCCGCTGGAAAATTCCATTGAACTTTTTCGACTAACATTGGAATCGAATCCTGGACCTTCTGGTTTGTTAGCTATCGCCTTACTTGCTGAGCAATTATGGCTCCCTATGAGGGCCATGGATAAGGGTTATATCAGTCTGACCAGTTGTGCTACCTTTTTTGAAAATACAAACCACTTTAATATATTCATCTATTTGATTTATTGCATCTTCCCTTACAGGTGCGGTTCCAGAGGGGGTGGGGGTCCAAACTCCACCCTGCTCAGCTACATGAAAAAATTGAATACCTTGCAATCAATGAAATTAAATCACAATTCTTTAAAAACCTCAATTTGTATGTATGCCTATGTAATGTAGAGGCGACAGTGACAGCTTTTCTTAACAGGGCCCTGGCAAACCCCTTCTGCCAAAATTCCTGGACCCACCCCTGCTTTATTTGTTTCCTTTAATAAGTCACAAGCTTGATGTATAGTAAATACATAGATTAACATTTGAATTTTGATAATCGGTTTGTCTTCATTAGTTCGTTGGTACAGAAAGTAACCCAATTTTATATTTGTTGACATTTTTTGGATTCGCTAGTTATCTAGCATCAAGAGAGAGTGGATATGGGCTTTGAACACACAATTGATAACGTTTATACCTGATATCAGCTACTTAAACAATATTTATTAACGTATGAAGTCTTATATCAGCTACTTGTACTTAAATAATATTTATCAACGTCTAATGTCAGCTAAGGACAATATTGGTAGTCAGTCATTATTATAAATATGTGATAGAACTGATTTAAAAAATACATTCCAAATAATTTTAACACAGAGATAATTCCTACACAGAGAGAAAAATGTGGGTCTGTTGGCTCATTTGGGCCAATATCCATAAAACGACTCACTTTTCGTTGACTAACTTGGGACACACATGGGACTCCAACAATAAGTCCCAAGACCCATGTTTCTGAAACACCCAAAAATCTATAAAACGAATTGTTAAGTGAGTCAAGTCTGTATGATCCTTATTATGTCAATTTCAAAGTTGAATAATATCGAATATAAGTATTTTATTCTACCAACTTAAATATTATAAATAAAATACATTTATATTTAAATTCACACAGATATAGTAAATGATCACTAAGAATCAGTGCAATGTTCCCAAAACACATTAACATTTGAAAAGACTAGGAAATCGTGTGCATTTCCAATTCCATATGTTGTTTTCTTATCCATGACATCAATTTCTCTGGTTTCTGCAATGGGCTATAAACATATTTTCCAAACTAACATATAGTCGGAGAGGGATAACGTTTTAACCAAAACAGATTGCAAAATTTGGTTTAATGATACATAAGTCAGACAACATCATACTCAAATTCGGCCGAATTCGGCCATGGCGAAATAACGTAATTAACGTAACTCAATATCGCAGGCTTCGGGAAGTTTCCGAGAGCGATATCTCGTAACCAGTGTGTTTTAGTGGTGCGAGAATAACTAATTCTTTTTAAAATTCTTCAAACAAAAAGTTGTTATAGAGAATAAATGTGCCGAAATAATGAATCGGAGAGAAAAAATGGACGACTAATGCAAAATTTGGTAATAAAAAGGTCTTTTCCCTATATAACCAACGCGAAAAAAATGTAAATTTTACTGTATCTTTTACATCGTTTTCGGTGTCTCTGAATTTAAAGATAACTTTAAAGAAACCAACATGGTAGCAAATTTAAAATGGCAGCCAAAATGGAATTCAAAAAGACAGAATTTAAGTTAATCTTCGTTTATTCCTGTAGGATATGTCTTGTAACATGATTGAAATTCCAAATTGCCGCAAAATTAAAATCCAAAATGGCGGAGTTTTATTTAATCGTAATAATAATGGCATTTTTCCGTATAACCGGCGAAAATATGGTAAAATATGACCTTTACTATGTCTTTTTATGGCTTTTGATGTATCTGAATTTAAAGATAAATTCCGAAAGATAAATTTCAAAAGATAAAATCAATATTGACTCGAAAATGGCTGATTTTAAGTTAATCTTCATTTTTCCAGATGTGGTTGTCGATGACGTTGGGTTCAATTCTTATCTCAAATATCAATTTCGAGCATCCATTCCGGCATAAAATCAAAATGAAATCCACAATAGAGGAATTTTATTTATTTAATCGTCATAATTTGTTCCCGTTGGATATGGCATGTACTTTATCTTACGTAAGAGTTTTGAGGTTTCGTAGTTTAGTTTCTACTCAAAAACCTAGCCAAGATGGTATAAATTTAAAATGACAATCAAAGTAGAATCGAAAATTGTCATTTTTGTTCGTGTGGATATTGCTTGCAAAATAACAATTTCCAGATTACTGAATTAAAAATTTCCGATAAGATTGTCACACACCAAATTTGTACGTATACCAGAAACACCACGACAAACTATAGAAAACATAAATTTACAGTCAGTTTTTGAAAAGGAATTTCACGTCAGGGAGGAGAGAACATCTGCCACCCCAGAACATCTGTTTGTTGCTTTATTGATGGTACTCTGTTTCACGATATTCTGAGGTTGGCTTTTAAAAATTTATATAATGCTGAATAAAACACACAAAAAGAGACATTAAAACTTTGAAACTTTCGAAGGTCCTTCCTTCCAGACCCCCTCCTCTTCTTTCTCCCCCGCATGTACACACATAAGGGCATGCGCACGCATTCGTGCACACAGACAATTTCGGTTTTGTAGAGAAGAATGAAAAAAAAGAAAGGAAGAAAGAGAAAGAAAGAAAGACAGGGAAATAAATAAATAAAAAAAAGAAAGAAAGAAAGACAGAGAAACAAAGAAACAAAGAAAGACAGACAGAAAGAAAGAAAAAAGACAGAAATATGTGGGTGGGGGATGCATCTTCAAACAAAACATCACTGTCATGAAAATGTTTGCAAGAATTCATTTCAAAATGAATTAAAACTTTGAAACTTTCGAAGATCCATTTCATGCATCTGAATGTCTCTCTATCTTAATCTCCTTCCTTCCAGACCCCCTCCTCTCCCTTCTCCTCCGCATGTACAGACATAAGGGCATGCGTACTCATTCGTGCACACAGAAAAATGAAAAAAAAAGAAAGGAAGAAAGAGAAAGAAAGAAAGACAGGGAAATAAATAAATAAAAAAAGAAAGAAAGAAAGACAAAGAAAGACAGAGAAAGAAAGAAACAAAGAAAGACAGACAGAAAGAAAGAAAAAAGACAGAAATAAGTGGGTGGGGATGCATCTTCAAACAAAACATCACTGTCATGAAAATGTTTGTAAGAATTCATTTCAAATTTTCATGGGAAATGTTCATAGATTTACCAAAATCTACAGGGGGTAAACATCCAGAAGGCAACTGTTCGGGTGGCAAACATCCAGGCGGCAAATGTCCTGGGGTGGCACATGTCCTATGTTGGCAAAAGTCCGGGTGGTAAGTATCCGGGTGGCAAATGTCCTGGGATGGCACATGTCCTATGTTGGCAAAAGTCCGGGTGGTAAACATCCGGGTGGCAAATGTCCTGGGGTGGCACATGTCCTATGTTGGCAAAAGTCCGTGTGGTAAACGACCGGTGGCAAATGTCCTTGGGTGGTATAAATCCGATGGCATAAGTCCGGGTGGGAAATTGTCCTACAATCGGATGGAACTAGTTCCTATTAACTAGTTGTCTTGTAAGTGGCAGTGCTGATTTAATCCATATAAAACTCACAACGACGCGTTTAAAGTGCACATAACTTACGATTTGTTTGCCGATTGACACAAAAAAAGTTTTCTTCTGCGAGAACTTGACTCGGGCCCAGTACACACAACTTTTCTTTACGCGAGCAAATAGTGGCCATTTCAGCTAAATGGAGAAGATAACCTCTGGAGCAGTGTAAGCATATCCTGTACAGTGTATTATCGTACGAAAATGGTTTTTTTCTTCCATTTCAGGAGAGGTTGGCTTTTCGTGGCACACACCCGTGTATCAACGATATGTTTAGGTTCAGAAAAATTTGGAGATTGACATGGGTATTAATTGGTTTTGCTTTACTGACACTATTTTTCATCTCAAAATCAGGTAAGAAGTGTTACTTGCCCTTCTGTTTATTCATACCATTCTTCTAGTAAACTTTTGTAGAATCAAGAGGGTCTGGGCTCCAGCTCATGGTTCAAATTCAGCCTCCACCCCCTTCCCAACGCCACCCCAACTCAGAGCATCACCACCTCATTTGCATTGGCATTTCAATTACACGTATTAAAAACTAGGACTACTTTCGGTCAAGTACATATCTAAGATTAAAAAAAAGTCCCGATTTTCCAGATTAACGTTAGGGAAAATAATATGGCGGACGTTGTCTAGCCCACTTAATACTTTAGCCAGCCAATGATCTATAGAGTGAATTAATATCTCAGTATAACATTTGCAGAAATAAAAGAAAAAAGCAATATGCAGCTTAAAGGAGCTATATCGCTAACATTTGGGACCTAGAAATTAACACAAATGGATCCCGATGCATGTAATACTGTTATATGAATGTTTAAACTGATTTACATTCAATGGTTCCCGTTTTTACTCTAATTTCAAATCAGTTATGTTCGGCGAAATAAGCCAGCAATCGCTATCGAATGCAAATTTCTAGCGTCTGGTTATTCAAGTCTACATACGAATATGGCGACGCCATTTGATTTGGTGCAATGTATCTAGCCTAGTTCCTCGAGTCTCTTGTTTTAACTGGGATTGAAGCGCATTATGGTACACGATTCGTGAACCAATGGTAAAATGTTTATCTTGTCTTAAATATTGGATATCAGAAGCCCATCTTTTTCCGGTATGATCACAGCATCAATGTTGATTTAAATTGACAAATAATTCGTTTTTCCAATGTTGAAGATTTTGGATGATATTGAGTTAGAGACTTAGCTACTTTAAGTTCTAACATGTTGCATTTTTAATTTGTTCTATATTTAATTTCAGGTGGAGATATACACTCGACCAAGAATTTTTTTTTATCTCGTAGTCTGACAGATGATAGAACTATTAAAACTATAGTTAATAATACAAGCAGACCATTATTTCGCTCCACAAAACCTGGAACTATGGTTATAGTTTTAACTTATATGCGTAGTGGTTCCTCTTTAACTGGTGATCTGATACAGCAAAGTCCCGATGTTTTCTATGTCTATGAACCGCTATACACCCTGTCTAAATTAATGAAAACAGAGAGTCGTTTGACGTTCTTTAATAAACCTGACAAGTAAGTTCTAACAAAGTACAGCTTTGTTTGGGGGGGGGGGGTCTAACATCTGCGCGTCAACTAGACCATAAGGTATGTCTCAATACCCAGAAGGCCCGGAATTCGATTTCCATATTGAAGTGTTGTAGTGGCAATTCGCGAAAAGGTGCGAAAAGCACAGGACATATACATGTCATTTCCAAGCCTCCTAAATTGAGATTTCCTTAAAGGGACTATACCGATTTGAACAGTCTCAAAAATTAAAGTCTGAGTATGTATGAAAGTCAAGCGCCAAAATATAGAGCAATGAGGTATTTACACTGTCGCAAAATGTCAGCTCAAAATATTGGCTTATTTGAAATGAATGAATGAAATGGGTTTAACGTCCTACTATTATGCACCTAACCTGGGCTAATGGAAGACAGGCATACACCATACAGAGTGCTATGAGGGAAATTTTTCCCGGGCAGCGGCGCTACGACCTACTCTTATATCGAATTCCGACTGCCAAGGGATCTTTTACGTGCACTCCAATGTGTACACGGGACCTCGCTTTTTCGTCCCATCCTAACGACTAGTCAGCTGTCCTTGGCAGGCCCTCCTTCTGCATCACTGACAAGGGGAAATCACGTCGGAAAATCAAGATGAACTTTCTCGGCCAATGCAGGGATCGAACACCCACCTTATCCACTTAGCCACAGTTATTTGGACGTGAACTTCAAAACTGCTTATCCGGACACGTAACCCTATTTACGTTTTGGGTCATTGTTTTTGTTGGGTGTACTTGATAACGAAAGGTAGTTTACAAAATAAAAGTCTGGTTTTATCCAGACAACGCTTAATACAGCTTGGGACACGGGTCCTCCCTTCCAGATTAAAACTGCCGGGTTTAAGTTGTTTGAAAACGTATATCAAATATATTGAGTTAGTTGATCCCCCAAAAGTAGAGGATTTTAAGGGCTTTTCACACAAAATTAAGCAGTTTTATTCTCCAAAATATAGTCAAGATTGGCATTTCAAATAATACTACAGACGTAGGCCGGTCACCTGGAAGATTGAAATGTAATTATCATTTTTAATAAAGTTGCTCGCAATGCCCCGCTTGGCACGTCATTATTAAACATAAATTGTGTTTATTCCATGTTTCGCTGGAATTTAATTGGCCGTTTAGATACTGCTTTTGTAATTTTCATACATGTACATACAACTGAGTGCCAACTACATAAATTACATGATATATATTAAATATAAATATCGTTTATTATATAATAACATGAACAGTATATTTGTTATTATAAAGCTTCAAAGTTTCAAAGACCTAAAATACAATTATTGAGTTCGCTCAACTATGAACTATCTCTTTGTTAGAAATATTGTGTGAACAAATAAAACTGCAACGAAGAATGTAAAAAAATCGTTCAATGCAACGAATGCCATTTCCAGTCGACTTTGCACTTCTCTACATCGCTTGAAAGTGTCACCAAATATGCTGTCCTAGATACGCTCGACGAGACTTTGGTTTGGCTGAAACCCCATCCCGATCCTTTTAAAAAAGGGATTTTAACACAAAGTTAACCCGTTTTATTCTCCAAAATATTATCGGGATTTGCCCTTTAAAGGCATAGGTGATCCTTATAAAAAAATTTCAACACACACGTTTTCCTTTCCTGGCAGTTTTCCATGGCTATCTATTTTTTGAGACATGTGGCTATCTCTAACAAAAGGGGGACCGCATAATCTGAATTAACCGGAAAATCATACAGTCAACAATTTAGACTCACGGCAATGTGGAGACAAACACTAGAAACCAGGTTAGGCCTACTCCATTTTATATAAATTTATTGACTAGGCCTATAATAGTTTATTTATATTTATTTTATTTATTACAGACAAAATACTGCCAAAAGATATGATACCAACGCATTGGAACTCTTGGACTCTATGTTAACATGCAACTCTTACGATATAGATATACATACGCTCAGGCAATACCACTACGGTGGTAGCAAAACAACAAAGAAATATTTGGAATGTTTGAAACTTTCGCAAGGTGTGATGGGAACTGCGAGTTGCTTGCCCTTGTTTCAAAACGCATGCGCCAATTCTAAAGTGTCAGTGATGAAAACTATTCGAATGAGTGTGAAGTCGTTAAAACCATTGATGACCAAGCTCCCTACTCTAAAAGTTATACATTTAATCCGGGATCCCCGTGGAACACTTCGTTCGCAACAATCGGTCGGCGAATTCAATGTAAAAGGCACTATCAACGCGACAGTTAAATTTTGTAATCGCGTTTTGAGTGATTTGAAAGCGTCGACTGAACTTTATAAAGTTTTCCCTGGACGAATTAAAACGGTCCGTTATGAAGATATAGCCGAAGCGCCTATAAAAGCTACAGACGAGATATACAAATTTATAGGTTTAAATATGACGTCATCAATTCGGAACTACATATGGAATATAACATCGGCAGGTCACCCCGATAACTGTGTAATTTGTACAACCCGTAATAGCTCTATAGCAACAGCTTACAAATGGCGTCAAAAATTAAAATTTGACATGGTTACAATGATAGACAAGGTTTGCTCAAAAGTCTACGATAGGCTTGGTTATCTACCTTTAAAAGACGTAAAAGATATGAAAAATATGAAAATTTCGGTTAAGAAGCCAATGAAATTGACGCCATAAACATGTCTGATAAGGTGAAGTGTCGCCTTTCGTCTTTGTGTTCAGGGTATGGAAACAGAGCGACCATGTGTGGCAACATATTGGTTATTTTTTAAATTTTCTAATGCACAATATTGTTGAAATCCATAAAGCCTGGGGTGGTTCTATTAGGTCATCTTGTTTGGCGCTGAAATGTCATCTTCGCTGATATCTGATATTCTGTGAAGTTTCATAATCTGTTTCAAGTCGAACGGAAATGATAATATTATATTAAATTTGTTTTAATTAAGAAGACAAATGCGTGTTAAATAAGAGACAGATGTTGTAAATAAGAAGAGGAATGTTTTAATTAAGAAGACAAATGTGTTAACTAAGAAGACAGCTGAGGTAATCCTCAAGTGCTATAAGGAGGTTGAATAATTTATACTAACTGTCGACAAAATTTTCGCCACTTAAAAATTAAGTCATTATTTGTTCACAATAAATTCGTAACCATGCGATATTTTCGCTAAAAACACTCCGAGTCTTTCGTTTTCCCACAAATGGCTGATCTACCTATACTATCGATGCTGACAAATCAACCCAGTGCAGCCAGTTTATCACTATTCTTGGACGGCGGTTCTTACGAGTCGTTACAGCTAAACAACTATAAGCGTGTGGATCAGCAGAGTCATATTTCGGACATTGATGGAACATACGTTTTGGACCTTGTAACATTATTTTACAGATAACAGAAGATCAGCATAATGTATAAAACATTTATTGAGAACATGAAATATACATAAATCGGGAGGAGCTCTATTCCAAGTCTGACTTGCTGTCAGTAAACGCCTGTATGGACAGGAGTGATAATCATATAGGTATTGTTTATTATCAAATTATGGTGTTTGTAATTGCACTGCATATTTCTTTGGAAGTCATTTTAGTCATTATCAGGTTAAGGTTTGATGCACTGACCACTCAAACGTTCTCTTTGAAGTTTTGTCTATAGAGTTACATACGGATCTTGTGTAGCTTGTAAAGAACATACATGTATTGAATAAACTAGATGTTTAAAAAGATCATGCCCTAACAGAAGTTATACTTAAAGAGAGTTTAAACGTCAACTTCAGGTATAGATAACTGTTCAAAAGTAGATGATGAAAGAAGAATATATTGAAAATTTCAGTCAAATAACTTTATTCTGAACATAGTTATCTTCGTTGTAATATTTGACTAGAGTTGGTAGTGAAATGTGCCTTCACCTTGGTATATCGTTTGATTGACAGGCGTTAACTCAACCTACATAATCTCGATTATCAAGTAAAGTTTTCAATGCCATTGGAATATCGCCCAACAGCGGCCTCGCTAAGTACACCCTATCATTTAGCCTCGATCTAACTGATGACGTAAACATAACAGTTAATAATCTCATCACGGTGCGCCATATTTGATTAAATCAATCAGTGAAATCCTATTTAAATCCAAGCTGTAGCCGAGCCATCCGTGGGTCTACAGGGTTGATTTTGGGCTTGTTGTTTTAAAAAAGATCTATTATTTAATAATATAAATTCTAACCAAAAATAAATAACAGAAGTATAATCATTTTAAAGAAGACATTAAAAGTTTTTTTTATTCGTGTCGTGCACCTCCTAGAGAAAATAATTCAGTAGGCCACTGCAGGAGATGTATACGTTAAATTTGCATACTTTCATACAGTACTTTTCATCTTAGTTACGATAGGCCTACTATTTTCATCTATGCTGCAGATTATTTGACTGACAAAGGTCTCTTTATAAATTATAAAATTATAGCCTACTATGTAGGCCCTACTGTCTAATTTTTCAGTTTAACTTTGTTTTAAGTGATAACCCACAATGCCTGATCTAGCCGACAATTTTTGTAGTCCACATGTTTCTTTTACTTGGTTTCAAGTGGTGCGTACCCTAATGTATGAACTAGCCCACAATTTGGGGGTCTGGGGCCTGTTTCACGAAATTTTAACTAAGATAAAATCCGATTTTAGTAATTCGATTGGATAGTATTAGATTGATTTTAGCGTTTAGCCAATCAGATTTAAGTATGTACTAAAAATTGGATTTTATCTTAAGTTAAAATTTCGTGAAACAGGCCCCTGGTAACATTGGCCTACTATACTCTAGCATAATTTACTTACAAAGGGACATAACTCCGAATCAGGATTCAGACTAGTGATTCTCCACTATTGACTTCAATATTAAATCCATGACATTTCTTTGCCTAGAACACTTTTAATTAACAACCCGGTGGTCTTAACCTTTATAGCCAAAAAGAGTCCAACAGGTCAGAATCATCAAATTACAGGTACAGATATTGAAGCGGATAGACCATTTTGATTTTTTTTCTAAATTTAAGTTTGATAGACTTTCAGTATTTTCCCTTTGTACCAAACAGAAACAGTAATAAATTAATAAATTAATAACTTCCAAATGATTTCAATATCTTTGTAGGCACAACAAAGTTAAGTTCAGAATGAGATCTAAGATTTCTTGGTGGTGTATAAAGTCTAAAAATATCATTCAAGTATGCAGGACCAGTTTCATTTAAACAGTGATACACAATATATAGAATTTTATTAAAGTCATTTTTTTTCAGCGATATATAGAGCCAATGAAGTGATTTCAATGCTGGGTTACACCATCTTCAATAGGAACATGGGGTTATACTGGATCTAAAAGGAATTCTTGTGACTAGTCGAGTCACTGAATTTTGAATATTTTCCAGCCTTAATAATACTAGTAATTCTTTTGAGATCCGAGGAGGAGACTGTTTCAAGGAGTTTAGCTGTAGCTTCAGCTGTGAGAAGATGACGAATACTACCGGTACTAATGTTTTTGATATGATACGGGACAGGAGCGTTTTAAGGTTTATCATGGCGGAGGCTATAATATTTTTAGGCCCCCCTTTCGTGTGTGTGTGTGGGGGGGGGGGGGTCTTTGGGCGGCCTTGCCATCTCTTTCCTGAATAGCTAATTAGTAGGTTTTCAGAAAAGTGATTTCTTGATTGGCTGCATTCTCATTCAGTAGCATATAGTAGTAAACGTTTGACTCGGACTCGGGGGGGGGGGGGGCTTTCCCTTTGCTAGAGGGGCTCTTTTGTCAGATGTTGGGCCTTTTTGTCTGCCTCTAGGGCCCTCCCTAACTAGGGTACATTTTCATTTTTCTTATCGGTTTTAGCATTTTTCTCCCGTTTTATTTTTTCAACTTCTTTGATTTTTTTCGCCTCAGCTAAAAACGCTTTTGATACCAGATGATGAAGACAGGCATTCTGGTGTATATCATTATTATTAGTTGTGTTCTTATTAAATATCCCAATGTTAGTAAATTGAATAACATTTCTTTTTTAATGTTATATTACAAATTAAAATACAAAATATTAAATTATACAATAATACATAGACAATAGAAGGCATTTTATGAAATTGTATCTATTTATACAATGACACTTCATATAATATATGATAAAATATAAGTGGTACAGGTATATATGTAATTGTGTATAACTGCAAAATAATGAATTAATAGTTCACAATTGAGCAGATAAAGAAAATATACCGGTATATATATATTATGCAGATTAGCTTGGCATCTTTTACAGATACAAAAACTAAAATCTATATAAGTAAAAAGGTTACAATATTATTATGTAATCTGGAGTTGGCCTAAAAAATAAGCAAAACAAAAAAATCGAATTAACAAACCACATGGAAATACTAAAAAAGCCCTGAGCTAAGAGAGTTACATTAAAAAATATAAAGCAACCAGATAAACCAATTCTTGGTGATTGCTTGTACCATATAAAAGTAGGATATCTTGGACACATAACTGACCTACTGAAAAAGTGAGAGGGATAAATGGGGTTTAAAGTCCACTTGACACAAACTAGGCCATTTCGGGACTAACACATGGTTCAATTTTACTTCAAAAATTCGCTTGCATGTGCATGTTGAGGTCTTTAGCAATGGGAGGAAACCGAAAGAAACCATGTCAGTTGACTCAATGACAGACCTTATGATACAATGTGCATGCACTAACAATTCATCCCCCAACAAATTCATCCACATATAATAGATGCCATTACAATATCTATAAAATGGATTACAAGATATTTCCTAAAAAAAGATTTTGTAGTTACCTCTAGAATTTGATAAAGATTGCACTGACGGAAATTAATATCAGCATAACCAGATTTATTGCAATAAATTTGAAAAAGAAGAGAGAGAGAGAAATGGGGTTTAACGTCCACTCGACACAAACTAGGTCATTTCGGGACAATATATGGTTTAATTTTAATTCAATAATTTGCTTGCACGTAGGAGTCTTGAGCAGTGGGAGGAAACCGGAGGACCCGGAGAAAACCCAAGAGGTTGGACAGGCGATGAAAAAGAAGAGATTACAGGCATTAAACATAAATCTAAAGCAGCTAAGATGTCAGAGCTGACCATAGAGGTTGTCACATAGAGATTCATTTGATAAATAACAGCAAAAACTTTTATATATAAAATGTAAATCACTGCAGCTATCTATTAAAGCAAATTCGGATGACTCCAGAAATAATTGTTGAAGTTTGATAGGTTTATTATAATTTTACTAATCTAATTAAACAATGCATATAAATTTGAAGCTAGAGAGTTCACAAAATTCCCTGTAAAATGAACAAGGCACAAAACTCAAGAAGCAATTAACATTGTTCAAATTAAAGAGCCTGCTTTACCTTGTCCTTTTGAATAATGCACATTGGTGACATCAGATAACAACTTTTGTCACGACAGTGTTCCTTCCACGAGGTAATCAAGGGCCATAACTCAGAATATTACAATAATCAGAAATCATTGAAATTCAATAGGATTTTTTTTTTCATTGGGCAGCCAATGGCGATAACAACATACAGCCATATTTCAATGTGGCATATAATAAAAAGCAATGTCCAAGCACTACTTATGTTAACAATATTAACAAGAAAACAATACTAAACAAAATAAATTATACAATGGTCAATTTAACAATGTGAGCTTTAAAATTTGATTGATATGATTTTATAAACATAATAAACTAACAAAACCTCAATATACATTCTGACAAATTATATAATTATGCTGAATACCTAATATAAATTGAGAGAATAAGACTACTGTTACACTGAAGAAATAAAATGGTATTATTCTGAGAAGAGGAAGAAAAATGGGGTTTAACCCCCACTTAACACAAACTAGGTCATTTCGGGACTGTCATATGGTTTAATTTTATTTCAATAATTCGCCTGCGCGTAGGGGTCTTTAGCATGGGAGGTAACCGGAAGACCCAGAGAAAACCTATGAGGTTGGACTTATTCTGAGAGAATAATGAAGCCAGTGTATTCTGTGATAATAATGAAGCCAGTGTATTCTGAGAGAATAATGAAACTATCATTATTACGATAAATTGAAAACCAATTTAAATTCAAGTTAAACTGAATCAATAAACACTTAATCCAAAAGAATAAGGACAAAATGATTCGGCCTACAATTGTTGATAGTGTTTCACTTTGATTAAAGGGAAAAAATCAATGCACTTAAAAAAAACACCTTTTCTCACAGAGCATGATGGTTCAACTTTTATATCACTGAAGAGATTCAATGCATTTATTGTTTTAGGGTTGACAGATCAAGCTAAAGCCATACGGCCATTTTATTATGTCAAATAATTTGCATTTTTTTTGTTTTGTTTAATTTGATTACAATCATATGGTTTATATACAAAAGATTATTTACAAGGGGGCCTACTCATTTAATTTTTAGGGTTGTCAGATCTAGCTTATTTCATACGGCCATTTTAATATGTCTGTTGATTTTAAATATCGTGGTTTATGTTTTCCATATAACTGGATTATAACATAATTAATAGGTGATTAGGTGATATTCATTTTGTGGTTATACAAATCTAATAGACGAACATATGATTTATAGAAAAACGATTATTTACGCATGTCAATAGGCTTAGAAGCCATTTTTGATTTGGGAAAATTATGCAATAAATGCATTTAACCTATAATAGCTAATTATACATATAACTGGATAATACTAATTATTAGAAATACTTTATCAGCATATTTGAACATTTATAAAATATTTACTTTCTTTAGGCCTAAAATGTTACCTACATTTTTAATTAGACAATAATTAACTTATCCAAACCATATTCAACTCTCGATGTCATCGCTAGCCTGCAATATTTAGCGGATTGCAATACATTTTTTTTAAATAGTTAAATTGATAATTGAGACTTTGTTTTTTATTGTACCAACTTTAGAAATGATGGTCAAGGCTAGCCTAAAATTCAAAATTTAATATCTTGGTTCAGAGTGGAGCAATTTGACAAAAACTTTCAGAATATTCTATTTACATTATCTATTTTATAACTATTATAGCGAGAACAGTCATCTCCTTATCCTGATTTATGTTGGGCATCTCAGTTGTAGCACCCTTACTATTCAATGGGCCTGTACACCTATGGGTAAGTGTATTAATATTCATCGGGCCTGTACGCCTACGGGTAAGGGAATGAATATATATGACACACAATGACAATGATTATATGGCTATACAGGCTTAGAAGGGGGTGGTTATTCAATGGTGGAAGCTTAACAATACAAAAATTTCTAAGAGTGTTTCGATTTTAAAGCTGTCATGTCTAGATTTAACTATCTGGAAGAATTTCTTACTTGGTGCATTATCTTATGACCATTTGAAGTATGACAGTTATTACATGTATATTATACAGAGTTCACAATTCTATGGAATACATTTACTGCTTATTACTAAGCATTGCTTGATGAAGACTAAGCCTAGACAAAACAGTGTTGCAAGTAGTTATAAGCAGCAACTGTATTTCATAGAATGGTGACCTGTACATCTCCAGTATTAAATACCAATGAGAGAGAGAGAAATGGAATTTAGCGTCCACTCGACACAAACTAGGTCATTTCGGGATTAACATATGGTTTAATTTTATTTCAATAGTTCGCTCGCACGTAGGGGTCTTTAGCAGTGGGGGGAAACCGGAGGACCAGGAGAAAACCCATGAGGTTGGACAGGCGACCCTGCTCCTTGCCACGTACAACTGGATATTAGAAACCACGTCAGTTGACTAAATGACAGACTTTATGATACAGCGCGTGCACGCTAACCATTCAGCCATACAACCTTAAATATCAATGAAACATTATACATGTACATGTATATACATGTATTGTCTCGAAAAGCTTGTACTTGTATTACTAAATCCTTCATTATCAGGCCTGGAAATAACGGTTTTAGATGTACCTGACAAAATGTCAGGCACTAATGTAATAGTACCTGACATTTTCAACTTAGTGCCGGACATGTATTAATAGTATCAATAAAAAAGACAAATCAGTGCCTGACAAAATGACAGGCACCAGAGGTTTAGTGCCTGACAAAGCCTGAATCTGTGCCTGACATTGTCAGTGACAGGTGCCTTATTTCCAGGCTTGTTCATTAAGATACTCTAGTAGAAATTCATGTCTATTTTTACGAAAAGGATATTACAAATTTATTACAATATGCATTTACCATTCATGCAAAAACAATTATTATTATATATTCTTAAATAGTATTAAATTGAAACAATTTTACCAAGAACTCTACTGAGCTGACCGATTGTTTACAGATTATTTAATATTTATTTCCATCTGAAGGACTTGGATTGTCTGCAGAACTGTTTTTTAGACATGGTATGCGTATGATGTTATTTCTATACATTATGAACAGTCCAAGGACTGTTTGTACTATCCAGGCAAGGAAACATATCCATGCGCCACCCTGCAATATTTAATAGCAAATATAGCATTAAATACAATGTTTAATATCATTTCGTGATGGGGTGGAAGGCCCACTAGGTCATTTCAGAACTAACATATGATTCAATTTATTTTTCAATACATGTAACTCTCTTGCAAATAAAGTTTTTCAGCAATGGGACTAGAAGAAAACCCACAAGTTTTGGACTGGCAACCCTTCTTCTTGTTACATAAAAATGGGGAATTAAAACCACAGCATTTGACTCAATTAAACTAATTATAGACCTTATGATCTAACATGTACTTGTTAAACCATCTGTCCACCCAGCATGCATCAGTGTGATAGAAAGATGTTCATTATAAAATTATAGGAAATGAAATTGTAATGTGATCTTAATTAGAATGACTAAGCTTATTTATATTTTTTACTTACCTCCGCTATAGCTAAATTGTTATAAAACATATCATGTTCACCACTTGAATTTACAATTAAAAATATATCTCTGCAACTAGATAAAACAAATAAGATATATAGGTACTATATATATTAGCGACATACAGATATTTGTAGACATAGGGATAACTCTGAAAGTCATAATTAAAACATTCCCAACTTTTCAAATTCAAATCACAAGAATTCATCAACAGCATAGGCAGGGGGCAGCTGTCCACCTTAACTTTCAGACAAACTGACTTTATACATTCGGCAAACCTCGACAGATTCCGGTGCCCTATATCTAGACTCGGCTGTATGATGAAGTCCGCCATTTTGGAACTATTTTAAAGGACCCGGATAAACAAGGTTGCCCCCAGGAGATGGGTGCCAGTCAAGTCGTCCACAAGCGAAGTCGTCCACAACCGTTGGTGGAGTCGTCCACAAGGCATTGGTATTGGTGATGTCGTCAACAACTATTAGTGATGTCGTCCACAACTAAATATGTTGATGAATTTGTTAATGAATTTGTTATTTATGGAATAAAATGATTTACTTTGTTGTTTATTTGCCGGGAGAAAGGGTGACCACGCAGAAAAAAAACTATACTAATTAAAAATACAACATCGTGTGGACGACTCCAAAAAACGTATTACAATATCCAGATTTATTTACTTTGTTGTTTATTTACCGATAGAAAGGGTGACCACGCAGAAAAACTATACTATTTACAAATACATTATGTGTCCAGAAATTATACTAAGTCGTGTGGAAGACTCCACCAACGGGTGTGGACAGCTTAACCAGATTTGGGGACTTTTTTGTAAAACCGGAACGTTTTCCTGTTAGAGTAAATCGGTAGTCGATAAGCCGCATCGCAAATGTATGGTCGTAGGTACATATCAATGACTATCATACATCCGAGTCTAGATGAAGGTTACGGAGAGTACCGGAATCTGTCGAGGTTTGCCGAATGTGACTTTATAATGAGAGGGAACCAGAGGACCCGGTAAAACCCAAGTGGTTGGACAGGCAACCATATTCCTTGCCACGTACAACCAGGGACTCGAAACCACGCCAGTTGACTCAATGACAGGCTTTATGATACAGCGCGCACGTGCTAACTATTCGGCCACCCAACCCCCCTGTTGGGAATTTGTGTCAGTCAGGTAGGCTATATTGGACCAAACCAAATTGAATAGCAGGAAAACGCATTTGCGACAATTTTTTTTTTAACTTTTCTCCTAACGGTCCCGTCTTCGTGGACTGTAAATGATTGATTGGAATTTGAGTCAGCCACCTTAATTAGGCTATATTAGACCACTTTGAAGTTGCTTTATTTACTAAAAACTGAATATTAAAGTTCTTAGATACTTACTGATAACCGGCTGGGGTAAAACTATCACAAAGTGCTTTTAATCCAGCTGATAAAATAGAAGCTGTAACTAATACCAGAAACAGTGATACAGCATCAACTACAACATTTACGATAAATAACACTCCTTTAAACTTTTCACTGAAATCAAATAAAACACATAATATATGTAATATCTTAAATAAAGATAGGTTGCCAGGCAACGCAACATAGACCACAGCAGCTAAATCGTCCGGGCAGTCAACAAGAGTTGTCACAAATTTAACTTTTTTCAGTAATGAAACATTTATAATACACTAAAATCATACAACAAGTAACAACTCATTATGTAATTATCAGAAAATCATTCAAATTTGTTTGGCTTTGATAAAGTTCTCCTCCATGCTAACGTCTAGTATACGAAACACTTAATATTCTGAAAATCAATATGCTTCTTCGTCTCATGACCTTCAATACAGTGTATAAATTTCAAGTCAATCGGATATTAACTTTAGCCTCTAGAGCATCCACAAGATTTTTTGAAGTGATCAAGGGCCATAACTCTGACAGCAATTATTGGAAATCGCTGAAAATCCTCAACACTGTGTATAAATTTAAAGTCAATCGGTTATTAACTTTAGCCTCTGGAGCGTCCACAAGATTTTTTGAAGTGATCAAGGGCCATAACTCTGACAGCAATTATTGGAAATCGCTGAAAATCAATAGGCTCTTTTGTCTCATGACCCTAAACACTGTGTATAAATTTAAAGTCAATTGAATATTACCTTTAGCCTCTAGAGCGTTCACAAGATTTTTCAAAGTGATCAAGGGACATAACTCTGGCAGTAATTATCGGATATCGCTGATAATCCCTAGGCTTCTTCGTCTCATGACCATAAACACTGTGTATAAATTTAAATTCCATCGGATATTACCTTTAGCCTCTAGAGCGTTCACAAGATTTTTCAAAGTGATCAAGGGCCATAATTCTGGCAGTAATTATCGGATATCGGTGAAAATCCCTAGCCTTCTTTGTCTCATGGCCTTCAACAAATCTTAATTCAATCAGATATTAACTTTAGCCTCTAGAGCGTTCACAAGATTTTTCAAAGTGATCAAGGGCCATAACTCTGGATGCAATTATCGGATATCGCTGAAAATCAATAGGGGACTTTCTCTGATGACCTTAAACACTGTATAAATTTAAAGTCAATCGTATATTAACTTTAGCCTCTAGTGCGTTCACAAGATTTTTTGAAGTGATCAAGGGCCATAACTCTGACAGCAATTATCGGAAATCGCTGAAAATCAATAGGGGTCTTCCTCTCATGATCTTAAACACTGTGTATAAATTAAAGTCAATCGGATATTAATTTTAGCCCCTAGAGTGTTCACAAGAAATTGTCGGGGGCGACAGCAATATACGACCACAATTCTATGTGGGCGTATAAAAACTAAATAGTTCAAAAAAAGTAATGAGTGTTTGAATTTTTGACATGAAATAGCCCATTGCCATTGTCAAGTACATGTACCAGTCTTGATTGTCAGTCTTTTACTTAGTGTCACAGACGTCCATTTTAACATAAATCTGACTATATGGCACATATCATCTAATCCATTCCATATCTCAACCATCTGATTATCTAGAGAGTTGATAATGAGCTTGTAATGTAAATAAATGACTAAATAATAATTTATATAAGACTTGGTGTGATGTGCACAGAATTGTGGGGAACCCACTAGAAACATCAACGGTGATTGGTTAATCAAATATCTGACGTCATAGTGTCAAAAGCCGCTCATTATCTCTGACGCAACCTTCGAATACAACCGGTCAGATCTTCATGTAGAAGAGGCCATTGAAAGTATAAAAAAACAAACGAAATAAAGATCTGTATTTTTATCAGATTGGCATTTTTAAACTTAATAAGAAAAGAAAGAAAGAAATGGGGTTTAACGTACACTCAAAACAACTAGGTCATTTCGGGACTAACATATGGTTTACTTTTATTTCAATAATACGCCCCTAGGACACCCATGAGGTTGAGAAGGCTCCCCTATCTCCATGCCACATGTGCTTACACCAGGGCTCGAAACCAGCCGCAAGCCAGAGGTGGCCCACCAGCTAGAGGTCGAAGCGCGGCACTCTAGACCACTAGGCCATCCCAACCCCCCAGCTGAAGAAGAAATCCAAAAGGTACTATTTACACAAGTCGTCAGTCGACCAGTCGAACTGAACACTTCCATGGTTCAGTGACATCATATAAACCTAATGTGATGCTTACCTGTCACTGATAATTTCTAACAATCTGAGAACTCCTATTATTGTCATGAGGCCACCATATATAAAACAAAACAAAACTCCAATGGCAATACAGAAACTACAATTTGATTTACTGGGATAGTTTGAATCCCTCTCAGCATACAATATGCAATTTCCATCATGCGCATTCTGGAAAAAAAAGAATAACTTATTGTATTTCTTAAAGTGAAAATTGTCAATTTCTAATCTTATTACAGTCAAATAAAGTTGGTCTGGTTAAATCACTTGAAATTACCACTTAAAGGTGCTAATTCGCTAATATTTTGAGACCTAGAAATTGACACAAAAGGATAGCAACACATATATATCTATAATAACGTAAAATATAAATATAAACTGATTTACATTCAATCGATCCTGTTATTACAGCCTACACAGTTAGTATTTATTGCCTATGCTCTCCAGATGAGAATATGACATCACAGTTTCACAGAAGATGTCTAGCCTTGTTCTTTGAGTTCACTGTTTCAAATTGCGCTGAAACGCATTATGGTACACAAATGGTAAAATGTTTATTTTGTCTTAGATATTGGATATCAGAAGCGCATCCTTTCTCGGTAAGATCACAACATCAGTGTTGCCAGGCAACAAAACATACGCCCACAGCAGCTTAATCGTCCGGGCAGTCAACAAGAGTTGTCGCATATTTTACTTTTTTCGGTAATGAAACATTTATAATACACTAAAGTCTGATTAAAAGTAACAACTCATTATGTAATTGTCAGAAAATCATTTGAATATGTTTGGCTTCGAGTTCTCCTCCATGCTAACGTTTAGTATACGAAACATTTAATATTCTGGATTTAGCTGTTAGAGTTATCAAAATTCATTGAAACTCAATATGCTTGTTCGTTACATGACCTTTAACACTGTGTATAAGTTTAAAGTCAATCGGATATTAACTTTAGCCTCTAGAGAGCCCACAAGGTTTTTTGAAGTGATCAAGGGCCATTACTCTGACAGTAATTATCGGAAATCGATAAAAAATCAAAAGGCTTCTTCGTTTCATGACCATAAACACTGTGTATAAATTTAAAGTCAATCAGATATTAACTTTAGCCTCTAGATTTTTTAAAGGGATCAAGGGCCATAACTCTGACAGTAATTATCGGAAATCGATGAAAATCAATAGGATTTTTTGTTTCATGACCTTAAACACTGTGTATGAATTTAAAGTCAATCGGATATTAACTTTCACCTCTAGAGTGTCCACAAGATTTTTTGAAGTGATCAAGGGCCATAACTCTGACAACAATTATCGTAAATCGCTGAAAATCAATAGGCTTCTTCGTCTCATGACCTGTGTATGAATTTAAAGTCAATTAGAAATAAACTTAAGCCTCTAGAGCGTTCACAAGAAATTGTGGACGACAGACGTACGTACGTCGTACGGATTGGGCGACGCCAATATACGACAACATTTCTAATGTGGGGGTATAAAAAATGCAATGATGTCAACATTTCAATATAGTGTTCCTTTATTCTTGAATTCAATACTGCCACCTCAAATTGTGAAACATTCATCTTCATGGGGTTTTTTTAAACAAAGAGAGAGAGAAATGGGGATTAACGTTCACTCGACACAAACTAGGTCATTTCGGGACTAACATATGGTTTAACTTTATTTCAATAATTCGTTTGCGAGTAGGGGTCTTTAACAGTGGGAGGAAACCCAGGAGAAAGCCCATGAGATTGGACAGCCACCCCTTATCCTTGCCACGTACAACCAGGGAAATCGAAAGCCCACCAGTTGACTCATCTTTTACCCCCCTGGTAATTACTCAGCTGCTGTCCTCTAAATGTATGTTTATTTATCATTTTTTCTTTTTTTGTTTGTTTTATTTCTCAGCTTGATAAGCTTATAATATGATATATATATATGTAAAGTAATTAGCTTTATGTTGAAAATTAAAACTCATGTACTTAAAAAAGTCATTATGAATAATACTATTATTATCATAATATTTCAATCATTAACAGACCAAATTCTCTATACTGAATACTGAATTTGGGGGTTGGATTGAGTCAACTGGCGTGGTTTTGATTCCCTGGTTGTAAGTGAGAAGGAGGAGGTCGCCTGTCCAAACTTGTGAGTTTTCTCTGGGTCCTCCGGTTTCAGCCAATTGAACCATGTTAGTCCCAAAATGACCTAGTTTGTATTAAGTGGATGTTAAAACTTTATTTCTCTTTCTCTTTACTAAATTTAAGATAAGTAATCTCATCATATTCATTATCTTAAACTACATTTACTTTTAGTGAATCCTGTATCATTACCGGGCCTGGATGGGGAAGCGCAGAACATCATTTAGTACTCAAAACGTCTGTGTTTAGTGTTTAAGCTATACAATGTATATTCTGTGTTTCTGTTAGGTTGTGCAGAATGGGGGTCTGGCAATTTCAGTTAACTAACTACATGTCTATTTTAGTGAAGCCTGAATCGCTACAGGGCAAGTATGGTACAACAGAGTACAAAACTTTATCATTTATTACTCACAATATCTGTGTGTAGTGTGTGCTTCTGGATTTAAGAAGAATGGATGACCTGCAGGTGCGGATCCAGGATTTTTTGCAGGTGGGGGTCTAGGTTTGATAATTGCTTAACCAAAGGCACTTAACCAATTAATGGGGGATTTGGGGGCCCTTCCCCCCCCCCTGAAAAATTTGGCAAATTAGAATCAATTTGGTGCATTACGGGACTTGAAAAACGGTGACGCATATTCTTATCGTGAGACATAGAAAATGTAGACTGGAATAACCAGACGCTTAAGATTAACTTTCAATTGAGACATCAGGCTAACATAACTGGTTTGAAATGAGATTAAAGACGGAAATGATTGAACGTAAATCCTTTTATATACATGTACATGTACATTCATATTACATTATTATATGTATATGCTTTGTGACCTACTTCTATCAATTTCTAGGTCCCAAATATTAGTGATTTCTCTCCTTTAAAGGCCCAATAACACTCTTGTTGTAACTGAATAATAAGTCCCAATCATTATTCTGGTCAATAAGTTTATTGTTAATCTCTAATTTCACGATTTTAAACACACGTGGTGTTACGTCTCAACGTCTCACGCAGCAATTTTTTTAAATGCGGTATAAAAAAAGTCTGTCGGAAGTATTTTACTTGCACTCAATCGCTGTAGTGCAGGCCTACCTTCCACTGTTTCGCGGTAAGGGCATGTTCCAAGTTCACCTAATAAGACATTCTCTTCAGGTATAATAATAATACATAAGCGGTGAATATGTAGTATTTTTTTTTAAAAATCGGATAAAAAGCCTTTCTACCATCCCGCTCAACTCAATGTATACAAACTTGCAATTTGTTGGTCAGATTCAGCCAATTTAGATTTAAGTTTCAAATTTTCAAGTCTGAGCAGGGGGGGGGGGGGGGGACCCCCTGGACCCCCCTCTGGATCCGCGCCTGAGGGCAATTATTAATAGCTAGTTCTTTTTTGTACCAATACAAATTCATGCAAGGAAGGAAAATCTGGTATGATAAAGGAAATTCGTGACACGCCTATTCCATGCATGGTATGATAAAAGAAATATGAAACGAAAACAGATTGTAGAATAGAGGGACAAACTGAAACCAAACAATACGTTACTAAGGAAATAGATACCGTAGTCTTTTCCTTTGAAAGGCCTAAATCATATTATACAACAATGCAATATGTAACCTAACTACCGCCCCCCTCCCCAGTACATTTTACTTTCCATTCAATAATATAGCCGAGACTATTAGATACTTATGGTAAGTCTCCGAGATGTAAACTTGACTCCATTTACATGTAAATCATAATGATATTTATACAATACAGACCGTAAAAATTATCATGACACAGTTTAACCTGTCCACTCCATACAAACTAGGTCATTTGGCGACTAACATATAGGCCCTAGTTCAATTTTACATTAATTCTTTAATAATTCGCTTGCACATAGGGGTCTTTAGCCGTGGGAGGTCCCAGAGAAAACCCACGAGGTTTGACAGGCGACACTACTCCTTATTCCTTGTCACGTACAATCGGGAATCAAAACCACACCAGTTGACTCAATGACAGACGTTGTAATAACTGATATAAACGCACGCGCGCGCTCACCATTTGGCCATCGACCCCTGAATGAAAATGAATAGGCCTATTATTAATTAATTAATGCCATAATGCATGGAAGGAAAATCTGGTATGATAAAGGTCTATATATTCTGGAAATTTCATTAAAATCAGTTGATAATAATATTACACAATTCCTGCTTCTTATATTAACTTTTGTTAAAAATAGCCAATCCCTAATTAATTTGGCTTGAGTAATATATTGTGTCTACTTTTGTGTCTTTCTAAAATAATAATTAAGTCCCCAACATCCAGTGAAACCCTCCACAAAAGTAGGTCAATCATTTTGTTGATAAAATAGTGGTTAGATTAAAATTACGTACAGACAAGTTAACATTACATTAAACTCTTACCATCTGCAAAGATAATGGTGAAAATATAAACATGCTCAGCAAGAAAATGAGGGCATACAATGCTGTTCTTATTACAAGAAACAAACGTTCTTTAGGTAGCCCCATGTTTATGAGCTTTACCGTCCCCTCTTCTTACGGAAACACTGTCACAGTATCCGTTTACACCACTATCCGTCTATATCTATTTATAGCTCCAGAATGATATCAGTATTAGGCTGGTTAATCAAGCAATATCGGCAATCGAAAGTCTTCGTTTTGTTTCACTTCGTTACCGAGGTCTTTTACATACAACAGATACTTTAACACATTCGGATTATAGAAACTTACTTACATGGTGTATTGGTGGAGTATATTTACAACATATGATTTACACACACATTCTTATTTCTTTGGGGCCTCAGGGCGATAGTGACCCCACTATATAGACCCAACTAATGAAATCAAGTGGCATAGCCGATTCGGTCCATATTTATGATTCGGTCCATAATTCGGTCTCCCACCAGACACCCCCTTGAATAAAATGAAATGGGGTTTAACGTCCTACTGGCACTGCTTACCTGGGCTAATGGAAGACGCAATACACCGTACAGTGTACTACAGGGGCGGATCAAGGGGGTGTGGGAGTATTTGAAGAATTTTTTTCACACCTGTGAAGGGAGCAATTCCCATCAACATTTTAAGGACATTTTATGCGATTTTATTGTCGATTTTTAGGTCTGTTATTTTGGAATTTACCTTCCGGAAATACGTCAGAATGCACCAAATAAAATCTAATTTACCAAATTGCTTTAATTTACAACAATTTAAAGTAGCTAAGTCTCTAACCAGGGGCCGCTTAGCCGGGGGAGGGGGGCTAGGGGGGCTTTAGCCCCGGCAATAATTTTTAATAGTGAAGATAAAATGTCGCCAAAAGCTCAAAAAAGCGAAAAAAGGTTAGGGGGGGGGGGGGGTATGGTCAGTAGCCCCCCCCCCCCCCCCCCGAAATCGGGCCCTCTCCGCGGCCCCTGTCTCCAACTAAATAAAATATCATCAAAAATCTTCAACATTGAAAATACGAATTATTTGTAAAATTAAATCAACATTGATGTTGAGATCTTACCGGGAAAATCCAATATTTAAAGATGCATTCCCGGGTACAAACTTTGTGATTTGATGATTATATTTGTACTAAAACCATATTCAAAGTAACCAATTTATCAAAAATTTGCTTCACTTCCCTTCCAAAACCTTGTTTTCACCGTGTATCTATCATTAATTACTGTACCTTTACCATACTTATGGAGGCCTAAGTAAATTCTTCATTTTCTTTTTTCTGCCGTTTAATCTGGTTTAATTGCAGAGTCGTTTGTACGTTGACAACCCTCAATGTTCCCAAAACCGCCTAACCATTTGAGCAAGAAATAACAACTGCTCCCTGACCTAAGCCAGCAGACAATAAGCTAGCAAAACCTGTCGGGTTGACAGTTAGGGATTCCCTGACAATATTGCCCAGTGCTTGCCACATGGGTGTTTTTCGCGTAATCCAGTATTTTTCTAGTAAGATTGGGTGTCTATACTTTCCATATATACCACATTTGCCATACTTTTATTGGAAATGACCACCCGATTAATACTTTGCTGGGAACCCATTTTTAAGACAAAATAAACATTTTACCATCGGTACACGGATCGTGCACCATAATGCGCTTCAGCCCCACTTTTAACAAGTGAACAAGAGGCTTAATGAACGAGGCTAGACACCATGCACCAAATCAAACGGAGTATGTAGACTGGAATAACAAGACGCTAGAAATGTGCACTCGATTGAGACTGCTGGCTTATTTCGCCAAGCATAACTAATTTGAAAATGGAGTAAATGGGAAAACCATTGAATGTAAATCAGTTTTTCAACATTTATATTACAGTATTATATGCGTTGCAACCCACTTTTGTCAATTTCTTGTTCCCAAATGTTAGCGATTTAGCTTAGGGATTCCCTGACAATATTGCCTAGTGCTTGCCACATGGGCGTTTTTTGCGAAATCCAGTATTTTTCTAGTAAGATTGGGTGTCTATACTTTATATATATACCACATTTGCCATACTTTTATTGGAAATGACCACCCGATTAATACTTTGCTGGGAACCCATCTTTAAGACAAAATAAACATTTTACCATCGGTACACGGATCGTGCAACATAATGCGCTTCAGCCCCACTTTTAACAAGTGAAAAAGAGGCTCAATGAACGAGGCTAGACACCATGCACCAAATCAAACGGAGTATGTAGACTGGAATAACAAGACGCTAGAAATGTGCACTCGATTGAGACTGCTGGCTTATTTCGCCAAGCATAACTAATTTGAAAATGGAGTAAATGGGAAAACCATTGAATATAAATCAGTTTTTCAACATTTATATTACAGTATTATATGCGTTGCAACCCACTTTTGTCAATTTCTTGTTCCCAAATGTTAGCGATTTAGCTTCTTTAAGTTAATTTCAGTAATTACTGACAAGATCGTCCCAAGTATTTTAAAAAGTGACCGTCAATGAAAGATTATATAGCAATGGTCATAGCCATAGTAATATCATCCTCGGTATTCCCAGTAGTTCATTCCGTTCTACTCCACTAACCCCTGCTGGGTTAATCTATGGGGGAGACACGTTTTCAAATTATCCGCCCCTGGTGATTGTGCTATTTTTATCGACCAATTTGCAATATACATCTTTAATTGCAAAGAAAGTTGTCAAAGGGAAGTAACTCTTATCGGACATGGTTATTCTAATTTCGTATTTATTAACAAACAATTATATAATATTATATTAATGAAGGTCAGACGTTTATATATGCAGGATCGAGAGCTTTATTGGGAATCGTTCGTTCGTTTCTGACAAGAGAGTAACCACGCCAGGAACGATACGGGACCTCAAGGTTATTGAACCAATGTTTACTCATTGAGCCAGTGGGCCCAATAAGTTCAACATAAGGGAATCTAGGGTTACTATATATATAAAATAATAACATTTTTTTCATGTTGATGAAAGGAACATTTCTGCTATGAAATTTTTCAGAGGCTCTTTTAGACCAGGCCCAGGCCCCGAGTTCACAAAGCATTCTCAGACTTAAGAATTTACTCAAAATTGTTTGCCTTGTTTTAACTTAAGTGTAGCCCCCCATAAAACGTCTGTTATTTAAACGTATCAAGTACATCAATAAAAGAAACTGTGTTTCTGCATCAAAGATAATTCTTATAAACAATCATTGAAAGTTGAGTAAATTCTAAACTTAAATCTGAGAATGCTTTGTGAACTCAGGGCCAGGACCTGGGCCCCAATGTAACATAATACATAAACTCATTTTATTAAAAATATAGTTTAATTCTGGATAACATATTTACAGGTACAAATTGTGGTTAGATTTTGCGAAATCTATCTGGCTCTTGTCCCTAGGTCTGCCAAGACATTGCCCTCTCCTGTCGAACCATGCAAGAATATGAATAAAACATATGAATTCAGAATACAATATTAAATTTTAAGATCACGAATGATATTGTATTACGCCAATCGCTTCTCATCTTGCTGTTGTTCTTGAGGTTTTTGGCGGCGAAAAAAGCCTATAATTTCGCCGCCAATTTCTGTACGATCGGCAAAACTTGGTATCCCTTTTCCTTACTCAATTTCTCTTGTTTATAACATATTTTATCACTTCCTCCTAAGTCTTTAACAATAACAAGAAATTGGATATAATTACAGCGGATGTTTTATTAACCTACTTCCAGCTATAAATGTCTTGAATTGCCAGTAACGGATCTAGAGGGGGGGGGGGGGGCAAAGTGGGACAAATTATGTCCCGCCCCCCCCCCCCACATTTAGGGACCCCAAACAATTCTGGGTCATACTAATATTTTAGCCCGGAGTTCACTAAAATAAAGTAAATGAATACATCACAACAGTCCGTTTAAAATACTTAAAATTGTTAACGAATTCTTAACATCAATGATCCAATACTGATCTTAAAAATGACGATTAAATTAATATCCGCTGATATCAAAAATGTCAGAAATTCAAAATGTCCGGCAAAATTTAATCCAAAACTGCGAAATTTAGTTATATATCTTATATAAATGTGTTTGTATAAATTTCGAGAATTCTTGATGGTAGAAATTCAGAATGGCCGGCGAAATGAAATCTAAAAAGGTGGAATTTTAATTAACCGTCATCCATTTGTTATATATGGCTTGTGATACATCTTATAATATATGGGTTTTGTGATTTTTAAAAATCCAGTTTTTTAAAAAATGCGAGCTCGCCACAACACGATTTTAATCTTTTAAAAGGTCCAAAATTGCGTCCTTTGCAGAGTGTGTATACCTAAATGAGCAGAGATATTGTCTCATGACTGCTGGTTTGATAAAATTCCCTGGTAATTTCCCAAACCCAATGCCAAACGTTACGATTGTTGATATAATACACTCTCCACAGAAATCTTCATGGGAGCAGCCATTTTCCAGTCGAAGCCCTTAAAATAGTTCGAATATGGCGGAAATGGTCATACAGCCGAAATTAGATGCGTAGCATCTGTCGAGGTTTGCCGAATGAACCCGGCACATTATCGGAGGAAGAAGAAGAGGGTGGTACATCGTCCGTGTAGAAATTTCAGATGAGCTCTAATAAGAGCAAACAAAGTTATCTTCCCTTCAATTCACACTTTAGCATATTTATTATTTTATTTCTTAAACAATAATTTTATTTTTCAGTACATACATATATACATAACTCATAATACATAAATATAACACGGTAACACAGTTCTATTTGTACCAGATTTGTATATTATTATAAATTGTAGTCTACCACAGGACAGCTTCCATAATATTAATTTACAGTATCAAAATTATCATATTTAGTCATATGACCCAGCTTGCTGCATCACTTAACGAAATAATACACGAGATTAATCGAATTCAGTAGTATAACTTAGTTCCTTTAAGAATAATCTCTGATCGGACGATGTCCTCTGACCGTTCCTGTTCATCAATATTAAGCTACAATATGACAATACCGCTCTACCCCCACCACTGTACTAGGGCTAATTTGTAATCCGTACCTTACACAAATATATCATTATTCAATACTATTAATTTTGCGCTTAAAAAATAAATAAACAAAACTTGCGTTTGCTTAGACAGGGACCGCGGGTTCGTTGGTCAATCGCAAAATTTTACTTGAAAATAGTATTGAATTATTATAAATTTAATTTGTATCAGACGTGGCGAGAAATGATTTCTTTTGGCGAAAAATAGCCTTATTGCAGCTTCATAGGAACTAGTCACAACTCTGCTAATACAAAGTACGGACTCTTGACTTTTTTTTTAAAATGGGGGGTGGGACCCTATTCCAATGGACATGTTCCTTTGGCCCTTGCTCTCTGGATACGAATGATATCTATGGTATGCACAAATCTGAATCCTAATGATCATTATACCACTCATGTCTACACACATAGACTTCCGTCGAAATAGCAGCTCAGAAGTTCTGACGTAAACACATTACTTCGAAAGATCTGAATAATGACCTAATGTCGGATACAAAGAGAAACATTTCATAATATACGAAACATATACATAGTTGTTTCACAAATACAAACTTAATAATTGTCATATCTTAGCACTTTCGGCATGATTTATTATTCATTATGCAATTTGCATAAAGTAAAAGTGCATATTCCATTATGTTTCACGAAGACCCAGTAAATGGTTCAAATTGTTTGTTGTACATTTTTTTTATTCATCTGGAAGATAAAAGTAAATCCGTCCATTCACAACTACAGCTTTGAAAAAAAAACAGCTTTGCAATGACACAGTTAAACATCGGTATGGCGAACTCGGCATTCCCGAAGACATGGGTTATGAATGATGATTAAATTCAAAACGTTAATGACCGTCTAAACGTAAAGGTATTGAACATGCCCATAAATAGTCTCAATAAATTACACGAATTGGTTCGATTCCACGAATCTCTGATTTTAACTCGTAGAATTAAATGTCTTTGAATATCGAACACTTATATCTTGTTTATGTTCTTGAACGTTTTCAAGAATTTTTAAAACAAAACTTGAATTTTTCAGGCACTGTTGGTAACATATTCAATCTCCATAATTTCCACATTCCAAAAAATGCTTGTAAAAACCAGATTATAAATGTTATCCAGCTTCCTGCCTGAAACGGAAAATAAACACACCTCTCAAAATCTAATTTTATTTTTTTTAAACAATTTGGAACAACTGGTGTTATAATAATAAACCCCGGCATACTCGAGACAGGTTGTCTAGCTTAGCTCATATACTTAAAGTAATAGTAGCTAGTAGTATCAGATCAGCTCATCGGCCATTGCATGATTGGACACTGTTTTCGTTGGTTACTAGACACTAATGGTTCCTGTTTTCTAGAAAACATATAATCTGAAACACTATTTTACCATATTATTGGAGCAATGGTTCATGAGTTCATAATAGGTACAAGTCTGTGAATTGGAGTCATCGAAACAAGGACGACCACCCGCCCTTTACTGTTCCCATGCGATCACCGCCGTTGCGTTTTGTAATCGAGAGGTTTCGGAAAAGGGGTTTAAGCTCTGGTCTGGTTTGTTTATTGGTTGATGGCACACGGTTGGTGTGTAAAATAAGGTCTACTTTCAAATTTAATGAATTTCTCTAACACGCCTGACAGAAGACAACAGGGGAGATAATACGTGCAGGTTAGTAAACATTAAATACCTACCGTTGCTATTGATAAATCAAGGTGAAAATTAGAACCATCTAGCTCTCTCCAATTTTCAAACCTTTGGGCATCAGAGCAACTGAAAAGTCAAGCAAATGATTAAACAAAAGTAACTAACCAAAGCTGAAAGAGCTAATCTTGCCTAGTACTGGCTTCCAATGTTTTAATAAATTTTTATTTAAACATTTATTAACATAATGAAACATCGAATGGTCCCGATTTTAAGTAGATTAGAACATAATGGCAATTTAAGAGTTTAATTACAAAATAGATAATCGAGACTTATGATCTAAAGTGCATGCGTTAAACCATTCGGCCACACAATACTACGCGACGGTTATAAGAGAGATATAAAAGTGGGTTACCTTGATATTGGCATGCCTTGACTTTGTCCCGCCATAAGTTGATCACACAGGTATGTGAAACCAGCACTAATAGTACACGCCATTACTAACACCAATATAGTTATAACCACATCTAATATACAATTACCAACAAATAAAAAATGAGAAAGATCCACTCTGAAAACAAAAACAAGAGAAAAAACAGTTTGAAATTTGTTATGATATTCTTTAATAAAATGAAATGGAGTTTAACGTCCAACTGTTCTGCTCCGAACTTGGCTAATAAAGACAGGCATACGCCATACAGTGGGATATGAAGGAAATATATCGGATTCCAACTGTCAAGGGATTTTTTACGTGCATGCCAATGTGTTCACGGGACCTCGGGTTTTCTACCGAACCGAACGACTAGACAGCTTCCTCGCCAAGCCCTCCTTCCTACACCACTGACAAGGGGAAAAGCCCAAAAAACTTTCTAGGCCAATGTAGGGATCGAACACCCGACCTCCGGGTTATCGAGTCGGCATCTTACCCACTTAGCCACCATAACCCCACCCCCACCATTCTGTAATATAAATTACGAAATATGTAATAATAAGTAGTGGAGTAAGTCAAAAAAAACTCGGCTTCAAGTTTAATGAATATTGTATACAATCTACATTGTTTCCGGATTTCCGCCACATTCGGAATAACGTGGAAATTTAACGCTGAAAGTGCCCCAACCGGAAGACATACTTACTTTTTGTCGGCCTTTTCTCTAAAGAACAGAAATATGTTAGCTGCGATAAGTATAGCTGGATAAAATATACAAAATATAACAGCTACAGCTAAATCATAATCACAGACAGAGCTGGAACCAAATTTAACAGCAAAATAATGTACACCATTCCATGTTGTATAGTTCACATCAGAATACAACAGACAATTTTCATTAAACGTCGTCTGAAATTATACAAACCAAAGGAATTAATGCAATTGTGTAAGAGGGGTACTGTTCAAGTATGGGTATTTGGATATTTGTGATTTTTGACGTCTTCTTTTATTTGTGACTTATAGCGATCCAGTGGCAGGAACAAGATTCCTCATCGTATAGATGGTAGTTCCTGGCATAGAACAAGCGGTCTCTGCCATCTGGCTAGCGGGCGGTGTATAATGAACTGAAATGAAATTGGGTTTCATGTTCTACTGTTCTGCCCCGACTGGGATAATGAAGATGATAATACGCCATGTAGTGTGCTATTAGGACAATTTTGCCCGGGCAGCGGCACTACGACATACTCTTATTCCAAGTGCCAAAGGATCTATTACGTGCACGCCAATGTATACACGGGACCTCGTTTCTTGTCCAACCCGAAGACTAGACAGTTGTCCCTGTCGAGCTCATCGTCCGGCACCACTGACAAGAGGAAACCACGCAGGAAACATCCCGATGAACATTCTCAGCCAACACCGGGAGCGAACCCGCGACCTCCAGACTAGCGAACCAGCGTCTTTCTCACTTAGCCACCGTGGATACTGATAAAGCCTTGCACTGGGGCCCCTACATACGCAACCATTGACAGGAAAAGAATGTAAATGGTTGATAAATTAAATAAACTTATTGTATTGGTAAACCTCAAGCAAACCGGTTGAAAAACGTGCTGTACAGCAAAAATTAATCATCAAATGGGACCCCTAAGCGCGTCGGGTTCCAGACCAAACCCCCAGTATACCGATTTGTAAAGACGGTTCTATAACAATAACAATGCCAAAATGAGGGTACTGTTCGAAAGTGACTAACCAATACTGGGAAACTTAGAGAAATGTTCTTTAAAGCAATGCCGTGTTTCAAATACGTGTATACAGACAAGTTAATATAGTGTGCGTGTGCTATGACGTCAACAAATTTTAATCCAGTATACGGACAACTTAAAAAAACTTCAGAAGGTCACCTCTTTACGTGAAACCCTGCGTTAAAATTTTATTTTATATCAAGCAAAAATTCCAGAAACTGGAATGGGGTTTAGCTATACATTGTATTCGTGGTTAACTAATTTATCAAACAATGTACACTCATCTTTATGAAACGTTTGTGATATTTGGTGGAGATTAGCCTGTTTGTTATCGAGGATTACGTTAATCTACATCAAAACAATATTTTATCCGAACACGGTCAATACTAAATCCAGCTTCAATCATCAATATTACAGAGAGATGAGACATGGTCTGTACCCATCAGGAACGTGTTTGTTTTGGAAAGTACACAGATATTTCAATAAGAAAAGATTTAAAATAAGTCTGTATACTTCAAATACCATTTCTCTATAGAAAGCCTCTAAGTTTTCCGATACACAATGCCCTAAATTTAGAGACGCGCTACACAATACATGCCTTTAGGTAAATACCTTTTGGGGAGGGGGGGGGGGGGGGTCTGGGTATATCAAGCTTATACCACCGACCTGTTAAAGGGATCCTCGGTTTGATCTGAATTGAATATATATAGACTTGGCATGTTCATGATTAAGAGAGTCAGCCATCACTCCAAATGTTATCGATAATCGATATCTACTTTTAGCATCGGTCCACCATAACGTCACAGCCAGTGTGGGGATTTGTTACTAAGAGGAAACGATTTGTACATCGGGATGGCAGTAACTATTTTACACTCGGCGAACCTCGGTGGATTCCGGTACCGTACATCTAGCTGTAAGGTACTGGAATCTGCTGCGGTTTGCCCGGCCGAATGACTATTTTAGTGCTTGGGAAAGATTTAAATATATTATAAAGAATCTGCTACAATTGTACGTCAACAACCAAGTGGTATGCTTGATATTTCTAACAAGTTTGATTATCAGGCCAAATGTTAGGCTTAGCAGGTTTAGAGTAGGGGTGCCAAACCTCAGCAGATTCCAGTACCCTACATCTAGCTGTACCGGAATCTACCGAGGTTTGCCGAGTGGTTTTGTAGAGTGTGTTATGATAGACACCTGCCGGCAATGGATTTTCATTTATTAGCCCACCCAGAATGCCACTGCATAAACACAACTCCCAGTCTCTATGAAAAGGCTTTTATTTTCTATTATAACAGACGCATTTCAAATTAGCCCCAGTGCTCTAGGGCAATAGCCTACAATGACATAGTTCAATTATGTTGAATAGTAATACATATTACTCAGTGACATAATAATAAATGTGTTTTAAAATGAGTATTGAACGATCTATTGACAGTACACAGATAACCATGCAGGGTAAAATATATCGCTGTGCTCAAAGTTTGGGTTCTGATATAATTTTACTTTAGAGACTAATATAATAGACCTATGCTGTATTACGGCCGCGTCGCGATTTACATAAAGATTTAAGTCCCCGCCCGTTATCTGGCCCCGAGTTCGCAAAGCGTTCTCGGAATTATTTAAGAATTTACTCAGCTTTCGATCACTGTTTAGGAGAAATATCTTTAATCCAGAAACCCAAAGATTTGCACTTTGTGTCTTATTGATGTATCTGATACATTAAAACAATAAAAGTTTTATAAAGAGTTATATTTAGGTTAAAATAAATTGAACAATTTTGAGTTAATTCTTAAAGCTGAACTCCGGTTACAAAAATACCAAAATATTTAAATAAAAAAAAGTTAACGCCCCCATGCCGCCATACTTGTCGCCAACTTGTGAAATAAAGATGGTGGATATGGAGGCTTATGACCTGGAGAGGTTAGCTGATCTCACTTCCAGTTCGTTTCTAGTCAGTCAGGTGTAGACCTCAGACTTTATTCTTATACACGCTTCACTGATTGCTCTATTTTTGCATCTTTTGTTTTAGAGTAAAGCTTAGGCGGCTATAATATTGCAGTATAGACACAGTTCATATAATTATTTACTGGCTTACCTTATCAGACACTTTGCAATCTTCAATAATTTGGTATACTGTCAGTGAGTCACTCACTGTTGGGGGGAAAATCAGTGAAGCGTGTATAAGAATAAAGCCTGATGTCTTCACCTGACTGATTAGAAACGAACTGGAAGTGAGATCGACTAACCTCTCCAGGTCATAAGCCTCCATATCCACCATCTTTGTTTCACTAGTTGGCAACAAGTATGGCGGCTTGGGGGTGTTAACTTTTTTTTTATTTAAATATTTCGGTATTTTTGTAACCGGAGTTCAGCTTTAAGTGTGAGATTGCTTTGTGAAACTGATACCTGAACATTACTGATCATTACTTAGACAAATACAGAGATAATTTAACACTGAGTCTTCTAAATTAAAGATACATTATGGAAGATCAGATAAGAGCTGACAGTTCTCTCTACAATAGTTAAAAACGAGATAATGAAAAATCTCAGTCATATTTCTCCACTCTGAACCGAAATATTAGCGAATAATTTTTCGACAGCGGTCATCATTACTAAAATCGGTACGATAAAAAAAGCATAGTCTCGATTATCCACTTTTTGATTTAATCACCAATGGGCGTTGGGCAGCAGATCGGATTCAAACCCAATGACAATCCAATCGAGGGTAGATTATGGTCTTTTCATGTTAATTAATGCCTAATAAAAGTTTATAATCATTTCAGGCCTAAAGAAATACCTTGCATAATGTATGTTTAATATATTACATCAAATGTTTTATATTGAGTTAAATTGTAATATTGTGTGCAATTGATCAAATAAATAAAATGAAATTGGGTTTAACGTCATACTGTTTTGATCAATATAAAAAGACAACACTTATTGTAAACATATTCATCTGTCAGATTGGATTTCACCCATCACTCACTTGTCAATAAAATGTAACATGAAAGTCTATTTTACTGTCGGGATTTGATACGAATGTATACTCCAGTTATATCAGATTTACCTGGGATCTGCAGTGACTCAGTGAGTAAGGTGTTGGCTTACTAAACAGAAGGTTCATTGTTCGATGGCCGAATAAGTTCACCAGAATTTCCTAGCGTGCCTTCACTTTGTCATTGGCTAATTGGTGGGATGGGACTAAAATCTGAGGTCCCATATACACATTGATGTGCACGTAAAATAACCCTTAGCAGATGGAATTTGAAATAAGAGTAGGTTGTAGCGCCGATGTCCGAGTAACGTATGCTAGTATTCATTATCCCAGTCGGTGCAGAACAGTAAGACACTTTCTTTTAATTTCGTTTCGGATTTACATGTAAGCCTAAATTCCTTGGTATTTAAAAAAAAATCGTGTGTATTTATTTTAAGATGAAGCTAAACCTACACTGTTTTATTTTCGACAACACAACCTGCATAACTTTAGATTTGGATAGAAGTTGAAAGGGGCGGTTCCAGTTCTCAAAAGGTATATCGTTTAAAGGGTATTCGTTGGTACATGTGGGATTAGAGAGAGGGAGCGAGAGAGAGAGAGAGAGAGAGAGGGAGGGAGGGAAATGGGTTTTAACGTCCACTGGACACAAAGTTATGATTTAATTTTATTTGAACAAATCGCTTGTGTGTAGGGGTCTTTAGCAGTAGGAGGAAACCGGAGGACCCATGGAAAACCCATGAGGTTGAACCGGCGACCCTTCTCCTTGTCATGTACAACCGGGGATTCGAAGCCACGCCAGTTAACCCAATGACAGGGTTCATAATACAGTGCACACGTGCTATTCATTCGGCCATTCAACCCTGCCAAAATGTGTTGATATAACCTATACTGCTACTTCCACTATAAATATTAGGCAGTTCTGTTTACAAGTTATCATGGTGAATATACATGTACATGTAGGTTCAAATTGGAAACCAGTCGATTGGAAACTGAACTGTTTTTCATCGATATAGCTAGTATCACAGAGCTTCAGATAATGGCATCGGACTAAAGGCCAAGTGTATTATTGCCCTTATTGTTAAAATTATTTGACGTTTTAAAGGGACAATCCCGATAAAAACAGAGTCTCAAAAATTAAAGTCCAAGTATTTGTGAAATTTATGGACCAAAATATAAAAGCATGGTGTATTTACATTGTCTGAAAATTTCAGCTGAAAATATTGAGTCGTTTGGCTGTGAACGTCAACACTGCTTATCCGGACACGTAACCCTTTTAAGATTTCGGGTCATTTTTTTCATTGGGTGACCTGAAACTCGATTCACGTTTCTTGAGAGGTCTATACAGTGAATGGCCCATGTACTGTACTTGATAACAAAAGGTAAATTTCACCTACATATTATTTTTATAGAAAAAAGTCTGGTTTTATCCAGATACTGTATGATACTATGGTCTCCATTTCCAGATGCAGACTGTCAGGTTTCAGTTATTTACAAGCGTATCACAAATATCGGGTTAGTTGATCGGCCTTAGATAATGGGTTTTAAATGATTTTAACACAAAATTAAGCAGTTTTATTCCCCAAAAAGTTATCGGGATTGGCCCTTTAACACCTGACGTCAACTGGCTGCCTATCGCCATTTAAGAGACGACCACTTACAAGATCGGTCGCATTTGCACTGTCTGTTTTCTGTCTTGTCCGCAGGTTTATCTTGTAGATTTTTTGTTTGTTTGTTTTGCGTGTAGTGCAGTCCTCCTGTATTTACTATTAAAGTGCTTTTGACGGTCTATTCATTAAAATAATATATTAACTTGACAGGGTTTCTTTAATTTACGGGGGGTTAGCAGGCCCGAAGCCAGAAACCAAAATTTAGCCGACATAGGGGGGCGAGGAAGATAAATTTCCGACAAAAAAAATCAATGAACGAAGGTCATCGCCGACTGCCATAAGCAGGAGGAGGGGAGAGCACGAAAATTAGAAGCTGTGAGAGTGAATTTAGGCCTCTATATAGCCTTGGTAGAGAGTTTCCGTCCGACATTAACTATCTCTCGGCCGAATTTGAGAGAATATGTAGTGCTTAAACTTTCTCCCGGCTAAAATGCGAGATAGCTAGCCAGCGATTTTTTTTTTCCGACGCAGACAGAAAAATTCCGACAGGAACGGCCATGGGGGGCGGCTCGCCCCCCCACTAGCCTCGGGCCTGGGGGTTAGAGTGTGTTCGCTGCATCATACGCTCTGTCATTCAGTCAACTGGGGTGGTTTCGATTCTCCGGCTTTTCGTTACGGTAGGGTCGCCTGTCCAACCTCGTGGGTTTTCTCCGGTATCCTCCCACACCTCAAGACCCCTACGTGCAAGCAAATTATTGAAATAAAATGTTAGTCCCAAAATGACCTAGTTTGTGTCGAGTGGATGTTAAACCTCCCTCGCTCTCTCCTTCTCTCTATCTCTCTCTCTCGCTCTCTCTTTAATATATACAAACTGAAGAGTAAACCATTCAAGCATCTGACCACCGCCGCGTGCTGATAACTAGATCCCAGTATGATGTACATTGTATATGTACTAGGTAGTATTTACCTATATCAAAGTATAATCAAAGTATACATGCTCTACTGATTTCACTTCAAAATAGCCATATTATTTTATTTTCGACATGGAGTCAGGCGTATTATAATGCGATTTTTAAAAGGAATAATATTTGTTGTGAATCATCTTCTGAAGCAAAAAAAAATAATTCAAAGCCCACTAGACAACAAATAGGCCTATATGAGGATTCAATATATCCCTTTCAATAATGAATTTTACACCGAGAAATGCAAATTTACACGTTATTTTACCGTGTATAATCTATATAGTACTCAGTGTCTTTGGCGTGTATAATCCGTCTTTAATCCGTGTGAAGTTAAATCAGATTAGTCAAGAATAGTGTTAATAAGGGTGGGATAGATTCTACATACCATAGAACGCTCTTGAGTTTGATCAAGAATGGGGTCAAAGTGGGCTACTCGAGGTTAAATCCCCGTATCTACATGTATATATTATGTATATATGCTAATAAAATTTATGTAGACTAGTATACTATGTAGGTGTCGGTTGAATGTTTGTATAAGATCAATATATATAACCTCTTGTATATCATAAAGTGTAAAATTAAATGGTCACCGTTTTACTGTCCTATACTTCACCAACAATGTTTGTCATGCAGCTTGATTTTTAAGGACCACTTCAACACACTGACAAATGTGTTCGTGCCTACCTTAATGATCACGCATGACGGGCATACGCCAAATACAGTGTGTCGTGAAGGAAATGTTGACCAGAATGAATGAATGAAATGGGGTTTAACGTCCTACGCTTCTGCACATAACCTGGGCTAATTGAAGACGGGCACATGCCATACAGTGTGTTATGAGGGGAATTTTTGCCCGGGCAGCAACTGTATTCCAATTGCCAAGGGATCTTTTATGTCAGGCCCTCCGTCTGCATCACTGACAAGGGGAAACCACGCCGGAAAATCAAGATGAACTTTCTCGGCCGATGAACTTTCTCGGCCGATGAACTTTCTCGGTCTAATCTTATGTCGAATTCCAACTGCCAAGGGAAGTCGTCCTGTCCGAACAACTAGACATCTATCCTTGTCAACTGCCAAGGGATTTCGTCCCATCCGAACAACTAGACAGCTGTTCTTGTCAATACCTCCGTCCTGCACCACTGATAAGGGGAACCCACACCGCAAAATGCCGATTAACTTTCTTGACCAACACCAAGAAGAATGAAATGAAACTTGGTTTAACGGACTACTGTTCTGCTCCGACTGGGATAATGAAGATTTTCATACGCCAACTACCAAGGTTTTTTTTTAAAGTCAGGACGACTATACGTTGCCCTTTGCCATGTCCTATGTCCTGTCCTGTACCACGGATAAGGAGAAATATCGCCGGAAAATACCGGGGAACGTTATCGAACTGCCCATGCGCAACTCCGGGATCGAACAAGGCGCTATATTCAATATATTTTTAAAATATAATGAATGAAATGGGGTTTAACGTCCTACGCTTAAGCACCGTACCTGGGCTAATTGAAGACGGGCATACGCCACAGTGTGCAATGAGGGAAATTTTGCCCGGGCAGCGGCGCTACGGCCTACTCTTATATCGAATTCCAACTGCCAAGGGATCTTTTACGTGCACTCCAATTTGTACACGGGACCTCGGTTTTTCGTCCCATCCGAACGACTAGGCAGCTGTCCTTGTCAGGCCCTCCTTCTGCATCACTGACAAGGGGAAATCACGCCGGAAAATCGAGATGAACTTTCTCGGCCAATGCAGGGATCGAACACTCAACCTCCAGGCTAGCGAACCAGCGCCTTATCCACTTAGCCACCGTGATCCCCTTTTAAAATATATAAGCATATTGTAGCTATAAATTCATATTTTTAAGTTATATTTGTAAAATGTATTAAAATAAAGCCTCAAAAAGATGGTATCTATACACAGGCCTACCTTATTAAAGAATAATCCTATAATTCATTATTGCCACTTGAGAAATTGGCAAAAATATCATTTTCATCTTCAAATTCAAACTTTTGAAGGTAGCTATTCCACGGGGGAATAGAAAATAAGGGAGGTAATTGTGTTATTATTTCCGGCGTTAGTGTGGGAAATAATGCCTATGATCGCATTATCGTGAGTTGACAACCAATTAGCAAAAGACATAGCTTTAATACAGGTAATGAAGAGGTTTTCCCAAGTTGACAGTTATAGGCTTCAGGGATCAATGTTTCATAGAATTTAATCACAGGATAAAGGATGTATTGTAGGTCAAAAGTTGACGTGATGTGTATATAGTGAAATACATCAAATATTTACCATGTAAATTAATTAGAGGAGTTTAACATGTATAACAACATTCTGTTAGTCCTGCCTAATTACTAATCCTGATTCACCTCCATGCATTTATACCATCTTAAAGGGACACGAAAATAAAATGGCGTGAGAGATACCATTTGAGGTAATAACGTGATTTGATTTAATGTGATGCGTTTATTAGTTTTGTGATACATAAATCTTTCTAAAACAAAACATAAATCTTTAAACACAAGTTAAACAACCCAAATCCACCCAAATCTACCCAAATCCACCATTTTTTCAAGTCATATAATAATAATTTATATCTATATTTGATAATATACTGTTCTTTATGGCAAATTTGAATTTTTAATTTAAAATAGTAAGGTTTTGTTTCAAAAATATCCCTCAAATTGCAATTTCCTAACAAGCGATTTCGTGCAATTTACGAGTTATGTCCCTTGGTTACTACTTCTAAACTTGCTTGGAAATCTCATTTTGAGGGGCATTTTGAGACCAAAACGTTACGACTGTAAATTAAATATGACAATTTGGCAAATATTGATATACATTATTGTCTTATAAGTTGAAATAATGGTGGATTTGGTTTGGGCAGATTTGGGTGGATTTGGGTAAATCGTGCTACCCTCTTAAAGTTACTATCATATTACAAACATCTCAGCTTATAACGCGAGGTTATGGCGGGTGTAGTTCACGAGGCATTGTAGGCTACTCTTTCTGAAACACCTATGCCGTTCCCTCATCAAAGGTCGGGGAAGGGGGTCTAACAATTGTGTATCCATCTTGTCATTAAGACAAATATTCTCCGTACGTTGGAGACTGGGGGATTCTTGTTGAACGAGACTAGTATCCGTCTTGACATTCAGATTTTCGTCAGCTTATAGTTGTCTCCCCCTTTTATTATCAACTCGTTGTAATGTCCCATTAAATAGAAAGTAACATTATATATGAATATACGAATACGATACTTATATAATACTAAACCATGTCTATTATATCTTTTAAATAACCCAAACCCGCTATACAGACGAAATAATACGGTCTTTAATACTGACAAGTCCCGTTTTAATACTATAATATGCGCCCACTCAATGTAGCTTAAAGATTAAAAGCTAGCGGAGCGGAATTCAATCTCGCTGAAAAGTTTATTCGTCAACCCATGGAGCGAATCTTTTGGCAGGATATCCAAATATAAGTAAGCTATTATAAGTAATAGTAGGAGGGGATGCGGTGTATGTAATTAATGTTCGCATAAAGACACGCTTAATACAATATACAATGGCTATCTATATTGAATTCATGACGGGAAACCATCCATTGCGCCTTCCATTTTAGATTTTAAAAAAAGATAATAATGTCTTTGTTGAGTGAAATGAAGTAAAATACATTTTAACTGCAGAAAAAAAACGTGTTTATTAAAACCTTTTTAACTATATCCGTTTAATGGGTTTGTGTATTATACTTTTTACTATTTCCTATCATACTGGGAAAAATGTGATATATACTATTCAAAAGAAGTTAAGAGTCAAACCTTTTTTTTCTACCAGGTAATTGTCTATACACATATCAGATAAATGTATAAAATTATTGCCGGAAACCGTGTCAAAATTGGTTCAGGATATCCTAATGACAAACCGGTGTACAAGACATATAATATCATTTTCAAACAAAACGATTTTTAAAGTCTCCTTAGAAACCTTAAACTGAAGCTCAAAACAAGGCTTCACAAAACTGTTTACATCGCCCAAACGCAGTAGGGTGCGACTTTTTGGAGTTGATTATAATATGTCCTTACACATGCACTATGCATTTTCAATGAACAGTTTTTGCCATAAAGACGTAAGGCCATTTGAATGACATGTCGGTCTTGACGTGCGACGTTGATCTTGGCCTACCAGACAGTGGGCGATTCTGAATTGAATCGGTTGCCTGGAAACGCTGCTATAGTCTCCCAATCACACTCTTCAACCGATTCTTTGTGCCACATTCCTCTGCCTAAAACATTGTTGAAGCCACGCAATGACTCTTCCTCTGACGTCTGACCATGTTGAAATTACAAATGAGAGAAGCACGTCCTAGAAGGGTTTTTTTATGCCAAAATTTGTTCATGTAAAATGCATAGTGTACGCACAAGGACATAATCAACTCCAAAAAGTCGTACACTACTGCGTTTGGGCGATGCAAACAGTTTTGTGGAGCCTTGTTTTGAGCTTCAGTTTAAGGTTCTAAGGAGACTGTAAGATCGTTTTGTTTGAAAATGACATATCCTTGTACACAGGTTTTGTCGTCAGGATATTGTGAACCAATTTTGACACGATTTCCGGCAATAATTTTATACATATATCTGATATGCACACAGACAAATACCTGGTAGAAAACAGGTTTGACTCTTAACTTCTTTTGAGTAGTAAATGAATACTGCCGGGTTGATTTTAGATTTTCAACCCTCTTCTATTACAGTAAAACGTGACACGATACAATGCATTCGTTGAAAACATGTTCCCAGGTGCAAGTATCACCCGTTTGCTTTAACATGGGTCAAATATCATTTGTTTTATCGGGGGATTTAAAACAAAAATAACAGATTTTATAGCTAAATATAGACTGTCCTACTTTACACAATAAAAATTAGTCTTATCTAAAAAAATATTTAATTCAAACATTATTAAAATCGATCAACGGTAAGGTAGATTAAATCATGGCCGTCTGAAGTTTACACCAATTTCTGTGGATGTTTTTGAAATTGTCGTAGTTATAAAGTTAACGTCCAATACATTATTATGGACATGTTGATTTAAAAAAAGTTATTGAATATACAGTATGGGAGATGAGATAACGAGTTGGCAGTTCTCACTATAATAGTTAAAAACTACATAATATAAAGGCAATTTGCTGAAAATTTCAGTCAAATTGATTCACTATGAACCGTTAACCATTCGAAAGAAAGTTCCGCTTTGCCTCGATCATCATTACTGAACTAATAAGGCGAAACTAATAGTCTTCATTATCCATTTATTTGTTTAATCACGAAGGAAAGTTTTCTTGCAAATCGTACAACAATCCAACGAATATCGCAGTCTAGACTTACCATCGAGAGCTAATTATGGTCTGAATAAGTTAGTTAATGTCTAATTTATAATTTCTATAACATCTGAAGCGTCTTGCTAACCGACCAGGTAAAACTTTTACGTATTCAGATGTGTCCTGGACAGTGATGGTGGTATCTGATTGTAGCTGTGTTCTGGATTGTGAGGATGATGTCTGATTGTGTCAAGGATTGTGAGGATTGTACCTGATTGTAGCTGCATCGTGGTATTTGTAGATAATCAGCTTACATCGAGTTATATACTTGTATTTGATGTTAGCGATAGCAGGGTGTGGTCCACTAACAATGCGTATTATATAATGCCATTGATGGCAGGGGTAGGTAATATGTCATCCATTGTCACCGATGGCGATACATACATGTACATATGTCATCTTGTCATTGTAGTGATACGTCAAATATCTATACATTCTCTTCATTATCTTTGAGCTCCAATAAAGTTTTAGTTTTTTAATCAGCTTTAAAATCAGTCCTCGCCTCGGTGGATATTGTAAGAGGCCGTCGAAGCCCATTTGTATAATTGTACCACCCACATACCATATAAAAATAAAATGGCCCAATTTCATGAGCGTTGTTTATGATGGTAGGATTTTCTGGGCGATTTTTGTCCGATATATTATCGACAAGAATACAAATGTCCATAATTTAAGAGTCCCAGTAGCTCCAAGAGTGTAAAAGTAAGAATACACAATGACCTGTTCGCCACACTTTGTTTATAAATGTTTTGTTGCATTCTATAAAGCCAATTTTTACAATAATATATTCTGATTAGACTTTGTACGACATTAAGCCAAAAAAAAATTAAATGGGCGGATTGAGACTTTAAAATGTAAAGGGGTATAAAAATACTCGTATCAAAGATTATGGTGTACGAATCGACCCAACAAAATGTAAATATTTAAATAAACATTAACTAGACAAATACCCAATTACAGAAATAATTGGTCATAACCAAGCGGCCAAAACAACAGCTATAAAATCTACGGGAAATGATATTCGAGCATATAAAAATACCACTTCTTACTACTGCTTGACTATATAATATAGTAGTAAGAAGTTTTATTTTAATCCCTTCAAGTGCCTGTGCTTCAAGTATGTAAACTAAACTCTCTTCTCTTCTGTAGGATGGAGCTAAACCGGTTGCTTAGCCTCAATAAACACCAACAAAACTCGTTTGTATATCCCACCTAGAGAGAATGAATCATACTGTATACAGACAAACCTTACTATAAGATATCTAATCCATCCATCATGCTATGTGTGTAAATGTCACAAATGATTATCATACTTCAAAAGACAAAATCCTTTATTGGCTTCAAGTTACAAACAAGTTAACAAGCCAAAAGGGAATTTCTACAAGCCGAGGCACTTGAGAACTATCATCCAGTAACATTTATAATATACATGTACTATATAGTAATGTAAAATCTTCCTGACGAACTCGATTATAATAAACAATATATTCAATCGGCTTTTCCACAAAATCCACCCGAGGAATTTGATTTTGACTGCCAAGAAGAAACACGTTCCGAATAACGTAAGCATACCCTGTCTCGATCACGATTTTGTAAAATATCCCGGACGAACTCGATCACATCAAACATATCTACAACTTGATGAATTGGATTGGTTCAAACAAATATTCATGGGCTTCGAAGACAAGCTTTACGAATGTAAGCATACCCAGTCTCGATGACGACACCCAGCCAGGGATGGTCCATCTGTTTCCATGTTCAAACAAAAGGCAAGTCTTGGTCAACCTTTAAAAAAATTCTATGCGCCCAAGTTTAAACACTATAATACCCGTAATTAAAGACAATTTTAGTTCTGATTCCGCCAGTAACCCATCTTCAATAGAAGGCTTGGTCTCGCTTTAACTACGTACATCTTATCAAACCCTTCACGTCATACTCTGCATATTTCGGCACTAAGTTTGATTGGGTATAAGCCCAGCTTGTGATCCAATCAGATTCCTTGGTCGTCGCGAATACCAAGTCTCGCGCTTTCAAGCTAAAATGTCTACATGTGATAAACGAGTTCCAAGGTTCGTCCAATGTCAAGGTTTCTGTGGGGTTCGCTATGTCACAATTTCTGATTGAGTGCTACTGTTGACGTGTTTGCAGATAACGTAGCTATAAGTTCGGGATATGTAATAAAGTAAACCAGCAACGGCCAGATGCTGTAAAACTCGCAGTCGTTGCTTCAGGAACATGCCAGTGACCTTACGAAGGCAATCTTTAATCTCAAATATAAAAGTTTTTAAAAACTGATTCGTATAGTTGTCACCGATATCTATAGATTATTAGGATATGGGAATAAAAGGTGGATTATTTCATTTAAGTCAGAAAAAATAATATCAAACAACGGCACAAACAGACATTTTCGAGTTAAGGGCATTGTTCTGTGAGTTCTGCGAGTTCTAACTTGAATAACGTTACGTTACCAGACAAACAATTAAATGGCGTGAGACACACGTTACATAGACACGAATTTCATATATACCAATAACAACTCAGGTTAAAGGTACACACTCTTAATCCACCGTCGCCCCTAATGGTTATATGTGCTAACTCTTTTTATCAGTTTCCATTTAAAGAGTTCACATAGCTAACACACATTATACTCTTTTAGTAGCACATTGGTGTCATTGTGACAATGAATACCCGGTGAACTTAAAATTTAAAGGTTACAATAATGCAAGAATGTAAAATTTAAAATTTAGAAAAGGAGTATATCTTTAATGTAAACTTTTAAACTAAATGGACTATCTCTTTAATGTAAAATTTAAAACTAAATGGCGTACTGCAATGTAAAATTTAGAAATAAATCGCGTATCTCTGTAATATAAAATTTTAAACTAAATACTGTATCTCTTTAATATAAAATTTAAACTAAATGGAGTATCTCTTTAATGTCTATATTACCTGTTAATTCAAACTAACTATACTTACTACATTAGTTTGACGGACAGGTAATTAATTAGTATTTATGACACGCTACTCTACACGACTTGATACGTCAAACGGAAAAGGAAAACGTGTGTAATTTAAGATTAAAAGGATGATTGATGGCCAGCTAATCAACTTCACGTTAAAGATTTCTAATATATCACTGTTTTATTATACATTCTTTTGTTGTGATATCATCATATAGAGATACTTACAATTGATTTATCGTATAGAAAATATCCAGTGAAGAGAGAAAGAGAGAGAGAGAGGGGGGAGAGAGGGGGGGGGGGGTAAAATCCACTCGACACAAACTAGGTCATTATCAATAATTTGCTTGTGCGTAGGGGTCTTTAGTAGTGGGTGAAGAAAATCTACGTTGCTGGACAGGCGACCCTTCTCCTTGTCACGTACCACCTGGGATTCGAAACCACGCCAGTTGACTCAATGACAGGCTTTATGATACAATGGGCACGTGCTAACCATTCGGCCATCCACCCAACCCTTAAGGATGATGTATTCTCAGTTACTTTTAAAATAAATGATAACAAGGGGCGTGCTGGGGGCAGTAATTGGACTCCGTGTGACGTCCAACATATCTTCTCTATACTACCGGACACGAGAATAACATTAAAAAAATGACCGTAAATGTTGCTTTTTAGAGTATACCCTGACGTTTCTATGGCCAAAAATCCCAATGTAGGGCATGGCAAGCTTATCAATTAATCAAGATCAAGACCACAAACCTCCTCCACCCCCTGCACCCCCCGCCAACCCAAACTAGGTGAGTACATTAACTTCTTTAGGGTCCCTACGCACAAGCGAATTATTGAAATAAAATTAAACCATATGTTAGTCCTGAAATTACCTAGTTTGTGTCGTCCGGACTTTAAACCCCATCTCTCTCTCTCTCTCTCTCTCTCTCTCTCTCGCTCTCTCAGTCCTTACCTGATGAAATTTCACACAATGCTTTGAAGGTTCTTTGTCTATATTGTTTAACAACACTAACTATCTGAAGAATGTCAGGACCGGCAGGAATCCGACACAAATATTAAAATGGTTAGGAATAAAAAAAATGAAATTTCATTATCAAACAACTGTACACTATTTTATTGTCTAGAAACGGAATCAGCGGTGAGAATATGGCATACAACTTTATACAGACCAAACCCAAATATTCTTAACGCAAACTTAGATAATGTTTTGTCTTTACTCTCATAATTTTTGAGATACCTATAGCTGAGAAGACTATTTGAGATTGTTTCCTCCTCTGTTCTCCAAACACGTTACATTCTCCGTCTCTTATCTGATGCCATCCACGTTTAATCATGCACATTACGATGGTGACAAATGTTAAAGATGCATTATTGAAAATTTGATTCAAATTACTTTATTCTTAGCAAAGTTATGAGTGTTTGAAGTTTATAGGAGATAGTCCCGATTATCAAGTACCATTGTCATAATAATAAACGAAGTCCCAATTGTCAGACTTTATTGAAAATTTCATTAAAATTACTTTATTCTTAGCAAAGTTATGAGTGTTTGAAGTTAATAGGAGATAGCCACGATTATCAAGTGTCATTGTCGTGATAATAAACGAAGTCCCAATTGCACGTACATTGAGTTTCGTACATTGTATAGTTAACCGATTTTTAAGCGCGAATGCATCTTTAATATATATATGAGCCAATGCCAAAATGAATGCACATATTCAGATAAGCATGTTTGCTTTTGACTGCATCCTATTGATTGCGACAAATAGTAAATACTCAAGTTCCCCTGAATAAAAAGCTGAAATACTCGGGTTACCGTGAATAAAAAGCTGTTTAAACTACTTCAACTGTCTATTGTAGGTAATTTATCATAAATAATAGTGATTGATCACAGTAACAAGGATATCTTAAATACACGTCATTAAGTAATATATACAGATAAGAGAGAGAGGGGGAAATGGGGTTTAACGTCCACTCGACATAATATACAGATAAAGATATAAATCTATATACCAAGATATACTAATAAAATTGCCTGCTGTGACCTTGGTTTAGGCGTACCTGTTGTATAAGAATTTCATATGAAAGAAAAGTTTGGGGTTTTTTCCCTGAAAAACAGGGTGTAACTCCCCTGCCAGGGCGAAAATCGAATTGAGGAAGAGTAACGGGATTCTGTATTATGTGTAGACGATATGGAACCGATATGAATTTAAAAACAAATGGAAATCTAAACATGTCGAGCAAATTCAAATACGTTTAGTAAAGAAAGAAATATGTGATTTATGTTTAAAAACATAAAAATTGTAATGGACCTGTAAAAACTGGCGCTTCCGTAACGAAAATCTCTGAGGAATGGATGAATAAAAGGTTTTTGGTGTAACATGAATGAATATAGACACGTTAAAATATCTCAACACATCACGATATTTATCTCCTGATCTCGAAAAATTCCCCAAGGTTTAAAATAGATTTTAAATTGGCAAATGATATCGTGAACTAACTTTGTTGAATAATCCCCGCTTCAGGTTATTTGTCGCACCTATTGTTTAAACTGAACTACCTGCCTCTATCATCACTATAGCGAGAGAGAGAGAGAGAGAGAGAGAGAGAGAGAGGAAGAGAGAGAGGGGGAGAGAGAGAGAGAAAAATGGATAAATGGGGTTTAACGTCCACTCGACACGAACCAGGTCATTTCGGGAAAAACATGGTTTAATTTTATTTCAATAAATCGCTTGCGCGTAGGGGTCTTTAGCAGTTGGAGGAAACCGGAGTACTCGGAGAAAACCGTCGAGGTTGGACAGGCGACCCTACTCCTTGTCACGTACAACCGGGGATTCGTAATGTTATGACGCCAGTTGACTCAATGACAGGCTTCATGATATAGCACGGACGTGCTAACCATTCGGCCATCCCCACCCCCCCCCCCCCCCCCACGAGTATAGCACATTGAGACTTTAAAATCTTAAGAGATATAGTCACCATAAATACATAATGACTAGGCCTATTAGTAGGCCTAAGTTGTAAAAAGAGTCAATATTTACATTTAGTAATAGCTTAATTGTCGTCCATACTGTTACTGTAACTATATATACATGAATACAGGTGACAGTATACAAACATAGTTAAGGTACCTGTGATAATTATACGAATAAAGAGAAACTAACTATAGTTAAAATCCATAAAAAGTATTATTTGTCACGTATAGTAGACTAAGGATTAGGACATGGAATATTATAAATTGTAACATGCTAAGAGTAAACCTCGCATTTTGATTGGTCAATTAGACACCATCTATTGAACAATAACACCCCTCTGTTTTAGTATTTTCTTTTAAAATCGAAAATAGCATGTTACAATGTCGATAAACACTTCATGTTTTGCATTTAGAGGGGTGTTATTGTCCAATAGACATGTCCTGAGATTTTACATTAGAACCCGCGACGCTACGCGTCTTGGGTCCTAATGATCTCAGGACATGTCTATTGGACAATAACACCCCTCTAAATGCAAAACATGAAGTGTTTATCTCCTAAATATTTGACACTACCTGTGTAGTAAACAATAAAACTACCTATATGTTAAATATTTTTGCTTCATCTTTGTATACTTATATTATATACATTCTGTGGTAAGAATGTAACATTTGGTTTATAACTGAATTAATCGTAAATCTGTAATGTACTGACTGTACGTTGGTGACCAACTGACTTGGTCCTTTATTAATTAAAATACGATATTAGCTTTAGAAACTCCTTAAATTCAAAAATGGTATCAGGTGTTCTATTCAGAATTAAAGGTGAATTATATTATCAGTAGTATACTTTGCCAGAGTCTTCTCATTTTTACAATAGCCTATGTCGAGACCGATGATAAAAATAATATGATACATCTGTCAAAGTAATTTACACGGCGGTTTAAGCCCAGTACAGAGATAGAAACTACAATAATCACAAACGATAAACGTTGATGTAACTTCAAAAATTCAAACTTGCTTACTATTCAAAGGCGACACACCCGTCCATTCACAAAAAAAGGTAAACGCTAACAGTGGGTCAATGTAGTAAAGGTAAAAAATACATAAACAGACTATAGTATATTGATAACGGTTAATGGTATTTAACAGTATACCGTGAACTTTCAACTCACCTGTAAGGAACCAAGCGGTGAAACCACAAATAAACTTGCCAATATAATCAATCCGTACATAAACACTCTTTGTAGCAAAAATTGCTTCACATATTCCAAAATTGCCGTCATTTTTCCTTGAAATTAGCGGCTTGGTTTGACAACAGTCAACCTACTTACTATGATGACAAACTTTCACCGTCTGCTAGCCAGTGTGTCATATAGGTTTGTGTGTCGTGTTAGCCGTATTCAACTCACACCTATTCACGACAGTGCGGCTCACATCGTGTTAAGGGTTTGTTTTGGGGTGGATTCGATTGATACAGACAAGATCAGGTTGACATTTTAATTCACAACAGGATGGAATTTGAATAAGGCCTATATTATGTGAATTATATTTTAAATGCAGTATTACATTAGGCCACACAAATTTGTTTTCTCGTTCTTCGGAAAGAACAATTAAAAATTAGGCCTCAAATGTCTTCTAGAAAAAAAAAAATAAATAAATAAATAATAGCTCTTTTCAATAGCTTTTAGTTCTAAATTTTTAACTTTTGAAATTTTAAACTGAGCATTTTTCACTTGATTCAAGAGGATATTTCTTCACCACGGCCCCGAAGAACAGAAAATCACATTGCTTCGGCCTAATCTGAATTTAAAGATTTTCTTTCAGTTTCTGATCTCATTGTGCGAAATCCAAAAGATGTGACTCATTCAGAAAAAAATACTAGGTATAAAATTAATATTAAAATTGATGGGTCATAATAAGATATCTGACTCTCTTTTAGTTACGTCAAAATACAGTGCTGATCTGACGTATTGTTTGAAATATTTCGGTTAGTAATTGAACAAAATCTATCCGAATATCAATCCCATGCTTGTTGCTTAAGCTGTGGACCGTGGAACATTCATTTTAAATTTAGATAAATCTATTCCACACGTCAAATCAACACATTGAAGTTCATTCAATACCGAATTCAAACAGAGGTCAAGAGATTTTACGTTACAATGTCCTACCTACATGTACAGCCTACTGTTTACATTATAGTAAATAAATGGTCAATGTTTGTCGAACTTGAAGCTGGGTGTTGTTTTCGTCCCGTTTGTTCACTTCTTAGCCCCTAAAAACTTACTTTAAAGGGGGTAACCCGCTAACCGAATATCAGCCATAATATTCGAAATTGATGTTGTTTTCGTCCCGTTTATTCACTTCTTAGCCCTTAAAAACTTATTTTAAAGGGGGTAACCCGCCAACTGAATATCAGCCATAATATTCGAAATTGATGTTGTTTTCGTCCCGTTTATCCGTTTATTCACTTCTTGGCCGTTTAAAAACTTATTTTAAAGGGGCTAACTCGCTAACCGATAATCATCTATAACATTTGAAATTTACAACATGAAATAGAATATTGGTCAATTTCAATCAATATTGGTGGTGTTAATTTGCCCTGGAAATATTGTATCCTTAAGCCAAATATTAAGACACAGTTTTAAAATGAATAAACGTCGTATACTCGATGGACATAAAGGTTTCGAGTGACATTTGTAATAAATAAAGAAACACGTATCTCAGAAAACAATGCGGAAGCAATTCAAAACGTCTGACTCACAAAATAATAATTATACAAATCGCTTAGAAAGACTACGCAGGCTCAGACGACTTCAGTTCAATATGGAATATCCGCGTATATCACCGAATATAATTGATTAGAAATTATAATTATTTATTTTTAATTGAATGATTTTAGGCATTTTTTCGTCTTTTTTGAGGTTCCAAAGAGTGGAACTATATATACGCCTTTCTTAATCTGTGACGTAACCATATGCCTTGGCCAATACAAATACGTAATTGTCTGTACCAACTGACTAATAAAAATGACAGTCGATGTTAATGACCTCAAAAACTGTTTAAATATCAACAGACCCCATAGGCCTACTGACCAATCATGTCGGTCACTGCTTCCCAATCAGATGAAAAAATATTTGATCAGAATGTGAATTGTGGACAAACAGGAAGCCATGATGTTATCGTTTGCATTAAAATCGTGCCAAAAACCAGACGAGAATGTGAACGGTCGACAAACAGGGGTTCACAATGTTATCAAAATACATATTGTTTCATAATTGAATTTTACAGATCTATAAGTTTTAGGGTTTATCAAAGATATATTATGTCAAAAATGGTGACACGCGCTCTTAATCCCACAACCCCACTATGGAAAGTCTTGACGGACAATGGCATTAAAAACTTGTGACTAAAGCCCCCCACCCCCAACCTCGCCAGCTCGTCTTCTAGTGATACGACCATGGGCATTATTCCCCACCCTTAAAAATCATTGACACAGGAAATAATAACAGAAGTACCCCCCTTGTTCCCATTCACTCCATGCATATTCAAGCGTTGAATTTTGAAGTTAAAAATGTAATTTTTGCCAATTTCTCAGCTGGCAATAGTGAATGATAGGATTAATAGGAGTATTCCTTTAAAAAGTTGGACAGTTTATTGATACCATCTATTTTAATGCTTTGTCTTAATAAATTTTAAAAATATAACTTAAAAATGGCAGTTGGGGAGCTGTAGAAATTCAGTATCCCAATCGAAACGGAATTTTTTTTTATTATGTTCATAACCCGTAAACGAAATGTAGTTTTTTCTGTGTTTTATTGTATACAGTTTTTCTGCATTGTCTAGGTTTGGTGTAAAAGACCATTTAAATATCTTTTTAACGGAACGGAGTAAAGACACTGTGTAAGGTATTGAACCCCAACAGCCAAATCGAAAGTTTCCTAATTTGTCGTCGGAAGAAATTACTTATACATACCGTTTCTTATTTCAGTAAAGAGATTGAAACTGTTTGAGGGGAAACTCGGGGTTGTAGAAACAGTAAAAAAAAATCAATGGTCGTATTTAGGTAACAACAAGAAAAAACAGATGACAACAAACATCAAACGAGTGCGCATGCTCAACATCAAATATTTTCTGAAGAGGTCTAATAAGTAGTTTAATGTCTCGTCTACAAAGACGCTTAATGAAATAGCGAGAGAGGGAGAGAGAGAGAATTGGGGTTTAACGTTCACTCGACACAAACTAGATAATTTCGGAACTAACATATGGTTTTTAATTTTTACTTCAATGATTCGCTTGCGCGTAGGGGTCTTTAGCAGTATGAGTAAACCAGAGGACCCGGAGAAAACCCACGAGGTTGGCCAGGCGACCCTACTCCTTGTCACGTACAGCCTACGATTGGAAACCACGCAAGTTGACTCAATGACAGGCTTTTTGATACAGCGCGCACATGCTAACCATTTAGCCCCCCCCCCCCCGCGGGTTTAACATTCTACTTTTCTGCACCGACTGGCCTAATGAAGATGGACATACGATAAGCAGTTTGCTATGAAGGAGATTTTCCAGGAGAGCGGCGCTATAGACGGCATCCAGCACCACAGACAAGGGGGAACCACGATGAACCGTATCTGCTAACTTAACGTTCGAACACGGGATAATGATAATAGAAATAGTGATAAAAGAAATAGATTAAAGAAGTAATGATAAAATAATGATAAAAATTAAAATGGGCATTAAAAGGATTAATTTAAATATTTATTATTATTCATAAAGTAGCCATATTCATCCGATTAGTCTTAGCCTGATTTAAACATAAATCTCTTTGTAAAAAAATATGTGAAACAAGTCCGTTAAGAGGCTATAAACCTTTAATACCAGTAATTTCTGTCTAGTGACTTAGGTTTCTTCTTTCAATATTTGTTGGGCTATTTAAACCTGTTTAAGGGATCGATAAAATAGTTTAGTACAGTGTTAGTAAGTGGATTTAAAGAAGTAATCCCAACAAGCCTTGAGTTAAGACTAAGTCGTTTGGAACCCGCACTCTAAACCGGGGCATTAGCCACAGTCCCTCTCTTATTGTCCCCTGTGTTATTCATTAGTAGCTTCCTGATAATCTAAGACAGACAAGAAATGAACTGAAATGGAATGGGGTTTAACGTCCTACATTTTTGCCCCGACTGGGCTAAAAAAAACGGACATGCTATGCAGTACGTTATGATTGAAATGTATCCCGGACAGCGGCACTACGGCCTGCTATTACAGCGAATTCCAACTGTTAAGGGATCTTTTACGTGCACACCAATGTGTGACCGGGACAACGGTTTTTCGTACCAGCCGAACGACTATAGGGTGTCCCTAGCCAGGCCATCCATCTTGCACAACTGACATGTGGGAACCACGCCGGAACATTATACGAATAACATTTATCTGCCAACACCAGGATCGAACAAGGGACCTCAAGGTTAGCGAGCCAACGTCTTACTAACTAAGCCAACACGGCTCCAAAAACAGAAAAGATGACGCCATGAAAGCAATAAAAGGTGATAGGAACATTACGTTGTATATCCACAAAATGTATATCGTCATTTGATATACATAGGTCTCTATAGCGATCGGGGGGTTAGATGGCCGAATGGTTAGCACGTGCACGCTGTATCATAAAGCCTTTCATTGAGTCAACTGGCGTGATTTTGAATCCCCGGTTGTACGTGACAAGGAGTAGGGTTGCCTGTCCAACCTCGACGGTTTTCTCCGAGTCCTCCGGTTTCCTCCCACTGCTAAAGACCCCTACGCGAAAGCGAATTATTGAAATAAAATTAAACCATATGTTAGTCCCGAAATGACCTAGTTTGTGTCATCGAAATTGAACTGAAGAACACAATTTGGATAAGACAGGCATATAATTAGCTTAGACGAAATGAGAAATTCGATTTCTGGGTGGAAATGCCATTGAGTTGTTTTTTTAAGTATTCCACTTTAAATAGTGATCTCGTTTTTTGGGGGGCCACCCGATATACCAGGATATACATGTAGTATGTTTTTAAAATACACATAAAGCTAAGTTATAAGATATGCAGTTTATCGACTAAATATTGTGTTACTGCAAGTTTAATAATAAATTGTGTGTAAAAGGGCCACGCCTGTGTAGCTTAAAGGTGGGTCTATTCCTGAGGCACGATGACATAATTAGATACCATGTATTTTGTAAATAAACACTAGTTTAGATGCGCATTAATAGAGTATTATGTGGTGGGTGCATCTTGCGCTTATTTTGTGCAGGGCCATATTTAGCGGGGGAATGGGGTACAATGCGCCCCGAGACACCCCCCCCCCCACAACATTGCCAAAAAACAATTTGACAATCTTTCAAAATACAGATGATTATGATCAAACAGTAATGCTCTTAAGGCAGAGGCACTAATCAGTCGGTTGGTTTTAGGGGCCCTTCAGTTTCTCAGTTACGTGGAGGCTATTGCGCCCCACCTCCTTGCTGCACCCCCACTTCTAAAATCCTACATACGGCCCTGATTTTGTGAACATATTTATAAGCTTCACAGACACGGAATTTTTGTCAGATTAAAAGTCGCTGAACCTCTTAAAATATAGGTTAAAATGAGGTGCCTAATTCTAACGATCTACTGTCTGGTTTTGGGAGGGGGTTTGTTGGGTGCGGGGAGCTTTGTGATGGCACAAATGCTACAGAAGCAAATTAACTGCTGGGTAAATAAGGCAAATTATGTATGGCAAGATTAATTGCATTAAAGTCAATTTATTCAGGTGAACAAAACTATTTGGACTAGTATCAGGCGAATCTATGTAAATATTATATCTAGGTAGAATATTTACAATTCTTACGTACTCACAACGCACAACAAAACAGTATTAATGACATTCGGGCAAAAAATCGATATTTTTCAGGTGTGTTCCGTGCGTGATGAGAAATGTCCTCAAGGACAGAGATACTGTATTAATATTAACTGAAATTAATCGTATTGCGAAGCATTGGCGAGTTATTACAGAGAGCGAGAGAAATGGGGTTTAACGTCCACTCGACACAAATTAGGTCATTTCGGAACTAAGAGATATAACAATGCTGAGTATAATCGTTTACTATAATATATATTTTGTTTTGATCAAAGCTTACAATTCAAATAGGGTGGTCACGGTTGATAACCCACTGCCCCTCCCCCTGTGAATAATGCATGACGGGGTTGGGGGGGCTGACAAGGACAGCTGTCTGGTCGTTCGGATGGGACAAAAACCGAGGCCCTGTGTGTAAATTGGCGTGCACGTAAAAGATCCATTGACAGGTAGAATTCAATATAAGAGCAGGCTGTAGTGCCGCTGTCCGGGCAAAATTTCCCTCATAGCATATACAGTATGGCGTATGCTCGTCTTCATTAGCACAGTTCAGAGTAGGATGTTAAACCCCATATGATTTCATATACAATTAAAATAGATGATAGAAAAAGCAATGGATTACACGTCTCAACACAGTATTGTTGTATTTTTAGACTAATAGATTATACAGCGGTTGATTTTTTTTTCTTTGCCACATTGTGCACTGCTCGATTCCCAGCTTGTACACGACAAGGAGTATGGTCGCCTGTCAAGCCTCGGATGTTTTCTCTAGGTCGCCGAGCAAGAGAATTATCAAAATAATGTTGAACTATGTATTTGTCCAGAAATAACCTAGTTTGTGTCCCATCAAAACCACAAGTCAACCCTTTAGTTATCAGCCCCTCCACTAAAAACAAGTGGGAAATGGGCTTGGACATTCCTGAGATTCTACTCGGCCAACGCCTTGATTCGAACCCGGTCGATAATAGAGCCCTTGACCTATCACGACCCCCCCCCCCCCCAGCTCAATACAAAGACATGGCGGTAAAGACCTTTGGTAAATAGTATACGTATCTGCTCTTTTCATCCGTGCTGTATTCAATGAAGTTTGGGTTGTACCCACAAGCTCTTGAACTGTTTGACTACATATGTATTGCACATGTATATTATAGTATATATATTATATAGTCAAGCTGTAGTAAATAGTTTTATTTTAATCCCTTCGAGTGCTCTTCAAGTGCCTGTGGTTGTACCCTAATAGTGAGTAGATTATAAATATGGGTTTACAAGTACGTATATGAATATTGTGCTATTTGTAGCCAGTGTTAACATATTGAGTATATCGTGGGTCTCCGCTTGAAACCTCGTGTAACCGATTTTTGGCCTAAAACACTTTTTGATATCATTGTGAAGCTCGTAAAAGTGCGCTTCTGAATATCAAAAGCTCGTCTAGGTACGACAGTTTTAAATATCTGAAAATGTCATATTACATATCACGTATAAAATAGCATACAATCAAAACCTCGTATAATAATATACGAGGTTTTCAAATTACAGATTTTATCAACTGTAATCTATAAACCTCGTATAAACCGACATACGAGGTTTTTATACTACACATTCCTGTCATGTGACATTTATTTACTATGATACGAGGTCCTTGCAGCATTGCTTTTACATTTGACAAGTCTTTAAAACTGTCTTACTACGTACAAAAATGGTCCAATTCTTTGCTTTTCTAGTAATTCTTGCAACGAACCAGATCACATAATCTGATTATTTACAGCAGTATACAGGTCACAATTCTATTGAATACAAATTACTGCTTATAACTGAGCGACGTTTCGACTAGGCCCCTCTAGTCAGTATGAAACAATGATAAAATTTGAAAATATATAAGGCAATATATACATTTACATTTATATTTTATTTTATATTTTGTTTTTTCAGGGCCGCTGTCAACCAAACTAAATGCCCTTAATTTAATAGTTCAAATCCTGCTTTCCCAAATCACTATAGCATCTAGTAAAATACCAGATTACCCATCACTATTAATTTCAAACAAAGTGGTCTGGTTTACTCAATGTTGTTAATAAGCATTAACCTTATAATCCTTTTAAAATAAATTAGATTCCCTTTATGTACATGTATTTAAGGGATGTGTCTTGTTAGCATCAATTAAGTATTGTTGTGTGCATGTATATATTGCCTGGTATATTTTCAAATTTTATCATTGCTTCATAATGACTAGATAAGCCTAGTCGAAACGTCGCGCATTTATAAGCAGTAATTGTATTCCATAGAATTGTGACCTGTATACTCCAGTTCAATTACGAAATTCCATTGAAACAATTTATTTACAGCAGTGTTCACAAATTCTGAACGATACTGAATTCTGATTATTATTCTCTTTATAAATTAAAGGTGATCAAGAACAAAAGCTTTTGTGGGAAATTTTGTAGTAGAGGTCAGCGACTTGTTCAACTAGCATTGCATAAATCAGCTCAAAGAACTCAGAGTCCTCAGATGAAACCACTACCGAGCGAAAAAACAGATCAGGATTTGACGAAAATAATACCAGATAGGCCTAAACGTAGTTTGGAAGAGTCTTATGATCCAATCTTTGATGAACTCGACGAGGGAGTGGAATCTTTACCTGAGCATGACGATATCTAGCAAATATATCTACTAGCTGATGCATTATTCCAAAACGACAGAGACGAGCTTGTGTTAAATGATAGTGCTACATATGTAGTAGCTAGCGCTGTACCGTCAGTGCTAGAAAAGTTGGTAGCACAATATGGTGAACACGGAGATGATGAGAGCAGTGAACAGACATATAAACAGAAAGGACAACAGAATGAAACCGAAGATGTGGAATATGGAGACGAAAGTGATGAATATGGAAAAAACAGTGGTATAGATGGAGAGAAGGGAATCGAAGATGAAGATGGAAAAGACAGCGGTACAGATGGAGAGAAGGGAATAGAAGATGAAGATGGAAAAAGGGGAATAGAAGATGTAGATGGAAAAGACAGTGGTACAAATGGAGAGATGGGAATAGAAGACGAAGACCTTAATACCGATGAAAATGTAAAACAGAAGAGAAAGGGTATAGTGAATATATAGAGATAACTGGAAAACAATACAAAATAAGAGACTACGAATGGAAGGCAAGCATTGCTCTGGGTATAGGAAAAATCATGAAACCCGGAAAACATGAATACGCTGAGAGGGGGGGAAGAAAAATTGGTAAGCGATGTGACCATAACCTAGAATGTTTGAATTAGCAAAAATGCGGCACGGTTTCAGACGAAGATCGGCACAACATTTTCGGTGAATTTTGGAATGCAATGGATTGGGGACAAAGGAAAGTATACATAGCTTCCCTTGTTGAATATTACCATGTTCCTCACCGGGGGCGCAGGACTGGGACTTTTAAATACAATTTAAGAGTCAATGATTAATGTGTGTAAAACAAATGGTTCTTAACACATTCGGACTCAAAGATTGATCGGCTAGAAATTGGGTCCTTTGTGCGAAGGATAAAAACGGTATACGCACAACACCATACCCAATGAAGAACACCTACTACACATACAGAGAAAGGAAGAGGCTATAAAGAAGAAAAGAAAAAAGACAAAGAAGAAGCTCTTTTTAGTGATGGCTGCTGCTATCAGAATCGGAATTTTGTATTGGCCAACGCACTCCTGGACTCGTTGGTTTCAACTAATGTTACAATAATGCAAAAGTATTTCGAGAAAGGCCATACCTGGATGGAAGTGGACTCAGTTCATTCCGCCATCGAAAATATATCGCATGCTGTAGATTTCACCAAGCGACTTGAACTTGTATGGTATATTTAATACAAATTGTCATAATTTCAAAGCATGTTGTTAGTTTGAGTTTAATACTGACTATCATCTATGGATACACTCCATTCCATATAATACAATCCATTATCGTCAAATCATACTTATTAGAATCCCCCCTTGTCGAAAATCCCACTGACTATTGTATATTGGACACGTCGTTTGGCATTTTCCACTAATGACAAGACTGGACTTATATTATGGGATTGCAGATGCCTTACCCTACACCAAATGAAGTGAAATGGTGTTTAATATCACTCCTGTCTTCACAAACGGGGATAATGGACATGAAGTTAGATATGTGGGGCGGTGGAAGGACCTACTGCGTATTGTCACGGGTTCCTTAACGTGCATGCGAAAGTGTATACTGGACGTCGGTTTTTATCCCATTCAAATGACTAAACCGCCCCCCCCCCAATCCGACGTGTACCCCTGACAAGTGCAAACCACGCTGTAAAATAACAAGGAACGTTCTCGACCGACACTGAAATTTTCACCACGCAACCGCGATTACCGACACCTTATTCGCCTTGTGTCATTGCCTTGGGGACTGTGTACTCTTTAGTTTTCTAAAATTGTGTATTAGTCACATGGTTTAAAAATGTACCTTACACAAATAAATGAAATGGGGTTTAACGTCCAAATTTTGTAGCGACTGTGCCAATGAAGACAGGCATACTTCATGTAGTGTGTTATGGGGTGGGTGGGCATTATGCTCCGAGAACTACTACTTAATGTCACGGGTTCGCTAACGTGCACGCGGAAATGTACACGGTGCCTCGGTTTTCGTCCCATACGAGCGACTTAGCACTGTTTCTTGCCAGCTCCCTCCTACTGGAACCCCTGACACATGGAAAATCACGACGAATGCCGTGTTTGCGAGCCAGTGCCTTACTCACTGAGTCACTGGCATTGTTTCAAGAACTGTGTATTTTTCAGTTTTCTAAAAGCACGACTATGAGAAAATTCTCTTAAATAGTTGTTAAACGAAATATATCAGACACATGAATTTGTTATATTATTACATTAGTAAAATTTCGAAAGCTGAAAACTAATTATTTTAACATTTTTTGTTCAACTTTCGTAGGTCAAAAAACACGTACTTGAAGAATAGGTCATCTTTCTAGAATCAATAACACGTATATAACATTTTTTGGTTATATTTCAGAATAAATAATTATTTTCACTTGAAAATGTTTATGAAGCGAAGCGTAATCATATTTTCATCAAACAGATACCCGGTATTATTCAACAAAATGCAGCAGTATTATGTAAAACATATTTTATCGATTATCTCATTTAAAAATTTTCAGCATGTTTTCGTTATACGAGGTTTCAAGCGGAGACCCACGATATGTTGTGTAAATATATACTTTGATCCTCTTACAGTTGCGTAAAATTTGGGTGAACAAAAATTTGCATACATGTCGGATCAAAATTTGAGATAGCCAAAAACGGGTAATGATTTCCGTTCATAGATTTTACCGACAATGTGTATAGTCACCAGGTTGACTAAGATAGAAGGTGATTTCTTTACAGCTTACCTTTTATTTAACAATCTGGTGTCATTCGGCAAACCTCGACCAGGCTCCGGAACCCTGCATCTAGATGTAGGGTACAGAAATCTTCCGAGGTTTGCCGAATGCATCTGCTGTTTGGCTTTCAACATGTACTATACAATATTCTTGCTCTTCGGTAAAAACTGATAGCTGCACAAATTCCTCCTCCATTTAAAATGAAAGTTTATTCAATCAGTTCATTGTCGTCGCGTGTCTATTCCAGAGAAATTAAATTGGAGAAAGCTTCAATAATAAAACAGAAAAGTTTTTTATAAAACACATTTATTTCAAACACAATGCCATTAAAAATAAAAACAAAATGGATACAATGGAAGAAACATTACGTATGGCGTGAATTGAAGTCGAATCTGTAAATAAAAAAGCATATACATTGGCAAACAAAATTGACAATATAAAGACAAATTATATTATAACAACACACCTTGAAAACCGAAGGCGATCTTAGTCCTTGTCACGTACAAACGGGGAATCTAAACCACACCATTTGACTCATTAACATTAAGGCTGGTGATACATAGGGAACTTTCCGGCGTGATTCCTCTTTACAGTAGTGCAGAACGGAATGTCTGGCAGGGGAAAACGTATAATCTTTTAGAAGGGTCGAAAAATTGAGATTCCTGTACATAGTAGCGAGTACGTAAAATACCCCTTGACAGATGGGATTCAAGTAGGTTTCTATGGCTCTTTAAATCTACTTGTTATTTTCTGACACATTAATGATTACATGCTTTAGAAGAGATAAAAGTATAAAAATAGACTATACTTTCAATTCATTTTATTTATTGAAAGCTCGAATTAGCACATATCGAGCACATGATTTCACTCAAGTCATGGTCACCCAGCGAATTAGGGTAGTGAGGGCCAGCTTGGTTCGTAGTTAGTGAAGGGTAAGTATTCTTAGTGAAAGATGAAATATTAGGGGCTTGATCTCGTGGCTGCTTCAACATTGATAAATAACGTAGAAAACCCGACATCACCACACCTAGACAACCCGACATCACGTCATTTTTACGCGACAAGACGACATTTTTACGAGACATTGCTGTCGTGTGAAAATCCTAGTGCCGGGTTAAAAATGTCGTGGTGTCGGGTTGTCGTGGTGTCAACTTTAATTATTGTTATTATCTTCGCGCACGCACAGTGGTCTTTTCCCTGGGATAAAACCGCAGTACCCGGAATAAACCCACAAGGTTGAGAAGGAGCAACTATCTCTAAGCATTGACTGCGACATGGCTTAATAATTGTGGAAGCGGACGACAACAACAGCTTATCCACACCCACACAAACCCACATCGTGGGTCCTTTGCATTTGTCCATAAACATCCTGCAACAAAACTCACCATTTAATTTTATTGGTTCAGCTAAAATCCATTCGTTTCTTTGCGCTTCCATGATACCATTGTAGGTTATAATGTAAAATGTATCTATATCATTTTCTGACACGGATCTTCTTATATAGCGACCATCCGTCCATACAATGGACACGGATTTGGGTAACCTTTGACCCAGACCAAAATGGGCGACTGGTTCCATTTGAGACATATATCCGGATCCGGAATCTATTACTCTGGTCAATGTTATACCTCCATCTAACGTCAATGTTACGGTGGCCCCTCTTGCGGGAGCACCATATTTTGTGAGGGGCATTATTCTGTACCAATGGTTTCCTGCAACTTTCTTCACCTCGTAGAGACTTAAAGTCGGTTCGTTCAGATCATTATGACAAATTATTAATTCTAGATATCCATCACCATCCAAATCAGCTATCGATGCACCTGAACAAAGTTATTCCTAACTAAATGACATTGAAACTATTGGAGCTAATCAAGAAAGACATTGCCAAGAGGGAGAGAGAGAGAGAAATGGGTTTAACGTCCACTCAACACAACTAGGTCATTTCGGGACGAACATATGGTTTTAACTTTATTTCAATAATTCGCTTGTGCGTAGGGGTCTCTAGTAGTGGAGAGAAACCGGAGTGCCCAGAGGAAACCCACGAGGTTGAGAAGGCGCCCCTATCTCCATGTCACATACGCTCAGGGCTCGAAACCACAGTCGCAAGCCAGAGGTGGCCGGCCAGCCAAAGGTCGAAGCGCAGCACTCTAGACCACTAAACCGAGTTCCTGTGTACCCGTTGGCGTGCGCGTAAAAGAACAGTCGACAGTTGAAATTCCTAACAAAGCAAAACATGTTCGCAGATAAATAGCACTGGGGTACATTCAGAGACATAATATTTTATACAAATTATGAAGATATGAAGATCAAGGCCATTTAATTAATGGAACTGGGCCCATCTTGAAACCACAAAAACAGAGACAAAAATCCTTAAAAAATTTACCAGTTGTGCTTCTAGTTGATTCTTCTGCGTCACCAATATCTACGTTTTCCAAACTCAGAAGATTTTCAGTTGGCTTGGAGGTAAACAGACGATTGTTGGTTACAACATAATTATGTTGAACATAATCGAGAACATAAAACCTATTACCGTGGAATATATCAACATAACCATCATTATTAAAGTCTGCTGTTATAACCGATGATATTGGGGAGGTTCTGGCAAAATCTTTAGTTGCTACATTCTAGAAAAATATGATACAAAATGAAAATGAAATTAAATGGGGTTTAACGTCCTACTGTCCTGTTCCGGCTGGGTTAATGAAAACGGGCATACGCCATGCAATGTGTGCTATAGAGGACATTTTGTCAGAAAAGGGGCGCTACGGCCTAATCTTATATCGGATTTTTCGTACCATTCGAACGACTTTACGTTGTTCCTTGCCAGGCCTTCTATCCTGTATCCCTAACAAGGAGGAGCCACGCCGGAAAGTACCGATGGACACGGGCTCGAACACGGTACCTCCGGGTTAACCCGCCAACTTCCTACTTACCAAGTCACCGCGACACCCAAAATATAATACAAGTTGGAGGGGGATTAGCGAGTGTCTGCAATAGGTCGTTTGTTAAAAAATAAAATTTTCGATTTAACACGATTAAATAAACGTTCGTCAAAGAGAAAACACAAATCCGCGAGGTCACTGGAATGACTGGCTTCAAAAAAAAAAAGAAATCAATTTTCGCGTTTTGATGGGATTTTTTAGCCTTTAACGGGAAAATTTATTATAAGTAAGGTCGAGTTTGTGTGAATGGTAAGTATATCAAAGAAATTTATAAACACCTGTGTATGTATATAAGCACGCCTTTAATCACTGACCTGGAATCTTACGTCACCATTTGAATTTCTTTGTTGTAAAAATATACGATGAGGACCTAGCCAATTACCATACAATATATCCATAAAACCATCGTTATTTAAATCACATAGCGATACCCCACGGCCATCTTGATTTTTATCAGCAACTATATAAAAATAGAACGAAATATGCAATTGTAAAGGGAGGTTTGCTGTGGGCTGTGTTCGATCATTTTGTCTTTTCAAAAAGCATTATCTCCGTCACCAAAAACGTAATAAAAGATTTTGAAAAATATAATACTTCAAATAGCCTAAGGCTTAATTCATACGTACGTGTATATACACAATGTGCTGTGAGGGGAAATTTTGCGCTGCGGCCTACTGTTATTTCGATTTCTAACTGCCAGGGAATCTTTAATAGTAAGTGCGGGGGGCTGCATCACACATAATTTACACAAAAACAAATATATTGACAAGAAATAATACTTAGAAACAATTCAAAAAGAGTGAATGGACCCGGGGGCTAGCCGTAAGCGTCCACTGCGCTGTACAGTCCCGGTGCCAATGACATAATCGCGATCTCGGTGTTTTCGTCCCATCCGAACGACTGGACGTGTTTCGCTTGCCAGGCCCTCTGTTCTGAACCACTTACAGGGTAAGAACTAAATGAAATGCAATGGGATTAAACGTCCATGTTCTGCTCCGACTGAGCTAATGAAGACGGGCATTCGCCATAAAGTCAGCTATGAGGGAAAGTTTGCTCCAACTGCCAGGGAATCTTTTACATGTCTACACGGGACCACTGGTTTTAGGTAATCTTTTACATGTCTACACGGGACCACTGGTTTTGTGCCATCCGAAAGACTTGACAGCTGTCCTTGTCAGACCATCCGTCCTGCATCAATGACAAGAGAGTGCACGTAAACGAACCCGCGACCCGCAGGCTAACGAACCAGCATCTTACCAACCTAGTCACCGGGAAAACAGATTTAAAAATCATGAAGACTGAAGAGCATTCTCGACTGAAACCGGAATCAAACCCTGGTTATTGAAACAGCGCCATCGTTGGACGAATCCTGATGGTTCCCGATAAAAATTTATAACACAAGCTCACCTTCTAATGGCGCTTTACTGGTAAATTTTCCATTGCCAATGTTTTGAAATAAATTGTTGTTACCAACGTTACTGAAGATCGTTTTGCCTTCAGCAGTAATAAAAATATCAGAAAGTCCACGGTTACCAAAAATAGATCCGACAGCTATACCTTGGCCCCCTGAAAAATAAAAGATTGGTGGAAAGCACCATTTACAGTCAGGTTTTCAAATAAAATTCGTTTGCCAAGGAGGGAGAGAACAATCCCTGACTCCCCACAGAGAGGGGTCCACCCCAGGTAAGCCCCTCTATATTTTAGGGTTATGTTAGTTTTTTCTTTTTAGAGCAGAAGTCCCTGTTAAAATTCCATCTAAATGCAAATTTAGATTGATGAGAAAGGGGTGAGTTTTTGTGATTTGCCGATACAGTAAATCAATCCGGCAGCTGAATTTATGATAATGATTTCAATTTTTAGACCAGTTTATTGTACCAATTTTTAGACCAGTTTATTGTGTGGATTCCAAATCTTGGTGGTGATCAGTCGTTTAGGGGGGGGGGGGCATCTTCGTGATATAGGGAGTCAAATGCCAATTTTTTTCCGCCATTTAGTTAGGCCTACATAGTCTATTATACGTTTACCCGCCTAACCATTCGATCAAGAAATAACAACTCCTCCCTAAGTCAAGCTGACAGACAATAAGCCGCCGGGTTGCCAGTTAATGATATCCTGATATTTTTGCCCATTGCTTGCCCATGTGTGTTTTTCGGGTAATCCAGTATTTTTCTAGTAAGATTTGGCGTCTACACTTTACGTATATATCAAATTAATATTTTTTTATTGGAAATAACAACCCGATAAATACTTTAAAAAATGTAACTATTTCGCTTAATTCGGGATTAGTATACCTGTTGTGTAATTTATGCCAGCTTCTACAGCCGAATCTATCAACACAATATTCCCCGTAGAAATATTGTTCTTGTGGTCAGCAACATTCATTTCAATCAGGCGAAAAGCACCTCGACCGCCTAAAACAAAGATAGTTCACAATAATCAATATTCAAATCAAAAGAGAGAGAGAGAGAAATAGAGAGAGAGAGAGAGATATAGAGAATGAATGAATGAAATGGGGTTTAACGTCCTACGCTTAAGCACCTAGCCTGGGCTTATTGAAGACGGAGAGAGATAGAGAGAGAGGGAGGAGAGAGATAGATAGATAGAGAGAGAGAGAGAGTTTAACGTCCATTCGACACAAACTTCAATTTTATTTCAATAATTCGTTTGCGCAATCGCGTATGGGTTTTTAGCAGAGGGAGGAAACATTCGACACAAACTAAATCACTTCGGGACTAACACATAAGGTTCAATTTTCTTTCAATAATTCGTTTGCGCAAGCGCGTAGGGGTCTTAAGCAGTGGGAGGAAACAGGAGAACCCGGAGAAAACCATTTGACTCAATGACACCCTTATGATACATCGGGAACGTGCTAGCCATTCGCCCATCAAACTGCCCTGTTTGTGAAGAAAATGATTGAATAATGGGTTACTTTTAATTAGAGCTCGTATTAGTGTCCGCTTGTCAAATGATATGCCCAGTCGATTCAAACCCCCCAAAGTAGTTAAACCTCTTTAATTTAAACCAAAATAAAGTAGTGAATGGAGTTCTATTTTCGATTAGTAAGCTGAAATTTAATACGAAAGATGATTTGGTCCGATGAGTTATCTCCCATATTTCACGACTTCAAGTTCAACGTAACAAGAGAGAATACGATCGACATTACGAGAGTATAATTTCCAACAAGCTTTTTTAAAACAAATCAGATGATAAACATTATAAAAATACGGACGCTATTTTTATGGGATCTTCAGTAGAACATGATATCCTGGGTAACGAAAACCAAATTATCGCATACTATTACGTTATTCGTTTTCGTGTCTTAAATTGTTTCGCGTTATATATTTCTAAGTGTGCCCGAATTGAAATGAGAACGGGCAATACAAACTTATTAGAATACCAGGGGAGAATATTTTTTTTTTGTAAATTAAATGCAACAGAAAGACTCCAATACATACCATCAGCGTATGTAGTGAGTACAAAACCATATTTTCCATCACCATTTCTGTCTAAACAAGCGACAGATCTGCCAGCAAACATTGGTAACCCAGTATTTACCACATCACTAAATAGATCTACATATTTACCATTCCGCCATATAAACAATTTATCCCTATATGTTTTAGGACCGGAGTAATGGTGATTGGTGTTTAATATGTAAATCTCTTCTCTCCCATTACCATCTATATCACAGGCACACACACCACGTCCTGCTCCTGAAAAAAAATGAAATGAAATGAGGTTTAGCGTCCTACTTTTCTGCTCCATTGGGCCAAATGAAAACGGGCCTGAAAATATACAATTTCTCTGTAATGATTTGCTCGTATAGTGATAGTTACAGACAAGGGATTCGTTATAACGTTGTTCGGAATCATTCTGGCCTGGCTTATTGTACGCGGTGGTAAAGAGTGTATATCGCCGTGATATCACCGACACTACCAACGGCTCATTATTTTTTACACACCCCTTGTCAGGGACGCAAGACGGAGGGCCTGACAAGCACAATCTCTGTAGTCATTCGGATGGGACGAAAAACAGGTAGGGCTAACGTGCACACGTTGACGTGCACCTAAAAGAACTCCTGAAAGTTGGAATTCGATAAAAGATTAGACCGTAGAGCCGCTGTCCGGGCAAAATTTCCCTCAAAGCACACTATGGCGTCTGTCTGTCTTCATTAGCCCAGTCGGACGTGAAATCCCGTGGTATTTCTTACTGTTATAAAGGCGGCAATCCTTGATTTTTCTAAGGTTGTACGATGACAATATTGAACGTCTCACCTGTAGTGTCTCCCAATGCTTCATACGGTGATTCTAATTCCGCTATATTAATATATCTACCCTTTTTTAGTTTCAATACTAAATTTGGTCCATTATATCTACAAAAAAAAAACTCGTATAAGGACAACCATTAATTTTTTTTCTCGGCGTATGGGTGTATAAAAATCCCAAATACATTGATGACGAATTGGTATTTACTACATTATGGAACAATTTGGTTTTCCCTTGACGGGGGACAGTATGTAGGATGGGACGAAAACCAGAGATTCCGTTTACATGTTGGTGTGTATGTCAAATAACCATTGACAGTTGGAATTCGACACAAGAGTATGCCGCAGTGTCATTGCCCGGGCAAACTTCCCTCATAGTCGATTTGTAGCATATCTGTTAACATCCACGTCAAACTAACTTCTAGCATAATGTATGGTGTAGCATTGTTTAAAGAACTTTTTTTTCGCTCTTCCATTTTTTGATGCATTTAATTCGGTCTCGTTTGTGTCAATTGATATTCTCTAAATTGCTGTAGGGGCTATTTTGACACAGATCATGTGAGAATGTTGTTGCTGCTTAATGTGTTTTGCCAGAACTGTGGACAATCACCACAAATTAACTGTCTGGTCGGCTTTGATATTTGAAAAAATCTAAAATCTTTGCTATAGAGTATTAGTTTGTATCTCAATGGCTCACTCGTGTAAATGGATTGGAATTTATCAGAGAATGCATCTGGCTGTCCCTGGATACCGCAAATAAAAGTTCAGACAAGCCACGCGTACACATCTAAATTCAACATTTGGCCTTGACCATAAATTACTTTTAAAGTAAAACTTGCCCTGTGATTATCCATTCAAATTCACCATCATTATCCACGTCTGTTACAGCTGCTCCATTTAATGCATAGCTTATGTTAAATTGTAGAAATTGTTGAGTTTTTTCTTCAAACATGGTGTTCATTAATGGTGCGATAATCATCAGCATGGTTCCAATGACAAATAGACGCATGTACATTTTCGTACCAGCTTGATACCACCTAATAATATATAAATATGCATTGTTCTTACAGAAAATTGAGAAATTGGGCTATTCCTGACCACTGCAACTTTTTTCGGGATCCCCTGTAAAAAAGAAGCACAAGGAATGCTTGGTACTCCACATGTTCCTGGAGCGACAACTGCGAGTTTTATAACATCTGGACGTTGCTAAGCTGCTTTACAATTCCAGAACTTATAGCTTCATTATCGCCATTTACTACACACACGTGAACAGTAGCGTCCAATCAGGTGTTGCGACACAAACACGCTCAAATCAAAAGCGACCTCCACCGAAATCTTGACGTCTTCAAAATACCATCAATATGAAATGGTAATGCATCGAAAGTGATAAAAACTATTAGAAGTGGTACATGTAGTATTCTCCCATACTGAAAAAGGACACTCTGAATTCAAGTTGACGCAAATACCCACATCAATGTATTGTCCCAATAACGGTATTCCAGAGGTAATCAACTTTCAGTCGAAAGGAGAGTAAAACGCCGATCCGGGCATAAAATATACCCCAAAGATCAAAGAGATCTACCGTTAAAGGTTTATAATTATTTATATAAACTGTAGTTATGAATTATCTTGATACATAAATTATAAAAAATATATTATTTGAGATGAATTAACCAACCTTCCTGCAGTGCAAGACGCCCAAATTTCATTTTCTGGTTGGCTTGCCAGGACAGTGACATCCCAATCTCAACTTACGATACCAGTATTGTTTAAGAACCAACCCCTGTCTGGACAATACAAATGACCCGCCAATTTAACTAAGGCTATATTTTATATTTTGGATTTAGGGCGATAATAAGTGCGATATTCAAAGAGCTAAATCGCTAACATTTGGGACCAAGAAATTGACAAAAATGGGTCGCAACGCATATATATAATACTGTAATATGAATGTATATTAAAGGGTCAATCCCGATAACTTTTTGGGGAATAAAACTGCTTAATTTTGTGTTAAAATCATTTAAAATCCATTATGTAAGGCCGATCAACTAACTCGATATATTTGTTATACGCTTGTAAATAACTTAAACCTGACAGTCTGCATCTGGAAATGGAGACCTTTGTATTATACAGTATCTGGATAAAACCAGACTATTTTCTATAAAAATAATATGTAGACGAAATTTACCTTTTGTTATCAAGTACAGTACATGGGTCATTCACTGTATAGACCTCTCAAGAAACGTAAATCGATTATCAGTTCACCCAATGAGAAAAATGACCCGAAATCTTAAAAGGGTTACGTGTCCGGATAAGCAGTGTTGACGTTCACGTCCAAACGACTCAATATTTTCGGCTGAAATTTTCAGACAATGTAAATACACCATGCTTTTATATTTTGGTCCATAAATTTCACAAATACTCGGACTTTAAATTTTGAGACTCTGTTCTTATCGGGACTGTCCCTTTAACTGATTTTACATTTAATTGTTTCCGTTTTTACCCCAATTTCAAATCAGTTGTGTTCGGCGAAATAAGCCATACAGTCTCAATCGAGTGCAAATTTCTAGCGTCTGGTTATTCCAGTCTACATGATGCAATGTGTCTCGCCTCGTACCTCGAGTCTCTTATTACAACTGGGCCTGAAGCGCATTATGGTACACGATTCGTGTACCAATGTAAAAAAATATATATATTATCTTAAATATCGGATATCAGAAGGTCATCTTTTCCCTGTAAGTTTACATCATCAATGTTGATTTAAATTGACCAATAATTCGTGTTTTCGATGTCGAAGATTTTGGAGGATTTTGAGTTACGGACTTAGGTCCTATAAAATGACTTGACATCACTGGCCTTTGTTAAAAAATTTATGTTAACTGGTATAGCCCAGATCTGTTGTCGACACCGCGCAATTGAGATATACAGGCAACTAAATTTTCGTTTTCTCTATGGACTCAGCCAAACCTGGTGGGGGGTTTGGATGGCCTAGTGGTCTAGAGTGCCGCGCTTCGACCTCTAGCTTGCCGGCCACCTCTGGCATGCGGTGGCACGGAGAAATTATGGGGCGACTTCTCAACCTCGTTGGTTTCCTCCGGGCACTCCGGTTTCCTTCCACTACTAGAAAACCCCTACGCGCAAGCGAATTATTGAAATAAAATAAAACCATGTTAGTCCCGAAATGACCTAGTTGTTTTTCTCTTTCTCTATCTAACCCCTGTAAATTGAACAGTTTCAAAATGTATATTCGAATAGTTATGCACACCTGGAGGAGCCTTGTTGTATAAATCCAAACCCGAACAAGGTAACAAAGGGTTAGCGTTATGGTAAGGAGAATCGTGACACAGAAATGTCCCAATCGGATAAATTTTGCCTACCTGAAAAAGCCTTATTGTATAAATTCCAACGCCAGCAAAGACTTCTCAACAGTAATGAATGATATACAACCCGGCAATGTTACGAAGAAAACAAATGTTGATTAAGCCATATGCTCGAAGAATCGCCTATATTTTGTTATAAATAATAAATATCAGCCCATTGATCTATCGATTGCTCGATTGTACACGGTTATATGTAATTGTATTCACTAACGCTATATTTTAATTAATATAATATAAATTAATTATCCCATGTAACTCTATTTTTTTAATTTTTTCACGATGTTATTAGGTTTTTAGAGATTCTTTAGAAATGTTCGTGTTATTGTTTTACATACAAATGAAATGAAATGGGGTTTAACCTCCTACTGTTCTGCTCCTACGGGGCTAATGAAGACGGGCTTTACATTAAGCAACGCGTGTTATTTTGTATTTTTGACTGTTATGTAGAGTTGTGTAACTTGTTTAGTAAAAACCAGAAATCTTGTTTTGTAAGACTAGTTGACATTTTACCGACCAATTTATTACAGAGAAGTGACTTCAATGCCGCGGACAGAAAATTTGATGTGACAGGGAGCAAGATCAATTTTCAATTCCACCCTTAATTTGTTCATAAAAAAAATAAAAGTAAACATATTCAAGCAACGAATCTTTTAATATTTTTAACATTACTTATAACATATCATTATATACAATTTAGCAATCTTGTTAAATTTACCACCAATAATATACACAAACAAAAAACATGAACAATTTGAAGAATTTGTACTGGCACAACCATTAGTTGGTCGTGTCTTTTTCAAGCTTTTGCAATAAATAAAATTTGTCACATTTGGAATCATTCAGTTAATTTTCTTTGTTTATTTCAAATTTTGGTTCAGATTTAACTCTAGTGGGCTTCAATTGGGCACCACAATCAAAACAAATATGCAACTGATTTAAATATATATGTATATATACTATCTACATATTTATATCACAGCAAGTGTGGACAAATATTAAAGGCAGCCTGTGCTTTCAAATATATGTATTTGAATTAAACAAAAAGAGGCGAAAATGTGTTCTTTGCACAAGTAAATTAGAAAAAAAACACCTTTATCTAGAAAACCTGGAAGGAGCATTTCATAGGCCAAATGGTTACAATTTGTAATTAAATTATTGTGAAAACCATATTTCTTCGTATATTGGATGGAAATAGATGAAACTAAAACTAATGTAAACACTGACAAAAAAATTTACTGAATAGTTACACCGACTACCTACATGTCTAAAGAATTAGTTTATTATATTAATGTATAAATTTTTCTATCAATGCAATAAACATATAAATGAAAATAATGTACAGTGAAGTGTTATACTTGATAAAGTATGTTGTGGTTCATACATTTATTTAGAGGTATTAATAAGAATAATATGAAAATGGGTAATCAATATATATAGAGAGAATTAAGATCAATGCTGAAAGGTGCCCTGAAAATAAAGATAGCCACACGAAGTTTGGAAATACACCCACACAGCAGCTATATCTAAACCAAAAAAAAACCACCAAAAGGCTTTTCTGGATACAAAATTTATAGAATGCCAAAAATCTTTAGGGTTCATCGTCTCTGATCCCAATGCTTTACACTTTTATCTGAAATTCAATGGGGTTCATCCTCCACCTGAAAACAAAAGGTTTCATTCTCTCACACTGAAATTTTGACAGAAAACGGGGGCATATCTGCAGAAATTCAAGTTTTTCCTCTCATGACCCCAATGGTTCAAATTTCAAACCAAATTTAAACCAATAACGCTAAAAATCGATACGGTTCATGTTCGATTTTACTTAAACGCTCACATAAAATTTGCAAAAACAGTTGGGCATTACTTCAAAATGAAAGGTCGCAGAGCACACAAAATCATTCAAGTTCATAATTTCATGACCGAAATGCTTCACACAGTATATTTAAAAAGAAAACAAATTGTGTTTACAAGTAAACTATTCACAGACAGACCAACGGACAGGGTGACGAAATTACACTCGCACTGAGTGACAAAGAAAGAAATAACATTAACATTAGTCGTCAAGATAATATTAAAAGTAATGAGCTTACAGTTGAGCCTTCTGCAGAGCTAAAGTCTTTTTTTTATATTTAATTAATAATTAATAAAATTACATTTTTAATAATTTGAAACTAATAATAAACTAAGTAAAAATACTAATTTTAACATTGCAGTAAATCATTATTACAAAATCACTACACAATTAATAGTACATTATACGAAACTATATTTAATTCTACTTTAATACTGGTGCTAGGATTTTAAAAAAAAGTACTATCACTAGAAATCACACAAGAAAGTCAAAATTAGTATTTTTAAAATAATTTTTCATAAAATAGGAAAAAAGATTGTAGCAAATCACTTGAGAAATTCAATATTCAAATACAGTAACCTTTCATGAAAAACCCCCCTTCTTTAATATTTGTAGGATTAAAAAGAAAATTGATATAATGTATTCCCTTCACCTAATTCTAATTATCGCAAACAAATATAGTAAAACGGAATATACATGTGTCTTCGAAAATAACAAATATGTATTTTCACTATATAACTACAGAAATGTGGTGTTTCACCAAAAAAAGAACTTCTTGTATGACAATAATCATAATAATATAATTAGTAAAACTGAGCCATAACAAACATGAAATAATTTCCTTGAAGGAAATGAAAAAATTAAGAAATTGGTAGGTGGACTTTCTAAATGGAAGACATTCCACTTAAGCATTACTGAGTATTTGTCTGTAGTTCTTTAAAACCAATGAGTTTCTAGAACGTACAAGTTAACACCCTTTAAACAAAACAAATTGATTACCCAATAAATATATACAACAAGAAAACAAGAAGGCATAATATTAATGTATAATTGATATATTTAATAGGTATTGAAAAAAAGCATTAAACTATACCCTATATAAAAAAAAAACAACCTAAAGCTCCATGAATTGTACAATTTCAACAATATATAACTTGCATAAAAAACTATACTATGAAAAAACACATTCAATTCAACCATAACAAAAATTGCAATGCCTGTCCACAGGTCACTTTCTAATATAGTTCAACATTAGAAAAATATGTCTTTTTGTAACATTAATAAATCTTTATGATGAGGTAATGAACAATACATTTAACAACATACATTCACAGTATAACAATATAAGATTACCAGTACCACACTAAAAACTATTTATGGAATAACAATTTCTTGGTTATTATCATGCTAAGTTTCGATGGCGATGACGGCGACAGTACTCGCTCTCGTTTTTATCAAGTAAACAGTTTTTAGTGTGTTACTGACTCATGACTAAATGCCGATCTGCTTAAATCCTAGATACGTTTAAACCTATTGGTCCTTGCTTATCTCAAAGTATTAATCTTCATTAAATTCATAAAATTGAAAATTTTACATTTTCTAAAATATACCAAAATTGATAGTGGCATCAAGTCAGTGTTCTAATAATATTAAAAAATACCCTGCCTGTTACATATCCCAAATGGAAATTTTATCATTGTCTTAAACATATCCTGTATTCTACATGTTTGAGTTATAATTTTACACATACTCTCTCTTATATTCGATCATCTAAGCAAACATACATTTTATCCTGTCGTAACTAAGGTATACAACCAGTGTTAATATCTATAGCATTTTAGTTAACTCCTAATATTGCATTGTAATGCAGGCATTTTTAGGCAATATCAATATAATAAATTTCAGAGAATTTAACGTTACATTGTGACAGAAAGAAGTCAGGAACCAAATCAACTAATGGGACAATTGATTAATGTTTGTTCAACTTATCTGGCAAAAAACCCCAACATTTTGCGGCATTGTATTAATGATTTTTCAAATCATTTGTCAAATATTTTTCTTTTGTCAGAATATGAAATAATTAGTTTTAGAGCTGAATTTATCAAATCTACCGTGCTTTTTTTGTCTCTGATTGTAGCAGTATGGCAACAGATCTAACAGTCATTGTTTACCTTAGTGATTCCAGTACGACTTGATTTATACATGAAAGACTTAAAACAATATGGGATAAATATATCTAAATATACTTCTATGAAATCTATTGAACTTACTTTAATATTTGTGTCTTAAAGAATAAATATTTGGGTGAAATTCAATGCATCAGTGTGAAAAGGTGTTGAGATAAATTAGGTATCCTCAAAAGATAATACAGGTGCAACCAAAAAAGTTAGTCTTAAAGGAACAGAAAATCCTTGGTTCAGGTTTTGTTTTTTACAGCCTTCATGTAAATAGCACATAGCACTGATCTAATCTGTGTAAAAAATTTAATTCCAGAAAAGTTATCCCCCTGCCAAAAAATTGAACACAGATTTAGTTATATCAAAAATTACTTTTTCCAACCAAATCAGGGAATCCTCCTTTAAGACATCCTATATTTATAGTTGATATGATTATATAGATAATCTCTTTTTAAATCCTCGTAATCTTCTATTCTCAACAGAGAAATGGATGAAAAAAATGAATTCCTGTTTTGTTCATCAGTTCATGGGGCATCCATACACCATGTACCCTTCTCTGTTAAAAAGTCTCTTCCACATCAGCTAGAGAGTTGTAATTGATTCTGTCTCTTGTTGAGTGATCGACATTACTGAGTGAACGTCTTAACATGGAACTGCTTAATTTACTGATATCCATGTTTACTACTTGAGTTTGGCACCCTGTAATTTAAAAAAAATTACAATAATTAATGATGATGAATGTTTTAAATTAATATTCTAAATACCTAAGTTTCATGAAGGAACTTATAATTTATTTCTTCCCTCAGCCCCAGAGTACAACTAGGCTTGCTTAAGCCACAAAGTGGTCTTTAGTAGTTCATGCCAGGGCTTTTAGAGAAGTTATTGGATAATGAAGCAAAAAAACGTATGTCATGGTACTATATTGGAACTGTACTATAATGTTGACAGTGTTTTCCATTGGTCCACTATTGATTCAAGGTGACCAGACCCTGATGAACCATATTCTTGAAAGAATGGTTACACACATTATCAGCTCATTGACCATCATTACACTCACAATGGTAGAGTGCACTTTCTGATAAGCTATCTGCACCAGTGATGGGATTTCAAAAAGTTTCTTGTCAGACATTTTTTCCCCAAAATATAGGGGCATATCGACTGAAAGGCACACTCATCACAAAAAACTATTTTCAGTGAGGTTCCATCTCTTATAAGCTTTACGAAGAAATAAAAAATAAGTTCCATGTATCATTCAGAACAACAGAAACTCTGAAAAGCAAACACAAGCATCATGCAAGCAATTATTTTGTAAAATGTTTTGATTAATTTAATTCAAATTTCACAGTCAATAACTTTAGTCCATGCTGTTTATTATATAAAAATAAAATAAAATAATAAAATTGTATTTCAAGCTGCCATTAATAAATAAAACAAAACATGAATTTTAAAAATACCAAAACATAATTTCCCGAAAAAAAATATTAATTAATTTCAAAACAAAACCACATGCTACCATAAACTGATAAAATAAACTTACCACAGTCAAATTGATAATATTTAATGAAACGTTTGAGAATAATAGAATATTCACCATGCTTTTAAATAAGGAGGTAGGGTAAATATAATACCGTTAATCATGCAGTAAGTCACTTTAACAGAATACTATATTATTTTTATAAATAATAACAAGGAATGAGAAATACAAAATAAGTCATTCTAATATAATACTATTTTATTTTAATAAATGGCTACCAGGAACAGGTAAGGAGGGTATTAATTCAGGGTAAACTCTTGAAACACCTCATACAATAACAAATTTAGTATCATATTAACAGTAAATTTATAGTGTTAAAGGTACACCTATTTCAAGCTTTTTAATATAATAATAATATTGTCAAAGATTTATTCCTTGCTCTTATATTTTACTTTGCTTCTACATAAACCGGTTTTAATTGTTTTGTTTTTTTTTAGTTTATTTTACAAAATTTATTCATACAGTGCAATCTAAGGGATATCACAATAAATTTATATTGTATAGACTTAAATGTTTGTCAAGCAACCAACTTTTTTTATTAATATATAAAATAAATGTATGACTTATAATTTAAGAGAGATATAGTAAAATAGGTTTTTCCCCCGTTACAATGCAAGTCGTCATGATACTGACTTCCAGTTTACCCGTTTTTTCAGTCTTCCCTCCGGTCAAATACGAGAATGGAATCAAAATGTTTCCTTAGAAATATGAGATGACAATAAGGAACTAAATAAATAGTGATCTGAACAAACTCATTGCACACAAGAATACAAATAGTTCTCTTTTTAACAAAATAGAAGTTGCCAGTAAACAAAACATACATCCCCCCAGCAATTTAGTTACTTTGGGTTTAAGTTTTAAAACATTTTTGTTGCCTATAGCCAATTTATTACTAAAATAAAGATACATTGCCACAAACGTATTGATATGGTAGTTATTTCCAATAAAAGTATGGCTTCTTTGTTAAATATTGAAAGTAAAGACAATCAATCTAAATAGAACAATACTGGATTCTCTGAAATATATCCATGGAGCACTAACAAGCCAAAAATGTAAAAGTGTCACTAACTGATAAAAATAGATTCACTTAATGGCAGAGATCAAGAAATAGCTGACAAAATTGATCAAATATTCCGGTATATTTCATCCCCCCCCCCCAAAAAAAAAAAATGTTGGACCAATTGATGAACAGACAAATTGAGGAGATGGTCGACACCAATATTTAACCACATTACAAAATGGAGGTACAAAAATAACAATCTTCAACTAGAATTCTAGATAAATATAATACAACAAGTATAGAAAGGGTATGTATTAGATAGATAGCATGCAAGGGTGATAATCAGACCCTACCATATTGAGAATATAATCAAAATATATATGTACCAAATTACCTCAGAAAATAAAGATTCAAGCGGAGCTGCAAGTATTATCAATAATATTTCACATATATTATCAATATTCTGTGGGTAAATGTCAAAATCATATCTGTGATATTGGGGATTGGTATCTAATTCTATCCCATAAATAGATAGAACTCAATGACCATTGAATACCGCTCGGATTATTCAATGGTTCACTTGAGTGTATCCCTCTGTTTTTATTCTATGACTACATGCAAATCTCAAAATACACCATACTATCCAGATTATCATAAAAAATTATTACCATTAACGTTAAAATTCATCATAAGTTGCGTTTTTTTTTTTCTTTCTTTTTTACAAAAAATGTAGTTGCCTAGTTGTAACATCTTTACAATTTGACGTCATTCTGAGAAAGTAGTCCCTGTCCAAGCCATTGAATACAGCTTTAGGGTTATTCAATGGCCATTGAATACAACTATAGGTTATTCAATGGCTGTATTCCATGATAATTTCTTGTATTTACATGTAGTTATAGAATACACCTTCTTCTTTGCCAAATGAACCTTTTTATATTTAATTTTGACAATAACCTGCTGTCTTAATCCTTTAACAGTCCGATTGTTTGACTTGGAAAAGTATACACTTAAGAATATATCCGGTAACTCTTTAAAATTAAGAATAAATCATAAATATATATATATTTTTGGAAAGATCTTGTATTCAGTGGTATAAAATATTTTACATCTTTTGTCTTAATCGTCTGCTAGGGTTTATTTTTAAACTCATGAATATGCAAAACATTCCATATGGAACGTCTGACGGTTAATTGATTAAGACATCTTGGTAAGCTGTTTTCATACATATAGTTCCTACTGTAGCTAAGTCAGACATTGACAAATTAGAATTTATTCAATTTAAAGCTTCACGACTGTCTTTAATATTCATATTTTAGAATATTATTGGACATTCAGTATTTATAGTAATTGTCCATAATGCAGTTTTATTTTCTATATATGTCTGATTCAATACAAAAATTTGAATTTTAACTTTTTTAAGTATGTATATTTGATATAACAGCTTTTGACCAGAAAAATGATCATGCAATAATCTAACAAACAGAATATAATTCCAATTTAATACATTTGCAAAATCAATCAAAAAAACACATATTGAAAGAATTGTTATTTAACAAAACAAACAGTTCAAAATTAACATCACATATGAAATGAATGATCATGAGAAAAGAATCAAATCATGCAAACGATATATACATACTATTGTTAATATCAATATGGTGATGAACAAGGGAAAATCTGAAATACTGGTGGTGATTCAATTTACAAATAATCTTAATTTATAATGAACTAGTGAGAGGGAGAGAGAGAAATGGGATACTAGACACAAAGTAGGTCATTTCTGGACTAACGTATGGTTTAATTTTACTTCAATAATTCGCTTGCACGTAGGGGTCTTTACCAATAGGAGGAAACCGGAGGACCTGAAGAAAACCCACAAGGTTGGACTGGCCTTGTCACATACAACCAGGGATTCGAAACCCCGCCAGTTGACTCAATGACAGGCTTTACGATACAGCACGCTCTTGCTAACCATTCGGCCATCCATCCCCCCTAATGAACCAGCAATTCATTGGAAGAAGTTTTTAAAAATATAACCCAGGGCACAGCGTTGGTGTATCATGATTGCTCACACTTGATTCCTTGAAGTAATTTTAATTTGATATGTAAGCTTATATATTTCAGATTTCAAACTTCCCTTAAACTTGAAGATGTTGTACTATATATAGTTGTCACATGCAGAGGTCGTCAATCAGTAAGGCTATATAACTTTGATTCTCATGCAAATGAAATATACATGTATTTCTCACAATAAATGAACAAAAGATTAGGTGGCAAGCCCCATCATAACTGATCCGATCATCCCTGGCTAGACGATTGATCATCACCCCAAGAATTAACAGAAGTCCTAGCTATTCTTATTGTTTTACTTTAGTTTTTCCCAGACAAAAACAACTTTAGTATTATCTAAATTGTACTTCTTCAACAAATACCTTAAAGGGCAGTTGAATGACTGACAGATGAATGTGTTAGCTGTCCATTTCAATGTAGTACTGACAAAAACAACAAGAAAGATAGTAAGCTGGCACTGCCAGGCAGGATACGCCCACATTTTCGAGAGATGGTTAGAGAACAAGCAAAATCGAAAGTGATTTTTCCTACAATCAAAGGCTATAATTCATTAAATTACAATTTGATATGCGCAAATATCGAAAAGAATCAAGATCTTTAGGTTATAAACATGCATTTCAAGTTTCATCAAAATCGAATTAAAATTGTGACCTATACAGGGTCCACAACCTTGATATACCATTTTTTAACAGTATTCGCGTACGAACGGCGGCCATTTTGTATGGTAATTTTGGTCCGATTTTTCCGAAATTTGAACTCAACCTTCCTTAGGGTGTAACGGTGATATTATCAAACGATTTTTTAAATCGGTTAATTATTGTAACCTCCAGAGGGACCACAAGCTAAACCAAGACGATTTTGCGTATAATCAGGGGCCATAATTCAGGAAGTTACGATCCGATATGCGCAAATATTGAAAGGAACCAAGATCTTTGGGTTATAACCATGCATTTTAAGTTTCATCAAAATCGAATTAAAATTTTGACCTCTACAGGATCCACAACCTTGATATACCATTTTATAACAGTATTTGCGTACGAATGGCGGCCATTTAGTATGGCAATTTTGGTCCCATTTTTCTGAAATTCAAACTCAACCTTCCTTAGGGTGTAACGGTGATATAATCAAACGATTTTTTAAATCGGATAATTAATGTAACCTCCAGAGGGACCACAGTCTAAACCAAGACGATTTTGCGTATAATCAGGGGCCATAATTCAGGAAGTTACGATCCGATATGCGCAAATATCGAAAGGAACCAAGATCTTTGGGTTATAACCATGCATTTCAAGTTTCATCAAAATCGAATTAAAATTGTGATCTCTACAGGGTCCACAACCTTGATATACCATTTTTTAACAGTATTCGCGTACAAACGGCGGCCATTTTGTATGGTAATTTTGGTCCGATTTTTCCGAAATTTGAACTCAACCGTCCTTAGGGTGTAACGGTGATATAATCGAACGGTTTTTCAAATCGGATAATAATTGTAACCTCCAGAGGTACCACAAGCTAAAATAGGTGATTTTTCGGACAATCAGGGGCCATAATTCAGGAATTTACGTTCCGATAGGTGCAAATATCGAAAGGAACCAAGATCTTTGGGTTATAAACATGCATATAAAGTTTCATCAAAATCGGTTCAAAATTGTGACCTCTATAGGGTCCACAAGCTAAAAACGTGATTTTTCGTACAATCAGGGGCCATAATCCATGAAGTTTTGATCCGATACATGCCAATATCGAAAGCAGCCGAGATATTTTGGGGATAAATCTATATTTTAAGTTTCGTCAAAATCGGACAAGAATTGTGACCTGTAGAGAGTCCACAAACAATTGTGGACGGACGGACGGACGGACGGACGGACAGGGGCGACGACATAATACGTCCACATGAAAATGTGGGCGTATAAAAAGGCTTATGTTTAGTATTGTTTTGTCATTTTGAATGTCCGTTTTAAAAGCAGGTTTGCCAATTAGAATTATTTTTATATAAAACCCCTCAAATTTATGTTTAAAATGATAGAATTAGGTTTTTTTTAGAAATGACTCACACCCACCATGGCAAAATTGTTTAAAAACCTTTTGATCCCAACAAACTTTTAAGAATACAAAATGCACTGCTCACAGTCAACTCAGTGTAGGCACAGTCGAAAAGTACCTGGACAAAGTTGACTTGAGAAACCAAAATAAACTGTTATCAATATCATCCAGTTCTTATAACAAATTGTTAATCAATACGGTGGAAAAGAAATATAGTGAAAAAGAAAAATCAACAGAAAAAAAGATGAACCATGCTGGATGGTAGGCTAACTGAATTACCTGCCCTTTATAGGGTTAAAGCCCAATAGGTGACAGTATCAGTCAGAGAACAGAGGGATCCTAGAGAGCCTAGATTTGTAGGTAGTAAAAGAAGGTAGTCATAATTAATAAATATAAGTATTGAGAGGAAATAATATACAAGCAAATGACCATGCTAACTTATTCCCTGATCACTGTGAACCAGGTGAGTCTGATAGAGAGAGAGAGAAATGAGGTTTAAGTCCACTCGACACAAACTAGGTCATTTTGAGACTAACATACAGTTTTCATTTTATTTCAATAATTCACTTGCGTGTAGGGGTCTTTAGCAGTGAGAGGAAACCAGAGGAACCGGAGAAAACCCACAAGGTTGGACAGGCGACCCTCAGGTGAGTCTGAAGAAGCAACATGTTTAGTTGCTGCTGTATTTAATAATGCACTCCACCTGAGCCCATTATATAGTTTTAATGTTAAGTCAAACAAAGATGCATACATGACCCTCACTTACATGTTTCAATTAACTGAGTATGAAATTAAAACTTTATTGTCTCAATCTTTAAATTGATTGAGTATAAAACATTATTGTATGAGAGAGAGAGAGAGAGAGAGAGAGAAATGAGGGTTAGCGTCCACTCGACACAAACTAGGTCATTTTTGGACTAACATATGGTTTAATTTTATTTCAATAATTTGATTGCGCGTAGGGTCTTTAGCAATGGGAGGAAACTGGAGGACCCAGAGAAAACCCCTGAGGTTGGACAGGTGACCCTACTCCTTGTCACATACAACCGGGATCCAATAGCCGTGGCGATAGAGATGCGGCTTCTCACCAATGCAACGAGGGTTCAATCCCAGCTCAGGGCATGACATTTATCGTTGTAAGTGAGAGGGATATTCGGTCTCCCGTCCGATCAGGCAGGTTTCCCCCGAGTTCTTCGGTTTCTTCCTGCAGTAATGATCGAAATCATTCGCACGATCTGTGCCAAGGGCCAAATTGGAAACAGGCCTCAGGCCTAATTTGCTACCCTTGTAAAATGACGCGATTATTATATTATTATTATTATTATTATTATTAAAAGAGAATAAAATTAAAACTTTATTGTACCCACTTTAAATTGATTGAGTTAAATCATTATTGAATGACTATTCCTCTTACATATATCACATTGAAGTGAATTACAGAAAAGTATATTGATTCTATAATACGAAAGTCAACAGGAATAAAACAACATAATATTTGCAATCGAATCAAGTCAGCATATGGTAGCTTGGGTGCGATCAATTAAATTATCTTTTAATGATAAATAAAGAAGCTATAAAATGGCTATAAATCTTGATCGTTTTAGTTAAGCCACTCAACCAAGGAATAGTCCAGCATGGTCATTCACTTTATAATATACAGAATATAAAAACAAATATTGGAAATATGTACTAGTATGATATTAGTTAGAAAATAAAGCAGAAAGCATTAAGATAGGAAATTTGAACTCAATATAAATCTATATTATCCAGACAAATATTTCAGAATACTTAAGTGTATTAAATCAAATTTGACAGAAATCTAACCAAATCGCCTAAAAATTTGTTTAATCTTTTTCCAAGGAGAGTAACTGTGGGACACTTTAATTACAAAATATAGACATACGATATTTAAGACAAAGAATATAGTATGTACAGCAATAGAGACAGTGATATAGATGATGAATGACAACTATCAATCATTTTAATCAAATAGTTTTATCCGAATACATGTACTTACTAGATGTTCTTTTTCTACGCTCAAATTTTAAAGTTTTAGCCCTTCTGGCCATAGTTTTCCTAGCATATACAGCATTCCTCATAATAATTGGTTTATCTGCAGCAAACTTCGCTTCTTCTGCCAAATCTTCAAAGAATTCTACAACAGATATATTAAATTTGGGGAAAATTGTTTAGTTGCTATTATAAAGGAAAGCAACTCTTCCTTGACCACTGATTATCTCCCCTTAGACCACAGTCAGTACAAACAGTGCATTCTTATACCATGTTAATTTAGTAAAAGTTATACATGGAATTACAATAATTAACTATTCAATATTTAAAAAATTAATATCTATTAAACACTTTATTTTTTAAAAAATAACAAGAACACAAATTAGTCGAACTTGATCATGCTAAAAATGTTTAACAATCACATTCAACCCACAACTTACGCTTTAATTTTTTTACATTAACAGCCATTTCTTCTTTTGTTTCTGCATCAACTAATGAAGTTCTTTCATTAACTGCTGTATCCAGTATATTTAGTGACATCTCTGCATCTTTTAATCTCAATTCAGCTGCTATTCGGGCTTTAATCTCATCCTATAAGTAATAGTAAAAAACTTTAATTATGAATAATAATAATCAAATTCAGGTGTGTACACGCACGCCTAAAACCTAATTACACTTACAAGTTGGTCTTATTCGAGAAACCTTCATTAAAACATATCACAGTTTGATAAGTAAGAAACATCTGGGTATATGAGAGAGAGAGAAATTGGGTTTAACATCCACTCGACACAAACTAGGTCATTTAGGGATTAACATAAGGTTTAATTTTATTTCAATAATTCGCTTGCGCGTAGGGGTCTCAAACAGTGGAAGGAAACTGGAGGACCCAGAGAAAACCCACGAGGTAGGACAGGTGACCCTACTCCTTGTCATGTACAACCGGGGATTCGAAACCATGCCAGTTGACTCGATGATAGGCTTTATGATACAGCGCGCGCTAACCATTCGGCCATCCGACCCCCCATTTGGGTATGTACTTCAACAATCCTTATAAATATAACTAGGTTTGGCACTTTAAACGCCACACAAAATGTTGCAAACCTATGTAATTCTTTTAATACCATTATACATTCCCTTCTGGATGGTTTTATTTTTTATCTTTGGAAGAAATTTCACTTTGCAATGAGTAAGACTCTCATCACAAATTCACATTAAGCCTTTTTTAATTGCCGTAACATGCTGTTCCTGTCTTTTGAAATGACCCGCCATTAATGCCAGAATATTTACGGTATATGTTTAGCAATGCGTTCTGATGAAGAAACAGTTTCAGTCTTATAGTAGGCTGGATAAGCATTTCACTGAAGCAGGGTTGGGTACCTGTCATGTAGAGTAATCTAAACAGAAATTGTTTAGCAGCATTATTTTCCATTCTAATTCAGTTTAAAGAAGCTTAATAATTAGTGACTAGGTACTTACTCGCAACTCTGTTTCTGTTAATTCCTTCTGTACTACTAAATCCTACAATAGAATAATTAAATACAATTAAATATATTAACATAAGTACAATCATCAAGTAGTTTGTGACATAATGTAGACTCTGAGATTTTTGAGACAGAACAATTCTTGCCAGACTAAAAAAGGTTATATAAAACAAATCTCAAAATAGGTTACGTAGTACTGGTACAAGAAATTAATGCCAGAAAGAAATTAATCCTTTAAATGCAACCTTTCACCAGTCACATTAATTTCAAAGATATTTTTAACATTGCTATCCTGTAAAACGGTTGTATTTTCAAAAATAACATCTCACAAAATAATTCTGTAAATAAGGAGATTAAAAAAATGTAAGTATTTGATAGACTCTGTTTTACTTATCTCCTAAAATTACAAGAACCTAAAGAACCTTTTCGTTTTATACAAGATTTGGGAAAATGGAAGGTCGCTTTAATTTCATGATGCATTATCTGTACTTGGCTTATGCATTGATTTCTTGATAACAGTATCCGTACTTGGCAAATGTCTCAAACTTATTACATTATTAAGGGACAATATACCTTTAAAGTAGATTGTAATTCTAGATTTTTTTTTTACTTTATGCAGGATTACAGAGACAACAAATCTTTACAGTAGATTGCAATTTTCGAGGATGTTCAAATTATACAGAATCAAGAAAAAACAAACCTTTTTTAGTAGATTGTAATTCTAGAGCATGTTCACATTATACATGATTAAAGAGATAACAAGCCTTTATAGTACTGTAGATTGCAATTATTGAGCATGTTCAATTTATACAGAATCAAGAAAATGTAGATTGCACTTATTGAGCATGTTCAATTTATACATAATCAAGAAAAAATAAGCCTTTATAGTTGATTGTAATTCTAGAATATATTCAATTTATACAGGATTAAGAGACAATATACCTTTATAGTTGATTGTAATTCTATAGCATGTTCAATTTATACAGGATTAAGAGACAACATACCTTTATAGTAGATTGTAATTCTTGAGCATGGTCACTCAACGTCTGTTTTTCTTCTTCCATTTGTTTCACAGCTTCTTGATTGTCTTTAATTCTATTCAAATTTTAATTAAATTTATAAAATTTAAAATAAATCATTTCAAATTTAGTGACAAAGTATTTAATTCAAAAATAAATATTTAATCAAATATTATCTTAAATTTAAATATTGAACATAGAAAACCTACTTGGCTTCAGCACACAGTTTTTCGCTCAACAATTCTTCTTGTTTACTTTCAATTTCTAATAATTGTTGATGGAGCTGATTTTTAGCATCAGACATCCGTTTCTTTTCTTTTGATAACTGGGAAGCCATTTTCTCCCTATCCTTCATATCTCCAAGAATCTTTTCTTTGTCTTTTTCCAATTCCTGTAAAAATTTGTGAGCCAGTATTATTATCGGTACCAATTCTATCAACAGAGATTTATAGTATACCGTAAAAAGATTCTGTGTTAGATACTAGATTGGGTACCATAAACTACTGAAATGTGAGCCAGGGTGCCTTAATCTAGAGGTCTTGGGTTAGCTCCCAGTGTTGGCAGAAAAAGTTCATCAGGATATGGTTTAATTTTATTTCAAAAATTCGTTTGCGCATAGGGGTCTTTAGCAGTGGGAGGAAACCGGAGTGCCCAAAGGAAACCCACGACGTTGAGAAGGCGCCCCTATCTCCATGCCACATACGCTCACACCAGGGCTCGAAACCACAGCCGCAAACCAGAAGTGGCCGGCCAGCTAGACCACTAGGTCATCCCAACCCCCTTGCCTGACAAGCAGCAGTGTCTAGTCATTTGGATGACAAAATAACTGAGGTCCCGTGTACACATGGGTGTGCATATAAAATTAAAAGAAACCTTGACAGTTTGTATTTCTATTTCAGTCACACTAATTTGATTGTTCTTTGGGGCCTTGATAAATAAATAGTCACTTGATTCATATGAAAGAAAGAGAGAAATAGGGTTAAACATCCACTCCACACAGACAAGGTCATTTCGGGACTAACTTATGGTTTAATTTTATTTCAATAATTCTTTTGTGCAGTGCGCATGTGCTAACCATACAACCATCCACCCCCACCCCCATCCCAACCACATATGTAATATGTCTCTAAAATTTCAAAAATTCAAACTTGGAAATTAAAAGCTTTTGACCGGTACACATCCAAGTACTTTTGGTTTTTAAATAAACCTTCTGCCAAAAAAAAGGAAATGTTTTACATGCGTTCCCAAGAAACAGAAAATTAATTTAGTGTAGCCTAACACATGGCAGGCGTGATATAAATAAAGTATAATGAACAATAATTATTGCAACTTTGAGAACAGAGTACAGTGTACCGGTATACTATAACAAAACACATATCTCAAGTAAATGCTTTAAACAAATATTGTTTCAATTTGCATGTAATGGCTATAAAAAGTATAAGATAATACACTATTGTGAATTGCCTAATATAAAACAAGGAAAATAAATGACACTGGATCATTATGTGAGGTCTCATTCATGGTTAAAAATAAAACATAGAAATAACTTCCTTGTTTTTTAGCTACTGTGAGTACAATAGTAAAATAACATAACAAGATTGTACACACTGTAATTACACATGTCATTCAAGTTAGTAAATCTTTAACCATTTGTCAAGTAACAATATATATCTTTAAAAAAAAATCTTAATTTCCTACTAGAATCATAAATTAAAAAAAAAGGACTTTTAACTTTTAACACACATTTTCCCACTGGGTCAACCCGGTTGTTGTTTGTAGTGTTTGAACAACTGCTTCTACCAAAGGGGATATTGCAAACAAATTATCTAATTTTACTATATTCCGCGCAAGGAGGAACCCAGAGGACCCAGAGTAAATCCACGAGTTTGAGAAGGTAAACCTTCTAGCCCCAAGCCACATACACTCACACCCGGGATTGAAACCACAATCCACAAACTAGAGGTGATCAGCTAGCTAGAGCTCAAAGAGTGAGACAAGGTCATCCCAATCCCCTGGGCACACTAGGATTATAAGTCATAATTATAGATTGCAACCAGAGCTAGTCAATAATTCTGACCAGAAAGGGGTAATTTGTTCTTATTGACCTACATTTAGTAAATATTACACTACACTGCCTTTTGATTCACCTACCAATAATTTTATTTTAAGAAATCTAAATCAAAAGGATCATATAATCTTATTTACGAATCCACCTATGATGACAAATGAAATGTGGTTTAATGCCCTACTTGTCTGCACCAACTGGTGCTATGGAAGACGGACATACGCCATACAGTGTTCTATGACTACTATGAAGGAACTTTAACTCGAAACAAGCCAACAGTGAGGCTGATGTCCCCCGCCGAAATCCCAATATAATAAGATTACACATATTAATTAATCGAACATAAGCTAATATTTAAAATATTAGCTTTAGCTCAAAATATTAATTATTGACTTAGTTAAGACATTCGCCTAATGAGTTATGTTCCAAAGTCTTGACCAATAAAAGTGCTTATCGCTCCAGTCCTTAGCCAAAGCAGAAAATTTGCAACATTAAACTTAGTCAAGATAATGATAAAAATGAATCTATACTCTGAGTTCTGAGTTACATTGCTATCACTTCATTACAACTAAAGTTATCGTGCCCCAAAGCATCAACAAATCAGATTTCTTATCGTTCTGCTTACCCTCAGCAGAAAAAGTTGATTAACTAACTTGGTCAATATATCGGTGTTATAAAGCTAAAGCTATACACCTAGTGTCCTCACTCTCACTTAATCAGAACCTAATAAGCATCAACCAATCAAATTGCTTATCTCTGCCTACCCTAAGCAGAAAATGCTCACCTTTGAACCCCATCAAGGTATTCATCTAATAGACACCTATGCCAAGTGTGAACATTCTAACTCAATTAGAACGAGAGTTATTGTGTTCCAAAATCTCGACCAATCAAATTGCTTATCAGCCATCTTACCAAGAGCAGAACATGCTCATTATCAAACTCAGTCAAGGTATTGATGTAATGAAACTACACACCAAGTTTCTTTATTTCACCTAACTAAAATTAAAGTTATCGTGCCCCAAAGCATCAACTTATCAAATTGCTTGCCTCTGCTTAAACTAAGCAAAAAATGCTCATCTTCAAATTCCATCAATACATTGACCCAATAAACACTCACACGAAGTTTGAACATTCTAACTCAATTAGAATGAGAGCTATTCAGTTCCAAAGTCTCGACCAATCAAATTGCTTATCGCTCTGCTTAGCCTGAGCAGAAAATGCTCATTATCGAACTTAGTCAAGGTATTGATGTAATGAAACTATACACCAAGTTTCATCACTCTCACTTAATTAGAACTAAAGTTATCGTGTCCCAAAGCATCAACCAATCAAATTGCTTATCTCTGCTTACCCTAAGCGGAAAATGCTCATCTTCGAACTCCATCAAGGTATGGCCATAATAAACACCTACACTAAGTTTGAACATTCTAGCTCAATTAGAACGAGAGTTATTGTGTCCCAAAAAGTGTGACAGACAGACAGACGGACGGACAGACGGACGGACGGACGAACCCATTTTAATAGTCCCCTGCTTTCTTCGAAAGGCGGGGGACAAAAAGGCCCTTATGGCCTAATCTTGTTTCAAACTCCAACTGTCAAGCGTTATTTTAAGTGAACAAGGGCTACTATGATATATCGTAAGACGGTATAAGACGGTATACATGCCACGGTTTGGTTCAGTTCACATGGTACATATTTTTTTATTCATCCGTTTTTTATGTCAGAAGGAGGAAAGATGGCTTCAGGCATTGAAACAGGTGTCCAGTCAAAATTTCATTCGCCTCCAGGTGAACCACAAATCACGGATATGTGAACATTTTGGATTATAAACTACAGTTGGAAAAAAGACAATTTAAATATTATATACTTGTTTTTATTTTTTAAGTAAATTTGAAACAAAAAAAATATCGTGATACGTATCATATCATGAGGTTAGCGTATCGTTGCAGCTACAGTGCACAAGACATTGGTCTTCCTTTCCATCTGAATGACTGCCATGGCCCTCAGTCCTGCATCACTGACAACTGGGAAACCACACTCCCTGAGGAACATTCTCGGCCAACACTGATAGCAAGACTTCATATTTAATGAGCCAGCATATTACTCACTGTTCCACCCTGCTCCCTCTTGAAGACAAAGGGAGGAGGTTTTTGTTATAATTGTCTTAAAATAATTCTAAAGAATTTAATTAAGGAGATTTAAACTAACCTGTAACTGAGACTGTTGTTCAGAAAGTAATGTTGATAATTTTTGTCTGTCTTCATCTAATGATGTCATAACTTGACTTGTATCGTCTAACTCACTGAAAATTTAAAGTTCATATTGTAGTAATACCAAAGAGAGAGAAAAATGGGGTTTAACGTCCACTTGGTCATACTAACATATGGATTTAATTTCTTTCAATAATTTGCTTGTGCGTATGGGTCTTTAACAGTGGGAGCACAGAAAACCGGAGGAAACTGGAGGACCTGGGAAAAACCCACGAGGTTGAACAGGCGACCCTACTCCTAGCCAAGTACAACCCAGGATTCGAAACCACGCCAGTTGACTTAATGACAGGCTTTAAAATACAATGCGCATGAGCTTACCATTCAGCCATCCATCCCCCCCCCCTCATTTACAATGGGATTTGTGACAGACACTTACTCTTTTAATCTAGCATACTCTTCTCTTATCTCTTCTGTAAATTTTTCTAATTTTTCTTTTTCTTTCTCTAGTTCTGTATTTACCCTAGCTAATTCCTGTAATATACAAACATATCAATTAAAGGGGCTATCCCGATTTTAACAGACTCTCAGAAATAAAAGTATGGGTATGTGTGAAATGTAAGCGCTAAAACATAGGCAAAACCGCTTATCTGGAAACCAATTTTATTGTTGGGTCACCTGATAACCAATTGTCGTTCCTTTGGAGGTCTATACAGCGCTAACCCAAGTGCTGTACTTTTACCTACATGATATTTATATAAAGAAAAAGTCTGGTTTTATCCAGACACCGTATAATACAGCTTGGGACACCAATCTCAATATCCAGATAAAGACTCATGGTTTAAATTGTTTGAAAACATATCACGTATACTGGGTTAGATTCTTTGCCCCAAGGGAGAGGATTTTAAGGGCTTTTCACAAAAAATTAAGCAGTTTTATTCTCCAAAATATAATCAAGACTGGCTGGCAGCTATAATATATTTCTAATTAATCTGCTTCTAAAATTGATACTATATATGTAAATATTTAAAATATGTATGACTTTTTTTTTAAGGACATAATCTATTGAAAATTAAAAAGCATTAATTTGATTTGAAATTCAGTTCAACACAAAGAGGTTGCACACCTTTATTACCATATTCGTTATCTATTCAATAATCTGATATACTTACCTCTGTTCGAATTTTTTCTTCAGACAAAGCATTTACTTCCGATACTAATCTATCTGTTATTTGGGGGAAAAAGGGAAAATAAATCAAATTTAAATGAGCTTATACAGAAATATTTTTAATTGATTTTATAAATTTTGAATTGCCAAACATGAGTTTAATTCTACATTTAGATGCATTCCATGTGCATGCCAAACCAATGATTCAAATGAAAACAGTTAGCATTGACGATGAAAAATCTTAAAGAAACTAAATTATTTTTTTTTCTCAGAATTCCAGGAATTCAGTTTGGTTTTTGGTAAATTTTACTAACTAAAGAAGGGCAGAAAATGTCTGGCTGTAAATATGCTAATCCAGTTCTGGAAATAATCCAGTAGAACTGAAAATAGGACATTGACAATTCAAATCAGTGAAACACATTTTACTTAATATATCATGAGGTATAGATGTTAGTAGTAAATAATAGAATAAATAGGTTAAAAGTAACCAAAGAAGAAGAATTTCTCACCAAAATAATTTTGTTTTTCCCTAGCCATCTCTAATCCCTGAGATTCAAGTCTTTTTATCATTTCATCAGCTAAACATGTGTTTTTCCATGTTCTAAAATAAAAATTACAAAATCATCTATCAATTTAAATAATTTAAATGATAGTTTGGGGCAGGGGGGAACAAAGAAGGTTTAACATTCACTCAACACAAGCTAAGTTATTTTGGGACTAACATATGGATAAAATCACATTTCAATAATTGGCTTGCCCGTTGGGGTCTTTAAATGAAGGTACCCAAACATTTCCTGGTTTATAATATTTGCTATGGTTCCATGTACAAGGTGAAGTATTGCCAGTATATTAACTAAATGAAGTACCAAGCCATCTCTACTAGCTATGTATAGTCAATATAATCATAAGTCCATAGATTTTTGTAGCTTAATATCTAAGTTGAGGTCTTGACCAGTTTGTAGTCCCAACATTGGAATCTCCATCTAAACCCCATTGGTTAAAACAGGTACAAAAGAATTGCCGATAAAAAATATTTTTGATCTGTTTAAAATGTAAGGAACGGACTAGGTTTCCTTTTATTCTATCAATTTTGTTAAAAATAATGATTGTTGCATCACACTTGCTAAATACTTACACTCTCCGACAGTTGACCATTGTGTCCATCCATTGCTTTCTTTCATAATCACTTTCACCTGCTAAAATTAGTCGACCCTGTAAATAACAAAATTATTTCATATTAATTCAACCTAACAATATTCACAGGTTTATGAAATGAAATGGAGTTTAACGTCCTACTGTTCTGATCCGAACTGGGCTAATGAAAACGGGCATATTCAACACATTTTTTAACCGTTTATTAAAGAATAATTACTTTTTTCCACAACACAATAATGTAAACAGATCAATTCTATATCACAAAATACTCTGATTTAACAACGACTTATTGGCTGCCCACTTGACATTAGATTAATGATCGAACATAAACAAATAAAGTTGGTCACAGGCAAGGGAAGGGCACCATAGAATTTATAAAATTATCACGTATACGAATAATTCTAAAGTAATTTGGAACAGTTTATTATAGGCTGGACAAGTCGTACAGTTCGCAGTTACTGAGATATGGCGGTAGGCTACACAAGTTCCGGATAATCAGGTCTACCACGTGGTTTTCAGCGAAAGTTTCTAATTACTTAAATATACTTGATACTTTGATAATTACAGTCGTGAGATACACTAAAATATTTATAAACGTTTCATTAAAACTATTAGGCCTACCGAGTTTGTTTGCTGTCCAGGTGTCTAGGCCTATTGATAATTACCTTCATCATACGATTCACGAAGCCGAAAAGTAATCTTCAAACACACCAAGAACTTCTTCGTCTCCAATGCCAAATTCCCGGATGGAATTTAGCATACGAGCAATTCTTACGGCAGAATTTGCGGAAGACATTATTATTTTCACACTTTATTCATATATCGCTCGAAGTAAGGCAAGCAATGTTATGGCATGGGTTTAAATCCTGCTTCCATTTCTCTCGTGCCATAAAACACAAGTACATCTTAGCGCATGCGCAAGGGAAGATTGGCCAATCAGCATCTTTGAAAGAACAACGACCTAGCAACAAAAGGTCATTCTTAACAGCTCTAGACAGATTGTAAGCTTCGATACTACTGGCCCTTGAGCCATTAAATCTTATTGAATATGCATGAATTTACCATATTTGGAAAGTTGACGTCAGGGGGCGGAGTTTGATAGAAGTTATTTAGCAATCGAGCCAAGCGAAATAATTCAAAACAATGTCCGATTTTGGTGGAGTTTTTTACTTTTTATTGGATAAAAACATAACTTCTGAACGTATACCTTGACAAATCTCTTCTAAAATACAATTTTGGAGTGGAATTCTACTTTCTCTTTTTCAGGGATGATAGTTAAATGTATTTTCGATCTATTTTTGGCCAAAACACATTTCATACAAAAATTTGATTTTGCAACTTATATTGGTCGTAGCTTAAAATAGCCACCAGCGAGAAGCGCCTGTATTCACTAGAGCCGATCACATATTTACAAATACATGTACTATAAATAGATCATTGAATTACATTATATCCTTGACTGATTTTAAGGAGGAAGTGAAGCATTCTAAATATGGAATTTGATCGGATCTCTACTTTACTATCTCAAGTGATATCCTTATCCCTTGTTTATTATCTCAAATTTCACTTCAAATATTTACAAATAGTAGATGGTAAAATATAGATTTCCCTTCATTCTGAATGTGTTTTCATAATATATAATGAAAGTTTTGTATTAAATGCCTTTAAGAAAAAAAGGAATAAATATAGCCTTGTTAACTGATGTAACATAAAATATTACATTGATATATGTACCTCTCGTCTTGAAAATTAATGTTATTTCTAATATGTTATTCAATGAATTATGTACAAAACAACAGTGAACATATGTCAGTTATCTTTGAAATTAGAGAATTCAAAGTGTTATGATTTGTAGTCTTGGACATCAAAAACTAGTACATTTTAGACATCTTGGTAATCAAGACTGTGTTTGGAGGTGTTCTACAGTAGGCTACATTATATTAAAAATTAATGTTATTTTGTAAGACATGTAGTTAGATATTGTTATGTGTCACAATGTGAGATGTTTGCTGTAATTTCCATACTCATGCTTGTACATGTAGTTGTGAATAAACTGTTATTATTATGATTATATGCAATAATGTTATAAACTTGGTAAACTTAACGCATTAATTGAATGCTAACTAAAATCTGATTTGGGAAGATAAGGGGGGGGGGGGATAAGGAAACAGGATTTATGGACCTTCATATTTATTGATATTAGAAAAGTAGGTCATTGGGGGATACACCCACATTTTCAAGAGATGAATAGAGAACAAGCAAAACAGAAAGTGATTTTTCCTACAATCAAAGGCCATAATTTATTAAGTTACAATTTGATATGGGGTGATGGCATAATACCTCCACATAAAAAAGAGGGCGTATAAAAAAACAATAATGTATTATTTTATTGTAGGACAAGGAATTAATGCATCGTGAAATTAAAGGGTGTCAACATAAGTGCTTGTTGAAATCTATGTGACACATATATATATGTGTATTACAACTAGATGATGGCTAGGCTGCATCTAGTTATGGTTATGTTCTCAACAACGTAGATTCGATGAATATGTAATTAATCATCGTTAATTATCTTATTGTTTTGAGGAGTGATCACTTTATGCTGATTAATGAGGCAACAACAAGAATTTTGATATTTAAAAGAACAGAAATATTTATAGAAATTAATATGACTGCCAGTCATTGACTGGTAATATTAGGTCACATTTAAGACATTAATTTCTTGTCCTTGAAAATACATCTAGTTTTGGGGTAATCATTAAACAAAACTCCATATTGAAAATAAACAAAATGAAGTCCACAGTACAACAAAAAAATTATGTATGTCAAAAAAGTTAAGTTTTAGGCCACTACTTAAAACATTTAACATTCAATATTTGAAGAAGGAACAATAAAAAGCTGCTCTAAATTTTTAAACAGCTGCACCTCCTAAGTACTCAGCGGTTAATCGAACATCGTACAATGTAAATAAAACTTGTTACGCCTTATAGTGCAAGGATAAGGCAGAAAAGCTGAACTTGGTGAAGCTATAAATAAAACAGATAACAACTAATGAATAGGATACTGACAAATCATGTTTACTTGTAATACAAAACTCTACTAAACTCTATTTATTTTAACCTTGTTATATATCTGATTCACACTTTTTACAATTCACTGTAATTACACTTATGTTTTTTATAAATGTCTAAAATAATTTCAAAAAGATTGTATATGAATACGGTAACTGATTTTCATTTGTGCATTTGTAGGGTTTTGCATGACTTTTTATTTAAATATATTAGTAATAACTTTTACATATTTCATTATATATATTGATGATATTATAGTGAAATTCTTTGTGATACAGACTAATATATATGTATGCCATTATGCCAGTGGTAATACTACTGGTATTTTAATCTCATACAAAACAAAGTGTAAAGCGTTCGACCAGAAAAACAAATTTTGAGAATGTTTATCAACCTAAATGTTTGTTAGTGAGTCATATTTAATTATAGAGTGCATGACTTTTTTCAGCTTCAGATGTCAAAGGTTTTTTTCTTTTTATTAAGGTATATCAGGTCTAAATGTAACCAAAAAATGCTACAATAAACATGGATATAGAATACATTAACACCGGAATGTCGGACTGTACTAATCCTTAACCATTGATAGCCCAAACACATGGCTATACATATTAAATTAAGTAGGCCTTCTGGCCAACTTCTGGCTAGGTAAAGTAGGTATATACATCTAATTCATTTGATTGACTTTAGATGCTGGGTTTCCAAATGACAAGGAATAAAAAAAACAGACTTTGAGAAAATCTGATATTGTAGGAATATATCCAATAATAGATTAGAAGAGAAGTATTGCCAAATGTTAATTTTATGACGTAATAAAAGTTATGTCAATAGTTACAATTATTATTGGACTATTAACATTGGCACAGTATCATAAACATACATAATAAAGACATTGAAAATATTGGCTCAAAAACAATCACTGTTTCACAAGTTAAATTATATCATTTTTTATCTCTACATTTGAAATAAACTGGAATTTCTATAAATTGTTTAATAAAATTCATGCATGCTAACTATTTGCTACACGCTGATGTGATAATTTAAACCACCTACTAAAAAATAATATATAGACAATAAAGCTAATGTACTAAATAACAACAATGGTAGAGCACCATGAAAAAAATTAGTTCACTGTTTGATATTTAATTCCTTTAGCTACTTAATGAAAATGTGAACATTTGTCCTCGTTTTACTTTTTATTACTTAGTCGTCATAAGTTTTAATAAAACAAGCCACCTACAATTGAAATTTCATACACAATGATCCTCACAATGACCTGACTTCCGACTCAATTTGAAATATTTATTTGTGAATCGTGACTAGAAAGCTTAGGGCTCGAGTCGCAGCAAACAGACATAACTCTAACTCATCTGTGATGAATTAAAGTTAAAATTTCAAATTTTTAAGTTATATTAAAAATTTTGTATAAAATAAAGACTTATAATAGATGGTATCCATAAACAGTCCTACCTTGTTCAAGAATAATCCTATTAGTATTAATCCTATAATTCACTATTGCCAGCTGAGAATCTGGCAAAAATATCATTTTCAACTTCAAATTCCAGTGTTGGAAAATGACTGCCCCATGTTGTCAATAGTGTTATAGATTTTTAAGGGTGAGAAATAATGCCCATGGTCGTATAATAGTGAGTTGATAACCTATTGAGCAAAGACATAGAAATAATTATGTTTTGACTTTCTTAGAAAATTTGAAATTCCCGCTTTAAACTAAACAGGACTTGGGTTTTATGAAGACTTGGGACTAGACTCTTTGAGGCCCAACAACTTATACCCACCTCTGTCATTTACTAACAACAATTCTTTTTTAATACAATAAATATTTGTGGATGCTATGTATTTATTCCTCTATATTTTAAAAATGATTATACCTCTACCATATGACATAAGCTATGTATATAAGAAAACCAACTACTTGTACCAATAATTGACTAATTGCGATCCTTTTTATGGAATGTTATATTTAATCTTTATGCCAAAGAGATCTATTTGTGTGTGTTTAACAAAGACATTGTACATGTACTTTGACATCCACATATCAATAACTACAGCTTATAGGTCATTTCGGCCTTCGGGACTAACTGACTTTATTTTTTTTACTTCAATACCATGTGCATGGATCTTTAGAAGTGGAAGGAAACCCACGCGGTTAGGCAAGTGATCCTAGTTCTCATTTTACGATCTACCATGTTAGACCTATCAACCACTCACACCCCTTGTCTAATATGTATATGTGACAATTTGCAGAATTTAGGTTGTTTAAGTAAGGGCAGTACCTGACAAAAACTAAAAAACTTTTGTTATTGTGTGTGACTGTCAATCAATACCTGTGACATACACACACGCCTCTGAAATGTACATTTAAAGTGGGAGTATCCCTTATGAAATGTTTACACAATATAAACTTTAAATGCTTTAAAACAGAGTAGGGCCTACTTAACATGGAGAGAGCCTGTCATACACGTTTTATTTTCTGGAAAAAACCCAAAAGCTAATATCTTTCTTTCTGATCAACAGTATACATGTATGTCAACGAAGAATAAAAATTACATAGCTGTTTTAACTTCTTCCTTGTTGATATGGTACATAGATACATATATAACTGCACAAGTATGCCCCTGTATATCATGTCTAATTTTATCTTACTTCTCAAAATATGTTTGGCTAAGGTTTCAAATCAATTCTTTTATTTATATTGAGCTTCTTTTTTGAATCTTTTCAAATTAGCCGAGTACTTCACACTCTTTCTGGGCTCTGCTATTGTTTAAAATTGGGCAAAATGTAGAGCTTAACATATATTTACAAAACCATTGGGGAAAATATTTTGGCAAACGTCCACTCAAGTGTCTATTCTCTAAATTTATTTTAAGCCACGACTGAATTGTTGAAGAATTATTGACCTCTTGAGATTTACTATACTTGTTGTAAGAAGTAAATTCTGTCTAGCCTTCTTGAATACAATAATTACATGTACCCATGTTTGAAGACATATTGATCCATATTGATGGACCAGAGTTCCATAATGTCAGAAGTGAATCCAGATGGGGGGCCAACCAGTTAATGCCCTCTCTGCTTTAACTTTGGCATCATAAAGCAAACGTAGGACAAATCAGAATCAATTGTCTAGCCTTCTACCTGTCTTTGAGAAAACTTTTTTTAATAGGTCGGTTAATATAATGGATAACCTGCTTTAAATGAGTCAGACTGGTTTCTACGTCACTGCGTTTTTTGTTTGTCAAAATGCATCAAGTGCCAATACGTTATTAACCCTAAACTTTAACGGACATTCTTCAACAACCAGTATTTAAAATAAAATCATTGTTATGTCATCAACGCTATTATTTATAACGCCAAACCTATTCGATTTTCTGTTCTGTGAAAGATTTTAGTTTAAATTTTTTAAAAAGAACAGAAAATCAAATTGGTGTGGCCTTCACCTTTTATCTAATTATCATATTCAATTATTGTATTGTTTTAATGGGTGTTACTTTCATGTCTGACTATAGAACTCATTTCAAGGTTAAAAGAGCTAAATCGCTAATATTTGGGACCTACATGTAGCAATTGACAAAAGTGGGTCGCAACGCATATAATACTGTAATATGAATGTATGTATATAATCAGATTTACATTCAATGGTTTCCAATTTACTCCAAATCAAATCAGTTATGTCCGGTGAAATAAGCCAGCACTCAGCAGTTTCAATTGAGTGCAAATTTATAGCGTCTTGTTATTCCAGTATATTTAGTTCAATGTGTCTAGCCTCATCCCCCCCCCCCCCCCGAGTCTCTTGTTACAACTGGGGCTGAAGCGCATTATGGTACATGCCATATATTTTGTGTTAAATATTGAATATCAAAAGCCCATCGTTAACCTGTAAGATCTCAACATGTTGATTTAATTTGAAAAATAAATCATGTTTTTAATATTGAAGATTTCGAATGATATTGAGACTTAGCTACTTTAATAACTTTATTTGAAATTGGAGAATTAAATTTTTTATTGACCTTAATGTGAGTAGGTATAGATTGCATTTAATGTAGTTGAGCTAACTCCATCCATATAGCATGCTCATGACTTCTTGCTAATGAATTCTTCATTTTATAGTAGCATGGTTGGTAAAAAATCATTAAAATTATAAGGGGAACCCGGAAGGACAGTGAACATTTAACAGATTTAATTACTTCCTCTATTTTTTAAAAAAAGGTAGTTCTCGACCCACATTTTCGCTCTTATCATTCTTTTAACAAAACTAATGCAAACTGCTATATTCCCTATGCCACGCTAGAATTCACATTGATATTAGGATTTAGTCAGCATAGAAACTTTTTTGTAATATTTTCTTTTTTCTCTTCTTTTAAGACTTGTAATGTTGTTGGATATGACAACAGTCTAGGTCATGTGTAAACCCCTCCCTTTAAACTCCATCGCGTATATCTTCTTATTTTACAAATCTCTCTATGCATGCATTGGTGTTTAGACATGAAATAACTTGTTGAGATGTCCCTTAAAAATGGTGTTCCTGGTCTTCACAATAAACCTGCTACCACGGAGTAATAAATGAAGATTAATGGGATATAATTAATTAGAAAACTGGTCAAGTGACTACCAGAACTAACAATAATCATGTTCACACAAGTAATCAAATTAACAACTAGCCTATCCTATATATATATACTTACACGAATTTCTGGACTCTCTACTTGAAAAGCAAATGGATGACCTGGTTCCCGTATGGCTTTAAATTCACATTCTGCCAATGGTATAATTCCCTGGATGAACATTAAAAATAAAATATCTTGAAATAAAAGAGAGAGGTTGATGCTTTTTCAAATCAATTACAAGTTTCTTTTTTTTCATGAATTCATGAAATTAAAAAACAGGATATATGGACCATTAAAGATGCATTTCCGGTATGTAAGAGATAAATCTGTCTATTGCAGGTCTATTTTCTAGCTGCAAAAATTATATAAATTATCAATTTTATATTTATTCACATCTTTAGATCATCAAATGGCTAAGACATTGAATGGATTAGAAGACTTAACATTAAAATGGATAATAAAGACTTTAATGATCATAGCAATGATACTTGACAATTCAAGACAATCTTATCAAAATACTTTTAATTTTGTTTAAAATGAAGTATTTTGCCCGAAACTTCCAATAAATCAATTTCTTGTTCTCTAATTTTAAACTATTACAATAGTATTACAGCAAGACAGACAGTTCCTACATGTGATTTTTATCTTAATCTTACATTATACATCTTTAATAACAAATTTACACAAACTATAATTAATGTTTTATTCAATTCAAGAGAGAGAGAGATAAATGAGGTTTAACGTCCAACGGACACAAACTAGGTCATTTCTGGACTAACAGTAACATTTCCATATGGTTCAATTTTATTTCAATAATTTGATTGCGAGTAGGGTTCTTATGAAGTGGGAGGAAACTGGAGGATGGGGAGAAAACCCACGAGGATGGACAGGCGACCCTACTCCTTGTCACGTATAACCTGAGTATCAAAACTACGCCAGTTGACTCAATGAGTCAATGACAATGACAGACCTTATGATACAGCACACACTTGATAACCATTCGGCCATCTAACCCCCCTTTATTAAATTGAAGACTTAATTACAGCCACAACCAGCTGGACTGCTCATAAACTATTTTAATGAGAGGGCTGTTATTCTGTAACTAATCACGTATTCGAGAATAAAAACTTCATGATGAATGAGCAGGCTTGAATGAAACCGATAGCAGAATCCTTATACTTCAAATATGTCATATAAGATGGCATTGTAAATTCAAGAGAATTCAATATACCTGTCTTATAACATGGCCGAGTGTGATCAATAAAAAGTAATGTAAACTTGAAATCAATATTTGAATATTTCTGGACTAACACTAATATACTTTTTATAAAACTATTTTCAGAACAAAGGTCCTGTGTTTTTTAGATTAACTATCTGGAAGAATAATTTTTAATACACAGTATATATTTATAAAATTTTATAAAATAAATGTTGGAATTAGAATGTTTGATTTACCGGTATGTAATGTTGTAAAATATAAAACTAAAATTTCAATACAATACATAATGTGTAAAATAAGCAATATTTTACAAAACAACATTTTACACTGTTTACAGCCGTATTTCATTGTGTTAGCTCATGGTCTAACTTTATTTGAACTTTTGTCTTGTATAGGGCACCACTGTACGATAATTTATTGGGGTACAAATTAAATATTTACTTTCAGCCACTGATCTCATTTTTCACAGATTAATCTGAGTTCTTGAACTCTGATTATTTAACATTCAATTAAACAAGCGGTTGCCATGCAAGATACGCCCTTTTTTGCAAGAGATTGACAGAGAACAAGCTAAAAAAAGCATACAATAAGAGTCCAATCTCAAAAGGAACCGAAATCTTTAGGATATAAACATACATTTTAAGTGTCATCCAAATCTGACAAACATTATGACCTCTTGAGTGTCCACAAGCTAAAGACATGATGTTTTGTATAATCAGGGATCATAATCCAATCCATCCATGAAGTTATACCATGATAGAAAGGAACAGAAATTTTTGGGATATATAAACCAATATTTCAAGATTCATCAATCTCGGATAAAAATGGTGACCTACAGAGTGTCCACAAACAAATTGTGAACGGACGGTCCGACGGACAGAGGCAAAGAAAATATATGTCCACTTGAAAATGTGGCGTATAAAGAAGCAAGCGAAAATATCAAAGGTTGATCAATTTGTAAACTGGATTCAACTGCATTAAAAAGAGCCTCATCAAATGATTTTACCCAAAAAGTATTGGTGAAACTGGCTTTTTAATATCAAATTTGTAAAATTTCAAATTCTTCATATTCTACCCTACTGAACAAAATTGAACCATTTTATAGGTGATAGAGAGAAATGTGGTTTAACGTTCATTTGACACAAACTAGGTAATTTCGGGACTAACACATGGTTCAATTTCCTTTTAATAATTCACTTGCACGTAAGGGTTTGTCCTTAGCAGTGGGGGGAAAGCTGAGGACCCCGATAAAACCCAGAAGGTTGGACAGGCAACCATACTCCTGGTCTTGTACAGCAGGGGAATCAAAACCATGCCAGTTGACTCAATGACAGACCTTACGACACAACGCGCACATGTTAACCATATGGCCGCCCCCGCCCCCTCAGGTGATACACATTCAACATTCACAGTTGTAGTTAGCAAGGGATTTAAAATCCATTTTTTTTTTTAAAAAAAAACGATCAGTGGCTTTAGTTTAATCTCACTTTGACACATTTGTTTTAAATCAACTTTGTTCAGTTTAAGACAAATCTACAGATTAAATATGAATACAGTAGGACCGAGGAGGGTATGTTTACATCTACATGATTTACTGTCATAATATGGCATGTATCGACATATCTCATTTCAAATGTACATGTTCAACATAGTCGTACACCATTTCTTATAGAGTAATACAAACACTTGGCATGCGCATGTACTTAACAACCCGCTAAGATCTATAAATTCCATTTGATTTGATTGTTCTTTTTAAATCTTTAAATTTTGGCATTTGGAAATAAATTGAAAAACAAAGGGAAATAATAATTGTTATCAGTCCTACCTTTGGATGAACATTAAAGTGCACACGTTTATCAAACTCTTTCTTTTCATTTTCAGGATAATATATCAGGAACCCATCTTTGACCATGAAAAATCTGAAAAATTAAGTAAAGCATAGAGGAATCAATATTTTATATAATTTGTGAACCCTCTTGTTTAAAAATGATTTTTATACCAAAGGACATGAGCAGCAATATCTGAGATTTGGTATTTGATGTTGATCCTCCGTTGATTGTGAGTACAGCAATATACACAAGGATAATTAATTAGCAGTGGTTTAAATTCGTGGCTACTGAACACTGTTAATTTTATTATACCTGAGAGTTTACATCACGACACGCACAAAGATTCTTCGTATCCCAGGATTTTATGATTTAGCACAAAATATGTTATTTTTCTGGCATACAAAATGATCTACGGGTCTGATCTGGTTTCGGTCATTTCCCAGAGCCCTCGGTCCCAACAGACATATACGGCCGACATGGAACCCATGGTTTTAACAGGTTGGAAGTAATTATCAGCTACCACAAACTGTCCTATGTTAATTGTTATGCCTGCTTTGATTACACATGATTTCAAGAAAACATCTGTGATGCATATTAACAGAACAGATTAGTTCAGGGATGCTGTTTCAAAATTTTGCCCTTTCCAACATTTTTAGTTGGAGTTAATAGAGGCCAGAATTAGGTCACCAGAAATCATCAAATAAGGCCAATAACCTTACATTTCCTTTAATACATTTTAATTCAACTACAAATATTTTTTTATATTTGTGAAGCATTAAGGCATTTTCAATATTCATTCCTAAAAAAATAAGTGTATTTGTCTTCAGTTTCATGTTTTAATGTACTACTTTTCTGCACCAACAAGGCTGATGAAGGCCAGACATGTCATACTGTGTGTACGAGAGTGGCTACTCCTTAAAAAATTACAAATACCATCAAGGGTTCTTTAAACAATGAACATTTAAAAAAATATTGAATGTTACAATACAAACATATTTATTATTTCCTGAAATGATCTTGTTTAAAGTAGCTAAGTACTCCACATTGAAAACACAAATTATTTGTCAATTTAAATCAACATTGATGTTATGATCCTATCGGTGAAAGATGGGCTTCTGGTATCCAATATTTAAGACAAAATGAACTATTTGTACAAGAATCATGTACTATATGTGTTTCAGCTCAAATTTGTAACAAGGGACTCGAAGAAAGAAGCTAGACATATTCCACAAGTTATGTCAAATGGTAAGGGCATATTCTTATCTGGAGTGGAAAGCATGTGCAATAAATACTATCGGTGTAAACTGGAACAACCGGACGCGTATTTCGACTAACATATATATAACTGATTTTAAATAACAGTAAACATAGGTTGCCAGGCAACGAAACATACGCCCACAGCAGCTAAATCGTCCGGGCAGTCAACAAGAGTTGTCGCATATTTTACTTTTTTCGGTAATGAAACATTTATAATACACTAAAATCTGATTAAAAGTAACAACTCATTATGTAATTATCAGAAAATCATTGGAATTTGTTTGGCTTTGATAAAGTTCTCCTCCATGCTGTTCAAGTTATCTAAATTCATTGAAACTCAACAATTTATATAAATTTAAAGTCAATCGGATATTAACTTTAGCCTCTGGAGCGTCAACAAGATTTTATAAAGAGATCAAGGGCCATAACTCTGATTGTAATTATCGGAAATTGCTGAAAATCAATAGGGTTCTTCATTTTATGACCTTAAACACTGTGTATAAATTTAAAGTCAATCGGTTATAAACTTTAGCCTCTGGAGCGTCAACAACATTTTTTAAAGAGATCAAGGGCCATAACTCTGATTGTAATTATCGGAAATTGCTGAAAATGAATAGGCTTTTTCGTCTCATGACCTTAAACACTGTGTATAAATTTAAAGTCAATCAGTTATTAAGTTTAGCCTCTAGAGCGTCCACAAGTTTTTTTGAAGTGATCAAGGGACATAACTCTGACAGTTATTATCGGAAATCGATGAAAATCAAGAGGCTCCTTCGTCTCATAACCTTAAACACTGTGTATAAATTTAAAGTCAATCAGATATTAACTTTGGCCTCTAGAGCATCCATAAGATTTTTTTAAGTGATCAAGGGCCATAACTCTGACAGTAATTATCGGAAATTGCTGAAAATCAATAGGGTTCTTCATTTTATGACCTTAAACACTGTGTATAAATTTAAAGTCAATCGGTTATTAACTTTAGCCTCTAGAGCGTCCACAAGATTTTTTGAAGTGATCAAGGGCCATAACTCTGACCATTATTATCGGAAATCGCTGAAAATCAATAGGCTTCTTCGTCTCATGACCTTAAACACTATGTATAAATCTAAAGTCAATCGGATATTAACTTTGGCCTCTAGAGCGTCCACAAGATTTTTTTAAGTGATCAAGGGCCATAACTCCGACAGTTATTATCGGAAATTGCTGAAAATCAATAGGCTTCTTCGTCTCATGACCTTAAACACTGTGTATAAATTTAAAGTCAATCGAATATTAACTTTGGCCTCTAGAGCGTCCACAAGCAATTGTGGACGCCGGACCGACGGACCGACGGACGGACCGACGGACGGACAGACGGACGGGGGCGACGGCAATATACGACCACATTTCAATGTGGGCGTATAAAAATGTAAAGGATTGAACGTAAATCAGTTTATATACAATTGATTACATTATTATGTGTGTTACGACCCATTAAGGCTTTTGTGACAATTTCTAGGTCCCAAATATACGGGATTTAATATACAATATAGCTCCTTTAAATCAAATATCACATTTTTTTTTCAATTTACCTTTCAATTAATGTCATTTATGATTCGATATACTGATATAAATAAACTAGATGATAGATATCAAACCATAATGGATGTCTTGACACGGTCATGAAATGAAAGATGTGTCTAAATTTGACAGCCTGATCATCATGGGATTACATTCATTACACAACTACGACTTCTTGTTTAAGTCAAGAGTGACAAGAGATGTAAACATCATTCTAAAAGGCTTATTAACAATTAACTAGTACAATAATTAAATAATCAAAATAATTATTATAGTTTAAATTCAGCAAACAAATATGAACCAAAAGTTTTTATATCAAATAATATTACCTTCGAGACCAGTTGTTCGATTGGTGACCCAGCGGTCTTTTCAACAGTGTGCCATGAATTTGTATCGACGAAGACCAGTCTCCTTGTTGCAACGGTGCTCTGTTGATTTCGGGCATTGCGTTCATACTATGTAAACATACATGTTACAATCAAATTATCATAAGTTTGGTTGAACAAGCTTCTGTCAAATGCTTTCAATGTTTATGTTGTGTTTTATTCCTTCTTCCTCATCCAAATTCTTACTTCCCCAATCAGCAATAAACATTGACCTTTTTCTCAACTTTTTAGTTGACAAAATTACCTCCCTTTGAAGTAAAAGGGCGAGGCTTACGTACTTGTAGTCTCGATTTCCAGGTCACGTTTCAAAGCAATCAAAATAACGGGAGTGGAAGCTAATCTTGCAAATTGTATTACCATTCCACAAATATACCCAAAATGTATTATTTTATTAAGTCCTACTTAATATGTAAATAATGTTTTCCATTCTTTCAAATCTGTATAATTTCTACAACAAAATGGTCGACTGAATATATGAAATTTTATATAATGGAAGGCTTCACTCCCATTAATTTTATTTATAATTTAAAGGGATAAGACACCAAAAAAATATGAAAATACATTATGATTTTCTCATTCCTCATTTAATGATTTATAAAAATGTTCCTCATTTAATGACTTATAAAAATGAAATGGGTTTGTGGAATATATGGTAAGTCATTTCGGGATAGAAGTTGTAATCAGGGGCCGCGGAGCGGGCCCGATTTCGGGGGGGGGGGGGCTACTGACCATACCCCCCCCCCCCCATAATCTTTTTTCGCTTTTTTGAGTTTTTGGCGACATTTTATTTTCACTATTAAAAATTATTGCCGGGAGGACCCCGAAGGTATGCAGAGTGATGTTTTTTTGTTTTAATTTTCATATAATTTTTTTTAAAAATACACTGTTACTGGATTATAAAGTAGAACAAAACCGGTGACTTTTCTGAATGTGGGTAGTGACGAGGGTAGCATTAGAATCGGATTATGTCAGTCCATTTGTTTTGTTGGAAAAAATGGTGAATTAAAAAATTCTAAACCATGACTGGTATCTTATCATTAGAGATTGGTTGTCGGAAATTGTTAAATTCAATAGGCTCCTTTGGTTCACTAACTGAAATGATGCATATAAATTTCATACAAATTGTCTGATAACTTTTGTCACAAGCTTTAACAAAGTGATTTAAGCGCCATAACTCTACAAGTAATAATTAAAAATTGCTGAAATTCAAAAGAAATCTTCGTATCACTAATTCAAATGCTGCACACAAATTTCGACAAATAAGATGATAACTTTCGTAATTTGAAGTAACTATTGGAAATTGTTCAACAAAATGAAGCAAGGGTCACAACTTTACAAGAAATTAACAGAAATTACTGAAATTCTTAATTTCACTAATTTAAATGATGCATATAAATTTCATACTGATCGGATATCTTGTGTCGTTCGAGCGTTCAACAAAGTGAAATAAGGGCAATAACTCTAGAAGTAATTAACGGCAATTGCTGAAATTCAATAGAATTCTTCGTTTCACTACTTCAAATGAAGCATAATATAGATCGGGGGATAACTCACAAGGTTCAACAAAGTGAAACAAGTCCATAACTCCAGAAGAAATTAACCTCATTTAAATATGATTCTTCATCTCACTGATACTAACAATATATATATATCAATTTCAAAACAATTAGATGATAAATTAGAGTGTTCACAAATTGTGGACGACGGACGAACAGAGGGGGGGGGGACAACAATATACGACCACATTTCCATATGTGTGTTTAAAACGAAATCCACCCCCGAATACTAAAGTTTGTTTGTGGTGTTATATTTTTTTAAAATTTGTATTTTGAATTTAGAACAATCTATACACGATGCTTCACATCACGCAAAATTATCTCAAGTCAAACGATGGATTGCCATGCAACAAAACAATTGTGTTTAGCCACAACAGCAAATGTTGTTACATTGTGCACCTTAACATAGATATAACACAAAATCTTGTACTGCACATCATCAGCGTGTCTATAAGTAATTATTAACAAAATGTTGAAATTCACAGGATTCTTCATTCACTATAAATTTATCTCTTTAATAGTGTCGGTGTGTATGGTTTTTTTTTGTGTTTCATGTAAAATCCGAATTCCTGTTTTTTGTTTGGTTACCCCAGATCTTCGCCAAAATGACGATAGAGATAATGTATTTCTCAGGAACCTGCCAATTCTCCTCCTCCTGCAACAATTTCCGAATCAGCCCACATTTTGCACGAGATGGTTAGAGAACAAGCTAAAAACATTTTTTCGTGCAACTTTTGACAGCGCCTGTTCAAAGAAGAAAAACGAACAAAAACACACATAACAAACAGTATGATTAAAAATATATTTATGATTGATTTTTATAAACAAAGATATGAAGATATAATGTAACACAGAAATTTAACCATTTACATTTAAAAGAAAACATCACATAGATAATGAATTATTAATGCTAAAATTTGCTGTTTAACCTCGATCCAATTTTAAAAGAACTTTACATTTCAGTTAGGTGTCAGAAAGACTGTCTAAAGTAACTTTTCCGTAAATTTGTATTAATTTTGTTGGTTTGTTATTTTTTTTGACATATGTATAGATTTGTTTATGTACAATTTATGCTTTAGTCTATACTAATATTATAATCTGAGCTAATTTAGATCCATAACCATGAGCATACATAATTTATTCAACTGAACTAATCCTAATAGACAATTCATAATATTAGAAATTCTTTAAAGAAGCATTTGGTAAGAGCTATACTCTGCATATTGACGGGATTCTTTTTCTGGCTTCGATTACTACATGAATTAGTTTTAAGACATTTATTCACATGGCAAGCCTATAATAATTCAATAAAACATCGTTTTTCTAAAAGCATTCTAATAGACAGATTCAAAGCATTACTATACCTATAGGGCCTACAATTTAAAATCGCAGTAGAACATACTGCTTATACATTAAGTAAGTAGTGAAAGCTGACAATAAAATATTATACAGTTTTTTAGAGTTCTGAATTATAAGAAGGAATCACACCATTCTTTTAAACATGTGTAGCAATCCCTTTGTTGTTTAGAATTGGCGCCACATGTATCTTTCAACCAACATTTGAACTTTTCCTCCTCCTTATTCATCATTAGAAACTGCCCCAGTACAGTGCGTGCCTAAATTAGAAAACAGTCATTTAGTATTTTTCTTGATGTGGAAATACATCAGCTTATCCAAAAGAAAAATTTTGATTTAGATATCGTGCTTACAAGTTTTAACAATTCTGTTTAAAACTGTTGGCCCCAACAGCTAAGGTTCATCTCACTTGACTGCAAAAGCTTCACAACTAATTTTAAACAATTATGTTTAATAATACAGCCTCTATCGCTTTCACAAGGGGGGGGGGCTGGAAAGGGTGCGGGGTAGGTTTAGAGATGGATGTGGGTGTGTAATTCGGTCCCCAGGCACTGTCTATTAACCGTTATAATCAGAGAGGGAGAGAGATACCGAGAGAGGTTTAACGTCCACTCCACAAAAACTAGGTCTTTTCGGAACTTACATATAGTTTTTAAATTTATTTCAATAATTCGCTTGCGCGTATGGGGTATTTAGCAGTGGGGGATCCGGAGAAAACCCACGAGGTAGGACAGGCGAATCTACTCCTTGTCACGTACAACCGGGGATTCGAAACCACGCCTGTTGAGCGTTATAATCAGACCCACCTTGCCAAAGCCTTGGGCTGCTAATTTTCTACCATAGATTGCACTAATACCTGATAATTCTGTAACAGATTTATCACGCATAGGTTCAGAAACAAAATTCTTGTGTTTTCCTGATGTGGAAGACATTTTGTGTTATTTATCTGAAAAATTATTTTAGTTCAATAAATTTCAATGAACCTAAAAAATTTAAATAACAGAAGAAGTAATTATTTGAAATTGCTGAAATTCTATAGGTTTTTGCGTATAAATTCCATACAGTTCAGATGATATCTTTTGTAGTTGGAGCGTCACAAAGTGCAAAGTGAAACAAAGGCCTTTAACTCCAGACATTTTTTTATTGAATTGCTCTTTATATTTAGATGCCCGAAATAAAACTATAAATAATTTATCGACTATTCATCGAAACACTACTGTTTTATTGTACGGAATTGACGACGTGGAAGACTCACTCAATATTTTTAAAACTGTCCATTTGTTCATCGAAATCACCAGACGGTTCCAGGGACAACTATAAACACTCATTGTAAATATATTTTCACAATAATCATACTTGCACGTGTACATTGATTATTTTTTTCTAAGATGTAAATATATGTATATGAATCTGACAGGGAGAGGGGTTTAATATAGGCTATGCCTGTTCCCCAACCCCTATTCAGATACAAATCTGAATAAAATAATGCTTATAGAAAAAATCCAAAAGGATTATTTTTTTCACTAATTTAAATGAGGCATATAAATTCCATAAAGATCAGATGGTAACCTTTCTCAAATTGCTGAAATTCAATAGACTCCTTTATTTCATTAATCTAATAATCCATATAAATTTCATACAGATCGGATAGCTTTTGTCGTTAGAACGTTCACAGGGTTCAACAAAGTGAATGAAGGGGCATAACTCTAGAGATAATCAGATAACACACTTTTATGGAATAACAATTACTATAATTTATTTCACTGCGACGTTTCAACAAGATTTCACAAGTCGTTATCAAGCATATACACAAATAAATGAAAAATGAAGTGCCCAGAGGAAATCCACGGGTTTGAGAAGGCGCACCTATCTCCATGCCACATACGCTCACCCCAGGGCTCGAAACCACAGCCGCAAGCCAGAGGTGGCCGGCCAGCTAGAGGTCGAAGCGCGGCACTCTAGACCACTATGCCATCCCAACCCCCCCTACATCAAGGACTCTAACGAATTTTGTCTTCGTATCAAATATACCAGAACCCCTGGGAAAATGCTTTATACGATATAGTCGATTTATTTACCAATGTACCAAATGAAGAAGCGTCGAGAGTTCCTGAAACCCGTCTCCACCTGTCCTCTACACCACTGGATAAACCACTACGAGATGACACAAATATTCGCCTGACTAAGCTATGTCTGGAATAAACTTACTTCACGTGGGGAAATAACTATTATGAACCAATACATGGATTACCATTGTACCCCTTGATTTCTGAAATCTACATGACCTCACTACATGTAGAGGAAGAAGCTATCTTAACCTCGAGATATACGTCAAAATAGCCATTAAAAATTGGGAAAAGTAAACTGTCTGATCCTAAACACAACTAATATGTACCCCCCCCCCCCCCCCGTTATGGTTGTAAGACTATTTTGGAATCCTTACCGTCTATTTTTCGGCCGTGATTCTTTTTTGTGCCCAAGGAAAAGGTTGAGGAGGGTCTCTGAAACTTCAAATAATCCGGTAGTGCTACAAGTAGTCAATCAAACTGTAATAGGTTACTCGAGATCTTGCGTTGATGTTGCAGTGCCTGTTGATTATGAACTATCCCAAAATTATAATGTTCAAATTCAATATAATCTTTTGTCATATATAAATTCTAAGTACTCGACTGAAAATTTCTGTGAAATACCTACTCACTATCTATTTATACGCCCTGTTATATTGTTGTGTGCAAGTTACCTGTAGATGTAGATGTATAGATTTCCGAGAAAATGTTTAGTCAAGTGAAACAAGAAAATTCGTAACTATGTGGGGGCGGGGGTACATTCATCTGAACAAATCTGAATAGGCTAAATGGAACATGAGAAAAAGACAGAGAGAGGGGTGGAGTGTTAATGTCCACTCGGCACAAACTATAGGTCATTCGGGACGAACATATAATCAATTTTATGTCAATAATTCGCGAAAGGGTCTTTAGCAGTGGGAAAAACCAGATGACACGAAGAAAACCAACGAGGTAGGACAGGCGTTCTACCCCCCGCCGTCGAGCAATAGAAAAAGTTCACCTTGATGTTGTCATATATGAAAGGTTCTATAATATATGCAACATAGGCGTACGGGTCCGATTACAGTTACATACGACCGTGTCGGTCTTTCTTCTGTGTACGTTCAGGGACTGTGCTTTTGAATCTTTGTCGAGAGTAGAATCGCTTCCCAGCCAACTTTTTACTGCTAAACGGTCGCGTGACAGTCCCTATGAACTCCTGACCAATGTAACTGAACATCTTAGTGAGAAAAAAAAACCTTGCTAATGCTTTCCACACAGTCAGGGCGTCACAACACGCTGTTAAAATACACGTCCCCGTCTTCTATCCGACTACATTGAAAGGGTAACGCACAAATTTACGAACTGGGTCATAAGATGAAACGGAATTTAGGTAAGTCTGGGGGGGGGGGGGGGTATAGGGAGCGGAGCTTACCGTGTAGTAACCCCAAAGACAATTTGACAGTCGCCAATACATTTCCTGTTATTCTAGAGAGAGTGGTAGAGAGAGAGATGGGGTTTAACGTCCAGTGTCCACTCAACACAACTAGGTCATTTCGGGACTAACATATGGTTTTTAATTTTATTTTAATTATTCGCCTGTCCGTAGGGGTCTTTAGCAGTGGGTGGAAACCGGAGTGCCCAGAGGAAATCCACGAGGTTGAGAAGGCGCCCCTATCTCCATGCCACATACGCTCACACCAGGGCTTGAACCACAGCCGCAAACCAGCTAGAGGTCATTAAAGTGGTCTATTTCGCCTAATTAAGATGACTGACTGGATTTCCAATCAACCGTTTACAGCCAACGGAGACAGTAGTACCACCGGGAGAAAATTTGACGGCCGCTTAAGTGTTTTTATGCTATTCTAGCAACTTTAGTGTGGTCCAAATAGCCCACTTTATAGATGGCTGACCCGAATCCCAAACAACCAATGAATCGTCGCGGGGTATGGGGGCCTCGCCCTCCCGCAGAAAATCAAACCGCCGCAAATGCGTTTTTTTCTGCTATTCTCCGTGAGTTAAGCACCTCCAAAGTTGTCCAATGTTGTTTTTTTAAAATTGAAATCCCACTCTTTTCCGTCCGGAATTCCGCCCATTCCACCCTGACTGCTGCATTCATAATTAATAATTGATGCCAGACAAATGTCGTCCAGGCAAAATGTTTAATCCGTACGATAAACGGGACGACTTTGACTTTCCGATTGTCAATTTCAATTTATTAGTAGTAACATTCCAGCTTGTGGAGTGTTTGTGTCTCAGCTAATTGGTTACGCGAGAGCTTGTTCATTTTATTCTGAATTTTTATTTTGTCATCTTAGCTTCAACTACATGGATACTTGCGAACTAAACTTATTACAACCTTTGGCTTTGAAAAGTTTAATATTGACTTGAAAGGTAAATATAACATGTCTCTCTCGGCTATTATTCTAAATATATTTAATTGACGCGTATCCTGTCTCCCTGATAATGTCAACTATATCGTTAATACTGTTCATCGCGTGCATTTTGCATACCGATAGTCCATTAGCCAATCACGCTATTTTACCGAGATTTCGTCTAATAGCTATGGCGCCAGGCAGGGTAAGCTTACTCTTTCGGGCACCTGTTACCTCTGTTTGTCGTGTATTTTGTACACGGTGAACAGTTCGTTTGCTGATTACACTATTTTGGCTATACTGGTTGTTTTGGAAATACTACCGGCATACACTGTCATTGTAGTCCATTGGCCAATCACGCTACTTTACCGAGACTTCGCCTAATAATTTGGAAGCAGCTATGGCGCCAGACAGGGTAAGCTTACTCTTCCGGCCACCTGTTACCACCGTTTGTCGTATAATTCTCGACCTACATGTACATATGACTTGTATTCTCTGGTGTCAACTGTACAGGTACATCATGGTATAGATATCCTCGACACACTGTAGTATCAAGGCAGGGTTCAGTGCTGCCTGTTATTTATTTCACGACATACTCTTGTGATTGCCTCAGTAGTCCAATCGGCGCCAAAGGGGTTGACACACCAACCGAATACTTTGCCCGATTTACCAGTCCATTGCATCATCTGTCATGTCACATGATTAAAAATGACAGCGTATGTCTTCAAAAATTGTTGATACTTCTGGATATAGCTAATGAATTCTACATTCGGCTGAATGCTGTTTGATTCGGGAGAATCATTCGGCTGAATGCTGTTTAATTTGGGAGAATCATTTGGCTGAATGACTGTGGACACACAAGACGAATTTCGATACTGACTGATTCGGCTAGTGTGTCCGCTGCTCAACAGCACCTAGTGGGGTTGTATCATAAGGTCTGTCATTGAGTCAACTGGCGGGGTTTGTTTCTCTGGTTGTACGTGAAACGATGCATACGCACAAGCGAATTATTGAAATAAAATTGAATCAGGTTAGTACAAAAAAGACCTAGTTTGTGTCGATTAAACATTAAACCCCATCTCTATTGTGCAAATGTAATCGGAGGTTTCCATGTTGTTGTGTGCAAACACCGCTAAAATGAGTACATGGAAAACTGGCTTCACGGCATTATCCATCCACATGAAAAGGTGGGCTTTCATATGGGCATACCGGTATATATAACAAGCACACACATAACAGCATGATTAAAAATCTATTTATGATTGATTTATATAAACAAAAATATGAAGATACTAATGTAACACAGAAATTTAACAATTTACATTTAATTTCTCATCCAGGTTGACAGTAAAAATTATTATTTAAGTCGATAATCAAGATTAAAAATATTTGACCACAATACTCAACAAACTATAGGACGGTCCAGTGTAGGTGAAAATTGCACTGATTTAAAAGATAACATTACATTGATAATAAATGCTAAAATTTCGTGCTCAACCTCGATTCAATTTTCAAAGAACTTTACATTTTATTTAGCGTATCAAAAAGACTGACTTAACTTACCTTTCCATAAATTTATTTTGTTGGTTCGTTATCTTATTCATGTACAAATTATGCTTGAGTCTATACTAATATAATATTGTGAGCTAATATAGATCCATAACCATGAGCATACATAATTTATTCAACTGAACTAATATGCAATTCATAATATTAGAAATTCTTTTAAGAAGCATTATGTAAGAGCTAATCTGCATATTGCTGATCTTTTTTCTCGCTTCAAATACTACATATGTTATTTTTAGACATTTTTTCCAGAAGACATGTCTATAATAACTCTCTAAAACATCATAATAGACACATTCAAAGCATTATTATACCCATACAATTTAACATTGCAGTGATTGAAATTTTGAGAATACAACATACTTAAACATATGTAGGTCAAATCACACAATAAAATTGTAAACTAGAATAGAATAGACAGTTTTTAAATATTTTACAGTTCTTTAGAGTTCTGAATTATAAGAAGGAATCACACCATTCTTTTAAACACGTGTAGCAATCATTTTGTTGTTTAGAATTGGCGCCACATGTATCTTTTAACCAACATTTGAACATTTCCTCCTCTTTCTTCAGCAGTAGAAACTGACCCAGTACAGTGTATGCCTAAAATAGAAAACAGTCAATTAGTATTTTGCTATAACTTCTAGTAAGACAGCCAGTCAGCCACACAAATATCACCAGCTTATCCATAAGGAAAGCGTTGATAAAAATGTCTTCACGATGTCATTAGACATTGTTTACAAGTTTGAACAATTCTGTTAAAAGCTGTTGCCTCCAAAAGCAAACGGGAGATTACTTGTGGAGCACTGATTATTGAAAAGGTTTGACTGCAAATGCTTTTCACTAAATTTTAAACAATTCTGTTTACTAATATAGCCTCTACTTTCATATAGAGGAGGGGAGGTAAGTCTGCAGAAAGTTGCAAGTTGATGAGAAAAAATCCATTAACCATTGTAGCCTAAGTAAACTTTTCCATCGCTAGTCCCTACTGAACATTTAAGTCTTTTAATGTTCTCACAAAGATAAGATCAATACAAAAGCGCTCATCACGTCACACAAAGAGATTGGCTGCCAACTCATTTCTGTTCTCTGGCTGCCACATGGGTGTTTTCAGGGAAATTGAATCTAGTATTTTTCTAATGAATATCTCTACTTTTCTTATATTCTATGTTTGACATACTTTTATTGGTCAAAAAATATTTTGTAGGAATTCTCAAAATAATGTTTTTCCCTTTTCATAGGGAGGTCAATATTGATATTGTTCATACATAAAACCCAACATCTTTATGAATAGGAAAAATAAATAAGTTCCTCAGAATGACAGAATCCTCGCATTAATACATCACTTACATCTTGTATGTCATCTTTGAAATATCTGCTTATGTGCTATGTAGCATCCATTTAACTTTAATGGCTTTGCGTATTACACAAACTTTATGAGCAACATGGTGGTTCAGTCAATTTCACTGTACAAGGTCATGTGCGGTGAAATGTCTAAATACTTTCATAAGCATAATGGTCAAGCAACAATATCAGCAGCTATTAGAAGGGCAACTATGCATTAAATTGAAAAGAGAAATGGGGTTTAACGTCCACTTAACACAACTAGGTCATTTCGGGACTAAATTGAAAGACTGAATCTTTATGTCTATTAAGGTTTACAAATACCGGGACTGCATGTATTTAAGCCCACCCCGTAATCTAGCCCATGGCCTCAATAACAGGCAAAAAAAAACCGTTTTCAAGCCCATGTTTTGATTGATTATTGCTATTTGGCTTAGATTCGACTAAAATATTACCTGATGAAAACAGACAAAATCTTTAAATATTTAAGCCCTGGGCTTAAATACGTGCAGCCCCGGTAGTAAATAAGAGCAGCTTCATCCATGTTGTTATTCAAGAGAATAGAAGTTACAACACATGTAAATTAACAAGTAGGCTAATATTAAAAATTATTGATTTGATTGTGATTTTCTTTAAACAAATTATAAATAGTAACATATTCATCGGTGAGCTGCATTTCGCAATTGACATAGGTAATAAACACATATTATGGAGCAAAATTACTTTTTTAATTAAAGCGACGTTAGCTTGAAAACGCTGAGAGAATCCTCAACGAAATGTTGCTTTAATTAAAATAGTAATTGTGTTCCATAATATGTGTTTGTGTTTATATTCATCGGTATTTTATGATGTGTTGTCACATTAGACACTAAAAAAATATACCAAATAATGTTCATATGAGGGCGATCGGAATCCAAGTCTTTCACACTCATAGTCATATGTTCCGTCCATGGTTAACAAATAAGAGTAATTTTAAAGGGGAAAGAGAATAACCTCCCTCGGTCGGCATTCAGATGTGCGACAGGCGCTCGCTCCCCTCAAAGAACTATAGCTAACTCACCTTATCAAAACCTTCAGCCGCTAATTTTTTACCATAGGTTTCACCAATACCAGATAATTCTGTTACAGGTTTTTCACCCATAGGTTCAGCAACAAAATTCTTGTGTTTTTGTGATGTTGAAGACATCTTGTTATTAATCTGAAAAATCATTTTAGTTCTATAAATTTCAATGAACAGAAAAAAATAAATTATTAGAAATACAATATTGGCTTGTTGTAATCTGATGTTCAAACTCACCCGGACATTTTGAAACTATTATATAGAAATAAAGTGGGCAGAATCTGATTATTGAACTGATCCAGTTAAAATACCGAAGTAGGTTTGAACAATATAAATTATAGCAATAATAATAATGGATTTCTATAGCGCCTTGTATCCAAAAGTTTGCTCACTGGCGCAGAGTTAATCTGTCACATTTACGACAGTTTCCCCATCATCTGCACTGAATAAGTGTGTTTTTACTTTTTAGCAGGGATTGAATGTACATTATGATTTTGCATCTTTAATATGTGATGGTAGTCTGTTTCACAGTTTAGGACAGGGGCAGCAACAGAAAAACTTCTGTTTATCATTTCACCTAATTTGATCTTGGAATTTCCAATTGAATTTTGTTTGAAGAACGGGTTTCCTTCACTTTGTGATGATTTTATATGAAGTAGATCCTGGAGGTAGGTAGCAGAGGTAGTGTTTGGCTGTAATCATTTGTAAGTTAATAAGAGTATTTTGTAATTAATGCATTGATTGATAGGAAGCCAGTGTAAATCTTTCAGTATTAGTGTGATGTGCTCATATGGTTTCGTTCCTAGTTATTATAATATAATATATATGGACAGCAGTATTTTGAATTTTTGAAGACGTTGTAAAACTGTTTGATGCAGGCGAGGTGTGATCAGAGCAGTTACTATTGTTTTAGTGAAATTGTCTACACATCTATCAATTAATAAAAATAAAGCCATTAAAAATCTATTCCCAGTGTCAGACAATGAAATGGTTAGGGATAGGACCTTACGTTAACCCACAATCCTTATACTGATATCAAAATATTTTAAATGATTTTGAAGATTCGGAAAGTACTACCTGTACTACTAGGTTACGGTACTGGTTCGGTTCAGTATCAAACAGTTTCTGAGTTTGCTTGTCTCGGTCAACTAATGGCAATTTAAAGGAACAACTAACACTCTTGCTGGCTTGACAGGTTCTGAGCTTTTGTTTAGCCTTAATTCTAACTACTAGATGTTTCACTGTCCTACCTGTTGTGTAAATTATCCATTATAACCTATGTTACTTTGTCCAGGGGGATCGAAAAATATTTTTAAATCGGGTGCTAGATGATTCGGTACCAAGTTCATTCGGGACATGCATTTTGAGATTATTCGGGACCTATTGGTTTTATGGTAGATTAGTGTGGGGTTCACACTATAAACAATGGACGCGTCATTCAGCCAATGATTGACGCCGCGTGCTGTGACAGCACATGTTAAACTAAAGACAGATTAAGTGTTAATAATTGTCAATTATATGCTTAATTAATTAATTGTCAATTCCATCTTCGAGTATAAAACATCAAACTAATTTCGAATACTCACAAGCCTAGAATTGGTAAATTAATTAATCCAAAACCTTTGAGATTGTCAATCCCGTCTTTGGGTATAAAACATCAGACTAATTTCGAATACTGTGCTGTCATGATCCAAGAATAAAAATTCACGTGATATAAATCCTTTGTCTTGTAAAAATGAAATTGAAAAAGCAGAGCTGAAAATTCCCTGAAAGCCTTACTACTGGTAACAATATAATTCCAGCGTGAAACGAATGTCTTTTCCCGCCATTCTTTCTAAATCTCGTGATTTAATAGCAGACTTGATTATCAAGTCTATTTATTAATGCAGATTTCCCTACCGTAATGGAGACCTAAGTCTTCGAAAACAGGCACGTACATTCGTACAATACGTCATGGGAAGAATAATAACAAAGAGTTTATTGTTTCATAAATATGGACTTTCCCAACTAGTGACATCAGGTCAGTTTGAAAATGATAAAAAAAAATGATGTGTCGTCCACCAAACAGCACTGATACTGTACTTTGAAAAGGGTCACAGTATTTCATTTCACAGTTCCACACGTCATGATGATGAGTAAAACAAATCGAATGATTGTTGCTACCGGACAGTATATTTAACATGTTTATTGAAATGTAAGACATATTAATTTATGTCTGGTAGGACATTTTATTTAAATGCACGATATTTTCTGTTAATGTGAAGCACTGAAGAGACTTTTTTTTTTTTTCCACCTACCGACAACAAAATTACTCTTGAAAATCCGTAAAACAAGTAAAAAAAAAAGTGTGGCCTAAAGTAAGGCAAAAACACGATCTGACTTGTTCATATGAATACGAAACTATGATTATTATAATTAAGAGATATTAATAGTAACGCATAAACACAATAAACTATGACATAAATTAAATACGAAACCGCGGCTATTTTTACGCAGGTTTTCGTTTTATTGTTTATTTTAGTGTTAATTATCCTAATCCTTGTCTTATAATTAATACCCACAGACAGTATATCACTGTATACACTATACCCACAGACAGTATATATCACTGAATACACAGACCTACCATAAAACCAGTACTAGTAGGTCCCGATTCCGAATAATCTCAAAATGCGGTCCCGAATGAACTTGGTACCGAATCATCTAGGATTCTTTAAATCCAGGTTGCATTTGAAAAGGCTTACGTAAGGCTTTTCAAACTATGTTCTCATGTAGTTGAAGTTTTTCAATTTTTATAATTAGGTGTGTTAAGATGAAATTTGTATCATTTATTAATTGGAATATTGGGAATACTTAACTTAAAGGCAGTGGATATTCAACCGTAAACGGCACTTTACTCTATTTACTATATCGCCGTAACTTCCGTTTGACATGCGCAGTTCTCTGATCCGTGGACTTACCAGTTTTCAGAAGTTTTCGCAATGATGCCTAACCCGAACGCTAACCCTAACCCATGACCCTACCCCAAAACCTAACCCAAACCCTTACCCTAACCCTTACCATAACCACCATACGTTCTTTGTCTAACCTTTCTACTTTCTCCGTTTCTTATATATAGGACGAAATAGCCATACTTGGATTTCTACGGTAGAACCCAGAGAATTAGTTTTAGAAGAAAATAAAATAATAAATATAAATTGTAGAAAATTATTCTATTTCGGTCAAGGGCCTATTTCTGTGGGTTTTGGTTTTAATTTAAGTACCAAGACGGTCAGTGGTTTACGTTTTTTTCCTTAAAACCGTGCTTCTGCGCCAAACTTGAAAGACGAAGTTACCGTTCTTGTGGAATATATCAACTGCGCATGTCGAACGGAAGTGTCGCACAACTGCGCACGTCGAACGGAAGTTATTATTTAACCAATCACACACGATGTATATATACGTCATTGCGATTTACGGTGCAATAACGTTAGTAAATAGGATACCGTTTACGGTTATATATCCACTACGTAACTTAAATAGTACAATGTCCAATGTGTTGACCAGAATAAAGATTCGTTTGGACAAATTATTCATTTACAACAAGAGTGGTATTGGGGCTTTAAATAGCAATAAAAAAAGGTAAAAAATATAATTAATGACTGCAGCCATGAGCGATTACTGAGTCTGATGACGATCACGATGTACATAATCAGTGAATAAGTAATAAGTAATATTGTAAACTTGGGTACTATTCTGTCTCTAGATTGGGTTTAGGCCCATTGACCTCACCGGTAATGGCCAATATTTGGTAAGGCTTGATGGGTCAAGGGGTATTTGGGTATTTGCCCTGTACAGCTAAGTATATCTTCAGTATATCTGACTATAGATAAAAGGGTACTTATCAACCAATGGTCTGATCAATCTAAGTCAACTTCTGATTTCTGTCTTATGCCTGTCTTCTAAATCACCACAACAATTCTTGTCCAACCATTCAATTCACAAAAGCATATCAACAAGTGAGAGAGCATGTTCATATCCATCTGACCTTATTATATCCTTCCTTCATGCACATGCAGTGGACCAAACCACTATTAACTGGGCCAGTCCATTCTGGACATAAGGGAAACATGGGCAAGTTTACAACACACCCCCCAACTTTATAAAAAAGGGACCTTCCCTGGGGAAATCCATTTCATCCCAAAGAATGTCCCCGCCCAACCTAGGCCTTACGTGCACTCAGTGGGGGAAGATAAACATAAAAACTGATAAATTAAAACTCCAGGGATAAAAGTCTCAATACAAAACACTAATTTTAAAACTATTGACATGGATAATACATTTGTTAAGAGGAATCACAAATGGGGCAGGTATATATATCTATACACTCTGCCTCCTCAGGGGTTAGATTAACACACCGTCCATGGAACCACTCTAAACAATGATCACACTGGATTCCAAATCCCCGCCCCCAGGGTCTTCGGCAAACACAATAAATTTTGCGGGTAGGTTGCACTGGGGTAAGATTATCTCCTCTCATAATTTTATTTCTATAATGCTCTACCCACGGGGGTACTTCCCTATCATTACAGGGCTTTATTCGGTCATGATGCATAATGGACTGAGCATTACGCGTTTTAACCCGTAAGAGATAAGGGGTCAGGACTTTATCAATCACCCCTGGCCCTTTCCAATATGGACTTAATTTTTTATTCTTCCCCTTGAGACATGCTGTATCTAATATATACACACAATCCCCAATTTCATATGACTTTTTCCAGATCTTAACATCATAATCCTTTTTCATTCGTTTCTGGCGAGTCTGCAGAGTTTTACGAGCTATTTCATGGGTTTTAGTTATATTTTCCTGCAAATTTCTTAAATATTCATCAGGCCATGTCTCCTGATCTTCTAAGGGCGATCCGAACATTAATTCCGCAGGCATATTCACTTCTCTCCCTAACATTAACCTATTGGGCGTATACCCTGTACACCGGTTTACCGACGAACGAAGGGCACCGGCTAATTGAGGCAAATAAATGTCCCAATCTGCTTGTGTATCTCCCATATAACAACGTAATGCGTCCATCAACGTCCTATTGTACCTTTCTACTTGACCATTCGATGAAGGCCGATAGGGGGTAGTCCTAGCTCTATGTATCTTCAATAAATCACATAAGGAAATAAAAAGATCACTTTGGAAATTCCGTCCCTGATCGGTAAAGATATGGAACGGAACTCCAAATCTCGAGAAAAATTCATTCACCGCAGCCTGGGCTGTCATTTCGGCAGTTTGAGATGGTAGAGGAATACATTCAACCCATTTTGTGAATTGATCCACCATCATCAATATGTACTCATTTCCTTGATGTGATTTAGGCAAGGGACCGAGGAAATCTAAGTGGACTCTTTCCATAGGTGCCCCAGCATGATAAGTAATCAAATTATGTCTAGCTATCCTAACCGCCTTTTTGCTCTTGTTGCATTGTCTACATGATGCGACATATAATTTGATTTCCTGATTCATCCTATACCAATAGTATCGGGTCTTAATTCTAAGTACAGTGCGATCCCTACCTTGATGACCCGCCAATGGTACATCATGATTTAATCGTAAAAGCTCTGAAACTAAGGGCTGAGGTACTACTAATCGAGACCGACCGTCCAGATCTTTTCTATACAAAATTTCATTTTCATCTAGGTAACACAAATTCTTATTTATCCAATAACTCTTAGCCGCAGGACTAGCTAGAAATAATTCACCCTCACTAGGCTCGATCTTGGTTTTTAGCCAGTTTAACAGAATTGCCAGATCCGAATCGTCTTTCTGACCTTGTTTAATTTCCTGTTCTAAATTGCCTGATAAATCTAATCCTGAATCGTCCGGGGTCAAGGTTAACACCTGTGGATTTCCCTGAGAATTTTTAGGAGTAACTATTAGAGCACAAGTTGTTAATAATCCGTCAAAATCATTTGTACCAAGATTTTCATTAATTTTGTCCTGCCACTCCCCTTTTAAACAGTTGAGATCCACTTCGCGAGTGGGTATCCTATTACTTTTTGGTGCAAAGAAAGGGGCAGCTTCCTCGACATCCCTTTGATAATCATACCAATTCTCATGGGCTCGGACACAATTTTTACAACCTTTACAGGGTAAATCACTGGGACGTATGTTCAGGGTGAAATCGGGACAAGGGCTCGACACAGGTATCCGAGACAGGGCGTCGGCATTAACATGTTTGGAACCTGGTCGATATTTTACAGTCATATCATATTGGGCGAGCTCTTCCATCCACCTAGCTAACTGGCCGTTAGGGCGTTTAAATTTCAGTAGCCAGGTGAGACTACTATGGTCAGTCCGGACCGTAAACGGACGACCCAAGAGATAATGCCTAAATTGCCTGGTAAATCGAACAACCGCTAGTAATTCTTTCCTTGTCGTACAATACCGTTGCTGTTCTGGGGTTAACGAAAAACTAGAATAAGCTATTACTCTCTCTTGCCCATCTTGGACCTGACTTAATTCGGCGGCTACAGCTAAATTACTCGCGTCCGTATCCAAGACAAAAGTATCAGTTTGATTGGGTAATGCTAAAACTGGGGTAGTAGTTAACGCAATCTTTATTTTTTCAAACGCCTCTTGTTGCTCTTCTCCCCAATAAAAAGGTTTCTTACCCGTAATAGAGTACAAGGCCAGTGCCTTTTCTGCATATCCTTTTAAAAACACTCTGTGATAATTAGCAAATCCCAGGAATTTCTCTACTTCCCGGGTAGTCTTAGGGACCGGCCAATCTTTCACCGGAGCTAAATGTTTATCACTCATTTTAAGGCCATTTTTGCTCACCATACGACCCAGAAATTCTACTTCCTGCCTAAATAGTTCACATTTTTTAGGCTTCATTTTTAAGCCATACTGACGGAATCGTGATAGAACGGTTTTAAGATTTTTAAGGTGATCTTCAAATTGTTGACCCATAATTAATACGTCATCAAGGAAGGCTAATGAGATATTCCAATTAAGGCCCTGTAACACAAGGGAGCAGGCCCTACTGTAAGTGGACGGGCTGTTGCTTAATCCAAACGGCATACGTTTAAATTCAAACAAACCAAATTTAGTCAAAAAGGCTGTTTTCTTTTGATCTTCTGGCTTAACTTTAACCTGCCAATATGCCGAGTTCGCGTCTAATTTCGAAAACCATTGGTTACCGGCCAAGGTATCTAGACATTCTTCGATGATGGGCAAGGGATAAACGTCCTTGGTTGTAACTGCATTAAGGGCTCGGTAATCAATGCACCATCTTACATTTCCGTCTGGTTTACGTATTAATACGGGGGCCGACGCCCAATCGGAATTGGAAGGTTCAATAACACCTATCTTAAGCATTTTCTTTAAGTGGGCTTCCTCTTCGGACACGAAATGCAAAGGGGTTCGACGCATACGTTCTTTAATGGGCCGGGCATCTCCCGTGGGAATAGTATGTTCTATCGCCGTAAAATTTCCTAAGTCATATTCAGTCTGAGCAAAAACATCGCTAAACTCAATCAATAATTTCGCTACTTGTTTGGCTTGGCTGAGGGACAAGTGCTTTATTGATCGTTCATATAAGGCAACTAAATGTTCAGGTACAGTGGGACTACCTTCTTCTATTACCTCACTAGTACCATTGGAGGAACCTTGAGGGTTGGGGGTAGGGGACCCCGGAAACGAATCTCCTACGGGAATAGGCAGTATCGATTCTGTTCCAACCTCATAGGCCTGTCCAATGATGTCATTAGATTGCAATACAATTACTTCATCGGACGCATTAATCAAACAAACGGTGGGATATTCCGTATTTGAATGAAGAGTACGACCAATAAGTAATTTATCACTTTTGATAGGTTCTACTATATAATCTTTTAATGTCCTATCCATTTTACAAGGTAGACGAGTGACTGACCTCGCTGTAATAATTGTTTTAGTCGGAACCATGACTTGAGCGGTACATGGGGTACTATAAGTATTACAGGTAGGCCTTGGTCCTGTTACTATGGGAATAGTCTCGTCATCAACTATCAAACACTCTTGTGAGAGGTCAATTATAACTTTCCATTTTTTCAGAAAATTCAAACCCAGTAAAGCGGTATCAGCTATGGGGGCTACATAAACATTATCTGTGAACCTAAAAGACCCTATTTGGAGAGAAACGGGGCCAATTAAAAATCCAGGAAATGTCATATTTTCGGCTGCTGCATGTATAGTAATATCCCTAATTTTGGGTGGCTTAAATTCAATTTGATCATAAACCTCAGGCGATATTATGGTACAATCCGAACCAGTGTCAATCAAAGACTCAGTAACTAAATTTTCTATTGTTAGGGGGACTCTATATGCAATAGTAGAGGGTAACCTAGCAACAGAAATTTCATCCTCAGGCTTAGAAACATTATCACTCCCCCCAAGCTTGGATATAGGGGCATGGTCAACATGACCTTTGTCTACAGGTGTAGGTAGGGGTGACTGCTTCCGGTTTGGGCCTTGTTCAACTGGGATCGAGGGCAGGCCTACTGACTCGTCCCTTGGTCGTTTAAAGTATCACTTTCTTCTTCAATCTTTAACTGTTTCTTTGCGGGGGAAGGTGTCTGCAAATTGGGATATCGCAAAGGGCAATCATTCTTATTATGGCCTACTTGTCCACATCCGAAACATGTTACACTTGTCCTATTAGGTGAAGGGGAGGGCCTTCTATCTAAAGTTAAAATTAAAGTGGTCATCATATCTTTAAGTTGGTCTATTTCTGTCTTCATCTGACTCATTTCTGACCCCTCCCCAGGTTTTTCAGGAATCCTTCCATTTAAACTGGGAGGTTTAACTTGATTACGCATAGGCGAAGGACTAGTGCTACGTACATGGGGATATACCTGACTATATTCCCCCACCATTTGCGTTTCTGCTTGAGGAGACTTCCTAAATCCTACTTGAGAGGGACTGGGTGACCTTGACTCAGAGTAGTAATAAGTTCCGCTGACCCGAGGGGATCGTGGGTCTTTACATAATGGTTGGGAGAGAGATGATCCGGATTGGCGAGACATAAACGTAGCCGACTCATTGTCATCCGCTCTATCTGTTTGAGGGAAGTTTTCTGTCTCAGGGTAATTTCGGAATCCTATCTCTCTATCTTCCCCGGGATAACCACTACCCCTTTTGCTATGTGAAGTAGCTTTTAACGGAATCACATTTTTGACATGAGTGAACCACTGTAACCTTTCAACCGCTTCCTCAAAGTCAATTAATCTCAAATTTGCTACATACTGACCAGCTTCTGGATCACTGCATCCTGAAACTAATTTCACAACCGATTGTCTAGCTATAAAATCATCAGACAAGCCGGAGTAAGCTCGCCATGCTAACTGTTGCACCCGATCACTCCAGTCACTTAAAGACTCATTTACACCTTGGGTTGCAGTCTGAAACTCAACTTGAGCTATTTCAGGAATCATTTGACCTCCGAAGCGTTTTTGCATTTTTTCAAAAGTTAGCATAAAATTCATATCCGGAAATCTCTGAGTTATATTTATGTCTCAGTCCCAAAATAACCCTACACGCTCAAGTCCGAAGTCGCAAACGCCATTTATTGTAAACTTGGGTACTATTCTGTCTCTAGATTGGGTTTAGGCCCATTGACCTCACCGGTAATGGCCAATATTTGGTAAGGCTTGATGGGTCAAGGGGTATTTGGGTATTTGCCCTGTACAGCTAAGTATATCTTCAGTATATCTGACTATAGATAAAAGGGTACTTATCAACCAATGGTCTGATCAATCTAAGTCAACTTCTGATTTCTGTCTTATGCCTGTCTTCTAAATCACCACAACAATTCTTGTCCAACCATTCAATTCACAAAAGCATATCAACAAGTGAGAGAGCATGTTCATATCCATCTGACCTTATTATATCCTTCCTTCATGCACATGCAGTGGACCAAACCACTATTAACTGGGCCAGTCCATTCTGGACATAAGGGAAACATGGGCAAGTTTACAACAGTAATGTTTACCTACGACGAGTTACGTAATAACAATAAATAATTCAATAAAAACATCCATAATTTCCATGAATATATTAATTCAACTAGAAGCGTGTAATTACACCTATCACTGCTTTACTTAATTGGTAAAAATTTAAATACTCATAGAATCATACTTCACCTTAGTTGGAGAAAATAAGATGATCTCGACGTTTTTGAATTTCTTTCCTTTCACGTTTACCAAACACACTTTGGCGGGAAGTGACGGGTCTGTACTTCCGGTAAGAAAGCAATACCGTGGAGAACGCTAGATCGAAGGCGGTCCTGCACATTTTAGAATATATGACGTCATAATGTGGATTCTTGGTGACAGGGCATAGATAACACGGTATGATTTATGGTTAGGGTAAAGGTTAGAACCAGCAGATTTTGTCACAGCCTCGAAATGTAAACTGTTTAGCGCTAACCCTAAGCCTAGACCAAGTCAAACCCTTTACCTAACCCCAACCCACAATCTACATATGACGTCATATGTGAAGAACCGTCTCCGCTCTGGCGTTCTCGCCACTCGGTAGAATCTGTCGAGGTTTGCCGAATGGCGTTCTAGCGTTTCGTTTGGTAGTCTCTTTCATCAAGACGTTAAAAAGAAAATGTCTTCATTTAAAGAAATTTCTCTGATGCAAAGAACATACATACCGGTACATATTATATGCATGTAAGTAAGGTCTCTAAAAATTAAACTAATTATGACAAATTAATATTACCAGTAACATTCTATTACAGAGTCACAAGTTTTGCATAACAGTAAATATTATTGGTTGATAGTTAAAGGGGCTAAATCGCTAACATTTGGGACCTAGAAATTGTCAAAAGTAGGTTGCAACGCATATAATACTGTAATATAAATGTATATAAACTGATTTACATTCAATGGTTTCCGTTTTTCCCCAAATCAAATCAGTTACGTTCGGTCGAAATAAGCCATACTGTCTCAATCTTGTGCAAATTTCTATAGCGCCTGGTTATTCCAGTCAACATACGCCGTATGGTATTGTTGCAATCATAGAGTTATACATAACTCTATGGTTGCAATATGTCTAGCCTCGCTCCTTAAGTCTCTTATTAAAACTGAGGCTGAAGCACACTATGGTACACGACTCGTGTACCAATGTTAAAAAAATTATTTTATCTAAAACATCGGATATCAGAAGCTTATCTTTTCCCGGTAAGTTTACATCATCAATGTTGAATTAAAATGCCAAAAATTTGTGTTTCGATGTTAAAGATTTTAGAGGATTTTGAGTTACGGACTTAGGTCCTTTAAGCATTCCTAGCCTCTTCTCTAATTTTTAACTGTTCATTCTTATAGTTACTAGGCTTTAGTGCTTAAACCGTTTTGGCATGAAATTAAAATGTCTTCCTTGCAACGACTTAAAGGACCTAAGTCCGTAACTCAAAATCCTCCCAAATCTTCAACATCGAAAACACAAATTATTGGCCGATTTAAATCAACATTGATGATGTAAACTTACCGGGAAAAGATGAGCTTCTGATATCCGATATTTTAGATAAAATAATTTTTTAAACATTGGTACACGAATCGTGTACCATAATGCGCTTCAGCCCCAGTTTTAATAAGAGACTTGAGGAGCGAGGCTAGACATATTGCACCGTACCATACAGCGTATGTTGACTGGAATAACCAGACGCTATAGAAATTTGCACTAGATTGAGACTGCATGGCTTATTTCGCCAAACATAACTGATTTGAAATTGTGGAAAAAACGGAAACGATTGAATGTAAATCAGTTTATATACATGTAACAGTATTATATGCGTTGCAACCCACTTTTGACAATTTCTAGGTCCCAGATGTTAGCGACTTAGCTCCTTTAATAACGACGGCTTTTACTTAAAAGCTAGTGTCGGTGTCTGAAAGTGGTGCGTGGCGAACAACGCTAGAGTATCATTTGATCATAATTTGATGTCGAGTGTATAGTTGTTGGATGGGATAAACAAATCTGACGTTCCATGCGCATATTCGCATGCACATATAATGTTTCCTTGGTACTTGAATTCGATATAAGGGTAGGCACTGCTGTCCATTCAAAATTTCTCTCATAGTAAACTGTTTTGCGTATGCACGTCTTCATTAGCCCAGTCGGAGCACCACATCCTGCACCACTGACAATGAGAAACCAGACTGGAAAATCCTGAGGAACTTTCTCTGAAAACACTGGGATTGAACCTGGGAACTCCAGGTCAGTGATCTAATGCCTATGCACCGATCCATCGCATCTCCCCAGTAAATTACCAAAAAATAATTAGATACTAGTAACTGAAAACACCACCATGGTATTCAATGCATTTTATTCACAAAACTATGTAATAATCTTTGAAATGTGTACCAATTTCCTCTTATCACAAATTATTAAAGTTACATTATTCAAGATATAGATAAGAACTAGCCATTCTTGCTATAATAGTTCGAAAGTAGGTGATGTAAAATGAATAATTTGAAAATTTCACAAAAATTACTCTATTGCAAGCGAATATGTTGGCATTTGAAGATTTGACCGACGTGTGCAATAATTTCAACCACGGTCCTGGTTGATCAAAGCTAAGACTCGAAGCGTCAGGTTGCCATATTTGATTTATCACTGAAACGTTTTAATCTGTTTAATATCGGAGCAATCTGATGCCATCCAAAGTTGATTAAGGCCTGGATCAGTTAATTAATGTCTAATTATCACCCAATAATACATTTGACAGTAGATATCGCTTGTGTGATAAATTACATAATCTACTGTGATATATACACAGTGGTGATATCGCTTTACATAAATTTGATTGGTCAATCAAAAAGGAACTACTTTCTTTTATTTTAAAGAAACCACTTTGTTTAAGTAAAGAGTGACTTTTTTATAAAAAAAAAGGGAACTGCTTTTATTTAATTGACCTTGAAGGAAAAAACTGGGTCAGTATATAGGACTATACAATAGCTAAACTGCTTTCAAAAAATGATGTATCCCTACGCTGTAATGTAATTAGGTTCTATAAAAGTGAAATCAATACCAAAGAATTATATTTATTTATTTGTGCATGTAAGAAAGGATTGGGTGATAAATAAAATCTCCAACTCGTGTTTTTTGATACCAAAAAATATCAACACTCGTTGATAAAGTAAAAAAACTCGGCAGAGCCTCGTTTTTTTTTTACTTTATCAACTTGTGTTGATATTTTTTGATATCAAAAAACACTCATAGGAGATTCTCTATTTAATACTTTAGAAAACATTGCATGCCCAAATAAAGACCTGCACTAGGCAGATTTAGCTCTTGAATAATGCATGTTTAATATATTATATAAACTTAATAAATTTAAAAGTAAGAAAAAATAGTTCACTTTGCATCAACTGCTTTTCAAAATAAAATTCAAAGAACCCATGAAAAATATTCCATCTTATAATTAATGAGTTCAGTTATGGTAAAATAAAAAGTAATATGCAGTACTTTATACATATAATTACAATGAAACTAAAATTAAATGTTTTGACCCAAAATGTTATTTTCATTTGAGTGTATGCTCATTAATTCTTACGAACAAAATTAAATTAAATTGTAACAAAGAGTGTTGTGCAGCTCAGTAAAATATAAATCGTATTCTTAAAATAATCATCTGTCTCATTAGTTGTTCCTTTGGGTCATAATGTTGGCATCCATGTTTTTTCCTACCTTTCTTAATCATAACTAAAGATTTATATAATGTCACAGTATTGAATTGACTACAGAGTGCTATTTGAACTCTTAATAAAACATGAAGTTATAAGCTTACTTCAAGATCGAACTTTTTGATATTAATTGTTGGTAGACATAGGGTCATCATATATATACAATGTCAAGGGTCATTAAAAGGTTAGGTCACCAGATAGAGAGAGAGGGAAATGGGGATTAACACCCACTTGACACAATCTAGGTCATTTAGGGACTAACATGGTTTTAAAAAAAAAAAAATCTCAATAATTTGCTTGCGCGTAGGGGTCTTTAGCCGTGGGAGGAAACCGGAGGACCTGCAGAAAACCCACGAGGTTGGACAGGGGACCCTACTCCTTGTCACATACAACCCGGGATTCAAAACTACGCCTTTATAGGCTTTATAGTTTATGATACAGCACGGTGAGCTTAAAAAATCAGAAACACGCAAGTATTATTTTGACATTAATTCACAGGACAAGGCTAAAATCTACTTTCTATACCATAGGATGGCTTAATTTTAAAATGATTTGAACACCCTAAAGATAATTGAAAGTTAGTCTCGATTGTCAATTACCGTTGCTATGATAATAAACAATCTATGCTACATACTTCAGTCATACTTCACCTAGTAATTTGAATGAAAATTTTAATATATTAATTTCTAATTTGTCTATTTTTGAACTATTATAGCAAGAACAGCTAATTTCTGTTCTTTTTTTTATCAAAATCTTACATAATGCATCTTTAAATAGTATAACTAATACATGTATATGGAATAGTATTGTCATCTCTATCATTCAATGGTATTACTATAGCAATGTCACAGGACAAGGATCAGATTTTTGTCACTAGATGTGAATGACACTTAAAATAACAGAACAGTAATAACATACAATGGGAATTCCCCAATATAAATTTAAAGGGGCATTATTGAAGATTAGATAAAGAGTTGGCAGCTACAACTATAATAGTTACAAACTAGATTTTGTAAAATGAGTATACTGAAAATAACAGTAAAATTGCTTCGGTCTGAACCAAAATTTTTGCGACTGAATTTTTAAGCATTAGAGTCAACTGAAAAGAAAACTCTCCAGTCTGTAAATTTTAATGCCAGCCATCAAATATGACTGGGATAAGAGCCTTGATCTATGTATAATAATATATAAATATATAATTATTTGTATTATAGCAAACAATCACATTACAATAAAGGATTAAAATTGCCTATACAAATCTCTTTGATCTTTTTATTCCGGAGTTTTAGGAATGCAGGTAAACAATGGTAAATAAGCTAGCAAACTTTTTAATTCACTTATATCATCAAACATTACCATGCCTTGTAAAATTATAACTAATGTAATTCTACATTATACCAGTAGATTTAAATACCCTGGATATTAACCTTTGTATAAGCCCTCTATTAGACACATAGGTATTATTCTTGCCGCATTAACTACCATGGACGAAGATTGAAAAGGGAGACCAATTTGTCCAAAATATATAAACAGATTTACCACATGTGAAAAACATACCAAAAAGTCCCATTAAAATGGTACTTGTAAGATCCAAACACTATTCAAACAAAATATTCAAAAACTCATACCAATTATACACATACACAACAATTTGTATCATGTCTACTTATTTTGAATCGATGAATACAAACTTTAGACATAGGTTTAAATAGTGTTAATTTGCATTTATTACCTTTAGATTATAGGCTATGATCAGGTTTTAACTACTCGAAATAGTGACATACGTGTCCATACGTGTTCCATGGGTTTAATAATACATCAAATTGTATGACATAAGTTTCTAACAATAACACAGTGTTTACACCGTCATATATAATAGTAATCAATGTAAAATTTTACTCACAATAACAAATTCCAAAATAAATAACAATAATCGATGTATAATTCTCAATAACACATTCCTACAATATATACGAAAATTGTATACACATATTATAACATCAGGTATAATATGTTCGAAATTGTAGAAGAAACACATTACAAAATATTAACATCTTTTTGGGTTGTTTTTGATAGTTTTAAAGGACCTCGACCAAATAAATTGGAAGAATCCACATTTTGAACAGATGTATTGAAATATATACCGGTATGTATTTGTTGAATTACAATAATTGGATAAACTGTAAACAGAAATAATAAGTAAATCTTCAAGAAGAGATAATTTGACAACCAATATGGCTTCATATTATAATGTCAAATTTGCATAGTATTGTATTCTAAAAGTAAGCAGTTTACTCAATCTCTCTAGCAAAATTTCACTGCTAAGACTTCAAGTACAATGAATACGGGTCTGGACAAAGTAGCCTACCATCTATTGACCACTGTTTTCCCCAAGGACTTACATATAAGAAATGCTGTCTCACCTAACCAGTTCACAAAGTACTCTGCATGCTTCTAATGTAAATATGGGTTATATATTTTCCTGTTGATCCATCACTTTTTTGCCTAGACAAATATTTATAACAGTTAATTAAAGTTACAATTTCATATTTTCTAAGAAAGTCAAAACATTATTATTTCTATGTCTTTTGCTCAATAGGTTGTCAACTCACTATTATACGATCATAGGTTATCTTTCTCACACTTAAAAATCTTACACCGGAAATAATAACACAATTAACTCCTTGTTTTCCTATTCCACACCATGGAATAGCTTTTTCAAAAGTTTGAAATTAAATTTGAAATTGATATTTTTGGTGAATTATAGGATTAATAGGATAATTCTTTAACAAGGTGGGACTTTTTATAGATAACATCTATTTTAGGTCTATATTTTAATACATTTTAAAAATATAGCTTACAAATTTGAAATTGTAACTTTAAGACAAGCAGTAAAATAGTTGCTCTGTAGTCTGTCACAGAGATTTGTTTCTTTCATTTTATATACAACTACTAAAATATATAATAATATTCAATTAAATTTTCATGCAAATCATATTTATAATCTTGCTTGATAGTTTAATGAGCTATATAATAAATTATGATTATATACATTTAATAAAGAATATATCATCTAATGTAAATCAATAAATAATTATCTTGAAAAAATTAAAACATCTAAAATCATTCAATATCCGCATACACACCATACCATATAAATTCTTAAAACATATCTACCAAGTGCAATTGACATCAAAGAATTTATAATTTTGTAGGGGGTTTGTCTGCACAGTTCAAGGGAGATAATGAAATAAAATATATTCACTGGGGTAAGAGCACTGATTACATCATATAGGGTATGTATTTACTCACTGGTACCACAGATCACTTGAATCTCCTAAACAAACTATTAACTACCTATATTACCATCGTATTTGATTTTTATGTTTGTCTAACACACTAAAACGTTTGATTGTCTCATAGCCTAACATTATAAAGAATGAAAATAGGACTGATTGAAGAAGACGTGCAGAAAGTCCTTTGACAAGAATTCTGTATCTTTCTTCCTTCCATAAGAGCTGTACTGTTTGTGGTAAATTGGTTCCGTACACCTGAAAAACGATATTGAAAAGTGTTTTCATACCTAAAATTCATGTACAGGTGTAATCGTCAATTACACTGCAATAACTTTGTATAGCAATTCTTTTTTTTTTTAGCAAATAACAACAATTCCATCTAACGGTATGCCATGCCTCTGATTTTAGCATTCAAGAAATAAATTATGCATATCTAACTGAAATCCAATACATTTTAAAATTACAAAGCATAATAATCAAGAAATAATAATAACTAATAAGGACCGCTTTTCAGATATGTATGCTCAAACAAAGTGCATTTTTGAACAGATGTAGATTGTTATTAAAGATTAGTCTGAATTATACATGTAGCATTCTATCAGTTAGATTAATAAACAATTAGATAGTCTATTATAATGTCAATAGAAACCTCTGTTATAGTATTGTATAAATAGAGCATTATTATTATATAATTAATCCTAATCTCCATCAGTTACAATGTAATTATAACGGCATAGTCTCAATTATCATGACTTAAGTAATGATGATCATCGAGACTGGGCAGAAATATTCAATCGCTTAAATCTTGGTTCATAGTGGATGAATTTGACTGAAATTTTCAGCAAATTACATTTATATTTTCTTTTTTTAACAGTTATAGCAAGAACTGCCAACTCTTTATCTAATCTCCCACAATGTACCTTTAATATAATGCTTAATATAAGTTGTCTCCATACTCCCTTTTCACAGGTTGTTTTTTGTACCTGATTGAGTGCACCTTAGAATCTATCAAGGAACATATTTTTTTTTAAAGTCTCTGGTTGACATTTACGATGCTATCTAACTTTAATATTAAATCTCTATAAACACTGGTATCCAAGAAATTTTTTTGCTCTAATGTATTTCACACATTGCCATCAAGAAATGAAATATATTAGTATGTTAGTTTCAGTATGACTGAAGTATTGTGTTGAGAGAGAAATGGGGTTTAATGTCAACTCGGCACTAACTAGGTCATTTCGGGACTAATATATGGTTTAATTTTGTTTCAATAAATTGCTTGCACGTAGGGGTCTTTAGCAGTGGGGGAAACCGGAGGACCTGTGTTAATGAGACATTAAAACCTATTACTTTCCGTTTCAGTTTCATATTATTACCTGTATACGAGCTCTAATAAGATCTAAAGGATTTGTAATAACTGCTGCAGATATACCCGCTAACGGAGCTGCAACACATTGTATAAGTAGACGAGGTAAATTTGATGGTACCACATCCATAAATAAATCTGAAATATATCAAAACATACATATCATGTTGAATAAAATTGAAATAAATCTACATATTTGTCTCAGATCATTTCGGAATACAATGTTCAATTGTAAAATTACAAATTCAGCATTTTCTTCAGAATTTGTGATCAAGAACTGTCAATTTATCTATATGCAATACATGTATTGACATGGTCTATTATTAAAATAGTATGTGTAGTACACATCCATGGTAAATGTAACGTACTCTCAATTTTTTTGGGTTTTTTGGAAAACGTAAAACTTAAAAAAACATTTGAACTATTAGAAACATCGACTTCAATAATGCATCTACATGTTCTTAATGTATAAAATATGCATGTCAACAAACCAGAACCACAACATCTGAGAAAAAAATCTTTTCTTTTTTGTTTATAGAAATTTAACAAATTTTACTTACTTGAATATGTATCATAGAAAAACCACCATAATGCACTGTTTGGGGCAAACACAGTTAATGACACAAAATAACCTTTATAAAATCCTCTTAAACCATTCTTATTATAAACTTCTCGTATAACAGCAGAAACAGTGCCAAACCGTTTATTACTGGTTTTATTGTCTATAGCTTTGATTAATGGTACTGCAGTTTTACTTCGTGCCGAACCCTCTTGACCAAGTAACATAATATGTTGTGTAATAATATCTAGAGGTACAGACATAGTTTGACCAATCACAGACGCGCATCCACCGGCTACAAAAGAACGTGATTTACTGTCTTTAACTGTAGTGTGTTCCTTTAAATGATGTCGAATCGTCTCGTATGTTCCAATATAAGCCATTGAAGGAACTAACTGCAAACAGCTGACCCAAAATCCTCGATATAGTCCAATAACACCCTCGTGTTTGGAAATTTTATAAAATGCATCCATGGTGCCTTTATAGATTGTTTGACTCTTTTGGATCTGAAGTCTTGTTTTGATTAATGTTACGGGATACAGCAAGCCACGAATACAAAATCCACTCAACATTGTGAGTGGAAAATACTTTCTTTTGTCCATCATACTGAGTTCTATGACTCTTATCTCATCTATTTCGTAACTCATTGTGATCGTTGTGCGAAATGTACAAGTGTTTAAATTGATTAACAGAATCGGTTAAATAAAAAGTAAGTAATTAATTAAATAAAAGCTAATCTACAAAAGTATATTTATCATTGTAGACATTGATATAGTCCAGAGTCAAACACTTGAATTGTAATGAGGACACACAAGTTTAAATCACTATTACTGTAGTTTAAGTCATTGCTGTTCCACATCAGTTACTTCTTTGTAAGCTGAAATACATAATAAAAGAATAATGCAGGTTAGTACATGTTTACCTTTAACTAACAGTTAACACTACAGTACGGTACTATTTAAATACATGTGATACACAAGAAGCAAATTCTGTGAACTACCGTTAATGGCGTTACTATTTATTGCCTAGTGACAATTGATTAGGATTCTCACTCAATTGTATACTATTATAATATTAATCATTTAATTGACAAATCCATGGTTCCAAATGACATAGAAATATAGATTTACCATGGTTAAACAGCTTTCTCTGTGACGTCAATCTAATTTCAAGGCATTCTATTAACTTATAATTACATTTATTTTAGACTTCGTATACATTCATTCATAACATTTTTTTTTATTTTATGATAACTCAACTGTTTTATTGTTCATGATTAGGCCTACACTTCACACTCACCAGTACACATGATGACATACATTTTGGGGGGCTAAAGTCTAAAGAGTTTGTAAATTGTAGGATAATCCCTTAGGACAACAAGGACGTGACATGACCTTCATAAAGTCTACCTATAAATGTACCCCACAGGCGTGGATATGGTGAAGGGTTTATTAACTTGTAAATCACAGGATAATTCCCATAAAAAAAAAGACTTGCTACGGAAATAATTAATAATATGAGTAAAATTATCGACAAATTCAATGTTCTGCAAGTCGTAATTCAACATAAATAATGCGGCGTAAACTCTGAATATACAATTTACCATTTTAATTACTTCCATAGCTTATATTTGCCGTGACTAATCGATAAAATGAAGATAAACTTCGGTCTAGGACACAGATTTTGATAAAAGGTCTTTCCGGCCAGTTGTCACAATTAGGCAAGGTCATGGGCAAATCAACCAATGTGTAATACAAATCATGTATTTGGACACATCTGCTGTTTTTTTTTATTTATTTAGATAAAGAAAGAAAGAATGTATCAAGGGAAAACCATGCACGATAAAAGTCAACTGTTTTTTTTATCTATTCAGCAGTTGTCATGGATATTTGAAAGAGAGTGTAATGTCAAAGAGATTGCAGATTTATGATTGATCCAGAGGAACATTTTGTACAGAGACTCTTCTTCTTTAGAAATTATAAAATTAAAATATCTCTAGTTATCCAGACGTTCTAAAATTGTTCAGCAAAGTTAAAGATATGTTTTTTTGACCTTGCCTTGGATTGAAAAGTTCTTTTTTTTAATATTTAGACATTTCTTTTTGTTGAGCAAAGTATGTTTCAATGCTTGTTCACTGGTACCTATGACTTAATGAAAGAAATATTTTTTTGTTGGGTTGGTGAATATCGTGTTTAGAGTTACTTGCCCTTTGTTGATGATTGCACATGGTGAAATAATTGAAATAATTCTTTTTTATTACACACTAAAACTTTTTGTCTATATTTATTCGTTTTAACACTATTTATCATGTCAAAAGCTACAAAAAAGAAACATGTCACAAAAGAAGTATTAGACGACTTTGTTCTGCCAGAAGAAGGGGAAATTATTGTAAAGGTATTAGCCTATCTACCACCACTCTCGTGACTCTGCACTCTCAGTCTCAGTCTCACTCCGTGAGTCTGTCTGTGCCGTGGATGGTGACTACCAGGATAGTACCGTATGTTTAGTAGTAGTACTAGGCTAATAGTAATACTATGTAGGCACTTGGACATTTTTCAACTTGATTAAATAAGGTTCTAAAGTAAAAACTAAAATGCCATGGCTGAGTAGAGCTTTGAAATAGTCTAATTAACGGCCAATTAAATAAAGCTGTAGAAACCCATTAAAACAACGTGAAAAATTGTGATTTTGCAATAACACATCATCCACGCAGTATTTTACGTCATTGTGTCATTTTTCTGAATCGACGTGATTTCCAAGTAGGTTTATCTATACTATGTCTATTCAAGAATCAAATATTTATCTTCTCACCGACCAAGCAATGTGACAGCATAACATTAGGAATTGGGATATAATTGCTATAGAAGCAACGTTTTTACCCTTGTCAGTGATGCATGACGGGAGGACCTGACAAGGACAGCTGTCTAGTTGTTCAGATTATTCGATATAAGAGTAGGCTGTAGGTGGTGCTTCCCAGTCCAGTTTAGGAGTAGGAAGTTAAAGTTAAACCTCATTTAATTTTCCATCGATAATCCCCCCCCCCCCCAAAAAAACCCAAAAAACATGCCCGTCTTCATTAGCCAAGTTTAGGAGTAGGCCACATGATCATCACTTTACAGGCAACATGTATTAAAGGGCCAATCCCAATAACTTTTTGGGGAATAAAACTGCCTAATTTTGTGTTAAAATCATTTAAAACCCATCATCTAAGGTCGATCAACTTACCTGATATTTGTGATACGCATCTGGAAATGGAGACCTTTGCATTATACAGTATCTGGATAAAACCAGACTTTTTTCTATAAAAATAATATGTAGGTGAAATTTACCCTTTGTTATCAAGTACAGTACGTGGGTTATTCACTGTATAGACCTCTCAAGAAACTTAGATCGATTATCAGGTCACCCAATAAAAAAAAATGACCCGAAATCTTAAATGGGTTACGTGTCCGGATAAGCAGTGTTGATGTTCACGTCCAAACGACTCAATATTTTCAGCTGAAATTTTCAGACAATGTAATTACACCATGCTATTATATTTTGGTCCATAAATTTCACAAATACTCAGACTTTAATTTTTGAGACTCTGCTCTTATCGGGATTGTCCCTTTAAATTTATATTGATTGTCTGTGATATTAAAGGAATGATCATCATATTTATTTTCTCTAATTTTCATTATAACTCCCTGGATCTTTTTGTTACAGAATCTCTTTAGCACCATATATACTTCAATTATGATCCAACCTGTAAATTGTTAGCAATTGTTTTTTTTTAATCAGGTTACAGCTGGTAGAGGAAATAATTTACATGAAGTTCAAAATCCCACTGGTGAAAAATTTCTTGTCAGTATGCCAACTAAATTTAGAAAGAATGTGTGGATAAAAAGAGGTGAGCATAATGAATTAAAACAGTAAGCTTGATCTGTTCACAATTTAATAAATTGTTATTTTCTGATACAAAAGATATCAAACATGCATTATGCAAGAGCTAAATCTCAGATCTGCCTATTACAGGTCTTCTTTAAGGGCCTTAAATGTTATATAGATTGTTTATTAGACATTAATTAACTTACCAAGACCATGATCAACTCTTGATGCTATCAGATGTCATGATGTTTAGTGGATTTGAATGTGTTTTGTGCCGAAATGAATTAACAGTATAATTGGGTGACCAAGACTTTGTTTATTATTGTAACAACGGTAGTAATTACAATCAAGGCTAGCCTAAAATTGAATCAATAATTTCTAGATTCAGGTTGAAGCAATTTGACTGAAATTTCGCCATATTCTTTTTTGACTATCTTTTTTTTACTACTATAGTAAGCTATTATAGAAGTACTGTTAGCACTTTACCTAATCTTACCGTAATTATAAATGTGTTTAATGAATACTAAAGGCCACTGTAGTATGCCTTGTGATTTATGATGTTTTAACAATAACTTGAGTTGGACTCAAATTTCTAGCATTTCTAGCTTAATTACTGAGTAAAGTTCTTGAAAATATTACAAAAAATTGTTGAAACTTATCCAGTAGACAAAATCACACCAAGACAGAGTTATTTGGCTTTGGAAATTAGGGGGTCATTTTAGCCCAGTCATGTTACTGTAAAAACAGGTCATTTTCGTTTGGCTTAATTAGTATACTCTGATATAGAATATTGTCATTGAAGTGTTTAAATGCTGTATATTCCAGGTGATTTCATTATAGTAAATCCTATAGAAGAAGGAGATCGAGTTAAAGCAGAAATAGTAACAATATTATATAAAGAACAGATCAAATATATTAAGCAAGAAGGAAAATGGTAATAATTAGTGTTTATTTGTAATGCATGTAGCCCTCTCTGTGGTGCTGGTCTTATTGTCCCAATTGACTAGAGGTCGGTAATAATTTGATAATGCTGCATAATTAATTGTGGAAAAGAAACCTTTAGGATATTGAGTTTGATGATAAAATTATTCCTGATTTTATCTGCAATCAAGTAATATTATAATTTTAATCAGGACATAGCTTAAAGGTTGTATGGTTAGATCTATTTTTAAATAGAAATTGACATCATTGTGGGCTAAATGGTCAATGCATGCACATTGGATCAGAATTTCTGTCATCTAGTCAAGTGGTGTCCGTGTGGTCGGTATTCCATGTGACAAGGAATAGCGTCACCTGTCTAACCTTTTGGTTTTCCGGGGTCCTCTGGTTTCCTCCCATTGGAAATGGCCCCTACGTGCAAGCAAATTATTGAAATAAAATTGACACAGGAGTTAGTCCAAAATTGATCTAGTTTGTGTCAAGTGAACGTTGAACCCCATTTCTCTCCCTCTTATTAAAAAATATTAAAATTAAATCGATTATGTCAAGTGAACGTTGAACCCAATTTCTCTCCCTCTTATTAAAAAATATAAAAATTAAATCGATAACTTAATAACTTAGGCACTTTCTTGTACCTAACATATTAATCTTTGTGTCAGATATGTATTAAAATACTAAACCCGAAAAGACATATCTGTTCTGGGCAATATAAAACTCTTGAGAGGAATTGTGGCTGACAATGTCTGTGAGGAGTGCCTTGTTTTAAAACATGATCTCAGATTTAAATAACATTGCATCTTTTTCATCATTTATCTCCCCTTGTATGTTGGCTTCAAGTCTGGTTGATACCAATCAGTAATTATAGCTGTGTTTATATGGCTTTATTTTGGTGTCATTTATAGGCCACTGTCAATCAAATCACAACTTATCTTATTCTGTATAAATCTATGAATAACAAGAAGCAGAAAAGTCTGTATTTTGTAGGAACTTTAGTAACACATGTATCTACAATTCAAGAAATCTGATAAAAGTAAGGTCGCCAATTAAATTGAGAATTTCACCAATTTTTGAGTAATTGTGCATATTACTTGGATGAGAAACTGTTTTAGGTGTGATGTTATAATTTTAAAAGGATATTATTAATTTTTATCTCATTGTTCAGTTTCTTATTGATTCATTGGCCAAATAGATTATTTAACATTTAGTTACAAAAACAAGATCAAAATATCTCCTTGTTGGGATTCAATTGAGTTAGAAAGAGGCTCATCAAAAAATATTATCTAAGAGATATAGTAGACTCTGGATTGTATAATGGGTTAAAGATGAAAAGTATTAATCCAAAATGGCACTCAAATTTGGTCATAACAGCAATAACTTTTATGAAAAAAAAATGAAAACAACCAGCTAAATATTTACCGATAATATGAATCCAAAGGTATATATTTTCTTAAATTTTCATCAAATTTTGGACTGCTATAATTTGAGAGGTGTTCAAAATTCCTCAAATGATCAATAGTTTTAAAGTAGAACTCTCAATTTACATGTAAGAAAATAAATTTGAAATGATGTCATATTGAAAACAATCCTAGACTCACCTTATAACAAAAATTTTGCGTCTGCTGATTTACACAAAAAGCTTTTAAGTCGTTTGAGGATGATTGTAAAATTATGAAAGATTTTTTTATTTGATATCTTTTGATTCTTTGGAAAACAGTAGGACCTTAAACCCCATTTTATTTCATTTGATTTTTTGGTATTTTATTTTACATATTATATTTACTTTAAAAATACAAATTATATTTTTCTAAATATTTAAAAGTATATAGATTAGGTTTTAAAGAATATATATATATATATTGGCTTTTAAAAAAATATATGTTATTGTTTATTTTTTTTTAAATACATGTATATGGGTTTTTTTTTAAAAATATGCTATGTTTTAAAAATTTCCTTTTGTTTTCTTAATTTGTTTTAATAATACTTTATGTTTTTATTAAAAGTTTGTTTTATTTAATACAAAAATATTCATAATTCTTTAGGCCTGAACAATTTAATGAAGTAGAGAATGACGATTTAAAAGATGATATGTTACCACCGAGTGATTCAGGAGATTCCGATGATGAGATTGGTGACATGGTACGTAATGTAAATAGACCTCAAGTTTATTATGAAGAGGATGAATCAGACTCGGATGAAGATAGTGAGAAAGAGGATGGATAATATTCAAATATATATTAGGGATTTTACTTATATACTGGTCAGGGAATAATGTAAATATCCGACAAATGGACAATGTGTGGGATATGAATTACAGCCATGAATATATTCTAAGGATATTGAATGACAGGTCATAAGATATAGTTTGCTTATATAAAAGCTTGTTTGTACGGGGCCAGTATTTTGTTTTCTTGGAGAATAGAATACATGACGCTCACGGAAGTTAAAATGGTGGAGTTAATTAATGGTGATTGTATAGAGATGGTTGCTTCCTTCTTTGATAATCAGTCCCATATATATACCATGTACATAAGATTACTATAATTGATTAAGTTATCTATTATAAGGATGAGATGCAGGGATGCTACTTCACCTGTATATTCTGGACATTTCCTACGCAATTTTCCGGACATCCGACCAGGAATATGCCCAATCAGACATCAAGATACAGTGAATAATATTAAAAATTCCAAAATATATTGACTGCACTGGGTGTATAACTACTACTCATGTTGATTAATTGCCATAATTGGCTGAAATGTTGTTTCTCCTTCATCAATCCAATGAGAGTAATTAAAAATTCGGTCTAATGGTCAATCCTCTACCATGCTTGTCCACTGGTTCTAATTGAGTTCTGTGACGCCATTAATGTGAGATTCTGGTATGCATAAAGTTAAAGAAAGCACAAAAAAGAAAGTGAAGCCTATTTATGGGGGGTATTGTAAGGTACCAGCTGTTGAAATACATGGAAGTAGGCTGCTATAGAACTACACATACTTGTCATATTAATACAAGTTGATGGAGATGTATATTTATAATCTGTGAGTTCCACACATGCAAGTGTCATGATCATAGTGCTGCATATTATTACGCCAGTTATTACCTATGATTTCAGTGTTGTTCAGACTTACACCCCCTTTTCCAAAAAACATGATTGGGGGCTTGGGGCTATAATCTTGCGTGAAGCATTGGTGTCATGAGAGGAAAAAGTTCATCTGATAAAGCCTCTTAATATTCAGTTATTTCAGAGTTACTCCTCATTTTCCCCCAAGATGAGATTTCTTGAAGGATCTTACTAATCAAATTTGGTCAACATCCTAGTTTTCCTTTAAAATAAGCTGCTGTTAAGACATTGCTCTTGTTAAGACATGGCTATCTTAAATTGTTTGTTTGTTCAATTCAAATGTTACAGTAGACACTACAGCAAATTTACATTTGTGTTCATTTAAAAACATTAGTAGTAATTTTTTTTTGTATGAGAATATCAGCTTCCCTGATCACCATTTAACTCAGCGTCTTCTGTATAACAATCTAATTATACTACAGATCTATATTTCGTTTCGTTTTTTATACTTTGGATGGCCCAGATGTAGTAAAGATAAGTAAAACGAAATTTTGAACTATAAAAACGAAACGAAATAGAATCTGTGTTTTAATCAGATTGACTGTTTAAGAATAACCATACAAATTTGGTATTTTCTTTTATTCAATGATCACATAACAAGTGAAAAATTTAACTGGATGTGATAAAAATCAAATTATTACACACTCTCAAATCATTAGATTCATTTTAAAAGAAATTATATTACATGTACTGTTGTAGGATTGACATAAATTGGTTGGGTAATGTTTTCTAAATAATAGAATAAAAATCTGTGTATAAATAAACCTAATAAATATTTATTTAGAAGGAATCGTGATTGAATCTGATTGACAAATTTCCAAACAATATTTTAATTAGGGAAAAGACTCCTCAGACCAGTTAAACAATCGTATCATTCCACTTTTGCCTCTCGTTCTCGTATCACATTTCTTGTTCATGTCTCGAACACCATTGTCAACTTGCCAACCAATCTGTTGACCCGTGCTCATTGGAAAGTTATCAGGCCTTTTATTAATTTTACTGGATTTGATTGGTGGAAATTTAATGGCTGACTTGGCTGCTGGTGTTGGTGGGGCCATGGGTGACAATGGTGGTTTACCTTCTAAAGTGAGGGTTAGCTATAAAAAATAAATCAAAATTATTTCAAATTAATTAGGTCTCATGAATTGGAATGAACAGAAATGGGCATTAAAGTCTCACTTTTTTGTACCAACTGTGCTAAGGAAAACAGGCATATGCCATACAGTGTGCCATGAGTGAGAAATTTGGCCCGGATCAGTGGCACTACGGCACACTTTTATTTTGAATTCCATCTGTCAAGTTGTTTTTTTGGGGGGGGCTTGCTAATGTGAATACAGGACCTTGTTTCTTTGTCCCATGCAAACGAGCAAAAACCTGCACCAGAAAATCCTGAGAAACTGTCTTTGCCAACAATGAGAATGAACCAGAGACATGGCTAATGAGCCAGCACCATGTACACTGGGCCACTGCAGCTTCCTTACGTCTAGTGGTTTAACGAGTGCAAGTGAAATTGCAAGCTCTGCCATGTAACTCATGTAGCATGCCTACATTTTTTAAGGACCATGGGATTTTATAGTCAGGCTTACCCTTGTCAGGCTTACCCTTGTCAACTACGCAGGATGGAAGGGATAAAAACCACATGACATCTTCATAGACCGACAGGTTCATAAGACTTCCATGTAAGGTGTTAAATCCCAGTTTTGTCAAAGGGGGGGGGGGGGGGGGGTCTAGTGGTTTAATGCCTGCAAGTGAAATTGCAAGGTCTTTCACAGAGTCACTCTCTCTCTTTATCTCTCTCTCTCTCACACATTTTTATTAGACTTTACTGTAAAAGTAAACAACATAAAAAGAGATGAAAATATAATGCATTTTATGATATTTTTATTATTAAGTGTGATGTCTCTTTAAGTATCTGTTGTAATGAAAATTGAACATTTGTTTGTAATTTATTGGAGCCAGATCTGTATTTAAGTGCATCTTTTCAATGTGTTGGCAAGAATTCAATAATTACAGTTCTATTACCAGGAATAATTTCATTTTAACAGAGAACATATGGTGTAACTATAATTACTAAACATTTTTTTTTCTGAACACCTAAATTGATACAGTTGCTGTTTGGCATTTTTCCCTGAAACAAAGTATTTTCTGAACAGTTACATATCACACGCTGTTCGTGATGTATTTTTTTCTGGAATTCGTTGAAGGTAAGTTTACCTGAGCCGCACCCATAATTTAACAAGGCAATATTTACCCTGCTGAATCTCCACTAGGCCACACCAATTTGATTTTCTGTTTTTGAATAACCCACCTCCTTCAGGAAAAGAATTATTAAAAACAAAAATAATTGGTTGTGCTGTGTTGTTCAACAAAATTTACTTATAACTTGCTAATTATGTTTTGATATAAATTTTAAACTAAACATCTTTCACATGATTCAAGTGGTTATTTATTTATCAAGACCCCAAGCAACAGAAAATCAAATTGGTGTGGCCTACGACTGGATTAGAAAAGGATGGATCCCAATGGAAAATGAAATGAAATGGGCTTTAACATCCTACTGTTCTGCACCTAACCTTGGCTAATGAAGACGGGCATATGCCATACAGTGTGCTATGAGTGAAATTTTGTGCGGGCAGCGGCGCTACGGCCTACTCTTATATCGAGGGGCCTTTCACGTACACGCCAATGTTTACAAGGGACCTCAGTTTTCCGTGCCATCCGAACGACTAGGCCGCTGTCCTTGTCAGACCCACGGTCCTGCATCACTGAGAAGGGGAAACCACACCGGAAAATCTGGATGAACTTTCTCAGCCAATGCAGGGATCAAAAACCCGACCTCTAGGCTAGCGAACCAATGTCTTATCCACTTAGCCACGTGATCCCCTATCGGAATGGAAGTACAGTTGGCTCTGTGTTGAGATGGAAAGAAACCCAGATATCTCATGGATTCGCCTCAGATTAAACACACTTAAACATGCATTATTCAAGAGCTAAATCTGCCTAGTGCAGGTCTTTATTTGGGCATGAAACGTTTTCTAAAGTATTAATTAGACATCAATCAACTGATCCAGGCCTTAATCAACTTTGGATGGCATCAGATTGCTCCGATATTAAACAGATTAAAACGTTTCAGTGATAAATCAAATATGGCGCGCCCAGACGCTTCGGGTCTTAGCTATGATCAACCAGGACCGTGGTTGAAATTATTGCACAGGTCGGCTAAATCTTCAAATGCCAATATCTTCGCTTGCAATAGAGTAATTTGAATGAAATTTTCAAATTATTCATTTTACACCATCTACTTTCGAACTAGTATAAGAATGACTAGTTCTTATCCATATCTTGAATATGTAACTTTAATCTTATCCAATTTAATAGTATATCACTGTACAATGAGTATGTCTCTATAACTTCTAAAATCAAATAAGATCAGTGATATGGTTTTTCTCAAGAACTCCGTGTTACTATGAAGCCATTACTAGCCGGCCTACTTATAGTAATATAAATCACGCGCAATTAAATTCGCTAGATCAATGTAATGCGATGTCAATTTAAAGTAAGAATTCATCTTTAAATAAATTCTGTTATTACACACAAAACAGATATAAAATTATCATGTTATCATTGTTTTATATCAGTAGTGTTGTATATCCCAAAATATCGTAAAACTTGCATGTTTGTGTTCAGAATACTATAAAGGTGTCCGCCGAGACTACTACCGAATTAAAGGCAGGGCTGACCGAGCTGCGACCAGGCACTCTAAAAGGCCTCCAAAATTATGTCATTTTACGTTAGGGGCCATCCATAAAGTACGTACGCTCAAAATGGGTAAAATTCAGACCCCCCCCCTTCCCCCCTGTACGCTCCTGTACGTACGTTTTGCCAATGAATTTACGCACCTGTACGTTTTTGGCATGACCCCCCTCCCCCCTTCAAGCGTACGTACTTTATGGATGGCCCCTTAGGGTTTAACAAGATGGATATATAATTTTCAAATTTGTGTGAGTATGACGACAATGACCAGAATACGCCCGCTTTTCAAACTTTGATACAAGTGCCCCAAGGACAATTCAGTCAGGGGCCACAAACACTTGCTATGATTAAATTTAGTATACTATTTCGTATTGTGGTTCTATCTAGTTTCACATCTGTCATACACACAAAGACTATAAAAAGCGGAATAAATACTTCTCAAAATTCTCGAAGTAGCCTATACTTAAAGGACCCAGGTTCGTAACTCAAAATCCTCCAAAATTTTCGACATCGAAAACGCGAATTATTGGTCAATTTAAATCAACATTGTTGATGTAAACTTACCGGGAAAAGATGAGCTTCTGATATCCGATATTTAAGATTAAATAATTTTTTTTAAAATTGATACACGAATCGTGTACCATAATGCGCTTCAGCCCCAGTTGTAATGAGAGACTCGAGGGACGAGGCTAGACACATTGCATCAAATGGCTTTATGTAGACTGGATAACCAGACGCTAGAAATGTGCACTCGGTTGAGACTGCATGGCTTATTTCTTCGATCATAACTGATTTTAAATTGGGGTAAAAACGGAAATCATTGAATGTAAATCAGTTTATATACATTCATATTACAGTATTATAAGCGTTGCGAGCCATTTTTGTCAATTTCTAGGCCCCCAAATGTTAGCTTTTTAATTTAGCTCCTTTCATGTCTTCGACTAAAATCTTCGATTTGGGAATTAGTGTCTGTTCTCAAGCGAAGTAAATGGTAGACATACAGCCTACATTTTATGTCTGGTCTCGTTTATGTCTCATCCTTTTAGTTCGTTTTGTTAGGTATTGAAAATGTGAGTTATTCTACCGTACCCGATTCTTGAAGCAAAATACTTATACATCAGAAGAAATTAATCGGTTGTGTTAAGGAACGGTCCTTAGCAGTGTAAACATATTAATATAGTATTGATCTGATTGGAGTTTTAGTACTCGAGGGAAAGAAATTACTGTCTAACTTACAATGATAATTACATGTACTCGATTTTCTATTATAAAACGGCATCTATCTTTGTATTATTGCCAGAAATATATCCTAAAGGTTTAAGAATTGGCAGCTTAAATCACGAATCAAGCTTGAATATTAGCATCATAACATTTTACTCGAGGGAAATCTATATTTGTTATTATATAGTTATATTTGGCCGTTGATGTATCGGGTAATTAAAGGAAATAAATCGCTAATATTTTGAACCTAGAAATTGACATAAAAAGATAATGTAATATGGATGTGCATAAACTGATTTACATACAATCGTTTCTGTTTTTATTGTAATTTCTATTCCGTTATTTTCGGCAAAAAAATGCCAGGAGTCTCAATCGATTGACAATCTCTAGTGTCTGGTTATTCCAGTCTACTGGTTGTATTTATTGCCATTGGGCATGTTCTCAAGAATATAATTTGGCGTCACAGTTTGACAAGATTTGTTGAATATGTCTAGCACCGTTGTTTATTTTGTCTTAAATATTGGATATCAGAAGTCCATCTTTCTCGGAAAGATCACAACATCAATGTTGATTAAAGGAGCTAAATCACTAATATTTGGTACCTGGAAATTGACCCTAATGGGTCGCAGGGCATATAATAATATAATCTGATTGTATATAAACTGATTTACATTAAATTGTTTCCGTTTTGACTGTAATTTCAAATCAGTTATGTCCAGCGAAATACGGCATGAGTCCAAACCGTATTAAGTATTTATAGTGTCTGGTTATTCTAGTCTACGGCGCATGCCCACCAGATAAAAAATGGCCTCATCGTTTGACAGATGACAGGAGTTGCGGTATGAGTTTAGCCTCGTTCTTTCTGGTCACTTGTTAAAAGGGACACTGAAACGCTCTATGGTACACGATTCGTGTACCAATGTTAAAATGTTTATTATGTTTTAAATATTGGATATCAGAGGCATACCGTTTCCAGGTAAGATCACAACATCAATGTTGATTTGAATTGACCAATAATTCGTGTTTTCTATGTCGAAGATTTTGGAGGATTTTGAGTTACGGACTTAGGTCCTTTAAAATTGGCAAATAATTGGTGTTTTCAATGTCAAAGATTTTGGAGGATATTGAGTTAGAGACTTAGCTACTTTAAATACACGTAAAATTTGATTAGACATAACAAAATTATTGTAATGGTCGTGAGTGCATTGATTTCACTTAAGGTCGATTCCTGTCTATTTCTATTTCTTTTTCTTTTGCAAGAGCCGTGGCTTCTGTCTTGAAAATTCAGTATGCGTGCTTTTCCCCAACGTTCGTTGGATTCAAGAACGTTTCAAATCAACTAGTATATTTCGGGTTTTGTCTTTTTCACAAATTAAACCAGGAATGTGGGTACATACACGTGTATTTAATCTTTTTTTCTTTTTTTTTAAGTACTCGTAATATGGATAAAAGGTCATTATATATGTTACTCGATACAAGAGTTTGGGTGACCAAATAGTCGTACACGCGCCCTTTAGATCATTAGATCTGTCCTTGAGTCACGTGGCATGATTTCAATCTAACACCTCTGTACAAACTGCACACAGCGACCAACCTACGTCATTCTCAGCCGGAGCTAGCTAGGTAGCCTAAGTTTGGGATGACCTCTGCATGGACGCCTTTCTTACCTCGCCCCCCCCCCCATGATAAAGATTTATTAAATTAAAATTAGATCAAGTGTTAAATGGACGTTTAACACACACAAACTCTCTCTCTTTATCTCTTTCTCCCTCTCTCTCTCCCTCTCCCTCTCTTATCCAAGTGTAAATCTTCTAAGAATGACGTCGCGCGCGTAGGTAGGAACCAAGGATAAAGACAAGACTGCTGGGCTCTGAGCTCTTGGGCCACCGTGCCCTTCTAGATGTTCTTTCAAATAATCAAAACGCAAATAATTATTGACGTTATTCACAAGCTAGTCTAATTATTCTCACATAAATACTGACAATCTTATCAAATATGTATGTCTAACTATATTACTGGTATTTGTCTTCTCGGTTACGGAATTTAATTGTGAACAAAAAATTGGATATGTTGAATGCTGAGAGGTAATACAGGGGGACAAGAAGCTTCGGCAAACTTTTTCATTGCCGTCATTAATTTTTTTAAAAAATAAACCCAGAAATGGTCGAACATTCATATAAACATATAATTATAAAAAAAATAGAAATCCGTGAACAATGTTTAAAGGGTCAATCCCGATAATATGTTTGAGAATAAAACTGACCAATTTTGTGTTAAAATCCCTTAAAATTCTTTACCTAAGAGTCGAGGAACTAACTAATTGTCCCTTTAAAGGGTTTCGTGTCCAGATAAGCATATTTGAGCTGGAATTTGAGACAAGGTAAACACACCACTCCTCTATACGTACTCGGACTTTAATTTTTGAGGCTGTTGAAATCGGGATCGGCCATTTAAATACTAATACAATTAGCTTCGTTTAAGAACAGACATGAAGCTGGTTGACGTACATTTGAATCCCTACATTGACGATTTTAGTCGAAAACACAAAGTATACTCCAAGAATCAAATAACACACTATTTATATATAACAAGTCGTTATCAAGCTTCACCACTTTGCTTGAAATAAAGGTCGTGGGGCTTAACGTCCACTCTACGCAAACTAGGTCATTTCGGGACTAACATATTCTGGTATAATTTTATTTCAACAATTCGCTTGCGCGTAGGGGTCTGTAGCACTTTAGCAGTTGGAGGAAACCGGAGAAAACCCACGAGGCTGGACAGGCGACCGTACTCCTTGCCAAGTGCAACCGGGGATTCGAAACCACGCCAGTTGACTCAATGACGGGCTTTATCATACAGCACACACGTGCTAACCATTCGGCTATCCACCCCCCCCCCCCCACTCCACTTGAAATAAAATAAAACCAAGTACGAACAAAGCCCAGCTCAACCGGAGCGGGGCCCAGGGCCCGTCTATAATCGCGGGGCCCCTAACGCGACGAAAACATTATTTCATATCCTTTTTAATGACACCCACACAATTATTAATCGGAAGAAGGTTGAGAGATTGCAGACTCAACAAGTCTCCGCCCATCGCGCCGCTAGAGGCCTATATACCGATCACCGAGTGGAACTTCACAGAGATGGTTGAGGGACAGCTCAGTCTCCGCCCCGCGCTGCAAGATCGATTACCGCGAAACTTTTATCTGGAATTTTTTTTTCTCTCTTTTTGCCATGAATCGCGGCCCCTCTAAACCGCGGGGCCCTCTAAACCACGGGGCATTGTGCCTTGGCCCCTCGGGGCCCATGCCTAAGCTTGGCTTTAAGTACGGACAATCCAAGTCATTAGACAAAATTCGAAGTCCTAAAAAAAATCAGAAATTGTTTTTTCATAAATTGATTATTTTCCAATTACTAAATGACATTAAACGAATACAATTCAAACATTTTAAGAAAAATGTATTGTGCTTCCATTTAATGACATTGAAAATGTGTTAAAATCTTTATGCCATCCTCCGATCCCCAGTGGTCTCTCCCCGTTCTCCACTAGATCGGAATAGGACCACTGGGGATATCTAGGATGTTTTTATGTACATGTAAAATGAATTAAAACCTTATTTCGATATGGTATACTAATTTTTGAACGCGGCGGCCATTCAGGACAGAGGCTGTTCTCAAAGTAGATTGTGCTCTGTGTTTAGAATGTAAGTGTGTATTCCCCAGTCAGTTCTTATACGCTCATCTACATGGGGTGTTTAGATACAATAAAAATCTATCTATATATATATATATGTCAACAAAAAGACACATAATAAAGGTCATCTTCTTGATTTTGTCATTACACGCCAAGATGAGATACATATAGATGATGTACTGGTGGAAGATACCTTACTATCAGACCATTTTCCTATCACCTTTAAAATTATAACGAAGAAGCCGCCTTTAGACAAGAAAACAATATCGTTTCGTAAATTCAAATCTCTAAGCAACGATACCTTTTGTGAAACAATTGGTACATCAAACTTTTCCGATATCCGTGAATTATGTGATGTGAATGTAAAAGCTGATTTGTATGATACAACACTGAGAAAGATCATTGATGATCTAGTTCCGCTAACCACTAAAACATTTACTGTTAGACCAGGAAATGAGTGGAGTAACCATCAAATAGCTGAAGCAAAACAAATACGCAGAAAAGCTGAGAAAAAGTGGCGTGAGACCTCCCTTCATATTCATAAAGATCTTTATAGAGAAGAGAAAAACAAAGTCAAATATATCATTGAACAATCAAAAGTTTCCTTCTACAATGAAAAAATTCAAAATAGTGCCAACAAACAGAAAGAACTATTCTGTGTTGTTAATAAACTGATTGATCATTCCTCCTCGACTGTTGTCTTACCTGATTGCACTGATAAATGTCTGCTAGCAGAAGAGTTTGCAAACTTCTTCTCCGATAAAATAACACGTATACGAACAGAACTTTATAAATGTAACAATTCCTGTGATTCTGTACCCAAATATGAGACGCCAACGGAAGTGTGCATTGACAATTTCGATTTAGTTAGCGAATCTGTTGTGTCAGATATTATTAAATCGTCAGGTCCTAAGACCTGCCCTCTTGACCCCCTTCCCACATCTTTACTAAAAGAAAACCTTAATTTATTCTTACCTGTGATTACTGATATCATAAATTCTTGTATCCAAGAACGAAAAGTACCCGATTGTTTTAAAGTTGCTAATGTCGTTCCAGTTATTAAAAAATCAACTTTAGATAGAAATGTGCTAAAAAATTATCGTCCTGTATCAAACTTAAGTTTTATCTCCAAAATTTTTGAAAAATGTATAGCCAAACAACTGATTGAACATATTGACACACACAACCTTCATGATAGTCCACAGAGTGCATATCGTAAGTTTCACAGTGTTGAGACGGCGCTTATTAAAGTGCAAGATGATATATTAAGGTCAATAGACAATAGAAACCGTGTTCTTTTAGTACTTTTAGATTTGTCCGCAGCCTTTGACACCATAGATTCTACTGTCCTGCTACAAAGACTTCAGACAGACTTTGGTGTCAAAGGCTCTGCACTTCAGCTACTTGAAAGTTATCTTACTGATAGAAAGCAGAGGGTTGTTATCGGTAATGTGACGTCAGACTATCACAAGAATTTATATGGAGTACCACAAGGATCGGTCCTTGGACCCATTTTATTTACTCTTTATACTGCTCCAGTTGGTAAAATTGTTAACAGACATGGTCTTGACTATCATATTTATGCTGATGATACCCAGCTGTATTTAAGTTTTAATCCTTTAAATGCGAATGAGCATGCTTTGAGCAAATCTAATATTGAGCAGTGTATCAATGAAATTAAATTATGGATGTCTGTAAATTTTCTATGCTTAAATGGTGATAAAACTGAATTTATTTTGCTTGGATCTAATCATAACCTCAACACCATAACTGATTCCAATTCGATTAAGATTGATGGAAATGAAATTACTCCTAGTAACTCTGTTCGCAATATTGGAGCTTATTTTGATAGTAAAATGACCATGTCTAATCACGTGAACAATATTTGTAAATCCTGCTACTTTCATATCCGTAATATTGGCAAAATTCGTAAATTTCTTACCCCGGATTCAACTAAAACGCTTGTTCATGCTTTTATTACTTCAAGACTTGATACTTTTAACTCACTTTTATCCGGCTTACCCAATAAATTAATATACAAATTGCAAAAAGTTCAAAACACCGCTGCACGACTTATTACCCTTACGAAGAGACATGATCATATTACTCCCATACTTAAACAACTTCACTGGCTTCCCATTCCATATCGTATTCAATTTAAGATCCTTTTAACTGCTTATAAATGTTTTCATGGCTTAGCCCCATCTTATTTATGTCATCTAATTGAAAAACAAACAAATGCTCGCAGTCTCCGTAGTTCAAATGACATTTATCGTCTCAAACCAAGATCTGCCAGAATGGTTACATATGGTGAAAGATCGTTTTCATTTCTAGCCCCAAACCTGTGGAATGATTTAAAACCATCTGGTTCTGATACTGATATTCGTTCTAGCCCTTCAGTACAATCTTTTAAATGTGCTCTTAAAACCTACTTATTTAAAAAGGCTTTTAATTAGATATATATTATTTTATTATATTGCATCTTTTTGTAGTCTTTTAGTTGTTTTATATATTTTCTGTTTTACTGGTATATGATTGTAAAGCGCTTCTGAACACCGTTGGTGGAATTAGCGTTATATAAATGTTTAAATAATAATAATAATAATATCTACATGTAAGGTGCCTCAGCCAGAGAGTTCTAAAAGAGTGGTCATAAAAGAACTGTCCATTGATAGCATTAGCTGTATTGGACTTGTCTCTTGAAAGTTAGACTAAATGTTGAATTGATTAAGATTTATTAGGTCAAACTTAAAGGAGTTGAAAGGGAGTTCCAAAATAAAATAATATGGAATTTGGTTGATCTGGTTAGACAGGGTAAAAACGGATAATATTCTAGTTTAGTGAAAATAGCGGAAACTTTTGGAACAAAAAATCGGTAAAATCTTAAGCCCTACTTTATCTATAGACGTAAATTTTATGACACAGGCAGATCAAGTAGACTAGGCTGGAACCACTAAAGCAAATCAACACTTAAAGTAGTTTTAACTAAAAGTCTCTAACTCAATATTATCCAAAGACTTTGACATTGAAAACACGAATTATTCATCAATTTAAATCCACATTGATGTTGTCATCTGACCGGGGTAAGATGGGTTTCTGATATTCAATACAGACGAATCGTGTACCATAATGCGTTTCAGGCTCATTTTTAACAAGGGACTCGGAGAACGAGGCTAGCCGATGATGCATAATTATTTTTATCTGGAGAATATACGCAATAAATACTATGTCGACTGGAATAACCAGACGCTAGAGATTTTCATTTGATTGAGACTTCAGGCGTATTTCGCCGAACAAAACTGATTTGAAATTAGAGTAAAGATGGAAACGATTGAATGTAAATCAGTTTAAATACATTCATATTACATTATTATATGTATTGTGACCCATTTGTGTCAATTTGTAGGTCCCAAATATTAACGATTTAGCTCCTTTAAAATCCGACCCAATCGACAAATATTTGATGGTTTTGCTCCAAATCAAAGGGGTTAGAGAAAACGTACTACTTTCCCTTTTTTGAATTTTAATGGTATATGATTGTATATGCTAACTACTACTAGGTTTTAGTATTAAAATATGTGACATTCAATAATTATTTTGTGTACCAATTAAAATTACCACCTACTTCTAAACCTGACATTTAAAGGGCGTAAAGCTCTAACCCAATATTATCCAGAGGCTTCGACATTACAAACACGATTTGTTTATCCATTCCAATCAATATAGATGTCATCCGTAAACATATTATGGGCTCCAGATATCAAGTATGTCAGACACAGTGTACTATATGCTTCATAGCGCGATTTGTAGCGAGGCGCTTTGGTGAACGAGGCTAAACGTCAGTACCGGTACGTAAGTGAAATTTCAACCCGCGCTTCCACTGTAGACTGGACTATAACCAGGCAAGAGCGACTACCATTCAATTTGGACTGTTCACTTACTTCTTGGAACAAACCCGATTAGAAATTACGGTAGAAGATTTTAAAAGTTTAACAAAAAATCAGTTTATACACACTCATAATACATTAATATGTGCGTTTTAACGCATCTTTGTTAACGCATTTAAAACGCCTTTAGTATTATAAAAGCTATGAATGATGCCATACATGAATATTATTTGTCTGCGCGGTTCGCTTTATATTTGAGTATTTGAGTGTGTGCGTCATTGGGTGTACACTTTTGGCCTCCAATAAATGTAAACAGTAAATACTGTAATTTAATTTTTTTTTAAAAATCTGTAAGCTTAACTGCAATAAAATATTGTCGTCCCCTACACCCGTCATCCCCTGTCGCGGATATTTTTGACCTAGTGTAGGGGCTGCTGACTAGAGACAGGGAGACAATAAGGACTTTATGGGGCCTCAGAGAATTTGTCCAAGACTTGATTGATTTTGGTAGGGTCGTCCTTTTGTTCGTGGATCTTAACCATATCACAGACAAGCTTGGAAAGCTATTTTACTATAACGTCGGATGTATAGCTAGCGCGGGCGACTTTTCAGAGAGAGAGAGAGCGAAATGGGGTTTAAATACACTCAAAACAACTAGGTCATTTCGGGACTAACATATGGTTTAATTTTATTTCAATAATTCGCTTGTTCGTAGGTGTCTCTAGCAGTGGTAGGAAACCAGCCTGCACGGAGGAAACCCACGAGGTTGAGAGGGCGCCCTTATCTCGATGCCACATACGCTCACACCAGGGCTCGAAGCCAGAGGTGGTCGGCCAGCTAGAGGTCTAAGCGCGGCACTCTAGACCACTTTCCAACCGAAGAAGCTATTGTCTATTTTCTATAGAATATAATGTTAATATCATCTTCTAGCCATTGGCATAAACACTGCTAGAATGTATAATATCTATGGTAATGAGCTATATAAAATTGAATATTTCAACCCCTTTGGGATATTACAAACCTTATAAGTTAATTTACTCTCTGTTTCACTGATCAGTAAGATAAAGGATTGAAAGCAAAAATATTCGACAAGCTATCAGATCGATGTTTCCTTGTCATGGATTTCCCGCTTCGGCTGCAGCTCAGTCTAGACAAATAATTAGAAAAGAATGTATGTTTCTTATATTAAAGTCCAGTCGGTAATCTTTTTATGTAAATTGTACAGCCTGTTATGTAGCGAGATGATCCAAATTACTCGACAAGAATTCTCTGCAAATTTTATGTCTATCTTTTAGTACGTCTGCGAGCATCTTAAAGCTGCGGTCACGCGATCACTGGGAAATAAACTCAGTAAATCGGTCGAAAACTTAAATCTAATGTTGTTTGTTCATTCGAGTAGAATATGCGACATCCAGAGATTAGTAGATTAGGCGCCAAAAAAAATCAATGTTAACCATGTTAACATCGCAATGAATGAGGAAATCGCCACTTTATTAATTTTATCAAGAAAGCATCAATGATGACCAAGGAAATCATCAGAGATAAACGATTTTATCGTAGCATTTCGAGTTAATATGAATGTAATTATGTTATAACAATTACAATTGTCTAGAGATAATATAATATTATGTACAATGTGAAGAAGAATGAGAGATTTAATGACACTGCCGAGGCGAAATTATCTTCTCATTTTAGAATGTGTAACAAACTACATGTAAAAGGCTACAACAAAAGTTAAAAAATATACCATGTTAAAATCCCATTCTTTTTATTTGGCACCCAATCGATAATGGTAAAAGATTTCATAAGGAACCCATCGATCATCATGATGATAGTCGATTTTGCTTTTTTTAGTTTTGGATATATCTAATTTCAAGTTTGCGAGTTGTGTTATCAAAGGAGGGTGTTACAAAGGGGAGTTTATTTACAACGTTAGGTGCGCAAGTTTCAGAAGTACTGTATAACCTCGTTTTGGTTAGAAAATGAGTGAATCTCGGGTAGCAAGACCATTAATTTCTTGATTGCGTGACAAAAACAAATTCTTGTTGAAGTATTGATGGCTATTTTTACTAGGATTTCTACATTCTGATTTGTATTGTTAATACTTCGTTTCGTTTTAATTTCTCACTTCAGTCGTCATGACGTTAGGCGCAAAAAATGTTGAAGAAAATCACTGCCGACTACATCACGTGAGAAATGTACAACGTCGTTCGCTTTACATGTACTATTGGCCCACTGTTCTTATTGTAAGTTTAGGAGGACCACGCTACATACAACACGGACATTGTAAGCCATGAAAGACCAGTTTAAAGGAGCTAAATCGATCATATTTGGGACATAGAAATCGACACAAATGAGGCCGCAACGCATATAATAATGTAATATGAGTGTATACAAACTGATTTACATTTAATCGTTTCCGTTTTTACTCTAATTTCAAATCAGTCATGTTCACCGAAATACGCCAGAAATCTCAATCGAATGACAGTCTCTAGCGTCTGGTTATTCCAGTCGATATAGTATTTATATGCATGCTCTCCAGATAAGAATGGCGTCACCATTTGACATGACTTGTGGAATATGACTAGCCTCGTTCTTCGAGTCCCTTGTTATACATAGGACTGAAACGCATTATGATACACGATTCGTGTACCAATGGTAAAATGTGTTTCAATGTCGAAGACTTTGGATTATAATGAGTAAGAGACTTTAATTTGACAAGTATAGCACCTTTAAAAGAGAGAAACGGGGTTAACCGTACACTCAACACAAATGAGATGATTCCAGGACCAAAACGTGGTACAATTTTAATTCAATAATTCGCTTGCGTGTTTGGGGTCTTTAGCTGTGGGAGGAAACCGGGGGACCCGTAGAAAACACACGAGGTTAGGCACATACAAATGTGGGTCGAAACCAAGTCATTAGACTCAATGACGTGCCTTATGATCTGAAGCGCAAGATTTTGCCCCGCTTCCCTTTAAATACGGTAATAAATTCTGCTTTATGTGGTGAATATCTGGGGGGGGGGGGGGGGCGAGGGACTCGTAGAAAACCCACAAGGTTAGGCACATACAAGTATGGGTTGAAACCACGTCTCTAGACTCAATGACTCTAAAGCGCAAGAGTTTGCCCCGTTCCCCCTTAGCACCTTTAAACCCTGTAATAAATTCTGCTTTATGTGGTGAAGATCTATTTATACAAGTTATTTTCTTAGTGACAAGTTACAAGCGAGGATATCATTTTTTTTATTTTTATCTTTATAAACCACGCGATATTTCTACAAGGGATCAATCCTTTTATATCTTAGTAATATAAGCCAACGTATCAATTCCTTTCTGGGGGAATTAGCGTATCTTTGACAGCGCATTTGGACATAAGAATCACGGTTGTGAAATTAGTTTATAAATCTTTCATAAAAAATCCCAATAATTCCATAATAAACACAGATTTTATGAGTCTTCTTTCTGAGATAAATCTTGGATTGTATTTCGTAATATAAAAAAATTGCCGCATTAAAAAATATTTATTTCTGACAAGTCTCGGAAGACATACACTACTTTCACGTTAACCCGACATAATGTAATAAAAACGCTGATTTTAGGAGGCAGTTACTTATGCAGCCAATTTTTTTGGTGCCGTGTGTATGACGTTGCACCGATTTCGGCACGCATTATGCCTCGGGATTCGGTTTGATAGCTGTATTTTTTTTGTAGGACGCAGTTACTCACGGGGAACAGCTTTGATAGCTGTATTTTTTTTGTAGGAAGCAGTTACCCACGGGGAACAGCTTGTCCAGTGTCGTGTGAATATAGGATCCCGGTTTGGTTCGATATATGAAATGAAATGGGGTTTAACGTCCTACTGTTATGCACCTAACCTGGGCTAATGGAAGACGGGCATACGCCATACAGTATAGGAGGGAATTTTTGCTCGGACAGCGGCGCTACGGCATACTCTTATATCGAATTCCAACTTCTAAGAGATCTTTTACGTGCACACCAATGTGAACACGGGACCTCGGTTTTATGTCCAATCAGAACGACTAGACAGCTGTCCTTGTCAGGCCTTCGGGTTTGCATCACTGACAAGGAGAAACCACGCAGAAAAATCGAGATAAACTTTCTCGGCCAATGCAGGGATGGAACACTCGACCTCAAGGCTAGCGAGCCAGCGCCTTATCCACGTAGCCACGTGATGCCCCGGGTACGGAATAAAATCGCTTCCAGGGTTCTTATCTTTATAGTGGTCCTTCGTTAATTCAAGGAACGTCCTAACCAGAAAACTGTAAGGGACATACTTCATTTTAATATTCGGTGTACACCGGTAACACGGAACGTACATCATGTGCCTAAAAGTAGGCCTATTGCTCCGAACAGTGCACCATCGTCTATATGTGGGGCAGAGGCAGCAGATTTTGTGTCCAAGAAGGTTGACGTCAAAACCTTTTTTAAATATGTTTCGTTTTATACTGTTCAAAGGAAAAAAAGTTGGTTACTTTGAAAATTCCCGAATAATCGGTTTTCTGTTATTTATAAATTAATTTGTTCTTATTTGATTATAATCTTATCCATAGTTCAACTTATATCATTATTTTACCCAATATGACGATCTCTCGAATATTGAACCAACAAAGGGACTCAATAAGATATTAGACAGTATTTTTCAAAATTGTATTATCTTGATCAGACTTTTGTGGATTAATACCATTCGGAAAGACTTCAGCAGATTCCAGTACATTCAAAGGCCTCAGGCCTAATTTGCTACCCTTGTAAAATGACATGATTATTATTATTATTATTATTATTATACAGTTAGATGTAGGGTACCGGAACTTGACGAGGTTTGCCGAGTGGATTGATATGACGATACGAAACAATGCTTCTTAAGCACGGGCTCATATACATAAACAAAATCAAAAGGACCTATTGTTCGTGTGTGCTACAGTGGGTTCAATTTAATAAACGAGGAGCCACGGTGGCTTAGTGAGTAAGACGGTGACGGTCGCAGGTTCGCTCCCAGTGTTGGCCGAGAAAGTTCATCGGGATTTTCCAGTATGGTTTCCCCCTTGTTGCTGAGTGATGCAGGATGGAAGGCCTGGCAAGAACAGCAATTTAGTCTTTCGGATAGGAAGAAAAACCGATGTGCCGTGTACACACATTGGCGTACACGTAAAACATCCCTGATCGTAATGAAGAATTAACAGGAATATCCCACTGTTCGACAATGACTATAATTTGTTCTTGTAGGAATTATCTGTGTAATTCCTGGCTTCTGATAAACAACATAAAGATCACACATGGAACATTTTACAGACATTAAGAGAAGTAATTTCCTGAATACAGATTCCACTAAAAGCCTTTCACAAATAAAGCGAATTTACAGGTTATTATTAAATTTAGAATACCAAACACAAACTTTATCTTGACGTTAAGAGTTAACATGGTGATGTTTTATTTAATTGATTTCTTACTTCTTTTGCTCTAAAGAAGGAATGTCTGTTATTTCACGTTTCTAATTTAACATTTTAACCAAATATAGGGAGAGGGGTTTTACATAGGCTAAGCCTGTTCCCCCATCCCATTCAGACAACCTGAAAAAAATATTGTTTAAAAAAAAAAAAAAAAAAAAAAACCCAAAATATTTGTTCCTGTGATTTTCGTTTTCTTGCCACCCCGCTTCAGCAGTGGCGTAATACGCATCGAACATACGTAAAAAGATACGGTATGCAAGATTTAGGTAAGAAAGAAAGCCCAATTGATCGTTCATGTTATCGTTAAAAAAAAGATCATGAAAAATGAATATATTGAAAATTTCATTCAAATTTTTTTATCTTGGTTAAGTTATGAGTGTTGGAAATGAAATGAAACGAGGTTTAACGTCCTTATACTGTTCTGGTCAGACTGGGCTAATGAATACGGTTATCGCAGGAACTTAAGTGGATAATACTGGATAAAAGAGACTCATGTCTCGATTAATTCATATCGTTAAATTTTCAAATGTCGCAGGCGTTGTAATCCATTTGAATTTCTGCCATCCGATAGTCTTGAGTAAAGATTGTGGGGTGGATCGCTAAATGGTATCATAAAGCCTGACATGTCATTGAGTCAACTGTCGTGGTTTCGAATCCCGATTGTACGTGGCAAGGAGTAGGGTCGCCTGTCCAACCTCGTAGGTTTTCTCCGGGTCCTCCGGTCCCCCCCCCCACTGCTAAAGACCCCTACGCGCAAGCGAATTATTGAAATACAATTGAACCATATGTTTGTCCCGAGATGACCTAGTTTGTCTCGAGTGGACGTTAAGCCCCGTTTCTCTCCCTCTCTCTTTACTCATTGAGCCATCGTGACTGATCATTTCCGGAAATCTCAGGTGAATACGTCATTTCATACCACGTGTTTGATCTGTATGAATTCAACGGTATTAACGGATATCCTGTAAAATCGGGTACTGCTCCTTCAAATCTGTCTAGCAAACAGAAACCGTATTTGAAAGCATATACATTTTATGATCGATATTACAAGAGTCATTGAAAACTCTCTTTTACGACGAGAATGCGCAGTATCAATAGCAGTTCTTTTATGATTACAAAGTGTAAAACCATACAAGATAGAATTTCTAATTTGTCTCTTCTTTGTTATATTTCGTTAAAACAAAATAGATGAGCTAGAAATCTATATTAAACCATACTTTTTTCAACACTCTATACAAGAAAGAGCAGTAATTTAAATATTTGTGATACTGATTAAAATCGATACGCCACTTTTATTTCGCTGATTAAACGAGACAATAAACTCCGGTAGCAAACCTTTTTTTTTTATTCCTATACAGGCCAAAATAGTCCTTGTGTATTCAATCGACTCTTTATTTTAAGCAAGTGAAAAGAAAGGGAAATAATCGATTTCGATCCCTTACATCCGATCCATTTCGCTCTTTGCCAATCTATTTTATTTGGATAACGCACGAGAAAGCAATAGAGATCTTTGACCTGTTGATCAATATGTAAAAACTTGATTATACAGCCCAAAGTTCAAAGTCACAAAACTCCGATTTTTTATCGATTATTCGGTGGTGATTATATCAAAAGATAATTTGCAATCAATACGATTTATTTACAAATAAATCACAGATTCTAATATAATCCACGATCAAAATTACACTGAACAAACAATTTCTATAAAAATCATGGCCATGAGCAGGATAAAGGGAATATCTATTTATGAAGCTAACTCAGAATTTATCGGATCAAATAAAAAATAGATTGTATTGGGGATTATGATTAATCTTTGTGTCGGATCGATTATACAAAGTTCATCTATTTTCTTTGTCACGGTGAAAATCTCATTTTTACTTTTATTGATTCAATACTGCTCTGTCTGCACGGGGATTGAATTTATCTTATCAGTAATCTGGCTGTAAATATCTAGATATGATGGAAGCGGACCTGGAAAACGATGCTTTCACAGATAAAATGGCGACGCATGCCCGATAAATAGCATTAAAGGCCCTGGCCAATTAGATTTTTTAAAACATAAAATCATTAAAACACATATATGAAGTGAAGTATCTAATCTATAAGAAACGTATCCAAAATATAAATTTGATTTTAAATTATTCTGATATGGACATTATAGAAGACGTATGAAGTCAATATCCACCGTAAAGCTAGAACAGAAAGAGAGCTCCCTTTATTATTGTATGGACAGACGTATCTACCAAAATTTGTAATATGGTTATACAACTGTATGATTATTTATCAGGTGTACCTCACCCCAATATCTTCATATGGCCAACAATACCCAATTGGCAAGGAGAAGGGGTGCCTGTCTAACCTCGTGGGGTTTCTCCAGGTCCTCCGGTTTTATCCAACTGCTATAGACCCCTACGCGCAAGCGAATTATTGAAATAAAATTAAACCATATGTTAGTCCCGAAATGAGTTGAGGTTAAACCCCATTTCTCTCTCTCTCTTTCTCTCTCTCCCTCTCCCTAACCACACAATTTTTAGTCCCGAAATGACCTAGTTTGTGTCAAGTGGACATTAAACCCCATTGCTCGCTCTCCCCAATTTCTTCAAAAGGTCGCAAGTCGGATTATTCGTTGAGCCGAACAATTTTATGTGCGATTTCTTCCACCTAAAAGCGTGCTAGAGCAATACTTAGATAAACGACCAGTGTAGATAACTTCTGTATTATAGAATCAAACGCTTTCTAAATCACCTGTTTCTTTATCATATAATTCCTGTTTTATAGTTCCGCTGTTACTTGATAACAGAATCTGTTCGCCACTCATAATGAATGTATTGCACCGAACCGCTGAATGGTTAGCGTGCGCGTGCTCTATCATAAAGCCTGCCATTGAGTCAGCTGGCTTGGATTCGAATCACCGGACGTACGTGGCAAGGAGTAGGGTCGCTTGTCCAACCTCGGGGTTTTTATCCGGTTCCTCCGGTTTCCGCCAACTGCTAAAGACCCCTACGCGCAAGCGAATTATTAAAATAAAATTAAACCATATGCTAGTCCCGAAATGACGAGTGGACGTTAAACCCCATCTCTCTCTCTCTCTCTCTCTCTCTCTCTCCCTCCCTCCCTTGCGAACATTCACTGCGGATCAGTGTTATTCTGCCATCGCTCCAAAATCTTCCAGTTACGTATCTTTAACTTACCGATTCGTATTCGTGAACGAGAAATCCCCATCTCTGAGGCCAAACTCTAAGTTGAGAACTTGTTTCATGGTGAACGTGATCTTTCCTGCAAAATCAACAATTTTAATGGAAATGTGAAGCCTGTGATTGATCAATCCATTAATACGGGATGGAATTTATGGAACCACAGTCTACATGCATTTACATGATATTGAATTAAATGGACATTTTGATGTAGTCGTATCAAAGTTCGCTTATAAAATCAATGGCCATAGGAAAAGCTTATTATCTTTATGTATGGCGTTATTCGTCTTTGAAGACTTAGACTCGCTCAAGTCTGGTCTATTTTGCTATTAAAAATATGTCATAATGTGGATATTTTAAGCACTATTTCTTCGAATTCCAGATGCCAAAGGCTATTTTACGGAGTCAGTCAATGTGTACACGATGGACTTTCCATATGCCACCGTCCCTTAAAGGGCTAATCCCGATATTTTTTGGGGAATAAAACTGCTTAATTTTGTGTTAAAATCCCTTAAAATATTCGAGTCAAGGACCAAGCAACTATATATGTCAGTATTTATGATACGTTTTCAAACGACTTAAATCTGTCAGTCTTCATCTGAAATTTCAGACCGGTGCCCCAAGGTGTATTTTGTGGTATCTGGATAAAACCAAACATTTTTTTAATAAAAATAACGTGTAGTTGAAATTTGCCTTTCTTTATCAAGTACGGCACATTGATTATTCACTGCATAACCCTCCCAAGTAACCGTAATCGGTTATATGGTCACCTAACGAAACAATTCACTCGAAGTCTTAAAAGGGCTACGTGCCCGGATAAGCAGTTTTGGCGTTCACGCCCAAACGACTCAATACTTTGAGTTGAAATTTTGAGACAAGGTAAACACACCATTCCCCTATATTTTGGCGTTTTATTTTCAAACATTCTCAAGACCTTTTTTGAGCCTCTGTTTAATTCGGGATTGTCCCTTTAAAGACTGAGAACCAGACTTGAAAAATCCTGAAGTATCATCTGAGCCGTAGACATTCAAGTTGTGAGGCAGGTTCCCTTACACCATTTTGGCACCGCGGACGCATGACTAACGAATTGTATGATCGAAGCGAACTTTCTTTTGATTATGAGCTAGTTTTTCCAGAAAAAATTTTTTTAACCACAATTTTCTTTTTATATCGATTTAAATGAAAATGACTGTTCAAATAAAAGAAATAGCTCTATGCACATTTATATTAAAGGGAAAAAAAGAAGTTATCATTATGGACTTCAAATTATTCAAAACTATAAAAGCTTTTAATGTTTTAAAGAAATATAAAATGGCTAGTACGGTTTCAAATGAAATGAAAATGAAAATTATAGGGGAAATAGCTAACAAATGTAGTTTTAAAACCTATTATATTATTATAGTTGAGTATATTGTGTTGGGAAAATATTTCTCATTGCTCTACTAAATGTACTTAAAAGGCATTGGTGTGTGTGTGTGTGTGGGGGGGGGTGTTGAATGGGTTCTGCAGCTTCCCCCCACATCAGACCCATATGCGCAATCAGATCATTGAAATAGACATCGAACTATATGTTAGTCCCGAGTAACCTAGTTTATAGCGAGTGAACCTTAAACCCCACATCTTTTTCTCTCGTAATATGTTATGACAATGACTCAAATGAGTCATATTAAAAGGCAAAACATGACACCTTTTGTTAACGACATCGAAAGCATGCAATACTTAAATAGACATAAATCAAAGAGTCAGAAAGAAAACCATGTTTTCAAAGCGCAAATTATTGATTTTGCTTTCACGGAGATTGTAGGCTCTAAAATAAACCGTTTAGTCTTGTCGATATAGAAAAAATATGTCGTCCACTTTTGTCTTATCAAGCAACTTGAACTTATGGCTTTACTCTAAGGTTTATAAATGGGAATTTAAGCTAATTATTACTAAACGGAATTTCCGAGTGACGCTTCATCAACATTGATCGTTTTAATGAACTCTTTATACTAACTCCACTGCGTCAGGATTTTATCTGAGGAATGGTGGTCCAATATCATTTTTATATCCTAAAACAGTAGGAGAATGCTAATAGTAGGCCGGTTGGTGTGGAGGTTCGGGAATCTCCGGAATCCACAATACTCCACATTGGCCGCTTTATATAAATGAGTATCTCGAGGAATACTAACCCTGACCCTAACCCTCAAAACAAAATGCGGTAAAACAAACCTGCAGACAAGACAATCTACATAGAGTAGACATGACAAGAACTACACAACAAATATCAAATCTAGTGAATGGATCATTGGATGCCAGTCGTAATCCGAATCGTTCACTCGTATACGCTGTGCAGCCCCGGGCTTAAGTAAGAAATAAAATCTAGGCCTGTGCAGAAAAAATGATAAATACGTTAATCTTACCAAATTTGATCACTATGAACAAAGTTCATCTGATTTCTACCCGGCTCAGGCATTGTTGTCAAGTGTTCCGCCTTTTTTGATAATACAAAGATAACGTCATAATGACAAAAACGTCATTCTTAGGAAAGACTTGATTTCTCATGTGCTTCCGGTACACCTACCATTCAATTCTGAAGCAATACAAAATGTTTCCAATACCGACACCGACAAATTATCCAATGTATGTATCGATAGGATGTTAAGATCGCGAATACATTTCTGTGAATTTATACATGTGATCCAAATATGTTTACATGGAATAAATTCTGTAAAACAGAATTTTCACTGAACTGTTCTGTAAAACTGCTTGTCATTTCTTCAAATTAGTGATGGGCCGATATGGCACCTGAATTTTTTACCGATATCAGATATTGACAGCCAAACATACGGGCCGATAAAGATAATTACCGATAGTGGTGGATATTAAAGTATTGTCATTTACACCCGGGGAATCGAAACCACGCCGATTGACTCGAAGACAGACGTTATGATACAGCGCGAACGTGCAAACTATTCGGCAATCCAACACCCCTGCAGAAGGTAAGTCCCCACAGACGGTCTACGCTCTAGGATAGCGGTTCAACTAGAGAAATCAAAACCTGGGGCAAGTTTCACGAAATTTTAACAAAGATAAAAATCCAAATTTTAGTAATTTGATTGGATAATATTAGATTTATTTTAGTTTCAGCCAATTAAAATTGAAGTATCAACTAAAATTTGGATTTCGAGAAACGGGGCCCTGGTTAGCGGGAAGACTGGTGGGATGCATTGCTGCTCACTAACAATAATAAGACAAATTGATGACACGCTTCTGAAAGAGTCTTCTTCATTGATATGTTATCTAATTATGACATTTTATTGTGTTCCTTCCATCAGGGAAGTTTTCGTGTAGTAGAATATCGTATCTCATGCCGCATCTTTTTCTAATACATGTAACATGTACATTTCTATAAAAATACGTTTCAGACATGTATGACCAATGTTAGAATTCGCTTAATATGCGTAGAACTTTCTTCTCCGAAAAATTTTACAATTAGAATAGCTGATGGTCGAGAAAATCAATCAAAATTATGTGTTTTAGGTTCATAGCAAATATTGTAAATTGCCTATTAGTAAAACGTGTAATCTTTTGTGTAAGTTGTGGGGGGGGGGGGGATTAAATTAAGTGTACGCGAAACCCGAACATGGAAACACTCTTCTTTACGTGACTGCATCAGCCATTGATTTAAAAAATCCTCGATAAAGCGTCTGAGCAGATATATTTAATGTAGCTTAAACAGGTTCTCTTATTCACTCCTCAACTCACAAGTCAACGGATAACAGCTCTACAAGGCAACTGTATACGCTATCCAGTAATCACTTTAAACGCTAATGTTGTCGATATTTTGTTGGGATCCTGGGTCGAGTGGATCTGTAAACATTATTCTAATGGCCGTGGAAAAAATTGAAAGCACTCACAATCAAAGGATGTAATCAATACTGTTTTATTGTATGAAAAGTGATTCTACACGATTCCATGTATAATTGATAAAGAAGTATTAAAGAAATTGTCTCTATGACTAGCATACTGTGAAATGACGTTTTAATGTCGTTAATTGTTATTTTCCAATCGAATTTGTTTTGGATAGTACTAATAATGATAACCATAGTTAAAAGCGCTGTATGCACATCACTACTTTAGATGAAAGTTTTTTTTACACTTTTGAATACTCATATATAACGCTTTATATACATTTAAAAAGAAATACGTGAACCATGTCTCAGTTCAATCTGAACCCGTTACTGGATTGTTATTTCACACGATGTCTGAGTGAGTAATACATTAAATTGTTAAGCTCAAGAAAGTTCATCAGAATTATCCGGCGTAGTTCGCCCATATTACTGATGAAGTACAGAAATCCCGGTAAGGGTCAACGTGTAGTCGTTGGTGTGTGTAGGTCCAGTCAAAGCCCAGCTTGACTGGAGCGGGGCCCTGGGCCTGACTAGAATCGCGGGGCCCCTGACTCAACCAAAGGATTATTTCATATCCTTTTGAATGACACACATGCGTAACATACAATTGAACGGTCTGTAATAAAAGAATAATTACATAATATCTGATCACATACGAAATCTATTCAGTTTCAAATGGCATACAATGCGTATAAATGGCATATAATGGAGGGGAAGTGTTATAACAAAGTAAAATCACCGGATTGGGTGGAACTTCACAGAGAAGGTTGAGGAATAGCCCAGTCTCCGCCCTCGCGACGCTAGATCGATTGCCGTGAAACTTTCATCTGGAATTTGAAATTTTCTGTTTTTGCCATGAACCGCGGGGCCCTGGGTCCAGTGTACACGTAAAGGATGACTTGGCAGTTGGAGTTCGATATAAGAGTCAGCTGTAGCACCGCTGTCTTGACAAAATTTCCCTTATAGCACACAGTATGATATATGTCGTGTATCATAAAGTCTGCCATTGAGTCAACTGGCATGGTTTCGAATTCCTGGTTGTACGTGGAAAGGAGTGGGGTCGCCTGTCCAACCTCGTGGGTTTTCTCCGGGTCCTCCGGTCCCCCCCCACTGCTAAAGACCCCTACGCACAAGCGAATTATTAAAATAAAACCAAAACATATGTTAGTCCCGAAATGACCTCTCTCTCAGTCTAGTTCGGAGTTAATAGTAGGACGTTTAAACCCCATTTTAAGATATGTAGCTTCAAGTACTGACCGGTGTCGTGCACGAGACGAACTTGCTTTACTCTTTCTATAAATTTGGTAACCACCGATATCATCCTCCAAGTAAAAGAGTAACTCGAATTCTTTAAATTGAACACTGAAAGCCACGAGTCGATATTTTTTAGTGCTAAATGTCAACTAGGAAGAAAAGTGGGCTAGCAGACTAATTAAAATTATACACTAATGTTTCGTTTCGTTCCGTTTTTTTCGATTGTTTACTCCACCTCGGCTGAATAAATGGAACGAAAAAATACATTTAGGCCTAGTGTTAATTAGATTGAGTGAGTCAGCGATTGAATGTCTGCAACACAAATAAATCTACTCGCTCATTAAACACGCGATTCGTTAAATACACCTAATAAAACGCTATTTCTCGAGGTGCACGAGGGTTAAAGCCGCAATTTAACTATAAGACTGAAAAACGCAAATCTAACGTGATGGCAAGGGTTAGTGTGAAAACATCACCCGGTGTCCCCAGACAGAGAGCAAGAGATAGAGAAGAGAGAAGAGAGAGAGAGTGTGTGTGTGTCTAGGGGGGGGGGGATGTTCACTCGACACCAACAAGGTAATTTCGGTATTAAAATATAGTTCAGTTTATTTCAATAATACGTTGGCGCGTAGGGGTCTTTAGCAGTGGGAAGAAACCAGAGAAAACTCGCGAGGTTCGACAGGCGACCATACTCCTTGTCCACTTAACACAAACTAGGTATTTTCGGGACTAAAATATGATTCAGTTTTATTTCAATATTACACTGGCGCGTAGGTTTTTTTTTTAGCAGTGGGAAGCTACCGGAGTAAACCCGCGAGGTTCGACAGGCGACCCTACTCCTTATCACATAAGCGAGAAAATGAAACAACTGCATTTGAATCAATGGCAGACGTAATGGTCTAAAGCGCACGCATTAAACCATTCGGCCACCAACCACCGATCTATGTCACAGGAGACTGAGCGATGCACACGTCATCAGGGGGGGGGGGGGGGGGTAGGGATGGACTAGTGGTCAATAGTGCCGCGCTTCGACCTCTAGCTGGCCGACCACCTCTGGCTGTGGTTTCTAGCCCTGGCGTGAGCGTATGTGGCATAGAGATAGGGACGCCTTCTCAAAATCGTGAGTTTCCTCCGGGAACTCCGGTTTCCTCTCACTGCTAAAGACCCCTACGCGCAAGCGTATTTTTGAAATAAAATTAAACCACGTGTTAGTCCCGAAATGACCTAATTGTGTTGAGTTGACGTTAAACCCCATTTCTCTCTCTCTCTTTCTCTCTCTCTCTCTCCTAAGGTAATCATTATATTTGAACATGGCGAAATCCTATATCAAACGCAATCTCGATTAAATTACATGGGCGTATTATATGGATCAACCTTTTAATGGCAATCTGAGCTTTTCAGATAAAGTTACTCACTTGGAAAATTAATGTCTTGAAATAACTAGCTATCAAAGTTCTATTATTTACAATAGACCAGTTTTCATAACAAGAATATTTACAAATAATACATGTATAGGCTTTTCGCTAGAAATGGGACACAGTCAGAATATCAAGACAAATAACTAGGCCAACAAAAGGCCAGTGGCTGATCATGAAGTCGCCGGGCCCCGGGGCAGCGCAGTTGTCGTCCCATTGAATGAAAAGATGAGTGGGTGTGTTTTCGACCTGAAATGGTGGTCTGTGGTGTATGGAAGCCTATAACTACCATTGATAATTTCTACTTTTCGCCCCTTCGAAACACGAAAGTCGAAAATAAGAAATTAAGAAAAAATGTGAGGCGCCAAGACGGTATACAAGCCAAAATCAACTCGAAAATAGGAAATTAAGAAATAACACACAGCGATAATAGCGCCCCTCGTTTTTCACATGAAATCACAGGTTTTGTCCCACCCGAACTACTATACATTCATTGTCTAGAGGGAACCATGCCGGAAAGTCCCGATGAATTTTCTAGGCTAACACCGAGATCTAACATAGGACCCCTATGTTAGCGAGTGAGAGTTTTACTGACTGTGGCAATCGCTATAGTGCAACACTAAATGCACAATAAAACACATAACAATTCAGATACTCCAAAATGTCAAAGTTAAAAGCAACGCCCTTGAGAATAACAAACTGTATACATGTACATATAATGTCAAAACCAACCCAAATGTCAAATTGAAAAGAAAGCCTGCGACAAAACATACTTGTCTCTAATAAGCCCAGTAACAAAGTGGTACCGGACGTTTCCGAAAGAGTAAAAATGGCCTGCCTCGTGTACGGACGTAATATATTTGTTAGATGCAAATAATGTCTACTTTGTTTCTACAAAATTACTTAGCAATATTTTAAGTGCGGAATTTGTACGGAACCAATACCTCATGCTTTCTCGGCAAAACGCCAGCACGCGAGGTCCGGGTGTTCCGGCGCCATTATCCAACCCCCTCTCAAAGACCCTTTTAGTGTTGCAACATGTGCCTGTAAGACTAAAATGGCAAATCAGAGACTTATTGGCTAGTATTTCGCCCCTTTATTATAACGACGTTCAGATTATGCTACGTCTTGATAGTCCAACAACCAAAAATAGGTGATTTGTTTGTGTCCATATATTGCCGCACCTAAATGGGCAGAAATATTGTCTCAGAGCTTTATATTTTAAAAAATTCGAGAGTAATCCACTCCTGACACCACTCTGCTGAAATTCCTGAACAGACCCCTAGCTATATAGAGACGTTCACTTTACTTTAACACAATCTAACTTGCTGCGTTATTTATTTATATTTTTTGCAAATGATAATGAAACTGAAGTCTGAATTCAGACGTTTGAAAAACTAGTTAATCAATGTAATTCCACCTCTTATAATGTCATGGGCCACAAGTAATGGAACATTTTTCTTATCCAGGAAATTACTTTTCTATCTAGTCGAGAATTGTCATCAAGATGACTTTCCAGGATTTCATCTATCGCCTTGGTAATTTGTCATTTAAAGTAACAAGATCGGAATGAGAAATCTCACTGTGGTGTATTAATGCTCCAAGAATTTCCATAAGAAATGCCTGCGTTCGAAACCGGAAAATTTACGTCTGTGTTGTGCAGTATTTATAAATGTGGTGATGAAGCTAGATAAAAGTCAACAGAAGTTGAAAAGATGCTGTCTGGACAATTGATAGAATTCTTGCAAAATTATAACTGCAGTATTTAGGGAGGCATTGAGATAAACCAACCCTTCTCCGAATACGTGATTTTTGTGTGGGGAAAATTTTAAAATATTCTGTTTATGGCTCTTTGTTATACATTATGTTAGAGGTAAATCTGCCTATTGCAGGTCTTTATTTGGCTTCAAATCGGGCCCGTAGCCAGCTTATAAAATGGAGGGGGTGGCTACAGAATATTTTGCAGGGGCTGATGATGTGGCCAGCTAAGAATTATACGTGGCTACGGGCCCGCTTCAAATGCTTTATAGATTATTAATTCTGCATTTATTCACATACCAAGTCAATAATCAACTTTCTTGATGATCGGGTGGCTTAGATATTGAGTTGACTAGACAATGGCCACCATATCTACGCTAAACGATAATATGGCGGCGTTTATCGCGTGATCATGGTACTTGACAAGCGAGAATATGAGTTTCCCATCGGCAGTCTAGTTTAGTCTTTTTCTCGTCAAACCTTCATACAATCATAACTTCACTAGGGTTCAATTCCAGCTCAGGGCAAGAACTTTATCGATGTAAGTGAGAGGGATATTCGGTCTCCCGTCCTATCAGGCAGGTTTCCCCCGAGTTCTACGGTTTCTTCCTGCAGTTATGATCGAAATCATTCGCACGATCTGTGCCAAGGGCCAAATTGGAAACAGGCCTCAGGCCTAATTTGCTACCCTTGTAAAATGACGAGATTATTATTACTCAGAATAAAGTAAATTGACTAACATATTCAATATATTATATTTATTTTTCATTATCTTTTTTTGAACAGCCAGCTGTTTATATTACATAATGCTCCAGTGAGTGTTAATTGCCAAAAATAATTTAATAGCTTTTTTTTTATACCAGTCCGGATGCAGACCTCTGGAGACTATTTGACAACCATGTGTTTTTAAAGGTTGCGAATGTCAAAATACCTCAAGTGAATTAATCCATTCCGTTTGAACGTGAACTGTCCCATTAACAAAGAGCTTCTTTACCAACAGCGTTAATGGCATGCGAAAACTGTTTTTTTAGTAGCGACTGAACGAAAATTTATTGCTAACAAGTTTGTGTTTATTTTTAGTATATGTGTGCATATTACACATGGAAACTGCCGACGAACACGGGAGATTTATTAATTGCAATCCGATATGCGAATTGCATTTTGTCACGTACAGCAAGACAAAATACCACTTATCGCCACGTGATCCCGGGTTGTTAATCTGCATCAGTTGATGTTTTTATTGCCCAGGGATCGGTTGCTCAAAACTAAGTTAAATTCTAACGGACATATCTTGGTAACGTGTTGTTTGTTAACTTTCCGTTAAATTTACTACAGTAAACACTATAGAATACTTTATTTTTTATATTAGAATAAATCTGTAGGAAAAATTTGCACCACAGAATGTTCGGGGCTTTTGTTTTCATCAACAACTTTTCTCTCCGTTAAAGTTAATGGAGCGTTAAAAGATAACGGAGCTTTGAGCAACCGGCCCAAGAAGACCACAAATCTGTAAGCCTACGCCCTCAAAATATTATCTTGAGAATTTATGCATTACGATCAATTTCAAATTATTCAATATAATGCCCTTGATTTTTCGGCGGTATTTTCACAACTCTGCTTTATTTGATAACATTATTTCAACTGGTATATAAACATTGTTCAAATCGATTTCATCGTATTTGATGTCTCGACTGACAAGTGTATATTTCACGGCCAATTTCCCAATAACTCAATATGGCTATAATTTTGTTTGAACGTGTCTGGAAAACCGATACTGTTTTATGTCTATTTCTCTATAACGAAGTTGATCTTATATAAGGATATCCAGAAGTAGATCAACAAAATGAATTTACGGCGGTATTTCGAGGGTTATTTTTCATTAATTTAATATTTTTTCTCACAAATTGGATAATTTCATACATTTTGACTAGTGGCAAGGTACATTACAATAGCTCGACACAATCATGATCTGAAATATAGCATTGATACCCCACCCCTCCCATGGCTAGTAATGTTAAATGGTATTGAATCTTCTTTCTTCTGATGTCTATGGTCCGGCTTGTTTTCATATGTAGGGTCAATCAAAAGTGTGGGACCCTTCGAATAACGAAGGGTAACGTATTGAAATTAAATGGAATGAATCAAACTACGACTAAAATACAAGAATAACGCCAAACCACCAGAGAGGGCCCTGTTTCACGAAATTTTAACTACAGATAAAATCCAAATTTTAGTAGTTACTTCAATTTTGATTGGCTAAGATACAAAATCAATCTAATATTGTCCAATCAAATTACAAAAAAATGATATTGATCTTGGTTAAAATTTCGGGAAACAGACCACTGGTGGTTGCAGGGAATTCGACAAGGTACACATGAACTGTATATAGTGTCAAAATACAGGAGTTCGGTTTGTGCCTTTAATCATACAGTATCAAGGGTAGAGGAGTTCGGACTGTGCCTTTAATCATACAGTATCAAGGGTAGAAGAGTTCGAACTGTGCCTTTAATAATACAGCATCAAGTGTAGAGGAGTTCGGTCTGTGTCTTTAACCATACAGTATCAGTAACGGTGAATAGGGGGCGGGGGTACAAATCTAGAGAAATGGGGTTTAACGTCCACTCGACACAAACTAGGTCATTTCGTGACTAACATATGGTTTAATTTTATTTCAATAATTCGCTTGCGCGTAGGTGTCTTTAGCAGTGGGGGGAAACCGGAGGACCCGGAGAAAACCCACGAGGCTGGACAGGCGACCTTACTCCTTGCCACGTACAACCGTGAAAACGAGTCACTGTCAGTGTTTAGTAATCAGACCATCCTAAATAAAACGATGCAACATAATTTCCAGTAATGATTTATTATGGCCATGGTTATTCCCAGATGAACTTATGGATATAAGTTATTTAGTCGCCATTTTCATTTTAGAAATGACTTTATGAAATTATTTGTTGTATGATGATTTAAATAACCAATTCCATAAACAAACTAAATTTACATTGTTAATTTAGTAACACAATTAATTATCTATTATGTACACTTAAGATATACATATCACTAGAACTTCCTTTCTATACACAAATTATCTATTATGCATACTTACGATATAGATATCAATGGAATTTTCCTTCTGTACCACTTCGCTTTGTTTTTAATTGTTGTTTTTGCCACAAAAGAAATTCAATGAAATATTGATTTGTAGGGTTTCCGATTCATAAGCCATGCAAACAAATGATCATTGTTTTGAGCTCGTGTTTGAAAAAGGGGATCTTTAAACATCATTTGACGGGGAGGCATGCGTACGTCGCATGAATAATATAGTAAAATCTCTGAGATATAATATGTCATTGATGTTATAGAGAAGGGAATGAGTTTTAACGTCCACCCAACACAAACGAGGTCATTTTGGGACTAACACACGGTACAATTTTATTTCAATAATCCGCTTACGCGTAGGTGTCGTTAATGGTGGGGAAAAATCGGATGCCCTGGGAAAACCCCTTAGATTGGGTAGGTGAATCAAGGTTGGATTCAAAAACCACGCCAACGCGTTAGACTGTTACAGTATCTTTTCTATCTGGTAAAGATCATTATGATATTCAGATCAGGCTCCCACCCCATAGTTTACAACTGATTCAATTTCAAGCATTTCGGGGGGTTCGATGGCCGAATGGTTAGCACGTGCGCCCTGTATCGCAAAAGCCTGCCATTGAGTCAAGTAGCGTGGTTTCGAATCCCCGATTGAACGTGACAAGCAGTAGGGTCGCCTGTCCAACCTCCGGTTTCCTCCCACTGTTAATGATACCTACGCGCAAGCGAATTGTTGAAATAAAATTGAACCATATGTTAGTCCCGAAAAGGCCTAGTTTGTGTCTAGTGGACGCTAAACCCTAATTTTTAATTTTCTCTCTATCTATCTCAAGCATTTCTGGCAATTAACACGTCCAAATACTCAAGCTGTCTGTTGTCCTCTCGATTTAACACAATCGAACCAGATTGGTGTCTTTTTAGGGTGGGGAGGGGGCTGAATTAAAAAATAAATTGCCTTTACCAAACATAGTGGCAGTGCCCCCTTAAGGGAAAACTTTCTCATTCCATAAATTCAATTAAAAGGCAATTCCTGGAACTTTATTTGATCTTTTTTTTTTAATAAAACAGAACATATCAGTCTGTAATCTTTCCATTGATATGTGTGTATATTGTTTTATCGTCTGCTATCAGATTGGCGCCACTTCATGGTTGATCAAAATAGATGGATGACATAAGAAAGAAAAACGGAAATGATATTGCTTTGCCTGCCAAGGAAACGTCAGTTTGATGCACCGTGATTGGGTAAGTTGTCAATTGAAGTATCACTTCTGAAGACTAATGTCTCAATTAAGGCGGTGTCAGTTTAGTGAACAAGTTAGCAGAACATTTATGGTTGTGATAATTACAATCAATTACCGTTCATCGATTATCTTTCTATCGATTATCTCTTCTACAAAATAAAACAAACAATAATAGATTACTTTCAGATTTGCCCTGTGGTTATGATGCCTACTGCATGAAACGTTGAGCAAATGAAGCACTGTTTTACACATAAATGTAACTCAAGTGAGTGATTAAGGAGGTTGTGGAAATTGCTCGGCCACATATCGATCTGTGTACAATAGACTGGCTGAGATTGGAAAGTGCCGAGATGGGGGTCAAACGTCATTTCTTACCTTATAGAGTAACTCACGAACGAACACAGTTATTGACATTCTGGATGACCCATAGAAGATCCTGTGTGTCTAATACTAAAACGTATTTTCGGAAAGTGTATTAAATGTCAGTCATAGATGTTAGGCCACACAACGAAATGAAACGAAATGGGATTTGACGGGCTACTTTTGTGCACTGAATGGGAAAAAGGGGTTAGGCATACACCATGCAGTGTGCTATGAGGGAAATTTGTCCAGACAGCTGCGCCACGATTATTTCGAATTCCAATTGTCAAGGGTTCTTTTTACATGCACGCCTTATACAATCGATCGAGATTAGCGAGCCAGTGTCCTACTCATTGAGTGTGTCACCTCGGTCCCCGCCACACAACAAATACACTTTATATTAGTTCATCTTGGATATGATGAAGATAAAATTAGCGTTCTATTTCTAAATAATGTGGGTGTCGAATATATAAAGCAAGGCGATAGGTCGCTATGTTAAAGGAGCTAAATCTCTATGGACACAAATGTGTCGCAAAGCATAAATTAATGTAGTATGAATGTATATACTAGTAAACTGATTTACATTCAATCTTTCTTTTTTTACTGTAATTTCTAATCTAAGAATTCAAAGTCAATGACAGCTTTTGGCGCCTGGTTATTCCAGTCTACACCGGTAGTATTCCCTTGTGGGATATGTTTCGCCTCGTTCATCGAGTAGTTTCATTACAAATAGCGCTCGAAGGCATTATAGCACGGATCCTTCTGCCAATCTTAAATTTTTTTTATTCTGTCTTAAATATTCGGTAGGCTCATCTTTTCAGGGTAAGATAATATCATCAATGTTGATTTAAATTGACCAATAAGTCGTGTTTGCAAGGTCGAAGACTGTGAATGATATTGAGTTAAAGACTTGCCTCCTTTAAATGCACAGGCGTGGAATACACAATAAAATGCGAGTTTTCGGGTTTTGGCTTAAGAGATAGGGATCGTTATGTACTTGGAAAAAAAACCGAGACAAAAGAGAGAGAGAGAGAGAGAGAGAGAGAGAGAGAGGAGGGAGAAATGGGGTTTAACGTCCACTCGACACTAACTAGGTAATTTGGGGACGAACATATGGTTTAATTTTATTTCAATAATTGGCTTGCGCGTAGGGGTCTTTAACAGTGGGAGGAAACCGGACCAGCGAGACAAGCAGGGAAAACACCTGCATGAATAAATGTTAAACTACAATTTCATTTAGAATATTGTAAAAACCCATTATTATCCGCTTTCAAGTCACCAGTATCGCAGATTCACTTCGCCTATTATATACCCCATCACTGAAAAAATTCTCACGATGGAATCTTTTCTGTACAACTAAATTGGGTGTGTGTATGATGAGCGGAGAGAGGGGGCTTTAGAACATGAGGTCTGAACCATTTATATTAATGGAATCTTATGTGTACATCTGATTGGGTGTGTGTGTGTGTGTGTGTGCGCATGATGGTGTGTGTGTGTGTGGGGGGGCTTTAGAACACGAGGTTTAGTATCGAGCTATGAGGCGCACGTGCCGAAGAGTCGACCCCATAACGACCCCATAAGCACATCGAATCGAGAATTAAATTAAAACCCACAATTTACTGGGTTTTCAGATAAAAATATATTTTTGATTACCATAATTTTCGTGCCCCAACAACCAGGTCGATAGAACAAATAATCATCCACAAAGAATAAGATTTTGGAATAATATTTTCATCGCAGACAAAGACCTCCCAGTGGCAATTGCCTATCCGACCCTTTAACATTCGTGCTGCTGTTGATGAGATTGAGAGGGGTTATCCTCGAAGTTATTTCAATTACTGAACCAAATCCTTGTTTGTTTCACCAATAGACAGTCGACAAACGTATAGAGAGTATTCTCAATGGTATCTTAATTCTGAATGATAAAGTAATTTATTACATCCGCCAAGACCATTGATCTAAATGAAGTCTAATTACCGGGGAATTGGTCTAGAAGTTATATGAGCAAGCAGGAAAGCTTTATAGCCAGGACCAACATAAGCGTCACGTTCAGTTGTGGTCGAGGTTTGCCATGAATACGAGAATTTTACCCGAGGGAAATATATCTCACTAGACTGTTTCTCATCACCGAATATAAACAGTGTCATTATATTGTCTAAGTTACTAGCCAACTTCATTATCAGCATACAATTACTCCTTTAATTCGTGAACAAGAGATACGTGACAATTAGAAAACAACGAGCCTTTATTATCATATGAACTGGAAGAAATTATGATCATTAACTATATTAATAGACATCAACAATTAACAACCTGGACCACATTTTCTATACGTACAGTATACAGAGACACAGAGTAGACACACAAAAAAAGAAATATTAATAAAGACGTCATTGAGGGAAAAATCTCCCCCCAAAATTATGATCAGCACATCTTTCGAGAAAGCCAATAAAAAGTATTGTTATGTCTATGGAAAGCAAAGGTATGGATTTCAGCTTCAAATTATGCACTAAAAAAACAACACAAAATGTCAATTCGTAGACACATCACGCTTCTCGCTACAAAATATTATGAATCGGTGTGGATTTCTTCGTTTAATATGCTACTGGCACGTTGTAGCGTTATTGTTAGGATCGCAATCTGTTGTCGCAAGACGTCCCAGTCCCCCGTCGTCTTCCCGTGTAACACACCGCTTACAATGCCCGGAAAGACAGTTTCTTCGTTAATATTTTCCACGTGGGGAGCCACCAAATAGTTTCTGTATTGGGACTGGTTAGGTAGTCCCCTTTCCACTATAAAAGCGCGGGTCAGATGCAATAATTTTTCGTTTTTCGAATGCAACTGATACTCACTAATGCCAGTCTTTGTAAAGTTTTTCTGAAACTGGTGCGTGGAGTTGATAAACGTATCAATGGCACTATTCAATTCCCCAAGAGCAATAGACGCGTCTTGGAACTCCTTTTGGTACTTATTCAAACACCTATGTCCCATTTTAACAATATGGATGTAATTGGTGATATTGAAAGGAAGCAACGCTGAATCTGACAACTGCAGAACAATGTCTGCTAAAATTTGATTGACAGCAATATGGCGGGTAAAGTTCGCGTCAATGTAAGTTCGGAGATATTCTAGCGTGTCCTCTAATGTACTATACGCGGGATAAGTAGGTAGTTTAGAGTAGGTTTTAGTATCGTAGGTAAAAGCTACTGACATGGAAGGCACACCGATACGGTAGGAGAATGGGGATTGGTCACTGTCTCCTGCCAAACCATTAATTTCGGGTCTGTTCGGGATTTCAGTGCTGCGGAAATTTTGTTTCCACATATCATAAACACTCATTTCTTTTTGATGGCTGTCGACGCAGTTTACTGACATGGCTGCTTTGTAAATAACATCGTATAACAAAGGATTACTTTCGGCATAGAAACTGTAGTTACCTCTTATGGCCGAGTCCAGATTAATGTAAGCTACAGCCCCGGTACCTAACTGCTTCTCGTACTCTTGGACCCATTCATAGGAACCGATGTGTCCATATTTCGAAGCGTCCCAAACAGCAAATATGATAGTTCTTCTTGGTCTCCACCCTTCCACGATCTGATCTGAAAATGTCCTAGCCAAATCCATTAGGATTGCAAATCCGGTGCCTGCATCTACAGCACCTTGTGTCCACGAATCGATATGGCTACCAATTATAACAAAATGATCGGGTTCGTGTTTGCCTTTGATCGAAGCTATAACATTGGAAACAAATCGCTTTTCGGGAGAATTATTCACTGTTACTTCTACCAAATAGTTATGGTCGGTGGTTCCTCGTCTTGGACCCGCGTAATAATCAGACTTTAATTTACCGTTCCAATCACTGGGCACCAATGTACTGTTGTCAATAAAGGACATCAGTTGGTCCGCATCACTGTACATTATCGGGTAGACCGGAATGGAGGGGAACATGTTACTATTGTTCGTAAGGGAAGAATCGGGAGTCGCCGTATAATCCGGGGTACTGGGGTCTCCGACCAAGTTGTATCGGACATGGGAAAGCTGCACTGCCCAACTCGGCAACCACCACGTACCATCGATGATACCACTACCATCAGTGTAATCATCGGGGTCACAATATAACACAACCCCTGCAGCCCCAGCCTCCTCGGCATGTTTCACTTTATTTCCAGGGTGTATCCGACCGTAACGTATCAACACAACGCTACCATTCACTTCAACATTTAAATTATTCAAAATATCGAAATCTTTTTTCCGTCCATAATGAGCATAAACGAGCGGGCCCTTTACGACTCCGCTTTTTGCATAGGCATTAAATGGTAGGTAGGCTACGTTTTCGTTAGAAGCATTTGATTTTGAGAGGAAGATTTGAGATTTATTTTCAGCAGTGTTTAAGTTTACTGTCACTTGGTTTAGCGCTGTATAGTCTGGATAAGACAGTTGCACTTTATATTTTTTCACTTTGACAGTGTCAAAGTGAAAAGTAGTCCACATGTTAACCACGTATTTCACTAAACCATTTAAATTTCCCATTCCAGAGATTCTGATATCAGATTGTGATGTTAATGTTTTAATGCTGTCAATGTAATTGTCAATGTGAGTCACCCTAGACTGCAGTTTTTTACTGATCGCAGGGTCGTAATCCTGCAATATTCCATGGTATTGAACACTTGGGGAAATAAAGATTTTATGTCCAGTCTTCCGTACAAAATATCCAAAAATTAATCCGATCACAAAGATGACACTAATCATCAATATTTTTAACACACATCCTTTGCCACCCGAAAAACATTCGCTAACCATTGACTGTTGCCTTGGTTGATCCAGATTTTTATATTCAATGTCAATATTATCCGAATCCGCCTCCCATCTCGATACGGGTTTACCCGGTGTATATCCCCTCGACATCATATCTTGAATTTAGACATTAGTATGCCGCTGTGTCAAGTGAAATCTCTGTATGGCAAGCTCATACATTATTGTTCGCTATTGATTTTTAGCTGAGAGTATTAGTAGTTACAACTCGCATTTGCAGTCGCCATTTTCGACCATTGAATACATAATCATGATTCACACGCTTGCAATCTAAAGGTTACCTCACTGTCTCTGGATTTCTGTGTTCCTTGTATCACTCTGTTCTCTCGATTGGTGTAGTTCTTCACGACTTCATCGCAGCTCTTTAAATTTTAAAAATCAATACCGAAGTGGTGTTCTTGTGAGTTACGCCAAATGATCAAAACATCGACAATGTAAACAAAGGTGGCCATGTTTGAAGACGGTACTAAATGAGTTATCTCCCTTCCAACGGAGGTTTTCCTCTCTTTTATAAGCGGTGTTGAAATTTAACAATCTGTTACATTACTGAATATAAAAAAATAATATTAATAGACTTAATTAAATATTTTACATAAATATACTTTGGTTTATATTTCGTAAAGTAATAAACAGTAATGGGGGAAAATTAAGTTTGTTTTGGGGAACTGTAGCATGCTAAAACATGATAAAACACGTTTTATTATTTTTAGGCCAAAACAAAAATAATTAATGTTTGCAGGGTAGGTAGTCCGGGTTATAATTTATCTGTATTGTTTTATTATTTTGTTTTATTTGACATGAGGTGTATGTGTGTTGGTGTGTGTGTGGGGGGGGGGCAGAACTAATTGGAAATTAACTTAATGAATTTACTAATCGTTTAATAAAACAAAAACCCAAATTAACACGAGATCAGTAACTAATATGTCATCCAATTTGCGTGTTCAAATGTCAGTAAAACATTTACCAAAATCATGTTTTGAACCGTTAGCAGAATTAGTTTATCTGAATATGTATTTCCTTACATTTCTAGGTTCTAGAAACTAATGCTTATTCGGACTGTTGTAAATACCGACATATTAGTGTTGGAATTTGTCTGCAGAAAACCAAGGTTTTAAGTTCTTTGAAAACGTATCACAAATATTGAGTTAGTTAGTCGGCCATTAGGGATATTAAAGCATTTTAACGCAAAATTAAGCAGTTTTATTCTCCAAAATATTATTGGATTTGGCCTTTTAAAAAAAATATAACAGTTCCCCGCCGTTATATGTCATTTCCGCGCATTGTATGTCATTGCAGACCGTTAATTTGTGTTATGCATTCGTGCCATTCAAAAGGATATGAAATAATTTTTCGTCGCGTTAGCTCGCCCCCCCCCCCCCCCGCAAATCTAGTCAGGCTCATGGCCCCGCTCCGGTTAATCTGGGGCTTGGTATGGTCGATGCAGTAAAGTAGAATGTTAAACCCCATTGCGCAAATTTTGATTAAAGGGGATGCGCAACTTTTATTTTTAAAGAATTTGATTTTTTTAACTTTGGATATAGCTAACCATGATTAGGACTCAATGGAACACGGGAAAAAATATCACATATCTTTGAATATACTTTTACTAATATAAGCATCCTTTCAAATATCTCCCGCACAGCATAAACCAGGGACAAATAACGCAACGCTAATGAATATAGGATAACTAAAGTGACAATTGGTCAATACAAAACCCGCCTTCCACTATAATAATTATTGAATATGCAAATTAATATATAGATTCTAATAGTTCAAGCTCTCGTCTGGGCCCTGTTTCATGAAATTTTAACTAAAGATAAAATCCAAATTTTAGTAGATACTTCAATTTTAATTGGCTAAGCACTTAAATCAATTTAATGTTATCCAATCAAATTACTAAAATTTGGACTTTATCTTCGTTTAAATTTCGTGAAACAGGTCCCAGGTATGCTCGAATAACGCCCTTGTTAATATTTCGATTATACCATTTGGCGTTATAATTTTAGTTGTCAACTAATTTGGTTGAGTATTCAAATATTGTTATTGAGAAATGTGAGAATGGGCCCGTAGCCACGGGGGCTTAGCCCCTCCCCTCCCCCGATAATCGAATTAGCCCCCCCCCCAAAAAAAAAAATATTTCGCCAACAATAATTATTTCTTCGGAGTGTTCTTAGCTGGCCACATCCCAAGTCCCTCGAAACAATTCTCTACCCCCCCCCCCCCTAAACTTAAAGCTGGCTACGGGCCCGCGATACTTTGCATTCTTCGATTTTTACATGGAACTTTATTCATAAAATTACAAATGCCAGACGTTCCTTTTACTTGAATGCCAACGAGTACACGGGAAAGCGGTTCTCCTTCCATCTCAACATAGGCGCCGTTCCTGACAATGTTAAATAAACAATGGATATCTCGGCCAACATCTGGCTCGAACCAAGGACCCCCTGGACAGTGAGCAAGCGCCTTAGCCACTTAGCCACTGCGGTTCCCTCCTCGTTAAGCAGGCACACTAGAAAAGAATATTACAAAACTACATGTGAAACAAGGGTAACACTGCCAAATATATGAGATGTGTAGCAAAACTGTTTGTAAAATAACAGAAAGTTAATACTTATAAAATATAATAGCAAAACTATAAACTACCTGTGAAACAAAAAAAAAATACCTCAAAATATGAGATGCCAAAACTATATCTACGAAATAAAAAAAGACTATAAAATATGAGAGACGTAACAAGATTTTCTGTGAAAAAAACATAATACTACAAAATATGAGCAAATCTGACTGAAATAAAAAAATAATGCTATAAACTCGGAGATATATGTATATAACTTTATAATACTAAAGTGTGCGTTATGATAATACTAAACAAATACGTTATGTCGCAAAACTACCTGTGAAAAAAAAAATACAAAAAAATACTATAAAATAGGATATAAATAGCATACATAATATAGCAAAAATAATATGAGTAAAATAAAATTAATACTGTAAAGTAAGAGTTATATAGAAAAACTGTATTTATTATGTGAAATAAATATACTATTACAAAATATGAGTTGTGTAGCAAAAATGTCTGAAATAAAATATAATACTAAATAATTTAGCAAAGTATCTAACTAAAGAATAAATTTTATGTTAGTTATTTTCGGACAAACAAAAGCTAATCCACTTCAGTAAAATAAAGAACTTACTAATTGTGTGTTAGAAGGCAATACATTTGATATAGATTTATAAATATCTTTGCTTTTCGTAAATATTTTATTTTCATTTGAACTTGGAATTTTTATACGAACTGAACTTGGCACGGTAACCTTGTTACTGTTCATCAAGCTAATAAGTTAATCGGTTATTTGCAGAACTTTAAGCGATAATCCCACGATTTAGCTATCAATAAAATCCACTTTAATACTCTCGGTGAGATAAGTAGAGATAATCCTTAGATAATCTCTCGATACTTCTAGGAACAGGTCGATGCGACCCTTACACTCTTTTGTTTAATTAGCAAAAGCTTCTATAAAGCAATTTAGAAAGTTTGTTTTCTCTCGGTTACAGGGGTGTAATCAAATTGGTGTTTAATTCAAAATGAATTACAGTTGTAAAATTATAAAAAGGTGTTCTTTTTGGATAAACTGTTAAAGCTTAACTTAAACTGTTGTGATTTTAGAATCAACAATAAGATGCAAAAGATAAAGATGCGACAGCGGTGTTTGTCTTAAAGGGACCCTACTATAATTTTCTACAAAACTATGTCAATATTTTTCTTGCCATGTGTTATTTTAGATAACCATTACTCGTAGATAATCGTTACAACACAAAGAACCTTTGCTCCTAGATTGCTGTTAAAGATACGTACCTTATAATTTTGTGGGTGGTGTAAAAAGGGTACCCTTTCAAATGTTGTTTTGTACGTTTTGTCAACTGAACAGCTTAAATATATAATGTGTATGCCTATAGCGTTCTGATTTTCAGCTATATAATTATTATTTCTACCCACCAATTTGAGCACATGGACAGTTAATTATTTACGTCTTTTTAACAAATATTAGATAATAAAAATAAAACATTTGTCGAATGTCTGAACTACAATAATTATGTGTTAAATTTTGTATCTGGTACCATTATTGCAAATCTCTGAAAATAAATAGCAAGCTTAATCAAATAACAGAAATGAAGATTTTGATATCTAAGCTGCCGGCCCCGATGTTAATATCGGATACATTAATAAAAATGTGTCTCTAGATAATAATTTTGTGAATGTTTTTTTTTCTTCGGGCCTATGTACAATCTATATTTGTTTTATTTTCTTTCAATAATAATTATGAAGATGTCATGATGTAACCTGGCCCTATAGACATTCGGATTATTTAATATAAAACTGTACCTCGTGTTAATATAAAACTCGTTCGAGAAATTGAATGTCAACCAGATTTAAAATTTATAAACACAATATAGCCTGCTAGCTATCACGTTCTACTTCACAAAATTATAGATACTTGAAGTATGGATAAAACATGACAAGAACACTATTTGAAATAGTGTTCTGCTCCGAGCCTGGCTAATGAAGACGGGCATACGCCATACCGTGTGCTATGAGGGAAATTTTGCCAGGCACTACGGCATACTCTTGTATAGAATTCCAACTATCAAGGGGTGTTTTACGTACACGCCAATGTGTACACGGGACCTCGTTTTTTTTATCCCACCCGAGCGACTAGACAGCTGTCCTTGAAGAACCACGCCGGGAAATCTGGATAAACTTTCTCGGCAAATGCAGGGATCGCACACCCGACTTCAAGGCTAGCGAGCCAGCGTTTTAATAATAATAATAATATTTATTGTTTTAAGCCCATTCCATCTACAAGTGATCTAAACAGGCTGTACTTTTACATATATTACATACATTACATACATTACATACATTACATACATTACATTACATGTACTTCATTTTGATTTTATATCAGAGCAAGTACACCATTGGAGAATTGCCATGACATGAATCATGGTAGAAAGAGAGAGAGAGAGAGAGAGATATAGAGAGAGAGATAAATGGGGTTTAACGTCCACTCGACACAATTTCGGTGCATAGGGATCTTTAGCAGTGGGAGGAAACCACAGGACCTGGAGAAAACCCACGAGGTTGGACAGGCGACCCTACTCCTTGTCACGTACAGCCGGGGGTACAAAACCGCGCCAGTTGACTCAATAACAGCGCGCATGTGCTAACCATTCGGCCATCTAACCCCCTGATTCCTAATAGAAAGGCACGGAACGTGAATATTCAACTTTTTGCTTTGGTATAAATATCTGTAAGGTATCTGGTGCCTGGATGTCATTAAGTACATATCAACTAATATTTACAATTAATTTAGGCTTCTAAGTAATAAAATAATGTTAACTACATGATGTAGCTTAGATATAAACAATTGTTTCCAATATGTCTGTCCTTTATTACTTTACGTTCAAACAATCGCGTTACATCGTGTCAGTCCCTAATCAATGTTGCTAGAACGAACATCAAAACTTGAAGACTAATTCGCTCTACGAAGGAATTTGGTTGCACTTTATCTGAATTTCTTATCAAAGACAAATAACTTATCTAAAGTGGGGGACGAAGAAGCTTCAGAAGTTACATCATCCTAATAAGTATTGTTCTGTAGAGCTCATGGAGATAGGGATGTGTAGTTGGTTGGATCTGAAACTGGTCTAGATATGAATTTTGTCTTCAAGATTCTTTATTACCTGCAGTGGGCAGATATTTACTTATCAGAGCTTCGGACGCCAAAACTATCTTTTTTTTCTAATTGCTAACTAATATTAAATAATTAAAGCGAAGCATTTGTTAAAAGTCTGATCTACAAAATAAGATCTGAATTTCAACACTTTCGATTTACATTATAATGAGTTTCTCATAATACACAAATTCAGAACATTATCCGAAACTAGTCAACTGATGTTAAAAAAATTGAAAACGAAACATTTGGTAACGTCTGGACCACAAAAGAGATCTCTATTATCGATTCATATCTTTTCCAAAATAGTAAATCTCTCGAAATACACAGTAGCTTCATTTAATTGTTTAAATCTCAAAACATCAGAAAATAAATTTATTTATGTTATGTTTGTTCATTTAATATATCGTTTGCCAAAAACTCAACCAACTGAATTATATATCAGCTTTGGATATTCAATAACGTTTAGAAAGAAACATCGTGGCGTTAATATCGCCCCCTGTTAACAACCCTATACGATAATGTACTATCTCTTTCCCTCTCTATTTCTTATGTTGGTCTTGTGCTTATTTCAATGGCCAGTATGTAAAGTATGTATATAAAAGGTAACTGTTTGGTATTAAGAAGGTAAAAGACAATTAAGCGAAAAGTTTACGCAACGGTGACCATAAGATGGCCTACTCGTTAATGACTTAACCTGTAAGAAAGGCCCTTTGTTGTCGAGTGGTCGGGATTAGATTGGACAATAGATTCAAAGGTATATATTGATCAGAAAATTTAGAAAATGGCCTGTTAACACATTTAGTAAATCCTCCCTCAATCGGTGGTTGCGCAAGTTTAGATAGGCGTCTTAATGTATTTGTAATCCTGTAGTTTTGATATACTACCAGAAATATATATACCGAGTTTGAGTAGATGTGTAATATATACACGATCGACGTTTTATCAAGCACGTGTACTGTGTAACTACGGATAAGATTTTATGGTGGTAATGATGCCTTCCTTAATCCGAAGTTTTTAAGAATGTGTTGATTGGCTTAACGGTGTTGTAGGTAAAAGAAGACATTAAAAGGTGCGATCCACCCCACCTTAGTTCAGACAGCAAGTCGTCGAGTCGGAGGGAGGCCACCGATCACCATCTCCCCTCAGTTCAACAGTTTGTTTATCAATATTTCAATGCTGACAGCTACAACATTTTGACAACTCAATGTCTGTGGATAAAATCGTGGATAATTATTTTCATTAACTGCTGCGAATACGTCTATGTCATGATCGTCTGTGATGTAACATACGTACAGTGACAAGGATAGATTGAATAATCGGTGCAAAATTGGAATTGGGTGCGAACAACAAGGACCCAGGAAACGAATCCAGGTCGATTAGGACTTACCTTCAGAGAGGATTTAGCCACACGTGTAATACTAATCTTTTAGATTGTATCGGAGAGCTTATGACACGAAGGTGCTTAGTTTACGGTGGTCAGCCATTCGACTCAGAACCACAAGTGCAATTTATTCGGCTGTATTTTGAGTTATAAGAATATAAGAACTGATCAACAATTATGATTCATACAGAAAGTCTTCGACCTGTTCACAACACGCAAGGTAAATTTTATACGTTGAAATTGAGAAAATTCCACAAATATATCATTTATATTTTAATTTAAAACACAGGATATTGGATTTACTCCCTCAGTAGAGAAAATAAATGGTACAGTGTACGTTAGAATATTAATACTATTTACACCGACGTTTTTCAAAAACAAAATACGTAGATTGATCAGGAATTTATGAAGCGTTTTTATGCAAATCAGTTGTAATTGTTTTTTGGTGGTGTTGTATTTGTTGTGTTAGTTAGTTACAGTAGGCCTATGTGAATTCGATTTGTTTATTCTGTATAATGGGAATTCGATTTGTGTATTTGGTATGTGTATTTCATTTGTGAGTATAATTTGCAAGTCGCTTAGTGTCTGTTTATGAGTCGGTTAACAGGCTTAAAAGGTCTGAATAATTTTATTTAAACGTCATACGAATTGGCAATTTCGAACAAGTTGACTAGTTAAGTTTGTCTTTCCTCGTCTATATTAAAATAAACAACTCCAAAACAAACCGCGAAAGCATTAGAGGTTGAAAGACATTTTTAGATATAAAGTTAGTATAATTCAAAGAACTTAACAATCCGGAAAGACGGAATTTGTATTTACTCAAAGTAAAACATAAATAAACAAATTAAACTTAAAGATTAAAATAAAATGGAGTATTAGATAAGAGCATTATCTAAAAATAACATATAATCTTATAACAATAGTTTCTAATTATCTGTCAACTTATATCGGTATTTTAATCTATGTTAATTAAATCTCTTTGTTCCCTTTAATTGTGTATTTACAATAACTTTATATACACATGCTACCTATTTCCAATTAAGATTTAGCAAAGCAGTATTAAATCTTTTAGTTTGTCCTAGAATTATATAGACTACAACTCGTCTTTTACCGAAAATTTTAAAAAGTTTTATTAAAACGATACACAATCTAAAGAAAAAACCTGTATAAATTAAAAAATCTACACGATTTTTGTTTACTAATTTTTGAATAATCCAATGAAATTTTAAAAATTTAAAACCATTACATGTAAACTTTTAAAAAAATCGTTTTTAAGCAAAGTACTAAACTCTTCCACTAAGTCCGATTCTTCCAGGATCAGATTGTCGTAGTTTGCGCGATTCCTTTTTAATATACATTTTTTTGACTTTAACACCTGCTTTCACTCGGGGAGATATCACAGAAAAGGTCTTTAGGGGCCCACACATGTTCAATAATTCCGTCAATATTATTGAATCAATAATACAGTATTGACAGGAATTGCCCACGCACGATTCAATATTTCCATTAATAATTTCATTATTTTTTGGTCATTTTTTAAAATGGATGCCATGTTTACTCTTACAAGGTTGACGATGGAATAAAAATATTGAAGCAATTATTAACAGATTCTCCACACACGATCAATATTGTCATTCAATAAATTGACCGTCCGTCAATATACAATATACAATCAAAATGGTTTTGATCCGTCAATATATCGACGCAATGATCGTTATTGACAATATTTTACATCAATAAAGCCCACTGAGTCAACAATATTGACGGAATTATTGGACGTGTATGGGCCCCTTTAGGCAGGTTTTATTTTTTTCTTATTCAAAATCATAGGCATGTTAAAACCTAAGATGTTATTTTTTCGGATAATGAAACAGGTAGCAGAAAATAAACTAACACCATAACCTAGACGTATAGGCCAATAAAATAAGATAGGTGATGACATGTTACGCATTTGTTTATTTTTTTCAGGATTAAGACATTACGAATCATCCGATTCTAATTCATCATGTACGTCACCGCCAGTCATAACACATCTCAATCCCAGTCGACCAGCCCTTGCCCCGGGGGATGGCGGAAACAATAACCTCGTTCATTGGACTCAGGCGCCATCAAGTTATGATAAAATAACCGACAAATCCGACGATGATGAGGAGATAGATGACGGTATGTCAATAATAATATCATGATGGTTGTCAACAATTTGTTTTTTGATGGATTATATTGATATGACGCAATGTGAAAAAGTGTGAATAGCCATATCGTATGGCGCTGGCTCGCTAGCCTGGAGGTCGAGTGTTCGATCCCTGCATTGGCCTAGAAAGTTTATCTCGAATTTTACGACGTGGTTTCCCATTGTCAGTGATGCAGAACGGAGAGCCTGACATGGACAGATGTCTTGTCACTCGGATGGGAATAATAACCGAGATCCCGTGTACACATTGGCGTGCACGTAAAAGATCCCTTGGCAGTTGGAATTCGATATAAGAGTAAGCCGTAGCGCCGATTCCTGGGCAAAATTTCCTCCATAGCACACTGTATGATGCCCGTCTTCCATTAGCCCAGGTTAGGTGCATAGCAGAAGGACGACAAACCCCATTTCATTTCATTTCGTACAGCCATATCAGATTCTGACACAATGTGAAGAAGTATATCCAAATAAGATACTGCTGTAGGAATATAACTAATTTGAAAACTTTGTTGTGGCTGTGAATAGTCAAAGAAAATAGAATCTAAATCGATTCTAAAGTTTAATTTTTCCAAGACAATAGTGGCATCTTAAACACAAATTGATCCTAAAGTTTAATTTTTCCGAGACAATAGGCGAATCTTAAACGCAAATTGATTCTAAATTTTATTTTTTTCATAGGGAAGAGCAGAATCGTGCATACAAATTGATCCAAAATGTTAATAATGTAACTGTATTTCCCTTCTAATTGCAACATGATAAGCTCTATAAGTTCAAGGCGAATCATAGTCAAATTTGAGTTTGTTTCCTTTCATAAAACCAAGACTGCCTTGTCAACGATCATTGAAATTATAAAGTTATGTCGGATGGTAATAATTTTTGTTTTCATTTGATTACAGAATATCGACCATTTACTCCGCCACCACCACGAGAAAGACTCAGTTATACACGATATCAATTAGAGCTATTAAGTGGTATATACGAGAAGGTTCGCTATCCTAACAGTACCCAGAAATTACTTATTGCTAAACGTGTAGGAATTACACGGGAACAAGTTAAGGTAAGTCGTGTAACACTTACATGTATATAGACACTTTTATACGACTATAACAACCCCCCACCCCCACCCCGAATCTGTTAAATGGCTTGTTAAATTCTTCCAAAACGATAAGGGGGGTTGGATGGCCGAATGGTTATCATATCATGAAGTCTGTCATTGAGTCAGCTGGCGTGGTTTTGAATCCCCGGTTGTACGTGACAAGGAGGGGGGTGGCCTGTCCAACATAGTGGGATTTCTCCGGTTTCCTCTGCTAAAGACCCCTACGCGCAAGCGAATTATTGAAATAAAATCAAACCATATGTTAGTCCTGAAATGGAATGATATTTATTTGGTATTGGATAACATACAGCTAAATAATTTTCTTAAGATAAAGTTCCGTAGCGTCGATTTCTGGGTACAGCGACACTGCCCTGGCAAAAACATTTCAAGATTGTTGGATGATTCTGATATATCTTAATGAAACTTGACACAGAAGTTTCTATTTTCACTATAGATATGCATTGATAAACTTTGCAAAAATATGTACTATTACAGCGTTGATGTAATAAATTATGTTAATTGCACAAATGTTATAAAGACAAAATGGAAAAAAAAACGTGTAACATAATTCTGTTCTTAATTATAGATCTGGTTCCAAAATCGCAGACGAAAAGATGTCATAAATAATCCCAAACGGAAAGGAAATTCTTCAACGGAAAGTTCTGATAGTCCGACGTCTACTGAGAGTGAACCCAATACGCCACCACAGACTGAAGACAGTAAACCCAGTTCCCCTGCAGATATCGATGGACCTAAAATGGTTCCAAATGTCGTTTTAAAAAGTGTAATTGATGAATTAGAAAGATTCGAAAAGACTGTTCTAAAAGCAAAGAAAAGCAAGAAAAAATCCCGCCCCAAACAACAGCAGCAGACGCAACAGAAAATGTCAACAGCCGCCATTAAAGCCAATGCTGCTTCTTTATTTACGGCATACGATATGGTATCACCGCCAAATAAGGTCATATCTCCAGCAATGCTCAACACGTCCATTAACCGCTTCTCTCATTCCAAGACATCTTCAGCATTCCAGGATCCAAAGAGTAACGGAGACGCCAATAGTTCTCCGCAAAATGCTTCGCCGTTAATGAATGGTTACCACCAACTCCCTAACACCATCTCTGTCTTACCCAACCAATACTCACCTCACCATCCCAGTGGGATGACTCCATCTTCTGTCCACCATCCAAAGGTTCATCCCGCGTTTGAAAACATCCCAGTATTAGCAGATCTCCTTGGTTACAGAAGTAGCGATTCCATAAGATCTCAGAAACAGCACCTTAACCATTCTTTAAGTCCGCACAATTCCTATGTGGTTTCTCCCAATCGTGGTGCTACAGACCGTGGTTATACTGATATTCCTGGAAGTGTCAATCATGGTTCTTTAGGAGTGAATAGAGTGTTTCCATTTCCTTTTATCGCGGATGCCCCTGTGATGTTATCATCCATGCGCCATCCCGACCCCTACCGGCCTCCAGTACATTATCTCCCACAGCAACACAGTGAAGATCCCTATCAATCTTTTATGATCTCATCTTTTACAAACCCCTATTATACAGCATCTCCATCTCAAACATGGACACCCCACCCTCATCCCCCACCGCCAGTGCCTACAGACAATTACACACAAAACAATGGATTATGATAATTGTTGAGACTGTTTTTTTTTATTGTTTTGTCTAACTTATTAATCCAAGCTTGCCCAACACATGAAATGCATTGTTTGTGGGGATCCGATGTCGGGACAATACCGTTTAAAAGATTTTGGCAAAGTAAATATAACATAGTTTTGATACCGCAGTCCAATAGAGGACAAGCTTTGCAAAGGACTTAGAAAACTGGACAAACAACTAAAAGAAAAGTTGGAATCCCGGTGCAGGCTGAGAAGAAATTTCGGGATTGTTCAAGTCTTATTCTTATTTGTGAGTAGTGGTGTCTGCGGGATCACCAAGGAAATTTGTCGCGTATTTTCAATGGGATGGAAATCGGGGCCTCGTGAAGAAATTATTACTACGTAAAGGATCCCTTAAAAGTTGGAATTCTAAGAATAGTGGATGCAAACACAGCAAAAGGATCTGCCCACGTAACCATAGAAAAGTGTCAATGGGACCTTATACCACACTCCACTCCTGTCCCGAATACTAAAGGAATTGTTTTACAATTGACCTAAATCCCAAAGAAATATTTTGAAAATTTAAAATTCTTGACAGTGAGCACAATGATATTATGTCCAGGGTCTTGAAACTCCACGAATTGAAAACAGATTGTTTTATTAAAGACCCCCAGACTTTGTTATCAACTTGTTATTGGTTTGAATGTGTTGTGAGATATCTCTAGTCTTTTTTAACAACTAAATGATGTATATATTTTTCTTATTTGATACTTTAATTTTTTATTCATATTTTTTTGATTTATAAAAAATAAAGTAGAAACTTGGATTTTGCAGTAAATGTTTATTAGCTTCTTTTTTTATATCCGTCTCCGTGGAGATATTTATATTTCCTAAAGATTCGCGTATATCGTATAAGTTCGTTATGAGATACGCCCTTGAAAGTGTTTGGACATGGCTCTGTGATTTTGGTGCTGGGTCACCAAACAGGAGGTCCGGGATTCTATCCCGGTGTTTGTTGAACAATAAAAGTTATCTTCGTAGCAAAGTGCATGGTACACGCTCATCTTCATTATATGTGTTGGTGCAGAAAATACAACAATACGCACTCGGTATTGCTGTGCCATTCAAACACATTTTTGTCTTTTACTATGTTGAAATATGTTAAGTCGAGCGCAATTTACACATGGAAAACAACAGCAAATTTAACCCTCTGAATAATATTGTTATTAGCATCTTTTATAAAATTACACAAGACAACGTTTCTTAGAGGGTTTTCATTGTGGATTTTTCCGGTAACATCTCACCTGGGTAACCACATAAAGTAATCCCCATAATTCTTCGCCCCACCCCTATTCTTCAAGGCATAATATTTATCTCCCACACCCACTCATATATATAATTCAACATACCTTGATTTCCGATAGTGCATGATGTCAGACTTTTTCCATTCCACGTAGGACAGGTCGGAACTATATGACTAAAACAATATACCTGCATCCAATGCTGATTTTACTGTTAGTAGAGATAGAGAGAGATAGAAATGGGGTTTAACGTCCACTCAACACAATCTAGGTCATTTCGGGACTAACATATGGTTCAAGTTTTTTTCGATCATGGATCTTTGACTTATTTTGTTTAACACAATGACAGCTGTGTAGTTGGTCAGATGGGACGAACAGCAAAGGTCCCGTGTACATATTGGCATGTACTTAAAAGAACCCATGACAGTGGAATTCGATATAAGAGTACGCTGGGCAATATTTGCTGCATTGCAGTGGGAATGGCGTATGTCTATCTTCATTCTCCAGGTTGGTGCTAAAATGTAGGACCTTCAACCTGATTTCATTTCACTTGTTATTCCTTTACTATCAAATATACTGAGTCATTATTTGAATAACATTAACATATTATTTGATTTGATTTGAATGTTCAATATTTGATACATTTCTATAAGTAGTGAATCTTTCAAATAATTAATATTTCCCTACATTAGGCCTAGCTGATTTCATTGAACTGATGTTATCAATGTAGCCTACTTCCTATAGTAGAAAGAACAAAATTGAAACATGGTATAACTTCCTACTTCTGTACACTGACGGGGCTAATAAATACAGGCATACTGCAACCTACATACAGTGTGCTAGGACATTAAATTACCGTTCACTGGCGCTACAGCCTTCTTTATATCTAATCCCAACTGTAAAGGATTATTTTACTGGGCGCCATTGTGTACTAAGACCTCTGTTTATCATCCCATCTGAATGACTAGACATTGATTAAATTTTCAGTGGTTTTATTTGATACCCAAAATTGGTTCATAGCACTGAAAAACTATTTAAATGCAAATATTCAAATGCAAATATTCAGACTTTTTATGTGAACAGGTGAGTTTCTAACACACTGAAAGCAATATCTATATGTTTGTTATAAAACAGCTTCATATACACACCTGTTCATATAGAAAACACAATATAAGATATTATTGATTAAAATAGTTTTATTCAAACAATTGTTGTACACCTGATGATGTTATATATACATGGTATATATTGATAGTACATATATAACCTAACTCCCAAAACACAATTAATCACATAAAGCAAAATATCTTATAGTCTCCACATCATAGACAATAAATCAGAAGTTTTACTATATTCAAAAACTACAGATCACATGATCTTTATTTAGAATGAGGTTTACTGTCTTGTCAAATTAGTTCATTTTGAGAAAAACATGTTGATTATTATTTCAAACCCTAAAGATGAGGAGAGGAGAGTGAATGGGGTTTAACGTTACCCGACACAAACTAGGTCACTTTTGGACTAACATATGGTTTTTAATTGTAATCCAATAATTCACACGCGCGTAGGGGTCTTTAGCAGTAGTGGGAAACCAGAGGACCCAGAAAAGACCCATGAGGTTGGACAGGGGACCCTACCCCTTGTCACATACAACCAGGGATTCGAAACCACGCCAGTTGACTCAATGACAGGCTTTATGATATAGCGTGCACATGCTAACCATTCGGCCATCCAACCTCCAAACCCTAAAGGTATATTTTGTTGGCACGCCAATGTGTAAACAGGTAAACCTCTGATTCTCGTCCCATAGACACACTTTACAGGTCAGTTTTGCAGACACCACCAACACCTGACAGATGTAGGCCAGACTTGAAAAATCCTGATGGTTTTTGTCTGCGTAATGCTATGATAATAACCAGGAAAATTCCAGTCATGAGGCCAATTTCCTGACCCACAATGGCTCCTAGATCTTTATTTTACAGAATTGTATGTGGTAGAAGAAATGGGCTTGTAGCCAGCTTTTAAAATTTGGTGGGGCTTCAGAATTTCTTTGAGGAGCTGAGGATCTGGCCGGTAAAGAACGCTCCTAAGAATTCATTATTGTTGGCGAAATATTGGGGGGGGGGGGCTAATTCGATTTAGGGAAGGCTATGGCTACGAGTCCGACAAGAAATGAACATAAATTTAAATTACCAGTATTGACAAACAAAAATGGGATGATTTGTAGTTTTAGAATACAAGTAAAACTGCTATTTTAATCCATGGTGTGAAGAATAATTTTTTTTAGATCATGCTTTTAAACAAAATGATGAAATATATATTATATTTATACTTACAATATCTATATTGCATTGTTTTTATGTACATAATGATAGTATACCATTTATTAATAATATTACCTTTTAACATATCGATAAACAAACCTAGAAGCAGAGATTTATGAGTGGAAAATAAACACAGTACTTTGATGATCATTTTAGGACTAAAATATGGTAAATTGTATTTTTATGGTTACGTGTGCAAAGAGAGGCAGATGAATTTTTATTAGGTCTATTTGATAAGGCCAACTACAAGTTTGATGAAAGTGAAAGGTCATGAGAGGTAAACAGTGCTAACACTAATCCCAACCCTAACCCTGGACCTATCTCTAATGCTGACCCAAACCCACAATCTCGACAACAATCACATGCCCTAACCTTATTTACATCTCAGCAACTGGACGAAAATTAAGCTGGCCTTAACAAACATATTTAGCCATGATTTTGCTTGCACAGCAGCATTTCTGCTTATTCTTCAGATTTCATATACCAAAGGATCTGTTATGTGCACTATCAATTTTGGGGGACTTGATCTGAGATTTTTGTACCACACCAGTCCAGCAGATCCCAGCCCTGAACAAGCGAGAACTGGATTTGTAAATCCTGAGGAGTGTTCTTGACCAAGACATTTACTGGTCTAGTGTCCTAATTAGTTCAGTCTGTTATATTGTAAGAAATGTTAGCTTTAAATAAATAGGTGGTATCAGGTGTTTTAGAATGTAGAAGCATATCTGACCTCACTCATGACACTAGCTCCTTTAATTGTTAAAATTAGAGTATATTTAATAGATGGTATACTATATATATTCAGCTTGAAAGACTATAATAATTTGGTGTATATTATGTTATTTTTTCTACTGTAAACTCAAATTTTGCACACATATTTACATACAGGACATATCAATAAATATTTATTAGTCTTCTAAATATCACTAAGGATTAGTAGTAGTGGCTTCAGACAGGACAAACTTTGACCAGCTTTTACAAACAATTTTAGCAATATTTATGAGAAGTTTTTATATCTAATTATCTAATATCAGACAATATCGAAAACACACTAAAGGGAAGACTAGTGTTTTCACTGATTTTGAGGCCAATTTACGAACAAAATAATTATGAGAAATTTTCTTAAATATATAATTAATAAAAAATAAATTATAAGAGACTAAAGAACTTCCCCTAGAGGTAATAAATTTTCCAAACTGACGCCATTGGAAACACAATCTCTGAAAGTCTATTTTTATTGGTTTTCTGAGAATATTGTTGAAGTGATAGGTTGTTGTAAATACCAATCACAGCTTGTTATGGCTTAACATGATACACCAAGTTTTATTAATACCCTCAATAAGATGCAAATTTACTGTGTCTTGTCCAATCAAAATGCTTATTGCTGCTTAGCCTAAGCAGAAAATGCTCATCTCGTCTCAGTCAAGATATTCACCCATTGAATATTTACGCAAAGTTTTAACATTCCAGACGAAAAGACAAATTAACTTAATTCAACCCTTTGTTTTTATCTAAACCTAAACAGTCTTGTTTCTTTAAATATTAATATTATAGAATGAGAATATTTGACATTCAGAGAGAGAGAGAGAGAAATGGGGTTTAACGTCCACTGGGTCATTTCGGGACTAACATATGGTTTTATTCTATTTAAATAATTCGCTTGCGCATAGCGGTCTTTAGCAGTTGGAGGAAACCAGAGGACCCAGAGAAAACCCACAAGGTTGGACAGACGACCCTACTCCTTGTCAAGTACAACCTGAATTCGATACTACGCTAGTTGACTCAACGGGCTTAACATTCTGCTATCCAACCTTACTTGTAGCATTTAAAAAAATTAATATGAAGGGGCAATAGGTAAGAAATAATAACGAAAAGGGAATATATCGAAAATTTCAGCCAAATTATTCCACTCTAAGCCCAGATATCTGTAATACAATAAACTGTAGCCTCAATTGTCATTGCTACTAATGTTATGATAATAAACAAAGTCTTGATTATCAATTTTTACAATTATTTCATCAACTGCAAAATTACTCAAATCTACTAAATATCGGAGCCATCCCATTGTATAGAGAGTTGATTATGATCTTGGTAAATTAATTCATGTCTTATAAATAATTTATATAACATTTCAGGCCTAAAGAAAGATGTACAATAGGCAGATTTAACTCTTGCATAATGCCTGTTTAACATAAATGATAAATGCTACATGGTCCTAAATAAACAGATATTCAAAATGGATGATTTAATTTTCACATTCATATAGCATACTAATATAACAAGAACTAAAATAAAAGATGTTCATATTGTACACACTGTATACAACACATACATAAATACATGCATTTTCACATTGTTAAATGTACATATCAATACACCTCGACAGATAATGATTCTGAATGCGGTAAGTTTATAGCTAAACCTAAAGCAGGGCACATTGATTTACATTAACAATAAATAGAAAGCAAAATGGTGTCACTGTTGTTTTTCGAATAAATGTGGGTGATATTCTGGTTCTAAAGAGAGAGAGAGAGAGAGAGAGAGAGAGAGAGAGATGGGGTTTAATGTCCACTCGACACAAACTAGGTCATTTCGGGACTAACATATGGTTCAATTTTATTTCAATTATTCGCTTGCGCGTAGGGGTTTTAGCAGTGGGAGGAAACTGGAGGACTAGCAAAAAACACCCTCGAAATTGAACAGGTGACCCTATTCCTTGTCACGTACGATCGTGGTTCCAAAACCACGCCAGTTGATTCAATGACAGGCCGGATGATACAGCACGCACATGCTAACCATTCGGCCACCCAACCCTCCCTGGTTCTAAAGACAATCCTTCCCAAAAATCTGATGTGGGATGAGTAAGGTATTTGTTTTTGTGTTATTATTTTGTCAAAGTATCACTACGGGGCTAAATGATTTATAATGTTTCAAGGCACTCATTTTATCTCATCACGTTGTTGATTGTATGATTATCCAGTATCATTTATGATTGTCACTAACATTTATCAGGGTTATGTACTTGATAATTGAGAATACTGGGAATTTCCAAATTCATTAGAATGTGTTTCTATAGTTACTTCCTGTAACCCAAGGAAAACATAAGTAATAGGTCTGCTTTTATTTCTTATTTTTTTAAAAATAAAATGAGGCCATGTGGCTCTTTTTTAGTGATGTGGGAGATCCAGAATATTTTTTTATATGTTCTAATGTTCATGACTGGCTGTATCTAAGACAAATAGCAAGCTTAACCCATTAGACCCTGAAACGCCGCAAAACCGGCTTGACATTGTATTGCATATACCTGAAATGTCGGTTTTGCGGCTTGGGGCAGGTCAAGCTCCAATTATGTTGACATCATAATTAATATGACGTCCTGTAAATCCAGGGAGGGACGTGCAACACCCCATGTATAGTCAGTGTTCAAAGGGTTAATATTAATGTATGATGAAACAAATATTCCGTAATAAGTTGGGTGAACAAATGTTTTTCTGCTTCATCACAATAAATGGCTTATCCCTGTGTCAGGGAAATCACACACAATGAACATTTACCAGGAAACACATGTCCCTTTTAGGAACATCTATACAATAACTAATAACATAATTAAAATTAAAAATTAATCATAAAAAGGGGCTGATTCTTAATCTAAAACAAAGGACCAAAGACCATATGTTTCAGTCTCACTTTAAAATAAGTCAAACTTTAGTAGCAATTTGAATATCTAAATTTTATAGTATGATGGGACTTCATAATAATATTCTAGAATTTAAAATATTTGACATTCAAATCAGATGTTTATATTCAATCTGCTATTTAATTAACTTTAAGTATGTTAATAAAATATAATATTTGTTGAAGTCAGACCTACGCATATAGTCCTTAAAGGTCAGGAATCAGCCTCAGATAAATTAAGAATCATAGTAGCCTACTCAAATTGTACTAACTTTTTTTTAGTTTGGGTTAATGTATTTTACAATCTGAGTAACGGTACCCCAATGTTACGCATATATTCTACAATCTGAGTACTGGTACCGCAATGTTATGCAAATTCTACAATCTGAGTACCGGTACTCCAATGTTACACAAATTCTACAATCTGAGTACCGGTACCCCAATGTCACGCAAATTCTACAATCTGAGTACTGGTACCCCAATGTTACGCATATATTCTACAATCTGAGTACTGGTACCGCAATGTTATGCAAATTCTACAATCTGAGTACCGGTACTCCAATGTTACACAAATTCTACAATCTGAGTACCGGTACCCCAATGTCACGCAAATTCTACAATCTGAGTACTGGTACCCCAATGTTAGGCAAATTCTACAATCTGAGTACCGGTACCCCAATGTTACGCAAATTCTACAATCTGAGTACTAGTACCCCAATGTTACACAAATTCTACACACAATTCTACAATCTGAGTACTGTTACGCATATTCAACAACCTGAGTATCGATAGCCCAATATTATGTACATTCTACAAACTGAGTACTAGTACCTAAATGTTACGATCTAAAACCTAACTGCTGGTACCCCAATGTTACGCCTGTATTGAGTATCATACTACAAATTCTTCATTTCATCAGAGGCTGATTCATAACTTTGGTCCTATGGGAATAAAGACTTAAAAATATAAAATAAATATACATAATGTTTTTTGTGATCAATCATGTCCTTTGATCATTATTTATTTTCCTCTCGCCATTTTTCTTCATCTTCCTTCTTTGCTTCAGGTCGAAGCTGATTCCTCATTCCTCCTAGAACTTTTGATGTTGCTTCTGAGGCTATTATTACTGGCTGTACGATGGTGGGTGGGATCTGACGCAAGACTCCGCCTACTACACCTGTCAATCCCTTTTGTTCTTGTTCTTCTGTAGCTGCACGGACGAGGTTGTGAGCTGCATCACCAAATCCCTGATAATAAATCAAATGAAATAATATGGGGTTTAACGTCCTAATCTTCTGAACCTAACCTAGGCTAATTGAAGACGGGCATACGCCATACAGTGTGCTATGAAGAAAATTTTTGCCCAGGCAGCGGAGCTACGGTGTACTCATATATCGAATTCCAACTGCCAAGGGATCTTTTACAAGCACGCCAATGTGTACACAGGGCCTTGGTTTTTCGTCCATCTGAACGACTAGGAAGCTGTCCTTGTCAGGCCCGACCTCCAGGCTAGCGAGCCAGCACCTTACCCACTTGATCCCCTCCCTGGTAATAGCACCAAATAGGTTTAGGCATGTTTGATGTATAATAGTGGTATAATATGGAAATATTGATCCTCATCAATATTGTGAAATACTTTAGGATTTATTACCAATAATCCATTGTGAAGCTACAGTCCCAAAAATGTGATTGATCAAATAGTTATTGTGACCTGAACGCCCACATCAGGGAAAACATGTCAAATAGCAATTAATAAGAAATCAAACAAATTACAAAGGATATCGGATTTAATTAGCTTGGATTGAAACTAGATCCTGTATGAAACAATGTTGAAATGAGTTCTAGGCAAGAGAATCAAGGTGGCTGCTGTTTCAAAAACATTTGAAAGAGAGAGAGAGAAATGGGGTTTAACGTCCACTCGACACAAACTAGTTCATTTTGGGACTAACATTGTTTAATTTTATTTCAATAATTCGTTTGCGCTTAGGGGTCTTTAGCAGTGGAAGGAAACCGGATGACTCGGAGAAAACTCACGAGATTGGACCCTATTCCTTGTCAGGTACAACCAGAGATTCATAACCACAAAAACATAAGTGGCTATTTTTGACTGGTATCCCCTATATACTATTTATAAATCCGGCCTCATTTCTGGGAAACTTTCGCATCCACAACTGCGAAACAATAATGTTATACACCTTCGTAAATTTAATTTACCTCTTTTATAACAATATAAGCATTGTTAACACCTTCTCTAAGATCTGTTGGTTGACCCTTTCTAATACGTTGATACATGTATTTCTTTTTATATTTATTCGGTTGTCTTACACTTGGTCCTGGTGATAACATATCATATGTCAATTCAGCTACATACTGGAATGAAGAAGACATTAAAGAAATAAACTAGAGAATCTTAAATAGCGATGACCATTCCCAACAAATATCGTTGAATGTTTGTCAAATGTGATGCCATCGAACACATAAATGGTGAAATCCACAAAATTATAACAGTATTGGTCAGGTAGAAAAGTGAGCGAGAAGTCACGTGACATAAACAAAGCTCTTTATTGGCATTTGCAATGAACGCTTGGGAGTTTAAAACAGTTTTTTTTTACTATTTATACATCATTAAGCAATAAAATATTGTAAATAACAAAAAAAGAATGGCTTGATTTGATAATTGTTTACTTTTTGCAATGTCTATTTTCTGTCTTGTCCGCAGGTTTATCTTGTAAATTTTTAGTTTTTGTTTTGCGTGTAGTGCAGTCCTCCCGCATTTACTATTAGAGTAGAGTTTTAGCCCTTCGTACTGCAGAATGTTCTCGTTGTCGGGCTTTGCTCCTGTTAGCTCACTACATTTATTTTTTAGCGTTTTCCGAGTTTTTGTCCCGGAATTATCGCCCTTATTGTTAAAATTGTTTGACGTTCTAACACCTGACGTCAATTGGCTGACTATCGCCATTGAAGAGACGACCACTTACAAGATCGGTCGCATTTTTTTTGTTACGTCTTTTATGTGAATCATTTTAGTGAAGCCTGTACCAAGACAGGCCCGGGACTGTACAGCGCAGTGGACGCTTACGGCTGGCCCCCGGATCCATTCACTTGATTTGATAATTGTTTACTTTTTGCAATGTCTATTTTCTGTCTTGTCCGCAGGTTTATCTTGTAAATTTTTAGTTTTTGTTTTGCGTGTAGTGCAGTCCTCCCGCATTTACTATTAAAATATTTATGTTAATTATCATTCGTAAAATTCAAAACTGAAGATGGTATTTTTGATGTTTTTTTATTTCTGTGACGGTTTTATATCGAAAAAAAGAATAGCATTGATGCTATTTCACATTGATGTCCTACATCTTTTTCCTAACGTCCAACAAGCGATATGCCTAATCAGACATCAAGATATGGTGAATAATATTCACTGAGTGTATAACTACTACTCATCAAAGTTTCATAAATATATCTTGAACGTTTTACTAGATATGCTCCAGAAACAAAACCAAGAAGGAGACCATTTCATTATCCCTATGAAACCCACGATATCCCTTCATTCCATAAAGCCCTTGCGCAGACGGTCAAATTTTCGTCGCTTGTTGCTGCAACAGGCAACTACTGGCAACTTCGAGCAATTGGCAACATGAGGTCTTCCGTGTGTGCTGACTGGCAACAAGAAGCAATTTTTCCCCGGATGTATCCGGAATGCCGATATCACATGATCATTCAAAATGGCAAATGCACTTCTTTAATTTGTTTTAGATTAACTTCTTACATTAAAGGCCCAACCTCAATGTGAACAACCCCTGTAGTTGGTATAAATCAACTTTTAATGTTGTTAGCTGTTCCATCTTGAATTATCACATGTATGACAGTAAAGCACTCTCGCTGATTGTACAGTTAACCAGTTGCTTGTTGCCTGTTGTTGCCTACCGTCGCAGACGAGCAATTTTGAAGCAACAGATGAACAATTTCTCAGCGACGAGCGATTTTCTGTTGTCGAATATCAAACATGTTTGATATTTGCCAATGAGAAGCAACTCGGAGCAACAGCAGGCAACTATTGTTGCTCGTTGGCGCACACGAGCGAATTATTCTTTCAACAACCAGCGATTTCACTGTTGCCTGAAAGCTGCTTGAAAAAGTTGCCCGTCTGGACCTGGCTTAAGCCATTAATCAGCAACAGGTAATTATGAGAATTATATTACCTGTATTGAGAGAACGAGTTTATTAGTTAGTTCTAATAAAGCCATAGCTGTAGACGTTGTAAATGAACTCGCGCCTCTCTGTATACCTCGTACAATCCGACCATCTTTTTTATATTGTTCCACCGGTAACCAAAATAAATCCTTTATACCATGTACTATAATAAAACAAACAACATATAGTTACCTATTCGATGTATAAAATTTTATATTAAAAAATAGCCTCAACTATGTTTCAAAACAACTATAACTGTAGACAGCAAATTGTTGAATTCACACGAAGGCGCAGTAACATAGCGTAACCAAAATTAATTCTTACCGTGAATGCGCAGATATTGACTTGTCGGCTTTCGTTTGGAGAGAGACATGTTGTTATTAGGACCCAATTAATGGTCTTAAAGATTTTATGAATTTATGTTCATTCTGACTTTTATTCACCAATTGACAGCTAATGATGAATATCATCAAGTAGTGTTCACCTATTCGCTCACTCACACAATCAGTGTCATTTTTAAAGATATAAAATCCTGTTACACTATCTATCCGAACTTCAGATAATATTCTACATTGGCAAACGCACAACACAAATTCATCTTTGTACCTACAAATCGCGGAGAAGGTATCTTTGCTCAGGTGCTTATATGTACCGTGTAAGTAAACGAAAAAATGATGAAACTACTATTTGGAAATGCAGCACCAAGAATTGTAACACTACTACGATACCAGTGAACGACATTCTAGTAAAGCCAAACAATAACCACAATAAATGTTGGTTAATTAGTTACAGTGGGGATTATGAAAGTGTAAATTCTTATCATAACACTCTATAACACCATTGTTACATTTTTAATCCATTGTAACCCTTAGGGGCTGGATTCCAGCGAAGTCATCGAAAACGACCTTCTTTAATCCGTTACGGTCAATAACTGCACCTTCGCGGGAATAAACCAGCAAATTATCCAAAAGAAAACTTAGATGTTGACCAAATTTGAAAATATTGGTAGAATCAGGACTTTCGATTTAAGTTCCTGGTGAATTGGATGAGTATAAGTTTTGTATTAGCTATCATTTTTATTTGTTTTCTTCTGATAGATAACATCCCAATTGAAGAAGACCTGGTTACCAGGAACACAGAATTCAAATAACAGCTCAAACTGTAGCGCTGCAAACTGTAGTCTCACACTGGGGTAGGGGGTCTTTTTAGCCTATTCTGAGATTTGAGCAAGGGGAATTCTGGTAATATCTAGCTTGAAGTCACTTACCAATCTGAACAAAGGAATGCATAGGACCAACACCGCCTAATATACTAGGTAGCTGATTTTTACGGATATCTGTTAACCATTCATGGGCTATATAGTCTATAACTCTATCAAACCCTAATAACCTACAATAAACAATGTAATACTTCTATTAAAAAAAACAATATCAAGGTACTGGTTTTGGTGAAGGTAAAAAAGGGCTAGGTGGTCACATGTTTATAAATGGAAAGAGTATCAAACATATTAAAGATACATTATGGGAGATGAAATAACAAGTTGGCAGTTCTCACTATAATAGTTAAAAACTACATAATGTAATGGCAATTTGCTGAAAATTTCAGTCAAATTGATCCACTATGAACCGTGAACCATTCGAATGAAAGTTCCGCTTAGCCTCAATCCTCATTACTGAAGTCGGTAAGGCGAAACTAATAGTCTTGATTAACCATTTATTTGTTTAATCACGAAGGAAAGTTTTTTTGCAAATCGGACAACAATCCAACAAATATCACAGTCTAGCCTTACCATCGAGAGCTAATTATGGTCTGAATAAGTTAGTTAATGTTTAATTTATAACATCTGAAGCCTAAATTAAGACTTGCAGTAATCAGATTTAGCTCTTGAATAATGTTACTTTAACTAGCATGGTCTGTTTGAGTAATACTGTCATTAGGTAGCAATATGGCCTGTTTGAGTAATAACGTCATTGACAAGCATGGCCTGATTAACTAAAACTATGATACACCAGCATGACCTGATTGAGTAAAATTGTATTTTTACTAGCATGACCTGTTTGAGTAAAACTGTGATAACCTAGCATAGTCTGCTTGAGAATAACTGTGGATATAATAATAATAATAATCTCGTCATTTACTAGCAGTTCCTGTTTGTGCAAACCTAAAATTTCCTAGCATGGCCAGTTTGAGTAAAATTGTAGTTATCTAGCATGGCCTGTATTACTTACCCATGTTTATAGTTGAGTCTGCCTAATTTGAGTTCTGATGCGTTAAGCTGAGCTAAACCTACTAATAAACCAGCTAATGTACCTTGTTGCATATCAACTCGTTTACCATGATAATCTAGTCTAATCGGTACATCTGGTGAAAATATCAATGTTCTGAAACAAAATCAAGATTTATAATCACTGCAATATGAATCCTATTATTTCCTTAATGGAACATCATAATTATTACTGCATTATGATTATGAATCCTATTATTTCCTTTAATGTCAGATCATACATAGCATAGATTTTCTTTTTGTGGTAGTTGCCAGTCTAAACTGTCTGCCGAGAGATGGTGGGTATATTGCTGGCTCACTAAGCTGGAGATCATGGATTCATTCCCGGTGTTGGACTTCGTCAGTGGTGCAAGACGAAGAGGGTCTGACAAGGAACTGAGGTCCCGTACACATGGACCAAAATTTTAGCAGTTGGAATTCGATAAAGAGTAGTAGTAGGCAAAAACACCCCTATCCGGGGAATATTTCATCAAAATGGGATAAAATTTTGACCGCTAGAGGGGCCACACGCTAAAAATATGATTTTTTTGTGCAATCAGTAAGGGGCCATAATCAAGGAAGTTATGGCCCGATACATGCAAGTATCAAAAGGAATCAGATCTTTAGGATATAAACATATTTTATGTTAAAATGTGATTTTTTGTGCAATCAGGGGCCATAATCTAGAAATATACTGTCCAAATATCGAAAAGAACGCAGATCTTTGGGATATAAACATTTTTTTCAAGTTTCATCAAAACGGATAAAAATTGCAACCTCTGGAGGGTCCACACCCTTACATTACATACTTTTATAAAATGTTGGAGTATAAAAACAGAGAGAGAGAAAGAGAAATGGGATTTAACATCCGATCGACACAAAACAGGTCATTTCGGGACTAACATATGGTTTAATTTTTATTTCAATAATCAACTTGCGTTTAGGGGTCTTTTAACAGTGGGAGGAAACCAGAGGACCGGGAGGAAACCCACGAGGTTGGACGGGCGACCCTACTCCTTGTCACGTACAACCGGGATTCGAAACCACGGCAGTTGACTCAATGACAGGTTTTATGATACAGCGCGCGCACGCTAACCATTCAACCACCCCCCATCCCCGAGTATAAATACAAGATATTTCAATATAAAGAAAAATAACTCACTTAAAAAATACAGGTTGACTTTCAGTTTGAGTATTATCTATAGTTTCTACGGATAGCTTAGCTTGAAGAGCTGCATCTTGTTCTTCAAACTTGATTAACAACACTTGTTCATCTGGTTCCGCCGGATCTGTATCATCTTCCTGGGACTTATTTACACCCATCACAGGTGGTGGAGTAATGGACGACATACTTTTAGGATTACTAGGTGATGACTTCTCTTTCCCACTAGAAACTTCATATGGATTACTGGCCTTTTGTCCGGTTACCTCCATAATAAAATTTCTCAAGAAAAATAGAGAATCCTGAAATACAATGCAATGAATAAAATTTAAAATTAAGACACAGATTAACTTATTCAGACCATAATCAACTCTTGCTGTCATCGCTAGCCTGTGATATTTACTGGATTAGAATCCAATCTGCTGCTCAAGGCTCATTGATGATAAAAAATTGTGATAATTGAGATTATCTTTTTTATAGTACCGACATAAGTAAGACTGATTGAGACTAGGCCTAAAATTCAATTGCTAAATTTTGGTTCAGAGTCGATCAATTTGACTGAAATTTTCAGCAATTTTCCTTTACATTATATTATAGTTTTTAACTATTATAGTGAGAGCTGTAAGATCTTTATCTAATCTCCCATAATGTATCTTTAATTCATCTATATTTAAATGTACTGGTTATAAGACTAATAACTATACACTTACTTGATCTATATTCAAGCGTAATGGTAGTAAACTAATTTTTAAAGCACATTCTTGACTATGAAGCTTAGGATCAGGTCGGGTATGAAGAGCTTTGATTAATACCTAAAAAAAAAATTAATGATTTATTCAAGACAAAAACAGTTTTAAATAAAGTTATCTTCTAGCTGGTTTAAAATAAACAATGAAATGAAATTAAGTTTAGCATCCTAGTTTTTTGCACCAATCAAGAGGAGCAGTGTACTTTGAGGAATTTTTGCCCAATCAGCAGCATTTCTACTTAGCCTTCATCAAATTCTAACACTAAAGTTATTTTAATGTGGATGCTAACGATATGCATGGTCGGACCTAGTGTTTTGCTTCCATCCAAATGACTAGACCCTTTTTAGTCTGACTCTCTGTACTACACCACTGGAAAGGAAATCTTTAGAGGAACTTTCTAAATCAAACTGTGACTCCCCAATAGTATCATATTCTGTTAGTTAGTTCATGCCTCGCAGGATTGACAGAATTCGATTTTCATAATCTTTAATCAAATATCCCCAAAATCTCTCTTACAAAAAATGTAGTACAATCTGTTATTACAAGAAAACAAATAAAATAATTACCATATTAGCGTTAGTTTGTCGAGGAATATTTTCTGACGTGTACTGATATAAAAACTTGTTGATTTGTGATGAAGCTAAACGATCTCTTATTTCTAATTCATGTATAACTAAAACTTGTCTGGAAGCTTGTTCTGTATGTTGTGGATATATATCATACTGAAACCTCACCTAATATTAACAATTCAAATTACAATTCAAATTAACAATTCATTTTCAACTGCTAAGAGATCTTTAATGTACATGCCTATGTGTACACATTACCTAGGTCTTTCATAACATCTATACATTGCCTCTTGCCAGGCCCTCCGCCCTGCACCATTGACAAAGGTGAACGAGAGGGAAAATCCAGATGAACTTGAACACAGGATTTCTGGGTTAGTGAGAAAACATCTTACTCACTATGAGCCACCGTGGCTCCCCAGATTTTTTGGGACAGAGATTCGGTATTAAAAGATCCAATCTAATCATAAGCCTCAGTTTATATTAAACAGCAGGCTTTAATATGGTAAAGATAGGTTGCCATGCAACGAAACATACGCCCACAGCAGCTAAATCGTCCGGGCAGTCAACAAGAGTTGTCGCATATTTTACTTTTTTCAGTAATGAAACAATTTTAATACACTAAAATCATATAACAAGTAACATCTCATTATGTAATTATCAGAAAATCATTCGAATTTGTTTGGCTTTGATAAAGTTCTCCTCCATGCTAACGTTTAGTATACGAAACACTTAACAATCTGAAAATCAATAGGCTTCTTCGTCTCATGACCTTCAATACTGTGTATAAATTTTAAGTCAATCGGATATCAACTTTAGCCTTAAGAGCACCCACAAGATTTTTTGAAGTGATCAAGGGCCATAACTCTTACAGTAATTATCGAGAATCGCTGAAAATCCCTAGGCTTCTTTGTTTCATGACCCTCAACACTGTGTATAAATTTAAAGTCAATCGGTTATTAACTTTAGCCTCTGGAGCATCCACAAGATTTTTTGAAGAGATCAAGGGCCATAACTCTGACAGCAATTATAGGAAATCGCTGAAAATCAATAGGCTTCTTCGTCTCATGACCCTAAACACTGTGTATAAATTTAAAGAGCACATAAGATCATAATTTCCTATTACATAATATAATAAAGAATGATTACTAAATCCATATTACGGAAAGTTCAAATCAATCTGATTAAAATTAACTGAGCTATTTACGTTTTAGTATGGGACAGCCAAAAACGGTTTTCAAATTTTCATAAACGACCTTAATCCGGTTGATTAGCTGATGACGTCACAGGCGCTACACATAGTATACACATTATCTATCCAATATATCACTGCCTGTATAATATATCACTGTATACACAACACCACCAGAAAAAAGTGTGTATTGTCGGTAATCATTAGCTCGTAATTATCACTATGAGGGACCGGGTATCGTCCAGATATTACAAAAAAGCAAAGATACTACCTTTACCATCCAGAATCTAATACATTTGTCCAGTCAATAGATTGCCGTCTAGAGTGTGTTAAATGCCGCCAGCATTCATTAAAAACCGCCAAGTTTGTGTTACCGTGTAGATTAAGTTTTACCGATATCAGATATTGACAGCAACATATACCGGCCGGGTGCCAGTCAAGTCGTCTACAAGCGAAGTCGTCCACAGCGAAGTCGTCCACAAGGCATTGGTGGTGTCGTCCAAAACAATTAATACTTGAATAGAGTCGTACACAACAACTGATTAGTTAAGTCGTCCACAACTAATACTTGAATCGTACACAATTTAAAATTTAAATGGAATAAATAAGTTTTACTCGTTGATTTTTGGTGATTACCGGTAACAAACGAGATTAGTTTCTCGCTGTATAATCGTATTGTTATTTAATTGCCGATATGATTTTAGATATTAGATCAGTTCACCGATGTTTTTTGTAATAAAATATTTTTAGACAATATTTAATTGACTTGATATGAAATCCGAATATAAATTATTCGATGGATGAATGTTTGTGATAAGATTAGTTTATGATGACAGACATGGTTTATTTTACAAGTAGGCTACATATTGCCATCTAAATCACTCGCCAAAATACATCACGGACTGAGCGCCTAATAACTAAATAATCAACTATAAATAGCGCCGAGGTCACTTTTAGATAAGACAAATTAGATTGATATTATTTCGGCACTAAAATTAAAATAATATAGCGACAAGTGAATACATACTTTATTTACCCAGTAATTCGTTAAATTGCGCCGGAGCCCTTTTAGTTAAGACAAATTAGATTGATATTATTTCGGCATCATAAATAATTTAAAAACTAATCGTTGATTTAATTTGCGTACACGAAATGGAACTAAAAGGTTCCAAATTTAAGAATTCCGTATAAGAATCAATTTAGAATACCAAAATGCGAATCGTAACACATTGTGGTCTACACTGTGTAGTAATATATTATAAAATAAATCATAAATCAATGAAATATGTTGTAAGGTGGACACTGCATGCTTTGCTTTAATACTGACCTAGTATTTGTGGCTACGTGCAATTTTATTCTTTGATCTGTTAATATCATTGTTCCGACCTGTCAATCACCGTAAAGAGATTGACCAATCAGAGAGCCGGATGATGGTGAATATAAAAATATTACACATTAAAATGTCTCGAATTGCATGATGATCTACGTAGATATTTGTCTTTATTAGTCGTTAAACGCGTGGTACTATTTTACCTCGGAGAACGTCTTTTTGAAGTAATAAATTTGGGTCACGGTTCCTACGCAATCACAAATATACTCCATTTATTATGAACTTCGTGTAATGCCGAATCATTAATGAATGAAGTAGAGATTATAGTAATATTAATAAACTATGTTCTATATTATAAGTTTATAAGTTATTATTTGTTGATACGAATTATGTCTAATTCTTAAAGTAGCCTAGCATAACAATGCAAATCACTAAATTATTTCTCTCAATTCTTATCGGAATCACGTGACATGAAAGGGAAATCCTCGCTTTCATCTTTCATTTCAGTCATACGTAACCCGTGTGATATTTCCCCGCCTTTTCTACATGCTGTTAGCCAATAGCTACTGTAAATTTTTCCGCGTTTAGATGGTCCTACCCAATGAAAAATTAATTATCGTTGTTGGTGCACTAGGTAATGGGATATGAATAACAGAAAGAAAAAAACGATGACCAAGTGGTAATTTGACGTAAAATCTTTTAAACACTGTTCATTTCTCCACAACGTCCGGGAAATAAATGTCTTGTCTAAAAATAAACTCCTTCAAATCTAAATGGTAGTGTTCATTTTTAAAATCGCCCCGAGAAACTGAACGTTCGTGAAGTGGACGACCGATAACAAAACGATGTTTTTTAATCTACACGGTAGCACACAAACTGGGCAGTTTTTGATAAATCTTGGCGGCATTTAACATATTCTAGACGGCAATCTATTAACTGGATACGTGTATTAGATTCTGGGTGGTAAGGTAAGTTTATTTCCTTTTTTCGTAAAATCTTGACGATAACTGGTCCCATGTAAGCTACATTTTTGGTTTACGGTGTGCTTATTCTGATTAAAAAGACGTGGGGAATATGGCTACAGCAACCGGCTTTATAAAACAAATTCTAAATTACGAAACAAATTTATTCTTTATTCTTTGAATGTCATTTAGTAAAACAAATTATTCCGTAGTCAAGGATTAAGGAATCGGTCAAGCGTTAATGAATACACACACCAACTGTATATAGGTAATTAAGGAATAAACATTCCGAATATGCATTTGTACACTGTGACGTTACTAGGGACTGAGGGGATTAAGAGTGTTTTCGATAATTGGCCAAGTCGTTTTTACGGGAGGTCTATATTTGCGACTTTGAGTGAAGATAGCTGATTTATTTTTAATCAAATTGATGTTAACTTTCCGTAATGTGCATATAATAACCACTGTCCATCACTACGCCGAGTTTCAATTTGTCGTCTTATGTGCACTTTAAAGTCAATCGAATATTACCTTTAGCCTCTAGAGCGTTCACAAGATTTTTCAAAGTGATCAAGGGCCATAACTCTGGCAGTAATAATCGGATATCGCTGATAATCCCTAGGCTTCCTCGTCTCATGACCGTAAACACTGTGTATAAATTTAAATTCAATCGGATATTACCTTTAGCCTCCAGAGCTTTCACAAGATTTTTCAAAGTGATCAAGGGCCATAACTCTGGCAGTAATTATCGGAAATCGCTGAAAATACCTAGGCTTCTTTGTCTCATGGCCTTGAACACTGTGTATAAATCTTATTTTAATCAGACATTAACTGTAGCCTCTAGAGCGTTCACAAGATTTTTCAAAGTGATCAAGGGCCATAACTCTGGATGCAATTATCAGATATTGCTGAAATTCAATAGGGGACTTCCTCTGATGACCTTAAACACTGTGTATAAATTTAAAGTCAATCGGATATTAACTTTAGCCTCTAGTGCGTTCACATGGTAATAAGAAGTGATCAAGGGCCATAACTCTGACAGCAATTATCGGAAATCGCTGAAAATCAATAGGGACTTCCTCTGATGACCTTAAACACTGTGCATCAATTTAAAGTCAATTGGATATTAACTTTAGCCTCTAGTGCGTTCACAAATTTTTTTGAAGTGATCAAGGGCTATAACTCTGACAGCAATTATCGGAAATTGCTGAAAATCAATAGGGGTCTTCCTCTCATGACCTTAAACAGTGTGTATAAATTTAAAGTCAATCGGATATTAATTTTAGCCCCTAGAGCGTTTACAAGAAATTGTGGACGATGGACGGACAGACGGATGGACTGACGGACGACGGACGGGGGCGACGGCAATATACGACCACATTTCTATGTGGGCATATAAAAATGGTAATATGATGTAGTACTACAGTGATTTCTTGATAATATGGTGTAGTACTTCAGTGATTACTTGATAATATGGTGTAGTACTACAGTGATCACTTGATAATATGGTGTAGTACTACAGTGATCACTTGATAATATTGTGTAGTACTACAGTGATCACTTGATAATATGGTGTAGTACTACTGTGATCACTTGATAATAATATTATGGTGTAGTACTTCAGTGATCACTTGATAATATTGTGTAGTACTACAGTGATCACTTGATAATATTGTGTAGTACTACAGTGATCACTTGATAATATGGTGTAGTACTACTGCGATCACTTGATAATATGGTGTAGTGCCACAGTGATCACTTGATAATATGGTGTAGTACTACGGTGATCACTTGATAATATGGTCTAGTACTACGGTGATCACTTGATAATATGGTCTAGTACTACAATGATTACTTGATAATATGGTGTAGTACTACTGTGATTACTTGATAATATGGTGTAGTACTACAGTGATCACTTGATAATATGGTCTCGTTGATATCTATATTGTTGATAATGTTTAAATGATACCATATTTTATTTGTAATTTAGAGAGAAGTATATAAACTTGTTGACAACTTACTTTACTGAGTTGAAGTTCCATTAGTGTATCACAGTCTCGCCCCGGCCCACCTCTTGTTTGCCAAGATGGCCGCTTCTTAACCGGAATTTCTTCTTTAGACAAACATTTACCAAAATCAGGTAAATTAAATCTGTTCAAGGGTAAAAATAAAAAGTTATTCATTACATGAACAAATTAAGTCATCTTTTTATATGTACAACATTCTGAACAACTTGAGTCACCATATTATATGTACAACATTCTGAACAGCATGTGTCACCAAGTCTCAACCCAATAGACATAGTTGTTGGCTATTCAGACACAGGAACAATGTTTTGCTTTGATGAAAATTGATCAAATCTGCATTTTTTTATAAGCCAAACGAATTTAGGGATGGATATTGAAAAAGGCTACGTCCTTCCTTCCATCTGCATTTTGTTTCTGGGGCATATCTCATAAATTGTTCAAGAAATCTTTAGACACAGTTGTACCTTTTCCCAATTAGAAATTTGCTTACCGATTAATTTCGAATAATTACTGTGCCAAAACAATAAATAAACAAAATAAATACCTTTTAGGTTTAGGTGAGTCTCCAGAATAATTTCTCTCGCGTCCTGTTAAAATAAATAATATTAATCACAGATTTTATAATCTTGTCACAGACAAGTTTTAATATCCAATAAAACTTCTGATATGTGTAGGCACATGTTCTTAATTCTAACACATACACTAGCATGTTTTAACAAGTATTAAAATACTTAATACATGTGACGTCTATGCACAATGTAAGATAGAGTTGAGGTGGTATTTCCTTTTACTGCTTATAGTTATAGTCAGACAGGACCCTGGTTTTCTGTCCCACAAGAATAACTCGACTATCCTTCCATGTCAGTCTCACATGTTGGACCAGAATCCTCTGACACATATTTGTCAGGGATAGAGTCAGGATAGTTATTGACCCTTTTTTTTATTTCTGATCATCATTCAAAGGAGACTAATTTTCATAGCATATCTTCATATCTGTAGTTCTTGTTAGGAAATAGCATTGAGCACATGATTCTGCTAGTCGACAGGACTTTCATAAATGACCTACGAAGTACTGATGTAAATATGAGTGGCTTATGCAAACATTTAGTTTCAAAATTGGAAATCTCGTGAAAGCCTTACAAAGTTATTGTGATTCTGTCTGAGGCAGACAATTTTCCAAATATGTTTGGGGGGAAAAACTCCGGACATACATGAAGAACCCTTGAGGAGTGGGAACTCTTATTGAAAAATTAGCTGACGCCAAACAAGTCTTGTTTTTAGTTCTTCAGGGTCTTTAAGATTAAACCACTCATGTGATGGTTGGTTGAAATTTTAAAACTTTGGAAATAAAATTTCTGAGAAGAGCAACTAATTACTTTATGTTTTGAATTAATATTTTTCCCAAATACATTGGAGGCTAAATTTTTAATTGGTTTTCCTGAAAAAAATCCAAATTGGTGTGAACTTACCTTTAGAAGATCTACCAGCAGTGCCAAAATCTCTCCCACCATACATGTACCATATTAGAGTTAATTCTTTTAATGTATATCTATAGTCTGCTGGTGGAAAGTTGTCTGGTGCTTTTAATAAATCTGTTTTACCTAATGGTTGACTTATATAATTGTCTTTTATTACTATAGGTTCTTTACTAAATATTCTGATAGCTGGTTGACCATCTTTAGACTACAATAAAAATAATTTAACCCTCAAAGGTATGAAATGAAATTTATTTTAACACCTAACAAATATTGTGATATGTCCTCTCTTTATCGGATTCTAACTGTCAACGCTTTTTTCACATGTGCGATGAGTACACAGATGGACCTTGGTTTATCATTCCATCTGTACAACTACACACACTGTCCTTATAACCACTGTAGGTGCTCCCCCTAATAAGTGGAGGTTGGGCTAGAAAATCTTAAAATGTCTTTTCAGCTCACTTAAGGATTCAAACCACTTCTTGTTGAGAGTCCAGTGTCCTCACTACAATGGCCCCATAAACTACAATTAAACTACTCTAAATTGAATGTTATCTGATTTCTGTTATTCAGAGTGCTGATAAATAAATAGCCACATCAATCATTCAATCACATGAAAGGTGTTTGATTAAATTGAAAAAACTTTGTAACTAAAAAGGTTTGAACAGCAAAACCAAGTAGGCTACTTTCTGCTTATAAATTATTTTTTGTCCCAAAGAAATAAGAAAACAAATTTTAACAGGTGTTCCGGAGGTAGAGAAAATCAAATGAGGGTGACCTAATTTAAAAGCTATCTGAACAATTAAATACAATTCTACCATAGAGTTATAACTTACAGATATTCCCCAACCAGCATCATCAATTATACAGAATTCTTCATCATCACTAAATTTCTCGGTTTTATCAGAGTATACACTGCTAGTCATAGAATCACAACTTGGTGAAACAGTTATTTCTTGTAACCCTGGCAACTGCCGTGTACCTTCAGAATAAAAGTCATCCGGCGATTCCTCGTCATCTTGTACAAAATAGATTTCTCTTGACGGTTTCTGTCTCTCTGGTGATCCTGTTTAATATAAAGTATAATGAATGAATGAATGAATGAAATGGGGTTTAACGTCCTACTGTTATGCACTTAACCTGAGCTAATTGAAGACGGGCATACGCCATACAGTGTGCTATGAGGGAAATTTTGCCCGGGCAGCGACGCTACGGCCTACTCTTATATCGAATTCCAACAGCCAAGGGATCTTTTACGTGCACTCCAATGTGTACATGGGACCTCGGTTTTTTCGTCCCATCCGAACGACTAGGCAGCTGTCCTTGTCAGGCCCTCCTTAAAGTATAATGAATTTATTCACAGTTACCCATCAAAATATGGTTTACAATGATTTCTGAGAGGCAAGTAGGATCCAGTAAAGTATAATTTTTGATATCTCGTCAAAACCATAGTTTTGGTATTTTGAGATAATAATGATGGTAATGATAGTAATCATAAATCGGGTGGCCCATAACAGACCTATTGACCATTCATTCATTTAACTTTATTTAACATTCTTTTTTTCAAACTGGTACTACATTAACAGGATTATAGCAGTGGACCTGCAATTTGAATTTTTCAACATCCATATTGTACCCCATGTGAAACGGTAATGCTGTATTATTCTACTTTAAATGGTGTACTCGCTTTTTTGGCACCACTCTATATAATACTAATAATGATATAGAGTAAAATTTCACACATAGGTATATTTTCACATTCCCAGGCACTAATAAACATCATTTCTAAATAAATATGTCTTTAAGGTTTTGTACCAAATCATGCATCTAAATTTAGGGAATCTTAGGTATAGATTTGTCGTTTGATGAGGGAGAGAGAAATTGGGTTTAACATCCACTAGACACAAACTAGGTCATTTTGGTTCAATTTGGTTAATTTCGGAGTAACATATGGTTTAATTTTATTTCGATACTTTGCTTGCGCATAGCGTTCTTTAGTAGTTGGAGGACACCAAAGGACCTGGAGAAAACCCCATGAAGGTTGGACAGGTGACCTTACACCCTTTTTCATGAACAAAAGGGGGAAGGAATTCATTCCCCTCTTGGTGTGTTAGTCACAATAATTTGAATTAAAATCAAGCCAATGCAATGAAGCAAATATTTTTGTTTTAAATGCTCAAATTACAGCTGCACAGGGATCTTTTTGTACCTTATCAATTTGTCATGGGTTCTCATGTTTTGTACCTTTACAAAGAGTACATACACTTAGCATGTCATACATACATCATACCTGGCAACAAGGAACCAAGCTTTTAATTTAAAGTTTTTAAGTGTCAAGCCAGTGTCCTTACCACACAGGTTCTCCGGTTTCCTCCCACTGATAAAAGACCACTACGCACAAGCGAATTATCAAAATAAAATTAAACCATGTTAGTCCCGAAGTAAACTAGTGTGTGTCGAGTGAATGCTAAACTCCATTTCTCTCTCTCTCTCTCCCTTACCACACAGTGCCTGTAAATTTGTAAAAGAGTAAAAATTTATATTTACCTGAACCTGATGTAGAAGAACTGGATTCTCTCATTGCATCTGCCATCATACAATTAACTTTTTGTAAACAAGATTCAGTCATTTGATTTGTTTCTTGTGGAGTAGAAGAACATTCGCTTATATCACTGGTTAAAGAACACTGAAAAATTCAATTATACATAAAGTAATTGTATACATGTATATCCTAAATTATCGAAATATAATTAAACCATGTCAGAACCAAAATGCCCTAGTATGTGTCGAGTGGACAATAAACCCCATTTCTCTTTCCTTTCATTTGGCCTCAATCTACTGGTAAATTCTTTATTTGAATTTTCCAGATTGAATTTAAAATATAGATTTACATACTGTATCATCATCTTTATAAGAATCTTCATCATCTATCAAACTTTCTTCTTGTTCATTAGTTTCTGGATTTAAATCACCATCCGATGCGAAATACACTACAATATCTGCTAGAGCTCGACATGAATCAGAACATGTTCGTATATTAATACGATTAGTATTTAATCGTAAATCGGTTTTAGGATATTTCTGAAATATAAGCAGAAACAATTAATATTTTATTCAAGTTCAGTGTAGACAATATCTATAAGTTAATACACCCGAAAATCTAATGAAAAAATATCAACACAATTGGACAATCGAAAAATCAGAAAATTAAACATACCTGATTTTTGCCATTGCTGCTTTTTAAGGATAACTCTAGTCTTTCTAAATCTGCTACACACACATATTCTAATGGAGAAAATAAAATTTGCAAATAACAGCTTGGCTGTCAAGGGTAATAACTCTGTAGATAATTTGCCACAAAGAATTTTGATAGGGGTTCTTCTTTATGATTTGTCAAACCAAACCAATTACATGTAAAAGTTAATAGTTAGAAATACATTTTTTCATGGAGCCACGATGGCCGAGAAAGTTTTTTTTAGGGTTTTCCAGCCCAGTTTGCCCTTGTCAGTTGTGTTTAAAAGTGGGATAGGAGGAAAAACCAAGGTCTTGTCAACAAAACAGTTTGCACATAAAAGAATCCCACACGGTTGGAATTTGATGAAGAGGAGGCATAAATGCCGTTTTTTTGGCAAAACTTCCATATTAGCACACTGCATGGCATATATGCATGTCTTCTTTTAACCCTATTACCAGTATCCCTATTTCAATTCAGTTGTGTTTGTTTTATAGCATGACTAAATTACAGCCACGTTTTATAATCATGATAAAAATATTCAACACTTACCATCTTTAATATTAACTTCCATAAACTGTTTATCAGATAGATAAAGTGCTGCATCATCTAACTGGAACCTAAAGTATACAATAAACCACATCTAATAATATACATATTAAACTACTGTTTGACAGGATTTTTAGGGTCTTTAGCTGTGGGAGGAAACCAGGACGCCCAGAGAAAACCCACGAGGTTGGACAGGCGACCCTACTCCTTGTCACGTTCAACCAGAGAATCAAACCCCTGCCAGTTGACTCAATGACATACCTTATGATACAGTGTGCACGTGCTTACCATCCAGCCCCCCTCCCCCTTGACAGAATATATAGGATGACTATTTTTTTTCAATTATGGTCACCCCATCATAACACTTTCAGTAAGCTCATATAATTCTACTTTTTCTTTTCACAAAAAAAATCTGTTTTGCAGTTAATAAAAAGATTTCAAGGTATGCTATACAAAATGATTAACCTGGAAGGAATAAAATTAGTTTTACCGTAATAAAGATGTAGGTGAACCTGTAACTATATTACTAGATATACTAAAAGCTTCTGCTGTTAACATAGCTCGTAATGGTAGATATAATGGTCTGAAATAACAATATTAACATAATCTTGTACATTTATTCTGTTAACATAGTTTGTAATGGTAGATATAATGGTCTGAGGACTCCCCCCCCCCCCCCCCTAAATAAAACACTTTCTTATAAACATATTCTATCAGCTTAGCCTGTAATCGTAGATTTTATGAGCATCCCTCTCCCCTACCCAATGTAATACTGTTTATAAACATAGATATGAAGTACCCAATCAATACTGTTTATAAAAAAAACCCTGACCTACCCAATCTAATACTGTTTATAAACATAGACCTAAACTACCCAATGTAATACTGTTTATAAACATAGATATGAAGTACCCAATCTAATACTGTTTATAAACATAGATCTGAAGTACTCAATCCAATACTGTTTATAAACATAGATCTGAAGTACCCAATCTAATACTGTTTATAAACATAGACCTGAACTAGCTGGTCTATAACAGTTATATACTTACCTATAATCTATGGCACAACTCCATAAATGTACATGTAACTGTGTTATAACTTCTGGTTCTATATATCCTAATATAGGATAATCTTTTACATCTAATAAATCTAATGCCTGCAATATACAAAATATATACATGTATATAAATCACTTTTACATCTGATAATTTAATGACTAAAATATACAAAATATACATAAACCACTTTTACATACGATAATCTAATGACTACGATACAAAAAAACATATTTTGAAACAACTCTTAGTTCATATTTTACAAAATGTGATTTCCTGGCATAATTCAGGACCCGATTACACACAAAGCAAGTAAGACTTACACACATTTAACTACAACATTATGTTTATAAATACAGCTTCCATTTTCTTTATTTTAACAGACTTAGGCTTACTTAACATCTGACAAGTTTTATCACTGTGTCATTTTCTTATTTACCTGTGTACTGTCAACAGCCAATAAAAATGTGGATGTTCAAATCATGTATCAAGACATCATCCCCTGATCGATGTATAGGCATATTAAAATCTTGTGTATAATGCAGCTGACTTCAATTGTGTGAACAACAGCTGCTGTATGTTATTTTTTATAATAATGTGTAGTAAATCAGACCCATGAAGACGATAAATTAAAGATATACATTAAGTTTAAAGTCTGTCTTTTTGGCACCAAGTTTAAAATCTGTCTTTTCAACACCAAGTTTAAAGTCTGTCTGTTCAACACCAAGTTTAAAGTCTGTCTTTTAAGCCCCAAGTCTGAAGCCTGTCTTTTCTGCACCAAGTTTAGAGTCTGAGTAGTTCACACTATATCATTAGTTTGTAACTTGTATTATTGTGATAATATAAAAGAAGCATGGTGTAAATTACCTGAGATATCCAGCTCTCACCACTGTCCACCATTCTATGATGTAATGTACCACCTTTAACACATACTGATACAGTAAAGTCCTACATATAAATAAATATCAATAGTATCATTAATTCTTATCGATCATCATGGGCTAAAGTTTATAGACAATGACAGACGGTGCTTAGTCTTTCTAGAACATATGATACATTTTTGTTGCACTGTTGCATATGTTGTATCAAATATGATTTAATTCAAATTTTGAATTACAATTCCATTTCTTTTTGGGGAAAAGTATTGATCAAGTGGTAGGGCACTGGCATATTGATGGATTCGAATCCTAGTGCCTGTATCTGACACGGAAAGTGTGCCTAGTCATTTGAAATAGGACAAAAAACGAAGAGCTGTCTGCGTGTGTGTGCATTTAAGCAGCAGTATCATATTTTTAGATTCCAAATGTGACAATTGTTTTTCTAAACGGAAACAGTGTTGTTTTATTTAGTTATGACAAATAATAGGATAAGAATAGTCAATACTAATGAAGACGGGCATACGCCATACTTTGAGGGACATTTGCCCGGACAACAGCGCTATGGCTGTTAAATATAAACTCTATTGTCTGATCGTAGAATATATCTTTTTATTAGTGCCATCATATAAGCTCAAAGTGCGCATGCTCCACTCGGCTTGTATAAAAATAGGGATTGGAAACATACAAAATAAAGAATAACAAATGATAAGTACACGAAACTAAAACAATAAACAAATACAATTATTAACAATGGCCTACTCTTATATCAAATTCAACTACCAAAGGATCTTTTACGAACATGCCAATAAGAACACAGGACCAAACCCTTGAATTCCAGGCTAGCGAGCTGGCATCCTACTCACTTACAACAAATATTACTTTTAATTTTTGTAAATATTTTACCTTGAAATTGTTAATAGTATCTAAAGTTGTTTTAACAGCTACAGATAACATGTCCATAGAATCTGGACCACGTCCAACTTGACCAGCAAGTTTAGAAGGAACACCTCGCTCTGATCTTCCTATACAATGATTTAATATTCTATTTTGTTCTGCTTTTAAACAATCTATGGCACTCTCACCAGACATAATAGGTCCATCTACACATCCTGTACAAAAATATAATACATTGAATTCTATTTGTATTTCACAATTTACAAAAGTCAATCGGATCCCAGAGAATTAAATCTTTAGTAGGCTTTTTAAAGAACAGCCGGATTCAAAATGAGAGACTTACAGTTTTAAAGTTGTACATTTTTACGCCTACCAGACTACAGAAGATGGACATTATGCTTGGACCACAGCCTTTAGGCATACATCTGAATCACAATACACTTGTCATTATTTGGTCTTCTGTTCCACACTTGTGGACCAGACAAGAAAACCCTGATCAAATGGAATCTCAGACCTCCTGGTTCATAAGCCAGCACCATACTTACTGAGCAATCTTGGCTCTAATTCTGCACACAGAGATCTGTTTACTTTGAGAATAGATCTCTGCCCTAAATGGCCGCCATAACCAAAAATGAGTATACTATATAATCTTTAAATGCGGGTTTTACTCCATTTATTAAATAGAAACGAAATAAATACTTCTCAATATTCTTGAGGTAGACTAAAATCGTTGATTTAGGAATTATAATGTTAGTCAACTACCTTAGTGTCTAAATTGATTCAATGGCATTTAGCAATTGAACTGGAGTATACAGGTCACAATTCTATGAAATACAATTACTGCTTATTATTGAGCGACATTTTGACTTAGCATCTGTTCAAGCCGAGCTAATTGTAGGCAGATAACTAAGTTTAGTACAAGTGGCTCCAGGTTTCAAGATTAGAATATATACTTATTATAAAATAAATACTAACCATTATGGTTTAATTCAAATTTATTAGCTTGGAAGCACAAATAACGTAGATGTGGATCTCCATTATGACTAGCTACTGAAAACAGGACGGCATCATTTATCACAACCAGTAATTCACCATGTTTTTTATCATCCTAAAATAAAACAAACAACAAATCTACAAATTCAATTTATTTAATATTGAAAATAAAAATTCTGATGAAATCAAAGTGTTATGACCAAAATTGGTTATTTGAAAGAGAAGGAGAAATTGGGTCTAATGTCCACTTGACACAAACTAGTGCATTTTGGGACTAATAATAATATATGGTTTGATTTGATTTCAATAATATTCTTAAACATAGTGTGTTTGGCAGTGGGAGGAAATGGAGGACCAAAAGCTTGTAATCTAAAGGACACACGCGTTAGACCATTTGTTAACTAGGTTACATGATGTTCAATGCAGACAATAAATTTAGGATATTTAAGTGTTCTGTTGATACACATAGGTTTTTTCGTACAGTTTATTTGTAAACGAATGAATGAAATGGGGTTTAACGTCCTACGCTTAAGCACCGTACCTGGGCTAATTGAAGACGGGCATACGCCACAGTGTGCAATGAGGGAAATTTTGCCCGGGCAGCGGCGCTACGGCCTACTCTTATATCGAATTCCAACTGCCAAGGGATCTTTTACGTGCACTCCAATTTGTACACGGGACCTCGGTTTTTCGTCCCATCCGAACGACTAGGCAGCTGTCATTGTCAGGCCCTCCTTCTGCATCACTGACAAGGGGAAATCACGCCGGAAAATCGAGATGAACTTTCTCGGCCAATGCAGGGATCGAACACTCAACCTCCAGGCTAGCGAACCAGCGCCTTATCCACTTAGCCACCGTGATCCCCTTATTTGTAAACAGTGCAAATTGATCAAAATAAGCATTGACTCGGTTTGCAAGCTTATTCTTATCGTATTATATTTTCCAATTTTATGGTCGACATCTTACAAAAAAAAAGAAAAAAAGGAAATACTTATTAACAATATGGTTTGTCCCTTTACACCCTTACCTTATGAGGTATATTGGCTAGAACCTTTCCATGACCAATAGTTAAAGATAAACACATTTTACTCTGTAATTCATGTTCTTGTGTTGAACGTTTTCTATGACGATTTTCATGTATAGAATAATAATTAATACTATCATCTTCATCATCAGATGCTGAATCTAAAACAACAGACAATACCATTTATTCATCTTAGTAGAAATGAAATGAAATCAAATGGGGTTTAACGTCCTTCTCATCTGCACCTAACCTGGGCTAATAGAAGATGGGCATACACCATACAGTGCGCTATGAGAGAATTTTTGCCCGGGCAGTGATGCTATGGCCTACTCTTTTATCAAATTGCAACTGCCAAGGGATCTTTTACGTGCACGTCAATGTGTACACAAGACCTTGTTTTTTTATCCCATCCGAACAACTAGGCAGCTGTCCTGGTCAGCCCACTGTTAAGGATCACTGAAAAGGGGAAACTGCCAAGGGATCTTTTATGTGCATGTCTATGTGTACACAGGACCTCTGCTTTTTATCCCATCCGAACAACTAGACAGCTGTCCTGGTCAGGCTCTTCGTTCTGCATCACTAAAAAGGGAGCAATGCCGGAAAATCTAGATGAAGATTTCTCGGCATCTTAGTATAACATTTATGCAAAATTATCTATGTATTTCAAGGATTCAAGATGTTAGGAATAAGCAGTAAGATATCATGCATGAGGCAGGATATGCTTTCACTTTATAGAACACATGTGGAATCTTATAGTATAGAGAGATCAGGCCTCCAGTTCACAAAGCATTCTCAGATTTAGTTTATAAATTTACTCAAAGTTGTTCGCCATTTATAAAACTTTTGTTGTTTTAATGTATCAAATACATCAATAAGAACTGTGTTCAAAGTTTTGTGTTTATAGATCATGGTTATGTCTCATAAACAGTGATTAAAAGTTGAGTAAATTCATAACTTAAGTCTGAGAATGCTTTGTGAACTTGGGGCCAGGTTTAATATCCTCTGAACATTTCAGTATTAACATGGTAAATTTTATTTTAATAATTTACTTGGGTGTAAAGGTCCTTACCAGTGGGAGGAAATGGGAAGACCCAGAGGCAGAGAAATACCAAGAGGGTTAGATGGTAACCCTACTCCTTGTCACGTACACGTTTGGGATCAAAACCACACCAGAGAGAGAGAGAGAGAGAAATAGGGTTTAACATCCACTAGACACAAAATAGGTTATTTCAGGATTAATATATGGTTCAATTTTAGTAGTGAGGGAAACAGGAGCACTCGGAGAAAACCCACGAGGTTTAACAGGCAACCCTACTCCTTGTCACGTACAATTGGGGAATCAAACGATGCCAGTTGAACCACATGACAAACCTTATGATCTAAAGCACACAAATTAAACCACTCGAACACTCACCCTCCACACCTCCAGCCATCTCATGAGGAATTTCGGGATTAACATATGGTAGGGACTAGGGAGAGGAAACCGGAGTAACCGGAGAAAACTCACAAGGTTTTATAGACGACCTTGTCACGTACAACTGGGGAATCGAAACCACGCCAGTTGAACCACACCACAGACCTTATGATACACAGCACATGCATTAGACCACTCGCCCCCCCATCTTATAAGGAATTGTAGTGATATTATTGTAGTAATAATTACCTGTATTATAGTGTATTCCTGATTGCGCCATGTGAAATAGATCTTTACCACCATCTTGTAAAAGGTTTAATACATTTAGATTTAATGGCTGATACGGATTACTTTTATCTTGGGTATTTAACGGAGATGGCGCCATTGGTTCCCATAGTAACAGATCATTATTTACCCTTAAAATAAATAAATGAACAAAAATATATAAGTAATGGATCCATCATTTGAGAAAATAATTGCTAAGAGAATAAATGCAAGCTATGAAAGATTGAGAGGGTAGTTGAATGTTTAACATACATTATTCTTAAGTAATAAACAGAGAGAGAGAAAAGAGAAATTGGGTTTAACATCCACTCGACAAAAACTAGGTTATTTCTGGACTAAAATATTTTAAAAAAACTTTCTTTCAATAATTCACTTGCGCATAGGGATCTTTAGCAGTGGAAGGAAACTCGAGGAGCAACAAAAAACCTATGACCCTTACTCCTTGCCACTAACAACCAGAGATTCGAAACCACTCCAGTGTCAATGACAGGCTTTATGATACAGCATGCACGCTAACCATTCAGCCATTCAACCCCCTGGTAATAAACAGACTTTCCAGATATCAGGAATATCTGTGCAATTGTATAACCTTTGCCACGTACATAATTGGAAATCATCTGCCAGCCCATGAGTACAGATCATTAACCAAAATAATGTCTATGTAGGTACAAGGGTATATATGATTGTGGTTATGATTCATTTTATGTGATATCACCCTAGGTGGAAATGAAATAAAATGAAGTGGGGTTTAACATCCTACTGTTCTGCTCCGACTAGGCTAATGAAGACGGGCAAACGCCATCCAGCGCCATTACAGCCTACTCTTATAACAAACGACTAGACGGCTGTCGGTCCTGCACCACTGACAATGGGAAACAACGCCAGAAAATCCTGATGACCTTTCTCGGCTAACACTGGAATCAAACCTGAGACCTCCAGGCTAGCGAACCAGTGTCTTACCCACTTAGCCACCGTGGCTCCTCACATTAAGCTCAAGAAGAAGAAGATTATGATTAGACTATTGATACCTACCTATTATATAAAACTTCAAAGAAATGTTTACTATGAAGGACAGCTACAACACTAGGTAAAACTATTTCAACCTGTAATTTAGTATTATTCGATGACTTCTCTTGAAATTCTTTTAATTCTTCTTTATTACCTGGTAAAACTAACTGTAAAATACAAATTATTATTTAATTCTTATAAGACATATATAGAAATAGATTTCACTAAAAATAAATATATTACTTCTGAATTTTATTAACATGCTACGTTTCGATACACATACAGGTATCGTTATCAAGTAAATAATTTGCTTTGATATTTGTTGTTTATCAATCTGATTAAAACACAGATCCTATCTCGTTTTGTATTATATAGTTCAAAATCTTGTTTTACTTGTCTTTATTACACTAGGATTTGGGTTGGAGTAAAGGTTAAGCCAGTGAAACCCTATTTTACGGCGAGTGATGCATGGAACTGTGGGTAAACCACAAGAATCTTCAACGCCGATTGATAAAACAATGTCTGATGTGATAGGTCAAAAACTGCTCGTATGACCTCCAACACAACCTTTCAGTACAACTGGTCAGATCTTCCTATAGCGTAGGCCATTGAAAGTATAAAAAAATGAAACAAAATATAGATCTGTATTTAAATCAGATTTTCTTGCAATGTCTGTTGGTTTGTCTTATTTTACTATAAATAATTTTAAAATAGCTTTTATGAGTGAGCAACTAGTTGTATTAGATGCTGACCAACCCCATCTTTGTGATTGAAGAATCTAGCTGTAAGTGAACCTACCTCTTCACAAGTATGTTTAACCTCAGGTTGTGATACTGATGACAGATCTTCTTGTTGAAACATAAATTTTTTATTAGAGAAAGGAGAGGATTGTTTTTTAGCGAACTGACAGATACCATTTAAAGAATCAACTTGTGTACTATCATGAGAATCTTGTTCATCTGTTTGTAGTTGAGACGAGACCTGGTAAGATGTTATAACTAACCTGAAATGTAAATAGATATCTTGATGTTCTTGCAAATAGATATCTTGATGTTCATGTCAATAGATATCTTGATGTAAATAGATATCTTGATGTTCATGTAAATAGATATCTTGATGTTCATGTAAATAGATATCTTGATGTTCATGCAAATAGATATCTTGATGTTCATGCAAATAGATATCTTGATGTTCATGTAAATAGATGTCTTGGTGTTCATGCAAAATATTCCTTTCTTAATTACATCTACTTCAAGGTAAACAACAACATTATATAATTTTATTTTGTCTGATCAAATTTGTTTCTAATCATGAAAGTGTGCAGAATCTTTCGCAGCAAATTGATCTATTCACATTATTTAGAATTGGTCACATTAATGCTATACAGAATAAAATACATTGCAAATTTTGCAGCAGCAATATACATGTAGCTAATATTTCTTTGATAGTATCATACACCTTTGTCTTTAGAGTTAGAAAAAGATTAAATGCTGTAACAAGGTATTTTAATTACCTAGGCCAGTTAAAACCCTCTTGTTTTTCTATATTATCACAGTTATCATCCGATGTTATAGAGGCTACTAATATAGGTGGTACCATAGAATCTTCTTGAAAAAATCCTACAAAATATTTAATTATGATTAAAGGGGATGGTAGGTCGATTTCTATATTCAAACAAAAGATAGATAATATTGATATTCAGTAAATCTGCCAACATGTTTCTATCCTTTCCTTTAAAAATTCCTAGTTTTGGTTTGGTCAGCATAATAATAAATGCTTTTCTAATTTGTGTTGCTGTAAAATCGATTCTAGTAGCTGTCATTCTCTGTTTATAAATGAAATGAAATGGGAGTTTAAAATCCTACTCTTCTGCACCTAACCTGGGCAAATTGAAGACGGGCATATGCCATACAGTGTGCTATGAGGGAAATCTTTGCCCGGGCAGTGGGGCTACGGTCTACTCTTATATCGAATTCCAACTGCCAAGGGATCTTTTATGTGCATGCCAATTTGTACACAGGACCTCGGTTTTCGTCACATCAGAACGACTAGGCAGCTGTCCTTGTCAGGCCCTCCATTCTGCATCACTGACAAGGAAAAAGCACGCTGGAAAATCGAGATGAACTTTCTCGGCCAATGCAGGGTTCTAACACACGACCTCCAGGCTAGCGAGCCAGCACCTAACCCACTTGATCCCCTATCTATTTATAGAAACAAATCTACCAAAACCTTTAAACAAAACACATTATGCCCTGATTCAGTAAAATGTATAAATCAATGGAAGTAAAAACCTGTTTGGACATCTGAGTAGCGTAACAATTATGAGATCATAACAAATTATTATTGAATCCCTTAATGCAGATAGAGACTTACCTAGAACATCACTACAAGTAAATTCTAGTTTACTGGATTTGTTAGAATTGCACTGTTGAGTTAGAAAACGGAAATTTCGTAATTCTAATATAAGTATTTCTTTATGTAGATTCCGTTCCCACCATGGTAATCTCTCTGTTGATTGTCTTAAATCAGGTTTAGGAAATCTGGAATAATAAAACAGTTTCAATAAAATAAATAATAGAATTATTCAATAGAAATGTGCAAAAAAACATAGTATAAGGTCTGGCTTATTTTGAATTCCAACTGTCAAGGGATCTTTTACATGCAAACCAATGTGGGCCCCCTCATACATTGCCCAAAGACTACCGATGCAAAATATAGAGTTTTTTAATTGTATCCTTTAAAAGCCAGGGTAGGGCATCAGAGATTGGAAATGGAGCTCTGCAACAGGAATATCGGAAATGTTTATATCAAAATATCAAATAAATATTTATGGGCCACCTGGGCCTTGGAGCAATGTACCAGCCGAATCCCACTGGTTCCATGTGTACACCATAAAAAATAAGATCTATCCTTTTTGTAGATGACAAAAGTTAACAGGTGAAGACTATTTGTGAGCATATAAACATTGATTAAATGTTAATACATATTTTAACTGACCGTATATGTAATGTAGCTGATTGACTACTGACAAGTATATCTAATTTTTCATCATCTCTAGATTCTTCATCCATAGCTTCCGTAAATAACTAAAATAAACAAACAATAAACATCTAAAAGTAAACAAAAGTCTTCATATTTTCAATAATGTATATATTTTTTATTACGGTATCTATTTTTAAACTATTTTGGCAAGATTCCAAGAACGACCAGCTCTTTATCTAATTCTTACATAATGCATCTTTAAAACATAAAGATACTTTGTAATTGTATAAATCACACCATAAAGAAAGAATAACTTTAACAAAAAACAACAGTAGGAAACTGAACATCAATCTGATTAAAACACAGATTCTATTTCGTTTTGTTTTATAGTTCAAAATTTGGCTTTGTTTGTCTTAACTACACTAGGATCTGAAAAGTTGTTAAATAACCTGCGTTCTGGTTGATGTGCCGGGTAAGGCAATTAAACCGTCTGTTGCAGGAAGTTCATGGCGTGCGATGCACGGAACTGTGGATATCCTACTAGAAACATCAATGCTGATTGATCAAATGTCTGATGTCATGGGGTCAAAAGCTGCTCGTATGGTGGGATAAAACAACGAATCGAAAAATAGATTTGGATTTTAATCAGATTGACGGAACATCAACATATGAATATTATCATTCAATATCAGAGAATATTTACCATGCTTTTATTTTGTTGTCCATAATAAGATGTTGTTTTACTATCTACGGGATTAGTGGAATTATCGGAGTTGAGTAAACTGGTTATACGATCTACTATGGTCACATCAATTTCACATTGTAACTGTCCAAATTCTACATTTAACTTGGCTTGTGGATCATCTTGACTTCTTCTTCTGTGTGATGACTAAAACATTACAGGAAAAACAGAAAATGTCAAATTATAATCCCTCTCTAATTCCAAACGATGGAGTTTGTCTCTAAACATGTACATGAACCTCCAATACCCACGTAAATCTTAGTCCGCATGATTCAACAGTTCCTTACGTTATCTCCTCTATGACAGGATTTCACGACAAACACAATGACACTTCCTGGTATGGTCTTACAAACTCCAGTCATTGGCACCAATTACCTGTTGCGGTTACACTACTTTAATCAAATAAACTTTCTCATCGTTTGCTTCCAAATGACAAGACACAATAAACGAAGATAATAATTTTTTTAATGTTGATAAATTATACCTACCTTTGTTTTTTCACCGGATACAAAATGAAGTTTAATAGCTGGAACTGTTTCATGTAGATTGGTGTTAAAGGGCGATGATGATAAATCATTCTGGGTAAACGTCAACAACTGTAAATACACAAGATAAACAATAACAATATGATATCAATGATTATTATTTAAAAATTATATAACATATATTAAACAGAACAAAAAGACAACAGATCATCCATAGATTTACAATAACAAATATCAAAACAGACAATCAATACAAATAAAACAAATGATCAATCAATAACAAATGATCAATCAGTAACCAATTAATAATCAATAACAAATGATCAATCAATAACATATGATCAATCAATAACAAATGATCAATCAATAACAAATGATCAATAAATAACAAATGATCAATAAATAACAAAAGATCAATAAATAACAAATAATCAATCAAAAACAAAATGATCAATCAATAACAAATGATCTATCAATAATTAACAAATCAATACCAGACAAAAATGTAATTTTTGATTTAAAATAAAGATATAAAACAAGCAAAAACAAAACATTGCTAAATGGGAGTGGGGTAAGCCAATGTTCAGTGCTACAAATAAGGATGGGTTGAAGGATGCAAGGCTGACCTTAGTCAATGATTGTATAGGAAAAGAAAACAGAGAATATAAAAGTTTGTTCTAGTCGAAGGAATAAATGCTGACATTTAAATATGCATACATATTATTACTACATTTGTCGAAAGACTCAGGAGAATTAAAGAACAAATCAAATGAATACGTAAGACTTTAAGACAGAAATATTTGTAATAAATGTACTTTTGATTGCATATATATGGCCTCAACATCTTTGTTTGGCATGTTGAGCTGTAAAATTATCAGAATAACTAATAGAAATTTGACCAATCATTGTACTTCTATCGTTCTGAACACTTACTGAACACTATGGACCGTAATTCAAACAAGTGTTTTCAAGACTAATATTAGATTCCAATCTATAGTACCAAGAATCTCACTAGCATTATTAATTCTTAAACCCTTCCAAAACAGTAAAATTCACTTTGATCCTCCCTTCCCTCCCAAATCAAATTTATAGACCATCACACCTATGTCCCCATTGATTCATAATCATATGCCTTTTCTTTTTTATTAAGAACTACAATGAGATAAGGTATTGAAGAATTGTTACAATCCCAAGGTGGTAAATAAACTACCTACATGTATATGAATGTCAAATATTTAAGGACAGTCTACTTGACTAACTTCGTCTATATCATATATACATGTACTCCAACTTATATTACAACTCAAGATAATTAAATGTCAACAAAATCGCAAGTCAGATCAACTAAGCGACAGGTGAGGTCCCCAATGACTTTACGTACAAGCTGTGTGCCTTAGAAGTGGTTACAAACACATAGAACAAATATTATAAAAACGCCTGAACAAATGACAAGTATTTAGACTGTTAACAGTCACAGTTAATGTCAATACAGAGACCTCTAAGATACAAATATTACTAATCTTAAAAACTTTTACTACTGTAAATAACTGATAATCAGAGTTTTAAAACTATCGGTTGTATAATGGCTTTATCACTTGCTCTACATGTACCTTTTAGCAACCAGATTATAAGATGGTGAAAAGATTTTAAGTCAACAATTAGACAATTTCTTATTTCTCATGGCTTAATCCACATCAAAATATACTCTTGAATTTGATTATCTAACATTTGATTAATGAAGCATTTTGTAAGAAATAGATAAGTGCTGTTCGTTCTTGCTATAGTATATAATACCAAATGAATATATTAAACATCACAGTCAAATTACTTTATTATGTGCAAGCAAAGTTATCAAGTTTGAACAAAATGTAGCATAGATTGTTCATTATCATAGCAAGTGTTAGTGTACCCAACAATCAAGACTAAGTTAAACTCTTGAATGGCTACAGAGTTCTAATCTACTTAAAATCAAATCCATTCGATGACCAAGACAGTTGATTATGGGCTTGTCATGTTCATAAATTCTCAAATAATAATAAATATAACATTTGAAGACAGAAAAAAAAAGACTTGCAATAGACAGATTTAGTTTTAACATAATGTGTCTTTAAAGGGGCATTAGGTAAATTTAGATAAATGAAAAGAAATGAAATGGTGTTAACGTTCTACTCCAACTGGGCTTATTAAGACAGGCGTATGTCATACAGCGTGCTTTGAGGGAAATTTTATCCAGACTGCGAAGCTTAGACCTACTCTTATATCAAACTCCAACTGTCAGGGGAGCTTTTACGTGCATGCCAATGTGTACACGGGACAGGTTTTCATCCAATCCGAATAACTAGACAGTTGTACTTGTCAGCCCCTCCGTCTTACACCAATGACTAGGGAAAACCACTTTAGAAAATCCTGATAACATTTCAGGCCTAAAGAAAGACCTACAATAGGCAAATTGAATTCTTGCATAATGCACGTGGAAACAAAATCAAAACATCAATTTCTTTTAAAGATACAGCTTTCCCACTAAATGTAGTTAAAGGGCTAATCCCGATATTTGTTTTGAGAATAAAACTGCTTAATTTTGTGTTAAAATCCCTTAAAATATTCGAGTCAAGGGCCGAGCAACTACTTCAGTAGTTATGATACGTTTTCAAACAACTTAAATCCATCAGTCTTCATCTGGAATTTAAGACCGGTGCCCTAAGGTGTATTTTGTTGTATCTGGATTAAACCAAACATTTTTTTTATAAAAATGATGTGTAGTTGAAATTTGCCTTTCTCTATCATACGGCACATGGGTTATTCACTGCATAACCCTCTCAAGTAACCGTAAATGGTTATAAGGTCACCCAACGAAACAATTGACTCGAAATCTTAAAAGGGTTACGTGTCCGGATAAGCAGTTTTGGCGTTCACGTCCAAACGACTCAATATTTCGAGTTGAAATTTTGAGACAAGGTAAATACACCATTCCCCTATATTTTGGCGTTTTATTTTCATACATTCTCAGACTTTTTTTTTTGAGCCTCTGTTTAATTCAGGATTGTCCCTTTAACAAGGGATTCATTCTTTTAATATATATTATTTGCACCTTAGAAATTTCTCTAACAATCTGGTAAGGTATCACAGATGAAAATTAGTCATAAACGCAACTTGAAAAATAACTGGGAGTGTTGCAAATATCAAAGCTAGCTTTATCAGTGGAAACTGTCATAATGTAAAAAAATATTGTTGACTGTCATAATCTCTAATATTGTATAATATCACGTAATCATAATCTTATATAAGATGTAAGTTTCAATCTTAGTATTTTAAAACTTCTATTTTGAGAAACAATACAACTGATTATTAATCTCACCAGATCATAATCCAAATAAAATATATTTCAAGTATTTTCATGACAAGGTGATACATATATTCATTGAGATTTTAAAATTCAAAGAAACACCATGACCCAGGTATTAAATAAAACAAGGTCAAACATATATTGTACTTATCACATCAGAGAAATTATATCCATTGTTGTAGTGTTATATAACATTACATCAATATTGCAAGGAATAGCAGTGTATACCTGTTATTATCTGACCTGTGGGCAATTGACCACTGACCACAATAGATCATAACAATAATACCTGGTCATGTATAGTCATATTTATTTATACCTGAAAGCTGTTGTAAGCAGGTAGAGTAATGCTATTATTTATTGAAGGGGAGAGAGAAATCTTTTGATATCCTGTTCTCGGCTATTGTCAATATTTGTTGAAGAAAAGGAGCAGTATAAAGCTTAGGTTTTTGTATTAGGAACCTTGAATCAGATAAAAATCTTTTGAATTTGTGATAAGAGTTCATTTAAGATAGAGAGAGAGAGAGAGAGAGAGAGAGAGAAATGGGGTTTAACCTCCACTTGCACTTAGTCATTTCGGGACTAACATGGTTTTGATTTTATTTCAATAATTTGTTTGTGCGCAGGGGTCTTTAGGAGTAGGGGGGGGGAAACCAGAGGACCCGGAGAAAAGCCACAGGTGACAGGTGACCCTACTCCTTGCCACGTACAACCGAGATGCGAAACTACGCCAGTTGACTCAATGACAGGCTTTACGATACAGCGCGGGCATGCTAACAATTCGGCCATCCACCCCCCCCCCCCCCCCCCCCGAGTTCATTTAAGGTAGAACGAGAGAGATATAGAAATTAGAAATGAGGTTTAAGGTACACAATGAGACAAACTAGGTCATTTTTGGACTAACATAATTTCAATTTTATTTCAATAATATAGAGGTCTACAAGCGGGGAATCAACACCACACCACTTGACTACGATGTAAAGCACACATATTAAACTTATCGAAAACTTGATTCAATACAGCTAATAACATCATATTATTTTTAAGAACAAAATTAACTTAAACATAAAATGCATCAATAATAATTGTCTTAGATTAAAATTTATTATCATCAAATATAAATATAATTTTTTAGATTTTTCAATCAAATACCTATTTTTTTTATTTCTTTTTTTTTCTAATCGTAATAATTGTACATGTATGTAAAAATAAAATCATTTGGTAAAAAAAGGAAAAAAAGGGGAGAGTCTGTGATTCACTATTAGACTACCATTATATTTCCTAATGAATAATAAGTATATTATAGAACGGGCACCCACTTGAAAATTTTCACAATGGAATATGTTGATGAGTATGTTTTTACCCCAAATGGGCCAATGAGTTGATGAAATAGACATTTTTCGACTATCATTTGATGTTAAATTCTGTATTTAAAATCTGTACATTTAAATGAATTAAAATAACATTTGAAATATAAATTCTAATATATCCTTATATGGAATAGCCACAAATTTCAAAGTGTTAGCATATTTATTTACTTTTTATTCAATTCAATTATAAAATCCTGTGGTTATTCATTTACATTCTTTATTCAATAATAAAGATATCAACCTATCAATCTTCAATCTGTATTATGTCACACCTATACTTAACGACAACCTATTGTCATTTATACAGGTAAACTGAGCAGAAATGAAATGTTTATGACGATGTACGCTAAATATAGATTTGTCAACTAGGACAGTCGTTGAGACTTTATCTGTCCTGTGAATGGCTGATTGTGTTTGTTTCCGGTGTGCCAGGTATGTTCAGGCGAGGCCAAGCTAATGACTCATTTCACCAGGTGAAACAAACTAGATGACAATCACAACTAGTGTATAAGTTTACTTATACCTATTTGTATTATTAATATCTCTTGTCTTCCAATATATGCATACTAATGGAATTAAGAAACCTGGTGATATTGATGCATAGTGTGGGATATTATGATAAATAATAACATATTGTCATTAGACATAGTCTATTTATAGTAACACTCAGGTAAGTCAACCTTGTAGTTGGAATAGTTTTAATATTTATTCATTAATGATGCAACTTAAACCTTAATATAAGTAACTACCTATTAACAAATAACTTGTTTACCTTTAAGAACTGTCAAAAAACTTTCTTTTTATTAAATACTTTGCTAATACTTTTATGTTATTAATGAATTTAATCATATATCTGTTTATCAACAGATATCAGAGACCTGATAACATTTGGCGCAAATTTGTAACTTGTGGTTAATGAAATTATAATTATTATATATCATGTTTTGGTAATTAAGTGAGAACACAAGGTTAATTAGTGAGGTTAATTATACAATATGGTATATGTATGCTGATATTTCTATACCTATTGTTTATGTCGTGTTAAAGATATAACAAACAGATCATTCACATATAAAAATAAAATGAAATGGGGTTTAACTTTCTACTTTTTTGCACCGACTGGGCTAATGAAGATGGGCAGACATCATTCAGTGTGCTACGAGGGAAATTTTGCGCAGAGATAGTGACGCTATGGCCTACTCTTACTTTGAGTTCCATCAATCAATTAGTTTTTTTTTTACGTGCCTGCAAATGTGCTTCGTCAAATCTGAATGACAAGACATTGTCCTTGCCAGACACTTGATTTTTATCGACTTGAATAACTTTTGGACCATATTGTAAAAAAGTTTTGCATGTGTATGTGTCTATGTCTAAACTGTATTCTGGCATGTTGGGGCTTTAATCTAAAGTTTGCCAAAGCCTGAATATTAAATTCTCAGAGAAAAACAGATGAAATAAACTAATATTTAAACAAGTATGAGTAATATAACAACTCAAAGAGACAAGATAAAATTCACCGTTTTGTGTACATATCTGAAAAAAGTCAAAAGATTCACAAATTTAAAAAGATAAGATAACTGATGAAGAATTTGAGTCATAATACTTGAATATTGATAACAAAAATCTAAGTACCTACACACGATATATTATAAATCTAGTTGTCAACTATATCACAAATCTAATTATATAAAGATAACAATATTATCTAGGTCAATGTAGGTAGTTAGTTTACCTGTAGGTCTAATGGTTTACTTATAACATATATCACTTTTCATGCTACATAAAACCATAGAAATATAAAAGAAACTGTGTGGAGTAGTGATGAAGGTGAACAAACTAGGACATTTTGGGGATAATTGATGAACAATTAACCTGTATAAAGGTCAAGGGGTTAATGATAGGTATTGTTGATGACATTTTGTAAAAGGTGGTATACGTGTAATTACATATATAAAGTGTGTCTGCTAAAACTGACATAATACCTATACAGGTAGACAGAGAGGTCATTTCTAACTTAAAAACACCTTTCTTTAGACATGTAGCTTACTTTCAGCGATACATGTAGGCTTTATGTTTAGTCACGTGCATAAGTAGGGATTGAAGTTATTTAAAATGTAAAAATTATAATTTCAAAACCAAGGTTGTTTCTGCTTATTTTTGGATCTTTTTATTGTGAATAAATATTGTGATTATTAAAGATGCATTAAGCAGTTTACTGAAAAAAGGTGCTATATAATTACATTATTATTATTAATAATTTATATAACATTTGAAGCAGAAACTAAAGAAAGACCTGCAATGGAAGATTTAGCTCTTACATAATGCATCTTTAATATAAAAAGTAAAACAAATATTTAAAACATTGAAGTTGGTAAAACAACTGTAACATACAAAATTATGAAAATTTCTGAAGAGTTTTATTTAAAACTGTGTAATTTACGATGTTGAAATGAAGTACTTATATACCATAGGAAACAAAACATGGTTTTAAAAGGAGTTTTGACAGGGATAATACATTTCATTTAAATATCAAACAATCTGAAACGCTTCAGTGACTTTGAGGTTAATCATCTGAAAAACCCCTTCCCCCACCCACTTTAAGATCAAAGGAATACAAACAGGGCTAATGAAGACAGACATATGCAGTGTGCAATGAGGGAGAGTTTGCAGGGATAGTGTGTTTCAGTTTGTTCTTCATCAAATTCCAACTGCCATTTAAGGTTATTTTACATCTGCACCAATGTGAACACAGCACCTTGTTCCGGTAAGACTGATCGATGGAAACAAGACTGGAAACATTGGGATTGAATCCGTAAGGTTTTTAGCTATAGGGAGCCAGTGCCTTAATAAATGAGCTGGTCGGATAGCCGTGGCGATAGAGAGGCGGCTTCTCACCAATGCAACGAGGGTTCAATCCCAGCTGAGGGCAAAAACTTTATCGTTGTAAGTGAGAGTGATATTCAGTCTCCCATTCGATCAGGCAGGTTTTCCCCCCGAGTTCTTCGGTTTCTTCCTGCAGTAATGATTGTTCGTACGATCTGTGCCAAGGGCCAAATTGAAAACAAGCCTCAGGCTTAATTTGCTACCCTTGTAAAATGACCTGATTATTATTATTACTATTATTATTTGAGTCAATGTGTCTGTCAAGTATGGTATAGGAAGTGACATTAGGGGTTCCGGAGAAAGATAGTAAGAATATCCACCACTTACATGACACTTATTATTATTAGCTACCGGTATATATTTTGATCTTTTCTTACTCCATAATCTGAAACAAGTTCTGTTTTGTCCTTTCAGGAATTCATAAAAAATGAAGGCGTTTGCATATATAGTATTGTGTGTCTTGATATTGTCATCATTAGTACATGCCAGACCAGCAGATTGTGATATCCTTCAAAATGTAGTGCCGTCTTGCGACTGTCAAGGTGCTACAGACAATGAAAATAATATTGTGATACGTTGTCAAAATCTCGCTAATGTACCACCAATAAATGGTAACTACAATGGATTAATACATGAATTCTCATTAAAAGATAACAATGCCATCACGACTCTACCTGAAAATGCATTTCAGGGATTAAGAATTCAAATCCTAAACCTGTATGGAACACGTTTGAATAACGTCTCTAATGGAGCATTTGAAGGTCTGCAGAGTGATTTACAAGAACTAAGTATTAGTGGTGACGATGCTAGTGATGTCCTTCCACCGTCTACGGCCATTCAACCACTTAAAAACCTCACAACACTTCATATCCATCGGTTTAAACCAAATAACAATGATTTAGAAGGAACTCATTTGTTCTCCTACCAGAATTTACAACAACTCACTCTAGAGAGTATGAAAATAAAATCCATTGGATCCGATGTATTTTATTTGCCTCAGTTGACGACATTGCGTTTAGTTGATAATTTGTTTACCACTTTTCCATCAGATGCAATTCATACACTGACAAACTTACAATATCTGACAGTTACTGGTAACTCTATCAGAGCCATACCTTCATATTTCTTTGAGAGAATAAGAAACGTTAAGTATTTTGACGTCAGTCTTAATAATATCACTCTTTTAGAAGACGATTGTTTCATTCATGTGACAAGCACTCTGCAGACATTGATCCTAAATACTAACCCACTTTCGACAGCTTCAACCCTTAGCCGTGTATCAGACATAAATTCTTTATTGGAGTTACGCATTCAACATGTTGGGCTGCAAGAAATCCCAGCAAATCCTGAGTTCCTGCGAAATAAAAATCAGCTGAAAAATTTATATCTGAGTGGAAACCAAATACTACGGTTAAACGGGAATGAATTTGTATCTGTAGCCAGCAATCTTGTCCAATTAGATCTGTCTGGTAATCAGATATCAAGCATAGAATCCAATACCTTTTCTGGCATGTCAAAACTGACCAACCTGCAGCTTGAGGACCAGACGACAGCTGGAAACTTAATACTTCCCTCATTTTCGTCACTGACATTATTACAAAAACTGGATCTTCAGTTAACAAAACTTGACACCAACACGGCATGGGAGCAGATTAGACATCTCACAAATTTACAATCCTTAAATTTGGACGGTACAGGATTGACTAATATTGCTGATCTAGTGTTTCGTGACTTCACCAACTTATCAGAATTGAGCTTATCACAGAACAATATAACAAATGTGACGCAAGAAATGTTTGTAGGTCTTCGTGACAGTTTGGACACACTTTATTTAGATGACAATAAAATCCAAACTATACATCGATGTACTTTTGACAATTTCTCAAGAAAGATAATTCTATCCTTAGCAAACAATCCACTTCATTGTGACTGCCATCTAAAATGGTTGAAAGAGAAAATAACCAGTCAAAATATCAGTTTTGTATCACAATCAGAAAAATGCAGCAGTCCATCTGGAAATGCAAACAAACCTTTCACAAGTGTTCCTGAAACAGATTTTCTGTGCATCTTTCACACAACTGAATCACCATGTCCAAATTATTACTTGTCTACTACAAGTGGTGCTCCACCAGTCACTACAGAACCAGCAGTAGGTAGCTCCACATTACCAACCATTGTCATTTCTCTTTCACTCCTTGAAGCCACTTTAACGAACATTAAGATTCAATATGGAGTGTCGCATATTGAAAATGTTAACACAATGGCAGTTCGGTACACAAACTTTAAAACACAAAAAGTGATTGAGGAATCTTTAACTAAAACTGACACAATTAAAACCATTTATGGTCTTGATATGGGCACCCAATACGAAATATGTATTTCAGTGCAAACAACTCAGAACAGAAATGTTGAAGAATGCAAGAGTTACAATACAAAGGAAGATCCTCTAGCAACAACAGTTGACCCCATGCCGTCTAAACAAGATGGAAATGATACAGGAGTAATCATTGGTGCAGTTGTAGGTGGTATTATTCTCGTCTGCTTATTGGTGGCCATCTTGTATTTACTGTTTGTGAAAAAATCAAATAAGAAGATTCCCTCAGAACATGTAGTTCCGACCACCAGAGCATCTTTACCTAGAATAGGCTATGATTCAAAACGCTTCATGAAAAAGAAGAAAGCCAATGGGAACAACAACACCCAATCACCTGACGATATTCAGGTATCTGTCATAACAGACGGTCAAGGCAATCCACCTAATCTAGGTAGGTTATCAGCCGGTAGTTACCAATATTTGGACAAGGACCAACCATCAAAAGTGAATACCAAACCTTCCGGGGAATATATGAATGGTACTGAAACTCGTCCGTTACCAACAACACCACATAAAAACCACAGTTACCAGAATGAGGCTTTTCAGAGAAGTCCTTCTGAGAGCGATAATACATATTCTGAAATCAATGTGTGATAACTGGATTAACATCAAGTATTTTCCGTACTTTAGAATTGGAACTGATCTGTTGCAGGAAGTTAATGCCTAGCACATACAGGACTACTAAAGTTTTTAAACTGATGAACATCAAGTTTCATCATTGTGATAAAAAATAATCAGTTGTGTGCATACAAAAGACTGGATACAATTTTGGTCTTCGTTGATCTCAAGTATTGATTGCAGCCATTTAGAGCACATATGTAAGAACTTGTTGCTCTGTTCATGATGGTTAAGACCAAATTATAAGGAGAGTGTTAAGGTTTTTTTTAGTGATATAAAGACTATGATCATCCTGTGCGGGATAGGTTTAACATACTAGTTTCTTTATACTGTGTATTTGATTACCAAATGTTAACATCCATTCCATTTAAAAAAATTATATATTAAGGCACAAGTGACTTAAAGATACATTATGTAAGAATTGGATAAAAAGCTGGCTGACCTTGCTATACTAGTTCAAAAATAGATAATGCAAAGTGAATACATTGAAAATTTCATTCAAATTACTTTATTCTGAGTGAAGATATTAGCCTTTGGAGGTTTGACAAAATGTGTGCACTGACTGTAATCACTGTACTGGCTGTTCAAAGCTTAGCATCACTTCACCACTTTTAAATTAAATCAATAAATGGCTGAACTGTCTTAATCTACTTAAAATTAGACATATTCGATGGATGGTCTTGTCATTTTAATAAATGTCCAATTTATAGTTTATATAACAAAGAAAACCAATGACATCCCACCTGTTATTATGCAACATATACATAAACTGTGATGAAATAATGACAGTGTCTAGAGTGTATAAACTGTGATGGAATAATGACAGTGTCTAGAGTGTATACACTGTGATGGAATAATGACTGTTTCTAGAGTATATATACTATAAATTGTGATGGAATAATGACAGTGTCTAGAGTGTATAAACTGTGATGAAATAATGACAGTGTCTAGAGTGTATAAACTGTGATGGAATAATGACAGTGTCTAGAGTGTATACACTGTGATGGAATAATGACTGTTTCTAGAGTATATATACTATAAATTGTGATGGAATAATGACAGTGTCTAGAGTGTATACACTGTGATGGAATAATGACAGTGTCTAGAGTGTATACACTGTGATGGAATAATGCATGTATATAAAAAATATCTGATTCACGGTACTACAAGAATATTTTATGAACCAATCCTATGACACATTGTGTAGACATATTGTGGTTTGTGTTATATCCAAGAATGAATCAATATTATGAGTGGACAAAGATAAATGTATAAATAATAGGATAAAACTAATTATAACTGTTTTGTGTGAACGAATTAAGGAATGAATGGACTGTCAAGAACGATTTTGTGTGAATGTGAATAAGTTACGGAACGGTTGGTCTTAACGGATCTGAGTAAATGATTCATTGTGAAAAAAATGTTAGTTATATTAAAATGACTGGGTGATAAATACTGTAAGACAAGAAACTAATGTGAGCAAAGTATTTGACTTATGGCCTGTCACCTTATTTTTTATGTACTTGTCTGTTATTTAAAACTACAAAATATAGTCAAGGAGTAGTTAGTAGTTACCTCTGTAAATCCATAAAATCATCAAATATAACGTTTCTCAAAACAATAACAATAATTAACAGTAATTAATAGTAGTAGGCTTATCAGTTGTCTTATACAATCTGTTAATTATGTCTTATTTCTTTGTCTAGCTCAATTAAGAAGTCACTCAGTCGCATCTAAGAGACAGTCGTTTGCATTAATTTCAATTGGCATTAATGATAAAGCAAACTTTTACCTCAAGAAAGTTAAATTCTTTCGATCTGATTTATCAAAATATTTTGTGAAATGTTAAGACACTAGAGCTAGAATTCTATGTAACAAGTCGTTTACACTGAAATGGTTCTTCTGCTACCAGTATATATATGAACTCATATCTGTACATTTACTCAATTTGAACTAATTATGATTGTAAGTAAATATTCTAGAATTACAGAATTTGATAACAAATAATTATGTATAATATTAGTTTTTATCTACTTCTACACTTGATACTAACATTTATTTAAAGTAAAGTCAAGACAGTGTTATCCGGTCTTGAACTTTGAACTCTTGTTAGAAGATCTGACTACATGTTAAATGTATGTATATAATTATTTCTTTAAACATAACATGTTCGTTAACTAGGCATACATGATTATGTTGTTAAGATTCGGCATATGTCGTTAATAATTCCAGGTATATAATCAAAATTAGATTACGTTTGTTTTGGTCATTTTTCTGACTGTCATACTACATTGTAATTTAACCCACTTTTTACCCACTGCATGTAAAGTCAGATTATGTGCCATTTACCTCAGCAAAACATGTGTAATCACACGTAATCACTACAAAACATAAGATCTGCCGGACTGGTGAAAATAGCCATTTACCTACAGTAGGCCTATGTATTAAGTAGGCGTGTTGTGATTTTTTTGTATAAAACATATCTTTTCATAGTTTTCAAAGTGCTATTATTAGAAATTATTGTTGTTTTATTAATATTATTATATAGATATTTAACCCACCTATTACACATATATATATATTTATATATCAAAGCTACTGAGTATATTTTTAACATTTAATTATATATTTATAAAAATAGTTGTTGTTAATCAATAAACCTGTTAGAGCTACACAGAGATTTGATAAAACCTATTACTACATTATAAATATAATTTTAAAAAACCCATACTAATTCATCTATGTATTTAAAAATCATTAGACCATATCATTTTAATCACATTTTGTTTGTTAAAAAAAATCTAATGCATGTACATATTGTATAGAGCACATATTTGTTTGTTTAATAATAATAATAATAATTTCATACTAAACAAATTAATTTCAAAACATTCCATGAGAAAATATTAATTTTTTCATCGTTCATACAAATATATTCCCATTAGCATATTCATTCATCTGTATTCATGACCTATCATAATGTTAACAATAGTGTACATGTATGTACTGTATGTCTTATCCCAATTGTCTTGCTGTCTATCCTCCTACAGACTGATCATAACAATGAACGTGTGTCCATAAAACGTAGTCTCAAAGATACTCGCTAAAAATTAAAACTCACTGCAGTGATACTTGTTATTTTAGATATTTAGTTTCAGTGATACTCGCTAAATATTTAGACAAATGGTCACTCATTAAAAATTTAGTCTTAAGTGTTTCTCGCTAAATAATTGGTTACTGTTACAAAAGGTCAGTTGATCTTCAACTTGGTATTAAAAAACAAACAAAATTATGTCAGATCTATTTAATATTATAAATGACGTTGGGTTGAGATTAACATCCATTGTAAAATGTTAATTACTAAAACTATGTCCTAAGTAATCTCATCAATTCTGAGTTTCATTCGCTGCTTTTATCAGTATTCTGTCACATCCTTGTAATAAAATTATGTGAGTATTACTTTCAATTTGGGGCAAAATGACCGTCAAGATTGTTACTATCACTCAATGTACAGTTACAGACGTTACTCACATGCATGTGAATGAGAGCGTGACTGATCAAGAAATCAGACACGATTTAAACATGTAGATCATGTTACAATGAATGATCCCCCCCATTACCATACAATAGGATACGTTATACATTCCAAAATTCAGCATTCATATAGGAAATGAATCACATTTATCTAATGGGGAAGACCAGAGCCATACATGATTATACCCAATCAAATGACATATCTTTGTACATATTTCTTTAATATATTTTCATATTAAAATTACTATGATTTCATTTTATATTAATGATTTCCAACTGTGCCTTTTACTTTTTGAAAATCATTATATTTTTTGATTTATCATCTTTTTAAAATTTTTATTGTGATTTTTAAAATGTTTTGTATATAGTGTTACAATATCAGAAAATAAAAAACGTAATCAATTCAAACTGTGAGCAAATTTTGTATCGATATTTAAATTAGAATTACCGGTATGAACAAAAAGTGGCACAAAGAGAAACCTTAGACTTCAGTTCAGTGTTCAAACTAAGTTTTCTCTTTCAAGTGTGTTTAAATTGATATTGCTATTGTTCTATCTACTTGATTTTGATTCCCTTGCAAATCACAACATTGTGAGAAAAAAAAAGATATCATTCCTGGAATGGTTCATTTCCATTCCATACTTTTAAAGTTTCAGGGAGATTTAACGTCCCCATAATGTAAACAAGATCATTATTGGACTAACTAATTCAATAGTTAGCTTGCACTGAGGAAAGAAACTGACTGGGAAACCTAGAGAATACAAGCAAGGATTGGTAGATGACATCATGTGTGGGACTGAAACTGAAACTCTTGACACCACAACACCAGTACTTATCAATGACACACCTTATGATCACCACATTTGCTACTGTAATTTGCCTTCGAAAAATTTGGAATCTTCTTCTTGTCCCTGACTAAGGGGACAACGATACTCATCCATATCAAATGTAGGCTAATGAAATACTCTAAGAAAGCAATTAAAATGCTGATCTAAATTTTCTTCTACTGACTTACACTGCCTCTACTTCATACAGATCTGACTGTTCAGGGGTCATATAGATAGATTTCACCGAAATTTTGTTTTATTTTTTACCAATCAACAATACGTGACGCCAGGATATTTGAAGACTATTTCATTGCTAATCCCTCAAATATAAATAAAACCAAATTGGAAAAATAAAACAAACTCAAAAGAAATAGGATCTGTGTTTTAATCAGATCGTGATAAACTTTTCAAAGGATATGATACTATTATGTAAAGCAAATAATACATGAAGGTCTCTTTAGTATCTGCTTTCACATTTCGGTCATTTGACGGCAATGTTGAAAGTAAGCAAGGGAGGATAACTCACTGTATTCATGATTATCAAGTGGTAGATGCAAGAAGAAAAGAGGATTTCTATAGATCTAGTATGAGATTTAAAAGTTAAATTTGTAATATATTTGCATTCCCTATTTAGTTATCTTAGGCAAGTTATTTTTCAGGTCATTTGAACACTGTAATGCTCGCAAAATTTTGGTAGTTTCTCTTAAGAAAGGCATGTGTTCCGATCAAAAAGCATACACATGCCATCTTTCATATATGACAGAAAGTTTAGAAGTAGATATGAAATCCTCTGTTTATAAATGCTCTCAGCTAGGGAGAAGCCTGGTTAAAGCCAACCTGATTAAAATACAGATCTTTATTTCGTTTTGGTTTTTTTTATACACGTAGTCTTGGTTACCACGCCTGTGCCTGCTACAAGTATACTTATAGTAAACATTATTGGTATATTAATATAAAACCTCGGCAATGGTGATGAACCGTATTATATGATGCAGCACTGAAAGAGAACATCCGGTAAAAAAAGCCATTAGCCAGTGCCGCACTATGAGTCGTATGCTGGCATTTGAGTTAATATTAATACCGGAAATAGTCAGCATACATGTATGTGGCACGCACTTCAAACTAGCGTCGGCAGCGAACGTGTTAACTACATGAAGATCTGACAAGTTGTAGTGGAAGGTTGTGTCAGGGGTCATATGCATGCTTTTTGACCCTATGACATCATACATTTTATCAACCAATCAGCATTGATGTCTCTAGTGAGTTACCCACAGTTTCGAGCACCACACACCAAGAACTCGCTGCAACAGACCATTTCATTGGCTAATCCCTGACATCAACTAAAATGCTATAACAACAGATCCTAGTGAAGGAAGTGCAAGTTAAAAACAAAATTTTAGCTATAAAAAACAAAACGAAATAGGATCTGCGTTTTAATCAGATAGGGTTAAAGCTGTAAGCATGTTATAGAGAGATGCAATATATATATTATATCTTACCAAGTTGTAATCTGGCTGTAAACATATTATTAGTGTGTAAAAAATGTTGACAAACCAAGCCCAATAAAAATAAATTTTGAAAAACAAATATTTGATTGTATTAGAAAATTCTAAGAAGGGCCATATTCCTTGCTCTTATATGTACAGTAGAGTCACATTCCTCATGCTAAATATTGTACAATGGACCGAATGTTCTTCAGTTGTAAATTCTAATATGTGTATCAATTAACACAACTAAAAAGGACAACACAACTCTATGTGTAAAACGCACCAAATTGTGTTTCTGTGCTAAGATTTCTACCATAAATTTATTTTTGGATTTGATCCTTTGTAGATCGCCTGATCATGTAGAGCACATGGCACAATTAAACGGCAGCCATACTGAACTTCAGTTCAGCTAAAGTCAATCGTTGGTGATTTTAATTTTCTCATGCTTTTGATTGTTTTGTAAACTCATATTTAGATATGTAGACCTCCTACATTAGCTATTGCCAAAGGGTACCATGGCATACTGTAGGACATTTATGTTAGTATATATTGATTGGTTAATTGAAGAAATTTGTGGTACCAAAGCCATCAAAATGATCGAATTAAAGACTGTTAACTACAAGTATTATAACTTATAAAGTTTCCCATTGTCATATGCTCAAAGCACAAAGATAAATCCCACTTGACTGCTAACAAAACAAATGAGGCTTTTGATTAGATGCAGACAGATGTGCAAAACAGAGATGTTAAAGGTTATTTTTATGAATGATTGATAAATACATTCTAAACAGACAAGTCGAAGCTATAATATGAACACTTGACTATTGGGAAGATGTAACTTTGTGTGACTATTTTGAGCCTCTTCATTAGAGTGTTATAAAGTCTACTGAAATTATAGTTTAAATTCCCGAGAGTTATCTCCCTTACATAAAATCTAATAAAGGGGATGCTCAATTCACAGAATTGCAATCAAGTAACGCAGAATTCAGTCCTGTCACAGTTCTGTCAGCTGAGGTGGTGTGAGTAGAATTTTGATGTATTTTAAATTACAAATAATATGTTTCAGCTGTCTTAATTGGTTGAACTATCTTCTATGCAGTTGAAGCATGCGTTGAAGCCAGAAATTCTCCTTTTCACTCGATTGACACTATTTGCGGAATTAAGAGAATTCAATTCCAGAACGTTCCATCGAGTACACCCTATGTATAATAAACATGTATGTATATGTAACTAAACTAAGAATAAACATGTAAAACTTACCTCACTGTAGTGTGCTAGTTTAGGACCGGTTGTAGTATGAAGAGGAGAACTATTTTTTTTTCTATCATACAGACATTCTACTAATTCAGCTGAACTAACTATTAAATCTACCGACATAGTCTTATGTCTAGGAGCAACTTTCTGTGTACAATCTACTGTCAATGGTTTACCTAATAACCTAAAAAATCAAACCACATAGAATGATTAAAATAAGCTTTCTTATAACATATGGGTTAGAAGCAGTGATGGGATTTCAAAAATTTTCTTGTCAGACATTTTTTTCTTGAAATAAAGAGGCATAACTCTTATTATTATTTAAGCAAACGTTTTCAACCCAATTCTAATTTATGACATGTAGTTTCAGTCCCTTAGATAAATGAAATGGAGTTTAACTTCTTCTTTTCTAAACTAACAAACTAATGAAAATGAGCAATGCCATACAGTGTACTAGCTACGGCCTACTTTTATTGCAATTGTCAACTGTCAAAGGACTAGACTCTTTTCCCTGCCAGGCTTTCCTGTCCTGTACCAGGTGACAATTACAGGTGACAATGTTGGAAAACCCTAGGGAACTTTCTTGGCCAAACTGCAATCAAACCAGGGACCTCTTTAGTGAACCAGTGACCTTCTCACCAAGCCACGATTCTAAGAAAACCAAAGGAACCTTGTTGGATGCCAATCAACAACATGTCGAAAATGGAAGGCCTCAAGTTCAGATGATTTCTTGTTACGTGTTATGTCTCACAAAGGCCACTTTAATTTTAAATTTCGCTTCCTTTTTCTTACCGGGAAAAAATAATTTAAAAACAAAAAGTGATAAGGTGCTTTTTTCCAAAGCTTAAACAAAAATGAGACTTGAGTGGCTGAAGAACAAAAAATTCAATTGCTCTGGCTTAAGTGTGAAAAGTTTGATTTACCAAAATTATTAATTTCAAATATTGGCAGAAAAAAAAGAAGCCTTTTGTTGAGAAGCAGAATTATGTTAAATTCAAAACGTTCACTAGCAAAAACACTTACCCAAGATGATCAAAGGGTAATATTTTTGAAAATTCTTCTCTAAGCACTTTCATTGGTTTATTGACACCGGCGAATGTTATAGCAGCTACTTTAGAGAAGAAATTATCGGAAATTTCCCGTAGTTTGTCTGTAGCTGTCACTTCCTGTGTTTCGTAATCTCTTGGTGTCACGCTAGGATTTTCATGTAATACACAAACGGATAGGAACGATATCTTCATTCTGTAATGACTGATTTCGGCTGAGGGATCATCTAATAACTTCTGGAGATTATCTGTATCAAATAAACGAATGAATAAATGTACAACATATAAGCAACCAGCTCTTTCAGACATGTATTTTGTTATTTTTTGTCCTCATATGTTTTTTGAGCAAACTCAACGGTAAGTTTCGCATTTACATACATATTCAGCCATCCTTGATAAATTCTGGCTATTTCCAGCATATTTGAATTCATACTTGGACATCATCCAGACAGAAGAGTTAACCCAGAACCTGAATTTCATATAAGTGTATCTGGACTTGATAAACCGAGTCATTTCAGAACTAACAAATGGTGTAATTTTATTTGAATAATTAACAAGTAGGTGTTTTAAGAAGTGAAAGAAATGGAAGGACCATAAGAAAGCCCATGAGGCAATCCTTCCCCTTGTCATATACAAGCTTGGGATTGTAACAATGCCACTTGATTCATTGACAGGACATTATGATCTAAAGTATCGTACATGTACATGTGTTAGACCACTTGACCATCCCTACACCACTGTTTGACTATAAATTAAAATCAGGGTAGTTTTAAATAGATTGCATGTTAAATATGAGACAAATTGTTTAATCCATAGAGGTTTTAAAAATCATCGAGTCAAACACATTATAGCCTGTAGTGGTTTTTAAGGAATTGTTCAGAGGACTCTGTTGCAAAACGGTTTTTTCTGACATAGGTCGGGGCCTGTCTAAACATAATATTTCTAATATGGTAAAAATTTAATTACAATAATTTTCTTATTGAAAGTGACAATATGTCTTTAAATACACATGAAGAACCTTTAGAATCAACAAATCTACAAAATCTGCTTTTCCTGTATTAAGAACAGCAGAAAACTTTATATCTAATCCATATGATATACGTGATAGGTTATTTATATATTTACATATCACAATACAGCAAGAAGATGTCCATATTTTTTTATTATTATAAATCGAGAGTTACCTTTAGGAGATTTAGGAATTGATTTTCTTCTTGATGTACGAGATGAATCACTCTGTTGACAAGCTGGAGAAAAAAAAATATATGGGAGGTCATGTAAACAATGTAAAAAAACAAACCTAATTTGTACTAGATGATCAATTATATGTGGGCTACTTATTCAATTGTGATTGTACTAGATGATCTGTTATAGATGATCAATTATATGTGGGCTACTTATTCAATTGTGATTGTACTAGATGATCTGTTATGTGTACTCACTTGTGGCTGTACTAGATATATGTACTTACATGTGATTGTGCTAAAGGGTCTATTAGATGTACTTTTTTAATTGTGGCTGTACTAGATGATCTGTTAGATGTACTTCCATGTGATTGTGCTAGAGGATCTATTATGTAATTTTGGTTGTGTTCAAGATGTACTAGATTATCTATTTGGTGTACTAGAAGATCTATTTGATGTATTAGATGATCTATTGTGTAGAGATGATTCATTTGGTGTACAAGAAGAGGTATTTAATGTACTAGAGGATCTATTATATGTACTTACTTGTGGCTGTACTAGATGATCTATTAGATGTACTTGCTGTATTTATACTAGATGAAGATATATCCATTTCAGACATACCATGACTTTTATTACCATGCATTGAAAAATATAAATCTTCTGAACCATCATCATTTAAATCACCTAAAAAAATAACAGTAAACAGTTTTATGTGTCTACTACACTGTCAAGAATTTCATTCGGCTGATGCTCAGTCTATTTTTAAACAACAAGCTGTTGCTGTTAAAATAAAGGGGTCCTGCTAATGACGACGTAGTATATGCAAAAAATAAAAATAAAAATGAAACCACTGACAGTACAAAGATACAGTATAGCCTATCCGATCTTTGCAGTAAAACTGGTAGAGCATATCGTTGGGTAAGAGCAAAAACATCGTAAGTGACATTTTTTAATTGTGGAGAAAAACGACGTTAAAGGTTGAAACCTTCCGGTAAATCCATTTTTTTTAGCAATATATTTCACAATTCTCCAGTTGACTTATGATATTAAGGGGAACTGAAACATTTTAGTGCAATTTTGGAATTACAGTAATTTACGCCAATTCTGTCCAAAATATCACTTACGATGTTTTTGCTCTAAGTTAAATTCAATATTTACTCGATTAATTTAGTGCAATTTTTTTTTACAACATATTTCACATTTCTCCAGTTGACTTATGATATTAAGGGTAACTGAAATGTTTTAGTGCAATTTTGGAATTACAGTCATTTACGCCCATTCTGTCCAAAATATCACTTAAGATATTTTTGCTCTAAGCTAAATTCAATATTACAATGTTTTTGCTCTGAACTTAAATTTAATATTCATCCAATTAATTTATTGAATTAAAGTAAACATAAAAACTGTATATTTTAATCACCTCCAATCTGTTTCCATAGAAATGTGGCTGTGATGTCATAAATTATGACGTCATATAAGCTATGGCATCATGTTCTTGCTCTAAACAAGTCAGATACGATGATTTTGCTCTCACCAATAGTATGATATTTATGCACATACGATATATTGGGGGTAGCCATATCTCCGAGATAAATTGAGAATTTCGTATTTTCATATCCCCAACAGGTGGATATAGGTTTTCGAACTCCAAAACAATCAAAAAACAGTTTTTGTAAAATTTGTCACTTACGATGTTTTTGCTCTAACCCAGCCATATATGAGCCTCGTTTGAACAATCTTATTGGCCGAGAAAGTTCATCTAGATTTTCCGGCATGGTTTCCCCTTGTCAGTGATGCAGTGATGTCCTGACAAGGACAGCCCTCTAGTCGTTCTGAAAGGACGAAAAACCGAGGTCCCTTGTACACATTGGCGTGCACGTAAAAGATACCTTGGCAGTTGGAATTCGATATAAGAGTAGGACATAGCGCCGCTGCCTGGGCCAAATTTCCCTCATAGCACACTGTATGACATAGGCACGTCTTCATTAGCCCAGTCGTGCAGAACAGTAGGACGTTAAACCCCATTTCATTTCTTGATTGTTATCGTTCTTTGAAGCTAATTTACATACATTGTATTTGTGTTACATGTATATATAATTTACATTGTTGGTGGTGAAATTTGAGGCTTATCATAGATGGAAATACTAATTATGGTATTTGCAATAAACTCTATGTACTTTACAATTAATAACTTTTGAACTCCTTTATTACCCATTACCATCATCCCAGCCGTGGTAAGAATGAAATGAAATGAAATGGGGTTTAACGTCCTACTTTTCTGTACTGGTTGCGCCAATTTAACAGGGCATACAACATATAGTGTGCTATGAGGGAAAGTTTGTTTGGACAGCCGCATTAATGGCTTACTCTTATTTTAAATTTCAACTATTATGGGTTCTTTTACATGCACATACACATGACCTCAGATTTTTGTAACCATCTGAACGACCAGACACAGGGAGCAAAACCGAGACCTCCTGGTTAGCAAGACAGCATCTTACTCACTCAGCCACTGTGAGGTAAGATATAAAACCTTGTGGTAGTAAATATATTTTTCCCCGGTCATCTGAATATATTTCTAATCCATGGTCTATAATTATAACTTGACTCTTGAGGAAATACCTATAGAGTGAAGCATATTATCTGGTGAACCAAAATAATTAACTTGTGGTTCTGCTAGAGGCGGATGTAATCGACCGGTCTGTAACTCTTTCTGTAATTCATGTTCCACTCTCTGAAAATCTGTTGAATCCATCATTTTATTACGTGTTGATTTCTTGTGGGAATGTGAACCTCCAGATGAACCTACAAAATAAACAAAAACAAAATCTGGAAAGATCCGTCATGTCTGCTGAATTACACAACTTTCTTGCATGGACTTAAGATTGATTTTTATATTGTTTATATATTTCAAATGGTGTGGTTGCGAATCCCAGGTTGTACATGACAAATTCGCCAGTCCAACCTTGTGGGTTTTCAGCGGTCCTCCGTTTCCCTCTTACTGCTAAAGACCCCTACGCGCAAGCAAATTATTGAAATAAAATTAAACCAGACTATCTCTCAGACTATCAGCGGTTTTTAAATATATGATGGTGCGAATGGCATTTGTTATAAAAATAATAGTCATTATCTAAAATATTTATACCCCTAGAGAAAAAAAAAAATTGTCTGTCTGGCAAGATGATAAATGGATGACAAAAATAAAGAATTTGAATATAGCATGATTCGACTGTCAGTGAGTGGATTGAAATATTGTTTGGACATACTTATGTGTTTATTGTATTTGTGGCCTTTAATAAAAACAGAAAGACACAGAGAAAAGTTTAAAAAAATTATTTATTTGTATTTACCTGAAGAAGTAATACCATTTAATAATTCTAATATACCATGTACTTGCCATGGTGATAATAAAACATGAATAGCACCAAGCTGACAATCTACATCCATCTACCAATTAAAAAAATAATATCTTAAATTACAAGCAATTAAAGGACAAAAATCTCTCTTTTTCTTAGATCTTTTGGTTGCTGTTTTGATAAATTAGCTGAGATAAGAGCCATTTGGCTGCACTTGGGCTTGATGCAAGAATGATATGCATGCAAAAGACACATAGCTGTAACAGTACATGTGTAGCAATATCGTCGTTGCAACATTGCTTTAAATTTATAGACACGGAAAAGAGAAATAAGATGGTTTAAACACTATTTTTATCTTTACAAATTATTTTCTATTGTCAGTATAGTAGCTATGGTATGGGTTTATTGAAATGTATATAAAATGTAAAATCGAACTGTTGCATTGTTATTCCTGGTAAGACACAAACGTCTTACAAAACAGTGAGCAGTAAATACACAACGTGAAGGGGAAAAAAAAAGACCAGAGACAAAGACGATCAAAAGGCTACTAATATATGTAGTGAGAAAAGATGCATGGGTCATACGTAGGATGTGTCGACCGGTTTTGCGACGACGACTCTCCACGTCTGACAGAAAGGCCAATGATGCTACACATATTTAGTAAGCAAAGACCTTTCAGTATTTAAAATTTGTAAGAATTGAAATAATGTAAGAATTTAACGCTTTAATTTATCTTATAGTAATCACGGTTATCATATCAAAGGAGCTAAGGTAGAATTTTGTTTAAAAAAGGGAGACACAAATTTTTAGTGGGTTGTGATAATTCTGTGATCCTAATGAATTTGTATCATATCAATCAAAATAAACAAAAATGTTACCTTTGGTCCTGATAAGGAATCGTTTTGTTTTATTTTAACTTTAAGAACTTGTTGTCCAGTTAAAACAGCAAGTTTAATAGGTGTTGATAATGATGGTTCAGATGGAGATGATTCTCTTCTAGAAGGTGAATCTTGTTGTTCTAAAGTTTCTGTGGTACTTATAGAACTCATAGCTGATTCATACAGCTAGAATTAAACAACATTTTATAATATTTAAAAGCCAAACGACAATGAAAGAAAAATACAAAAGGAAAACATAGTCAATGATTTTGAGACTAACATATTGTAGTGTGTGAATGCAAACAGAACAATTCTGCCCAGACAGCAAGTCTACTTCAAATACATGTACGTCCATCTGTCAAGAGAAATGAAATGGAGTTTAATATACTACTGGGCTAATGAAGACAGGCATATGCCATGTAGTGCACTATGAGGGAAATTTTGCCCCGACAGTGGTGCTACGGCCCACTCTTATATGGAATTCCAACTGTCAAGGTTTCTTTTACGTACATGCCAATGTGTACATGGGACCTTGGTTTTCCGTACCATCCATACATTGTCCTTGCCAGTCCCTCTGTCCTGAAAACTGACAAGGAGGAACTATTCCTGAAAATCAAGATGAACTTTCTGGGCCAACGTAGGGATCGAACACAGGACATCCAGGTTAGCGAGTCAATATCTTACTCACTGAGCCACCTTGGCTTCCATCTTTCAAGGGAAGTTAGGTGCCAAGTTAGGTGCAAACTTTGTTAAGCTAATAAACATGTAAAGTTTGTATCCACAACTAAGAGCTTTTACAGCTGTATCATAATGTCTACAAGTTGGTGTTATAAATCAATTACAAACATTTATACAAATTTTGGAGTAAAAAAAAAATATTCAGAAATCCAACCTTTGAGGATATATCCAGTGAATCATCCATGGTAGGGACTTTATTGGTTTTGGCTGATGCACAATATTCATCACAATATAGTGACACACCCATTAAATGTAGGTTTTTCATGGCTTCTGCTGCTAGAGAAGGCATACCACTATCAATATCATCACCATCTACAGGACTTCCGGTTTCTTTAGCTAAATCATCGAAATAGTCAATTCTGAAAACAGAAAACAGAAATTAAAATTATGCATTGTCACAATTATAATTCAAGGATTATTCCCTTGAATATTCAGACAAGAATCGAAATGTTGTACTGTTAAATGGATAAAATTATGTAAACTTTCCACTTTGTAACCTTGGTTTTATTTTCTGAACCTCGAGTTTATAGTTCCTTATTTCATTAAACCAAGATAAATCTGGTATTAAGTGATCCAGTTGAATAGTGATAACTACACTTTCAAGCCATACACTCTCCATTAGAACAGGGTTTATCACCACTACCCGTCTACCCAACGCTGGGATCCATCCTTGCTTTTACTGTAGTTTTGAAAACCCAACCTAGGCCATATTCTAGTAGTCATCAAAGTAATAAGTAATCTTACCTATCAATTCTCATTTCTAAGGCAATACCCTTCCCAGTTTCATTTGGTAAGTGTTCTAATCTAATTATAGTATCTTTTAATGACAGTTTTACTCTTGATAACACTAGAAAGAGAGAAAAACAAAATGGAATGAGGTTTAACATCCTACTGTTCTTCTCCGACATGTATACATGGTTAATGAATACGGGTATACACCATACAAAGTGCCCAGGCAGCAGTACTGTGGCTTACTCTTTTATCAAATTCCAACTGCCAAGGGATCTTTGACATGCAAGCCAATGTATACATGGGCCCTCGGTTTTTTGTCCCAATACAACCAACTAGAAAGCTGTCCTTGCATCACTGACAAGGGGAAACCACACTGGAAAATCCTGATGAACATTCTCGGCCAACACCAGGAGCAAACCCACAACCTCCAGGCTAGCAAGCCAGAGTCTTACTCACTTAACCAAGAAAGAAAGAGATCAGGACAAAGACACTCTCTTTTTTATCAAGCAAAATGATACACATATGTGAATAGTAGACATAAAAATAACAATCAAATACAATTAAAACTTAATATATTTGATAAGTGGGCCATTTACAACTAAACCAACACAGCAGAAGCTATCAAGAGGGGGGGGGGATCCTTTTATTTATGAAGATCAATGTATTAATACTTTTAAAGGGAAACCAATTTACCTAAGCTACAGATAAACAATAATTTAAAGAGAATGTGTTAATGGGTTGGTTATGAGTTAAAGAGTTAAATTGGCAATGAAATGAAGAATATGGCTGAATAGAATTGTAGATATATGTCAGTAGCATTGTCACCATGACAAACCTTTCTAGGAACCCACCTGATTCTATGGTTTGTGCAAACATCTGAACTCCTTCAAATGGTTCTGAACTTGGAGAATTGTCTGTGGCAGATTTGTCTGATCTTATTACTTCCTCTGCTAGTTGTAGACTTGATGTCATGCTGCTGAACATTGATGCAGTGTTCAGGAACATATCTAAAATAATTTTAAGAAGCTATGAAAATACGGTAGCACGATTTACCCAAACCACCCAAATCTACCATTATTTCAACTCATATTATAGTTTATATCTATGTTTGATAATATACTGTACTTTATGCCAAATTTGCATTTAAAGTTAAATTCCAAAGGTTTTTGTTTAAAAAATATCCCTCAGATTGCAATTTCCAAACAAGCTATTTCATGTAATCATAGAACTAAATACACTGGAACGCCAACGAGCCCGATGGAGCGTATTATGCTTGTCCTCACATGTGCATGTATGGAATTGGCAGCTGGCTGAAAACCTGAAATCAACAGAATTTTTACTCTTTACTCTTGGTTTACAGTACATTAAAATTTTGTATTTTTTCACCTAAACATATATATATATACTGACCTGTTTTTCACCTAAACAAATAAAATACTGACCTGTTTCATCATCACATTCTTTAAGTTGAATAGTTAATTCTAATCTATTTATCTCCACTTCCATACTCTCAGCCAGTAAGGATGACCAGGGTATGGCCATAGATATACTACCAATAAACCCATCTATAATTTCAATGGGAGCATTAACACTCTCCAATGAGTCGTTCAATGCCTAAAATACAAAAGGAAAGATATTAAGTTCAGAAGAACAGAAGAATTGTTCTGGAATCTTATGCTGACAGGGTATGGCCATTTTTAGATATGCTTCAAAAACACCCATCTATAATTTCAATGGGAGCATTAACACTCTCCAATGAGTCGTTCAATGCCTAAAATACAAAAGTAAAGATAATTAAGTTCAGAAGAATTGGTCTGGAATTTTACGCTATCAGGGTGGTTGGATGGCCGCATGTGTGTGCTGTATCATAAAGCCTGCCATTGAGTCAACTGCTGTGCGTGGCAAGGAGTAGCTCCCCAGCTACTCCGGTTTCCTCCCACTGCAAAAGACCCCTACACGCAAGCGAATTATTGAAATAAAATTAAACCATGTTAGTCCTAAATGACCTATGGGATATCTGTACATGTAATTAGCTATGATTTCAGGTCCAGTTTTCCTATTCATGCATGTATTTTCTTTGAATAAAATAATGTTCAATTTAATAATTGTGTAAGTAGTAACAATAAAAACAAAGATGTAGGCGAGATAGGGCACATTGAACCATTTTTTTCATATATGGTTGTCCTGCCTACATATCAAAAGTTATTATTATTATTAGAAACTCTATTTATTTTATTGTATTATTTGAAGATATATTAGAGCTGTTTATTATGTATTAGATTCAAATGATTGAACCTTAATTTTAAAAAAAAAAAACCAACACAATTTAATACACTGGAATGTAATAGTTCAATGTACCCCGCTGTACAAAATTAACCACATAATAGGGCACTTTGAAAGGTAAAAATGGAAAAAATCCATAATCAGCCTTCATTCCATGTTAGACATAGATCTTGATTTGGATCACAAACCCAGTCAATTATTCCGTAGTGATCTAATGAATCTGCTAAAAATCCATGAATCAGCCCTAAGCAGACAGTTCATACAGGATCTGGATCCCCTTTCAACTTAAGGTTTATACATGTAGCAGTGAATCAAACAAAAAGTTGGCCAATATTCTGTCTAAATTCAAAATCATTTGGCCACTGCTGTATTTCACAGTCAAGTTTCGAACACTGCTTCCATAAAGTTTATTCAATAGGAGTACGGGTAGTACACCAGATATAAAACATAAATTGTTTTTTTTTCAATGTAATGACAAATTATTATAGCTATAAGTATAATGCACTGGGATACATTGAACCAGGGTTCAAGGTATAGTACCTCATTGACAGTGGTTCAATCTGCCCATTCACAGTTTTATGACCAAAATTTTAAAACAATTCCAAATGACCTCTCTGGTTCTAGCTATTACTTATATGAACTGATTGTAAGTACAAGAAATTCCTTTACTTCAAGTGGATAATGGCGTATGGAAAACAATAACTCAAAGTAGTCAATTTGCAATTTTAACCAGCACCTAACAAAAAATTGACAACATGTTGCTCCTGCCTGTTCAATTTGTCTGTCTCCCCTACACGTTGAGTAGAGATTGCCAATTTGTACAGGACTCAATTTGCATAAATTGCTTGGTATCAGATGATCAATATGTTCGCCGAAAATAGTATTTATTGTACTTTTATACACTCACATTGAAATGTGCTCATATTGTTCGCCTGCTTTATCTAAATATTGCTCATAATAGTATATGGTAGGCCTATATGCCACAATGTCTATTTAATCAGGGTTGCATTTTACTATTAAGCAGGGGTTACAATAGTTTTGTAACTATTGTTACACTGCCCTAAATGTAGTCTAGTGTTTGATAGCATAATATATACTTTGTACATAAGGGTCATGTAAATATTACAAGGTACATACATGTATATATGATATATACTGCAATAGAGCAAGCTAGTTAAAGGAGTTAACCCGCTAACATTTGGGACCTAGAAATTGAAAAAAGTGCGCCCCCACGCATATAATACTGTTATATTAATATGTATGTATATAAACTGATTTACATTCAATGCCAATGGTTTCCATTTTTACTCTAATTTTAAATCAGTCATGTTCAACGAAATAAGCCAGCAGTCTCAATCAATTCAAATTTCTAGCGTCTGATTATTAATTCAGTCTACATACGGCATAAGCCGTTTGATTTGGTGCATTTTGTCTCTTGCTAGAATTGGGCTGAAACACATTATTGTACACAATTTGTGTACAATAATGCGTTTCAGGCCTCGAAAAACGAGACTAGACATTCTATCTTGAAAGCATGCACAAGTCAATAAATATTATGTGGACTGGAATAACCAGACACTAGGAATAGTCATTGTATTGAGACTAATGGAGTAATGGCGTAAGCTGGTATCGTCGAACATAACAGATTTGCAATCATTAGAGTAAAAACGGAATCGATTAAATGTATATTCATATCACATTAATATATGCGTTGCGACCCATTTGTGTCCATCCCTAGGTCCCAAATTTTAGTGATTTAATAAAAGACTAAGTAAGGGTGGAGGAACTTTAAAGGAGCTAAATCAAATCGCTAATATTTAGGACCTAGAAATTGACCCTGATGGGTAGTAACACATATAATAATATAATCTGATTGTATATGAACTGATTTACATAAAATTGTTTCCGTTTAGACATTAATCTCAAATAAGTTATGTCCAGCGAAATACGGCATGAGTGTCAACCTAATAGAAATTCTAGTGTCTGGTTATTCCTGTCTACTGTGCATGCCCACCGGATAAGATATGGCCTCACCGTTTGACAGGAGTTGTGGAATATGTCTAGCCACGTTCTTTCTGGTCACTTGTTACAAGTGACGCTGAATCGCGCTATGGTACACAGTGTACCAAAGGTAAAATATTTCCTACCGTTTCAAAGTAAGATCACACCATCAATGTTGATTTAAATTGACCAGTAATTCGTGTTTTCAATGTCGAAGATTTTGGAGGATTTTGAGTTACAGACTTAGGTCCTTTAAATAAATGAATCAATCACATCATGATCATTATTATTATGATCATGACATGTCACTCCGACATATCACATTTTAGACTAAAATAATACTACAATATCATGTCGCTGTTGTCAATAACAAGCATTGTTAATTAAAAATTTACAACCGTTGTACAAAGACAAATCTGTAAATTTACCTCTACATCTAAATTTAGATCTTTTATTATGCCTCGACCACTGAACAAATCAACACTCAGCTGATCAAGTGACAACTTTTCCTTGAGAAAATGTCCGACATATCTTTGTAAAAGATATCTGCACGCTCTTTTCTTCCACGATTCAGGTATTGGTAAGTACCACGGCATTTTTACATGGGCGTTAATTGAAAATACAAAACATTTATCAGGAAACCTTTTTTATATCATATGAAACCAAAACAATACTGCGCCATATTTCACATTTGTTTTGATTAAATTTCTATTTTTAGATATTATACAATCAGGGGAGATAATTTACAGAAAACTCAATGTAGTCGTGTTTGTCATAAATAACACTTCTAAAGTAATTCTTTACATCTGGTTATTCGAGAAAGGCGAAAACCCAAATTTTGGTTGAAGGGACACAACTGCAATTTTTAAAATCCAATTTTTGTGATTTTGGTTGTTGTTTTGAAATTGGAACAATTGTTTGACATTGTTTGTTTGAATGAATTTCGATATTCTCTAAATCTAGAAATTGAAAAGCCAGAGGGAACAGCCAAACTATAAAACTTTACAATGGTAATCATACTATGACAGATCTAAACTGATGAAAAAGGTTACTCTTAGTTTAGGCTTGCTTTAGTCATCATCATCATCATCATCATCATCATCATCATCATAATCATTGACATTAAATTTGACATTAAATTTGACATTTTTTTAGGCCCTATTTCATTAAATTTGGTTTGGTTTTAATATTATTTTCTTTCTTGCTGATCAATAAATGATTGCACAGTAAAACAAATCACATATGATATATATATGGCCATAAATTCCCACTACCTCACAAGCCAAGTGTTGAGTTTATGTGTATACTGTATTGCTGTACTAATTTTATATTCGGATGGTAGGCCTATTCGACAACGAAACATGAACATGAAGGGCTTGAGGACGGTCAGAGGTCGCAGTCACGCCTAAATCCGTGTATTTCACATATTTTTTTCAAAATAAACGCAAATATTGACGGATGCTGCGTAATTTACACCCAGAAAATTCCCCTGACGTGAGAAAATTAGATTACTCTAGGTCGTAGTTTGTACAATTTTTGTGCTTCACAGGGCATTTAGGCCTACACCTCTACTGGCTAGTACTACACGTAGTTTTCGTAGGTTTTTATATTTCCTTTTTATTTCATTCATAATTAAGTACATGACAGTAAGATTTCTATACGTAGCTATATACTGGGGAAGCATTAACTTCATTAAGGCATATTTCATACAAGACTTGAGATTGGCTAAAACATGATAATACTGTTTACATTCAGCCAATCAAATGGTGGCTTTTATCATAGCGATAGTTTTCTCTTCCTATGGAAGTGAAAGATTGAAATGACTGTGCCATCAACCATAGACATGTCGTTTACATCCAGTTATCATTAAACTAAATAAGGACGCTTACAATAGAGTTGTTCACATAACGACTTTTCATGCTTCTATTGGGTATTTTGAAATGCTCCAGCAGATGAGGAGGGAAAAAACGCAAAATTTTGGAATGTCTGCATATTTTTACGTAACTCAAAATTGATTCACCGTGACCTCTGGGCACGGTAGTATCATTGTCTGCATGTGTTGAACTATTTAAAATGCTGCTAAAAATATGTCAAATATAACCCCCTTTATTAACTAAAAGGGAAAAGAGAAGGATAAATATTCTAGCAAACTGATATGACAATATCCCACCAATTTTCAAATAGTATACGGTAACAATAGCCATGCGTTGGAAACACCAGTTCTCACTGAAATTAATCAAAATCGGACTTGGTACTGGGTAGGCCTACTTGGATGAGTTACTGCTTGGGAACGATGGCACTGTAGACCCTCCTTTTAAAGGGGGAAATATACTTCCCACTTTCATTCAACTGAGAAATTTGCTTCCATCTCTGGAAGAGCAGAATCAACAATCATTGGATTATTAGAATAAAAGCCTTTCAACTTTGATCAAGGACTGAGACATCCCCTTTTTATTTCATTTTGATGAGAATATCAAGAAACCTTATTATTTATCTTTAAATAGATTAAGAATATAACTTTGTTCTGATATTTTATTTTAGAATATTTCCATCTAAAAAGATGTTGAAGTTGTTACCATCTGATGTTCAGTCGAGATTAAGATCTGATATAGCTATAACTAGCGTGGCACAATGTGTAGAAGAACTGGTATTAAATTCACTAGATGCTGGAGCAGTATGTATTGCTATACGTGTAGATATGACTTGTTATACAGTACAGATTGTTGATAATGGAGTTGGTATTTCAAAGGATGATTTAAAGTTAGTTGGTCGAAGGTCAGTATTGAATATTTTAGAACAATAATAGTTCACATTAGGCTTTAGTACTGTTATCATACCCAGTGATGTAAGTGCCGAAATGAATAAGCAAATCATTAGTTTATAATGAGTATTACATCAGGGAAGAGAGGAAAATTCTGATTATTTTATTTATGCATATATATCTACCGTAAGCAAAGAAGTACTTGTACTTAATCTAAAGATACATGTACGTGTATGTACATTAAAAATGTGTACATGATACAGATATACATACCGGTACAGATTTTGTCTAGCAATTTTTGTATCAGTTTGTCAGTTAAAAACTATTCAAAAAAATAAAGTTTACCAAATAGTACCTCAAACCCCTCTTCATTTGTTTTGATTAAAGAGAGTTATTCCCCTTGTGTTTGCATAATAAGCTGCCAATACATGTGGACACTCGATTTAACGTTCCGAAATTGAATTGAAGAAAGATCCAGGCGCATCATTCATTAGAGATATTGTTAAACTGGATAATCTAGTTTATTAGGTCTGTAAATATGATATTAGTTGTATCTGACACTAATGAACATGTGCCAGACATATATTATAAATATCAGTTAGAAAATAGAAGAGAATACAAATCCGTTGTAGACACAATGACTGACAAAGCATAAATTTATGCCTTACAGTTACAATGTCTGTTAGGTGCGATCCCTGCATTGGCCGAGAAAGTTTATCTCAATTTTTCGGCTTGGTTTCCCCTTGTCGGTGATGCAGAACGGAGGGCCTGACAAGGACAGCTGTCTAGTCGTTCGGATGGGACAGAAAACCAAGGTCCTGTTGTGTACGCATTGGCATGCGCGTAAAAGATAACTTGGCAGTTTGAATTCGCTATAAGAGCAGGCCATAGCGCCGCTGCCCGGGTAAAATTCCCTCAAAGCACACTGTGTGGCGTATACCCGTCATCCTTTAATCTGTTATGATTTATGTTGCAGGTATTCCACAAGTAAATGTCACCAATTAGATGATTTAGATAATCTGGAGTATTTTGGATATCGAGGAGAAGCTTTAGCGAGTTTACGAGATATTTCTACAGCCTTAGAGATACATTCCCGCTCACGACAATCTTCAATCACGTACTGTAAACTTTTCAAACATGGCAAAGGTGTGGATGTCGTGGACTCTAAATATCCACGACCTTGTCCTGGAACCACAATCACTGTCCATAACCTTTTTTATAATCTGCCCGTCAGACAGCAAAACATCATCGATGGCTTAGAATTAGAAAGGATACGCTATAGAGTGGAGGGTATCGCTTTAATGAACCCGAGTATAAGTTTTAGTTTAAGAAATGATGCAACGGGTCATGTTCTGTTGCAGACGCAGAAAAGTAATAGCGTTTTAACAGCTTTTATGTATCTATTTGGAGGTGGACTATCAAAATTTTTAAAACCTGTAGCATTGACGAAAGATTGTTTCAAACTCGAAGGTTATATAAGTAAGGATGGCCATAATAAAAAGAATCTTCAATTTGTTTACGTCAATGGCCGCCTGGTTCTTAAGACTAAAGTACACAAAATAGTAACCAAAGCCATGTCCAATTGTCTTTTATTCAGAAAGAAAAGAGGAGAATGGAAAAATAATGGAACCCCAATTAGAAGTCCATTTAAATATGGAGATAAAAAATATTCTATCTTTGTCATAAATGTAAAGTGTCCATTTAATTCCTACGATATCACCTTTGACCCTCGAAAAACTTTAGTAGAATTTAAAGACTGGGACACGTTAACTAATGCCGTCGATGAATTGGTTATGAATTTTTTAAAGGCTGAAAATCTGGTAAGCACCATGGTGAAATCTGTAGATACCCCTGAAAATACTAATATGTCAAACTCTGAGGAAAACACACCTTTTACCCCCGATGATAATGAGTTGTCAAAGATGCAAATCGCGGATAAGGATGAAAATATGCGTAGTGCTGATCTTGAAATAAGCACATACAATACTAATAATAGTTTGTTTTCTAAAACTGTTCAAAGGCAGCCTGTTGTAAGTAGCAGCCCAAACAGAAGTGAAACCAACATGGAAGAAGCAGATGATCAACCATTAGCAGAGGTCAATAATGTAAATGTGCGTGAGTCCTCGTCAGTTATCCAATCAAACAGTCAGACGGCATTAGAAGAGGCAGCAGATCAACTTCAAGTGCAAATTACACCATGTGATAAAGAATTTACATCGGAAGATGAGATTCCAATATCAGCTGGTAGCAAAGAAACAAAATATAGAAATGTGAAGTCTAGTTCATCCAGTACGCTTACTAACACAACCTATGATAGTGATAGTGAAGATGATTTAAATGAACAATCAGAAGACCCACTACCAAATAAGGTCATAAATGAAACCAAAAAAAGTGAAAATTCATCTAAAACTCAAAAAACTGATTTAAAGGAAGACAAATGTAAATTTATTTCCCTTCCAACCAAAAATGTAGCTGCAGACTCGGCCATAAGCAAACTAAGACCCAACGCAGCACCGAATAATGATGATGTAAAACTCACTGCTGCTCAAAAGATAAGTGCTAAGTTGAAGGAAAGACATCAGATAACATTGATCCAAGATGAACGTCAGCAAAAAATATCCAGTTCTTTAGATAAATTCAGGAAAAGAAGCAAAGTGAACCAGGTAGCTGTAGCTACAGAACAGAAAGAAGGAAGAGATGTGAATACAAATGGCCTATTAAAGGAATCAACATTGAATGCGCCAATGGAAAACACTGTCAGTGGTGACCAATGTACTAGTGAACTAGTGACTTGTGCTTCTATTGGAGGTTTAATTGGTCGACAAAAAAATAGTGGAAAATTGCAAACAAGCGGAGAATCGCAAACCCACAGAAAATTGCATACAACAAATTTTAACAACAACTTTTGTCGTAGCGAAGCAGATTACATTGATAAAACAAAAAGTTCTTTGAGTAAGCGAACAAATCTTGCTGCAGAAGATGAATCTTCTCTTCCTAAAAAATCGAAATTTATGACATCAGCTTCATTTGTGATGACACCAAGGACAGCATTTATTCAAGTGCGTTCACTGCTTAAAAAAATGGAGTCGGCAGAATCTAGCCATCCTCAACAGACGCTTTCTTCTCAGGTACCTTCTTCTTCATCTCAAACCTATGAAAGCGTGCAACTAAATTCAGCTTCAACTTCCTATGTACATGTGGAAGAATCTTCAGTATTGAAAAGCACTACCAATAATGACAATGACAGAAATTTCAAAGTGCCTTTGCCAGTTTTTGATCACAGCACACGAAATGTCCTTACCTCCTTCAGAGCTACCGATACTTCAGATAAAACTATTGATCTTTTAACTACCTGTTCAAGCAAGCCCATTAAGGAGAAGAACCAGAGTATTTTCCAGTCTATCACCTCATGCTCGGATTGTGATTTGACTATAGAAATGGAGAAAAACGATATCAAATCATCTCAAGGTTTTGAAGCACACGTTTGTGAAGAGGTCCAGACAAAGAGTGACATTGACAGGCTCCAAAATTATGAGAGTCAGTGTTTTAGTTTTGGAATTGTCAAGGAGAATCAAAAAGAGAAGAATATTTTAATGGGTGATACTGAAAAACAAGATGGCTACTCAATGCCGTCGGCTACTGAAAAACAAAATGGCTACTCAGTGCTGTCTGCTACTGAAAAACAAAATGGCCACTCAATGCCGTCGGCTACTGAAAAACAAAATGGCCACTCAATGCCGTCTGCTACTGAACTATCATTTTCCACTATTTTAGAAGAAAATTTGAGTTCTACTAATGTTGATCAAGTGTTATTGACAGATCACGTACAAAGTAGTTCTGAAATAGAGAGCACCAGTATACCATGTGGACAAATAAAAATGTTTCCACTTCAGACAGATTCTTATTCCATAACAGACATATTATCAGATACTTCAGACAAATCTCCGAAAAACCAATGCGAACTAGCTAACAGTGAGACATTACCTACCAACGACAGAGCTAATGAATTTAAACACAAAGTTCTTGAACCAAATGATATGGAAAAGAAAACGTCTCATCAAAATAATAAATCCCTTGAAGGGAAAGTTACCATGAATAGTCCTGAAGATTTAGGGAATAATATGAGACTGGGTGGTGAAAAAAGTGAAATTAGTGAAATTAAAGATTTAGATGTTGAAATGTCAAACAGTGAAGGAAGTACTTTACAACCGATAGCAAGAGATGTTGATGATGATGAAATGTTGTGGATTGAAATGAAAGATGATAATACAGGTTATTGTGTTTACTTACTACCTTTCTTTTCCTTTCATTTCAACTATAGATTGTTTTGCCGTAATCTGACCATATTCCTGAAGTAATGTTTACAAGCACTTTCAGCTCATTAACCATTTCCAACCTCGTGGGTAATCTCTTGGTTCTCCGCTTCCCCCCTACTGTTAAAAACCCCTACACGCGAATTATTGAAATACAATTAAACCATATGTTTGTCCCAAAATGACCTAGTTTGTGTCAAGTGGACGTTAAACCCCATTTCTCTCTCTCTCATTAACCATTGCTACAATTTTTTTGGTGAAATGTTGTTTTTGATTAGTTACGGTACATATTTCTTTTGTACAGGCATGTCCCCACATTTATTCAGTTGTAGGCTTAACACAGAAACATATTTTCTTTGGGTACTTTATAGCTACAGTTGCCTTATTATTAAATTCACTCTTTGACTGATAGATCTAACCATGGACCTCATGTATTATGAGGTCCATGATCTAACTAAGATTGATACATTCAAAACGCTAGCTGTATGCCAGTTCAAATGGGTTATAACAGATTTTATTAAAAATTGAGGTAGAAAGGTCAGAGGTTATATTTTAATAAATCAATGGCTTTTAAAATGAATCTTTGGAGTTCTGCTATAAATGAGGATTGGATGACAATATTTTACATTTATATTTGTGTTGTGAAATTCAAGGGAGGATAATTATTTGACATCAACAAGAATTTATTCAACTTCGTTTTAGGTAAGCAGATCTATGTAAATCGTCACACAGGAAATTCTATTTATGAAACAGAATGGAAGAAATTACAAGAAAATTTAACAAAAGAAGGTACAATTATTGTTTTATATGCACAAATGAAATGACCACCAACTGGATAAATGAAGTTTGGTATACACAATACAGTCCCGGTACAGAAGCAATATGGCCTAAGCCTATTTTAATTCCAATTGCCTAGATAGGGTTATTTTAAGTACATACCAATATGTACCTGAGACCACACTTTTTTGTCCTATCAGGAGAGCCATGATGACTTAGTGAGTAAGAGGGTGGCTTGCTAACCTGAAGTTTTCACCTCAAATTAACCAGTTTTATTTACTAAAGTATACTAGTACTGCTCCTTTAATTTTATGGTAGAGGTTTGGGTTATTCACTCTTCATGTACATTTAAATATTTTTAGAAAATAACAAACCTGTGGACAAGATAACTAAGACAAAGGAGTCTGTATTGAGCTTAGATTTAAATGAGAGTGAGAAACTACAGGATATGATAACACAACATTTTGATGACAGTGAAGACAAGTTTATAAAATGGAGAAGTAAAACATCAGATGACACTTCCGTTGATTCAGGTAAATTACTTTTTATAGACCCACATTTTCATGAGGATATATATTTTCGTCGCTCCTGTAATTTCGTCCAAAATTTGTTTGTGGACACTCTTTAGGTCACAATTTTTATCCTATTTTGACTAAACTTGAAATGATCCCTGTCCGTCTCATGCAAAATGTGAAAGTATCTTACATGACAACATCTTATTAATTAAAGACTTCCCTTCTCCTGATCCGTCAATGCTCCTGTAGTGCTAAGGATAAAAAATTCCTCAAATGATGATTGGTGACTTTAAGAGAGACAAATTTTATTATCAATAAAAAAACATAAAAATAGCCCTTTAGTTATTTTTTTTACTCTTTGGCTTTGGTTTGATGCTGAGTTCTGTTTTGTCAAAATATTTAAAATTATTTGTGCAATTTTGAAATAAACAAACCTGTTTTTTTTTTCAGGAAGAACAATCGTTAATGACATGTTTGAATCATGGGAGAATCCAGTTTGTGAAAGAGTTGGTCAGGTTCGTTGTAGTTACCTCCCTTGTTATATATTATTGAACAAAATATTTTCCTATAATTCATGGGGGTACTAGATTGAACGTTCCGGAATTGAATTCTCTCCATCCCTCCCAAAAATAGTGACAATCAACATCGAGTGAAAAGGGTTATTTCTGGCTACAATGCATGCGTCAATTGAATAAGGAAATATCTCTACCAACCATGCCGCTGAAACATATTCATTGTGTTTAATTTCGTCACGATTCCACTCACACCACCTCCTGGACTGGACTGAATTTGTGTCACTCGATTGCTATTTAGTCAATTCAGGATGTTCTGGACTGTGAATCGAACATCCCCCATGATACTTTAATTTCCTTGTGAAAACTAAACTAATTTTGGCAAAAAAAGACGCATATTTTGATTTTTTCATACACAGTCTGTTTTGTTAATTTCAGTCAACTGTAAATGCTGAAGTTCACCATACAAGTAGAACAGGATTAAAATCCTACCAGTCTTTACATCAGATTATATTTACTAAAGATATGTTGTCTTGTATGGAGGTATGATATAATAATATAGTCCATTTACTAAAGATATGTATACTTTGTGTATTAAATAGTATATTTACTAAAGATATGTTATCTTGTATAGTGGTTCGGATGGGACGAAAAACCAAGGTCCTGTGTACACATTGGCGTGAGTATAAAAGATCCCTTGAAAGTTGGAATTAGCTATGTCCAGGCAAAATTTCCCCCATAGCATACTGTATGGCGTATGCCCGTCTTCATTAGCCCAGTTCGGAGTAAAACAGTAGGACTTTAAACCCCTTTTCATTTTTATACTGGTAGCATATACTTTGTGTATTAATAGTATAATAGTGCATTTACTACTGATATGTATACTTAGTGTATTAATGGCATACTAGTATACAGTATTTACTTACGATAAAGGTAGCATATACTTAATTACTCTATTAATATTATTGTTAAATTGTAGAAGAATAATGATTAGAAATACAAATTCTCCTGTGAAGTTGTGAATGAGAGCAGGAGTTTATTTTTATCTATTACATGTATTACTGTTATTGTTAATTTAATTACTGATTATTACCAGGTATTAGGACAAGTTGATATCAAGTTTATAGCCTGTTTAATATCAACACCAAGTAATACATCAACAACAGGTAAATAACTATATTATACATGGTCAAAATATCATATATTCATTTTATCTCAGATATATTACAGGAATTAATGGCCTCCTGTACCATTTGCATTTTCACTAAAATATAAAATTTGTAACGGCTCAATACATGCTAAATATATAATAAAAATGAGATTGATTATTTAACATTTAATTAAGAAAACCAAATCAAAATATCAAAGTTATATAACCTCCCTGCTTGAATTCAATCAGATCTGAACTAGGCCCATTAGGTTTATCTACCAATAAAAGATGTATTGGTATGTGCTTTGTTATACTCAAGCAGCATAGATCGATGAAAAGACAATTTATCATAACTTTGTAAATACTCAACGGAATTTAACAATTTTTTGACTGATATTTTATTACAGATTAAACTTTCACAGTATTTTAGTTAACATGGGATTACTAGGGCGTTAAATAACGTATAGAGTGTTTTAATTCCAATTATCAGTGTACTCTTTTTTAAAAATATTGAAATCCCAGAAAATAGAGATCCTATTGAAGTTTAAATTTTTTGACTGCAAATCACTAAGTTATTCCCCCTGTTTATGTACAAATTGATAACTGTCTATGGTATGTAGGGGGGTTGGATGGCCGAATGGTTAGCATGTGCGCGCTGTTTTAAAAAAAACTGTCACTGAGTCAACTGGCGTTGTTTCGAATCCCCAGTTGTACGTGACAAGGAGTAGGGTCGCATGTCCAACCTCGTGGGGTTTCTCCTGGTCCTCCGGTTTCCTCCCACTGCTAAAGATGACTCCTACGCGCAAGCAAATTATTAAAATAAAATTAAACCATATGTTAGTCCCGAAATGACCTAGTTTGTGTCGAGTGGACATTAAACCCCCCCATTTCTCCCTCTCCCTCTTCCTCTATGGTATGTAATGTTTGACTTTTTTTTCAGCACCTAATCTTTTAGTTATGATGGATCAACATGCTGCTCACGAACGAGTTCGCTTAGAACAATTTACTGCAGGTTTGTATATTTATAGATATATTATCAGTCTTGAATTATTTAATGAAATGAAATGAAATGGGGTTTAACATCTAACTTTTCTACTCAGTCTGGGTTAAGGAACTATTGCCTACTTTTTTACATGCACACAAATGTATACACAGGACCTTTTTTTTTTTTCATCACCTCTGACACTGTTCCTTGTCAGGCCATTAGTCCTGAACCACTGACAAGGGGATACTATGTTTGAAATGATTATTTAATTTATTAAATGTAAAATAGTGCATAGGCTCTGTACTTTTAAAACATTTAGGGGATACTTGATTGAATATTCCGAAATTAAATTCTCACAATTTCAAATATAGTGACAAATCGAGTGAAATGGGGAATTCAGGCTACACTGTATGTGCGGGCTGCATCAGAAAATATTTTAACCAACCATGACAGCTGAAGCATTTTTATTGTGTTTAATTACATCACAATTCTATTCATACCACCTCGTGTAGTATAGATTATAGAATTATTTGAACATGTTGAGATATTCTTAATATGCATTATAGAATTTTTTTCAGATGATGTTGAGATATTTTGTATGTGTATTGTAGAGTTATTTATTATGATGTTGAGATATTTTGTATGTGTATTATAGAATTATTTATTATTTAAAGATAATGTTGAGATATTTTGTATATGTATTATAGAATTATTTGAAGATGATGTTGAGATATTTTGTGTATGTTGAGATATTTTGTATCTGTATTGTAGAATTATTTGAAGATGATGTTGAGATATTTTGTGTATGTTGAGATATTTTGTATGTGTATTGTAGAATTATTTGAAGATGATGGTTGTGATGTAATAAAGAGATCAGATGTAACACCACCCATAACTCTAGATTTAACACCTGAAATTGTACGAGTTGTTAACTCATTTCAACAAGAATTCCAACGAATAGGTGAGACAGAGAAATTATCAAATAAAACCTATATTGGTACCTTTATTCCTGAAACTTTTGTTTTTAATAATTAAAACTGATGTTTCAGTTTGTAGAACCTTGTGAACCCTCAAACGGCAAAAATTATAATCTGATCTGTATGGAACTGTCTTGTATAGGCCCCCAACTACCTACAAAGGAATAAATATGCGACACCCTTGCCGACCGCTTAGGCGATTTAGTTGCTGTGGTTTTATGTTTTGTTGCCTGGCAACCTATCTTGGTATTTAGAAAGTTCACATTTGATATATTTTAAGGAAGCGATTTTATATAAGCTGATCAAGCTTGTTATCGTATACTATATTTATTATATAAATTTTGTAAAAAAACATGTAATATATTTTTGAAGGTATTAAGTTCACTTGTAATATATTTTTCTAGGTATAAAGTTCACTTGTAATGACAAGAATAGAAATCAAATTAAGCTACATACAATACCTGCTTGTATAGTTGAAAGAGAGGCTAACGAACTCAAGAGAGGTAAACGATCAATAGCTACAGAATTTGTTCAGGTATTGTTGATTTTTAGGAATAATATTTAAACACTCGCTTTTCCTGTGGGGAGTATAATTGTCATCATTTCCATTTCTCGGTCTACTTACGTATAAAAAAAGGCTCATTGTCTGGTAGTTTACAAGATAATTTGGGGGATCACATGGCTAAGTGGGTAAGACACTGGCTAGCTAGTCTGGAGGTCTGGTGTTTGATCCCTGCATTGGCTGAAAATTGTCCATCAAGATTTTCCGACGTGGTTTCACCTTGTCAGTGATGCAGGATGGAGGGCCAGACAAAGACAGCTGTCCACTCTTTCGGATAGTCTGAAAAACCAAGGTCTCGTGTACACATTGGCATGCACGTAAAAGATCCCTTGGCAGTTGGACTTCGATACAAGGGTAAGCCCTAGCGCTGCTGCCCTGGCAAAAATGTCTCTCATAGCACACTGTATGGCGTATGCCCATTTTCATTAGCCCAGTTTAGGAGCAAAACAGTAGGACGTTAAACTCATTTGATTTCCGTAACATGCAGTTATTGATCTTCAGAACCATTTCCCATACACACAACTTATCACTCTCTTTAATATCTTAATCACATATCTTAGCAAAACTGGGAGAGTATTTTTAGGGGAGCAATTTTTCAATTTTAATAAAGTTTCAATATTTCTAAGTAAAAGTTCTTGTCTGGGAAGTTAATGTTATTGTCAATACTACATAGCCAGTATGTATCTGAATATCCAGAACAAAAGTTGTTCAACTTATTATTTATATTGTATATTTCAGGAACTAATCTCTGAACATGTTGAGGTTTGTTTATTTATGTTTTTATTTTGAAATACAAATTTCATGTTAACTGAAAGTAACGTGTTAGCTATGATGTAAATTTTAGCGATGTAGTAAAATAATATAGAAATTGTTCATATATGACAAAAGACTATAGCCTACACTTTTGTTTAATTTAGATAGGGGGGTTGAATGGCCAAATGGTTAGTGCCTGCGTGTTGCATTATAAGGTCTGTCATTGAGTCAACTGGTGTTATTTCAATTCCATAGTTGTATGAGACAAGGAGTAGGGTCACTTGTCCAACTTCATGAGTTTTCTCGGGGTCGTCTGGTTTCCTCTCACTGTTAAAGACCCCTACCATATTTTCACAGGGCAAACATACAATAGATAGTAAATAGTTATTATCACCCTCTGATGCATCTCCTTCTTTGGAGGTAAATTAAACATAACCATGATGCAAGTTGAGAATAATTTAAAATCAAGGAAAATATCTGAACTACACAAAGGTACATAATTATTCAAAGGATAATAGTTATTAATAAATGTCATAAAAGTTATTAAAAGTAAATAAATGAACTTATTAAATGTATAATTATAGTATTTAGAGAATACAAGTGGTGCTAGAAGAAGATTACCTCTGGCTTTACATAAGATACTAGCTACAAAAGCTTGTAGAGGTAGAGTACTGTTCTTTTATATTTTCTTCAAATATATAAACAAATTAAATCTAACTTATCTATTTGACACTTTTTAACTCCATTGGGGGGTTGGATGGCCGAAAGGTTAACATGTATCATTGACTCACGTGGCATGATTTTGAATCCCTGGTTCTACGTGACAAGAAGTAGGGTTGCCTGTTCAACCTCGTGTGTTTTCTTCGGGTTCTTCGGTTTCCTCCTACTGCTTAAGACCCCTTCGTGCAAGCAGATTATTGAAATACAGAACCATATGTTTTAGTCCTGAAATGACCTAGTTTGTGTCAAGTGGAAGTTAAACCCAATTTCTTTCTCTCTTTTACTCCATGGGAACCTCCGTGGCTCAAACCGCTGACTTGCTAATCAGGTGACAGGCTGAGAAAATTCCCCTGCGTGGTTTCACCTTGTCAGTGGTGCAGGAAGAAGGCCTGGCAGGGAACAGTGTCTAGTTGTTAGGATGGAACAAAAAATTAGGGTCCTGTGTGTACATTCGTTGGTGTAATGTCTTAATTGTCTGCACCAAACAGAATAATAAAGATGGTCACGGGTCCTTACACAGTTGGACCTTGTCTTTTTTTTATTCCATCCAAAGGACTAGACATCCTTGTACTTCTTCCTTCACCAGTCATAAGAAGAAAACATGTCTGGTTAGTGAGCCAGCACCATACTCAATGAGCCACCCTGATCCCCCTAAAGCCCAGCTTATGTCGCCCTACGACTAGCGGCAACTGACAGCTTATGTCGCTACGATTGAATTTATCCACGACTGGACGCAACCAAGGGAAACCACCAGTTGGTCTCAGTCGTAAGAGCGCTTATGTCGCCTGCGACTAGGGACAACTAGTTGTCTCCAGTCATAGGAGTAGAACATGTGCGACTTGGAGAACTGGAGACAAATCAACGGACTGGTTTCCTTCCAACTCACACCAGTCGAAAGAGCGCTTAGGTTGCCCAAGTAGTCACGACTGATTAGTTCCACTTAGAGTTATATTAATGATTGTCTTTATAAAATTGATATAAAATGTTTTTTGAAATATTATTTATTTTTCAGGTGCTATTAAATTTAATGATAATTTATCTAAAAGACAATGCCAGGAGTTAATTACAGCTCTGTCTAAATGTGATTTACCATTCCAATGTGCTCATGGTCGTCCATCAGTTATACCACTATTTGAATTAGATCAACATTATAAACATAATAATCAGGTTAGTTTAAAGAAGGTTTAACATCCATGCAGTGTGCTATGAGGAAAACTTAGCTCAGATAGCAGCGCTACTTGTACCTCCTTTTTTACCCATTATAAACGACTAGACACTGTCCTTCCTTGCGATGCCCCCTGTCTTGCACCACTGACAAGAAGAAATCACGCTGTAAAATCCCTAGGTACTTTCTCGAACCGTCGCCGGGATCATAGGTCTTCACACTCTATTAAAAACAGACTTAGCCTTTGGTGGTGGATTATTTGGAGATAGCATGCTGACAATGCTTACATACATCATGCAACTCTTTTGGAAGATGTCTTCTTTGTAGAGTAGTGTTTATTTGCCACCATCATATTATTCGGGTTGGTTTTTGAAATATCTTTATTTATCTTTATGCTGTCTCGCTAGCCTGGAGGTCTGGTGTTCGATCCCTGCATTGTCCGAGAAATTCATCCCGATTTTTAGGTGTGGTTACCCCTTGTCAATGATGCATGGCAGAGGACCTGACAATGACAGCTGTTCGGATAGGCACGTAAAAGATCCCATTCGATATAAGAGTAGGCCATAGTGATGCTGTGTGGCATATGCCAATCTTCATTAGTGCAGTTCAGAGCAGAACAGTGGGATGTTAAACCCCATTTCATTAGTAAACTAGTGAGACCCCCTCCACTATCCTACCTTAGTTTAGTGGGAACATCTTCCCTTTTCTAGAAACATACCCTTTGGTAGTGGATCATTTGAAATGAATTGAAATGGTGTTTAACGTCCTGCTGTTTTGCTTAGAACTGGGCTAATGAAGACAGGGTAGGGGATCATTTGAAGGGTGTGTCTAACTTTGGCATCTCTCATAACAAGAGTACATTGCAATTATAGTATATATAATTATATTGGGGGTTGGACTTGGATGGCTGAATGTTTAGCACGTGCGTGCTGTATCATAAAGCCTGTCATTGAGTCAACTGGCATGGTTTCGAATCCTCGGTTGTACGTGACTAGGAGTAGGGTCACCTGTCCAACCTCGTGGGTTTTTTCTAGGTCCTCCAGTTTCCTCCCACTGCTAAAGAACCCTGCGTGCAAGCGAATTATTGAAAAAAATTAAACCATATGTTAGTCCGGAAATGACCTAGTTTGTGTCGAGTGGACTTTAAACCCCATCTCTCTCTCTCGTGCTCTCTCTCTCTCTCTCTTTCGATTAAAGATATAAGATACTATACATGTACAGTATACTAATCAAACATTATCAGATTGTTTACACCTGTATCAAGTAATTAATTAACCTCATTTATTACCTGTTGTGGGTGGATATAAACAATAGACCACAGTTGTAGGTGGTGTATCAACAAATATAGATTTACTACCCTTATAGTATAAATTGTTTATTATTGTAGGTAAAACCACGCCCTAGACTTGACAATCTGTTGAAAGGTATGAACCTGAATATCCAGTGAAGAATTCTGATACAATTTAACCTGATAACTAGAGAGAGCTGTATTAAAATTGGTTGAATGAAGATTGATATTTTTTTTTCAATCCAGCATCAAACTATTTAAATTAGATTGCAATTTCGCTATAGAATTTCACAATTTTAAGATTGTAGCAAATCGAATTTGACAGTTTGTTGATATTACGATTCTTAAAATCTCATGTTAACATTGGTAAGTCAGCAACATCACAATATAGGGTGGGAGTGGGGTCAGGGCGTGGGCTTGTCCATCAATTTTTCAATCTTATTCAAATTGGATCACAGTTTCGTCATTGAACTTCAAAATTTTCATATCATATGCAACTAGATGAATCCAATTGAAGACTTTATTTTGACTGATATAGGGTTATTTTCTATGCATGTTATAATACTTAAAGATACATTATGTAAGATTTAGAAAAAGAGATGGCCGTACTTGCTATAAAATTTCATACAAATTACTTTATTTTGGTCAAAGTTATCATTTGTTTATTATCGAGACAATCCTACTAGTCATTTAGCCTCGATGGCCATTATTAAATTAAATTACATTATAAAACAAGGGCCATGTTTTAATCTGTTTAAATCCTCACCCTGTGATTATCTAGAGAGTCGATTACAGGTTTGTCATGTGAATAAGTGTCTAAATAATAGTTTACATTACATCACACTTTTAGCCAAAATAAAGACTTGTAAATAGGCTGATTTAGCTCTTGCATAATGCATCTTTAATATGTGCGAACTCCCATTATTTTGTGATATTGAATTTCCTGTGATCATTACAGTTATGTTTTGTTTATTTATTGAATTTATTTATTTATTTGTTATATATTGTTAATGAATGCAATGCTGTGATTCAACCTTTCAATAAACTTTGTGATACATGTGTCTGTGATAAATGTATTCAGTGATTATTTTACTGTGTAATAGTCCACAGGTTCAAGGACGAACTGGGGAGCTCTGGGCCCTTGGATGCTTCGCATAGCGATGAAATACTTGACAAGAAGAGATTAGTGGCGGAGCCAAGGTAGGGCATTTGCCTCACTTCATTAATCTGGTCTGCCCTCTGTTCCCCCTCCCCCCTAATAATTTAAGAAAATAGTTTTAAAATGATTCATAGTAGGTTTACAGCAGGATGGGCTTGTAAGAAATCACTCTCTGACTGAGTAGGGATGTGAGATTGAATCACCGAAGAAGGTATTGATTACCGAAATGTATCACAAACTCTAAACAATATGTGAATCACTTGAAAAGTGCTATTTACGACTAAAGTTTTTTGGGGGTTCAACGCGGCGTGAATATGCATTCACTTGATTCTCTTGATTCACTTGATTCACTTGACACCTCCCTCTTTTTTCGGATAAGCTGGTGATTTGGCGGCGAACAGTATCTGGTCAGCTTTATTTATCTCGATGACCAGTATCTGAAATACTGCCAGACTGCATTACCGGCAGTTTATTTAATAAATTATTGTGGCGAAAATATTCATTCAATTTGATTCACTCACTCCGTCGGTTTGTCACTTTCCTCTCTGGTCGGATAAAGTAGTGATTTGGCGATAGGCGTTATCTGGTTAACTTGTTTTGTCTCGACGACCAGTGCCTGAAATGCTACCAGATACTGCATTTCGGGCAGTCTACTTCTCAAATGTTCGGGGGCTTTGTTGGGGTTTACAATTCCGTTCATTGACACTTTCCTCTCTGGGGTCGGATAGACTAGTGATAAGGCGACCGGCGGTATCTGATCATCTCTATATATCTCTACAATTGGTGCCTGAATGCTCTCAGACAGCTTTTCCGACAGTCTATTTTTCAAAAAGTTCTTTGGAGGACGGTCCCAATACCCCCCACAAAGACTCCCTACTTTGGCACTCGTGAGTGGATTTCGTCGAGGTTCGCAAGTCCGTTCGTTTGACACTTATCTCAACAATCAGTGCATTAAATACTGCCAGGCTGCATTCACGGCGGCCTGTTTTCAAAAAAGCTCGTGCCTTTGCCCCCTTAACCTTGGACTTTGCCACAGCCTTGCTCAAGCCCGAAACCAGAAACCAAAATTTAGCCGACATAGGGGGGCGAGGAAGATAAATTTTCGACAACAAAAAATCAATGAACGAAGGTCATCGCCGACTGCCGTAAGCAGGAGAAAATGCGAGATAGCTAACCAGCGATTTTTTTCCGACGCAGACAGAAATATTCCGACAGGAACGGCCATGGTGGGGGGGGGGGGGGCACTAGCCTCGGGCCTGGCCTTGCTACTCCAACCAACGGCGGCTGGCGCTGCCCCTGGAAGAGATAACCAAATTAGGTCGCCTGTCCCTCAACATACCCATACAATATTTTTACTTCACGGATGTAGCCCGTTATATTTTTAATGGATGCAAGTTTTATTTATTCTGAAAACAATATATCAATTCTTGTTTTCGGATTGGGCACCTAGAACACGTCTAACGGCCTGAGACACAGTCCGCACAGGTCGCTTACATTAAAATTAACTTTCGCTTTAGTAACGTCAAAATCTATTATTAGCCTACTGTTTGATGTGAAATTAAATGAAATCGTGTTTGACGGATTGGCAGTGAAGTTTATAGGGGGTGGGGAGCACATCCGGCACAGTCTACAGTAGGTATTTTAGAGCTATTGTCGGCAAATCTTCTTTCTGGGGGATCCCCCCCCCCCCGCTGCCTACGGGCCTGGGTTGACGTCCCGTCGAAGACGGGCATACAGCATGTAGTGTTTTGAGGTGAACTGTAAACTTGGCAACGGTGCTCTTATTACGAACGAATTCCAACTGTCAAATTGTACCAAGGACCTTTGTTCTTTGTCCCATCCGAATGGCTATATGTTGTCCATTGCGAGATCCTTCGTCCTACACCGATAAACACTGGTTCGCTAGCATGGAGGTCAATGATGCAGGACGGAGGGTCTGAAAGGGACAACTGTCTAGTTGTTCGGATGGGACAAAAACCGCAGCCTGGTGTACACATTGATATGCACGTGAAAGATCTTCTGACAGTTGGAATTCGAATAGGTTTAGTGTCGCTGTCCGGGCAAATATTCCATCATAGCACACTCTTTGGCGTATGTCCGTCTGCATTAGCCCAGTTCGGATCAGAACAGTGGGATGTTAAAAACCCTATTTCATTTAAAATCCGCTTCCAATGAAGTGATGACAATTCTGGTTTGTAAGATGTCTTCTTAGTAGACTATCCTAGGACGTTAAACCCCATTTCATTTCATTTCGTCCCGCACCAATGACAAACTGTTTGATGTAAGAGTCTGAATAGAATATTACTAGAATATCTAGACGATGTAAAATGTATTATCAAGCCTAGATTATGGAATTGATGTCAAGATTACATTGTTTTGTCGACAAATAAATAAAATCAAGGTGTTTATCTAATGGGTTAGAAAGTCCAAAGACGCCCTTTTTGTTGAAATTATAAGAGATTCTTTGTTACTTTATGCTTACATTAAACCCTTTAAAAGAAGTTATGGTACACGGATTCCGCTCCTGTATAATGTATCTTTACTAAGTTTAGCGACAGTGAGAGAGAGAGATACACGGTTTAACTCGTCCACATGGTTCAATTTTATTTCAAAATTTCGCTTGCACGTAGGTTGTTTTTTTATAGCTGTGGGAGGAAATTGAAAGACCCGGAGAAAAACCACGACCTTGGAGAGGCAACCCTACTCCCACACTATACAAAACAAATCAACAAATGAAACCCAACAACATGGACAGGTCTAGTTAATTTAAGGCCAGATTGATCTTATTTTCAACATTAATTGTTATGAATTATTGAAGGGGTCTGTCTATGATTATGTAGAACAAATAATTTATTTTCAGGTCTTATATAAAACTAATTTTCTTCATTAAAGTACAGAGTTGTGTGGCTTCTATCATCACGCTATATCTATATGTCAGTCACGAATGTAGTTTTTAATCACACATAATATTAATATCCGCCAGGGGCTTTATACTTTATACTGAGTAAGGCACGAACAATTAAGGCTAATCCGTGAAGGTAGATATTCAAAATACGTCGATCATGGCAAAGCCTGTTTGCCGATTGGGTAAGGCGTAGGCGCACATACTCGACGACACACTGATCCGCAGTGAATAGTCTGTAAAACAGATGGGCTCGATGACGTATGTAACTATCGTACGAAAATTAAATAGTAGCTCTGCAAGTAGGGTGGATCTGTCGTTCAGATTAGCTTGATGAATGTAAGGGAGGCAGAACCTGCAATGCCCGAAAAATATTCTGGTTACAGACGTCTCAAACGCGTTTTCCCGCTATTTTAATATTGATATAACCTATTTAGCTGACAGATTCCAATTCCAATCAACCGATAAAAGTCAACGGAAACAGGTTCATCAGGAGCACATTTTCAAAATTTAACTGCCGCAAACGCGTTTTCCTGCTATTCCAGTCTGTGGCAACAGTAACTTAAAGGAGCTAAATCGCTAACATTTGGGATCCAGAAATTAACAAAAGTGGGTCGAAACTCATATAATACTGTAATATGAATGTATATAAACTGATTTACATTAAATGCTTTCCGTTTTACTCCAATTTCAAATCAGTTATGTTCGGCGAAACAAGCCATTCAGTCTCAACCCAGTGCATTTTTTATTAGCGCCTGGTTATTCCAGTCCACATATGCAGTGTGATACAGTGCAGTGTGTCTAGCCTCGTCCCTCGAGTCTCTCAATAAAACTAGGACCTGAGCGCAATATGGTACACGATTCGTGTACCAATGTTAGAAAAATTATTTTATCTTAAATATCGGATATCAGAAGCTCATCTTTTCCTGGTAAGTTTACATCATCAATGTTGATTTAAATTGACCAATAATTCGTGTTTCCGATGTCGAGGATTTTGGAGGATTTTGAGTTACGGACTTAAGTCCTTTAAATATGGTCCAATATAGCCTACCGCCGACCTGATCGCATTTTACCACACCCTAGAATGACGAGAAGTCATGGCAGGTATGACGTAAATCTAATGAATAAATTAATGCAATGGAGCTTTACGTGTTTTTGCACCAACCTGGCTAATAAAGACGAGTATTCCATACACTGTGCTGCGAGGGAAATAGTACTCTGAATTCCAACTGTCAATGGTTCCTTTACGTACACACCAGCATTTACAAGGGACCTTGTTTTTGTTATACCATCCGAAGGATTAGACGTAGATCCACACTTATGCCCTCTGCTCTTCACCACTAGCAAGGGGAAATCAGCGCCTTACTCACTGAGCCACTAGGGCTCCCTGCAATGAAATGAAATGGAATTTAACGCCCTACTTGTTTTACACCAAACGGCAAACATAAAGTTCAAGAGTTATGGTTCTTGTAATACATCCATAAACACCTGCTTGCGATGTAATATAGAAGAAATGAAATGGGGTATATATTAACGTCCCATACTTTTCAATACCAGCCTTAGTAATGGAGACAGCTTGAAATTTCAAATGATATAAATCTCTTTGAATTCATTCATAAATGCCTGCTTACAATACAATATGGTAGAGCCACTCTATGTCAACATTCATTCAAACTCTCATCAATATTAGTAGGCTATAGCCAGACTACACAAAGCGAAATAAAAATCTCAATTATTAACCTATTGTTTGCACCTTCCCCATTGCCAGCTTTTCAAATCAATAGCCTAATTACATAAGGCAAGGAAATGTTCGTGTGTGAATGGATGGCTCTCGTAAGAATCTTCAATAAAATATTCAGAAGATTTTCAGACCTGATAAGAGAAAATAGACGAAAGTGGTGTTAAATTAGGTCGTTAATTTTTTAACAAAATTAAATTGTTCACGTAAGAAGAAAACATATGTGTTCTGAATTCAACGGGCTGTTGTACTTTAAGGCATATAAAACATTTCGGTGCCTTAAAAGGCAAGTCCAAGTCGTCTTAAAGGACAAGTCCAACGTACATGGTGTTACACCAGTTTTCCTAAATCATCCAAAACAGGTTGGTCAAGATTTTATAGACTATTTATGCACAGGAAGGTCAATGTTCCACCAACAAACAAATTACCTATCTATGGTCTCTATATGATATGTAGATCATGGAAGCACTCCAAAAACTTCAGCGAAATCATCAGCAGAATACAGCGCTTATTCTCTTTATTTATTTCTTATCTATGTTTTATAGATGGGGTGCATGGCGCTAGCATTTAGTGATTAAAAAAAAGGTTTAACGTACTCCTTTTCTGCACTGACCGTGGTGATGAAAAAGACCGCCATGAGCCCGGATAGTGGCGCTACTGTCTAATCTTATCGTATTTCGAATCGCAACTGTCAAGGCTTCTTTTAATGCACGTCAATATGTACACGGGACTTCGTTTTTTTAGCCATCCGAACGACTAGACGCTGTTCCTGCTCAAGACAAGGAAGGACCACGCTTCGGCCAGCACCGAGAGCTAAAACATCCAGTAGCGAGCTAACCTCATACCCACTGATCCACCGCGGATCCCCGGCCACCAAGATATAGGCGAACTACAAGTATATTAAAATTTAGACTCACACATTGAGATATCACCCCTGTCATTAAAACCTTTTAAAAAGAGACTAGAACCAGAAATGTTTCTGAATTTAGGGGGTTACTTGGACTTTTTAGTCAACAAAGAACCAAAATGTTTTAAAGTCAGGATTCAATCGATTTTTGATGGAGACAGTCTTCTCGGCATCAAACCATTTAAATACTTACTTAATTTTTTCTCTCGGCATCCCAATGCATACTATTAAAGATCATCTTTGAAAGTCAATTTTAAAATCTGTTATTAACCGATATTGACCTTATCCGATTTTGTTTTGTTTTAATTTTTTCTTTCTACAGTAAAGTTTTTGACACATTAAGCCCATCTTTGAAAAGTCTATTATCAATTCCGGTGTGTTAAGCGATAATGACTTTTACTGATGCTATAGTAAGTACCATTTAACGACCCCCTGTCGCAACATAGAGTAAAATTAAATCCAATTATTTAAAACTGATCACAGTTTAACATTTACAAATAAGATGTTGGTGCCTACATCATATTAAAAACCCATTAACTGTTTGGCAGTAAGAAATTTAAACGAGCTAAATCGCTAACATTTGGGACCTAGAAATTGAAAAAAGTGGGTCGCAACTCATATAATACTGTAATATGAATGTATATAAACTGGTTTACATTTAATGGTTTCCGTTTTTACTTTAAAATTTCAAATCAGTTATGTTCCGCGAAATAAGCCAGCAGTCTAAATCGAATGCACATTTCTAGCGTCTGGTTATTCCAGTCTACATACGCCATTTGAGTTGGTGCAATACGACTAGCCTCGTCCCTCGAGTCTCTTGTTACAACTGTGGCTGAAGCGCATTATGGTACACGATTCGCCTACCAATGGTAAATGTTTTCTTTTGTCTTAAATATTGGATATCAGAAACCCTTATTTTTCCGGTAAGATCACAACATCAATGTATAAGTTAATTTGACAAATAAATCTTGTTTTCAATGTTGAACATTCTGGATGATATAATATGAAGTTCGTTTAGGCTATTTTGAATGTTTTTGTTCGGTTGTGAACACGCTCGTTAAATCTTTGATGCTACTGTTTCGCTACAAAAAAAAGGGGCCAAGTGGACTTGATCACCTATTGAAGGTTTCGACTAGCCCCGCACTAAGGGCTGGGTGGGTTGGGGTCTACATTGCCATGAATTGTGTCTGGTATTAAAAAGAAAATGGGAGAACTTTCCCCTTTGGGTAAAATAAAGACACTTGAACAAATCGGAAGAATCGAAAAACAAGAAACTTCTAAATTTTAATGGCATCCACTGAAAGATTCAAAATACGAAATTAGCAGTGTTCAAGTCAACAATGTTCAAGAACTCTAGAAATGTTCCTCTTTAAGGTATGCCATAAGCTCATTTGAAGAAATATGAACAGCCGCTATGCACAAACAATGATTTTTTTAAAATCCACCAAGAAGTTTAGGTGATGGATTTGACAATATGATTATGCGATTTTTTTTTATATTTGACCTTATATCTGATTAATCACTGTCCAAGCAGTATACCTACCAAACATGGGCGTTTCAAATTTTCGTCTCGATCATATCAAATATTGACTGTAAAACATAGCTGGGACTTTTTCACCGGGTGAAAATCCTTAAAGTGAACTGTTAGAAACAGCTACATCATTATTGGCCGATCAAAATGTTTATATTTCGTTTCGTTTTTTTATGCTTTCGATGGCCTGCACTGCATGGAGATGCGATCGGTTGTAGTGGGGGCGACAAGGGTCATACGAGCGGCTTTTGACCCCACGAAGTCAGATATTTTATTAGCGTTAATGTTTCTAGTGGGATACCAACAGTTCCGTGCACCGCCACAGCAGACCATTTCAATGGCCAATCTCTCACGTCAACCATAACGCGGGTTATATAACAACTCTTCCAGATCCCTGTGCAGTAAAGAGAAGTAAAACGAAATTTAGAACTATAAATAATAGGAATAATCAGATTGATGACCACGGTAAGTTACGTCGATGTGCCTTAAAGGCTCAATACCACTCTTGTTGTAACTGAATAATATGTCCCAGTCTTTATTCTGGTCAACAAATTGTACTAATTTACATTATTCCAATTAATTAATGATACAAATTTCATCTTTACACACCTTATCTAACAAATTGGATAATTCAACTTAATGATTTGAAAAACTTGAGGTAAATCTTTTCAAATGTGACTTGGATTTAAATATATTTATCGAACCCTCTGGACAAGTAAAATAGGATTAAAAGACAATTTACACAACACTTAGGGCACTTAAACATCTAGAACTTAGAATAAGGCTATTATTTATTTTCTGGAGCTGTCAAGCCAGCAAGAGTGTTATTGTCCCTTTAAAAGGAGACAGTTGACCTAATATTTTTACCCAGTATTGCTAGGAACTGAAATGTATTTTGATCGCACTGTAAACCCTTTTTTGCTTATAAGCTGCTCTTCTTGGTTCTTATGACTTGCATATCGTTCCGTTTCCACGGTAGGTCATATAAAAATCGTGAATATTCGTTAACTAATTGCTTTTTTTCCATTCAGTTGCCACAGTGACACCACAACTCCTTAATCCTCTTCCCATTAAACGGCCAAACGTCTAACGACTGAATTTGCCAATAAGTCGCTTAAAACGTCATGAAAAAGTCGACCTGTGACCCAACGAAATTTCACCCTGATTCATTATTAACACGCTTCCCAACTTCTTTCTACAACCTAACTCCTTCATTCGATACGGCCATTGGACGGATATATTGATCAGACAGTGAAAATCTTTCTTCTCACCATTGCTACAATTCAGCACAGATGCAGGTTTTCTCACCGTTTCTGACGGGATCCTGTTTCAGATTAACTCCCAAAGCCACAAGCTTAGATTTCAAACGTTCATTAGTATGGGAGTAAAAGTTATTGATTTAACATACAAACAACGTGTGACTCCTCCAATATCGTGTATGTAAGAGAGAGAGAGAGAGAGAGAGAGAGCGAGAGAGTAGGTCATTTCGGGGAAAAACAATTATGGTTCAATTTTATTTCAATAATATGCCTACGCATGCACGCAGGTGTTTTTAGAAGTGGTAGGAAACCCGGGGGCTAGGTGGAAGATACATTCGGTTGGACTGGCAACCCACGCCTTGTCACGTAAAGCATTGGATAGAAAAAGACCCATTTCCGTCAATGAGACACCCTGTAATCTACATTTAAAGCACAGGCCTTACACAGATATCGTAACCATCACCTTGTTCACTATTATGTCATGTTTCGTCATGTAAAGCCAACACGTAATGGAAATTGTATCACTGTAGATAAATTTGTATCATCTGGATGGATTTAAATACCGTTTTGAGACTTTCCGCAAATGACAAAAGTTTATTTAAATGTTTTGAATGTCCATAATCTCACCAAAAAGATGTTTTAAAAAAGCTATCTGACACCTGTTGAATAATTACACCATTACATATTGTGAAATTCATAAAGATCGCGGTTGGCGTATAATTATTACCTGGGAATGCTATATTCTTAAACTACGTCGTTTATTATAAAGTTGCAGCGGCACCCATAAGACGGAACTATTGAAGCAAACTGTCCAACTCCCCTTACATTTTTGCTGACCATTCGGCAATATATTTTTATAAGCCTTCGGGTTTGAGATAGTTTAACGGGTCACATTTGTGTTTGAATCGGGGCCGGATCATAGTCCTCGCAGTGTTTCGTGTGATTATAGAGCTAATCCCACTTCTCACTGCTGTAAAGAAAGCAAATTCTTGTTCCAAATTATGACTGGTCAATAGTTCCATTAACAACCAATCGCTAACTGCGTAACATAAACCCACATTGGACCAAATATGTTTACATAACGTTACGTCATGACTCACGATTTTAATATGCCCAACTAACCAGTGCATAGCAGAATATTGCAGATAAACTAATTTTGTGGGAAACGAGGCTATCAGCACGGATATAATGTTTTTAATTTTTGAATCTTTGTCCAAAGTTTTAGGGAAGGCCCCAGATAAAACGAAGGGCTGTTATGTTGCTGTACTTTGGATAGACTTGATTGAACGGGAAGAATAAACACACTCCCTCAAAAGCGCAAGTATTAGAAGCTAATCCAGCAATGGCCAGAGAGAGATTTCTCGGGCCATTGCTTCGGGAATTTGGGGCAGGATTATCCTTGTGGGAGGCCCAGGGCAACTGAAACTGAAAGGGGGGGGGGGGTGGGCTGAATTACGATAAAAGGCACAGGGTCTAGTGCAGCGCGACCGAGGGCTTGTTTACTGATTTTAGTTTACGTTCTGGCATACCGCGTTACTCTTGTTATAAATATCATATTTGGCGCCTAGAAAGAACAATGTAATATGAAGAAATTTAAACTCTTACATTCAATCGTTTCCATTTTTACTCTTTTTTCAGATCATTTATGTTCGGCGAAATACGCAGGAAGTTTCAATCGATCAGCGAGGATCACGGTGGCTAAGTGGGTAAAACGCTGACTCGCTTGCCTTGAGGTCGGGCATTGGCCGAGAAAGTTCATCCAGACTTTCCGGCGTGGTTCCTCATTGTCAGTGATGCAGGACGGATGGCTTGACGAGTACAGCTGTCCAGTCGTTCGGATGGAAGGTAGGGCCCAGTTTAGGAGCAGAACAGTAGGACATTAAAACCCATTTCATTACATTTAAATCGAATAGCATTCTCTAGCGTCTGTTTATTGCAGTCTACACCGATTATATTTAATGCGCATGCTCTCCAAAAAAGGAATATGATGTCACGGTTTGACATGACTTGTGGAATATGTCTAGCCTCGTTCTTCGATGTCCTCGTTACCAATGATGCTGAAACGCATTATGGTACACGATTCGTGTACTACTGGTGAAATGTATATTTTGTCTTAAATATTGGATATTAAAAGCTTATCTTTTCCAGGTAAAATCACAACATCAATGTTGTTTTTAATTGACAAATAAATCTCGTTTTCAATGTCGAAGACTTTAGATGATATTGAGTTAGAGACTTAGCTCCTTGAAGGCAGTCAGTTTGACATCCAACAATAGAAATCACCAGATAAATTAGACAATCGCCTGATGACCCAAATCACCCAAATCAAAGATGTCCTTATATTTAAAATAACAAATTGTTTCGCCATTCTGTAAAATGCCAACAACATTTATGGACACCGCCAATAATTATAAGATATTCCCACGTATCCGTTACATGGAGCCCATTTCCAGGAACAAAGACATGCACCTAATGGCATAGATACTACGTGCTTCATCTCAAGCAGTACCTGTCTTCTCAATACAAGAAGTCAGATATATTTAGAAGGACTGTTTTTTATTTGATCGTATGATAATGACACTAAACGCTTCTAAATTTGACAATTGGAAAGTTAACGCCGGTAGAGCTTAATAGCACAATTTCAGCACCAATTACCATTTAAACGGCACCAAGGATATGGTATTGCTTTATGCTGTCAACAATTCTAATCACTTGACTTGAGCTAATTAAACTAAAGCACTTAACACGCCGAGAATAACATTTATATAGCGTGATACGAAATCGACTGTGAAAAATAAAAGGCGATGGCGAAAAACGTCTTTCTCAGCAGTAATTTTGAATCGAAGGCATCATCCATTCAATGCCGTACGTAGGTTCACCGTCATCATTTATCAAGAGTTCTCACACTGGGGCTGGAGGGCTAAGGGTGGGGTAAGAGGGGGTTGTGTGGTGGGTAATTAATTTAATTAAATTGTATTACTCTGCTCCTGGTAATTCCGTTACCCGTTCAGTTTGTCATTCCGTTCCGCAACATCCGGTTTGTTCGAGGGGAGGGGTTGAATGACTGAGTGGTTTAACGCGTGCGCATAAGGTCATAAGGTCTGACATTAAATCATGTATCTCATGGCGTGCTCACCAACATTGATGCGTTTAAAAGGCCCAGATATAGCCCCGATTACCTACCAGGCCAGGATACCCTGACGGTGACGCGAGCCTCAAACGGACCGAGGACTCGAGGCCCGGGCAGGCGGCTTTTAGTTTTTAATTCACCAATTTTTCGAAATATATGAATCCTTCCTACTTTATGATCAAGTAAAAATGTATTTGGTTTATTAATTTATGCCAAAAATGTTTTTAAAACATGACGCGGCTAGAACCAGGGGCATGGTGACCCATGATTTTGCACGAGGAAAAGATCCCGTCTTGTCCCCCTAAAACAATATTTATATGTGTGTACGGTTAAGAAGGGACCCTCTCGGTTCCGATGAGTAATATTGGGTTGCGTGAAACATGCTAGAGTCGATGTTTAAGCATTATGATTATAATGTTACCAGGTCAAAACCATGACGCAAAGCGCACCATTGCTTCCTTCTCACTTAGCCTTTGCATAGACCCTAGTGTTCCAGCTCTCCCCTCTTACAGGCCCTGTGCGTCGACCACAGATGGCACTCAGGAAGATGTTTTATCGGGTGTCACAGTTTCTCGAAATTGATTCCAGAGTCACACGCTAAAGTAAATTCGGCTCTAATCGTAAATTCACCAGGCTCTGGTAGCAATTTCATGAGCACTGGCTGAAATTTTGGTATGCCAAAGAATAAAATTAGTGAATGACCGTGCGGCGTGCGAAGTTCATTTTCGTGTTGAAATAATGCGTCCATTTTGCCCTTTATAGGGCCATCGTTAGGGCATTGCTAAGGCTTCGCGTAGTCGTGTTTCTCTCCTGGAACATTTTACAAGATGCCCTCACGATGCCCTTATGAAAGCCAAATGCACACACACGTTTAAGAAGTTTTTTCCGGAGCCCGAGAAACTCTGAAGTTGGTCGTACGATGGCTTTATATTCTCTACGAATGACCCGATGTTTTTACGATTAGAGCCGAATTTGAGCATTTACTATCGTGTGTCCGTCCATCTGTTGTCGACTAATCACGGCCGAATATCCCGTCAAAACACACACTACAGAACTGTAATCTGACGTTTGTTTGTTTGAATGGCTGTTCATATTCAAGGATGGCTACACTAGGGATGTCCCGGGGCTGAAATATGGTGTATAGATGTAATTCGGACCGGGGAGTAACATAGGCGAGGTACCGATGTACTAACGGCTACGTTCGGTTCATGGCTATCTATACCCGTGCTTCGCCGAGTCAACCAGTAGTTAATCAATAAATAATTATACCCGTAAGTAAATAAATAATTGTTATTGTCTACTTGAAGTTGATTGGTTCTTAAAATATATATTGAAATTATTTAGAGGTGTCCAAGTCAATTTTAGACAGAAATGGTTGATTATAGTTCTACTTAGTTCTGGCTGAACGTTTATCAGTCTAAATAATTTAAACATTTCCGAACTACAAATAGATTATCTGTCTTCCCAATTCTTATAAAAGTAGGTGATGGTTACTTATATGAAGTAGGACACTTAAACATCTTGTAGTTAGAATAAGGCTATTTTTTTCTGTACCTGTCAAGCCAGCAAGAGTGTTATTGTCCCTTTAAAGAGCCAATCTCTATTAAATTTGGGAGAATAAAGCTGCTTAGCCCCCCCCCCCCCCAAAAAAAAAACCCAACAAAACAAACCCCGACCTTTTTTTCTTTAAAGTTTAGAGAAAAAGAATAACTAACTTATTTCTATGAGATCCACACTGCCCGAAAATTATTTTCTCGTATTTCTTTTGTCCACTGCATGCCCAAAAAAATGTCCGAAGCTCCATTTTATAGGTACCGTATTTCCTCTAATAAGCGCCGGGTCTCCAATAATCGCCGGACCTCTAATAAGCGCCGGGGGGTCAAGGGGTGCTGAAAAAATAAGCGCCTCGCCTCCAATAAGCGCCGGGTCTCTAATAAGCGCCGGGTCTCTAAAGGTATTGCACTTGTTAATGCATGAAGACCCCTCACCCTACAATTGAAATTATCATTGAAGATTCACATGAAATAGACATTAGATTGCTTTTGATCAAATGCCATAATTCAAAAGATTCTCCGGCCCAATGTCCATGGTAAATGACGGCTTTACCCTAAATTCAATTTGCTATTAAAGAAATAAGCGCCGGTCCTCCGAAGAGCGCCGGGCCTCTAATAAGCGCCGGGGGGGGGGGGTCAAGGGGTGCTGAAAAAATAAGCGCCCGGGCGCTTATTAGAGGAAATACGGTATGCCAAAAAACGGTATTGCCCGAAAGATAGGTTTTAGCGGAAAAAAGGGGCATCGAGCCAGAAAACGGAAGAGAAAACTAGCAGTAAAATGCGTTGGCGACCGTCAAATAATTCAAAGTTTTCTTGGGGGTCATTCGCCCCTCTACGAAAACCGGCGAGCTGTCTAAACCCGAAAATTTCGGGCATTTCTAGTTTTGCTTCCCGAACTGTCATCGAGCCCTAATAAAACACTAATTTTACTTTTCTTGTAATTGAATATAACGAATTTGTACTGAGTTGTCTTCGGATTAAAATTTTTTGTCTGGAGCCACTCGACTTTGTGCGACATTTTTGGGGCATCGATTGATATTTGTGAATACAGATGCAACAGTCTGATTGGAGTAGAGTAGAATCTCGGTTACAAAACCATTGAATATTTTTGGAGTTGTTAACACGGGCTAGTCGAATAGCAGAAAACGCATTTCGGTGATTAAACTATCCATACCGCGCGACGATTGATTTGTTGTTTGGAATTCGGGTCAGCCATGCAGACTTTACTGGACCATATTGAAGTTGCTGTATTTAAGACTGGAATAGCAGGAAAACGCGTTTTCAGCAGTTACATTTTCAAAATTTTCTCCTAAAGGTCCCGTCTTCGTGGACTGTAAACGATTGATTAGAAATCGAGTATAAGCCACCTTAATAAAGTTATATTCGACCACTTTGGAGTTGCTTTGTTCACTGGCTGAAATAGTAGAAAAACGCGTTTGCTACAGTTAAATTTTCTAAATTTTCTGCTAACAGTCCTGTCTTCGAGGACTGTAAACGATTGATTGGAATTCGAGTCAGCCACCTCAATTAGGCTATATTAGACCACTTTGAAGTTGCTTTGTTCACCGGCTGCAATAGCAGGAAAACGTGTTTGCAGCCGTCAAATATTCCAAAATTTGCTTGGGGGGATACAAGGTCGTTGCTGTCTTTAAACCCGAAATTTTTTCGGGCATTTAGGGTTCTGCCCCTCTAACTGTCAACGAGCTCCTACGCCTATGGTTAAAAGCACTTATAATCCTCTACTTTAGGGCCGAGCAACTAACTCAATATACGTGATAGGTTTTCATACAACTTGGTTTAAACAATATTTTATTCAAATAAGATACACATTATACATACACTGACAAAAGTTAAGGATTCGGAAACAAGCCAAAGGCTTATATTAATTCGTCTCCTTATTTAATAAATATACTAAATACACATATCAATACAAATAACTAAAATGTACATAATGTACAAGTATATATTACATATTTACATACACAAATAAATAAATAAATGAGACGTCGTCATCGTCATCATCATCATCATCATCATCATTATCATCATCTTTATTTAACATTAATCACCATCGCCTGCTAATTCTTATTTATTCAAAGCATTTAGTTAGTTTAAAATACTTGTGAAATTGTTTAAAAATGACTTCGTTATACGAGATATTTCCTTTGGGATCACCATAAAGAAAAGCTTTTGAATGTTTTGATTTAAGTGGAAGGGTATTTAATGTTGAGATACGCTGAGTGGCATAGTTGAGGCAATGGAGAAAATAGTGATCGCTGTCTTCTTGAATATGACCACATCTGCATGTCGGATTATTTGAAATATGCATTAAAAATGTATTGAAATTTAGAGCACTTTTACAGTTTCGAAGCCTGGAATGGATAATTTGAAATTTTCGACCACCATAGTATTCGGGTATTTTATGATCATTCGCACTTAATTTAATTTTGAAATTTTGTATAGCAGACGCGTTTGAATATCATGAGAGTTACTGCTCCAAAGCTCAACTTAAACCCGTCAGTCTTCATCTGGAAATGGTGACCGGTGACCCAAGTTGTATTATACATAAGATAAAATCAAAATTTAAGTAATTTGATTGGATAATATTAGATTAATCTTAGTTCTAAGCCAATTAAAATTGAAGTGTCTGCAAAATATTCTGTTTTATCTTTAGCTATATTTTATAAAAATTACGTGTAGGTGAAATTTACTGCTGTATAGGGTTTAGTCTCACTTTCCCCACATTTGAATGTTTTGATAAAGGATTAAGAGGTTAGTAGACCGTGGGTGTAGGGCTATAGTCTGTTTTAATTAATTATAGTGTAACTGGTGTAAACCTCTCACTCTAATTATTGTTAATGGTGAACACTTCCCACCATCAGGGAAATAAGTGAATGTGAGCTGTTTTGATGTAATAATTAATTTGAAACAAAAAAAAAATTAAACTACTGATATTTAATCACAGCTTATAGCTCCTCTGAATTACAAATGGTTATTCCAAAATGGCGAACGCTCTGGTTAACTTTAAATACATTGCTAATACTAAAGGTGGTCAGAATTTAGTGTTGGATGGATTTAAATTCAGGGTTAAGTCTAGACGTAATACTATCATATACTGGGAATGTTGCCAAAAGTGCTGTACAGCTAGGGCTACCATTCGCGATGGTATTCTAGTATCTCCTCTTCCTCAACATTATCACCCTTCAGAGGAGGCCACGATAGCAGTCCTAGAGGTTGTAGAGAAGATGAAGGCCAGAGTCAGAGCTGACTAGAGCTATACAATTTATATATCTTTTTTTATTTAGTTAATATGTATCTGTTCATTATATATCTGTACTTATTATATATCGAACTTTATAAATATTTATACTATAAAAAGGTATTTATTTACTATGTTGTAGATCTGTACTTATTATATATCGAACTTTATAAATATTTATACTATAAAAAGGTATTTATTTACTATGTTGAAGTGTCACAAACTTATTACAGACTATACTTTAAATCCCCCTAAACCCCCTTTGTTGTTTAATCAGTCATGGCCTAGTGGAACTTGACTCTAAACAATAGATGTGGGGAAAGTGAGACGTCCCCCTGTATAGACCCCTACCTCTAAAGGAACGGCAGTAGATGATCAGGTCACCGAACTTCAAAATTGGTCAAAAATCTTAAAGGAGCTTATCGCTTATATCTTGGACCTAGAAATTGACACAAATCTGGATATCAGAAGATCATCTTTTTCCGGTAAGATCACAACATCAATGTTAATTTAAATTGAAAATTAATTCGAGTTTTCAATGTCGAAGACTTTGGATGATATCGAGCTAGAGACTTAGCTACTTTAAAGGGGTTATTTGTCCGGATAAGCGGTTTTGTATGGCGGTTTTGACATCCACACCCAAACAACTCAATATTTTAAGCTGAACATTTGAGACAAGGTGATAAGTAGTAGGGTCGCTTGTCCAATCTCGTGGGTTTTCTCCTTGTCCTCCGGTTTTCTCCCACTTATAAAGACCTCTACTACCCGCAAACGAATTACTGAAATAAAATTGAACCATATTATGCTAGTTCCGAAATGACCTATTGTGTTGAGTGGACGTTAAACCCAATTCTCTCTCTCTCTCTATCGTACTCTAGCTGTTTGAAGTTTGACACATACAAATGTACAATGAATGCAGATTTTACCTTATATTATGACAATTCCGTCGTAATAAAACTGCATGTTGCTTTTGTCGTAACAGTCAATGCAAAACCATTATTGTAATCTTTCAAATGATCGATAGAATGAGTAGTTTTGAGTCACACTTAAATCCCTCACACTCGAAACAAGTGGAATATAATCGGAACCCTCCAGGCAGTATATTAATGGCTTATTGTATTATAACATAGACAAAGCAGGATTATCTACTCGCCCATGCCCTCAATACCCCCCCCCCCCGATCCGTCAAAATAAAAAAAAATCAACAAAATAACAAACAAGCTAACATAGCTATTCAAATCCAGCCTTGTGGGTTTTCTCCGCCCCCCCCCCCCCAAACACTGCTAATGACCCCTACGCGAAAGCGAATTATTAAAATAAAATTAAACCATATGTTAGTCCCGAAATGATCTAGTTTGTGTCGAGTGGACGTTAAACTCCATTTCTCTCTCTCTCTCTATCTCCCTCTCTCTCTCTCTTTCTCTCAAAATCAGTTGCAATTAGCTTGATTGATCTTAAAATTTTCACAAAGGGAAATTGTAATGCAGTGGTTATTAAATTAAAACTCGGCATGCCCAAATTCTATTAAGAATAGAAAAAAAGAACAGTTGTATAATTTGACCGACAGAAAATAAATACATAGAATAATTAAACTCCCCTGTTAAGGTTTTAATTGTTTCGGTAAAACGAATTAATTCAGACTGTAATACGGAAGCTCCATTAACTTTTTCAATTTCCTTGAAAGAGTTAATTTGTACGATAGACATTGTTTTTTTTGTTGTAATATATTTTCTTTCAAATTCCTATGTCCGCATTGTGTTCTACATTTTGTTTGACCCAAACCTTATATTTCGTCTTTAATCAAACCTAATATACGACTGTTTCTCAAATTATAGTCTTAATACAAAAGATTAGTTTAGCGAGACGACCCTATTAACTATCATTATATACTAGTCTGGAATGATCTTCAGTTACGAAAGCAGGCAGTGTGAAGTTGGGTCGTTTTTCGTTATTCGTTATTCGTTATTCACCAATAACGAGACAAGCTACCTCGTTATTCGTTATTCGTTATTCACCAATAACGAATAACGAGGTGGATCACCTCGTTATTCGCCAATAACGAGACAAGCTACCTCGTTATTCGTTATTCGTTATTCAACTTTTTATTCGGGATTCAGACATAAACCTAGCCATGACTAGAATAATGGATGTCAAGTATCCCCCAGTAGTATAAAACACAGCAAAACGACTTTAGGCGAAACAGTCCACATTGTTATTCAAGCAGCAAATAACGAGCAGTTTGTTATTCGTTTTTCACCTCGTTATTCGTGATTCAGATATAAACGTGTTTATGTAACAATAATGAGAATATTTCAAGAATTAATTCAAAACCATCACTAGATAACAATAGAATAATGGTTTGCAAAGTATTCCCTGGCAGTAGAAAACTCATTAATTGGCGTATAGTCGGTAAATAAACCAGATTGTTATTCAAGCGGTGAATAACGAATAACGAATAACGAGGTGGATCACCTCGTTATTCGCCAATAACGAGACAAGCTACCTCGTTATTCGTTATTCAACTTTTTATTCGGGATTGAGACATAAACCTAGCCATGACTAGAATAATGGATGTCAAGTATCCCCCAGTAGTATAAACACAGCAAAACGACTTTTAGGCGAAACAGTCCACATTGTTATTCAAGCAGCAAATAACGAGCAGTTTGTTATTCGTTTTTCACCTCGTTATTCGTGATTCAGATATAAACGTGTTTATGTAACAATAATGAGAATATTTCAAGATTTAATTCAAAACCATCACTAGATAACAATAGAATAATGGTTTGCAAAGTATTCCCTGGCAGTAGAAAACTCATTAAATGGCGTATAGTCGGTAAATATACCAGATTGTTATTCAAGCGGTGAATAACGAATAACGAATAACGAGATGGATCACCCCGTTATTCGCCAATAACGAGACAAGCTACCTCGTTATTCGTTATTCGTTATTCAACTTTTTATTCGGGATTGAGATATAAACCTAGCCATGACTAAGATGATGAATGCCAAGTATCCCCCAGTAGTATAAAACACAGCAAAATAATGGTCTGCAAAGTATCCCCTAGCAGTAGAAAACATATAAAATGACGTATATTCGGTACATAAACCAGATTGTTATTCAAGCGGTGAATAACGAATAACGAGGTGGGTTACCTCGTTTTTTGTTATTCGTTATTCAACTTTTAATTTTTGATTCAGTTATAAACCTAGCCATGACTAGAATGATGGATGCCAGGAATCCCCCAGTAGTATAAAACACAGCAAAACGACTTTTAGGTGAAAACAGTCCACATCGTTATTCAAGCAGATAACTAGCAGTTTGTTTTTCGTTTTTAACCTCGTTATTCGTGATTCAGATATGGACGTGTTTATGCATCTTTAATGAATATATTTCAAGATTTAATTCAAAACCACCACTAGATAACAATAGAACAATGGTTTGCAAAGTATTCCCTAGCAGTAGAAAACTCATTAAATGGCGTATAGTCGGTAAATATACCAGATTGTTATTCAAGCGGTGAATAACGAATAACGAATAACAAGATGGATCACCTCGTTATTCGCCAATAACGAGACAAGCTACCTCGTTATTCGTTATTCAACTTTTTATTCGGGATTGAGATATAAACCTAGCCATGACTAGAATGATGGATGCCAAGTATCCCCCAGTAGTATAAAACACAGCAAAATAATGGTCTGCAAAGTATCCCCTAGCAGTAGAAAACAGCAAATGGTCTGCAAAGTATCCCCTAGCAGTAGAAAACTCATAAAATGACGTATAGTCGGTACATAAACCAGATTGTTATTCCAGCGGTGAATAACGAATAACGAATAACGAGGTGGGTTACTTTGCAGACCATTTGCTGTGTTTTATACTACTGAGGGTTACTTGGCATCCACCATTCTAGTCATGGCTAGGTTTATATCTCAATCCCGAATAAAAAGTTGAATAACGAATAACGAATAACGAGGTAGCTTGTCTCGTTATTGGCGAATAACGAGGTGATCCATCTCGTTATTCATTATTCGTGATTCACCGCTTGAATAACAATCTGGTATATTTACCGACTATACGGCATTTAATGAGTTTTCTACTGCTAGGGAATACTTTCCAAACCATTTTTCTATTGTTATCTAGTGATGGTTTTGAATTAAATCTTGAAATATTTTCATTAAAGATACATAAACACGTTCATATCTGAATCACGAATAACGAGGTGAAAAACGAATAACCCACCTCGTTATTCGTTATTCGTTATTCACCGCTTGAATACCAATCTGGTTTATGTACCGACTATACGTCATTTTATGAGTTTTCTACTGCTAGGGGATACTTTGCAGACCATTTGCTGTGTTTTATACTACTGGGGGATACTTGGCATCCATCATTCTAGTCATGGCTAGGTTTATATCTCAATCCCGAATAAAAAGTGGAATAACGAATAACGAATAACGAGGTAGCTTGTCTCGTTATTGGCGAATAACGAGGTGATCCATCTCGTTATTCGTTATTCGTGATTCACCGCTTGAATAACACTCTGGTATATTTACCGACTATACGCCATTTAATGAGTTTTCTACTGCTAGGGAATACTTTGCAAAACATTATTCTATTGTTATCTAGTGATGGTTTTGAATTAAATCTTGAAATATTTCCATTAAAGATACATAAAAACGTTCATATCTGAATCACGAATGACAAGGTGAAAAACGAATAACAAACTGCTGGTTATTCGCTGCTTGAATAATAATGTGGACTGTTTTCGCCTAAAAGTCGTTTTGCTGTGTTTTACACTACTGGGGGATACTTGGCATCCATCATTCTAGTCATGGCTAGGTTTATAACTGAATCAAAAATAAAAAGTTAATTAACAATCTGGTTTATGTACTGACTATACGTCATTTTATGAGATTCTACTGCTAGGGGATATTTTGCAGACCATTTGCTGTGTTTTATACTACTGAGGGATACTTGGCATCCATCATTCTAGTCATGGCTAGGTTTATATCTGAATACCGAATAAAAAGTGGAATAACGAATAACGAATAACGAGGTAGCTTGTCTCGTTATTGGCGAATAACGAGGTGATCCATCTCGTTATTTGTTATTCGTGATTCACCGCTTGAATAACAATCTGGTATATTTACCGACTATACGCCATTTAATGAGTTTTCTACTGCTAGGGAATACTTTGCAAACCATTATTCTATTGTTATCTAGTGATGGTTTTGAATTAAATCTTGAAATATTTTCATTAAAGATACATAAACACGTTCATATCTGAATCACGAATAACGAGGTGAAAAACGAATAACAAACTGCTCGTTATTCGCTGCTTGAATAACAATGTGGACTGTTTTCGCCTAAAAGTCGTTTTGCTGTGTTTTACACTACTGGGGGATACTTGGCATCCATCATTCTAGTCATGGCTAGGTTTATAACTGAATCAAAAATAAAAAGTTGAATAACGAATAACGAGGTAACCCACCTCGTTATTCGTTATTCACCGCTGGAATAACAATCTGGTTTATGTACCGACTATACGTCATTTTATGAGTTTTCTACTGCTAGGGGATACTTTGTAGACCATTATTGTGCTGTGTTTTATACTACTGGGGGATACTTGACATCCATCATTCTAGTCATGGCTAGGTTTATATCTCAATCCCGAATAAAAAGTTGAATAACGAATAACGAATAACGAGGTAGCTTGTCTCGTTATTGGCGAATAACGAGGTGATCCATCTCGTTATTCGTTATTCGTGATTCACCGCTTGAATAACAATCTGGTATATTTACCGACTATACGCCATTTAATGAGTTTTCTATTGCTAGGGAATACTTTGCAAACCATTATTCTATTGTTATCAAGTGATGGTTTTGAATTAAATCTTGAAATATTTTCATTAAAGATACATAAACACGTTCATATCTGAATCACGAATAACGAGGTGAAAAACGAATAACAAACTGCTCGTTATTCGCTGCTTGAATAACAATGTGGACTGTTTTCGCCTAAAAGTCGTTTTGCTGTGTTTTACACTACTCGGGGATACTTGGCAACCATCATTCTAGTCATGGCTAGGTTTATAACTGAATCAAAAATAAAAAGATGAATAACGAATAACGAGGTAACCCACCTCATTATTCGTTATTCACCGCTTGAATAACAATCTGGTTTATGTACCGACTATACGTTATTTTATGAGTTTTCTACTGCTAGGGGATACTTTGCAGACCATTATTTTGCTGTGTTTTATACTACTGGGGGATACTTGGCATCCATCATTCTAGTCATGGCTAGGTTTATATCTCAATCCCGAATAAAAAGTTGAATAACGAATAACGAATAACGAGGTAGCTTGTCTCGTTATTGGCGAATAACGAGGTGATCCATCTCGTTATTCGTTATTCGTTATTCACCGCTTGAATAACAATCTGGTATATTTACCGACTATACGCCATTTAATGAGTTTTCTACTGCTAGGGAATACTTTGCAAACCATTATTCTATTTAATCTAGTGATGGTTTTGAATTAAATCTTGAAATATTTCCATTAAAGATGCATAAACACGTTCATATCTGAATCACGAATAACGAGGTGAAAAACGAATAACAAACTGCTAGTTATTCGCTGTTTGAATAACGATGTGGACTGTTTTCGCCTAAAAATCGTTTTACTGTGTTTTATACTACTGGGGGATTCTTGGCATCCATCATTCTAGTCATGGCTAGGTTTATAACTGAATCAAAAATAAAAAGTTAAATAACGAATAACGAATAACGAGGTAACCCACCTCGTTATTCGTTATTCACCGCTTGAATAACAATCTGGTTTATGTACCGACTATACGTCATTTTATGAGTTTTCTACTGCTAGGGGATTCTTTGCAGACCATTATTTGGCTGTGTTTTATACTACTGGGGGATACTTGGCATCCATCATTCTAGTCATGGCTAGGTTTATATCTCAATCCCGAATAAAAAGTTGAATAACGAAGTAGCTGGTCTCGTTATTGGCGATTGTAACATGCTAAGAGTGAACCTCGCATTTTGATTGGTCAATTAGACACCATCTATTGGACAATAACACCCCTCTGTTTTAGTATTTTCTTTTAAAATCGTAAATAGCATGTTACAATGTCGATAAACACTTCATGTTTTGCATTTAGAGGGGTGTTATTGTCCAATAGACATGTCCTGAGATTTTACATTAGAACCCGCGACGCTACGCGTCTTGGGTCCTAATGATCTCAGGACATGTCTATTGGACAATAACACCCCTCTAAATGCAAAACATGAAGTGTTTATCTCCTAAATAACGAGGTGATCCATCTCGTTATTCGTTATTCGTTATTCACCGCTTGAATAACAATCTGGTATATTTACCGACTATACGCCATTTAATGAGTTTTCTACTGTCAGGGAATACTTTGCAAACCATTATTCTATTGTTATCTAGTGATGGTTTTGAATTAAATCTTGAAATATTCTCATTATTGTTACATAAACACGTTTATATCTGAATCACGAATAACGAGGTGAAAAACAAATAACAAACTGATCGTTATTTGCTGCTTGAATAACAATGTGGACTGTTTTCGCCTAAAAGTCGTTTTGCTGTGTTTTATACTACTGGGGGATACTTGACATCCATTATTCTAGTCTTGGCTAGGTTTATGTCTGAATCCCGAATAAAAAGTTGAATAACGAATAACGAGTAACGAGGTAGCTTGTCTCGTTATTGGCGAATAACGAGGTGATCCACCTCGTTATTCGTTATTTGTTATTGGTGAATAACGAATAACGAATAACGAGGTAGCTTGTCTCGTTATTGGCAACTATTAACCTCGTTATTCGTTATTGGTGAATAACGAATAACGAATAACAAAAAACGACCCAACTTCACACTGCCACGAAAGCATTGCTAACACTGCAATAAAAAAATAAAATAAATCCAAGTACGAACAACCCAAACCATAAGACATAATTTGAAGTCCTAAAAAACGTTACAGGAGGCAAAATAGAATGAAATATGAAATGGCTGTAATATGACAAGAGGCAAAGAAAGTTAGGCGTTAGGTTTATTTTGACAAATTTATAGACAAAAATTTAAGAAAAAAATTGGGCTGTCACTGCCCCAGGGGGTCGGGACATGCACCAAAATAAATAGTTGCTGTCTTTACGGTATAAGGAATAAATATGCAAAGTTCCAGATGTTCCATTCAGAATTGCAGCCTATGTAGACCATAAGTACAAAAATTGGACGTGGCTCTGACGCTGAGGTTTGGATATAGAACAATGTAAATAGGCACCACCCCGTTATTTAAATGATGGATATGCTGAATTAAAAAAAATCTGTTAATTATTACAACCTGTAGAGTATTTATCGATAAAAACTAACTAAAACGTGGATGTGGTACCACACCCTTTGGGGTCGGGATATGCACCAAAATAAATAGTTGATATCCTTACTGTATTAGGTGTAAATATCACCATACTACAGCGCCACCTGGATAAAGACCACTAATTATTTACTTAGGGAGTCAACTTGTATTGTCTATATGTATTAAACTATTAATGTCAACATCTCCCTTTTTATATAAAATAAAATTTTAAACACAAATTAAACTTCACTCAATTAAAGTAACAAACTAAACATGCAATATCCAATTGTTTTAAATTCACAGAACAAAATATATTTAGTTATCATAGTCTCTCATCCATGATGGTTTCCTGCTTACTCTTCCACTAGCAGTTCTCAATAGATTTGGTTCATTTATATCAGGTTGAATTTCTTCTTGTTGTTCATTTGGTCCATTTGGTTGATTGTGCTCTAGTTCAAAATTTCCTGGAAAGTTATTGTCTCCATTTTGTCCACCATTTTGAATTGTGTTGTCAACTGGATCATTATTAAGATATTGTTCTGTGTAGAAAGGTTTTAAATGTTGTCTATTTCTCCTTATTACTGAACCATCATCACTTCGTACCATATAAGATCTTGGACTGTTGTGTTGATATAGAATTTTACCAGGAGTCCATTTCTTTCTATCAAAATTCCAAATGCTGATTGATTGACCTGGTTGAAGTGGTTTCAAGTCAATTGATGTTTTGTCAAATTGTTTCTTTTGACCTTCTATCTTCTTTTCTCTTTCCTTTTGAACACCTATCTGTCTTGTAGGTCTTAGATATGATTTGGATATTGGTAAATTAGTTCGTAATCGTATTCCAAATAATAACTGTGATGGAGTTTTCGATCCAAGAACTGGGCTGTCTCTGTAGTTTAATATAGCTAAATAAGGATCTTGTTTATCAGCTTTAGCTTTGATGAGTAACTTTTTAACAATTCCAACATATTTTTCAGCTAACTCGTTACTTCTTGGATAATGCATCCTCCTCGCAGTGTTCCGTTTGATTAGAGCTAATCTGACTACACCCTGCTGGACTGAGTGGGTATCATTGTCACTAATTATGACTGGCCAGTGGTCCTATTACTGACCAATCACTGAATTCGTTACAAAGGTATTACCTTTAAAACAAGACGTTTAATTAGGACAACTGTGTTTACGTAACGTTACGTCATGGCTGCACGGGTTTTTTGTGCTATATTAACCAGCGCATAGCATATATTGCAGCAAAACTAATTGCGTGACAAACGAGGCTATCGGTATTGACTCAAAGTAAACACTACGGTATGGTAACGAACAGACTTTCAACGTTTTTAATAACTTAAATCTTTGTCCAAAATATTAAGGAAGACCCAAGATTAAACGACGGAATGTCATGTTACTGTACGTAAGTAGTAGATTTGATTGAACGAGAAGAATAGACACATTTACTTAAATGTCAAGAATCCGAAGCGAATCCAGCAATGGCCAGAGAGGGATTTCTCGGGCCGTTGCTGCAGGAATATGGGATAATGAGGACTCGATGTTTTGTGATTTATTCCCCATTCAGTTGAAAATTTTCTAAATTTTTCATTTGAAAAATTTGTCCCATTGTCAGACACAAGGGTTTCTGGAATTCCATGTCTTGCGAAGTAGGATTTCATTTTTAATATGGTTTCTTCAGCTGACAAATTTTTCAACTGAGCTATCTCAAAGTAATTTGAATAATAATCAACTAACAGTAAATAGTCTAAATTACGTAATTTTCAATGTCATTTGACATGCCGATCCAAAACATACAGGATCTTGCTCGAGTAACACATTTTTCAAAACCTAAATGTCCTTCGTGTAATCGTCTCAGCATGTCGTTTTTCCACTCTTTAGGAATTAACAATCTATTATTTTTGTAAATTAAACCTTCAAAATTTGAAAGTTCATCGCGGAAGTTCCAATACGGTTTTATAGTGTCATTTAAATCATGACGATTATCTGGCCATCCATTTTGAATGATTCTACGTAATTCTAATTGTTCATTATCAGCTTCACACGATTTTCGAAAGTTATCTAACATTGTGTTACTAAATGGTAATAATGCATGTACCACATGCACATAATAATCTAATTCCTGATGAAACTTTAAATCTTCAGGTTTTGGGGTTTGTGGTGCTCTGCTTAATATATCAGCTACTTTTAAGTCTTTTCCTGGTATCCATTCGTACTCAAAATTATACTTTTGTAAACGTATCATCAATCTTGCTATTCTCGGAGGTGCGGATGTCAATGATTTTGTAAATACAAATTTTAATGGTTTATGATCATTAACAACTTTAAATTTATTCACACCATAAACATATTGATGAAATCGTTCTGTAGTAAATACAATTGATAACAGTTCTTATTCAATCTGAGAGTAATTTTTCTCAGCATCAGTCAATGTCCTTGATATAAACGCGACTGGTCTGTTATTTTGTAATAGTGCACCACCTAAACAATATTGTGAGCTGTCACAAGTTATAGTAATATCTTCTTTTGTATCGAAGAATTTTAAAACTGGTGCTTCTGTCAACATTCTCTTTAGCTGTTGAAATTTTAGTTCATGGTTTGCTGTCCATACAAACACATTTTTCTCTTTAATTAAGTCTCTCAATATTGCAGTTTCTTGAGAAAGATTGGGTAGGAAACTAGCTAGGTAGGTCAACATCCCTAAAAATCTATGTAGTTCTTCCTTAGAAGATGGGCTTTTCATATTTACAATGGATGAAATTCTATCCGGATCAATTTTCTGACCATCTCCAGTGATAATTACACCAAGATATTTTACCTCAGTTTTATTCAGTTCACATTTATTTTTATTCAGTTTTAAGTTCATTTCACGACATTTGTCTAGTGTAGCTTTTAGTCTTTCATCATGAATTTTCTGATTTTCAGCATGTATCATTATGTCATCTACATAAGCTTCTACGCCTTCATGATTTTGAAATGTTTGACTCATAACACGTTGAAATACTTGACTAGAAATGTTTAAACCATAAGGAAGTCTTTTGAAACAAAAATTACCAAATGGAGTTGAAAATGTTGTTAATTTTGATGACTCTTCATCAAGCTTTAGATGCCAAAAACTTTCGGTAGCGTCTAATTTTGTGAATATCTTCGAATTATTGGTTGGCATCTTATATTGGTCTGATATGATGTACTGATTTAAATCTCTGGGATCTAAACAGATACGTAGCTTACCATTAGGCTTCTCTACGACCACCATTGCATTTATCCACTCGGTTGGTTCATTTATTCTCTGAATAATACCATTCTGTTCCATCTTATTCAACTCTTCCTTGACTTGTTCACGAATAGCATAAGCTATTCTTCTGGGAGGATACTGGACTGGTTTAGCATCATCTTTCATATAGATTTTAACTTCAGGCACATTTATACCTTTTATTGTTTTATTAAAAACGTCATTATATTTATTAAATATATCATTGTCTTTGTTATTTAAACTTTCTACTCATTTTATTAAATTTAAATCTTCACAGGATCTCAGCCCTAAAACTGGAACCGTTTTATCTCGAATAACTATAAAGTTGACCAATTTCTTGTCATTCTTTATTTTAACCATAAGAATAACTTCACCAGCTATATCTAATCTTTGACCATTATAGGTAACTAGTCTTCTTTTGGTTGGATTTAATCTTTTTCTAGATATTTGTCGATAGACATGGTAGGGTAACACATCAGCTTGCGCTCCGCTGTCTAATTTAAATTTAACTTTTCTGTCTTGAACACCAACTTTGGCTTCTATGTTCCATTCTAAGGTATCTTTACTATTGGTATTATTTTCTTTCACCATTGATATGTATAAATTATCTTCATCATTTGATTCATCAATAATTTCTTCATTTACCATACCAAGAAATAAATCTTCATCAGAATTGTTTTCAGTAAATTGGTCGACTTTCTTGGTCCTGCACATTTTACTAAAATGACCTAATTTATGACATTTGGTACAAGTTTTACCATATGCTGGACAATCATTATATTTATGATTGTAACCACATCGTTGACAAGTTTTGTCAAACTTCTTTTGGTTTGTTGGCTCATATTTATGTTTTGTTTCTGTATGTCTTCTATTTTCATCTTTTCTTGGATGATTATTTGTTTTTTCTACCTTTTTTACTAAAGGCATCAACGGTTTGGTGACATACTGCAGTAGCGCCTTCTTGACCTTTAGATGTCATTTGATTCATCTGTTTAGTTACATTTTCAAATGTCCTGCATTCCTGTATGGCTACTTCTAATGTTAAATTTTTATTGGTTAGTAATTTCTGCAGCAAGACTGGACTACTTATCTCACCATAAGCACAGCTATTTACTTGTTCCTTGATTTCTGTCAAAAATTCATCAAAATCCCTTTTCTCTTGCTTTATATTTCTTAAAATATGCCGTTCATAAATAATATTTCTGGCACCAATAAAATAATCATCAAACATTCTGATTAAATCTTCTATTGAGGTTTCATTTTCACCCTCTTTTTTTATTTGGAATGTAGAGGCTATTTTCCTTCCATCTTCACCAACAAGATGCAGCAATCCAGACCTTTTAACATCATTTGGTTGATTCCTCGCTCCAGAGGCTGTCAGGTACAACTCAAATTGTTTCTTGAACGAAGTCCATGCTTCCTTCTTATTTCTACTAATTGTCAAATCTAATGACTTGGGAGGTGGTAGATTCTGCATACTTGCTGTCACTTTAAACTTCTGACACCATGTTAGTTGTTTGGGGTCTTATTAAAGACATTATTAATGTTCAAACAGGTTATTTATTAATTAAAATATAATTCAGTGACTATTTAGTCAGCCATCATTGTTTACAACTCTATCACCATACTACAGCGCCACCTGGACACAGACCACTAATTATTTACTTAGGGAGTCAACTTGTATTGTCTATATGTATTAAACTATTAATGTCAACACACACACACAGGGATGACGACATAATATGTCCACATTATGAATGTGGCGGTATAAAAATGGAACATTAATTTAGGTCATTTTTTTTGGATTTTATGCCTTGATTTGTTTTGTGTGATTGCATTTGGAGTTCACTCAAATCATCTAGAAGTAGGGTGTACGGTTAATTTAACTAACTCTAGACACCGTCTTTGTCTATGATCAAGGATAGTACTTTATCACCCAATAATACATTCTACAGTAGATATCGCTTGAGTGATAAATTTCATAACCTGCTGCGAGATCTCCTTGAGAACTACTTTTTAATTTTCAAAGAACAGTTCATTTTTTGTTAAAAGTAACTTCTTTCTTATTAAAAAGGAACTATTTTTTCTTTATTAAATTGACCTTTATGGAAAACTGGGTCAATATAAAGGACTTTGCAATGATTGAATTGCTGTCAAAGAATTGACGTATCACTACGCCAAAATGTATTCATTTTCAGTAAAAGTGAAATCTATAGCAAAGAATAATATTCATTTATTGCTGCACGTTAGAAAGGATTGGGTGATAAATAAAATCTCCTACTCATCTTTTTTGATATAAAAAAAAAGACGAGTAGAAGATTCTCCATATTACCACTGACTCGCTGGAACGTCATCGTCCATCTCTAATTTGTGACGTCATATCACAAATCGATGCGTAATTGTCCAACCAACAAGCATGCCAATTTTCGTGTCGATCGTATTCGAATTAGCGGAACCTTAGGCCTCTATTTCCAGATCGTAAAATTAGCGCTTGGAATCTAATTACTGGTTTTAAAATGAGTTGGTAAAAAGGTGAATAAACCGCTGAACATTTCTGAATGAAATTTAACCCCAAGAAGCGTTCCTCGTCACCAATCGAAATAGAACATTAGTTGAAATTCTACATTTTAACATGACCTAGATTCAAAAGGTTTATCTGCTTCTTTAAGTAAATCGACACGCCTACAGATCTAGAGATGACGTAAATTTAAACGTATGAGCAATCTCCTTTAAGTAAATCGACAAGCCTACAGACCTACATCTTCCTGAAGCAACGGCCGCGAGTTTAACAACATCTAACCCTTGCTTCAACACTTGGCTATTCTAACATCTTACGCTGGTTGTGTTTACACGTGACTAATTAGCATTCAAATCATTGTCCAATCAGAGGTCGTGGCACATAACACACTCACATTTTAGCACATGACGGTAGTAAACAAATATGGCAGCCTCCACAGAAAAAGAGCGAGACAAGTTTACAGCCATTGAAAGTTTTTTTTTCAATTGAGAAACTTACAGAAAACCAAAAAAGGCAATTGAAGCAGTTTTAGGACCTTGACATTAATCGAACCTTGACCTTTGCATCTCGATTGTCACATAGACATTTTATTTAGAAGCGCGAGACTTGATAATCGTGACGATTTTTTTAAGGATGGATAAATAAAAAAAATTGAGTGTAGTCTTATTTTTAGTAACTCATTTAACGAAGGAGTCTGATTGGATCACCGTTGGGGCCGGTACCCAATCAAATTTAGTGCCGAAAAATGTAGAGTGTTGAGTGAAGGGCATGATAAGCTGTATGTAGTTAAGGCGAGATCAAGCCTTTTATTGAAGATGACAGACCTAGAGATGACGCATATTTAACGTGTGAGCAATCTCCTTTAAGTAAATCGACAAGTCTACAGATCTAGATCGAGATGACGTAAATTTAAACGTATGCGCAATGACTGAAATTACTAAACCCCGGTATTACATAGTCATTAATATAAATTCACAGTTTGAGATTGCGGAAACGACTGCCTTACTATTTATGGCATTTTGATGAACAACGTATACGCGAAGATGTTGTATTATTTATATCATGTTCACGCAAATAAAACCATCAATATTGTTACACATTATTACACGAGAAACTGGTACCTCACTCACTATCACACATACAGCCAACATGGCCAAATCTATTCTGGAGAGCGTAAATCACGTATTACTTGCCCAGGCCGCCGACAGAAATTGTTGGTATCAATACGTTCTGGCTCGATGAATACGGTTTGTTATCCTCTGGGGTAGAAATACATTAGAACGATAGTTTTATCCAATGTCGGTAACAATTTTCAGTTTCCGTGTTATCTACGGAACAAAAGCACGTTGCTTCAGGGATGCTTCACGTCGATATTGCATTAGATTCTAAAGCTCTGGTAGACGTTCTTGCCAGAAGTAGCACCAATATTTTCTTCATCTATCGTCTTATTTCCTTTTACATGTTTTAAGTAGATATAAAGTGGACTCAAGATTTCGGTGCCAAAAAATTACAACATTCAATTTTGATGATCAAATAAGACACGTGTGGTCAATATTTTGTTAAATATCAAGTATGGTTTATATACTTTTTCACGGGCATTTCAAACGTAAATGGATTATATTAAATATACATTATGTAAGAGCTAAATCTGCACAGGTCTTTAATTTGGTTCCAAATGTTTATTAACTATTATTTAGATATATACCCATATAGCAAGCTTATATTCAACTCTGTAGATCACCGGATGGTCGTGATTCCCAACGGATTGAAACACGGTCGCCATTTATTTAAAAAAAAAAATGATTATCAAGACTTTGTTTATGGTACTTGACAACCGAGACAATTTTGTAAAACTTTCATTCAGAGCCTGATAACTTCGTCCAGATTAAGGTAATTTGAATGAGGATTTTAAAATATTCATTTTTTGTTATCCATTTTAAACTGTTATCGCAAAAATGGCCTACGTATATTTATATCTGAAAAAAATTAAAAGCATGATTTATGTATAAAAAGACGACTGGTGTAGGGGTGTATATTTGGACTTTTTAAATATATATATATATACCATAGTTCCTCGGATCACACCAGGCTTGTTTGGAAATTAAATGACACAACAAGCCAGATCATTCTTATATATTACAGAAGTCAGAAGTGTATACCATTGTATATACAGATCTAATAATACTGATATGGACTGAAATGGGGGTTTAACGTCCTACTAGTATGCTCCGGCAACACTTTATACCGGAAAACACCTGAAACAACCGAAAACCCCGGAAAACACCATTTTATACTAAATACCGGAAGACACTGGAAAAGACTAAATACCGCGAAACACACTAAATACCAGAAAACTTCCTAAATAGGTAACTCGGAGTGTGTTTTCTGGTATTTATTGTTTTTCCGGGGTTTTCCGGTAGTTTTCCGGTTGTTTTCCTGTGTTTTCCGGTATATAGTATAGCCCAGTATGCTCCTACTGGCATAATGAAGACGGACATACACTATTAGTATCGCCACATGCTAGATTTTATCTAAGATGTATAGAGATGTCGATATGTAATCAATTTATCTATTTATTCCCATATATTCGATTTTCTTACTTTCCAACTGGATATTAAATTGTAGCCATCTGCGTCTTTCAAGGAATATGGAATGGATGAATGGTACACATAGTTCAAGCAGCAGACGGTCTCTGTAGGGGATTTTATTTACAATTGGAGTTTATTTATGCCCAAAAGCGATCTTAACAGTTCGACTGTATTGAGTAGTCAATTTAACTAAACTGCTGGCCGTGTCATCGTCTACACAATTACTGTAGAATTTTGTCTGTACGAATGAATTTGAAGAAATTGTCTGATCTGAAACAGTTCTAACGCCATGAAAACTAATATTATGAAGACTATTCACAGAGAATTTGCACAGAGAATAAATACAATGTAGTTTCAAGTTCTACATTTCTTGCTGAATGAAGACGGACATACGCAATGCAGTGTACTTTGATGAACATTTTGCTGTGAATAACCCTTTTTCGAATTCTTAGTGTCAAGGGTTATTTTACGTACACGCTTATGTGTGCTTGGGACCTTTGTTTTTTATACCATCTAAACGACTAGTCACTGTACGTGCCAGACGTCCGTCCTACAGCACTTAGAAGAGAGAACCACGCCGAAACATTACGAGGAACTTTCTCGGCCAACACGGGGAGCGAACCTGAGATCTCAGGGTTAGCAAGCCAATGCCTTACTAAATAAGCTACAATGTTCCAAGTTCGAGTTTCCAGTGCTGACGAACTAGAAGTTGCATTTATCCCGTTTCTTTAAATGTCTCGTAACCTACACGTAAGGTCATCGATACCACGTTTTCCGGTAGTGTTTCTTGAACATCCCCCCCAAAACTCGAACAAATCTATTGTAATTTAGTTTGGTGGATGAATCTTTTCTGAGAGGGCGACGGTAGATAACCTAGTATCAAAACGAATACGTGACTGGCTGTGTTTTCCGTCAATTGTGCGGTATCTACAACCCCGTTAACAACGTTTACTGTATGTTCAGACATGCTTAATGTGGCACAATCTTGATCATTAGAAATTATGACCGAGAGGCGTGGTCTCTACACAAATGTACAATATTCGAGTCCTCCTCCCACCGTTAAAGACCCCTACGCGCAATCGAATTGTAGAAATAAAATTAAACCATATGTTCGTCCCGAAATGACCTATTTTGTGTCGAGTGGACGTTAAACACCCCTCTCTCTCTCTCTCAAATATACAAGAAGGAACGCCCTAATTTTCAGCCACGCCTGATGAATGCTCATATAAGTGACGCCAAGCAGATGTATTAAAACTAGTAATTATTCCCCCTGATTTCAGGATACTAGAAGTCAATTGGGTTGATTTTACATTTTCTGTCGCGAATTGATGAATAAATTATCGAAATCATCTATTAAAATGACGCCACAGCCTATTAGTAAGTCGAGGGGGGCTGCACCACACACCATTTAAACAAAACAAATATATGGACAAGACACAATACGCAGAAATCGAACAATTCAAATAAAGTGAGTGGATCCCGGGGCTAGTCGTAAGCGTCCACTGCGCTGTACAAAAATAACGATTGTATAGTCAAAGAAATGTAATGGAATTTAACAGTACACAGAATGTGGAGAGAATATTACTATTCTTAATAAATGTATCATACTGTCCGAGTGTCCCCCCCTTCCCCGTCATTAACTCAGTCGCTGCAGAAAAGAAATGAAATGAAATGGGGTTTAACGTCCTACTGTTATAATGGAAGACGGGCATACGCCATACAGTGTGCTATGGGGTAAATTTTGCCCGGGCAGCGGCGCTACGACCTACTCTTATATCGAATTCCAACTGCCAAGGGATATTTTACGTGCACGCCAATGTGTACACGGGACCTCGGTTTTTCGTTCCATCCTAACGACTAGACAACTGTCCTTGTCAGGCCCTCCGTTCTGCATCACTGACAAGAGCAAACCACACCGGAAAATCGAGATAAACTTTCTCGGCTAATGCAGGGATCGAACACTCGACCTCCAGGCTAGCGAGCCAGTGACTTACCCACTTAGCCACGTCATTCCCCGGTGCAGAAAAGTAGGACATTAATTAAGCCTCATTGGTTTTCTGTCTGAGTGGAACCTTAGTAAATAACATTGTTAAATCTCCAGTACAACTGAACCAAGAATATCACGAGAAATTACAATTTTGAAGTTTAAAATAATCTCACTATATATAGGAAGTAGATTAATCTATATTCCCCGTTTAAGAGTTTGAAATCATCTCAGTCGCAAATAGATTTCGTTCGAGATTAAAGGAGCTAAATCGCTAATATTTGGGACTTAGAAATTGACCCAAATTGGTCGTAACGCATATAATAATGTAATCTGATTGTATATGAACTGATTAACATTCAATTGTTTCCGTTTTTACTCTGATTTCAAATCAATTATGTTCCGCGAAATAAGCCAGCAATCTTAATCGGATGAAAATTTGTAGCGCCTGGTTATTCCATTTGGTTTGGTGCAATATGTTTAGTCTCGTTCCTCGAGTATCTTGCCAGAACTGGGGTGAAACGCATTATTTTGTCTTAAATATTGAATATCAGAAACCCATCTTTTCCCTGTAAGATCACAACATAAATGTTGATTTTAATCGACAAATATTTCGCGATTTCATTGTTCAAGATTTTGGATGATATTGAGTTAGAGACTTAGCTCCTTTAAGATTATTCTGTATTCAAGAGTATCAGGTTTTGGAGATGTTTGTTCCAAGCCCATAGCAAGAAATATCAATTTTACGGTTTAAAATCACTTCACTAGTTAGTAGATTAATCTGTATTCAGTGAGTACTAGTTTAAGAGATTAACTTGTGTTGTGTTTTGTTATGAGATTAAACCCATCTCAGTTGTTGATAGATTAATTTGTAATCAGTGAGTCCTAGTTTAAGACTTTGAAATCATCTCACTAGTTTGTTGATTAATCTGTGATCAGTATAACATTTGTGACTTGGCATAGCTGATTGAGTCGCTTGTCGCAAATCTAGATTCTGTAAAAGAGTGCAATAATGGTTCAGTAGGTCAAAATTTTCGAAATTTATATTTCATCATTTAAAGCCACATAAGTACCTCTTTTATCAATTAAAAGTTTAATTTTTTGATGAAACTTGAAATACAGGCTTATCTACAAAGATCCCATTTCCTTTCGATGTTGGCATTTATTTTGTCGAAACTTCGTGGCCCCTGATTGTACGAAAAATCATGTTTGTAGCTTGTGGACACTCGAAGGTCACAATTTTGACACCATGCATGTTATAACACAAAGATACTGGTTCGTTTCGATATTGGCATGCATCGGACTGTTATTTCTAGAATTATGGCTCGTTGTTGTACGAAAAATTGTGGTTTTAGCTTGTGTTAACAATTATTATTCGATTTCAAAAATCGTTCAACTATATCAACGTTACACCATAAAGATGGTTGAGTTTGAATTTCGTGAAAATCCGACCTAAACAGCCGGACAAAAGGCCGCTCATCTTTCTTCCGTTGATAGCAACATATCGACGTGTTTTACTACCGGGTTGTCGAGAGTCATATCGATGAGGTAAGGGGCGGGCTGTTAACGGTTAGTGCGTGTGCGTTGTATCAAAAGGTTTGTCATTGAGTCAACTGGCACGGTTTCTATTTTCAGGCTGTAGGTGACAAGGAGTAAGGTTGCCTTGCCCGTCGAACCTTGTTGGTTTTATACAGGTTTTCCGGTTTTCCCCTACTGCCATAGACCCCTACGACCAATTGAATTATTGAAACAAAATCAAACCATATGTTAGTCCAGAAATGACCTAGTTTGTGTCGAGTTGGCGTTACACCCAATTTTTCTCTCTTTCTCTGTTGGTGAACATAGATCAAATTTCTAAAGGTTATTTAATTTGTGATTCACTTTGTATTTATGTTAAACCATACTAACCTTTCAGAAAACAAATAAAACGACAAACATAAAATATATAATCATTAAAAACTTCCCAAAACCTTCGATCATTTGAAAAAATAAAATGTTATAAATTCAGAGTGGAGTTAGTGGATAAAGATCTAATCTCGTGTTCACGTCATCGGTGAAATTATGGTGAACAGTCACGTATGATCTATATCCTTTGCTAGCACGCGTCTAGTGGTACAATGGCCAGTTCTAATTAACTGTTAACACCTTTTAGGCACCGTTAGTATTGGTTCTAGTAATACTTATTACTGTAGGCTGCCTCATTCTCTTTCACTTTACCTCTGACCCCTGTGAGATACCACCTCTTCTGGTGTTACTTCCTTGTAGAAGACATCCACTTGTACGTGATCAATTTATTTCACAAGGTTTGAATTACGTCCGTGGCTAATATCCGTGAGTTACTGCTGATAATGCTCGTCGCCATTACTTCCGGATATGCCGGATTATAAGCTATCTTCAGTCCGGTATATTAGCCCAGTTTAAGAGCAGAACGATAGGACGTTAATCCCCATTTCATTTTCGAATAATATTTGAAATGAGACTACATGTTTCCTTCTACTGATACTGGTACAACCCAATGTACGAATTGGCCAATTTCTTGGACCGAAACTGGAGAGCATACGCTATCGTCGCGATTAAATGACAGGAAGTAAGGTCTTGTAATGAAATGGGGTTGAACGTCCTGCTTTTGTGTACCACCCGAAACTAACGAAAACGGGCTTATGACATACATGCAGTTTGATATGCACCTCTATACCAAAAATTAAGATACGATAATGTATCACAATGTATCATATACCTTAGCTTAAAAAACGAATTGGTAACTCTTTGTCATTTATGAACAAGTTTTATGTATACAGAATTACCAAAACAGTATCTGTATTTGAACATGCATTATGCAAGAGCTAAATCTGTATATTGCAGGTTTTTCTCAGGCCTGAAATCGTATCTAAATTATTAATTAGACATAATTTACATATCCAGCCCATAACCAACTCTCGATGTCAATGCTAGCCTTCGAAATTGACTTGATTAGAATCTTATATGCTGCTAAACGCTCTTTGATAATTAAATCAAATAAGTGGATAATCGAGACTATGCTTTTTAACGTACTTAATTAAGTAATGATGAACGAGGTTTGGCGGGCATTTAGTGGATCAATTTGACTGAAATTTTCAACAAATTACCTTTACATTATATAGTTTTAAACTATTATAGCGAGAATTGCCACCTCTTTATCAGATCTCACATAATGTATCTTTAAGCACTGCACCAAGAATTACGGATTTAAACGAATTACTTATTTTAGCACAAAACTTTGAAATAATAAATACTTCGAAATCAAAATTACACGGTAAATAAAAAAATGATTGTTGTAATGTACAACTTGTAACCGATAAAGGAGTTCCCAAATCAGCTGTTCTAAAATACTCTTTTGAAAGCACATTATTTCTCTTCGAATTTTGGGGTTAAAAATATATAAATTAGTGAATAGTGTCCCATGATCCACAGTTCTGAAAAAAACTTCTGTAAAAGCGCGTCACGTCTCTTCGTATTTTTGTGTTTTAACGACTGTAATATATTGTAACCGATATACTATATAGTATCCCAAGATCAGCCGGGCCCTGGTTCTCAAATCTTAACTAAAGATAAAATCCAAATTTTAGTAGATACTACCATTTGATTGGCTCAGCACTACAGTCAATCTAATACCATACAATCAAATTACTAAAACCTGGATTTTACCTTCGTAAAAAAATTGTGAAACAGGCCCCAGCAGTTCTGAAACACTTCTTTAAAAGCGCGTGATTTTTCTCCGTATTTTTGGGCTAAGACTTTAATGTATCTATTATAATCAAATATCGATTTCTTCATTTTCGTCACCAATGTTGACAATCACCGTTTAATCATCACACCATTTCATAACAACCATAATATGACATTCGTCTTGCAGGCAAAATGAATGAATGAAATGGGGTTTGACGTCCTACGCTTCTGCACCTAGCCTGGGCTAATTGAAGACGGTTGCGGACAAAAACAAAGACATGTGGGATATGTGCATTATAGAATGTTAAGACCTTCAGACGTCTGATTTCGTGATGCTGAAATGTGATATTGAAAAAAGAAAAGAAAAATAGAGCGTGTCAGGAAGTTAAAATGGCTAGACTAATCAATACGCATGTCGTTCCGAAATAAAGGTTACACATCCGATAACAATAGAAAATAATGACTTTTCTATCGGCTGTCTATATTTCAACAATATCGGCGGGTGAAAAATTGCAACACGATTTTGTATCATAAAATGTGGTAGACCAGAACTATTCCAATATGTTTAGTCATTCATACATAGATTTTCATTCATATAACTGGATATTAAGAGTATCGCAACCAGTCGAATACGTGCCACTTTATCTCTGGTAATATTCTTCAGCCTCATAGGGTTTATATTTTATAAACTCACCCAACCAGACTTCTTGAATATGGAAAATTCCTAACTACAGAGACAACTCACCACCCAAACATGTGCACGAACTAAATCTGTCTCTTGCTGGTCTTTCTTTAGGCCTGAGAAGTTACATAAATGATTAATTGGACATTAATTAACATACTAATACAATATTCAACTCTCGATGTCATCGGATGCCTTCGATATTTAGTAGATTCAAATACGTTTTGTGGTGGATGCGGTTATCTTAAATTTGGATAATTTGACTGAGAGTTTAGCATTTTCTCTTTTCATTATCATTATTAACTGCCAGCCCTTTATGCAATCTCACCTATCATTGCAGATCTATTTTTTGATACTTTAAAATCACAGTTTGCTTGTATAGAGGAGAGGGAGGTATGGGCTAGTATTCCCAAATATTACCATTTATATAAAGCTGCCATTTTGGACCCCGGAAACACCCAAATCTCTCGAACCGGCCTACAATTAGCATCTCCCAAGAATATTTTAAGAAGCCGTGTTTGTCACATGACTCGATTGAGGGGGGCGGGGTCTATTTTGTAGCTGGTATTTTCCCATTTACCATAATTATCGAACCCTAAGTACATTCTTGGATAATCCTTTGTCAACTTCTTTTTCCATCTTTTAATAGCAGAGTCTACTGGACAATTAGGTCTCCCAACACATAAGCAGCTCCTCCAGCGTCACTCGTCATGTGGGTGTCCCACGAGTTTTTTTTTCAGGGAAACCAGTATTTCTTTAGGAGGATTGGGTGTCTTACTTTTGATATTTACCTTTAAAGGCATGGTCCATTACTAAAGATATGAATCCCCGTTGAGATCAATATGGCGTTTGAGGTTTGTAATGATTTTAATATATATGGAAAGGAAGTGAATGGAGTTTATCGTCTCCTCAACACAATATTTCAGTCATTTTGAGACTAACATGCGATTATGTTGCTTCTATGGTCGCATGTACAATGCTAAGTGTGGTGGAGGGTGGGTGGGGGTTGCTCGGAAAATAGTGTTACCAGTTACTGAGATTCAAACTGTTGAGGGCTAAATGCGATAATGTTGTTTCTATGGTCACATGCACAATGCTAACAACAGGGGGGAGTCAGTGCTCTGAAAGTAGTGTTACCAGTTAATGAGATCCCAACTGTCAAAGGTTCTTTTGCGTGCACGGATTGACATTTATACGAGGAAAACCCCAAATGTAATTTCATTTAAATACTCAATAGGCTACGGACACATAGTTTGTAGTTTGTATTGGCTATAATCACTTACCTCAGTTCGTATTCTGTCCCTTGTCCCTTTAAACTATACAAACTTTGCCTCAGATTTCCCCCCACTTGAGATTTTATGTCCTACAAGAAAGGTTAATGATACTTTATAATGTGATTAGCAAACTCTAATCACCACCCACGGTTCATAGTATCACTGTTAGTACGTCAAATAAAACCCGCTTACCTTATCTAAATTCCGATTTAAACGAGCAATACCACGGGTTTGACAATGGTAGAACAATAAATACATTTGTCGGTTTAAAGATACATTCCCGTGAATGTATTTATTAGGCAGTGATTTCTAATACAAGTATAGCAATTCTGGTATACATCTATATGGAAAGTGGAGCCAACGAATCTTACTATAGAAAATACATGATCCCTGAAAAAATAAACAACCAGGGGGCACGCACAAGACAAAAATTTAAGGTTATCCCTAAAAAAAAGTATGTCTCCCCAAATGACGTTAAGAGCACTTCTTATGTATTACCTGATGGCTAACGGTTGTGAGAACATTAGTAGAATTTAATGTCCTGTACAATCTGCGATTAAACGTCGGAAAATGAATCTGACAAAGGATACCCCAGTAATTTACTTAGGCTTCGCTATTTATGGTAAATGGACAGCGAATATCAACAAATATAAGCTCTAAATAGATTCTCTTCGAATCAAATCGCGTGATATACAAACCTGATAAAAATAGATTTTTGTAGCATGGCGAAGTTTTCTTGGTATTAAAATGTTTGTATACAAAATATATGCTTTAAATGGATTCTCTCCGAATCAGGTCGCGTGATATACAAACCTGATAAAAAAGATTTTCGTAGCTTGGCGAAGTTTTTTTGGTATTAATATGTTAGTATGCAAACTTTTGACAGATAAATCATTTTGAGTATATTTTTTTTTTATCAAAGTAGACCATAAAACCACACATTTTACGCGGGGAGGCATCTTTAAAGCTCGAATTTCGTATTTTCTAAGAAAGTCAAAACATAATTATTTCTATGTCTTTTGGTCAAATAGGTGTCATTCTCACACTCATAACTCATTTACACAGGAAATAATAACACAATTACCTACCCTGGTTTTCTATTCCCAACCATAAAATAGCTATCTTCAAACGTTTGAATTTGAATTTGAAAATGAATTTTTGCCAATTTCTCAACAGGCAATATTGAATTATAGGATTAATAAGATTATTCTTTAACAAGGTAGGACTGTTTATAGATGCCACATATTTTAGGGCTTTATTTTAATAAATTTTAAAAATGTAACTTAAAAATATGAAATTGTAACTTTAACCGACTATACAAAATGTAACAGGATTCATATAATTACATTATACTACGCAATGGGTTTCGTCGTCTTACAGACGTTTAAATCTTAATAATTAATGACAAAGTATACAATTCAATAAGTGTCGTCGGCGGTGATCATTGAAAAACGTTGGGATGTATTGGGCGTTGGACTAGATAAGCACTTGGGTTTGAATATTTGAAAACCAAGCTGAGCAAGTTAGCATTTTACAATATGTGTCAAAACAGGAGCCTGTTTCGCGAAATTTTAACTAAGATAAAATCCAAATTTTAGTAATTTGATTAGATAATATAAGCTTGATTTAAGTGCTTAGCAAATCAAAATTGAAGTATCTACTAAAATTGGGATTTTATCTTTAGTTAAGATTTCGTTAAACAAGGCCCCGGTATATAATAGTGGGATGCAATAAAGTTTAATGCCTCGTCAACACAATACTTTGGACATTTTGAAGACAAACGAACGGTAATTTGTTTTTCTATGGTTACAAGTACAAAACTAAGGAGAACTTTGCCCAGACAGTGGCATATCCGGTGCAAGCTAACGTGTACATTTATTCATTTCAAACGAGTAGGCGCCACCAATGACAAAAGGGGGGTTGGATGGCCGAATGGTTAGCACATCCGTACTGTGTCATAAGGTCTGTCATTGAGTCAACTGGCGTGTTTTCGAATCCCCGGTTATACGTGGCAAGGAGTAGGGTCGCCTGTCCAGCCTCGTGGATTTTCTCCGGGTTCGCCAGTGACCTCCCACTGCTAAAGACCCTACGCACCGTTGAATTACATAAAATAAAATTGAACCATATGTTAGTTCGAAAATGATTTAGTTGTGTTGAGTGGACGTTAAACCCCATTCTCTCTCTCTCTCTCTCTCTCTCTCTATCTCCCTATCTTGGACGTATTGACCATGCAAGTGAACACCACAAACAGGAAAAAGCGGGGTATACAGTGCACAAAGACAAAATAAAATAAAAAAAACCCTAAATGATTTAAATAAAAAATATTGTTGCATTCAAATTAGTACAGATATTGAATAATGAGCGAACTTAAAGTGTACTTAAGATTTGAGATTTGTCAATAGTGTTCTGAAGAATCACGTGACCGAGCTTTATTTAGTGTGAAGTTTCCTCTGGACATTGAAGTATACAGTCGCAACAGATCTTGTTGTAAATTGCCGTATTTATTCCGAACACTTAATGAATAAAAGAAGGAGACACTTACTCTAATTGGATGGTTGAGTTTCATGACAAGTTCCAAAGATGGTGAATGAAGCGTACTTCTTGTAGAGACACTAAGCACCACCGCTCGCTTACGTTCGTCTCAGTAAAAAAAAAGCTTGAATGAAACTAATTGCCATCTGATGTCGTTTAATAGGTAAATGATTGACACGGCTAAGAATGCGTTGTTGTTAAGGGGTTACAGGAGCACAATTCCTTCGTTCAATGTTTGCGGAAATGGGTCTGTGAATTGGAAGGCTAAGGAGAAGATATGTGATGGAGTTACAAAGGCTTCAATAGTTGGGTGGAATAGGGTTAAGCAGTCTATATGGTTTGGTTCCCTAATGTACCTTCATTGATAATTGGTATAAAGCAACCATTGCCGCTGAAAAATTATTCTCAATCATTTAGAGGAAATTTCTTCCAGATTAGCCCAATTTCACCGGAAAGTGTCACCAAGGACATGCATACATACAAGCTAGACATTTACTCAGAAGGATGCATAATCTCGTCAGTTTTCGGAAAGTAAATTCCCTTGAATGAAAGATCATGAATGAATTGAATATATAGATATAATGAGTATAGAGTACATGTACTTGTAGTTATCGCAATTAATCATCCAGAAATTGACCAATTTTAATTGCTGTACAATAACTGTTCTAGGAATCGTTCCTAGCACGCCGCTATATGTGGAATTTCGGGATATTGTTTGTAACTTTTTTTGAGCATAGTTGCGACAATTCCGTAGCAGATGTTGATCCTCCATATTTGATAAATACAGGATTAGATAAATTGTATCGTTATAATACATTTTGTTTTTATTGTATTTTCAATTTCATTTCAACCATATTTAAACCAATTTCTACTTTATTAATACGATATATATTGGCCATTTTTAATTCATTCACTGTCCTTTGTATTATATGTACTGGGCAAAATACTGTGATGGCATGAATGTAGAATCTTCACCGAAACGTTAATTTTAGACCCCATCACTCAAAAAAACGGGTTAACGTTAATGTGATGAAATATAACGTGTATGTGAAATTTACCTTTTGTACAGCACATGGGCCATTCTCTGTATAAAACCCTATAGCAACGAGAATCGATTATCGGGTCACCCAACAAACGAATGGACCCGAATTCTTAAAAGGGTTACGTGAGGTCAGAATTTTCATGAGTTAGTTTTGGACGATTTATCTTATCAAAAGCTTTGTAAAAATCTACAAAGAGGCAAAAAAGGCGACCCCTGGCTCTTGATACGTATTTTTGCACGAATCACGGAGAGTGAATACATGGTCAACTGTCGAATAGCCCAGTCGATATCCGGCCTGTGCCTCTTCGTATTGTTCTGTTGCCTCTGTCCATTTCTTTAATCTGTTATTCAGCACCGCTGTGTATAGTTTGCCCAGATAATCTAAGAGCGTTATTGGTCTGTAGTTTTTTGGATCTAATTTTTACCTTTTTTTGAAAATTGATGTAATTAGGTCTTTACGCCAAGATATTGGGAAATAACCGGTGCTGAATACAGGAGGTAATAACAGGTACCAACAATTCTACGCTTATCTTAATAAACTCTATACTGTATCCGCCCTCGGTATGACCTTGAGTCGACCTTGACGTTAAATAAAAGACTGTAAGATGATATTAACAATAATAATCGATTTATTATCTTTAGTAACGTTGTTCAATATACACAATAATAAAACTATAATCGGGAAAAATTCGGATTTTAGATTAAAGGAACGACGTTTAACCTTAATTATTTTTTCGACGTATGACGCCCGTTAGTTGACGAAATGACATTTAGGCTTTACAAATAATCTTAATCGTCTATTAATAGTTAGGATGTTTAGTTAAAAGAATACGATAATTTACCAATTGCATGAAAAAGACAAATTAATGTAAGGGCAGTGTGGGGGTGGGGGCTATGTACTCTTACGGTGCTTAACCCAAGAGCGTCAAAGTCAGAATGCCATTTCTAACGAGTTGAGTTCCTTATATAAGCTTTGCCAAAGTATCACGTGCGGTCTGTCGACCAATGACATTACGGTATTCCCGCAACCCTATGCAACCAATGCCTAGGAAGGATCTACTTTCACAATTACAAATGTGCAATTTAATAAAACAAAGCAATATTTCGAAAGGCAGTTTGGTTTATAACCGCCTTAAAACATATTATTTATCATTCAAGGCCAATATTCAGGAACGGGCCTCCGTAGTTAGTTAATTATAGCCATTCCACCAAATGCAACCGTTCGCAACCTGTTGTTGTCGCCAGTGTAACCTATCAAAGTGCTTGCTCCGCTGGAAATATTCGATTACAATTATAAAGAGGAGGGATAATATTTGGACACAACAAATCATAATACACAAAATTACTTAGTATGGACATGAAAACGTCCTTAAAAGTCGGCACTAAGCTTTTATTTATCAGCGAAACCGTCGTCAACACGGCATAGTGATCTAGGCGTCATCTCGTCACTCCATGCTCCATGTATTGTTGTCGTGCTTCGTTGTACGTATCAATGCTGCATCTTCAATTGTTTTTTTTATGTGCGGGACAATCAAGTACGACCCTTATTAGTAGTTGCGGTGTTTATTCGGTGCGAGTGGCAGGACCGAAGCAAGTGACTATTGCGATCAAACTACAGGTTGCTGGCCTATCGTAGTTTATAACTAAACCAACGAACATGACCGTTCGTTAGCGGGTATAAAACAAGGACATTAAAAGTAATTCTTGAAATATTATAAATGGATGGCGATAACTAGACGGGGCTAAATTCAGGTAAGGTTCTATAATATTTTATAGTTTTACGCCGATTCGATTGTTATACTTGTCTTGTTCTAACGGTAATTCGCAAATGGTCAGTGCTTGTGGTTACCTGCAAGTATTCTGCCTAAGGGAATGTACGTTAGAAAACACTAACTAAACATAATCGACCAATGAGTTCCCATTGTAAGTAATCGAGGTAACCTTTCCGTCCAAGTCTCCTTGCGCCCGCCCATTTACAATATGAATATTCAAAGTTGCACAGAGCTTAACCAGTTCTAGTCCGTAATTGTTTATTTCGTTGTCGGATGAACACCTGCGTTGTTTGAAATCGTCAACCGAATACTCCGCGTCATCCAGGCCTGGAATGTATTTCGTAGAGTCATCACATATGATATTACAGTTGACCTGTTCTAGCGTTGAAGTCGCCTCCTAACAAATATTCTGCGTCTGGGTACTGCGAGTTTATTGATGTAAACTGAGTCTTTGTGTACTGGTGACGATTCTTCCAGTGCAATGTAAAGACAGGCGTAGATAATGTCGATCATTTTCCCAGCCAAAGAAACCCTTTTCAAGCTTTTAAAATATCACTTCTTGCGAGGTTTCGTTTATTCTGTGGATGCCATGTTGATACTGATTTTAATTAGTACTATTATTCCGCCTCATTGTCTTCCACCCCCTCGAACATAATGCGCTACATGATGAGGGACATTGTCATTTGAGGTCACGATTTTCGCCACACCAGGTTTCTGCGAGTCCTAAAATACCAAAATTGTTTAAATATTTAATGTAATCACCAAATTGAAGTTTTCTCTTTAGGCCATGGATATTCCAAAAAAATAAATTTAATTTGCCTCCTTCTACACTATGCTTAATTGGCTCTTGTTGGCCTGCTTTCTCTTGTCATTGTTCATATTCTAAGTCCTCAAGTGTGTATGACTTTCCATATATAATGAGTTTGTCGTGTTTTAGTTTGGAAACTTGACCTTCTTCCCTAGCTTCTAATATATGCTTGACTAATTTTTTTCCTTTTTTGTCGGAGTGCGTATAAGTATTTATGGGGCATTTTAATTTGCCAAGGTCTTTAACGGCTGTGAAGATGCGGTTTTTGTCAGTGAGCTTCAAAATTTTACCAGTACCGTCAAAGCATAACAAGATTCTATTTCAATATTCTTTTCATTTATGTTGGGACATTCACTCAAAAAGTCCTCACGTTTCTTCACATGTTGTTTTATTATCGGACTGTTCTATATTTAGGCCATAGGAAATGGCGTTGTTTTGTTTTGTTTTATTTTCAAGTTTGTCGATAATTTTTTCCATTTTGGCACAAACCATTTGTGTCTTTTCTAGCTCTACTTTGCATCGGGGGTTTGGATGAATAGTAAAGCACGAACGTGCTGTATCATAAAGCCTGTCATTGAATCAACTGATAAAGTGTCAAACGAACGGACTTGCGACCCTTGACGAAATCCACCCACGAGTGCCAAAGAAGGGAGTCCTTGTAGGGGGGGGGGGGATGGGGACCTCTCCAATAAATTTTTGAAAAATAGACTGTCGGCAATGCTGTCTGAGAGTATTCAGGCACCGATTGTAGAGACATATAGAGCTGATCAGATACCGTCTGTCGCCTGATCACTAGTCTATCAGACCCCAGAGAGGAAAATGTCAAATGAACAGACTTGCGAATCTCAACAAAGCCCCAAAAATTCGAAAAGGAGACTGCCCAAAATGCAGTATCTGGCAGTATTTCAGTCACTGATCGTCGAGATAAAACAAGCTTACCAGATACCGCCTGTCGCCAAATCACTAGTTTATCCGACCAGAAAGGAAAGTGACAAACCGACGGAGTGACGAATCAAATTGAATGAATATTTTCGCCATGATATTTAATTAAATAAACTGCCGGAAATGCAGCTAGTCTGGCAGTATTGCAGATACTGGTCGTCGAGATAAATAGTGCTGACCAGATACTGTCCGTCACCAAATCACCAGCTTATCCGGAAAAAGAGGGAGATGTCAAAAAAAACGGAGTGAGTGTATTAAGTGAATGCACATTCACGCCGCGTTGAGCCTTTACCCAAAAAACAAAACCTTGAGTATCGTAAAAAGCACTTTTCAAGTGATTCACATGTTATATTGTTTAGAGTTTGTGATACGTTTCGCTAATCAATACCGTCTACTCAGTCAGAGAGTGATTTCTTACAAGCCCATCCTGCTGTTAACCTTCTATACGTTATTTTAAAACTATTTTCTTAAATATTAGGGGGGGGGCATGAGGGGGGGCAGAGGGCAGACCAGATTAATGGGGGGGGGTCCACCCCTTGACGCCGCCACTGCAACTGGCGTGGTTTTGATTTTGAGCTTGTACTGTATGTGACAAGAAGTAGGGTTGCCTTCCAGCCTCGTGGGTTTTCAGTGGGTCCTCCGGTTTCCTCTCACTTCTAAAGACTCACAGACGATTTATAATGTGGTTTAGCCCCGAAATGACCTTGTTGTTGTAGAGTTGACGTTAGCTCCAGCCCCCCCTCTCTCTCTCTCTCTCTTTCTCCCCCTCCCTTTCTTCTCGTTCTATGGACAGTAAAGATTAGATAAAGAGCTAACAGTTCTCGTTAGGATAGTTAAAATAAATAATGTAAAGGGAATATGCTAAAAACTCCAGTCAAATTATTTAACCCTGAGTCGATAAAGCCTCATTTTACGATGGCAAACAAAGCCTCGATTATCCATTAATCAGCAGCGACCGTTGAACGACAGATCTGATTTAAATCTGTTGACAATTGGAGGTATCCGATGGCATCGAGAGTTGATTATGGCCTTGTCTTGTTAATAAATGTCTAATCAATAGTTTATATAACATTTATGGCCCAAAGAAAGATCTGCAATAGGAAGATTTAGTTCGTGCATAATGTATGTTTAAACTATGGATTTACAATTAATGTTCAATATAGGAAACCTATTATACCCAGTTTCACACATATTCATTATAGTTTTAAAAAGAAAATACAAAAATATAAATATTTTAAAATAAAAGTGTCCTAACGCCACCAGAGGGGAACGCGCGGTTTTCTTATACACAACAAAACAATTGTAATACTTTAGTAAACTTTGTTCTTCTAAGATTAACTATGTAAAGCGGTGACACACTAGCTGAATGATTCGGCCGAATCGTTCGGCCGAATCAATCGGCGTCGAAATTCGCCTAGTGTGTCCACTGTCATTCGGCCGAATTTCTAATCGGCCGAATGATTCGCCCGAATCAAACATGTTTGATATATTCGGCCGAATATTTATTCGCCCGAATTATATTCGCCTGGTGTGTCCACTTCGCCGAAGCATTCGGCCGAATGTAGAATTCATTAGCCAATCAGCACTCCTATCGAGAAATCACGTTATTGTTTGAAGACATAGACGCCGCCGTTTTTAATCATGTGACGTGAAAAGTGATGCAATCGACTGGTGAATCGGCCGAAACATTCGGCTGGTGTGTCCACCCATTCGGCCGAATAAAATTCGGCGCCGATTGATTCGCCCGAACGATTCGGCCGAATCATTCGGCTAGTGTGTCCACCGCTTAAGATGAAATTCAATTATATTATATTAACTATTGATTTGACAACTTGGTACGTTCACACAAACTTAATTCAAATTAGAAATTGAGTGATGTTTTGTGGTATGATTAACACTAATAGCTCATAATATGACCTGATTCTGGTCAACAAAATACACGTGATAGAGGATTTCAACCCTTTGTAAGTTAACCAATCATTTTGTTAGTTACGTCAGTTCAAGGCTAATGAACACGCAATGGTCCGCGTGTCTAACGGTGTTCTTTATATAATACCCATTTGTAAAGTTTTAGTTCAGACTTCAATTAGCTGGCAGAAGGGCACGATCTAAGGTATTCTAGCTAGCCTAGCTAGCTAGGTTTGAGAAGAGTTTAGCTAGTATTGACTGTAAGGATGATATGTACATTGTCTGTATGTATATCTTTATTTGCTACATAAAAGGTAAAAACGAACTCTTGCATTGTTATGACTGAGAAGACGAACGTCTTAACAAACCAGTAAATATACACAACGTGAAGGAGAAGGAAGACAGCTAGAGACAAAGTTCTAGACGACCACAAGGCTAACAGATATGTGTAGCATGGGGCGTTTGTAAGATTTGGCGACCGGTTTTCACAGTTTTCTGCTCCTCATGCCCATATTGCCACACAATTGACTGGAGTAGAAAGCGATAACGTTCGATTTTCATCTCAGTGATAATATCTTTGAGAGAGAGAGAGAGAGAGAGAGAGAGAGAGAGAGAGTTTAAAGTCCATTCGACACAGACCAGGCTATTTCGGGACTAACATATGGTTTAATTTTATTTCAATAATTCGCTTGCGAGTAGGAGTTTTTGGCAGTGGGAAGAAAACCGGAGGACCCGGAGAAACCCCATGAGGTTGGATGAGCAACCCTATTCCTTGCCACCGGGTATTCGAAACCACGCCAGTTGACTCAATGATAGGCTTTATGATACAGCACGTTCGTGCTTTGCTATTCGGTCATCCAAACCCCCGATGCAAAGTAGAGCTAGAAAAGACACAAAAGGTTTGTGCCAAAATGGAAAAAAAATATCGACAAACTAGAAAATAAAACAAAACAAAACAACGCCGTTTCCTATGGCCTAAATATAGAACAGTCCGATAACCATTAAGCCATCCAAACCGGGACTGGAGTAGAGAGCGATAACGGTCGATTTTCATCCCAATGATAATTTCTTTGAAGACACAAAATTGTAATATGAGACAACAAGATGATATCTGTTTGAATCTGACTATTTATAAAAAGAATTTCATGTCACTAGATAAGAGAAAAATAGAAATAATGCTCGGATTACCCTGCTTTTATTAATTGCCTACTTACAAATGTTAAGCGATAATTATACTTTATTCCGGTAGCCCTATAAATAAACTTAAGTCATATTATTATTTTTTACAATTAATTCTGTCTCCGCCACTTGGATCACAAATCGCCATTTTGGTATGCGATCTAAAACGGAAATAAGACGGTCTTAAAGGGACAATAACACTCTTGCTGGCCTGACAGATCCAGAATTACTTTTAGCCTTATTCTAACTACTAGATGTTTAAGTGCTCTACCTGTTGTGTAAATTATCCATTACTTCCTATTTTACTTGTCCAGAGGATTCGAAAATATTTTAAAATCTAAGTTACATTTGAAAAGGTTTACGTAAAGCTTTTCAAACCATGTAGTTGAATTTTTTCAATTTTTTTAAATCGGCGTGTTAAGATGAAATTTGTATCATCAATTAATTGGAATATTGTAAAATAGTACAATTTGTTGACCAGAATAACGATTGTGACATATTTTTCAGTTACAACAAGAGTGTTTTTTGGCCTTTAATTTATCAAATACTGCATTCATTTTAATTCTCATCCGACATATATTTCTTGCAATAAAAGTTTATTGAAAATTATCTCTGTGGATTTTTGTATAGCCTACTTCTTGTCAGATTTGAAGACTTTACCTCTCTCCCCCAAATTCTTAACCTAACCCATGACCCACCTAGCACACCCCACAATTTTTATAAGTGGCCTAGTCTGACCCATGACCCACCCACAGTGCACCATAAGTCTCATGTGATCTAGCGTGACCCATAACCAAACTAGAGTGCCCCACTGTATTTATGCGTGGCCTAGAGAGACTTATTACCCATTTATGTTTATGTGTGACCTAGGTTGACCCATGACCTACCTGACAATTTTATGCTTATAATTAGTGTCGTTTAAGTCGATGTTCAGTGATTTTTGGTATTTAGGGGGTTCCAGAATTTTTTTTCGGTACTTGGTATCAACATTTTTGTTCAGTATATCTCGGTATTTTTTAATGTTTTTTCGGAGTTTTTTTTAACATAGTTAACAAACCGACAAAATAACTTATTAACATTGTTAAACGAGCAACAGAGTTAAAAACCGACAAGCATAACTTACGAACATAGTTAAACGAGCTATATAGTTAAAAAAAACCTACAAAAATAACTTATTAACATTATAGTTAGAAGAGAACATAGTTAAAAACCGACAAACATAAACTTATCAACATAGTTCAAGAGCAACATAGTTAAAAAACGATAACAATAACTTATTAAAGATACATTATGTTAGATTTAGATAATAATTCAAAAAAAGATAATATAAAGGTACTTTGTTGAAAATTTCAGTCAAATTGATACACTATAAACCGAGATATCAGCTTTGGGCATTTCCGCCTAGCCTCGTTCACCATTACTAAAAATAGTACGTTAATAAGCATAGTCTCGATTATCTATTGTTTTGATTTTATTGTCAACGAGCGTTATAGGAATCCAATCCAGTCGAAGGCTAGCCTTGGCATCGAGAGTTGATTATGGTCTGGATAAGTTAATTAATGTCTAATTAATAATTTAGATAAGATTTCAGGCCTAAAGAAAGACATACAAAAGGCAGATTTTGATGTTGCATAATACATGTTTAACCTAGTTAAAAGATCAACATACCTGCCAAACATAACTTACGAACATAGTTAAACGAGCAACATAGTAAGACCCGATAAGCATAACTTATTAACACATTAAAATAAGCAACATAGTTCAGAACTGACAAGCATAACTTTCGAAAATAGTTAAAAGAACAACGTAGTTTAAACCTGACAAGCATAACTTTCTAACATAGTTAACAGGTGTCTGATAAGCATAACTTACTAACATAGTTCAAGAGATGTAGTTAAAAGCTCAATCCTTTTTTTCAAGAATATGATTTGCTCTTATTAAGAATCACTGCATTCCAATTAAAGTAATCATGGTTTTTTTTGCATGTTTATAATATACAACCCGTCTAATGACCGAATCTTAGAATTTGTAAATTACGTTTTAAGAAAACTGCATTTCTAAGATGGGAAAACTGCCGTCCATTATTAAATCAGATTTATTTTTGAGGAGAAATGATTAATCCAAGCTTACACCATTTACGCTTACGGGGATTAACGTTTGTAGACAATAATGGAATCAATGAATCTGTTCGATTCTTTCTGAGCTGCTGGCCTATTTGTTTCCACGTGTTCGGCTCACTAGCCGTCTTCTCACGCCTGGTAGCGCCAACACTGCAAGGCTTTATTACCGACTGGAACTTTATTGGTGTTTAGCGTTAGTACCAGAATACCGGCTCGATTGTCTGCTGGTACCTTTTATATGACAATGATATGCACGACTAGAAACCTATAATTATAATGTAGTGAGTTATACGAGATATTGTGAGTTAGCCAGCGCCAAGTTTATGTATCACCGCGCGGTATTACAGCGCCACGTATAGACAAGTTTAAAAAGTTCGCTTTATTATCGACGAATCTTCCTCGGTGTCATTTCGGAAAATTTCGGCGTCTAATATACTGATATACAACTTGGATATACTATTGACAATTAAAGGCACGGATTTTCTAAATATTTTATTATAACTCGGAAGATCTTCGTCGATCTAAATAACTAAAATTTAATCGAGATCCTTAATTTGACACGGATTTAGGGTTTGGTTTGACTGTTGCTACACTTAAGCGAGTTTCCTTTGATTCCGGTTCGGCGAATTCCGGCAACTGTGATAGTGGTAACCTACATTTAAACTAGTCTTCTTTGATACTGGTTGGGCAAATTCCGGCAACTGTGATAACCCACAGTCTATTTAAACAATTGATACAATTTACTGTAAAGAGTATACACTATTTAATTGTCGTGTAACTGTTTCATTCGTGTTCAGGAATTAATGTAAAAGACGAGCAGAGATAGTTTCAATATTGGTCCTGGTCTTTCAATGAGTTCCGTTATTTGCTGCGGATAACTTCGTCTGTTCTCTCTCCAAGTATGGAGCTTTCACTCAAAACTAACAAAGAACTTTAACAAGGATAAATATTGGATTAGGATATTAATTTTTTTTTCATCCAGAAAAGAAGTGTCGATGTTTTTGAAAAATAAAAATGATAAAACTTTTTGTGTCACGACGAGCGCTGATATAACTTTAATGTCCCGTTAACAATTCGTTAACGAAACAACACTTACAGCTATACGTTCTGTGCATTAAGAGATCATCAAATAATAATGCTATGGAATTCTTTAAATTGTTCTATTGGATATTTCACCGTTTACTTATAAAACATTTGGTTGGATTTCAGCGTAGGAATTTCTACTGCACGGGTAAGTAAGTTATATTCTTCATTTCATAATAATTACCCCTCCCACTACCCCCCCCCCACTAAAAAAACCCAATTGATTATATGTGCACCACTATTCTAATAATGCCTCTATACAAGTCTGCGTCTTTTTTTATACCTCCCATGAAAATAGTATTCATTTTGCTAACTGTAAAGGATTGTTTAACTGAGTGACGATCTTAACATACAGTCCAACTGAAAGGAAAAGACAAATATGACAGATTTGATTAAAAATACGACTAGTCGGATGTGTTTAATTATTGATATACGTTCCCAGAAATGTATTAATTAACTTGACAAGGCATCAACGATATTATATACAAGAACCCTTATTTAAAGCCCCAATACCACTCTTGTTGTAACTGAATAATATGTCCCAAACTTTATTCTGATCAACAAATTTTAATATTTTACAATATTTCAATTAATTGATTATACAAATTTCATCCTAACACACCTAATTGATAAAATTGGAAAAAATTGAACTCTATGATAATGAAAGGCCTTACGTAAACACTTTCAAATGTAACTTGGATTTAAACATATTTTCGAACCCCCTGTACAAGTAAAGTAGGGTGTAATGGATAATTTACATTGCCGGTAGGACACTAAAACATCTCGTGTGAGAATAAGGCTAATTTCTTTCGGGTCTGTCAAGCCAGCCAGAGTGTTATTGCCCCTTTTATAGATAAACAAAACACATGGTTGTAACCAGCAAAAACATACTGACTATATCATAGAACATGTAGAATATTATACTTACCTGTATGTATAATACTACATGTGTATATTACATACCTGTATATATATGATAGTATACACTATAGATCAGTGTATACACTACTTACCTGAATCCAGGTATAAAACTATAAGCCCATTGCTATGAGTTGTAACAATTGTCAATCACGAGGAGAAGTTCACACAGATAACTATTATTTTATTGTACGTTTTCCTGTTCAACTTCAACATACATTGCAAGAGCTAAATCTACCTATTGCAGGTCTTTCTTTAGGCCTTAAGTGTTATATAATAATAATCAAATAAAACCAAGTACGAACAATCCAAACCATTAGACAAAATTCGAAGTCCGAAAAAAACGGTATATAGAGAAAATAGTGTAATCGGGCAAAATAGTGTAATGAATAATTAGACATCAATTAACCTATCCAGACCATACTCACCTCTCTATGTCAACGCTAACCCGCGATACTTATTGGATTGAGATCCGATTTGCTGCTCAACTTTCATTCATGATTTAATTATGAAACGGATAATCGAGACTATGTTTTTTTTTATCGTACCGATTTTAGTAATAATGATCGAGGCTATGCCGATTTTTCAATCGTGAATATCTCGGTCCAGAGTGAATCATTTTGACTAATATTTTTAGCAAATTCCCATTACATTATTTAGTTTTAAACCATTATAGTGAGAACTTCCAGCACTTTATCTATTCTCCCATAATGTATCTTTCATACATAAATATTAACTACATATCGTGATGAAGTAAAGTATATAATTAATAATAATTCTAGATAATTAAATGAAAATTGCCAATAAATAAATTAATCTCTCTGTATTGTGTAGCAATCTTCTTACTAATATAATGCGCTATAACACCCGGAAGTGATAATTATTTATCCCTTATTTAAAGGGGTGGGATTGGCAATAAAGAATATAACTTTATGTCATTTTTTGGGTAAATTTTGTAATTCAAAAATAAAATGACTCAATCACTTATATTATATACAGGGGAGAAGCTGGGATTGAGGGGGGGGGGTATAACATCAAATATATACGTCTATGAAACATTTTATAGACTTTTAGATTTGGAAATGAACACGACCCACTTAATTGATTTAAAAACAAGGAGATAGATTTTCATCGACATATCGCTAGCGTGCAGATCGGGTGTTCGATACCTGCATTTGCCGAGAAAGTTCATCCAGATTTTCCGGCGTGGTTTCCCTTTCGTTTTATTTTATACCGTTGATGGCCTCCACTAAATGAAGATCTGTCCGGTTTTAGCGTAACGTCGCTTCAAGGATCATACGAGCGACTTTTGGCCCTATTACGCCAGTCATTTGATTAACCAATCAGAGCACGCCAATACATCACTGTAACAGATCGTTTCATTGGCCAATTCCTCACATAAACGCAGAACGCAGGTTATATGGCACCTATTCCAGATCATAGGGTAGCCAAAGACAAGTAAAGCAAAGTTTTGAACTATAAAAAAACCCAAACGAAACAACATCTTTATTTTAAGGCCTTAAATTTGGAAATATGATTAACAGAAAACATTTCAGCTTTACCTTTGACCTCGAATATACATTTACATACTTGATTTGAAATGAAATGAAATGGGCTTTAAAGTCCTATTCCCCTTTATAGACTGGGCTAATGAAGACGGGCATACGCCATTCGGTGTGCTATTTGGGAAATTTGGTAGGACAGTGGCACTACTCTTATTTCGAACTCCACGTGTCAATTTACATGGAGCCTCGCTTTTGAGCCAGATCTGAAGAACTAGACACTTTTTCTTGTCAGCTTTTCCATCCTACATTACTGAAAACGGGGAACCACTCCGGAAAACCCCGAAAAACTTTCCCGGCCTACATCGGGAGCGGGCCTGCGTCTTTTTACCCCATACCGGATTTAAATTTCTTTATTCCCAGATAAACCCACTGATTAATTCGTCCAGACAAAGACGAAAGCTTATTGAGGATTTTTACATTTAAATCCGAGACCTTGACACGACACCTGGGGAGATTCCATAGAGCTTTAAACGGTTTTGCGTCTCAATAAATTTCTGAATATAAATATTATGTATAAAAGAGATAATCTAATATCACTAGAGGGACATCTGGTCGAGAAAAACTGCATGAACTCACAACAGCATGTCTCTTTATGATAATGGTTTCGTATATTGGTTCAAGGTAAACAAAAGATACTATTTAAACTAAGGCTATATATCTTTCGCAGCGTCTGTATCGACTCCTATGGGGTCCGGAATTCCGAATGAAGCTATAAATTGTTCTTTGGGGAATAACATTTTTACAGAAATCATCACACTTTCTTTAACCAGGTATTGATATTTCAAAATATTCGAGAAAATTGGACATATTAAGACGCAAAAAGCTTTAATACAATTCATTATTTTTTGTATCCAGAACCTATATAAAATGTAGGTTAAAATTAAATGTATCAAATTCTTTTCCTTCTGTCACTCGACATTAACTCCGGATGGATATTCCAAATTGTATAAATGAAGTTTAGGAGCTGTCTTCGGGGATATTTTTTTTATACTCTTATTCGTCTTTCGGTGCAATCGATTTATGTACAATAAAACGTGCTAACTTAGACAAGTTTCTTACAAGAGAGTTTAAGAAAAAATCACATTAAGGTTTTTTGTCAATTAAAGCTAATTTTGTTTTTACAAGAAGATAAAGGAGATTGGGGTAAATTTTTTTTACAGATTGGTAATTAGGAATAATTTTATTGCATTTTTATATTCGCTAAATGTGCCCGCTCATTACCTTTGACAGGGTACTATTAAATACCTCTCTAATATGAATCTACCACATGGCCATCTTGCGGACATATTGCTCGCTCGCCTGATTGGTGGCATTGCGATGATTCAACTAATCATAGCCCAAGTTTGACCAATCGTTTATTTAAACCAGTCGCTTCTAATGGAAATTTATATTTAAAAGTTTAACACTGACCGATAAAACTTATAATTTCTTAGTATATTGACCCACAGATGAGATTAGCTGTCGGTGACTAGCACACTGTCTTGTGGAATGGTAATATGATAAGAAATGAAATAGGGTTCTACGTCCTACCCTTTCCGCAGTGACTGTGCCAATGAAGACTGATATACACAGCGCTACGGGCTACTCTTATTTAAAATTCAGAGTGTCTTTTACTTATACACCAATGTGTACACGTAACCTCGTGTTTTCGTCTCATCCAAACGACTAGACACTGTCTTTGTTAGACCCCCCGGTAGAGATCATGATGAAGTGTCTCCGCCAAACCGAAATTAAACACGGAACCTGCGGGTCACCTCGGCCACCTTTTTGAACTGTTTTACTGCGATTCCTGCAAAAACGTCCAGTATGGCTTAAATCTATAGTTTGTTTTGCTAGGGTTGATTGCCCTCCAGGATAAATCCCGACTCGTAAATCAACTATTGCAATGTCAGAATAACTTGGATCTTATTACTAATCCAATTCAACAAAGCTGGCAGACTTCCCCTGAAATTTTTTCTTTTGTAATTTACATTTCTTTAAAATAAAACGTAAATTCAATTAGTTTCAATCCGGGTAAAAACAAATACAAATGTGTGAATCAGATACCATTATTCCAGCTGCAGTGCAAGAAAAACTCGACAGCTTGCACAGAAGTGAACGAACTTAGGCCATGCCAATATTGGGTAAGATTAATTGAATAGCAATCGACAGTGTTTCCTGTTCTGCAATACATCTAAACAGCCATCAAAAATGAATTAAGATTATAAAGGGTATTGAACCCGAAACGTTGAATTATTAAACGATCTTCAAATTCTACAAGTCTGTTCGTGGTACTATTTGACGGGGATTCTTTAATTTTATTATTTTAAAAACTTCAATAGAAAATACAATTCGCACTAGAACACTGAATTCTACTTTTTGTACCTTTTATATTCAGAATATATATACTAATATTTGTGACGGTTTTTGTCAGTCTGTTTGTCATTCTGCACACAGAGATCCATCTACTTCAAACTTGGAGAATAAATCTCTGTCCTGAATGACCGCCATAACCAAAAATAAGTATATTGTTTTCTAATGCGCCTCTATTCCGTTTCACACCTGGCACACACACGAAGACTAAATACACCTATTCAATTCCATTAAATGGAAGCAGAAAGCGTCGATTTAGGACTTAAAATGTCGGCCAACTAGTAGTGTCTGTTCTCAAGCGGAGCTAACTGTAGACAGGCAGCCTAAGTTTGGTATGTTTGTTTGTCTGTCAGTTTAGGGTTGGCGGGTACAGTTTGGTGTATAGGCGTAGCTCGGACCGGCAAGTAACATGGGCTAGGTGGCGTTGGCCTACCACTTCCGTTTTCGGAGTTAAGGGCACAAACTGTGTAGCACCGGGTCATCCGCTAGACTTAAATATTATCCTTGCAATACTTTGTCGGTGATTAGTGAAAGAGAGAGAGAGAGAGAGAGAGAGAGAGAGAGAGAGAGAGAGATAGAAATGGGGTTTAACGTCCACTCAACACAACTAGGTCATTTCGGGACTAACATATGGTTTTTAATTTTATTTCATTAATTTGCTTGCGCGTAGGGGTCTTTAGCAGTGGGAGGAAACTGGAGTGCCCGGAGGAAACCCACGAGGTTGAAAAGGCGCCCCTATCTCCATACCACATACGCTCACACCAGGGCTCGAAACCACAGCCACAAGCCAGGGGTTGCCGACCAGCTAGAGGTCGAAGCGCGGCACTCTAGACCACTATATAGACCGCTTTTGTCCAAAATTCATATTCACGTTCTTTTGTCATTTTTTTTATGAAAACATTTAAATTTTGAATATGATGTGAAGAAGATGCATATCGATGTCATATCATTCCTTGTAGGCTCAGTGATTAAGGACAAACAATAGCATATACTTTTATCTTTAATGATAAAGAATTCATGAAAAATCTTGCCCACGTTTCACAAAACATTCTCAGTTAAAAATATACTAAAACATGTTCGCCCTTTTAAAAACTAAAATATAGCTTTTTAGAAAGCTTCTGTTGTTTTAATGTATTAAATACATCAATAAGAAATTATTTGAAAATTTGTGTGTTTCTGGATCAAAGATATTTCTCATAAACAGTGATTGGAAATTGAGTACATTCTTAACTCAAGTCTCTTTAATAACGTCTAATGGGAAACATTTGCTGTTTTAATGTATCAAATACCCCAATAAGTAATTAATTGAAATTTTATGGTTCTGAATCAAAGATATTTCTCATTAGCTGTGATTGGAAGTTGATGAAATTCTTAACTTAAATCTGAAAATTCTTTATGAAACCTATTATCTTGAAATACGTCTATTTGCTTGGTAACGGTGAGTCGGAACCGGAGTTTCCTTAAAGGATATCGTATTGTACATTGTTGATTGTTGATTATTATATGTATGACACATTCATCAATTGTTAAAACTTCGTCTGTCACTAAACCTCTTCTTTGTGATCTTGCTGTAATGAAATGATATGGGGTTTAACGTCATACTGTTATGCACCTAACATGGGCTAATGGATGTGATCCTGCTAATTAAATGTTCATCCTAGTAAATGAATAAAATGAATTTAATATTTAAAAGAAAAATCAAATGTCATGAGAAATTGATATCGTATAACGACACAAAAAAGTGGACAAAATTCCTGAAAGAGAACCTGTTAAAATATGATATTATTTAAGGTTAACGAGGGTGTCAAAGGTTAAGCGCGTCAATAGAACCAGTTAGAGAAGTGATTAACTACATATTGATCCACCACCATCGCCTTCGAATCTCTGGGGTCGGATTTCATTCACCCATTGATCGCCAGTTAAGCAAAAGAAAGTCCAGAATTTGGTAATTAGAGTAAGAATTGTAACCATCAACCAGAGACACAATGTCGGAGTCGTTAGGGAATACGTAACCACGTACTTGTCAGTTAAGCAAAAGATAGTCCAGAATTTGGTAATTACGTGTAGAGTAAAAATTAAAACCATCAACCGGGGACATGGAGTCGGGGAAAACGTGACCTCTTGCTTGTCTAAAGTCTAACGGGTTCTTGCAATGTTGTAAGCTTTAATTAATAGATGATACATATAGCCCATCGCTCGCTCGCATGTCCCTAGGCAAAGTAAATGTATAAACGTAAAGACATCGTTATTGACAACCATTGCATTATTCACTCTCTTAAATAAGTGGTTGCATGGGAGATATTAATCAATAAAGGAATTTTCTTTATAGAGAAACGGCTGTTGTAAAAACAGATATGATACATAAATTATTGCTATGCAAGAAATCCAATCGCCATCCTGTGATTAGTCTATTTGATATTAATCACAGGCCAGAGTCTGTTTGTTGATTTGTAGTCCATGTAGCCGAATACAAGACAATACTATCTGGTTTTTCATTTTATGTGATTGATATTCATAAAAAGGGAGATCCAATATTGACTCTATAGCAACATAATTATTAGAACGAGGAATAATGGCAATTTATATACACAGAGTAAAAACAGCTAAGCCCTCTCTGCATATTATTTCAAAGTGACTTTTCTTCTTATGAGAGTTGGCGTTACATAATCCCGAAAAACAAATGTTGGCAATTTATATACACAGAGTAAAAACAGCTAAGCCCTCTCTGCATATTATTTCAAAGTGACTTTTCTTCTTATGAGAGTTGGCGTTACATAATCCCGAAAAACAAATGTTTGCAAGAAGCATCATCTGTGACAACAGGAAAACATAAAAAACCGAGTTTATCCAGTTTTGAAATATTAATCATAGTTCTTAACAGAATTCCAAGATGTTAGAATGGATGTCACATTAAGTATTGATGATTTGAGTCAACAATTCTCGGAAGACAAGTCATTGCGAAAAATATAGTAAGGTAATAATCGTAAGCTGGTTTTTTAATCCCGCCTTCTTTTACGTGGCTCATCCCGTTTGATATTAAAAAAAAACAACCTTTCTTACCGATCCTATAAGAGTACAAACACAGTATTTTTCATGGTGGGGGGGGGGGATACAGAGAATTATAAAAGGAAGGAACTGGTTCGAGACTAGTAACAGAGAGCAGAGCTAGAAACTGATAATTGGTCTTAACCTGTATTTAAAGGGCGCATTGCTCTATTCTTCGGAACTTCAAATGGATCTAAAAGCACATATTAAGGTAATATGAACGTATATAAAGTAATAAAATTCATATTCAATGTCTAACATTATGTATTGTAATATCAATTAGGTACGGTGAAATACATGAACAGTCCATTTTGAACGAAAGTCGTTTTCACCTGCTTAGTCCATTCTACTCGTTTTTAAAAAAAAATAATTATTTTGTTGTTCGTGAATCAGAAATTATTAATTACTTCCGGGATATGTTTTTCTTTGTTGCTTACAAATGGCACCAAAAAACACAGAACACACGACTCACGTATTGATTTTGAAATGTTCATTGTGTCTTGAATATGTGATATTGGGATCCAATATTTTCACGGCAAGATAACAACATCAACACGGATTTAAGCAGACCAATATTGAATTCTAATTCGTATTTTTAATTTATAATATCATGGAAAATATTGAATTAGAGAGTTAGCTACTTTAAAGTTGCAATTTCATATTTTTTAAGTTATATTCTTTAAAATGTCTTGAAACAAAGCCCTAAAATAGATGGTATCTATAAACCGTCCTATCTTGTTAAAGAATAATCGTATTAATCTTATAATTCACTATTGTCAGTTGAGAAATTGGCAAAAATATAATTTTCAACTTCAAATTCAAACGTTCGAAGATAGCTATTCCATAGTGGGGAATAGGAAAACAAGGGAGGTAATTGTGTTATTATTTCCGGTGTAAATGAGTTTAAGTGTGAGAATGACACCTATGATCGTAAAATATTCAGTTGACAATATTGTGCAAAAGACATAAAAATAGTCATGTTTTGACTTTCTTAGAAAATATGAAAATCTCGATTTAAGTACACCCCGAAACCAGCAGAAAACTTACCAAATTGGTCACGCGATCTTACTCCTTGTCGTATATAATCATCCTTAAATCTTAATAGGAAATACCATTTTGAATTTTCTGGGTTAACCCTGTCTCCTGTATGTAACTTTATCAAGGGAAGCCGACAGGTTAGTTTTAAATTCGCTTGCTACATTAAATAAATTATTATTTCACAATTTACAAACAATGTTTATTAAATCATCACTTCCGTTAAGATTTTAAATTTTTTGTAGACGCTGTTTTGCATCTCGATCAATTTAAAGGCATTTCGTTCTTTTATATGGATCAGATCTACATATTATTAAGGCCACCTCCAGATTTCGTCCAGGTCACGAGATGTAAAGAGGGCCGGGACACGTGATTGTGTGGTATGGTTAGGGCTCTGTCTAGGGTTAGGGTAAGGGTTAGCTCTAACACATGTTTACATCTCATGAAGATGAACTTAATATTTAGATCTAACCCTTTTAACTCATATTTATCAACTAAGCCGAGATTCCCTATAGAGGGGGTCTATTTGTTCCCGAGTTGGCTATTACGTTGACCGATAAACTTGGAATCTCATTGTCAGTGGTGCAGGATAAGGACCTGGTAAGGGAAAGTCTTTTAGTTGGGATGGAAACCGATTTCCAGCCGTCGGTGTACTCGTTCGTGTTCCCGTAACCAAACCACTGCTATGGAACGCCAATGGGAGCACACTGCTTGATGTTTTCATGTCGCTAATAATATGCCAGTTAGACTGGTGCAGAAATGCAGGACGTTAAACCCCATTACAATACGTTATACATACTTACGGACAATGCATTAAACCCGACCTTAAACTTTGTATTACGAATTACGCAAATATAGTTAATATGAAACACCTATCAAATGGTACTTTATCATTCACAGATGTTTTATAACAAGTCGAACAATCTCAGCATTAACCTCTTTAAACCGTCCAGGTCGTTCAGTCGAGTTGACAACCCTTAATACAAAGCAGATTTCCCCTTTATTGGAAGAACCATTACGTCTTTAATAGCTCATAACTGATAAGATTTCTTTCAAGCTCGGACCACTCAAACCTGATGGAAATCGCTTAATGGCTTTTAAAGATATCGTCTTTTAATATATGGAAGACATTTTATGCACATTTTCCCATGGACGACTGATCAATGTGTATTTATCTAAGTCAAGAACAGGATTTTACTCTTATTTTATTACAAGTCAATCCGCAAAAACCCAGTATTTCTCCGGTTAATGATCTTTTATCAATGTCCAATGCTATATTAATGGTGTTTTGGGAAGCACCAAGTTGCATGTGTAATAACACAAATGGAACTATACTTTATGGTTGATATCTCTATTAAAGAGAAAAAACTGAGTGTATTAAAGCTATATTTCCTCGACATTCGCAATCTTAATTACATTACCATCGATTGAAAAAGAACTATCCAAACCATTGTTAAGAATATGTGTCACCAAAAATATTATAGTATATTTTCCTAGATATGACGCGTTGAGAGAGTCGTTTTACAGAATCTGCAAATTATTTAGAACTCTTGCAAGAGAGAGCGAGAGAGAATTGGAGCTTAACGGCCACTTGAAACAATCTAGGTCATTTCGGGTAGTGATCTTTAGCAGTGGGAGAAACCTACGAGGTTGGATAGGTGACCCAACTCCTTGTCACGTACAACCGAGGATTCGAAACCACGCCAGTTGACTCAATGACAGGCTTTATGATACAGTACGCACGTGCAAACATTCGGCCACCCAATCCCCCTTTTCGCTAGATAAGAGTCGTTTTTGAGAATCTGCAAATTATTTAAAACTCTTGCAAGGGGTAATGGATTGATGAGCGTTGGCATTACCAGGCAACGACCAAATGTGTATTTGATGCTTTAAAATAATTAAATATGTAAGATTAAGTCTCATATAACAACTTTTAGTCTTCGAAGTAGACTTGATTACTTGATCCTGTAATTCAAAGCCAAAAGCTGATTGTCGCCATTGGAAACTGAATCTGATCACTGACAAAGTTCAAAAAAGCATGACATAAATCATATTCCTGAAGCAATGGCCCGAGAAATCCCTCTCTGGCCATTGCTGGAATGGCGTCTGTTTCTTGAACTTACGCGGGAATGTGTCTATTCTTTCCATTCAATGAAAGCTATCACTTAAGAACAGCAACATGACAGCCCTTCGTTTATTCTGGGTCTTTCCTAAAACTTTGGACAATGATTTAAGATATTAAAAACCGTGAAATTATGTTCGTTTCCAAACAGTATTGTTTACATTTTATTCGTCTTGATAGCCTCGTTTGTCACGCAATTAGTTTTACTGCAGTATTCTTCTATGCACTGGTTAATTAGTCATAATAAAATCGTGAGCCATGACGTAACGTTATGTAAACATATTTGATCCAATACTGGCACTCGTTTTAAATGTAAAGCTTTTGTAGGGCAGCTAGTGATTGGCCAGTAAACGGACTACTGACCAATCAAAATTTAAAACAACAATATCCACTCAAAATAGCAGTGTGTAGTTGGATTACCTCTAATCAAACGAAACGCTGCGAGGAGTATGGACATAAATTGGACCAATTAACCCTCAGCACAGTTGGTGGTTTTTTGAATGGAAAATAACCGCTATAGTAAGTGATGATGGTTTATACATCTAATTAATCGATTAGAATCCATAAACATGTTAACAGAATGAAATGAAATGGGGCTTAGCGTCCTCCTTTTCTGAACCAATTTGGCTAAGAAGAAGGACATACGCCATACAGCGTGCTATCAAAGGAATTTAAGGAATTTTGTCCGGACAGTAGCACCACCGTTTAGTACTGTCAAGGGTTCTTTTACATGCATGCCACCGTGTACACTGGAGCTCCCACCCAGGCACTTCTTCATACATCACTGACACTCGGAGACCAGGCTTGAAAATTATGTGCGATGGCAATCGGTCTTAGGTGAAAGTTTAACGTCTATAATTATAAAAACAAAGTAAAGATATTCATTTGTGTTCCATTGTGGATACTATATTATGTACCCCCACCCCTGCCCTAAACCCCCCTGATTGAAGCGTGGTTTCGACCCCACATTTACAGAAAGAGTAGGCTCTCCTCCCTAAATTGTCGATTACTCTAGATTTTAAATTTTGATCTGTGTGGGATGACAATCTGTCTGATCTGAAAGGTTTTAGGTCTATATAGACAGAGTTAAGATATCCATCTTTGTTTCACAAGTCGACACAAAAGAAATCTCTCTCCCCCTCTACCCTTTCTCTCTCTCTCTCTCTCTCTCTCTCTCTCTCTCTCTCTCTCTCGGTACATTTAACAAGTTGAATTGGGTTCAGTTGAACATTATTTTTGTCGAACCAGTTTTAAGTTTTTACCACTTAGAGATACGAGTACATGTCAATCAAGGCTGGATTTAACATTAATGCACTTGTTACCACCGTCCCACCGGAACATAACCCGATATGCTACTATAATACATGTCTTGGATACTTCCGACTTGAGATATAAGAAACAACAATAGGCCCTGCTGTAATTTGTTGCTTAGGTTCAACGATTTTACGGCGTACTCTTAAAATTTTAAAGAGATATATTTTCAGTTAGGTAGAAATACAGTATTGAAGAAGAATGATGTGTTGTATTGATTCCATCAATTAAAGGGGAAATTCTATTCACATAAATTTTCATATTTAAAGAAAAAGCGGAAGTTGGTGTGTTTATTTAACGGCTTCTCATACTAATATGACATCTTGAAACTGACTTGTTATTGTTAATAGTAAATGACATAATATACCTAGTAAGTTTATTGGGAGCAGCATACAATTACAAAACGAAAGAAAAATCATATAAGAGAGAGAGAGAGAGAGAGAGAGAGAGGTATGGGGTTTAACGTCCACAAGACACAAACTAGGTCATTTCGGGACTAACATATGGTTTAATGTTATTTCACTAATTCGCTTGCGCGTAGGGGTCTTTAGCAGTGGGAGGAAACCGGAGAACAGCCGACCCTACCCCTTGTCACGTACACCGGGGATTCGAACCCAAGCCAGTTGAATAAATGACAGGCCGCACGATAAAGCACGCACGTGCTAACCATTCAACCACCCAACCCCTCCCCTCTCTCTTTCTCTCTCTCTTTCTCTCTTTAATCAATGCCTTGTGAAACAGGGAGGTTCTCCTTTAAATCCTTTAGATATGAAGTAAGCTTAAGTCGCGGTTATTAATTTATTTTAAGCTGTTAGGTTTTTGTAAACAAGGGTTTTAAAACTGGGCGAATTTGTAAGAGCACAATAGAAAGGCCACGTAAAAGTTAACTTAGATTTATAACAGTAGTTTTATTTTATTACACGGTCTGTGTTCTGCCAGGAACAACTTACAACGTATGCCAAGAACATAAATTGTTTAGAATTCATCACATTAAGAGCGATTCCTTATTGTGACTATAAAAATCAGGAAACGTCGTAAACATTGTCTCGTGTCTATGGGCGGTTTACTCTTTGGGAATTTTTAGGAATTACAGCATGGTTTCGTTCTACAGTCGCTAGTTATGTATCGGATTGGTGAAACGCTAATAAAAGGCTATTCGATGATTATTTATAACAATTAAGGGTATTGAATGACAACTGATATCTAAATAAGAGTACTTAATACGGATCCTTTCGTGTTAATTGTCATATATGTAGTTTTATTCGACGTGGCTACGTCCGGTGTCTTCATCCAAAATGCAATCATTAATCTTATGGCTATTTTGTACGTATTTCAAACACGCATTTCTCCAATACCACTAAAACAACCAAACTAACAACATATTATTTAAATGATTAACGGCTGAGGGCTAACAATATATTATTAAAATGATTAACGGCTAATAATTAGTAGTTTATCGTGTAATAATGATTTATATGATTCCGCAGTTTATATAACGCCTTGGTGTCGATGTAAGCGGATACAAATACAAATATATTAAAAATATGACAGGTGTCTCAAAAGGAATTGTATAAAGCAATTTAGTTTGACCACAGCGTTAAAGATGCATTGTTCTTAGCATCTTGCGGCTTGGAGGATGGGAGGCCCGTAAGGGCAGTTTCTAGTAGGTAAAATGGGACGATAAACTAAGGCACGGTGTACACATTAACATGCATATGAACCGTTGACAGTTGGAATTCGAAATGAGTTGAGGCCTTGGCGCCGCTGTCCGAGTAAAATATCCCTCGTAGCACACTGACTGTATCGCGTAAGCCTGTCTTCATTCATCTTCAATAAAAGGCTTGATCTCGCCTTAACTACATACATCTTATCAAGCCCTTCATGTAACACTCTGCATATTTCGGCACTAAGTTTGGTCGGGTATAGGCCCAGCCTACGACAAATCAGATTCCATGTGTTGTCGCGAATACCAAGTCTTGCGCTTTCAAGCCAAAATGTTTACCTGTGATAATCGAGTTCCAAAGTTCAAAGTTTGTCCAATGTCAATGTTTCCGTGGAGGTCGCGATGTCACAACCTCTGATTGGGTGCTACTGTTGACGTGTCTGCAGATAATGTAGCTATAATGTCGGGAAGGGCACAGTATTGAAACAACGATTAGATGCTGTAAAACTCGCGACCGTTGCTTCAAGAACATGGTCTTCATTAACCCAGTCGGCGCAAAAACCTATAGGACATTAAACTACATATTTGTATTGTCTGCTGATATATTTGGCATTTAGCTATGGGCAGCAATATCATGTGGTGTAAGAGGTCGATCAAAGTATAATACACTTTCAAAGTTTTTGGTGAGTAAAATACCCAATTTGATAAACGCGAGAATCAAAGCATTTGAATTCACGGATCACTGTCCACAAAACCAGTACGGCATTTAAACATGTGCCTTATAATATCGGACTCAGCGATGTGTGATTCGACAAGCTGATCAAAAGGCAACCCCTGACTGCAAATTTCATAATAACTTCTAATATCAAAGTATGTAGTGTGTACGTAATTAATACGTGTTTGGTAATATTTGGTGATTCATATGAGAAACATCCATTATAGGATTTCGTTGAGCAATGATTGGTGCAGTGGTGTGTACAGCGACACATTGATCAAAAGGGGAAATCCCTCTGAACAATTAATAAGTTGATAGCCTTATATTGAAACTGCGCAATTTCTCTGTTAAAGAATTGGTTATGAAATGTTGTTTTTCTTGAATTTAGGTGACCGGTGGCGTGTACATTTGAATTGTGCGTGCGAACGAAATGAAATGTGGTTTGACGTCCTACTTCGATCTGGGCTAATGAAGACGGGCATACGCCATAAGGTGTGCTATGAGGGAAATTTTGTCCCGACAGCGAAACTACGGCCTACTATTATATCGAATTCAATGGATCTTTTACGTGTACGCCAGTGTGTACACGGGACCTCGATTTTTCGTCCCATCCGAACGACTAGACAGCTGTCCTGTCAGGCCCTCAATCCTACATCATTGACAAAGGGAAACCACGCCGGATAATCTGGATGAACTTTCTCTACCAATGCAGGGATCGAAAATCCGACCATCAGACTAGCGAGCCAGTGTCTTACCCACTTGGCCAGCGTGGAAGCTGTACGAGCGAATGATTTCAATAAAACATAACATCTTAAGTAATAACCATCATTCGGCAAACCTCTGCAGATTCCAGTACCCTACATATAGCCTCGGCTGTATGACGAAGTCCGCCATCGGGACTACTTTCAAGTTCCGGGATTACCAACGACGTTGCCCATGACGCTGCATTTGAAGAATGTTTTACCAAAGTTTGAAGCTGATTTTCTTGCAAGATTATCCGATTTTCTTTAACCAAGGTAAAGTTTGCACTGAAAAATCTTCACAATCTTCGAACCACGCAGTTGTGAGAACTTCTTTCTAAAAGTTATGAGTTTTTATTTTTTTTTACAAAATGTAACGTAGCAACGGCATTTGGCAATCAAGACCGATGCTTAGTTATTGTTTTTGTCGTTAACTCTGAAATTAACTTAAAATCGAAGCCATCATATGTCATGTTAATAAATGTATAAATAATAGTTTATATACGATTGGAAGCCAGAAAGAAGACCGGCAATAGGCAGATTTAGCGTTTATCATTAAGTATCTCGTAGGATATAATATGATATTAGACAAGGAAACTCAGAAAATTAAATGTTTCTTATAGGGACATAAATTTATATGAGGCTTCACTGTAATCGGTAATATTCGTGATAAATGAGTGTTAAATTTTAACACTTGTATGATATTTTAAGAAGGGTTCATTGTTCGACTGTTTTCAAATAAAATATTGAGTTTTAAAATACAGATTTCAGTAAAGTATAATTTGTTTTTTAATGGTAAAACCAAGATAGTCAGTTGCGTTAATTATCCCCATCCGGTTCAGTCCAGTCTCATCTCCTTTAATTCAATGTTAATTCAATGTTTCGAAAACGGTAGTTGGTTCGCATCTTAATTTTACTTTTATTTTCCAATGAAATCGACTAGTTTAAATCAGATACATTAGGCTATATTATTCATGGCTCGCTAACCTGGAGGTCCCGTATCTGGATATCCCCGCTTTGTCAGTGATGCGGGACAGGGGGTTGGAAAGTGTGAGCAGAACAGTAGGACGTTAAACCATACATTCATTTCATTTCATTTTCATACAAATCACATTGTAAAGTCGTTATTCGGACCATGTAGTGATATACTGGATGCATGCGTAGCTAGGGGGATTGGGATGGCCTAGTGGTCTAGAGTGTCGCGCTTCGACCTCTAGCTGGCCGGTCACCTCTGGCTTGTGGCTGTGGTTTCGACCCTGGTGTGAGCGTATGTGGCATGGAGATTGGGGCGCCTTCTCAACCTCGTGGGTTTCCTCCGGGCACACCGGTTTCCTCCCACGGCTAAAGACCATATGTTAGTCCCGCAATGACCTAGTTGTCCTCCCAGTTGTCCTCCCAGTTGTCGACCCCTACGCGCAAGCAAATTATTGAAATAAAATTAAAACCATATGTTAGTCCCGAAATGACCTAGTTGTGTTGAGTGGACGTTAAACCCCATTTCTCCCTCTCTCTCTCTCCCTCCCTCTCTCTCTCTCTCTCACATGCGTAGCTCTATACTTCCCTTAACTCTTGCGACTACACCCTTCTATCTTCGCATTCCAACTGCCAAGGGTAATTTTACGTATTAGCTAATGTGTACAAAGGAGCTCGACATTTCATACCATCCGAACGTATATGCGCTTTTCGTTGTCAGAACACCTACCTTACAAAACTAATACGGGGACCAGGCTTGGAACCTCCAATGGCCGTGTCGGCCAGCACCGAGTCCTCTTGGTTATTGTCCAGCATGATCCACGCTTTGATAATGGGCAAATATCGATAGACTGAAACGTTTGTAGCAGACTTGTCTCAGATTTGGCATATACACGAGACACCACTTTCATCTGGGAAGCTCACATAGCTAACAAACTTTTCAAAACAGTTCAATGTAATTTGTTTATATTTTTGAAAAAAAACCTCAGCGCATCTGCCTCGTCAAAAATCCGGCTTTAAAGAGGTCGAACTACTCATAGATTTTTTGGCTGAAGTAATAAGGAAATAAATGGGGACATGAAAATGGTGTCGGATGTAACAGAGTGCCGGCGTGATTATAGATCGGATATTACAGAGTGCACTGTATACTACATTCCATCTCTCAAACGTTGCGTCAAAGAACCCGACTTTAAAGAACGTACAATAGAGATTATGCCACTGTAACTAACTAAAAGTCAATTTATTTGGACGTTAACCGGACGCTATAACATCGACAAGATGACAACACTTCAATTATGATTTAATCAATGATAAAGTTGAAGCAGTTACTGCAAAGCAAAAATGACAAATCTTTCAATGGAATTAGATATTTTCAAAGGATCTTGCTGATAATGCCCTGGTTGACTTCGCGCCTGGTAAGCGAACTCTTAGTTTTTATGCGCGAACTCTTTTATGCGCGAACTCTTAGTTTTTCTATTACTGGCACGCGCAGGGGCACTGTTTCTTTTTCTTTTACTTGTACCAAAATCTGGGATTTCGCGCGGAGGTACTTTTGAGGTATTAGTCTGTGAAGTAGAACTCTTGCCACTGTACCTTTGTATCGCTAATTATAAACCGAATGTGTAAAGACAGTTCATATATATCACGCACAAAATTGTCAGTACAGAGTTGATTCACGCTCGATTTGTTGCTAAGCAAACCAATGGGATTATTTTCTCAACAGTGTATGAACTTATCCATAGCGATAATATCCTTACACCGAGCGAAATTATCTAGTCTCGGTGAATAGAACCATGGTTGTCTGGTAGGAAATTATTTTTGTATTTTTTGAAACGGAAAACAGTGATTTTAGAAGCAAACTAACCTGCCGCACATGAGGAAGTCATTATACTAATAATAAAAGGCGAAATATCTTTTTGCGGCGGAGGCTTATCGCTGAGTAATAGGTCAAGGTTAAAACATACGTTTGCCTTATAAAAATCTAGCAAAATGGTAAATACCTACGGATGTCGATAAAAAAATTAACATTCGGATTATAGCTCTTGATAAGGTGTGTTCATTAACAAGGTGTAAATGGAATATTTTAATATGCATAGGAAGCCTAGTGACGAGTGTAGTAAGTAGGCTATAGACTATAGTTTTACTTTGTTTTTGCGATAACCAATTATGTGAGAAATACCATACTGACATTCGGTTTTAAAAGTTGTACGCGAACTAAATGCGTTTGTAAGATACTGACAGAGCAGCCCGGAGTCGAACAATCGCCGCCCGAGCTGTCTTCGTCAGCTAGTTTCAAAATGGCGTACAACCAGTGCAAGTGGGAAAAGACGACAATAAAATCAGAAATATGTTATTTATTATTGTCGGACTTATTACATCACTCCTGTCTAACAAATCATAAAGCTGTGGTGTTACGGTGGCGGCATAGTATGTCACCGTAACACCACAGCCACTCTAACCATTCATAATACACTAACCATAACTCCCTGCACATTTCCCCTCGTCTACTTTCTCAAACGTCAACAACACATCTCATACATCCATTTCGCTGATTAACCCTTGTACCATGTCTACTGGTTTAACATATCACTTTTATGTACTAAGCTGGCTAATCATGACGGTAATACATCATACTGCATCCTATGTGTGACAGTTTGTTCCCCAGAGCTTTTGCTAGGTTCCTGAATGAATAAATGAAATGGGGTTTAACGTCCTACTATTATGTACCTAACCTGGGCTGATGGAAGACGGGCATATGCCATACAGTGTGCTATGAGGGGAATTGTGCCCGGGCAGTGGCGCTACGGCATACTTTATATCGAATTCCATCTGCCAAGGGATTTTTTACGTGCACTCCAATGTGTACACGGGACCTCGGTTTTTCGTACAATCCGAACGACAAGGCAGCTGTCCTTGTCAGGCCCCCTTCTGCATCACTAACAAGGGGAAATCACGCCGGAAAATCGAGATGAACTTTCCCGGCCAATGCAGGGATCGAACAACCGACCTCCAGGCTAGCGCCTTATCCACTTAACTACCGTGATCCCATGCTAGGTTCCTACTATCGTGCGATGTGTTACAATAGGATTGTCAATTATATTGAGTCCACGATCTGGTACGTGAAATACGTATGGTTTAATGGTCGAGAACGTGACATAAGGTAATATTGATACTGCACGAGACCATTAAACAACTTAAAATACATATACTATCCCACACGTGCTTTTCAATGATATACGTCACACGAGTCCAATATTTCATCTACGATTGTCAACTGTCAAGTTGCCCGTACATTATTGGAAATAATGGTACGCCAATATATCTGAATTTTATGTTTTGATACAATCAAAAAGATTGCTGTGATGGACCTTAATATATGATAAGACCTGATAGGATCACCACGATTGTCTACGATATCACCCAAGGCGGAATTTGACGTTAAACTGCAAGAGAAGAAGAAGAAGAAGAAGATCACCACGATTACTCCACCATTAAAACAACCATTCAGAAATGACCTAATTCGTATCGAGTGGACGTAAACCCCATTTCTCCCTCTCACGATTTTAATCGTAACGAGGTTATGGGAATCTAGCATTAACGGGTTGGTACCATGAATGTAAACATATTAGCAGATTTAATACCGGAAACATCCAGGATTATAAAATAGTCAAACAGAAACTGTACACAATAAAACACGTGGCCAATTCTTTTTTACCCAACACTTAAGTAATTGTTGCATTTTGTACAAATTGCATGTGGTATATCTGTAGGGTGCTCTGGCGTGGAATTGTTTATTAAACGGCCAAACTGACATTCAACATGGCTCAGGAATTAACATTGTTATACCCTTTTCATACATAACAGAGCTCAGCCATGGTCGTTTCAGAAATTAACAACTGTACCCTTTCTTATCTAGCAAAGTTCAACCATAGTAGTTTTAGAATTTAACCAAAGCTCACTCATAAAAGTTTTCGAATTGAACCAAGGCTCAACCATGGAATATTTAGAAATTAACAACTGTATAGCCTTTCTATATCTAACAAAGTTCAACCATGGTGCTATAGAATTAAATAATAAAAACAATACCTTACTTCATTTCGTTGACCATGCATTTTTACCTTTTCATTACAAGAAATTCTCTGTTTAACAGCGTCTCGCCTGTCAAACCTCGTGGGGTTTTTCCGGGTTCTCCGGGTTCTCCTGTTTCCTCCCACCGCTAAAGACCCCTACGCGCAAGCGAATTATTGAAATAAAATTAAACCATATAATAGTCCCAAAATGACCTAGTTTGTGTCGAGTGGACGTTAAACCCCATTTCTCTCCCCTCTCTCTCTACCCCCCTCTCTCTCTCTCGCTCTCATTCGCTCTCTCATCATCTCACATTTTGGCCTCATCGTTCATGTATTTGTCATTTTAGAACGATAATAAAAAGCAGCTGCATGACTATCCAAATTTTGTCATCAAGCAATCGGCAATCCAATGTCCCCCCAATGAAAATGATATGGCGCGCGAAACATTAAAATAAAATAAAATGAAATCGGGTTTAACATCCTACTGTCCTGTCCTAAACTGGGCTACGGAGACGGGCATACGCCATTCGAATTCCAAATGACGAGTATAATTTTACGTGCACGCCAATGTGTACACGGGACCTCGGTTGTTCGTTCCATCCGAACAATTAGACAGCTGGCAGACTCCCAAGGGGAAACCACAACGGAAAATCTGGATGAACTTTATCGGCCAATGCAGGGGATCGAACACCCGACCTCCAGACTAGTGAGCCAGCGTCTTTCCAATCAACCACCGCGATACACTCTTAGCTAGAAATACCATTCCTTTATTTATGCGCCAGGTCAGAGATTAAATACAATTGATATTATTCAAATCTGCAATTTTGTTAACCACACTTTGTGCCATTTTCATAACTGCAAACAATAATTCATTTGAAAACCACCTGAAATAATAAATAAAAGCAAATTAATAAAATAATCAATTTTCATTTTTTATGTATTTTCACACTTCCCTATTTTCAAGATGATTCTACGAATATTAATATTAAACAGATGTGATAATCTTTTATCTGGAAACAGATGAAATAACAAAAGGCATAATTAATAACATTCATAATCAGCGGGATGTTGTTTGCAGAGCAGAGAAAACGGTTAAAAACACAATAAATTAAACGATCAATTACATTTAGAATTATATGATGAAAACCAGAAAATGGGCAAGGCCGTATATAGCCTTTAGGAAGTGGGGTGCAGCAGAGCGGTGGGGTGCCATAGCCTCCACGTAAGTGAAATAAGAAAGTTTGGATCAGAGAAAACAAACTCATTATTGGCTTGTGGGCGCCCTTGAACACGACCGACTGACCAGAGCCTTACGAACATTACTGTGTGACCATAATCAAGTATATTATTTTGAAATTGACAGATTGTCATTTTTTGGGGAAGGGATTGGGGCTGGTGGCGCCATTTCTCGAGGCGTCTTATTTTTCTGGGGGTGCAATTTACCACCTGCAACCCCCGCTAGATACGGCCCTGGAAATGGGTATCTACAAATCTTAACATTTAATCAACTATTGCATTTTTCTGCTGGAAGAATTTGTAAATGTTGCAGGCGTGAATGATGTAATCCACAAACGAATACCATATGTAGCTACAATCATCCAGAACTAATCTACGTTTCTGGCTAGTTAACAATCAACGACCTTCAAGCTCTGAGATATGAAGATCTAATCCTACTATAGCTCAGCAGTAAAATGTTCCTCGAGGCTAGTTGACGGCCATTTAACTTAATGTGGGTATCAAATGATGAAGATTATCCTAATTTGATCTCATTTATTCTCCTAATTTAAAAAGATTAAGTACATCTAGGTTAGGATAAAACTACGATTAAAGCTATACGCGTACCTTCCGGGCTAAACAACGCACCGGACACATAACCCTTAAAACTGTACTCAGTAAGCAAAATTGTCCTAATTTAGTGAACTTTCTTTTCCAAGGAGCTTATTGCAGAAGTATGTCTGAAAATTAAATAAGAATCGATTTCATTGATAATTTGACAGTATTATCCGATATATTTCTAGAGATTCATTATAGTCAGTACCGAGACATTGATGGTCGATTTGTGTGTGTGTAAGAGAGAGGGAGCGAGAGGGAGAGAGAGAGAGAGAGAGAGAGAGATGGGGTTTAACGTCCACTCGAGACACACTAGGTCACTTCGGGACTAACATATGGTTTCATTTTTTTCCCAATAATTCACTTGGCGCAGTCGCTTGCGCGTCGGGGACTTTAGTAGTGGGGAAAAACCGGGCGACCCTGCTTCTTATGACGTACAACCGGGGATTCGAAACCACACGAGTTGACTCCATGACAGGCTTTATGATACAACACGCACATGCTGACCGTTCAGTCATCCAACCCCTAATAGTTGATTTGTGAAGAGGTACTAAGAGCTCGATGTGGCCATGACGGATTTTTTGAAAGTTAAAATTTCATTTTTTTAAAGTTATATTTTTAAAATGTATTAAAATAAAGCCTTAAAATAAATGGGATCTATAAACAGTAGAATAATCCCATTCATATAATTCAGTTGATAACTCGGCGAAAATATCATTTTCAACTTCAAATTCAAACGTTTGAAGATAGATATCCATGGATTGGATAGGAAATCAAGGGAGGTGATAGTCTTATTATTTCCGGTATCAATGAATTGTAAGTGTTGCAAATAATGCGTACAATAGAGAGTTGACAACCCATTAAGCAAAAGACATAAAAACAATTTTCGCTTTAAGTTGATGCCAGACGTGCAGGGACATAAACACTCGTTTGTAAATCGCATTTAATGCGCGTTATAAAATAAAAATATCTGATTAAAATACAGATCTTCATTTTTTTTTTTTTTTATACTTTCGATGACCTAGACTACAAGAAAAGGTCAAACGAGAAGATTTTAACCAAATGACGTCAGACATTTGATTAACCAATCAGTATTGATGTTACTAGTGGATTACCCACAGTTCCGTGCAAAACAGACCGTTCCGTTGGCTAATCGCTGACACTATTTAGAACACGTCAATGATAGCAACTCTTCCAGATCCAAGTGTAGTAAAGACAAGTAAAACTAAATTTCAAACTTTAAAAACGAAACGAAATAGGATCTGTGTTTTAATCAGATTGTATTGTAAAATAAAATCATTTTTTTTATTGTTTCTACGACTGTGGGCCTTTGGGGAAAAAATGTCATTTATTCCGTATACGGAGTAAATCAACCATATTTTCTTACATTTTCTGTAATAGTTTAATATGGCATTGGACGGCGAGAATATAATGTAGAGGATTTAGAGCAAACAAAGTTATAGATAAATCAACATCCAACATTACATGTACTCTTAAAACTTCCACCTCTGTTCAATAGAGCAATATGTCATATAATATTTCGCAGTTCTATTCCGCAATTCTATTTCAGACAAATAAACAATTTTTATATGGTTAAAAGTGCCGCTATTTAGAACGTATTCCGTTTGAATCATCCTATGCTAGACATGAAACATCCTTAAGCACCATCATCACGTCTGTTTTCCAGAGCAGGAAGACTTAATTTCTGACATCTCCTTCAAACTTCATACACTATTGTATTTTTCAATGGTTTCGCCATGATATGTTCTTTTCTAACAAGAGTCATTCAACATGCAATAACAGACCGCCATAAGCGATGTTCACACTCCGTAAACAGCTCCTCACTCACGATGCGAGTGCTTTTCTCAAGACACTTACCGACATGAAAATGGCCAATTCTTTGGTTGTACGTTAATCATTTATAAATAATTGTAGACCAATATCTCACTCTCAAATATAAAAGTATGAAATTACGACATCATTTCTTCAAACGAAAAATAGAGACATTATCTAACCAAAGAGGGAGCAAGGGGAAATAAAATTAAATGGGGTCTAACTTCCTGCTGTTATGAATCGGATGGACTAATGAGGACAAAAGAGAGAGATAGAGAAATTGGGTTTAACGTCCACTCGACACAAACTAGGTTATTGCGGGACTAAAATATGTGGTTTCATTTTATTTCAATAATTCGCTTGCGCGTAGGGGTCTTTAGCGGTGGGAGGAATCCGGAAGACTCGGAGAAAACCCACGAGGCTGGACAGGCGACCCTACTCCTTGTCACATACGACCGGGGATTCGAAACCATGCCAGTTGACTCAATGACAGGCTTTGTAATATAGCAAACACCTGATTTATATCAGTTGACCACCCAACTCCCCAAACGGCGTAAAGGATCGAGGGAAAACTGTGATACATCAAATATATTGTCCCATGCTCATGCATGTTTATCATTTCTTTGGAAAGCTTACACTCGATTCAAATTTATCTGCAATGATAATATCATTGTAAAATAGAATGTGGGTTAACCCTTATCCAACCCTTATCATATACATGTAGCTCCATTAATTCTATTCTTAATTAAGGGATCGAATTTTGTAAAATATAAGTTTATACAGAGCCACCTGTTAGTATAATGAATGTATTTCAACATCTGTGAATTGTCTACGAAACTAAACACATTATACTAGTCTACTTTCATTTTTAAAACTGTGACCGAGACTCTGTCTTTATTGACGTAAAACTTTCAGATAAGACAGATTGTAATGCCACACAGATCAAAGTTGGAAATCCAGTGTAATCGACAATTTTATCTTTGACCTTATGATCTAAAGTTCCCTCCCATTCCTTTACTATTTAGGTATGTGAAGAAACGAATTGCGTTTCCAACCATACTTCAGACTGTCTCATTTATTTGTTAATTAATTACAGAGAATGGTTTGGAATTTATGTCACGCGCACAATTGATTGTATGAGCCACCTTACGATTTATGTTGTACTTCTGAATTTGCCACATATTATACGTGACATAGTGATTCCGGCTTGTTTTTCCAATGTCAGTGGGGGATCACGTGGCAACCTGTACGGATTTTCGTACTGTAGTCGAACCATCAGTATGCGAATGACATTTAGTTCAACCTGCAGTGGTTGCGACCAGACGTACTATGCAATAAAGCACGGTCGGGATAGTTCGAAGATGGCTGACAAAACTAACAATTGAGAAGATTTTCTGAAAAATATAATAAAATTGCCGTTGAAAGTTAGTAAAGGCCGCATTGGAGTAGGCCGCTAGAGGTGTTTAAGGAGCTAAATCGCTAATATTTGGCACCTAGAAATTGACAGAAATGGGTCGCAACACATTCAATAATGTTATCTGAATGTATATGAACTGACTTACTTTCTATCGTATCCATTTTTATTCTAATTTCAATTCAGTTAAGTTCGGAGAAATACGCCAGAAGTCTCAGTTTAATACCAAACTCCAGTGGCTGGCTATTCCAGTCTATTGCACATGCTCTCCAGATAGGAATATGGCGTCAGCGCTTGACACGACTTGTGGAATCTCTAGTCTGGTTCTTTCTTGTCCCTTGTAAAAATGACACTGGAACGCTTTATGGTACAAGACTCGTGTACTATTGGTAAAATGTTTATTTTGTTTTAAATATTGGATATCAGAAGCCCATCTTTTCCCGTTAAGATCACAATATCAATGTTAATTTAAACTGACAAATAATTGGGGTTGTCAATGTGTGGAAGCTTTTGAATGATGTTGAGTTGGAAACTTAGCTACTTCAGGTTTGATTTTTTTCCTGTATTTTTTTGATGAATTGACAGATTAGGATCCTCTTGTTCGAATATATATAGGCCAACGACAAAAAAATGTACGTGTGAAATTATCTTAGTTGGGTGGCATAAATCCAATGAAAAATATTTTTTGATATTGACTAATCCTATTTGTAACCATTTCTAAGCTTGCTTTCACATGGAAAATTATCCAGTTTTTAAAAATACATGAGTAAATAGGAGGAAATATAGCCGGTCGAACAATTGACATGGTTACCACCATATTTAATAGTCAATAGCTAGGGTCATTTGCGTTCGGCCCTGGTTCAGACTGTAGTCGCGACCATAGTCTACATCCGAAGGTCGCCCTGGAGGATGGGTGTTCGATCCCTGCATTGGCCGATAAAGTTCGTCCAGATTTTCCGGCGTGGTTTCTTCTTGTCAATGATGAAGGAAGGGGGGTCTGACAACGGCAGCGGTCTAGTCGTTCGGGTGGGACGAAAAAACGAGGTCCCGTGTACACATTGGCGTGCACGTAAAAGATACCCTGGCAGTTGGAATTTGATAAAGGCTATAGCGACGCTGCCCGGGCAAAATTATTCCCCTCATAGCACACTGTATGGCGTATGCCCGTTTTCATTAGCCCATGTTTAGGAGCAGAACAGTAGGGGGTTAAAGCCCATTTCATTTCACTCCATTTCATTTCATTTCATTTACGTGACGGTGATTGAATGGGGCACGTGGATGCTAACTATAAACTAGTTAAATAAGTAATGCGTGCCAGTGACTGTATTGGTCAATTGAAATTCCACTGCGGATCGGTTTACTATTTCAGTCTGCTTAATAGAGATATTGCGAAAGCCTCGTTATAATTCTGTATAAGATGACTGACCTTTATAAGTTCAAGTATACTTGATGAGTTCTTCATATGACGTCATACCATACGGCGTCGATCATTGGCTTGATAGCGCGTGCATTAATTTATATAAGACGTAATAGCGTAAACTGGTCCGTGCAGAATGATGCCCGTTACTCATTTTATTCCTCATTTACTCTAAGTAGTGGATATCTTTTATCCAGTTCTACCCCAAATACCTTTATTTAATTTTCAAATAATTTAAAAAATGTTCTAGAATTTAATTTGCAGAAGAACAAGAGTTAATATTGCGAGCTCATTTACGCGAACCGATGTTATCCCTTTCAGAGAAAATCACTGCTGATCAGTATGTTAGTTTTTATGTTGTACATTTATATTTGCTATATCTATAATGCGTGCAAGTGGTTGTGTGGGCCAAATGTAAATTGCACTGCGGACCAGTTTAATATTGAGAGAGAGAGAGAGAGAGAAATGGGATTTAACGTCCACTCGACACAAACTAGGTCATTTCGTTACTAACATGTGGTTCAAATTTACTTCAATAATTCGCTTGCGCGTAGGGGCCTTTAGCACCGGGAAGAAACCGGGGGACCCGGAGAAAACCCACGAGGTTGGACAGGCGACCCTACCCCTTGTCACGTTCATCGGGGATTCGAACCCAGGCCAGTTAAATAAAGCATTCGAACATTCAACCCCTCCACTTTAATGTTGATGTTTTACATGTACTTTTATAATTGACACATCTGTCATGCGTGCAAGTATTGTATGACGAAAGTGAAATCTCACTGCGAATCAGTTTACAAATGATTTTGTACTTTTACAACTGATGTTTTTTTTTCCATCAGTTTTTTTAAAACCCTCAACCCACACATTTCTCAATTTGTTCCGCTTTGTGCTTATGTATGGCTATAGTTCTCTTTGTAGTATTGTTCCCTGGCCTCGTTTATTTAATATGTGCCAGCTTCCATGTTTACATAAAATTGTCAAGATAATTCTTTCGTCTGTTATGGTACCGGTGCTCGAGTTCATCGATTTTACTGTCATCGATTATGATGAACGTAATTTACATGTTACTTAATCATAGCGTTTGGCATCATAATAAAAACAACTGCTGTTGCAAAATCATGACAGATCAAGTCAACAAAGCGTCTAGAAGATGGACGTGGATTGTGCTAGTTCCCAAGTTTTACACCGACCACGGGATTGATCAATTAAAGAGTTAGGCGTCTTGGTTAAAAGATCAAACGCTCCAGTCATCAATCTTCTTGTAGCTCAACGGAACAGAAAGTTTTTGTGAATCTGACTCGTATACAAAGGTAAACTTTCTATAGAGTGAATTACTCGTGTCGATATTGGTATAAGGGGAAAGATTAATGTTGGCCTGTGGTGAAAAGTGAATTATTCGAGATTAGAATCAATAAATTAGAACATGGATATAATGTAGGTCTCCATTAAAAAGGATACGTCATTAGTTTATGTGTTGTTTTTCTTTATAAATGGAAATGATACAGAAAAAGAAATTATAACAAATCCATATATTTGCAAATTAACAATCCGCTATGTGACAATCGCTTATTAATAAAGTTTCGTACAGATCATTTTACCAGAGATGTACGGTTCTCTTAAATATATCGAGATCGATTAATGACCCCCCCCCCCTAATTCCCTTAGTTATAATATTCGTATTATGGGAACAGTAGGACGTTAAAACCAATTTCATTTCATTTGTATTATAAGCAGTGCCCAGTTTAGATGAAGAAAGGCCTTAGGATATTCTACTTGCATGGAAGCCACAACAAAATGTCCGGCGACGCACACCAAGGCACATGCATTGAAGTTCCGATTTCTATAAAAACAGTAAATATTCATTTTTCAATGTGACTTATCGAATCAATCCAATATTACAGATATAACAATCCGTAGAGCAAGTCACGTCAGTTCACAGTGTATGTATGCCATATGAACAATACGTTACAACACATTTTAACAGTGTTTTTTTTTTAGCGTATTCCGGATGTCTCATGCCGCGAATATCCCCCCCACTTTCCTACAATTTACTGAAATCGGAGTGAACAGACTCCGATGCATGCTCACTCCAAAACCTTAGCCCGCGATTGAGGGATTGCATCTCCGTAGCTGGTAATCGACTCTGGTTCTGATCACACAACTCCTTCTGTGTTTCCAGAAACTGTTCGACATGGTCGAAAAGCGCATGGCAGTTCGACGTTATCGTAATTCCGATATTTTTGTACGACTGTTCGAATGCTGTAATCGATTCCTTATAGTCAGCATGCAGTATATTTCCGAAGCATTGACGTGCGAAGGCTTAATTGAGGTTGTTGAGATGGTTGGTGATTCCTAACATAACGTGTAAATCTACCACAGGCAGTATGTCCATGACAAGCACAGAATCGGGTAAGCGTTTGGTCAACGGCGTATTCTCACAGATTTTGAAAACAGCGGATGAGAGGGCTCTCTTTCCATTGTGGGCAACATCAGCGGCCTGATATTTAGGTGCGAGATCGAATGCTGCCACAAATCCCCCTCTGTCCAGTTCGACAAGCTCCAGTACAGACTTAAGGTTCCTTCACGTGTGATTGAGTTGTGCTCCGAGGGATGTTATTCGTGTTTTGTTTATAAAATGTTTCCTCGTTAGTTTTTAACATTCGTTCACAGAAGGCTATGTAACACTATCGTAGTGATAACAGATAAGAGTTTCGTAGATATAGGATGTATTTACATCGGGTATCTAAAGCAGCTTCGGTTACATACATTCAACATGAATACAACAGTAATACATAATACTGGAACTATTACTACTACGGGAACACATCTACATAATATTAAATCTACTAGTCTTCTACAGGAACACATCTACATAATACAACATTTATTAGTCTGCCCCTCTGCCAAGGCAGCGGCTGGACTCGGGTGACTCCATACACCCGTCCAATCCTGTCTTCTCCCTCGGCTCCTCGCTTACTAACGGCCAGTGAACTCCTGAATATATACCCTTTGCACACATGGTCATATCTGCAATTGTCTCTTTTATCTCGTCACGGCATGTGCAAATCCCTTGAAGACGTGTGGATCTTGTACACAGATCATGTATAGCTTTTAATCGACATATTGAATTAGTTAGATTTAATAAGATCGTGCCATGATAAAAGTTTATATAGGGTCGAAAGTCAAAATCACCTAAATGATTACTGTGTTACAGCTATTAAAAAATTAATCCTTTTAAATTGAACTATAAAGTACAACGTACAAGATTAAATAAAACATGGTGTTTAATATAATGTTATACGTCAAATATATTTTTTATAGAGCGATTACACCTCCATGTAAACATGGCGGCGTGAAATCTATGGAAAACAACTGTAAAGTCAAATGTCGATAATTTAAGATAGGATTGGCCGATTTACACAAAAAAATAGATCAATAAATTCATATTACGATTATTTTTGAGTGTGCGAAGTTTTTTGCCCAAGACCATGATTATTGTTTGCTGTCCGGTAATTTAAGCCCGGATTAAGCGCTTGTATGGGGCGCCTAATTGAAAATAGTACTCCGGGCCCCTTGCATAAAACAGTGATAGTGAAAAGGGGTTATATTCTGGCCATTTCCCGTCACACACTGATCAGCAGTGAATATTCGCTAGGCCGCTACAGTCAGATAAGGACGAATCTGATGCGACTTAATGAGTCCCAAATATTAACTTTTTTTATGCATTAGGCAAATAAATAAAGACGTTTGAAGTATTTAACATAAATGGGTATTAAATGAGTAAAAGGCACTATTCTGCCTGAACCAGTTATGCCTCATGTAAACAACGCACACGTTGAGTAAATGATTGACGCCGCGTGATGTGATTGCACGTGTTGAAGACAGTCATCTTTTACAGAGATATTAGAAGACTTTCGTAATTCTCTGTGAAACAGATTGTATCTGTCACACTCCCACACATGCAATTTGTAGGTCAGTATCGTGGATACATAGATTTATTTGGCACACATATATACTATATTAAATTATACAATATATTAAATATATGGGGTGGGGTGAGGAGGGTTTAATAAGGAACCCCTGACTTCAGCCGAGTCTGCACTACCATAACCTCTCCCTGCCTTAAGTCCTAAATTCATACGATTATTTTTTTTACCAAAAATAGATTTTAAATTCACTAAGTGTGATTTGATCATTGATTCCAGCCTTTTACTGATTGTATGCCACATAAACAAGGGGGAACATATAGTCGTTCGGATGGGACTAAAATCACAGACGTGAATGTAAAAAGAACCCTTGGCAGATGGATTTTGATATAAGAGTTGACCACAGCCCAAAATGCTTCTCTCGTGCCCGTCTTCGTGAACCATGTAGTAGGACATTAAACCCCAATTCATTTTTATTTCTGTGTCATATATTTTTACTATGTCAATACAACACTTTAATTTGACATCACCTTAGCAAGACTTGTCTGAAAGGTCATTTTTTTAAAAAAATACAACATCTGTTATTGACAATATCAGGCAATTGTTGAAATGCTTTTAACTTATTTATGACTGAAAATATTCGTTCAGCTAGATACAATAAACGGAAGGAAATTAGGTTATTTATTGTAATAGTTGGAAGAAATTTATATCATCGCGGTTATGGATTTTTTTATTATTATTATCTCGGTATTGATCTTTTAATGTATTTAAGAGAATTGTGTTTACGTTCAATAGTTAAAAAGATAAAAGGTGAACTCAACAAATAGTATTAATAAAGATAAAATAACAAATCGAACAGATGGCAATCTATCTCTAAATATTAGCACTAGTTTAAAGGGATCCATATGCATTGTCCCGTACTAGAACATAGATCTGTGGGAGAGAGAGAGAGAGAGAGAGAGAGAGAGAGAAACGAGGTTTAACATCCACTCGACGCTAAGTCATTTCGGGACTAACACATGGTTAAATTTTATTTCAATAATTTGTTTGCGTGTAGGCGTATTTAGCAGTGGGTGGAAATCGGAGGACCCGGAGAGAACCAACGAGGCTAGACAGGCGACCCTAATCGTTGTCACGTATAACCGGGGAATCGAAACCACGTCAGTACTAACCATTCGACTATCCAACCTCCCAAGATCTGTGGTAGCCCATACGATCTGACAAGGAGTCGTATTGCTTGGATCTCAGACGTGTACGTGACAAGTAATATGGTCATCTCCGGCTTCACCCCCAGCTGCTAAAGATCCCTAAGCTCAAGCGAATTATTAAATACATTGCACCATACTGCTATGGTCGCCCCCTCTTTAGGCATTATTATTCAGGGGCCACAGGACGAGGTCTGATTATTATTTAATATCAAATTGAATGTTCGTTGATTTACTATTCTTCAAAGATGTAACCTTTGCATTGTTCTAATATCAATAGGTCTTTACTATGACCTTATACAAGGAAGATTAAGAATAGTCAATCGTGATCCGCGTAATAAGGCAAAGTAATTTCCGGAAAATTACTAAACAATATTGGCACGCAAATGGAATTATGGCAAGAAATTACCCATACTTTTTTTATAGTACTTTATACCGTGCGGAGAAAAACCTACAGAAAACAAATTCCAATTAAAGAAAACAAAAAAGACAGGTTACATTTGATGGGGAGGGGTGGCGATGGCCCAGTGAGTAGTACGTTGAGTAGTAGCCAGTTAGCCCCGGTTCGGGAATTTCTTTGTCAGTGGTGCAGAACGGAGGAAATGCCAATCACAGTGTCTAGTTATTCGGATGAGACAAAGAACCGAGACTACACATTGGCACACATTATTTTTCAATTTTAATCAACATTGATGCTGTGATCTTACCGGGAAAATATGGGCTTCGGATATCCAATGATCAAGACAAAGTAAACATTTACCATTGGTACATTAATCGTGTAGCATAATGTGTTCCAGCACCAGTTCTAGCAAGGGGCTCGGGGAACGAGGCGAGACACATTGCACCAAATCAAATGGTGTATGTAGACTGGAACAACCAGACGCTAGAAATTTGAATTCGATTGAGACTACTGGCTTATTTTTTTTCTGGAACATAATTGATTTGAAATTAGAGTAAAACGGAAACCATTGAATGTAAATTAGTTTATATACATTCATATTACAGTATTATATCCGTTGCGTCAATTTCTAGGTCCAAAATAAATGTTAGCGATTTAGCTCCTTTATACTCTATTTCTTTCCATTTCACGTTTAATGAACCTTCCGACTTGCGTAATTTACAGGGGGCAACGCAGAACGAGGGGATTTCAAGTCCCCAGATCTATATCTAGACCATTTGGACGGATTCAATTTTTACTAGAGATTCTTATATCGCTAAGTCACGACCAGAGACTTTAAAGGATCTACGATAAAATTTGGGGACAAATGGGTCGTAGCACTATAATAATGTAAAAGGAATTTATATAAACTGTTATACATTCAATCGTTTCCGTTTTGCTGCGACTTGTCGTCACTTGTGTTCGGCGAAATACGGCATCAATCTCAATCGAAAGTCAGTTTCTAGCGTCTGTTTATTCAAGTCAACGCCGATAGCAATTTTTGCGCATGTTATCCATGGCATCGCCGTTTGACATGACTTGTGGAATATGTCTTTGAGCACCGTGTTTCAAAAATTCGCTGAAACGCATTATGGTGCACGATTCGTGTACTAATGGTAAAATGTTTATTTTGTTTTAAATATTGGATATCAGAAGCCCACCTTTCCAGGTAAGAACACAACATCAATACTGATTTATATTGCAAAAACTTTTGTGTTTTCAATGTCGAAGATTTGAGATGATATTGAGTTACGGACTAATTGGCTACTTTAATCTGAACTATTTTATCATAGCAGCAGTAGTAGCAGTAGTAGTACACTGTTAAAAATATTTTGGTTATTTTACCGTAAAATTACGGGCAGCAAAAGTTGCCCCTAAATCATAGGTAAAATTACACCATTAGTTATTTAACATTTTACTGTAGAATGACATGTCTGTTAATTAACATTTCTTGTAAAATTACATCACAATGTTAATTTACATTTGTTTTGTAATAATACATCACAATGTTAATTTATATTTCTTGTAAAAATACATCACACTGTTAATTAATTACACTTTTGTTAAAAATACTAAATATTGGTAATTTTACATGTAGGATTCAAGCAATAGCCCCGGTGTCAAAAAATTCGTATTAATAGCACTTCAATATATTGAATATCAATAATCCTGTTTGGTAGACGAGATCATAGTTCCAGGCTTTCAGATGTAAGCTCGCGGTACTATCTATTTGCAGGCATTATTACCCTACTTTACAGACAGTCCGGCCCAACTAACACTGGCAAATCGGTTTAATTAATCGTCTTCAAGTGAACTTGAAAACGAGATAATACAACCCACGGCCAGCAAGTCAAAACATTTTTTTTTTACTCATTTAAGAAAATACTTACAAACTGATTAACGTACGCTAAATATCAATGCACTTTAAAGATCTTATAAATAATGGAGACTAGATATACAGGATATGTTATATACCAAACTTTACAAAATGTGATTGTCCATATTATGGTTAATAAATTGAAATGAATACGATAAGAAGATAATTTTTAGGAATGTTTCGTTTGTATGGAATAATAAGATACAATAAGAGATAGTAAATTTACCGAATAAGTAAATTTACCGAATAAGTAATTTTACAAAATAACGTCAATAAACATAAGTCTGTAAATGACATGCTGGCTATGTTATTTTCCGTTCAACATTTTAAAGTAAAAACAATTAGTGCTTTACCTAAAAGTAAATAACATAATAATGGGAACAAACGTAAAATCCGTTAAGTAACACGCTTGCTGCCTTACTTTCAGTTCAATTTTATTACATAATATGTATTTTTACTGGATTTTGAATATGTCTTTGATTACATCGCCACTTATTGTCAAAAAGACATAAAAATCCATAAACATACCCTAAAGTCGGTAAAAAATTCATCAGACTTGGTAAAAGTAGTATATGTTGTAAAATATACCAATAATTGAGGTACAAAAAATCCTTGTACTACTGTAATTTTACATACATTTCTGATAGTGTACCTGATGGTTGTCGTAACATCATTTGCTATTTGGTTGTGGACTTCAACGGTCACTGTTAATTGGTTGTGTGTTGAGAAATGTTAACAAAAATATTTCCAGTTTTGCTTTCATTTTACTATTAAATAAAACATTTATGTGATTTCAACTTATTACGACAACCAATTTGGGCTACGGTACATCTTACTTTTGTTGGAATACACTAAACATTACTGTATTTTGACTCTGCGTATGTAAAAATTAATTATTTCACGGTAAAATCACCTGTATAATATGTTTTTGTACGACTATGACGTACTATCACTCCTTTTTTGGTGTAATAAAACATAATTTGTAAAATAACATACAACTACGTAAATATTTTACCACATTCTTGCGGTAAATTAACATTTATTTCTAACAGTGTAGTAGTAATAGTAGTAGTAGTAATAGTAGTAGTATAAGTAGTAGTTGTTGTTTATTAACGTCTCGCCAGTTATACATACATCCCATTCCCATTCATAAATTATAATATACTAAGAATTTAAAAAAAAGTCATTCATTAAGAATTATGAGAGACGAGATGTACATTATATATTCACAAATAAATAAGCATAGTCACAGAAAACACACCTGACGATGGAAATTTTAAAATTCTATATCTAAGGCTAATAATAAGAATCCATTCATGAACATGGATATAAAGTTTGCCTCCGTCTTTTGAAAATATCACAGGTTTTCGCACTAAACTTAACTGGACAGAATACGAAACAATTTATCCGAGTTATTAAAGGACGCAATGTTTGGACACACAACTTGTATAAAGGTGACTAAAACATTCCTAAAATCGCTATATTGTTCGCATTCTAACAGCCAATGCTGGTTTTCTCAGGTCCTCCGGTTTTTCTTCCACTGCTAAAGACCCCTACGCGCGAGTGAATTATTAAAATGTAATTAAATTATATGTTAGTCCCGAAATAACCTAGTTTGTGTAGAGTTGGCGTTTAACCATATTTTCTCTCTCTCTCTCCCCCTCTCTCTCTCCCTCTCTCTCTCTCTCTCTCTCTCTCTCTCTCTCTTCATATCCGACATTATCGGTACAATAAACACAAAGTTGGTTGGATTACGCATTCCATAGAGCAACAATTGAAGTGGGGTTTAACGTCCACTCAACACTAGGTCATTTCGGGACTAACAGCCTTAATACCTTGTTTCATTTACAGAGAGCAGTGCTTTACTTAAATTTTATTGTCCTTTACACATTCTAAAAGATTATTTAACTACGTGGCATTTAAAACTGCCATGTTCAGACTTATTCTGATTATAAATTAGAAGCTTTGGTGACAGTTTGTCACTCAGAATTAATAGAACTGCAGGCTTTCTAAACGTATATAAGGCGATTGAAGCACATATATTTACGGCGAACAAGGTCGTTGCTAAAATATAGATCAAACATAAAGATTATGTACTACTATAACGTATACTGCTGTCATGGGGTAGGTATAACGATTGAACTAGGGTTTAGCGTCCTACCTTTTTTTTTAACCAACTGGTTAATGCAATGTAATAAGCGCACTAATCGTAAATGTCAACACACGATCTCCTTCTTTTTGTCCCATCCGAACGGTTGTGCATCGTTCAAGGGGAACCCAGGCTAGAACTTACGCGTCCAAGGGATGGTATCTGGGACTTTATGGTTAGTTAGACATCGCCCAAGCCACTGAGCCACTGCGGCTCCCAGTATCAATTGTATATTTACATTTGGAGAGAGAGAGAGAGAGGTTTTACGTTCCACTCGACACAAAGTAGGTCATTTCGGGACTAACTCATGGTTCCATATTATTTCAACAATTGGCTTGCACGAAGGTGGTCTGTAGCATTGGGAGGAAACCGGAGGATCCAGAGAAAACAATAAGAATGGTATTTCAATTTACATTTTTGTAATATGCGTTTTATTTTATCGTATGGATGTTTTAAATTACCTTTCATCACAGTTTTTTGAGAAAATATAAATCAATAAGATAATAAAAAAATATTCCATTTCTCTGCAGGCTACGTTCAATATCATTATGCTTAACTTCGTGAGTTTCAAATGGGGAAATCTAACCAGGAAACTATGCAATGGATACTATTCTCATCAAAGATAATATCTATTTTTGCTTAAAGGGACAAACCCGAATTAAACAGAGGCTCAAAAATAAAAGTCTGAGAATGTATGATATTAAACGCCAAAATATAGGGGAATGGTGTACTTACCTTGTCTCAACATTTCAGCTCAAAATATTGAGTCGTTTGGACGTTAACGCCAAAACTGCTTATCCGGACACCCTTTTAAGATTTCGGGTCAATTGTTTTGTGACCTTATAACCGATTACGGTTACTTGAGAGGGTTATGCAGTGAATAACCCATGTGCCGTACGTGATAGAGAAAGGCAAATTTCAACTACACATTATTTTTTATAAAAGAATGTTTGGTTTAATCCAGATACCACAAAATACACCTTGGGCATCGGTCTCAAATTAGTAGTTGCTCGGCCCTTGACTCTAATATTTTAAGGGATTTAACACAAAATTAAGCAGTTTTATTCCCAAAACTAATATCGGTATTAGCCCTTTAAACTTCCAGACAGTGCATTGTATAGGAATATCATTTCAAGGGTTTCATTTGATGCAGATCTACGTTGTTGGTGGGGGGAAGGAAATCTTATCAAAGATCTATATAATTCAATTTAATAAAACTTTTATTCAGATTACAAAGGCGTGTTATGCTTCTATTTCAAATAATTTAATCATAAATAATACTGAAATAGATTCAAATAAACAGGATACCCACAAACATGGTTGTTAAATCTGAGAAAACATAAAACAGTTTATAATCCTAGAGCTACCGATGACGTATTGTCTGTAATAATTATTATTTGATTTATAAAACATATTTCATTTCAATTCGGGTACAACTGAACCGAGTGACGCAGGAAATAAATTATAAGTAAATAACAGATACTTTAGCTATAAGACAATATCAAATACAAACTGATATTATTAGGTGTTTTTAAGTATGAGAAAAAAGAAATGGGGTTTAACGTCCTACTGTTCTTCTCCGACTAGGCTAATGAAGACGGTTTAAGTAGGGATGTATTGGCTATGTTGAATTCTAAAACTGAAAGTGGTATCATGTGTTCTCAAAAGATTAAATTATTCTGCCCCGTACACAGCATACGCTACAGATAACAGGAAGACAGCTTGGGCTGGGTACTGGAGGCTATCAGATATAATGTAATCTCGGAGCAACAGGCATCCGCCTCATTCACGCTAAGTGACTGGTAGGTGGCTGCTATAAACCCGGTGCACACGTTCGAGACCCGGTATGTGCCCTGTATGGACGGCCAAATTTTCAACAAAAATCAATCTGGGCGGTGAAGATGGTAGTAGCACGTTCAACACCCGGTATGCGCCCGGGTACAAGTTCGCTTAAAACCCAACGTTTTGGACTATGTTTTTTTAATAGCCCGGATGAGTAAGAGAGCTCCATCAAGGACGTATTATACATATTATAACACATATTCTTCTCCGTGTATGACTGTTGTCAGTGCATTTAAATCCGAGTCCTGATATGAGGTCAGATCAAAAGAAAAAAAAATAGAGCCATGTTGCCATTTTGTATGTCATGATTTATGATCAGCTAACAAAGGTTACTTGTTCCAGACAACCGGCTTGATTATTAATAATCTGACATCAACGTTTTAATTTTTTGTCTGATTCAAACAACTAAACACTGCCTTTGTCCTGCATCGCTGGCTTGTGGAAACCACACCCGAAAATGTTGAGGACATTTCTCAGCCAACACCGGGAGCAAACCTGAGACCTACGTGCCAGTGAGCCAGCTTCTTACTCACTGGGTCACTGCGGCTCTCGAATTGACCCCAGATTTGAAGTAGGTAACTATACCTTGTACTACACAATCAATAGAAGATAATGTCTGACGTTTTTACTTTCAAATTGTTGTCTTTAATCGCGCACTTCAAATCTTTTATTCCCCTTTTATAGACCACGATAGTCACGACGCCGTGTTGGCAAGGCTCTATTGGCATAAAAACAGCGATTTATCACTTATTTTATTGACATGATTGTGATACCAGTTTTAACACACGGTTTAAACGCATTTATCTATAAGATACGTGTATATCACCTCGGATGGCTCTACGTGTATATTCGAACCAAGGACGGAACTCTTTTCTAGATTTATTTGTTAAGCTATTCGTCAATCATTTATTGTTGTACTAAGAAGAAAATTGAATCCCTTTATGACGCCATAAACAATTCAGACTATGATCATGCTTATCTAGGGGCCTGTTTCACGAAATTTTAACTTAAGATAAAATCCAAATTTTAGTACATTACTCAAATCTGATTGGCTAAGCGCTAAAATCAATCTAATACTATCCAATCGAATTACTAAAATCGGATTTTATCTTAGTTAAACTTTCGTGAAACAGGCCCAAGGGCCGTATGTAAGATTTTAAAAGTGAGGGTGCAGCATAGTGTGGGGGGGGGGGGGCTTAATATAATGCCCAAGTAACTGATATTGACCTTAATCAAGTGTATCATTTTATAATTGAAAGACTGTCAAATTTGTTTGTGGAGGGGTTAGGGGCGCCATTTCTAGGGGCGCCTTTTTTTCTGGGGGTTACAATGTACCCCCTGCACTCCCACTAGATACGGTCTTCTAAGCAATTATCTGTCATAGTTAACTTCGGACAAATACCCTTAACCTTTACAGATAACTTCGGACAATTACCTGTAACGGTTAACTTCCTTTATCAGTTAACTTCGGATAAATACCTTTTATTTTCATCCCCTCTGATGAAATTGACACGCACCTATTTCACACCTGCGCATTTAAAAATAATCAATTCTACATCTGGCCAACTGTTTTATAATATATCCTGCCTTGTCTTATAGCCCGTATACAACTTACAACTCAAACTCGCCCAGTTTAAAGGAGAACTCCCAGATATGTTCTACTGTAACATAACTGTTAATTCTGTGCGGGAAGCTCTTTAACTGCTATGTGGACTCCAACAAATATCTGGAGCTATGTTACATGTAATACCAACGTTCAACTTGGCATTGGAGAAGAAGTCCTCAAGCAGTCTCTAACTCAGACGGGTGTGCAGTGACATCCTAAAGCTATATTTCTAGTTATCGTCAATAGGTTACGGTATGAAGATAAGTCCCTTCGTCTATCTACCGACGAATTGTCAGGTATTAATTAGGTACCATACGGTAGACCATTCATCGGGTCACCCAACAATACTTTAGTTGGTTCGATCCGGTTATATTCGACGGAGCAATCTGGTTTTTATAAAATACCGGACATTATTTCGATTACACTGGTTTACGGATCATAGTTGAACTAGTTTTATTTAAAGCCTTGTGAACAAGACTTCGTGTTCAAGAAGTTTCAATAATATCGATTTGCTCCCTTTTTTCAAAAATGTTTTTTTTTTAAAAAGGGCAGATTTAAAAAAAAAAATCGAAAGGGCGATTACTCTAAATGAAACTTGAATTGCTGGAATCGGGCTGGCTTTAGGTATCCAAAAACGTAGGCCAAGTTTGAAAATTTAAAAAATATCTCTTTTTTTTACAACTTTTCGGACGTAAATAGACATCGACGAAATTTCGAAATTATTGTCAACTGATTTTTAGTAGACCCTGCGGGAAGCTGCCGAAAAATTGTAATAGTTTTCAGAATAGCCTAAAGAAATTTTGAAACTACGGCCATTCGGGCATTTCCGTTTTAGGAAGAACTTTCGAAATTGTTTTAATCAGTAATAATGGATTATATCCAATCCAGTATGTACCTGATAATCAATATCTGAAGCAGAAATAAGGGGTACTTGTAAAAAGAATAATACTCTTACTAATAACAATAGTCTTTAAAACCAAAAGACATTCCCCAAAGTACGCACAATTGCCGTTACCCGCGCTTAAGTTTCCTATCATTTATTGCGCAGAATTTATTCGCATTTCAAGTACATAATCAACTTTTTAGGACATCAGATAATCGCGATTTTCAATGGATAGAAACAGGATCGCTATTAAATAATTTAATTCAAAATGGATACTCCAGACTGTGTGTGTTATTGGCAATCGCAACTATATTGCGAAAACTCCAAAGTCTGACAACTGAGTAATTTGAAATTTTCAATATATTCATTTTTTATTATATATTTGCGAACTATTATAGAAAGAATGACCAGCTTTTATCGGCAAATTACATAATGCATCTTTAACAGTATAACATTTGTCATAATAACAACTATATAATAATATAACCAATTGTTAAGAAGCTAGGTCTCTAACTTAATATCATCCAAAGATTTCAACATTGAAAACACAATAATTATTGCAATTTAAATTAGCATTGATGTTTTGCTTCTACCGGAAATGGAAGCGCTTCTTATATCCAATATTTTAGACAAAATAAACACTTTACCATTGGTACAGGAATCGTGTACCATAATGCGTTTCAGTGCCATTACTAACAGCGGACCGAAAAACGGTTGACGGCATATTCTTATATGTCAAACGGTGACGGCATATTCTTATCTGGAGAGCATACGCAATAAATATTATCGATGTAGACTGGAATAACCAGACGCTAGTGATTGCCATCCAATTGAGACTGCTAGCGCATGTTGCCGAACATAACTGATTAGAAATGACAGTAAAAACTAAAACGATTAAAAACAATTCTTATCTGGAAAGCATACCCAATAAATACTATCGGTGTAGACTGGAATAACCAGGGGCAAGCGATTGCCATTCGATTGAGTCTTCTAGCGTATTTCGCTGAACATAATTGATTATAAATGACAGTAAAAACAGAAATGATTGAATATAAATCAGTTTATCTACATTCATATTACATTATTATATGAGTTGCGACTCATTTGTATCAATTTCTAGGTTCCCAATGTTAGCGATTTAGTTTATTTTAGAAGTATCTGCCATAAAAACGTAAATATTTATAGTTTATCTACTTACTATTTACAGATTATACAAGAAAGAATAAAAAACGGAAACAAATGAAATAATAATTCAAATCAGATATAAATAAATCCTTTATAGTCATGTATTTTGTAAAAAACCCAAAACGACAGAAACAAAAATGAAATGGGGTTTTAACATCCCACTGTCCTGCTCCTAAACTGAGCTAATGAAGACAGATATACGCCATTAGGGAAATTTTGCCCGGGCAGTGCCGCTACGGCCTACTCTTGTATCGAATTCCAACTGCCAAGGGATCTTTTACGTGCACGCCAATTTGTACACGGGACCCCGCTTTTTTCGTCCCGTCCGAACGACTAGACAACTGCCATCTTTTGCGTGCACGCCAATGTGTATACGGGACCTAGCTTTTTTTGTCCCGTCCGAACGACTAGACAGCTACCCTATTTTACATGACGCCAATGTGTACACTGGGCCTGGCCTTTTCGTACCATCCGAGCGACTAGACAGCTGTCCGTCTCAGGCCTTCCGTCCTGCATCACTGACAAGGGGAAACCACACAGGAAAATCGGGATGAACTTTCTCGGCCAATGCAGAGATCGAACACCCGACCTCCAGGCTAGCTAGCCAGCGTCTTACCCACTTAGCCACGGGGTAAGTCGAGGAAGTAACTTTTTAGAGAGAGAGAGAGAAAGAGAGCGAGAGAGAGGGAGAAAGGGAGAGAGAGGGGGAGATATGGAGAGAGGGGGAGAGGGAGAGAGGGAGAGAGAGATGGGGGTTAACATCCAATCGACACTTACTAGGTCATTAATGGACTAATATATGGTTTTATTTTATTTCAACAATTCGCTTGCGCGTAGGGGTCTTTAGCAGTAGGGGGAAACCGGGGGACCCGGAGAAAACCCTCTGGGCTGGACAGGCGACCCTTCTCCTTGTCACGTTCAATCGGGATTCGCAACAACACCAGTTGACTCAATGGCAGGCTTTATGATACAGCGCACACGTGCTAACCATTCGGCCATCCAACCCCCGACTTTTGATAGAAGACCAAGAGTTTTTCAGTTTGGGGTATGTTTAATCAGAAGATCCGAAACCGGAAATCAATTAGATGAGCCCACGCGGTGTCTTGGTTAATCCACCGTTCACTAATCCGGGTACAAGTCAACAATACATCTAATATCATAGCAAGATATGATAAACTATATTTGTCCTTGTAGCTCTGTTGATAGCGCTATACGTCGCCAGAGGATTGAAAACACTATAAGCAAGTTCAACCCACAATTCACTCCTACTCGATTTAACCAAGATTATGAGTAAAACTCCTCTGGCTTGTCTGATTATTAGATTTTGTGTTATCGGGCTATAGAATTTTAATATTGAACAAATTCGCCTGTCTGTTATAATATAATATGGAGAGCGTACTATTACACACTAAAGTTACGGTAAGAGCACACAATTATAATATATTTTTCAGAGACTACTCATGATCACCAAGTTCGAAATATCGTTCCAGTTGGCTACAGCCATTTACCGTAATCATACACAAGGCATGATATGCTCACTCAAAACAGTCATAGCCGATGATGCTTGCTGTTGTACTTTAACTATTTGAAGAGACAGGACCACACCACAAGAAATAAATGTACTTTTAAAGGACCTAAGTCTGTAACTCAAAATTTTTCAAAATCTTCGACATCGAAAACACGAATTATTGATCAAATTAAATAAACATTGATGATGTAAACTTACTGGGAAAAGATGAGCTTCTGATATCCAATATTTAAGATAAAATATTTTTTTGTAACATTGGTACACGAGTCGTGTACCATAATGCGCTTCATCCCCAGTTGTATTTAGGGACTCGAGGGACGAGGCTAGACACTTTGCGTTGTATCAAGCGGCAGAATGTAGTCTCTAATAACCAGGCGCTATAAATGTGCACAAGATTGAGATCGCACGGCTTATTTCGCTGGACATAACTGATTTGAAATTGGAGTAAAAACGGAAATTATTGAATGTAAATCAGTTCATATACATTCATATTACAGCATTATATGCGTTGCGACCCACTTTTGTCAATTTCTAGGACCCAAATGTTAGCGATTTAGCTCCTTTAAGTATAGCTTTTTGCGTCATATTTCCAATATTAAAGAGCATGTACCTTTTACTATTTGAAGAGGCAGGACCACATCGCAAGAAATAACTTTATTTTCTGCATCATATTTGGAATATTAAAGGGACAATAACCCCTTTGCTGTCTTTATAGCCCGTGAAAATAAATAATAGCCTTATTCTAAGTACTAGATGTTTAAGTGTCCTACCTGTTGTAAAATAGGGGATCACGGTGGCTAAGTGGATAAGGCGCTGGTTCGCTAGCCTGGAGGTCGAGTGTTCGATCCCTGCATTGGCCGAGAAAGTTTATCTCGATTTTCCGACGTCATTTCCCCTTGTCAGTGATGCAGAAGGAGGGCCTGACAAGGACAGCTGCCTAGTCGTTCGGATGGGACGAAAAACCGAGGTCCCGTGTACACATTGGAGTGCACGTAAAAGATCCCTTGGCAGTTGGAATTCGATATAAGAGTAGGCCGTAGCGCCGCTGCCCGGGCAAAATTTCCCTCATAGCACACTGTATGGCGTATGCCCGTCTTCAATTAGCTCAGGTTAAGTGCATAATAGTAGGACGTTAAATCCCATTTCATTCATTTGTTGTAAAATAGTACAATATATTGACAGGAATAAAGATTGGGACATATTATTCTGTTACAACAAGAGTGTTATTGAGCCTTTAAAGTATGTAAAGCGTGTATATCCCAGCAATGCCTCTTAATCTTCTCGAATGTCCCATACAGCTAAATCGAAACTTGGGGCCTCAATATCAATTTGTTCTGCGACTTTCGGCGTTATATCTCCAACCTTAAAGAGCAGACGTGTATTGTAGTCTTGGACATAATAGTTTATATATATTATCGTACTAATTAAAGATGTGCCATTATTAAACGACCAGACAGCTGTGGCCCTAATATAATATGAGTATTATAATAAATACTCCCGGTCACTAGCCGGTGTTGACCAGAAACCCCTTGTCCACTCGACCAAATCTAATTAAGTCATTTTGGAACTAACATATGGTTCAATTTTATTTCAATAATTAGTTTGCGCGTAGGGGTCTTAAGCAGGAGAGGAAACCGGAAGACCCTGAGAAACCCCATGAGGTTTGACAGGCGATCCTACTCTTTGATACGTACAACCGGGAATTCGAAACCACGCCAGTTGACTCGTACAACCGGGAATTCGAAACCACGCCAGTTGACTCAATGACAGATCGTATGATAAAGCACGCACGTGCTAACCCCCCTCCCCCTCCCCTGAGATTGTAGACTCACGCCAGATATGAATCTAGCGTATTACAATGTGAACATAAGACGAGGACAGAGCAGTCACCGGAATCTGCCGAGGCTTGCCGAGTGTGGCTGTGTAAGGCCTTACAAATGACACACAACCAATGATGCATAGGCCTACGTCATTTGCAGACAACACTTTGACTTTGCCGCCTCAAATAAATAAATATGGCAGCTGAATGGCAAAAAATTAAACAAAGCCTGACAGAAGAAAGAATTAACGGACCCCAAATAGAACCAGACAGTTAAAAATCGAAAATCCAGTGAAGATTTTTTAATTGTTCGAAGACTAAGTCAAGGTGAGCGTTAAGGCTCAATACTATAAAAGAATAGTGGCCAGAGAATTCGTCCCTTTGATAATGAAAATGAAAGAACTTTCGAAACTTTTAGGGAAGGTTGTGGCCGTCATTTTGTAACTTCATCGGGGTTAGTATGCGATGTTTTAATTAACCATTGACCATTGACCAAATTAACCATTGACTATTATACACCATCATATCGAGATATTGGACTTTCCTATTTTTATGTAAAAATGCGCCACACCATTCTTGTATTATGTAGACTTTCATCTTTATGTATATATTCGGACCTTTCCATCCTTATGTAGATTTAATTAGGACCTTTCCATCTTTTTATAGGTAGATATATTTCGGACCTTTCCATCTTTTTTAGAATATACCCTGTAACAAAAATATCCGTGAAAAAACCCTGAAACATTCCGGAAATATACCAGGAAATTTTTTATCCATATTTGGTTATCCTGTAATTTACAGAAATTCCTTTAGTTAACATAAATTCCATTTTTAATTACAGAAAAAAAATCCTGGTATTTTCATAAGAAGTGAATGTGATAAAAATGTCATTGAATTAACCATTGACTTTGTACACGCGCGTGAAATAGCTTTATTTAACGTCCGCTTTCACCGAAGGGAACCGCAGAAATTATTTATACCTAAACCTTTCCCGCTAATATCAGGGTAGGGAATATCTTAATCGAGAGGAAGGTATCACAAAACGCTACTTCAGCCTACTTGTCAGAGATTGGGCCGGTTGGGGATTTCAGATGTAAGTTTGTGGTATCTATCAATAATTTCCAGAGACAAACTTGCTTACACTGGCCAATCGGTTATGATTTCCGGATTTAAAGGGCTTGATTACTAGAATATAAACTATACACACAGAGGGTGTGTGTGTGTTTGGTGTTTAACGTCTGCTTCCACATAAGTGATATCGCTGACAAACACACGGAGGGTTAAAACATATACTTCCACATTTATGAAAAATACTTACAATCTGATTACAGTATGATGAATAGCAATTCACTTTATAGATCTTATAAATAATGAAAATTAGATACGTGTACATGACAATTAATATACGAAACTTTACAATAAATCTTCATAATTATTAACATGACAATTATTAAGAATGATTATATTATATACGATTACTTATCGTTGCATTTGCAAACATAAATAATCCGTAAATTCCTGGCCATTCCACCGTTTATTCCGTAAAATATCAGAATTAAGTCTTATTATAGAAAGCAATAAAACATTTTATCTCTAAATTTCATGGTTATTTCCTGTTTTACACTGGATATTCTACAGAAATACATAAAACACGTAATTTGAAGAAAAAATTCACATTTTTAACACAATTCCTCCATAAAAAGCCATCGATTAACATAAAATAAGGTGATAAACTATACGCAATTTTGCCTAATAATTTTTTTACAGTGTAGATTTCTTTGAATATGGATATTTCGGACCTGTCCATATTTATATATATACATAAATAAATAAAATATACGTCCAGGTAAAAAAATCTTCCACTTTACTTCATTATATGACATACATTAAATCATAAAAGCTAGCTGTCTGCCTTCTATGGGCGTCTTCAGATATTAATATTTCCATATAGATATATTCGGATCTTCCCATCCTTATTTAGATAATATCGGACTTGAATATAGATATTTCTGACCTTTTTATATTTGTATAGAGATATTTCGGACCTTTGCATCTTTATACAGTTGCCTGTTGACCTCTCCTATCATTGAATAGAAATAAATTGGACCCTTCCATCTTTAAATACAGATATCTGGGTCCTTTCTATCTTTAAATACAGACAGTATAGGCCCTTTCTGTCTTGGAATCTCCCATCTATAAATAGGGATATTTCGGCCCTTCTATCATAATGTAAAGGATATTTGGGACGTTTCAATCTTAAAAGCGCGGGGAGTTCTCCTTTACCTAACGACCCGAGTTCGTGTTTTCATATGATTCAACCTTACAATCCTTAGGAATGCTCCAGTTTTCTTAGAAAATATTCAATGTTTCCAATTGCTAACTACAGTTTGGATATTCTTTTGGAGTCTCTATTATTGCTTCTTCAGCCTCTTGGGAATCGTATTTTCAATATGCTACTATTCACACACGGTATAGCGTAGAAATACCAATTTCCTTTCGGCACAATACAGCTGTTTTTCCTCGGTTCGTAATACAGTAATAATTCAATAATCTTTGTCATGGTGACCATCGGTTATTTGAATAAGTTGAAAAACACAGGAAATGCAATGTGATTTCAATATTTTCAATTCTAAGTATTTGTATTGAGCAAGGATGAAAGATTGATTTGTGAATTGCGCAAGTCTTTGTGCGCCGTAGTGCAACTATTCATAGGTTCAGGTTTACAAGGCACCATAGAAAACCAGATTGAATTATTTCCGATTGATAAACCCAGTTCGTCCCACCTTATTAGGTTAGATCTTAAGAAATGGCTAGGGATGAACACACAGGCGAACATGCCGAGGTCACGGAATAATGATTTGTAAATATCAATAATTAATGAATACAGGATCGGCATGTCCCGTCTTAAGATTTGGTACACATCAAGAAACAAAAGGAACGAAATAATTAAATTAAACGGCTTATCGGAACAAAATACAAAAAAATTGTTGTAAAGAGAAAGTTAATTATCGAGCTTATTTTCTTGTTGATCCTAAAAGCTACAAAACTTATATTGGAAAAGTTTATTTTTTTATTTTTTCAGACTTCAAAATGTGCCTCTTAGAAAAAAAAGTCATTGAGAAATAACGAGGGGCCGGAGATATGGCCGGCTAAGAACGCTCCTGAGAAAACATTACCGTTAGCAAAGTATTGAGCGTGGGGGGGGGGGGCAGTTAATTCGATACCCCCCCCCCCCCCCCGCCGTGGCTTCGGACCCGATCTCAATAATATCTTTTATCTGACAGTGAGTAATGAAATATAAAATTGACTTATTGTTATTATTAGTGTACATCTTTTAAACGCATATACCTCTTTCCGCACACAGAGAACTAACTATTCTACTCTTTGGGAATAGAGCTCTGCCCTAAATAACCGCCATGTCCAATAATTAGTATACTGTTTTGTAATGCGACCTACCCCGGTTCATATCTGTTATACATAAAACAATCCCTTAAAGGTTTTCAATTTTTTTTAATGAAACCAGAATATATACTTCTCAAAATTCTCGAAATATACTTAGTGTTTAGACTAAAATCGTCGATTTTAGTGTCTGATCTTAAGCGGAGCTTATTGCAGACAGATAGCGTAAGTTTAGTATGAGCACACCTGTTACGACTAAGTGATTACGCGCTTTACAAAATATGATACAAATACACAAATAAAATAACCTTCGATATCCGCCGGGTTTGTAAGATATATTCCAGATGTTTTTTTTTACAACTTTATTAGAATTGTGAAGAAATACAATTTAAAGGAATACAAGGAGTAATGTGGCATCTCAATATACCCCCTTTATTAGTCACTAATATGTACACTGAATTTCTCGGATGCTTTGAATTATGAAATACAATTTAAATTTATTTACAAGAAGTTTTGCAAATATTAAGAATGGGGAGAAAGGGGTATTGATTAGGTCAAATACTGTTTTTTTTTTATATTTCTGATAAGAATCCTGACAATCGCGTGCCTTTGTTCCACAAACCATATCATTTTGGTCTTATTACACAATATAATTCGAATTGGGTTGAATTCTTAAATCTGGTATGCAATAGCTAAAGAGATCCCAGTCACGCAAAATGACACACCAATTGGCCATAATTGTAGACATACAAGAAAAACGATTCTCGACAAAAAGTAGAGTTAAGTGGCCGAATTCGGTGACTGAAAACTGTTCCTTGCGTGTTGGAATCAGTCTATTATGTATAAATGGCAAGTTGCACGTCGCGTCCAAGAACATCTTGAGCGATATCTGAAAGACAAGATGGTTTTGGGTCCCTTTGTGACATATTCCATGTATATTGATTAAGCAACAATTGAGCTGAGCGAGATCATAGAATCCACTCCCGCAATCTAGTATCATCATTGATAAAACTTTATTGATCTTTGCTCATCGCAACTGTCTGATAACACCGACACCGTCTTTTATTCTTTCCTCTCATGGTTACTTTTTTTTCGTCTTAACATTTATGGTGTTATCAAAGATAGTCTTTCACCAACTGTTCTATTAATGTTAAAACGTGGTCGTGTTTGTGTTTTTATGGCATTTGTGTGTCTAGATTAACTGTCATTAGATAATAAGCGTCTCCGGGGTAATAAGGATCATGCAGGAAATCACTTTTGTCGGCTAAATTTATTGTGATTCACCTTAAAACGCAATTTATAAATTATTAAGCATTTACCCAATTTCCATACTAATCATTTCCAAATTAAGAAACACGTAAAATACATCAAGCAATCTGTGATAAAATCGGAATGTCGGTCGATATGAGTTTATCTCCAGCGTATTCAATTTTTAAATCGATATCAAAAAAGAAGCTTTAAAGTAAAAGTGATAGTATCCTAGAAAAAAAAACTAAGGTAGAAAAATCGGTGAATTGAATTGGAAAAACGGTAACAATTCGTATATCAACATAATTTTCCGTTTTACGAAGATCGTATAAATTTATGATTTTATTTTCGCAAATACCCCAGAGCCATAAATAAATATTACGAGTTCAATTGCTCTGTAAGTAGAATATAAGAAATATGAAATTGACAAGTTTATAGCTTATAATATTTATATTACTCCCCCCGGTGCAATTTTATAGCCTACCACAAGAATAAGTTTAAATTGGCCTTCTGGAGAAGTGTTCTGATGGACAAAGACGATAAAAGTCGTTTTTATACACTCATATATTGGGGGTATGGATGGCCGAATGGCTAGCACGTGCGCGTTGTATCATAAAGCCTGTCCTTGAATCAACTGGCGTGGTTTCGAATCCCCGGTTGTACGTGAAAAGGTGTAGTATCGCCTTTCCAATCTCCTGGCTTTTTTCCGGGTCCTCTGGGTTCCTCCCAATGCTAAAGACCCCTATAAGCAAGCGAATTATTGAAATAAAATAAAACATATGTTAGTCCCGAAATGACTCTCTCTCTACCATGGACAGTATAATATATAAGGGTATACTAATACTACCACATACTAAGTCCCACAGCAACACCCCTTGCGTTGTGAATTCAGAACATGTTAATCTGTTAAATGCAGCTGTAGGTAATTAATAGATAAACGAACCACCAACATCATTATTTCCGAGTTTATCATATCTTCTTTAAACACACGGCCACTTGTAGAGATGAAGGAGTCAATATTATATTCCATCCAGGTCACCAGGCTATCTTTTAAGGTGTCATCACATGTCTGGTAGATGCAAATCAGGAATCATTAAACCGGATTATCTTCGAGGTTCCATGCTGAATCTGGGGTATATACTGCACAATATAACATGTGCGGGTATTAATTAATCAGCATGACTCTATAATTTAATACCGTCTTCTCCGTGGTATTGTCATGATTTACATATTACTTATTTTAGCTACAAATTGATAACGTTTAACAAGTCAGAGGTGTTTAGAAACTGTTCTAGGATTCTCAGTGACCTGTTCGGTGCATAGGTGATAAGGAAGAAAGCCCCATTTAATTCAGAGGCATTGTCCCTCTTACAGACACATTGTTAACGCGTAACTGATTGGATGCTCTTTGGGGTTCTTTTTCTGGGATTGGTCTGTGTGGCTTAAGGAAGGATCCTACCAGAACTCTTTTTATTCGCGCATTGATTTTAGATATAGTTATATAGACACAAAACCGTGCTGTAAATTTAGTAGGGAGAGAGAATGAGAGAGAGAGGGAGAGAGAGAGAGAGAGAGAGAGAGAGAGAGAGAGAGAGATGGAGCTTAACGTCACTCGACACAAACAAGGCCATTTCGGGACTAACATATGTTTTTTATTTTTTATTTAAATAATTCGCTTGCGCGTAGGGGTATTTTGCAGTGGGAGGAAACCGGAGGACCCGGGAAAAACCCACGAGGTTGGACAGGAGACCCTACTCCTTGTCACGTACAACCGGGGATTCGAAACCACGCCAGTTGACTCAATGACAAATTTTAGTTGGTGATAAGGATAAGTTCTACCGGGTCGTTTATCTGTCTTCCAGTCTTGTGACATCTCATCCTCTTAAATGACGACATTACTCCTTTGACTTTTACTACAAAACTGTGACGACCTTATCTCCATTGGGAACACTATATTAAGCATTAAAGTTGATGGGAGTGTTCTAGAGAAAGAAAATATTACTATGAATATAAATATAATTGGGAGATGATAATTGTAGGTCGGTTGGGGAGGTTCGGTTCATTCCGGAATCCAAAATGGCCGCTTTATATAATTGAGAATTTTGGGGAATACAAACCCGAACCGTAACCATAACCCCTTTTAGAAGACTGAACTTGGATCTTATATACCCTTTACCCCTCCTAAGAGGGTTAGGGTTCGGGTTAGTATTCCCCAAAATACTCTTTTATATACAGCGGCCATTTTGGACTCCGGCCATTTTCGAACCTCCCAAACCAACCTACAATTAGCACCTCCCAATATAATTGTGTCCGAGACCCAAAGGAAGAAACTTAAGAACACCCTGATCAATATTGCGTGATTTCAAAATCTTTACTCTTTTTGTTCACAGTGACTTCAAGCCAGATCATGATGAAATATTTGCGGTTGACATATTTATAATTGTTCCCTTTAGACTGCTACATGGGTGAATGAATACATGACTGATCTGCCTTTTCATCACATTGAAAGCGGGATTTAGATTCAATTCCCCGCTCTTAATAGTGTCTTTCTTATCAGATTTTTCGAGATTTATCAGTTTCCCATACCTCCCCCTACACATTAAAGCTTTGTCGCCATATGGCTTCTGCTTCGCCCTTCAAGTCAATGATATAGATTGATAGGCAACTAATTCAACATACTGATCGATATAAGTCCCAATTCAATATTATTCTTGTGTTAGCCTGAGTGACATTCTAGAACCAGATATTTACAATCTTTCTTTTAATTTGTTAATAAAAGGGTAGAACAGTTCCAAGTTTCGTCAAGGATCTTGATGTATTCCACACAATTTTTGTCTGGCCCTGAGATGCAATTATTATTACGATAATCGGTTATTAGTAACGACAGTTTTAGACATAATTTATTTCGTTTTAATGAGAAAACATCTGAATAGAAATCTGCAGAATTGACGTGTGGAAAGTTTTGGAATCAAACGTTATATAACTAAGTAGCTTCGTTATCTCTAAACCATCCCTAAACCATCGGTCCAATTAGCTGTATATAGTAACGTGTGCTTATGGAGATTGGGTGGCCGAATGGATTTACGCGTGCGCTTTAGACCAGATGAGGTCTGTCATTGTTTCCAGTTACGTGGTTCCGATTCCCAACCTGTTTTTCTTCTTGAGCCTACACGGTTTTCTCCCACTGCAAAAGACCTCTACGAACAAGCGAATGAGGTCTGTCATTGTTTCCAGTGGCGTGGTTCCGATTCCCAACCTCTTGTGTTTTTCTCGGGAGCCTACCGTTTTCTCCCTCCACCAAAGACCTCTACAAACAAGCGAATGAGGTATTTCATTGTTTCCAGTGGCGTGGTTCCGAGTCCCAACCTCTTGTGTTTTCTCGGGACCCTACGGTTTCCTCCCATCGACAAAGACCTCTACACACAAGCGAATTATTGAAATGATAATTGAACCCGAACTGACTCAGTTTGTGTCAAGGGGACTTTAAAGCCTATTTCTAACTGTCTTTCCCTGAGGATTCGGTATTGGTAACAAGTCTTTTGTCGGCGATCCTGGTTGAGAGGACAAAAAAAACTACAAATACTTTGTTGCGACGTACTTTGACATTTGTTACTAAAATATCTAATTTCTCACGGTTTGTAGCTATTCAGATTGATTAATTAACACTTAATAAAGAAAACAAAATAACAACGCTAGATAATGTCCTAGTTTAGATTCAATAGGACCTAAATAAATTGTTTGTGGATAACCAGAGGCAGCAGTGTGGTTTGATGAAATTTCAATTCGGCATATCTTTGAAAATACTGAACGGAAATGAGCCATTATTGGACCGATACACCCATTAGAGCTCCAAATATTCCAAACAAAGTAGTTTAAAAATGATCCATGTTGTTTAAAATGACACACTGGTACTTTAAATACAGCTGTGGTGACATATCCCTTTAAATATACCAAATTTATATTTACAAAATCAAGCTATACATACATGACCGATCTAACATTACATAACTTTGTCAGCGTCTACTAAAGTCACTATATAACGAAATGGCTATCATGTAACAGGCTCTTGTTTCTCGAAATCTTAAGGAAAGATGAAATCCAGATTTTAGTAGATACTTCAATTTTGATTGGCTAAGCAATAAACTCAATCTAATATTATCCAATCAAACTATTTAAAATTGGATTTTATCCTAGTTCAAATTTCGTGAAACGGCCCGTAGTCAAATTAATTAAATTAAATGAGTTTAGCGAAATGTCTTTGGAAGTCCAAATATTCAATTTCTGATGTATTAGCAATATCACGTTCGTGTGAAGTACCTGAACTAAATCTACAACATCAATTCATATACACATTCCGAATTGAGTTCATGTCTTAACATTAAGTCAACGCTATTTCTATGCTCACGTGAAGGTTCTGATGAGCTTTTCCAGATTTCACAGGGTATCCGCAGATGAAGGTAGAATGCAAATCGAGCGTCAAAATCTGAAGATTGTCTTGTCTGAAAATTTCAAATTGTGTACAAGACTTGATAATCAGGACGATGTCTTAGGCACGTATTTAGGCACTTATTTGTAACAAGATAATGGGGGACTTACCACCTACTCACATAGAATTAAGCGTTTCATTTATACCACTTAGAAAAGTGCGTATGTATTATGTATGTGTTTCTGATATCGTCAATAATCTTCATATAGTTACATAGAACCAGAACGGTCCATGATAAAGTGGAATTATGAACTTACTTTATTGCAGTGTTTTGATTTCGATCAAGATGGCTTCTTTGGTGAGAATGGGGTTTATAACGTCCACTCGACGGAAACTAGGTCATTTCGGAACTAACATGGTTTATTGTATCTCAATAATTCGATTGCACTTGGGGGCCTTTAGCAGTGGGGGAAACCGGAGGACCCGGAGAAAACCCACGAGGTTGGACAGGCGACCCTACTCCTTGTCACGTATAACCTAGGATTCGAAACCACGCCAGTTGACTCTCAATTACAGGCTGTATGACACATCACGCACGTGCTCACCATTCGGTCATCCAACCCTCATCCCGCATCAAACACGTGGCCCCGATACATACTAGAAGTGTTAGTACCAACAACAACTTGTCAATTTTAGTCAAGTCTCTGTCTGTTCTGGACTCAATGACCATGATGTTATTAACAAAGAGGTCAACAAAACATCAAATCACGTAGTACACATCTCTTCAAGACATCACAATCTCCGACCCCGCAAACAATATGGCTACTCAGACATTTCAAACTAGTAGTATCGCTCAGATCAGCACACACTTAATTATTGGTTTACGAGTAATTTAGGGTTGAAATCGAAACATGCCGTGCGTCATCGCTGGGCTTCTGTTTCATCGGCCTCTTGTCAAAAAATGATCAGATCCCAGAAGATCGAATATCTAGACCACGTGACCTAATAACTCTGCCACATCTTTTGTCAACGGTATGCAAATGGTAAAAGTGCCGGTTTGCAGCTTCATTACTAAAACACGAGTGACGTGAAATTAATTACAAAAGGTCTGAAATAGACTTATCGCTTCTTAGAGACATGTTTTCCATTGTTTGCCTGGTCGTCCCAGCGTAGAATGAATGAATGAAATGGGGTTTAACGCCCTACGCTTCTGCACCTAACCTGGGCTAATCGAAGACGGGCATACGCCATACAGTGAGCTATGAGGGAAATTTTGCCCGGGCAGCAAAAAATTCCAACTGCTAAGGAATCGTTTACATGCACGCCAATGTGTACACAGGACCTCAATGTTTTGTCCCATTCGAAAGATTAGACAGCTGTCCTTGTCAGGCCCTCCGTCTGCATCACTGACAAGGCGAAGCCCCGTCGGAAAATCGAGATGAACCTTCTCGGCCAACGCAGGGATCGAACACCCGACCTCCAGGCTAGCGAGCCACCACCTTACCCACTTAGCCACGTAACCCAGCCTAGCATAGAACTAGGTTTATTATTTAGTGTAATTACATAATCTGTAATATAGCATAGTATTTATATATAAGCTTCGTCTACACTAGGCTAGTGAAAGCCGGCTTTTTAAAAACCCGGCTTTTTCAAGTGTAGCGTCTACACTGACTGAAGTTTTGTAACGGTAAAAGACGATGAACACCGACCTTCGTTATTTGTGCCAATGTTATGAATGTACGGAAGTTCGGGAAGGATGACATCCCAGTACCCGATAAAACCCGGTTTTTACCGTCTACACACATGGCCACCAGCCAAAACCATCGGAACACATATTCTTAGCCAGCCATATTCGTAAAATATTAGGCGGGTTGGGGGGGAGGGGCACTAATTCCCCTGGTGCCGAAGGTCCTGTTGTCAAAATAGCAAGTATCAATGTAGAAATTTTACACGCCCCCGTTACACGTGCATAAAGGAATATTATTTTTTAAATTATAGAACAGTACACCGTAAAAAAAAATATATAAGGCTAAATTGCGTAGTTTAACACCCCTTTTCTGTCTATCGATGTCTTTTTATTGAAAAATTGTGTTAAAAATGTGAATTATTTCTTCAAATTATGTGTTTTATGTATTTCTGTAGAATATTCTGTGTTAAACTTGATATAACTGTGAAATTTAAGGATAAAAGTTTTATTGCTTTCTTCACCGTAAAAAATATCCGGTTTTTATGTGGCCGAATTCCGTAGTTTAACACCTTTTTTCTGTTAATCGATGGCTTTTGTTGGAGAAATTGTGTTAAAAGAGTGTTTTTTTTTTCAAATTACGTGTTTTATATATTTCTGTAGAATATTCAGTGTTAAACAGGAAATGAAATTTAGGGATGAAAATTGTATTGCTTTCTATAATAGATTTGATTCTGTTTTTTAAGGAATAAACGGTGAAATGACAAGGAATTAACGGATTAATTATGTATGCTAAATATGTATTCTTTGGCACAATCATAGAAATTGACACAAATTTGCGCGCAACGTATATAATAATGTAATAGGGATGTATATAATCTGATTTACATTTCATTTTGTTTCTGTTTTTCTGTAATTTCTAATCCGTTATATTCCGCGAAATACGCCAAGAGCCCAACTTGAATGACAGTCTTTGGTCCCTGGTTATTCCTGTCAACACTGGTAGTATTCTCTCGTGGCATGTGTTTAGCCTCTATCATTGAGTCGCTTCGAAACAAATGACACTTGAAAGCATTCTGACACGCGATTCGTGTGCCAATTTTAATTTTTTTTTTATTTTGTCTTAAATATTGGATATCAGAAGCCCATCTTTCCACGGTAAGAAATCAACACCAAGGTTGAATTAAACTGAACCATAAATCGTATGACCTTTTCCCTTAAAGCGAGAATTTCATATTTCTAAGAAAGTCAAAACATAATTATTTCTATGTCTTTTGCTCAATGGATGTTAACTCGCTATTATACGATCATGGGCATTATTTCACACACTTTAAAAATCACTGACACAGGAAAAAATAACACAATTATCCCCCTTGTTTTCCCATTCCCTCCATGGGATAGCTATGTTCAAACGTTTGAATTTGAAGTTGAAAATGACATTTTGCCTATTTCTCAGCTGGCAATAGTGAATTATAGGATTCTTAGGATTGCTCTTTAACAAGATAGGACTGTTTATAGATACCATCTATTTCAGGACTTTATTTTAATACATTTTAAAAATATAACTTAGAAGTATGAAATTGTAACTTTAACACAACCTCGGGTCGTCATAGTGCAATCATTCTATTTTATAAAATGTCTGGCTTAGAAAAAATAAAATAATAACATAGTATTTGATTGATAGATATAGGTGTCAGTTAGCAATTGTTGTGTATAACAATCATTTTAAAAATGCTTCAATAACAGTCATATAGGGTTGTATTGACATATGTCATGGATTAATGTTTTCGTTGTCAGAGCAAACAATGTCACGTGTGGGCAATTTTTATAAACACTACATATTTGGTACTGTGATCAGCCATGTAAATGTATAGCATTTGTCACATAGTTTTCGGACATATTAACACACATTCAGGACAGAAGTTTCTATAGTTTGAATCTATTCTGGGGATTATTCAAACTTCAATCAGCGTAGTTGAATGTGTACATGTGTGTGTGTGTTGGCGTCTGTTTGTATTCATTTGGAATTAATCCGGATAGTAATACGTAGCAGTGGGGATTAACCTACAACTCTGATAATACAGTGTGAATGTGGTGCTTCTTTTGCCAAGCCAGCATTGTTATATAATCGGATGTGTAGTTCAAAGTTATGAGTTATCAAAAGGTAAAAAGTAGTAATATGTGAATTCCTAAGCAAATAATAACAAAATGTCAGCTATGTGAACTACCGCAAGATATAACCATATATATATGTTTTAGAACAATTGAACATGAGCATTGCATACGTATGCGGTATGGGAGGGGGTGGATGGCTTAATGGTTAGTCAACAAGCGCGCTGTATCATAAAGCCTGACACTGAGGCAACTGGCGTGGTTTCGAATCCCCGCTTGTACGTGTCAAAAGAGAGGTCGCCTATCTAACCTCGTGGGTTTTCTACGTCTCCTCCGGTTTGTTTCCGTCCACTGCTAAAACCCCTACGCACAAGCGAAGTATTGAAATAAAATTAAACCACACGTTAGTCCCGAAATGACCTAGTTTGTGTCGAGTGGACGTTAAACCTCATCTCTCTCTCGCCCCCCTCCCTCCTCTCTCTGTCTCTCTCTCTGTTGTACGTATGACTAATTATAGCGACCTCACGTTAGTCATATATTTTGGAATTTAAAATACAAATGTCCAGGAAAAATAAAATCTTATAGAAGAAGCTAACAATTTAGATTGTAAAATTAGCCATTTTCACATATCATTACTTCTTAAAATTAATTTCCGTACACGAGATTTTTTAGTGTAAATTGGCTTATGTCAACCAGTACAGTAGATTTAGTTGTATAGAATAACCTGGAAATTAGTGAACAATTAAATTACATTATTTCGTTCCGTTTAATTTCTTGTTTTTGCATTCCATTAGGTGCAAAACAAGAACTAAAAGGAAATGGCGAAGACCATTACACTGTGCCAGTGCAATTAATTACATTACCATTACGTTTTAAATGTAATCATTACATTCTCATTTTTAGCAATGTAATTAATTACAATTACTCATTACATTGAAAGCAATTCATTACCATTATATACCCATTACTCTATCTATGAAAATATAAATATAAAAAAAAAAACATTTTTCATGGAATTAAAAGACAACCTTATTTTCTGCAAAGCCAAACTCAAAATAATCCTTGATTCACTCTAATAGATATTTGTGTTACATATGAATTGTTATTTCTATATATCATAACATCAAGCCATTGTATTCACTGTACGACTTGAATAATGAATCGAAAGTAAAGTTAATTAACTGTATTTTCGTTTACGTAATTTTATAAAATTCTTTATTCAATCGAAATAATTTGTCAATAATAACTGTAGAATTGATAAATTATTCAGCATGACTCTAAAACAAAATATATATTTGTTTTGTATTAAGATACCTTAGAATAATGGGATACCTGAAGGTCATTCTTAGGCCTGTCACTTGTTAACTTGAGATTACCAATTAATCTAATGGAATGAGTAATTGACTGAGTAATTGCCTGTGTTTCCAGAACACACGAACCCATACTCATTTCGCGTTTGATTACTACATTAAGGCACCCGCTGTGACATCTTCAAGGTACATGTCAGTCACTGTGTATATAACGAAACTATATTATATAATGTTCGCGTGTATGCGATATCACTTCGGTGTTAGCGGACGTTAAATAAAGCTATTTCACACACATATGCTGTCCTAGCTTCCGTTCGGCCTCTATAAATCCATTAACTTACTTGAATCAACTAATTAAGCCTTTGGATCGGAGACTATTATAGCGCTTTCTCTGCTGTTGTTTACAGCGGATGACAAATACCCTGATAACTATGGCGGTATATTAGATTAAAAAAAATTTATGTGCTATACGTTGTCTTAATTTAAAACTTACACGAATAGAAGTTACAAATTACATGAATAAAAGTTACAAATTACATAAACAAAAGTTAGAAATTAAACGATAGTAAGTTAGAATTTTGAATCTAATATACCGCCATAGATAACGTCACATTCGTCACTCGGTAAACCTCGGCAGATTCCGGTACCCTACATACTGGAATCTGACGAGGTTTGGCCGAGTGATTCGACGTGTCAAGAATTAAAGACGTTATTCATAATTTGTATATCGGAATGACATAACGGATATGCAACGGTTCGATCTCTCCTTCCCATATTACGCAAATGCCACACCTTCGTTATAGATTGGGTGATTTCTGCTATTAAAAAAATATTCGTAAATTAAACATTATGTAAAAACCTTTTGGAAAAATATGTCGTTCCATAATAACATTTGGGAAATGTTCGATCAGAAGTGTCGGTTTATTAAGTATCATGAACATAAAAATGGTAAGCCACATGATTAATAAATAGGTGGACAACATCCTACGGTTATCGGATAAATGGGTATCGAACAGAACGGTGTCATATTATTAGGTTGCTCTCCCAAATCAACTACCTGACAGTAATACCAGGTTTCATTGATCAATAAAAGTCAGTATTGATCATCTATGAAATAATTGGTTTATTTTCAGGGAAAATGGTACAGTTTGTGATAAATGGCACCCATATTGGCTAGGCCATAGGGTGGTAATTAAAAAAATATTGATGATAACTGACATACTATATTTTACAGAAAGAATCTGTTATAAAAATGGCCCGAAATATGTGATAAATATGTGAACTACTCATATAGGACGTACAGACTCAATCAATATAATTCACAGCTTCTAAATAGTAAACCGATCGTCAGTCTAGAAACTCCAAATACACGTACCAACTCTTTATCTGAAGATGGATCGTGGGGCTTTTTTAAACCCAATCTCTCTCTCTCTCTCTCTCTCTCTCTCTCTCTCTCTCTAATATGCTGTATCATTTTTATCAACTTCCTCTAGAACAAAGACCAAAACCTTCAAATCTGTTCCGAAATCACATGTTAAAGACGTAATTATGATAACGTTGGAACCAGCAGCGCATTAGAAACTTTAGAGTTAGTGTGTTTATGATGTGCTTTATACATGTCCTATTGTCATAAATTATAATAAGAATATTGAATATATTAATATGTGTGTTCTTTAAAGCGAGAATTTCATATTTTCTAAGAAAGTCAAAACCAAATTATTTCTACGTCTTTTGCTCAATAGGTTGTCATCTCAATATCATACAACCATGGGCATTATTTCCCACCCTCAAAAATCAGGGACATAGGAAATAACAACACACTTACCTCCCTTGTTTTCCTTTAAACAACATGGGCGGTCATTTTCCACAGTTGAAATTTACATTTTTGCCAAGTTCTCAGCTGGCTATAGTGAATTATAGGATTAATACGATTATTCTTTAACAAGGTATATGACTGTTTATGGATACCATATATTTTAAGGCTTTATTTTTAAAAAAATTAAAAAATATAACTTAAAAATTTTAAATTTACGCTTTATACCAAATCACTTTATACACCCACAGCACATTATCAGTATATATACACATCTTTAAAAAGACCGGAAATTCTCATAATTATCGTAATAAAGTCTTTACCATTGAACACAACAAAATTATACTGCTCAAAATGTTTTATAAATGCGTGGACAGTCAAAATTGTACGACAGTTGTTTACAACTGTTTAATACATTTTACTTGATTTTGTAATTTCAATTTGTCGTTTGTGAGTCGGCCATTTCGAATATTATGGATACCAATGAGTCCGACGTCAAGCCCATTTAAAACATATTGGTTTGAATCAGTTAACAAAAAATAGATGAATTATATGTCAAAAACTACTTAACTCCAGCTTTAAACATTTTCAGAGATACACGAATACGTCAGTAAACTCATCAGGCCAAGATCTTGTGTAAATATCATTGTTATTGAAGTCTTTATATGTTTTATCTTCTATAAATAATTTATTGATTTTATTGAACCTTTTTGAATACACTGGAATATGGGTGGATATACAGATCCAAATGTCTATATTGAAATAATTGTGCAACAATCTGAACATCTGATGTGCACCGAATGACAGATTATATATACTCTAGAACAGAGATTCACGTGTTGTGTCGAATGGTAAATCGATTTTTCCATAGAGAACAACAAAATGCAGTATAAAGTCGATTATAATCGGTGTCTCCGAATATAAAATTAGAATTACAGATAATCAGATAATAGTACATACACGTGGATTCCTCATTTGTTTTTATTTTTTTATATAAACAATATATTTTTTTCAGGTTGTCTAAATGTGATTGGGGTGCAGGCTTAGCCTCGGCAAAACCCTTCTTCTTTTGCGCGTGTGTGTGTGTGGATGGGGACGCCGCTGCAAGAGCAGTCTGTAGATTAGAATGTTTCATGCGCTTTTAATAAAACAAGGCCCTTTTATAAATCTAGATTACTTTAACAACAATCCAACATATAATTCTCAAACAATTGCTGTAGATTACGCCAAGTACACACATAGATCGAGATTTAGCTCTCTATTATCTTGTACGTATTAAAGGACTTGTATATAAAATCGTTTTTCTGAAAATAAATAAATACTGAATCGGTGGCGATTCGTGTCTAGGATAGTCTCTCGGTGAACTGTAGCTCTAGGTATTGATGTTACGTCATTAATGTTATTAAACTAATTGACACCACAAGGTCACTGTCCGGTTAATTGCATAATGCGAATCATAGCAGTGCCAGTATAGTTTGAGGCCATGTTCGTATTAAATAATGGGTTAAATGGCCGTGTTTTCTGACGCGTGTCCCTGTAAGTAATAAACCAGTAACATTCTGTACTTTAAGAATGTTCCTGTTGTACATATGGTAGCAATGTTTCTTTGTTTTAAAAAAAGACTTAAAGATTGTGGTCAAGGTTAGCACCATCTTATAAAGCTCACCACACACCACCTTAATGTGGTTACTCACCCAAAAGTTAACTAGAACAGTGCCTGGCATGTTTCCATTAAACTGTTAGGCCTAATGAACCATATGCTCAGATTACGATAATCATAAATGAATGAATGCAAAGGGGTTTAACGCTCTACTAGTCAGTACCGACGGGGGTTAATAAGGACGGGGGTAGACATTACTGTAAGGCTTAATGAAAAAATAGCCTACCACGGAACTGTATTGCATGTGCAGTGAGTCGGGTTAGTTAGAGTTAGATGTAAGGTAGAATTGAGGCCAGTTTCTAACATTTAACCGAGATTCACTTTGACACAGATAACAATAATATTGTTTGTAAAAGGTGGCATATACACAATACCCCCCATCCTTAACCGCTAAGTGTTCTTTGAAGACAACAATTGTCTTTACTGCAATCAAATAATAGTATCCCAACATAGTAGTAAACGGAAGACTTACCACTGCAACGTTCAATATTTGACTTTAAAAGCTAAATTTTCTTAGAAGATACTATTATTTGTTGGCATTGCAATCACACATTTTTAGCCCCAAAGAGTTCCCTAAAGATGAATTATGTAAGAATGACATACAGAGCTGACAGCTCTCGCTAAAATATTGAAAGTAGATAATTAAAATTGAATACATTGAAAATTTCAGTCATTTTTTTTTATTCTGTGCCATGTTATGGCTGTTTGAAGTTTTGACAAATGTAGCTTTAATTGTTTATTACCGTAACACAGATACCCGATAATAGAGACTGTGTCTTGATTATCTGTTTTATCTTCTTAAAATCCATCCGATGGCATAGAAGGTTGACTATGGATTTGTCATGTCAATGTTTAAATAAAAATAATTACATAACATGTAGCCATAATATGACCTGCAATAGACAGATTTAGCCATTCCACAATGCATCTACTGTAACTATATACATAGAGTTGATAATACACGTTTCCTATTCTCATTCCATTTTTATTTACGACCCAACTCAACAATGACACACGTCGTATTCAATGAAACGCAGCCACTTGTAATTTAAAGGGCTAACACGCAGTTATGAACATGTAGTAAAGATTACAAAACTAGCCTGATTTTTTTTACTTTGAGAATTAATACTATGTGTTGTAGACCGTATGAGTTTAAATATTAACATATTTTAGTATTCAATAAATATACTCATATTGAAAAAATAATTAAAACCAACCAATAAAATTTGTGAGTAGGAGCTCTACCTGCATTAAATTATCAAAAGGTTATATTCAGTATGAAATTTAGAGTAAGTGTATATATCGATGTATAAACATTACAAATATCTCCTGAATGTCAAATATTTAAAGTCTTTACTTAAAGGGACAATCCCGAATTAATCAGAGGCTCAAACATAAAAGTCTGAGATTGTATGAATATAAAACGCCAAAATATAGGGGAATTGTGTATTTACCTTGTCTCAAAATTTCAACTCAAAATATTGAGTCGTTTGGACGTGAACGCTAAAACTGCTTATCCGGACACGTAACCCTTTTAAGATTTCGGGTCAATTGTTTCGTTGGGTGACCTTATAACCGATTACGGTTACTTGAGAGGGTTATGCAGTGACTACCCCATGTGCCGTACTTGATAGAGAAAGGCAAATTTCAACTACACATTATTAATATAAACAAATGTTTGGGTTTATCCAGATACCACAAAATACACCTTTGGGCACCGGTCTCAAATTCCAGATGAAGACTGACGGATTAAAGTCTCTTGAAAACGTATCATAAATACTGAAGTAGTTGCTCGGCCCTTGACTCGAATATTTTAAGGGATTTTAACACAAAATTAAGCAGTTTTATTCCCAAAACAAATATCGGGATTACCCCTTTAAGTGATTAGCTATTTGATTTTTATCTCTCATTAAATTGGTGGTTTGTTTCAATTATATGTGTTGATTGACTTTGTGTTATGATAATCCGTGTCCGTTAAAAATATTAACAACATTTTTATTCAGATTTGTATCTGAATAGATTTAAGGAACAGGCATAGTCTATATTTAAACCATTCCCTTTCTCATATACGCCCAATTCTAAAACTACCTAAAATGACAATTTAATGTAGCTTAATGCGCACTAGTCGAAATAACAAAACACATTGACCAAATTTTAACCATCTCTTTCATTAAGGTCAAAAATAACGGTTTAAAAACAGTTATTTGACCTTAAATACATACATTTTTCTTACTTTGAAATCGTGAAAACTGAGAAAATAAGTTCAATCACGTAGGCCTACGATTTGACAACGCAGTACAAGATATGCTGCTGGCTTCTACGTTTTCCTTGGTTTCTACTATGGCTTCCCATTGCCATCTTTATTTGTCACAGTTCTTTACATCTTTGTGTTTACATCACGTCATTCTTGGACAGGTGCGGTACTGTTCTTTGATTTAAAGGTTTGAGACGAAGGGCAGAAAATGCTTATTCTTTGATGGATACTATGCTTATTTGATAGTTTTCCATTTAGGAAAGTCAACTTAATATTACCCCGATTCGATTCCGCCTTTAGTTTTGTGTACGCCCCCCTCCCCTCGCCCTGTAAGTCATAGCGTTGCTACTTGTGTTTTAAATAATTATGAATTTAAGTTGAGCCTGTAATTATGTGTTCACATAATGATTATATATATAACCGAAATCTAATATTATTTATCGCAGCTTGTTCATAAGTTAAGGAGCATTACCGGTGTAAAATTGGTTTTATTACGTTCGACGTAATCCTTGTTAATTGATAACTAATCAGATGTGTTGTTTTTATTTTCTTTTTTTAGGCTAACACTTGGGTTCCACAACGTTAGCTAGAGAGAAAGCAAGCTCAACAGGAGAAATTATGTTTGGCATCCATAAGCAGATTGTTTGTGATTCCTATAGACAGTTAGCGAAAGATTATTAATACCGTTTGCCATCACCGTGAGTGTTTATTTCCCCGATTTGCTTTTGTATGAAATACCTTCAGGAACCGTGATATCCGTTATTCAAGGAGTGATTGTGTAAAATGTGTCGGAAATGGCCGCTGGGAATGGAACAACAAACGCCGTGTCACAGATATCAGTTAGTACCCAGATAGCTCAGCTTGGATATATGTTAGTGAATTCGCCAAAAACCGCTTCGTTACTGGATATCTTTAATGCTTCCATTCCGGACAATCCGCTGACACAGCAGTATTTCTCCCCAACAGTGAAACCTTCCAACAATTTCACGCCTAACGCGATATTTGAAACGTCGTCTGCCATTGCGTCGATTATATCCCCAACTGCCGATTATGATTATGATAGCAACTGGACATTGTCAAATTTGAATTCTTCATTAGAGACCTCTGGTGAAACGCGTTCAACTCTGGAAGTGGCGATTATATCGTTTTTAGTAGTGTTACTGTCGCTTATGACGGCCGGTGGGAATTTACTAGTGATATGGGCATTTAAAATAGATCGTCGACTTCAAACCGTAAGCAATTATTTTCTGTTAAGTTTAGCAGTGGCAGATATAAGCATTGGAGTTGTGTCGATGCCCTTCTACACGGTCTATCTTCTTATGGATCATTGGCCACTTGGGACTCTTTTATGCGATATCTGGCTTTCCTTGGATTACACAATGAGTAATGCATCGGTGGCTAATCTAATTATTATCAGTTTTGACAGATATTTGTCCGTAACCAGACCCTTGACTTATCGGGCTAAACGAACTCCTAAACGAGCAGGCTGGATGATTGGGTGTGCTTGGGTAATCTCGGCCTTGATGTGGACGCCATGGATCTTTGCTTGGCCTTATATAGAAGGTAAACGAACAGTCCCTGAAAACGATTGCTATATTCAGTTTCTGAAAACTAATCAGTATATAACCATCATTACGTGCATGGCTGCTTTTTATGTGCCCGTGTCCATAATGACCATCATATATTATCGAATTTATCGAGAGACGAGAAAGAGACAGAAAGATTTAGCAGGATTACAAGGAGGGAAGGAAGGGAAGGGTAGCAAGGGTAGCAAAAAATCAACCCTTTCTAGTGACGAGGAGGGTTATTCAAGCTTAAGTGAAAAACGCAGTCCCTCCACAGAACTTGGTAATGCCATAAAACCAAAAACCTCGTGTAAAAAGAAGTTTTTTTCGTGTTTGAAAATAGATCGGGATTCAGATTACGCCGAGGAATCCAGTTCTAGCGATCAAACAGCTTCTCCCGGTAATGCCAACATAATTGTGTCAGAATCTCATGAATATATCCCAGTGAACACCAATGTAAATAAACGTGTTGCCCCTAGCAACCATATTCATCAGACTTCCATTAAAAGGGGCAAACACAATGATCAAATGTGTATTAGTGGTTCCCTTATACCCTTGTTACCCGTAGAAACACCCCTGTCTTCCCCCACCCCCTCATCTTGTCATGATATCACCACGTCTTTTTCACGACAGACTGATTTGTCGTCTATTCCTCTCGCAGAGGAAGACGATGACGTCATTGAAGAAGAAAAGGATAAAATGTATACAGTGTTTATCAAACTCCCTCCAAGTGATATAGAGGACCAACAGCCTTCTATTCGTTTGGTTCCTGATAGTGACGTAGATAGTATATGTGACACAGGCCATCATAGGACCCGCGATGATAGTGATTCTAGTGATGACTGTCATCCTGATTTAAATGATGAAGACGACGATGAGGAGGAGGAAGATCGGAATCGTATTGTTCCTCCCGTTCGTCCTCCAACCGGAACGCCCGCCATGGCTAGACGGGCACACAGCAACGATACCGCCCGTGTCGCCATGCAGGCCAAGATGGCGGCTAAAGTTGCCAATAAAGTACGAAAACAACGAGCTCATCATAAATTGCATTCCAAAAGACATGAAAGGAGGCAGGATCAAAAAGCTGCAAAAACACTGACAGCCATTTTATTAGCCTTTATCATCACATGGACACCGTATAATATATTTACAATAGTGGAAGCCTACTGTACTGGATGTATAAATGAAACTTTGTATGCTATAGGTAAGTCTGTAATTATTATCGCCTAAATTTCACAAGAAAGACTATAGGGAGATGCTAATTGTAGGCCGCTTGGGGAGGTTCAGGAATTTCCGGAGTCCAAAATGGCCGCTTTATACAAATGAGTATTTTGAGGAATACTAACCCTAACCCTAACCCTTTGAGAGGGGCAAAAAGTAAATTAGACTCAAGTTCAGTCTTCTAAAAAGGGTTAGGGTTAGGGTTCCGGTTAATATTCCCCCAAATTCTCATTTATATAAAGCGGCCATTTCGGACTCCGGAAACACCCGAACCTCACCAACCGGTCTTCAATTAGAATCTCCTAAGACTATAACGTCGCTAGAACCATCAATGCCCGCACAAGTCTAGAGGTTCGACCTTTCTAAATTATTCTTTAAAAAATCATCGAAATCAGGCCTTGATCTTGATAGTTATCATCTATGCAAGACTGTTTTACTGCTCGATTAGCCATAAAAAGAAACTTTATCGTTTCATATTTTCCAATGCATTGTCGATGTCACCGTGTCCTTATAAATATGGATCTGGTCAGAGTTTCGGAGATTGCCTTTCTTTAATACAGTCTGGGGGTGTGTTGTTATTCTTAAGGAGTAAAACTAACCGTGAAGAAAAATAGAGTTCATATTTAGGATATATTAATATTATCTATGTCTAAGAAATGTTTTATCTTTTTACTCAAACTTGAGGATCCAATATTAAAACGTACTGCGAATTCCTTGCCTCCCGGGTGCTGCAATTGCTCAGTGGGTAAGGCAGCGGCTCTCTAACAAGGAGGTCCCATGTTCGATCCCGGTCGAGAAAATTACTCGAAATTTACATCGAGGGTTCTCTTGTCAATGGAACAGGAAAATTGTTTCGTAATGAAAATATATAGCCGTTCAAAATACCTGGATGTTGGCGTACACGTAAAAGATCCACCATTGGCAGTTGGCATTCGGTGTGGAAGTGGAAAACCGCTGTACGGGCAAGATGTCCCCCATAGCACACCATATACCCGACAACTCGGTTGGGCTGAAATGTAGCGCGTTAAACCTCTTTCATTGCCTATCTTTACAAAACCACTGGTGGACGCATTTTATTTTTTGTTGGTTGGCAGCTCTATATTACTATCGTGTGCCGTTGACACAATTTTTAAGACTAATTCGTCATTTTTGAGACCGTACTTCGCCTTATAACCTAACATTGTGACATTGATAAGGTGAAAGGCAGAATATTGTTTGATCATTGATTATATAAATTATAGACATAAGCATCTGCTGTAATTAGTTTTATGCTTGATTATCGCGTGCCATTTTAGCTATGTTAATTGTGGTTTAACAAGGAATTATAGCACTTTGAATATCTGTGCCATTTTAGCTATGTTAATTGTGGTTTAACGAGGAATTATAGCACTTTGAATATCTGTGCGGTTAGTTAAAAAAATTCCGATTTTTCGTGATTTATCGGTACATCATCGAGGTTGTTACATTGAATTAGGCCGGATTTGTGACATTTGTAACAATGCTTTGTAGATATCAATAGACGTTTTAAGACTCGTTACGAGTCGTAAACATTATAGTGGATTTCACGGAGCTCATCTATTATCTTACTCAAAAAAAAGACCAGTTCTTGGTTTTCGATAATATGGCGAATTTTATATTTTTTTGTATTAATACCTTATTAGGAAGTGATACTGTCTCTTTAAATCCAAGAATTCTCACTACAAAACGTGTTAATAAATCACACGTTTCGCATGGCCGACGACCAGACCTATTATTTAGCACAGTTTTTAAAAATAATTTTTCCATTAATAATTCACAATGCAAATCCATTGTGTGACAGTTAGTGTTAGCACCACGTCTTAAATGCTACATATCCCTGAATCATTTTCTCTGTTGGATAGCATTTTTTGGAGTCCTATGTTAGATAATTGAACAACTTTTATAAGAGAAAACCCACGAACAAAAAGGTACTTTATAATGTAAGTGGTTACAGAAATATCTAGTTTTCCTTTAATATCCGCAATAATATGCACTCGCGAGAAGGAAGACATTATCTTACGCACGAGGCATGGTTTATAACGCATCACACCTGTTTTGAGTTGGCTTGGTTTTACAACATAGTCTTCTTGCGAATTAACATTGATCTTTAATTCTGAGAACCAGCTAAAGTAAGTTGCTTGAGTTTTTGAAGCAACTACCGGTGTTAACGTATTTCTCCCACTTTCTCGCCGGAAGTACGAGTGAGATAGCTCGCTCCCCGGATCTTATATACATGCATAGTGACGGGTGTAATATACGAGGCTGTGTATGCCTTCGATTTTTAGCATTCGCACCGATATTAAGGACAGGTCAAACTAAGTCAGTGGCCAACACAACATTGATCACTGTTTCAAAATTAGTGTGGATTGCTGTTAATAGATATTGACATATCTTGATTATTGAAAATCATCAAATAATTAACACTTAGTAATAAAGCTTGTGTAATAATGAAGTAGGGAATTATAGACAAGCCGAATGCTCCCACAGTTATGTATAAATATAATGGGAACCACGCTGGTCTATGACCTGTGGCTTGTGGTCATGGTTTCGATCCACAATGTAAGCGTATGAGGTTTAGAGATGGGGTCCCCGTCTCAGCCGCGTCGGTTTACCCCGAGTACGCCGGTTTCCTCCTGCAAGAAAGAGCCCTTCAGATTGAAATCTAGTCATACATGTATGCTGCCATCGCTCATGTCCGTCAATACGTCAACACTTATTTTCCAATCTTCACAAATTTGTCTACGTTATTCAGGTAGTTTGCAATGGCAACGAAATCTATTGAAGTTGAACGATTAGCGATGCCAATTTCTAGACTCATTGCATTCCCGCCCGTCAATCATTTTATGAACACTCTAGCTATAAAATGCATTAAAGAAATTGGAGTAACGACCACTCGATACAAACTAGGTCATTTCAGAGCTATGTTCCTTGCTGTAACGTAACCACAGCATCATTTGACGGCAGCATTACTCATATGACAAGGTTTAATTGCTTACAGTGCTTGTCAGTGACATTACTTCACATTTTACGTAATGAATCCAACAGCTATTGAAGTTCCCATAGATAACCATTTACTTTGTACTTTTATATTGTTAACTCATTAACATCTGACATATCTGGATGTCACTGCTTACTTTTATCTTCTTTAATTAGTAGACATCTTCAACTTATCTAATAGATCTTACAATACAAGTATGAAGATGATTCATAAAAAAAATTCTTATTAAGAAATATGACAGGCAGTCTCAAAATGTCTACCTATTTTCCGCCTGAAAAGAAGTGCCAATTTTCCAAACTCTATTAATTTGTTGTGATAAGACAAGAAGGCCTGTATCCTATTTTAAAAGAGTCATTGGTCACACTTCATTAGTCTTTAACTACACTTCATGTCAAAAATCCGTCTCTGTGCGTATTCTCGTTCGCCAAAAAATAGTCATATGTATTGACTTTTCTAAGAATGTCATTTCAGAAATTGTTCGTCTTCATGTACTTGGCTGCGAAAGAAATGAATTAGAAATTTCACTGATGTCAATCATAATAATGACACTTTTCCAGTTGAAAGGTACTAGGACATCACTTGGCGTATTAGCTGTCTTAATTAGATTTAAGGAACACTGGTACAAGAGCGATAAATTGAACTGCTTGTCAAATTAACTGCCTATATTTGATCTTGGGCATTATAGTACGAACTGACCTAGGCGAACAGGACGAAGTAGATGAATGAACACACGTTTGTAATATTCCAGCACGTTTAACTTAATTTACGACATACTCGTATTTAATTTACACCGCCATGGTGATTAGAATCCACTTCAAGCATCTTCCATACCATTTTCATTATGGCTGCCTTCGGGTCATCGGTTATAAGAGGCGATTAACTCGGGTTATTATTGGATTACCTTAAGTTTCGGTGCTTGCTTTAACACACATAGCCAGGGTATCTGTGATATATTTCATTACATTTTCTACGGTTCAAGAACGTTGATGTAACTTGAAAATATGGCTTGCCACATTGACTAACTGAACGTCTACATAAATCTGTTTATATATATACAGAGGGGCGATCATTCCGAAAGTTGGCAACTTCGAAAGATTGCAAGATCCCTCAGTGCGAAGGCTGGGTGCTCCGAAGGTTAAAAAAAGGTTTACGGATTGTCGGACTATGATGACCTAAGGCTTCGAAACATACGAAGTATTAAACATTGAGAGCTCGTGGTTACACTAATTCACGTGGAAATATAGAATATATTTTAGACAGTAAAATGAAAACAAAATTCAAACACATATCCGGGTTTTGCTATGGAAATTTCAAGATTTCTTACGTTATTTCCACATAACTAACCACATCTGCACAGTTTAAAGGACAATGTTGGTGTCAGCCATTGGCATTATCACATTACTCTTTTAAATGGTAACTATAAATTGGAAGTAACTCCTGTGTGTTATTTCCGTTTATGTCACAAAAAAACAGGGGATAAGATTGGTCATTAGGCCTGTTATTGAGTCAAGTGGCTTGGTTTCGATCGCAAACTTATATATACGTGACATCGAGTATTTTTTGATAGAACTTTGAAAATGACTGACACCAATATTGTCCTTTAAGGAGATCCTTAGGCAGTAGTTTATCAGTCGCGAAATCAACTCAATGACACATTAGGTACATAACCAAGTTAAATTCTTTCATGACAAAATTCTGTTTATAAGTTCAATTTGACTAACTATAACGTAATACGATAAAAGCTGTTTGTAAACATATCATATTGTATTTAATATTTCTCAGGCGAACATGATCTGTCCGCCCTGTTGGGAAATGTAATACCAATAGCAAACGAAGCTAATCTAATCCAGTTAAAATTTCGACACTTTTGTGTGAAATAAATGTCAGTTTATGTTGTCTAGCGGTCTATGTCCTGTTTTTTTAATTGACAGGAAAAACATTCGGTTTAATATTTTCATTACATGCAATTCTAACCACTTCTCTATATACGTTGCCTGTTCTCTTTGAATTGTTACTCAACATATTGTACTTGGTTCAGGCAAGCTCTCTTGTTTGACGAAATGAGAGGCCCGTTACGGTCAAATCATCACAACCTTCTTCTGAGAATCTTAAGACGTTCTTTGATAATAGGGACAAATTCGAATCTCAATACACTGGATAAGTAATGTACATAGAACTAGAATGGTTACAATTATGCGTAGTTTGACGGACTTCGATAATTGACACCAGATGTCCAAAATGGCTGCGGTGACCTCATGCTCGGTTTCTGGTCCATATTTAAGCATGTACTTGTTAACATCTTAAGGTGTTTTTGAGAATCAACACGATTTGAAGACTCTCTAAACAATTCTGATCCCCTCATTGTTTACTAGATTAACACTATATGGGTATATAGACCATAGACCACGCGAACATCAAATAACGGGAACAAGTACTCAAATACCCTGGATGAACAAGATGTATTTAGGACAATACAACACTACTAATGAAATGACACATAGCCTAATTTCTCGAAACCACGACTAGTAGTAGCTGTCTAATATATTTTGACGCTTATGTGGCGTTACTTTTGACCAGTTCCATGTTGTCAGTTCAAAGACAGAAAATGTCTTAGATATACACCAAGATCAATGGTTTTCATTATCGGACTTTTTCCAATGTTTTCCGTTCGACATCAATGTCAGTTGGTCAATGCGACCAGTCGGTCAAAAGGGCTAACGTATCTGTGTAATTAGTAAATTACCATGGACAACCAAATCAAACAGATCCAGAAACCCTTGTACTTGTCAATGAAAACAAAATAAACACTTCTTCCTTTCAATAGCGGCATTATTCTGACCGCATTTTTACGATAAAGCAATCGCCAGTTCCAGCTAGAATTCCAGAGAAATACTCAAAAGAACTTTTGGCACCGTTTCTTGCCGTACAATTTATTATTATGTTTTCTTTAATGAGTTTTAATATCAGAAATAGGGCTCCGTGGTGGCATACATTTGTATGAACCAGCACTCAATATGGATATTGTTCCCGGAACAAAGAGAGAAATAATTAATCTGTCCCAAGTTTCTAAAAGTTCATACAAAATAGTTATGTAACGAATAAAGTGCCCACATAACGTCAATGGACGGTTATAGCAAAGCAATCATGTAAAATAATGAAAATTGTTCTATAAAGTAGAAAGAAAAATACTTCCATTCATTGGTTACCGTCATCCAAATAAGGATATTTAGAGATCAAAGTGTATTAATGAATGAATGAATGAAATGGCGTTTAACGTCCTACGCTTCTGCACCTAACCTGGGCTAATCGAAGACGGGCATACGGCATACAGTGTGCTATGAGGGAAATTTTGCCCGGGCAGCAACTGAATTCCTACTGCCATGGGATTTTTTACGTGCACGCCAATATGTATACGGGACCTCAGTTTTTCGTCCCATCCGAACGACTAGACAGCTGTCCTTGTCAGGCCCTCAGTCTGCATCACTGACAAGGGGAAACCACGCCGGAAAATCGAGATGAACTTTCTCGGCCAATGCAGGGATCGAACACCCGGCCCCCAGGCTAGCGAGCCAGCACCTTACCTACTTAGCCACGTGATCCCCCCAAAGTCGTTATTTCCAATTCATTCTTTTGGAGAAGGAGAAATGGGGTTTAACGTCCACTCGACAGAAACTAGGTCGCTTCGAGAGTAACATAATAATATGATTCCATTTTATTTCAATAATTTGCTTGCGTGTACGGGTCTGAAGCAGCGGGAGAAAATCGTAGGACCCGGAAAACCCACGAGGTAGGACAGGCGAACTCACTTCTTGTCACCTACAAGCGGTGAATCGAAACCACGCCCTTTCATCATTTCTTTGGGCATTGTATTAATTTCCTGGGTTTAATCTAATCCACAATCTACCCGGGTTGATTGTTTCAGAAAATAAAACCCAAATACCAATGGTATCTCACGACCAGGATTCGGTTGTGTTATTCCGTGATTTGATTGACCGTTGTCCGGTCAATTTAGTTTGCCTAGACACGATCACTTGGGAACTAAACAGTAAGTGATGGTACACACATAACATACAAAAAATATTTAATTGGCGATGGCTTGTTTATATCGTCTGCAGAGAATGTCGAATGTTGCAGAATTTCAAATTATACAATCTGATTAAAAAGACAGATTCAATTTCGTTTCATTTTTTATAGTTCAAAATTTCGTTTTTAAAAGGAAGTAGTCTTTGCTACACTTGAATTAGATTGCAAATTATAATATCTTTGTAAAATCTGCAGGGAACTGAACTATTTTAGAGATTCAACAATTTGTAATTCGCTATGGATCTAATTAACAGGGACTTGAATAATGTATGACATATTGATTTGACATCATGAACTAATTTTTCTCGTGTCACATTTGAACTTGACTGCGTACTTGACTCATATTACTCTTTTAAATGAGAACTGTAAGGTGAAAGTAACTCCTGTGTGTTATTTCCGTTTATGTCACAAAAAACAGGGGATAGGATTGGTCATTAGGTCTGCTATTGAGTCAATTGGCTTGGTTTTGATCGCAAACTTAAACTTGACATCGAGTACGGTCTTCTGTCCAACCCTGTGGGTTTTTTCCCGGTCCACCTGTCCCCTCCTACTACTGCTAAAGACGCACCAAGCAAAATACAAAATAAGGAAAATTGAATTAGTAAACAACCCAACTTCCGCTTAATCTTATGAAACAATAACAAGCTTGTATTTTCTGTTGTAAACCCTTGAGGTTTTAGAAGGCACCAGCATATCAGAGTTTTTTACACCGGGGCTCCCCCCCCCCCCCCCTTAGCAATGACGTCTTTCCCGGAATTAAAATCTCTGACCGAACAGATAGAGCCCAATAAAGACACGCAAAAACACTAGTCAATCCCCCAATGCCCCATAGCAATGACTTTTCCGAGAATTAAAATCTCTGAACGCCACCAGCGGTGACCGACTAGATCGAGCTCAACGCGCGACACCCAAGAACACTAGTCCCCCCCCCCCAATCCCCCATAGCAATGACTTCTTTCCCAGAATTATAATCTCTGAACACCATTTGATGGACTGAAGAATCTCTTGTAAAGTACAATATTACGGAAGTTGAATCTGTAACCATCGCTGAAATCTTGTGATAGGCATCTTTTTAATCCGATTGAATCCAGGTCAGGGATTATCTATCGTTGATTTTTTTATTTTCTTTTGATTAATTTGCAAATGAGGCAAAGGGAGTTTAATTTATCTGCTGGCATCAATTAAAGATCAAATTAAGTAGTTTCGCAAAAACTGGTGCAAGTCACTCTTAGTAGATCTTGGATCAGATAATCATATGACATATAGAAATGGGGTTTAACGCCCACTCAACATAAACAAGGTCATTTCGAGACTAAAAAAGTAACATTTTATTTCGATAACTTGATTGCACGTATTGGTCTTTAGCATTGGGAGGAAATCGGAATAGGCGTCCGTACCTCTTGTCACGTACATATGCGTGATTGAAACCACACCACTTGGCTCAATGCCAGACCATAATATGATCTAAAACAAACATACGCGTTAGGCCATTCACCCCAATCCTCAATTTTGTTATAAACATACGCCAATTTTAATATGTTTAAAAATTGGTTACATTTATTTTCTTAATGTCGGTTATATTGTCTCTTTAAACAAATGTGCTTTGGTTTTTTTTCAGGTTACTGGTTATGTTACATCAATAGTACAATTAATCCCTTATGTTACGCGTTATGTAACGCTAATTTTAGAAGAGCATTCTGGAGAATCTTGACGTGTCGGTTCTCAGCCGAGAGAAGACCTGCGTTACATAGGATGATGATGCCACAAATAAATCCTGCAAACTTTTTACCAAGGTGAGATAAGCAGTAAAATAGGAATTTAGCAATATGTGTTCGTGATCTGGAAATCTTGTGTTGAGCTGTTGTTTTTAGCACGAGCTGGTTGTCGTATTTGGAATTCTGAAGTGTTCAAGACAAATAGAGAAGTAGTTCCTGGAATTTAACTGTTGTGTTTCAATTGTAATGATTTACAATGTTAAGTGTTCATCATTCAGCAACTTGTCCGTTTACGATGGAATTTGTCAGAAGAAACGGCGTGCTTGAGGTTCAACTAAACAGTTTTAGAGGCGATCTTGAATTAATTGTCTGTGGCCCCCGATTTGCCAGATTACTTTAATTTAAGCAAATCATTTGGTTAATCAACAATGGTAATTGTGTTTGGCTATACAAAAAAATGAATGCCACATAATTCGATGACGAAAGCAAATTTATTAAGAGTGGCGTTCGCTAACACGGTATTTCTGTCATTTTCGGACCTACAGGGTTTAAAAAGAAAAAAAAAATATTACGGTCATGTTGCAAAAATGAGAATTCTTGTTCGAATTCTGGCAATTGATTTTTGTACTTGTATGTCAGTGAGTGCACGTGTGGTCGATAAAAAGAATATTACGGTCATGTTGGAAAAATGAGAATTTTGCCCAAACAGTGGCGTTTCCACTTACACTTGTTCGAATTCTGGCAATTGATTTGTGTACTTGTATGCCAATGTGTGCACGTGTGGTCGATAAAAATAACGTTTAAATTGTATTTTCATTTTAAAGGGAGGCTATGTCTCAAGTTGAATTACTTAATAACAATAACAATAGCATTATTATTGTATGTCTGAAAAGGTGTTCATTTTTTTGTATGGTATTTAATTCGAAAGGATATTTATATACTATATACATATTCTTAATGTAAATATAATATTACTATTTAAATAAATAATGACAGTGCTTCGCGGAAATAATAATAAATGCATAGATTTATATATTCATACGAGAATCCTTGGATCTGAGTGTACCTAGTATAAAATCTAGGCGGTGTATATATTTTGAAATTTATCTATAAAATTTATATAATGAAACAAATGGTATAATATAACATATATTATCGGGATTATTAGATTTTAAAACATGTTGTATTATAATATTTATTTGGCTTTCGGTAAAATTCTATTAAAAACTAGGCAGACACGATAATGGCTATTTGAATTCATCTGCTATTATGACCAAATTCACTAATGCTTTTTATGGTCTTTGATATGATCTGCGGCTATGAAACAAGGAAGTATGAATAGGTCTGGTTCGAAACGATGGGATACATCAAATTATATGCTTTAAGATCAAGTTATTATCTGTGCCAGTGTGCATTAAATGAAATGGAATGAGGTTTTATTGTGCTGGTGGCCTGCAACGACTGGGATAATGAAGACGGACATACGTCATACTGTGAGACTTCTGGCGTATTTGCCGAACATAACTAATTATAAATCACAGTAAAAATAGAAACTATTGAATGTAAATCAGTTTATATACATTCGTATTACATTATCTCTCTCACCTTCTCTTAACCGAATTCTAAACCTCTGTTTTTCGTTCCATAATGAACTAAACAAATTATCTATTTCATAGTGTCAACTACTATTAGTACTATGACTGCCGTTATAGGTTGTTTCGAGTAGACGTTAAACCCTATTTCTTTCTCTCTCCCCCCCCCCTCTCTCTTTAAAAATTGTAGATCGTTGTCTTAGCTTGTTTGTAATACCCATGAAGATATTGTTTGGCTCAAAATATATAAGCTTCCGACTCCTGGGGGAAAAAGCCTATATTGAATGTTCGAACAAATCCTGCCATAGAGGGATGTAGCCACCATTTACAATAATTATCAGCACAGATTTATTGCCTTGCTCTTAAAGTTGATATTGAGACAGAGTGGCTCAGTGAGTAAGGTGTTGACGCCAAAGCTAGGAGGTTCCGAATTCGGTCATGGTATTGGTCAATGTTCAGGGTATAGTTTCCCCTTCTCATTGGTGCAGAACCCAGGCCCCGGAATTCGATGCAGAACAGGTGGAAACGCCACCCCGGCACCCCCCCCCCTCAAAAAATGTTGTATAACCGTCTTCATTATCGACGTTGAAGCAGAAAATAGGACGCCAAACCTCTTATCATTTTATTTCGCTTAAAGCTGTTAAATTTCTGAGAAAAAAGTTAAAATGTTTTAGTACAACGACACATTATAAGGTTCTCTAGTAAAACTATAATGCCGAACAAATTGGATGTGATTTATGTGGTCCATTGTAATGGAATACATTACCTCAAAAGAAATAAATGTCAGTCCCATTAATATGATATTTTTAAAGATATGTGTTTCATGTCAATGAACTTGAGTGAAGTTTCTTACTTTAACAGAAGCAAAACCCAATAACATACATCAATATTTTTTTAAAAATAAAAGATGTTTTTCATTGACATGGATTACATAATTTTAAAAGAAATATATACCATTCCCATACATTAGATATGTTTTATTGGAATGAATTACATAACTTCAATCGAAACAGATGCCAATCACATACCTTTTTTCTAAAGAGATAATTAAGTTTCATTGCAATTGATTACTTAACTTCAAAAGAAGATGTCAGTCACGTATATTAAAGTAGCTAAGTCTCTAACTCGATATCATCCAAAGTCTACGGCATTCAAAAAAAAAATTTTTTTTGTCAATTTACATCAACATTGATGTTGTCATCTTACCGGGAAAAGGTGGGCTTTTGATATCCAATATTTAAGACAGAATAAACATTTTACCATTGGTACACGAATCATGTACCATGATGCGTTTCAGGCCCATTTTTAACAAGCGACTCGAAGAACGAGACTAGACATATTTTATCTGGAGAGCATGCATAATAAATACTATGTAGACTGGAATTACCAGACACTAGAAATAGCCATTTTATCAGGAGAGGATGCATAATAAATACTATGTAGACTGGAATTACCAGACACTAGAAATAGCCATTCTATTGACACTTCTGGCATATTTCGCCGAACATAACTGATTTGAAATTAGAGTATATACGAAAAGATTGAATGTAAATCAGTTTATATATTTTGAGATTACATTATTATAGGCGTTCGTGTCAATTTCTAGGTCCCAAATTTTAGCGACTTAGCTCCTTTAAAATGATTTATAAAATGAATGTTTCAATGCAATGTATTACATAACTTCTAAAGAAGCAGATGTTAATCCCATATAGATATGTTGATACTCTTATTCTGCTAAAACTTAAAACCTTCCCGTGACATGTGATCGATAGAAAGTGAACTTGTCAGATTTCTTTAAATAGTCTGTTAGAATGTACCACTTCTCTGATTCCTAAAATTCCAACATGAATATTCGTCTGGAACGAATGTAACATCCTGTTATCGATCCGAAGCTAAATCTGGAAGTTTTGATGAATTACTCATGAAAACTTACATTGTTCCGGGCATCTGTCACTGTTCTGTTGTTTTTAGAGCTGATTTTGAAAATGTACTTGTTCATATATCATGTTACATAAAACCAACAAAGACAGTTCTATTTTAGTTAGTTTGAATTCAAAATGTACGACCTTGACGCTGTCTTTATGACCGCCCTTAAGGGATTTTCCATATAAATTCATTAACATACGTCCCGAACAAAACAGAAAGTATGATCTATCTATGGTGCTACAAAGGGAACATTGAAGAACATGAAAGACACTCAAGGGAACGCATCATTCGATCGTCTCATTCTGAAATTGCTCCTTTGCGACAATGGCGATAGCTAAAGCGGCATGGCGGCGTGTTTTTTTTTAAAGTACAAGGTCTTTCCCATTTAAAGGAAGTCATTATAAGATGTCCGCGAAATATTTGCATCCATGACAGTATTTTGTTTTAAACTACATGGTTTTCGTTTTAAATTGTACTCGTTATAATAAGATGACAATGAGTTGTCCACGAAATATTTCTCAGTAATGGATGACCTTTTGACCTTGAGTATAGATATTTATAGATATTTATGACTGTCCTATCGATGGTTAATTTGTGCTTTTTTTTGTAAGTACAAGTAATTAATTGGTAAATAATTATGATGATATTTTTTGTTTGTTAAAATCAAAAGCATGTTATAAGATATTACCCTCACACGGAATAAATGTTTTATATAAAACTACAAAACCTTTTTTTTCTGCTTTGTGTGTGTGTGTGTGTGTGTGTATGTGGGGGGGGGGGGTAAGATGGCTAAGTGGGTAAGGTGCTGGTTCGCTGGCCTGTTCGATCCCTACATTGGCCGTAAAAGTTCATCCCGGTTTTCCGGCGTGGTTTCCCTTGTCAGTGATGCAGGATGGAAGGCTTGACAAGATCCCACGGCAGATAGAGTTCGATATAAGAGTAGGTCGTAGCGCAGCTGCCCGGGCAAAATATCTCTCATAGCACAATGTATAGCGGATGTCCGTCTTCATTAGCCCAGTTCAGGGCAGAACAGTAGGACGTTAAACCCCATTTCATTTCATTTTTCATTTTTGCTTTTGGGATGTATTGGGTAGCCGAATTGTGTAAAGTGTGTGCTGTAAATCATAAGGTCTGTCATTAAGTTGACGGTCATCGATAACGGGAACGACATGGTATTTAATATTGCAGGTTGTACATCGCAAAGAAATTGACGTAAAGGAGTGGAAGATTATTTTATTTATTATTTTGGGCTATTATAAATGGTTGGTCCCGAAATGACCTTCTTTGTGTCGAGTTGACGTTGAACCCCATTTCTATCTCTTTCTCTATTATAAATGAGATGTCATAGATACTTTACGTACAAGTAACACTCGGATTCCGAAATGCTAGGTTAATTTGGGTTCTATATGAATGAGTGAATTGAAGAAAAGACACAATAGGTCTAGATCAATTTGTTCAAAGAAGAAGGTTTTGAACTGACAATGTCTGCCATGTTTTGGTAACAATTTAGAGTGTTGAGGCGGAAGGATATAAATATAGGGCTATGCACAGCGGATAGTTGCATATTTATTCCTATGCTATTCAAATTTGCGTATCTCAAAATTTCAATGGTCAACCTCATACAAGCTTTGGATCATAACATAGTCGCCAGGTGTCTCCCCATCTGTGGAAAGGTTGTGCAAAGAAAATGGGCAAATTTATGATGGTGTGGTTCCAAAGAACTGAGCTTATAGTGACCGTTATTAGCTGTTGATACTTTGTGTTTTACCAAGTCACTTCGCTTTCTGATATACAAACCCGATAGCATTGTATTTGGGTAGCAGCTAAATGTAGTGATGGGTGAGGTACACAGATCAGGAACTAAAACGAAATGAAATGAGGTGCAGTGTCCTACTACTTTTCTGTATCGAAGAGGATAATGAAGATGGGCGTGCGCCATACACTGTGCTATATGAGTGAGATATGCCCGGACATCGACGTTGAGTCTAATTCTAATATCGAGATCAAACTGCCACGCAGGAGTTACTTTACGTGCATGCCAATAAGTACAATGGACCTCGGGGTTTCGTCTCATCCGAAGGACCAGACATTGTCTTTGTCAAATAATCAGCTGAAAGCAACAATGGAAAATCTTTCTCGAGAATACCGGAGGAGAGAGAGACAGAGAGATAGAGAGGGAGAGAGTGTGAGGGAGGTGGGTTTAACGTCCACTCGACATAAACTAGGTCATTCCGGGACTATCATAGAGTTTAATTTGATTTCAAAAATTCGTGCGCGTAAGGGCCTTTAGCAGTAGGAGGAAACCGGAGGACCGGAGAAAACCCAGGCTATCATCATACACAATGAACTAATGGATACACTTATAACAAATGTTTAAGTCCATTATATTGTTATCGTTTTTGTATTATATAATCCATAACTTCATTAATTTTCTTAATGGAATTTTTTCCCCGACTACTCTAATTTATTTTGATGTGATTTATCGATTTACTATTTTGCCAGTATGTAGATTAGAGTGTCTTTTTAGCCGGGTCTACTTCACCTTTGACCCATATCTAATTACAAACAGGCGACTGTGGAGACAGCTCATTCATTTTTACATAATATTCCGGACTACCGCTTCATAGTTTCCTTTAGTATTGGGCGATTTCCCTAATGAACCAGTAGTTTTAAGGATTATCGACTGCCAAACCAAACATATTTAGTATACAGAAAACTTTTGGGCCCACGTTACAGCTTGCATGGGTGTTTTCCGGCTTGGTTTCGACTTGACAATTGTACGTGTTGCAGGATCTGGCAAATACAGTTTTTAATCGTTTGGATGGGACAATAATCCCAGGCGGCATGTAAAAGAGCCCTTGGAATTTGAAATTCTTAGCGCCGCTGTCCAGACAGGCGGTATGTAAAAGAGCCCTTGGGATTTGAAATCCATAGCGCCGCTGTCCAGACAAAATATTTTTAACTTGAGGCGGGATGACCCGGCGCTGCACGGGTTGAAAGTAGTATAACTCCTCCGACGCCACCTAGCGCCTATACACCAAATTTCAGCCTCTGGACTGGCCACCAAAACAACCCTGAACAGACAAACAACCGACAAGACAAAAATATTAGTATACGTAATACTCTGGCGCATGCCCGCCGTTAACGGCTTTTATCTCATTTCATTTGTGTCCTAATGTCTTCACAGATGGTTTGAACAAAGCTAGCATAAAGTGCATTTGATAACCCGCATTTATAATATTGGTTAGTGGACGTGTGCGAAACGATAGCTACACTGATTCAATACTTTTCATTGAAAGACATTCAGGGGCGGATCTAGGAATTTCGAAAAGGGAGTGGCGCAGCAAAATGAGGGCACGCTGCTGAGGTGAGGTATTGCGAGCGTAGCGAGCCAAACAAATTTTTGGGAGGAGGGCGTGGTCTTTGATGAAAATTCATCCCTAATTGGTGTACTTTTAGAGCATTTGCTGTCTTATTTGCTTCAGTGCAAATCAATTTCTATTTATATATTCAAATTTATATAGGCCTATTCTTAAAACGGTGTTAGTATTTTATTTGAGTACAACGAATTATGACAACAGGTAGATATTGATAATTAAAACACGTTGGTTTTTTTTACTTGTGTCTCACAAACTATATTATTATTACGGTGGAATGAGAATCGGGTCAGACAGAAGTTGAGAAAGCTCTCATCGTCCTCCTAGCCCTACTCCCGGGCCGTAGCAAATCCACGATCAACACAGGCAAGAAATAAAATAAGAAACATTGACATTGTGGATAGGCTAGGATTAAGTTTAACCGTAGATTAAGTACCTTAAAATCGATCGTAAAACCGAACGTGCGACACCATTAACGGCAATTAAACCTTTAACATTGGAGTGCCGTAAATTTGGATGATAGGGTCTACTACGGCACACAAAGATAAATAAAACCGTGGCAGAGATGCCTTGTGTGGACTTTTATCATGGCTTTGCGTTTGCCGTGGTAAATTTCGAGCGCTGAGTTTGTGTACATAGAAGGACGAAGTCGAGAGGGTTCAAATACGACTGGGCGGCTTTTTTCAATTTTTTCTTTGTGCTTGGCGGCAAAAAATAGTGCCGCCTGATGTGGCTACATCCCTGTTCCTTGCATCTGTAGCAATTCCAAGAGCTATTGGGCTTATACTTTCGGACATATTTGGGTCTGAGAAAAGGCACTTTCAGAAGTAAAAAAGGCACTTTCAGAAGTAAAAAAGGCACTTTCAGAAGTAAAAAAGGGCACTGTCGAAAATTGGGGGGGGGGGGGTGCGCCCCTTGCGCCCCCTTGAATCCGCCTCTGACATTGGATTTATACATGCGTACCAGTTTGTTTGCAAATCACTGGTCAAAGGGAGTCATGATGTTCTAGTGTGCACCTCTCCCAAACTCGGTGGCGCGCGACCTAATATTAAGTAGGAGCAGTATCCAATTGTTCCGGTGTACCCATTGGCATGCAAGTAAAAGTACCTTTGACATAATTCTATATAAGAGTTGGCCGTAGCGCCGCCGTTCGGGCAAAATATTCCTTGTATCTTGCTGTACGGCGTATATCCATCTACATCGGTGCAGAACCGTAGGACATTAAACCACATTTTTAATTCAATTCTAGCTTGGACACGTTCGCCAGATCAGGAGGCTATGCTGATTGACGCAAAAGAAAGCAGTTCATGTCGTATAATTGGGCAATATTGCTTAATTTTCGGACGTGATAATACAATCAATTACTACAAGTTTTACAATTCGACCTTCACGGGTGGATCACATTCCTTATCAGAAGACGCCCTTGACAAGAGACAGTCGGGCCCGAAACATTCCGAATGATCTTCTCAATCCACATCTGGTTTCGAACCAAGTACATTTTAGTCATGAGATCATCGTCCTACCACTCCACTACCAATGTTCCGGACACAACCTTTACGTTGACCGTCTTCAATTAGAGAGAGAGAGAGAGAGAGAAACAGAGAGAGAGAGAGGGGGAGAGAGAGATTGGGTTTAACGTCCACTTGGCACAAACTAGGTCGTTTCGGGACTAACATATGGTTTAATTTGATTTCAAAAATTCGTGCGCGTTGGGGTCTTTAGAAGTGGGAGGAAACCGTAGGACCCGGAGAAAACCCACAGGATTGGTCAGGCGACCCTACTCCTTGTAACGTACGTACAACCGGAGATTCGAAACCATGCCAGTTGACTCAATGACATGCTTTATGATACAGCACGCAGTATACTTTGATAATTTTAAGGAATATGTATTCCATCCATTTAATAAAATTGAAAAAGGTGTGTATGACACACGTGACACTGGGTAGAACCACATTACTAAATTTGTCGAGTTAAACTCCATACCCCCCCCCCACGCATTACAAAATAAAATAATAATTTTTGTAAATGGCGGTCCATCCTGGCAGATATAAATTCTCGAGGCACATAGTCCTGTTAGTCCTGTGTGCAGGAGGACTGTAACATTTTCTTTAAACTAATGCAAACTTTAATATACAGATACACTAATGAAATACAATTAACTTCATCCACCCGTAAAAAAAAAAAATACACATGAATTATCAGCTTTTAAGTCTTCAACTTTTCTTTTATATGTAGAATAAGTTTAAAAGCCATTAACCATCGATCACTGTCGTTATGTCATGTACGTTTAAAATCTAAGCAGCAATCTTTCGCAAATTATCTTAAATTCTTGTGTACTATAATGATCTAAAGGCGAGAGAATTCAGGGATAATTATTATTTACAACATATTAAAGACATTATTGACTGTAAATATCACATCCTTTTACCGTTCGAGCGTTTCTTGGTTCACGGATGGAACATTACTGTATTAAAATCATCTTTTAATCCATAGTTTAAACCGAAATAGTCCATCTATGTTTTGAGTCACGGTGGCTAAGCGAATAAGAGACTGGCTTAAAGGTCGCGGGTTCGATCCCCGTGTTAGCCTAGAAAGTTCATCGGACCTGATAAAGACAGCTGTGTAGTCATTCGGATGGGTCAAATAAGAATTAAAGACTTTAAAAAAAGGTATGAATCAACCGTTTTCTGCCATAATTTTAGGATTTTGAGGCAGGCCGACAGTTCCAGTTGGTGTATTTCACGATTTCCAGGGTGAACACATGCGTTTAAGCGTATTGCCACATCTGTGGTAGAAAGCCTTGCTCCAGCAAAACTTGGCGAAACGGTAGGTCCGATCGAAAAAACGAGAATAACATTAGAGTTAGGGGGACTGGGAAGGCCTAGTTGTCTAGCGCAGAGCTCTAGCTGGCCGGTCACCTCTGGTTTGCTTTCGTGGTTTCGATCCCCTTACCTCATTGCATTGGTTTACTCCGGGTACCCCAGATTCCTCCCACAGGAGAGATCCCTGCGTAAAGAAAAGAGAAATGAAAATATGACATCTTGTCTGCGATATCACCATCGGTGAAAGCGGGACGTTAAACACCAAGAACAACAACATTAAGAACATGCACGTATCAGATGTTTTCTTCGAGCGTATTGATGGGCGACCCTTACCTTAGGTCATGAAGGTCCACTTGACGCGAAAACTGTGATGGGTAAGTAGATTTGCGTGCCAGAAATAATAAACGAATAATAAATAAAATACGAAGACAGTGAGATAAATGCACTTTATGTCTTTGAACTTGTACAATAGCGGTTACATTCGAAAATTTAACCGTGCCGTGTATGGTATCGTGCCTGGACTAGCTCATTTCAGTGGGCCAGATCGGCACGGTACGGTACACAATACGGAAAGCTTAGGTTTGATCCGTTTACAATACAAAAAAATAACCGTGCCGTTGTAGCAATTTGTCGTTGGGGCATTGTTTTTTAAATTTATAGTCAAGGAATAGTGAAATAAGATTGTTTAAACAATATGTTTATCTTTACAAATTTTTCTCTATGGTATGAGTTTAATTCAAACGCAAATTAATTATCTTGAAATACTATGGGAATAACAGGAAAGAGAGTCTGAGTTCAAGGATAGACTGTGTCAAAAAACATGTGGCGGTAAATTACGATTGCATCTTTTGGCTTCTTTGACCATTCTCTATATTTATTTACATTATATTTGACCATTAAGATAATTATATGTCAAAAAGCAACAACTTCAAAATATCAAATTTGGGAGAATTCGCCAGACAGCCACTTGGTTCAAGAAAGGGAAGATTTCTATTCAGCAGACTCGTCCAAATCGAGTCTGGCTGACTAGGGTTGAGAATGACTTTCGTTAGTATTGCAATATGTACTATGCCGTTTATACATGTATCCGGCTATTCTATATAAAATGTAAAACGAACTGTTGCATCGATATAACTGAGAAGACAAACGTCTTAAGAAACCAGAAAGAAGCAAATACACAACGTGAAGTTAAAGTAAAGACAGATAGGGACAAAATCTAGACGATTACAAGGCTATAAAAATATGTAGTAAGAAAAAGTGCATGGGTTGTATGTAGGATGTGGTGACCGGTCTGCATTACCTACTATCCATGTCAGACAGAAAGGTCCATGGTGCTATACCGTGCCTGGTTCCGTTTCTGGCACACTTAAAATTTGTAATGTAAACGGGGCTCATGTCTCAATTTCCGGTATACCGTTCAATTATTTATTTCTCACATATAGTTGATTTTCGGTCTGTCATACGAATTAATGCCTAAAAATTAACGTATTTCAGTTTTATATATGACTTTAACCAATTGTCCGTTATAAAAGATAAAATATAATGCATCTTGTTTCGATATGACTTGTTTGAAGAACGGGAACAGATTAATCACTGATATCTAATTATTCATAATATTATGTAAAGTAAACAATACTCACTCTCTGAAAATTTAACCATCAATTTTGCTGGATCGGATGCATCAGGTACATAAGCGTCACCAGTTTTTGAAACGGACTGGTCATCGCTGCAGTTAAAGAATATATTGCATTGTATTCAAATTAAATTATTTAACAAATCGCCTTTTATCAAGTTATCAGTTATCATATGTATTACAGAGTTCCTATGTCTTATATAAATAAATACCAGTAATCTTTACACAGGATCAAACTCCAAGACACACTCTTGGGCGAAACATCTTACATATAAGTAAAGGAGGCCCGAAATAACCAAGCGCAAAATATAATAAAAATGTAGACTTATCGAAAACTCCTTAACATAAATCGGTAATTTGTCTTCTTAATACACAGTAAAATGTCTAGAGAGAGAGAGAGTGAGAGAGGGAGAGGGAGAGGGAGAGAGAGAGATAAAGAGAGATAGAGGGAATGGGGTTTAACGTCCACTAGACATAAACAAGGTCATTTCGGGACTAACATATGTTTTTTTTTTAAATTTTGTTTCAATAATTTGCTTGCGCGTAGGGGTCTTTAGCAGTGGAAGGAAACCAGAGGATCCGGAGAAAGGCGCGCGCGTGCTAACTATTCGGCCATAAAACCCCCAAAATGTCTATAGAAGTACATGTATAAGTTCATGCTCGAATCCTCCGACCCCTGCCACTTTAAACTCTCCTAACACAACGAAAACCGATCTGCATACTAAGTTTCATCCACATAGACAAGGAGAGAGAGAGAAGAGAGAGAGAGAGAGAGAGATGGGGTTTAATGTCCACTCAACGCAACTAGGTCATTTCGGGACTAACACATGGTTTAATTTTATTTCAATAATTCGCTTGCGCTTAGGAGTCTTTAGCAGTGGGAGGAAACCAGAGTGCCCGGAGGAAACCCACGAGGTTGAGAAGGCGCCTCTATCTCCATGTCACATACGCTCACACTGGGGCTCGAAACCACATAGACAAGGAATCCACATCTGTTATTAAGGCAACATATTATTAGGATGTATAGTTTGTAAAAGGATTTCATGATTTCATGAGTTATTTATTGAATTATATCATATATTTAATTGAGTATACATGTTTTTGTTATATGAGATGTTAAAGGTCCGATTCAAGTATCTAATCCTCAAGAGTCAAGAAACACATGCGGATAATCATCGCTTTTTAAAATTCATTTCGTAATAGCGTTAATGACCAGGACATATTAAGCCCCACAGCCTCTTAAAACAAAGCGTCAGTTTTACGCAGCTATATATAGGAAATTGTGTTCTATTCTTTTAAACAAGGGATTGTTGGATGACTGAATGGTTAGCACATGCACTGTATCATAAGACCCGTCATTGAGTTTGGCGTGGTTTCGATTCCTCGGTTGTACGTGACACGGGGTAGGGATGCCTAACCAACCTCTTGGGGTTTCTCTGTGTCCTCTGATTTGCTCCCACTGCTAAGGTCCCCACCCCCACACAAGCGAATTATTGAAATAAAATCGAGTTATTAAAATAAAATCGACCATGTGTTATTCCCGAAATGGCCTAGTTTGTGTCGAGTGGATCTTACACCCACCCGCCCTCTCTCACCCCCACTGACTCTGTCTGTCTGTCTGTCTGTCTGTCTCCCTCTCTCTCTGTTATAAACATGTACTTTTACGCAGATGGATCATAATACATTTTATCAATAGGACTAATTATGCTGGGCTTCTAACAGCAGATAATATCCGCTTAGTCTTAACCGAATTAACAGAGTGCGCGGTAACCAGAAATCTCTTCCGAGACACGCAACTGAAGCGTGCACTTTAGCCGTATCGTGACCAACTTTCTGTAGAGTGCACGGGTCACCCTACCATTAAAGACAATTTTTTTCTGGAAGTTGCCATTGTGAAACTCCTTTGTTGCATCTGAATGGTGTTGCTTGTGAATCTAATATAGAAAATGTAGAACACCTCTTTGTTTTCTGCCCATTTTCACAAACAATATGGAATCATTTTTAATACAATTTTAGATCGCAACAATATAAAGATAGATATAAAAACACATATCAAACATCTTGGATTAACTAACAAACCAAATTATATAAATAATACTGAATGGATCTTCATTCATCATGTAATTATTTTAACAAAGTACTATTATTATATATCGGGCTAAACTACGAACTGAAATATTAAATATCAATAAGTATGAAAGCTTTTTAGTAGAACATGCTAAATTAGAGATTGAGATATCTCCGGAATTATACATAAATAAATGGAAATATCTTTTTAAGACAACCTCCACCGATTCGCAATTGATGGATCTGTGTACTGTAGGGACCCTTGTGTATATAACAATCTATCTTATTTCTAAGATAAAAAAAATGCTGTAACATATACTTGTAAAATAGGATATAAATAAAAGTCTTTCTTTAAAAAAAAAAAAAAAAAAAATGATGCAAGATCTATTTTATGATCATATTGTTCAAGATGGCCTCCCGCCTTTATTATCCCGACTGGGCACAAGTAGGACCTCAAAGCCCTGTTTAACTGTTCATTTCAAAGTGTCTCGTTAATTTTTATTTGACAACTTAGATGTTAAATTGACATTACAAATCAATTTGACGATGCTGAAGTTGTGGAAGTGGGCCTTTAAATTTCAGTTAATTTCATATAATTCCATATCTATTGAATCGAGATTCCTATTATATATTAATAAATATTAACAGTTGCATAATATTGTGGTATACTGTCGTTTTCTTGAGAGGATGGTTGAAGATCTTTTACGCCTGTGTTCAAGGCGGTATCAAACGGGGGTGTAGGGGGTATATTGCACCCCCAGAAAAACAAAGCGCCCGAGAAATGGCGCGCCCCCTCCCTCCCCAAAATATTGACAGTCTTACTATAAACTGATACACTTCATTATGATCAATATCAGTAACTTGGGCATTATATGGCAACCAACCATTCTGCGCCAACCCCACATTAAAAATCCTAAATACGGCCCTGCCTGCGTTTTCTGACAAACATTACAGGAAGTTGAACTCAAAACAGTTTAGATTTTAGAATGGGGTAGTAATTAAAAACTGGCTCACTAATGGCGCTGTCCCGGGCTCGATCCCCATATTTACCGAAAAATTTGTTCGGAATTATCAGTGGTGTAATATTATAGGGAAGGACCGTCTAGCAGCTTTCTGCGTGTGAGCCACGGTTGCTAAGTGAGCAAGGTGCTGGTTCACTAGCATTGAGATCTCGCGTTCGCTTTCGGTGAGGTTGCCACTTGTTAGCCGTGCAAGACGAAGTGTCTGATAAGGACAGTTGTCTAAACGTTTGGATGGTACGAAAACTAAAGGTCCTTTTGTACACATTGACTATCGCGTGAAAGATCCCTTGACAGTTGGAATTCGATATATGAATAAGCCGCAACACCGCTGACCAGACAAAATGTCAAGCATATAGCACACTGTATGGCGTTCATTAACCTAGTCGGAACCGAACAGTAGAACGTTAAACCCAATTTCATAATCATTTCATATCTTACTTCATGGCGTATGTCTGTCTTCATTAGCCCAGTCGGGGCAAAACAGAAGGGCCTTAATTTTATTTCATGTATGTTCATTTCATGCATGGCGTATGCTCGTCTTCTCCAATAGACCGGTTGGCGCACAGAAGTATAGGATGATTAATTCCCCTCCATTTTATGAAGTACATGTATTTACGTCACTCCCTCGTTAAAAACTTTAATATGTCCCCCAGCCTTCAGGGAATTATTAGCCGTAATGCACGATTCATCTTCCTCGAAAAAGTTAGGAATTTTGTAAATTTCATGCCATTTTCCCAAATACTGAAAAAAAACCAAAAAAAAAATCAAGAATTTTGTACATAAGACGAAATCAGAGTTACAAAAGCATCTGCTAAATATGATTGTATTGTCGATATACAGGTATAATCGGTTGAGTTATACAAATGTTTTTTTTATTATCAATTGGGGGATGGGGGTGGGGGCGAATGATTAGCAAGTGCGCGCTGTATCATAAAGTCTGTAATTGAGTCAACTGGCGTGGTTTCGAATCCTCGGTTGTACGTGACAAGGAGTAGGGTCGCCTGTCCATATACGTGGGGTTTCCACCAACTGCTAAAGACCACTACGCGCAAGCAATTTATTGAAATAAAATTAAAACCCATGCGTTACTCCCGAAATAACCTAGTTTGTGTCGAGTGGACGTTAAACCCAATTTCTATCTCTCTCTTTTCTCTATTACTTATCTCTCTCTCTCTCTCTCTCTCTCTTATCAATTTTATTATTTTATTAAATGAATAAAAATATCCGTCAGGACATCACTCTCACAGAATTGCACAGCGATGTGCCGTATTTATATTGCATGTGTATTGAATCCGAGGAAATGAACGAAACAATGAATGGAATGAGGTTTAACGTCCTACGCTTCTGCACATAACGAACGGAACAATGAAACAACTAGATGCCTCATCAATCTGATTAAAACACAGTTCCTATTTCGTTTCGTTTTTTATAGCTCCAAATTTCGTCCTATTTGTCTGTACTACACAAGGATCTGGAACGTGCAGGGGGGGGGTGAGAGATAAGCCAATGAAACCATCTGTTACGGCGACTTCTAGGCGTCAACGCTGATTGATTAATCAATGTCTGAACAGTGCCGTATGTTGGATTTTAAAAGAGGGGGTGCAGCAGAGTCGTGGGGGGGGGGGGGGGGATATTATATGCGAGTTACTGAGAGCCTGCGAGCGCCACGCTTATAAACCCCTCCCCGCGAAAGTCTGAAAATTAGACAGCCGCAAATGGGTTTGACCGCCACTTGTTGGAGCTGCAATCAATGTATTTTATATGGTCGATTTTTTTCAGGGGCGCATTTTTTCAGGGAGGGGCTTTGCTCCTGGTGCCCCGCCCCATAGCCTCCAAAAAGAAAGTTTGGATCAGGGCAAACGAATCAGGTACCCATTGACATGTGGGCACCAATAAAACCGACCGACACACCAGTGCCTTTCTGTGTGATCATGTAGTGTAGCCCGTAGGCCATCGAAAGTATAAAAAACGAAACGAAATATAGATCTGTATTTTAATCAGATATATTTGACCCCGACGAAAACTCAGTATAGATAAATAGAACTGAAATGTACACGGAATTCAAAATGAATATGACGGACAGATGTTCTTATTCGTATCATGGAATTAAATTCTCAATTCATTCATTGACTGGCATTTAATCATAAGGAATTTCAACATCAAAGTATTATTATATAATAGATAACCAGTAATTAATGCGTTGTTTCCATTGATAAAAGCCAATAAACCTAGCGGTGCACTATGTATCCGGTATTAGCTGTAATATTACAGTAACCCTTCCGGATGATCGCTGTCAAATTTAAGCATTAACACAAGATTAGGGATAAATTGCAGTTGGAAATGATCCGATTATCGTTCTTTGATATGACACCAATGTATTATCCAATAAAATAATTCAGTTGGTCTCGTGACATCGTTGAATGGCAAAAAGAGTTTCTGATTGGTCAGGATTATCAACTTGCGTCATTCACCAATGCATTATCTAATAAAATAATTCAGTTGGTCCCGTGACATGGTCGAATGTCAAAAAGAGTTTCTGATTGGTCAGGATTATCAACTTGCGTCATTCAAACCTATTTGCTGTGCCAGCCTCTGGCCTTTCCCGGCCATTCTACAATCCTATCGCTGGAGTATACAATCTTCATCTGATTGAATGACTGACAGTAAATTCTTGAAAAATGCACTTAAAACCTACAAAAAAGTAATACACCCGATAACCGATATCTCGGGTTAAAGAGACATTTGGGTTGTTGCCAAGGGTCGGAATGGGTGTGTGTGAGTGTGGGGGGTATTTTGGACCCAAATTCGTTTAATATAAGGTATAGTTTTTAATAATTTAGTTATCATGCTGTAGATGTTTGTGCCAAACACATCTATCTATTTACTGACGCTTGTGTGAATGAAGCGGACAATGCTCCCGTTTAGCTCGATCGGGACTGTGTTGCGTCAAATCGGATTGTATTGCGAACCCGAGTGAAATGTAGCCACACAAAAAACATGTACATGAGGGTCATTTTCTGGATTAGCCTTATATAATAACATTTATTTAAGGGTAACAAAGTGGCTGAAAATCAACAGCAGACTTTACTCAACTCGATCACATACTCCAGGGACGTCAACTTACAACATCTCGATCACATACTTCCGGGGTGCTAACAACATCTCGATCACATACTTCCGGGGTGCTAACTTTAGCACCTCGGTCACATACTTCCGGAGCGCTAACTTTAGACACCTTGATCAGATACTTCCGGGGCGCTAACTTAAGACAACTCAATCAAATATTTTAACTATTACAACTATGTTATGAATTTTATTCCACAAGTATGAAATATGTATACATATATGTATACATACAATAAAATAATATTGGGATTTATAAAAGAGCTTACTCTATTTATATCTAAACTGTTGAGTGGCAGGGCATCTGGGCAAGGACTAAAAGCGGTTTTTTGAGCTGTCGACAACACCAGAAACAAACAAAAAAACACAGTTATCCTTTCCATTTTTTAATAATTTGATTACCTAAAATAGTTGTCTTACTTCTAGAAGCTGATTGATCAACCCTATCTTGTATGATAAGAAGTAGGGAGATATGTGTAGGCCTATATCAGCATTTAGTCACCTTGAAAACACGTGCAAGGCAAGGTCACGGTTACTTGTTATACAACAACACGTGATATTTGCATACAATTTTAATACCCCAATGTCAGATCGTATGATCTAAAGCACACACGCTCATTTGGAGCACCATTAGCCAAGTCAGTGCAGAAAAGTAACAAGCAAAACCACATTTCAGTGGTTTTTTTTATGTGCAATCCAACGTGTACACGGGCCTCGGCTTTTCGTCTCTCTTGACAGCCCCCCCCCCTTCCGAACGCCACTGTAAACTATCAATACTGCAAACTAATTTTTTCTGAGACACAGCGCCCACAAACTGAAATCTTTATTAATTGAGCTTAACTTGTGCAGAACATATCTTTAATACACAAACCCCTCTAGTTGTAATTTCGCTTTGGAATATGATTTTTATTAATGGAAAATAAATTTAATAATAGTATACCGGCAGCACAAAATTAAACAAATAAAAACGATTAAGAATTGGATCGAAAATGTTTAATTTGTTCGGCTGTATTGGTCGAATCGCGATTTGTAACCCATGTTACGGAGCCAGTATAACAATAACAAGAAGACACTATTTATTTTGTGGGCTGTCCGAACACGTGCTAATAAATATCATGCAGTATAATCACTGCTTTTTTCGTTTTTGTATCAGTTTTTCTGATTTAGTGGTAATCCATTCCCAGTTTTCTCATCAGAGGAAATATCCATGTTTAATGTAAAACAAGTTTTATTTCAGTGACAAAGGTATACATGCAAGATGTTTGTCCTAATTTAACCTTAAGCAGTTTCAAGATCAATTATTTTGCACAGCCTATCTGTCGTGCCTACACAAACTGTATCAGCAAAGTAGTTCGGCACTATCTTCGAAGCAAATATTGTTTTATGGCCCACGGGGTTTACGGTGATTACCAATGAGCTGAAAACCGTCGGTATAGGTAACAATAAATTATGTTGTGTTTTTTAATGTGCTCAATCACTAATTGCCACTTAGGGATTATAACAATAACTGGTTTAGGGATTATAACAATAACTGGTTTTCGTTTCTTGTGTTACTTCTGGAATCTTCGAATCGGTGTTACGGATCAGCGATAGCAAGGATCTGAAAGTTTAAATATGGAATAGGTTTAACCAGTTATATTATAAACGCTGTGGATAATGATATTGGGTACCCAAATGGCCTAAAGCGTACAATTTAGATGAAATAGCCTGTTATTGAAACAAGTGACGTGGTATCGAGCCCATACTTATACTTGACAATGAGCAGGCTCGACTGTTACACCTCGTGGGTGTTTTTCGAGTCCTTTAACAAATATTCTGGAAGCCAAACCGTTTGGTGCTTAAAATATGTGGAGGGGTATCAAAATCAATAAGAACTTAAAAAAAACGACCTCCAAACCCCTGACCCCCATGGCATACCCTCTGAAAATGGGGTACCTCAAATTAGCATAAATATCAGTTTTTCTGTCATTTCACTACTAACAAGTTTGTTTAGAATATATTTCACAGACTCAAATATAAGTTTTCGTGGTCAGCTTGTCAAAATATGACATTGAAAATGATACGCAACAATCTAGTATGACGGCAATCCAATATGGCGGCCAAATTGGCGCCTCAAATAATATGTGTTTTGCGATTTTCGACTGAGCATAGTGTTGTAATATGTCGAATACTATGTTTTCGGGGGCGTTAAATCCGAATTTATGGTGATTTCAAACAAAAAAGAACCCAATAACAACATATTTATCATGTGTTGAAATATTCATCAATTCGAATATGGTTACATAGTTACATTATTTTGGCAAAGTAAAGCTATTTCGGGATGAACTCAAATCACTCATCATTACATCTGTTTTACAGCTAAGATTGTTAAGGTATACCTTCAAAATGGCCCCATAAACAGATGCTGGCAACGTTTTATGGTCCTTTAATAAACAGAAAATGTCACTTTGCTTAGGTTCTGATAAGGCTGTACCTCAAGAAAATCTTACTTCGATATAATCAAATGATTGTTTCGCCTTTTGTCAAAAAAACCCATTGCTGTTTCCTTGTTGCAAAAGCTTCTGTTTCTCGTCCCAGGTTTTCATTACAGCAGGAATTTCATAATATTACTATATCCCCGGAAGGTACTAGAAGATTGCCTCTAATCAAGTCCTGGGGTTTGGCTTTCACTTGCACAGTGGGTGCACATTTAAAAATTTTAGCTCGGGGGTCCAATTATATTTTTTATATTATTAATTTTGATACCTCTTCATATGTTTTTAATACCGTACCAAAGGTTTCGACTATTACCACACCCTACTCTAACAGCTAAAGACGCTCACAAGCAAGCTTATTGTTGAAATAAATTGAGGTATATAGTTTTCTCGAAATGACCTAGTTTGTGTGGAGTGAACGTTACACCCCCACCCCCTCTCTGTCTCCCTCTCTCACGTTTGTTGGTAGTTACGCTACAAATCTGTCATAAAACACCTCGCTAGACAGAGTTCACACCAAAGAAATCAACACGATGCTTAATTTCCTCACTTTGATATGTCAATCATCAGGCATAAACTGCTTATAGAACTATATATAGATGTAAGAATCTTGACAAGAGTCATTAAGTATTTATTTCCACACGTGAACACGATATATCTGATTTGACCCACTGTTATACTATTTCCTATTTTGTTCTTATTTCTTTTATTTAAATTTACTGACAAACTTATTCTTGAACATAGAAAGGTTTAATTAAATAAGAGGTATCGTGTTCAAACCTGATTTCCTCTTGGTAAAATTTTTTTATTATATCGCTGTTTCCAGCATGTTGTATGGCCGTCTTTATTAGCCAAATTGGAGTAGAAAAGTGGCACGTCCATCGCTATTCCATTTGTAATACTGTTACTATTTAATACCAATTCAGCAAAACATGCCTTCAGGATCATGTGTATGATAAAGGCACCAGCACTGGATATGCTTGATGAGCGCAATATAGAACCATTTACATACAGTTACTGGACGATCAAACCCCTATCTCTAGCGATGATGGCGAGCAATCAAGGACACAAGGGAACATGCCTTCTTCCTAATTATTATTATGCCCATTCAGTTATGAATTAAAAGTGTGTTTAAAGGAGCTAAATCGCTAACATCTGGGATTTAGAAATTGACAGAAGTGGGTCGCCATTTGATTTAATGCAATGTGTCCAGACTCGTTCCCCGAGTCTCTTGCTAACGGAAACGCATTATGGTACATTATTCGTGTACCAATGGTAAAATGTGTTTTTTGTCTTAAATATCGGATATAAGAAACCCATCCGTTTCCGGTAAGATCACCGTATCAATGTTGATTTAAATTAACAATAAATTCTTGTTTTCAAAGTTGAAGATTTTAGATGATATTGAGTTAGAGACTTAGCTACTTTAAAATCGAATGCTGCATGTTGTCGAGACCCTGTTTAAGCCCTAACTGAGCTCATTCGGTTATGCATTACATTTTATGTAGAGAGCCTCTTTAAACCCTACACTATGTAAATAACGCTGCCGACTTTGTTTAACCTATTTCCTGTCATTAATGTTAGTGCAATTCTTGATAGTTATTCCAGCCATACTGCTATATAATATTTCTTCATTGTATGTTCTATTAAAGAGTCCATCAACAATGAGAAACGGCGGCTGAAAAAGATCGGAAATGATACTGAACGTATTGTGGTACGGTACCAAATCAATGATGATTTAGTTCGTGCTGAGGATTCTATAGGAAATAAGCCAAATGTTAATATCTAATTTCCATTGATCACGCCTTACATATCAACTACCATAACTTAATTCAACTGGTTTCCGGTAACACTAGGGTTGCTTTCAGATGGCGCCTTATTTATAGGTCATGGGGTTAAGGGGTCAATTTATCCAATCACGCACCATGTACAGCGTGATCCCGGAATAAACATCCGCGAAATGAAAAGATGGCGGATAAAAGGACGCAATTCAATAAAAAGGGCGAGGTACACTTGTTAAGCGAATGATAATTTGATTATTGTGATGCCAACCTCTCATTCAGCCATCTCCGCAGGATTATTTTGTGTATTCATTTCATTACCTATTTTGCCTTCCATGAGTGAATATAGCAACTTGCCGTAAACTGATAGACAACAGATTTCATTAATGTAGTTAAGAATAGTGCCAAATGGGAAATGTTATTCTCTCCATATGGTAGTTCCGTTATTAAAGAAAAGTAACTGTATAAAATAATATAGTATCGGAATGTCATCATAAAAGCACACTAAGGTTACCCTTAGTTCACGAGTTATATCTTCCGTCTGAAATTCCCCCTTATTATTACTATAGTTTTATTTTCCATAGATGGTAAAGCGTGGCACTGTGTCTTAAGTAAGTGTTCTCGGTGGACAAAATAAAGCAAAATGTGAAAGTGGCGTAACGCTGAGATGGTTATTAAAAGCATAATATGACGTACGTCAGTATTTGATTGACGGATTGTCTGGTTTCCAGACGAGAAATTTCTTAAGCCATTATAACGTCTCTATGTTTCTTTCCATTTTAATTCCATGTTTCATGACCAGACCTTCTGTAATTGGGTCCTAAACGATCGTCTCCATAGCCACCAGTCATCCCCTACCCACGAGTATATTCTAAACCCGGTTAGGGCTGTGGAGTAATTAAGTTATCGAATAGTTACCCTAAAGGGTTTGCAGTTTTACTTGGACAGCTTTATTGATACTCAGTTTAGTTAAATACAGGTCTAATATTTAACTTGTGTTGTATTGTCCACCATTGGTACAAGTATGCATCCCATAATGCACTGTAGAACCATTTTATTAGTTTATTCCATAAAGAAACAATAACACCTTCACAAATTAAAACAGAAATTTGAACTACAAAAAAACTAAACGAAATAGAACCTGGAATTAAATCATATTGAACGTTCCAGGATTGAATTTTCCCAATTCCAAAAATAGTGTCAATCGAGTGAAAAGAAGAATTTCAGAGTAGAACGCATGTGCCGACTGCATATCAAATATCTCAACCAATCATGCCAGCTGAACGTATTTTTTACCTAATTAAAATACGTCACAATTTTACTCACACGACTGATGTCGGGTCTGACAGAACTGTGACAGGACTGAACTCCACGTCACTCGATTGTAATTTTGTCAATTCTGGACGTTCTGGACTCATTCGGCAAACCTCGACAGATTCCGGTACTATCCGTAACCTACATCTAGACTCGGATGTATGCTAGTAATTGATATGTACCTACGACCATACATTTGCGATGCGGCTAGTTAAGTACCAATTTACTTCAACAGGAAAACGTGCCGCTTTCACAAAATAGTCCCAAAATGGCGTCTTTTCTAGATATAATCTCTATGGGGGCAGCCATTTTTTAGTTTGTTGATATAATCTCCATGGCCATGGGGGCAGCCATTGTTTATCCGGGTCCTTTAAAATAGTTCCGAAATGGCGGACTTCATCATACAGCCGAGTCTAGATGTAGGGCACCGGAATCTGTCGAGGTTTGCCGAATAGTTCTGGACTGTGAATTGAGCATCCTCCTAGATCTCTTGAGTACCGCGGAAAACATTTATTATTGCTATTTTCATTTTCATCTTTGGTGAGAAGATGTCGACGCCATCGTTTTGGATAGTGTGTTCTGTCTGTGTTTTGTTTATGTAGTTCTCCCGACATACCTATTACACGATGACATAGGTCACGTTAGTTGGTGACGGTTATCCAGTACTGAAGAACACGTGTTAGTCATATCATATGGAAGTCTGCAAAAATAAAAAAATGAGAGAAAAAATGAACCGAACTTAATAACCTTACATAAAATAAGGATATTTTTTTTGGTTGTTTTTTGTTGCTTTGTGGGTGGGGTGGGGTGGGTGGAGTAGTAATGAAATCATTATAATAACACACCAGATCTATCCTATCCAGTATTTTATTTTGACCTTTGACAGTTGGAATTCGATATAAGAGTAGGACCGTAGTGCCGCTGCCCGGGTAAAATTTCCCTCATAGCACACTGTATGGTGTATACCCGTCTTCATTAAAACAGTTCGGAGCAGAACAATAGGACGCTAAACCCTATTTTATTTCGTTATATGGGCTCTCGAGCAGGAATTCTAATGAAGGTAACTGTCACTGCGGAAATGAAATGTCAAACCGGACTTCCAAGCTAGAAATATCTATTATTCAGACAAATATTGTAAGAATTCATTTTAGTCTGGATGGGTTGTCAACATTTGAGAATAATAGGTCATTGGCTAGATTATCCGGCCTTTTACATTATCATGGACAAAGTCTAAAGGGAGGTAACTAGCCCTAAAACAAGATGTCAGCACCCAGAAAATCCATTTGCGTTACCAATTCATGGACCATATCTATGTTTTCTTTTTAATTTATCCTAATTGATCGTCACCATTAATGTTTGTTTATAATAATGTCTGAATTATGAGATATATTTCGGGAAGGGGGGCAACTCTCACTTGACTTACCAAAATTGACTGGATAATCAACCACATTAAAAAAAAAAAAACAACTCCATGTTACGCATCTGCAATGGAATATTTTGTCAACAGACAAAAACCCTCCGTACGTTGAAGACTATGAGGCTCTGGGTGACCAAGACTACCAACAAAGCTTGGCCTAACCAGACTTGAGAGGCCGACATTCAATTGACTAACAAAACTAGTTAGAAATTCTAATAAAGGGATTTAAAATTCAATATTAATCGGTTTCTCATTATATTACATCAATTTATGCTTTTGAACCAATGTTAGTCCAGTGAGGGTCCCAGAGAGAGAGAGAGAGAGAGGAAGCGAGAGAGAGAAAGAGAAAGAGAGAGATATTAACGTTCACTCGACTTAAACTAGGAAATTTTGCGCCTTACATATGATTCATTTATTTCAATATTTCGATTGCGCTTTGTGGGAGAGAGAGAGAAAGTAAGAAAAAAAAGAGAGAGAGAGATGGGCTCGACTTAAACAAGGTAATTTCGGGATTAAAATCGTTTAATTTTATTTCAATAATTCGCTCGCGCGTAGGTTTCTTTACCAGTGGGAGGAAACCGGAGGACCCGGAGAATATCCACGAAGCTGGACAGGCGACCCTACCCATGTTCACGCACAACTGGGGAATTGAAACCACGCCAAGGGTTCAAGAGAATAAAGTTTACGCTCCTTTTAAATGTTTATATTATTACATTTACCTACTAGTATTTCAACCAGTTTTGACAAATCCTGGTTAAAAGCGAACGTCAAGCACCGCGTTTGTGTACCTAGCTTTTTTTATTTAACAATATACTGACCGGGGCGACCTGTCTTATCTGTGATGTTACAATTATCAGACCAGCTGTTGTATTCCATGGTCTCTGCCAGTTTTTTCTTAAAAAAAAACCCGAACAATTTCATTGCCTAGTTTGGTTAAATTATAAACGGCCAATACACAAGATAATGACACACAAACCAAACAAGTAATGTTTATGTAACGCATTTTGCATAAAGATAAGTATGTTTGATTTGTCTAATCTTCTAGAATAACTTTCCTATAGAATACAAGTCCGTCCAAATGTAGAATACCCATATCTGATATGGAACCCATGCAAACTTCAAACACATAAATACAGCATTGGATGGTTTATGAATAAATGAGGTTCATCGTTCTACCCTTCTGCCCTGACTGACTAATGAAGACGGGTATAAGCTATGGAGTGTGCTATAAGTTAAATTGTGCCCGGAAACGAATTTCAAGGGTTATTTTACGTGCACGCTAATGTGTACACGGGACCTCGGGGTTTTCTTTCCATCCAAACGTCGATGCATTAGTGTTCCTTGCCAGATCCTTTTGTATAATATGAAGAACGTCTTAGAAAGCTGAAACTCCCAACATCAGCATAATACGCGGAGTGACATCTGACATGACATGACATATAACATAACACGAGGTATTTATCAAGACCGTCTGAAACAATTATGCATACTATATCCAGAGGCCATACAGTAAAAAAAAAACCCACTATATTCCAAACAATCAAACAAAAATAAACGAAGCCGTTTTCAAAAACAGAATAATACAAATATAGAACAATTGACCTGAAAACTCAATAATGGTAGAAAATGCTAGACATATTTAAAAACTTTCTGGACAAATATGTGACAAAACTTAGTTTAAAAGCATCCAAAATATAATAAACAGCAACGAAAACGATGATGTAGATCCGAGTATAATGGCCTGCGGTCAGCGCCCAGAAGATGCTCCGTTAGTACAGTACATGTATGTACACACAAAAAAATCTGTCTAAGACATCGGACGAGCTTTTGAATTGGTATCTATTGTATTATGTGGTGTCATGTAATTATTATTTGTCTTTCTTTCAAATTTAATCTCTCACCAACTGTATATATATTCTATTAAATCTGAAATGAAAAGGGAATAAAACTTTGGTTTAAAGTCACACTTTTCATTGTACGAATTTGATTAGGGAATCGAACTAACCTATAAGACCAACGATCTGAGATTCACACTGTCAAGGCATGTAGATATTGTCAATATATACATGTGTATTATTTTCAGATTTGTATTTACCATTTACGGAAGATTTACCAAGACTACCCCGGGTCCACTCACTTAATTGTTATTTGTGTTTTGGTTTTTCTTTTAAATGTCTATTTTCTGTTTTGTTTCGCAGGTTTATCTTGTAGATTTTTGTTTTGCGTGTAGTGCGATACTCCTGCACTTACTGTGAGTGATTATATAAATTATTGCATTAATATAAACATATGGTTAATGGACACTTGGAATTCGCCTGTAATCATTGTAATCATGTAATAATTTCACCTTCGTAAACCACGAGAGCTATGATTCAGTCCTTTCAAGATAAAAAAAACAGTCTAGTCCAGTATCTTATCAGATTCGGTTGAAACTACACGTGTCATGAATGGAAATTATATAAGTTAAACATATATATATATAAAACGGAATAGTCTATACTATTAAATTGTCAAAGCGTTACAGTCTGCTGAGAAGAACACGTGAAGAATGGAGACGTTGATTCTGGTGGTTTTAGCATGTTTTACCTCTGCTTTAGCACAGGTTCCTGGTTTTGGTGGATGCCCCGACGCTAAACCTCTAGCTCATCTTGATCTTAACAGAGTGAGTGTATTATATTTATATAATCAGTGCTTATAAGCTAAGATGATGGGAACAGTACTTAATACACATTACGTTTAGTTAGAGGTCTAGACATCCATTCTGTATCATTGCTGTATCATCGCGTTTAATTTATACGAATGGACCCAAGTTAATGTGTATTACCAATTTACATATTGCGATACATATTATATGGTTATTCGGATATGGTTTCGAGTTGGCCCAATCTGCATACAGTGATCCATCTACTTCATAGAATAGATCTCTGTCCTAAATGGCCGCCATATCCAAAAATGAGTCTACTGTTTTGTAATGCGGTTCAACTCTGTTTCACAACTGACTAAATAAAACATTTCATTTTTTTTAAATGGAAGCAGATTTAATAAATATGTCGGTCAACTATCTTAGTGTCTGTTCTCAAGCGGAGCTAACAATAGACAGACACCCTATGGTGGCTTAGTATGAAGTTAGCCAAGCCCACGTTTGAGTCATTATAAGTTTTTCAGACAGAATCATAATTTTATTTTTTTATAAACTAGTCTGTAGTGAACCTTACAATATTGCTAATATCAGTGGAATACATTCCCATAGAGATGATTCGGGAATGGTTGAATCTAGGTGTTTTTCTGTTGGGATTGTTTCAAATGTGTTTTTTTTTTGCATTGTACTGACTTGATCTCTATTTAGTTCCTATGTTTAATTATATTAGTATCTAGGAAAATGGTACGAGTTGTACAAAATGCCAAACTTATTTGAAGGTGGACAGACATGCGTAACAGCTAACTATTCTTTAAAAGCAACTGGACACATTAAAGTATATAACCACGGATTTACGTAAGTATTTACAAAGTAATAATTTAAAAAAAATAGTATTAAAAAATAAAAGTATCAAAATAAAAGCATCATAATAATAGTATCAAATTATTAGAATCATAATAATAGTCTCAAAATAATAGTTTCATACTAATAGTCTCATAAAATAGAATCATAATAATAGTCTCAAAATAATAGTATCATACTAATATTCTCATAATTATAGAATCATTATAATAGTCTCAAAATAATAGTCTCAAAATAATAGTATTATAATAGTAGAATCATAATAATTGTCTCAAAATAATAGAATCATAATAATAGTATCATAATAATAGTATTATAATAATTGTCTCAAAATAATAGTATCATAATAATGGTCTCATAATAATAGAATCAAAATAATAGAATCATAATAATAGTATCAAAATAATAGTATCACAAATGATGGAAAAAAGTTTTCATAGGTTTCTATGACTTGCTGTTGTGTACAAGGGGATCGCCTGTCTTCAATTAGCTCAGGTTAGGTGCAGAAGAGTAGGACGTTTAACCCCATTTCATTTCATTTCACAAAGCGGATCGTTGATATCCTTTCAAAAGCCCCGTTCCCTCATTTGAAATGTTCTTCCTCATTTGGCATATCCATTTGATATTGCTTAATTCTGTCTGTATTATATATAGAAACGACCACATTGAAATTAAACCTTAAAGAACAAAGATCGACCAAAAACAATTCAATAAATTGTGTATAACCAGGGACGACATTTCATAAAGATCACAGTATCTTTGCTAATCTCTCCCAGAGAACATTAACAATACAATGTAGGGTATTTTTTTTTCCAGTAATGGTGAAGCAGTTTGGGCCGAGGGAGATGCCTTTTTACCAGACGCCACCAAACCATCTCAACTAACTGTTAAGTTTACAGAAAGTGAGTTCAAATAGTTCAAATGTCTTTTTTTTGTCGATAGTTCATAAGTTCAAATAACAAACAATGTTATAGTTTATTTCTGGATAAATGGTTTATTAATTGCCGATAGTTCAAATACAAAATAAGGTCATAGTTTATTTATCGATAGTTCAAATTTTCTCCGTGCTGTCGTTATAGATTACATTGCTTAGGGTGTAAAAATTGATCCAAATCCCCGGGAACCTAGATTTGCTTTCCTAGTCTGATTTCAGAAAGGGCTTGCATGCGACATGTGAAAGACCGCCACATTAAATATGATCGAAATTAATGCATCTTTTTTTCAGACTCTCCATACGCCCCTTACTGGGTTTTGGATACAAATTACGATAACTATTCCGCGGTCTTCTCTTGCGAATCCTTGGGTGGATTAGCTCACGTAGAGTTTGCTTGGATCCTTACTCGAAATAATACCATCAGTGACAGTTTAAAGCAGAAAATATTCAAAATATTTGAAACGAATGGTATTGGTACCACTGATATCAAGAAGACAGTACAGGATAATTGTGGAAAGGATGTATAATGATGTACATATTCAATAAACTTATGTATATAAATGTTGTAAATATTTTTTCTTTTTTAAAAAAAATAAATAAACAGATTTTACCTTGTATTTGTTATTGTTTTCGTAATAAATGAATTGAAAGTCTCAGTTAGACCACAGACTGTTAGACCACACAAAAATGTAGCGATTAGAACCCTGACCCTTAATGCGATAACGCACCTTTTCCCAACAGGCTTCCGGGCATGGGTGCTATTATGTGGTATGGTAGTTCCCCAGTCTATCACTGCGATTGAAGAATTGACTCAAGTCAAGTTTAAAATTTCAAGATTGTGGAGTAAAATAGGCCTGGTTTCGATCGACTAACACTTCCGGTCCATAGCGAAATAAATTGAAATGGGATTTAACGTCCTACTGCTCTGCTCCTAACCTGGGCTAGTGAAGATGGGCACACTCCATACATTATGCTACGAGGGAAATTTTGCACGGACAGCGGCGCTACGGCCTATCCTTATATCAAATTCCAGCTGCCAGGGGATCTTTTACGTAAACGCCAATGTGTACACGGGGTCTCGGTGTTTCGTCCCACCGAACGACTAGACAGCTGTTCTTGTCAGGCCCTCCGTTCTGTATCACGGACAAGGGGAAAACCACGCCGGAAAATCTTAGTTAACTTTATCGGCCGATGCAGGGATCGAACACCCGACCTCCAGACTAGCGAGCCAGCGTCTTAGCCACGTGATCCCGGCGGGTTCATAGCAATACCTGTCCTAAACGGGGTAACCGCTAGTACTATATTAATACAACATGGTGATATAAATAGGATGCATAAAAACACAAATTCTATTACACGAGAGAATTGGGGTTTAACGCCCCCAGGGTTTCTAGCCTAGTTTTCCCTGTCCAGTCCTTCAGCATGCACGTAAAATAACCTATGACAGTTGGTAATCGAAATAAGAGTAGGTCGTAGCGACGCTATAAGGCAAAAACATTATCTCATAGCACAATGTATGGCGAATGTCTGTCGCCATTAGGCCAGCCGTTGGAGTAAAATAGGATGTTAAACCACCATTGTGTCATATACCGAGGGAATCAGACAACATAGTCATTTGGATGTGTTAAAATAGAATGTTTGCGGTTATCTACAGGGCACATAATAATGAAGTGACGATGCATAATTTTGATATTACATTGAGTTTTGCTCTAACACAATACCAAATCAAGTACATGGCACGTTTCTAGATCGGAAGTGATATTATCAATGGCGTCCATTCTAGATAGTTTTGTTTGTAGACAAACAGGGGGTTGGATGGCCGAATGGTTAGCACGTGCGCGCTGTATCATAAAACTTGTCATTGAGTCAACTGGCGTGGGTTCGAATCCCCGGTTGTACGTGGCAAGGAGTAGGGTCGCCTGTCCAGCCTCGTGGGTTTTCTCCGGGGCCCCCGGTTTCCTCCCACTACTAAACCCCAAATACGTGCACGCGAATTATTGAAATAAAATTAAACAATATGTCTAGTGGGCGTTAAATCTCATTTCTCTTTCTCTCTCTTTATAACTTGGAACGCATAAGACACATTTGTAAATATAGAAAGCAGATGATAACAGGGAATTTGTTTTTACAATAATCACATTTAATACTTTGAAGAAAATAAACACCGATGAAAAGTTTTTGATGTCTCCTATCTTGGGATTAACTTCTGCACTACATCAAGTGATGGAGCAAGTGTGGTAGTTGTATTCGGGGCATGCTACGCCGAAGGGTCCCAAAAGAACGTTTTGTGAGCATAACTGTTCGTTTAGTATCATCCTTTGAGAAAAAATAAGAAGTCCTAAAAGAATACTAAATTATGTCACCTGGGTAACTGGACTGACAGTATTGTTTGAATGTAGGCGTACTATTATACACGTAAAAGTGTGCTGAAGACGACGCAGTCGAAATAGCGGGATTTTTCTGAGTATAAACAATATCAAAAAAGTAATAAACCTGCCAACAGTGAGGCTGATGTCCCCCGCCGAAATCCCAAAATAATAAGATGACACATATTAATTAATCGAACATTTTTTTTTTCAAAATATTAGCTTTAGCTCAAAATATTAATTATTGACTTAGTCAAGACATTCGCCTAATGATCATCTACATCAAGTTCAAAATTCTACCTCAATTAAAATCAGGGTTATGTTCCAACGTCTTGACCAATAAAAGTGCTTATCGCTCCTTAGCCTAAGCAGAAAATTTGCACCATTGAACTTAGTCAAGGTAATGATAAAATGAATCTATACTCTGAGTTACATTGCTATCACTTCATTACAACTAAAGTTATCGTGCCCCAAAGCATCAACCAATCAGATTGCTTATCGTTCTGCTTACCCTCAGCAGAAAAAGTTGATTATCGAACTTGGTCAATATATCGGTGTAATAAAGCTAAAGCTATACATCAAGTGTCCTCACTCTCACTTAATCAGAACTTAATAAGCATCAACCAATCAAATTGCTTATCTCTACTTACCCTAAGCAGAAAATGCTCACCCTCGAACCCCATCAAGGTATTCACCTAATAGACACCTATGCCAAGTGTGAACATTCTAACACAGTTATTGTGTTCCAAAATCTCGACCAATCAAATTGCTTATCAAAAGTTACACCTAGATTTCGTACTGGGGTTGATGGTGAAATAGCTTCGTCACCCACTCAAATAGATGGGATAGGATTGGTATGATTAAAACGTGATTCAAAGTGCATGACTTCGGTTTTTGCATCGTTCAAAACTAATCTGTTTTTAAACATCCATGATCGAATCTCGTCAAGACATGCTTCTATTGAGGAAATGACACTTGCTGGGTTTTTATATGTTATATACGCCTGGGTATCGTCGGCGTATATCATTGACTCCAAATCATGTCGCGTAATTATTTCCCCTAAAGGAGACGTGTAAAGGGTGCAAAGCGCCGGCCCCAAGACTGTTCCGTGTGGTACACCACGTTTTGGTTGACGTCTTGCAGAAGTATTACCATATCCAATAGTTACACATTGGCTCCTATCACTGAGATACGACCTAAACCAATCGAGGACAGTTTCAGATAGGCCAAAGCGGTTACCTAATCGAGATAATAGAATCGAGTGGTCCAATGTGTCGAAGGCAGCACTCAGGTCTAGCATTGATAGGATCACATGAAATCGCGAATCCAGGGCAGTAACAATGTTATTATGGACGCGAAGTAGTGCAGCTTCACAACTATGGTTTGGGCGGTATGCTGATTGGAATTTAGAATATAAATTATTGTCCGAGAAATAGTTTCACGGGCCATAACAACTTTTTCTATAATTTTAAAAACAAACGGCAAATTGGATACGGGTCTGAAGTTTCTAGGAATGTCTGGATCTAGCCCTATTTTTCTTGAGAAGAGGTCTGATTATAGCGGTCTTATAGGATTCTGGAACTAATCCTGTCGACAAAGATTCATTGATCAGGTCAGTGATGTAAGGCGTCAGAGTATCAACATGTTTCTTCACCAGTCCTGTGCTGTGGGCATTGGGTCCAATTCGCAGGATTTAGAAGGAGCTGTTAGGATAAGCTTCTTTACTTCGCTGATTGGCATGTCGTCTCCTGCAAATCAATGGGCGTAGTTGTGTTAAACGTTTCACACAGTTTGTCAATTTTCTCAATGAAAAAATCAGATAACAAATCTGCGGCTGCTTGCTCTGACGAAGCTGAAGATGGATATACATTGCTGATTAAACTTTTTTGACCAATTATTCTCTCGCATATTTCGAATTGTCCTTTTGAATCTGCATCTTGGATTTGATTTTGGAGGTATTCCGTTCTAGCGTTTTCCAAAATGCTATTATATTTCTTCTTTTCGGTTTGAAGTATCTTTTTATCAATTTCTCGAACGTGGGATTTTAGTTGTCTTTCTGCTTTTCTTACAACCTTCCTGGCATCTGGCAGATCTGGAGTGAACCATAGAACCTTCGGCTTTTCAAGAATAGTTTTTGTTTTGTTGATACCGGTGCCAATTTATTTAGGGTATATCTGAGAGCTGAATAGTAGTGATCAGCCATACAGCCAGAAGATAGGGATTACGTCAGGGATTCCACTAAACTATTCTTCAATGCATCATGGTCTATATTCACATGCTCTCTGCAATTTATAGTTTTCTTTTGGCTAGGAGGTCGGGTTATGTTGATATTAATTAGAATTTCACTGTAATCAGATGGTAGTCCATTTTCAACGTTAATATGATTTGTGGTATCATCAGAGTCCCATGTCAGAAGCAGATCTAGTGTGACCTTTGACGTTGGTAGCTTGTTTAACATGTTGAACAAGTCGAACTGAAGCAGTTAGTCAGTTAGTTTCAGGGCTTCGGGATTTGAGCATTCAAAATGGACGTTGAAATCTCACCCATTTAAAAGGTGGCCTGGTCGGGAAATAGACACCACAAAAAGTGATCTGAATTCGTCCATAAACTACTGTGAAATTGTTTTGGGATGAATGTGGCAGTCGATATACAAAGTAAACATTGAACAACTCACTATTGGTTTTTATGGCAGCTTCTAGATATTAGAAAGACTTAAATTTCACTGATGCCCTTTTCTTGACCGTAAGATTGGTTCTGGTTAGAAGTCCCACGCCACCTCCTTTATTAAATTGACGATGTTCGTGCGTGAACGAATAACCAGAAAGACCATTTAGATGATCACCAACTGTTGGGTCAATACCATTTTTAGTCCAAGTTTCAGTTATGATATAAAAGTCATTTTATTTTCAATCACAGAAGCTGCTAACGCGCCAAGTTTGTTAGTGAGTTACCGAGCATTCCAAAGTCCACAGTTGAGGTTGGTTTTAACTTGTTGAGGGGATTGAAATTTTACTTGTATTCAGTTTGGACTTCTTTTTCTGGAATGCGGGGAATCATTTGTTGGAACTGTATATAAGTTTGATGGTAGATATTTAACATGTTTGATCTTGTTAGGCGTGGTTCTGTCAGATATAATTACATTTATGACACGATCAAGTTGTTTATGGTTCAAAGGTTGTTCCTTGGAAAAGTCACGGTTATTATCAGACAAATATTCACTTACTTTATAAGTTTGGTATTTAATAAACACAAATTAATTGTTGTGGTACTTAGAGTAAGATCAGTTAAGTGTTCGGTGCTAACACCTTGAGAATATTTGACAATAGGTTCTCTATTGGAGATGGTAGTTTTAATTAATCTTTGATCGTTTTTTCCAGCTTGATTACCCGCGCAAGCGAATTTATAAAATAAAATTGAATCATATGTTAGTTCCGAAATGACAGTACATTTCGAGTGAACGTTAATCTCTCACTCTGTCTCTCTCTCTCTCTCTCTCGTAAACACTTCATGTCTCAGAAGGCCTTGATTTAGCCATATACAGTTCAAATTTTGGTCAAAAATCAGAATGTCTTGTCAAAACGCTATAGAAACAATTGGAAAGGTTCGTTGCTCATTGCAAGTCGTTAGGGAGAGGGGTTCAATATAGGGTATGCCTGTTCTCCAATCCTTATTCAAATACAAATCTGAAAAAAATATTGCTTATAAAACAAGCCGTTAGTACAAGTTCAAGTGTGTATTTAAAAGTCTTTATCATATTATAACCCAATTTCTCCCACGTGCCTCAAGATTCCATTCGTTTCATTAAAGATAAAACCAATACAGATTAAACTAAATCTCACGTGTTTGTGACGTGTCATGGAGGACAATTATATAAGATGGAGATATAAGTACACGGAATTGTCGGCACCATTCATCAAATTATTAAAACGTCTGCTAAGAAGACACATATAAACATGGTGAAGTTAATTCTGGTGGTTTTAGCATTTTTTACATCTGCTTTTGCACAGGTGCCTGGTTTTGGTGGATGCCCAAGCTCTAACACTGTAGCTAATTTTGACATTGACAGAGTAAGTGTATTACATTTATATAATCCGTAATATATTATCTCAAGTTTTCATTATACGCAATAAAACAAAAAGCGTTACAACTGTCGCTATCTTTATATGGAAGTCTATTGACGACTTCTATTATTCCGTTTGGTGTTTTGGATGGATCCGGAAAACTAAATCTCTATGTCGAGATACATTTCCATTAATTTTAGTTATATTCTGTGAAAGCGGTCACGGTGGCTAAGTGAGTATGACGTTGGCTCGCGGCCTGGAGGTCGCGGGTTCAATCTCGGTGTTGGCCGAGAAAGTTCAATGCAGGACGGAGTGCTTGACAGGGACAGCTGTCTATTTGATCGGAATTGACAAAAAACGAGGTCTCGTGAGCAAATCAGCGTGCACGTAAAAGAACCGTTGACAGTTGCAAATCAAAATAGGTCATAGCAACATTCGTCATTTTCTGCCGAAGTTACAAATGTAGGGTTATATCTTTTCTCGTGTCTGCTTTTAACCCTTCCGCATCCAAGATAATTTGGTAAGATTTCTTTTGGGTACATTTTAGCGGGAATTATTTCGTGAAGATTTAGACATTATACGCAACAAAATGCGATCATTGGATTTAGCGTATATTTGTATTGCGTTTTAGTTGTTTAATTCATATATAAAAACGATGTTTAATTCATATAATAACGATGTTTAAGTCTATAATATAACGATGTTTAATTTTATATAATAACGATGTTTAATTCTGTATAAAAACGATGTTTAATTCATATAATAACGATGTTTAAATCTATAATATAACGATGTTTAATTCTATATAATAACGATGTTTTATTCTATATAATAACGATGTTTAATTCTATTAGTATCTAGGAAAATGGTACGAGGTGTATAAATTTCCTAACTTGTTTCAAAGTGGACAGACATGCGTAACAGCAAACTATTCTATAAAAGCTGATGGGCACATTAAAGTATATAACTCGGGATTTTCGTAAGTATGATCACAATATTAGTATACAGAATGGCGGAGGTGGTGTAACTATCTTTTCATGTGGTTCGTGTGTCGAAGATTCAGTATGGATACCCTTGAAACACAATACCAGATGAATTGCAAGGTACAATTCACGCTGCTCCATGTTGTCTGATTCGTCCATAAAAATGTGCTTGATTGTTGAATAGGTCCAAATTTAATTCTTATTGAAAATAGTATGCACATTGAACCTACTGCTGAGTAAACTGAAGTTTCGACAATTTAAAAAACATGAAATGGGATTTACCGTCTTACTTAACCCTCTTCAAGGACAATTTGAATAATATGAAATGGGCTTTAATGTCTTACCCAGATGCAGCAACCGGGAAAATTCGCTGAAGCCTGCTCCTATTGAAATTCCCAACTGTCTATGGTTCTTTAAGGTGCTGTAAATAACATACACAGGATTATGTTTTCTTGCTTTTTGTCCACCTGGACGACTTGACGCTTGTTCTTGTCAGGCAAAGGCCAAATCGAAAACACCCTTTTACGTAGATCGGCATAAAATGCTAAGGACCGTCTTCGATCTAGCGTTGTCCCATTTAAGCAGCGTTTCCAGACACTTTGTATTTTTTTCCAGTGACGGTAAAACAGTTTTTGCTGAAGGTGATGCTTATATATCAGACAAAGCAGATGCATCAAAACTTTCTCTTAGATTTACAAATGGTAAGTTTATCTGTAGTTCCAATGACGAATAGTTCCAGGGACTATTTCTAAATAGTTTAAATGTAAAAGATCTAAAGTTCGATTTCGATTTTCTATAGTTCCATTGACCAATCGATTATTTTCAGTTCCCTTAATCAGTCAGTTTTTTCTTGCAAACTTAAATTTTGAACGAGTCCTTTATTATGATAAGTGACTACAAGAGCAATCAATAATATGCATGACTTTTTGAAAACATGGCGCGTAATTGTCGGTGTGATTCTGACTTCAATGTTTTTTTTGGTGCTATAATGTCTTGGGTTCGTTCACATTCTTTAAGAGACTTCATCTGTAACTAAAACGGTGTTTCAATTTCAAATCACGCGAAATTGATTCGATCGCGATCTTTACCCTTTCTTCTAACCTAATAAAACATCCCTCATACAGTTTTGGTGATGTCACTAACATAAACTTAATTTGTCTTAAATTTTCAGCGGCCCCATACGGCCATTACTGGGTCTTGGACACGGATTACACAACCTATACTGTTGTGTTTTCTTGTGAATCTTTGGGTGGATTAGCTCACATAGAATTTGCTTGGATCCTTACCCGAAACAATACTATCAGTGACAGTTTAAAACAGAAAGTGTTCCAAATATTCGAGAAGAATGGTGTCCCTACAAAATCGCTCACGAAGACAACACAGAATTGTGGAAAGAATGTGTAATGTCCATATCCAATAAACTTGTGTATATATGTTGTAAATATTTCTCTTAAATAAATTTGCCTTTCATTTTCATTGTTTTATGCAAAAAGAAAGAGCGAGAGAGAGAGGGGGGGAGGGAGAGAGAGAGAGAGAGAGGTTAACGTCTACACGATACAAACCAGCCTCGTTTTTCAAGTCTCGTAATTTGGAATTTATCTTCCGGAAATACGTCAGAATGCACCAAATTGAATCTTAATTGGTTGAGCGCCTTCGGCGCTAGCGGCGGTGCAATTAGTAAAGCAATTATCAATTAAGACCCCCCTAAAAAAAATCCTGGATCCGCGCCTGATACCTACACTCAAATGATGCGTATACAAAATAAAACTCTCTAGGGGAAATGGCATTTGGTGCATTAAAAGTTTCTGAAGAAAGCGACTCTTTTTGAAATATCAAATAGACGTTAAGTCGGTTTAAACTTGGTTCTATACAGGAATCTACAGACATTATACATTAATGAATGGGAATATATAAATCTTGATACTGTGACAACAATGACAACTTGTAAAGCAAAAAAAATATGTTTGATGACCATAAATGTCTGTTTGGTATTTCTTCATAGATGGTCTTTCTTTGAACACACAAAACACAAAAAAATGTCAGAGTTAATACGATTTGACAGCTTTAGCCTTAATAGATTTTATGGCAACATCTAAACATCGTTCTAAAAATCTTCTGGCGTGCTTGGTGTTGTAAGGGAGGGTCTTGACTGTTAGTTGCTAGTAACCTAAATCTGGAAATTTAAAACATCTGGTTAGGCTACAGGTAAAACCATTCTTTTATTCATTCTTCACACTCATGTTTATTGCCCCCCCCCCCACCAAGCCGAAGGTGTTTGTCGGGGAAGTGGATGGAGGGGTATCTGGAGGTGGCCATGATCCGCTTGGAATATTATCCTTAGATTCCGTAGCCCTACAACCCAGTCGTTATGTTCTAATGCATTAAGACTGGTACATTATAAATTTAAGCATTTCTTATTTAATTGTAATCTTTGAATCCAGAGCCTGGATACTCCATAAAGAAAACGGAACATTTATAGCACATCATTTTTGAGAAAAAAAAATGTCCGCCTTCCAATTTGCCAAATTTTCTAAACACAAATTGAAGTAGAGTATTCTGTATTTTTATTCTCAGTTGTTGGTCATTTTGGGACAAACATATGGTTTAATTTGATTTCAATAATTCAGTTGCGCGTAGGGGTCTTTAGCAGTGGGAGGAAACCGGAGGACCCGGAGAAACCCCACGAGAATGGACAGGTGACTCTACTCCTTGTCATGTACAACCGGAGATTCGAAATCACGCCAGTTGACTCAACGACAGGCTTCATGCTACAGCACGCGCGTGCTAACCATTCGGCCATCCAACCCCACTTTTTGTGGGTGAACCGATTATATATTTAGAGATGGGTAACAATTTCATCATTCATATACAGAATATATGTGTTCTTCAGATCTGGATGAATATACCCGGGTTCTTCTTTCGTAACGTCCGCTTCCACGATATCGCGGAGTGTCTTATTTGATCATATTCAGGGCACGCGTCTTTATTGTGGAAAGAAACCGGGGTAATCCCACGAGGTAGAGAAGGCACCTCTTCACCAGACCACAAACCTGAATTGAATCGTTTCTCCATTTACGCTAAGGCTGTATAATATATATATGCAAGTCATTCATTGGTGAATAAAATGCGTACTTTATTTCAGAAGAATGTGTTCGCAATGGGGTATAACACATTTTTGGTCAGTATGTGTGCTGTTATATTCTTTATTTACCGAGATGCTGGAAGTAGAGGTTTATCCCGACAAATGCACGAAATTGTACTACGCATCCCGAGGAACACCTAGTAGAGCCTGTGGATTTTTGAAACTTATCCACCAAAGTGGAATTGCAACGGCGGCAAAATTATTAATAGAATAGTCTATGTCATAACCTAATGGGCAATATATATTGTGTCGCAATACACTGACACAAGCAGAATGTGTTTTTTTTATTTCAGCGTGAATCCCAAAAAATAATATCAATCATGCATAGAGAATGAAAGAGAAATCTATCAAGAGGAACAATCATTTCCTAACAAGAGTATATTCATAGAATAATTTATAATGTGAGATTTTTTGTTCAGATCATGGTTAAATTTTTTTTTTTAAATCACGACCCAATAACTTCTTTTGAGTACACGGTTGAATATTTTGTTTTTCAAAATAAAATCCACCTTGATTAATATCTACAGACCGTTTTCTGGAATTAAGCTGTCACGTGAGAATCGTCAAAATCAATTATCAAAGAACATGCAATCATTTATATATCCATACATATAGTGACTCGCCTAGTAGTTCGAGTCTAACCACGTGCGAACAACCAGCCCTAAGGCATAATGGCAAATAACCCCGTCCGTTGATTCCTTCCGCACATCGCCTTTAGCCCAGTTCGGAACAGAACAGTATCGACTACACACCGCTTTGTTTAGACAACAAACTAAAAATATCCCCGCACGTGTTTTTTTTTTGTAAACACGTCATGTCGCTGCCACTAGCGTAAAAAGCGATATAATGTATAATATATTGTACGAGTAATATTGCAATAAATTCTTTTCCATTGTAAACTGTCTTTAGAGTTTCAATCTGTTTATCTTTCAAAACAAGATTAGATACTACTAAATTTGTTTTCGCAAACAAAACCGCCACTGTGAAATATCTCTCATAGGCGCCGCCATAATGAATAATTAAGGAACTTTTTTGTGTTTCGGCTATGATTAGTTTGACATCTTTCATACACACAACGGCTAAATAAACATATTTAATTTCATTAAATATGTCAATAGAAGAGACATAAACACTTCTAAAAAAATTCTAAAAGCATACTCAGTGTTATCGACTAAAATCGTCGATGTAGGAATTAAAATGTCGGTTAATTAGGTTAGGGCCTATTCTCAGCCGGAGCTAGCTGTATATAGACAGCCTAAGTTTGGGATGAGTTGATTTGGTGATTACTTGTTCAGTCTTACTGCAGCGTTTATTATAGAAAATAAACAGATTGGCTGATTTATTAATAAATATATTGTCAGCAGTGATCTAGACAGGCGCTAGAATATTATTTAAATTAAACCATTCTGTGTATATACTTAAGAAGATTTACAATACCACTTCAGCTTAAAGTATAATTAAATTGCAAACAAATACGCTGCATGTGTAGATTATATTCAATCGTCTTTCCATTGTTTTTGAAGATTGCTGTGTAACATAGTTAACGAAATGAAATGAAATGAGATGGGGTTTAACGTCCTACTGTTCTGCTCCTAACCTGGGCTAATGTAGACGGGCATATGCCATACGGTGTGCTATGGTGGTCGTCTGGCCCGGGCAGCGGCCTGCTTTTATATCGAATTCCAACTGCCGAGGGATCTTTACGTGCACGCTAATGTGAACACGGGAATCGGGTTTTCGCCCCATCCGTCAGGCCCTCCGCTCACAGTTAACGCTTTCGAGTGACTTAACCTACATAGAATAATACGGTTAATATATTCAAAGAACTCCTAAATAAATTGTGCATTTGAATAAAACGATGAAATAGCCGTCTTTGTGGACATACCAATTTCTACCTTGCCCGTCTTAAGTTATAATCGGGGGTTCAGCTACCTTGATCCACGTATTGTTGAGGCTGGGGCAAATGGATCTGGCGACTAAAGGTTATTTTAAACCAACCCAAAGGTCGGCAGAAATCGTGTTCTATCTATTAATTCTAGTAAATATCGTTTTTTGGACCTCCTGTCCATAGCTGATAAGCATTTAACTCCTTGTCATTACACACTTATACAATAGTGTCGTGCCTTATCTTTGGTAATTTAGCTGTGTGAAACAGGTTGATCAGAACTTTTCTTGACCACAGAACAATTATAGCCACAAAGATAAATAATAAATGACCAATTACTACTTACAACTGGTTCCTGGAATTATTCCATTAGTGGTTAAGGTAATTGCGTTGATTTGACTTCACAAATTATTCAAGCTTACGGTTAATTAAACTATCATAGAAACCAGGCATGACTCATTGGATACTAACGGGAACTGACGTTAAAGTAGTAATCCTGCTTTGAAAAATAATCAACCCATGGACTTAAAAATAAGAAAACCGCCTAGAACAATTACAAAAACAAAACCACTGAATATTATTCGCAACAATTCTTGTACTAGTCCAAGGCATAAAAAAATACAATAAAACTTCGTTTAGGTCTTCAATCAGCCGAAGTAATGTGATGCCATTCAATTTAATATATTATGTCCAGCAGTGGGTCAGTAGTCTCCTTATCTAGGTACGGAACTTACCGAGTACTAGTGTACTGAGCATGACGTCATCATAACCACTGAGGTTCGTCAATGGATTCACAATTGTCCAATTAACAAACATGTAGAAGAACAACAAGATAAGTAACGCTCCGGTCCTCGTTCTTCGTACAAAAGCCCCCAAAATATAAATATTCCATGGATACCCTAGCTTGAGTGTTCCTTTCGTGATGAGAACCGCGGTTACTCGGTGAGTAAGGCTCTAGCGCACTGACCAGGAGGCGAGATGTTCGATCCCAGATGTTCGATCCCTAGTACTTTCTAGTCAGTGTTCTCCTCGTCAGTGATGCAGGACGGAGGAAAGTCTGAAAAGGACACTGTCTAACCGTTTGGGCGTAAATGGACAGCAATCACTGGGACCGAACCAAGATCTTAGTGAGCCAACACCATTCCCAATAAGCTACCATATATTCGCTGGACAAAGGCATGGGACCACAGAGATTCGGTGAGTGTGACGTTGGCTCGCTAACCTGGAGGTCCAGTGGTCGGCGTGTTTTTTCCTTGTAAGTGACACAGTAAAAGAACCCTTGACAGTTGAAATTCAATGTAAGAGTAAGTCGTAAGGTAAAATTTACCTCCCAACACACTGTTTGGACAAATGACCGTCTGCATTAGCCGAGTCGGTGCAGAAAGGTAAAGCAGTAAACAAGGTTTCATTTCATTTCCTTATCTTGAACATAGCTGATTATAACTTGACCCAGAAACGGCTGGCTTTATGTAACGACTTTTAATCTGGAACAAAAGAGATTAAGACGAAAACTTTATGTAACCATTTTAAATTTGAATAAAAATTGAGTGAGAAAATTACTCATCAAAACAACTGACAAAATATATCAAATATAAGTCAACGCACAATTACGTTATATAAGGAGAATGTTAATTAGGTGACCTTTTAAGAGACCACCCGAGTGTTAAATCGAATCTAACTCCAGGTATAGGATGCCCACGCCGTGCAAAACAAAATGCACAAGACCTTGGGCCCCTTGTACTCGCCGGTTGTGCTGTAGTGAGATTCGATTAATACGAATACTTGTAACACTATTAGTGATAACAGTATTAACAGGAACGAGAATATAAAACAAGGACATAACTAAAACAGCAACGTGAATTGAACAGGAACTAAACTACACCGTGAACATAAACAATAACATTAACACGAAACATTAATAGACAACCATTCCGCCCTTCTTTCACGTTAGATGAGCCCATACGCCCGCCACTGCCCTCCTCTCTGTCTCTCTCTCACAAACTGTCAGCAAACTTCGGGTTATATAACTTTAGGCAATAGGGTAAGATGATACGAGCGACTTATAAGAAATTGGGCCCACAAGACAAAACCATCATAATAATATATATATAGTTTCGAAGATATCGTATTAATTTCACTGACTGGTATAAATGTATACCTGTCATATCTACATTGTCAATACACGTGGGATTAATTAAGTGTTCGAGTCTTTAATGATAACACAGCGCGCACGTATGAAAATCATCTGGGGGTCAATAAGTTTAGGCATTTCGTAACATATACCCAGTCGAAGATATAGCGTACATAATTGGCACCCACGCATTAAAAATGACCGTTTGGGCTATTTATTTAACTTCCGATGGTCATGGTTCGAGATAACAAATAAATTCGGGTTGAAGCAAGTCTGTCTTATCAAAAGAGGCGCAGAATGGTTTTTATATTTGATTCCACGGGCCTTGATGACGAAAGAGGAACGGTATATATAGACTTTGATAAAAAAAAAATTCTGTCACTTCACATACCCTAGATAAACAAAATGGAGAAACTAATTGTTTTCGTTTATGTTTGTGTGGCTGTAGCTTTTGCTCAAAAATTTGGATTAGGACCATGTCCCAGTGCCAAATCGTTGACTCAGTTGGATCTAACCAGAGTAAGTAATGTCTTGCTTTTATTAAGCGGGCTTTTGTCAAACATCATGTATTTCGTCCATCAAGATTTTTTAACTATGTTGGTTAGATTGGCCGGAACATCTTAAGGTGGCAATTTTTACCCTTTCCATAGGTTTTCACAAAAAAGTGGCACTTGGTCAGATTTGTTAAAATAAAGTTAACCGGGCTCAAGAAGGCGACTCGGGGAATGAGTAAAAGGGGAAGTCTTTAAGGAACGAACATCACCATTGGTAACATAATCTTGTCAATGCGAGAGAGAGAGAGAGAGAGAGAGAGAGAGAGAGAGATGGAGAGAGAGAGATATAAGGTTTAACTTCCACTAAACACAAACTAGGTCATTTCGAGACTAACATATGGTTAATTTTATTTCAATTATTCGCTCGCGCGTAGGGATCTATAGCAGTGGGAGGAAACCGGAGGACCCAGAGAAAACCCTTGACATTGGATTTTCTTGTCAAGCAATACCGGCAAGCGAATAATTTATGTACTTTTTAAAATGTGTTTGGGGTTCAGTGGTTGCCCTATGGCCCTTGGGTTTACCCAGTATACGCTAGCTCCAGTCTATTAAATCCTTTTTCAAACTATTACGGCATTCAGCCATCATAATGAATTTTGACAAAAATAAGGCCTAAGAAGTGTTCTTTGGACAGTAGTTTATACCATTTTAAAACATACTAGTTACCACTGTAGGTTTTATTTACAGATAAAAATGAATAATTCATCGTCCATTAATTTAACATAAAGACGAACATGTAAAGTCAACAGAAATTTTAGATGACCATAACTTGTGTTACCACTAGTCCATATTTAAAATAATTGGGATCCATGTGCAGTCTTTGGTATTGTGCTTTTAATAAAACTCTGACATTTTGGTAATTAGTAAGGAAGCTAAATATGGCCATTACATTTGTATCGTTTACTACATTCTTAACAAAGTACCCTGTCTAAGTTAAAAATTTATATCTTGAAATAATGTCTCCAATCAGCTTCCATACATTAGTGATAATTTTGTAACGTTTATTGTTGTAGTATTTAGGAAAATGGTATGAAATTTACAAAATTGACAGTTTCTTCGAAATAGACCAGGAATGCATTACAGCCAACTATTCAATTAAAGCCGATGGACATATTAAAGTTTTCAACCGTGGAACAACGTAAGAATACAATGATTATTAAAGATGTACTATGTAAGAGCCAAATCTGTCTATTGTGGATCTTTATCAATTATTACATGTGCATTTATTTACATGACAGTCCCGTAAACAACGATCTAGTCCTCGGATGGCAGTGATATTTAATGGATTAAAACATAGCCATTTTATAATTTAACGTTAAATTGGATAATCCAGCCGATGGATACTGGACCACCGAGACCTCTTTTTAAACCTTTAATATATTCATTTTTTATTTCTTGTGTCTGAACTAAATCAAACATATCTAAAACATAAATAATGTTTCTTTAATGTATCATCCAATCAGAACTGGTGTTTGAGTTGTCAATAAAACATCGTTCTGATTTTAGCAATGGTAAAGGAGTTACGGCAATTGGAGATGCTTATTTACCAAACTCCACCCAGCCAGCTCAGTTGGCTGTGAGTTTCGAAACAGGTAGGATATATCCCAGTAAAGTATATCGTTAGGATATATTATGTATGCATCTTTCTGATTAGTTTTACGGCGGCTGGAACTTGCAGTCATGAATTAATCAGGTGGTTGTTTAAAAATTACAACTGCCAGGGCCGGATTAACCTGGTGGGGGGCCCGGGACATGCCAACTGTGCGGGGGCCCCATTGTTGTTTGTTCAAATTGTTCGTACTGACCGCGGGTCGTACTAGTATGTGCTCCACTGCCCCCTTGAGTGCCTTAGGTGTTTTCCTCCAGGATTTCTTTTTTAAATTAGGATTACTTTCAGTGCACCCGAGACAATTTAGACAACCCCAAAAATATTCACTCTACTTATACCTTCGGCCGAATGGGCTGAAAGTGCGATTTCAATAATACCAAGGCAACGTGAAGGATGTTTTGGCCATTTCCCATGTATTTTTGACGATATGCACAAAACTATTAACAGTAAAGAGAATTCAACCATTTGTTTTAACTGAGCATAGTTCAAATCAAGACATACAATCCAAGGAGAAAAAAAACGTAAAATTTAGGCAGGAAACATGTTCAAATTATACATTGGTCTGAACTACTATACTATGAGTACGTTAATTTCCCTGGATGGGTTGGGCCCCAACAAATCACATCGCGGGATGGGGTCTCCGGAACTGGTTTGGCCCTATTGGTAGGTAGAACCTCTAAGTTATGTAATTTAGTTAATTTTAGGGCCTAGTCGGTCTCTGGGACTCGCAAAATCTGTTGGTACTCACCAGTCCCAGGCCACCCAATATCCCTTACTGCCTAGGGCCCCAATATCGCCCCCTCAGCCCCGGTACTGGTTGGCACGGTCCGAAATAAAATATTAGTATGACCCAGAATTGTGGGGGCCCCTCAATGTGGGGGGACCGGGACATTTGTCCCACTTTACCCCCCTTAGATCCGGTACTGACAACTGCTGGTGCTGGAACTTGTCGCCATATATCAAACAGATGCTTATGCCAGCATTACGACAGTTGGAATTTGCCACCTTGAATCAAATGAGTGGCTGTTTCAGAATTAAGACTACCGGAACTTGCCGTAAAAACGCGTGAATGCCTCCAATGTTTAGAACATATAAAACTCTTATGACACACATTTAAATTCATAGAAAATGAACATTTTCTTACTATATATTAAATTTAACAATTCTCATTTGATAATCCTTTTCTTTTTAACTTCTGTAGCACTGTTGTATTCATATTGGATGACGTGTTCTTTATTTTGTAGGAGCCCCCTATGCGCCATATTGGGTACTGGACACCGACTATACCAGCTTTTCTGTTGTTTTCTCCTGTGAAGCTTTAGAAGAGTTAGCTCATGCAGAATTTGCTTGGATTTTAAGCCGAACAAATACTATCAGTGCCGAATTAAAACCGCAATTATTTCAAAAACTTACAGACAATGGCGTCGATACATCATTTTTGAAACAAACTGTACAAACAAACTGTTCTTATCAATAAAAAATACTCCAATCTTCTAGGGGATTTTTCCAGGAATAGAATAAAATCGCGCGTGTGTCCCAGTTTATTTCACACAACTAACACAATTTTATACGCTTACGTAGTGTACTTTAAACGGCACTGGACGAGGAAAAATCTGAAAAGTAAGTATGAAAGCTGAAATGGTGAATTTGATGTTTATGGTAATCTTTAATTAAAGTTAAAATAGTTGTCTCTGAACATGCTTAGAAAGTGGAATCCCAATAATCTCTGCAAATTGTAGGTCGAGGCCCGCTCGGCAAATCTCGAAAGATTCCGGTACCCTACATCTAGACTCGGATGTATGACAGTAAGTTATATGTAGCTACGCCCATACATTTGCGATGCGGCTACCGATTTACTTTAAACAGGAAAACGTTTTACTTTTACAAAAAAAGTCACAAATTGCGTCTTTTGTATGGTGTGTTTACCTAAATAAGCAGAGGTATTGTCTCAAGGCTGCTGGTTTGATAAAATTCCCTGGTAATTCCACAAACCGAATGCCAAACGTGACGTTTGGGGGGTAGCCATTTGCATTCGGAACCATTAAAATAGATCAAGTATGGCGGAAATGGTCATACATAAAAGGGTCTTATGATCTTCAACTGGCATACATAAAAGGGTCTTATGATCTTCAACGCATGCGTTAGACCTCTCATCGACAGATAACTACTAAAAACGGTTTGGATAGTCAGCACCATTTATTGCGTGTAAAGACCACATTAGCTTAGAGTTAGCTGAAAGTAATAATAATGAATTATCCATAATGTATCTCCAGTATTGTGATTTTTATATGATTTAAGAGAGAGAGAGGGAGAGAGCATGAGTAAAGGGGAAAGTCTTTAAGGAACGAACATGGGTAACATAATCTTGTCAATGCGAGAGAGAGAGAGAGAGAGAGAGAGAGGTGGTTTAACGTCCACTAGACACAAACTGGGTCATTTCGGGACTAATATATGGTTAATTTTATTTCAATAATTTGCTTGCGCGTAGGAGTCTTTAGCAGTGGGAGGAAATCGGAGGACCCGGAGAAAACCCAAAAAGTTGGACAGGCGATCCTACTCCTTGTCACCTACAACAGGGGATTCGAAACAACACCAGTTGACTCACGACAGGCTTTATGATACAGCGCTATGATTTAAAGCCGAAGCTGGTAAATGTCGCTACTCCAAACCGGCAAGGAATGCTTGAAACCGTCTGATAGAACGGGTATAATACAGAACAGCGTGCAGGTTTAGTATTTATGCAATTGATTTTTAACGAGCGGAAACCGGTCACTCATATCATTTATATTAAATAGGGATATCAGACATTTCCCGAAGCGCCTACTTCAGTTTCTGAAATCTGGTAGACAAGTTGGTAGCTCATAGCACATGCAATTACTAAAAACCCGTTATCTAAATAGTTTAAAGCAAAATCTATTTGCGGGAAAATTATCCCACGATAAAATGTGCAAAGCGATGCTTTAAAATCTCATTCATTGCCTACATTTATTTCAACTGTCTAAAACTGCATGATACACAGCTTTTGGATATACTGACCGGAAGAGTATGTCATGCCAATTTCCCGTTAAAGCCATTCTTCATTTCATGTAATTTCATATCAGTAACAGGAAACGAAAGTGACAATATTTCTTGGCATTCATGGATAATCAGTCCCGACAATGCTTTGGAACAGAAATTGGTTTAGAAAATAATACGTTTTAGTTGTCCAGGTTAAATATTCGGAGTTAAGTGGTGGGGGTGGCCGTTGGGGAGGGGTCATAAATTGGCTGGTGACTTGATTTAAATACTCTTCATGTGATCGCACATAGGTCACAGAGAGGGAGAGAGAGAGAAATAGGTTTTAACGTCCACTCGACACAAACTAGGTCATTTCGGGACTAACATATAGTTTAATTTTATTTCAATAGGGCCTAATTCATTTGCTCGTAGGGGTCTTTAGCAGTGCGAGGAAACCGGAGGACCCGGAGAAAACCCACGAAGAGTGAGTTTAAGTCTACGAGTTTAATCTCCTACCAGTCTTTTTTGATATCAAAAAATATCAACACATTTGATATTTTGATATTTTTTGTTGATATTTTTCAATATCAAAAAAGACGAGTAGGAGATTTTTTTTATCACACAATCTCTTCTTATATGCATTATATGCTATAGATTCCACTTTTACTGAACACATTATGGCGTAGTGATACATCCGTATTTTGACATCAATTCAACCATTGCAAAGTCCTTTATATTAACCCAGTGTTTCGATCAAGGTCAATTAAATAAAAATTGTTCCTTTTTAATAAGAGAGAAGTTACTTTTAATTAAAAAAAATAAACTGTTATTTGAAAATAAAAAAAGTAGTTCATTTTTGATTGACCAATCAAATTCATGTAAAGCGATATCTCCGTAGTAGATTATGAAATTTATCACACAAGCGATATCTGCTGTAGAATGTATTATTGGGTGATAAAATGTGGTTCCTATGATGATTGAGTCAATATTATGTTTTAACTTGCCCTGGAACCAAACACACATTTTGACGGGAAGTTGTAGGAGGCGAGAATTAATGGGCAGGAAATGACACAATTTATCATTTTACTATTTGTATAATAAACTGACTCAAATTTGATACCCTAGTACGTGTAATGCATCATAATTGGAGTTGGTATTTTTTTTTCAAATTATTTCTGTAAAGTAATGCCATAGTGCTTTACTCTTTGCGTTGTAGCTTATTCGAGCACCGACGACGATAGATTAACTTGTACTATTAATAACCTAGTGTCCAAAACTCGCTATCGGTCAGAATATAGATATAGATATCAGTAGGACGAGCCGGTCACCAGACTATAGTTACAGAAGTATATAGAACATAATTATAAAGGTTCCTAATTAAAATAATTACATAAAAATATTTGTTAAGATGTTAAGTTACACATACACAAATGTTTAAATACAGCAGATTATATAGACATAGCAAGAACCTGCGTTAACATCCCGAAATCACATAGTTTGTGTCAAGCGAACGTCTCCCCCCACACCCCTCTCGTTCTCTCTCAATTACACGCCGTGAATAACACTTTGGAGATCATTGCTATACAATTGACAATTACAAAGAATCTGAACCAACTTTGCTATTCAGGATTGGACTAGGGATAGGATTCCTGCTTGGCGAAATACATTAAAACATAAACAAGTTTGTAAAATGGTGGTGCTTTCAGGAGTATATTAATAATGATTCTGGCTTATGCATAAATCAAGCATGTAGCAATCTCACCAAATCATCAAAATTGTTCAAGACTAATTTTAATATGAGCTAAACTATTTACAGGTTACCGACCCAAACATATTCTCATTTTGTAAAATTCGAATTTTCCCGCCAAAACTGACCGTCATCTGGAATTATTTCCCAATATTGATAAAAGTTTGGTATAAGTAATCACCAAAATGTGTTTCGAAATGGGTCCAGCTACCCCTAACTAAAGGATACATATTGATACCAAACTCAATCATATTATGGTAAGTGGATAAAAATTGCCATTTCCAGTCAAAACTGGCGGCCATTTTGGAGTTTTGCCAATTTGACCCTTTCGGGCACGGAATTCCTACTGGGACTTTTTTAGTGATAATATATTTCCAACTGCCCGGAATGGTTCGAAATTGAGTTAAAATGTCTGGTCTAAGATTCCTTCACGACTAAATATGGCCCAAATTATACACGAGAACATTAACGAGCCAACCATACTCCTCAGTCCATCCCTGCTGCATATTTCTAAAACCAAGTTTGGTCATTACATCAATTATTGAAATTACTTTTCAAATCGATATGGTCTTGTTGTTATTGTAGCTTCTTCAATCGGTCATTCATTTCCTGAATTAAACTCTACAGACGTTCTTAAAAAGTGGCATTCGGGAATTTTACATAAGCATGTTATTTGTAGTTTAAGATTGTCTGGCTGTCAGACATTCCTGAGTTATGAAACTTTTATTTGAATAGACGAGGTATCACATCTATTTGAGGTCGGGTATGTGCTAAGATCCAAAACATCAGTTACACTTATTTATATTACTGAACTGTACTGTCTGTAGATAATCGTAAATAGACGTACAACTATACAAGTTTAAATGCCTCCATTTATATCTGTAGTACTTATCAGCGGATTGTGTAAAGTTACAATTAAATATATTTTGCGGCAGCAGTCGAGATCTTATATATTCAAATTATCAATAAAATCGATGTTTCTAAACAAGACCACAAAACCACCAATATATCTTTCGGAATACTTGAAGAGCAATTAATTTAAAATGCACACAAACACGTAGAGAGAGAGAGAGAGAGAGAGAGAGAGAGATGGGGTTTAACGTCCACTCAACACAACTAGGTCATTTCGGAACTAACATATGGTTTAATTTTTATTTCAATAATTCGCTTGTGCGTAGGGGTCTTTAGCAGTGGGATGAAACCGATGTGCCCGGAGTAAACCAAAGAGGTTGAGAAGGCGCCCCTATCTCCATGCCACATACGCTCAAACCAGGGCTCGAAACCACAGCCGCAAGCCAGAGGTGACCGGCCAGCTAGAGGTCGAAGCGCGGCACTCTAGGCAATCCCACCCCCACCCCAAACACGTAGAAGTAGAGGAGTGAATTAAATAATATAAACAGTTATTTAATTTCCGACTTTATTGTGCAATCTCTTGGGGTATTTTAAGTCTCTGTTAGGCCCTGTATCCATAGGCTATTCCCTTGTGGCGTGTTCCCTTGTGGCGTTGTGACCTTGTTCCCCGACCCTGTACCCGCCAGTATCCATAGGATGTTCCCTTGTGGCGCGTGCAATGTACGATGGAAAGATAGGTAAAAGAAAAGTCTACAGACGACATTTGATGAGAGAACAAATTAACACAAGATACAACTATCATTATGCGAACCTTCCTTTTTTATTGATATATTAATAGCTCGATGATGAACTCAACTACTGAAAATCGGAAGGATGAGGGGAATGCCGCTATTGCATTCAGTGTCGGATAAACTTTGTGGGGGTGGGAACATACCAACTGTGCGGGAGCACCATTGTCGTTTGTTCAAATTATTTGTACTGATCGCGGATCGTACTGGTATGTACTTCGCCCCCCTGAGTGTCTGAGGTGTATTCCTTCAGGATTTCTTTCTTTTAAATTAGGATTAATTTCAGTGTATCTGAGACCATAATTTTGGCCAGCGATTTCATTTACGTATTCAATTCGTTGACAAATTGGGTATTGTTTCCATTTACTTTACGCTAGTGAAATCCGGGATAAATATTAGTATGACCCAGAACTGTGGGGGTCCTTATATGTGGGGAGCCCGGGACATTTTTCCCACTATGCCCCCTCCCCTCCCTGATCAGGTACTGATTGCATTTATTTTCCTCCCGGGTGCTCATCTCAAAAGATAACATGTCTTCAGACACGGCCCACGGTGCTGGGTCCGGCAATTTTTTGGAAGTCGCAATGGACTGGGTGAATTTCACACAAGTTTCCATACAATATCGCACTCGTAATAACGTGTTCCCTCTAGTGCAGCTGAAAAAGAATTGACATGTTCATTGTCTGTGTTCCCTGTCACAAGCCACATGTTCCGTTCACGAGGCCACATGTTCCCTGGGAACATCCTATGGGAACGGACACGTTGAAAAACAAAGGTTCATTGTACTTGTGGCGCGTCACAAGGGAATAAGGGAACACGCCAGAAGGGAACACGCAAGAAGGGAACAGCCTATGGATACAGGGCCTAAAAGGCGCGTGCATTGTTTAAATAGTCCGGACAGAATGATGCCTGTTGTTCATTTTACATACTGATTTACATTAAATGGGGCATATTTATTTGACCTTCATATTCTTGAAACACCTTTATTGATTTTTATAATGCCGAATCGAGTTTCAAAAAAAAAATTAAAAACTATACCGGAAATAATCTTTTAGTGGCATTTAGCGATCGGGAAACACATTAACAGAACACAGTTTTATGGGATACAATCACTAGTTTATTCTACAGCACGAAGTTTCGACAAGTATCCTCTTATCGTTATCAAGCACAATGACATTTAGTAAACTTGAGATCAATATATATGAAATTTATAATGAAACCATTTAGGTGGATTGACATAACGGGGAACTGACATAACAATAACAACAAGAGTAAAGATAAAGGATATTTAACAAAGAACAACAAGCAACAACAAGGTAATTAGCTTACTAAATAAACATTAATACACGATTAGGGGTTTATTTAAATAGTATGAAGCCCTTCAAAGGGTACTATAATTAAGCAAAGTGAAATCAATAATACACCGATAGTGAGACCATATGCATGTAATTAATGAGATATGCAATTTATAAATACAAATATGACAAACCACAATATATACTAAAGAGTCTCTGATAGCGAAAACCTAACATGGGGGAGAAGAGAGGAGGGGGGATTATAATTTGCCAAAGGTGCTAAGTAGTCAAAGTTAAATTGTATTAGGCATATTTTTTATCACATCATCGTATGCCCTGGGAATGTAAAGCCCTAAATCCCTATTAAGTTCAGGTGAAAACCTTCTGATGTTTATGGCTTCTAGGATCTTCCTAACTTTCTTGTTCTGTTGGTTAGCTTAATTATAGTACCCTTTGAAGGGCTTCATACTATTTAAATAAACCCCTAATCGTGTATTAATGTTTATTTAGTAAGCTAATTACCTTGTTGTTGCTTGTTGTTCTTTGTTAAATATCCTTTATCTTTACTCTTGTTGTTATTGTTATGTCAATCCACCTTAATGGTTTCATTATAAATTTCATATATATTGATCTCAAGTTTACTAAATGTCATTGTTCTTGATAACGATAAGAGGATACTTGTCGAAACGTCGTGCTGTAGAATAAACTAGTGATTGTATCCCATAAAAACTGTGTTCTGTTAATATACCGGAAATGACGTCATATTCGGGTTATCTTCATGTACTGGTGAGTTTTAGGGCGTCACAGAAAATACAATCTCCCCATGTATAGATGGGTAAAAGGTAAATTATACCCAAGTTCAGTCTTCTAAAAAGGGTTTTCCCAAAAAATCACATTGATATAAAGCGGCCATTTTGGACTCCGTAAACACCCATACCTCCTCAAACGGCCTACAATAATCATCTCCTATTAGACAAGCCCACCATTCCACTGTATATTCAAATGAAGCATCAACTATAGACACATTTAAAAACCAACATCTGAGATTAATTATAGCTATAATATTATAGCTTCTAATTTCACTTATCGATATATCGATGATGTTCTATCACTAAAAAATTCAAAATTCAGTGATTATATATAATTCATATATCCTGATAAGCTCGAAATTAAAAAACACTACTGACAGTGACAATTATTACGCTTCCTATTTGGATCTGCGTGATGATTTTCTCTTTCCGATTGTTAACTTTCCATTTATTAGTAGTAACATTCCAATATCACCAGCTTATGGAGTGTTTGTGTCTCAGAAAATTCGTTACGCGCGAGCTTGTTCATTCTATTCTGATTTTTTAAGTAGATCGAGGCATTTGTTATCTAAGCTTCAACTACAGGGATACTTGCGAACTAAACTTATTAAAACCTTTTAAAAGTTTTATGGCCGTCATTTTGACTTGATTGGTAAATATAACATGTCTCTCTCGACTATTATTCTAGACATATTTAATTGACATGTATACTATATACCTGATAATATATGTCTCCTGAATCGTTAACACTGTTCATCACGTGCATTTTGCATACCGATAGTTCATTGGCTAATCACGCTATTTTACCGAGATTTCGCCTAATAGATTGGATGCAGCTGTGGCGGGTGTGGCATGCCGGCAGAATAAGCTAACTCTTCCGGACACCTGTTACCACTGTTTGTCGTGTATTTTGTACACGGTTAACAGTCCATATGCAGATTACACTATTTCACCTGATTACACTATTTTGCCTATACCGTTTTTTTAGGACTTCGAATTTTGTCTAATGGTTTGGATTGTTCGTACTTGGTTTTGATTTTATTCTAATTTATAAAGCAATTAAGATAAAGGCCAGGGTTTAATATAATCCAATAATTGAATTTTCTTTTTACCATAAATGCAAATTCAGACTTTCCAAAAGATCATCTCATAAACTGGATTTTTCCTCTATAATTACTCTGTACACTTCCAGGAATCTCAGAACCACTTGAAAGCATATTAAACTAACATTTCAATGAACTCTGGCATAAAACAGTTTATTAGCCAGGGTTCTTGAAATTATTGATAATCAGGCGATGGAGATTTATAAAAGCCTGATTCGGCATACAGAATCGCATTCAACCCTCGTAAATTAATTGACATTCTTATCGCATGCCGACAATCATGTCATGTTTGCTGTGAGAACTGTTCTCGTCTTATTTTGTGCCTACGAGCAGATTGATTATCTTCATACGTAAAAATGTGTCAAGAGCCACGGGCCATATTGACTTGACAGAAGTGTAAATGGGTTTAAAATGGGATATATAAATCATTATCATCCGGGTTTTTTTCTTCTCTCTGTTCTCATTTAGAGATCAGATGTGGATCCGATTTCAATAGCTGTTGAATATTCAAACTTTTTAAATGAAATGAAATGGCGTTTAATGTTTAATTTTAATAGTTGAATGGTTAGCGCGTGTGCACTGTATCATAAGGTATGTCATTAATTAAACGGCATGGCTCAGATTCCCCGTTTAGTTCTTTGTGTTGGGTCGCCTGTCCAACCTCGCCGGTTTTCTCCAGGTCCTCCTGTTTACTCCCACTGCTAAATACCCCTACGCGCAAGCGAATTATTTAAATAATTTTTTTATTGAACCACCATTTTTAAAGGATGCCGGGCTTGCGGTTAAAAGTATACAATACCCCAATAATTAGAAGCATAGAGAGATTTTTAAACCACAGAAAGTTCACCAACTACCCACTTTCCTTAACATCTTACTAATCATTTCAAATTATATTAAGGTTTTGTGACATGCATAATTTGGTATAATGTTATATGCGTGCTTTAAGCGTGCCCTTGAACCGTGAGTTGGTTGTCTAGACTTGCTGCCTCACGGTAATTGTAACCAAACATTTTAACACAATATCAACGATTTTCTCAACTAATATTTCAAGAGTTACGCGGTTCAACTATACAAAACCAATATAGTCACATTTTTAAAATCGTAGGGGGAATAGATTGTCGTATGACTTTGAGGCAAGTTTCAGAATATCAAAACAAAGACACATAGTCCACTCTATATCAATTGCTAACGCCTACATCGAAATTGTTTCTTTAAAAAAATATCCAAGTTTACTTGGCTTCAAAAGTAAAGAAAAAGAACTTGTTCAATAGTAAAAAAAAAAAACTTGTTCAATAGGAAAGAAAAAAACAACCTTGAATAATATTATTGATTATCATTACAGATGGGAACACTTTGAGTCAGTGATGTAAGGACACCGGGGATTGGACGATATTAGGTTATTGAATATATTGTGCCGGAGACGGCCGATTGAGTGTCCAATAACTCAATCTTCTTCAACGGATATTGAATAAAACGCATGATTGTATTTTACCGCGTAGACCGTTTGTTTGACCAGTAAACCCAGTTAACGGTTAAGCGATATGGGATAAAAAGAAGATTTTTAATTGAGGGTAGTAGACGATTGAATGGTGTAAAGGAAATAACATCTTGTCTAGAGGTTGAGCTAACAAAATTTGTAACAGAAGCACAGTTTGCCTTTGTAGGCAGTAATATCATTGGTTTAGACTTCCAACGGCTCGCTGCCTTTCTATACCTCATTCATGTATTCTTTTATTCATTTCCCCACTTCAACGGTTCTTTGTGCCGTTTTGACGGATGTTATTTACTTGCCAATAATAGAGCCTCATAATAAATATTTTAGAGCATTTTTAATGTGTTTTCAAATTCGTTGGCAATATAAATCTAACCGCAAAACTGTAATTGCCCTCCATGACATCACCCATGTTATGAACTTGCTGGACCTTTAATAGAAACGAAATGAAAAGAAACAAAATGGGGTTTAATGTATGCTTAGAATATTGAGAAAGATGAAATTATGGAACACTTTGGTGGATAAAAATGGAATAATAATATATGATATTAAAACTTTTGTGTGTGTGTGGGGGGTGGGGGGGTCCGAATGTTTAGCGTGTGGGCGTTGATATCATGTCTGCGGTTTTCTCTGGGTCCTCTAGTTTCCTCCTAATGCTAATGACCCCTACGCGCCAGCGAATTATTGACATAAAATAGGACATGTTACGTGCACACCAACAAGCACCCGCGTGGCCCGGAGCTAGTGGTTCTCTCGAAACTACTACACGCTTGTCATTGCCATTCCCTTCCCCCTGCATCACTGACATGGGGAAATGAGGCTGGAACATAACGATCATTTTTCTAGACCAACACCATCATACTCGCCAAAGAACGGTAGGTCCCGATAGTAATATTTCTAATACTTTAGACTGGCGATTGTCGTGCATGAAACATAGTATGAGTAATACAGCTAACACATCTACTTCTATTTGATCGAAATTAATTTTAAACTAAGACTGTAACTTCAATTTTTCGTGCATTTTTTCAAGACTTGGTAATAATATTATGCGCATATTATGTGCATAACCCAAAGGCCTTAACAAATGTAGACTAGGCCACATGGTCGCCGATACAATTCGGCACTTTCACTGAAACTCTGCACAAGTAATAAAAAGCCTCAAACGAAAAAGTTTATCGGCATACCATCTTAATCTGTATTAAAATAAATTCTTTTATCAAAAACAATTAAGATTCAACATTTGAAATAGTCACAGATTCTCTTTTCATGTACCAAAAATGGCCGTAACGTTACCAACGTGTTATCTGGAGTAGCCATTAATGGTAAATTTAGATTGAGAATACTCGGCTTTATTAAAGGACCTAAGTCCGTAACTCAAAATCCTCCAAAATCTTCGACATCGAAAACACGAATTAGTGGTCAATTTTAATCAACATTGGTGATGCAAACTTACCGGGAAAGGTTGAACTTCTGATATCCGATATTTTAGATAAAATATTTTTTTAACACGAATCGTGTACCATAATGCGCTTTAGCCCCAGTTGTATTGAGAGACTCGGGGGACGAGTTTAGACACATTACACCAAATCAAACGCAATTATGTAGACTGGAATAACTAGACGCTAGAAATGTACACTCAATTGATTTTGCTGGCTTATTTCTTCGAACATGTAAATCAGTTTATATACATTCATATTACAGTATTATATGCGTTGCGACCCACTTTTGTGAATTTCTAGGTCCCAAATGTTAGCGATTTAGCTTCTTTAATGCCACGCCATACAGGAAATATTATAATTACATAAAGCCTCCTCGTTATATTGACAAGAATTCCCATAACACCTTTATAGTAGATTCAATAAGGTGTGGATAATCTAACCGTGTAGGAGTCAATCGGCACATCCCGCGAGACTGCAGTTTAATATAATATGGCCAAATGAAATGTCACCATAAGGACCAGATAGTGTCATGTCTGACAAGATTAATGCGAGCTGCGGCTATCAAAAATGAAAGTCATTGAACACCGTATTCTTTTAGTATTCTCAGTTCTTCATCGGAATGAAGTCGATTTGAAATTAGATGTAAACATTAGATGTTAGATTCTCTGGCTATTTAAACAGCCATGTTGAAGAAGGGGTAGAGTACTCTAGCGACCTCTACTCTCTGATTTAATAACTTTTCTTCTTACTGAAGTATTTATTCTGTCAAGTAGTAGGTCTGACTGTTTGAATAGATTAGAACTAGACTCCGGTCACTGAACTCAAGGGTTGCAATATGGTCGAACTTCTATTGCACTCCCCCGCATGATCTTTTGGAATAGTGTTTTCGAATCTCCGGTTGTACGTGGCAAAAGGAACAGTCAAAAGTAACCATGGATAGCCGTGGCGATAGAGAGGCGGCTCCTCACCAATGCATCGAGGGTTCAATCGTTGTAAGTAAGAGGGATATTCGGTCCCCCGTCCGATCAGTTCTTCGGTTTCTTCCTGCAGTAATGATCGAAATCATTCGCACGATCTGTGCCAAGGGCCAAATTGAAAACAAGCCTCAGACTTAATTTGCTACCCTTGTAAAATGACGAGATTATTATAATTATCATTATTATTATTATTATATAAATACAGGGCGGGTCCGAAGATTAGGAAGATTTATCTCTCATCGTGGTCGAAGAGATCCCGTTGTTGTCCACCGAGAAAATCTTCGAGATTCTCTCTTAGAAGCGATTAAATCTGACGTCGATTGACCGGTCACTACTTACCGTTTATATCATAATTTAAAACCGTTAATACCAGAATGGGGGTCGGTTGCTCCAAACTAAGTTATTTTAACTATCCGTTAAATTCTAACGTACCTATATCTAGGTAACGTGTTTGTTTAAATATACTACTGAAAACACTATAGAATACTTTATTTTTTCCTTTAGAAATATTAGCATAAATCTGTAGGAAAAATTTTCACCGCCGAATGTTTGGGGCCTTTATTTCCAGCAACAATCTTTCTCTCCGTTAAAGTTAACGGATCGTTAAAAGATAACGGGGCTTTGAGCAACCGCCCCCAGATCACTAAAAACAACGACCGTTTTATGGAGCACTTTGAAATATATACCAAACAAGGTCTTGAATCTGTGCTGTCCACTTATAATAATATACATCACAATGCTCTAAGCGTTCTGGAAATCGACACTTTTTATCGTGACCCGGCGTGTTGGAACCGAAGCCTATTGCAATATCCATGTCTATGTCATATAATCATGCATGTAGGTGAAACATATAAGCAACGAGAAATAAAACTACATCAGAACCATCTCAGACGTGAAGTCTTGAAAATATATACTGCTGACAAAATATGGGGCCAGCGGCGTAATTTCCATGTGCTTCAGGGAGCAGGTGGACATTGGCATCCATAAGAGACGCAATTTTGTGTAATGCTAAACTAAATGGGCCATTGTTTGTCTTTTGCCTGCCTGTCCACTAGAGTGGGCTAGTATTAGTTGGCGAGAGAGAGAGAAATGGGGTTTAACGTCCACTCAACACAACTAGGTCATTTCAAAACTAGTATTAGTTGGCAACAGATCTCTAAAAAATTTCCGATTTGATTTTATTGTTAATTTTCGTCTCTTTGACCTGCACTAACTTTTTCCCAAATTTTCTTTGGGTAGAACGCTTTCTACTACAGATGGGCCAACATGTGGTAACTTCTTACTCAGAAGCATGTATGAGGTTCACCATGGAAAACTTGAGATACACAAGCTGGAAGTAACGACAAAAAAACATGCAGTTTTCGACCCTACATTTCAACCTAACTAACCAGTCAATTCTTCTATCCTCCCGCCTCAAAATTATGAATATTCACCAAGACCTGGCAAAAACGTTTTTTTATAACCCTTTTCTAATCGTTATGCAAGGGGGGGGGGTTAAAAATAGCTTTCGACCTACATTCGTACTATATAAACAACCACGGGAAATATCGAGTGTAGCACGAGACTTGAGGTTATACTTGGGAAAGGAAGATTAAAAAAAGAACGAGGCCTTTAGGCCGATATTTTTTCTGTCAAGTTTGTTTTTTCTATTGTCTTTCTTCACCAGCTTAACCGAAGTCGAAGACTTTATCTTGCTTATAACCCGTCTATATTTACATGCACGCACAATGAATTCTTATGAAAAAATACCTACCCTGAGAAGAATAACTCAAAATACCCCTGTATATAACCATTTTCAGACCGCGAGTTATTCCGAACATAGAATATACCCCAAAGATCAAAGAGATTTACCATCGTTATAGCTTTATTAGGCTTTAAAATTTCTGTGTCAAAGTAGACCTAAAAAAATGTATTTTTTGATACAAAGAGTAAAGATGACGCATTAAATAGGTTTTAAAATACAAAAGAAGTAACACAATTAAAGGTTAACGAGTGAATTATAATCAGAATTATTCCCTTGATTATTCATCAATTTATGTAGGTGTCAATAAGTTCATCTTGTTCAGTATATTGAGAATACATTATGGATGATTAGAGGATAATCAGTAGTTAAGAGCACACCCAAGACGTGTTCTACACACGCATAATACAATTATTGAAAGTAGGTGATAATACAGACGACGTGTGTCTATTTGACCAATAATTACCAGCGCTGTAAACGGTGCCATCTTTTCAACCAACTGTCAGGAAATCGGTTAATCACTATAGGGCAAAATCCCAGGGGCCTATTTCACGAAATTTTAACTAAGATAAAATCCAAATTTTAGTAATTTCATTGGATAATATTAGATTGATTTTATTGCTTAGCCAAGCAAAATTGAAATATCTGCTAAAATTTGGATTTTATCTTTAGATAACATTTCGAGAAACATGACCCAGTAGGCCTACATGAAAAGTATTGTTTGTCAAATTTTTCCTTCGTGCACATAGCGGGGGTGGGGTGGATTGTGTGACCGAATGGTTAGCATGTGTATGCTGTATCATAAGATCTATCATTGAGTCAACTGGTGTAGTTTCGATTCCCCGGTTGTTCGTGACAAGGAGAGGGGTCGCCCATCCAACCTAGCGGGGCTTCTCCGGGTCCTACGGTTTCCACCCACTATACGAAATATTGAAATAAAATTGAATCATGTGTCCCGAAATGACCTAGTTTGTGACGAGTGAACGTTACCCTCTTTGGTCCTCTCTGCCCCCCCCCTCTCTCTCTCTCTCTCTCTCTCTCTCTCTTTGTACTAAATCTTATGAGCTTCTGTCTAACATTTATCCACAGGGTTGTTATATTAAATCATCTATTACTGAAATCCAACCTCGTGGGTTTACTCCGGGTCCCCCGGTTTCCTCCCAAGGCTAAAGACCCCTACGCGCAAGCGAATTATTAAAATAAAATTAAACCATATTACTCCCGAAATGACCTAGTTTGTGTCGAGTAGACGTTAAACCCCGTTTCTCCCTCTCTCTCTATTACTGTAAGTCCTCTTGTGTCGTCATCAATATTAACCTAATCATATAATTTACCAATATTGGGCCGATGCCCGACGTTCGTAATTTGCATTTCGGAGAATATCAATTTTTATCACTAATTTATCCGAGCTAAAATATACTCAAAAGACATTCTCCAAAATTATATATGTGACGCTTCCTTTTTTACATCGTCTACAAGGGGGTGTACGATATACTAATTAGTCACAACATGACCTAGTTCGTTTTAGTCGGGGGGGGGGGGGGGGTAATGGTTAGCACGTGTTTGTTGTATCAAAATTATCATGTCATTGGCGTGAATTCGAATTCCGGGGTGTACGTGACAAGGAGTGCATCCTCGTGGGTTTTCTCAAGGTCCTCCTTTTCCTACCATTGCTAAAGACCCTACGCGCAACCGAATTATTAAAATGAAATTAAACCATATGTGACTCCCCCTCTCTCTGAGTTTTTGAATTGTTCGTAGCCCGACAGATATTAAGGGCAAATGACTCTCTTTTTTGGAAACATAAAATAGACGAAAATGGGTCATAAAACATATTAAATGTAATATAATAATATATAAAGTGATTTAATTTCAATTGTTTAAAGATATTATTGTAATTTCTAAGCAGTAATGATCGGCGGTCAAATACGTGAACAGTCCAAATTGAGCGATGGTCGTTTACGGCTGCTTAGTCCATTCTCATTCGGCAAACCTCGACAGATTCTGGTACCCTCCATAACCCTACATCTAGACTCACTCGGCAAATTTTTTAGTTTGGTGACATAATCTCCATGGGGACAGCCGTTTTTTTTATCCGGGTCTTTTAAAATAGTTCCAAAATGGCGGTATTCGTCATACATCCGAGTGTAGATGTAGAGTACCGGAACCTGTCCGTTTTTATTAGTAGTAGCTTGTAGTTTGTGAATCAGCTATTACTAATTACTTCCACGTTAATTCCGAATACTCGTGTGTTGATTATAAAATGTTTATTGTGTCTTAAATATTCGATATTATGATCCTATATTTTCATGGGAAGATCAGTTTTTATTTGAAATGAGTCAATATTGAATTCTTTATTCGTGTTTTTAGTTTGAAATATTATGGATAATATTTGCTTAGCATATTAGCAATATATATTCCTAAACTACAGTCGTTTAAGGTAATATGTAATCTGATAGAGGAGCGGTAATATGCGCCTTGTTCCCCCCACCCCAAATCATTTTCTCGTTCTGCGCACGGAGATCAATCTACTTCATACTTGAAAAAAAGATCTCTGTGATAAATGGCCGCCATATCAAACAATTAGTATACTGTTTTGTAATGCAGTTTTACCATGTTTCATATCTGTCATTTTTAGTTTTATTAAATGGAAGTAGAATACAAACTTTAATAAAAAAAATAGAAGTATACCCAGTGGTTTCGACTAAATCGTCGATTTAAGACTTAAAAAATGTCGGTCATCTAGCTTAGTGTCTAATCTTAAGTGGAGCTAATAGTAGACAGACATTTTATGTGGTACCATTTGAAAAAAAGAAAAGAGAACTACTTTATATGTTTTATAACTGAGTCAATGGTGTTTACGTTTTCAGATTGGTTTTAGTCTCCAAAGGAAATCAAAGTCATCAGACACTAAACCCATTTAACCCCGCCACAGAAAATACCAATCTCATTCCATATATCAGATTTGTACACGCATTTCTAAGGGTCTTACCTCATACATCAAAATGATGTCGTGCAGCCCTCTTTTCAAAACAAACGCGGCTTAATTTAAAATGATTCAAGTCTAATTTTCCATTTCTTGGACGCCATTACATCCAATCCTCTACGTCAACAGAAATCGACGATAGTATTTTTTTCAACATGTAGAATTTGACCCGATTATCTGTGGGTCAATATTTATCGGCGACTCCAATCTACATTTCTGTAATAGGTTATCCACGAACAAAAAAGAGAAAGCAAATGGAAATATTTGCTTAATTTTGACTGCTGAGTTTCTACATAGCTTTTAATTAAGGGTGATTCACCATTAAGGCCCTGTGTTCATTAATCTCAGAAACTGGCAGCAGAGGGAAAATAGTTCTGACGGCAAAAGTAGGTCTCAATTACATACATGTCACAGAAAGGGAGAGAGAGAAAAATGGGCTTTGACGTAAGCTAGACACAAACTAGGTCATTTCGGGACTAACGTGGTTTAATTTTATTTCAATAATTATGTATACTAATGTATACTAATTAGCCATGTGGGTTGAATTAAGACAAAGCGTGCTGTTTAGTATGAGTGGATTAACGCGACGGCTTTGTGTACTAAACGTTAAAAAAAACATAAATTCGTGTTTATAATATCAGATTTTTTGCCAAAGGACGACGCGTGGACACAATACAGTAGTGAACTTATGCCAAATCTATATGCTTACTATAGAGCCCAGTGAGTGTGTTGAACCAACTATGTCACTTCCGGTTTAAATAAAAATTAATTTCTCACTTACAAAACCTTTTTGACTGTGTGTTACAGAGGGGATTATGTATAGGATATTAACCTGAGCGAGGTTGCTATGTTATATAACCCGCGGGCGCAGCCCAAGGGTGATATAAATATAGCAACTGAGGTATGATTGGTTAATATCTGACATATACAACGCCCACCCTTAAATTAAATGGACTCTTCCATTACAGGCCAACGACGATTGGGCTACTTACTCGGTACTTTCCGTCAAATAACGAATATTACCGAATTAATCACGTGCAATTACGTTGTTGTATTTGTTTACAATTCGCCATTTTGAAGAATTGAATAGAAACAGAACAACAACAAAAATGACGATGGAATTGATGTGGATGCAACTATCGATGAGGATCTATTCAAACCTAAAGAAAATTTGGATCAAAAGGCGTTGTGTGTGGACGGAAAGATGATTCTGAAAGATATCTTAGACATGGTCGAGTATGGATAACCGATTTAAATATGCCGATACGTACGCCGTTTATTTCTGTCTTGAATGTTACAAACTGTACCATAATACTTTTTAATTGTTACAAGAATAAAAATTTATTTCTGTGTTTTTTTGTATTATTTCGATCATCAGCGGTTGATAGGAGTCGAATACATCGACCTGAGATGACGTCATTAACAGTTGATATTTCATATCAACCTGTTACGACGTCATCAGCGGTTGATATGAACAGAATACCAACCTATGATGACGTCTTGACAGGTTGTTATGAGATATAACTACTATGCACGTCAAGAGAAAACTACCGCCAGTTGTATATTTATAAATATATATTTAAGATTTATGGAAACCTTGTTTAAAATCGTTGGTCTTCCCCTTTAACGTCTTACTGCACTGGGCTAATGATGACGAGTATAGTCAACACAGTATGATATGTGGGATCTCGATTTCATATAGAGGCTTTGTCGAGGTTACCAGTCGACACAAATCACGTAATTTCAAGACTATAGCATTAAGTACAGTTTTATTGTGAATAATACAATTGTGCGTATAGGGGTTTCAGCGGCTGAAGGAGGGGGTGCTACGAGTATTTCGAACTACTCACAAATTGTCCGTAGATTTGTCATGTATATGTATATTTGTTTGTGTGTGGTACAGCCCCCCCCCCCACACACACAATTATTACGTACGTTAAGCGTGGGATCGACACCACGTCACTTGACTGAATGAAAACCCATAAGATCTAAAGCGCTTGCGTTAAATTATTTGCCCCCCCCCCTCTACTGTCGAATCTGTTGAATGCTGACGTATTTGCTTCTGTTTCAGTCCATGAATGGTTGAGCAACTATTAACTAGCACTATGGCCATTAATATATTTTTAGAACAATGAATTTACCGTTTTATTACAAATGGAACTAATTTCTTTCAAGATACACGCAATCAATTTCGTTTCCCAATAAAACATAGATGATGTGCTCATATAATTTGATTGGCAGGTGAAATAAGTTATGGTACATTTACGTCACAATGTTCATTAAAACATTTACGATGCTCATAAAGGAAATGGATAGGGTATAAAAAAGAGATCACGCAACACTAAAAAATTATGATCAACATCACTAATAATCCTGCTCAAAATTTCAATTAAAGGCAAATCATGTTGGCATAAGGTTCAATGTAAAATTGAAAGCAATGCATAATTGAAAAACATATTGCATTACATTTTTTGATTCGACAAAATGAAGTTCTATTCTTCCTTCCAATATCATTCTGCAGCTCGTCATTACGCTAATACTTGAAATACATTTTAACACATAACATAATTGATTCGATAAAGCTGTGCTCTATTTTTTTATTACAATGTAAAATGCTTTAAAATTATCAAGGAACATGGACACTTTGTCTGTGATGTCCTCGGTTGTAGATAACAGAACAGAACTATCAATCACGTTGGCGGGTTTTTTTTGTAAGCAAGAGATTATTGTAATCGTAATTAGTTTATTCTAATTGGTAAATCTAATACCCAGACAGATGGGATAATAAGACAATGAATTCAAGAACAGGAACACGGTCGAGATAAATTCTAGATACGGAAACGGTAATATGTGGGTTGCTGACTTATGTCTTGGTCCGGAGACCGGAAGAAAGGATTATTTTCAATATGATAACCTCCGTGATTTATTGTTCACACCATTTTGTTTGTCCATATGAAGACACACTATTAACTGTAAATTGATAAGGAGTGTATCAGTAGAGGAAAAGAGTTTTGCGTAAATTGATTGCTATTTATAAAGACTTAGTTATATAGTCCTCCTGATATTAAAAACAGTAACGTATAGGCCTAATGCAAGCCCCCTCTCCCACCTCGGGGATCACGTGGCTAAGTGGTAAGACGCTGGAAGTCGGGTGTTCGATCCCTGCATTTGCAGAGAAAGTTCATCCAGATTTTCCGTCGTGGTTTCCCCTTGTCAGCAGCGGCGGCGCCAGCCGGTGCCGAGTGGGGGGGTAAAAAGCTATGGGGGTCCTGGGGCTTTGCCCCCCAAATTTTTTTTTAGCCACGCCCTTTTTGCTTAGGGAAACGCCCTTCTCCAGCTATTGGATACACCCGTTTTAGGTCGAGAAAAGCCCTTTCTAACATGTGATGTTGCACTTTAATATAATATAATGCCCCAAAAAAGGATCCTAACCCCATAAATTTTATGTCATTTTTAGCAAAATTGGGATGGTCATGATTTTCAAAAGTGACTCTGCCACTGGTCCAGGGATGTAGCCAGGAGTTGCTGAGTAGTTGTTATAAAAAGTAAGGCGAGCGTAGCGAGCCAAAAAAATTTTTGGAGGGGGGAGTGGTCTTTTATGAAAATTCAACATGTGATGTTTTACTTTAATATAATATAATGCACAAAAAAAGGATCCTACCCCCCCCCCCCCCCATAAATTTTATGTCTTTTTTAGCAAAATTGGGATGGCCATGATTTTTAAAAGTGGGGGGGTAACTACCCCCCCATACCCCCCCGTGGCTCCGCCACTGCTTGTCAGTGATGCAGGACGGAGGGCCTGACAAGGACAGCTGTCTAGTCGTTCGGATGTGTCGGAAAACCCGAGGTCCCGTGTACACAGTGGCATGCACGTAAGAGATCCTTCGGCAGTCGGAATTCGATATGATAGTTGGCCGCAGCGCCGCTGCCCGGACAAAATTTCCCTCATAGCACACTCTGCTCAATCTTGGTGTTGGTCGAGAAGGTTCATCGATATTTTCCGGTGTGGTTACCCCCCTCCCCCCACACACAAACACACTTTGTCAGTGGTGCAGAAAGGAGAACCCGTGTACACATTTGTGTGCACGTAAAAGAACCATTGACAGTTAAAATCGATATAAGATATTTAAACAGTAAAAACTGTGTAACATAATATGTTCTTATTATGTAATTAAAGATATATTATGGGAGATTAGATAATGAGCTGACATTTATTATTTTTATTGTTAAAAACTAGATAATGTAAATGGGGGTTTGCTGAAAATGTCAATGAAATTGATCCACTCGGAACCGAAAATTTAACGATTTGATTTTCGGCCTAGCCTATCGTCATTACTAAAGTCGGTTTAATAAAAAAAAATAGTTTCGATCATCCATTTCCTAAATAAAAAGTTGTGCAACAAATCGGATCATAATCCAGTAATCTCACAGGCTGGTGATGACATCGAGAGTTGTTTATGATCTGGATAAGTTCATTAATGTCTCAATAAAGACCTTCGATAGGCAGATTTAGCTCTTGCATGATGCATGTTAAACATTATTTTTTGTCTATAATTATACATTCATGAGAACCGGCTTGTTAATATAGAAAAGAGAGATAGCACAAATATGCTTATTATTGCTATGTTTACTTAAGAGTGATGAAGATAGTAAACATTGTAAAAGAATAATTTATCGATTTGTTTTATTAAATACGTTTTGCATAATGTAAGAGTTATTATATGATGTTAAGACTTTAATGGGGTTACGTAACTCGAATTTATTGAAGTTTATTATGCGTGACTTGATTACGTCGGCATGCACACATACACTAATAAAATTACTCGATTTTCAAAACACAGCATGGTACAAGTATGGGGACCCCGTGTGTAAATTGAAAGTTTGTATTTTCTTCAAATTAACCTATTTTATTTCATGAAATATAACCAGGATGGCTCCTTTAATTAAATGTCCCATACCGCTAATGAAGATGCGGATGCTAATAGAAATGTAGGTCATCTGAAATTAGGTCCTATACTGATAAGCAAAGCAATCCTTTTAAAAACAAGTTAACGAATTGGATTCATTTTAATTCAAATTAAGAAAATTCTCTGAGTTGATCTTAAATTGGAAGTTCGTCTGCACGGTAAAACATCGATACTTTAGACTGTGAACTCGATCTTCTCTTTTTTTTAAGTTTCTATAGCGGCAGACAGAAAACTTTTATCAAATGTGGACAATCTTATTGTGAGTGAGTTTTACTTTAAGTGTATTTAAACTGTCGAGACGAGTCTACTTGTCTTTGCTTTTTATCAAATTTGATGGTTTAGCTACTGGTCACATTGCTAGATTTGGTTTCAGGGAGGAATCTTCTCGATCCATTAGACGGCGGCACCGAGTGTTACTTTACCTTAATGCACGAAGGAACACCGAATGCCTAAAACAATGCTTCCGGCTCGCATCTTGTCGTCTGCTTCTTATTGAAAGAATAAATCTCCGAGATATTTATATGATAGAAATAATTGGATTAAAGGTTATGTCAGCCCCGGGGTTTGTTGACATCACTCGCGCCGATATAAGATGAAATTTTTAATTAATTCCTAAGAAGATATATAGACCGAGGAAACTCGTCCTCCCTGCTATCAAGGAAGCGGAAAATCTCGAATCTAATAATCAGCCATTACTGGATTCGTTATTAAAGAAATGGACTAAACGTGTATAGCCGGAATATATACATGTATATTGTGTTCGGCACGGCGAGTATAATCCGTGTACCTATCGCTGTGATTTGGAACTTTAATCACACTCTGTTGGTTTATTGCATGTATAGCATATCTTAACAACCATCATTCCTCTTTAATCTTCTAAATGTGACTGTAGTCAGGCAACACCCGAACGTGCCCAAACTTCGTTTCAACGGCTTTGTCTGAATGATAATACATGTTATTTGCTCAGTGCTTCATTTGATAATCAATTTACATGTCTCACAGAATAGTTATTATGCATTACGTAACCTGGCTTCATGTATGCAATGGTAATTTCCTGTGTGAGAACCCAGGAAAGACACGTATGTAGACTGTATCAAATGAACAATGCACAATGGGGAAAACGAAATCCATCAACTAACGGCTTGTGGCTAGTGTGATTCATTAAGTTCATGTTATCATCCATTTGTAATGGTATCATCAGAAATTATTTATCATATGTAATGGTACTATCAGAAACTAGCAAATTACCAGCTGCGATCGGGACCCAAATTTACCTTTGCCCAGGGGCCCAAAATCGCCCGACGCCCAGGTTTGTCCGGTTCCAAATTTGCTGGCCTAAAATATTGACGGGGTCATGCTGGTTTATAATTTACTACACATAATATGTGGGGTGAATCACAGCCAGAAAGCATCTTTGATTTGATTTATATAGATTATTGTAATAATATCATCGGTAATTATTTCTTGTATGTGATGGGTTTATTAGTAATTATTTCTCGCGTGTAATGGTATTATCAGTAATTATTTCTCGTTGATTTAAAATATATTCAATCCATTTCTATAATACTGCCAACTCCGAAACCGGAAGCGGTAGGTCAACGCTTACGTCACTTAGCCTATATTAGTATAAATAACACTTAATGAGACTTCCTACTCTAATAGCAAAAACCTTGGACTGATAACCTCATTATCAGCACATACAATTAATAAACACATCGTGATTTTAAAATTTGTTTATTATCACATATAAAATTATTAGGTTATAATGTCATAACGAAAATTAATATGTGTTAACAAGTCGACGACCTTCTTTAAAGTGTCAGCGTCTTTAATTAGCCCAAGTTAGGAGCAGAAGAATAGGATGTTAAACCTCGTTTCATTTCATTTCATTTCAAATTGGATTATAATAAATCTGTTCAGCCAAATGCTACAAAACTGTTAATTTTGGGCCACGGATCGCCAATGACAATTCTCGTCTCTAACCTTTTCCCAAATTTTCGTTGGGTAAAACGCTTTCTACCACAGATGGACCACTAGCACGTATAGGGTCAACCATGGAAAACTTGAGATACACAAACTTGAAGTAAAGACAATTAAACATGCAATTTTCCGCTCTATATTTCAACCTAACCAACATCTCAACTCAAAATTTTCAGTATTCACCAAAACCTGGCAGAAAATGATTGCATTATTATCCCTAACCAATGGTTATGTACATAAAATATAATTCCGAATCTATAAGGAATATATCTTTAAATGACTCACATATTGTTGAATAAATCAAAATCGTGTACAAAGCTTCAGCCCTTTATACGGTTTTACCAAGTCGTAAATTAATAATATTACCTGTTTTTTTGTGTACACAATAATAACTCTTCAAGTCAGTTTTCTCCTATTTAACTTTCAGAAAATGTCACGAAAAATACTGATTTCGGTCACTTGACAGAGAAATTTGCCTAATTGATGAATTTGGTCAATATATAGTATTACTAGCTCAATACTAGACCAACTAGCGCTATTAACGACTTAAAGAAAGACGCTGGTTTCAATCTGAAAGCTGATCTGAAACAAATAGACTATGCCATTGATTAGAATCTCGAATTCCCTCCTTCACAATGATGTATCCTTTAGCCACATAGCTCAAGTTTCTCAGAATTTCGTAAATCAACAAGAATGGCTTCTTGTAAAGTCCCTACCTTGTTAGAATTACTTCTTTTTCAAGGGGGGGGGGCAATTGTTATGTACATTTGTTAAAAGTTGTTGCAGTTAATTTAACTTTGAATTTGAAGTTGCGTTTTCAATGACTTTGAGTATACTATTATATATAGTTGTTAAAGGTGTTCGATCCCTGCTTTGGCCGAGAATGTTCATCCAGATTTTCCGATGTGGTTCCCCCTTGTCACAGATGCAGGACGGAGGGCCTGACAAGGACACATTGGTGTGTATGTAAAAGAACCCTTGCCAGTTGGGGTTTCAAAAGGCACACTGTTTGGCGTATATCCATCTTCATTAGTTCAGTCCAGTGCGTCTGAACTTAAAACATATTTCATTTCCAGGTACGGTTCCACATAATGGCAAGTTTGTCACGATAGTCTCATTATGTTTCTCACTTTAGAATGGTTCGTGACACGTTTATTAAAATATGGAGTTAGTTACATGGCAAAAACAGGAAACGAGGTTTTAACAGATTCAATAAACTTCTTACCTAAACATATCATCGTGATCTAAACGATAATATATCATATTATTTAAAACAAAACTGATTAAAGATCTATTTTAGCATCCATTATTAGGTCATGTATTGAACTTGATTCTACAATGGGTTTTGATGTATCATAAAGCCCGTCAATGAGTCAACTAGTGTGGTTTTGAATCCCCGGTTGTACGTCACAAGGACTAGGATCGTCTGTAAAACTTCAAAATAAAATTAAACCATATGTTAGTCCCGAAATGATCTAGTTTGTGTCGAGTGGACGTTTAACCCCATTTCTATCTATATATATACATGTATATGTGCCATTTGTATATAAGTTTCTTACAGTATTATACACGACATAAGAACGAGGTGTCGGATCAAGAGGTCTAGACCAGTCGCCTGCCAAATTTTTTGAATTTTTTATTCTATCTTCCAAAAGTGCATCTCAAGAATGTCTGATCCGCACGGCACATATTGCATAATCAATGTCATTACTGGGGCAAAGACCCGCAAATTGGTTAAATCTTCGACCGTCCATAGCTCGATAATCGTACTCATTGATGAACGGCTTTCACCACATTAACACACAATCCGAAATATAAACGTTAAGAAGACGTCTAGATACTTAACGTCTGTGACGGATCGTCTTACTCGTCCAAGGTTCTCAGAGGAAACCAATTCTGTAGGAATCGATGAATTATTCCAGTATTTTCTTTCAACCAAAACAACTATATAAGAAATAAAAGGAAATACGGTTTAAACTAATCATTTGTCCGCACCGACTTGGGGGAATGGTAAAGCACGTGCGCGCTGTATCATAAAGCCTGTCGTTGAGCCAACTGGTGTGGTTTCGAATCCCCGGTTGTACGTGACAAGGAGTAGGGTCGTCTCGTGGATTTTCTTCGGGTCCTCCGGTTTCCCCCCTACGCGCAAGCGAATTGTTAAAGTACATTTAAATGTTATATGTTGGTCCAGAAATTACCTAGTTAGTGTCGAGTGGACGTTAAACCCCATCTCTCTCTTTGGGGAAAATTGTGCCCGGACAGCAGCACTGCGGCCTACTTTTACATCGAATTCCATGGATCCAAATGCCAAGAGTTCTTTCGCGTGCATGTCAATGTGTACACGGGACCTCGGATTTTCGTACCGTCCAAACGACTAGACCCTGTTCCTTGCCAGGACCCCCATCCTGCACCACTGACACGGGGTTTGGGGTTGACTTAGTCGGAAATTCCAGATGTACTTTCTCGGCAAACACAGGATCGAACACGAGATAATCAGTTACTGATCATTTGTGTCATATACTACAAGCGGGGGGGGGGGGGGGGGTCTTGTCGTGCGGACGAGACAAAAATCGGAGACGTTCTGTCATTATACCAATCCAAGGTAATGCATGAATATATACAGATTTTAGTAAAATGGATTGTTTTTAAACATGCCGAAGCTAATGTAGACTCATGACTTCTTGCAGATCACATATACAAGAATTTAGACTTTAATTTCGTGAACTCAAGCTTCGTAGTGGATGCTAAACTTCGTGCTTTCTACGTCCAATCGCCATATATTACCGAGAACAGGACAATTAAGTTTCTCGGTTTTACTAAATATCGCCTGATTGGACAAGGAATAACAAATAATGTAAACAAATATATAAATTTGAAAAATGAAAAAAAATTGAACCAACATGACATATGGAAAATACAGAATATAAAGGGAGGTAACTACAGCGATTTCTTTCGGGTAGAACCCACTAATTTACTCATTATATTATAAATACATGTATATTATGAAGATTAGATTGAGAGCTGGCAGTTCTCACTACAATAATTAAAAACTAGAAAATATAAAGGGGATATTTTGAAACTTTCTTTCAAGTTGCTCCAATATAATTAGCGTTTGAATTTTAGGCCTAGCCTTGATCATCATTACTGAAAACGGTACGATAAAACATAATCTCGATCAACCATTATCAATGAGCGTGGTACAGCAAATCAGATTCTAATCCAGTGAACATCCGACACATAAAACGGCATCGAGAGTTGAAAAAGGTCTTATCATGTTAGCAAATGTCTAAGTTTATATAACATTATTTTACAAGAAAATGGAATAGAACTGATATCTCGTCTGCAGAATACCTTAGTCAGTTTGGTAATTTGTATTTCTACGGTACCGTGTGAAGTTTGAGAGTGGTAATTTTTCACGGGTAGCTTTGTTTCAGCCTACAGTGGACGTTAAACCCCATTTCTCTCTCTCTTGCGTTGTTTCAACTTGTCAGTACAAGATCCCTTTAAATTCGATATAAGATCAAACCATAGAGCCGTTCGCGGAGCAGAACAGTGGGACGTTTAATCCCATTTCATTTCATTTCATTTATCAGTGCCGCAAGTGCCATATTGCTAACTCAACCGATATTTTTGATATGGATAACGTGTGTGCTTTAGATAATAAGGTTTTCCATTGAGTTAAGTTGTGTGGTTTCGATTCATCATGTTGTGCGTGGCGAGGCTTATGGTCGGCTGTGTAAAAATTATGAATAAGAATATTGACATAATGTTTCTGGATTGTACGTTAAACCCCATTTCTTCCTCTCTTTTCGTCACAATAAGTGATCAGACGCTTTTAATAATGTTTTGATTTGCTGTGAAATGCGCGGAATGTTGGAAAACGCCTTATTTAAAACATTATATTTCCCCTAAAGATGCCTAATATGGAATGTGCAGATGTTGGTAGGTACGTGTAACCTAGAGGCAGTTAACACTAATTAGTTATGATTAATTATGATGTAAATTTTGAACAGGATCAAAACAAATATAATTCTATTAGGCGGCTCGTATTAACTATGATGACGTAGATGGTCGTATAGTACGGGAGCCTTGAGCAAAGATTCTTTTTAATATTTTTATTGGCGTTTGATTGATGTTATTATTTTTTTAGCATTCCGAAACAATGTCCTTTTAAATGGAAAGATATGTTTTTTTGAGAATCGGGTCTGTAATAATCGTTATACCATAATATATTACAGTTTCCGCTTGTCAGTGATATAGAACGGGGGGTCTGACAAGAACAGCTGCCTAGTCATTCGGATGGGACAAAAAACCGAGGACCCGTGTACACATTGGCGTGCACGTAAATGATCCCTTGGCAGTTGAAATTCGATATATGAGTAAGCCATAGCGCCGCTGCCCGGGCAAAATTTCCCTCATATATAGCACACTTTATGGCGTATGCCCGTTTTCAATTAGCACAGGTTAGGTGCAGAAGCGTAGGACGTCAAACCTAATTTCAATTCATTTGAATTTGAAATAACTGTTTTAAAATATCTGCCAATTTGGGTGCAGTCACAACCTCTGATATTACCTCGTTCTATACCTTTGGATGACCACAGGATATATCAACCATTCAGAGAGAAGATCGGGGTGGGGTAGGTGGGCTATTGATTTAACGCGTCCGCGTTACATCAGAAGGACGGTCATTAAGTCAAGTGGCGTGGTTTCGATTCCCCGAAAAGAAGTCAGATCGCCTGTCCGACCTCGTGGGTTTTGTGTGGATCCGCTAAAGTTTCCTCCCAGAGCTAAAGACCCAACGAGCAAACGAATTGTTGGAATAAAATTGAACCCATCTGTTAGTCCAGAAATGACGTTAAACCCATTTCGCTCTCTTTATCAACCATTTTGAATAATTACTTCCTATCTAGAAACTTACTCTGTACTTAATTTGGAATCTTTCCCAGTAATAATCAGATTAAGGACTACTTAAAGAAAGTGAGTCTTGAATCTTGCCAAAACAACACTCTGATACAAGGACCCGGTTCACACTTAAAGGCTGTTATGGGCCTTCTTGCTTCTAGGGCGTGACAACGGTGGCTCACTGAGTAACAAGTTCGATCGCTAACCTGGAAGTCATCGGGATTTTCAGGTTTGGGTTCCTCTTGTCAGTGGCCTGGCAAGTAACAACGTAAAACCGAGGGCGTGTACTTAAAAGAACCCTTAACGGTTTTATTTCGAAATAAGGGTAAGCCGTAACGCCGCTGTCCTGGCAAAATTACCTGCGTAGCGATGTGCGTCTTCATTTTCCCAGTTGTTCAGACATATAGGGTGTTAACCCCATTTCAATTAATTCATTTCATTTTGCTTCTAGGACTATGTCGCGATAATGTTCATGAAATGAAATAGGGTTTATCGTCGTCTGTGATTTCTGAGCAGCCGGGCTACTGAAGCCGATATACGCCATACAGTGCGGATTTCATCTACAAACAGCTCTTTGGCGTGAACACCGACGATAAAAAATGCGTATCTCGGTTTATCATCCTACCCGAAAGACTATGTGCTCTGAACCAATAACACATTAAACAGGGTTGGAAAATCACAAGGAAGCTTACTCGACCAGCACCTGGATCGAATCCGGGACCACCTTTCCCGTATCAACTAACCCACCAGTGTCATATTATGTGGTTCAGTGTTCGAAGAAGCGTGTTCTTTTTGGACGGAACCGTTGTCATTAAAAGGAAACGGTTATATCTCTATGTTGTAAAAGGGTTTGGATGGCCGAATGGTTAGAATGTGCGTGCTGTATCTGAAAGTCTGTCATTGAGTCAACTGACGCGTTTTGAATCCCGGCTTTACGTGACAAGGAGTAGGGGCGCTTGTCCAACCTCGTGGGTTTCCCCCACTGCTAAAGACCCCTATGCGCGCGAATTATTGAAATAAAATTAAAACCATATGTTAGGCCTGAAATGACATAGTTTGTGTTGAGTGGACGTTAAACCCTGGGATCTCTCTCTGTCTGTCTCTCTCTCTCTCTCTCCGTTGTAAAAATGAAGATATACGTGACAGATTGACAGTTAATTAAAACATCTATATCGTGAAAGATAATAGTATCTGTTTATCTTATCTTGTAAGTACTTGAATCAATCCAGATATAGATAATATTCGATTACCGTTACACTTAAACCTTACAATACGTGTTAATTTGCACAGCACGACGTGTGGTAGTTAACAGAGTAGTGCCTCTTGACATTAAAAATATGCACCAACTGTGATCCTATGGAAGACCAAACAGCTCTTTATTCAGTGTTCTTAATTCTTATTTCTTAATTCATAGTCATTAATTCTTATTTCTTCATTTGTTGTCGTATTTCGACATTTGTAGGCCAAAATTAACATTTGTAGACTAAAACCAACATTTGTATCTTAAAATCAATATTTTTAAATTGTATCTTTATTCGATTTGATTTTATTATAAAATGAAAATTAAATTTCTTATAGAAATATAAAAAAAAATACATTTACATTTTATCAAAATTACATTTTTATTTCATCAAAAACATACAACGACAAACCAATCTTGAACAAATCTCCAAATACAAATCTTGCAAAACATTTCTCGAAAAACATTTCTTGAAATACATTTCTCGAAAAACATTTCTTGAAATACATTTCTCGAAAAACATTTCTTGAAATACATTTCTCGAAAAACATTACTTGAAATACATTTCTCGAAAAACATTTCTTGAAATACATTTCTCGAAAAACATTTCTTGAAATACATTTCTCAAAATGCATCCAAGCGGAACGCTCGTGGTGGGCTGACAACATTGAAGCCATTGACGCCATATCGATTATGACAAGATTGTCTTCCGACCGTACGTAACTAACGTAACGATAATTAAATGGTAGCTGGCTTTTTCTTCGCACGTACACAGTGAATGGCCATTTTGCGCAGTAATCCCAGCCAGGGGACTACAGGGGCGGATCCAGGATATTACCGCAGGGGGGGGGGGGGGGGGCGTAGCCAACTTTGAGGGCGAAGCCCGACTAATAAGCACCCCAGGTGCGAAGCAACTGCGAGGGGGCTGGGGGTCCTCCCCCATAATTTTTTTTAGGACAAGATTCCATATATGCGATTTACTGGAATCTGATCTTCAAAAATTAAACACAATTCCCACCCTATTTTCAGTGTTTTTGTCTGCAAAATCATCAGGAACATATCGGTCCCTATTGCCTGAAGAATTTCTGAAAAAAGTCCCACTGAAGGAAAGGCACGTGGTCTGAAGGAGGTAGTGATTTTTGAAAGAAGGTTGAAAATTATTTTTCAAAGATGAGCGTGTTTTGTTTTTTTTTAGAATCTGGTCGTACTGATGCAGAAATCATGCTGCTCATATAACTTTACCTGTCCCTTGGTAACTGAGCCCTTATGCCCAGCTTATGTCGCCCTACGACTCGATAAAACTGTCGGCGACTAAAGGCAACTGACAGCTTAAAAGGCGGGCCCAGATCGACCTTGCGACGCGACTCAACTGTCGGCGACTATCGTAGATTGCACTCAAATCGAATTCAGCAATGATCGCCGACCAGTTGCTTTCGGTGTCGCGTCGTAGAAGTAGAACATGTTCAACTCCTGCGACTCAGTCGGCGATAGTGAAAAACTGTCGCACGACGGTCGTTGCTAGACTCAGATCGACTAGAATCGGCGACGGAAATCGTGCGACGATCGGCGGCAGTCGCCGGAAAACCAGTCGGCGACCAGTTGAGTCGTGTCGTAAGGTCGATCTGTGGCCGCCATGTGTCCGACTCACACCAATGGTAAGAGCGCTTATGTCGCCCAAGTAGTTACGACTGATTAGTTCCACTTGATCGTAGACCAGTCGCCGATAGTTTTAACGCGTCGTAGTAGGGCGACACGAGCTGGACTTTAGAATGCATATATTATAATTAAGGGCTCACTTTTTAAGGGACAGCTAGATGACATGATCGGTCAAATTTGGTAAGGTAGGCCCTACTATTTTGCCTAGCTACGTATTTAAGTAACCAGAATTTTTAATAGGTACGACTCCATATATGCGATTTCCTGGCATCTGATCGTCAAATATTAAACATAATTCCCATCCTATTTTCAGTGTTTATTGTCGGTACAGGGGGATCACGGTGGCTAAGTGGATAAGGCGCTGGTTCGATCCCTGCAATGGCCTAGAAAGTTCATCTCGATTTTCCGACGTGATTTCCTCTTGTCAGTGATGCAGAAGGAGGGCCTGACAAGGACAACTGCCTAGTCATTCGGATGGGACAAAAAACCGAGGTCCCGTGTACACATTGTAGTTCACGTAAAAGATCCCTTGGCAGTTGGAATTCGATATAAGAGTAGGCCGTAGCGCCGCTGCCCGGGCAAAATTACCCTCATAGCACACTGTATGGCGTATGTCCGTCTTCAATTAGCTCAGGTTAAGTGCATAACAGTAGGACGTTAAACCCCATTTCGTTCATTCATTATTGTCGGTACAATTTTTTTACAGCTTACCGGAATAAGGGGGGGGGGGGGGTGCGCCGTGTGGATTGAATGTTAAAGTTAAACACCATTTCTCTCTCTGTGTGTATGAAGTCCTATGGCATAGCCTAATCCTTATGATTTTTTTTATATCACTCAGATAATGAACTGGGAACACTACTTATTTTCGCCCTCTGGCCTCTCATATTAGGATAACCGAGGGCCTTTTTGAATTGAATTATCAACAGATCTAGACTATAGTCTGTACCGTACCTAATGTAATTTGACTTTCAATATTAATATTAAATTAAAGATTTATACATGTAAGTATCCAGTTTTGCTCATTTCTAAGATAGATCTTATTTACATTTTCTTTGTAATTGTAAGGCCTGGGAGGCCTGTAGGGCCTAGTGACAACAGTGGCATCTGCGTGTACCAACACGTCGGAAGACAATCTTGCTGTGTCAAGGTCATCTCTAAAGTCTGTTTCAACCATTGACGTCATAATACGACGTCAATGGCTTCAACTTTATCAGCCCACCACGAGCGTTCCGCTTGGAAGCATTTTGAGAAATGTTTTTCGAGAAATGTATTTCAAGAAATGTTTTTCGAGAAATGTATTTCAAGTAATGTTTTTAGAGAAATGTATTTCAAGAAATGTTTTTCGAGAAATGTATTTCAAGAAATGTTTTTCGAGAAATGTATTTCAAGAAATGTATTTCAAGAAATATTTTTCGAGAAATGTTTTGCAAGATTTGTATTTGGAGATTTGTTCAAGATTGGTTTGTCGTTGTATGTTTTTGATGAAATGTAAATGTAATTTTGATAAAATGTAAATGTATTTTTTTTTATGTTTCTATAAGAAATTTAATTTTCATTTTATAATAGAATCAAATCGAATATAGATACAATTTTAAAATATTGATTTTATGATCCAAATGTTGGTTTTAGTCTACAAATGTTGATTTTGGCCTACAAATGTCGAAATACGACAACAAATGAAGATATAAGAATTAAGGACTATGAATTAAGAAATAAGAATTAAGAACACTGAATAAAGAGCTGTTTGGTCTTCCATATGATCCAAGTCAAGGACCAAGGTATCTTTTGAATTAGAAGATTTATGTTGGACATACAGACAAATCGTTGATATCTTCCAGAATCATATTGTATGGCGGACTGGAAAGTGAAAATGTGCCTGCAAGGTTCATCTTTGTAAAAAAGGTGTTTGCAATGCATGGAATTCTGAAATGGAGTTTTCTCCCTTGGTATCTTACGCGTTTCCTAACAATCAGAAATGAAAATGAAATGGAATGGGGTTTAATGTCCTACTGTTTTGCTCCTAAACTGGGCTAATGAAGACGGGCATACGCCATACAGTGCGCTACGAGGGAAATTTTGCCCGGGCAGCGGCGCTACGGCCTGTTTTTATATAGAATTCCAGCAAATAATAGAAAGTAATCCGGATAGGTTTGCTATGCAGAGCAGACCAACGCTTCTTTGTGATTATGCGACCAGTGTCATCTATCTTTCTTGTTCCCATTTAAAGCTAAGATAATTAGTCAGGTGCTTTATTCATTTAAAAAATGTCTTTAAAAATCCAATCCTGACCTAAGGGCTGTTCGGTGAACATTATCCGGTTAGTCGCCGCGGTCGAATTAATATATATTTAAAAAATATACCTGGGGCCGGTTGCTCAAAGCCCCATTATCTTTTAACGATCCGTTGACTTTTAACGGAGAGAAAGATTGTTGCAGGAAATAAAGGCCCCGAACATTCTGTGGTGCCAATTTTTAATACAGATTTATGCTAATATAAAATATAAAGCATTCCATAGTGTTTGCTGTAGTAAGTTTAACGGAAAGTTAATAAACAACACGTTACCAAGATAATATGTCCGTTAGAGTTTAACGGATCTTTAAAATAACTTAGTTTTGAGCAACCGACCCCTGTTGATTTTCCTTTAGAATGATTATATGTCAAATTAATACCAAATTTGGACATGCAGCTATTGGAAAGGTTGCTTTTGTCGGCAAAATTAAAGTGTTTGAACAATGTTTATTTTCTAACCATAAAATAAACATGATGAACTGGTTTTGTATATAAATTATTTTATTTCCATTACTAAGTACTGTAGATTTGTATATATATCTACCAGTCAAAACAGTTATCTTACATACGTTCAAACCTTAAAATAAGGATTTACTTTCAATTTTCACATTTTTTATTGTAATTTCTAACCAATTATGTTCTACACAGGACTTATTTGTATCATTGGCTTTTATCAATCAGAAACTTTTAATTACTGCTATATTGTCTTTTAGTTCTAGGATACATTTTCTTTGTCCATGGAGTACACAGTGTCGTGTACTGAATTTAAAATGCACATTTTTCTTAAAAGTTGGATATTAGGATGCAATATATATTTAGGAGCAGAACAGTAGGACGTTAAACTCCATTTCCTTTTATTTTATTTTATCGCTAATATAACAACACTAATATTGATTGAAATGCACCAACATTAAATTTCAATTCGTGTTTTTAATTTCGAACATTATGGATAATACTGAGTTAGAGGTTTAGCTCCTTTAAAATTCAAGATTTTCAAATGCATAGGCCTACACTAGAGTAGTTTAATCAAGTTATTGATATTAAGTGCATACTAGAGTGATAAAGCTTTATCATGATACACTTATCATAATCAGATGGTGTATCTTATACGTGTCTAGTAGCAGATAATAATAAAACTGCATAATAATAACTGAAGCCAAATAAATTTGATTAATTGTTTCTCGTCACTGACACTTACATTGTATGCTTTCTTCTACATTCCTGTTTTGCATTGCTTGTATGGGGTATTAAGTATTATGTTTTGTGCAATTATACAACTTAAAAAAATTCTGATTGGTTGTTTAAACTTATAGCTTTTAGCATTATTAAATCTTGATTATCGCCCTTTTTGTTAAGAAATTCTATTGACGTCATTGATAACATTACGACGTATTTACGTCACACCATTCAGTTAGCAGACAACTGCCTCCTGAGGCGGTCTACATTTTCTTTGCTTCTTTGTGTTGGGTTGTTTGAGCGTTTTCTTGTACGAGTGAAATATGTTCAATTTTGAGTGAAGTCTGTGTTGCTTCAGACCCGGGACTGTACAGCACAGTGGACGCTTACGGCTAGCCCCCGGATCCATTCACTCTTTTTTGAATTGGTATTTTTTTGTTTGTTTTGTTTGCTGTTTCGGAGTATGATGTCTTGTCGTTATATTTGTCCTTTTTGTAAATCATATGTGACGCAGTCCCCCTGCACTAACTATTAGAAAGACAAATTTGGAATTAATTTTTTTTTATATTTTTTTTTAAATTTTGTTTCCATAACCATTCAAGGAAAGATAGAAAATATCTCAATTTATTTTTACTTATATAAGTACATGTATTATTATATGCAACTGTCGGCAATACAAAGTACTTATTTACCTCATTACACGTAAAGATTTGCCGCTGGGATTTTAAAGAAAATATAAAACAATGTCCAAACTGGAGTCACATTCTGGGCCTTATCAATTTGTGATAAGTACATAACAGTTGGTCCTATGAACGTAAACGATTCCTTGACCGTAGGCCGTAGCGCCGCTGTCCGGTTAAAATTTCCCTTATCTCACACTGTATGGCGTAAGCCGTCGGGTAGGACGTTAAAGCAATTATTTGTTGTTATCTAATCTGGCCGAAAAAAAGCACGAGCGCTCGGTGTCCGGGTCCGTAGCTATGGAGGGGAGTGGGGAGGCAAAATAATGTGGCTACGGGTCCGGCAGTATCATAAAGTCTGTCACTGTCCTTCAGTCAACTGGCGTGGGTTCGATTTCCCGGTTGTACGTGACAATTAGTAGAGTCGTCTGTCCTTCCTAGTGGGTTTTCTCCAGGATCTCTAGTGAAGAAATGAGTTATCGAACTTTATGCAATGTGTAAGAATCATTTGTAGTTTATTACCAAGAACATCAATGTTAAAAGACGAACTGATTCTATCAAAATATGTGGCATCCGATTTCATTTTATTTTATTTAGAATAACACAAAGTTTCTTTAACTATATAATTATCCAATACAATTTTCTTTCATGTATAATTAAATAATTTAACCGTTATACAATATTAACGTATAATTGTTTAGAAACGTAGAAAGACTCCTAACTTCGAATAGAATATGAAAGTTTATCTTTCCAATGTCTCTAGAGAGAACCCCAAGAAGGGATCTCGGAAATTAAACTTAAGAAAGTATATGTATTGGCATGTAGTAAATCGGTACTGCTATTTATATATGTAACCCTGTCTGTATCTCTCTCTCTCCCTCTCTCTTCTCTCTCCCTCTCTCTCTCCCCTGTCCATCTCTCACTCTTTGTGTTTTGTCGTGCTGCCTCTTGCGAAAGTACGATTATCCAAAATTCTAATGACAAAAGTTCGGCCTTATCTTTTATTCTCTCACCTTGACATTAACCATTACAATACCTATCAAGCAGGCTAGGAATGAGTTCAAACTTCAGATTACTTGTGAGGAATCAGACGTCATTGGTAAAGTAGTTTACGTCTGGTTTATAATTAACATGTCCATGTGGTAAAATACTTTATTGGTATTTGTTGCCTTTACTTTCCGACTATGCAACAGAATTGATGCGGTGAAAATATGAATATCTTAGTTTTCCTGTTACATGCCGGGATTCATTCCATTCAGTCACTTTGGGTTTTTTTTTACAAAAGAGCTCAATTTAGTTAATGGACCTGAAACCACGCCGCCCAATAAACCTTCATTCTCCGATTTTGTTTAAAAACGAGGATTCATAATATGTATAAAATAGAATGGGGCTTTAGAGTCTCCATTTTCAGACGGACAAACGCCATCTCTAGTGCCATGAGCGAGATTTTGTCCGAATAGCGGCGCTACAGCCTACTCCTTTTTTTCGATTTCAAATCGATCTTTTTAAAACACACAGAGGATAAATTGTAATTATTCACAGATGTATCTTGGATGTTTAATAACTTAACCACCTTCCACATTCCGCTGCTGGGTTTTTGGGACGGCGGGGTGACGGGTGCAGGGCGAATTGTCTTAAATATAGATGATTGTTACCGGGTCAAGTGGCCTTTACCTGACGCTGACACGGGGCAGGTCAGCCTGCACAACCGCCTCCCCCCCCCCCTGCTAAACCCCCAAACAAATTATTTAAATACCTAGTGTTTGTGTCAAATGGACTTTGCATGTGATCGCTCACGTCATGTTCCGTTTTTATTATTAATTCGTTATTTGTATTTTATGCAATGCAAAGCCTCCTTAATGAATATGGAATAGGTGTGCCCTTTAATAGAACACTTACTGTTCTTGGATTGTGTCGAATTCAACCACTGAATTTTGGTTACGATCGGCTGAGTGTGCGTTAATGTTACTTGGGCACACTGAAATAAACCTATTGCAAGAAATACGAAACAAAATAAGAAAAACAACCATTTTATTTTAACCATTTAAAATAAAACATAATACAACAATTAGGTGATTAAATTTAAATTTACACGTATAATTACTATAATAATAATTCAAAGTCAAAAATTATTTTCGTATTAAATCATTTTTATTTAATCTGAAAGCGGGGCGTGGTTGTATAGGCCTTGACATTTTAAGGATACCGCCAGGGGATTTTCAAATCCGAGCGATTTCTTTAACTTGGCTCGTTTATTCTGGAACCAAATTTTGATTTGAGATTCCGTCAGGTTAAGCCGAATGGCCAAGTCTTTTCTACGATTTTCCGTTAAATATCGACAATCTTCAAACTCTACTTTCAATTTTTGTAATTGTTCACTTGTAAATGCGGCCCTTGGTCTTTTGTCTTCGGAGCTGTCTACACTACTTTTTCTTCGAACATGTCTGGCTCTTGGCCCTGTTAAAAATATAAAGACAAGTCATTTTAAATAATGAACAAAATCTTTGACACACCTAGGTTTTTTTTTATAGTAAATATGAAAGCTAAAATATGTTTTAAATAAAGACTTTTCTTAAGCCTAATTCTAACATCTTAAAGCCGCTAAAAGACTAGTTATTCAGATGCTTTAAGAACCCAAACGAAAAAGAGTTGTGCATGTATGTCTTTATTCCAGACGATCATAGATCCCTCATCTTGCTAATATTCTTTAATAACGACAATATTTTTTTATGTAGAGGGAATAAGAAACTAGGTCAGTCCAGGGTTGGAATTCAAAGATAGGTATAGACCGAAACTCTGATTATTTATACCATCATTTCGTTCCGCTTTTTGTTTCGTCTGTTCAAAGCATGATTTAAGCGGAACGAAAATACATCCAGTTTGATATGGATATAGCACACGTGACCATAGAAATACAAATTGCATTCCAGGAGGCTCATCGAGGAAAATTAAATTTTATATGTTTTAAGGTTGTAGCCTTTTCACCGATCGTGGGTTAAACCCCGAGTACAATGTTTAGCTCTTTGCCAATAGCAGGCTACATTCTAAAACTGGTTTAGTTTAAATTTTCATGAACATGGCCTTAGAGCAAATTTATTTGACCTCCGCTCCATTTAAAACACCGATATTGCGTCGATATTGAATATACTTTCCCTTTTCCGTTATCAGAATCTAGGGCCTGTTTCACAAAATTTTAACTAAGATTAAATCCGAATTTTAGTTATCTGATTGGATAATATTAGATTGATTTTAGCACTAAGCCAATCAAAATTGAAGTGTGTACTGTGTACTAAAGTTTGGATTTTGTCTTCAGCTAAAATTTCGTGAAACAGGCCCCAGAGCCCTAAAACCGCTGGTAAAATTTGCATGTTTCAATAATTATTTGTTAAATTTTAGGGGATGCGGTAATTTTCTTGCCGACGGGTGTATTTGAAAAGAAAATAAAACCAGAGATTAAGAGAATTAGGCTAATAAATGATGTTTTGAACATCTGTTCTGAACAGATACGCAACTTTAAATCCTCTCTGATTTCTATTGAGGCATGGATTTTTAACAGCTGAATAACAATCATAAGAAATGTTATACGGCAATTAAAACAAACGCGGTAACCAGCGTAGATACAAAAAGTCACAATTCTTAAATGGAAACACTTCAATTAAATTTCTAACTGATGTTAGGTCGACGTTTTCAATTGTTTGGTTGTTGGAGATAGTCCGGGCTAGCTGACATAATGGCTGACCGTGAAGTTACTAATTAGATCATTAAACAAAGTGAGAACATCGATAGCTGTACTAGTGGCTCCATCTATTATCACTGATAGATCCCAATATCAGCCTCTATAATTATAGCCCGTGTCAAAGGGCGAGGGACGGGTCATCAATCGACAACTTATCGCGTAAGGTGTCAGCCTGCAGAAAGATTTGAAATAACACAGCATATATTGCTTCTCTCCCCGAACGTCATTTGTCAGAATCTAAATTTGCCCAGTATAAGTACATTTTGTAAATAGCCCTCGCGTATTAACGTCCGCCATCGACGACCTCCTCTTGACAACTTGTAATTAATCAAATCAGTTAACTATCTACCGTTTAGTTAAGTAGTTTATCCCCGCTGGGTATGACAACAAGCCAAATAACTTCTAATTAAATAGTAAATAAACCCAGCCATAACACCTATATATCTACATGGATATAAATCTATTACAAATTTAATGATGTCAACGACACATAAGATCGGGAACATTTCTGATTTAAAAGTCAATTTTGATATATGATCGATTTTATGTTCCAGTGTCAATAAAGTCAGCCAAATTTTACCAAAAGTAGTCCAATGAAATTTGATCTATTAATTTGTTTTGCGAAATTATGAAATAACTATATTATTTTCAAATGTATGTCCAACACCACAGAAAGAGTCAGTCTTTTATTATAATTAATTTTGTAAACAGTTAAAGTCAAAAGCGAAAGTAAAATACTCAACAAACCAAATACTAAGCGAAATAACACGCTATATCACCACCCAATTCAACACGGCATGTTTTGATCTGATTCAAAGCGGTTTAGCTCTCTAAAATTTCAATTCATCAATTAAATACAAAATATTTGTGGCGCCATGAAATTTATATAACAAAATGAACAAAGATTTAACCCATTTTACGATGATATTTAATACTATTTCTTTGATCCTTTTAAAAATATTAGTAAACATATCATAAAGTATACTGTGATGTCTGCAGGTTATAGGAATGGATCTCACATTACAAGCAATCGTTTGCCACATAATTCAAACCCTGTTTATAATTGCTATTTAATTATTACAATGTTTATGCAAATCAATTAGTACTATACAAATTCCTTTCTGTTATGAAATAAGTGCATTATTCGTAAAAATAAATCCCTCATACATATCAATTGTTACTATTCAAATTCCTTTATGTTATGAAATTCCTGTATTATTCGTAATAATAAATCAATTATACATATCAGTTGGTACTATTCAAATTCCGTTCTATTAATTATTAAGTTTATTATTTATGATAAAAAAATCCCTTATACATATCAGTTTCATTAATTATTTAGTGTATTATTTGTAATAATAATCCATTATAAAGACAAACTGTGATAATTCTTTGACACTTTGGATAAAAATTCAATGATATTGGGAGCTGTTGTCTATATATTTCTCGATAACAGTTTATCCAGATAATATTTTTTTTTTAAAATAAAAGAAATCGTGTATTTGCCAATTAGTAACACCATGGACCTTATAATACATTATTATAAGGTCCATGGTAACACTAACAGAGAGAGAAATACATATCATAATATGCTAGCTAATATAATATTACTGGACTTAGATAATGTGTTCCAAACTCTCAGAACATCTAATGACACGTCACATTTAAGGACACCAAATACATAAGTATTTTAATTGAATGAATGGATGAAATGGGGTTTAACGTCCTACGGTTCTGCACCATTTCATTTGAACTTTTATATATGGTGGGGAAGTCAGTGTTGTTTATTTTTTTGTCTCAAGAGAGAGACAGAGGGGTAGAGAGAGATAGAGAGAGTGAGAGAAATGGGAATTAACGTCCACTCGACACAAACTAGGTCATTTTGGGACCAAAATATGGTTTATTTTTATTTCAAAAATTCGCTTGCGCGTATTTTCCTTTAGCAGTGGCAGGAAACCGGAGGACCCGGAGAAAACCCGCGAGGTTGGATATTTGTCTCAAACATCTTGCAATATATTTGAATTCAGGAATATTCAACATTTGTTAACCGTTATTCCAATTTCTTTACAAACATGATTTTGATAGTTTTGATATTTACAGGGGTGTGTATTAATACAAATTATTATTGAATAGTCGTTATTTCAACACCTGCAGTCATTTATTATGGCTAATTCTGACACCCGCAAATCTACGTCACGGAATAATAGAGATATAATGATCAATTTATAGAGTTATTATTACTATTTTCTATTAATTGACAACAATTAGAACAATATAACATATGTAAATTAATAATTACTCGATTAATTAATATCTTACTAATTACCTATGTATACTTATATCACATATATTATATCACACTTTTCATACTTTATATAAGTAATTACGAATAATGTATGAATAATCCAGATATTCCCAAGAATAAAGTAATTTTCTCATTTATATTATCTTATTTAATTGTTGGACACGTGCAGTGTACGTGCCGAGCTCGAGCCACGTGTTACCAAAGCCTATAATAATCTATTGTTTTTCTATGTGTGAAGATATCTTAAAATTTTACAATTGTTTTAAAGGGAAATTTGCTCAGATAAAACCAATAGGAAGGAATAAATGTTCGTTTTAAATAACGTTAACCCCTGCCCTGATATGTCCATTAAGTCCAAATAGATTTAACATTGAGGGTAAAAAATAGAGCTATCTGTTCGATAGTCTTTGCTTAAGAACCCATACAAAAATCATTCTGATAAAAGATATGATGCTTTATATTTACAATTTTACTTCCTTTTCTACATGTTTTTGATTAAAAACTGATTTGTTTTCCGTTATATTAAATGTGCGAGGGTAAATGTGCAAGAAACTGGCCCTTATAATGTTATATTTCCTAACATCAGTATTTATTTTAAATGTATGGAATAATTAGGAAAGGCATACAAGAAATCGCTTTACTGTATCCGTAAATAACAAAATAACCAAACAATAACAATTTATCTACAGATAAGTAAAACAATTGTATGTATATATCATATATATACACGGTTCAAGGAGGCTTAGTCCATAATATCTTTATTCATGATAAGCAATTGGCGAAGATAATGAAATGAGATATCAATTAGACATTTTCGCGAATGTAATCACGTACATGATTTTATAACGAGTTTTAAACGTTTAGTCAACAGGACGTTGCCCCTAAAACAGTAAGCCTAATTTTCATCTAATGTTGAACTATTATGTTTATTTATTCATATGTAATATGTGATACTGATAGATAACCATACTTTTATAACTTATATAACAATATTGTTTACATTCAAATATACTCTTATTATAACATTTATTTAATATAATATATCCCCCTTTCCCAGTATTCAAATGCTTTTCAGAAGTCATTTCTTACAGGTGAATCTAATTAATTGACACAGGTGTGTCAAGAGTTTTTATTTGTCGACGCTACTACAGTACCTTGCCATCTTAGTGAAATAAATGACATTGCAATTCATGTATGTGAATCGAATATTTGTTATTATGATACATAATTACAAATATTGTTCGCTACTCTAATTCTTTAAATGGAAGTGATATGGGATGTTCTAAAAAATATATTGCTATTATAATACTCCATAGATATGTGTTCGTATGTATATTTCTTTCTCGGGGAAAAAAATAGAAAAATGAAGTTAAATAATAGGGATAGGTAAACCGCAAAATGAAGTTCAGCAATCTTATGCCAACTGTACAATTCTGATGACATAAATCTTCTAGAACTTAATACACAATAAAGAAGTTTAAGCAGTTATGCATCAATTAAAAATGATTTGCTGAGTTCTTCAGATCTGATGTTTTATGAGGCGGAAGTTGGTTTGTTTACTAGTTTTGTTTATGGCTTAAAATTATAATATTTTGAACATACTTTCAGTGGTATCTCTGGTGTATTATCGAGCGGAAGTTGGTTTGTTTTATTACTAGTTTCGTCTATGGCTTACAATTCTATCTGTTTAATGTCGTTGAATTTTGAAGGAAGACACACGGTCATCTCCCAGAACGAATCAACGCATAAAATGATATCGAATATAGAAATTTCAGTGCCAGAGGAAGAGGAATTTGTGCCGTTTTAAATGTCATGCCTTTCAAATACAAAAATATAAATTTACCTGAAGTTGGCCTGTCTGAATATCTGGTACAAAAAACCCAGGCTGGCCATAATACTGGTTTATTTGTAGGACTGGGCGTACTTCTATCACTTCGCGTTGGGCTCGTAACTTCCACGTCCGACCTCTCGGGCTTTGAACACACTGATCGTTCTTTCTTGGGGGGAACCGAACACACACTTTTCGAGGGAATAACACCCGTGAAAGCCGATTGAAAGTTTGTTTTTATATTCTTCACTCCGAACTCCGGTTTCAGTATTTCCGCTATTGAGAAGTTTGTAACAGTCATTGTGTTATTCGGCGAAGGTATCCGTTCTCCGTTGGGATGCAGAATCTTGCCGTTTTCACTCTTCTGGTATGATAATGATGATGATGATGATGATGATGATGATGATGAAGATGGAGGATCGAAGTTTTTGTCTGTCTTATCTGTCATAATTATTGCACGATTATAAATATACATATATATGATATGTCTTTCTCTTGTGGCCAAATAAAACAAGTCTCAACATAAACAGATAACTAAAGCCTATAACAGTTAACCACGAATCTCTTAGTCGCTGATCTCCGAGGTGTTAGGTTACAAGGAGGCGGGATTTATCATTGAGTGACATTTGACATGGCCAATTAGATGTGTACCAGCAGGTAAGAGTGTCTACCTGAGCAAACGCACGAGGAAATTGACAATAGGAAATTCACATACTTTTTTCCTAATTTCTTTTGTTAACTTATGCAAGTCATATTTAGGAAAGCCTTTCAAAAGGGGCCTATATTTGCTTCTCTGTGTAAATTTCTTATTTACCGAAGGACATGGCTGATTGCGGTGAGCCCAATCTACATTTTGTTTATAAGATTAAAGTATCGGACATATTCTAAAATCCATGCCGGAGTTCATGAATATCTGAATCAGTCGGGTAACGATTACCCGGATTAAACAAGGTGATCAGCCAGGTATCTAAATACGAACAGACTCGTACTCCGCTATCGACACAAACTAGTTCATTTCGCGACTAACATATGGTTTAATTTTATTTCAATAATTCGCTTGCTTGTAGGGGTCTTTAGCATTGGGAAACCGAAGGACCCGGAGAAGACCCACAAGGTTGTTCAGGCGACCCTACTCCTTGTCAAGTAAAACCGTATTAAAGTAGATCTATAATGAAATAAATGGAAACATGCCTTTATTAAAATCAAGCGCTTATCACTTTTTGAATTCAATTATAAGTTATATAACAAACTCTGTGTGTATCTTGAAATAACAATATGGGCTTTGGAAAATTGAGGCTATACTTTTGAATTGAGAATTGGGGCTATACTTTTGAAAACAAAAAGAATTTTAAAACCAAAATTACAAGCCGGTAAATGCGTTTGCTCCGTATTATCGAAGGTACATCTCGTTCAGATCTCGTGGTCTAGACGAGAACAAATGTTTAACATGTAATAGAATTCCAGCAACAATTTGAACTTTGTGTAGAATGCTGCCGTTAATTATTTCTAAATCTCTCGAGTTATTTTTTTGGCGTAACAATCAAATAAAAGGAGATGTATATCTTTTTGTGAAAACTTTGGTGGTAAGAATACGAAACAAGCGATAATGGTATAATATATGACCCGTATAAGTCACCATGATTTCATGGTGGTTTACTGTTCTTGAATGATGTTATTTTTTATGTGTTAGTTTTTATATGGTTTATACTGATAAGAGAAAATAAACAGAGAGAAATGGGTGTTAACGTCCACTCGACACAGCACTCGAAATTAACATATGGCTCAATTTCGTTACACTAATTCGACCTGTGCGTGTAGGGGTCTTTTAAGCAGTGTGTGGAAACGCGGATGACCCGGAGAAACCCACGAGAATAGGCATTCTACTTCGAGTATATCTTTTCGATAGTGATGACAGAATGTGTTTAACCCCGAGTCTTTCCCGAAAAGAACTGGTGGCCTTGAAGTGGAGGGAGGGGGTAGGGTCAAAACTGTTATAATGTCGGTGAAAAGGTTTGTCATTGCATCGAGTGGCGTGGTTACAATTCCCAAGTTGAAAGCGACAAGGAGTAAGGTCACCTGTAAAACCTCATGGGATTGTTTCTCTAGGTCCGACGGTTTTATTCCACTGCTAAAGATCTCAACGCGCAAGCGAAATATTGAAGTGAATGTGAACCATATGTTAGTCCCGAAATGACCTATCGAAAGGAAAATACTCAAGCTTACGAACACCGCAAAATGATGGAATTGGTGTGTCAGTATGATAAATATTGAAAACAGCCCAAACCTTAGCCGAGGGGGAAGGGGTGGAAATATGGTAGCACAAAACTGGGCCTTAGTCCTCTGAATCTTCCCTGGCCATCGCCAAGATGATCCATACATGTAGAGGCCGTGTTTGGGTAACTCGTGCGCTATAACGTCTGTCTCCGAAACAGGTGATGTCAGAGAGTTCGATTCCAGGTTTGCGTTTGGCAAAAAGTTGGTGGGGGGTTTCCGGGACGCCCCCACCGGAAAGCTTATTACTGAAATAATATACCATTTATTAGTTCTGAAATTTCAATATTAACTTGAACAATTAAATTTTTAACTTGAACAACAAACATTTAACATGAACAGTTGTAAATTTAATTTAAATAACGTTAATTCTACTTGGATTACTGGACATTAACTTAACTTAAACAGCGAACATTTAAAATTAGCTTGGACGATTTAATTTATAATAACGAACATTTAATCTTGAACTTAGAAAATCTTCATTTTGCTGAAACCTTAAACATGAATGTGGAAAATATACATATATATTTAATTTTGAAACTAATCTTTAAATGAAATGGACTGGTTTGCTTGTAATGTTCAACTTAAACACTGGATCCTTAGTTCAGAGATACGGAATTTAACATTTAACATTGAAAAGGATGTTTAGCTTGTATTTTTTTTTCGCAAAATTATTAACAATTTTCTGAAACTTCGGGCTCACTTGTGAACTGGACTTATAACCGACAATTTAAATTGGGCAGTGAAATTTTAGCTTTCTTTTACGCTACGTTAGCAGTGTTAACGTCTACTCTTGCACTGCTAGTAGCTGTCAGGAATTTATGTTTTTTTCATCATAATTCCGTCTAACCATGTTGTAGTGTAGTGTTATTATGATAGAGAATAAGTAAAGAGTAGTGCGACACGTCATTATGAACACATCAGGCTTCTTAACAAAACACTTACATATATAAATATCAACAAACAACCATACTGACAACATATCAAACTGTTTTAAAGAGACATTCTTCCAAAGCTTCATCACATACCAAGAGCACTGCAAACAGTTAACTGCAAAGAAACATATCAGGTTTGTGCTTCATCTATAAGCCCCCAAGCCAACACCGCTTCCACATCGCGCCCCTCCATATGGCATCTAATATGTACCTTTTAGGTAAAAAAAACCACCACAATATCTTAATATTTTACCATACATTCATTAAAATCGAATCCGAAATATTTCGGGAGTAGTATCCCTTTAAGTAAAATACATCACGACTTCATAACAGTTAACGTATTATTAGAAATAAAGTTGTTCATATCCAGTAAATGTGTTTTTAATGATTTTACAGTTTCTACTTGCATTTCTTCTAACGGGAATACAGAACAACATTTACAAAATATAGAAAAAAATATATAATTTTAGTCAAAACGTCGCATTTTTATAAATCCGTAATCGATCAAAGGAGTTTTTATTATGTCGAGTGATGATCATTTATTGTTAATTAGCACTTAGGTGTTATCTTCAACGGTTTCAGCCCCTTACACAAGATTCTTTAATCCCTTGGTATGTTACAAAAACGGAAAGACAAATTGTTTCCAAATAATTCTTGAAGTTTAACACGAATATTATCCAAATACTGATGACATTTATGTCGATATGAATTATTAGTTTGTTACATCTTTATGAGATTAATGAAAAATAGTCACTTTCCAGATTCAAAACTGATTTAGAAAGTTTTTCAGAGCATGCCATCCATTTTGAAACCTTTATCTCATTATGCAATTTTCTACGATATCAAAAACCGCTGCACAAAAATACAATATGCGAAATGAGAAGATGTAAATGGATCGAATCAGTGCGAAAATGAAGTGATACTTGGGGTTTTCAAACGACGGAACCTAAAGGGTTAATCCCGCGACTAAACATAGACAAAGTGTTGTGTACGCAAAAGTATTTACAAATTTGTAATATAAAATAATGACAAAAAGAATATAAACCCCCCAAAAATAAGCTGGCCATTTTGTCCTTTCAGACAAAACTCCATATTGACAAAAGCGCCATCGCAGTAATTCTATATTGATAATAGAAGAGTGTTAAAATTTATCGTTACAGGTAAAAGTTTTAAAACAGTACTTCTGAGGTTTGGGGACGATATTATTATGTAGAATACAGATGGTTTTACGGGATCCTAATTACCGAGATAGTGAATTTTACTGTAGATTTACTCTAGTGATGTGCGATACCACTAGTATTCACAGGGTTCTATGATTGTCACCAAGATAGTTAATGACTTCAGCTAATCAAAGGATATCGATAAAACACAAAAAAACAAAAAGGGACGACTGCATGGCAGTTAAACCACATATTACAAGGATTCCTGGCAGTTGATTGGGTCGCCAATATGAACATAAGAGTCGCATAATAATATGACAATGCACCACTGAAAATTCTTTACTGTCGAGAAATCGTTGTTTAATTTGATCGTCAAGTTTTACAACTCACTTGTAGTTTCTAAGTGAAAGTCATTCCTGGTATTTGAATAACGATAACCATCATAACCCCGATCATAAAACGACATTTACAATTATAAAATGTCGTCCAATTTTAATATCGGTCAATTATTTAACCATAACATTAAAATTATGAAATAAATCAACTGGGCTACATCTCATATTGTTCAAAAACGGATTAAAGCGTTTAACGCTTCTTCATCATTTTTGTAATTTGCGACTGGAACCAAAACGCGGCAACCAGCAGTTGTTGGAAACAGGTCGATACGCCCTTGCTACTGGTTATTTTACCACTTGATCAGTCATAATTTTATGAAAAGGGCAGTAACTCTGTGGCAAGTGTTTATTAAAATTGATCAGACCACCGACTGTGCAGAAGATATTGGTTGTCGAAGGAGATCTTCCATCTCTTCCTATATTCTAACAACAGACAGGTAATGATAGCGGCTAATTATCAATACTATACAAGACCTTTCACTGTGGCACCCAAAACCTAAAAAGTATGTAAACTGACAAATGCTAAATCTGACTGCACCGGAGTCGCAACAAACGCAGTCTGTGATTTATTGTGGCATTTCAATTTGTCGTGTTGCTGAAATCGTATTCTATTTTCTGAATTATTATTGGGTGGTCCATTTCCCTTAAGTTAGACCTCAATAAGAACATATTGAACAAGGGTTCCGGTAATGCAGAAAATTGACTTATGTTCATAATACCGTCCGAGAGCTAAGAAATGTGAAATATTGATTGGTGTCGTGCACGATTACAATCCAAGCAAAAGTAATTAATATTGTTTGTCATTTTGGTCGAATGAGATTTATGTCCGTTTTCCGTCCGTAGTCGGCTAAAACTTCTGAATTATTAGATGAAATGGGGTTCAACGCCCAACTTTTCTACATCGAGTGGGCAAATGTAGACCGATTTTAGATGAAGAAGTTTAATAAGCTATGTCAAACAATTGAACTCTGTATATGTCCACTGATGAAAAATACTGGTGGGTGATATTTCGTTGGCTGGCAATCTATGTCTGTGGAGTAATAAAAGGCATTTACAAGGCAATTACTATTTTCTTCCTTTTTACCAAATAGATGACAAATGTATTTTGGGACCGTAAATTTTCTTTAAAATTGTCTTTATGCGATAATAGCAATAATGATGAGTGAAGTAATCTAGCGAAAGAGCAGTGATACTGTAGTCATCTGTCATGTCAGCCGGATTAACAGCCTGACTGGTACTGGTGAGGAGCTTAACGCTTCCCTTCCTTATATTTAGCAATAAATACGATGATTAAATACTCGCTTATAATATAATTTGGCATTATATTAACTCTTAGGTGATTTTCTAATACAGCCATGTATAATAGCGGGCAAATGGCGCGGCTTTGTAGAGATTCGGGCCTGGAGATGTAACCCGAAACGAAAATAAAATTACAGACTGTGTCTTTTGAATTTATAGTACATTTGGTTTCCTAAATATTTTCATTAATGTTAGAATAAAGTTTTCATTCACAAACTGATTTTATGTACGAAGAAAGAAAAGACATCAAATTAAACTTAAATCTGTGATAAAATTTTCAATTTACTTCTAACGTATTCATTAGAATTAAAACTTAGGATTTCATTGATAAATTAAATCAAATTTGATCTGTAGCTGAAGGCAATTCTTAATCATTCACTTTAAATACGTGGAGATAAGTGTAATTAATATTTATTTATTCATATATCGAACCGCTAAAGTAACACAAATATTGTTTTTTGAAAGGATATTGTCAGATAATACAGTTATGTTTAACGAAATGAAATGGGGTTTAAGGCCCTACTGTTCTGCTCCGACTGGGCTAATGAAGACGGATGGACATACACCATACAATGTGTTATGAGGGAAATTTTGCCCCGATAGTGGCACTACGGCTTACTCTTATGTATCGAATTTCAACTGTAAATGGATCTTTTACGTGTATGCCTATGTGTACACGGGGCCTCGTTTTTTCGCACAATCCTAAAGACAAGACAGCTGCCCCTGTCAGCCCCTCTGTCCTGTATTACTTTAAATGGGGAACCAAGCCGGACAACCTGGATGAACTTTCTCGGCAAATGCAGACCCGACCTCCAGTGATACCGTATACAGTATTAGTAGTTTTTTCATCCCTATACCAATCGAAGCCCTCTCACCAGAAGAAGTTTGTGTGTCTAGTTAATTTAGGTAAATTATAAACTATCTGACGCGCATATATGTAATTCAGACTATCCATACCATACATACATGTATATACTTTTTAATGCTCCCCAAATTCGGCATTGGTTTGAACAGCAATTATTTTAATTCAGCAGATCTGCTACCAACAGTGCCAAACCAGTCTGCATAATAAAAAAGAAGAGCATCGTCGATGACACGATTAACTCCGTGTAGACCTCATTTTCTCACAAAATTAAATCATTCTAGAAGGCGTCATTAAGTACAGATTTAGTTACTTTTGCGCCTCTTCAAATACTGCCTTTATGCAACATATACTTGATCGGTGTTGACAACCCTTGAACTATTTGATTAATTGAGTGATTTAACACCTAAAATCCTAGGTTTTAAAGCCATCAAAACATGCCCTGAGTATATATGGCTATATTTGACGCTGACTGGAGTGCATACTGGTTGGGCCGGGTACCATTTATTTGGCTTTTATTTTTTTGGCGGTATGTATATACCATATTACGTTTGAAAACGGGCATTGCATTGGTTTATTTTCTTATTATATTTTTAATAAATTTAAATTTAATATGGCTGTGAACTAAATTTATCCACTACTGGGTAAAAAGAATAAAATTTTAGACAGAGGTTTAAATTTGTGACATCTTTGACCTCGAGCTAGAATGACACTGTGTGACTCTCGACTATGAAGTTATCTCTAAAACGCAGTTTGGCAAGTTTAAAATGTGAGAAGCGGTTTCTTCATCAATACAAATATTAGGTTTCAGTTTCATTACCATGTTGAATCTTTGTAACGGAATAAAATGATCTGGGTTTAAAGTCTTACTTTCTGTTCCAATCGGGTCACCCTTCCCGAATACTTCGGTTTCTTCCTGCAGTAATGACCGAAATCATTCGCACGGTCTGTGCCAAGGGCCAAATCGAAAACAGGCCTCAGGCCTTATTTGCTACCCTTGTAAAATGACGAGATTATTATTATTATTATTATAATTATTCCTTGTCGAGCCCACAGTCCTGGTCAAAGAAATTTGCAGGAAATCGCATCCTGCACAGAATCGCATCCTGCACAACAAACGGCAGTTTTGAACCTTTGGGGTTATTTGTATATATTATATCAATTTTAATTGATATAATATATATAAATAGAGTCGTAAAAAACAATGCATTAAAACTGAGTAGGCGATAACAGAATTTTAATAACAAAGAACGTGCTAGTTACAGAGATACCAATTCTCTTAACTAATGAATGGTTCCAATAATTCTAGTCTTGAAATTCCAGTTCTAAATTATTGTTTTGCCATGTAACCAAATTTCCATCCGATTACCATCGATATCATTGTTTTCGTATTAATTCCATTCATATTCCGCATTTTAAATTTCACAAACATTAATTGTAGAAGACAGATCTATACAACCGAAACGAAATATCGATATAAAAATTTAATCCGATCGACAACATCTAAATCAATAGAACATTAATTAAACGCAAACCAGCCACCCCGATTACACATTCAAACCCCCGTTAAATTAGGCCAATTGAAATATTGTGAAGACTGGACTACCTCGGGCAATATGGCGTTGTGTGGGCAGCCATAAACATGATTTTATGACGGGAACCAGCAAATGGCTATGATTAAATGGATGAAAGTAACAAGTTAGAATGTTGATTAACTATGGTCTTTATCATTGAAGACGTGTTAATATGATGGTAATAAAAACAGGTTAATGAGATGATAGTGATAGGTGAAGACTTCCGGTCAGGGCAGGTGAAATTAATTATTAGCATCTATCAAAATTGTGAAAGGGGTCGTCTTTAATTGAATCTACATTTTGAATATATAGCTCAAAATCTAAATTGATACTTAGCCTACACCGATGCAGGTAGAGTGACCATGTTGTTCAGACTGTGAATATACGTTTGTTTTATGTGGTTGGCAATGAATTCCCAATTACCACGTCATTACCAAGTTCGTGGATAGTCATGTCAACAAACTTCCCATATGATTATTGGGATTATCAGGCCACTTGTTCTAGCGATCACTTTCAAACAGTTCAATATTTTGGCTTGAAACCTTCGATAATTTTTCCGGTTGTTGTCATTGGCCGAATTTGTATTTAAAGGCATTGGCTCTTTTTTGCTGTAACAAAATTATAGAGAGACGACACATTTAACTTTTGCCATACCTTTTTTTAAATCAGAAGATACATAAATGATTTGGAGCCAAACTATGCAAACATCTTTTATGCTTGTGAACTTTTCAGGATTTCCTTGGGAAAAGACCAATCAAGATAAAAGGAATTTATTTTGGCAGTATATTAAAAATGTACTCCATTGTTTTATATACACGGCTATAATTTTTTTTTACATTCCAAATACCAGATTTTATTCAGAGAACTAAAGATATTCATTTCCGGGTATCCGGTTTTGGCACGTGATAAAATAAATGCCGACATACTTTGCATTTTGGTAATATAACAAACTAGACGATACATATTGTGGATTTCTGGCACATCGGTTGCTCTTCTTTAATATATATGTTTAAATGTTGACTCTATGTGCAAATTGTGTAAATATGTCTCAGAAACAATAGAATATACAGTTAAGATTAAATCCGCGTACATAAATGAAACCAATAAACTTACTGGAAGGTGGTGCCTACTTATAGAAATATCAATAAGTTCGGCTGTAGTATGGCGTCCGATGAAGCTCTCCCACATCACTCTTTCAATGTTTGTCACATTTATTGCTAGTAATAATGTCTCTTTCCCTACTTAATCACTCACTGCTTTATTTCAGTAATCCGTAAAATGGACTTAGGGTCTCGAACAATGCTACTTGATATCCATTGTGGTCCAATTTATCATTAGACAAACTAGACATGGATTTCTCATCTCAGCCTATAGTAGCAACGTTGTAATCAGAATTAGAGAGAGAGAGAGACAGACAGACAGGGAGAGAGAGAGGGGAGGGGGGAGAGAGAAATGGGGTTTAACGTCCACTCGACCCAAACTCGGTCATTTTGGGGTTAGCATATGGTTTAATTTTATTCAATAATTCGCTTGCGCGTAGGGGTATTTAGCAATGGGAAGAAACCGGAGGACCCGGTAAAAACCCACGAAGTTGGACAGGCGACCCTACTCCTTGGCACGTACAACCAGGAATTCGTAACCACGTCAGTTGACCCAATGACAGGCTTTATGATACAGCGTGCACTGGTGTCACTGAGTAACATACAGGCGCTATATTATTAACGACAGCCATTTTGGTTGACACATGGTTGAATTATATGAAATATCGATGATCGTCACCTATCCTGGTTGATTTGGGGTTAGACATTAGTTTACTGCTAGCGCACTTCAACCGGGAATCGGAATTTACATTAAACCTGCCAATCAATTGAAGAAATAGATACGTGTTACATTGCAATTTTGCAGTTATTTTCAAGATGTTCTGCTAACGCCTTTCAAATGTTTTGATATCTTGGTAAGCCACTGCTTCAACCTTTGTTGAATCTAGTATGATTTTATATTTAATTAATTACATGCATTTTATTTCCCTTTAAAATGTGTACGATCTTAATTGAGAATGCAAGCTGTTTGATATCCGGTTCCAATTTTCCCGCCATAATCTCTGCTAGTTTTGATTATTCAAACGATAAGGTTAAATGGTGATTAGTAAAAGAATCTGGCATCTTTCAAGCGGAAAAATTCCTCGTTTTATTACACATCAGACTGACCATATTATATTAAAAGACTTAAAAACAGCATGGCGGAACATGACACTTTTATCACGTGATAACATCTCGAAACATCTCGCATGATGAAGGTTAGTGGCTAACTGGTCATGGATCATATCCATCAGCAATTAACGAGAATTCAGATTATAAATATTTAGGTAGCCATCCAGCCGTATCGTGTTAACGGCGGAAATGCTGCATACATGCATCTCAAATTGATTTTCCACAAACGCGATGATAGTTCTTACAGAATATGATACACGCCTAAAAGACAAGTTGTTTCAAGTATGATAACTGCAGAAACATTAAACCCGTGCAATCAGCTATTTTATTAGCCTGTTCCTTTTAGACACAAACCATATCCATTTTCATATTTGCAAACCATTTTATCTGGTTAAGTTTTATAGGTTTTCTTTCATGTATTTCAAATACTTATTATTTTGTTCCTCAAAACAAAAGTGTAAGCGTGTCGTCATAAAACATTCTGCAAATTTGCACTGGTACCTCACTCAGCCACTGGTAGCCTACTCAGCGTTCCGAGTGAAGGGCAGTGAAACGGGGTAGGCTCATTTGATAGCCCGAATGGCGTGTCGCGGTTATTCTGTGTTTCATGTTATGAAATAGGGTTTAACGTCCTACTGTTCTGCTCCGGCTAATGAAGACTGGTGTTTAAAATGAACATTTTACGTATGACCTCCCTCCTAAATAAACGATAAAAGTATAATTATATATATATATATAAAATAATCAAAGGCATTTTTAACCTTTATTTATTTTTGTCTATATTAACACTAGAACGGTTTCAACTTCATACATATATTGATATATATTATCTAAAACAAGTGGATGGATAAGTGATAAAAAATATTAACTAGAGCTCCATCAACAACATGCTTATAATATACATATTTCCATGTTATCCGCGGTTTTATTATGACTAGTCTAAAAACATTTACTGGACTGGTTTCAAAGACATAATAAAATATCATGGTTTCTGACATCGTTATTATTCTAAAATGAATTCGATGATGTTTGATCCAAATTTTTGTAAATACTGGCTTGTTAACTTTTAAAAAGAACCACTGGAAACATGAATGATCCAGAAAGAAGAGCGTGTGCGTCTTCTTGGGAATTTAGTGTGTGATGTATCTGTTTACCTGTACCGTGCGAATAATTTACTGCTGGCTTACAGATGACAATAAATGAACAACTCTAATGAAATTTGATAGTGTCCAGTGTCAAGAAAGTTCTCTGGTATTAAACTGTCGGAGAAATCAGGTATTTGTCCGAGTATCTATTATCACTGGTTATATAAAACAATTTCTTTTCCAGCAATTGCAATTAAAGAGATCTTCTTGGCGACAGACCTTGTAATGGTTTTATTTAATTTGGAACGTCTGAAAATACGTCATTTCCGCCTGAGGCATTGCAGTTGATGGCCTAACCGAGGTCTGTTCATTCTACCCAGGGGACATCAGCACCATTTGATAACAAAAGATTTGAAAAAGAACCATGTCGTTGACTTTAATTTTATTTCGAAAGCAGACCCGCCTACTATTAACTCCTTGATTACCCATTACGTCACCACAACCACCATCTTTCAAGCGGAAGTGATATGGGAACAAACAGACATTAAGACTTTCCATTGACAAGGTGATAGGACAGTTGGTAAAGTAGGATATCACTTAAACGACGTGTCAATTCAAATATTTATTTAGGTAATTATGGGGTCGTATGGCGAGGCTAGAGAAATAATCGAAACTGGTGTTAGAAAATACAAGATTTATTTGTATCGTAAACAAAGATTACATCATCAACAATGTTAAAGATGTTAAAGGATCGAAAGAAAGGTCAATTAAATCTTCTTAAATAAACATTGTTTACTTTATATTGAAGTTAAACACTGTTAAATTTAAACACAAATTAAATATTGTGTACTTTAACTCTTGGAATGTTATATTGATGTTAAACGATGTTAAATTTAAACACAAATTAAATATTGTGTACTTTAACTCTTGGAATATTATATTGATGTTAAACGATGTTAAATTTAAAGGCAAATTAAATATTGTGTACTTTAACTCTTGGAATGTTATATTCAAGTTAAACGATGTTACATTTAAACACGAATTAAATATTGTGTACCGTTATGATATCTATGTAATTGACATTGCCATTATCAACACAAACATTTCTAGATTTATAACACAAAAAAAAGTCAACGTCTAAGTGAAACTGGAAACAAATTGAATAAAAAAATGTGTTACTTAAATTGAATATGTTGCTAACAGCTGTTGAATTTAAATACAATTTAACAATAAAACGTAGCAGTAAAGAAATGATTTTAAATAAAATTGAGGGGAAATTGGTACATTACCGATTAAAAATCACTTCATAAATGAATGCTCACTCTTTTAAAATTTAAGAATTAAAAACTGTTCATATCAAAATCAATTATTGATGTTTTGTGGTAAAAATTTCAAAAGAAACATAATGAACAAAATGATAAAAGATACATCACATAAATACATTGGAATGAAAAAGAGAAATAAAAATCAAATATATATGCTCAGAATTTTGGGAATTTATATGATGGGGCAAACAAATAATGTAAAATTTGTAAAATATGATAACATTTACAAAGAAATGGTTTGAGATAAATTTCAATAATTTGACGACAAGAACGTTGCTGACTTAAAAGATACAAAATATTATATTAATATAATTCATATAGGCCAACGTATTATGATATGTATGAAGTTGACATCGCCAGTACCAACATCAACATTTATAGATTCATAACAAGCAAATGTCGACGTCTAAATGAAACTGGGAAAATTGGAATAAAAAATGTGTTACTTAAATTGAATATGTCGCTATAAGATGTGGTTATATTTTTATTATTATTATGGGAATGGACATGTTTTAGTAATGTCTGTATTAGAAAAAAATAAATAAACGCGTTCAACCCATCCATCACTCTAGTCATTTTTCCGCTACTATTTCTTTATTTTTCAATCTATCATTAGAAACGTAAAGAAAATAATTATTTTACATGAACCCAAGCCAAAACTAATAAACATTTAAAAATGAGTATGTATAGTTTGTAAATTTGTATTCAAATTAAATTGAACTGGCAAAGATTTATGAATAAATAATTTAGGATAAATTATTGTCAAAATTCATTTAATAATAACAATTATTATTAGAATTTTTAAAATTATTTTTTGCAAATAAGTAATAAAATAAAACCAAGTACGAACAATCCAAACCATTAACTAAAATTCGAAGTCCTAAAAAAAACGATGTAGGTAAGGTAGTGACAAGTCGATGGATACATTTTGTGAAATATCATTTGCGTAAATACTTTAGATATATAATTACCAAAATATATGTTTATATTTTTATTTTAAAATAATTGTCGAGTTAAAACAACATATTTTTTTTATTGTAATGCTTTCAGAGATAACATGTTGGTTTGAAAAAAAATGTTTTTTGCAAAAAATCAGTTAAAAAACGAAATTTACACGGTTTGAAATCGAGTACATTGAAATAACAGAAATTCTCCCATTTCACAGGCTATTCTTTCACTGGATACATATTTAATGAACCAGAAATGAGAAAGAAAACGGGTTTACATGGAAATTTAATACTTGTACATGTGTCTGGAAATACAATCATGTCATATATATGACACTTGTTTGACATATCTCTAAACTTCTACACTGATTGCTATAGTGGGAGGAGAGACTTGATAATCCTTGATTACAGAAACATACATGGAATAATTTTCTTTTCGATTATCTAGTTCATGTGTTATTTAATTGAACTATATCATGTACACGTGAAGTATATGTACATGTATATGTCAGTAGCGGTAACTGCTATGATTTATCTATTAAATGTTTTTAGAAGTGCATTGCGTTGTTTGGTAAATGCAGTTTCTAATTATGCAAGTGTACAGTGTTCATTTCAAACGTTTAAGGATTTAGATATTTGCATGAACTTCCAATCGCTGGTGTTTGCATTATTGAAAAAATATACAGTTAATTCAAAAATTCGTCCGTTTTTAATTAAAGCCACAGGAAGCAAGATCGACCACAAATTTTTAAAAAACGAAAATAATGAGCAGTATTTTAATGTCAAGTCTTTTGTTTTTACGAAATTAAAAACGGTCGGGTATAAACAATATATTATAAAGTACAATATTAGAACTATTTTTGCCCAAGAGAGTTAAGGCTGGGTTATATTCCAATGTAAATAAAATGACCCTTTCGCCAGTAGAAATATATGGATTAAAATGTTGTTTGGACCAGACTGCTCTCTAATATAAGAATAGGTGCGCTTGATTGTGTATATTCTGACACTCGGTAGTTTGACATGTTTGGAGCTTTTATCAACATCAACGTATGTCAATTCTATGGAAAGAAAACCTTGCAATTTCTTTTTTAAATAAACAAACCAAAATTTTCACAAAATATTATAATCGATTAGATTAAAGGTTTAAACTGTAATGAACTTCTTTGCTATAATGTTGACATCCTGTTGGAGTAAAACTATAGGATTTAGATCAAATAATACTCGGCATATTGTCTTTTAATATTCAAACAATTGCAAACTAAATGTTTGGTGTGTTTCTTAAACATTCTTCAATACCGGAATAAACTACAGCGGAAATGTGATTTGCTTTTTAAGATAAAACTATTATTTACTTGATTATAATATACACACAAGTCGGCCAAGAAGTCAATTGAGGGGAGAAATGGAGTGCCAAATACTCATTAATATACAGCAAAAATATTGTTGAAGAAATGGTTTGCCAAATGCTCATTAATATACACCAAAAATATTGTTTTAGAATTTTACAGTTAACAGAGTAAACCGTCGAAACCTGTTGCGATGCATATCTTGTTTTCATAGAACCATCCCAGTGACAATAATGTGCTTGGGAATTTCAAGCGTTGAGTTATCTGGAAGGTCTATGCGATTTAATCGCTGACGATAGTTACCTTTATTATCGGGGTTACAATAAATTCACACCCCTATTCTGAATTTGATGTTAGTAACGTCTGTTTTGTTTAAAACGTGTCATGTCGGGGCTACCGTACCATGTACTAACTGCTTATTTGCATTATTTCCCGAACTGATAATATCGACCTAATAGAGATCGCAGACAAGTCGGGCGTTACGCACCCTGATGAGCTAACAGTTAAATTAAACGAGCTCCAAATCAGCACATGACCACACATTTAAACGTATCACACTCACTGATTACAAGGCCGTGAAAATGTTGATTAAAATTCAATGGTGATTATATCGATTAAGTGGCAGAGTTGTCAAACTTTGCCACTCTCTATTGCCCGAGGCGTGAAATTAGTCTAATTGATGCAGCCATTTTGAAATCACGACAGGTTAAGGGAAACAGATGTTTAAATTGAAATTATGGTAGATTGGGAGTTTCTCTGTCTGTTCTCGAACATTAAATTTAGTTTTTATTACTTAATGAGTGGTGGCCCAGAAGAATTCGTAACATTTAACATGTCTGTTAGGAAATAAAAAATATACGAGCCTGTAGGCCTTCTCTAGCCAGTGTAGGCTTAGAAGTTAACAAAAAATGTAGCCATATATAAAGCTGCATATGTTGCTCGGTATTAAATATTTTTTTTTACTTTACACGTAGACCTAACTTTCTTCCTCGGTGTTCTCTTATAGTGTAACAACGCAACGTTCTTTTGTCCTATATATAACAGTAATTGTAGGCCTATTGTATTCGTTTTTGCTTGACTTTATCTCCAGTTTCCAAACTCGCTGATGTTACTGTCAGAGAGTAATGAACGAGGTGTATTTCTTAAATATTAACTCTGAGCCCATACATCTCTTTTTTCCAATTTTCACCCTCTAAGCGCATTTTACACGATTCGGGAGCAGAAGTCAAAAGGCAAACAGAGCAGAAGTGAGAAGAAGTTGGCGCGCATTTCAATCAAAGTTAATGTCATACATCAATTAGAGCAGGGCTTGTCTGTAATTGGCACCAAATAAATGGTTAACAATTACATTAAGCGGCACTTGTTTGTCTGTTATTACCGATAATGTGCTAGAAGGAGAAAATTGCGCTGAGATTAGAATTGCTACGATCTGTCAAATTTAGACGAAATGTGTTGAAATAGATTACTCCTGTTAAATTGAATATCAATAATTGTAATAAGGTAGAAAGGAAAGTGACAACCGACATTTCCTTACTACCTAGATTTACTAGAAAAACTCAAATAATTGAGCTTTGAAAATCCACCCATTTTCGTAATATATATAACAAAATACTGTTATTATATGTTTTTCCCCCAAATACTTGATTGACTATGTAGAAATAATGTAAAAACAATATATAAACGTATTGGTACTGTTGGCGTGTCCCGTCTTTATTTCTTCATTAACTGGGTTCGAGCAGAAATGACTAAATGACAGGCCTTATGATTTAAATCGCACATGTTAAACCATTCGGCCACCAAATCCCAATTGATACAGATATGTGTATTTGTTACGTAATTTGACTTCATTGTCATGACGATCATGTTACTGTCAAAACATAGAAGGCTTACGTTTCGAAAATAGAGTTTAACTTCCACTCGACACAAAAGAGATCATTTCGGAACAAACATATGGTTCAATTATATTTTGTTATCAGTGGAAGGAAACCGGAGGACCCTGAGAAAACCCACGAGGTTGTACAGACTACCGTACTCCCTGTCACGTACAAGCCAGGAATCGAAACCTAACCAATGACTAAATGACGGACATTATGAATATAAAGTTTAAAAGCATTGACGTGGCATTGTCTGTGTCCATAATATCAATGGCGGCATCATAATGTTATCTAACGGCTCGATGAAGCACAGCCCATGATTTTGTTATATGAAGGCGTGATTTTCAAAACATTAAATGTTAACACATTAATGCCATTTGTGTGACTCCTAAAAAATAAAATTATGAATAAATCTGGGCCATTAGGCGTGATTTTTAAAACATTAAATTATAAATTAATCAAGAACACTGGGCATGAGTCTAAAACACATTAAATTATGAATAAATCAAAGACATTGATAACGATGACTTATTTCAGAAAAGAAATGGAAGACTTCTTTTGTTTCGTTGACAAACTTTGAGAAGCCTATCATATTTATACAATAAGTGGGCGTTTCTCATTACTGTACGCGATATGTGTGATTAATGTAATGTATTTCTCGAGGGATTAACCCTCTGTAATATTACAGAAAATAAACCATTTTTTAAAACGCTTTGACACATCCTTTCCCATGAGTTTTTGCTTGAATTATGTGAAATTAGGAATGAGTGGGCGTGGAACGTGTTATTTAGATGATAATTTTAAAAGTTAAAATACTTGGGATATAATATAATGTCTTGATGTAGATTCTAACGTGTATAAACCATATATGGCGGTGTCAAATCAAGAGAACCAATGTAAACCCCAAATAGCCATACTGTATGTTAAGATAAATCGAATGGATAATGTTGGACTAATCTACTGAAACATTATGGATGGTCTTAAACTCAATATTGGATTTCGTCACTCTACATTTGATTGTGTTTGGTCTTAATCTTTACATTTGATTTTGTGATCATAAACGCTATATCTGATTTTGTGATCATAAACTCCATATTTGATTTTGTGATCATAAACTCTATATCTGATTTTGTGATCATAAAATCTGCAATTGAGGTTGTGATCCTAAATCATATCGTTGATTTTGTGATCATAAACTCAATCTCAATATTTGATATCTAATATATCTCAATCTCTTTATTTGATATGTAATATCTCAATCTCTATATTTGATATGTAATATACCTCAATCTCTATATTTGATATGTAATATCTCAATCTCTATCTTTGATATGTAATATATCTCAATCTCTATATTTGATATGTAATATCTCAATCTCTATATTTGATTGGTAATATCTCAATCTCTATATTTGATATGTAATATACCTTAATCTCTATATTTGATATGCAATATATTTCAATCTCTATCTTTGATATGTAATATCTCAATCTATATATTTGATAATGTAATATCTCAATCTCTATATTTGATAATGTAATATCTCAATCTCTATAATGTGATTTAGTATTGTCTTACCCGCTATATTTGAGTGTGTATGGTAGCTTAATGTCCATAACTTTAAACTCAATATTTGATTTTGTTTAATCTCAAACTCTGTATTTGATCTGATCTTAAACTCTATTTTTGATGTTGTATTATCTTAAACTCTGTATTTAATTTTGAATTATTTAAATCTTTATACTTGATTTCGTAGTTTTAATCTGCATATTCTATTTTGTGGTTTTTATCTCTATATTTGATTTATTATTATCTTAATCTCTACATTTGATTACCTTAATCTATTTAATGACTTTCTCCCGATGTGCCATCTCTTTCATGTTTATCAATGATATAAATAACATAGATTTCTCAACAGACATGTATTTTCTGGAATTTTCAACTCCATGGAAATGCTTTCTGGTTACCTTTATAGACAAGTGGAACAGCTATAAAAATTATCGAAGGTTGCGGCTCTCAGAACCCAAAGAATGTTAGATAGTTCTATGTAAAGCATGTTTTCCATGCCACATTCTCATAATAATGAATGCTTCCTCTAAGTTCCGCATTACTAGCCAAGTCTATAAAGACCAACAAAAAAAACCTCGTGTATATTACCGTATGTAAACTAAGAAGAAAATAAACATAAGCTTTAACTGACGTTCCAATTACTCTAAGTTTTCATATACCTCCTCGTTATTTGCCTTTCAGCTGATAGATTTATTTTCACACTCTATAAGATACACTCGTTTAATCACTTTGCCAAAATTCTCCCGTGATTGTTAAATCAACTCTCTGAAATTCCTAATAGTTTTTTCTGCGTGTTTACAGGCTTCGGGAAACATTCAGAACACTCTCAATATGTGCGTATCAACAAACAAAATGTTGGTCTCTCTTAATTCAAAATTAAATGACATATTTATTTTAGGATGGGTATTTATCATCATCATTTATTACTTATGCCAGTTTAAGAAACTGGAAACTAGACCTGTAATTATTCTTCCTGAGGACATACATTTAATTTTTGGATTCAACCAGGCCCATGATTTACCGAACGGAGAAAACGTGCTTTTTATCAGGCAGGCAATGGAAAACTGAGAATTGTATTAAAATTTAAAAGCAATTGCTTTTATTCAAATCAACAGAGAGACTACGTAGTTCATGTGCTTGCTAAAATTGTCTGCGATGTTACTTAAACACTAATCAACACTAATTATGAAAATAGATAAACATAAAAACATCACTTCGTTTAATTTGTTAACAACATACATTGTTAGCAACATAAATACAAGTCAAACTATGATAAGTGGTATAGATTGTTCCAGATGGCATACACATAACCTGCTTCGTAGACGACACCATTCATAATTACCTAAAACATAAATAGATTTGAAATAAATCCTTTGCATTGTCACTTTACTTTTTAGTCGTAGAAAAGAACAATTGTTACAATTGTTGATTAATCGCAGCTAGACGTAACCTCGAAATTCGTCAAACTGAGTTAACAATAACAAGAATGGGACATTGTGTTTACTCATATAATTTACTGGCGATATAATCTCCCTTCAACCAGCCCCCGTCATTCAATCAAAATAGCGTCTTAATACACTCTTAAAAGTCAACATTACAAAATACATGCAGCCCGTCTGTATTTAAAAGAATACTCATTGCTCTTTATATGTCGCTCGCTATTGAATGGCGCTTGTCGACTACTACTTCATTATCGGGCCATTTAAAATGAATAATTTAGTTTACAAGTTTCTGACACCTTGGCGTATGAATACGGAGGTCATCAGATCAGCTACACCTACAATAGTTTGACACTTCAATCCATCATTGGGGTCAGGACGATTGCCACGAAACTACCGATTACTACGCTAATCATCATATATATTTCACAATCACCTGACATGCGATTCGGTAGAAAATCATCTCTTTACAAATTCGGATAAAGTATGACGACCGAGAGACGCGTTCGAGCGACGGCAATTGACATATTAGCCGTACGAATCGACTACACCACATAATTTTCCAATGAATTGTTCCGAATGACAGCCCGAGTGAATATCTCTTTTAAAATATGTATGTGTATATCATAGCATGACACCAGTAAACAAGTTTATCAACTTATACCGATACTAGGTCTACCTGGATCAAATATCACAAATTATATACAAAATAATATATATTATTTTACTTCATTGTGTACTTAATAGATATAGATATCAATATGTATGTATATGTCCCACCACTTCCTTCTTGAATATCCTACTTTATCTCAAATTATTATTACAAAGTATTCTGAAAAGTTTGAAATATTAATATTAAGTCCCCAAAGCGTTGTTCTTGGGTTTCTTTTTCTTTTTGGGGACGACGCTTTTTGAAATAAGCTTCAAGCTCCTCCAATTCAAGAACGATCGACACGAAACTTGTTTCGCTTGTTTCTTGGACAATTGCGCATAGATTTACGCATAGCTGTATTTGATATTGCGTTACAACTCCAAGATCAAAACGGTAACTTATTGCTGTTTATTTTTTGTAGGTGCATGAAATCATGCTCGCAAAATATATCCACTGAAAGAAAAAAAAAAATTTAAAAATAATAGGAAGATACGATCAATTGCTTGTTTAAAATTAGCATTATCAGTGGTAGTTCACATAAGCTTGCCAAAATGGACTTGAGCATATTCATAAAAAATTGTAAATTATTTGTAAGAAGAACCTATTCCTGTTGTTTCATGGACGATATAAGAATGGATTTGAATCTATTAAACATCAGTTATATAGACAAGCATAATTATGGCAAAATTTAAAGTTGTAAAAATAATACCAATTTATGTACCGGCACTCAATATTTAATGAAGATTTGGCACCAATAATTAGCCTCATACATCATTTGCCCATATGACAATCTGAAGTTAAAGTTAAGTGAGTTAGCCCTTATTGTATTATTAAAATCTGAGATTAAGTAGAAGTTGAATGTTTGCTCATTTCTCTCTGGCTGTCATGTTTCTGAAATAGTTTTGTGAAGGTAATTGTCCAAGAATACTGAAACGAACCACATATTCAAACCTCTTCGGCACGTTTGTTAATTTTTGACATCTGACTATAAAAACAGTGTTAGTGTTTCTTTTATTCATCCACATTGATCTCTCACCGGAGATAAAATCTCCACAGAAGAATTTTATAAATATATCCGACATAATATGATAATTCATTTTCATGTACATTCCACATGTTTGTGTTCGAAACGCTAGCATTTGGAGTAGTTTTCGATAAATCCGACCGGAAATGCAGTCAAATTACTTAACAATACACAGATCTGAGTACATGGTATAACATAATGTACGTCATGGAGTCAAGTGGCGTGGTTTCGATTCCCCGTTCGTTTGTGACTATTAGTAATACCACCTGTCTGTCCAATCTTGTGGATTTTCAAGGAGGGGGGGGTCTGGATTTTCCCTTACTGTTGAAGAAGCCTACGCGCAAGCGAATTGCGTATTGAAATTAGGTTGAATCCCGAAATGATCGAGTGGACTTAAACCCTATTTACATCTGCCCCCCTTCCTCTTTCTGTCTTTCCCTTCTGTCCACTCTCTTCTTACTCTCCTTTGTTAGTGGTTCAGTGCCTGGTCACCGAGCTATCGCGCGGCTCTCTGGAAAACGGGCTTCCATAGCTGCAACAGTGAAAAGGAATAGTTTTTTTGGTGGCATACTGGCCATTATCTTTATATACACGTTTACTTACTATACCTATCTTTGTTTATCTCTTTTTTTTCTTCACTATCTCATCATTAGTCTGTCTTTATATACGATACGTCAAAACAAAAATACAATTATATACTAATAATATTATACCCTTGTAAAACCTGCACACAGTCTTCTTATATTTTAATTAGCCTACCATGCAAGATCTTCTTTTATTTTGCATGTATATATTATTTGGACATTCCAGAAATTCTCAGACATATTGGTAAATACGATATATGCTTTCAGATCAGGGGTATCAACTTTTTCACAAGGATAGGCATGTATAATACGGTAGCTACCTTTCGTTTTTCTTTGATTGGCATTTAGAAATTGAACACAAGGTACACATTTACTGAGTTTGATTCTAAGCGATGTTTCGACAAGGATACTCTCGTATTTATCAAGCAAATGTTACAAATATATGAATTTCGATTTCTATGTCGAATAGCGGTACCGTGAAGAGGAAGTGGGTGGGGCATTTGGTACCCCCACCCCATGCTTTGATCCGCTATCTTTACCTCCATGCAATCTGATTAAAACGCAGGTCCTATTTCGTTTCGATTTTTATAGTTCAAAATTTTGTTTTATCTGTGTGTGCTACACTATGATCTGGAAGTGTTGTTATGCAACCGGCGTTTCGGCGACTTCTGTGCGTTAGATTCTCGAAACCGTGGGTAAACCACTAGAAACGACAACGCCGATTAATTAATCAATGTCGGATGTCATAGGGTCAAAAGCCGGTCGTGCTACACTCCATGTCGTGTAGGCCATCGAAAGTATATAAAAATATCGAAGCGAAATAATAATAGATCTGTATTCTAATTAGATTGACCTCCATGCAAAACAATTTCATAAAACTACCTTAAAGTACTTCTGGTGTGCGATTTTTCCGACGTGATTTCCCCTTGTCAGTGATGCAGAAGGAGGGCCTGACACGGACAGCTGCCTAGTCGTTCGGATGGGACGAAAAATCGAGGTCCCGTGTACACATTGGAATGCACGTAAAAGATCCCTTGGCAGTCGGAATTCGATATAAGAGTAGGCCGTTGCGCCGCTGCCCGGGAAAAATTTCCCTCATAGCACACTGTATGGCGTATGCCCGTCTTCAATTAGCTCAGGTTAAGTGCATAACAGTAGGTCGTTAAACCCCATTCCATTCATTCATTCATTACTTCTGGTGTGAAGCCAACTAACTGACTAGTCTGGTCAAGGATCGCTGTCGAAAGCGGACTAAGGGTTGGGCCAGGATGTGGACTGTTTAACAGTCAATAGCTTGAAGACATCTTATTTTTTTTCAAGAATAATTAATTAAAATAACTTGTTTTTATTAGTGTTGATATTTAAATTCCCATGAAAAGTACCCTTATCCTTGAAACACAGACACCGCATGCACAAAACTATCGGATTTTAACGCCTGGCAAGCGTCTAGTTGTGTGGATGGAACAAAAGAAGTAAAGAACCGAGGCCCTGTGTACACGTTGGCGTGCACCTGAAAACCCCGCTTGACTGTTAGAATTCAGTGGCGGAAACCCTGCTGTTCGGAAAAATGTACCCAATAGCTTACAACATGGCGAATGCCCGTTTTCATTATCCGGGATGTTGCAGAACACTACTGAAATTCGTCCTATTAAAAGGGGCATGAGTGTTCTCACTATAATATTTCAAAAATAGATAATGCAAAATAAATATATTGAAAATTTAGTTTAAATTAATATATTTAGAGCGAACGTATCAATTGTTGTAGTTTTGAAAAGATGTGTGCATTGAGGACAAGCACCACACTGGTCATACTAGTATTAGCCTCGCGTCTCCATTCTTGAATGGCGGAACCGTTCTAATCTATTTAAAATCGGAGCCATCCGATGGCATCAAGAGTTGATTATGGTCTTGTCGTGTTAATAAATTAATGTCCAATTTATAAAACATTTTGGGCCGAAAGAAAGACCTGCAATAAGCAGATTTAGCTCTGTTTCAACGTCCTGTATGATCAAAAATTAAAATTCAAGACCAGATTCACGATAAAAAGTATTAACAAGACAGGAAAATATATTAAGACCTTTGTTGCCAAGATATTTCAAATTGTTACTTCATATTTGTTTATAATAATGATAAATTAAGTTTGGAAAACATGACAAAAAATATATCGAAAGTTTCTTACAGCGTTATTTGTCATCCGTTTTGTTTGCTCAATGTCTGTAGGATACATTTTCACAGTAGAAGACATCTTTATTACAGCTGTAGAAATTATTTTAGAACAAGTCAAAACAATAGATTGTTATTGTTAAATAATTTATAGAGAAATTTCGTCGTAATAAGGCTTGTTACAATAACAAACAGGCCCACGTGTTTATGTACGATCGTAGCATTGTTGCCCTTTAAGACAAATAAACACACAACTGAGACGATATATTTTCACTGCACGCTACATAGATGAAAGGGGAAGTGAAATATGAAAATGTATTTTGTGAGGAAAGGAAATATGATGCATGTGTTTTATGTATGAAGACGTCACGCGCCATTGAATTCAACATCTTGATAACGTCGTGTTATACACGGATTTAAAATAATTCCCGTCACTTTCATGAAAACAATAATACTGACATGGTTGTGTTAGCATGCCCGAAGAATTCTAAACACACGTTTTCAAGCCAAATAATGTCTTTGCAGTGTATTTGTGTTACGAATGATAAATGTTGCGCAATCTGATGTTTGTCAGTTAGATAAATTTGAACAAAGAGTTATGTATAATGATAATTTGCTCCCGTCATATTGTCTATTGTAACAACAATATTATATACAGCTGTTTTAAAGGGAAGCTTCCAGTCTCATTTCACAGAAGAAAACTCACCCCAACGGTACTGGCGCTTTTGGCAGATGGTACTGGCGCTTTTGTTAAAGGGAAGCTTCAAGTCTCATTCCACAAAAGAAAAATCACCCGAATTGTACAGGCGTGTTTGGCTGTAGTCACTGGGCCTGTTAAAGGGAAGCTTACAGTATCATTTCACACAAGAAAAATCACCCGAATTATACAAGCATTTTTGACCGTAGTCAATGCACTGGGCTTAATGATAGGACGTTAAACCCTGTTTCACTTCTTAAATTTGAAACTTATCAATTTACACACAAGTAAGAGATAAATCGGTCCTAAGACAGGGTTACACTACAATGTACTCTTTAAATACAAAACACATAATTAATTCCCTACAAAATGTGTTTTTGTAAAATGATAGTTCAAGGATGATTGTTGATGGATGAAATTAAAAAAATAATTAAATTATATTTGATAACACATCCAAAATTCAATTTTGAACTTTGTTTTACGGTAACAGTAACAGTGTTACAGCTAATTCGGTAGACAAACAAAATGACTGAAATTTATATATAAAAAAAAAAACCTTCATAATCACTTATATTTAAAAACTATTTAATAGATTGTGAAATATACAAGAATACTTGGAGAGAGAGAGAGAGAGAGAGGGGGGGGGGTAACAATCACTCTAAACAAACTAGGTCATTTCGGTACTAACATATGGTTTAATTTCATTTCAATAATTTGCTTGTGCGTAGGGGTCTTTAGCAGAAGTAGATCTTTCTTTAGGTCTCAAATGTTATCTAAATTATTAGATATTTAATAAACTTTCATTCATGATTTAATCATGAAATGAATAATTTTATGGTACCGACTTTAGTAATGATAATCGAGGCTAGATCAGAAATTCAATCGCTAAAATCTCAGTTCACAGTGGATCAATTCGATTAAAAAAAATTGCGAATTCCTTTTACATTATCTAGTTGTAACTATTACTATTACTGTGAGAACTGCCAACTTTTTAAAAATCTTATCTCCAATAATGTATCTTTAAAGTTATTACACACTTTACATGCGATTACACACAAAATTACGATAATAATGTGTTGATTATAATAGCAGTCTCCAATAAAAAGTGATATCCATTGTTGTCGAGGAGGAGACATATCGCCATGTGCCTGACTACGTTTACAGCTACTCTTAGCTAAATGGTTAAAGGAACAATAATATTATAGCAGAGAGAGAGCGAGAGAGAGAGAGAGAGAGAGAGAGGGGGGGGGGAGGGGAGAAATGGGATTTAACGTCCATTTGACACAAACTGGGTCTTTTCGAGACTAACATATTATGGTTTAATTTTATTTCAATAATTCGCTTGCACGTTGGGGTCTTTAGAAGTGGGTAGACCCACGAGGCTGCACAGTGCGATATTAAAAGGTGTAATTAATACAATAACTAGGAACATTACAACAAACATTGCGGGTACGATTTAGATAATCTCTAGACGACGATGTAAGACAAAACGATTAAGAGTGTGAACGCAGTGTTAAAATCTTATGATAATATTTTTTATTATTATTAAAGTGCCAAAAATCAATTCTATACAGCTAAAAACATAATATTATGTTAAAAAACCCCAGATAAAACACATATTTAATTCTTTTAGTTCAATAAATTATACTTTTGACTTACAACTCAAACTTAACGCATAATATATTCTAACATTTTGTTTGTTTGGGTTACACAAAAGTTTTCAGAGACTGCCTTCAGTTCATCATGGTAATCAAGAATCAATGTTTCTGAACACCATAGTCTTGTTATAGCTCGATAGACTGAAAATATTTTTCGGGAATGGGAGGATTGGTTTTATTTAAACCATTGTCTTCGGGTTGTATATTTAATATTTGTTCCCTTCAAATGTTATCATTGTCAACCAATTTTACTTATAAACATCGGTTTACTTATATCATATGATACACTTGCATACATGTAGTAATTTGTTCAGTAGAAATAAAAACCTTAATCCATTTAAATCCATTACTTAGTTTGTACCAAAGGTACTATTCAGGTATTGCTTTTTGAGTCTTGTTTGTATGTCAAAATTATATTCCTCTTGACATATATATGGTATATCATAATCTATCATTTTAATTTAAACACTTAATTATTGGATTATGTTTGTGTTAAACACTGTATAATTAATCCACTAGGGATTAAGAGAGATAATCGGTACCAATCTCCTTGTTTATTAAGATAGATTAGTAGCGATGATAGTGTTACCGACACTCGTGTGACAGATTTATACATCTCAAGAAGAAATACGAGTCAGCTTTATTCATGAATATACTATAATTAGTATATCAATCATACAATTGACATAAATAGCCCACAAAATATATATATTAGTATGTGTAATATAAGTATACTAGTATATTGTATTGTAGGAAAATAAATATTTATATAATACAATACATGATAATTCCAAACTCCAACAAAAGTATAGTAATATAAGTTTTCCTAGTTGAAGAAACATGAAAATGTACTGCCTTGTGTACGACACTATCACTAATTAAAACAAGTATACTAGTTTAGTTTTTTGTACGTAAATAAATACTTATAATTCCAAACTCCAACAAAAGTATATTAATATAAGTTTTTGTAGTTGAAGAAACATGAAAATGTACTGCCTTGTGTACGACACTACTAATTCAAACAAGTATACTAGTTTAGTTTTGTGTACGTAAATAAATACTTATAATCTAGTGTACGATAATACGAAATTGCAATAAAAAGATAGTGTATGACACGCCATTAGTAAATATCCACAATAAAATACAATTGAAAGGAAATGAAATGGGGTTTAATGGGTTTAAAATACGTACACTGCTATTCGATCAGTTTGTCCTTGGACACTGTTCCTTGGACATGTCATGCTGATAAACCCCGAAAAATGTTCTCGGCGAACTCTGTGATCAAAACCGAATTCTCATGGTAATTGTGCCAGTGCCTAACTCAACACATCACAGCTGCTCTCTAAACCTAAAGAAGCATCAAGTGTTCTTCAGTGGACCAGCATGTCATGGTTAGCACGTGCGCGCTGTATCATAAAGCCTGTCATTGAATCCACATCGTGGGTTTTCACTGAGTATTCCGGTTTAAATTATTGAAATAAAACTAAACCATATGTTGATCCCCAAATGACCTAGTTAGTGTGGATGGGCGTTAAACCCCTGTACTGTCTGTCTGTAGTCTGTAGTCTGTATGCCTGTCTCTCTGTCTCTGTCTCTCTGTCTCTGTCTCTGTCTCTCTGTCTCTGTCACTCCGTGTCTCCGTTTCTCTGTCTCTCCGTCTCTCTCTCTGTGCAATGCATCACACGATATTTTATCATATTTATCGAATTTTATCGAGTTTTATCTCCGCTTTAGCAAATATTTCAATTTCTGTGTTTTTAAAATATTGTTTGATGACATATTATGTGTATTTTTATTAAAGTTTTCTTGAAGTCTAATCAGAATCGGTTTTTTAATATAAAAAATACGTATCCTTCATATTTTCAGGATAGGCTAATGGGTTATATCATTGAGTGATGGCATTATTTTGTTGTCAAACACGTGCGGAATATCTAATCGATTCTGGAAAACCTTGACTTATTATCTTAGCTCCAAGCATTCAACTTACAAACATCTTTTTCTCTTTCTGAAATCTTTTTACACGATGTGGATTTTTCAAATATCTTATAATAGATATCTTGGGTTTAAATTTTGTAATCATAATTACATAAAATATATTCTCTCAAGTCTTTCTTGCATTATTTTACGATATTTTTTTTTACAAGTTAACTTTGAAAAATGACAGTTTTAGGAGAGCATTATCCTCACCGACCAATTAAAGTTAGATTTGTAACAATAGAAGAAAATGGCTTACCTTGTAAACAGATAGATTAGGGGAGATTAGCATAGTTTCTGTTGTTAAAAACACGGCATCAATTATATTATAATTACCAATTGGATGACAGTTTTATTTTCCAATTTTGGTCACAATGTCAAAAATTAGGTGAAAAACCTCTCTACTGTAATTGATAACCTTAAGTTTTGGACAAAAAATATTATTTTTGAAGTTTGGGGTTATTAGATTATAAAGGTGGAAAGGTTTTTATTATTTTCAGACATAATTTTCTTAGTTTTATAAAAGCATCTTCTTAAAATATCAAACATATTTTCATCTCTAAATTTCATTTAATTCTTAGTTTTAAAATAAATTAAGTTTCATTCTAAGATTGAAACACAATTTAATTTGACTTTTGGTTTTAAACTCAATTTTGATTAATTCTTTGTTTTGAACTCAATTTTGATTAAATCTTAGTTTTAAACTCAATTTTGATTAAATCTTGGTATTAAACACAATTTCGATTAATTTTTTGTTTTTAAACTCAATTTAGGTTAATTCGAAGCTAAAACACAATTTAGGTTAATTCGAAGTTTTGAACACAATTAATTTATAGCCTGCACAGGGCAGAATTTAGACTTTAACCAAACAAGATGACTATATTATGCAACGTATTTGTTGGTCTAAAGATGATCAAAATCCACCATAAATATAGCTGAAGTTAGGGTGTTCTTTAGTTATTAATTGCAGACAGCTGTTTTTATTCTCGATGTTCTATATTCTAATGTCCTTTCTATACATGTCAATCAGTGTACAATCAATTCATATCCTTTCTACAGACATTATTTTTGTCAAAGTAATTTTTAAAACGTTTGAATTAGGTAACACAGTAGGGATATAAAATATTCAATAATGTTGGCGGTTTAAAGATCTTCATTATTATTGTCATCCAAGCTATCAGAAAAGATTCCGAATACTAATCATGATTTCAATTCTTCTAACATTACTGTTAAGACAATATCCCCTTTGGGCGAGATCGCCCGCTATAGATTTTTTTCTGTATGGAGAGCAATATCAAAAAATAAACTATTTGTATACAACATAATATGATTTTTCGATTTTTCCAGAAAGCATATTTGTTTGAATCTCAGGATGAACATTATCAGGAAATCCGAAAATATATTTTTTTGTTTTTAGAAATCTTATCAAATTCACATTCAATACCATTTTTAAACGTCAGGAAATCCGAAAATATATTTTTTTGTCTTTAGAAAGCTTATCAAATTCACATTCAACACCATTTTTAAACGTTGACGAACGAGGCGAGGTTGTCTGTTTTTGTTTTCTATATTAATGTATTTTAGTATAATGAATTTTTAAAACATTCAATAGTTTTTAGAGTCATGCATGAAGTTTTGTTTCGTTTTTATATACAAGTTCATTTTTACAGACCACGGGGAACGCCTTTTTTTGTTTATATAATTCACAAAATGGGGCGTGTACCATAGTTTATTAACAAACCGACAAATGTAGATAATTGGTACGATAAACAATGATGTACGTAAACTAAAAGGATTGACAATTACACAGCAAAATTGTCAACACTGGGAGCGTAAAAAATAAACCACAGCTCTATTTATCAGTGACATTATTTTTGCACACGATACGTTCTGTCCATTTAAAGTTTCCGTATTGTGGAGGTCACCTACTATTAAAGGATGATTGGAAAGTTTCGATATCGACCTTATGACATCAATGGCGCGTCGTAAAATTGCGATGACATCAACAACGAAGAAACTGTGAGAAAGAAAGTTTCCTGATTCAAATCACTTGGAAAGGGAGTACAATGATTTTGATTGAATGGACATCCTTAAAGCCCCAATAACACTCTTGTTGTAACTGAATAATATGTTCCAATCTTTATTCTGGTCAACAATTTGTACTGTTTTACAATATTTCAATTAAAAAATGATACAAATTTCATCTTAAAACACCTAATTTTAAAGAATTGGAAAAATTCAACTACATGCCGTAACATGGTTTGAAAAGCCTTACGTAAGCACTTTCAAATGCAACTTGGATTTAAACATATTTTCGAACCCTCTGGACAAGTAAGATAGGTTGTAATGGACAGTTTACACAACAGGTAGGACACTTAAACATCTTGTAGTTAGAATAAGGCTAATTTTTTTTTCTGGACCAGTCAAGCCAGCAAGAGTGTTATTGTCCCTTTAAATCAATATTAAATCAACTTTATTTGTAGACATTATCGCTCATTATTCATCTAAGTATAACATCATAAAAATTGATTTAAGATTAGCGAGCCACCTTCCAATGTCCGGCTTTATTGCACGTAGGCTTATAGCGAGTCAAGATTTTCGGGCGTGATTTCTCCTTGTCAGTGATGCAGGACGGAGGACCTGAGAAAGACAGCTATCTAGTCGTTCAGATGGGACGAAAAACCGAGGCCCCGTGTACCCATTGCCGTGCACGTAACAGTCGGAATTTGATATAAGAGTATAGACTGTAGTGCCGCTGTCTGGATAAAATTTCCCCCGTAGCACAATGTATGGCTTATGTCTGTCTTCATTAGCCCATTACGGAGCAGAACAGTAGGACGTTAAAGGCCCAATAACACCATTGTTGTAACTGAATAATATGTCCCAATCATTGTTCTGGTCAACAAATTGTACTATTTTAGAATATTTTAATTAATTGATGATACAAATTCCATTTTAACACGCCTAATTTAAACAATTGTAAAAATTCAACTACATGGTTTGAAAAGCTTTACGTAAACACTTTCAACTGTAACTTAGATTTAAAAATATTTTCGAACCCCCTGGACAAGTAACATAGGATGTAATGGATAATTTACACAACAGGTGGGACACTTAAACATCTAGTAGTTAGAATAAGGCTATTTTTTTCTGGACCTGTCAAACCAGCAAGAGTGCTTTTGTCCCTTTAATAGAAAGTAATAAGGAGGGGTAAGTAAGGTACAAGCTCCCTCAAATGGAGGTCTTTGGTGTTGGTTGAAAAATTTCCTCGGGAGTTTTCGTCGTGCCCCCCCCCCTTGTCAGTTGTGTAGGACGGAAAAATTGACAATCAGTCTCGCCGTTCAGATGTCAAAAATATCAAAGCCCCAACACCGATTTACGTGCACGTAAGAAATCCCTTGATAATTGAAATTTGAAATAAAATTAAGCAAAATTTCCAAACAAAACGTGCCAGTCTTCAATAGCCCAGAAAAGTCAACGCAGAAAAAGTACAATATTGGACGTTAAACCCCATTTCATTTCAATTTCAATTAAATATGATATATTTTTACTTTCATAATCCGTTAAGAAGCAAATCATTCTTCAACCAATTTATATTAATTTAAAAAATATATATCAATTTGTTTGCTTTCCTCATAAAACTGACAATTCGTGTTTTAAGAAATAAAAATATTTTGAAACTGACATCTGATCGATCAAGAAAAATCACGACTTCAGATTAAATTTGTCCTCGAGATATGGAAATAAGAACATAAAAGACTAATTGCGCTCACGCTTCTTCAATCATAAAATTTAAAATTTGATTAATTATGTAGAGGATGTATCAATTATACATTTAAACATTTGGCGCAAAATTCTTTGTGAAATCGCTATTTAAAATAGAAGTCGCGGTGGCATGGGCTCGCTAAAATGGTAGCGTGTCCAATCCTTGCATTTACCATTCTTGAAATTGGTACAGGACACAGAACTTGCCAAGGTATAGTCGTTCGGATTGGACAAAAACATTGGTGTGCACGCAAAAGATCCCTTGTCCGGGCACAATTTCTCTCATAGCGTATGACCACTAACCCAGTTGGAAAATACCTGACCATTAAAATAGATAATACTTGACCATTAAAATGGAAAATATTTGGCCGTTAAAATGGAAAATACTTGACCATTAAAATAGAAAAATACTTAACCATTAAAGTGGAAAATACTTGACCATTAAAATAGAAAATACTTGACCATGAAAAATGGAAAATACCTGACCATTAAAATGGAGAATAATTGACCATTAAAATGGAAAATACTTAACTATTAAAATGAAAAATACTTAACCATTAAAATGGAAGTTCTTGACCATTAAAATAGAAATTACTATAATGCTAATCTCAAATCATAATATTGGTTAAGTAAATTTTTAAAGACATTTCCAAATCAATTCTAAAGAAATGTAATCACTGAATTTAACAAGAAGAGCTAACAACTATGCTAATACATACTGAAAATAATCGAGCAAAGATGGGCGTACAATATGTCATTAACAGTACACAGTACATCAATAGTCAGCTAGGAAATTCCTAAAAAATATGTGTTATTTCTCAAAGCACATTATTTGTTCCAATATTAACCCCATCGGGATACAATTTCGACTTAATATCGGATTGTAAATGCTAAGGTCATAGGATAAAGCCATCGAAATGAAATAAACTTCAAGAATTTTCGCTTAATATGACATAAATTTATCAATTATCTTATATCACTGTTTCCAAACAGCCCCGACATCGATACTTATTCCGTCATTATCTTCATATCAAATTTTTTAAACTGTACATTTCCTCATTAAAAAATATCATTAAACCCATCAGCAATAGCGTGTTCAAAATGTTTCCCCAAATGTACAACACCAAGTTAATGAGAGAGAGAGAGAGAGAGAGAGAGAGAGAGAGGGGGGGGGGAGTACGTTATCTCATTTCGTTTATATATATTTCAAGAATTATAATGAGAATCGAGATATATATATATATATTTCAAGAATTATAAGATTTAAATCTTACAAAAATATAAAAGATTTAAATCTTAAAAAATTATATAAGATATAAATCTTTAAAAAATTATATGAGATATAGATCTTAAAAATTATAAGATATACATTTCTAGAATTATAAGATATACATTTCAAGAATTATAAGTTATATATCTCAAGAATTATAAGTTATATATCTCAGGATTTATAAGATATATATCTCAAGATATATCATGAGAATCGGGAGATGTATATTTGAAGAATCATAAGATACATTTTAGATTCTACAATCCCTTTTCAGGTACAAATCTAAATATAATATTTTGTTTCAATGGCATTTAGTAATTGAACTGGAGTATACAGGTCACAATTCTATGGAATACAATACTGCTTATAACTGAGTCGCCCAGTTATAAGCAGTAATTGTATTCCATAGAATTGTGACCTGTATATAAAAAAAATATTGTTTTTAAAAAGGGTATATATTTCAAGAATTATATTATAAGATATGTGTTTCAAGAATTACGAGATATACATCCAACAATTATAAGATAAAATACATAATAATACATAACCAAATGTTTTTTAAGGTGGGTATTTATATATGGTAATTCGTCTGTATACAGTAATTTACAAGCATAATATCCCAATGCAGCTCACTATGTTATAAAGGGAATGTAAACTTAACCAGCTTGTAGAAACAGTTATTCTCTCATTGAAAGCGAATTTAATTGCAAACACTGTTCTTCAACATTGTGGATTATTTAGAGATTTGTCCGAGAAAAAGGGTTAGATATCCAGTTCTAATTGTTGATGGGACACAAACCTATTTTAACTTTCTGGTTTTAACCTATCGCCAACATAGTGTACGAATAGAAGACCGAATGGACCTGAATATATGGAGAAATTCCGATTGATGGTAATCTTTATAGCCCTGTTCAATGAATGAAATGAAAGGGGGTTTAAAACATCCAACTTTTCTGCAACATCTGGGCTAAAAGAGACGGGTGTGTGTGTGTCATACGGTGTGCAATAGGGAAACAGCGGCGCTACACCCTACTCTTAAATGGAATTCATTTAAGAGCTCCCAACTAATTATATACACGAGAACTGGGTTTTTCGTTCCATCCGAGTCCGACGACTAGTCACTACTCTTGCCTTTCCCACATCCTGCACCACTAGAAAGAGGGAAATCACGCTAAAATTCCCAGGGTAATCATTCCCGACCCACACGGGAATTAACCCCCGGACGTCCGTGTTAGTGAACGAGTGGCTTTCACCGGGGCTTCAATTTCAGTTCAATGCATATTGATATCTGCTTATGAAAACCAAATAAGATGAGCAATTTAATCCATAGTAACTGAACAAAGCTAATGCTTTTAGAGACTATTCATCGAATTCTTAAAATTACTGCCGTTTCAGCGTAGTGTATCTATAGATTTAATTCTACAAGAATGGGGTTTAATGTTTTACTTTCCCGCACCGACTGGGCTAATGTAGACGGGTAAAATCGGCAATGGGAATGTTATGGCAATTCCGATAAAGATGTAATAGACTAGGCCCGATTCTGGAAAAGGGCTCTAATAAAAGATAATGAGGCATTTTTTAGTAGGATTTGGTATCCAGGCTATTTTACCTATTTCAAGGGTGCTGATTACGAAAAAATAGGATACCAAGCTGAAAAAAATGTTTTTGACCCTCAAAATTGAAAAACAAAATGGCCGCCAAAATTGCATCTAATTGTGACGGACGGGCACGGTATTTGTGTCTATAATTGTATTAATCCTTTTTTATTTTTGAAATATTGACTTTTCAAGAGATTCAAAGAATGCTGATCATGAATAAATAGGATTTTAACCTAAAAAATAAAATTTGGGACCCCCAAATTTGAAAAACAAAATGGCCGCCATAGTGATGTTTATTATGCATGGTACATCATCAACTGAGACTGAATTCTTGTTGATAATCTTTTTAAATGTGATTTTTTCAGATATTTTATAGATTCTAACAACAGCGAAATTGTTTACCAAGCTAAAATAAAGTTTTTTGGACCATCACAAATAAAACAAATTGTTTAAAGAAATTATTCTTGTTATGAAAATACTGATTTGTTTTCATATTAACACATTGTAAATTTATACCATTACACTCTACAACTAAAATGAGACTTTTTTCGCCCTCAAGGTAGAAAACTGCCTTTCATTGAAAATACTTCTATTTTATTTATTTCATTTACTGGTTAAAGGTTAGTTTTGCTAAAAATATATCGCAAGAAATTATTTCAATCTCTACTTTGAAGACAATCAAACTCTATATGTTAATTCAATACAGCACTCTTTTATTGTAACTCCAGAAATAACAATAATCTGAAGAGGAATGGGAATATATTGCTTTGTACCAAACAATTTTTTGCAGGTATTGACACAAGCACCAAGCCCCCCCCCCCTCCTTCAATCCATGTTTCAGTTTACAAATTCCAGAAAGGCTACCTTTGTCTAAAGTATCATTATAATGGTCAAATATAGTGTTTCTCTAACTTCAAATATGTGCATTGAGTTCCTAATTTTACAATGATTGCCCTTTAGTACAGATAATTTTTTTTTTGATCATGGTATGCAATTTCGTTGCCCATTGGTTGTAAGTAGATCTTTGTTTTCTTAAAAATTCTGTTTTCAGTAGTAGCAGGGAAGGTTGCATACTCCTCTCAGTGTTTCGTGTGATTATAGAGCTAATCCCACTCATCACTGCTGTAAAGAATGCAAATTCTTGTTCCAAATTATGACTGGTAAATAGTCCGATTAACAACCAATAGCTAACCGCGTAACAACGCTCCACGATTTTATTATGCCCAATTAACCAGTGTATAACATAATATTGCAGAAAATCTAATTGTGTGACAAGCGAGACTATCAGCACGGATATAACGTAAATAATACTGTTTTGAGACGAACAATACTTTTGTCGTTTTAGGAAAGACACAGACTAAACCAAGGTCTGTCATGTTGCTGTACTTGGGAAAGATTTGATAGAACAGGAAGAATATACACACTCCCTAAAGTTCAAGTATCAGAGGCTAATCCAGCAATGGCCAGGGTGGGGTTTCTCGGGCCATTACTTCAGGAATATGGGGAGGCTGGGGATTTTTGTTCTTTTATATTTATATTTCTATATGCCTTGAATGACCCCTAGACATGAATGCCAAAAAGTTAATTTGCTCAGACTATATCTATTGGTTTTAATACGTAAACATTCTGCCTTAGTATGAGTCTTTATTTTTCAGAAAGAATTGACTTCCATTAAGATTGATATAGTTTAGCATTGCGCACAATTTTATACCATTGTATTGTTGTAGATCTTTGTTTAAAAATAATTTTTTAACCAGAGTCAGATATATTATATTAATTTTTGTAGATTTTAACTGTTATTGCTTTTTTTAGTTGAAATACTTTTATACTGACATTTGATTAATAGGCGGTTTGGTATGTATAATATTATGCAATACTATGAACTATTATTTTATACAATATTCCAAAACGCAAAAAAATATCGGGCTGTGTGCACACAAAAAATTGGACGAGATGCACGTGCAGAAGTGTGTATGAGCCCTTTAAAAGCATGTTTTCAACTTAATGTGCAGTACATGAACTGTGAAACGTCAATCTGTCGTAATTTGTTGTTGGATGTGTGAAGGAATTGTGCTAGAGTTGCTGAGACTCACTGTAATTCAACGAAATGAAGCCAAGGGAATGTCCCGGGCTGGCATATCTACACGTGCTATTGCCAGACACTTCAATTGTCACCAGTCCACTATTGTAATGTTGCTGGAATATATTCAAGTTACTGGATCAAGACGTGACCGTCAACGTCCTGGTCCACAACGCGTTACAACCAAGGACCAAGACCGCTACATCCAGGTCACTCATGTGTGTGACAGATTTCGCCCAGCGACTCGAACAGGTGCAGAAGTCGTTGGAAGACGAGGACCAGTAAGTGCCAACACCGTAAGACGTCGTCTAAGAGAAGTAGGACTCCGTGCACGACGACTTTATATTGGGGCTATCCCCAGGAATCATCACAGTCAGTGGCATTTGATATTGGCTCAAGGACACCAGATATAGAGAAGAGTAGACTGGCAAAGTGTGCTTTTCGGTGATGAGAGTCGCTTTCATCTTTATCACGCTGATGGCCGTCACCGTATGCGGAGAAGTCTTGTAGAACATCTTGCAGACTGCTGCGTCTTCAAAACGAATCGATGGGGTAGGGAGGGGGTAATCTTGTGGGGAGGCTTCACAGTTCATCACCGGACCGCCCTACACATTTGCAGGGGTCGCCTTAATGCTGTAGCCTACTGTGATGATGTCTTGCAACCAATTGTTGTTCCAATGTTTCGAGAGCACTCCCAACCGCTTTTACAGGATAATGCACGTCCACACCGCCCGTTTTACTATGGACTACCTAGCTGGCTGCTAATAACATCAATGTCATGGACATGGCACCGATAGAACATGTTGGGGATGAGATTGGAGACCACAGATGTACACAATTGCTGCTTTAGAATCTGCTCTTGCCCCAGGCCTTCTTTCACACATTGGTTAATTCCATGCGACATCGCTGCAAAGCGTGAGTAAGAGCAAGTGGAGGACACACGCGTTACTGAAATCTGTGTCGTACATCCATGTGTGTACAAATGTGTTGTTATTGATGTATTTCCATTTGAATATTGTTGACAATAAGAAGCAAAATAAATAAGATATGTTTACAGGAACATTTTGTTATATGAAAAACTAGTGATGCGTTTTCCATGGTGCTCAGTATATTTTATTGGTCATATAGTAATTGTTGTTTTCCGTTTATCAAACAGCTATTTTTTTGCAACTGATTAGCTGTCACCAACAAGGGCATGGATTTAGTATTTATGAAGATATGCACTTGTGTATTTGTATATCATTACCTTTTAGGGTACAATGATGTCAGTTAATCAGAAAGAACAGGTTAAACGATTGTGACAGTTTCACAGATGATGATACACCGTGCACACATACCACTAGTAGAGACGAATATGACGGCCATTTTGTTCTTTATATTCTGTGGTTCAAAAACATTATGATCATCTTGATGTCCAATATTTTTATGACTTGAGGAAGTCTCATTTAAAAATAATATCAACAGGAATACAATCTCAGTTCGTGATGTACCGTGCGCAAATAACATCATTTAAGGCGACTATGGCGGCCATTTTGTTTTTCAAATTTGGGGGTCCCAAAATTTAATTTAGGTTGTAATCTTATTTGTTCATGATCAGCATTCTTTGAATGTCTTGAAAAGTCAATATTTCAAAAATTAAAAAGGATTAATACAATCTAGACACAGATACTGTGCACACCCTTCAGAATTTGATGCCATTTTGGCGGCCATTTTGTTTTTCAATTTTGAGGGTCAAAAACATTTTTTTCAGCTTGGTATCCTATTTTTTCGTAATCAGCACCCTTGAAATAGGTAAAATAGCCTGGATACCAAATCCTACTAAAAAATGCCTCTTGCTTTACTTTTATCCACAATCGGGCCTAGTCTATAACGTTATAACCCACTCTAGCCTGTAGGTCTGTGTTTATAATGAACTATTGCATAGAGAATGGGTAATAAACATTTCTTCACAGTGTAAACTAAAACTCTTAAATAGTTTATACTGCGAACTATCTCACAACACCTCCTCTAGTTTCAATTCTCTGACTTTATATGAGTCTCCCTGTCACACCACTAAGTCTGCCTGAGTCTTGTTTAAGAGAATTTTATGGCGAGTTGAAACCCCTACTGGTGTGATCGGGGTTATACTATTACCTCCTGAAACGAAATAAGGTGAATTGGCGGCTCGAGCCATTGTCTACTTTAAACCAGTATTGGTTAATATATTCGTCATAGCAATCGTTAGGATCGTATATAGTATATATCATGTTTCATTTAATATAGATCTAAATCGCTTTAACAAGCTTAAAGTCGTTGAGTGCGTTAAATCGGCTTTCGTGTAAATCCATTCACTATCATTGTAAACAACTCGTTTGCTAAACTCCAGTTTAACAAACTGGAACAATCAGTGTATCGTTGTTAGTAGCATAAAGAATCGGTCTACTCGCACTCTTTTGCAATACAAAACACTTCCTTAGGGGGGAGATATGGAATTTAACGTTCTTTCGACCCAAACTATGTAATTTTGGGACTAACATATGGTTCAATTTGGTGGAAATAATTCGCCTGCGCGTACGGGTCTTTAGTAATGCCCCGATAAAACCCACGACGATGGACAGGCGACCATACTCCTTGTCACATACGATCGGGGAATCGAAACCTCGCCACTCGACTCAACGACAGACGTAATGTTCTAACTTGCACACGTAAATTCACACGGCCATGATTCGTGATAGTGAGGACACTGAAGATGAATTCCATTTTGTCCGGATGTGTCCTGTTTATAAATCGATCAGAGAACAATCTTAAACGGTATTGTTTTGTAAGACTCACACAGATGTTCGAATCAAACAATATTAAGGTGTGGAATAATCTGACTGAGTGTTTGAGAGAAAGTTGAATTACCGTTCGTTTTAATTTTTGTTGTTCTCAATGACCCTGTGTAACTGGGCAATCAACTTAATGGACATTTTTATATTTTCACATCAAACAATGTAAAGGTGTTGATTAATCTGAGTGTTTAAGAGAAAGTTTAACTACGAATCATTTGCTGTTTTTTTTAATTATTGTTGTGCTCAATGACCCTGTATGACTATAACTCGTCGGTAGGTAATCGAAGTGACGTATCGTCAACAGAGAACCTGCTGATGTAATGGACATTTTTGAGTTGCATCAAACAATATAAAGGTGTTGAATAATCTAAGTGTTTAAGAGAAAGTTTATTAATATTACGGTCCAGTAGCTGTTTATTTAATTATTGTTGTTCTGAGTGACTCTGTATAGCTGTGTTATCTTCGACAATGAAAATACGAATTATTTGTCAATTCAAAATAGCATTCACGTTGTTATTTTACCGGGAAAAGAGCGGCTTCAAATATCAAAATATTTAAGACAAAATAAAAAAAATTACCATTGGTACACGAATCGTGTACCATAATGCGTTTCAGGCTCATTTTTAACGAGGGACCTGAAGAACGGGGCTAGACGGTGACGCATGTTCTTATCTGGAGACATAGAACATGTAGACTGGAATAACCAGACGCTTGAGTTTTACTTTCGATTGAGACATCAGGCGTATTTCGCCGAATATAGGTGGTTTCAAATTAGATTAAAGACGGAAATGATCGAATGTAAATCAGTTTATATACATTCATATTACATTATTATATGCGCTTCGACCCATTTGTGTCAATTTCTAGGTCCAAAATATTAGCAATTTAGCTCCTTTAATGTACAATTTTTGTATCTGTATGCCGTAAGTCATTAATTTTAGCTTGGATAAAACATTATTTTTATTTACACCCTATGCAACCTCCCCATAATTTTAAAGGAAAAAAAATTCTGGACCAAAATGTTAAAATTTATAAGGATCTCAGCTCTTATGAGTCAGGGGCCTGTTTCACGAAATTTTAACTAAGATAAAATCCGATTTTAGTAATTCGATTGGATAGTATTAGATTGATTTTAGCGCTTAGCCAATCAGATTTAAGTATGTACTAAAATTTGGATTTTATCTTTCGTTAAAATTTCGTGAAACAGGCCCCAGGTCTATAGGTCTACTGTAATACACAGTTCAAAATTCTGTCGAATACAATTACAGCTTATTGTTAAGCGAAATTGGGCTAAACTTCTGCATAATGGCAGGACCGTTACCATGTCGGATGTTTACAGGATAAACAGATGCAGCTGGATGTCCGGATATCATCATCCATTGTAGAATCTAGAACTTGGGAATAATTGAATTAGACGAGTATTTGGGTTTGCATTAATTCTGTTGTTTTTCATAAATAACTGCTTTACTGGTTGTGAAGGACCGTCCATAACAGTTGAATCTTGAGGGCCGCGCTGAGCAAGGGTAGAGACTTTGACGACCCCAGGTTTTAAAAATATAAACAATTTTCCCGCTACTAAACAGTAATTGGAATTTTGTAATCAATGATTCGAAGGTTTGAAATTTTTGGGATGATTCCTTTATATCAGATATTGCAATTATTTAAATATTTCATTTGACCGCCAACACCAATTTTCAGACCCCCCACCCCCTTTTTTTCGGATACGCTCTTTATCTTAGATATTACAATAATTTGTATATTTCATTTGACCGCCTTCATCAATTGATGGATGTCCCCACCACCACCTTTACCCCTCCCCCCTCCCAATATTAAACAGAAAATCATATAATATAGCATACGATATCATATACATTTATTTACTTTTGTATCAAATTCATATCACAGTAAAAATAATAACGTTCATAACAATAGTGATGACAATGATGACATGGCTGAAGAAACACAAATTTAACGTAGAACAAGACAAATATTTTGGTAACATCACAAAACTATTAAAACACAAAACATAAAGATATATAGCACCTAATAGAACGAGAGGGGAGTCTGTTAATATCCATACGACGATATGGTCAGCAGACGATAATTTTACAACGAGGCTTTAAAACCAGAGACGAGGGTGTATACAAATGTTAGAAATGAAATGGGGTTTAACGTCCTACTTTTCTGCTCCGACTGGGCTAATTGTATATCTAAAGAGGAAAAATTTAAGCTGTCGCTAATTGCTTTTTTGGTTGTTGAGCAATATGACTACTTGCATTGTTTTTTTTAACGAAACATTCGAATATTTCTTTCTTTTGAGCAGTATGCAGAATGGGGGAATCATATGACAAAAGTTTATCGCAAAAATACATCTTAAATATATACAATATATAATATACATATAATATATAGCTTACACAACTTCAATAACATTTTCAACAAGTTTGCGTTTTCATACATAAATTCCTTAAGTGATATAAAAAACGATAAGTGTTTCGTTATTTAAAATGTGATAGCTTTCATGTGGTGACTTCAATAATGTCTGTCATTCATTTGTACTTAACCAAAGAGACAACTGAGTTTACTCCAGTCCTTGTTGATGACTATCTTGTATAATTTACATATCATTATTAATATACATAATACATAATTCATGTCATAACTTAAGATGATATGGCTTCATTGTGTTTTTTTGTATTAATAAAAATGACAAGTTCTAAATTAGGTTAACAAAACATAATACATAATACATATATTTGAGCAATGGACGGAAAAAGAACACAAAGCATTAATCAAATCGTCACCGAAATTGTCTTGGATTAGATAGAACACCATTTTTGATAACGTTTAACACACGAAACAACAACGTCACTATATATCGATTTGTTCATTCTCGCAAAATAAAAGCGTAATATACACCAAAATTGTTTTGTTTTTTTTCTAATGAGAATTTTAAGTTAATATAATCGTTGTCAAGCTCGCCAACAGCTCACATGTCCATGCTATCACTGTCATCTACAATAACCGTATTGTGATTGTATAGTCCTTCAGACATCAATTTCAGGGCCAAGGGGTTCGTGGTTCCAGTGGCTTTTTTCAACTTGGCGCGTTTATTCTGAAACCAGATTTTAACCTGAGATTCGTGGAGACCGAGCTCATTTGCCAAGTGCTGTCGTCGTGTTTCTGTTAGATAGCGATTCTCGTCGAATTCATGTTTTAATCTCTGTAGCTGATCGTTTGTGAAGGCTGTTCGGGGTCGTTTGTCCACTTCAGATTGTTTCTTTCTTGGTTTTCTACATCTAGGACCTGAATAAAATATAATTTAATTAATATAAGTTGAAATTTCTTTAAGATATGCCCGATATAAAAATGGTACTGGTAAAATCTCAAAACAAAATATATGTCTAAAAGTTTAAAAAGTCAATAAATAAAAGCGTATCACCGATATTAAATATTGATGTCCATAACACAAAGCGGTCTTAAAGTTTCATAATACTATCTGGTGAGTCATAACAAACGCGTACCTAAAATTTGAAATACCATAAATCATAACAAACGTGTTCTTAAAACTTTAAATTTCATGACAAAAATATACTATAAGTCACAACAACCGCGTTCTTGAAACATTAAATTTCGTAAGTCATAACAACTACGCCATAAAAGACACATATTTAAGTACTGATCTTTATCGCATAACGAATTACACTAAATAAATTTGATTACAAATTTCTTTTGTGTGAAAACAAATTATGATATCAAAATATTACCTGAGTCATCGCGGTAATGTAAGCAAGTTGCACCTTTTTAACCAAAACTATTCATTGTATAGACACATCATATACCTTGGGGCATTTCCTCAATGTCCCTTATTACTATTTATACTTTCTTTGTTTATTTTGAAATTTAACTTACACAAATATTTCTTTAAAAGATAACTGCATGTACATTAGATGTATTCTTTAATTTTCGATATTGTAGCATATTTATGTTTCCGGATTTAATTTAATGTATCTTTACAAGTTTGATTATTTTGTTATTGTTTAATAATAATTTGTATAGATGCTTTAAAAGGCAATATATCGGTAGAATTTTTCCGAATGTTCATCCGATTATGAAACTCGAAAATTCGGCTTTTTTAAGATGTAGTTTTCAAATAAATGTGCATTTTTAAAACAATGAAGGTCTTACCTGATGATGGTCTGTCTGAATAACGGGTACAAAACACCCATGCTGGCCATAGTTCAGCTGTCTTTTTTTCTTCTTCGGGTGCAGGTTGTTTACTCGGTATTTCTATTCTCACTTTTGTAGATCCTAAGTTAGGCAATCTAACGGAAGTCTGCTGTATCAAAGGCGCTAATTTGCGTCTCTTGCTGCCGAACTCCGGTTTCAGAATTTCTGCTATAGAAAAATTTGTAATTTTCCTATATGAGATGTCATCGTCGCTGGAATTTGGAGATTGAGCTTCTCTCTTGATTTGTATTTCCACAACCATTTTAATTCGATGAGTACACAGTGTGTTGTTTCAGAAAAGATTCAATACCTTTTTGACGATTCTAACACACGTTCGTTGATGATATAGCACGCGCTTTACGATTGGGCGGGACTTAAGCTTTTGACGTCAAAAGAACATCACCCAATGAGATGAGCTCTAATAATATTGGCTAATGGCCCCGCCTTGAGGCAATGTAAGTAATCGAGATGGCTACCAGTTTTCTCTACCAGGCAAATTGTTGAAGATAAATTAATTCAGTGTTGATCATCTGTCGCGCTCATTAACTAAAACTATAATTGCTTAACGAGCTACCTATCAATTTAAACCTATCAGGACTCTGAAGCAATCATTACACAAAAGGCACCTAAGGGAATATGTATATCGTACCTGGTCCTTGAGGGGGATTATAGACAATTTCTTATATAGAGATTACGATTCGCTTCAACAGTTCAGGTAGAGCAAGGTGTGGGAACCAAGCTCTTGATTGCCTCTCATTCAGACACCCAAAATAATATCATACCCTTAACTTCCTTAAAGTCAACAAGGTGTTATGCAGTTTATTAATAAGCAGATCATCATTATCATATCTGTCAATTTCTAACACGTCCATTAACTGACAGATAAACATGTAGATTACTGTTATTATATCATATCTAATAATATATTAATATAAGTATCAAGTAGATATGTTCTTATTACTAATAAATCTATGTTTAAATTACAGGTATCTATATATTTCAGACCAATTGAATATATCATTAATTGGCATAATAATAATTAATAACTGTCTAATTATGACTTTAATTTATTTATTTTTGGTTTAATTACTAATGTAAGAACATCATAGTGATCAACCAAAATGTACAGGAATAAAAAAAAATACTTAATCTGTACATTAAATTTTGCAGAACAAAATGAATTTTGAATAAAGTTTTTTGAAATCATAAAACGATGGACCGCGTCGAAAAAATTATATGCAGCCCGTTTTGTATAAGTTCGCTATAACAATGGGTCATATCTAAATATAATTACGTATATTTTGCCTATACCGTTTTTTAGGACTTTGAATTTTGTCTAATGGTTTGGATTGTTCGTACTTGTTTTTTTATTGGATACATCAATGGGTTCTTTAATACAGTATATTAGTATGTAGCCTGTGTTATATAAGTTCACTATAACAATGGGCCATATCTAAATATAATTACATATATTTTGAATAAATTAATGAGTTAGTTAATACATTATATGCAGCCCGTGTTATATACGTTCATTATAACAATGGGCCATATCTAAATATAATTACATATATTTTGAATAAATTAATGAGTTAGTTAATACTGTATATGCAGCCCGTGTTATATACGTTCATTATAACAATGGGACATATCTATATATAATTACATATATTTTGGATACACCAATGAGCTATTTAATACAGTATATTAGTATGTAGTCTGTGTTATATAAGTTCACTATAACAATGGGCTATATCTAAATATAATTACATATATTTTGGATACATCAATGAGTTATTCAATACAGTATATGCAGCCCGTGTTATATAAGTTCACTATGACAATGGATCATATCTAAATATAATTACGTATATTTTACTTGTTTTGCTTTTGCTATATTGTTCACTAATTAAAGATGGATCATAATCGATGCAATCGAATACAGCTTGGATACTTCAATGACGTATTTAAATCTTTTTTTGAACCATGTTCTATAAAACAATGGACCATATAATTAGACACATTTTGTAGTCGCAATCTGAAACATACATTGAAAGAACTTGCGAATTCTTACACAAAAATGAGAGCAAAATATGACAAATGCAAGCGACATTTATATTCCATTACTATTCCTTTTCAATGGAAGGCGACATATTATATTTCACACCCCCTGTCTTTCAATTTTTTCTAATATTTTCGCCTTCGTTTGATCTTTAGGTCGGGAAGCATTACATATTCTTAAAGTGTATAAGTTTATATACAAATAGAATACGTTTGAAGATTAATTTAATTCCAGTTTAAGATTTAACCTCTTTTTGAAGCCACCACATGCAAGGCAGTGACCTTGACGTCATAGCCCCAAACTCAATCCCGTAGGATCTCATTAATTTAAAGCAGACGTAGAAAATGAAATGTTGTGTGTAACGAGAAATATTCGCGTTTAATGTAAATAGAAACAAAATTAACTGTGATAATATTTAAAGAAACATCAGAGAAATTAGAAGGGCAATTCGATCCGCTGCCTGTAGTTAGGAACAAATTTCAATCCAACCTTACTGATGACCCATGCGCAATCATCGCCGTTTGTTTTGGAGCATGTTCCGGTCACGCCACCGTGCGCACGTGGCGAAAAGGCAGAGACATAACAACATTATAATGATATATTTTACACATGTTGGGTTGATGTAGATATATATCAAGCATGTCTTGTTTTACACCGCTAATAAATACCCTGATCCTTTCACAAAAACAAATCTAAATTTAACACCGGAAATTATTATAGAAACGAAATCATTGAAAGCAGATGGGCGAATTAGGATATTCGAGTATCCTTTAACGAAGCAATTTGTTGAAGTAAATAAACTTACCAATCTATCACTTAATCTTAATAACACCATAAACATCTTTTCGTTCGACCCAATGCCAACACGATTAATAGGTATATTAGGCACAAGTCATTTTTTAAATAAATTTAATTTTCATAAATTATGCAATTAAAAAAAGATTTAATTAAAGTAAAAAGAGAAGATAATGAAATGCAAAAATATATATATTTTACGATATATTTTATTCGAAGGTAGATAGATATAGCTTGTGCGATAACTACTTTTTTATTTTCAAAGAACACTTCATTTTTTAATTAAAAGTAACTTCTTTTTTTCTATTAAAATGAATTATTTTAATTTAACTGACCTTGATGGAAACCCTGAGTCAATATAAAGAACTTTGCAATTGTTAAATTGCTGTCAAAAAACTGATGTATCACTACGCTGTAATGTAATCAGAGCCAGTAAAAGTGAAATCGATAGCAAAGAATTATATTTAATTTTTTGTTTGTGCATGCAAGAAAGGTTTGGGTGGTAAATAAAATCTCCCACTCGTCTTTTTTGATGTAAAAAAAATTACAAATCGCCGCAAAGAGAGCAGTGTGCTAATCGAACGCGTCGTGTATTTCTTTTTTTCTATCTTGCACTTCCGATTTGCCTGTATACTCTATGGTTCTTTTACGTGCACGCCAATGTCTACATCGGACATTGGGTTTCCGTCCTACCCAAACGACTAGACAGTGTTCATGTCAGACCCTCCGTCCTGCATCACAGCACCGAAGCGAGCTCGAGACCTCTTAGTTAGCGACTAAGCGTCCTTCTCGCTGACCCAGCGCGGCTTCCTCGTCTTTAGGGGTTACAATGATTTGTACTGTCCGTATTGTATTCACATGTTCATGCACGAGAACTCCTGTTTTAATGATTACGTTAATGTCTTTTTGCTTATGTCTCGTTGACTTCCTCATTAATTATATGAATACCTGACTTTATACAGTTAGGTCCGGTTTCCTCCCAATGCTAAAGACCCATACGCGCAAGCGAATTATTGAAATAAAAAATTTGATAAAAATCAGTTATGTGCTGTATTTTGTAAAAAAACGTCGACCTAGCGGGGGCGGGCCTTATTTTGATGGTTGGTCAAACAATTTGGTACCTAAAATTTTGTATTTGTCCAGTGAACACTCATGGAAGTGGACGTAAAAAATAATTTACATTCCCGTCAGTTTGCAAGCTTACCTGGGAAAGAAGAGAAACAAAGAAGAGATATCGTACGACAAATTTATAGACAGTCTATTAAAAATTGCTGAGTTTAATACGTAATGATTATGGTGTTAATGAGAAGTGTCAGTAGTGAAGCATGTTTAAAAAGTTGGTAAAATGAAAAGGAGTTTCGTCTTTTTCCTGTTTTTTTTCTAACTTTAATTGCCTAAGTACGGTGTTCGTTTAGGCAATTATCATACGTAGGTACCAGCATATGTTCTGTTTCGTATCTAGTTGTGGTTGGTACTTTGTTCGACGCTTTCAGGCGGGGGGGGGGGGGGGGGGGGTTGGGGGTGGGGATGAATGACCGAATGGTTAGCACGTGCGTGCTGCATCATAAAGCATGTTTCGAATCCCCGGTTGTAAGTGGCAAGGAGTAGGGTCGCCTGTCCAACCTCGTACATTTTTTCGGGTCCTCCGCTTTCCTCCCACTGCTAAAGACCCCTACACGCAAGCGAATTATTGAAATAAAATTAAACCATATGTTAGTCCCGTGATGACCTAGTTTGTGTTGAGTGGAAGTTAAACCCCATTTATATATCTCTTTTGCTGTTTCAGGCTAGCTATACTCTTAAACAGGTCCTATTTGTTCAATTTTTGAAGGAAAAATATTGAGAATTGCTGAATTTGCCTTCAATTTTGCAATACCCCGAGGGCGGGCCTTATTTTTGGAATATATATACAAAAGTGTTTTTTTAAGTTTTGTCCAAAGACCCAAATGAACACATTCCCAAGTGGACGTGTTTGACAACTGGGTATTTCGAAAGTATGATAATTTATAGCCCCCCCCCCCTATTATGCGTTTAATGAAATTAAATTTGTGCGTTGAATGAAAATTAATTTGTGCGTATAATGAAATGAATTTTTTGCGTTTAATGAAATAGAATTGGACTGAACGTGTCCATGCGTTTAATATAAAACCAAGATTTGTAAATATTATCTGTGTTCCTGCACCCAGTGATATTCAAATACTATAATATACCTAATTATATAACTGGCTTTGCAATAACATAATGTAGACCAATAGAAATAATTGATCACACGTTTAATTGATCATACGTATTAATTGACAAGTTTAATTGGATAGGTGATGAACCTGTTAACTAACTATATTAATTAATTATCAAGTTCATGGAAACACGTACAAATGGATCGATTTTAATTTTATAGATCGTGTAATATAAATTAATAAAGAAGCTCATGAATGTGTAAAAAAAACCAATATTTTTCGCCGAGAAAGTTCAGCTTTATTTTCCGTTATGTTTTCCTCTTGTGAATGACATAATATGTCGGAAAGTTTGGTAAGAACGGCATCTAATAGTTCCAAAAGTTCAGGTAAAACACGTAATTAACGAATAGATACATGCGTATGGTAAACAAACTGCGACATAACTTATACGTCATACAGGTCGACATGCATGGATATTAGCGCTATGGCCGACACTTGCATGGATATTAGCACTATGGCCGACACTTGCATGGATAGTAACACTATGGCCCACACTTGCATGAAAGTAGCACTATGGCCCACTCTCACAAACTAACAAATTATTATAAAATCATACGTTGGCATACCACTGAAAAGATAACAAAAAAACGCATACAATGAACGAACATATAGTTAATCAAAACATACATTACACTTAGTCACTGAACACAGACATAACATAGTATGTTTCATATAATGGCATAATATAACTCATAGAGAAAAAAGGTGCATCAAAATGAATTAAACAAACTTACATGTAAATACATATTTCGTAACATATTGCATTACATATATAATTGAAATCCACCAATGTTTTATCTTATATAAGAGGGGGGGGGGGGATAGCCCGTGCGCACTTAATCATAAGGTATGTTATTGAGTCACCTTATGTGGACTAGCACATATCATAAGGTCTGTCATTGAGTCAACTGGCGTGGTTTCTATTCTCCGGTCGCCTGTCCAACCTTGTTGACTTTCTTTGGGTTCTCCTCCCACTGATAAAGACCCCTACGCGCAAGCGAATGATTGAAATAAAATTAAACCATATGTTAGTCCCGAAATGACCTAGTTTGTGTGGAGTTGGCATTAAACCCTATTTTCTCTCTCTTTTTCTTATATACACCATTTAACAGTTAGATAAGTTATATCCAACACGTGCTCCAGTAAAAACTAACAAATAAAATAAAATATCCTAATCCTAATATCGAAAAAAAATGTTAATGTAATATTAATGGAGCAATAAAAAACAAAAAAGCACACGAGTTTCCTTATAATGCCATTTATTAGAATGGTAATTACTTTATGTTTTTAAGATTTAAATTAAAAAGCAAAACAAAATGAGAAGTTTAATCTCTTGAAAAGAGATTTCTAATAATGAATTTTAGTGGAATTGAAATTACTATAATTTGTTTTAGAATTTAAATTAAAGAACAATACCAAATGAGAAGTTTAATTTCCACAAAGGTGTGTTCCAATAATGAATTATCGTTATGTAGGTGTAATAGACTTTAATTTTTTAGAGATTAACATATTTTCGAAATGAATCTGTCGGTCATGGCTTAAACAAAAATCCACGTAATTGTTTTAGAGCTAATCTTAACGTGGAACTCAGTTCAAGTGAAAAGTTAAATTAGAAACTCGACTACATAACTTATGTTTCTTTAGCAAACCAAATTACAACGTCAAATTCTTGATAGCGGAAGATGTATGGGTAGTACACGTGTGCATTGCGCGTGCGGATGCGGTACAACCAATTTCTTTGTAAAATTACCGTGAAATATGTCCGACCCCACACGCATATATAAACTAAGAAATACTCAAATTAAATTAGCCTGTTTCTTTTCTTACTTTGCAACTATTATTATCTTACGACTGACGTGATTGTGACATGTTGAAATCAACATGGTGGGTCTAAAACATATCTTTCAACAAATACCAAGTCAATTTAGTCAAATTTGAAAATAAGATTGACGACTTTACTAAAGTATAAAATACCGGTTTAAAAAAAATTATATCAAGGTTCAAGGTTTAAAGGCATAAGGCTTTTAGACCACAACTGATAAAAACACATTGGTAAAAAAGGTTTAAAATCGACCCGTCCTAATGTAAGACGTAAGTAAGTTAGGTTCACATTACTCTCAAATAGATTGAAGCCAGTGATTTATATTGTCTTAGAATGTCCAATCAACGTCTAAAGGATAACGCATTTCTATCAATGAACATCGAGGTCAAGATGGTAAATAGTCTATATTTGTTTTAAATTAATCATCCGAATTACTGTAAACATGGAAAAGTTTTCAACTCCTAACATAGCCAAAATTTAAAACAGGAAAACAGTTTATTAGTCGTCTAGATGCTTTAAGTTTGGACGATTTTGAATTAGCAATGATTTAAACAATATTTTATTCAAATAAGATAGATATTATACGTACACTGTCAAAAGTTTAGGGCTCAAAAACAAGCCAATGACTTATATTATTTCGTCCCCATATTTAATAAATATATTACAAGAACAATTGTTATATAATATATACACTTCACAAACAAAATACATTTAACAGTATTAAGCATTTACTATTAAACGTGCATGCAAGTAATTTAATAGTTACTGTGCCTTAACATGTCATAATACGTTTCGAGGACATCAGATGTATATTCACCAAGAATATAATTACCGGTAACTCAGCTAGTATTCTACGTTGGTTATTGGAGTTTTAGATAAATGTATAAATTTTGAGACTGTATTAAAAATGAAGTTATTATTTCTATCACCGTTGGTTAAAGTTTGTAAACTAACAAAAATATTTGGTAATGTATTTATAGTTTGAAATCTAACATTGGTAACTTTGGACAATGTAACAAGCTTGGTTGTCCATTAAGTGCATGGCGAATTTATGGTAATCTAAGTGTGACGCAGTTTTGTATGGATTATTTGAGAAGATCGCTTCCCGGTGTAAAAAATATTTAGGTAATAATTTATCAACATTGGTTAACAGTGCTTTAAAGGGTTTTATACTAGGGGCATGCTTTCGTGTGCTCGGGTAAATTATTCCAGTCTTTTATTACGGACGGTAAAAGGGAGGGTGTTTTTTTTTATTATAAAAAGTAGTATAAGCAGGAATATTTCTATATAGTTATGAATTCTACGTTTCGTAAGGGTTAACGTCCGAGGATTTGGGAGAAACTAGGATAGACAAGTAACCTAGGGTTGTTTTATTCACCATTTTCTAAAACAGAATTAGGTTATGGCGATATCGTCTAATTTAAACCGAAATGAACCCGGATTCTTTATACAATAGATTGTGGGGTATACCTCCCACTAATCCAGTGATTGTTCTAAGGGCATAAGGATTTAAGTACATTACTTACGTGTTTAGTAAGTTTATTCCAGATAACTTCACCGTAGTCGAATAACGTTAGTATAAATGCTTTGCAGATTGTTTCCAGGGAGCTTCTAAACTTCTAAAACAAACTATAAATTTGCTAACTTTGATTACAGTATAATTAAAACGAGAGGTTCAATTACTACTTAAATAAACCCCTAGATGCTTGTGGGCTTTGATATCAGTTAGTGCTGTTCCATCAAAGTAAAGATTAATAAGAGTAGTGTTTTATTTTCTCGAGAATGTAATTTCGACCAGTTGCTAAGTCTTCATGTAGAAGGGATTGGCATCCTATTTGATCATCGATTACAATGTATAGCGACGTATCATCCGCAAATAGACGGATATTTGCATTGAGTCAACGGGTAAATTAGGAAAAGAGGAGGCCCGAGAACCGAGCCTTGTGGTACTCCAGGATTTATCTTGGGGACACCAGACCTCTGACTACGGAATATTACTGACTGTTGACGGTTTTGTAAGTAATTTGAAATTAATTTAAGAAGTTTTCCCCGGATTCCAATAGAGTTTAACTTATAGATGAGACCTGTGGGCCAAACAAGATCGAATGCCTTACTAACATCACAGAACATGGACTTTACTTCATTACTGTAATCAAGGGAACGACAAATTTGGTCATATAAGTCAACCAATTGAAATATTGTAGAGTCATTACTTATGAAACCAGATTGAAGCGGGGTCAAGATATCATGACTAATAAGACAATACAACAGAGATATTGCTCTGTAATTTTGACATTTAACAAATACCACAGATATATTGCTCTATAATTTTGAGGGTCTAGTCTGTCCCCTTGCTTGTGGATTAGCATTGGAGTTTTTGAATCGAGCAACGCTTCAAACAAATTATTACTTAACATGCTTGGTTAAAAATCCGATTATGATGGTATACTGTATTTAAACGGATAAATACAAATTACATTAGTAATATTGGACTGGTTATCTTTCCAAATTTGCTGCACCCCCCCCCCCCCAAAAAAAAACCCCACGCACAATGGGCTTGATGAATAATATCAACCTAAAGAACCACTATTATCCCAACACGTCGAATATTGCAGTACCAGGAAGATTTATATGTCGTTAAAGGAAAAAATATGCATTACTTAATTTTTGAATAATTCGCCAAAGAATAAAATTGCATAGTTAAATTTGATTCTAATGTCATCCTTGATGTTTTTAAGTCACATCAATTTTCCCTCTACATAAACAGAAAAACACGAGAATTGGCTAATAATCACCCTATAGTTTATTTACAAGAAATATGTTGGTAATTCAAGAAACGAGGATTTTTCTATTAACAGAATGTTGTTTTTTTAGAAACAAATACATCAAACTTAGTCAACGTCAGCGTTCATCATGAGATTCTGCAACAAAGCAATAGAAGGGTAGTCAACGTGAAATAATTGCAGGAATCAAAGAGAAAGAGATCTGGGTTTAAAGCACTGCATGAACGATACAGTGTAATGAAGATAAAGAGATAGACGACAAAAAGTGTAAGCATGAATAGGATAGTTTATTTTAACTGTGTAAACACACACTTGACAGAATATGGAGTTATGTTGATAATGCCAAATGGATTTAACAGTGATGGGGTTAATGTGTTTCGCATGAGTCTCGTTAACAAATTTGATACAAGGGAGATAATTAGAAACATAGTTTGATAAAGCATTCATAAACATGCGTTTAATATTCTCACTATAACATCCCGACAGATGTATTTTATTTAATGATGCATATTATTACTCATAGCGTGCAGAGGTGTTTCGTATAAATTGCAATAAGAAAGAGGGAGAGAGAAAGAGAAATGGGGTTCAACTACAGCGTCTAATCGCCACAAACTAAGTCATTCGGGACTAACATTATTAGCATAATATTTTAATATTATTATGGTTTAATTTTATTTCAATAATTCGTTTGCGCGTAGGGGTCTGTAGCAGCGGGATGAAACCGGGGGACCCGGAGAAAACCCACGAGGATGGACAGGCGACCCTACTCATTGTCACGTACAACCGGGGATTCGAAACCACGACAGTTGACTCAAAGACAGGCTTTATGATACAGCGCGAACGTGCTAACCATTCGGCCATCAACCCCCCCCCCCCCTGAATTTCGATTATATTCTTTTCGTGATTTTCTGAAAAATCCAAATGGCTATCATTGAGAGAATACTCTTCGAAACGTCGCTCAAATAAAAAAGTAGCTGTTTTCCATAAGTATGTGTTGCAGTTTTATTGCTCTATCCAGTTACTAAATGCCTCTTAAAGATTATTGGCTTTCATTAATTTGACAAATGTCGTTCGTTCGTTTCGGGGACTTAACGTACGTTTCCAGCGATGGCGATCTCACCGACAAGCGTTTCTTCAGAAAACTTGCAAGGAGGGATATGGAAGCAAGAAGAAAATATTACCGCCTCAATGTCTGGATTTTAATCAAGACAAAATCATCTCTTACAGAAACATAGGTTACAAATAATCTTATATAAAATTAACATGGACTTGATAACGATGTATGTCAAGGTTTGTAAGATAAGGTGTGATAAATATGAATTCTGTTAATTTGATTAACACACACATAATTTGTAGTTAAGGAACAAGGAATTTAGCCACAATCGTCATCATTTAGTTTAATTAGGTGATAATCTACAATTATCAAGATAACGCTTCCAAATCTGAGTGGATCAAATCACAAACAAACTGTTAAGACATCAATCAAAAAAAAATAAAGAAAAGTCATTACACAATCGGCACTGCTTTGTTATACTATACGGAAACCCGCTACCCTCTAATCTGTTTCTAGTAACTATAGAGCCAGCCCTGAAGGCGAAAATCAGAATGGCGGAAGTAGGCTATACTTAACAGGGGCTGAAGGTGAGAACATTTGGTTGCTGCAGATAAGAGAGTGAGATAAAAGTTTATGTCTGGACAATGGAAATGTATCGTAGATTAATGAGTTTATTGACAATATGCTTTTTGTAGTTATTGTTTAACGTGTAAACACGATCATTATCAAATGATGGATGACAATAGACCAATAGAATTAGTCTTTATTTTAGCTGGGAACATTCAAGTGATTTATCAAAAGTCAAATTATCACTCCATAACGGTCTTATAGTGTTGAAACCAATTAGGACGACTCTTTGATCTCTTGTCGCTACCGATGCGGGTATGAACATGTAATTATAACATATAATTGTTTCATCATTTATATAGATACAAAAACACACAAAAAAATAACCAACAATATAGTATAGTCCCCTCGACCCAAAATGATATTTGTGGTGTTTTTGTACACCATCAACAGTCCATATGCTTATTACACTATGTTGCCTGATTACACCATTTTGCCTATACCGTTTTTAGGACTTCGAATTTTGTCTAATGGTTTGGATTGTTCGTACTTGTTTTTATTTTAATTCGAACATGTTTTCACATACAATTTGTATAATTCATGTTTAAGCGTACAATGTTTTCCTAATTTATAAAATAAGTCACAAGATTAACGAATTATGTTCAATATTTTATGTATAATACCAAATATCTTCCTCGGCCCAAAATGATATTTAAACATGTTATTAATTTCTACAGGCAAAATTCCTAGCAATCTCCATCATTAGGTTAGTCTCCAAATGATGGACGTATTCCATTCTACCTTCAGGACTGAAACCTGTAAAATATAGGAAGAAATAGACAAAGTAATGTTTCTAAATACCAAGTAAGTTCCATGTCATACTGATCCTAATCATAAAATGCCAAAGTAAACAGAGAGAAAGAGAGAGAGAGAGAGATGGGGTTTAAGGTCCACTCGACACAAACTAGGTCATTTCAGGGCTAATATATTTTTTCATTTTATTTCAAAAATTAGCTTGCGCGTAGGGGTCTTTAGCAGTGGGGGACCGGAGGACCCGGAGAAAACCAACGAGGTTGGACAAGCGACCCTACTCATTGTCACGTATAACCAATTTACTCAATGACAGGTTTTATGATACAGCACGCACGTGCTAACCATTCGACCATCCAACACTCCTATATTTGAACAAACTTCAATTTGAAATAATACAGAACGATTAACAAGATAATTTATAGCATGCAAATGCCGCTAACTATCTTCTCCAAATCTTTAATTTTAGACACGATTACATATCGTCGAAGAATTTGGGCGGTCTCTAGAAAGACAATGAACCATGAAATACGGGTATTTGGTGGTCCCTGGATCCATCATGAATGTGACACATAACTGAATGTTTTTGTGGGGTATTTAAAACTAACTTGTTACAATAGAAAGACAAATATTTCAGACAATTATTCCACAACAGGGTGGTCTAAATTCTTTCAATTGATTAAAACAAGTGTAAAAACTTATCGACTTCGTGTCGTCTAACATTCTAAATTCTTGAAAACGCGCACAAAAGCAGCATTTCTGTCCACACAAAATATTGAATTAATTTACGTCACACAAGACTCTGGATTTCTTTATCGGTTTTCATGTAAAAATTTAAATTTTAATATTTAATCAAAACAAAAGACAAATTTCGTAGAAAAGGCTGAAATATTATTTTATCATTAGGCTGCATACAGTAATAATAATAATAATAATAATCGTTTTCTATAGCGCTAAATATTCAATCAGTCTGACTGCCATGTGGCGCTTATGTAGATATGATTATAAAAAACATACATGTACATGTATATACAAATGTAGAAATAAACAAAAGATATACAACGGAATAGTTACAATATACAAATGGAAAGTGAAGCATTTAAATTATTGTGCAAAAGTTTGGGTAAAAAACAGGGTTTTTAAACGTCGTTTAAATAGCCAAGTTTGGACTATTTTGGACTTCCAGGAGGAATTTGCTCCACTCTTTTGGTGTTTCGTACTCAAAAAGCTCTCTCGCCAAATTTTGACTTCTGTACTGGCCATACAAGATATTTTTTGTTATGAGATGAACGTAGGGAACGAGAAGGTACATATTGTTGAATCAAATCGGATAAATAGGATCGTACCAAAGGATCGTTTTTTTTTTTTAAAATGATGCGCTGATTAACTGGTATTCGATGTAACAGTTTTAGAACAGGTGTAATGTGATCAGATGGTTTGGTGAGAGATACAATTCGAGCTGCTTTATTCTAGATTTTTTGTAGCTGACTTACAAGAGTTTTAGGAAGAGAATACAGTAATGAATTACAATAATCTAAAGGTGACATAACAAAAGCGTTTAACATTTTAGTGGCATTAAGGTCAATATAGGATCGAATTTTCCAATATTATACAGGTGAAAGTTCGCCCTTTTGCACAGAATGGATATCCGGGGTTTCATATCTAAGGACGAGTCAACGAACACACCAAGATCCCTGACACAGTTGGATGGGGTTATTGCTCTGCTTCCAATAGTCACATGGTTGATGTCAATGTCCTTAAAAAAATGCAGTGCATCCACATTCCAATTTGTTCAATGCACGTCTCCAGTTGTGATGTAGTGGTATCTGGTGGAGGATCAAGTTGGACATACATGTATAACTGGGTATCATCCGCATAGAGGTGGTAATTAAGACCCATCTCACATATGATATCTCCTATTAGTGCAGTGTATGCTCTGAACAAAACCGGTCCCAATAGGGATCCCTGGGGAACACCAACGTAAAAATTTAGGCATTGATTGACATGCGTCAATAACAATACTCTGCTGTCCTCCACGTAGACAGGACTCAAACCACTCCAGTGCATCTCAGGATACCATATCGAGTTTCAAGTCTCCCGAGTAAGATTGATTGATCTATATCGTATCAAATGCCACACTCAAGTCCAATTAAACTAGCGACACCGGTTTCTTCTGATCCAAGCTAGACACGATATCATTGTGAACATGAAGTAAGGCGGATTCCGTACTAAGTGAGCCGTTTTTTGAATGCTGATTGAAATTTTTCTTGGAGATTTTTTCTATAATTTTCGAAATGAAAGATAAATTCGACACAGGTCGATAATTTATTTTAGCACATTAGGATCAAGGGTTTATTTTTTTAATGAGGGGTGTCACATGGGCTGTTTTAAGCGTTTCAAATACTTCTGCGCCTACCAAAGACGGGTTCAAAATTTGGGGGATCACTGGAATTAAGTCCACTTCAGAGTTCTTTAGCACCCATGTTGGCAGAGTATTGAGGGCGCATGACTTTTGGGCTAATTTCTGAATTGTTTCTCTTATCTCATATTCTGTTGCTAGACAAAAGCTCAGAACTGTGCAACCTTCAATTTTTTTCTCAACGAAACTTTGTCGTGAAAAAATTTAGAAAATAGGTCTGATAGGCTAGCATTATTTTGAACCGATGCAGAACCTTTGCTGCTCTTTGTTTTAGCAGACTGTTTGTAATTGTGTAGACTTCGTGTGGATTATGCTTGTTTGATAACATACAGTCCTCAGTGAAGGATGGTGTAGCCAATTCAATTAAACTGTTTGTGACAGTTCGAGCTGTATTGTAAATTTGTCTGTGAATTTCGAAATTGGTTTTTCTCCATGTTTTCTCGGCATTCCTGTGTTTATCCTTAGGTCACGAATTTCGTCAGTGTACCATTGTAAATAATAATGACTTCTTTTGTTTTCAGTGGCGCATGTTTTTCCAGTATTGTGGAAATAACGTCATTATGAACACCCACTTGTTGGTTGGTATCAGGCTTGGTGGCAATGGTACTCAGAAGTAATGAATTATTAATATCGCTTCTGAATGTTTTTTTGTTTTTCTGAAACTTATTGTCCTCTTTTTTGGTTCAGGTTTAGGAAATGAAAGATGGCAGTATAACAATATCTGATGAACAACAACGTCACATGCTTGCATAATGGAATCATGTTCTCTCGTTATCACGGGATCAAGAATATGATTTTGGCTATGGGTTGGCACATCCACATGCTGTTTTAAACTAAATGCGTCTAACAATAGTACCCATTTCCTAATGATCGAATCATTGGCTTTATCAACATGAAGATTGAAATCTCCAAATCTCCAAAAATTAGTACATGTCTCGGTCCAGTATTCGGATTATTGAGTAGTTTAGTAAATTATGTCAGGAAGGTGGGCGAAATACTGGTACCATTCTTACATGATTCTTGCCAAGGAGTACGTTTAATTGTAGTATTTCAAAATTTGAAAATACGTTTTTTGTACTAACTCGAGAAACTTTTACAGACTTTTTGAAGAGACAAGCAATTACACCCCCTTTAAAATGTTTTCTATTTTCAAATAAAGAGTTAAAGTTGGTAGGAACTAATTTGTAGATGATAACTGTGTCTTCACTGCGAATGCACGACCCAGGTGCAATAAATAAATACATATCAATATCAATAGCATATTCATTCAGTTCATCAGTTTTTTCGGACAAGTCTGGTATTCAATATACATAAACTAAACTTTTCAGAATTTTTCTAACTTTTTACTTTCTTTGTTGGAGCACTTGCGGTCAGAGCAATTGGGTTATTAAAATTAACACATTGGATAAACCTGATAATAAGAACTCTTTCACTAATGACTGTCCTAATTAATCTTTGTTTATTCTTGTCAGGTCTTAATTGATTGGAAAAGAACAGTCGTTGTGCTGACGACTATATCACGTCACTGTAGCAAATCCTGGTCCCTGAAGAATTTTATTTCACAATAAAGTGAATATGAATAATAAAAGTTACCAAAACTACCGTATAAATTAATCTTTTTCCAATTTTTTTTCGCGAAAGTCGTTTGTGGTATCGTGATACAGCACCAATCCAAAAATCATTTAAATCCAAATCCTTGTTCACAACAATATTTAGTAAAAAAAACCCAGAGCATTTTAAAATATGTGCTGCCCTTAGGTGCATATTATTGTGCAAAATGGCTAGATCTTATTGATTGGGTTCAAATACAGACGAAAATTTAATTGGAGTTTGTATGTTGATATACTTTGTGGGGTGATTTAAACAATAATGTATTCAATATTTAATTCAAGGGGTATGATAAATGTATGATGCGATTACAAGCAGCTGATATAAAACTACTTGGCAATAATAACATGGACATATACATTTAGATAAACATATATGGAATATATCTTCGTTCAAAGTTCTACATCTGTCCATAAATCTTCTTAAGAAACTGATTGATCGGGTAGAGCTTGCCCCTTTCGAAATAGCACATCGTGTCATCGTGCCCTGAAATCAAAGAGGTTTCGCCACCCCTCTCTTTCCCGTTCAGATGCAAAACAAAAATACCATCCATATTAGAAATTACACCCTATCCCCACACCTCGATAAATCCTGGAGGGGGGGGGGGTTCTAGAGTACCGCGCTTCGACCTCTAGCTGGCCGGTCACCTCTGGCTTGCGGCTGGGGTTTAGAGCCCTAGTGTGAGCGTATGTGACATGGAGATAGGGGCGCCTTCTCAACTTCGTGTGGTACCTCCGGACACTCCGGCTTCGTCCCACTGCTAGAAATCGAATTATTGAAATACAAATTGAAAACCATACGTTAGTCCCAAAATGACCTAGTTTTGTCGAGTGGACGTTAAACCCCATTCTCTCTCTCTCTCTCTCTCTCTCTCTCTCTCGGTAAATCCTTTTAATCAGATTTAAACTTACAAAAAATGAATTCATAATGTAAATACCATTGTTGTTACATTTGAATCGGGTTTGAGCTGAATTGAGCTAAATTCTTAGAGTTATAGAAATCTGGCGTGTAGCAAGAATTTATTTATGACTTCAGTGATGCTTAGATGCAAAGGAAATACATCATCTGAGTACAAAGAAGGAAAGGGGTGTAAATGGTGTAGCTTAGTATATGATGCGTGTAATATATACGTCTTATTAGTGATAGTTATGCTTGACGAGGATGGCAATGACTAGTTGTTCAGTATTTAGCATCCTCGTAAATAACAAAATACAATAAATTGTGTGTACGTGTTTCTTTGATGTATTTTCTGTTTCAGTAGGGGAAATAACATAATACAGTTTTTAAAACTCATACAGTTTTTAAAACTGTTAAAAATCACAGAAATACTTTCAGTTTTAAAGGTCACCGTAAAATTTCATGATCTTTTTAAATAATGCAAATAATTATGTCAATCTGAATAAAACACAATTTTGTTTCGTTTTTTATAGTTCAAAGTTTTGTTTTAACGTGCCTTAACTACCAAACGCAATATAGATCTATATTTTAATTAGATTGATAATTATGTCAAGATATCCGTTCATATCAATACAGACTAGAATATGAGCAGAAGGACTAAAATGACGCCATGGAAAGTTTAGTGACAGAAAGTTACGACTACACAGGGAGAACGACAGAAAATGGCTAACGTAAATTTATCTGTTGCAGATAATATTGACATTCGGGCTGGTATTATATTTATGGAAATGATATGTTGACACAATTACTTACTTTTTTTAAAGAAAAAGAAGCTTTTCTGGTAACCATTACTATTGATATCAGACAAAATCAATGTTAGAACCCCCAACACCGTATATCAGATAATCACCATTAGCATTGTAACCGGATTCTGTTTTGGTCCCGCAAATGTACCCCATACCATAAACAAGATGATTTAAAGGCGACAAACGTGCGTAACGGTCGCGTTCGGTGGTAATAATATCGTATTTAATATATTTATCAAGTCGTAAATATTGATAAGAACAAGTTTTAATTTTTCGCTTGTCTTCACACTCGTTGTGATAAGAAAGAAACAGCATTACATGTCTATTGTTGTAATTGTCTCCTTATCTTAAACAGAAATATACCATTGCACTTACTGATTTTTTTCTGGAAAAACAAGTCAAATTTTCTTGTTTATAAAGTAAACGTACACATCTGTATAAACGTTAGTTCAATATTGTTTTTTTTTATAATGGAAGATCCCATTTACACAATTATTCCATGGCATATATAATCATAATCCGCGATTTATAAAGGTAAAATAATAATAATAAAAAAAAGTCTAATCTCCAAGTTTATGTTTAATTTCAAGGAGGTAACACGAATTGTCAGCAATTAGCCAAATCATTGCTAATGCTATTTTAATCAGAATATTTATTTTATTGCTTCGCCCTTTTGAGTTTCCTTTTATTTCACCATTCGGGTTATGTAAAGATCCTTTATCATTCCAGCTAATAATGAATGTGTAAGTTATTGAGATTATAAATGAATTAGTTCACGATAATAGCTAATCATATCCGCCTGTATCTATTATAGGGTAGTCAGTGTCAAGTCCAAGGTGAAATACATCACATTTCTAATTTGTATGTTTGAGATTGAAGCTAACTACCTGATAGACTGCCAACAGATTGAGCACGCCTCCTCGATGTCTAAGCATTTCTTATCTTTATGTTCAATTGGGGTTAATTCTGGTGGCATCGTGGAACACGATAAAATCCGTGTCTGATAACATCGGTTCAACACGAAATCCTGAAGAAAAAGAAATAAAAGATTAATATGACGCTTTTTTTTATCGGAACAACCATTCAAAGAGTTCAGGAATATTTGCAACCACAAAGAGGTACATGTAGATCATAAAAAAGTACAAGTTATACTATAGCTACCTTTAAAGTGGGTTTCAGGTTTAAAATAGTACAAATTTAATGTAAAATAGCTGAACAATGTTTTTAAAATTATGATTTAAAGGGACTATCCTGATTTGAACAGTCTCAAAAATAAAAGTCCGAGTACGTATGAAATTTAAGCGCCAAAATTATAGAGGAATGGTGTATTTTACCCTGTCTCAAAATATCGGCTCAAAATAATTTTTCGTAATCGATTCCCGTTCCTTTAGAGGTCTATACAGTGAATGACCCATGTGCTGTAATTGGGAACGAAAGGTAAATTCCACCTACACATTATTTTTACAAAATAAAAAACTGGTTTTATCCAGACACCGCATAATAAAGCCTGGAACACCGGTCGCCATTTGCAGATGAAGACTGACGGCTTTAAGTTGTTTGAAAACGTATTACAAATATTGAGTTTGTCGCTCGTCGGTAAGGTAGAGGATTTTAAGGGATTTTAACACAAAACTAAGCAGTTTTATCCTTCAAAATATTACGTGTGTATAAAAGTAAACACTTAGTACAAAATCATGTTCGATACACATGTTACTTTCAGGCGGCCTTTGCTCCCTGTTCCGGGAATTAAGAATTACATGAGTCAATACAGTGTACGTGGCTGATAGGAAGGTATACAGAATGTGGTAAACTCGTCATGTATCAAGGTGTCATTTAATACAGTCATTAGTTAGAATGTTTATATACTAATACAAGCATGGTTGAAAACAGAACTCTACCCTCTAATAACTAACAGTTATCTTAATTACTCGCTAACTCTATTTAGGTGCACTTTCATTGACCATTTCATTGAACAACACTGGTGATGGTGTGGATTAACAGCTTTCGCTGGGTACCGCTGACTGTTCTAATAAGATCAATAGATCAGTTAAAACAATTCGCGAAAACAGATAAACTGACCACCGTTGTAAAGACATTAGCGACTTGTGTCTGTTGTTAGCAACATTTTCAGCATCGTGACATTGGGGTTGGGGTATTGTTAAAATTTAAGATATAGTTTTCAGTTAATTAGCGAAATGTAGTCGTTTGATTACGTAAACTTGGAGGGCGTTTCTGGAAGTGCGGATTTGTGCGTCAAACAATTCCTGTATACAGATAAACTGACCACCGGTGTAAAGACATAAGCGACTTTTGTATGTTGTTAGCAGCATTTGACGTATCGTGACATTGGGGGTTTAGATATGAAATTTAGGATACATATATCCGGTAATTAGCGAAATGTGGGCGTTTGATTATGTAAACTTGGATGACGTTGCTGGAAGTGCCGATTTGTGCCGCGCTTCACAAGTCTACGACACAACACCTTTCCCTGGAATCTAATCCGGTTTGGCTAACGGATGTTTGTGACTGAAATCTAAAAGAGGGAAACTAGATTTAAATGTGTAGGAATCAAACACGCCATAAAATTAAAATCCCCCTCAAAATTGTTTTAGGTCAACGTTGAATCGCTTGCGGTATCTTCAAATCATAGCCACGGATAAGCTGTATTAAAAATATTTATAGTAACACCTCGAACATGAATAAAACATCTATTACAATATAAATCGGTTGATAACAGTGATGTCTTTCAAAATTTAAGAACCTATAGCTCGCCTCTTATTCGAAAATTTTCTAGAGCTAGTTATACATACAACGTCCAACCTTAAATTAAATGTATAGGTTAATATCCTATACATAAAACCCTGTTTTAATTCCGATGTGTCCATGCTGTAACTATTTTAAAAAACATCATCAATTAACCATCACAATTAATTGGCACACATTAGGTAATGAATCGTATTGATAAACAAATTATAGCCGAGGTGTTTTCTTACACCATTAACAAATCGCACGTGAAGCAACAATATTCTAATTATAACATATGGTACTTTGAGTTCTCCGTTATTCGTTCTGCCAAATATAATACGTAATTTAAAATAAAAACAACACAAGAAATGGGTGTAAGAAGGTAGATGCAAATCATCCGTTCTGGTATCTTGATGTTCACTTCTGGACACAAGCACTAAAATGTACATTGGTGTCAGTTTAGTATTAAGGACATCAGTTTAGTTTTAAGGAAATCCAACTTGTCGCTTGTTTTTTTAAAAATTGCCGCAATTTTTCAAGACGGCTTTTGTTTTACAGAAGTTTACCCACGTGGCCAGTTGAGAAGTGTTTTATACGCCAACATTTTCCTGTTAACGAATTCTGTTGTAAATTGTACGATAAACGTGATGACTTTGACTTTCCGATTGTTAACTTTCCATTCATTAGTAGTAACATTCCAATATCACCAGCTTATGGAGTGTTTGTGTCTCAGCTAATTCGTTACGCGAGAGCTTGTTCATTGTATTCTGATATTTTAAGTAGATCGATGCATTTGGCATCTAAGCGTCAACTACAGGGATACTTGCGAACTAAACTTATTAAAACATTTAAAAAGTTTTATGGTCGACATATTGACTTAGTTGGTAAATATAACATGTCTCCATCTATTATTCTGGATATATTTAATTGACACATATACTATCTCCCTGATAATGTCTGTCGTCTACATCGTTAACACTGTTCATCACGTGCATTTTGCATACCGCTATTTTACCTAGATTTCGCCTAATAGTTTGGATGCAACTATGACGGATGTGGCTAGCAAGGCAGGGTAAGCTTACTCTTCCGGACCACTGTTACCACTGTTTGTCGTGTATTTTGTACACGGGGAGCAGTCCATTTGCTGATTACACTATTTTGGTTGAATATACTATTTTGCCAATAACGTTTTTTAGGACTTTGAATTCCGTCTTACGGTTTGGATTGTTCGTACTTGGTTTTATTTTATTTTATATCTATATCCATCTGTCCGGATATATTAATTTTTATAGTATGTGAATAATATAGATGTCACAATTTTTTTATCGGATTTTGATATAAATGTTAAGGAAATGTTACGATAATATATGTTAGGAATCAGTCAAATAGGTCATTGTGATGTAACATTATCGCAAAAATAATATTTCGTATCTATATTTGAAAGTGTAGTTGGTAGCCAACTGTGATATAATATTAACCCTCGAGTCAGCTATTTGTTGGATTGCATATACATTGCCAAACAACGAAAAGAAGGAACAGTGGCTCTAACATTTTCCCGAATTTTCGTTGGGTTTTAGATTATTATTTCTTGCAAAACTAGGAGGCATAATTTTGAGAGGTTACGTGAATCACATCAAGGGGAAACAACTCTCTTTAATAAAGAGTCAGACCACCATTAATTCCCCCATTGACTTCAATGTTAATTCTGGCCTCTTTGTCCACCTCCAACATTTCCCCAAATTTTCGTTGGGCTGACTGCTTTTCACTACAGACAGAGGAACAAATGGCCATGTCTTTGCACTAAAATTTGTATTTTGAGATACACAAACTTGAAGAAGCATACTAAAAACATGTAACTAGTTGCCGTACATATCGCCACAGATCACTAATTATTTGCCCATTGACTTTAATGTAAATTCTCGTCTCTTAGACCGGCTCTAACGTTTTCCAAAATTTTCGTTGAATATTAGATTATTATTTTTCTTGTGAATATAGGATGCATAATTTTCAGAGGTGCCCCCAACCCCCGAAGAATAGAAAACATCGCGAGCATGATCAAGACGGTGACTCACTAACCTGGGGGTCCCGTTGCTGGCCGAGAAAGTTCATCGGGATTTTCCGGCGTAGTGGTCCAGTTCGTAGCACTGCTGTTCTTACAAAGTTTCCCTCACAGAACACTGTATAGCGGTGAAGAAAGTAGGACCCCATTCGTTTCAAGTTGGTGTTGTTATGGTTAAATTCAAAACTTGTGCGGTTACGTGAATCACATCGAGGGGAAACAACTCTCTTTAATAAAGGGAGGCAGACCACCATTTAATTCCCACTCTCGGTACAAATTGTAGTTCATCTATTTATAGCAATTCTCTCTCCTTCTCTTTTCTCCCCCTTTACATGGACATTTTTGTTGATTTTTTTGGTCTAGAATGGAATAAGAGGGTTTGAATTAATATTTTCTGCCAGGTTTTGGTTAATGTTCATGATTTTGAGGCGGAAGAATAACTGAATTATCAGGTTGGCTACGGTGTCAAAATTTGGCCGTCAACCTCATACAAATTTTGGTGCAAAGACATGGTCATTTGTTCCTCAGTCTATAGTGAAAAGCATTCAGCCCAACGAAAATTTGGGGAAAAGTTAGAGGTGGGTAAAGAGGCCCAGAATTAACATTGAAGTCAATGGGGACATTATTGAGGCAGACCACCATTAATTTCCCCATTGACTTTAATGTTAATTCTGGCCTCTTTGTCCACCTCGAACATTTCCCAAAATTTTTGTTGGGCTGAATGCTTTTCACTACAGACAGTGTCAGAGGGACGAATGGCCATGTTTTTGCACTAAAATTGGCATTTTGAGATACACAAACGTAAAGAAGCATACTAAAAACATGTAACTAGTTGCCGTACATACCGCCACAGGTCACTAATTATTTCCCCATTGACTTTAATGTAAATTCTCGTCTCTTAGACCGGCTCTAATTTTCGTTGGGTTGAACGCTTTCTGCCACAGATGGAGCAACATGTGGCAAATTCTTGCCCAGAAGCATGTATGAGGTTCATCATGAAAAACTTGAGATACACAAGTTGGAAGTAGAGACAAATAATATGCAATTTCCGGCCCTACGTAACCAACCTCACAACTATTGTATCTTTCCGCCGCAAAATCATGAATATTCACCGAAACCGGGCAGAAAATTTGTTTTCAAACCATTTTTTTCGATTATACACCTAAAAGACAACAACTTAGACATCTGAAAATAACTATTGCCCTACATTGGCCCAGGAAAATTTGGTGAGCTGTGTTCATATCACCGTAACTAACCTGATAACTCCGTTATCCTTCCGCCCCCAAATCATGACTATTAACCAAAACCTGGCAGAAAATGTTTATTCAAACACTCTTCGTCCATTCTAGACCAAAGAATCAACAAAAATGGACATGCAAAGGGGCAGCAAAAGAGAAAGATAGAGAACTGCTAGAAATAGACGAACTACAATTTGTGGGTATCGAGATGGTGTGCCTCCATGTACAATCGCCCCAATTGGTTCTGCATCTCGAATTTGACAATTACCATAAACTTAGTGTTAATTTGTACGATAATTGCATATTTATTTGTCTATACTGCCAGATTGTGTATCTGAAGTTTTTCATGGAGAACCTCATACGTGCTTTTAGACAAAAGGTTGCCATATGTTGCTCCATCTGTGATATAAAGCCTTCCACCCAACGAAACTGTGGAAATCAGTTAGCCGGTCTAAGAGACGGGAATTAACATTAAAGTCAACGGGGAAAACATTAGTGATCTGTGACCAAATATTACAGGAAGTTGTAACTTTGCACGAAATAGCGTCAAGTGTGTCCAGGCATAAGTTGCTTAATAATAATAATAATAATCGCGTCATTTTACAAGGGTAGCAAATTAGGTCTGAGGCCTTTTTCCAATTTGGCCCTTGGCACAGATCGTTAATCTCGTCTGTAACTCTGTTGGAGAACTGGATGTTGGGATTTCTTTGAAAATGTATTACAGAGATTCAGTCAGTTACTATGAATTATGATACTGAATCACTCAGTTTTATTGCCTGCAATATATCTGGATTTTCTGCTTTGTTTCGTGATGCATTGTTTCATTGCATAAACAAACTCAACGAACACTCGCGATTCGATTAATCAATAATTAAATAGAAGAGATGCCATCAGATATAATTGGCCTATAAACTACCATACATATTAATTGCTGATTTTTATTTAGCTTTTAATTACGAATAGGCACGGAATGTTAAAGTAGAGAGAGAGACATGGGGCTTAACGTCCATTCGACACAAACTAGGTCATTTTTGATTTTATTTTAAAATTCGCTTGTGCGTAGGGGTCTTTAGCAATGGGGGAAAAATGGAGAACCTTGAGACCTAACTCCTGGTCACGTACAGCCGGGGATTCGAATTCACGTCAGTTGACTCAATGACAGGCTTCATCATACAGCGCGCACGTGCTTACCATTCGGCCATTCATCCCCCACCCCAAGTGAGATGGTAATTATGGGTGACATTTTGAAATTAGTTCGTGTTATAATTTATTAATATACATGATGGAAATTGTTGATAAAATGGTCAGGAAAATCAAAATTTATATTGTTGGTTGTTGAAGAATAGTCAAGTTGTGATTTCTTCAAAATATAAACGGGTTAGTGATTCATATATCCGGTTTTCGCTTTCCTTCACCGATTTTACGTGACAAGGGAGTAGGGTGACCTGATAAAAAACTACTGGGTTTCTGCGGGACCACAGTTTTCTCCCACTACTAAAAATCCCCACGCGGAGTGGACGTTACCCCCGCCTCTCTGATTCCTCCTCTCTTTCTCTCTCCCTCTCACTCTCTTTCTCTCTCATTCGTTCTTCACTCCCTACATAGCAGCCAATAGTGTGAATAAATATAAATGAGTCGATAAAGTACATGAAACTTATAATACGGTAAATATTCACAATGGAACTTCCCTCTTCTTTAATGAAATAAAACCAAGTACGAACAATCCAAACCATAAGACAGAATTCGAAGTCCTAATAAAAGTTATAGGCGAAATCGTGTATTCAAATAAAAAAGTGTAATCAGCAAATGGACTGCTCCTCGTGTACCAAATACACGACAAACAGTGGTAACAGGTGTCCGGAAAAGTAAGCTTACCCTGCCTGGGTCGCACACCCGCCGTAGCTGAATCCAAACTATTCGGCGAAACGGCAGTAAAATAGCGTTATTGGCCAATGAATTATAGGTTTACTAAATGCACGCGATGAACTGTGTTAACGATGTAGTAGACAATGTCAGGGAGTTAGTAATAGTATACGTGTCAATTAAATATATCTAGAATAATAGCCGAGAGAGACACGTTATATTTACCAATCAAATCAATATGACGGCCATAAAACTTGTTTAAGGTTTTAATAAGTTTAGTGCGCAATTATCCTTGCATTTGAATTAAGATGACAAATGCCTCGCTCTACTTAAAAAGTCAGAATAAAAGGAACAAGCTCTCGCGTAACGCTTTAGCTGAGACACAAACACTCCATACGCTGGTGATATTGGAATGTTACTACTAATAAATGGAAAGTTAACAATCTGAAAGTCAAAGTCATCACGTTTATCGTACAATTCAACATTAAAAAGTCTGACTGATCGTTTATTTGTTTTTACGAGCGTTTGTATGTAATCGGCTTCATATGAATAGAGAAACATGCAAAGGTGCACAGTTGGTGCTTATGGGGACGCCAACCACTTGCTGATATATTTACCCTCCGAATTGAACAAAGATGTTATCAATAAAAAAATCAAACATCTGAATTATCTTGATGGCCGTGAATTTGTTTTTGGAATCACTTTGATTCTTAACGAAATATGTGGAATTGTAATTTACAACTAAATATTGATATCTAGCAGTACCCGATTTGAAAATATAGGAGACTGAAGCAAGTGATATACAGATTGCAAACCATCAAGTAATTCTTTGAAATTTTTAATATCCACATTTGATTTATACCACTACTAGAGTATATTTTGTCACAGTACTTTTGAATACCCTCTTTAACAGCTGTTAGTATATGTCAAATATACTTTTGGAAGTGGTTTTGTAGAACAACGGGATGAACCTGCTATAAAACGTTGCTTGTAGGGATTTTTATGTGGTTTAGGTATCCAATATAACAAGGGCAAATCTGTATAGGTATCTCCACATGGAGTACTAATCAAATGAAGTGTGTACAGATTTGTGATTGAATATAATTGCATCCTTACTAAGAGTAGATCGTTTATATGTAGCACTGTCGATTGGTTTCCCGAAATTAAGTTCTTTGAACAGAGAGTCAAAACGATTTTGTTTACATATAAACACTATGTTATTGAACGCCTTGTCAGCCGCAACAATGACATACTTAACACTGACTTCCAAATTATAGTGTTTTCATAAAGACGTCTTCTAATGGGACAGGGAATATTTTTACTTCTAGCTTATTGAATCTCGACATTAATTATTTATTAATTGTTGTCTTAAATGACTATCTTGTAAGCATTTCAGGTAGAGAATACAAAGCATATTGATTTAAAAAAACACAAAGCACTCGGGCAAAACGCAATGTCTTGTCCAGCTATATTTATCGATAAACAATGAAATGATATAGACAGAGGCGTACCCCTGAAATATATATTAGGGAGCGGGGGCGTATAAAGAAATTATATAAAATGTTGACAATTTGTGACAGCCGATGTAGTGCGATAGGGAGAATGTTGCGCCCCCATAAAAAAAATTTAAAGTCTCAGTCTCCAGTAAACACTGCTTTGGTATATTTTACGGGATTAAAGGGACAATAACACTCTTGCTGGTTTGACAGGTCCAGAAAAAAATAGCCTCATTCTAACTACAAGATGTTTGTGTAAATTATCCATTACAACCTATCTTACTTGTCGAGAGGGTTCGAAAACATGTTTAAATCCAAGTTGCATTTGAAAGTGCTTACAGCAAGGCTGTTCAAACCATGTTACGGCATGTAGTTGAATTTTTCCAATTTTTAAAATTAGGTGTGTTAAGATGAAATTTGTATCATTTACTAATTAAAATATTGTATAATAGTACAAATTGTTGACCAAAATAAAGATTGGGACATATTATTCAGTTACAACAAGAGTGGCATTCGGGCTTTAAACTAAAACATCTTCCACCAACATATTGGGACTTGTACAGGTTTTATACAGACATAATTTTAAATAATCCTAATACCTGCTGTAAATAATTAGGGCCTACTATGTAAATTGGGGGGGGGGGGGGGAAGTATAAGATTGTTGGATATTAAACAGGCTAGATGCACATAAATGTTTATAAAATTGCAATTATAAAATTAATTTAATGGGCGTCATACGATTTTTCAATGATCCAAGTGACTCCTGGGCACTAGCACACGTTTGAAACAAAATTATACAGGAATAACAGTGTTAATGTCGAGTGAAAATAATCCAATGATTTTTTTGGCATTCTCTCACATAGACGCGGCATTTAATTGGATGTAAACAAAAGCGTATCCCCCTAATTAAAAACAAATACTGCGTTACATTCCAAATATAAATTTTCAATTATCCCTAAAGTGAAAAACAAAGAAAAATGATACACAGACTGTTTAATTAAATTTATCGTTGTATATAAAAAAATAGAATAGCAATTAATATTGGAAGTTTTGTATTGAATACGTGTTGTATACCGATCGTCCCCAATGAAATAACCCTATAGACACAACACTTAACACCGTCAGTTGATAAATGCGACGTTTTTCTGTACATAGTTCATGGGGTGCTTGAAATACATATTGTGACAATTGTTGACTTGTTGACTAGCTTGGGATGAAACAGAAATGCATGAACGATGATGGTAAATCAATTTTTAATCGTTGAGACGAAAGTGTTCAATTTTGAGTATAGAACTTGCACATTCTTGGGCGAAAGGGATACACATCGGTGCAGTGCTAGATTAAATTAGGACATCATGATAACGAGGGCAACACAGAATGTCCGCTTTGTTAGATGCTAAATTTAAAATATTGAATTATTTTTTTTATTATTAAGAACTTAAGTTTTTATACGCCCACACTTTCATGTGGAGGTTACAATTTTTATCCGATATCCATGAAACTTGAAATATAGGTTTATCACCATAAGAATAGGTTCCTTTCGATATTGGCATGACTGTACCGAACTTCAACTTCATGGATTATGACCCCTGATTGTACTAAAAATCACGTTTTTAGCTTGTGGACCCTATAGAGGTAACAATTTTGAACCGATTTTGATGAAACTTGAAATGCATGTTTATAACCCAAATATCTTGGCTTCTTTCGATATTTGCGCATACCGAATAGTAAATTCCTGAGTATACGAAAAATAGCAATTAGGTCACAATTATTATCCGATTTAAAAAACCGTTTGATTATATCACCGTTACACCGTAATGAAGGTGAAGTTCGAATTTCGTTGAATTGGACCAAGACTGTCTGACAACATGGCCACCGCTTGTGCGCGAATATTGTATATTAATAATATTGTATATCAAGGTTATTGAACCTGTTTAGGTCAGAATTTTAATCCGATTTTGATGAAACTTGACATGCATGTTATACCACAAAGATCTTGATTCCTTATGATATTTGTGCATATCCAATCGTAACTTCCTTTATTATGACCCCTTTGTACGAAAAATCGCAATTTTTTAAACTTGTGGTCCCTCTGAAGGTTACAATTATTATCCGATTTTAAAAACGTGTGATTATATCAGCGTTACACCGTAATACTTTCCTGAAAATCAAACCAAAACTGCAGGACAAAATGGCCACCGTTTGCATGCAAATAGTGTAAAAATATGGTAAATCAAGGTTGTGGAGGTCAAAATTTTAATCCGATTTTGATGAAACTTGAAATGCATGTTTTAAGCCAAAGATCAAGATTCCTTTCGCTATTTGCTCATATCGAATTGTAACTTCATGAATTATGGCCCTTGATTGTAGGAAAAATCAATATCTTTTTAGCTTGTTCTCTATATCCATCTCTCGACAATGTTCACTTGGCGTATCCTGCCTTGCAGCCGCTTGTTCATTTATTTGTCTTTTCATACGAAAAGGTATCATCATGTGCTTGGCGGTTGTTAGTAGTTTTCTACTTATATTTTGAATTACATATTTATATGTATGGACTATGGGGGCACCAACATCTTTCAAGTGCTTTGGGTCTCTGTGGGTCTTAATCCGGCCTTGCATCAAAGCCCAGCTAAGACATGGGACTGAGGGTACCCAGGCCCAGGGCCTCGCGGTTCATGTCAAAAAGAGAAAAATAATCAAATTACAGGTGAAAGTTTCGCGGTAATCGATCTAGCGGCGCGAGGGCGGAGACTGAGCTATCCCTCAATCCTCTCTGTGAAGTTCCACGCAATCCGGGGATTTCGCTTGATGTAATAGTTCCCCGCCGTTATATGTAATTTCAGTGTATTGTATGCCAATCGGAACTCAAAGGGGTTTCGTATGAGATCGGATATTATGTAGTTGTCCTTGTATTACAGATCGTTTAATTGTGTGTTACACATGCGTGCTATTCAATAGGATATGGAATAACCTTTTCATCGCGTTCGGGGCACCGCGATTCAAGGCAGGCTCGTGGCGCCACTCCGGTTAAGCAGGAATTTGCCTTGAATCGATGGGATTATATTCGTCTATGACCAACACCTACACTCAGTAAACTGCCACCATTCCTGTAACCAAAGAACGAGATCAGTGTTATTGAAACCCGCCTCTGCTTATACACAGAAATAACATTACCCTTATGGGTCGATTTAAAGAACAATTCATATAAAACATATGCAAGCATATCTGTGCAGAATATAGATTCGCCGATATTTCAAATTAAATTCCACAACCGGTAAATGACACAATCTTGTACGACAAGTCGTCATGGTGATGGCAACACTGGAAGCGGTTTTCGTGTATGTTATTTGTTTTAGTCGATAAGACTTTTATACCAATTGACAATTTCAGCGTAAAAACAAAAAACATACGTCGGCCGTTATCAATAAGTAAGTGTTTTGGGACAAATGTTTAATTGGTTTGGCACTAAATGGACGTTGTGGGGTGTAATAACCACTTGAAATTGTCGCCTAAGGATATACATTAAAGGTGTGTGTTAATTGAGATTCTGGAACATAACAACTGTTTTGACTTTGCATCTATGATAAGTATGTCCATTTTGATTTATTGTTTTGAGTCCATTTTATGTATACAAATGACAAGTGACCGATTAAAGTGATGGATTTGTCTGATTTTATTTTATTTCAGCAATAACTTGTGCAATGGAAACACGTAAAATGTTCCTTAATTATGGATTGTGTATCATACTGATATTAACTGCCGAGCTACAACTTTCCAACTCAATGGCGTCTTTTTTAAACACAAAGATTTTAGAAGTAATGCCATGCGGTATAGAGAAAGCAACCCCCTTCTACAGGTTAGATGTGTATGAATTTGCTACCTATAAAGTAAAGAACGTGTACCAGTGTATACTGTTGGCGATGAAGCTAGAAATAGCCAGATCAATTAATTACAGAATTGACGACAAAAGCTGTAGATTATATCAAGAATCGTCGCAGTCGAACGACCTTGTCCAAGATATCAATAACGTCTTTGTTGAAGTTAATAGAAACTCTTGTCATTATACGGTAAGTCTAACCAGGTAATTAATACGATCGGTTTCCGTTCATTGATCGACCACTTGTTGAAATAATTATTACAGTTTGGTAATGTATAAAGTTTTACTAAAACTCTTTCAGATACTTGCTGCACCGTTGCATCTATGAGCGATGTAAACGATTGTCTGATAAATGAATATTGTAAATTTTGGTCGTGAGAGAAAGAGAAATTGGATTTAACGTCCACTCGACACAAACTAGGTCATTTCGGGACTAACATATGGTTTAATTTCAATAATTCGCTTGCGCGTAGAGGTCTTTAGCAGTTGGAGGAAACCGGAGGAACCGTAGAAAACCCACGAGATTGGACAGGCGACCCCACCCCTTGCCACGTACAATCGAGGATTCGAAACCACACCAGCTAAGTCAATGACAGGCTTTATAATACAGCTTTATAATACGCTAACAATTCAGCCATCCAACCCCCAAATTTTGGACGTATATTACTTTATATAATGTAGGCTATAAATTTTGGACGTATAGCCTACATATAAAGAAATATTACTTTGATCGTGGCCAAACATATTCGTTACTATGTTGATCAAGTGCTACATTTGTTCCAAAGGCATGGTTCTCGAATATTAAAAAGGCATTATGTAAGAGCTGAATTCACACAGTCCAGTTCTTTCTTTGGGCCTTAAATGTTATATATAAATTATAAATTAGATATTTATTAACATGCTCAACTCTCGTTGTCATTTTGTCATTAGATGGCCCCAATTTTAAGTAGATTAGAACGGTTCGGTTATTTAATGATTTAATTTAAAAATGGAGAAGCGAGGTTAAAATCCCGTTTACATTTCAAACTTGATGCGTGCCAGGAACGATGCCAAGAACGGAACGGTTAATTTCGTTTGTAGTGTAAACGGGTAAAACATAACAGTTCCAAACCGAAAACACTGTTTTCTAGACCTCTGAAGTAAGGTGGTCGATCTTTTATGTGAAAAGTTCCACATTTAGCATGAAAGGCGCGGTTCCATGAACGGTTATTGCACAGTAATGCAAATGGGTCATTTTCTTGAAATCTAGCGCGGCCTGCAAATGGTTCCAAGAACGAACACGTATCGCGGCCAATTGTAATAAACAGTACAGAAATGAAATAAAATAGAGTTTAATGTCCTACTATTTTGCTCCGACTGGGCTGATGAAGACTGGCATACGCCGTAGTGTGCTATGAGGGAAATCTTGCCCGGCCATCGGCGCTTCGACCTACTCTGATATTAAATGCCAACTGCCAAGGGAACTTTTGCATGTAATGCCGATGTGTATAAAGGTACCTCGATTTTCCGTCCCAGTTGAAAAACTATACGCCGTCGCTTGCCATGCGTACCCACGCCGGAAAATTCCGATGAATTTCGTCGGACAAGGCAGAGATCGAACACCCAGTTCCCCAGGTTCCTGGATCTCCGGGTAAGCGAACAAACGCCTTACTCACTGAGCTACCGTGGTTCCCCGACCACTAACGGGGGTTACGATCAATGGACACATCTTCAACCACTGATGATATTGCTCAAATCTATTTTGAATTATCTATTTTTGAAATATTATATCGAAAACAGTCGGCTCTATCTAAATCTTACAAATTAAGGATTGATAATTTAGAATTCATGACTTTTTTTGATTTTTTTATGTCCCAAAATATAATAGTCCAGTGTTCAGAATTAAAGTTTACTCAACACAAATTTTCAGATTAAATCATTAATGGCTGAACCGTTCTAATTAAATTTAACATCGGACCTATCCGACTTTATTACATTGTAGAACATAAATAAAGGCCCAATAACACGCTTATTCTAACTAAATAATGTTTATCCAATCATTATTCTGGTCAACGAATTGTACTGTTTTACAATATTCCAATTAATTGATGATACAAATTTCATCTTAACACTACGAATTGAAAAAGATTGGAAAAAATTAACTTCATTGTTTGAAATGCTTTATGCGAATCAATTAAATAAAATTGATGCACATGCTATTGAAACTGTCTTCTCACTTTTTTCTATTTTTATGACTATTCGATGTGGAAATGAGAAATCTTTAAATTGAAGTACATGTTTATTGGAAATTTGTTTATTTTGCAGCAGACACTTAGCTAGCTTACCGACATTTAAATATCGAGGAATTTAGTCGAAAACGCTAAGTGTATTTTGAGAATTTGGTTTTTTCGTGTATAGAGAGAGAAATGGGTTTTAACGTCTTCTAGATAGGGATCGCTAGCAGTGGGAGGAATCCGGAGAACCCGGAGAAAACCCACGAGGTTGGACATGTGCCCCCAATCCTTGTCACGTACAGCCGGAGAATCTAAACGACACCAGTTAACTCGATAGACATTTCTGATACAGCGCGCAGCCGCGCACGCGCTAACAATTCGGTCACCCCATCCACCCACTCCAAAGTAGGACCGCATTACAAAACAGTATACTAATTGTTGGCTTTGGAGGCCATTTAGGGCAGAGATCTGTTCTCGAAGTAGAGTAGACAGCTCTTTGTGCGCCGAACACTTGTTTTGTTGTCTCTGGGGTATACACACGAATTCATTTATAATGTCTGTCTTTTGTTTTAATTCATATAGTCTCGGGAAAGTAGTTTTTGTCTCATTCCGTGTCTTAGATTTAAATTATTCATGGAACCGATTTATTCCAAGCATGTTTCTTTTATTGTTATTGTATATCATGCCTACTGAGACTGCGCAAAAAGATTATATGGGGCGGTGGTGAAGTGTAGAGGAAAGTGGACGTTAATCCCCATCCATTTCTCTCCCTCTCTCGCCCTCTCTCTCCGTCTCTCTCTCTCTGATACTACCCGTCGTATCCGTGTGCCGTATTATGTATGATAAATACACACACGGTCACATGCAAAATCCACACGGATCCGCGACACGGACCATCAATTTACGCTTGCCAAAAGTCTCTACTGTCCTTAAGATCCTTAAGACTCCTGGTAATTATCTTCCTACGCCTATTCCTAAAACGGAAAGGCAACAGTAATAGTAACCCCACTCTACAGGGTCCACAACCTAGATATACCATTTTTTAACAGTATTCGCATACAAACGGCGGCCATTTTATATGGCAAATTTGGTCCGATTTTTGCAAATTTCGAACTCAACCTTTCTTAGGGTGTAACGGTGATATAATCAATCGGTTTTTCAAATCGGATAATAATTGTGACCTCCAAGCTAAAATAGGCGATTTTTCGTACAATCAAGGGGCCATAATTCAGGAAATTACGTTCCAAATATCTTTGGGTTATAAAGCTTCATGTCAAGTTTCATAAAAATTGGTTCAAAATTGTGACCTCTATAGGGTCCACAAGCTTAAAACGTGATTTTTCGTACAATCAGGGGTCATAATCCATTAAGTTTTTATCCGATACATGCCAATATCGAAAGCAGCCGAGATCTTTTGGGGATAAACCTATTGGGTAAGAATTGTGACCTGTAGAGAGACCACAAACAATTGTGGACGGACGGACATCAGGAAGGACATCCGGAAGGACCGGGCGACGACATAATACGTCCACATAAAAATGTGAGCGTATAAAAACGAAATGAAATATAGATCTGTATTTTAATTAGATTGCCAAATTCAGCCATTACTCTTTAATGGTCGATTGTGTCCTTTTTCAGGTTGAAGAGAAAAAAGTGTGTGATATTGGAGAATGTAAAGTAAAAGAAGCATGTGTATCTGTTGATTCTAATAAAGATACCCTGTGTAATAGAATAGGTAATGTATTCTTTGCTTCTGAACCATATTGTCGCCTGTCCATCCTCATGGATTCTCTCCTGGTCCTCCGGTTTCTTTCCACTGCTAAAGACCCCTACGCGCAAGCGAATTGTTTGAATAAAATTAAACCATACGTTAGTCCCGAAATGACCTTGTTTGTGTCGAGTGGACGTTAATCCCCATCCATTTCTCTCCCTCTCCCTCTCTCGCCCTCTCTCTCCGTCTCTCTCTCTCTGATACTACCCGTCGTATCCGTGTGCCGTATTATGTATGATAAATACACACACGGTCACATGCAAACTCCATACGGATCCGCGACACGGACCATCAATTTACGCTTGCCAAAAGTCTCTACTGTCCTTAAGATCCTTAAGACTCCTGGTAATTATCTTCCTACGCCTATTCCCAAAACGGAAAAGGCAACAGTAATAGTAACCCCACTCTGCCAGAGCTTATTTATTGTTCACATGCATCTTAAGGCCATCACATTATCGTTAAAAGTGGTGATGATTACGGCCATGTTGCTCCTTCGGTTATATATAAATATACAAAGAGAGCCTAGGGCTATGAACTCAGTAAACAATCTGAAACCACCCCCATCCCACACTTCGCGGGTTGCGGGTATCCTGTAACTTCAGTGGTCCACAAATATGACACGGTACAAGCATAGTCTATGTATTTGTTTTACCATTTCCTGTCTTATCCGTTACAATTATAGCTGTATTTATTAAAGAAGCTAAATCGTTAATATTTGGCATTTAGAAATTGACCCAAGATGGGTCACAACGCATATAATGTGTAATCTGCTTGTATATGAACTTATTAACATTTAATTGCTTCCGTTTTGCGAAATACGGCAGGAGTCTCAATCGAAAAGAAATTTCTAGCGTCTGGTTATTCCAGTCTATTGCGCATGCTCTCCAGATAAGTTATGGCATTGCCGTTGGACATGAGTTATGGACTATGTGACCCAGCCTCGTTCTTTCTGGTCATTTGTTACAAATGACGCTGAAACGCACTTTGGTACACAATTCGTGTACCGACGGAAAAAGGTATATCAGAAGCCTACGTTACCTTTTCAATGTTGATTTAAATTGACAAATAATTCGTGTTTTCAACGTGTAAGACTCCGGATGATATTGAGTTAGAGACTTGGCTACTTTAAGTTTATAACCTTGGTTTCCTGGCTATTAGATATTATTAAAAACTGTGTTCTGTTAATGTGTTCCGATCGCTAAATGCCACTTAAAGATTACATTCTCGTTAGCACGTGCGTACTGTATCATAAAGTCTGTCATTGATTAAGTCAACTGGCGTGGTTTCGAATACCCGGTTGACGTGACAAGGAAAAGGGTCACCTGTCCAGTCTCTTGGGTTTTCTCCGGGTCATTTGGTTTACTGCTAAAAAAAACCTACGCGCAAGATAATTTTTGAATTAAACCACATGTTAGTCTCTAAATGACCTAGTTTGTGTCGAGTGGACATTAAACCCCACTTCCCTCCGTCTTTCTCTCTCTCTCTCTCTCTCTCTCTCTCTCTCTCCAAATTTTGGGTTTTATTGGGACCTGGTATCTTTCTTACGAGTGATTTGTATGTTCAGCGCGCAGATAGTTTGACGCCCGTGCAGGGCCATAATTGTGTGATTAAAATTTACAGCGATGTTCCCCACGGTCTACAGTTTTACAGGGGTTTAGTGATATACATTTACCATTTTGCTATTGTGTCGTACTGTCTGGCATTAAAAGTTAAATCCTGCTAGATCTTCATCAGAATTGGGCTATTCCCAATACACCTGCACATAATATACACAGTATACGCTTCAGATAATGGTCCCATTCTTCGTTCACATTGATTTTTTCAAATGTTAAGGTCGGGGTCCGATCTAATACCCAGGAGACCTTTATTATATATTTATATTATTATGGGAGTTCCTCAGGGTGTACGGTTTTCTATATTGGTTAATGCATGACAACAATAATATCGATATGTCATAAATTATTCATATGTGCTGGCTTTACGGGTACGATAATTGATAAAAAAAATCTAGGAGTATAATGAAAGACAACGTGAGTGACGCAGCATGATCAATCAGTTCACGGTTAATTACGTAATCAAGGTGACACTAAAATAGGTTAATATAAGTATGTTGTGTATAAAACCGGGGAAACACATTTACGTAACTTGCGCATTTTAACTAGAGTCCCATGTACAATAATTGAGGGGTAATCTATACCTGTATAGACCTAAGAAACTTACGCTTGCGAACCGACACTTGGTCACGATCATCCAAAAAAATATTCAACGAATATTAGTCTCGATGCGTTATAAACAAAGTACAAGGGAGGTAACTAGTCCTAAAACAAGATGTTGACGCCCGTGATTCGGAAATTAATTTAAGCATGTCTTTTTCATAAAATCCATTTAATTGCATTGCCAGTTCAATATCCAACACCCTTAATCTTTTATATTGTAAAATTTCTCTCTTCTAATTTGTCATCAAGGTTCATGTTTGTTTATAATAATGCAAGAATTGTGAGATTTATTGCTGGGGCGCATTTCTTCCTTCACTTGGCCAAAGATACTGGATAATCGACCGCATAACAAAAACCCCGCTAACGCATGTGGAATGGAACTTTTGACCAAATACGAGGAAGACTAGGAGGTTATGGATGACCGAGACTAACATCGATGATTTAAGTCGAAAATACTAAGCACACTTAGGGAATTTGAAACGTATTATATCATTTCTTTCATTTTGATTTTAAATACATTTTGGAAATGTAGTCTTTTTGTGTATGAAAGATTAGAACTGCGTTAAAAATAGTTCACTAATTTATCAGCATGACGTCCATTCGGTACAGAGATCTATTCTCAAAGTAGATAGTTTTATGTGTGCAGTATACGATGCAACTACTCCCGTTTTGTTATTCTCAAGTTTTGTATTTTGAATTTCGTTTATATCATGTTAACGCGATGTAAAATTTTATTTAATAACGTTTGTCGTTCTAGTTTTATTTTCAGAATACAAAATTAAAAAGATTATTCATTAAAGTTTTTCCTTACCAGAACTTAAACCTTTTGTGAAAGCGCAAAATAAATTCTATAAAGAGTTGCCAGTTCTCGCTATAACAGTTTAAAAAATAGATAATGAAATTATAATGTACTGAAATTTTCAGTCAAATTGCTTCACTCTGAACCAAGATATTAGCGATTCAATTTTAGGCTAGCCTCGAACATCATTACTACAGTACGATAAAAACAAACTCTCTGTTAAACCATCCTTCTTCTACTATAATAGGTACTCAAATCTATTCACGATGGCATAGACAGTTGAAAATGGTCTTGCTAAGCAAATTAATGTCTAATTAATAATTTAGGTAATATTTAGGCGTATTAAGAACTGCCCTTAATGCATGTTTAACATTTTTAAATCAATAAAAATTCGTTACTTTGATTTTTGTCTGTCGACGTTTTATGCTGAATTGTTCACATGATAAAATTTATTTTCTAAATTTTAAAATAGAGTTGTCTACCCTTTATTATCATCCGCTCAGAATGTATTCAAACTTGTATTGCCAATTGCATTCGTGGTTAGAGTTTCAGTAATACTCAAGCAGATAACATAAAATGAATAACATATTATAACACCGTACCTCTGTTCATATAGAGAGGTAAAATATATATTGAGGGAATGGGGGAAGTGGGTGCACTGTAAAAAGAATCCGTGAAAAAACGTAAAAAGTTCCGGAAACAAAAATTACTAGGAGAATTTTATCCGTATTTGTTTTTCCTGTTATTTAAAGAAATTCCTTTAATTAACATAAATTCAATTTTCAAATACAGAAAAAAAATCCCAGTATTTTTCCTTTCCTGAGCATGCAAGTGATTAACAAAACATTGAATTAACCATTGACTTCATACGCTTGGATGAATAGCCTTATTTAACGTCCATCGAAGTGCTATTGCTGACAATCTTTATATGTAACTTCCTTCCGCTAATATAATAAAATCCAATCGACAGCATGGCTTCACAAACCACTAGTCGTTAGTGATTGGACAAGTAAGAGGCTTTCAGGTTTAAGTTTGCGGTTCTATCAATTTGCAGGTACGTTAACTCTGCCATAGACACAAACCGGCTTACACTCGCCAATCGGTTATACCAGATGATATAACCTATACTCACGGAATGTTGAAACATATTTTTACACATTTATGGAAATACTTACAATCTGATTACCGTATAATGAATGACAGTACACTTTAAAGATCTTATAAATAATGAAAATTAGATATACATGACAATTAATATACCAAACTTTACAAAATATGATTCTTCATATTACTGTTAATAAATTGAAATGAATACTATAAAATGATAGTATTAGGAATGATTACTAATCGTTGCATTTGCAAACAAAAGTAACCCGTAAATTCCTGGTCATTAGACCGTTTATCCCGTAAAATAACAGAATTAAGTCCATTATAGAATTGAAAAAAACATTTTATCCCCAATTTTAACGGAACTTTCTGGTCATTCCACAGTTTATACCGTAAAATAACAGAATTAAGTCCGTTATAGAAGGGAATAAAACATTTTATCCCTAAATTTCCTTTTTAATACTGAATATTCCACAAAAATACACAAAACACGTAATTTGATGAAAAACACCATATCTCCAAAAAAGCCACCAATTAACAGAAGAAAAAGTGTTAAACAACAGAATTCGGACACATACAAAATGGATTTTTTTTACAGTGTGGGGAGTGGAATAGGATATTTCACGGTATACGATGGGTCACGAAAAGGCAGCTGGGAGTCGTAATCACAGATCTGCGGGAAATAACTGTATCAACCCTTTAAGCAAAATCCTTATAAGGACTACGGCTATAAGGTACAAATAATTCAAATGAGGTGAAATAAAATGGGGTTTAACGTCATTTGAGGGAAATTTTGCCCGCTACGGCATACTGTTATATCGAATTCCAACTGCCAAGGGATTTTTTAAGTTCACGTCAATGTGTACACGAGACCCTGGTTTTTCGTCCTACCGAACGACTAGACAGCTGTCCTTGTCAGGCCCTCCGTCCTGCATCACCGACAAGGGGAAACACTGTTCGGCTGAGGCCACATCGCTAAACGGCAAGATCGATCCTGTCCGACAAACTGTACACTTTTTGAAAAGATCAACATCGAAAAATATTGTTTATTCTAATGAACCCAATGAACGTTTTCTTTCACGATGTTAAAATTTTATTTTATTTATAGGAATTTTAACTACACATTTTGTATAACTTAATAAAGAACGTAAGAAAGCACTGATTGCTATGCAAATTCCTTTTTATCGATACTCATTCACATTAAATTGAAAAGAATCTTTAGAGACCGGTCGATAATTAAATCTATACCAGGTACAATTCTCTAAATTTATCTCAGTCGAATACAAATTATAACGCCCAATTAGTGATAAGGCTGGCAATAATATTGCCCTTATTTGTAAAAATGTTATCTTTGGGATATTCTCACTGAAATTGTAATTTCATTCACTAATCCAAATGACACTTTAAATCGATTACCGATTTTACGAAACAACATTATTTTACATAATCAATATACTTTCAGTAGAAACAACAGCATTAAAGATAATGTTCAAATGGATGCACTGCCTTACATTGTTATAGTCTTAACCCTTTTAGCGTTGTCTTGTCTGGATTACCCTCTTTACTGTTGGCATTATGTACATTTTAACGTATGACGTCAAGTGGCGAACTAGCGCCGGGGCATTAGGTAAGATTAGATAAAGAGTCGATAGTAACCGTTAGTTCAAAAAAATAAGTAATGCAAAGGTAATTTAAGTCAAATTATTTCACTCTGATCCGAGATATCGCCGATACAGTATATTGTTATTGCTACGGCTCTTAATACACAAACTCTCGGTTATCAATTTTACATTAAATCATCCACCGCAAATCGTATTTTCACCTATTGAAAATCTAGAGAATCCAATGGCATGTTCTTGGCAAGTTATTTAATACCTAATTAATAATTTTTATAACATTTGAGGCCTAACGTAAGACCTGCAATAGAAAGCGTTTACCCTCTCATAATGCCAGTTTAACGTCATTCAGCAGACGAGCGATGTCAAGACTAGGCGCATGTTTTTTCTCCGATTTCTTCGTTTGTATTCGGTATTATTCCTTCTCTGTTTTATAGAATTAAGAATTTATGCTCCAACTTTGTAATTAATACACCTGAATATCTTTCATACAATTATTCGAAACCACGCCAATTGACTCAATGACAGGCTTTATGATACAGCACGCACGTGCTTACCATTCGGCCATCTAACCCCCAAACTTACAGTACAGTGGACGCTTACGGCTAACCTTTTACTTGATCTGATATGTACATTTGTTGTTTCTGATGTCTGTACATAGTGTCTTGTCTGTAGTTTTACAGAGCTCCAAGCTCTTCCAGAGCTTGCTGTGTAACGTACGGGGGGGGGGGGGGGGTCTGGGACTGTTGTCAATATTTTACGTAAAGTCCATTGTCCTTGCGTAACCGGAAGTTTGTTTTTTAATGTGGTTGATTATCCAGTATGGGTACAGATCACTAAAGATTTCTCCATTGACTTTAATGTTAATTCTCGTCTCTTAGACCGGCTCTAACCTTTTCCCAAATTTTTGTTGGGTCGAACGCTTTCTACCATAGATGTAGCAGCATGTGGCAAACTCTTGCCCAAAAGGATTTGTGAGGGTCTTCATGAAAAAACTTGAGATACTCAAGCTGAAAGAAGAGACAAATAAACATGCAATTTACGGCCCTACATTATATCCTTACCAACCTCTTAATTCATGTATATTTCCGCCTCAAAATCGTGAATATTCACCAAAACCTGGCAGAATATATTTAATTCCAAACACCTGTCATCGATTCTGCACCAAAAAGTCAACAAAATCGCCATACAAAAGGGGGACAACTGAATGGGAGAGAAAGACTAAAAATAACGTTTGCCCTTATTTCGTGGGCGTATAGATATTTGGTGTGCTGTGTCCGTATCGTTGGCCAAGTCAAGTAAGAGTTGCGCCCCTTCCCGCAATAAATCCCATAACTCTTGCTTGAAGGGCAAGGTAAAGTGACAGCATTTTGTCACAACACCTAAAATGTTAGTATCTACATGTGCTTGAGATGATACAGACCAATAAAAAAAGGAATAATGCCATGGAATTTCAAATGGTGCCTATCTTGCTAATTATACAATATTTAAGCAGCATGTCCACCATAATATTACAGAAACTTCTCCACTTCTGTAATTTGTTACTGCTTATATATAGCGAGTCTTTACAGGATTTGCAAGTCACCCATTGGTATGAATATGAAAGATGAGTTTTTTGGCATTTTTTCCCCATATAATTTGATTATAAGGACCATTTTGAAGTCATTTTGAAGTCATTTTCCTTGTGAATGTTTTTAAATTTCAAATGCTGCATATATCTGGAAAATTACACCAGATTAAAGCAACACATCCGCCATAAAATTACAGAATAGTTTCTCCACTTTTGTAATTTGTTACTGATTGCAGCGAGTATTTACCGGATTTGCAAGGCATACATTGGTATGAATAGGATGATGTTCCCATATAATTTGATTATAAGGACCATTTTGAAGTCATTTCCCGGTGAATGTCATAAAATTACAAATGCTGTCTATCTTCTAATCATACAATTTTAAAGCAACACGTCGACCATAATATTACAGATTAACTTCTCCACTTCTGTAATTAGTTACTGATAACAGCAAGTCTTTACATGATTTGTAAGGTTTGATTGGTTATTTTCCATAAAATATGAATATAAGGACCTATCCTAAGTCATTTTCCTGGTGAATGCCGCCAAATTTGGTGAACTATGCAAGTTTAGGGCAAAATATCCACCTTAATATCAGAAAATAACGTATCTACTTCTGTACTTTGTTACTGACTACAGCGAGTATTTACAAGATCTTAAAGTCACACATTGGTATGAATAGGAATTATGACTTTTATCGCCGGTTTTTTCCATATAATTTGATTATAACGACCATTTTAAAGTCATTTTCCTTGTGAATGCCTCGAAATTAGCAATACAGCATGTATGGCGAATTACACCAGATTAAAGCAACACATCCACATAATATTACAAAATAACTTTCTAAACTTTTGTAATTTGTTACTGATTACAGCGAGTCTTTACAGAATATTTAAGTCACAAATTGGTATCATTAAGAATGATGAGTTTCTTCAACCTGTTCCCCTTAAATTTGCTTATATAAGGACCATTTTTTTCTGAATACCTTGGGATTTCAAATGCTGCCTATCGTGCTAATCATACAATATTAAAAGCAACATATCCACCATAATATTACAGAATAACTCCTCCACTTATGTAATTTGTTACTGATTAGAACGAGTCTGTGCAGGATTTTAAAGCCACATTGTTGTGTTTTTAAGTTGTTTTATATAATCAAAGCAACACGTCCACCTTAACTAATGTTCTCAATACGCATTTTTCTAGTCTAAAGGATACTTTTGAAACCTATATTAACCACAAAAAGTTCTGCTTTCCTGTTCTGATTCCTGATTCTCCACATAAACTGAAACAAATTAAATGTACCACTCTATATGTTTTGTTGCCAAAATGCAATACTTAATAACACACAATGTACATGTATTATAATATAATAATAATAATATGCCATTTTCGTAGATAATTCCTTGCTTATGCGTTATCTCCTTGTTTCTCTAATGCAACACTTGAATCACGACGTATTAAACATATAATACGTTATTTTCGTATATAATTCCCTGCTTAGGCGTTATATGTTTGTTTGCCCAAATGCAACAATGAACACACAATGAATTAAACACATAATATGCCATTTTCGTTTAGTATTCCCTACTTAGGCGTTTTTTGCCTTTTAGCTCAAATGCAACACTTGAAACACGATGTATGACACATACATTGTAAAATATGTCATTTTCGTTTATGATAATTCCTTGCTTATGCAGCACTGAAAATACAATGATTTAAACACATAATATTCCCATTGCTTTAAAATGAATTGTTCGGCATATTTGCTTCAAACCAAATGTACCGGTACTACGGAAAATGGACTGGTAGGCGTACAGAAACACTTCTACACTTTGTAGAATCAAGTTACGATCAAGGGCAGATAATTTGAATATGTGAATACCCCATGGACCAGTGTTTAGTCGGGTGCAAAGGATGGTGTGTAAACTGTGTATGTTGATAAATAATATTTGGAATTTGGAAATAGCTTAAAGCGAGAATTTCATATTTCCTAAGAAAATCAAAACATAATTAGGCTATGTCTACGTTTTTTGCTCATTAGTTTATCAACTACGACCATTGGCATTTTTTGTACCCTTAAAACTCGTTGACACAGAGAATAATAACACAATTACCTTCCTTGTTGTCCCATTGCCTCGAGGCATTAGCGTCCTTCAAACGTTGGAATTTAAAGTTGAAAATTATATTTTTGCAAATTTCTCAGCTTTCAATAGTGGATCAACTTTCAATAGTGAATTATATGATTCATAGGACTATCCTTAAACATGGTAGGCTTTTTTATGGATACCATCTGTTTTAAGGCTTTTTTTAAAATTAATTTTAAAAATATAACTTCAAAATTTGATATTGTAGCTTGAACATTTGCATTTAGTTAAAACTCAAATATTTACAAATCATAATTTCATAAAATAAACAATTGAATTTTGGAAGGGGTTGATGAATAGTGATGATGGTGAGATTCAAATATTTGAGCAAATTTGAGTACCAATCACACCTATTCCCCCCATATTACATGTACATGTAGGCATCATTGAAGGTGTAAATTTCAGGTAATCATTTTGAAAAAAAAATCAACTTCATATAACACGAACACCACACATACAGCAACAGCTTGGACTTAAGTTCATTTAATTTTGAAATTGACCATACTGTCTAAATTGAAATGCCACAACATGATGAACTCTAAAGGTCAATTGCAAATATAATCATATCTCAATTTTTCAAATTTAATCCAATTCTGTTTTGTATGTCAATTATCATTTTAGTGACTAACCGACACCATTTATATAAATATAATTGTGTTCAAGCTTTCGGATATTTTATTCATGGAGTGATGTGGCCGAATTCCGTAGTTTAATACCATTTTTTCTATTAAACGATAAATTGTGTTAAAAGTGCGAATTATTTTCTCAAATTACTTATATCTGTGGAATATTCAGTATTAAACTTGAAATGATCGTTAAATATAAGGATAAAATGTTTAATTCCCTTCTATAACGGACTTGATTCTGTTATTTTACGGAATAAACGCTGGAATGACCATAAAGTTACGTGAAATGTAGTCTGCTACCCTTAATCTTATTGTTTTCCTTTTCTATTGAAAACAAATTGCAAAATTACATAGTCTATATTAGATTCAAAATTACACCACGGGGGCGTAATTAACCCACATAGGAATTGATCTAAGATATAAAAATACTCAATGTAGCCGTATTTATCTCACGGTGACAACCGGGAATCCCGTAGGAAATACATTTATAAAATCTAATATATTCAGTGAAGTGTTGCTTCCCCTTGTCGTACAAATAATTCTCCTTCACATCATTTCTAATATTTCAAACAAATATAGGACATAAAATTGGGGGAATCATGAAAAATGCACATCCGCAGTGCTAAACTAAAATAATTCCTGCTTCCTGTATAAATGGAGTCTAGAAGACTCATCTAACGAAAAGGCCAACGTTTGAAGTGTATTGATCTTAATTGTATTATATCTAATCAGTAGAAACATGTGAATATTGTCAATACATACGTGGGAATTGGATAGACACATAATATAATTAATCTCGTCATTTTCGGATACTGCAATAAAGCTGTAGGAAACAAAAATTACCAGGATTTCCTTTGTCTGTGTTTGAAAATGGAATTTATGTTAATTGGAGGAATTTCTGTAAATTAAAGGAAAAACTAATACGGATAAAATTTTCCTAGTATTTTTTGTTTCTGGATTTTTTTTTAATGTTTTTTCAACGATATTTTTGTAACAGTGTATGTTGACAAACATGAGAGAGAGGGGGAAGCTGTGTTTAACGTCAACTTGACACAAACTAGGTCATTTCGGGACTAACCTGGTATAATTTCATTTCAATAATTTTCTTGCGCATTTGAGTATTTCACTATTTAGCAGTTGGGGGAAACCGGAGGACCCAGAGAAAACCGGAGAATCGACTCAAGGACCGACCTTATGATACAGCGAGCACATGCTAACCATTCGGCCATCTAACTCCCCAATAATATTGACAATCACTTTTAACAATAATGTAACGTTGAGGCTAAATATGATTTCATAAATGTTGAGGCTAAATATAATTACGGTTACTATGCCCTATTGCGCTCATATAAATGGTGTTCGTAAGCAATAAAACATATATTAAACTTCATTATTAAATACGTTATCCGAAATAAGATTCTATATTTGTACATATTATAAGACAAGGTGTATGTACATAGGACAAACCATATTCCTGTAGCGATGGCCCGAGAAATCCCTCTCTGGCCATTGCTGGCTTGGCTTCTGATACATGAACTTTTGAGTGTGTCTATTCTTCCCGTTCAATCAAGCCGAGTTCACAAAGCATTCTCAGACTTAAGTTGATAATTTACTCAAACGTGTTCGCTTTATTTTAACTAAAATAAAGCCTTTTATAAAAAAATTGTTGTTTTAATATATTAAATATACCAATAAGATAATACGTGCAAAGTTTTGTGTTTCTGGATCAAAGATATTTCTCATAAACAGTGATTGAAAGTTGAGAATGCTTTGTGAACTTGGGGCCGGGTCTATTACTCGAGTACAGCAACATGATAGTCCTTCGTTTAATCTGGGTTTTTCCCCAAATCTTTGGACAGTGATTTAAGGTATTAAAAACGGTGAAAGTCTGTTCGTCTCCATACAGTATTCTTTATTTTCTGTCAATGTTGATAGCCTCGTTTGTCACGCAATGAGTTACTGCAATATTCTGCTATGCACTGGTTAATTGGGCATAATGTAACGTTATGTATATATGTTTGTTCCAATTTGACGCCCTCTTTTTAAGGTAATGCCTTTGTACCGCAGTCAGCGATTGGTAGTTAACCAGACTGTTGATCAATCATAATTTAGAAAAAGAATGCTCCCTCTTTCCAGAAGTGTTAGGTTGAATTAAGCTCTAATCAAACGGAACACTGCGAGGAGTATGGCATAAATCAAGCCCTAGCAAGAAAAGCTATTTATTCTTGGTGGCAGTTTTGGGGGTTGGTACTACAGCAATCCTTCTTTACTTGCTCGCAGGTTGCTTTTAACCAAGTCTCAGTAAGTGGAGGACAAGGGTGTATTCCATCTTTATATAGTGTAAAGTTGTAGTAGACTCTTGTTGTGGACACTACCCCACGTTGTGATTTGTATTTAGAAGTCATGTACGAATTCAAAGACAACTAAGGTGAACGTTTAGAGCTCGAATATGTTTATTTAATGCTAAGTTCTGAGTTTGTAATTGAAGGTCTTGCGCATCAAACTCTGGTGGATTTTTGTGTTTTTTCTTTGAATTCCAGGATTTGATTGAATATACTCGTGGCTCAGAAAATGTCAGTTTACATCCAGGATATTCAAGAATACTGTCGTCCGTGGACGTTAAACTGGTATATGTCAGGTCACAGGTACGGAGCCAGCCGTACAGCCAAATGACGCCAAGGTCTTTGTGTGTGTTTGGTGTTTAACGTCTGCTTCCACATAAGTGATATCGCAGACAAGACATAGGAGAGCCGAAGCTGCTTCCTGTTTTTAGAATATGATTTTGCAATCTTTCCATTTTGGCCTTAGGCTATGGATTTGGTTTAGTGGGAAGGTCTTCCCTTTATTTAATACACAACATAAAGTTTGGTAGTTGTTCTCTCCCGTTTCTGGATTGGTAGATGTCATCGATGTGGGATTAGTGTTTTTAGTGCCAGACCCGTCTTATCGTGGCCTCCCCTTACTCGACAATCCCACTTATTGGTTTGGTATCTGTTCTCTGCGGAATAGTGTTTAGATGCCGAGTCCGTCTGACCGTGATGTGTTTTTGGTACCAGACCCGTCTTATCATGACCTCCCCTTACCCCACTATCCGATTCTGTAGGTTAGGTGTCATGTTTGGCTGAATAGTGTTTAGATGCCGAGACCGTCTGATCGTGACTCGCCCTTACTCCACTATCCTGCCAGTTTGGTATATATTCCCTATGTATTCTGCCAGTTTGGTATATATTCCCTATGTAGTTTAGTGTTTAGATGCCTAGCCCGTCTAACCGCGGCACCCTCTACCCCCCCCCCCCCGGGGTGTAGGGGGTGATAAGAATATACCCTTCGTATTTCATGCCTGTCATAAAAGGCGACTAAAAGGGTCCTGTAAAGGGGAAACGCGTTCGCCGTGCGTTGCGACCCGTGTGGTTGGAGAGTGGAATCCTGGTGATTGAGTGGGGACTTGGCTTGCGAGCTCTTTTCCGACAACATATTGCTTTGGCCCATTGCTTCACCTAGACAGGAGGTCAGAGTGGCCCACTCTGATCAATCGGCTTTTGTCGTTTCAGTTCTGTAGAGTGTACCCTTTCCATGTATAATGCTTTGTTGTTTATTCGCTCGACAATTATCTACCTTTGTGTCCTTTGTACATTCTGCAGGGCGGCGGCTTGGGTCAATCGGGTTAGACAAGTATTTTGTTTTACTTTCTGGCTTGAGTATACCCCTCGTCGAGCCCCGAGGCCACGCGCAGGTTATCCGTGCTAGTCCTACCCCTAGTAGGAAGGGCAGTGCCTGGGGGACGGCGAAGGGTGAATTTTTAAAAAAAATACTTTCATGGATTGCCTAATCCCCCACCCCAATAATTAAACGTCTGAGTACAGATGATGTTTTTGATTTATTTACAAATAAAAATACAATTTCAAAGTCTTGGCCGAGATTTCTCTTAATTGAGGGTCCCTCTCGAGACCTATCGAAATTGTCACCATTTCTAATAACGAAGGGTATAGCCGGCGAGCCCAAAGCTATTAAAATCTAAAGAACGGAACACTCTTAATAATAGGCGATAAAAGAACAGCGTGCTACCATGCTTCTTAAGTCTTCATCTTTGGCAGACATTCCTATTTTAATAGGCGTCTCCATATAGGTCTTTAAACTCAAGTAGAGGTGCAATACGTTGCCGGGACCTCGAAGGCAGCAGTGGGGAAGAAATGGTAGAATACCTTTCTTCTCAACGTGTACAACACGTCAAATGAATTAGTGTTCGTCGAGGAGATAAGGTGATTCCAACAAGCACCTACATCCTTACATTCGATCGTCCCGACATACCAAAGACTCCCAAGGCAGGTTATTTAATCATACCTGTCGATTCTTACATATCCAATCCTCTTCGTTGCTAAAAACGATGTGTAAAAAATTTGGTCACAGCAAAACTGTCTGCAGGAGTAAAGACACCTGAGCTCGTTGTGGCCATGATGATCACGAGAGCGCTGCCTACTATGGAAGACCAAATGGGACAATATTCATGATTCTTGTTTCTACATCCCAGTTTGAACATTTTAGACACGAACGCAACATTCTAAACTAATGATTTTTGTTTCTACATTCTTATGTCAACACTTCATGCACAAAATCAACATTGACTTTATGTTTCATTTTCGCCGTTTTATCGGTAACTTTTATATATCATGAAATATTAAAATTATAAAATAATTTCTTAATTTTACACGACAAAGAAATCAATTCATTGGTTTCGGAAAGTGTCTAATAAAAAAAATCGGAAGTTTGAACTCTTGCGAAAATATCTTCTACGTTTCAAAAAGTCTTGAAGTTAAAATCTTGAAATGAAAATGTCCAGAAAAATAATGAATTATCAACCTTATTACACCAGAGGGCGCTAACCGAAAAAAATTTGGCGACCTATTCGGCTAGCGATCTATTCGACAGATCCAGCTGGTAACCTGTTCGTTGGCAACCTATTCAGAATAAATTCAATAGTCGACAAAACTCATCTTTTTTTTTATCAACCAATCAAATCCAACGTTACGTCTATCAAATGAAAGTAGAATATATTAATATTTATCCATTCCTTTAGCTCAGAATAGCGATGTAATTTCGCATTATCTTGCAAAATTCTGGACATCCAACTAAATATATTCCGAAAGGTATTTAAATAAGCTTTCCCAAATATTATTAGTAAAAGTTGGCACAGTCATATTAAAGGGGTGTACTCTCATCCTAAACATGGCCAATTTTGAAAATAAAAAGATTTCAATGAACGAACGGTAATATTCCGAGTCAAATTCGGATCATCGTACAAAATTCTGTGCGCACTGCTATATACATTCTGAAAGGTCATTGGACAAGCTTTCTAAATATTATTAGTAAAAGTTGACAAAATAATATTAAAGGGGCGCGCTCTCAACCTGAATATAGCCATTTTTTCAATATTCTAAATGTAAAGATAGGCCGGTATTTATTCGAACTCGAAATTCGGATTATCGTATAAAATTCTGAGCAACCAGCTATTTATATTCTGAAAGGTAATTGAATAAGCTTTCCAAATTTCCAAAACCAAATTTTAATGAAGTTCAACTTTTAATTCAAAAGTATAATCCTTTAGCTATTTGGGGGTGTTTCTTTTATTCTTAATGGAGACATTCCTCAGCGTAAAGTCACTCTCAACTCGCTTTTGCAGGCAGTTGCAGTCCGGGTGACTTTGCATATACCTATAACACTCTGCCCTGTTTATCTTCCACAAAGTAAACATCTGAATCCCACGGGTGACTGCATATTCCTATAACACTCTGCTCTGTTTATCTTCCACCAAGTAAACATCTTAATCCCAGAGATCTTGATGGTCTTGTTGCACAACTCCCTCTCCAATTTATGATTACGGTAGATTTCAATGGTCATCATTCACTCTGGGGCAGTCCAGATGATAACAACAGAGGTAAGAAAATAGCGGACTTCGTTAACATTAATTTATAATTTGTGTTGATTAACTGATGACCCGTCTACTTATTTTACATGGAGAGTAAATGAAGATATATGTGGTAGTGACCACTTTCCCATCTTGTTTAAAAATAATAGTCGAAAGACCTTAGAGGTGGAAGTTGCATAAGATTGATTGGACTCTGTTTGAATCTTTGTGTCTCTTCTCTTTTGATGCAAAAGAGTTAGAACATTCAGACGAGCACGTGGCCTTGTTCGCTTCCATTCTTCAAGAAGTAGCTGGGCAGGCGATTCCAAAAACCACGACAGAGCCAAAACGTTTCAACAAACCATGGTTTAACGACGATTGCAAATCCGATCTAAAAGAGCATGATCGTATCTTGAGACGATTGCAGAATCATCCTTCCATGGAGAATATTGCGGTATACCAAATGGTCCGGGCGAAGGCAAATAAATCTTCATGGCAGGGTTATCTCTCAGGAATCACTTCCCGTACCACATCAATATCGGCATGGGATAGGATTCGTAGGATTAAAGGTACCTTTCGGGTCATTGAAAATCAACAGGAGAAAAGGCGGCTTAATTCTAAGTCCCGCAATGATAAATGTTACAATGATCATGTTTCCGTTGCAGAGCTCCGTGACTAACTTCAACGAGCTCGGGACACTGCAACTTGTCCAGATGAGATACACTATCAAATTTTAAAACATCTACCTTATCCAACACTTCTAATTTTACTAGATCTTTTTAATCGAATTTGGGTTGATGGGGATTTCCCTCCTTCGTGGCATGAAACCACAATAATTCCCATCCCTAAACCGAGTAAAGGTCATCCAACTATCGTCCGATCGCTTTAACTAGATGTATTTGCAAAACCATGGAGAGGTTGATCAATAGTACCTTGAGTCCAACAACCTAATTACTGACCTCCAGTGTGGATTTCGGTCCCAAAGGAGCACTCTTGGTCATATCGTTCGATTTGAAACGTTCGTCAGGGACGCTTTTATCCAGAAACAACATTTAGTTGCAGTATTTTTCGATCTAGAGAAAGCATATGATACCACGTAGAAACATGATATCACGTGCGACCTCCATAACCTCGGCCTACGTGGTCGTTTACCTATCTTCATTAAAAACTCTCTGGAAGATAGGTCATTTAAGGTACAACTGGGATCAATATTCTCTGACCCATCGCTCTAAAAATATCCTATAATCAATTGTAAACTCTAATTTCGAACCGTTCAGCACGTTTCCTCATTGCACAGTATGACATTTATGCCCGTCTTTATTAGCCCAGTCGATGCAGAACAGTAGAACGTTAAACCCCATTTTATTGTATTTCACTTTATGAAATTAGCAGTTCAGCAAGAGATTAAGCAAATAATTGAGTAAGCTTACTAGCGTGTTCAGCGCGTGTTCAGTGTGTGTCACCTTCGGCGTTCCATAATCGCAAACAAAATACATAAATAACTCATTTTAATGAGGGTTTTTTTTGTATTTAACAATTACTTTTTCGCTATGGATACAACCACAATATCATTATTATAAGTCTGTACTTATATATCAATATGAAAAAAAAAAAATTCTTCAAACCCCGTGGACCAACTTTTTTGACAGTTCGTCACATCAATCTAAAAAAATCAACATCTCCAGAGATAGGTATCCTGATTACGAAATATATCGATGCTACCTGATGCTACAATACATTTGAAATATTAACGTTACAAAGTTTTTTCACTGTATGTATTCACAAAATTATTTTTTTTAACAAATTTGTCAATTGTTGACATTTGCCAACATGTAGAGGCCGAAAAAAACTTTCCGGGATATCGGCATCGAATGGAAATAGTACAGCACGACCAATTTAAATTCAATTGTTAAACTTCAGCAACAATTTATAAATTATGCAACATACTCTTACTGATATGTGTCAAACAGCATGATACATAATATGACACACATTAAAGCTGAACTCCGGTTACAAAAATATCGAAATATTTGAATAAAAAAAAAGTTAACGCCCCCAAGCCGCCATACTTGTTGCAAACTTTGAAACAAAGATGGTGGATATGGAGGCTTATGACTTGGAGAGGTTAGCTGATCTCACTTCCAGTTCGTTTCTAGTCAGTCAGGTGTAGACATCAGGCTTCATTCGCATACACGCTTCACTGATTTCTCTATTTCCCCCCCAACAGTGAGTGACTCGCTGACATTATACCAACTTATTGAAGATTGCAAAATGCCTGATAAGGTAAGCCTGTAAATAATTTTATAAACTGTGTCTTCTGCAATAGCCGCCTAAGCTTTACTCTAAAACAAAAGATACAACATATGACTTACCCAGATAGTTTAGATAAGATTTTCACATGTCACCATAGTTTTGTTTGCCGCCCCAAAAATGTAGTTATGTTCCTTGGCCTTGATCTTTTCGCGAGCAAACTACAATCTAACATGATGACATTTGAAAATCTAAACTATATGTTTATTGCATAATATTAGTTATAATTACACTGGACATTATAGTGCGATAACATATTTGGTGATTTACATATGTAAGATATTCACAAGAAACGTGGCAATAATAATATGGACCTTATATATTATAAGGTCCATGATAATATGAAGAAGACAATAGGTGATTTGTTTTTGTTGAAAATTCCAGGTTGAAGTAAGTCATCTTTCGCATCTTTTGTTTTAGAGTAAAGCTTAGGCGGCTATAATATTGCAGTAGACACAGTTCATATAATTTTTACAGGCTTACCTTATCAGGCATTTTGCAATCTTCAATAATTTGGTATAATGTCAGCGAGTCAGTCACTGTTGGGGGAAAACTAGAGAAATCAGTGAAGCGTGTATGCGAATGAAGCCTGAAGTCTACACCTGACTGACTAGAAACGAACTGGAAGTGAGATCGACTAACCTCTCCAGGTCATAAGCCTCCATATCCACCATCTTTGTTTCACAAGTTGGCAACAAGTATGGCGGCTTGGGGGTGTTAACTTTTTTTTTATTTAAATATTTCGGTATTTTTGTAACCGGAGTTCAGCTTTAAAGATAACTTATAGGAGATTTTTATAGAGAGTTGGCCATTCTTGCTATAACGCTTCAAAAGTAAATGAATATTATATTAAAAATCTCAGTCAAATTACTTTATTCTGAACATAGTTATCATCGTTCTAATATTTGACTAGAAATGGTAGTGAATTGTATCTTCACCTTGGTCAATCCTTTGTAACTCCAGCTACATAATCTCTATTATCAATTAACGTTTTCAGTGGCATGCGTGATCTTTCAACAGCAGCCTCGCTAAGTACACTCTATCATTTAGCCTCGATCTAACTGATGAACCCAACGTAACGGATAATGATCTCCGCATGTTTCGCCATATTTGATTTAAACAATCAGTGAAATGCTATATAAGTTGATTTTGGGCTTGTTGTTTCAATAAAGATCTAATTTATAATTTCTATTACATCTGAAGGCTAAATTACGACTTATCTCTTGCATAATGTATCTTTAAAGCTGAACTCCGGTTACAAAAATATCGAAATATTTGAATAAAAAAAAAGTTAACGCCCCCAAGCCGCCATACTTGTTGCAAACTTTGAAACAAAGATGGTGGATATGGAGGCTTATGACTTGGAGAGGTTAGCTGATCTCACTTCCAGTTCGTTTCTAGTCAGTCAGGTGTAGACATCAGGCTTCATTCGCATACACGCTTCACTGATTTCTCTATTTCCCCCCCAACAGTGAGTGACTCGCTGACATTATACCAACTTATTGAAGATTGCAAAATGCCTGATAAGGTAAGCCTGTAAATAATTTTATAAACTGTGTCTTCTGCAATAGCCGCCTAAGCTTTACTCTAAAACAAAAGATACAACATATGACTTACCCAGATAGTTTAGATAAGATTTTCACATGTCACCATAGTTTTGTTTGCCGCCCCAAAAATGTAGTTATGTTCCTTGGCCTTGATCTTTTCGCGAGCAAACTACAATCTAACATGATGACATTTGAAAATCTAAACTAGAGTTTATTGCATAATATTAGTTATAATTACACTGGACATTATAGTGCGATAACATATTTGGTGATTTACATATGTAAGATATTCACAAGAAACGTGGCAATAATAATATGGACCTTATATATTATAAGGTCCATGATAATATGAAGAAGACAATAGGTGATTTGTTTTTGTTGAAAATTCCAGGTTGAAGTAAGTCATCTTTCGCATCTTTTGTTTTAGAGTAAAGCTTAGGCGGCTATAATATTGCAGTAGACACAGTTCATATAATTTTTACAGGCTTACCTTATCAGGCATTTTGCAATCTTCAATAATTTGGTATAATGTCAGCGAGTCAGTCACTGTTGGGGGAAAACTAGAGAAATCAGTGAAGCGTGTATGCGAATGAAGCCTGAAGTCTACACCTGACTGACTAGAAACGAACTGGAAGTGAGATCGACTAACCTCTCCAGGTCATAAGCCTCCATATCCACCATCTTTGTTTCACAAGTTGGCAACAAGTATGGCGGCTTGGGGGTGTTAACTTTTTTTTTATTTAAATATTTCGGTATTTTTGTAACCGGAGTTCAGCTTTAAGGCAAATTACTATACTATAACGCGGAGTAATTCCCATAGAAGGTGAGGGCTATTTGGACTATGTTCGAAATTATGGAATGTCAATGAATATATTGAATGGAAGATCGGGAACTAAATGCAATGGTTTGGGGCTTTAAAAATTATATGGGTATATAAATAATAGATTCCCCTCGATTTTTAATCCACCGTGGGGTTCGATCAAACTGTCGATTTTACGTGGTGTCAACACGGGGTCACTGCACACGAAGCACGTCATGAATAGACAAAATGGCTATAGCACATGGGAGTGTGAAATAAAATGGTGTTAACGCCCTACTGTTCTGCTCCTAACCTGGGCTTATGAAGACGGGCATTCGCCACACAGTGTACTATGAGGGAAATTTTGCCTACTCTTACATCGAATTCCAACTGCCAATGGATCTTTTACGTGCACATCAATGTGTACACGGGCCTCGGTTGTTGTCCAGTCCGAACGACCAGACAGCTGTCCTAGTCAGGCCCTCCGGATGAACTTTCTCGGCAAATGCAGGGATCGAACACTCGGCCACCAAGCGAAGATATTACCCTTTGAAAGTTTGACAGACGTGTGCAATAATTTTAACCACGGTACTGGTTGATCAAAGCTAACTATCGGTCTTCCATATTTGTATAAATCAAAGTATCGCTGAACCGTTTTAATCTGTTTTAATCTGCCATCGAGAGTTTATTAGGGCCTTGATCAATTAATATATGTATAATTAAAACGTTAGAAAACATTTCAGGCCCTAAGAAAGAACTGCATAGGCAGATTTAGCTCTTGCATAATGCATCTGTAAGTGGGATAAGTAAGGGCAGATATTTAAAATATTTTTTGTAGGTGTAACCGCGTTTGATGGACATTTTGTGATATTTCCACCATACATTTACGCCTCAGTGGTCACAAGATGGGTTTAAAGGACCAGTGCTTGTAAAATAATTGTCAGTGACTAATGTATTTTATTATACGCCCACATTTTCATGCGGACGTATTATGTCGTCGCCCCTGTCCGCCTGTCCACAATTGTTTGTGGACCCTCTACAGGTCACAATTCTTACCCGATATTGACGAAACTTGAAATATAGTTTATCTCCAAAAGATTTCGGCTGCTTTCGATATTGACATGTATCGGATCAAAACTTCATGGATTATGGCCCCTGATTGTACGACAAATCATGTTTTTAGCTTGTGGACCCTATAGAGGTCACAATTTTAATTCGATTTTGATGAAACTTGACATGCATGTTTATAACCCATAGATCTTGGTTCCTTTCGATATTGGTTCCTATCGTAACGTAATTTCCTGAATTATGGCCCCTGATGTCGAAAAATACCTATTTTAGCTTGTGGTACCTCTTGAGGTTACAATTATTATCTGATTTGAAAAACCGTTTGATTATATCACCGTTACATCCTAAGGTGGGTTGTGTTCAAATTTCAGGAATATCGGACCAAAAATTGTGGTACAAAATGGCCTCCGTTTGTACCGAATACTGCAAAAAATGGTATATTAAGGTTGTGGACCCTGTAGAGGTCACAATTTTAATTCGATTTTGATGAAACTTGAAGTGCATCGTAATAACTTAAAGATCTTGGTTCCTTTTGATATTTGCGCATATCGGATCGTTACTTCCTGAATTATGGCCCTTAATTATACGCAAAATCGTCTGTGTTTAGCTTGTGGTCCCTCTGGAGGTCACAATTATTATCCGATTTAAAAAAATCGTTTGATTATATCACTGTTCCACCTTAAGGATGGCCACCGTTTGTACGCGAATACTGTTAAAAAATGGTATTCTAAGGTTGTGGACCCTATAGAGGTCCCAATTTTAATTTGATTTTGATGAAACTTGTAATGCCTGGGATTAGAACCCAAAGAAGTTATCGGTTCATAACTTCCTGAATTTTTGCCCCTGATTGTCCGAAAAATTTCTCGAAAATCAGACCATAATTGCCAAACAAAATGGCCGCCGTTTGTACGCAAATAGGGATCACGGTGGCTAAGTGGATAAGGCGCTGGTTCGCTAGCCTGGAGGTCGAGTGTTCGATCCCTGCATTGGCCGAGAAAGTTCATCTCGATTTTCCGGCGTGATTTCCACTTGTCAGTGATGCAGAAGGAGGGCCTGACAAGGACAGCTGCCTAGTCGTTCGGATGGGACGAAAAACCGAGGTCCCGTGTACAAATTAGAGTGCACGTAAAAGATCCCTTGGCAGTTGGAATTCGATATAAGAGTAGGCCGTAGTGCCGCTGCCCGGGCAAAATTTCCCTCATAGCACACTGTTGGCGTATGCCCGTCTTCAATTGACCCAGGTTAGGTGCTTAAGCGTAGGACGTTAAACCCCATTTCATTCATTTGTACGCAAATAGTGTAGAAATATGGTATATCAAAGTTGTGGACCCTGTAGAGATCACAATTTTAATTCGATTTTGATGAAACTTGAAATGTATGTTTATAACCTAAAGATCTTGATTCTTTTTGATATTTGCGCATATCAAATTGAATTATGGCCTTTGATTGTAGGAAAAATCACTTTCGGTATCGCTTGTGTTCTCTATCCATCTCTCGAAAATGTAGGCGTATCCTGCCTGGCAGTGCCAGCTTACTATCTTTTCAGACCTTTGTATCCAAGGACCATTGTTCTGGTTTTTGAAATAATGCTTTCATCATTTCAGGTGTTGTAACAAAATTGTGTTGTAACAAAAAAAAGGATTAATTTAAAACGCATAGACTTGGCCCATGAAAAGAGAAATTAAACAATAATTTTTTTGAAAGTGTTGGATATCGAACTGGCATTCTTAAATTAATTTCATGGGCGTCAACATCTTGTTTTAGGGCGCGTTACCTTCCTTAGATGTTGTTTATGATAATGTAAAGACCGGATAATGTAGCCAATCACTTATTAAAATGTGGAAAACGCATTCTGACTAATACCCGTAGAATATATTTCTGGATGATACCGGAATCTGTCGAGATTTGCCGACTGTTGGACACAGACAGCTCACCAAATTTGTCTACGCCGAAACAAGGCGGAAGTTATTTTTGTCTTTCTCTCCATATCCCTTTCTCCCTTTTGCTTTGCGATTTTTGTTGACTTTTTGGTGTTGAATCGAAGAAAGGGGTTTGAAAATACACTTTCTGCCACGGTTTGGTGAATATTCATGATTTGGGACTGAAGCATACATAAGTTGAGAAGTTGGGATTTAATGTAGGGCCGAAAATTGCATGTTTATTTGTCTCTACTTTCAGCTTGAGTATCTCAAGTTTTTCGCGATTATTATTTGGGCAATTATTATTTGCCACATGTTGCTCCATCTGTGATAGAAAGCGTTCTACCCATTAAAAATTTGGGAAAAAGTTAGAGCGGGTCTAAGAAACGAGATTAAACATTAAGTCAATGGGGGAGTCTTTGGTGATCTGCGGCCACGTCTGTAATTTTAACAAACAATGGGGCGTGTATCGTATAGCCGAAAAGTGCCCTGACCACGGAGCTAGATTTCTTGCCCTCGTTTCTCTATGAGTATACAACCGGAAGGCGAAGGCAATAATCAGCAAAGGTACTCCCCCAATCTGAACGACAGACTCACCATACCTGCAGAGAAGTGACTCTGACCCAGTGAACAACAATGATATTCACATGACGTTATATAAACGTCACAGGTCACGAGGTCAATGCCCAGAAGTCAGTTTGTAAACAAACAAACGAAAGTACAATGACTTCGACGAACAGAAAACCTGCGTCGTACCAGGGTAGTCTGTGCAATAACACGGCCACAACTCGAGATTGAAAAACAATCCCCGGAAGAAAATGTGATTTTAACAGAATGAGCAAGTTTAAACGGACATTTGACACACGCGGGTCGGGTCTATTTCACATATACACAATGAATTCTGCTGATGTTTAAGCGTGGGGATTGACTAATAGTTAATTTATTTCAGTTCTCAACAAAAAATTAAAACTTTAACGCAATTTTAAAAAATAGCCAAATTCTGGCTGGGATTACTGAGCAAAATGGCCATTCACTGGATACGTGCGAAAAAAAAAGCCAGCTACCATATATTTCGTCACGTTAGTTACGTACGAGAATAGTCTACGGTCTGTCAAAAGGCGAGGTATCGATTCCGCACTTTTACGCGACAAGGAATTTGATTGCCTGCCTAACACCATGAGGCTTGTCCTGGGCCTCTGCCTTTCTCCCACTGCTAAAGAAAAATAATAAAATAAAATTGTACAATATGTTCACTCCATTTTCCTGCCATTCGGTCTGTCAATACACGCTGATAGTCCTTTACCTTTCAAATCGATCAAACTCACTGGCATATATCGAACTAGAATGATTAATGTGTGTTATAACTTATAACCAGTAAACTGTATTGGTACTAATATATTCATTTATTTTCCTATTTATTTCGGAAGTAGAGTGATTGACTTGTCATGTTCTTACAGATTAGTCTTATCTTTAAAACGCCTATATAAATAACATTTCCTTTTCAGAGTCTAGCCAAATAAGTGCGCAAATACCTTATAACTGGTCTGAAATATACTGTATAACTAACTAATATAATAAATTTCGAACTTATTAGTTTCGAAAGTATAGGTAACACATTGAGCATTCAAACACCTGTGAGTATGTGCATGCTTACAGATTATAGTTTATACAGATTTAACACAGTTATGGATTTCAAAATGTATGTTCATGTTGTTGATTCAGCTGAGTTCAGATCAGAAGGAATTTGGTTCTTTTAATTGTGGGTAACTGATTGACCGGTTTATCTGTTGCGCAATTCTTAAGGTGCTATGAAAATGAAATGGGGTTTAACGTCTTACTTCTGCACCTGACCTGGGCTAATTTAAGACGGGAAGGAGGCGCAATGAGTAAGTCATGGCGGATTGGTCTATTACATAAATCTTTAACTGGCTCAATGGGTAGGACGATGGCTCGGTAACCTGTAGGCCCCTTGCTCCGTCCCTTTGTTGACAGAGAGACAAATGTTATCGAGATTACTCGCCCCCCCCCCTTGTCAGGTCAGTGGTGCATGGTGGATGGCCTGGAATGGGACACGATTTATTTGTTCGGATAGGACGTAAAACATGTCCCGTGTACACTATGGCGTGCATGCAAAAGCTGGAATTCGATATAGCAGTAGGTCATAAGGCCGCCATGCAGGCAAATTTTCCTCCATAGCACACTGCCTGACCCATGTCCGTCTTTATTAACATAGTCTGTGCAGAACAGTTGGACATTAAACCCCATTTGATTTCATTTATATAAAATCATGGACTCCACAATCTCTTTTAGGTCTCATGACACCCATAGACTAGACACACACCCATGTTGTAACTCAGGTATGGTTCTCAGTTTCAAAGTGTTCAATGAAATTGTCGGGTCTGTCGTGCTCTGATTTTAAATGGATTCGGAAACATCGATGTGGCTGTGATCGGTTATAAAATCCATTGTATGACACTAAAGTATCTTATCGGAACAGGGCACGGGTTCAATACCACACTTGTTCATATAGCAATTGAAAAAGGACGATGGTCTAACATTCCTAAAGACAGCTGCTTGTGTCTTTATGGTGGAATCCAAACTGAAAAACATGTAACACAAGGTACATCGTAAGGAAGGTTGAGTTCAAATTTCGGGAAAATTAGACCAAAATTGCCATACAAAATGGCCGCCGCGTGTACGCGAATACTGTTAAAAAATGGTATATCAAGGTTGGGGACATTTTAGAGGTCACAATTTTAGTTTGATTTTGATGAAACTTGAAATACATGGTTATAACCAAAAGATCTCGGTTCCTTTCGTTATTTGCACATATCGGATCATAACTTCCTGAATTTTTGCCCCTGATTGTCCGAAAAATTTCTCGAAAATCAGACCATAATTGCCAAACAAAATGGCCGCCGTTTGTACGCAAATAGTGTAAAAATATGGTATATCAAAGTTGTGGACCCTGTAGAGGTCACAATTTTAATTCGATTTTGATGAAACTTGAAATGCATGTTTATAACCTAAAGATCTTGATTCTTTTTGATATTTGCGCATATCAAATTGTAACTTAATGAATTATGGCCTTTGATTGTAGGAAAAATCACTTTCGGTATTGCTTGTTCTCTATCCATCTCTCGAAAATGTGGGCGTATCCTGCCTGGTAGTGCCAGCTTACTATCTTTTGAGACCTTTGTATCCAAGGACCATTGTTCTGATATTTGAAATAATGCTTTCATCATTTCAGGCGTTGTAACAAAATGGTGTTGCAACAAAATTAGGATTAATTTAAAACGCATAGACTTGGCCCATGAAAAGAGAAATTAAACAATAATTGTTTTGAAAGTTTTGGATATCGAACTGGCATTCTTAAAATAATTTTATGGGCGTCAACATCTTGTTTTAGGGCGCGATACCTTTCTTAGATGTTGTTTATGATAATGTAAAAGACCGAAAAATGTAGCCAATCACCTATTAAAATGTTGAAAATGCATTCAGACTAATACCCGTAGAATATATTTCTGGATGATACCGGAATCTGTCGAGATTTGCCGACTGTTGGACACAGCTTACCTAATTTTTCTACGCCGAAACAAGGCGGAAGTTATTTTTGTCTTTCTCTCCATATCCCTTTCTCACTTTTGCTTTGCGATTTTTGTTGACTTTTTGTTGTTGAATCGAAGAAAGGGGTTTGAAAATACACTTTCTGCCAGGGTTTGGTGAATATTCATGAATTGGGGCTGAAACATATGTAGCCGGAGCTTTATCTCAGGTTTTTTTATAGGTTATTGAAGACTGGAAGCAGTACAGGTATAAACAGTTTATTCACATAAACAACACAAAAGAACCAAAAAGCCAAAAAGCTAACCAAAAAGCAAAAACACTGAAAATATAAATACAAAAGGGATTACAAACATGTAAACAAGGCGGACGGAACATAATCAAACTAGAAATAAATATACAAAAGAAAGATAACACATAATTTGAACTAAATACATTTATAGATATATGAACACTTAAAATAATAGTAGAGAAAACAGAAAAACTAAACATACCCTGGGGAAGGTGTCTTAATTGTATTATTTACACCAGTAAGGAAGAATTATATAACAAAAGCTAAAATAAAACAAACACCACAATAAATACAGACCACTGGGAAAAGGGGTGAAAATGGCGGGAAAACTAAAGATATAAATATATATAAATTAGGGAAACTCTTATTAAAAGAATTACTAAATTACATAATTTGGCAAAAACCTATATACCAAATATATTTACTGATACAATTAATCCTACAAAATTACTAAAAACAAGAAATATAAAATACCTGAAGTAGAAGAGAACACACAAAGGTCTTGTCATCTGTCATGTCAAGAGAGAAATGCAGTGTAAAGCAAGAAGGTGCACACCAGGTAAACTCATTAAAACAACTCAGTGAACACAATTAAAACACACACACTGGACACTATGTCTTGGCTAGTTTCCAAGACACCAAGCTGACATACACTATGCCCCATATATTACATAGACTTTATTTACATATAAACAACAACAAAACATTTACAAATTATACCCTACTACACATACAGTTGGGATTAAATGTAGGGCCGAAAATTGCATGTTTATTTGTCTCTACTTTCAGCTTGAGTATCTCAAGTTTTTCACAAAGAACCCCACACTTCCTTTTGGGCAATTATTATTTGCCACGTGTTGCTCCATCTGTGATAGAAAGCGTTCGACCCATTGAAAATTTGTGAAAAAGTTAGAGCGGGTCTAAGAAACGAGATTAAACATTAAAGTCAATGGGGGAGTCTTTGGTGATCTGTGGCCATGTATGTAATTTTAACAAACAATGGGGCGTGTATCGTATAGCCGAAAAGTGCCCTCATCACGGAGCGAGATTTCTTGCCCTCGTTTCTCTATGAGTATACAACCGGAAGGCGAAGGCAATAATCAGCGAAGGTACTTCCCTAATCTGAACGACAGACTCACCATACCTGCAGAGAAATGACTCTGACCCAGTGAACAACCATGATATTCACATGACGTTATATAAACGTCACAGGTCACGAGGTCAACGCCCAGGCGTCAGTTTGTAAACAAACAAACGAAAGTACAATGACTTCGACGAACAGAAAACCTGCGTCGTAATAGGGTTGTCTGTGCAATAACACGGACACAACTCGAGATTGAAAAACAATCCCCGGAAGAAAATGTGATTTTAACAGAATGAGCAAGTTTAAACGGACATTAAAATTTGACACACGCGGGGGCCGCACTTTTGGCATTATTTTGTGCTTCGGTTGGGTCTATTTCACATATACACAATGAATTCTGCTGATGTTTTAGCGTGGGGATCGACTAATAGTTAATTTATTTCAGTTCTTAACAAAAAATTAAAACTTTAACGCAATTTTAAAAAATAGCCAAATTCTGGCTGGGATTGGTGAGCAAAATGGCCAGCTACCATATATTTCGTCACGTTAGTTACGTACGAGAATAGTCTACGGTCTGTCAAAAGGCGTGGTATCGATTCCGCACTTTTACGCGACAAGGAATTTGATTGCCTGCCTAACACCATGAGGCTTGTCCTGGGCCTCTGCCTTTCTCCCACTGCTAAAGAAAAATAATAAAATAAAATTGTACAATATGTTCACTCCATTTTCCTGCCATTCGGTCTGTCAATACACGCTGATAGTCCTTTACCTTTCAAATCGATCAAACTCACTGGCATAAATCGAACTAGAATGATTAATGTATGTTATAACTTATAACCAGTAAACTGTATTGGTACTAATATATTCATTTATTTTCCTATTTATTTCGGAAGTAGAGTGATTGACTTGTCATGTTCTTACAGATTAGTCTTATCTTTAAAACGCCTATATAAATAGCATTTCCTTTTCAGAGTCTAGCCAATTAAGTGCGCAAATACCTTATAACTGGTCTGAAATATACTGTATAACTAACTAATATAATAAATTTCGAACTTATTAGTTTCGAAAGTATAGGTAACACATTGAGCATTCAAACAATTGTGAGTATTTGCATGCTTACAGATTATAGTTTATACAGATTTAACACAGTTATGGATTTCAAAATGGATCTCCCATGTTCTTGATTTCAGTATCAGAAGGGATTTGGTTCTTTTAATTGTTGGTAATTGATTGGCCGGTCTGTTTCGCAAATCTTAAGGTGGCGCAATGAGTAAGTCATGGCGGATTGGTCTATTACATAAATCTTTAACTGGCTCAATGAGTAGGACGATGGCTCGGTAATCTGTAGGCCCCTTGTTCCGTCCCTCTGTTGACAGAGAGACAAATGTTATCGAGATTACTCACCCCCCCCCCCCTTGTCAGGTCAGTGGTGCAGGGTGGATGGCCTGGAATGGGACACGATTTATTTGTTCGGATAGGACGTAAAACATGTCCCGTGTACACTATGGCGTGCATGCAAAAGCTGGAATTCGATATAGCAGTAGGTCATAAGGCCGTCATGCAGGCAAATTTTCCTCCATAGCAAAGTGCATGACCCTTGTCCGTCTTCATTAACATAGTCTGTGCAGAACAGTTGGACATTAAACCCCATTTTATTTCATTTATATAAAATCATGGACTCCACAATCTCTTTTAGGTCTCATGACACCCATAGACTAGACACACACCCATGTTGTAACTCAGGTATGGTTCTCAGTTTCAAAGTGTTCAATGATATTGTCGGGTCTGTCGTGCTCTGATTTTAAATGGATTCGGAAACATCGATGTGGCTGTGATCGGTTATACAAATCCATTGTATGACACTAAAGTATCTTATCGGAACAGGGCACGGGTTTAATGCCACACTTGTGTATAGGTTCCTATAGCAATTGAAAAAGGACTGTAGTCTAACATTCCTAAAGACAGCCGCTTGTGTCTTTATGGTGGAGTCCAAACTGAAAAACATGTGACATAAGGTACAATTTTATGGATACACAATTAATGGGTTTCGACGAGGATACTCTCGTCTTTATCAAGCAAATAAAGACGAGAGTATCCTCGTCGAAACGTTGCTTAATTAGTATCAAACTCAGTAATTGTGTATCAATAAAATTGTACCTTGTGTTATTATGTTCAATTACTAAATGCCAATCAAAGAAGAAAAACATGTACTTTTTGAACATCCGATATACGACAATGTTCGTTCCAGACTTAGACTTTTCAAGTTTAAAATCTGTTTTCCCTAGCAACCGTGTCGATGATGTCAATAAAAGTGTCTGTTAGTGTTTGAGTAAATTCGGTTAAAACAATCAGCCTTTTGTCATAACCAGACTTATCGACGTATTTGAACTCGATCTATATAGAATGAAATGTGGTTTAACGTCCTACTATTATGCACCTAGCCTGGGCTAATGGAAGACGGGCATACGCCATACAGTGTGCTATGAGGGAAATTTTGCCCGGGCAGCGGCGCTATGACTTACTCTTATATCGAATTACAACTGCCAAAGGATCTTTTACGTGCACTCCAATGTGTACACGGGACCTCGGTTTTTCGTGATATCCGAACGACTCCGCAGCTGTCCTTGTCAGGCCCCCTTCTGCATCACTGACAAAAGAAAACCACGCCGGAAAATCGAGATGAACTTTCCTGGCCAATGCAGGGATCAGGTTTAACGTCAACTAAACATAACTAGGTCATTTTGGGATTAACATATGGTTTTAATTTCATTTCAATAATTCGCTTGCGCGTAGGGGTCTTTAGCAATGGGAGGAAACCGGGGTGCCCGGAGGAAACTCACGAGGTTGAGAAGGTGCCCCTATATACGCTCACACCAGGGCTCGAAACCACAGCCGCCAGCCAGAGGTGGCCGGCCAGCTAGAGGTCGAAGCGCGGCACTCTAGACCCCTGGGCCATCCACCCCCCCCCCCTTTTGTCTATATTTTGATGAACGACTTGGAACTCCAGTATATGTGAATAAATATTGTTTAGAAAAAAATATATTGGATACATTAGTCATCGGGTTATTATAAATCAATTAAAACAGTATTCTTTACGATCATCACTATTGATTTATTTACAAATTCTATTCGTGATCGTGTCCCAAGAAAATATACACGCATAAACTGTCGTGTACTTTACTGTGCCGGTTGTTCAACATGCGATGTTATTGACAGGACATGAACCACTTAATAAAAACATGATTTTCGATTTCACAACACAGTTACACTGTGGCCTTTAAAGGCTCCAAACCACTTTTGTTGTAACTGAATAATATGTCCCAATCTTTATTCTGGTCAAAAATTTTTTACTATTTTACAATATTCCAATTAATTGATGATACAAATTTCATCTTAACACGCCTAATTTTAAAAAAATTGGAAAATTTAAACTAAATGCTTTGAAAAGCCTAACGTAAAGCTTTTCAAATGTAACTTTGATTTGAACATATATTCAAACCCACTGGACAAATAAAATAATATGATATAATGGATTATTTACACAGCAGGTAGGACACTTAAACATCTAGTACTTAGAACAAGGCTATCATTTATTTTATGGAGCTGTCAAGAAAGCAAGGGTGTTATTGTCCCTTTAAAATAATGCTTTCAATAAGATAAACACGCTTTAACTGGTAATTGAATGGTCGTCTACCGGAAGGAGGTACTGAATAGGCTAAAATGGAATCCTACTTTCTTTCCAAACCATGATTATGAATGCGGGAGGGTGTGTTCCCACTGGTTACATCTCACTGTGCCCACTTTTGATTGATCCAATTAAGGTCTAATTAGGATTAGTGTATTAAGCGGATTAGGATTAGGTGTTATAGGTGATTAGATTAAAAAAAACCCAAATATTTTATGTAATTTTTTTTTTATTTTTCGATGTTTTATATATATTTAATAAAAATATAACATACATGGATATATCATACATCACATTAGCACTTTATAATTTAATGAAAATATAACAATTTTCGATGTTTTATATATAAAATATGTAATAAAAATATAACATACATGGATATATCATACATCACATTAGCACTTAATAATTTAATGAAATACAGTGCTAATGTGATGTATGATATATCCATGTATGTTATATTTTTATTAAATATGTATAAAACATCGAAAAATAAAAAAAAATTACATAAAATATTTGGGGTTTTGTTTCCATCTAATTACCTATAACACCTAATCCTAATCCGCTCAATACACTAATCCTAATTAGACCTTAATTGGATTAATCAAAAGTGGGCACAGTGAGGACACACCGTTCCCACTTACCCGACAGGCTGTTAATCCTTTGATGTTAAAACTATAGCTTGTTTAATTAAAAGTAGTCACTCAATAACTTTTCACTTGTGTTCAGCGTTAATGAGCTCTTAATCCCTCTGAATAAAAATTATTAACCAACTATTTAGTGACATTTTGAACACAGTTCATACAGGTGTTATGATTTCAAACATGAATTCAATTCATTATATTAATATAAATAGATGGTCGATATTATATTAATTTTAAAATGGCAAACAAAAATGTGTAATTTATTATTAATAAGTTTGTCGTTTATACTTAATGTTACAGCCTTTTGCTCTGTTGGCTACTTCTATTTATTCATGTAATATCCGTAAAAACCTGAAGAATAAAATAAACATACTTAAGATTTTCGATAAAACGTATTTCATTTCCAACAAAACAAACTTCTACTAAGTAGACAACGCGATTTTTTTATATTTTATTGTTCATTCTTCACTTAAAACTAAGTCACTTTACAATTACTTACTTTCTATAGAATTGATACAACTTGTAATTACTGCAAAATTAAAGAAGAGACACTTACTCACCTGTTTGAAAACTGTCCATATTTATATTATTATCGTAAGTTCACAATGACACATATACAAAATATCTCTGGTCCTAAATCCTTCCAATTACCTAAACCATACTTTAACTTGATATCCTATAATAATCAAACTATATTATTACCTTTCTATTACTTTTATACTATATGGGAAATAAAAGACAAACTTTTAGATTCGGATGACCTGATATTTCAATTTTATCATGATATTACTTCGTAATACTAGATTTTTACAGATTTCTACAGATGTAAAAATGATTTAATTTGGTGTAATTTATATTTTAAAATTCTATAATATAACAAACACTTGTTTATCAAATGTATGGTAGATTTATATTTTATATTGTTACTTATATAAGCGTGTCTTTAAAGTCCTTCTTGGTGTAATATATAACATCTGATTGTATAATATTGTATATATTTATTTATGGTGTTTGTACTTATATTGTTACTAATATATTGACAACTGTAATTTTGTATATCTGTAAATAAACATCATGAAAAAGAAGAAGAAAAAAGGTTAATATTCGCTTTATCTCCAATAATCGAGGTGGCCGATATTTAATACACAATGGTTACAAGTTCAGTATAAAAGTCAAGCAGACCAAATGCCGTCCATTGAAATTGTTCCACAAAACTTTGTCCAGCTACTGTACACACCAAGAATGATGTTCTTACCACTGTGAGATCCGAACACAATCATCAACCAGATAATGTAAAGATTAAAGTTGATACGTTTTTTGTCATACATGATGGATTTGGTAAAAACTGACCACAGATCAATGCCAAGTATTTATCAAGAACAAATAATTTGTAAGTAAATTGTGCCATTTAATCTTCATGAACCTTATTTCTAAACTGAAAATAAAATGTTTTGATATTATTTCTATTGAGTAAGGTCTACGAACTGAGGAGGTTACTGAAGTTATACAGTCCGTGCCAACTTTTTATTCCATCCATTCCGCCTTATACCGCTCACGATCAAAATTTTTATCAACATTACCTAAACAACACCAGGACATAGAACTTATAGAATCACACCAAACTACAGCTAATGGTAACCGGTTCCCGTTTTTTTTTCAGACAGAAATATGTGCATATTTGCAACAGATGAAAATCTACGATTTCTCGCTTGCGGTGATTCGTATTTTTGTGACGGAATATTTAGTATGTGCCCAAACCTTTTTTTACCAGATATATACCATTCATTCAATGATAGATGGAAACATGTATCCACTCGTGTATGCTTGCTAGCAAATAAGCGACATGATATCTACGAACAAATGTTTCAGATAATATTAGATAGAACCCCTAACATTGGTTTAAATTTGAACACATCAACAATATTTACCGATTTTGAGACAGCAGTACAAAATGCAGCAAGGATTGTTTTTAATTCTGATGTTAAAGGGTGCATGTTTCATTTTCGCCAGGCCATTTGGAAAGCTGTTCAACGTTGTGGACTCCAGACATTATTCCGGGACAACTCTCTTATAAGACAATCTGCACGCCACGCATCAGCTTTGCCACTTATAAGACTGTGTGATATCGAGGATTTTTGGTTCTTTGCTTTGGAAGCTGTAGATTTAAACATCCCACAAGTAGGGCGGCTCTCTGATTAAATGACGGAGCAGTGGGTTGATAACAATGGCCGTAATGTGTGGAACCATTTTGATACAACAGGGTCCCCTGCTACCAACCACGTAGAAGGTTCGCATTGTCAGTTGAATAAAATGACAGCATGCCATCCTAATATTTACAAGTTCATTACTTAATAAAACAAAAACAATCAACATTGCACAGATATTATTTGGTGGTACCAAAAGGCCTCGAGTTAAGAAATATCGACAACTTGATACAAGAATTGAACATTTGAAAACACAGTTATTAAAGTGTAAGTCGGTATGGAACAAATATTTCCTATTTAGTGGGGCTGTAAAATGATTGTTATGTTGTAAGGCATTTATTTATAAATTATATAATGCTTTTTTATAAAAGTTGAATGTGTAAATTGTAATGCATTTGTATGTGTATAAATCATTTAATGTTAAATAATTCTATTTAATAAAAGTTCAATGTGTAAATTGTAATGCATTTTTATATGTGTAAATTGTAATGCATTTTATATGTGTAAATCGTTTAATGTTATTTAATATATATTAAATTTGTTAAAATCGATATATTTTTATATGTGTAAGCTATTTAATGTTATTTAATAAAAGTTAAATTTGTTAAAATCAATACAGTTTTAGTCTTAAAAAAGATATGGACTACCAAGTGTTCTTTGCCACACACCTTGTTTTTGTTTCCCATCCGAAAGACTACACGCTGTTTCGTTCCAGGCCCTCCGTAATACACAACTGACAAGAGTAACCAAACAGGACCTCGTTTTTTGCCCATCCGAACGCTTGTACGCCGTTCATTACCAGGTCCTCCATCATTCACGCCTGACAAGGTTAACTAAGCCGGAAAATCTCGAAGAACATTGTATTAGCTATATGAACACCTCTTATGAGAAGGGGTAGTAGTTGTTCTAGAAAGAATTAGCATATAGCGCCTCGTGCACAGCACCCGGCATTATTTATCTATTTCTCTATGTCAAAATACAAAATGAAAGTACGTTGTCCAAAACACGGTAAACGTAACTATGCACAAAATAATAAAAAGACGGCAATTTTCTGCATTAGATAAACTCTCGTGATTGTTAATTACTTTTCCTAGTTTACTTCCTAAGACAAAGAACGACTTAAGATGTTACTAGTCTATATATTGATGAATATCAATAGTCGTTACTTATTGAATAATTTATAAAGAAAAACGTATTCCAGTTAATACACCCTGATTTCATTTCTCCATTAATTGATTTGCTGAGAATCAATATATTGAGGAACGTGTTTGTTTCGCGCCCCGTAACTGTTTATTAACGAATTGATCATCACGAGAAAGCAACAAATTTCGTTTGATTAGCATTACGCTGGAGATTAAAAAAAATGGCGTGTGTTTTGGGAATTTTATTCAGTTTTCCGTCATTGACATAAGAACAGATAGAGACAAACAGTTACTAGAAATATTCGCGGACTTTTTCCTTTGTTTAGAATTATAATTGAAGTTGGTGTAATCACAGAGAAGAAGAATTCACATATCCTTCTGTTCCTGGATTTAGTATTCTTACATAACTTGAATAAGACAACTTCAAACTGAGACATTAGATACATTCAGATGGAAATTTCGTATTTAGTTTTAGCGTCCTTTTTGTGCGTAAGATTTGTTGTGAGCGAATTGAGATTTGGTAGATTAAGAAAAATAGAATTCGAAAACATTGAGACCACAGCCAACGGGGTTACTCAAGAGATTAGGAGTTTTCTTTCTTGTTCACGTTTTTGTGTAGCTAATAGCAGTTGTTTAACATTGTCATACGATGTTCTTCAAAGGCGATGTACATTGTATTCCAAGGAGTTAATTAGTTCAGATTTCAATTCTATCCCAAGTACCGTTTTTTATTATGGAAACATAGGTTTGTATAATATTATTTACTGTATTGTTTTGTGATGAATTTAATAATGAATTTATAGGTCGCTTGAACGGTTTACCCTCATTATGCCAGTTCCTTTGTTAAGGGATCAATTAAGGGTATACCAGATGATTAAAACAGTTCACTGATAGACAGTTTTATTCAATACTTTATTCCATTTCACATCCACTTCCTTTATAACTTTAGCATGTACAAGTTATCATTTAAAGGGCTAATCCCGATATTTGTTTTGGGAATAAAACTGCTTAATATTGTGTTAAAATCCCTTAAAATATTCGAGTCAAGGGCCGAGCAACTACTTCAGTATTTATGATACGTTTTCAAACGACTTAAATCCGTCAGTCTTCATCTGGAATTTGAGACCAGTGCCCCAAGGTGTATTTTGTGGTATCTGGATTAAACCAAACATTTTTTTTCTAAAAATAATGTGTAGTTGAAATTTGCCTTTCTCTATCAAGTACGGCACATGGGTTATTCACTGCATAGCCCTCTCAAGTAACCGTAATCAGTTATAAGGTAACCCAACGAAACGATTGACCCAAAATCTTAAAAGGGTAACGTGTCCGGATAAGCACTTTTGGAGTTCACGTCCAAACGACTCTTTATTTTGAGTTGAAATTTTGAGACAAGGTAAATACACCATTCCCCTATATTTTGGCGTTTTATTTTCATACATTCTCAGACTTTTATTTTTTAGCCTCTGTTTAATTAGGGATTGCCCTTTAAACATTATCATTTCCGTTCACTTACATTAAACATTTTCCTTTAAATGTGCTTTTTCAATAATTCTAAAATTAAATTTTACAAGCCTACTAAGTGGGAGACAACATACCCGTACTGGATGACGGTGTAATGCCTTTCATGGAAGCGCCGCTTTTCAGTTACCAGTCTACAGGGATCACAACTTTTTTCTCAAATTCTGACGGAGCTTATGATATATGTGTCCAATTAAAAGATATTCGATTCAGGCGAATAATAACATATATGTTACAGGTCATAAAATCGTGGAGGGGTTAGATTTTTGTGCGCATCGGCGCTTCCTTTCGGGAGTTATGGTCCTTGTCACAGTTTGTGGACCTTCTATAACCTTTAATTTGTGTCCAATTTAGATGAAACAATTTTGGGTGACTTACTGTATCGCTCGCTAAATGTCACACTTGACCATCTTGAAATAGCCAACATCTTGGATTTTTGAAAGGGATATTTGTGCAAATCTTGATACTTGTATCCATATTTGAACGATTTCCCCTATTTTGCAGTTAGTTGATAATTATATAGACTGGCCCATAATTAATGCGAAACTAAGCTTTAAAACAAATTACGGGGGGTATTTTCAATGCAGGTGGAATCCCGGATTCCTTTTCATGTTGTCATTCGGGCTAATTTTGTATTTACAATGTTATGATAAATTGAAATTTTATCAATCTATGCTGCTTGGTAGCGGATAAACATGGCGAGCCCAGTAGATATTCCATTGGATCTTAACTGGGAGATTATCTAGCGTTGGTTTTTTTTCATATTTCTTAATTAAATGCTAAGTAATCAATGCGGGTACTAGTTAGTGTATTTTGGCATGGGAATATTGATATTTTAGCGAAAAAAATGCAGTGACGCGCACAAATCTTTATAAAGTTACTTTATTTGCGGTTTGTAGATTTGTGACGAGTCGTATCAAGTTTGTCTGTCAATTCGACGCAGTAATTTTGAACAAAATACAACATTTCAAAAGGTAACGTCTTTCATGTTGTGTGGTCAAATTATAACGTAGAGAAATCAGATTGTTGCCCATCGGTGTACTGGGTCGATGCTCGACAAAATTTGGGGTTTTATAGTCTTTTGCGAGAGGCGGAGCAGCGGAACTTAAAGTGTAGGAATCCCTCAAAATAATTTGGAAACATGTCGCACAAAGTAGAATGGCCCCCGACAAAATGTTTGAAACCATAGTTAACTGAACTGAAAGAAAAGTATAAATAATGTTTTATTAGATTTCGGGCACTTCTTTTGCCCATTAGCTGATATAATAAAAAAAAACAGCACAATTCTAACTTTACCCGTCTTCCCGAAAAGTCAGAATGCCCGAAAGTTGGGGAGGCAGCTGCCCCCCCCCCATTAAGTTGCTTTTTAAAATTTAACAATTGTCGCGATAACCTACCTGATAAACAAGTATATTTTTCTTTCAGCTTATAAATCTGTCGTTAATGTACTGGGTCTTTTGTAGCAATTGTTACTGCACTTTCAATCGGTAATATTAGCTTGTTTTATACCTTTGTTTTTATGCAAGGTGGTTGAGAATGTAGTTTTTAAAAACCTTTGTTGAATGTTCTCAAAATGACACCATATTAAAATTTCCTTAGTTAAAGCGAGAATTTCAAATTTTCTAAGAAAGTCAAAACATAATTATTGCTATGTCTTTTGCTAATATGTTATCAACTCACTATTATACGATCATGGCTTCATGGGCATTATTTCCCACCCTTAAAAATCTATGACACAGGAAATAATAACACAATTACCTCCCCTGTTTTGCTATTGACAACATTAGGCAGCCATTTTCCAACGTTAGCACTTGAAGATGAAAATTGCAACGTTGGCACTTGAAGATGAAAATTCCAACGTTGGCACTTGAAGATGAAAATGATATTTTTGCCAATTCCTCAGCTGGCAATAGTGAATTATAGGATTAAAAGAATTGATTATTCTTTAACAAGGTAGGGCTGTTTATGGATACCATCTATTTTAAGGCTTTGTTTTAATAATTTTTAAAAATAAAACTTAAAAAATTTGCAATTGCAACATTTCTTTTTTGAACTTATCTAATTAGAGCCATCTGTTCGTTTTTAAAACGTGATTCATTTTTTCGCCGTCTTTTAATAACCCAAACATAAATTCACCGATCATCTATATATATATATATATGGATATTGTGTTTGGAATCTTAAATTAATCTGCAAAATTTGATGTTTTGATGTGTTTCGAGACACTAAACAATTGATTGCTCACATGTACGAGAGAGAGAGAGAGAGATAGAGAGAGAGGGGGGGGGGTAGGGTTGATGGCTGAATGGTTAACATGCGTGCTGTATCATAAAGCCTGTAGGGCCCCAAGGAGTAGGGCCCCATGTCCAACCTCGTGGGTTTTCTCCGGGTCTTCCGGTTTCCTCCCGCTGCTAAAGACCACTAGACGCAAGCGAATTATTGAAATAAAATTAAACCATATGTTAGTCCCGAAATGACCTAGTCTGTGTCGAGTGGACGTTAAACCCCATCTCTCTCTCTCTCTCTCTCTCTCTCTCTTAATAATTAAAATACGATCCATTACAAAAAAATAAAGAACTAGTTGTCATGCAGCTCCTTCGAACTGCGCCCGCCTTCCCGCCACCACCAAAAGTACTAATGTTAAAAGTACATTTTTCTCCATATTACAGTACAATGCCTTGACACGTTTTTGTATTAAGGATTGTTCAGATAATCAATTTCTCGATAATCGATATTGACACAATAGTTAAATCAGAATTGCTGTTTTGCACGGTGTTTTATTCGCAATATGATGTATTTCATGAGTGGTGGTCAATTAGATGCGTCGATAAACACGATTTCCTGAGAAACTTCAATTAAAATCTTTACAATATCACCTTTTAGAAAACATCCATCATAAAAAAATATATTAATTAGATCTTATCGAAAGTTATACAATCTTAATCTCTCGACCGATTTGAATAAAACAGTCTTTATCTATCATCCGATTTTAATGAAACTCAAAAATAACAGCTTATTTTTCAACGATGATTTAACAAACATTGATATAAACCACTGACAGAATCGATCAATCGGAGAAGTCTTCAAATTGATAATAGTATTGTAACGCATTAACATTATTCTGCCATGGGAGGGTGGAGAAGTGCGGATTATGAATTATTTGCCGGGCTATTACCCGAATACTATATACTGAAACAAAAACTTTGAGAATATTCTATAAAGCTCGCAGCTTACCCACTGTGTTCCAGGGGCATGTTTAGTGGGAAGGCACGGTATTAACTACACTAGGATGATTTTAAACTGTTATACTATTAGTAGTACTCACTTAACCCTTGTGTGGACACGTTGCACGAACAACGTTGTTGGTCACAATGGGTATTCTAAGACCCCACACAAAAATAGGTTTTTAAATGCATAATTTTATTCAAATACGATCATATTACAGCTTCATATCAAGACTTGGAAATATTCAACCAGAGTGAAAAAAAGATTTGAGGTATAAACAGTGACGATATGAATTATAAGGTATTTTTGAAGCCATACAAATCGACCAATAACGTAATTGTCATGTTCCATGTAGAATCCGTCTTTTTATGGGGTTGGTAGAGTACCCAAATTTGCTTTCAAATCTAGATTACCAGAATGACAAAAACAATATCATCAGTAAGAAAGATTCCAAAAACAAAACTAGCACCGAGCGCAACACGAGTGAGTTGATTTAAACTGTTACACAAAAATCACTGATTACAGATTAAACTTTTAACTAGACTGAGTTGATTTTAAACAGTTTTACTAGTACTCGTTGAATACAGATTAATTGTAATAAACTCTGCGTCGATTTTAAACTGTTAAAGGCACAATACCAGTCTTGTTGAACTGAATAATATGCCCCAATCATTATTCTGATCAACAAACTGTACTATTTTACAATTTTTCAATAAATTGATGATACAAATTTCATCTTAACACGCCGATTTTAAAAAATTGGAAAAATGCAACCACATGGTTTGAAAAGCTTAACGTAAACCTTTTCAAATGTAACTTAGATTTAAAAATATTTTCGAACCCTCTGGACAAGTAAAATAGGATGTAATGGATAATTTACACAACAGGTAAGACACATCTAGTAGTTAGAATAAGGCTTTTTTCTGAACCTGTCAAGCCAGCAAGATTGTTATTGTCCCTTTAAACTAGTAATCACTGAATACAGATTAATCTATTAACTAGACTTTGACGATTTTAAAACTGTTAAGCTAGTACTCGTTGAAAACAGATTGTTGCTAACAATGTTCATGTTCAGATGTTCAGTATCTAACCCCTCAACCAATTGTAATTGTCACTGTATAGCTTGTCATGCCATTATGGCTCAGTAAAACGTCAACACTAGCATGTGCCGCAGGACCAAAACTTTCGTTACACTGCTCCTCCACTTCCTTAATTGTCCCGAATTTGATCTGCTTCCCCCCACCCACACACACGCTCACACACACACTCCCATTAGAGCTCCCAGCACGACCCCGTTGTGTTTAAAGGGCCAATCCCGATAACTTTTTGGGGAATAAAACTGCTTAATTTTGTGTTAAAATCATTTAAAACCCATTATCAAAGGCCGATCAACTAACCCGATATTTGTGATACGCTTGTAAATAACTTAAACATGACCTTCTGCATCTGGAAATGGAGACCTTTGTATTATACAGTATCCGGAAAAAACCTGACTTTTTTTCTATAAAAATAATATGTAGGTGAAATTTACCTTTTGTTATTAAAGATGGGTTCCCAGCAAAGTATTTATCGGCTGGTTATTTCCAATAAAAGTATGGCAAATTTGGTATTTATGAAAAGTATAGACACCCAATCTTACTAGAAAAAGACTAGATTACCCGAAAACCGCCCATGGGGCAAGGACTGGGCAATATTGTCAGGGAATCACTTACTGTCAACCCGACAGGATTTGCTGGCTTATTGTCTGCTAGCTTAGGCCAGGGAGCAGTTGTTATTTCTTGCTCAAATGATTATGCGGTTTTGGGAACATTGCGCGTTGTCAACGTACAAAATATTCTGCAATTAAAAGGTGTAAAAAGAAGTTGACAGAGATAATTAAGAATTTTTTTAGGCCTCAATGATATGGTAAATGTACAGTAAGTAATGACAGATACATTTTGAAATATGGACCCTCCCACAATGAAGTTAAGTTTGCAGACATTGCGTTTAACAACAGCTTACTTACAGCTATAGGTATCCCCGGTGAAAACAGAGTTTTGAAAGGGAATTGAAGCAACTTTTTGATAGATTGTGGTTACTTTAAATATGTGTTTAGTCCAAATATATCGTCAAATCACAGAGTTTGTACCCGGGAATGCATCTTTAAGTACAGTACATGGGTCATTCACTGTATAGACCTCTCAAGAAACGTAAATCGATTATCAGGTCACCCAATAAAAAAAACGACCCGAAATCTTAAAAGAGTTACGTGTCCGGGTAAGCAGTGTTGACATTCACGTCCAATCGACTCAATATTTTCAGCTGAAATTTTCAGACAATGTAAATACACCATGCTTTAATATTTTGGTCCATAAATTTCAAAAATACTCGGGCTTTAATTTTTGAGACTCTGTGCTTATCGGGATTGTAAAATAACTATGAGTTTGTTTTTTAACTTTGGCCTGTAAATTCACAGCAACATAGTAAATGAACGGTTACAGTAAGTTTGTTTTTAACTTCCAAATGTACATTTACCTAAAAGCAGTAAATGAAAAATTACAGACAAATGTTTTTAAAAAAATGACTGTAACTGTAGTTCGATTTACCCCCCCCCCCCTTTTTTTAGGTTAACAACAATTTTCCCGTAAGAGATAAAAATTCTCAACTAAAAACCGCACCGAAAACGTAAGACTAATCATGTTTGGTATATTAATCATGTAAATAACGCAGGTTAAAACCGCCACTCGTCAGTGATTACGGCGGTTTGTGTCTTTCAGATTTAAGCTTGCGGTACTGTCTATTACAGTAAATAAAACTGCATTTAGAGACAGTACAGCTAACACTGGCCGATGGGTTTAATTAACTGTCCTCAACTGGGCTTGGTAGCGAGATAATACAACCTATGGTCGGAAAGTCAAAACATTTTTCTATACATTTATGAACATACTTACAATCTGATGAACGTATGATGAATAATAATACACGTTAAAGATCGTATAAATAATTGAAATTAGATATAAATAACATGCGATATACCAAAATTCTCAAAATGTGATTGTCCATAATATGGTCAATAAATTAGAATGAGTAATATTAGAAGGTAGTCATTAAGGAATGGTTCGTTGTTATGATATACTAAAATAAAATAAGAGACAGTAAATTTACCAGTAAGTAAATTTACAAAATAATGTGAATAAACCTACATCTGTTAAATTACCTTGCTATTTTCAGTTCAATATTGTAAGTATGAATTTTAATGGGGTTTAAATGCGCCTTTGATTTCATCAAAGGTTATTGTAAAAAAGAATGAAACTTGGTAAAAATACATCATTTTGGTAAAAAAATTCCGAACATTTTATGGTAAAAACGAATACTTTAATTGCTGTAATTTTACTTATATTCTAACTTAAACGTTTACCAAATAATTTGATTAAACGTAAAATCTGTAAAATTGCATGCTAAAGAGACAATAAATTTATCGAATACGATAACTACCAATAAGTTAAACATACATTATGCAAAAGCTAAATCTGCCTATTGCAGGTGTTTATATAATCTGTGAATCAGACATTTATATACATGAAATAACCACAAACAACTCTTGATGCGATCTTATGTGTCTGATTTTACTGGATTTGAGTCAACACTCATTGGTGATTAAATTCGAAAATGGATAATCGAGACTATGTTTTTTTTATCGTACCGATATTATCTCGGTTCAGAGTTTAGCAATTTGACAGAGACTTTCGACATACTCCCTTTACATTATCTAGCTTTTAACTATTATAATGAGAACTGATGTAATTTTACTTAAATCCTAACCTAAAAGTAAATTTACAAAAAAATAATTTGAATAAACTTAAGATCTTTACAATTACATGCCTGCTTGTTTATTTTCAGTTCAGTTTGTAAATATTACGTATGTAAGAATGTATTTTTACCGTTTATGGTAAAAAAGACACGAAACTCTGTAAACATACACGAGACTCTGTAAACATACACGAAACTCTTTAAACATACACGAAACTCCGTAAAAATACGCAAGACTTTGTAAAACTACTATATTGTGGTTAATATGCCGATAATTCAGGTACAACAAGTACTTGTACTACTGTAATTTTACATAAATTTCTAACAGTGTATAGTAGGTACCCGAAAGTTATAAATTGTAACCTACATTGTGCTTGAACACCACAAGAGAATCATTGTATCTCCGAGTACAATTGCAGTAATTGTTTTCCTTTGAACTCTTGATTTTAATTTAATGTGTCAATTACTAATGACGTTTACACAGTTCATGTGTGACCTTTTTACTCAACTAACATTACGTCCGATCGTATTTTAAGTGAAGTAATCAATTATAAAAATTGATTTTGTGCCTCGTACAAATGGGTTATGCTTATGAAGGAAGTAAACAGAAGCATGCAGACTCGTCTAAAATCATTCAATCAATCGTTATATTTATAAGCATGTATGATAATATCAAACATGCAAAGTTGTTTGGTCTGATGGTTTTATTGCGTAACGCATGGCGTCAATATCCGACCTCTAGTTTTAATGACTAAAGTTCGGATATCGACGTCATACGTTCTGTCTGGAAATTCATTAAACAGACATTATGCAAGAGTTAAATCTACCTATTGTGGGTCTTTCTTTAGGTGTGGAATGTTATTAAATTATTAATTAAACATATACTAACTTATCCAGACCATAATCAACTCTTGATGTCATCGATAGCCTGCAATATTTACTGGATTAGGATCCAAGTTGCTGCTCAACATTCATTGATGATTTAATCATGAAATGGATAATCGAGATTTTGTTTTTATCGTACCGACTTTAGTAATGAGGACCGAGGCAAGGCCGAAATTCAATCGCTAAATTATCGGTTCAGAGTGGGTAAATTTGACTGAAATTTTCAGCAAATTCCCTTTACATTATCTAGTTTTATCTAATCTCCCATAATGTATCTTTATGTAGTTGGTCCTACATTTTGTCTGATTGAGTGTAAAACATAGAGCAGCACGATGATACTTACCGGTGTCACTGCTCTTGTCAAGGAAACCGCGTGATCGTACTAAATGATTTGTCGCAAAGTTACCACCTCTGGCATCGAATCCTTGTGAGCCAATGGGTCATCATCCTCCTGGCAGTGTTTCGTTTGATTAGAGCTAATCCTACTACTCCCTGCTGGACTGAGTGGGTATTATTGTCACTAATTATGACTGGTCAGTGGTCCTATTACTGGCTAATCACTGACTTCGTTACAAAGGTATTACCTTTAAAACAGAGCGTTTAATTAGGGCAACTGTCTTTACATAACGTTACGTCTTAATTAGGGCAACTGTGTTTACATAACGTTACGTCATGGCTGCACGTTTTTTTGATGCTATATTAACCAGCGCATAGCAGGATATTGCAGCAAAACTAATTGCGTGACAAACGAGGCTATCGGTATTGACGTAAAGTAAACACTACTGTGTGGCAACGAACAGACTTTCAATGTTTTTAATACCTTAAATCTTTGTCCAAAATATTAAGGAAGACCAAAGATTAAACGACGGACTGTCACGTTGCTGTACTTTAGTGATAGCTTTCATTGAATGGAAAGAATAGGCACATCCCCGCGTAAGTTCAAGAAACAGACGCCATTCCAGCAATGGCTAGAGAGGGATTTCTCCGGGCGTTGCTTCAGGAATATGATGGGTCATAGGTTTTGAGATTTTTGCAAGTAGGGGTCTTTAGCAGTTGGAGGAAGACGGAGGACCCAGTCGGACTGGTGACCTTACTCCTTGTCACGTACAACTGGTTGACACATGTCTGCTGTATAACAAAGCATGCTCTCTAGATCTGTCACTGAACTATTTTAATTCGCTGGTTATCACACTGATCGCAACACATACGTATGTGCATTACATAAGATCTGAATATATTCAAAAGGTCAATAATGTGCATGAGACTTAGGCCATCTAGTTTGCAGTTTAAAGTAAATCATAGGGTGATACGATTAGAAGAGTCGCATTTTCAGTGGCTGTTTACACGCTTTTGTGACAAAGTGATCTATCTCTTATCAAATTGAACAATATGATTTATTTAAACACTTCTTTAATGTTTTTAGACTACTTTTTGTTTTACACATTTCACCGATGGTTACTTGTAGGCCTATAGTTAAATACTTTTACTGCAGTATGCTTACATTCGTATTGCTTGTAGCATATGGCAGATCATGACTCATGCAGATATCACATAATGTTTTTCCTGATCATTTTCAATTTTGAGTGAGCTAGCCCCCGTGTCCAATCACTCTTTTTTGAATCGTTTTTTTTTGGGGGGGTTTGTTTTGTTTTTAGTTTCGGAGTATGATGTCTTGTCGTTATATTTGTCCTTTATTTAAATCATATGTGGCGCAGTCCCCCTGCACTAACTATTAGGTACATAGAACTTAATGGTAGTTTTGACAACACGAAGTGACGTTTTAACTCTCTATAAACTTCTATTAAGTCTTATTAAACATCTAATTTATTCAATGTGTTATTTACAAGCTATACGTGATCTGTGCACAAGATTCACATGACTTCAAAGGATTATGCACTCGTCAGTAGGCATGCCGTGACAAGATAAAAGAGACAATTGCAGGTATGACCATGTGTGCGATGGTATATAACGAGGAGTTCACTGACAGTTGGATATAGTTAGATGTGTCCCTGTATAGTTCCAGTATAGTCTAGTTGATGTATTGCTGTTGTAATTATGTAGATGTGTGATACTCTGTTCCCGTTGTAAATAAACCATATATTTACGAAACTGATCTTCTGTTATACACAAATAGTGTTACACTCTTTGAGAGATGGGTAGTAGTAGTAAAATTAGGTAAACATTACTCTCCTAATACAAAGCGCAAAGTGTTCACGTCCCAAAACTCCTTGTTGGGAGTTACCTCCCAAAAATTCCTACAGTGCCAGGGTGCTTCAGATTCCTTAACGAATACCCTGATTAAACCCATTTTAGAATAAATGTCCGCCCTTTAGAAGAGGCTATGTCGTTAATATTCGTTTTAGACAGATAATACTATAGTATTTTAAGTTTTATTAACTGATCAATATAGGAAATAAATAATTAAAGGAGCTAAGTCTATATTCTTTAGCACCTAGAAATAGACTCAAATGGGTAGCAAACTGATTTACATTCAATCGTTTCTTTTTTTAATGTTTTAATCAATTATGTTGGGCGAAATACGGATAGAGTCTGCATTGAATGTCAGTTTTTGGCGTCTGGTTATTCCAGTTTACACTGTTAGCATTCTCCTTCATGGGGTGTGTAGCTCCGATTACTGAGTCGCTTCATACAACTGCCGCTCGAAAGCATTCTGCCAATTTTAAACATTTCATTTTGTCTTAAGTACATGTACTAGAGGCCCAACTTTTCTCGGTACATCAATGTTGATTTTTTAATTTGATCAATAAGTTGTGTTTGCAATGTAGAAGACCCTCGACGATATTGAGTTAAATACTTGGCTCCTTTAAGAAACGATCCTATCGTTTATTAGTAATATCAGTTTGAATTTTATTGATATTGGATATTTTGGATGAAAGTGAGTTGCTGGAGAATTTAAGATGACCTACCTTTTAAACATAGTCAATATGGCATAATTATTGTCAAGCTTCAATAGAGATACATGTAACACCACTATATTAAAATTGGAAATTGGACGCACCTTTTTTAAAGTGAAAATCGTTGTCCTTGAAACTACATATTATTAATCAATCATCTAATAAAAATGATACCGACGTAGTTATCAATAATTAATATTGAATAATTGTGGTAATACTCACGAAAAGTATCAAAGTGCAGACTTCGTTTGGAATTATCAATCGTTATAAAACTAAAATAAAATTGATCTTAATATTCAAATAAATATTAATTGACAACACTGACCTAATAAAGCGATATTAAAGAAGTTAATTCTTTAATCTTTGGCAAGCATAGAAATGGACACGGATGGATTGCAACGCCTATAATAATATAATATGAATGTATATTCCGTCGTTTCTGTTTTTACTGTAATTTCTAATCAGTTATATTCGTCGAAATACGTGAAGAGTCCCAATTTAGTAGTATTCTTTGGAATATGTTTAGCCACGTTCAACAAGTCGCGTCAAAAGAATTTTGACACGCGATTAAGGTGCCTATTTTAAATGTTTATTTTTTTTTTAAATATTACATATCAGAAGTTCATCTTTTCACGACAAGACATCAAGATTAGCGTAGATCTAAATTGACTAATACGTCTTGTTTGCAATGTCGAACACTGTGGATGCTATTGAGTTAAAGACTTAGCTACTTGAAGAAAGAACTAAATCTGCTCATTACAAATCTTTTTTCTCAGTAGAAATGTTATATAAATTGTTATTTAGACATGTTGGAAAGTCCATAATCAATCGAGAATATGAACTGTCAATCGGTGGTCACAATTTAGGCATTTCGTTTCAAAACTTCAAACAATCATAACTTCGCTCAGAATTATTATAGCAAGAGCGAACAACCGTTTATCTTAATCTTACATAATGCATATTTAATCATATACAATAATCGTGTGTTCTTATCTTTGGGCAGGCGACCTATATATCATCTTCTGAGAACGCCAATTAGGGAGAGAGAGAGAGAGAGAGATAAGAGAGAGAAGGGAGGGAGAGAGAGAGAGACATGGGGTTTAACGTTCACTCCACACAAACTAGATCATTTCGGTACTAACATATGGTTTAATTTTATTTCAATTTAGTTGTTTGCGCGTAGGGATCTTTAGTAGTGGAAGGAAACCGGGGGAAACCCACGAGGTTGGAAAGGCGACCCTTTTCCGGGGTTTCGAAACCACGCCAGTTGATTCATTGACAGGCTTTATGATACCGCGCGCGCACGCTAACCATTCACCCCCCCCCCCCCCCGCCACCTAAGGATATAGAGGTCGACATGGCACATCCTTAAAGTTTCCTAGGGGATCACGTATGCCCGTCTTCCATAAGCCCAGATTAGGTGCAAATGAGTAGGGTGTTAAACTCCACTTCCTGCGCGTTTTATTTACGATATAAGTATGTATACAGCATATGTTTTCTAACATTCTTTATTGGGCTTCAGTATGCTTTATTCGCATGCACACAAATATGAACTCCATTGATTTTATGCTCCGAATGTTATTTAGAAAATGCCAAGTTTTATTAAAAGTTATTTTTCAATAATGAATATGTTTAAAACACTTCAGGTAAAATGTTTTGTCATCAGAAAATTATGTGTAGGGCATTTTAATGAGATAAAACGTAACCCAATAAACGAGGGCAAATCCACAATCTTTTTGAAAGCGGAGAAAGAAATCGATTATAAAAACTTAGAAATATCTACTTGATTGATTATCAAAGCTGTTTATATTGAAGATTGGCTGAATAAATGTGACATTTTAATTGAAGCCCGGATGTAGCAATATTGCTATAATTTTTGCTCTTGAAATTATTGATGGCATTATATTGTATTAATGGATATCGGTGGCAAGTTATTAGATTCACATACATGTACTTAAATCAAAATGAATGACATATTGGTATGTAAAGAGTTATAGAACCAAAACATAGCTGGTGCGATGTCTAAACAACGCATCACCAGATTACACGTGATTGGAAATTTAACAATTGCATCATATGGCTTAAGTAACCGATCATGTGAGTAATTGCACAGGTTCGGGGTCACGAATAGCCTAGTCTGTGCGTGATGTCCATTGGTACTATAAAAGAAATCATGGCAAACTTTTAAGACATATTTTCATTAGATTTCCGACCAGATGATGTAACAATTTCTCTCAGCAGACTCGCCCATCTAGTCTGGCTGGATGTGGTTTGAGAGAACGGCTTTATTCTATTATGAATTTAACCATATCGAAGCAGCTTCATATATAAAATGTAAAAGCAAACTGTTGCATTGGTATTCCTAATAAGACAAACGCCATAACTAACTACTTGAATGGTAAAACGCAATTACACAACGTGAAGCGGAAGCACGTAGTTGATGATAGTTCATGTGACGTAGTTCGCCCACTCGGCACACCTCGGCAGATTCCAGTAGACTACATCTAGCCTCGGCTGTATGACGAACTTTCAAGTTCCCGGATTACCAGCATACTCCTCGTAGTATTCCGTTTGATTAGAGCTAATCCCACTACTCGCTGCTGGACTGAGTGGGTATTAGTCTCGCTAATTATGACTGGTCAGTGGTCCTCTTAACAACCAATGACCAACTGCGTCATTACCTTTAAAACAGGGCGTCAAATTAGGCCAACTGTGTTTACATAACGTTACGTCATGGCTCACGTTTTTTATGCCCAATCAACCAGTGCATAGCAGGATACTGCAGTAAAGCTAATTTCCCGATCGCTAATGCCACTAAAAGATTATGTTCTACGACAATATGGGGATGTGGCAATTAAGTGTGTTCGTCAGATTAGTAAACTTGAAGATAAATATATAAGAGTGTGTAATAATTTAACCTTTCTCATGAGAAATGGTTTCATTATAAATTTCATATATATATTGATCTTAAGTTTACTAAATGTCATTGTGCTTGATAACGATAAGAGGATACTTGTCAATCGTCGTGCTTTAGAATAAACTAGTGATTGTATCCCATAAAAACTGTGTTCTGTTAACAGATATATAACACTAGAGCATCACAATTCAATCATTTATGTTGAACTAAAAGAAAGAGACACCATCCATGTTGGTTCTGTTGTGCTCATTTAATTATCCTTGAATTCTAATAAATGATAAAATGTAAAGGGTCTGTTTACCTGTACTAGAGTGGTCGACAGCCAGAAAAAAAGTCAAAACAAACAGGCAACTTCGGCTTAATTTAATATTATAAGATAAACCATAAAAAAACATCATTCATTAACAATCAAAGTCTGGCAAGGTTTTGTCTTTAGGGATATAACATATTTAGAAAATTGCCTAAAAGTGCCTTAAAAATGACGTTAACTGTTGGAGACAAAAGGGGTAACCGTCATTGGTTGCATTAAAGTTTCAAGCTACGCCTTGTAACGTTAACTAAATTATCTCAATCGGGAACCATCGTTTTATTTGTCAGACAAAATATTATTGTTGTCTTTTATCAGGATAACTTGGCTTTGTACGAGAGAATGCGAGATGGGACCATTCCGACACCACATATTTTAGATGTCCTGTCTCTCTGCCATGTTTTCCAACTTTTCTTTCTAGGTAGGAACTATCGGTGTTTCAAGGAATAAGAGGCAAACTGACATTTCTTTACTATATTTCAGTTAGTGGTTTGTGGGGAGACTGGTTACCATATTCTGCATGTCCAGTAACATGCGGCGGGGGTCAGCAGATCAGAACGAGAGACTGCGACAGTCCGGCCCCGGCTTACGGAGGAGATGCTTGTCCGGGTATTGGTTCAGAAACATTGCAATGTAATACACAAGTTTGTCCAGGTATGTGCTGCTGTGAAGAACATGTTAAAAGATAAAAAGATAACGCTTTGAATGAATTATCATTAATGTAAATAGATATTATTCAATTGGAGGACGGTAAATCCCATTTCATTTCAATAATCTATGGGGAAGACCGTATATCCGAATTGGCTACTGAAATTGACTTTCGGTAGCAGCGACCATGCAGCATCAACAGGCATTGTATTAGAGCTATTGACGGATATTAGATCTTGCATTGCCATTTCTAAATTTGGGAACTGCTATTTGATCCATTTGCACATTTAAACTGTGCGATATAAATCAACCGGGGGCCTTTTCTAGCAACCAAGCGAACATTATTGCGGTTCAGTTTTGGCCTAGCTATGGATTAAGTAAATATTTTGTTCAATACAACATTTAAAATTATTTGGCAATAGGTCTACTCAAGCATAGATTTGGCGAGATGGCCGGAGTTAAATTAGGAATAACATGGAGGTCCGAAATGAGTAGAAATGACGGCATAACCATACAATATGTTAGCATAGATAACATTGAATAATTCTTGAAAGTAAATATTGTGCTTGGTAAGAGTTCTTTTGATTACAGGTTTTCCATTATGTCAAAGTACTTTTGGATGGATATTAGGTTTTTGTGTGATTTTGATATTCTGTTTATTTCATTTTCAGTAAATGGTAATTGGGGTTCTTGGTCTAGTTATGGATCATGTACCGTTACATGTGGTGGTGGAACTAAAACTCGCACAAGAGTATGTGATAATCCTGTACCAGCTAATGGGGGAGCTGACTGTGTCGGTTCTTCTAATATAACACTACAATGTAACACAAGCCCCTGTCCAGGTAATGGTATGATGTTAATACATGTACTTTTATGGATAGATAAATTATTGGGTCAGAAATTGAGAAATCTGGGATTCTTAGTTAAACAGGCATAACTTATTTTAAAACGATATGATAGTTCACAGGCTTTGAACGAATCCATAATTCTTGTTTCAGTGGATGGTAACTCAGAACTGGGGATCTTGGTCCAGTTATGGATCCTGTACAGTAACCTGTGGTGGTGGAACACAAACCCGTACAAGAGCATGTGATACTCCTGTCCCAGCTAATGGGGGAGTTTTTTCATTTCACTAAAACCAGCGGAAACCGGGCTTAATCAAATCCATTATACATAAAGCGAGACTAGACTACTGTACTTACGAAGGTGCCCCCAATGCCCTAACCACACGGTTTGAGGCAGATGACGGGACTGTGTGTTTTTATCACAATTGACAAAGCCCTACTTCCTAGTAGTGCCAGTTGGCAAAGCCTATATTATGTAAATTAAGATCTGTACATATACAATTACAAGTTTTTTATAATTGTGTTTTTCCTTTCTACTTTTCGCTTTTAAGATTACTTTTGTTTGTTTGATTTTCAGTGGATGGTAGTTGGGGGCTCTGGTCAAGTTATGGAACTTGTACTGTAACTTGTGATGGTGGAACACAAACTCGCAGTAGATCTTGTGATAATCCTGCCCCAGCTGATGGGGGAGCCGATTGTTCAGGTTCTTCTACAGAAGATCAGTCGTGTAGCACAACTACATGTCCGGGTAGGTTTCTAAATGCATCCATTATATTTTAAAACCACTGTTTAATGGTATAATTACCTTTAATAGCTTCAGGTATATTAAGATTTACTTAAGATACCATTAAAGCTACAATTTCATATTTTTAAGTTATATTTTTTAAAATTTAAAAAGCCTTAAAATATATGATATCCATAAACAGTCCCACCTTGTTAAAGATTAATCCTATAATTCACTATTGCCAGCTGAGAAATTGGCAAAAATATCATTTTCAAAATACTTTACTATTCCCTTTTAAGATTACTTTTGGTTTGATTTTCAGTGGATGGTAGTTGGGGGCTTTGGTCAAATTATGGAACTTGTACTGTAACTTGTGATGGTGGAACACAAACTCGCAGTAGATCTTGTGATAATCCTGCCCCAGCTGATGGGGGAGCCGATTGTTCAGGTTCTTCTACAGAAGATCAGTCGTGTAGCACAACTACATGTCCGGGTAGGTTTCTAAATGCATCCATTATATTTTAAAACCACTGTTTAATGGTATAATTACCTTTAATAGCTTCAGGTATATTAAGATAGTACGCGCCTAGAGCATGCATTTGTGGTTGAATTGGCGCTTTACAAATATACATTATTATTATTATTTTAAAACCACTGTTTAATAGTATAATTACCCTTAATAGCTTCAGGTATATTAAGATTTACTTAAGATACCATTAAAGCTACAATTTCATATTTTTAAGTTATATTTTTTTAAATTTAAAAAGCCTTAAAATATATGATATCCATAAACAGTCCCACCTTGTTAAAGATTAATCCTATAATTCACTATTGTCAGCTGAGAAATTGGCAAAAATATCATTTTCAACTTTGAAAATAGCTATTCCATGGTACAAGTTCTTTATAATTGTATTTTTGTATACTTTACTATTCCCTTTTAAGATTACTTTTGGTTTGATTTTCAGTGGATGGTAGTTGGGGGCTTTGGTCAAATTATGGAACTTGTACTGTAACTTGTGATGGTGGAACACAAACTCGCAGTAGATCTTGTGATAATCCTGCCCCAGCTGATGGGGGAGCCGATTGTTCAGGTTCTTCTACAGAAGATCAGTCGTGTAGCACAACTACATGTCCGGGTAGGTTTCTAAATGCATCCATTATTTTAGTGAGCGCTATTCTTGAATGGCTGCCCTATAATGTGTTCTGTGGATTTTTACTATTTATTTAAGTATCCTGGTCAATTCATGCTGGAATTTGTGATGTACATGTGTCTAATGTTATGGTGAATCTGTCATGTAAAATTTATGCAATATTTTTGGATTACTTTTGGAGAATTATACACTTTTTGTATCCTTTGAAACCAATAGTGATCAATGAAGTATGGCAGTCAGATTTGTCTAAAACAGACTGAACTGAGTTCATTAGCCTTTTGACTTATACTGAGTATGTTCACTACACTGTCAAGTTTTAAACAAGGTGTAATCACACTCACTAAAGATAAACTTCTTAGTAAATCACACTGTGATATTTTGTTACCTGAACGTAAAACATTTCCTAATACATCTACTGATTATATTATAAAAAAGTTCAAACCTACAAGACGTGGATGTGCAGCTGGAACCAAAAAGAAGCATAGGATAAATAACGCCCCCGTAAATACACAAACTACACATGAGGAAAATGTGCATGCTCACAAACTAAAATCTGCCCATCAAACCAAATTTTTAAAAGTAGAACTTTGGAACACACAATCATGTCGTAATTAGACTACAGAAATCTTTGATCTGATTATTGAAAATGACCCAGATATTCTTGTTATCACAGAATCCTGGCTTAGGCCATATGGGGATGAATCTCATATTGCTGCCATGACACCTCTGTCTTATACATGTATCAACCTTGCAAGATCCAACACAACTGGTGGGGGAATAGCCGTTATTCATAAACGTTCTATCAAAGTAGAGACCACATAGGACGAGTCCAAGCCAAAACATTTGAACAACTATTTCTGAGAATCACTACACAACCAAATGTTTTACGCTCATCTGTATTTATAGACCACCACCTTCTTCCAGAAATAAACTTTCTACGTCAGATTTCCACACAGAATTATCTTCTCTTTTGTCTGTACATTCTAAAATAAATACATTGATAGTTGGCGGTTTTAATGTTCAGCTCAATAATTTAAACAAGCATGATTCAAAAAAAGTGTTATCTCTGCTTGATCATACAGGATATAATCAACACGTAGACCAAGCAACCCACAAATCGGGAAATATTTTGGACTGGGTAATTACTCCTTGTGATTCCTCTTTGGTGCAAGATATACAAGTTGAAGATAGGCAAATATCCGACCACTTCCTTGTTACTGTTAACTTAAATGTATGCAAACCTCGTAATCCACAAAGAAATATTATTTGTAGGAATATTAAAGGGATTAATTGGGATATTTTGAAAAATGATTTGTGCAGATCTAAGCTTGTGTTAGAACCCTTGACTGATGTTGATGAACAAGTCGACCTCTACAATAACACTCTCCTTGAATTGCTAGATAAACATGCACCTGCTGTCTCTAAAACAATTACCATACGAAATGCACCGTGGTATAACGGTGATGTCCAACAGTCAAAACGTGTACGTAGACGAGCGGAACGGAAATGGCGTAAGACAAATCTAGAAATTCATCGTCGAAGTTACCATGAATCGAAATTGAACTCATTGAAAGCCACCCAGCACGCTAAGCGATTGTATTGTCAAACATACATTCAGAACTGCTACAAGGATCCTCGAAAAATACACCATTTTCTAAAATCACTTCTTGATTGTCCTAAAGAATCTAAACTTCCCAATACAGATTCTAACGTAAATCTTGCAAATAGATTTAATAGTTTCTTCCTTGATAAGATAGAGAAAATTCGTTATGGGCTTAAATCATCCACAAATAACACAGACAATGAGTCGGAATTTAAATTCTTCAGTGGCCAGCAGCTAGAGTGTTTCAGGTCTTTCAGTGGTAAGGAAATAAAAGAAATCATCAAGTCGTCCAAACCTACAACTTGTCTTTCAGATCCAATTCCTACTCCTTTAATATTTCAACTTCTGGATCAACTTATACCTTTTATCACTCTGTTGATAAATAACAGCCTTGCTGCTGGTGTTTTTCCAGCAAAATTCAAATCAGCTGTGGTTCTTCTGCTTCTTAAAAGTGACAGCCTGGATCTCAAGAACTTCCGCCCTGTGTCCAATCTTCCTTTTCTATCCAAGGTTATAGAGAAGGCTGTAAGCATAAGGTTAAAGGAACATTTGGCTACAAATTCATTACTTGATAAATTTCAATCTGCATATCGCCCAAATCACAGTACCGAAACTGCCTTGCTCAGAGTGGTTAACGATTTGCGTGGAGCTGTTGATAGTGGTAATATTGCCTCACTAGTAATGCTGGACCTGTCGGCAGCATTTGACACTATAGATCACAAGAGACTTCTCGAAAATCTATCCAAATGCTGTGGGGTTGTAGACATGCCCATAAACTGGTTTAGATCGTACCTACAAGATCGCACCCAGTCCGTTAAAATCGGTGATGAGCTATCAGACAAAACTTCCTTGAACTGTGGTGTCCCCCAGGGATCGGTGCTCGGTCCTGTTCTCGCTGTGCTCTACACCAGTCAACTAGCCTCTATAATTGAAAATCGCAATCTTTCGCACCATTCGTATGCTGATGATACGCAAGTCATAGATAGTTTTCCACCAGAGAGTAAAACAGATTCCTTTCTTAAAACAGAAAAATGCACACAGCAAGTTAAAACCTGGATGACCTCAAGCATGCTTAAACTAAATGATGATAAAACGGAAGTAATGATCGTTGTTACAAGACATAATCTACAGAAACTTGATTCCTCAACATTAATTATTGCTGAATCAGAAATAACAACTCAAAATAGGGTTAAAGATCTTGGTGTCTTTTTAGACTCAAGCCTAACTATGGAAGCTCATGTATGCAATCTGTGCAAAATCTGTTATTTTCATCTGAAATCTATCAGTAACATCAGACACCTACTAACAAAAGATGCTACCCACACACTTGTCCGTTCTTTAGTGTTTTCGCGATTGGATTACTGTAATAGTATCCTTATCGGTCTAAACCAAAATCTACTCACAAAACTACAAATTATCCAAAATAATGCTGCCAGAATAGTTAGTCAAACATCCCGACGATCTCACATTAAACCCATATTGAAGGAGCTACACTGGTTACCAATTCACTCCCGAATTGACTACAAACTTCTCTGTATTGTTTATAGATGTCTTCATGGTTCCAGTCCTGAATATCTATCGGAGCTAATAAACGATTACGTACCATCTCGTAACTTAAGATCACAAGATATGTGCTTATTGCGCATTCCAAAGTACCATCTACAAACTTTTGGCTCTAGAACATTTCAGTACAGTGCACCCGTTTTGTGGAATTCCTTACCCCATCATCTTAAAACAGCTCCGTCACTTGAAACTTTTAAAACTAAATTAAAAACTCATTTGTTTAAGACTGCGTTTTAGTTGGAGTGGACCAGGATTTGTGTGTATATAGTGACCATAGAGTACATAGTACGCGCCTAGAGCATGCATTTGTGGTTGAATTGGCGCATTACAAATATACATTATTATTATTATTTTAAAACCACTGTTTAAGTATAATTACCCTTAATAGCTTCAGGTATATTAAGATTTACTTAAGATACCATTAAAGCTACAATTTCATATTTTTAAGTTATATTTTTAAAATTTATAAAGCCTTAAAATATATGATATCCATAAAAAGTCCCACCTTGTTAAAGATTAATCCTATAATTTACTATTGCCAGCTGAGAAATTGGCATTCCATGGAGGGAATAGGAAAACAATGGATGTAATTAAGATCTGTACATATACAATTACAAGTTTTTTTATAATTGTTTTTTTTCCTTTTTACTATTCGCTTTTAAGATTACTTTTGTTTGATTTTCAGTGGATGGTAGTTGGGGGCTTTGGTCAAATTATGGAACTTGTACTGTAACTTGTGATGGTGGAACACAAACTCGCAGTAGATCTTGTGATAATCCTGCGCCAGCTGATGGGGGAGCCGATTGTTCAGGTTCTTCTACAGAAGATCAGTCGTGTAGCACAACTATATGTCCGGGTAGGTTTCTGAATGCATCCATTATATTTTAAAACCACTGTTTAGTGGTATAATTAGCCTTAATAGCTTCAGGTATATTAAGATTTACTTGAGATTCCCTTAAAGCTAAAATTTCATATTTTTAAGTTATATTTTTAAAATTTATAAAGTTTTAAAATATATGATATCCATAAACAGCCCCACCTTGTTAAAGATTAATCCTATAATTTACTATTGCCAGCTGAGAAATTGGCATTCCATGGAGGGAATGGGAAAACAATGGATGTAATTGTGTCAATGATTTTTAAGGGTAGGAAATAATGCCCATGATCGTATAATAGTGAGTTGATAACCTATTAAGCAAAAGACAAAAGAACTTCGAATTGACACTTTGGTATCCCTACTTTTACTGGCATCTAGCAATCAAAAGGCTTTCTTCTTGCACAGATCTCTGAATTGGACAAGAGAAAGACAAGTAAATCGTATTACTGCTGGGTATACAATAGATGATGGTGATAATTTTCTATGTGGAAGTTCGTTATCCATTTATCTTGTAATGCTAATGCCGAATCATGATCTGGCTATAGATCCTGTACAGTAACATGTTGGCATAAAATCAAAACCAAGTACAAACAATCCAAACCATTAGACAAAATTCGAAGTCATAAAAAAAAACGTATAGTTAAAATAATGTAATCTGGCAAAAAAGTGTAACATATTTCAGTTGTAAATACAGGCACTAGTACAAATTATATATAATTAAATAATTTTGATCACGATTTGATTTCTAGTTAATGGAAATTAGAGATCGTGGTCTAGTTATTAAACAGTTTAAATTTTAAACTTTTTTCTTCGGAACCATTGGAGTGAAAAGTTTTAAGTAATCTAAGGTAGAGCATTGAAGCGTTATAATAATGTGTTGGGAGTATTGGTATCTTCTTATTTGTGTTGTCGGTATTAACGCCCGCTTCGACAGAGGGTGATATCACAGACAAGTTGTGATGGAAATGCTTAGAATTGATACACAATTATCGTCGTTAAGAGTCTTATCAAATCAAAAAAGTAATTGTATAATATTTCTTCAAAACAACCTTTAATCAATGACTATTATAGTGTAATCGATGTATGACATGGCATTACAGATTGTGGCACAGCTGGTGGTATTTACTTGTGAATGACTGTCCAAATAATCTACCTTCAATATCACCGTATGATACTCTTATAAAAACTTATTATGACCCAACGTTTATTTACTTCAAGAGTAAATTATTCATTGTTACTGTAAATTGTGTGTTTGTCTTTAGTTCTAAGATTTTCTATTTACAATGGAAAAACAATCACGGAAAGGTTTAATATTGTTTACACGACCCCCCCCCCCCTTCCTGACACATTCGCTAATGTAATGACTTCATATTCTACTGCTCCTTATTTAAATAAAATAAAATTAAACGTGAGGGGATGTGCTTTGGTGGATTTTGAGAAACGAACATTATTTTTGTTTATTGAAATTACTTGATAACTTTCTGGGCTGATGTGTTAAAACGTATGTGTTTTTGCCTATAGGCACATGGTTACTTTCAGCATAAATGCTAATATTCAAAATCTAGTGCACCACATGTCAAATTGACTGTATTATACGCTGTCTGGATAAAACAAGAATTCTTTTTATAAAAATAATGTACAGCTGAAATGTACCTTTCGTTATCGAGTACAGCATATGGGCCATCGATTGTATAGACCTCTTAAGGAACGGTAATCGATTATCAGGTTACCTAACGAGAAAAATCCGAAATCTTAAAAGGATTACGTGTCCGAATTAGCAGTTTTGACGTTCAAATTCAAACGACTCAATATTTTGAGCTGCAATTTTGAGACAGGGTAAATACACCATTCCTCTATCTTTCGGCGCTTAAATTTCATTCGTATTCGGAATTTATTTTTGAGACGCAGTTCAAATCGGTATAGTCCTTTTAACTATATAAGATGTATTGTTTCAAATGTTGTATTTTTCTACGATATCAATTTTGGTGTAAGTGGGCGTAAGTCTCCAGAAACAAATGAAAAATTGTGTACTTGCCTATGCCTACGATATCACACTTGGTGGAAGTGGTCGTAAAACTACAGGGCCCGGTTCCTAGAAAATTCTTAAAGTAAGCACAAAGTCATACTTCACTTTTACTTACGTAAGAATCTTACAAAAATACCGTCCCTAGAAAATTCTCAAGACCATTCTTACGTAAGCACAAGTCAAGTACAAGTCTAAGCACATTGTGACTGGTAAAGCTTACCATACACTTAGACTACGATGCTCTTTAACGTTATAAAATAACTTTGGTATGCGAATTACGTCATAAATTTGTCGTCTGCTTCATTGTGGTTGATTTTGATTGACATGTCCCCTGTATAGGCCTACATAATTATAAAATGTGCCAAAATATATTTTAAAAAAACGCAGACACATAGGCCTTCAAACTAACTAAATAATTGTGAGAGCGCATGATCAGCCTGTGTGTTTGTAGCCTATTGTTTACTAATTGGCAAATACATAAATTGGTTTCAGGGTAGGCCTATAAGGCCCTAGATGCAAAATTTTCTATAGCATTCTTAATTTCTTTTTGAGAAGAATTTTCCCTGTCTTGTAATTATCTCTTTGGTATCAAAAGGTGTCGGAAATGCCGTCGAATAACTCTAAGGTCAGCCATCTTTTTGAAGCAGAAACAGACTTAAGGTTGGTAAGCAAGCCCTATACCTTGCTTGGGACTTGTGCTTAGACTGGCTATGTTTAAGAACGAAGTTGTGCTTAAGTTTTTTCTTGGAACGCATAATAACGTTCTTGTGCTTACAATGAAGTCTACTTAAAATCGAAGCACAAGGCCGTTCTTAAGAATTTTCTGGGAACACAAAATAAGGTAAGTTTACTTAAATGCAAAGTCGACTAAAATCTAAGCATAAGAACGTGCTTAAGAATTTTCTAGGAATCGGGCCCAGGAACAAACAAACGAAGGAAATTTTGCACATTCGATCTTCGAGTTATAGTACGCCAGGTTGGTTTCGGCATCGTTTCCGTGTATGTTAATATGTCACGGATATCTACATGTTTATATCATAGTTAGTGTTCTACGTAAGATGCTATGTAGAAAACACGCGGAACAAATGAGACGAGCCAAAAGAACAGGCCTTTTCAATAAAATATTTATCATTTGACACAAAACATTTGAGGTTTTACAAATTTGACTTTTTATTTAGAGGTAATTTGACTTCATCATTACCGGTTTCAGGACTTTATACTTTGTATTTTTTACATATAGTAAAAAGGAAAGGACGTTTTAGCAGAGTATTTATTAATATTGGCAGCGATACCCTACCACATCTCTCAACCATTTTCAGACTACAGAACCCGGAACATGTGATGTTCTTAATATCGTGCCAAAACATGAAAATGTACCCTACAATAGTTATTTCTAATGAAATATATGGGGTATATGTTGGCGTTTTCGTTTTAGTTAACGGTAATTGGGGAGCGTGGTCTAATTATGCAACGTGTCCAGTAACTTGTGGTGGTGGAACACAAGCTCGTAGTAGATCCTGTAATAATCCTGCTCCAGCTAATGGAGGGGCAACATGCCCAGGTGTTTACTCCCAAGATAGGTCGTGTAACACAAATTTATGTCCAGGTACGTTTCTATGCATGAAATAGAATAGGTAGTTTAGAATGTACAACATAATAAAACAATTCGAACAGGTAGGAAAATGGCTGCATCTGTATGATATGTACTTGAGGGCACATTAATACAAGTATATCACACACCAAATACAAACAGCACACATGATATAAGACATCTAACACAATATAAAAAGTATACTCAGGATACAGTGAAAACACACACGATCATATATTTATATTACACAGGAACAACATACCATTCGTTCGTTATTCCATTAAATTCTGCCATTCTTCTTGACTAACTCCTGACAAAGTTAATGTCACTTGTCCTCGGTCTCAGCCGACACTTACTCCTTTTGAGCAGAATACTTTTGAATCTAACATACATTAAATACAATACACTGCCTATACTGTAAAGCACTAAATAGGATCAGATTAGACATACACATCCCGTTTTCAAATTTCCATACAGATACTTCCTATTAGCATTTAATAACTTTGCGTTAATTCATTTCCTAACGTTTAACACATAATATAACAAATAACAATGTACAAATAAGTTTTCTATACATTAGTATGTTCAGTATGAGTGAATTTACGCGAGGGCTTTGTGTACTAAACGTTAAAAAACATAAATTTGTGTTTAAAATATCCTAATAAACATGGTCATTTGATCAGATTTTCGGCCAAAGGTCGATGCGTGAACACAATATAGCAGTAAACTTATGCCAAATCTGTATGATTACTATAGAAACCAGTGAGCGTGTTGAACCAACTATGTCACTTCCGGTTTGAATAAAAATTGATTTCTCGCTTACAAAAACTTTTTTGCTTGTGTTACGGAGGGGATTAGTTATCAATATATATTTAAGATTTATGGAAACCTTGTTGAAAATCGTTGGTCTTCCCCTTTAACATAAACGCTACTCGCGATTCTACACAGATCCATACCGGAACCATACCCGGTTAAACACATATACGTTACTAACACATAACACTACATTACATATAGAGAATCTCATACGAGTGTATTTTACTTTATCAACTTGTGTTAATATTTTTTGATATAAAAAAACACGAGTTGGAAATTTTATTTATCACCCAATCCTTTCTTGCATGCGCAAATAAATAAATATAATTCTTTCCTATAGTTGTCACTTTTTCTGAACCTATTTACATTATAGCGTAGTGATACATCCTTTTTTGACAGCAGTTTAGCTATTGCAAAGTCCTATATATTGACCCAATTAAAAAAAAACAGTTCCTTTTTTTCCTTTTTTAAAGTCACCCTTTACTTAAAATTAGTGGTTTCTTTAAAATAAAAAGAAAGTAGTTCCTTTTTGATTGACCAATCAAATTCATGTAAAGCGATATCTCCTAGGAGATGTCACAGTGGATTATGTAATTTATCAAAGCGATATCTACTGTCAAATGTGTTATTGTCAATTACGATCTAGGTTTATAGATCGGAGACATCATTTATTTCTTTTAGCTTAGTTTTACCGTTTCAATTTTAAGATTCTTATTTATTCCTACGTTTATAGACAATTAGTATATATTTAAACCTCTCTTAGTTACTTAACAATGTATCGTAGGGACCTATCTACTACGTAGCATTATGCAGTTCTATGTGACACAGGCTAGATGTGGAATTCTCCCCAAACCCCACATCTAACGTTTGACGCATGCCCTCTTCATTGCTACATATTACAATAACCTTGTGATCATCCTTTTTTTTAACTTATTAATTTACAAGCTTGAAATTCGTTTTAAAAATTTAGATTTAGCATATTCCTGCCCTTAAAAATGTAGATTTAACATATATTCCTAACCTTAAAAATTATTAAAATTGTCCCTTGGTCTTTTTGGCTTTCCATTGGCAGTTTACTAGGTAATATGTACCTACCTGTTATCGAAACCATTACTGCTGTCTATAATCATTGGCCCATGGTCGTCGTGAAAGACTCCCCGCTATTATGACGATTCACTCACAGGGTCTCAGTCACGGCCTCCATTACTGGGACTGATTCAAGCTGTGTCTGGTTCACTGGTTTACGAGCACAATAACGGTTACCTGTAATACTCTCTTACAGATAACAGAAGATCGGCATAATATATACTTTTCAAAAAAAGTAGGGGATATTTGATTTTTAAGTGCTATTAAAGTCACCTAAGGAACTGACGAAAAAACAAATGACAAAATGAAATGAAGTTCACATTCATCGATTTATTCCAAATGATCGTTAGACTAAGTAAGGCACAGACTGACCATTATAAGGGTAATATGATACTCGGGGTCAAACAGCAAAGTTACAACAGCATTACAACAAAGTCAGTAACGGGTAAATCCTCCCCTGTTTGCCAAACAAGCATTGATCCGACGTGGCATACGTCTAATGAGACGTCTAAGGTCATTTTGGTCCAGATTGTCCCATTTCCGTTGCAACGCAGCAGCAAGTTCTAGGACATTGGCAGGACGTTGTTGACGTTGACGTAACCTCCGTCCAAGCCAGACATGCTCGATGGGGGGAGAGGTCGGGATTCAGTGCTAGCCAAGGTAATGTGGTGATGTTCTGTTGTTGGAGGTAACCTGTAAAGATCCTGGCCATGTGACATCTTGCGTTGTCATCCTGGTCACTAAAACAATTAAACTGATGTTTCCACCCTGGAATTCAATGCCACAATGACTGTAACATTCAAAGTCAGAGTCGTGCAAATCTTGGGTTGGACCCACATGATGATCCCAAGCATCACCTGCATTCCATGCGGTAGCTATTGGTGCGTTTTGGCGTTACATGTAACTGTAAACGTTTCTTCTGTTAGGTTCTATAGTGACTTTTTTCGTAGTCATTTGCATATTTTAGTATTATGCCCCCAAATCAAATACCCCCTACTTTTTTAATAGTATATGTAAGACCTTTGTAATTACACTGTATATTTCTTTTAGGGTCATTGTCAGGTCAAGGTAAAATGCATTGACCACTAACGCATTCTCTTTGATGTTATATCCAGTGTACACACGGATCATATGTAGCTTATTAATAATATATTGAATAATTAGATGTTTATTAAGATCGTGCCTTCACAGAAGTTATCGAGAGTTTACACGTCAACATCAGGTATAGATCATCTTGTTACATGTGGTGTCATACCTTGCTCAGATTCTTATATCGAGATAGAGAGAAGGGGAGACATATAGTTTAGCCGGACGCCCCCCCCCTCTCTCTCTCTCTCTCTCTCTCTTTTCCTCGGCCTTAAATCTGCTCCTGACTGAAATGTATTCATATGACAGGATTCAGGGCATTGCCTTCTGTCTTTATTCTCTTAATTTTCGTCTATTTTCCAGCCACCAAGTGTGCCACTTATGCAGGTTACTCTTTCGATGAAAGTACCGGAGCCTGCATCACGATTTCTTCTGCTAAAAACAACTTCGACGGAGCATTAGCTGACTGCACTGCCACCGGCGGTACTATATTTAAAATGGACTCAGAAGCTAAACGGGATTATGTTGCACAACTTTTGGTCGACAATGGTATGACATAAAATAACAATTGAATATAGATTTAGATATACACGTATTACATTATGCTAATTTAATTCCCGATACAAACGGTATTTATAGCCTACTTTTAGAAGACAGTAAAATAGTGGTCATTTTTGGAATATTATATTATAATATTTGTGTGTTATGTGTTGTTGATGGGTTTTTTCAGAGCGTTTCAGTAAATATAACCTTGATACACAAGAAATACGCGTAATATCAATATACTGCCACTACAGGCCGTAAATGAAATGAAAAGGAATCTACTTTTCATCACCGACTGGGATAATGAAGGCGGGTTTTACCGACTACACTTAAATCGAATTCCAACTGTCAAGGTTTTTTTTACTGAGTACACTTGATGAGGGGAAACAAGCTGCAATATCCGGAAACTTCCTCGACCAACACCGGGACTGAACAATAGATCTCTTGGTCAGTGAGCTAGCGTCTTACACACTGAGCCACCGTGGCCCACAAACCTTTCCTTGGGTATTAATAGAGCGATTGGAGTAAGTACATGAAACGAAAATATAATCTAGTTTTTAATTAAATGCACAAAGACAATATCCGAATACGAACTAATTACTATATTTTCCTTTTTAGGTATCACTGATATGTCAATTTTTATTGGAGCTAAAGATAAATCTGGTACTGATACATTTGTTTGGATGGATGACACACCAGTGGTGTGGATCGGTACACTTCCAACGACGGCAAATCAGGATTGTGTCCGGTTAGATACTACAAAAAGTCCCATGGAAATGGACGAAACATATTGCTCCGGTAATAATAAGTATATATGCGAACAGAGTGTATAAAATATTCACATCAAATGTCCACATCATGATCTTAACACTGTCAGAAATAAGGGGGTGGGAAAAGATTGATTCCCAGTGCAGGATTTACCTATGGACTTGTCAGGCTGAAGCTATTGGGTCTCCAGATAAAGGGGGTCTCTATTAGCTAAGGTGTATATTATTTTTGGCACCGTCATAGGCCTTTCTTACAAGTACGGTAGTCTTAAACATCTGTCAATATGTCCCGCTTGAGATTGGAGGGGGGGGGGGGTAAAGTCGAATAGTCTAGGGCCTTTCTTCATCTAAATCTTGTCCTGCCAGTTCCTATTAGGGATTCCCTAACATTCAAATGAATTCCTGTTTGAATTAATTAGTTTGCGACGTATATCGAGGTATTTAGAAAAAGGTCGATTTGTGTAAAATATAAAGATGATATAAATTAATAGAACATAATAATGCAGGTGCGGATCCGGGCTTTTTTGTAGGAGGGGGTTTGTTTGCCAGGTTCCTGTTAAGGAAATACCTGTCATCATCCCCTCTAAATTATATAGGCATACATACAAATAAAGATGTCAGTAGAAAGGTTATTCTTCTTTGGATTTACTATAAAGTTATGGGGCTTAAAATTGTCTCTGCGTGATCTATTAAGTATCTGGTTACATAGCAACTACCATCAGCAACGAATAAGAATATTATAAGATATATATTTTGTTTAATTATTTATTTAACATACATTATGCAAATGCTAAATCTGCCCATTACGCGTCTTTCTTTAGGCCGGAACTCTTATCTTAATTTTTAATAAGACATTAATTAACTTATCTAGACCATAATCAACTCTCGATGTCAAGACTAGCCTTCGGTATTGACTAGATTAGAATATGTTATGCTGCTTAACGCTCATTTATGATTAAATTTTTAAAAAGTGCTTAATCGAGACTAAGCTCTTTATCGTACTGACTTAAGTAATGATGATCGCGGCAAGGTGGAAAATTCCAAAGCTAATATCACGGTTTATAGTGGAACGATTTTACTGAAATTTTCATCAAATTATTTTTACATTATCTAGTTTTAACTATTATAGTGGGAACCACCAGCTCTTTATTTAATCTCCCATAATGTATCTGAAGAAAATACTTAAGAAAACACTGGTCGTCATAGGAAAATTTAAAAATGGTGAATTGAAACTATATATATTTTGATATAAACGGGATATGATCAAAACAACCCATCCCTACTTTTAATCTTGGCAAATACCCCTTTTTTAATTTTATGAATCCCCGTTGCTTTAGTTGATTTGATTTCTTAAATAAAATTAAATATTTTTTGGGGTGGATTTGAATTCTATATTGTCGGGAAAGGGCAAATAGTGATGAGTGGCTTTAGGCTTCACTATTATGTAAACCAATTCATTTAATTCTACAACAGTTCTTTCCTAGAAGTATGCAAATACTAATACTCTGCATTTTACGGATATAACTTTTGAGTTTTAAGGCGCACCTATTCGCCGGTTACATTGAAACGGTCTCATTACCGATGCATTAGACCAACTTTTTCACCGGCGAAATCGGGCGCCGAAACGCAACAAAAACGCGTAAATGGAAAACTTGTCTTAGTGATTTTAATCAAGTTAGTAACATATATTTGTAATGTCAATTGGCTTGGCATTTTCCATTAATCATTACTAGTATATTCGGTTATGGGGTATTTTATGAAATATATATTAATGATTTAATTAAATTTCAGAAAATCGAAGTTTTGATAGATTATTTTCAGAATATGTTTGATGTTTTTGTTGAATTGATTTATTGAATTGTCATTTGTTATGATCTAAGTTTGTTATTGTTTGTGTGAGCCCGTAGTTAAGATAATTAAAACGTAATAGGTAATGTATAGGTGCGTCCGTTTTTACAATAGGAAGTGAGGCTTTGAGTTTCGCTATAGGATCTTAAGATGTTCTAAAAAATGTAAGCATATTCTGTCCGTGCACGTTACACATCGTTACGTATAGTTAAATGACTTGGCACACAGAGGGGGTAACGTCCACTCGACACAAACTAGATCATTTTGGGACTATCATATGATTTAATTTTATTTCAAAAATTCGCTTGCGAGTAGGGTCTTTAGCAGTGGGAGGAAACCGGAGGACCCGGAGAAAACCCAAGAGGTTGGACAGGCGACCCTACTCCTTGTCACGTACAACCGGGGATTCAAAACCTCTCCAGTTGACCCAATGCCGGGCTTTATGATACAGCGCGCATGTATACCTGGTACCACTTTTGATTGTTTCCTTGTGTAGGCATATTTAAATAATTCTGATTACATGACTTTTAACATATTATTGGCTTTATTGTATGTATTATTGACGCGGGTGTTCTTACACTTAAAGTTTCATAAAGGGACAACAAGTCAAACTCAATATTTATTTTACAAACAATCAAATGTAGGCCTACCCTTACCGGCAAAACGTTCTAATGTACATGTAAGCTTACATTTGTTTCGTCGCGTGTATATATACGATCATAACGTCTAATCCGTTATCCGATAATTAATATCTGTAGGCATGTTGTCTCTTTAAAATTCTAAATTACAGTCAGAGTATAGTGTACATGTAGTTGGATAAATAAATGTGGTTTCTTTTACTTTGGAATGTCGTTTCTTTTACTCTGGAATGCCGTTTTTCAACAAAATTAATATAGACTGCGGCAACAGCTGTTATCAGGACCAGGTGCCTTAAACTTAACTATATTAAATGTTCTACTCCGACCCGGCTAATGAAGACGGGCATGCGTAGAACGTGCTATGAGTGAAACTTTGCCCGGATAGCGGCTCTGTGGCCTATCGAATTCCTACTGCCGATACTGACACGGCACCCTGGATTATCGCTCAATCCGACCGAGTAGACAGCTACCCTTGTCAGGCCCTCCGTCCCTCACCACGGACATGGGGAAGATCCAGATCCACTTCACTGGCAGTGAAACCCAGACCTCCATGCTAGCGAGCCGTCGTCGTAGCCGCTGAGCCACCGCGGTTCTCCCATTCAAGTTTAAAAAGTTACCCCTTTCTTTATCAGCAAATCATCAACAAGTCAGTAATAATAAAACATATTTATTGAACTTTCATTAAAGAGAGTAACTGGGATTCACATAATCAACTTCATCCTTTAATGGATAATTCATTGGAAGATCAGATGTTAACTTGTCAACGATTGGTTGTAATAGTTTAAATAAAAGTTGGGATCCAATCGTTGATAAATGAAGACCATCATTCAACATTTCTTTCCAGTTCTGTAAATAAAAATAAAATTTAATGTCGACGTGATGAGGGCCATATTGGTGAACAAAAAACGGACTTCAATTCAGTCCGAACAAACCAGTGGTTTCCATTTATCGTTGTCAAGTTGCCGTCATGAACGGTTGATTAATTGTGGTAACAAGCTTTACTACTTTTACTACAAGCCGATGTTTATCAAGTTGCCGTGATGAATGACTGACTTCAGTAATGAAAGGTCGGTTCCCGTTACAAACGAACTGTTCAGTATACAAGAATAAAACAATATGACCCTATAGTGCTAGCTAGCAACACGGAGAGAGAGAGAAATGGGGTTTAACGTCCACTCAGAACAACTAGGTCATTTCGGGAATATAGCAACACAGAGTAAAAACGGTGCATGGAATATAATTATTCATTTTATGATTTCTGCACAGGTCGCATTTTCCAAGATATTTAATTAAATGAAAGCTATTTATCCACTTTACAAAAACATCTCACGATAGTTTTTATCAGGTAGTTATTTCTAAAAAAAAAAGTATTGTATGTTTGGTAACATTCAATCTTACAAGAAACATGCTGGATTCCTAAAAAAAAAATACACATGGGACGCCCACGGGAAAAAAATGTAAGGGTGCCGTTACCATCCATTTTGAACATCTGAGACACGCTACCTGCGGAGAGGTTATCTCAGAGACAGTCAATCGACATTTTTTCACTTGACGTGGTCTATACGTCACAATAACAATCATGGATTCACTCTTACTTGCATTTCTTTTGTAATATCCGTGGGAACACAGCTACACAGTCGTGACCTCAATAACAAGCATGTAATGCCTCCAATTGTTTTTCCTTCAAATGTAAGTTTGTAACTCCTAATTTCAAATTTGAAAAGTTTATACCGTTCCGAAACTCTTCGCTCATGGGCGCTGACATCTTCAAACTTTTTCTGTGCTTCGGTCGGGTCTATTTCAGATATACACAATCAATTCTGTTTATGTTTTTAGAGCGGGGATTGACTAATAGTTAATTTATTTCAGTTCTAAACAAAAAATTTAATCTTTATAGCAATTTTAACAAAATAGCCAATTTCTGACTGGGAGTACTGCGAAAAATGGCCATTTACTGTATACGTGCGGAGAAAAAAGCCAGCTACCATTTAATTTTCGTCACGTTAGTTACGTACGGTTACCATGCTGTCTTCTGGAGTGAAGTAAGGAGCGTTCTTATGTGTTCATGTAATGGCCAATGATTGCGAGAACATTGTGGGACGTAAACGTCATGTAGACTCTGCGATTAAAGAGCTGGAAATGAAAGTATCAGAGGACAATACATTACTTTACAAAATGAAATGAATTATGTTCTGCCCCAACTGGGCTAATAAAGGCGGACATACGCCATACCACGTGCTAAAAGGGGACTTTGGCCGGAATGAATGAATGAATGAAATGGGGTTTAACGTCCTACTGTTATGCACTTAACCTGAGCTAATTGAAGACGGGGACTTTGGCCGGACAGCGGCTCTATGGCCTATATAATTCCAACTGCCAAGGGATCTTTCACGAGCACGTAAATGTGTACATGGGACCCCGGCTTTCGTTTAATCCGAACAACTAGACAACTGTCATTGTCTGCCCGCCCCCTCTGTCCTGCATCACGGACAAGAGGAAACCACGCAGGACAAGGGGAAACCACGCCGGACAAATCCAGAGGAACAATGCCGGCAGATAACCCGAAACCACCATGCTAGCGAGCAACCGCGTCACACTGCACCACCGGATCTCCCCTATTCTATTAATGTTCGGAAGTTTAAAAAGCTACCCAAAAGTCCACGTTCTGCCCCTTTCTCCAACAGCAAAGCATCAACAAGTCAGTAACAGTAAAAAATATTTATTGAACTATCATTAAAGACAGGAACTGGGATTCGCATAATCAACTTCATCCCATAGTGGATAATTAATTGGGAGATCAGATGTTAACTTGTCAACGATTGGTTGTAATAGTTTAAATAAAAGTTGTGATCCAATCGTTGATAAATGGAGGCCATCATTCAACATTTCTTTCCAGTTCTGTAAATAAAAACAAAACTAAAATGTTCACGTGATAAGAGCCATATTGATGAACAAAACAAATAACGGACATACAGAGTTGTTGACTTCCGTGCAGTCTGAACTGTTCACTTATCTATGTTAATTTAATAAAACTCTTTTTATTTAATTTAGCACACCCTTCGGCTTTTTCTAAAGGTTAAAACCCTTATAGTATTGTAGTGTCACAGTAATTCACGTTCCCCTACTAATCCCATATTCCTGAAGCAATGGCACGATAAGTTCCTATCTGACCTTTGCTGGATTAGCTTCTGATACTTGCGCTTTTGGGGGAGTGTGTCTATTCTTCCCAATTACAGCAATATGACAGCCCTTCGTTTAATCTGGTTCTTCCCTAAAAATTTGGTCAGTGATTCAAGGTATTAAAAACGATGAAAGTGTTGTTCGTCTCAAAAGTGTATATTGTTTAAATTATATCCCCCATGATAGCCTCGTGTGTCACGCAATTAGTTTTTCTGAAATAGTCTGCTATGTATTGGTTAATTGGGCATAATCAAATCGTGAGTCATGACGTAACGTTATGTAAACATATTTGGTCCAATATGGAGCTCTGTTACGCAGTAAGCTATTCGTTGTTAATATGACTATTGACCAGTCATAATTTGGAACAAGAATTCGTTTTCTTTACAGCATTGAGTAGTGGGGTTATCTCTATAATCACAAGAAACACTGCGAGGGGCATGTACCAATCCGTAGGTTACCTCAAATTCATGTTCTTTTACCGAGCCGTAACTAATTGCCAGTAATTCGATTAATATTAGCCACAGACTGGACTAGAGATAATATCTCTGTGGTGCCAACTAACAAGACCTGCGTCACAAGAATAACAGCGGCTCGGCATCACATAGTCTAGTGAATGTTTTTGCTTTCGAAGGCGCCTGCCATTGATAAAAAAAATCTTTCAACTATAATTTATGCTGGCTTTTAGTGATGTTGCTTATATGTTGTTGGGTTAGGGTTTTTTTTTTGGGGGGGGGGGGGGGGGGGGGGGAGTAAATGGGGAATATATTTCATTTGATTTTTAGGTGTTAATAATTATGATGGCGGCTCAAAGTATGTCATTTCGGGACTAAAATATAAAGTACAATGATTCGCCGTAGTAGTCGATCCAGATAAAACCCCATTCCGTGTCAAGTCGAAGCTTGGGATCGAAACCACGCAACTTGTTTCAATGACAGGCCTTATAATCAAAAGCGCATGCGTTAGGCCATCTAACCCCATCAAACAAAAAAGGGCAAATAAACCAGAGGGGCAAAGTAAATAGTACCAGTCAAGATAGGATAAGTAAAACAGATGGTTATGATAAGTATCATCAACCATGATACAGTAAGTAAAACCATGTCCATGAAACGACACATAAACCAGAATAATACGGTAAATAGTATCGGCCTAAGTAAAATCAATTGAACGTGATAAGTATCGCCAACCATGAGACAGTAAGTAAGACCATGTCCATGACACGACAAGTAAACCAGAGCGATACGGTAAATAGTATCGGCCTAAGTAAGATCAAGTGAACGCGAAAAGTATCACCAACCATGAGACTGTAAGTAAAACCATGTCCATGGTGAATCAAACAAACAGAACAGGTCTCACTAATCAGGATATGGTAATTACAACATGATTACTAACACTAATCAAGTTAAACCATCGGAACATAGTAAGTATCACCAATCAAAAAAACTATCAGGACACTGCAAATAACAAAAGCAAATTAACACAACAAGTATCGTCAATCGAGCGAAAATAAGAAAGAAACGGAACTGATTAAATATCACAAATCATTTAATCAAGAGAAAGTAAGAAAGCAACGGGACCCGATAAATATTAGCAATCAAGAGACGATGAGTACTCAAAATGACACAATTAGATAGGGTAAGAAAAACCAGCAGGACACGGAAAAATCAATCACAATGCGGTAAATAAAAAAGGGAGAACACCAGCAGGACATGCGATAAGTAACAACAATCAAGATAGGGTAAGTAAAACCAGCAGGACACGAAAAAATCAATCACAATGCGGTAAATAAAAAAGGGAGAACAACAGCAGGACATGCGATAAGTAACAACAATCAAGATAGGGTAAGTAAAACCAGCAGGACGCGAAAATATCAATCACAATGCGGTAAATAAAAAAAGGAGAACACCAGCAGGACGTGCGATAAGTAACAGCAATAAAGAGACCATCGTAGTGCGGCATAAGTATCACCAATCAAGTAAAATCAACAGGACGCTATAAGTAATTATCAAAAAATCATTAAAATTTGTTTGGCTTTGATAAAGTTGTCCTCCATGATAATGTTGAGAATACGAAACATTTAATATCCTGGAATTAGCTGTTCAAGTTAACAAAATTCATTGAAAATCAATATACTTGTTCGTATCAAGAACTAAAACTCTGTGTGTCAATCTGAAGTCAATTAGGGGATAACTTTAGCCTCTAGATTTATTGTACCCTATCTTAATGTACAGCAACGCTGAACCAGACAGAGAAATTCAAGTATGCAAGAGCATATGGTTCTGGAGCGGAGTTTCCAGAAGTGTTAACTTGACGGATCACCAAATTTGCAGTGCAAGATACAGAACTATGAATAGGGCATATATTTATGTACTGTTAGAAACAGTTAACTTATTGATATTGGGACATTGAACTTACTGATATTGAAACAGTGATTTTGTATTGTGTTTGAACGTATAACTGAGTATTTATGTTTACAGTGAATCAATGAACTTATATTATTGTAGCATGTTAATCGGTGTAATGTTATTGTAGAATTAGGACTTGAAATGGTAATGGACATATTTAGAGCTTTAAAGTTTTGATATTGTATTGTATTTTAATGCATGTTAGATAACAGCGTTAATTAAACAACGCTTATTTAACGCATTATCGCACTATAAGGTTATTTTAGGTCTAGGAAAAGTGTTCTGTGTAATATAGAAATCTTTACCTACATGATGTGTGACGAAAACTAGAGCAATGGAGTATCGTGCATTATTCTTCAACTATTTTAGTCTTAGTTCCCGACAGCTATGTCAGTATCCATTGTTACCAAAAATGGTAATTGTCCCGCCCTAATAGATGTGGCATTCTACTTCTATATATTATAGAGCGGGTTTCGATTTACTTCAGACAATTATTCCGAGTTCAGGGGATCAACACACCTATGCCCCCCTCGGCTTCGAGGCTAGGGTGAACCCATCTTCCTAGCGCGATCATTTTGTAGAACTATCAAGAAGCACGTGGCTCTTGTCACGTTTAAGCCGTTATGTCTGAGTTAGAAAGGGTATCACCGTGGCTATTTTGATAACTCGAACAATGTTATACTAGGTGTTGTAGTTTCCTGTATTTAACCTTGTAGTTTGCTGTTTTCGATATAATATAGACCTAGTTAACAACATAAATTGAAGATTGAAATAATTGATATCACAACGTGAAGTCTGGAAGACAGGCCTAAAAGAAAGTGTCACACCTGTACCCATAGTGTCACATTGTTTTTTTGGTTGCCGCGACACAGGATAGTGTCACATGGTTTATTTATAGCACAATACACTGTTGTATTTATAACAACTAGCAACAATCAAAATTACTAATATGTCCAGGATAGTGTCACATAGCCCCTAGAGCTCTCACAGGCAATTGTGGATGCCGAACAGACGGAAGGACCGACGGACGGGGGCGACGACAAAATACGACTATATTCCAATGTGGGCGTACAAAAAGATAAATGACAGTTTGCCATCGACCTGTTTCAATTGCTAGTTTGTGACAGCAACATCTAAACCTTGCAATAATATTTATATGAGTTTTACTTGTTGTGCTTTATATTATATATAGTACAGGTTTAACTTATAGTTTTTATAACGGCAAAGTTGTTCACAGCTTTGTAAGTTTTCGTGCCATGTCTGATACAAAGTTACATCTGTTACACCTTGTGATATCCAAGCATAGCTAAGACCTTGGCCTAAATTGACATTGCGTTGCCCATGTTTGTCTACCAGATCAATGCAATTTATAGAGCATGCCATAACAGGCCTTGGGATATCTATCGTAAGGCATAAAACATATCTTAAGCCAATATTTGATCATATAATATTTATGTAAAACATGTATAGGATTTCTACCAAGTTCACCATAGAAAGACATTTTAAGTACATTTAAATTACGTGACAAGGGTCTTCTACAAACCTTTAAATGGATAGCCTCTATGCATTGATATGTTTCATATCCCCATATGTTAGGACACATTTTTTTTATAATGAGTAGGGGGGTTGGGATGGCCTAGTGGTCTAGAGTCTAGTGTTTCGCGCTCGACCTCTAGTTGGCCGATCACCTCTGGCTTGCGGCTGTGGTTTCGAACCCTGGCGTGAGCGTATATGGCATGGAGATAGGGGCGCCTTCTCAACCTCGTTGGTTAACTCCGAGCACTTCGGTTTCCTCCCACGGCTAAAGACCCCTACGCGCAAGAAATAAAATTAAAACCATATGTTAGTCCCGAAACGACCTAATTGTGTTGAGTGGACGTTACACCCCATTTCTCAAGGAAGTCTCGGGGTCAATGCGCATATTCATCTACATGCAGGGGCGTTTACCCCTTCAAATTAAGGTTAGAGTAAAAAACATCTAGGAAGTAAGAATATTAAAGTCAATATAGAAACACACACGACGGGAAACTATATATAAAGTCAGAATACTAAAGTCCATATAAAAACCCACACAACGTGAAACCATATATAAAGTCAGAATACTAAAGTCCACATAAAAACACAAACAATGGGAAACCACATATAAAGTCAGAATACTAAAGTCTATATATCAAAACACACACAACGGGAAACCATATATAAAGTCAGAATATTAAAGTCCATATAGAAACACACACAACGTGAAACCATATATAAAGTCAGAATACTAAAGTCCATATAGAAACACACACAGCGTGAAACCATGTGAAACACAAAACTGGACGAGAGAGAAGTTGGGTTTAACGACAACTCAACACAAACTAGATCCGTCTGGGACTTATATATGGTTAAATTTTATTTCAATAATTCGCTTGCGCATGGGGGCCTTGGAAGTGGAACGAAGCTGGAAGACGAGGAGAAAACGAACGAGGTTGGAAAGGCGACCATACTCGTCGCCGCGCACAAGTGTAAAGTCGAAACCACGCCACGTAACTCAATGGCAACAATGGCAGATCTTATGATTTCCTGCGCACGCATAAACCACAAGCCCCCCCCCCCCCCCGAACACACACACAGAGTTCAATAATTAATCAACCAATCTCCATGGACGTTAGGTATTCGGTATATAATTTTTTGCCAATTTATTAAAAGATTGTCTTTAAAATTTAATTGACCCCACTACAATTTTTTTTAAATCAACAAGTCATCAAGGGCTTGAAGAACACCGATGGTTCTTGTTTCATTCTGATATGGGAAATTAAGGTATTTATGGTCGTGCAAGTTACCTAACCCTCGGTAGTAAGGGGCCTTAACCCACAGCCACCAGTAGTAGTTGTGATGGGGTGTGGATTAAGACAATTTTTGTTTAATTTCAAAATTGGGTGGGTTTATCAGGTTTGGTTTTGTCCGTGACCATCTCCTTTAAATAAATGTATTTCGAAGTTATATTTGATATGTTTTTGATATATAATAATTCTAGAAAGTTATCCAAATTTGCTTTTAAAATATTTTCAGGAATGTTAGTATTCCAACTATATTCCCGTTTCCGATATTTTTTCATTTACCTTTTTAATATTGACCAAAATTTGATTTATCTCCATTAACTCCATTAAGACCATTATCAGATTTGGAAAGACTGATGTCTGCCATACGTAACAAATAACATATTATCGTTAATTAATATATTCTTGATCGAAGAGTTAATGGTAAATCCTAATTAATTATGATTATTCCAAATCAAATGATTTTTGAAGGGAACCATTATCTGTCAATATGATATGTGTATATGTTATACCAGTTCTGAAATAGGTTTGTATAAAAAGGCGTCGAGACAACTTCCCTTAAATTGAAATTAGATAACGGTATTAAATATCCATTTTGATTTTGTTGGATATATTCGTAAATAATTTCCCATGGTTGTTTTTGTTTGGAGTATATTTTCTTTATCCAAAAAACACTTTGACTTTTCAACAATTCATTACAGTTTATCATATTTAAGCCACATTGTTGGGAAATGACATTTTGTTTTATTTTATCTGGACCCGACCACATGATATCATCTGGAATACTTATCGTTAATGTTGTGTATTGTATTTTAGAGATACAGAATGTTTGTGTAATCTGAATTACACCTGTTTCTTTCTACCTGTTCAGTATTGTTTTGATACCTGAAATCCTTTCTACATAGTTATATTTTTTGCTTAAGCATTTATCATTTGTGAAAAAGGTTCCTAAAATTTTTAATTTTTTCTTTCTTTAAATTCATTAGCAATGGACTGTATATTTTCAGTTTTACTATTAAGGTCTGCCGGATACTTTACTAAATTTCTTTAAATATTGAAAAGTTGTCTTGCTGATTTTAAATTTGTCAGTAATTAGTGATGTCATCCGCAAAAGCGACCAATTTTAATGACTTTTGTCCAAATTCTATACCTTCAATATATTTACAGTTTCAAATATTCTGACATAATGTTTCTAAAACGAGGTTAATCATGTTTGAACTACATGGATCCCCCTGTCCAACTTCTTTACTTACTAGGAAGTGTTTGAAAGCCAAAATATATCAGCACGGAAAACAGATAATTATGATCAAAACTGTCGTAGGCTTTCTGGAAGTCTAACGCTAATAATATGCCAGTGATTTTTTTCTGGGATGCTAGAGCAAAACAGTCACTTATTATCCTGGTATTCTCCTGTATGTGTCTACCAGGTTTGGGTGAATAAGGTCGGTTAGAATTGGCTTCGATGCATACAAGTCATTATCAGGTTTTTGAGAATACAATTTTAAGGAATTTGGATTGGTATATATGGATAAATGTATTTTAAGTCTATTTGCTGATTTCAGGTTTTCGTCACTTTTTATACGTCAACATTGTCGTATATTGTCGTCGCTCCTGTCCGGTGTCCACGCTCTAGAGGCTAAACAATTATAGTCATGAGTCGAAGAATCCTATTTGTCTTCTTTGATCAGTGTCTACTTTCTTAGACGCTCCCCTAGTGTCAGAATACGTTATTTCTTGTAGTAGTATGAGTTCTATTAAGATTTTTAAACATGCGTGTGTCACTTTAACTCCCAAGCTAGTTATACAGTCACACTATACTATAACAATATACCTTGCATGTCAGTCTATAAATAGGTCAACATCTAAAATTTAAAAAAAAAACCTCGCTTACAAGCTAATGTCTTTCCCGATCTTCGTTATGTATTTACTTAGGTATTCACAGGAGTATACAGTATATGGTTACCGACTTTTAGTAGTTAGTTTCAAATATTTTAAAGACAATTACATAATAAAAACGCCTGTACATATCTGTGTTTTGTTGCCAGGTCGCCATTTACAGACGAGGTGCTATTTCCTTTCCCATCTACCATACACACAAAAACTAATTAAATCTTTTGAATTCTATTAAATTTCAATGGATGCGGAATAAATACTTCTCAAAATTCTCGAAGTTCATTAGTGTCTTAGACTAATTAGTGATTAGCGAATTTGGAATTAAAATGTCGGTTAACTAGCTACTGAAAGTTCTCAAGCGAAGCTAATTACGGACAGCTTACTTTAAAGGAGCTAAATCGCTAACGTTTGGGACCTAGAAATTGACAAAGGTGTGACGCAACGCGTATAATACTGTAATATGAATGTATATAAAGTTTATAAACTAATTTACATTCAATGGTTTCCGTTTTTACTCCAATTTTAAATCAGTTATGTTCGGCAAAATAAGTCAGTGCTATCTCTATCGAGTGCAAATTTAAAGCGTCTGGTTATTCCAGTCTACATACGCCGTATGTTTGATTTGGTGCAATGTGTCTAGCCTCGTCCCTCGAGTCTCTTGTTACAACTGGGGCTTAAGCGCATTATGGTACACGATTTGTGTACCAATGGTTTATTTTTATTTTGTCTTAAATATGAGATATGAGTAGTCCATCTTTTCCCGGTAAGATCACGGCATCAATGTTGATTTAATTTGACAAATAAATCGTGTTTTCAATATTGAAGAATTTGGATGATATTGAGATAGAGACCTAGCTCCTTTATTACGTGTTCATCTGGACTGTTAATAATCTCACCTCGTTCTTTAACATCTCAGAATACAAATCAACACTCCATATACCAGTTTCTTTACAAAGTTCAACACATGATGCTGCATATTTTTGTGTATTTTCTGCAGTTTTACTGCATGGTTTTCCTGAAAATATAATACAAACATTTCAAATACTTTTATCCGAATCGTGTTAATTTCTAATCAATTTTATACGGACTCATTACATGTATCTGAGAATGTGTCTAGCCTCGTCCCTCGAGTCTCTTGTTACAACTGGGGCTTAAGCGCATTATGGTACACGATTTGTGTACCAATGGTTTATTTTTATTTTGTCTTAAATATGAGATATGAGTAGTCCATCTTTCCCCGGTAAGATCACGGCATCAATGTTGATTTAATTTGACAAATAAATCGTGTTTTCAATATTGAAGAATTTGGATGATATTGAGAATTTCAATAATGGATTGACAAATTGCCCGAGGAACTTCATTTCTTATGATATTTCTTTTTCGATTTTAAGAATAAAACAAAATCAATAAAAAAAAATTAATTATTTACAATTAATGTTTTTTTTATGGTTTCTCGATAAACAAGTACATACCCTTCTTGTCACACTCGACTCGCCATGCGTCGATATTGTAGGCCGGTGGGGAAATCATAATAATTTTTTCTCTAGCAATTCCAACAGACTGTAACATAATAATAGTGTCATTTACTTAAACAATATGAATCGAATTACATGTATTGGTGATCTTGTATCGATTTCCCATAGTTTCTTATAGTGCTAATATTTTATATAATAAGGGCGTATTAGATAATAGCAAATAAATAATATTTAATCGTTACACCAAATATAATTATTGGTGATCTTGCATTCAGCTAATATTTGATATACATGTAATAAGCAAACACTGAATATTTAATCTACGATACATGAATTATCTACGTCAAAAATGCTTAAAGATGCATTATGTAAGATTTAGATCAAGAGCTAGACACTTTTGCTATAATAGTTCAAAAATAGATAGTGAAAAATGAATATATTGAAATTTCTTTTCTTTTTTTGAGCGAAATTCTGACTGTTTGAAGATAATATACTGTATCGTAAATCGTTTATTATCGTAGAAACGGTAATTGAAACCCAAACTTAGCCTCGATTGTCTGTTTTTTATGTTAATACATGTATGAATAATAATATATATAACATTTGAAGCTTAAAGTTGAAAGAAAAACTTGCAATATGCAGATTCAGCTATCAAACAAGGCTTATGTTAATAGTATTTAAGTGACATTTTTCAGATTAGAAGCAGCGATTGCTATGGAAATGAAATGGGGTTTTACGTCCTACTGGTCATTTACTTTGACCCATTGTGGATCTAAGAGGTCCAGGTTCCAGGTTGCACAACAATAAACGAATATGTAGCAACATGGACCCTTTTGTCTGACGTGGAGGGCGGGACTTTGACGAGAACCAGTCATGACATCTTACATACGAACCATGCACTTTTCTTACTACATAATTCTGTAGCCACCCTTGTGATCTGTCTCTAGCTGTCTTTGCTTCTCATTCACGTTGTGTGTTTGATTCTTACTAGTTTCTTAAGACGTTTGTCTTCGCAATGCAACAGTCCATTTTTACACTTTATATAGCACAGCTTGGTATATATACACGCATAGTACAGATTACGATACAGTCGCGGCTGTCTAGGAACTCAGATGGGACCGCTGACAGTTTCTAATAGAAGGTATATCACGCGTGTTCATGGCCCTGAACTTGTGCAATTAATAATATGATTGGTAAAACTAAACCAAATGATGTCATAGGAATTTTCCTTGCACATATTATACTCTGTTGAACGATAGAACCAGTTTGTTATGGCTCCATAACTCTTTTTTATATACCAATATGCCATTTATACCTTTAAGTAATTTAAGTACATACATGAATATGTACTGAAACTTGCCAAATAATTAATTAATTCAATATAATGCCATCATTAATTTCACGAGCAAAAATTCTACTAGAAGTATTACACACGGAGCGAGGGAAACTGGGGGTTTAACATCCACTCGACACAAACTAGGTCATATCGGGACATACACATGGTTCAATTTTATTTCAATAATTCGCACGTACAACCGGTGAATGGAAACCACGTACGCCATTTGATGCAATGACAGACCTTATGAGCTAACCATTCGCCCCTACCCACTTATTATTTTTATAAACAATATTTTTATTCAGGATGTCTGAATGGGATTGGGGAATTTACAGGCTTAGCCTATGTAAAACCCCTCTCCCTAATAAACGAACATTTGTACATATGTATACACATTGGCCTTTTTAAAAATAGGAGATCCCAGTTTAAAACTAACTCTTATACTTGGAAGTGTTTCATTAAATCTAAAATATATAGGTTTACATACCTGTAAATATTCTACAATATCCGCCATATTTTGTTTGAACTCGATTAAAGGGACGTGCTGCATAGGATTTGTCTCAACCGCATTTGAATCATTGGCGCCTAAAAATAACGTAACCCCTGCAAGATCCTTAGCTTTATCAGCAGTTATAACTTTTGGTAACATTATTTTACACCATCTTGAATTATACCCTGAGAACCCTCTGTTTAATACGTCACATTTTCTGTAATAACCATACAATACAACATAACATATAAATCCATGCACACATCAAAATAATTGACCTCCATTAAATATAAAACAACTATGCCTTTTTGATATAGGGTTCAAGTCGTGTAAACAGACCGATATAATACCGCAGACCTTAACTCGGGTATATTTCAAGTCAATTTAGAGGGCCTGGGTTATAGTTAGTTCCTTTAGGAACTAAGTTCCTTTAGGAACTATCTCTCAGTTACACTGTGGTGACACTGCAGGACCTTAACACTTATATTTTTTTGTAACTGGCCTAAACACAGGGATATAACTGTTTGAGGAAGCAAATAGCAATTTACCTTTGAAGGTGATCAGTTAATAAAGCACCCCAACACCCGTTTTCACTAAAGCTGTACTGAAAAAAAAACAGCATTAACATACGTTTAATGGTAACTGTACAGCAAATCATACTGGTTCACTTAAAGCCATAGCAATTTAATATTTTCAAATTATATTTTTTATATTTATTATCCGGAAAACAGTCATACCTTGTTATATAAAATAAATCCAAGTACGAACAATCCAACCCATTAGACAAAATTCGAAGTCCTAAAGAATAATCCTATAATTCAGTATTGCCAGCTGAGAAATTGGCAAAAAAGATCATTTTCAACTTCAAATTCCAACGTTTGAAGATAGGTTTTCCATGGAGGAAAAGAAAACAAGGTAACTGTGTTATTATTTCCTGTGTGAATGATTTTTAAGGGTGGGAAATAATTATTTCTGTGCCTTTTGCTCAATAGGTTATGAACTCACTATTATACGATCATGGGCATTATTTTCCACCCTTAAAAATCATCGACACAGAAAATAATAACAAAATTATCTCCATTTTTTCTTATTCCCTCCATGGAATAGCTATGTTCAAACGTTTTAATTTGAAGTTGAAAATGATATTTTTGCCAATTTTTCAGCTGCCAATAGTGAATTATACGATTAATAGGAGCATTCTTTAACAAGGTAGGACTGTTTATGGAAACCATCTATTTTAAGGCTTTATTTTAAAAAATCTTTAAAAAATATAACTTGAAAATATGAAATTGTAGCTTTAAGTGGTGAAACGGAACTATTGAGAACAAGCCTGGCTTTTATAGGTTGTTTATATAATTTCTCAGCATCAATAGATAATATTGTGCTATGTTTCACAGACTTCAATGCCATTACGGTTAATAACTTAAATATTATTTTAAACACATTGTACAGGCTTATATAATTTAATGAGCAATTTGAAACATTTGATGGTACCGGCCTAGGGTTAAAAAAACTAATGCTAATTGGGGAGGTTCTAAAATCTCCGGAGTATAAATACTATGACTAACCCTTTTTAAAAGATTGAACTCCTGCGATATCACTTATGTGGAAGCAGACGTTAAACACCAAACCACCAGATTGAACTTGAATCCAATGTACCCCCCCCCCCCCGACTTTAAAGTGTTAGGGTTAGAGTTAGGTAAAGGGCCTGCAATTAGCATCTCCGAATTATGATCTCTTAAGATCAGTTGTCAGCATTTTTTGTTACGGTAACACAAAATACAAACTACATTTATTATCTGGCATTATTGTCGTTTTGTTGCTTCTTTTTTCAAATCCGCATAGAGGGGGATCACGTGGCGAAGTGGGTAATACGCTGGGTCGCTGCCCGGAGGTCGGGTGTTCGATCCCTGCACAGGCGTGGTTCCACCTTGTCAGTGATGAAGGACGGAGGGCCTGACAAGGGCAGCTGTCTAGTCGTTTGGATGGGACAAAAAACCGAGGTCTCGTGTCCCGTAAAAAGATCCTTGGATGTTCGATATAAGAGTAAAGGCCATAGCGCAGCTGCCCGGGTAGAATTTCCCTAATAGCACACTGTGTGGCATATGTCCGTCTTCATTAGCCCGGATTAGGTGCAGAATAGTAGAACGTTAATCCCCATTTGATTTTATTTCAAATTCGCAGGGAGGTGGCATTGAGTTTAAAGGACAGAGAAACGAGATTTAGGCCTAAGGTCCACTCGATACATATTGTTATATGCGGTGAAAAGAAACCACACAATTTGATTAATTGACTAAATGAATAATTGCCGGTATATTCGGTAATCGTTTATCGATTATAAACTAAAGCCTAAAGGGAGATAAAGAGAGAGAGAGAGAGAGAGAGAGAGAGAGAGAGAGAGAGAGAGAGAGAGAGAAAGAGCATTGCCTAGTTTAGTAGGCTACGTATAATCTAGGTTATAGTTTAGATTATTGGGCTAAGTAGGATATGACCTAGACAGTAAGAAATAAAACAGCACAAATAGCTTTCCCAAAAATGCAATAGAGTCAATAGAAAACAAAATAGGAGTTCAAAAGTTCACTTATGCAGCTCAATAAACGTGTCTATTAAACTATTGCCCACCTGTGTTATAGAATCACCGAACAAAACAAATGTAGGCCACTTCGGTTGCGAGTTGTTCGTCGACATGCTTAGTCTGTTAAAGTAAAATACAGCAGATGCACTAGGTTTAATATATCGACACAAATATACAATCATTAGTTACTTTACGTCCGGTGATCACGGTATATCAGAAGATAGGCCTATTCAGGTCACATTTACATGTGTAGGGCTGCAGATCACTAAATGTTTCCCCATTGACTTTAATGTTAATTCTCGTCTCTTAGACTTTCTCTTACCTTTCCCCAAAATTTCGTTGGGAAGAATGCTTTCTTCCACAGATGTAGCAACATGTGACAAACCCATGCCAAGAAATATGTATGGGGTTCACCATAAAAAAATTGAGATACACAAACTGGAAGAAGATATAACTAAACATGCAATTTGCTGCCCTACATTTCAACGTAACCAACCTGACGGAAATTGTATTTTCAAACCATTTTTTTTTCGATTCTACATCAAAACAAAGAGAGGGGTGATATTTGGTTATCTTTGTCTGTATGTACCACGCGCACTTTTACCAGAGAGGTGTATTTTTTATAATATTCGACAATTACAGATGCATTGCGTAAGAGCTAAACATAAAATCCGTACACGTGTCGTGTACCCTATCGTTTCGGGCGCAAAAGGAATGAACAAAGAAAAACATATCCTAAATTCAAACGCGGCAAAACATAGAAATACAAGTAAAAAAAAACAGTGCAGAGTGGGCTAACTAGGCGTAAACGATTGTCGTTCAGTTCAAGGCCGTATGTAAAATTTTAAAAGTGGGGGTGCAGCAGAGATGTGGGGAACCAATATAATGCCCAAGTGTATCATTTTATAATTGAAAGACTGTCAAAAAAATTTGTGGAGGGGCAAGGGCGGATTGGGCCATCCGGCGATCGGACAAAAAATAATTTTGTCCAATTCGTTTAAAAAAAAATATTCTGCTGAACATTATACTTGGGGGGGGGGGGGGGTATTGGACCGTCCATGGAGCGATGATGATCATGTTGTAAATGGTCGATGGCTTTAACGCGCCGCCAAGCCATCCCTAGAGTATGGAATGGGCTGGTAAAATAGACTTTTAGGGTCGGGTGGGCTGGGTGCGGTCCGGAATTCGGAATCCTGCAATAAGATATAATTATTTGGTAGAGATTGTAGCCATATATGCCACCAAATCACATATTTCGGGTTCATTTTTCAAAATTTTCCAGAGGGGGGGGGGGGCCGGATTACCCATCCAGGCTCCGCGGTCAGTAAAAGGGACCACCCGATACGGGAGCCCGGGCCAGTTCTCGGCCCCAATCAGCCCCTGCGGACCTGCGGACCTGCGGAAAAGGGGGGGGGATTTCTCGGGGCGCCTTATTTTTCTAGGGGTGTAATGTACCCCCAGCACCCACGCTAGATACGGCCCTGGTTAAGTTTAGACTGTTCGCGTATTTCACCGAACATAATTCATTATTAGAATTTTTTATTTTTTATTTTAAAGAATTGATTATAAACCATGCGTCCTTTAAAGGGATATGTTTAACCTTTTGTTTGAGAAAAAATGATAACAGTAAACCCTGTCTTTCGTACAGTGCAATTGTTACAAAATGTTGATCTCTGAACCGACGGTGTCACAGACTAGGCCTATAAATCGCGCATTCGTGAAAGGTCATACCAGAGCCTTTATGGGTCATACTGTACTTACAGGTCGATAATATAGAGGTGAGGCGTAAATGAAACATTATTAAAGGACCTAAGTTCGTAACTCAAAATACTCCAAAATCTTCGACATCGAAAACACGAATTATTTGTCAATTTAAATCAACACTGATGATGTTAACTTACCCGGAAAAGATGAGCTTCTGATATCCGATATTCAAGATAAAATAAATGGTTTAACATTGGTACACCATTCGTGTACCATAATGCGCTTCAGCCCCAATTGTAATAAGAGACTCAAGGGACGAGGCTAGACACGTTGCACCAAATCAAACGGCGTATGAAGACTGGAATAACTAGACGCTAGAATTTTGCACTCGATTCAAATTGCTGGCTTATTTCGCCTTTGAATGTAAATCAGTTTATATACGTTCACATTACAGTATTTTATGCGTTGCGACCCGATTTTGTCAATTTCTAGGTCACAAATGTTAGCGATTCAACTCCTTTAAGTTTGTGTTTTCTTGGGGTTTTCATTTCTCTTTTTAATCCCTAGCTTTATAAAATGGAATAATCGATCGATATTGTTTTATTTACCAATTTTTCACTAAATTTTGGTTTTCGATCTGTTTGCTAATATTGACTTTATTATGGACGTAAAATATCGAACGGAGACAGAAACAAACACATATTTCAAATTCTATGAAATCGATAAAAAGAAAATCTGTTTATGTTCATTCAGGTAGCATATTGACATTGAGGTAGATTCTCGACTGGCAAATTATCATAGGCGTACGGGACCGAACTTGTTTGGGGGGCCAGCATATTTTCCCGACAAATATATTACTCGACGGGGGGTTTGAAAATTTTGAAAATCAGACGGCCGTAGACACGTTTTCCAGGCATTTCGAATACTTTCTAGTAATTTTGAGTGGGAAGTAAATTATGTCAGTCTACAGCCGTCTGGTTTTCAAAATGTTCGGGGGGGGGGGGCCCAAACCCCCCGTCGAGCGCTTCGCGCCCTCTACAGAAATATATTTGTCGGGATATATACTTGCCCCCACAACAAATTAAATATGGACTTTACTTCGATTCAATCCCAACAGTTTTGACAACAAGCAGTTTTTTTACAAATTCAGACAGTTTTCTCACCAAGTGTCTCTTGATTGTATAAACACGGTACCGCACACAACTAACTTGACAAAAAAACGCGCGAGAACTTAATTCATAGAAATTGATTAGTTTAACAAAGCCATAGAATATTGAAAATTAAATTAATGAGTTACCATAAGACGATGGGCAAAATTTACAATTATCTTGTACTGTAACCGAATCCATTAATCAATCGACGACACTTTTTTAAGTTTGTCATCCAATATACTCTGAAACACAGTACTCGAGAACTGAGAAAGGTCATGTGTACGTGCTAGTTTTATTCAGATGGCGTACGTGTTCTTCATTGACTATAGCCTGCTTTCTTTACGCTTCCATATTATTAAAAATATTCAAAACCCGACAGACGGCGCGACGCTTCCCGACAAACTGAGCATTCATTCCCGACAAGACCATAGCCTTCCCCGACAAGGCCATACCCCTACCCCACCTCATTTTCAAAAACTCCTCGAACAATGACCGATCTCCCAATTCTGAGCTCTTTTTAGATTTCTACAAAAATTTCATGAAAATATTTGGCCCTCCCCCGCCTCGTACGCCGATGCAAATTATTATACAACAACATCCCACAACATATACTTTTTTAGCACCTATTTAATAATAAACAAAAAAGATGAAACAATTCTTTGGATTTAATTGACGTTAGTAAAGACAACAATAATTGTCTGTAATTATTTTCTTCGTTTCAAGTTCATTAGCACAGAAACCTCATTAAATTCATATCATATCAATTATTTGCGCAATTTCGATACACGTCCTTATTAGACACAGGTCACCAAATATATCAGAGGCGAATCTAGGGGGAGCCCCCCCCCCCCTAAATAACAGTATAAAAAATAGATATGCGCCACAAATCACCACTGACACCCCGATTTTTTCAAATATTATCTCGGGGGACCCCCCCCCCCCCTCCTTAACATGATTTTCTGGGTCCACCTCTGAAATATATTATAAAATAATATATAGGGCGAAAGTTTATTTTTAAACTCACCCCCCCCCCTCTCTCTCTCTCTCTCTCTCTCTCTCTCTCTTGCATGGCGATTTTTGTGTAGTATCGAAGAAAATGGTTTGATGCATTTTCTTCCAGGTTTTGGTGAATATTCAAGATTTTGAGATAGAAGGATACAAGCTGTTGTCAGGTTGGTTGCCTTGAAATGTAGGGCCGGAAATTGCATGTTTATTTATCTCTACTTCCAGCTTGTGTATCTCAAGTTTTTCATGGTGAACCTTATACATGCTTTTGGGCAAAATATCGGCACATGTTGCTCCATCTGTGGCACACATTGTTTTACCAAACACACATTTTGGAGAAAGTTAGAGCCGGTTTAAGAGACGAGAATTAACACTTTAAAGTCAACGGGGCAAAATTAGTGATTTGTATCCAATTGGTGCGCAAACAAAAAATGTTCTCAGAGTTATCCATGCTTGCATCTAAATATCCAGACTCAACACTGCCCACTCCTGATCTTTCAGTAGTCCTTGGAAGAAGTATATTTTTTTTGTTAGCACAAAAGAATTGAAATGGTTTTACATTGAAGTATTCGTATGGGTTATAACAGGTCTTTTCCCATATTTCCACTGTGATATTTGTGAGAATGTTCTGACCTCTTGGATGATTTATATGAATCTTCTAAGACTATTTTACACGGGAAAATTTCAGACTGGAAAATCGTGCATTCAACTCAAGGAATTTTTCTCTGCTATTAATAGATGGGGATATCCGAGGAGCAAAGACAGCGCCACACAAGGTCGAAGATACAGATAAACCTTCACCATGAGTTCTCTTGTAGCAGAGGCAATTCAAGCTGAATTAGGGGGTAATTATTTTTCCAAGCATATATATGTTATTAGTACCTTGCACAGAAATATAAATAAATTCTTTATTAAAGATAAGACTAGTGGAAAATGATAGATTCACCAAGTGGCAAGTCAAGAAGAAGACGGAGTCAAAAAGTTGGAAAAAAATTGTCATTTATAGGCCTAAACTATATCTATGTTTACATTTATCTCTGATTATTAATGGAACTGATTTTTTTTTTTAGCATATGAACCCTGGCCCGAAAATGCCTGTCTATATCAACCATACCAAGGTAATTTAAATTAGCCCTACTTTTTAACTTGTTTTGTGGTCTTTATATAATTGATAAGGACTGACTCGAGAAAGCTGTTTTTTGAATGTGATGAATTAAATTATTTTCTTGTTGGAAAGTAATGTTACACATTTAAAGTAAAAGAGAATAATTGAAAAATTTGATTTCTCTTCAATTTGAGCTTGTTTTTGTTGAGCCTAAATGAAATGGGAGCTATTAATGCAGACAAGCATTAATTGCCATAGTTCCTTTAGGAACTGTCTCTGAGCGAACGATGTCTCCCTACACAGTTCCTCACGGGCCTTATTATCAACTAGTATGAAAATAAGGCTTTTCTCCATCTCGGTTCTAAGGCTATTTTAGATCCTTACTGACAAGTGGAAACTGCACTGGAAAATCAGGAGCGAACCAGACACCTCCTGATAGTATAGAATCTTATACTCACTGAGCCAGCATCTTACTCACTGAATTTGATATAATATAATGAATAAAATATAAAGTTTTGGTCATGACTTCACTTCTCTTTTATTCGTATTTCTATCACAGTGTCACTATAAGCTTTGGAAAGATAACATTTTACTTTTTTCTTTTTTGTAGTTGAACAGATCACTTTTCCAGATTATGCTAATTGTCTAAGTGTCAAAACATTTCTACATATGTGTGGTTTAGAATTTCATACAGAAGTTCGAACAAATGCAGAAGAAATGTCACCATCAGGTATGAATGATAAGCTAAATTTTTTAAATGCTAAATGTGTCTTAACTAAGGAGAGAGATATAGGGAACTGAAATTAAAACGACCAGAATGCAATCAAAGACAGGTGTTAAAACAACAGGAATGTGGTCAAACTCAAAGACATGTGTATTGAAATAAATGCAACCTGAATGTGGTCAATGTCGTGTGTATAGAAATAAATGAGAACAGAGCTTCTGAATTAAACCGGGTCAGGCAGTTTATGGTGTAAACAAACCACCGGACAGATTGAAATTCTAAACCTTCTGTGGATTACGAGTATCGGATTAGTATTTATAATTTGATTTGTTTACTGTATTCTACGTAGTAACCACCCTACCGCTTGACAGTAATGCCAACCTTGTAGTCTTTTTTGAACCAATAAAAACTCTCTTCCTCATATAGACAGGGGGTTGGGTGGTCAAATAGTTATAGCATGCGCGCTGTATCATAAGGTCTGTCATTGAGTCAACTTGCATTGTTTCGATTCCCCCGTTGCCTGTCCCAACCTTGTGGGTTTATTTATACTGGTCCTCCTCCTGTTTCTTTCCAATGCAAAAGCCCCGACGCGCAAGGCGCATTATTGAAAATAAAATTAAACCATAGGTTAATCTTGAAATGACCTGGTTTCAGTGGTTTGTGCCGAGTGCACGATAAACCCCAGTTCTCTATCTGTCTTTCCCCTCATAGACAAATACCGTAATAATCTCCCTTTGATAAAACATTCATTCGGTATGGCAGTAAAATACTTTTATGTATATTTAGTTTATTCAATCAAAATTTATATAAGAGCCCTCCATTTTGTCACTGACATCAAAGTTAATGGTTGAAAACTTTAAAGGCATTTACAAAAAGTATATTAAAAGTTGTAATTTAAAAATATCTCTTTATTTCAAGGGAAAGTTCCGTTTATTCATGTTGGTGCCTTTTTAGTGTCAGAGCTCGATCCTATTATTGCATTTGTGAATACAAGGGTGAGTAGAGTGGTAGATTAATTTGATGGCGTCAATCTGATTAAAACACAGATCGTATTTCTTTTCATTTTTTATAGTTCATAATTTCGTTTTGCTTGTCTTTACTACACCACGATGGAAGAGTTGTTATATTAACGGCATTTTGAAGTGAGGGATAAGCTAATAAAACGTTCTGTTACAGCGACTTCTTTGTATGCCATGCACTGGATTGTGGGTAAACCATCAGAAACGTCAACACTGGTTAAATGTCTGACGCCATAGGGTCAAAAGCAGCAAGTACGCCCCCTGACAGGACCTTCAAGTATAACTTGTCAAAACTTAATGTAGTGTAGGCCATCGAAAGTACAAAAAAAAGGAAAAGAAATACAGATCTGTATTTTAATCAATCTATTATTTACAGCATGGTAATAGCATAACAATGTTTTAATCTCATAGATGTCTGTCTGTCCTCCTAGTGTCTCGACCAGCAAAAACTTTAACCTGGAAAACTTCTAATATCAATGTGAAGATGACGGAACAAAATCTAGTTAGGTTTTTTGTGACAAATTTTAAAAAAAATAAAAAGTGGTATTGGGATGCCCAGTTTCTATAAATAGGATTACAATGTTACTACCTGTTAGCTGAAAATTAGTCTTTACTTAGAGAATGTGTTGACAAGTAGTCCCTGGCAGGCTTGCACTGGATTGTTCAGACTACCATTTGAGTACAAAACATTATGTACTGTATATGCTATACTTTGTATTGATTTTTGATAAAATAATGTATTAATTTATGCCTACCGGTATGTTTATTTTTAGGGTTTTCAATTAAGTAGAGATCTAGATGAAGGAATGAAATCAGAAATGAGAGCTTATATGGCTTTAATAGAAAATGTTATGGTTAATGCAGAGGTATGTTCTCTAAAATATCACAAGTTACAGCATTTATTTACTAAATTAATTTATTTATTTTTATACCATTATCCTTCATGATTCATACTTACCATTTGTTTTGCTATGATTATAATCCAAATGAAATGATATGGGGTTTAGTGTCCTACTTTCTTGGATTAAGTGGACTAATGAAGACAGGCTTATGCCATATATTGTACTATGAGGTAAATTTTGTTTGGACAGAGAAGCTATATACAGCCTATTTATATTTTCAATTCCAGCTGTCAAGGGTTCTTTTACTACATGTCAACAATGTGTACATGGGACCTTAGTTTTTCGTCGCATCCAAAGGACTAAACACTGCACAAGTGACAAGGGGAAATTGTGTCGGAAAATACTAATAGTAAATGCAGGAGGACTGCACTACACGCAAAACAAAAAAAAAAAAATTACAAGATAAACCTGCGGACAAGACAGAAAATAGACATTGCAATAGACACTAAACCCAACCCTAACCCTAGGAATCTTATTAGTGAGCCAATATCCTACCCACTTCATGCCAGAGGATTGTAACTAAATATGGGCTGAGGTAAAAATATACCAATTTGTGAATTTAATCATTTTTGATTTTATGTAAATTTTAGATATTGAGTTTTTTATTTTTCAGTTATATTTAGCCTGGATCAATGAAGCAGTTTCAGAAGAGGTAAGAATTTTAGCAGTTTGCATGTTATCACATGTGTCCAATATTGTATAATGGTCTGCCAAAAAGGGATCACTTGGTTAAGTCAGTAAGGCGCTGGCTCGCTAGCATTGAGGTCGAGTGATGATCCCTGCATTGGCCGAGAAAGTTTATCTTGATTTTCCGACGTGGTTCCCCCTTGTGGTTCCCCCTTGTCAGTGATGCAGAACGAAGGGCCATGCAAGGACAGCTGTATAGTAGTTAGGATGGAATGGAAAACTTGAGGTGGCGTGCACGTATAAGATCCCTTGGCAGTTGGAATTCGATATAAGAGTAGGCTGTAGTGCCGCTGCCCGGGCAAAATTTCTCTCATAGCACACTGTATGGCGTATGCCTGTCTTCCATTAGCCCAGGTTAGGTGCATAACAGTAGGATGTAAAACCCCATTTCATTTTATTTTGGTCTGTCAAAAACTCTTTTTGATTGTTTGAAGACCTGGACCCTGTTTCACGAAATTGTAACTAAAATAAAATCCAATTTTTAGTAATTTGATTGGATAAAATTGGATTGATTTTAGTTCTCAGCCAATCAAAATTAAGTATCTAATAAAATTTGGATTTTATCTTTAGTTAAGATTTTGAGAAACAGGGTCCAGGTGTGAAATAAAGGCAAGGTTCTGTTTAGATGAGTACGTAGCAGTTTGTGTAAGAAAACTTGAATAGGATCCATTTTGCCTATCTAGTCATTTGTCATCCCTGGTACTCCCCAGTGGACTCATTCCGTTCCACTAACCACTTCAAACCTTCCAATCAAAAAAAAAATCATTAAATGCAAATGAATTTGACAAAAAGAAGTACTTCTCATCCTAGCCTGTTGCAATAAACATCTTGATCATCGGGATGATATTCCTCACGGGGTCAATCACTTTAAATTGAATTTTTTGAACAAACCCAACCCTAACCCCTTACCCTAGCACACGGTGCCTGTCAGGGTCGCTAAAAATAAACCATCATCAAGTTTACGAATGCGAGATTTTGTCAATTCACCGTGGCCGGTGGTGTGAGGAATGTCTTCCTTGTGCAAAATTTGCAATAAACAAGCCACCATATTGTTGTGAAGGTGAAGGTAAAGTATGCGGCCATGTGATTAACAATCATTATATTTACAAGTCATTTCAATTTTTCTATCAGATAACCAAACCTAGATATGGCTATATTCATCCATGGCCATTAAATAGACTATTACCCTGGCAGAAACAATCTAATGTAAGAGCTAGACTCAACAGTGTAGGATGGGCCAAAAAGACAATGGATGAGGTATTTTATTCTTTCATGTTTTAAATTATAAATTTTATAATTTACAGAAATCTATGATCTAGCAAGGTTCAGTTTCCCTCGGTTGTTAACAACTGGGAAATTAAATGTGTATGTCTTTTCATTCCCGGGCTAAAGAAGATGGACATACACCATGCGATGTTCTGTGAGGTAGCCTAATGTTTGCCCTGAAAGCAGTGCTTTGACCTACTGGTATTTTTATTTCCAACTCTCAGGAGATCTTTAGTGAGCTGTGAGTCGAATGGGCAGGACCTCAGATCTTTTGTCTCCCTAGGCCCCATGTTGCTAGAGAGAATTATCCACTAATCCCAGGTTCGGTCATTTTTAAAAATTTAGCGAGCACCTGGTGTGAACCAATGGGCCTTTTAGTTTGTAAGTCAGCATCATACTCACCTGGCCATTGAGGCTCCTGTGAACCACAGGGGCAGCAACTCATTTGCTTTCAAATAGTATCTCAGTCATCCAACCAGTCCTCTAATATTGGACTACACTTGATTTTAAGACTAAACGTAAAGTGGTTTAGTAGTGAGAGAGAGTAATGGGGTTTAATGTCCACTCGGCACAAACTAGGTCATTTCCGGACTAACATATGGTTTTATTTTATTTCAATAATTCGCTTGCTCATAGGGGTCTTTAATTAGCAGTGGGAGGAAACCGGAGGACCCGGAGAAAACCAACGAGTTTGGACAGTCAACCCTACTCCTTGTCACATACGACCAGGGACTCAAAACCATGTCAGTTGACTCAATGACAGGCTTTATGATACAGCACGCATGTGCTAACCATTTGGCCACCCAACCTCCCGTAGTCACTGAGAAAAATGTGTTTATATTTGGTAGCTCATGGTACCTCGTGTATTTTCTCCAGTTTACTCCCACTGCTAAAGACCCCTACCCGCAAACAAATTGTTGAAATAAAATGAACCATGTTCAACACAAATTTTCAGATCTCCCTCTTCATTTATTTACTTCAACTTCTACCCACTACATTGTAAAGGGTGTCAAATATTTTTTGCATATTGTAATGTGCTGTATAAGAATAAATATTTTTATTATTCTCTGTTGATGTATATTGGTCAGGTGAGGATGGAACTGGTTATTTTTATAAAGATTGTGTTTTTTTCTAGGTGTGTGAGGAAGTAAAAACCTGTTGTCAAGCTTTGGCAGAAAGACTAGACAGTAAACAATATTTCTTTGGTGACAAGTAAGTTTTCTATTTTAGTGGGGGGTGGGGGTGGATGGGCGAATGGTTAGCACGTGTGTGCTGTATCATAAAGACTGGCGTGGTTTCGAATCCTTGGTTGTACGTGGCAAGGAGTAGGGTTGCCTGTCCAACCTCGTGGGTTTTCTCCGGGTCCTCCAGTTTCCTCCCACTTTTAAAGCCCCATGCACAAACAAATTATTGAAATAAAATTAAACCACATGTTGGTCCCGAAAAGACCTAGTTTGTGTCGAGTGGATGTTAAAACCCCATTTCTTTGTCTCTCTCTCTCTATTTTAGTGTACTAGTTAGTTGTTAAATATCAGCAATTTGCAGACCATTTTACTGCATAGTATTATATAGTTTCCATGGTACCATAATTCCAGATCAGGAAAGTTACCAAGGCAGCCGCACTTATAGCACTTCAGTCATTCTTAGTTTTAGATTAGTCCAGCAGATGTGGCTGCTGAAACATGCCAGAAAAGAGTTCTCCCAATGGTTATTCTGTAATAGGGGGTTGGGCCCTGAATGGCTAAAAACATAGACTTTATATCATTATCATTGCTTTAGGTCTGGCATTGAATCAAGTGGCATAGTTTCCATTTTCCACTTGTTCTTAACAATGAGTAGAGTCGCCCGTCCAACCTCATCTGCTTTCTCTGGATTCCTTCTACTGCTAAAGACCCCCATGTGCAAATGAACTATTGACATAAACTTGAACCATATGTTAGTTCCAAAATGACCTAGTTTGTGTCTAGGTGACATCCCATTTCTCTCTCTATTCTCCAGTCATGAAACATTTCATGAGAATATAGTGCTATAATATTTTTAGGAACCATTTTACTCTACTTATTGGTTTGTATTGTTTTTATTTCAGACCAACAGAATTAGATGCACTTGTGTTTGGACATTTATATACAATACTGACCACTAGATTACCCGTTTCACGATTTGCTGAAATAGTTCAACAATTCTCGAATCTCACAGCATTTTGTACTAGAGTGGAGGAAAATTTCTATAAAAAATATGGAAGAGACTTTTGAATGCAGCAATCTCTAGTTTTTTTATTGTGAATTATTGGTGTAGGACCAGTTTACAGTTTGCTCGCATCATACATGTCTCCGCAGATACAAAAGTACAACCCAAACATTTTGAGTAAAGCATACACTGTATTGTTTATGACACCCATCAACACATACCGCTAACTGGATCAATGGAATTGACCTAACTTTCAGAAACCGATGATATTTTGCAGAAGAAAAACCTCAATGTTCTATTTACCAGTCCAGTGGTTTAAGTACAAAAGAATAACACATCTGTTGGCCATGTTGAACTCCTGGTCATACGTTTGTTAAGAAAAGTAAGAACCACAGTTATCCTTGGGAGACTAATATATATTTTTAAACTGGAAACATAGCTATAAATGTTATGACGTACATGCTTGATAGCCCGGATAGAATGGGGGTATTATCCGAAAGGTGGGCAAACCTCGATAACTCCTAAGCGCTCCCTCACCTGACTTTTCACCAACCATATTTTGATTCCTGAGGAAAAATGCTTCTAGAAAAGTCAACTTCTGCTTTATCTTTCGGATAATAACCCCCTTATCCCTCTGGTCTATGAAACTAGATGTGGTTTGTAATAGAATGATCTGCTGAAAACATCATCAATCCAGCGCAGACTAAGAGGCATGTAAAATGTTGGCAAACTGTACATACAAATATAAGACTTAATACTTATTGAAATTGTGTTTATTATCAACAAGTGAGAGTGTTGTATAAAATAGTTTGGGATATAAAAGCTAAATTGATTATAATAATATGAGTATTATACAAAATATTTACGTATGTGAATAAATCTTTATATCTTCAATTCTTATTTTTGTCCATCAAGAGATTAGTCCCGAAATGACCTAGTTGTGTTGAGTGGACATTAAACCCACATTTCTCTCTCTCTCTCTCCATCAAGAGATTGTTTGTTTTTTTTACACCATTTGGTAAAAATAAATATAAAAACGAATTAGAAACAATACAAAGATATATAAAATTTAAACTATGAAATAAGATTTGTTATATGGAGGAGCAGCAATGCCATTATATTTATAAAAGATTTCCCTGACACACCAGGGCCGCAATATGTCACTTATTGAATATGATAAGAAGTGAAATGATAATATAATTAAATTATATCCTCTTTGATCATCAGCATAAAATTAATAAACATTATGTGTATATATTTACAATATCATAAAATATAAAATATTTTTGAACAAATGCTCTAAATATGTAAGAAATAAACCCATAGGCATGCATAATAAGTGTAAAGGATGTTTTACCTCCTTTTAGCAAACTAACAATGTGGTGACCTATAGTCAAGCAAATCAAACAAAAGGTTAACAATTACAATCAACATTGTTGTAGTTTTTTTGTTATAAACTACTGTTAAAGACATTCTAGAACTCATGTGTCATTGTCTTATAGTTACCTATATCAGTACCGTATTTAGCTATATCTAATTAGTAAGTGCAGTAGGACCGCACTACATGCAAAACAAAATTTACAAGATAAACCTGCAGACAAGACAGAAAATAGACATTGCAAAAAAAACCAAATATCAAATCAAGTGAATGGATACGGAAACAAATATCAAATCAAATGAATGGATCTGGTGGGGCCAGCCGCAAGGGTTGAATGCACTGTACAGTCCCAGATCTGTTATGGTACAACAATCCGATGGCATAGAAAGATTATTATGGGCTTGGCATGTGAATAAAATCTAATTAATGGTTTATATAACATTTGAGATGAAACGAAAGATCTACAAATGATAATGTGTATACATAGGTTTAAATAATCACTATGAATAAATTTATAAACACTTGTGTAATAAAAATGATGAAATACTTATCTCCTTTTTTCACTGAACACATTTCAATAATATTAATCCAAATTATAACCTACTATATTAACAACGGCTTATAATGGTGCTAATCAGAATATTTTTTCTGATATAGCCTAAGTATGCACAAAAACATAAACATATAATTTAACCAAATTATGAATAATAAGCAACATACATATAAATATTTTTTTCAGCTCAATCCTTATCATATTTTGACAAAATGTATGGCACATTCAATAAAAATTATATCTTTTCAATTTCTACATTTTAAAAAAATCAAGTCAATAAAATATAGAGTTCCAATATTTGGTTTCAATTTTAGCACCATTTGTCTGCTTGCTTTTTTTTTTTTTTTTTTGTTCAATATTTTGTTACTACAGGGATTATTTAGAAAAAATAAACATAATTTGAAATTACCCAGACATTACTATTATGTTATAGTTATTGCATAGTATAGCAAGCAGCATTAATAAATATGTTATAAGAATATAAAATGTATGGAAACTATACACAATATAAAGAGAATATAAATACCAAAGACTAATAGATAGATCTCTGTTATATATACATAAACATATGCTCCAAGCAAAGCTAAAATAATGTCTTTCATGCATGATTATCATTCTTAACAAAAAGTTCTGCTCATTCTTAAATAGGTCCACAAAAACATGTTTCTTTTCAAGCAATAATTTAAAAATATTTAATAAAAGATATCAACATCAATCAATTAACAGCTGCAAGTTACATAGATTATGGCGCCAATTCATAGGCTTTAGCAAGATATTCTTTAGGAACCAGTCCTATACTTCCTTTCAGTTCTCCTACCCACCAATTTTCTTTTTCAAAGTCTTTACTTAACACGTGTATGATGTCACCTTTCTCGAAAACTAATTCATTATCGGAATCTGCAGAACAATTCCATTTTCCATAGTACATGTTTTCATAATCTTCATTGGGATCCATATCCGGGATATCAAGTTTTGCCATTCGTTTAGCACCTGGAAGTGGTGGGAGAGGAGATTTAGGCAATGCTGGCAGCGGGGTGTTTGGCAATGCTGGCAGCGGAGTATTTGGCACTGCTGGCAACAGAGTATTTGGCACTGCTGGTAAATCTCTACGAGATGGAGGGGGTACAGGTGGGACATCGGGTATAGGTGTGCTTGGAACCGGGGGTGGGGGTGATTTCGGTAACGAAATAGTAGATATTTTTCGTGGTTCTGGTACTTTAGGGGGTCTTTTACTATCATCATCTATAGCTTCGTAGACTTCATCCGATTCCATGACTGGGGCTTCGTATTCTTCTCCATCTCCTTCAAAATGTTCTTGTTTGGGTGGAGAAGCCATTTTTTGATGCACATCTTCAATAAATTCATATAATTCTTCCGACACTGTAAAAAAGAGAAATGAAATGATTTTTAAAATTGTTTAACTCCTAAGAAGGTGAGAGAGAGAGAGAAATGGGGTTTAATGTCTACTTGACACAAACTATGTCATTTTGGGACTAACATATTGTTTAATTTTATTTCAATAATTCGCTTGGGCGTAGGGTCTTTAGCAGTGGAAGGACCAGGAGAAAACCCAAGAAGTTAGACAGGTGACCCTACTCCTTCATGTACAACTTAGGACTCAAAACCACACCAGTGGATTGAATGAGAGGCTTTATGCTACAGCACACACATTCTAACCATTTGGCCATCCCATACCCCCTCCCAAGAAGGTGAACTACAGATTATTTTATTTTTTCTATACACTATGTTAGATTTGAAATATGTTCTGAAAAGGCAAGAGACTGACATGTTGAAAATTAAGTAGAAAAATAAAGAGCAGTGTCTTACCAGGTTCATTATGACAATCTTCAACAGATTCTTTCCATGAATCAAATTCGCCTTTATTCTCTGCCAAAAACTGTAATAAAAATAGAATACGCAATTTGAATCAAAATTTCTGTTTGAATGCTAAAGTATAAAGAAGGCTTAATTATCAAATAGACAACCCTAATGGAAGTTGGGGGATCACGATGGCTAAGTGGATAAGGCACTGGTTCGCTAGCCTGGAGGTCGAGTGTTCGATCCCTGCATAGGCCGAGAAAGTTCATCTCGATTTTCCGGCGTGATTTTCCCTTGTCAGTGATGCAAAAGGAGGGCCTGACAAGGACAGCTGCCTAGTCCTTGGATGGGACGAAAAACCGAGGTCCCGTGTACACATTGGAGTGCACGTAAAAGATCCCTTGGCAGTTGGAATTCGATATAAGAGTAGGCAGTAGCGCCGCTGCCCGGGCAAAATTTCCCTCATAGCACACTGTATGGCGTATGCCCGTCTTCAATTAGCCCAGGTTAGGTGCTTAAGCGTAGGACGTTAAACCCCATTTCATTCATTCATTCTAATGGAAGTTCTACTGGAACTAGATAACAGGGCTGGGATAATGGGAATGGAATGTAATCATTATATTTTTTGAGTAATGACCATGTAATTATTATCGGGACTAACATAATGGTTTAATTTTATTTCCATAATTCAGGGTCTTTAGCAGTGGGAGGAAACCGGAGGACCCAGAGGAAGCACCAAAGAAGTAAATTGAGTGTTTCTGACACAAATTCAGTGGGTAATCGTAATTTGACTCTGTAAAATCAGAAAATAACAATAGATTCACATGCTTCATTTATAAAGAAGAGAGATAGAGATGGTGTGTAACGTCCACTCGACACAAACTAGGTCAATTTGGGACTAACATATGGTTTCGTTTTATTCCAATAAATTGCTTGCGCATAGGGGTCTTTAGCAGTTGGAGAAAACCAGAGAACCTGGAGAAAACCCACAAGGATGGACAGGCGACCCTACTCCTTGTCACGTACAACCAGTGATTCAAAACCATGCCAGTTGACTCGATGACATGCTGTATGATACAGCACGCACGTGTTAACCATTCGTCACCCAACCCTCCAATTTATAAAGAAACTTCTTCCATTTAAAGCTTACCTCATATGTCCTTTTTCCTGGGGCCACTAGTTCAAAAGATAGATCCCTTTTAGAAGAATCTCGAACCAGATGTGGAGCCGGTCGAAATTCATAACCTTAAAGAAAAATATAAAAATGAAATAGATATTAATACTACAGTTTATCAAGGTAACATTGCACTATATAAACATTGCTTATATAAATAATAATACTAGAAATTAAAGAGGTATTATCACTCTCTATGCAATTATATGCAATTAATATACGACAACAGTAATATTGAAAAGTCCACTAAACTGAAATTGAATAAAGGAGGGGGGGGGGGGGGGTTACATCGGCTAAGCCTGTTCCCCAAACCCATTCAGACAACCTGAATCAAAATATTGTTTTAAAAAAAAATTGAATAAGTAAATTTTCACAAGTGATCAACAAACTCCTCGAAAAATTCTAAATAAAACCCTTTATTTATTGCTCATAAATTGAAAAATAAATTGATGGCTTTGTAGAGGTGATCATCAATCTCCTAGAAAACTCCTAAATTGAAAATTAAATTGATGACTTTGTAGAAAATTATTGTACACTGAACAACTAGCAGAGACACCCGAAATTCCAATTGGGTAACATTAATTGTATGAATTAAATATCAACCGTGCAATAAATAATTAGAACCCTTCCCGATTTTCCAATACAACCAAACTCTTTTTCATACCATTTAAATGAAATGCTCCTTTCTGTTTTTTGTCTGTTGGCTTTTCGAAATAGTAGAGTACCGCTGTATGAATAACACAATATCTTCTTTGGTAGCTAAACTTGCCCATTAATCCTGTTAACATAAAATATAGTACATTCAGGCGTATGAATTAACAAAAAAAAACTTTTAATGTGACAGTCAATAAAATAGTCCTGGGTTCAGTCCAGGTGAGGGGATCATGTGGCTAAGAGGGTGAAACACTGGCTCGCTAGTCTGAAGGTCGGTGTTTGATCCCTGCATTGGCCGAAAAGTTCATCCAGATTTTCCAGCGTGGGTTCCCCGTACCAGTGATGCATTACGGAGGGTCTGACAGCTATCTAGTTGTTCGGGTGGAATGAAAAACCAAGGTCCCATGTTCACATTGGCATGCACGTAAAAGATCCTTTGGCAGTTGGAATCAGATATAAGAGTAGGCTGTAGCCCTGCTGCCTTGACAAAATTACGCTTCATAGCACACTGTATGGCATATGCCTGTCTTCATTAGCCCAGTTCGGAGCAGAACAGTAGGATGTTAAACCTCATTCCATTTCATACGGAAAGTTTAAATTTTGCACCATCTTACAGAACTTGACAGGATGACATTTTATATTTACCAAAACAAATTTTAGAAAAACATTGCATGATGTGTAGGCCCTACTGGTCAAGATATTAATTTATTTTGTGTAACTTACCCTTTCGTTTCTTTTCTAAATAACCAGTGACAAGTGGTTTATCTAAGGACACTACAGAAACTTCTTTAATATCTGAGGTAAAAAATCATTACATTATCAATTCAATATTTTGCCTACTTTTGTTTACCCGGTACCTTAATTTATGGGGATAGGGGACTTGGCAAGTAGTTTTAATATAATGACATCACAGGTACATGTACAAGCTAGCGTGGACGTTAAAGAACCCTTGATAATTGGAACCTTGAAGAGTAGGGGAAAAATTTGAGCCAAATTTTTCTGATAGCATAGGCCCTACTGGGTGGTGCATGCCCATCTTCATTAACCCTGGTTGGTTCAGGATTTTAAACCCCCCTTTTTTTATTTCACTGCAAGTCACTATTTGTCTGCTGTATAGAATATATTTCATTCATTTCAGTTCATTGTTCTAATTTGTTAATGACTATAAGTCATTGTGAGTTAACTATTCACTTACTTTCACTGTAGGCTACTTCTTCTTCACTATTAACACTACTTGATGTAAACACAGATTCATCTGGAAATAAAGAAAACATATATAACAGTTATAAATCACACAAAAATATAAAAGATATACCAGAATATAAGGTTAATATGCTAGTGATTGTTATCCATAAATTAGGTTTGTATTTTTTCAGTGTTAGTCCTATCGCTAAATGTCTTATAAACAATAGATCCGCGTTTCTCAACCTGGGGTGAATTTACCCCCAAGGGGGGAATGGCTTGAATTCAGGCGGTGAATGAACCACACTCACAGTAACTTTAAAAGAGATCATATAAAGGTTGTGGAGTCATATGAGAGGTGAAGTTGCATTTCAAGATTTCGGTTGTCAATTTTTTCTCAATTTGAATTGATGATCTTGCTCGATCCATGCAGCCTGAATGACATGAGATTAGCACCCTCAAACACTGCCCAGAGAATAAAAAAAATCATTTGTGACAATCACCGGGAGAAAATTTTGCACTGAAATGAAAACAACGTATTATCATTAAAAAATAAATTTGGTGATTATTGAATCTAAACTTCGATCCGTATTCATTCCATATTCAATGTGTTCAGGGGGTGTAGGTCATGTCGGGTGGTCTCAATTTCCTCTGAAACGCCTGGAAGGTGCCTAAAATGGCTGGAAATCATGATTCCTGGCTCCAATTTCTAAAAATTTCCTGGGGGGGGGGATCCCCGACCCTCCTTGATGGGCTTCGTGACTAAGGCGCTGGTGGTTACCGGCTTCGCCGCCCACGGCTCCGCAGCCAGTAGCCTCCTGGGGATGAATGGGCCGGTTGCGAATTCTTTTAGGGGTGAGCGGTGAGAAAAGGCTGAGAAACGTGGCAATAGATTAATGAGATGTTTTTACCATATGCATATTAAATATGTATACATTGTCCATGTACATATTTAACTTCAGAAATAAAATGTCATAACTATCTGGTATATCCCTAAATATCAGCACAATGGTCCTTTCAACAGATGTAGAGAATTGGGGTTTAAGGCAAACTAGGTAATTTTGGGACTAACACTGTAGGACCCTAAGAAAAAACAGGTTCAACAATCTCAAGCTGGGAATCAATATCATGCCACTAGACTTATTGACAGACCTTATGATGTAAAGTTCAAATCTTAGACCATTCATTCAGCCATCCAACCCATAAGAATATATTAGTTACTAACCTAATTCAGCAGGTATTTTCAGTTTATTATCATCTTTAATATCAGGTTTTAAAGCATTGTATTCTTCTTGTAAATTATGTATCGTTTCCGCTATTTTATTCTTCTGTTTCTTGGCTTTATCGCTGAGTTTTTCATTTTTCAGAGTTTCATTTGTGAACGTTTGCACATCTACATAAAAAGAAGTTAATGCTTAATTTATTACTGTATAGAAATGATAAGTTAAAATTATGTCTTGGAATGAATGAATGAAATGGGGTTTAATGTCCTACGCTTCTGCACCTTACCTAACTGAAGACGGGCATAAGCCATACAGTGTCCGTCCTATAAGGGAAATTTTGCCTGGGGAGCAACTGAATCCCACTTCCAAGGGATATTTTACTTGCACGCCAATGTGTACACGGGACCTCATTTTTTTGTAACATCTGAGCGATTAGGCAGCTTTCCTTGTCAGGCCCTCTGTCTGCATCACTGACGAAAAGGGGAAATCACGCCTGAAATATAAGATGAACTTTCTCGGCCTATGCAGGAATCGAACACCCAACCTCCAGGCTATCGAGCCAGCACCTGACCCACGTGATCCCCAAAACAATGTCTTGGTATTAATGAAATGAAAAGAAATGAGGTCTGACATCAACCGAGGATTCTAAACCACGGCAGTTGATCACTCAATGACAGGCTTTATATGATGATCCAGCACGCACATGCTATCCATTTGGCCACCCCACCCCCCTTATAAAAAAGAAACAGGAATGAAGCCTCGACTTGACCTGCTCTAGATTGGGCTCGGGTTTTTGCATTCCTATACGATTAGAAGGTCAGATTTCTGTGGTATAGCCTCATGGGCCTATTTCAATTTGAGACTAGACTAGAGTGAGGTGTAAGTGTAAGTAAGTTAATAAACCTAAAGATCCTCTCAGTGACAGAAATAGTAGGCGGTTATTTGGTTATAATAAGTGCAAATTTCCAAATTTCGCCTCATACAGCACCCCACGGTACGGTGCAGGATAGTAAGACAAAAAAAAATCATTTCATTTACTTAAAAAAGTATGAAGCTGAGTTGAATGGTAGGATTATGATTTTCGAGAAGGAAATAAATTACAGTTACAGAAGAACAAACCAACCAACCAGTACAAAACATGTACACGTACAGTAGATCTAACTTACCGATTAATATTTGTCGAATTGATTCATTATATGAAGTCATCTTTTGGAATAACGATTTATTCTCCAAATGATCGACTGATTAATTCACTTTGTCTCTAATTTCTTTTTGTCCTGACGGAAACTTTAATAAAACACTTCCTGAAACTCATCTCTTCCTACTTCCTCGTCGTGACGTAAACAAGCTACGATTATCTAGTCAGCGTGTAGAAAATATGTTTGGACAATCACGACTACTACAATTTCCTCTCCCTCTGATTCAAGGGAAGCAAATCCATTTTTTAATAAAACTGCGTGTTCTCCCTTGCCACACGGTGCGCGGAAAAAAAGTCACAGTAAAAAAGTCACAAATTTGCCTAGGTAAAAAAGTACGTTGATGTACGTTGTTATTTTGCCGTGAAGGAAATAGATCGCAATAATACCGGTAACCAATATTCAAGACACAACATTTTATAATCGTTAGGCTACACGAATTGTGTAGGCCTATCCTATGGTTTCGGGTGCCATTTTTTAATGAACAAATAAAAGACATATCGTAAAACCCGTAAACGACTGCCGTTCAATTTAAACTGTTCACTTATTTCATGGAAAATAATTGATAAGAAATTACAACAGGCTACTTTTTTCAAAAATTGATTATAAATCACTTAAAAACGTTCATATTTCAATAGAATAAATGAATGAAATGGGGTTTAACGTCCTACTGTTATGCACTTAACCTGAGCTAATTGAAGACGGGCATACGCCATACAGTGTGCTATGAGGGAAATTTTGCCCGGGCAGCGGCGCTACGGCCTACTCTTATATCGAATTCCAACTGCCAAGGGGTCTTTTACGTGCACTTTAATGTGTACACGGGACCTCGGTTTTTCGTCCCATCCGAAAGACTAGGCAGCTGTCCTTGTCAGGCCCTCCTTCTGCATCACTGACAAGGGGAAATCACGTCGGAAAATCGAGATGAACTTTCTCGGCCAATGCAGGGATCGAACACCCGACCTCCAGGCTAGCGAACTAGCGCCTTATCCACTAAGCCACCGTGATCCCCTATTTCAATAGAGAGATATGACCTAACATTTATGGAAAACTCCAGCTCTGCGCGTATCGAGGCAAGTATAATGCTTCAGGTAATTTTTTCTTTAAAAAATAATTTGTAAATAAATATTTCATTGAGAATTGTGGAATGTTAAATAGTTCTAATCTATCCAGGAACTACCCATGGACATGATCATATTGAAGACAGACCAAAGACTCAGGTAGTGCCGATTTTGGAAATGAAATGGGGTTTAACTTCCCGCTGTTCTGCTCCGAGCTATGGGTTAATGAGGACGGACCGATTTTGGAAGCTCTAAACCAAAGTTAATAAAATGAATACATTTTTCAATATTTGAATTATTTTATTATCTGACATTTTTCAATATTTGAATTATTTTATTATCTGACATGACGTATTACACATTTGCATTACGTATTACACATTTAATGTATTATACAAATTAGACACAATTTAATATGTGTTATGTTGTATGGGCAAGATCATTACATCTGCAGCTCAGCACTGACGGAATCTTAAAAAGAAGAAAATCATTTTATTATCCCGTTGTTAAATTATTAAATCAAAAAAACAAACCATCACGATTCGGGAAAATTCAATTTGATACGAGAGCCACGGTAGGACACTGGTTCACTAAGAGTTATGAGGTTCGATACCGGTGTTGTTGGCCAAGAAAGTTCCCAGGAAGGGAAGAAAATCAAAGGTCCTGTCTACACGTTGGCGTGCAGGGGCCGCGGAGCCCCTGACAATAACTCACGCAATGTGGCCGCCCCCACTAAGCACCACACCCATACCCCTCCCCCTAACCCTTTTTCGCTTTTTTGAGCTTTTGGCGACATTTTATTTTTCACTGTTAAAAATTATTGCCGGGGCTAAAGCACCCTTAGCCCCACCCCCGGCTCCGCGGCCCCTGTTGGCGTGTACATAAAATAACCATTGACAGTTGGATGTCAATATAAGACGAAGCCGTAGGACCGCTGTTCGGGGAAAATTTACACCATAGCACACTGTATGGCGTAGGTCCGCCTTCTTTTCCCAGACGGCACAGAAAGGTTAAACCCAATTTCATTTCATTTCAGTTTGGCAAAGAAAGTTTTTAGTACAAATAAGCCGCGAAAGGTGTAGTACTGATATTAAATCAGGGAGAGAGAGAATTAAATGTTCAATAGGGATTAACATCCACTTGACACAAACTAGGTCATTTTGGGACTTACGTATGGTTTTCAATTTTAATTTCAATTATTAGCCGTGGGAGGAAACCGGAGCGCCCCTATCTCCATATCACATACGCTCACACTAGGGCTCAAAACCACTAGATCGAGATACTACGTTTTTGTGTATAATATTATCAACTATCACACATTACCTGTCTCACAAGTGTCGTGCCATTGGCACACATCAGGTTGTATGACGCCATCTCTGTTTCATCTGATTCACAACATTTATCAGGTATGACACCACAACCTCCCTCACAAATACCAACTGGTACAGGTTCACCAACACACGTACCATCACTCAAATCTTGGTACTGAGTATACAGAGAACAGTTCAGTGGTAACGCTAAAAATAAGAGAAAAGTTTGCATTGATTCAATAAACTCTACTGTTTTATTTCAATTATTCGCGTGTGCGCTGGCGTCGTTAGCCAATCCGTTGAACAGAGATATTGTGAAAGCCTCCTTTAAACTTTGTACAAAAAGATTGACCTTTAAGTATAGGTCTACTATTTTATGTACCTATTACCCAAAATATAAAAATTTAATTTGCAGAAGAAAAAAAAGGTACTATTGAGAGCTAATTAACTCGCCCCGATATCAACCCCTTTCAGTGATAGTAGTAGCCAAGCGAATCTTTACTGCTGACCAGTTTGGTTGTTACCATGAGATGAAACCGGAGAGTCCGAGAAAGCCACGGGGATAAGACCGAAACTAGACTACTTGACTCATTGATGGACTCGTTAAACCCTCATCCGTCCCTTCCCGGAGAGCTACGATACTGCTGATATTGCTATCAATTTGTATCATTTATTCCCAGAGAATAAATACACAGTGAGGCTTTAAACTTACTTCCACAAGGCGTATTACTGAGTACATGGTATCTTCTATTGACTTCACAGGCTTTCTTCTGTAGCTCACATCTATTCTTGAACGTCACTTGTCGATACCCCAACAGACCACAGATAGGTGCGTCTTCTCTGAAAGTGCAGTTCGGACAGATACATTCTGGCACGTCGGGCATGAGTGGAGATGGGATGCAGATCTGTCCATACCCAGGACACGTGTAATTAGAGCATGGGACTGGAATAAATATACATGTATTATATATTAATATGGGTGTAAGGTAGACATATAGACAGTGCAAACAATCATAATTTAAACACACAAAAGCAACATTGGCGGTGGTGCCCGAAATTCTGGAAATAGTACACACATTCGTCCCGCTGTACTAATCCTAATTTCTGAACTGTCAGTACAAGTATATCTTTTATTGATCATATTAATTAGTTCAAAGCTGTAATAATTCTGAACAGAAACAGACTTACGATCACTACAGTTTCCGTAACAAACGGCTGTTTCGTCTAAGGCATATAGTGTAAGTTCATAGGCGGTTCGCGTTCTGATTTCTGTTCTACTTCTAAACATTTCACCTGGACCACAATCAGCAGTACATGCACTCCATTCTGTCCAGGCACTTAACGGACCTGAAACATTATAACAAGTAGAAATAATAAAATTTATATTTAAAGGGACAATGCCAGATATTAAGTTGGTGTTTGGCGACTATGCCATTACTCTGAAAATCTTTTACACGAAAATGTGAATAAAATAAAGACATGACTGGCGACGATAAAGTAAAGAGGTAGGTGTGTAACAAAAGCACATATTTCATTAAAATAGCTATGCGCAATATCCATTTTTTGCTCAAGTTATTAAATTTTACACGGATTATTTCACATTCAATTGAGAAATTAAATAAAAGTACCGACCTGAAACCGATCTACTAAAATATTTCCCTGACAACAAAATGGCGGCGGGCGTATTAAATAACCAACATTACAGATCGATGAAATTTTAATTCCAATTATCTTTGTAAATACTATTTTGGAATACATTCGTATTAGAGATCCACCTTTCACAATAGTGTATTATTACGACGGATTCCTATGGCGCTAAATGATGAGTCGAGGTGTAAATAAACAAAAAGAAAATGATCATACTTCCAGATGCCTTATCACACAAAGTAACATTAGTGTGAATAGTAGAATTGTCATCATTAACTTCACAGGAGATTCTTCTAAATTCACAATCATTTTGAAACAACAGTAGACGAGTGCTGCATACCGGAGCTGCAAATTACATATATTAGACAATACAAAAAAAAACAGAACGACAAAGACAGACATAACAAACTGTTAAGGAATACAACAACAAAAAAGGAAATTAATTGCACCTTTAATTAAACCCAAGATGTAGGTAATATACATACAAAATTAAATAGTAATACAATGCAGTTAAATTCTTAATAGTTAAAGATACATTATGAGAGATTAGATAAAGAGTTGGGAGTCCTCATTATGATAGTTAAAAACAAGATGATGTTATAAACTTGCTGACAATTTCAGTCAAATTGATCCACTCTGAACCGATAATTTAGCAATTGAATTTTCGGCCTAGCCCCGATCATCATAACTAAAATCGGTACGGTAAAAATACATAGTCTCGATTAAATCACGAATGAAAGCTGAGTTGCAGTTTGGACCCTAATCCAGTATATATCGCAGACTAGCGATGACATCGAGAGTTTATTATGGTCTGGATAAGTTAATTAAAGTTTAATTAAGAATTTATATAACATTTCAGGCCTAAACAAATCTACAATAGGCAGATTTAGCCTTTGTATAATGTATGTTGTAATTCCACTAACACGAATATACTTACTGTTTTCTGATCCACATTTAGGACAAATACATTGAGCTACGTTTAGAATAGGATCTATTTCACATATCTCGAATGGTTTATCACATACTACATCGTCACAGTTCACTGTAAATACAAACAGGTGAAAGTAGGATTCAGAAGTTAAATAAAATCGCCTGGTTTTTCCATTGACACGAAATCCCACTTCCATGGGCAAAATTGGTCGCAGGGGTCTTGCCAGCTTCATTTGTATTTGACATACACTACCGTATAGCAACTGAATCCTAATTGTTAAGAGACCATTCAACATAGCGAGCTAGCGCCTTTCTCGCCGAGTGACCGCGGCTCCCAACCACGTATGGTTATAGTTACATCTTTATTTAAATTACATACGTTTACAGGACCCTCTGTAATTCACTTCTATGAACTTAGCTGCTCTACACGCCTCTACTATTAGTTTTCTTTCTGTCGTATACGTTTTTCCATCACTTCCACAAACCTTTAAAAATAAGCAAAGTCAGTTCTATATTATGAGATTGTAATTGTAAGGATAAGTTGATATCATGTATTGATATATCATAACACGAGCAGGCCCGGATCCAGGATTTTTTCGAGGGGGTGGGGGGCCCATACATTGTAATGGTAATCATTAGAGTGCCGCATACATTAGTGGCTTGGTGTAATCCCCAGAGCCTTGGCGCATTGCCTGGGAATAGACAATGCGAAAATCATGTTTATATCATCAATTAAAAAGCAAAAATTCAAGTCTCGCCGGGGCTGAGGGGGGGGGGGGGCAGGGGGCCCTGGATCCGCGCCTGACGTGGACAAATTGTTCTGTCTTTGACGAACAATATCAATCATCTGCAGAAAATACATAATTAATTAACACAAATTGTGTTTCTAACCTGTCCAGCACGAAAACAACCGTCCCCTCTACACGAACAACATTTTTTACCACCAACTGCTATGACTTTAGTATCGGTATTCGCTGAAAAAAAAACAATAACATGTCTGATGATTTCCCAACAATGTTCGCATTACGTTTTAATAAAATTCTGATGTTGATATATTTGAGCCCAGATGCGTCATTACATGATATTCTAATCACCAATTCGGCATCTGCAATGTCCCACACAGTTCAAACACTCCCTTCGGTATCTGCAATGCAACTACCCAGTTTCAAAGGTGTGTTATCGGTAAACTTGTGTAAGTTTTCCAATCCACTTTCTGTATTGCCTTGTGACAATGTTTAAAGGACCTAAGTCCGTAACTCAAAATCCTCTAAAATCTTCGACATCGAAAACTTTAATTATTGGTCAATTTATATTAACATTGATGATGTAAACTTTCCGGGAAAATATGAGCTTCTGATATTTAATATTTAAGATTAATATTTTTTTCTAACATTGGTACACGAATCGCGTACCATAATGCGCCTCAGCCCCGGTTTTTATAAGAGACTCGAGGGGCAAGGCTAGACTCATTGCATCAAATCAAGCGACATTATGTAGACTGGAATAACTAGATGCTAGAAGTTTGCACTAGATTTGGACTTCATTGCTTATTTCGCAGAACATAACTTATTTTAAATTGGAGTAAAACCGGAAACCATTGAATGTAAATCAGTTTATATACATTCCTATTACAGTATTAGTATTACATGCGTTGCGACCCACTTTTGTCAATTTCTAGGCCCCAAATGTTAGCGATTTAGCTTCATTAAATGATATTATCATATCTACCAGAATTGACCAGAGCTGATTCCCACAATATAGATTAGATAAAGCGAAATTGCTTCAATTTGTAAAATATAATTACCTGTGCAAGTTCCACCTGCGCCCATATCATAGCCTTCACAGCATTCACAATAAAAACTGCCATGATTATTGATACACTCAGCATTCGCATCACAATTATCAAACCCAGCTTCGCATTCATCAACATCTGAAATAGTGATATTTGTATTGTTGTGAAGATTAATTACACGGTTCAAGTGTTATTTCTAATAATATCGGCCTTTTCCCATACACAGCTCGGGCTCAATAAGGCGGAAATGTTTTTCGTCGATTCCGCTTTTATTTCAGAACTTTAGACATATCGATAGTAATTTTGCCCATTAGATAAGGACATACAACCTATTTTTTGTGCAAGTTTATAAATCGAATAATTAGTTTTAAACTTCAAAAGAAGCAGGCATATACATTTTTCTAGCAGCTTTAGCGCAAGTGGTGTCAACAGTGGTGCAATCCGTGTTTGAATAATGTCAATGGAATTAATTCTTTTGTCTATATCACTTTCAATAATATAATGTATATAATGCCATATTCTATACAGAATAGAACGGTGTATAACATATCAGAGATACTTGAATGGGGTCATATTGAGACTAACAAGCGGATTTGTATTTATATCATATGCATCTAGATTTAAAATGTAAACCCTGCTTACTTAGAACCTAAAATAAATGCAATAGATTGAACAATTTGTCACTAAGTCAACTTCCAATCTAGTTTAACAGGGAACTATACATACTAAAAACAATAAATAATCAGTGAATGTCCCTTTAGTGGCTTTACCACCTCGGAGAAGAGTGTCAATACAGTAATATTTAACAAACATCCATATACTTACCAACACAATAGTTTCCGTAAGGTACAAAACCAGAAATACAATGACATCTATAACTACCTATTGTATTCGTACAATTTTGACCAATATGTATACAGTCATCTGTTCGAGTTTCGCATTCATCAACATCTATTTCAATTAAAGAATGGTGGATAATAATACAGACTGTAACAAGTCGTTACAGAATATCTGGCCTAGTAATAATGAACCCCAACTCTTCTACAATGGGTTAATACTGATACTTTACACAATAAAGGGGATTATCCACTTTTTTATTCAATCATCAATGAGCGTCGAGAAGCAGATCGGGTTCTAATCTAGTAAATATCGCAGAGTAGTGATGATATCGAGGGTTGATTATGGTCTGGATATGTCGAATTAATCATTTAGATAGCAGTCCAGGCCTAAACAAAGACCCGCGAACTGCAAAAGGTAGATTAAGCTTTTGCATAATGTGTGTTTGAGTGACCTCGGAAGAGAAACGAATACTAACCCCTGCTCCAATAATCCACCACGTTACTATAGAATTATATAAATAGGCCGACTTTCTGGCCTGTTAGTTTATTTAATCTCCAATTCCCCCCCGGGTTTATGGTAATAACCTCCGACCACTTTGAATAAAAATACCATACATGCGACACAATTAAAGATTTATTTCCCATAATATAAACGCCCAACCATGATCACAAAATTAAACAATATAAAAGGAAATTGAAAATTAAGAGTTCGCTTAGGTTTATAAAGAAGATATCTTACGTCATGTTAATAAAGAAGATACCCTTACGTTAGGTTGATAAAGAAGATACCCGTACGTTAGTTAAGAGACGCCTTTAGGTTGATAAAAAAGATACTCTTACGTTGGGTTGATAAAAAACATACCCTTACGGTAGGTTTATAAAGAAGACACCTTTACGTTAGGTTTATAAAGAACATACCTTCACATTTTGTACAATCACCAATGTAGCCCGTTTTACATTGACATTCGGCGTTATTATCTCTGTTACACTCCATGTTCTCCGGACACGTCTTATTAAAACATATGTCGTCTATGAAAAATACATAACACATCTCTTTTTTTTTAAAAAACCCCAAAACGACATAACTAACTGAACGAAAAGGAGAAAAGAAACACGAACCTAAAAACTGAACGAATAATAGAAAGGAACCCCAATTACCCTTTTCTCTAAAATGTATATTATAACAATGATCTTTCAGAGGCATTTAGTGACTGGAAAGAGCATTGAACTATAACACATACTTATGGAAAAACAATTACTGATTTATTTAGGCGACGTTTTGAAGAGTATTCTCTTAACTTTTCAAGCAATTACAGCAACAAATGTGTATGGCAATTATATATAGACAAGCAATATCAGCAATTCTGAAACCATGCATGACAAGATCAAAGGCATATAACCATGTATATTATTCTGCAGATCATGTTCATTGCCATTTGTTCATTTTAGATTATCTGATGGAAAAGTGTTTTACTTTCGCTATTTTGTTTTGAGTAAACCAAGCCACTTAATCAAGCCACACGAAGACACAATTATTCAAACTTTTTCAGTAGGTAATACTTATATGTATAAAATTCCTGAAATTACGCTATCATGTACTTAAAGTAATGCTTCTAGATTGATGTCCGTATATTTAAAGACAATATTTTGTTTTCTTTAATTGAATAGGAATAATGCTGAAAGTTTTAAATGATTTATTTTGGAGAGAATCGGCCATTCCATATTATTCGGATATTTAAAGGGATTGAGGGACAGGCACAGCCTCTCCTCCTCATTCCATTACCGATATATTTAGATCGTAAACCCCCATTTGTACCCGCCTCGTAAAATCTAATTATCACATGAGCTGAGTTCAGCCCGAAATTTGTTGTGATGTCACACGTGTGCAACTAATGTAAATAAAATGGCGACTGAAATATGGAGATATTCTAGATAAATTAATTTTGTCATATAATCCTCGCCGTTTGAAGATAAAGACAAGGGGGTATCCGTATCAATCTGAGCCTTACAAAACAAACACCAATATAAAAAGACGTTTTAACTTCAAATATTGCGAAGTTTAATCTCTAGTTCATTACAATCTAAAGCTCTGTGATACATCCCCGAATTCCCTGCTGTGGAATTCATGCATATGTCCAAATGGCTCAACATTCTGAAAAAGCTATTATATCGTCACTTTGTGGCTTTTGATTTACATACTTCATAAAGATGTTTGGCTTTTATTACGTTATTCATGTTTGTCTGATCGGGTTGGGTTATATGTGCTGCGGTCCGCCTGCACCCACTCACTATTAAAACAACTGTTATTTACGTTGAGAACCCCTGTAATAGATTGAAATAAATATTGCTTCTTACTTCCGCAAGTTAATCCATCTCCAATGTAGCCCTCTAAACAGTGGCAACCGAATACACCAGTGTCTTCATTCAGGAAACAACCAGCATTGGTATCACATTGTACTGTTTGTTGTTCAGTTGTACTCGTCGAAGTACACTTTAGCAAACTGGTACAGTTAAAATTCAGAAATGTGTCGCCTACCTATAAAAACAAAAATTAATAAAAATTTGGTAATATTTCTCTCTATCCCTCTCCCTCCCTCTCTCTTTCTCTCTCAAACACACACACACACACAAACACACACCGAATCTAAGCATGCATCATTTTGAGACGTATGCATTATATGTCGGGTAGCCGTGGCGATAGAGAAGCGGCTTCTCACCAATGCATCGAGGGTTCAATCCCAGCTCAGGGCAAGAACTTTATCGTTGTAAGTGAGAGGGATATTCGGTCTCCCGTCCGATCAGGCAGGTTTTCCCCGAGTTCTTCGGTTTCTTCCTGCAGTAATGATCGAAATCATTCGCACGATCTGTGCCAAGGGCCAAATCAAAAACAGGCCTCAGGCCTAATTTGCTACCTTTGTAAAATGACGAGATTATTATTATTATTATATATGGTAATTTTTTTCCCATGATAACGATGCGAGTGGAATACAAGCGAGGACATGGGCCCGGTCACACACAACCGCCCAATTATAAAAAAGGGTTGACTATAAATTTCATTGGACACAGACTTAATTCAACTTACAGCAATATAAACACCGTCTAGGATACAACCACACGAAGATGCCGGAATACATCGTCTTCCTTCCAGGACGAAACCAGGAGCACAATAACAGGCTTCACTACAGAAACTCTCGGATCCGGGATGGGTGCCTTGAATTACGTTTAAACACGTTGTTTGTCTCTCCTTATCTGGCTTACCCCGAGGTCCACATGGCCTATCTTCAAAATTCTCACCACAATTTAATTCTAAAAGGATTGGGATACAAGTCTTCATTTATCTTCAAAACAAACAATTAGTAGCAGAAAAACAAACTTGTAAATTGAATAGGTAATTAAGACTCCGACATCTAGGCCACATATATCACAATTTCAAACGAATAGGATTGAAGGAACCATCAAATTTATGTTTGTCAACAATTAACAGCTGACACAAAGCTAATAGACCAACATGTTAATTCCTAAGTCGAAAAAATATATTTAGTCTTCGTGTGTTTAAAAAATGTACAACGAGTTATCACTACATTATCGAATCATATACTATTCTTTGAATATTGTAGACATTCTGGTCAGATAACTGTGCAAAATGGGACTGAACAAGATACATTGAAAGCAGTAGGGTGTTGCTACGGCCCTCGTTTTTTCAACAAGAATAAAGTAATAAGGTATGTTTCAATATCAAAAGAGTAAAAATCATATTATCTAATTCTTTGAATATGTCGGACATACTGGGCAGTCGATAGTTGTCTGTGTGCAGTATGGGACTGAGCAAGATACATTGAAAGCCCCAGAATGTTGCCACACATCTTTTACTTCTATCAAGAACAAAGTAATGGGGTTAGTTCCATAATCAAGAAAGTTAAAAGCATTTGATCTAATTCTTTGAAAATGGTGGCCTCGAACCCCTGGCTGTCAGGGACAAGAAGTAGGGTTGCCTTCCAACCTCGTGGGTTTTCTCCGGGTCCTCCGGTTTTCTCCCACTACTAAAGACCCTTACGCGCAAGCGAATTGTTGAAATATAATGAAACCATATGTTAGTCCCGAAATGACCTAGTTTGTGTCGAGTGGACGTTAAACCCCATTTCTCTCTCTCTCTCTCTTTGAAAATGGTGGACATCCAGGGAGGAGATCTACTGTCAAAGTAGACAGTCCCCTGTGTACAGATTGAAGCTGAACAAGATACAATGAAACTTTGAAAGTACCAGTATTTTGCCACACCTCTTTTAATCTATCAAGAAAAAAGTAACAAGAGTTCCAAAATCAAGAGTGTTAACGGCACATTATCTAAATAGCAACTTACCACAGAAACCGGGTTTTCGCCAAGGATCTATCTCAAAGTCAAGATTTTTTTGACACTCATTCAGAACTCTTTCAGCACTGGAGCACATACCAAGTTCAACATCATTATACACGTGACAAATGTCGAATAGACAACTGAATTTAAGTTGATCCAATAACTGGGTGTCCATGAAATTGAGGCAATCCTTAAATGATACAAAAATAAATTTTCAACTTTGTAGAGACAATTCACCAAGAATAATGTAGGCTATTTGAGATTTGTGAAAAAACAAAAATCCAATACACTAATAATTTTATATATCATCACCAAAATTTCCTGACCTAAAATGACAGGAATACGAAAAGAATAATGCACTGAAAGTGTTAACATATAAGGAAGCTCAAACGTGGAAGTATACACACCTTGAAGGGAGAAATCTCGGGACTGAAGACACGATCACAATAATAATTGAGCAACTCTGTGTCACATACAGTCAAGTTAGTATCTGAGGCATTACAAGGGGCGCTACACTCAGGCACCGTATTTAGATATTCTTCAACCACCCACGAATTGCCAAAAATATTTTGATTCGGGGTCTGAAAAGAGAATTACATGTATGGAATTTAATTAATTATCAACTTGCTAATTCTTCTTCGATTGGCATTTATTTAGTAATTGAACATTAACACAAGGTACAATTTTATTGATACGCAAATACTGAGTTTAAAACTAATCGAAGTTTCGACGAGGACACTCTCGTCTTTATCAAGCTAATGGTCAAATATATGAATTGTGGGCACATATATGTAAAATACGCAACAGAGATAATAATCAAATGCAATTACAGCTCAACACCTTTAGTTAGGGGGCATTATGAACTAAACATTCACAGCTGAATTTTCTTACAGTGACTAAAAGGGGGTCGAATTCTATTTCCGTTGTGTATCCATAAAATTGTACCTTGTATTAACTTGTTAATTATATACTGAAAAGACAATCTATTTTCCCTCTAAAAGTACCTTACACCACATAATTCGACTTACACTAATGCAGGTATAATTTTATCGGCATCTGTTATTAACGATTTGTGTTTGTTTTTATTCCTTATGAAACCTTTCATACATGGTCAAATGACTGGCCTTGACGTTAAATTTTCTCCCGACTGTAAAAAAGACAGTGGTAAGCAACCGAAACAGCCGCAATCAAAATAACAAATGCTGGCTTATTATAGACTAGGACTCGAGTATGACGTCGTTTCGTTGCAGTCATCTTTGAATTGTGACATCATATCAAAAATCGATACGAAATTGTCCAAGGAACACGCCCGCAGAGTTGTATGTCTATCGTACATGAATTGGCATAGACTTGAGCATTGTTCTGAAGAGCGTCGGCCCAAGACGAACAAGATGAGTAGCGCTTGGGTCCCCATTTCCTGCTCCAAAAAAAACTTACTACTGTGCCGCCTATCCCTTCACAACGAGGACCAACTATCCAGTCATCTTCCATATCGTCATTAAAGTTACCGCAAAGCCCACAACTCTGTTCTTTAAAATTTTTAGGTAGAAGAACTTCAACTTCATCCCCTCCATTCCAATACACCTCGAGACCAAATGGTGTGATGACAGACTGTAAAACAGAACAGGTGGTGGGTTACAATAATTTGTTTGTTATAAGATTAGCCATTATTTTAAAGATGCATTATGTAGAAGCTAAATATATCTATGGTGGGCCTTTTTCTGGATATAGATTTTTTTATAAAGACATTTATTTACATGTACAAATACAAGACCATCGGAAGACCGCGCCAAATAATACTTTAATGTTGAAATGGATAACTATTTACGCCGCATACAGTAAAAACAGTCATTAATTCACTATATTTATTTTTCATAATCTATTTCTTTACTATTATTGCAAAAACCAAGAACCCTTTATCTAAATCTTTTTTTCTTTTTTTTAAAAACCCCAAAAACTTTTATCGCAGAGTTATCTGCAAGAAAACAAATATGTAACTTCAACTACAAACGTTGCTATAGTCTCGCATTAGTAGACTAATTTAATTTAATTTAATTAAAGTAGACCACGGTTTAGTTCCGTGTTATATTTTGGTTGATAACTCCACCTCATTTTGGTAAATTCCAAATCATTCGACAACAAAACCCCAACGCACCAATGCTATAATTGTCATAAGAATGTGTAAAACAAAATCGGGTCGATCCAAAATGGAGACTGAGACGAACCAGAACATCTTTTTAGTTATAATTAATGAAGTGACCGATTCCAGATCTTCGATAAAAAAAACGCGCACAAATGCTTTTATTGTCACAAGAATGAGTAAAAGTTAGAAAATCGGGTCTATCCAAAATAGAGACCATGACGACCCAAAACATCTTTAAAGTTAATGGAATGAATAATAAGTAAACAGAACGGCATAATATCTAGTTCAAACATAGCATTGTAATCCGTAATACAATATTTCAGCCCGAGATAAATTTACACTTTGCAAATCAATGCGTTTTTCTGTATTTAGGTATGGTGCTTAGGTATGGTTAAAATCTTAACAATTAGGACTGTTTTTTGATGAAAGAGGCATCTAGATTCTAAATTTCGATAGGATTCCTCCTTCCAAACTAGCCAAATAATCCCAACAAAAAATTGATACATGTAAGTGACTACTTACTACTTCTTTTCCGTTATCATTTACAGCAATACCCTCGTTATTGTAGGCTATAAAATTACGCCCGTTTATTCGGATAACCCGATCTGGTCCCAGGTAGACTCTCTGAAACAGATACCAGTTACTCATATATAAATAGCCCCCCCCCCCCCAAAATAAAATAAAAATACTACTACTTACTGTTGCAATGGAAACATTTGCCAGAAACATATATGAAAAATAATCTAAGATTAAGAAATGAAAAAGGGTTTAACGTCCTTCTTTTCTCTATCAACAGGAGTCAATGAAAATAGGCTAATAAGGGTTCCCTTACGTGTACGCCTAGACACTGTCCTTATCTGGTCGGCCGTTTGGGTAACTTTCTCAAATTACACTATGATCCAATCCACGACTATCATATTGGTAGCCACTGCCCTATCAACTGAGTCAACGACCCACCCCCATTGCACCCCGATCTACACCGAGGTCTTCTGTCGAGCTTAGAAAATAAAAAGATCGATGCTACTTACCGTATCATTAACAACTACAGTGACATCCTTGACCCAGGTTATACCAGTAATGTCCGTCCTACCCATATCCCAATTATGTGTCCAAACCTCGAACGTTGGTGTTTTGCCATTACAACCATCCGTAGCCATTTTGTATTGGCAATCACCCATAAAATGAAGCCACTTTTCGTCGAAAGAAATACAATGTGGATCTCCAAAACAGGCACATATACCAATTTCTATTTCCAACACAGAAACATAATTCAAAAGAAATTAGCTCTAATCAAACGGAACACTGCGATGAGTATGATGGTCAAGTTACATAGACAACTCAGGGTTAGTTCCGTGGGTGCGACAAAGATTGCATGTGCTCTTCGGAGATGGCAGCGTGGAATTCATCCCAAACTTAGGCTGCCTGTCTACAGCTAGCCCCGGCTCAGAATAGGCCATAACCTAATTAACCGACATTTTAATTCCTACATCGACGATTTTAGTCGATAACACTTAGTATGCTTTTAGAATTTTTTAGAAGTATTTTTTCTCTTCTATTGTCATATTGAATGAAATTAGTTCCCTAATTATTCATTCTCGCGCCGCCTATGACAGCTATATCACAGAGGCGGTTTTGTTTGCGAAAACAAATTTAGGGGTATCTAACCTTGTTTTGAAAGATAAACAGATTGAAACTCTAATGAAAGTTAACAATGGCAAAGAATGTATTGCAATATTACTTATAGCACATATTATATATCGTTTTTAGCTGAGTGGCAGAACTTGAAATTTGACTGTGTTTACACATAACATGTGCTACACAGTCTGTTATGTAAACACGTCTCGTCGAGAAGTCCCACCCACACCTCCATGGTCCCGCCCCAAAATGATCACATGAGCGTTTTAAACATAGAAAAAATGGTGGATCGATAGGACAGTGTTCTATTCTGGTATGACGTAGGTGGGACGTTGTGTGCAGTATGGCAATCTAGTCTCCTTAATAGGTTTATATTTTCTCAATAAAATTTTGATTTGAAGCGTTATTTGATTAGTTATAGAACAAAATCTTCATGATTACAATTGTATTGGGGAAACGAAACGGTGCGCGGAAAAAAAGTCACAGGAAAAAAAGTCACAGTAAAAAAGTCACAAATTTGCCTAGGTAAAAAAGTCACAGGAAAAAAAGTCACAGGAAAAAAAGTCACAGTAAAAAAGTCACATCCCAGGAAAAATGGGATGGATTTGGCACCGCTGACACGATCCCTGCACAGATTTCGTAGCTGTGTCTGCATCTTTACAAATTTCTTTTTGACCTTTCTGACGGGTCGATTGCCGATGGCATCCTGGGCGACGACAGTCTGGACCGTGGCTGATTCCTTCTGGAACCACTCCACCACTCTCCAGATGGATGGATGGTGTTGGCGGACAAGATTGTAGAACTTGTTGTTCCATCCCCCGCAGATGTTGTTGGTACAGGGGGCACTGTTCATGGTTGCGTCATGTACGTTCCAAACTTCAGGAGGGAACATTGGGGGGGGGTCTTCTCATGGAGAGGGTTATGCCTTGCAGTGGGGTACTAGTCCTGGTGTCTGGACATGTCGCCAGGTTGACTGTGACAGGTGGTAGAAGCATCCTGTGGCTGCCACGTCTCTACCAAACACGACAAGAAAAGAGCGCAAAATACTGTCTTTGAAATCAGTCACGATCGTTTCTACAAACATCTCATGGCCAAGTTCTTCACACTTATCAACAATATAAATTGTGACTTTTTTACCTGTGACTTTTTTACCTGTGACTTTTTTTCCTGTGACTTTTTTACTGTGACTTTTTTTCCTGTGACTTTTTTTCCTAGATTCAACGAAACTAAGCTGCCACTAATAATTCAGTCATAGCGGAACATCCCATATTTACATTTTCCTTTAGAGTTATAAAAGAATCAAAAGAGATGATATAATTGGTTTCTGTTAACGATTGAGTTTGCGGTAGCTTAGTTCCATTTATTTAGATTTTGGGTCACTGTGTCATCAGTGAAACACAAACGCCGAGAAAATATATCCCAGAAGACAATGCGGAAGTAAATAAAAATGGCCGATTCACAAAAAAGAAGATAAAACAATTGGACAAAGCAGGCGCAAATTGATGGATTTCCATTTGGGCTGTATTTCACCGAACATAATTGATTAGACATCACATTACGAAATTTAAAAATTGGATTTAAATCCCTTTATATGCATGCATATTACATTAATGTGGGCTTTTAGAACCAGTTCGTCTATTTTAAAGTTCCAAATATTAAAGCAATTCGCAATTTAATGTTTGTGGTTTGAAGCATGTATTTTATGGGCTTCTCATTTAACTAGAGAACGCTAGATCGAAGACGGTCTTTAACATTTTATGACGTCATATTATGTGTGTTATGGGTTATGGTAAGGTTTGGGGCTAGCCCTGTCTACATCTCGAGACTGACGAGCACTTATCCTAACCCACAACACAGAGTAACTCTGCCCACAATCCACATATGACGTCATTAAGCACCTAACCTGGGCTAATTGAAGACGGGCATACGCCATACAGTGTGCTATGAGGGAAATTTTGCCTGGGCAGCAACTGAATTCCAACTGCCAAGGGTTCTTTTACTTGCACGCCAATGTGTACACGGGGCCTCGGTTTTTGGTCCCATCCGAACGACTAGGCAGCTGTCCTTGCCGGGCCATCCTTCTGTATCACTGACAAGAAGAAATCACTCCGGAAAATCGAGATGAACTTTCTCGGCCAATGCAGGGATCGAACACACGTCATTAAATGCTAAGGGCTGTCTTCGATCTAGCGTTCTCCCTTTTAACTGCATTAACTTATTAGTATAATTACTTACGTTCACAGGTGTTATTTGTACCCACTCCTTTATATCCACGTCTACATTTACAGAAATAAGAACCTTCGGTGTTAGTACATTTAGCATTTATATCACAATTATGTAGAGTTCCTCCTTCATCTTCACATTCATTTATATCTTCAAGAACAAAAACATATCCACTAAAATATTCAAGAACCAAAACATATCCATTAAAATTTTCAAGAACCAAAACATATCCTCTAAAGTATTAAAGAACAAAAACATATCAACTAAAGCATCTGTTAAATGCAACCAAGGATACAACACATTAAAATAAAACGGATATATCTTAGACGGGATAAAAAATAAACCTCTCATCGCCATCAAATTTGTCTGCGACATCACCCCGGTGAGAGCGGACGTAAACTAACTCAGACCCGCCATCATATCAGTGACTCACTGAGGCATTAGGTTATATTAGATAACGAGCTAACAGTTCTCGCTATAATAGTTTAAAAAATGATAATGGAAATAGAATATGCTGAAACTAAGCGATTCAATTTTAGGCTAGTCCCGAACGAAATTACTAACATTGGTGCGATAATAAACCAAGTCTTGATTATCCAATATGTATTCAAACCCATTAAATACCGCAGGCTAACGATTGTTATAAGCAGATTTTACTCTTGCGTATTGCATGTTTAATAAAGAAATTACAATACGACATGAATGATTTGCTCAATTTTGCATTTGTGTCGCGATGTATTACACGATACGTGACCAAAACGAAATCTATGACCAAAACACCCCTAATAAATTATTTTATGAATGATAATGGCCGTGTCGATTTATTTCTAACAATCTCAGGAGAGCTTTAATGTAATCATTTAGTAGTGAAAATAATTTGTGTTTGTGAGAAAAAGTTAATTGCCTCAAATTCTTCTGGAAAAATGTAAAACATGATATTTTTTAGTCTTTCCATTTTTGATTCCTTGTCAACACAACATCGTTAAGTGTGCTATCTATGCAAGGTATGGTCATGGACACTGGTTGTCATAGGTTTTCGTTCCATCCGAACTACTTGGCACACTTTCCAAATCAGCATCTCAGCCGCCATCAATGACAAATAAAAGACTGGGTTAAAGTATCCAGTACGTTCCTTTCAATCCAAATGATAATTAACACACCTTTAAACACCTCTTTCCAAAACTTGTTTTTTAAATTTTAGCCAATATATCGAACCTGCTAGAATATGAACTCTTGATATAGATACTTGCTCTATTAACTATTGTTTTGATCTACACATTATAGAAATGACATACCAGTGCAGGTTGTTTTGCCTGTAGGTCTGTAACCATCGTTACAGGTGCAATTGAAATCGCCAGGAAAATTATAACATGTTGCTGTTCCATCACAATATTTAAAGAAACATTCATCGTCATCTACAAAGTAAAAAATATCTAATCTTACCCACATTAGAAATTATGTTTCCCTTAACAACCATATTATTATAGTAATAATAACGAATTTATATAGTGCATGGAATCCACCGTGATCTGTCGTCCTTCTGGTCTGTATGTCCAGATATAGCAACAATATGAGGCCCGGGTCCAGGATTTTTTCGAGGGGGGGGCATACATTGTAACAAATGGTAGTCATTAGAGTGCTGCATGCATAGTGGTTTGGTGTAATCCCCAGAGCCTTCGTCGCATTGCCTGAGCAGAGAAACAATGCGAAAATCAGTTTATACCATCAAGCCAACCTCGTGGGTTTTCTGCGGGTCCTCCGGTTTCCTCCCACTGTTTAAGACCCCTACGCGCAAGCGAATTTTTGAGATAAAATTAACCATATGTTATTCCCGAAATGACCTAGTTTTGTCGAGTGGGCGTTAAACCACATCTCTCTCTCTCTCTCTCTCTCTCTCTCTCTCTCTCTTTCTCTCACCCCCCCTCTCTCTCTCAAAAAACCTCTAGCAAAATGGAGATCATATTTAAGGATTTTGTTTGCATGTGGTGCGGTCCTCCCGCATCTACTAATATATTTTAAAAAATGCTTATAGATACAAGAATTGATCCCATTATACTTGTTATATATCATATTGTACGTGTAGTGAACAAGGGTTCGAGTTCGTGTAAGTGTGGGCAGCGTCTGAAACAATCTTAACAATATAATACAAAATATATTACCATAACACTCTCTACCATTGGCCCACACATTGGCTACTCCCAAACCCTGGTATTTTACTGGGCAGACACACTGAAAACCACCTGCCGTATTGATACATTCCGCCCATGGGTGGCAATCATGATAACCAGTAGCACATTCATCAAATCCTACACAAAAAAAATAAATTAATAATATCTTTTGTTCACAGGTTATGTCTTCTGAAATCCATGTTCAAGTTTTTTTTAGCGCACGGGACATGATATGCATCCATTATAGTATACCTCAATTATTTAGAAATGTCACATGACCTAACGACATATAGTAACAATGGCGGCTTTCCGTCTGTTAATAAAACGAAATCAACCATCAGCTCATTTCAACCAGATAAGCAGCATGGATACTCCTTCAAGTTTAATGATAATAAGAGACCATAATTCCCGTGATACAATCTGACACTTTTAGAACTAAAAATGGCATCATTTACTGCGAAACATTAATGAATGTCCAAATATGGCAACTGAAACTTTACAACAATAATAGTAAGCTACATGTATATGCATTCGTTACACTATAATTAATTATTTATCAGGTGTTCTAGAAATAGTCCATATAATATTATTATCAAAAGATGAAAAGATTTCCAGAGAAGTACAAAATAGAACCACGATTTGTTATTGATATTTACAGAATTTAGCAATACCGGGGCACCATTTCGTATGTCTTTCAGCTAGATTTTTTTAAAATGGTTATTACCGATTGCGCTTCTTCCACAAAAGAGGTTACCAAGAGTTATGTTTCCTACTGAGTTGGCAACACCAGTTGGTTGAAATGTCAAACTTCTTATAGGTAAATCAGCCGTAGTTCTCATAATACCAGAGTCTACTCTGTCTACATCATCTTCTTGTCCAACACCACAGTTACATCTCCTATTATCAGTGAATAAAAAAAAATCTAGTATCAGTCCCTGGTGCATTCATAGATTTCAGTTTGGAAGATTGATTATTTCATAAACGTTTAGCCGAAACGTTCTTGTAAGTTAAATGTCTATCCCAATATTGTTTTTAAAAATGCAGTGATTACAGTCCCCACTTACCCCCATTGGGCAGATCTCAGGAGGAAACTCGAAGATACTTGTTTTAAAGAAACAAAAAATAAAATAAAATTAAGTTCGAACAGTCCAACAATAAGACAAAATTCGAAGTCCTAAAAAAAATGTATAGGCAAAATAATGTAATCAGGCAAAATAGTGTCATCACAATATGGACTGTTCACAGTGTACAAAATACACGACAAACAGTGGTAACAGGTGTCCGGAAGAGTTAGCTTACCCTGCCTGGCGCCACACTCGGTCATTGTTGATGATTTGGAATTTGAAAAGTATGAAATTTTCAGATATACCTAGCTTCGATAACGGCTCTTGTACCATTACCGCCACACATATTTTCTGCACCACACGTACAATCACTCCCCCCGGATGTACCAGCTCCAAAATATGTATTTACTTTGCCATCAACACCTGTCCAGGAAAATTTACCAGCCTCTAAGAACTTTTGCCATCCAAAACAAAAACAAAAGTTAAAATATCCATAACAATCAACGACATATAAAGGTATTAATCAAGATTTTGTTTATTTTCGTAACAACGGGAATAATGACAATCAGAATGAAATAATTGGACTAAAATATTTAACTGATATTCCATTTTTATTACCTATTATAGCTAGAACAGACAGCATTTTGACACATACATATTAGGTAAAAATAATACGTTTACTATCTTGAAAAAGTCACTGGACAGTGATAATGAATTATAGAAAGTCGACATATTATTCTTTGCTATCACCCGAAAGACAGCCATATACAGATGAAAGAGGACAAATCTGATTGGACAAGACACAGCTTTTCATATGTGATATGACTAATATCAACTTAAAACCAAACGTGACTGGACTGGGCGGATCATTATAACTTTTTAGTATCATTTTCTTTCATTTATTATCTACGGCACCAAGCCTGCGCCGGCATATCCTGTTGGTGGAGGAAAAAGACTACATTACACCAGCCACCCAACCACAGGAATCTAAAAAAAGACTCACGGCTGTATTTCTACAGTTATATTTAACTGGCTGATAACAGTTCGTTGAAATATCTATCAAAGCTTGTATCTGTGGATCAGTCAGTCCTTTATAGGGCACATCAATGGTTGAACCATCATATGGAATGTCAAGTGTTGGATCTATTCCTAAATTTACAACTGCAACACCTAAAATGGAAATCAAGTCGATATGGAAAGGCTATCAACGAATGAACTAGAAATCAATTACTTAGGGTAACAATTATAAGTAAATCGTTAATGATTTCCCCGTGAAGTACCAGTATTCGATTTCGAAAATCTGGACTGGGTGCTATATGGGAATAACATAATTATTTTCATGTAAAAGCTTATTAATATGGACAGCCTAGTAGTCAGTATCCAGTAACTTTTCATCAGCAACCTTGCAGTGTCTTCTGGCAAGCTCTATTTCGATCATATCTAGGGGGTATAACATTAAAATTAAACGATATAAATTAAGAAAATGAAATGAAATGGGGTTTAACATCCCACTGTCCTGCTCCTAAACTGGGCTAATGAAGACCGGTATACGCTATACAGTGTGCTATGAGGGAAATTTTGTCCGTGCAGCGGCACTACGGCCTACTCTTATATCGAATTCCAACTCCCAGGGGACCTTTTACGTGCACGTCAAATTGTACACGGGGCCTCGGTTTTCGACCCATTCCAACGACTAGACAGCTGCCCTTGCCAGGTCATCCATCAATGACACAGGGACACCAGGCCGGAAAATCTGGATGAACTTTCTCGGCCAATGCAGGGATCGAACACCCCACGTCCAGGGTAGCTAGCCAGCGTCTTACCCCCTTAGCCACGTGATCACCCACATAAATCAAGAGGAAGTGGTAATAATGAATGGAAAGACATACCATGACCAGGGTTGACTTCCATATCACAATAAACAAAGAATGGTAGAACTGAAGGATATTTTGGGTTGATTAGAACTTCGCCAGTCGCATAGTTACGTATCTTAGCATCCTCACAATCTATTGGTATATCTGAAGACAAAAACATAACACAACACAACATTATGCATAGGTCTCTAAGAAGTAATGTATATTTAAAGATTGACAGTCATTGTTTTAGAAAGTCATTGTATGTTACTGTTCTCTTATCTATTACATCTCACTTCTACCCCGTTGCCAGTGGCAACCTTTGATAAAACTATCCTGTTTATTTCCAATACAGGTATAAAAGCACCTTTCCTCGGTGTATCGGTGAAGATCTGGGGTCGGTTGCTCAAAACTAAGTTATTTTAACGATCCGTTAAACTTTAACGGATATATTTTGGTATCGTGTTGTTTTTTAACTTTTCGTTAAATTTACTACAGAAAACACTTTAGAATACTTTATTTTTTATATTAGCATAAATCTGTAGGAAAAATTTGCAAAAATCTTTCTCTCCGTTAAAGTTAACGGATCGTTAAAAGATAACGGAGCTTTGAACAACGGCCCCAGAACAGTTTTGATCGGGAGTTGCCCCGACCAAAACTGTCCCGATCTGCATTTTTATACCGAGCTGAGTGGACTAATAACTACTACTTACCTTGCGGTTTTTCCTCACATCGAACAGCAGAAACTGTTACAGTAGCAGTTGCAGTAGCGTCAAGTTGGCCACCAGCCTCTACAACAGTTATTGGTAAAAGATCTTTATCCGTGATTGTTCCATTATCTTTTTGCTCTGTGGCAAGCCCTTCATCACACCGGCAGTTATTGGTTCCGCAAGTTCCCAATTGTTTACATGGACATTCGGAAGTGTTTGTGTCGTAAGCATCCCCAAAAGTAGGTGACACGAAACCATCGTACAATTGATACTGCGTGGTATTGCTGATCGGTGAATTTTTGCATTGATACAGTATACCCTGAAATAGGCGAAATAAGAAATTTTATAAAATGAATTGGCATAATGGAACCTTTGTGTCCGACTTTGACGGTTCATTATAAGTACTGTAACCAATCGCCGCAGAATTCAGATCAATATCCTGCTGATGTCTATTCCAAAAGTATATATTGCAAACATTGTCGATTTGAGAGAGAGAGAGAGGGGGAGAGAGAGAGATAGAGAGAGAATGCGGTTTAACGTCCATTCGACACAAACTTGGTAATTTCGGGACTAACAAACGGTCAATTTCATTTCAATAATTCTCTTGTGTGTAGGGGTATTTTAACAGTGGGAAGATACCGGAGGACTTGGAGAAAACCCACGAGGTTGGACGTCGATTTTATAATTGATACATAGTTTTGTTACCTGGTAACAGAATGGTGATTGTCTGGCCAATGTGTTAATTTGTTCTGGTGTGGCACCCTTATATTCAAATATCAGATCATTTTCATAAGGCGAAGATGGCCCTGCAGATGTCTGCGTTGGATTTCCTTCTACAAGCACCTGGAATTTACAAAATACAGTAACTATTTTATGTAATGCAGAATATGAATATGTTTAGTTGTCCAAGATAAAAAAAAGTTATATACATTCTATACAAAGAATAGACCCATTAAGAAGCCAATCAGTAAAAAATCCACAAAGAAGCCAATCAGTAAAAAATCCACAAAGAAGCCAATCAGTAAAAAATCCACAAAGAAGCCAATCAGTAAAAAATCCAGAGAGAAGCCAATCAGTAAAAAGTCTAGAGAGAGAGAGAGAGCCAAGGTCACATCTGAGTATCTGCGTGCCGCTTTTGCACGTGTATTAATTAATATCACCATTATCGTATATTTACTTCGGTTATGGCATTTCCGTGTTGAGGATCGAAGAAACACACAGCAATAAATGGATCTACGCCATCTGGACCATCAGGATCAATAACATAGGTGTGGTTGCTGTATGCTGTCTTGGTATTTTGACTTGTCAGAATATCATAACAATCTGGTTTGAGTTCTACAATAAAATACAAATATTTTCCTAGAAATTACCACAATAATATAAGAGAGAGAGAGAAAAAGGGGTTTAACCAGGTCATTTCGGGCCTAACGTATGGTTTAATTTTAAGTCAATAATTCGCATGCGCTTAGGGGTATTTAGCAGTGGGAGGTAACCGGAGGACCCGGAGAAAATCCACGAGGCTGGACAGGCGACCCTACTCCTTGTCACGCACAACCGGGGATTCGAAACCACGCCAGTCGTCTCAACGACTGGCGTTATGATACGACACGCACGTGCTAACTATTCAGCCCCCCCCCCCCGCAATAATATAAACTTTTGTTCATGTCTATTGTAATCAAAAGTAACGTTTTCTGATAAATTATGGATAGTGATACTGCTGACCGGGCAACTGCGGGAATTTGGGCGAGGGGCGGGGATGAGGGTATTATTTGTTTAATCAAAAGACTTTCAACAATTTCATTATCTATATCATAGCATATTTACCAATGGTGAAATGAAGTGCCATATTATAAGTTGGCTTTCATTTCTTTTGCGGCTTTTTATTAGGAAATTATTATTGAGCAATGGGTACTGACTGAATAGACTCACCGTAACATTTTACCGGTTCTATTCTAAGAATTCTTTCTGTGGTGCTAGCCGGTAGAACTACCCGAAGGATAGGCAGCTTAGATTTGTCACCCAATATTCCACCATCGGTCTGATTCCCAGGTGAATTGCAATTACAATTTGCTCCAGCTCCTTCACATTTCAGAAGTTCTGTAACCATAAATGTGTATGAACAAATAATGTTTAATAATTTATTTGAGAAGAAATAATGTATGATGTCAGTGTGGTCCCCGCTTGGTTGGACCTCATCACACGGGTTTTATTTATATAAACAATATTTTTATTTAGATTTGTTACTGAACAGGGATTGGGGAAAAGACCTATAGCATATATCAAACTTGTTATACCTAAAAGGCTAACACATCTGTAATGCTTGGCTTTAGAATTAAATTTTGGGTGTACTACTATAACTTTTTAAAGTATTAAAGTTGACGGGTTTAGGTCAGTCAACTCACAAAACATCGCTATTATATTTTATTGTGAACATATTCTTTCCAGTTCATCAGGCATGCCTGTCCATACTGCTGTCATTATGTTTCATGGCATTGGAATATCAGTACTCGTGTGATCGTTTGAAAGGCCATATGTTCATTCTTTGTATGCATATAGCAAATACTATCAGTGACAAACTACGGAATACTAATTTTGAAAAAGGCCCAATTATACTTACTACCAATATTTCCACCCCAATCATCTTGTGAAGTTCCATCTCTAGCATACCATCCATTAGCTCCAACTAAATTGAGACTACCATCATTACAGGTGATATAGATCTCTTGTGTACAGTAATAAGAATTGTCTATCATTTTTTCTATGCTCTCTTTGTCGTGGTAAAAGTAATCTATAGTCTCATTGAAGGGCGTGTTCGCAGGAATATTAAAAGTTGTGTTTCTGGCACGAACTTCCTGTAAATGTGGGGAAAATTCACCATGCTTTAATTAATTAATAAACATCCTGAATATAAATGTAATTTTTTAGACTAAAATCTAATCGTAAATGACGATATCGGCATGCTCTTTCTAGTTTCATAGTTCATCGGTAAAAAGCAAAAATTAAATGGGGTTGAACGCCCTACTCTTCTTCACCACCCGTTCTAATGAGGATGGGGAAAAGTCATGCAGTGTGTTATGCTCGAAATTATTTTCGGACAGAAACGCTATTGCACTAGTCTTATTCGTATTCCGACTATCAGAGATGCCCGCCAACTTGTACACAGGGCCTTGGGTTTTCGTCCCACCACAACGACAGGGATATTGCAACAAAATGGAACAGAAATAATTGTTATTTAGGTCTATACCTACCATTATACCTATAGCAGGGTATGATGTCATATCGCAATATATGGGTGTTTCCGGGAGGCCACCTCCTGGTGTGAGGTAAACGACGCCATCATCTGCACTTAATACTCTTTGATCTTGACAATGGGATTCAACGCCTATTAACAAACAAATATTACACCATTGATAACATGTGTACACGAGAATGTGATTTGATAATGTATGTATTTTGCATTGGATTGTTGACTATACCCGTCTTGTAATTAAAGTGACAAATTGTTATCAACAGTTGAAGTACGATAGATTTCTGAATGTGAGTTATTGTCAGCGTTGTAGCAAAGGCAGGTGGGGAAGATCCTGGGTCAATACCCTGTCGCCAGTGTCTACGGGCCTGATACCATTCGTTACGAAAATTGCAGAAGTTCCTGACAAATATTTATTCTCAGTCGCGTATATTATTTCCAGTACATCGTTTTATATTTAGGATAACATTTACTGTCGCAACAGAGGGAAATGCAATAGGATCAGAACTATCGAAGCCATTAAACATGACGCACATTATCGCTAGACCATTGTGGATTGGGGATTAGGTATGGTTAATTTGCAAAGTCTCTTACCAAAGGTTTCCCCGGAACAAGTCAAACTACCAACTGAAAAACCACTACTGCCACCTCCGGCATCTATACTCATACAAACTTCACAGACTGGTAAACGTGTAATATTATAAATATTACCCCCTTCTGTTCTCTCGGTTCCATCAACAGTGTCACAATCACAGTTAGCTGTTGGTCCACCTAGACATGTTCCTGTCATGCCGCAAGCACACATATCATGTCCACCACTTAAAGACCAACCTAAAAATTGGGTGAAATTACTGATTATTAACAGTAGCCGAATATGGTAATGACTTATTCAACGACATTGTCACCAGCTGAGGCCAAATTCTTACGATGTAAGACGTTTTTCTTAACGTACGGCATTTTGCTACATTTTTGTGTGCTCGGGACTCAAATGAGCAAATGCGCTCTTGGGAATAAGATAAAGAATATGGTGTTGCTTGGTTACGAAACCTACGATGACCAGCAGCACTGTTACCAGTCAGACCATCGTCCAAAACTATTGATATAGGTTTCCATAGTTAAGGCAAAAACTGATGCATGGCCCAGAATATTATTACAAGTGTCAATACCTTAGCAAACAAAGGCGGGGTTCGCCCGCCATTTGCTCGTGGGCCTTGTCACGAGTATGGCAAGTGGGCCTTCGGCCCACCAGTCCGGCACTGGCCATACAGTGTGCTATGCCTGAATTTTTGCACTCTCAAGAACAAGAAACCTATGCCGTGTGCGGGAAGATTTTATTGGCAACTCACAAATTTCATCTGTTTGCCGACATCTTTAAATTTGAAAAGCCATTAAAAATTTATACTATGTATGCAATTCATCACTGGCTGCTTTCCCGCAGTGTAAACCTTTTCCCAGTGGTAGAAACCTTTTATCCGCGGTGAAAACACTTTATCGTATAAAATAATGAACAACAAAGGTAAATCTTAAAAAAACACATGAAAACTTTTCCTCCGTAGTAGAAACCTTTAACATGTTGTGGAAACCATTTCTCCGTGGTAGATACCATTACTCCGTGGTAGACACCTTTACTCTGCTGTGGAAACCTTTTTCTCCGCGATGGAAACCTTTTCTTCTTATCAATAAACAAACACCAACGAGCCACCATATAGATGCCACTGATCTATACTTAACTCATTCATCGACAGGTAGACAATGTCACGAAATACGGATCGGCGGACAACTACAAACTCCTCACGGTAACAGACTGTATAAAATCATACTTACCCAACTGTTCTTTTCCATCACATGTTGTATAATTAACATGACCGGTCCAAGGTGCATTATTACATGTATATTCTAAATTCTGTCTACAAAATTTAGATGCCTTTACCAGTGACTTAAGAAAATAAAAATAAACATTATAGGTTTACAGAGTTTATATTTCAGAAACTGATCAAAAAAATAAATGAAACATCCTAACGTAAAATGTCGTCAAGACACCATCGCATGTTAATTGTCTACATAATTGAAATGCCTTAAAAATTGAGTGTTTTATGGAATGCCAGGCCCTTTTTTTATATTTTAGAAACTTACGAAATGATTATATGAAATGACACTCGACTGAGTTCCCTTGTTTGTCAGATATTTGAATGGTCACAAAATACAGGGAAAAATTGTTTTTTTTTAGTTTTAACGATGACTTACTGCCGCCTGTGAACTGGTAATAGTATTATTACTGTGATCCAAAAATACAACATCGTGACATACAGAACTACCTGGGGTGGGTCCAGCATATATCCCTGAAAGGTTAACGTTAGCCATCCATGAATTATGCAAGACTTTAAATTTTTAAACATGTTAAAACATAATATAATGACGTTATATAGATTTGAGAAATGATAATCAAGCTACCAGACTCGTGGAATTTCTAAATTAATGTTTTTATGATATAAACATAAAAAAAAATCCGCATAAAGCCGTGTACACACTAACAACGTCTCAGTAGTGCGTTGAGCAACATTTCATCAACATCCCTGTTGACTTTATATACACTGGTCAACTTTTAGGTACCGGTAACCTATTTGGCAAAATTTATTTGTGTCCACAACATGTTTAGTTTGTGATTTTGACTCTTTGCCAATGATTTTAAAGCTGATGGGTTTACGTTCCTAAATGTGTCATCAACAAAAAATTTATTTGCATTCTTTTGGTAACTTTTAGTCTAAATACACTTGTCAACCTTTGGCCACCATAGCGTTGGGTTTCAATGTTGATCAACATGTAATAATAATAATAATAATATATTTATCAGGGTATCAAATTAGGCTAGGCCTTTTTACAATTCTACCCTTGAAACATGACAAAACAACACAAGAACAACGAGAACAACAATGAGATCAAATCAAGAGATAAAAAATTAAAATTAAAATATTGAAATAAAGATACAGTAAGGTTATTAACTTCCTTCTCTATTATGCATTAAAATTATGTACATAAGGTTTATCAAGGTTAGGAATGTATCTTTAAAAGAGCATTCGCTTTAAATGAGATCAAATTAAGAGATAAAAAATTAAAATTAAAATATTGAAATAAAAATACAGTAAGGTTATTAACTACCTTCTCTATTATGCATTTAAATTATGTACATAAGGTTTATCAAGTTAGGAATGTATCTTTAAAAGAGCATTTGCTTTAAAGTTTGAAAATACAGGTGTGTTTTTAACTGGGGTAGGTAGATTATTCCAGAGACAAGGTCCAATGTATTTTAAGTTATTTTTATATATTGATTTATTAGGTTGAAGAATATTAAATCGAAGATTAATATTGGTAAAAGGTGTATTTTTTTTTAAAAAATACCAAGATGTTGAAAGTGTACACGTTGCTTTAAAGAGATAATAAATTAAGATGGTATGATGATTTAGAATAAACATTCTTACCATTTTCAACGCCAATCCTAGTAAAGGGAAATTCACAGGTAACAGTAAATGGTGGATCCCCACCGGATCTATCAGGATCGATGGTGTATTTACCATTTTCAATTGGAGCTTCCCCAACTCTCGATTCCTCTGTTATGTATACGAATAGATCGTAACACGTGGTAAATGTTTCTGTTGGTTAGAAATAAATGTAGTTTGGTCAACAACGAGTTATGTTCACATGTTTCCTGTTGATATTTTTGTACGGTAAGTTGGTTAGGATATTGATATTGCACGATTAATCATGACCAACCAAAATAGGGGAGCAAGACATAGATCATGATTATTCTTTACTAGTACTACTAACGAAAAACAAACCAGTGATTTTTGAAATAAAGAATCTTCCAAGTTTTAGCGAGACTTATTTGGCTCCAAATAGAGTGGCTACTTGCATGTTTGTTTTGCTTACTGCTTGCGTATAGGGTAAATAATGTCCTCTTCAACTAGGTAAGTATAAACTAAGCCTTGTTTTTTGATATCTTAACTTAAGATAAAATCCAAATTTTAGTAGATACTTCAATTTTGATTGGCTATGCACTAAAATCAATCTAATTTTATCCAATCAAATTACTAAAATTTGGATATTATCTTAGTTAAAATTTCGTGAAACATGTCCATAAGGTCTATTGAATACACCACACACTATGGTGTGAATTGTGATGGAAATGAAATTAGTTTTAACGTCGTAATGTTTTGCACCGACTGGGCTTATGAAGGCGAGTGTACGCAGTACAGTGTACTATGAGGCTCCGCAGCCTGCTCCTATGTCGAATTCCAATGTGTAAACGGGACTTCGTCTCATCCTAACAATTATACGCTGTCTCTTGCCAGGCCTCCGAAACTCACCACTGACAAGGGAGGAACCGATGGAAATCCTCGGTCAAGACTTCCGAGTTATGATAAAGTCTTATAAATGATATTGATAATTTTGTAAAACTACTCACCAAAACACTTCAATGGGCCGAGAGTAAATGTTAATGAACCAGCAGGATATTGTGATATAACGGATGAGAAATCTAATATATCAACAGGGAGGTCAGTAATGTTTCCAAGTTCCCCAACGTCTGTCCTAATAATAATTACAATACGACATCAGACAATAAATAAAACTAATAAATAAAAGAATGTCGGGCCATGCGGTAAACAACAAACAACGACATACGGTTGTCTTTTTTTAAGTGATATTTTTTTATATACGAGATCTTTTTAGGTGTCCCCTTAAATATCTGGGGCAATGTGATAAAGAGCCATTTTTGTATATACAATAATACTCTTTTGTAATGTCTCCCTCATATGTGAATAATAATTATGAAATGACAAATAATGTATTGGAAGGTTACAATTGAAATTCAACATCAACAGGAACATGACCACTTAGCCTGTTTGAAACATCATATATAGTGGTAACAAAAATATATGACATTTCTCCTAACTTACGTGTTGAAACCAGAATCACAGTTACAGAATCCGTCATTGACACAATCAACTGTGAAATCTATATTGCAAGCACATCCGAAATCACCTTCAGCACCACCAGACAAATAGGTAAATTGATCTCCATCCACACCAAACCATTTGACTTGAAGTGGACCTAAAAATTTAGGACAAAAAACTTTAAACAGGGAAGGGGTCCTGTTAATCACCGACAAGTAAAGCCCAAAAAGTATTGTAATATGTGACCAACAGGAAAATATATGAAATATATTGTGCACTACTTTGGGTCCCCTCTTCACTGATGAGTAGTATTTTTTTTTTAAATATCAATTATTCATAATTCTGTCAATTCTGTTATATCATTTAAAGTTTGGATATGATTGGTAGAATTTGTATGTATGTCTATATCATATCTTTCCTTTGGGAGCAATGGACAAAAGAAACGCTCTTGTCGGTGATAAGGGCAGGGACCAACAGGAAAGCGATGCAAAAGTTTCATATTTGAAGATTAAACGTTATGCTAGGTTCCCAATACAACGATCTGCGCTACGATTGAAGTCGTGGCTATAATCGTTGAGTTATCGTGGTGATTCTATCAGGTCTTATCATATATTGTGTCGGTCGTACAAATCATCGTTCTCCATGTAGGGCATTGCTTTCTTTTTCGGCAATTACGAGGATCTATGGAGGAATATTATGGACATGATAATATTCCAAATTTATTATTGAGGAGAGCCATGAAGCCTTTATAATGGAGAAACGCGGACATAATCCAGTGCATAAAACTCTTTAATTGTGTATGAAAAGAAGTCTTTTTTCTACTGCCTAGTTGTTCGGATGGGACGAAAAACCGAGGTCCAGTGTACACATTGGCGTGCACGTAAGAGATCCTTTGACAGTTGGAATTCAGTTGCTGCCCGGGCAAAAAATTCCTTTATAGCACACTATATGGCGTATGCCCGTCTTCAATTAGCCCAGGTTAGGTGCAGAAGCGTAGGACGTTAGCCCCATTTCATTCATTTATTCTATCTGTACAAGGCGTTCAGAAAATTTACATCCAATAAAACCGGGAAATAATTTGTATGCTGCAACCGCAAGGGGACCGGAAGTGGGAAACTTGAGTGGTAATACAAGACACACCGATCCCTGGGCGTTTCTAGAGCAACACCAACAACAGTTAAAATGGAATAGGATTTGAGTTCCCACTGTTCTGCTCTATCCGACAACAGATAAATAAACAGCTAAATGACAGCCGCACATGCACAGCTAAGTTTTTGGCGAAACCTTACTGTCAAAATTATATATAAAATCTTACCACTATGTATTTTGAAATTATTGCAGTGGAATATTAATGACTGTCCACAAAACGTTGATCGATATCTAAGATGTTTCATTTGCTCCTTATCTACAATATTCCTGTATTTAATGTCAAAATTGAAATCTGTACCAGTCACTTCCGTCTGAAAAAGAAGTATATAAATGGTATCTAGCTGATACTATGCCAGTCACCAAATTTGAGTAACGACGTTTTACTCATTCTTTGAAATGAATGATTGGCAGAACCCATCCATCAGATTTGTCTTAGAGTAGAGCAGTTGGTTATGTTGCATATCAACCCACTGCGTCAATGTTTGTTTTACGTTTTTCGATATTGATGAAAAACGAAAAATAATTGTTTCTTTTTCAAAATTGGCACAATGGCGAACGCTATCACACGGACCTCACAGAAAAAACAGACAGATGAACTTATTTTAATAATTGACGATTGTCGAAAAACGAGCTTTTTGAATTACGAAAAAACAAATTATAATCATATTATATCTATAGAAACATCTCCAAAACATGTTTGATTAAATAAATTTTCTAAATCTAAATATATCATAAAAGATGATGTCTGAGCAGTGAATTCACATACACACTTCACTTTCTCCTTGTTTAATTTTGATATTGGAGACTTTTTTTTTTTTTAAAAAGGCAGCTTTGTTTGATGTATAGCTACAACATGTCTCAATTAAATAAGATTTCCGAAAACGAAATAAAGGTATCATCAATGAGGATGCTCTTTCTCCTTTTTTGATATTGGTGAGTATCAAAAAACAAGCTACTGCCACCCAATTTGCCTTATATATTGGCCCAATGTTAGGTTATAGAAACTCAGCCACCATGATACGTATAACACGAATGTTAAAGGTCTCAGACAGCGTGATGCAATGCGTATAACCCGAATGTTAGAGATCTCAGACAGAGTGATAAAATACATATAATGTGAATGTTAAAGGTCCCAGAGAGACTGATAAATACACATAACACGAATGTTAAAGGCCCCAGACAGCATGATAAAATACGTATAACGCGAATGTGAAAGGTCCCAGACAGTGGGATAAAATACATATAACGTGAATGTTAAAGACCCCTGGCAGCTTGATAAAATACATATAATGCTAATCTTTCAGAGAGAGTGATTAAATACATATAACGCGAATGGGAAAGGTCTCAGACAGAGTGATAAAAGAAATATAACGCGATTGGTAAAGGCCCCAGGCAGCATGATCAAATACATATAACGCGCATGTTAATCGTCCCAGACGGCATGATAAAATACATATAAATAATGCTAATGTTAAAGGTCCCAGTGAGAGTGATAAAATACATATGACGCGAATTTTAAAGGTCCCCGACTGCGTTTATTTGCATGATAAGAAGTTGCCCTGCCATAAGATCATAGTGTCACATCTGGTATGAAAGAAAACAAATTTTTTCCATGAGCCACCAATACAAATATTTTGGGGATCTCGAAATAACTTTCAAAATTGTAATCTGTTTAATAGTAATTTAGGTCTTCATAGTTTCTAAAAAAAAATAAAAAATGGAAGGATCTTGTTTGGAGTACCCTTGATTTTGGCAGGCTAAGTTGTATTTTGTGTTACTCAGTCATAGGTTATATGCACTTCATGCAACTGTGGGCATCTGGGCACCCCCACCCCGACCCCGACCATAGACAAAACAATGAAGTTCTTGCACAAGATGTCTATACGTTACCCTGTCTTCTAATTCGTGATGTATTATGGTAATTCCCTGTGGTGGTACTAAATTAAATTGACATTCAACTGGAAAAGCCTCAAGATTAGCTAGAAAAAAAGTTACAATTCTTATAAATAATGTGTGACTTTTTCGGTAAAATAGCAAAGCCTGTATTTATTTCGAACTTTTAAACATTATGCACTTTAATTTACAAGGATATTTGGAAATGGCAAGTCTGTCTTGAACAACCAGCACCATTTTGCAGCAGACATCAAACAGGTCTATAAAAAGCAAAGCAATAAGTTTTGAACTATACTGAAAATCTGGACAAAAAGGCTCTTCTGGTATCCCTAATTGAACTTGCACATTGTTGTAGAATGTATTTCTATAGTGAATATTCAACGGCGTTAATGTAACTCTATTACTTACGCTCTGCAGTTTTTGTGGGATCGTACGGCCCATCAGGATCAATGAGATACGTATAAGGCCTACCGACACCAATAGCAAGATATTTTTCACAGTTAGGTTCGATTCCTGAGAAAAAAATAAAAAGAAGAACATTAGGACAGTAAAATCGTGTAAAAAACCATTACTTTTTCAAGATACCTTTTGAAATCACATTAAGTACAGGACAAGAAAATGATAGTAACATTGTGTGTAACCAGTGCCCGACTGGTGGGCCGAAGGCCCATTTGCCATACCTATGACAAGGCCCACGAGTAAATGGCGGGCGAAGCCCGCCTACGAGCGCCGAAGACGCGACAAATTGACAGCCGCAAACCCATTTTCCAAGCACCTCAGACCAGAGCAGCGGATGGAGATATATGGTGACCTGCGAGCACTTTAATCACACATCCTCGAATACGAATGAGGTTAAACTCATGAATTTATGCATAATTTCACCAGGTGGTAGAATTTGTTTCTTCCAACGAAATCTATCTTTCTGCTTTTCCTTCCTTTCCTTTCCCTGTTTCCTCTCCTCCCCTCTTTTGCTACCTTTTCTCTTTTTTTTTTTACTTTTTTCTTTTTTTCTTTGAGGCTTAGGCCCATATTTTTTTTTCGGCTTAGGCCCACTTGTCATTGTGTAACATCCAGGACTGTGAATGTGTAGTGACATTTATCCCCCCTCCCCACTCCACCCGGAAATCCCCTTGAAGCGACTCTCTCTTAGATATCTAACTAAATTTAGAGCGCAACTTTAATCCTTAGTCAAATGAAAACAATATTTAAAGAATCAAAGTATTGTCGATTATTGATTGACAGTAAAACCGTCAACGTAACGGAATGCCCTTTTTATGATGGATAAAATAATTTGGCCGCAAGTACTCTTTTCTTCAGGCGGCACTGTTTTTTGCCGCCCAGCACAAAGAAAAAATAGAAGAAAGCCTGCCAGTCGTATTTAAACCCCCTCGACTTCGTCCTTCTCCCACTCTGTACTCAGACTCCGCGTAGTATACCCTATTATCCCAAATTAGTTTAAAGAAAGAAGTATTGGTATTATGTTTATTTAAATTTAGAAGTTGTGCAGGTCTTTTCATTTCACGTCCACCCAGACCAATTTACGGCACTTCAATGTTAAAGGTTTGGATGTCGTTAATGGTATCGAACGTTCGGTTGTACGATCAATTTTTAATTTTCGCATTCTACGGTTAATTCTACCGAATCTATATTAAATCCCCCCCCCCCCAATCACGAATTGCCCCCGCCGGCCCTGACTTTTAACAGAAACAAACCATTTAACTCTTTAAAGTATCGGTGTTCAAGCACATAAATTTATGAGCAGATTGTTTCACAACTCACCAAATTGCTGAGTACTGCACATTAACGGCCCAATGTATATTTTAACATAGGATGAAGGTTGACTTAAATCTGCATTGAATCCCGTTATTGGTAAATCAAATTTAGTTGTATGATTAGCAATATCATATCTAGTAACATTATCATTCATATCACAGTTACAGGTGATATTCTCCGACACACATGATCCTGTTATCCCACATCCACAGTGTTCGGTAATATTCTGCCCACCAGGAAAATAATCTAATCTTTTATTGTCTTTAGTTGCATATGCAAACACTTTCTGTTCACCTTCATAATGAATGGGGGCATTCTGGAATTGAGAAGCAGTAGTTTATGCAAAATTCGAACATCTTAGTATCCTCTGCAATTATACAAATAATTTAGTATTTTGGCTACAAAAACAGATCAACTGCCTTCATGTTTGTGTCGATGACGATATTGAAGGAAACTAATTGCCAATAACGTCAATTGTCTGGATCTACAACACAGTCATAGGTTTAGTAACCTTTAAGTGCCACAAGAGACCCACCCCTTACATGTCAATCCAAACACCATCGCCTAGTTGAGAATGAAATAGGTCGTAATAAGATAAATGTTATTTAGTGTCATTGAATTATAGAACTTATAAATATAGATTTTAAAACAATATGGTTTTCCAGACTTTTATTTATATATAATGTAATAAAGACTGCTAGATTATGAAACACGTTAAAACACAACGTGAAGTCAACATGAAGTTTAATAAAGACTGCTAGGTTCTGAAACACGTTAAAACACAACGTGAAGTCAACATGAAGTTCATTACTTAACCAGCTTCCTAATATTATATAATGGTTAAACAATACTAGTTTACATACAATTATATATATATATGTCAATGATATGGTTTATGCAAATTTCCAGATGATCCTAAAACATGACATTGTCAAATAATGTTGATGTTCGTTGTACTTACTCTACATTCATATAGGACTTCTTGGTCACAGAAAAGTGAATCATCTATTATTGCTTTCATTATATCTGGAGGTGTCGTGTAGGTTAAATTAATGTTACCACTTTCTGTCGGAATGATTGCTTCTTGTCTAGAAAAGTAATGAAAACTTTGATAAAAACTTGGACCTTAGCTCTTTAGTAGAAATTGATCGCAAAAATCAAATTTACCAATTGAAAATCAAATTTTGTATCGGAAAGATCCGGAGGGTCATTCCCAATTAGTACTTCCCAGCCCCCTAATATCGTATAGAATGGATCGTATTATTAGTATGGGACTCATGAAATGAAATAATATGTTGCATCACGTCAGCGGTGTAATGAAAATAAAAAGGCAGAAAGGTTAGCTAAACATAATTTAGTCAATTATCATGCAAGAGTTCTGATGGAACCGTTCTATAGGTTAAACAAAACAATAAAAATAATGTTAATATGTCTGCCGATTTATTATTTGAATCCCCGACCTTATATCCACTCGACACAAACTAAGTCATTTCGGCACTAAACAAAATAAATCAAATGTTATTGACGTTGTAAAATTGGGAGCCAGCTAGTACGGAATTGGAAAGATACACTTCATTTACTTGTGCTATTGTATATGAACTTACTGATCATGGGGAACGACTATAAGACCAACATGGGCGTATTTTGTCATATCACAGTGAACTAAAGTTGGTTCAAGAGGTCCATCTGGTCCATCTATATCTATAAGTTGTGGCCCATTGTCAGTTATCTGATCATCCTGTTTTATTGTACTACAGTCCTTCTGTATATCTAGAAAAAAATTTGTCATCAACAAAAATAATGATTATTGCCTACTAATTATCAACATTAACTGACAAGAATCAACCAGAGTGTGTATGTTGCCAATAACGCCAATGGAAACGTTATAGATATGCACATTATATTCAAAATATAAATTTAAGGGCCAATCCCGATAACATAAGTTTGGAGAATAGAACTGCTTAATTTTGTGTTAAAACTCCTTAAAATCCGTACCTTAAGGCTTGGCAACTAATTCAATATTTGTAATATGTTTTCAAACGACTTATACCCGTCAGTCTTCATCGGGAAATTATAAGCTGAATTATGCGGTGTCTGGATAAAACCAGACTTTTATTTTATAAAAGCAATGTGTAGGTGGAATTTACCTTTCGTAATCCAGTGCAAGTACGCGTATGATGCACTGTATAGACCTCTAAAGGAACGGCAATAGATTATCAGGACACTCAACGAAAAAAAAAATGACCAGAAATCTTAAAAGGGTTACGTGCCCGGATAAGCATTTTCGACGTTCATGTCCAAACAACTCAATATTTTGAGCTGAAATTTGAGACAAGGTAAATACACAATTCCTCTATATTTTGGCTCTTAATTTTCATATGTACCCGTACTCTTATTTTTGAGAATCTGTTCAAATCGGGATAGTCCCTTTAAATGATTTCACATAATATTGAGATAATTATGAATAATTGTGACAAAAACAGCCCCAACACACACTCTTGTTAGTGTTTAGTGGCCCCGAAGAGTTTACATTTAATCAGAACCTGTAAATAATCACACTTCCTGTCCTGCAATATATAAGCTTATAATTCGTGGATTTTACTGCCAAATTAGGTATGGAAACCGTTTTATGCCCGAATAGTTGTATATTGCTAAGTAGAGCGAGAGAGACAACTAGGTCATTTCGGGACTAACATATGGTTCAATTTTATTTCAATAATTCGCTTGCGCGTAGGGGTCTTTAGCAGTGGGAGGAAACCGAAGTGCCCGGAGGAAACCCACGAGGTTGAAAAGGCGCCCCTATCTCAATGCCACATACGCTCACATGGCTCGAAACCACAGCCGCAAGCCAGAGGTGGCCGGCCAGCTAGAGGTCGAAGCGCGTCACTCTAGACCACAAGACCATCCCAACCCCCATATATTGCTAAGTAGTAAATCAAAAATAAATATACAAATGTCTTTTGTTTAGCTAACATACCTATTGCTTTTGGTGCACATTTTATTTCTGATATTTGGTATTGAGCTGATCCAGGGTTAAACGCTACTGTTGTAATCGGCAGCATGGAGCGATCAATGATCTTGCCAAAATCAACTCCACTGGAAGTCGAAGTTCCTTCACAATTACAAGCTACACCATTTGTACAATAACCAAGGATACCACAAGGACACTGGCAAAATAAAAGTAAGCAGTGTGCATAATATATTATTTAAAAGCATACGTTTACCTGAAAGTAGGAATACATCCATTGATACTACGATGTTATCCATTAAAGAGAGAGAGAGAGAGAAATGGGGTTTAACGTCCACTCGACATAAACTAGGTCATTTCGGGACTAACATAATGGTTTTTAATTATATTTAAATAATTCGCTTGAGCGTAGGGGTCTTTAGTAGTGGGAGCTAGGAGACCGGGGGACCCGGAAAAACCCCCACGAGCTTTGATGGTATCCAAAATTAAAGATGCATTCCCAAATCAACTGCGTACATTCGATGTTATATACTAAATCTGACATATCTTAATAGGCAAAAACTACCCTATGAATACTTTAATCATGACAATATTAAATTTAGAATACCAATTTTGTTGCTTTAGACTATGTATCTATACAAAATAACAATCATAAGGAATCCGTTATTCTTTCATAGATTTTACAGAGCTTACCATTTGATCTACACCTGATCCACCCCATGAATTGAATACTGTTCCATTAGCATTTGTAAACGCAGCATCTGTAACACCTCCAAATAACTGGTAACCAGCCGAACATGATATCCTTAAATGAGATAATTGCAGAGAAACGGTAACACCTTAAAGATGCATTATGTCAGATTTAGAGAAGGAACACTAGTTTAAAAATAGATAATGAAACAAGAATATGTTGAAATTGTAGTCAAATCCCTTCATTCTGAGCGGAGTTATCACCGGTTTGAAGAACAGTGTAGCCTCGTTTTTCATTGCTACCTAAGTTATGAGAGAGAGAGAGTTAGTGAGAGAGAGAGAAATGGGGTTTAACGTCCACCCCACTCAAACCAGGTTATTTCGGGACTAACATAATAATATGGTTCAGTTTTATTTCAACAATTTGCTAATTGCACGTATATATCTTTTGCAGGTGCTAAACGGGGGCCCGAAGAAAACCAACGAGGTTAGACACAATCTCGATTATCCATTTTTAAATTAAATCAATAATTGACAATCGTATTTACACCTGCTTAAAATCAAAACCACCCGAAGCTTTATATAGTTGATTATGGGGTTGGCTTGTATAGAAATCTCGAATTAATGATTTATATAACACTTGACGACAAACGAATACCTTTGCAGAGGTAGTTTTAGCGCTTGATTACTGCATGGTTAATGGACCATAAGGTCGTTTTGGTAGCCCAACCACGTGATTAAGTAAAATTCATGTAGGGTTACAAGACCCACGAACCTTCTAAAATGAATATATCGTAGATACACACAACATACTACTGATATGGGCGATCACTTACTTTTGTGTTTGGTAACAAAACTCAGAAATATTTACAAGGCCCTGGATATCTTCAGCCCTAGCGTCCTCGTATAATATGGTTTGATCTGCTATATTTACAGGACTTGTGGTTACCGGAGCTACAACGGTTATACCGACACCGTCTTCAAATACACACTTTGGCTGAAATTCAATTAATTTTCATATATTATTATGGCGTTAGTGTATGGGTTTCATAACATGGTAAAACATTTTCTTTTCATGTGTTGTTAGTCTTTTCGCTAATAACTGTGTCCTGTTTCTCGAAATGTTAACTAAAGATAAAATCCAAATTTTAGTAGATACTTCAATTTTGATTGGCTAAGCACTAACATCAATCTAATATTATCCAATCAAATTACTAAAATTTGGATATTATCTTAGTTAAAATTTCGTGAAACAGGCCCCAGGTCGTTTTTTAACAAATTATAATGTTTAGTACTTCAGATTTCAATGATGATAATACCTGCATGGTTTTCAATGGACCTGTTCCGTCGGGGTCAATTTTATACGTTTGACCACTCGAAGCACCAGGGTTAGCAACACGTATTTCTTCACAGCTCGCAGGCAGTGCTGTAAGATACAAATATATACTAATTTGGATTATTCCTCATTTAATGTCAAAGGACAATATATCATTAACGTTCTTTTTGTGAAATTTACAGGTTGTGAAATTTTATTTTTGTTATTGTGTCGAACGTATCCTATATACAATTGCATGCTATTTATTCGATCAATATCGAGACCAAGATGGTGTTACGAAAATTAAAGTTGGAAATTATATAAATAGCCCCATTAGCAATATATCAACCTAATTTGTATCAACCGTTACAGCTTTTGGTAATCCTCTTTATTATCAACGAAGAGGGTGGGGTGGCCGAATGGTGAACACTTGCGTGCTACATCATAAAGCCAGGCATTAAGTCATTTGGCGTGGTTTCGAATCCCCGGTTGTACGTGACAGAGAGTAGGGTCGACTGTCTAGCCCCATGGGTTTTCTCCGGATTCTCCGGGTTCTCCGGCTTCCTCCCACTGCTAAAGACCACCACGCGCAAGCGAATTATTGAAATATGACTAAACCATATGTTAGTCTAAAAATTAACTAACTTGTGTCTAGTGGACGTTAAACCCCATCTCTCTCTCTCCTCTCTCTCTCTCTCTCTCGTATTATCATCCGTGAGATATTTTTATCTGATACACAATAAAATGGCCCATACGTGTGACAGAGCAAAGGCAATCATATAACAATAAGTATCCTGCATCAAATATTCCGCAATAAATAACAAATAGATTGTCTTGCCTGTACATAGTGTTCCATCTCCAGTAAATCCATTTGGACAACCACATTCATAAGAACCAATGGAATTGATGCAATTACCAGGAGGTACACATGTTTTTGTAAGACACTCGTCAGTATCTTAAAAGAAAATCATAGATATGTTAGTAAATTATGATTAGCTTACATGCTTACAGGTTTCCGATGTATCTTGCAAAACAACCATAGATATGCTATTAAATGTTTAGTTACGAAGTTACAGGTTTCCGGTGTATCTTTCTTAAATAATATAAAGATTTGCTGATTTTCTTGTATCTGCATTTACAACAATCTGATTAAAATACAGAGCCTGTTTTGTTTCGTTTATATAGTTCAAAATTTCCATCTACTTGTCTTTACTACACTAGGATCTGGAGTTGTTATCATTGACGTGTTCTGGATGATGTGAGGGATTAGCTAATGAAAGGGCCTGTTATCCTGTTGATACCCGCAACTGTGGGTAAACCACTAGAAACATCAACGCTGATTTATTAATCAATGTTTGACGTCATAGGGCCAAAAGCTGCTCATTGGACGCCCGACGTGAAATATAGATCTGTATTTCAATCAGATTGCATTTAAAAAGATTATACACAAACATTTAGAGAAGGCTGTGGGGAAACATATTATATATACATGTATATAATCATGGTAGAAATTCTCCATGTCTTTACATCCTATAAAAAGCAAACATTAGGCTTATATATTGAACTTTATCACCGTACCCGTTTTAATAGATTTTATATATAGTAATTATGATAGAGTACACAGACTTACATCTCTTTCATAAGTATTATTATTGGATTTTAAAACAAATAATCACAGGGATTGTTAGAGAAGGCTGTGGGGAAAACATATTATATATACATAATCATGGTAGAAATTCACCATGTCTTTACATCCTATAAAAAGCAAACATTAGGCTTATATATTGAACTTTATCACCGTACCCGTTTTAATAGATTTTATATATAGTAATTATGATAGAGTACACAGACTTACATCTCTTTCATAACGATTATTATTAGATTTTAAATCAAATAATCACTGGAATTGTTCATGTTTTGTCAGTTGCACAATGTAATGTTATTGGACATACCTTCACAAAGATCAAAACCATCTCCAGAATATCCTGAATTACACACACAATCATCGTTGGTACATTCAGCTAGAACATGACAATCTGCTTTAACAGTGCAGGTTCCTGTTAAAATTTGTTTATAATTAGATACAATTCCTGGTCAAGAAAGGTTTTAGTTTTAGTCTCAGTCCCATCATCATATAGATCTTGGATGTTATATTTAAGATTTCTCGGTAGTTATTCAATAGTTTATAATATACATTTTACATTATTCCTTCTGTATTCGAAAGTTCTCAGTAGTCCAAGAACATTGCGATAGAGAGAAAAATGGGGTTTAACGTCCACTCGACACAAACTAGGTCATTTTTGGACTAGCGTATGGTTTTCAATTTTTTATTTCAAAAATTCGCTTGCGCGTATGGGTTCATAGCAGTTGGAGGAGACCGGAGTGCCCGGAGGAAACCCACGAGGTTGAGACGGCGCCCCTATCTCCATATCACTTACGCTCACACTAGGGCTTGAAACCACAGCCGCAAGCCAGAGGTGACCAGCCAGCTAGAGATCGAATCGCGGCACTCTAGACCAGAAGCCCCCCCTCCCCCCAGAACATTGTATACTGATATATAGATTAGATTAAACATTAACTTACGTTTACATTCAGTAACGCCGTCACCAGCAAAACCGGGTTTGCAGTTACACTCATGAACCGCACCAACATTATTCCTACAATTAGCATTAACATTGCAGGGACTGGATAAACACTCGTCTATATCTACAATTCAAAATATCGTCATTGAGTTGGATAAAGATTTATTTGTATATATATATAATTTAAATCATTAAATTAATATTCCGTTTCGGTCGGTCATTACAATAATTACAGTAGTGAGGTCATTGATACAATTAGTTAATAAGAATATAAATTCATTAATACAGATAATTAATATGAATAATAAATCAAATGGGGCTAAACGTCCTACTTTATTGCGCTGACCGGGATAATGCAGGCGGACTTACGAAATGCAATGTGTTAGTAGGTAAATTTTGCTCGAAAAGCAACGCCACTGTCCACTCTCATTTCGAATTTCAACTGTCAAGATATCTATTACGTGCACAAGGTTCGTTTCGCCCCCGTCCCCGCCCTGCACCACTGACAACAGACCTAGAAAATCCATAGGAACTTTCTTGCCCAACATCGGGTGCGAACCAGAGAATCACCTTGCTAGCGAACCCGAGTTTTACTTGCCGAACCATCGCAGATTCTATGAATAATAAGTCATTAATATAATTTATATGAATAATAAAGCCGTTATTGTAAATAATTAATATGAATGTAAGTCATTAATATAAATAATTAACCATTTGTTGATATTTGTTTCTGTAAAATATTTCTGTTAATAAATCAGAATCATTTTTCTAATTACCAGAACATTTTGTACTCCCATCTCCTCTGTAGAGTGGTTTACATTCACAAGTAAATGTAGGATTACACAGTGCATCTGGATGACAGTCAGGGTCACTTCCACACGGAGTCACATCTGAATAAATAGAAAATATTGTAAAAGGCCCAATAACACTCTTGTTGTAAATAATTAATTTGCCCAAATCATTATTCTGTACAACAAATTGTACTCTTTTACAATAGTCCAATTAATTGATGATACAAATTGCATCTTAACACACCGAATTTTAAAAAAATTCAACTAAATAATTTGAAAAGCCTAACGTAAACCTTTTCAAATGTAACTTAGATTTTAAAATATTTTAGAACCACCTGGACAAGTAAAATAGGATGTAATGGATAATTTACACAACAGGTAGGACACTTAAACATACTGATAACGTCTAGAAATAAAACCTCTTGTAAAAAAAACTGCATTCGGCACCCCCATTCCTGTCGTCCTGATTAACAAACCTAACAAATAGCCCTGAGAATTGATTATCAAGACGTAAAAATGGTTGGAGGTGAGAAGCGGATTGGGCTTTGGGAATACTTTTCACTAAAGCAAACATGATACAATTTCAGATACAAAAGTGTTGTTGAAAAAGTGTGGATTCCATATCTCACGCGCGCCTGGATTTCAAGGAATATCTGCTTAGTTGTTAAAATATTAGCTATTTATTCATATTTATTTTACTAGCAGGTAACTAAATTTTTAGGAGGATTTGTATACCTTGCTTCCCATAAACACAAGGTTCCATACTCTTCTCTTAAGCTGCATTTCCTCCGGTCCGGTTGCGAATGGGGAAAAAAACACTTTCATAGAATTTAGTAAGAGTGTTTCCTTATGTCCGGGTGCGGATACGGTTTTCTATGCGACGTCCGGTACGGTTTTTCGAAACACAGTTTGGGTAGCCCGTACGGCAAAAAGCTAAAAATAGGTAGGGAAATTCAAATTCTCCCCCTTTCTTGGACACGAGTTCATGGAATCAGAAAAAGAAAAGATCGAAATCGACTTGAAAAACCGCATATAAGGTTACACAATCTGCCGTGTGCCAGTCTGTACCCGGACCGGAGCCGTACTAAAGGAAATACAGCTTATTCTCTGAACATCTCTGCGGATGGATTATGACAAGCGACCAGTCGTGTTTCCGTTGATAAAGCGATTGCATATCACTATTACTATGACGAAACTGTGGAATAAAACATATTTACTACGTACCAGGTGTACAGCCTGAGCTGCCACTTGCTTTTAATCCGTCACCAGAAGAACCTATCTGACAATCACATGTGAATGTAAACGCAGCATTATCTTCTACACAATCAGCAAGGTCATCACAAAAGAAGTAAGCTTCTGAACAATTTCCAGCCATGGGAGGGCTGTCTGAATAATACAATAGAATCATGGATCATATATAATACAAGAAACAAATCAAGCCGAACCTTATATATAAGGACAATTCCCTGATTTAGTGTACAGTAACAGGGCCCTGTTTCTCGATATCTTAACTAGAGATAAAATCCAAATTTTAGTAAATACTTCAATTTTAATTGGCTAAGCACTAAAATCAATCTTATATTATCCAATCAAATTACTCAAATTTGGATTTTATCTTAGTTAAAATTTCGTGAAACAGGCCCCAGATTATAGAAACAAATGCGTCAATAATCAATAAGTTGTGTTTGAGATAAGCAATACTATTAACATTTATATAGTTACGATAATATACATCGTTGTTAAAAGTTTCCATCTATACGAGATTAATGTGTTTCAAGTATGTTCTTACTTGCAAATGTTCCATCAACCAATATTATGCATACCAGCGACAGTAAGATCATATTGATCTCTTATATGGACGCCTGGAAATATACATAATAAAAAAAGTGGTATAAAGAATATTCCAGAGAAGAAACAATATATATGTTAAAAAAGCAATTACGATATTACGTATTTATTTGCTGATATATTCGACAGAGCTATTTTAATCAATTGACTATTTTCTTATCGGATCCCGCATATCTCTCCGCTATTCTGTCTTACACTTTGAAACTCAATACTTTTTTAGCAATGAATTTTGTAACATCTGAGCATATATCTTCATAGTCATTCATCGAATATAAATGCCAATGGCTAGCAGCATAATTAGCATACTGTAATCGGATTTATGATTACTTTTTGTGAATTAGTTTTGATACTTTCAGTTTCATGATGACAATCACTCTCCGCACTCCTACTGTAATATGATTGATTGGTTGTGTGTCACAAAATAAATTTACTGCTAATGGCAGGATTTTGGCAAAACTCGAAAGATATCAACATTAGCACAGCTAAGTGCCTACTGCAATGTGACAAAAAACCGAATAACTTATTTTCAGTAAAAGGATTTTGATCAAATATTAATACCATATAGCTGCACTTTGATCGGTTGATATTATATTATAGAAATGCAATAAGGCTTTATATGAGTATTGCAAATCGCCAGTTGCGGGTATATCCGCAAATATTCGACGCAGTCCATACGTAGTCAGTGTGATGCCGAGCCGACGAGGGTAGATTTGAGGTCGGGTGACCGTCACGATACCTGCTGGCAATAGCGCGGCGCAAGTGTTTGTCTTGGAGTTTGATGGAGAAGCGGGGAGAGACGATCGGGTCGGAATTCTTCGGGACTGCTGATTCGTGGATTCGCAGCCGGCCGAACCGCACACGCTTTGGACCATTCGATCCCCAAACCCCCTAAAACGAGTCATACCCCCTATGCTTTATATTCAACAGTATATAATATTACTCATAGCAACGAGAACAATATATGTATATGTAAGTTATTGACAAAACGTCAAATTACTTTAACAGTTATGACGTTCTCCAATCCTATTATCGATGTCCGTTTATAATATATTGAATTTGTAAGTTTATCGATACATTTCAGTATAATGTCTGCTTCAAGACGAAGATATATATCACATCTGTTACATCACATGGTTTTGGTTCTTGTCAGTTCTAACAGGTTATTGTTGATGATAATCCTTAGTGGGTGGTGTTTCGACTTTAAAGGGGCTAAATCGCTAACCTTTGGGACCTAGAAATTGTCAAAAGTGGTTCGCAGCGCACATAATACTGTAATATGAATGTATATAAACTGATTTACATTCAATGGTTTCCGTTTTTCCCCAATTTCAAATCAGTTACGTTCGGCGAAATAAGCCATGCAGTCTCAATCTAGTGCAAATTTCTATAGCGTCTGGTTATTCCAGTCAACATACGCCGTATGGTATGTTGCAATATGTCTAGCCTCGCCCCTTAAGTCTCTTATTAAAACTGGGCCTGAAGCACACTATGGTACACGACTCGTGTACCAATGTTAAAACAATTTTTTTTATCTAAAACATCGGATATCAGAAGCTTATCTTTTCCCGGTAAGTTTACATCATCAATGTTGATTTAAAATGGCCAAAAATTCGTGTTTTCGATGTTAAAGATTTTAGAGGATTTTGAGTTACGGACTTAGGTTCTTTAAGTAAGAGAGCGTGTCTGGTGCCCACCAATATCACTTGACGGTAAATAAATTCTGGGTAGTATATAAAATTTGAATGTATCTTTCGTTTTTTTCAGGAAACTTGGAACCACTGTTTTAAAGCGTGCGCGTTAGATCATAAATCAGCCATTGGTTCACGTGGCATCGTTTCGATTTCTGCTTGTACGTGACAATAAGTACGTCGCCCGCCCAGCCTCACGGATTATCCTTTCACTACTAAACATCGCTAAGCGCAAGCAAATAATAAAATAAAAATTAACACAGCCCTCTCGTTCTCTAAGGTATTTTAACATGAACAGAATTGTGGTAGATTTGAAAAGGAGCACAATTGTAAACCAAAACTTAAGCGAAATGTCCAATAATTATTTTTACAATAAACATGTTTTAGATACGTGAACTCCCCAAATGTGAAGTGGTATCAGGTGCTCTTAAGTAAGAATAGCCGAACGTACGCATACTTACTTTAATTATAATCTTAGACAAAAGAAAATGGGAAAAAGCAGACAAATTAATAAAACGTTCATATTTCTGTTGGAAGGGAACAAAAAACAGGGCTCTTTGAACATATTTCCATGGTAACGAGAATTCCAGTAGTGGGAAATGTCACTGTCGGGCAAATTATCTCCTCCAACTTGGCATTGAATATAAGTTACTGCTTAGATTTAAGACTCTTTTGAAGAACAACTTCCTCAAAAATGCGAAGAAAATAATTGAAACTTACCTGAAAAGGCACTCTCTATTTTATAAACCCCTAAGTTTATACAAATTATATGAATATATTTTCCTCTGACCAATTTATTGGGTCGATACTTGTCAAAAATTTGCAGTAGGCTTCCTTCGTGGATGCTTACGATAGCATCATACGAATAACTCTAGACACACGACGCAAAAATGGCCACGTAGGTACCCTAAAAACGTGTGTTTGCGTTCATTGGCCATTTAAGACAAGAAATAATCAGGCTTCGATTATGCAAAACGCTACGTTATCAGTCAATAATATAGATATTCTTGAATTTGCGTTTATCAATTTAAGTTTGAATGTCTGTTGCTTTATTATGGCTACAATGGGAATTTTAAATCTGAGATTGCAGGTAGTTCCTTGAAGGTTATGTACGATTTTTTCAATTTTTAGGGTAATAATTCGAGACGACCGTACCGGAATTTACGTACCCGGACCCCTTCTTTTCGGGAATTACACTTCCTAATTCTAAAAATGTGTTGGCGTATTGATGGGATTGACAACCCGACATCCGTGTTAACTAATGTAGCAGCCCTGAAGACAACCATTTCATCTTTGTTTGGGGGTAACACCTCTAAATTGATGGAAAGAAAACTGGGCGTCTTGATGGAGTAACACCACCTAATTTGACAAATGTTTTGCAGTTTTGATGGGAGGAAATCTCGACGCCCCTGTAAGGTATGATAGAGCGAGAATGGAATTGAAGAATATTATTATTTCGAAGAATAGAAAATTATATCTGTACGGAATAAGAACAGAGAGATAGTCCGGAGTTAAGGGGCCAATCCCGATAATATTTTTGGGAATAAAACTGCTTAATTTTGTGTTATAATCTCTTAAAATCCTCTAACTCAGGGCCGAGTAACTAACTCAATATATGTGATACGTCTTCAAGCAACTTATACCCGTCAGTCTTCATCTTTCGTTGGTGAAACGTTTTATATTTGACTTCATGTTGTCAAAAATATTGTTTGTGTATATTAGAAAGAGTATAGTTCCGAGAACGGATCCCTGATGACTATTGGAAGCACATCAATAACCCCATCCAACTGTGTCAGGAATCTTGGTGTGTTCTTTGACTAGCACCTCGATATGAAAACCCATGTATCAAGGCTCTACAAAAAGGCGAACTTTCACCTATATAACATTGGCAAAATTCGATCATATATTGACCTTAACAAAATGTTAATAAACGCCTTTGTTATGTCACCTTTAGATTATTATAATTCAGTATTGTATTCTCTTCCTAAAACTCTTTTAAGTCAGCAAAAGAAAATCCAGAATAAAGCAGCTATATATTTTCCTTTTCAGTTCTGCGATGTCTTGTTTAACAGCACAACTTCCACAATCTGCAAAAACACTAGAATCATTATTAGGATGAAAGAGTATGAACCAATTCCAGAATTCACTCTGACAGAGCGGCACAGGGAAGAGATAGTAGTGACATCAAATAGAGAAGCGAATTTATATTTTAAATGTTAAAATAAATTTCTTCATTAATATTCATTTTCTTACTTTATTCATCATAATTTGGGGCGTTGTTCTAAAATGATTCTCAAAATGTCTGATACAAAGGAGCAAAACCTCTAAACCAATATTATCATGTAGTCTATGGAAGGCTCTGTGGGATTAGCAGATTCCCAAACGACAAAAATAGAAAACCGAGTAGAATGAACGCAGCAGTTCATAATTGATTAAAATTACAATAAGAGAGGGAGAGAGAGAGAGAGAGAGAGAGAGAGAGATGTGGTTTAACGTCCACTCAACACAACTAGGTCATTTCGGGACTAACATGGGGTTTTTTAAATTTTATTTCAACAATTCGCTTGCGCGTAGGGGTCTTTAGCAGTGGGAGGAAACCCGGTTCCCAGAGGAAACCCACGAGGTTGAGAAGGCACCCCTATCTCCATGCCACATACGCTCACACCAGGGCTCGAAACCACAGTCGCAAGCCAGAGGTGGTCGGCCAGCTAGAGGTCGATGCGCAGCACTCTAGACCACTAGGCCATCCCAACCCCCGAATTACAATAAGAGAGTTAAACTTTGGCTTTGAGTCACTTTGTATACAATAATATCAGATTTATGTTTGATTTTAGACTCCTTATATGGTTTCAAAGAATATAGTTATTCGCCCTTTAGGTATTTCCTTAATTTCTTATTTATCTCTATAATTGTTGATACTCCCCATTACGGCATGTAATGGATAATTTACACAGCAGGGAGACTCTTAAAAGTCTAGTACTTAGAATAAGGCTATTTTTTATTTTCTGGAGATGTCAAGCCAGCAAGAGTGTTATTGTCCCTTTAAGCATCTTATATTGCAGATAATGAATAGTAGAAAGTTTAAAACACTAGTCTAGTCGATTACTCAAGAGGAATGATATAGCTTTTCACTTCAGTGCATATTATCAGAGACGTAATTCGACTTATTTGTCAAATAAATAACCGTGTGCAATATATAACAGTACGCATTGCAATAAGGACAGACATGTATTTAATATTGACTATTGACAAAATGTCAAACTTTGGCTTTTTGAGAATTATAAATTTCTCCGATCCTATTTTCGGTGTTGTTATTTTTTTCACGTTTCTATATAACATCTGTTGCATCGCATTGTCTGGGGTTTTTGTCTGTTAGACCGAATATAGAAGGTAATGTTGAGCGGGTTTTGCTTGGTCTTAGCTTCACCCCGGGTCATGCCGAGCTTTTTACGAAAGACTGACTATAAACCTATAGTTGCTCGTCTCAGACAGGTCAACTAAGTTGTCATCATTTTTGAAGGTTCAAGTCTATTTGAGAATTTTCACACGGATCATGTCCCGTTCTCATCTTAAATTATACCTATATCGGAGCAATCTGTTTCACACAGGTATTGCGAAAGCCTTATTATAACTCTGTAAAGATCACTGACCTTTCTAGAAGGTCTAATGCCTTCAACATGTGTTATATACTATTCAAAAAAGTAGGGGATATTTGATTTTTAAGTGTTATTAAAATCACCTAATGAAACTGACGAAGAAACAAATGACAAAATGAAATGAAGTTCACATTTATCGATTTATTCCAAATGATCGTTAGACTAAGTTAGGCACAGACTGACCATTATAAGGGTAAAATGATACCCGGGGTCGAACAGCAAAGTTGCCACAGCATCAGAACAAAGTTAGTAACGGGTAAATCCTCCCCTGTTTGCCAAACAAGCATTGATCCGACGTGGTATACTCCTGATGAGACGTCTAAGGTCATTTTGGTCCAGATTGTCCTATTCCTGTTGCAACGCAGCAGCAAGTTCTTGGACATTGGCAGGACGTTGTTGACGTTGACGTAACCTCTGTCCAAGCATGTCCCAGACATGCTCGATTGGGGAGGGGTCGGGACTCAGTGCTGGCCAAGGTTATGTGGTGATGTTCTGTTGTTAGTGGTAACCTGTAACGATACTGGCCCTGTGACATCTTGCGTTGTCCTCCTGGAAGATGAAACGTCGGCCACGACGTCGTACGGACGCCACAACATGGACTGCCAAGATGTTGTCCCGATAGTACTTGCCTGTAACACGCCCTGCAACAACATGTAAAGCCGTTCTTCCAGCAACAGTGATGCCTCCCAACAACATAACAGTACCACCCCCAAATCAATCATGTCTGATGACGTTAACGTCTTAGAAGCGCTCGTTCCGACGACGCCACACCCACCTACGTCTGTCCAAAAAAACAAACAGTGAACCTTGACTCATCTGAAAACATCCAGTGTCGATTATCCCAGTGTTGACGATCCCTACACCAACGACGTCTTGCCTGAATGTGATGATCTCCCAAACAAGGGATCACGCGAGGACGAAGGTGACCCCTATCCAGTCGATTCCGAATGGTCTGGCCACTCACTCTCACATCAGTGTTTGTTTGAAGACGAGCGCTGATCTGATTTGCTGTGATGACACGATTTCTCAAGCCCAAGGTACGGAAAAAGGGATCCTGGGTGTATCACGGTATCTGGACCATAGCCTGCTTGTGACAGACAGAGAAACATTCATCGTTGTGCCGATATGTAGCATGCCAAGGGCACGTAACCTTTCATTTTGGGTAAGCCGACGCATATCAAAATTTGTTTTCTGGTCACTAAAACAATTATACTGATGTTTCCACCCTGGAATTCAATGCCACAATGACTGTAACATTCAAAGTCAGAGTCGTGCTAATCTTGGGTTGGACCCCCATGATGATCCCAAGCATCACCTGCATTCCATGCGGTAGCTATTGGTGCGTTTGGGCGTCACATGTAACTGGAAATGTTTCTTCTGTTAGGTTCCATAGTGACTTTTTTCGTAGTCATTTGCATATTTTAGTATTATGCCCCCAAAATCAAATATCCCCTACTTTTTTTGAATAGTATGTGTCATCAATTCATTTGAATCAGTTATAAACTGTTGTACTAAAAGCAAACTATTGCGTTTTTTAATTATATTCTCATTTTGTATTTGTGTTATTGTTAAGTGTTAAAGACAGCTAGCCACGTCTATCACCAGATGCCCATTCAGACTACACAAGCTATTCGTTTGAGGGCCTGTAAGGGTGTCTGTGTGCTTAGGGTTAATTACATCAATTCCCAGTTAAGGGGAGCTAACTATGTTTTTGAAAGACATTTGGAGGCAGACCACCATTTATTTCCCCATTGAGTTCAATGTTAATTCTGACCTATTTGCCCCCCTCCAACTTTTCCCAAAATTTTCGTTGGGCCGAACATTTTGCACTATAGACAGAGTAACACATGGCCATGTCTTTGCACTAAAATTTGTATGAGGTTAATTACCAAAATTTTGAGATACACAAACTTGAGTAGCATACTAAAACCATGTAACTAGTTGCTTTACATATCACCGTAGCCAACCTGATAACATCGTTATCCTTCCGCCTCAAAATCATGAATATTTACCAAAACCCGGCAGAAAATATTAATTCAAAACCCTCTTCTTCCATTCTAGACCATAAAATCAACATGTCCATGCAAAGGGGAAGAAAAGAGAAGGAGAGAGAGAATTGCTACAAATGGAATAACTACAATTTGTGGTACAGAGATGGTGAAATTTAATGGTGGTCTGCCTCCATTTGGTCTCAGACTAGTAATTATTTGCCCATTGATTTCAATCACTAGGGAAATCTCGACTGATTCCGGTACCCTTACCTCGGCTGTGTGACAGTAAGTGATATGTACCTTTGCCCATACCTTTTTTACAAAAAAGTCCGAAATCGCGTCTTTTGTAGAGTGTATATACCTAAATGAGCAGGGAAATTGTCTCAAGGCTACTGGTTTGATAGAATTCCCTGGTAATTCCCCGAATTTGACGTTTGTTTATATAATACACTCTAAACAGAAATCTCCATGGACGCAGCCCTTTTTCATCCGGGACCTTTAAAATAGTTCAAATATGGCGGAATTCGCCATACAGCCGCGATTAGATGCGTAGAATCTGTTGAGGTTTGCCGAATGTGACTTCAATGTTAAATGGTTGTAACATCACAGGCTGTAGCTTTTTGATTAACATTCCGTTGGTTACAATCTTTATAGGCACAATGAGGCATATGGCAATCTCCTCATCATAATTTTGAAGGGGGGGGGGTGACCGTTTATATTTTTTGCCACGGGGATTTAATGTCGACTGGGGTGAAAATCTCACTTCCGACACAATCATTGCTCTGCAGAAAGACACTTACTCCCCCTATCCCTCCGCTGTAATATCATAAGTATTACCTAAAACTGCTATGACATTGCAAATTTGATCCCCTTATCCTATTCTAGACCACAAAGTCAACCAAAATATGCAGGAAGAGGGTAGAAAAAAAATTATATTTATAACTCGCACTACATTCGTATAAGGGGAAATAATTACTAGTCTGAGACCATTTAGACTCGTGTTACGTTCACATCATTGTCGTAAGATCTATGCCCTATTCTTGTTACCCATATGCATTCCTTTGCTCTATTGGTAATGTTATCAATAAAACTCTGAAATAATACAGCGGCCTCCGGAACTCACTCCGTCCCCGAATTCTATTACAAAACCCATTATATTATTTCCTTGCAAATGCCATTTTTTTTCTGTCGCACTCCCTGGGTGTGGCTTGAGTGGATGAAGATGACCTGTTTAGGTGCCGTTTTCACATTAGTTTGGTATCACATTTAGGCCATATTTAAATGCCAAGTGATCACCGGCTTATTAGCCAATGGACATTTACAGCTCTGACCAACTAGGAGTGCATGCTAGTAGTATTCAATCAAGTTATTGACCATGAAGTAATGCTCTCTTTTTCGGTAATAAATTATCAAATATTCTATATACAGATGACTCAGAAAAACATCAAACGACAGAGCCATTGTTTATTCGGATGTATATAATTCATGTGCCACAAAACCAAACAATAAAGAATATTCGGAAACAGAGAATTTATTCAATTCAACGTAATATGGACCGCCTAATGCCCGTATAATTTACAAAATATACACAATTTACATTTATTAGGATCCGACAGAATAATTTATTTCTTCTCATAGCTTAGAATTAATTCCAAGAATGAATTTATATTTTATAGTTTATATTTTATTAAATAAGTTATAATATATGTTTGAGATAATATATACACCCATCATCTTTTTTATTTATCTACTGCAAGATCGTTACATTTACAGCTGAGTACAGACGAGACCTGGAACGAGAAAACATCATCCTTCAAAATTATGTATATATTTTAATGTGTTTTTTTATATATGTGTATGTTGTTTGGTTTGTATTTGAGCCGTTGGTGAAAGATGAGTTAGGTGGCTCTTCAACTACAAAATGCGATTCTGCTACATGTCTAGGAGCCAGACAATAAAAACACTGGAACTACAATAGGCGTCCTCGCTAGAGATAAAGGGGCATAATTCCACAGAGGAGCCGTCCCACATGAGCTCATTGTATACTACACAGCATTGTTGATAAACATTAGATTTTGACGTTTATGAAATTTAATCGCTAAACGTCGAAACACGGTCCTTTTACCATCGGTAAGGTCACGTGAAACCGCCTTTATACTGGCGACGACTGGTGGGAATTCCGGGACAAATCAACATACAAAGAAATTGAAACCACAAACTGGCAGAATGAACGATCTCTACAAGTTTTTTTTTATTAATCTTTGTAATGCTGATGGTCAGCCTCATGAATACACCCTCTTAAATTTGGGAATTTGGTTGGATGTCTAATGCCTGATTGCGTTGCTAGAAATGCGTGATATCGTATTTCAGATGCGCTATAAAATGTATTATTACATTGTAAAATATATGATTTCTAAAGCAAACTCAATTTTGCTAAACCCACAATTCTACAAAGGCTATGATTCTTCCAGAATATGCTATGATTTTTACAGGATATGGTAAACGTTATGAACAATGTAGCGTCTTCATAAGCCCGATTGTTACGGAAAGGTAGCCCTAGTTCATTTTATTTTACCTGTTTGTCAACGGTGGTACTGTTAGAACATCTTAATGTGTAAGATACCATCTCAGTTTGGACAGCTTCGCAACATTTATCTGGTGATACACCACAACCACCTTCACAAACACCTACAGCAACAGGTGATCCTACCGTACAACTATCTTCAGTAAAATCTTGGAATTTTGTGTACAGAGAACAGTTGAGTGGAAGAGCTGAAAGTAATTATATTTGTTTAGATAAATTAATTGGAATTAATTATTGGGAAACTGATAACAGGGGGGGGGGGGGCATTCTTAATTTTGATAGTGGATCGACAATGTACTTTGTGTAAAATATATAAATGGTCCTTAGTTGACATCACTGCATTATGTTTCAGCCATGTAAACTCTTAAACCTAGAAGTAATATAAGGTGTTTGGGAAGAAGTAAGCATAACCCAATACCAATACACGACACATGCCAATACATAGGTCTCGATTATGGTATTGATAGGTTTCTCGTTCCTATTTTATATTTGATGCCAATATTAGATTAATATGGCCATTCCTGTCGAATATATTTAACATATTATTGGAAACCACCGAACAAGATCAGTTTATAAATCAACAATAATGAACTAAAAGCTACTCCAACCATACCTCCACACGTAGATTCACTAAGTAAATGTGGTTTTCTGTTGACTTCACAAGCCTTCTTCTGTAATTCACATGTATTCTTGAAGTTCAACTGTCTGTATCCTACCAGACCACAGACTGGTTCATCTTCTCGGTGTGCACAATCTGGGCAGACACATGTAGCTGCTGTGGCATCATCAGCTCCTGGTACACAGATCTGTCCAAAACCTGGACAACTATAGTTGGCACATGGACCTATACAAGAAGCAAAATACCCCTTTTAATACAATAATACATAGAGTATATATTTACTTAATACAATAATACATAGAGTATATATTTACTTAATAGTCTTTTCAACAACAAGCAAGGGTATATGGGGTTATTTGATTATCTAAATTATAATTACCGTTTGTACAATTTCCGTAACAAGCAGCTGACTGTGAGATAGGCGTCAAGATTTTCTCGTAGCTAGTTCTTGCTCTGAGTTCTTCTCTGGTTCGAGTCATAGTACCCCTACCACAATCTACACTGCACTCACCCCATTCTGTCCATGGTCCAACTGGGGTACCTGAAGGAAGAAAGAAAGGAATTACAGTCAAGTTCCGACCCAATAGGTTTATTTTACATTTGTAGGACCTATCCGAATTAAAATGTAAGAATATAACGAAATGACTGCAACCATTTGATCGGAGTCAAAAATAGATTTCTTGATTTGATTTGTGTGATGAATTGTATTGTTTGGTGATAAAATATGCGTCAATAGGTAAGCCAGAGATTGGATATGGACGATTATACTCACGACATGGTAAGCTAAACATGAAACTAAAATTATTGTAAACACGTGGATTAATTTGCTTAATCTTTGTAGACCACCTCTTAATCATAAAGACCGGGCCTATTGCTAATCCAAAATACACATCAGATCAACCCAATTCAGTGATTGATTTCTACACATTTAATGTGGGGATTTCAACCTAAAAATCAAATGCCGTTTTTGTTTAGTGAACAGAAATTCGCATGTGTATCTGTTATCATTCGTCACTTCAGTCAGGTATATAGAAGGGTAACTAGTGTTCAATTTTGCCTTTGTCACTTATAGTTGTTGAAACCTTCATTACGCATCTATGGTAGCAATTGTGTTAAAACTATACCTGGAACGGTTTAACGAGTTCCGTGACATATGTGATAATGGCTGACACCAATTTGTCCTTTAAGGTTAGCCACTTCGCAAGTACTATGGTAGTTTTATTAATACCGTACAGTAGAGTACAGTAGAGCGGGACGTTAAACCCCCTTTCATTTCAGAAGACAGAGCCGATTGGGAAGACATTGGCATAGCACCTTTCTTGTCAACCATACTAACACTTGCGTTGCAGGCGAAAACGAGACATCATAAATACATGAATATCGCAAACCGCTCAGTGGTTTTAAACTACTCACTTCCTGGTCCCTTGTCACAAAGACCCTTGTCACTCTGAATGATCGTGATGGCGTCATTTACTTCACACATGATGCGTTGGAATTCACATTCACTTGGAAACATGATAAATCGACTGCTACACACAGGCGCTGCAATAAATAAATTACAATTTAAAAGAGTATGTTACCGAAATCTGATTTAAATATCCAACAGATACCTAGTCAACCCGCAGCAACGGAAGTTCTAGACCAATTAAACTTAAATAACTTATTGTTTTGGGGGATTTTTAAAACGTATTTTACCTTCAGTTACTGTGACATCGCCTCCTCCGCATTTAGGACATTCACATAAAGCTACGCCCAATGTATTATCAACAACACATTTCTCAAATGGTTTCTCACAAGCAACTCCACCACAGGAAGCTATAAATAATGAAAATGGCAGATAATAATAATTAAGAGGTTTTTCTTTTACAAAATAAATCTTGATAATATCATGGTTCTTACGGCTAGCCCCCGGATCCATTCACTCTTTTTTTTAATTGTTTGTTTGTTTGTTGTTTCTGAGTATGATGTCTTGTCGTTATATTTTGTCTTTTGTGTAAATCATATGTGGCGCAGTCCCCCTGCACTTACTATTAGAGGATGAAATATATCTGATATTTTTCTTATTTGACATCTGGTTAAAATGTTGCAACGTCTATTGCCCGGAAATGTTCTTCTTAATCCATGGGGAATGCTAACATATATCAACGATTACGCCACAAGATTAATAGAAATTGAAGAGGCTCAGAGATAAAAAAAACCCTCAATATCATCCAAAATCTTCAACATTGAAAACACGAAGTATTTGTCAATTAAAATCAACATTGATGTTGTGATCTTACCGGAAAAAGATAGGCATCTGATATCCAATATTTTAGACAAAATAAACATTTTACCCGGCCAGATCTAGCAAGAGACTCGAGGAACGAGGCAAGACATATTGCCCCAAACCAAAATGTCAATATCAAATGTTAGCGAAGTAAGTAGGCTAGTTTGATAAGTGTTGGTGAACAGGCCGTGACGGACTAAACTTTATATATCATGCCAAATTAATAATCATGTGAACCAGGGTTATAAATATAACTGCACTAAAATAATTCATTTATACACTTACGTTTACATTCTCCTTTGTAACTAACATCTACATCAGATCCTGCTTTACATGCAGCAATACGAAGAGATCTCTCATTGTTATAGGTTTTACCATCGTCACCACAAACCTGATATAACATTAATACATCGTGCTATTTGTGTATAAACCAGTGATTGTTTTCCATATAAATTGTGTTGTGTTATTTAATGTGCTCAATCACTAAATGCCACTCAAGGATTATATTAATACATTTCTAATGCTAATGGTATCTTAAAATATATTATATCAAATTTATATTAAACGGAAAGTCTTTGCATTGGGAGTAACAATGCCGGTCAGCTAACTTCCTGCTTGAAAAGTGTGTGTGTGTGGGGGGGGGGGGGGCAGAGGATCCAGAGAAAACGTACAAGGTCGGAAAACCGATCCTATGCCTTGTTACCTACAAGCATGGAATTAAACCAGTCGGCTTCGCAAACCCCTGGAAATCATATGTAGAACGTACTCAACGTAGGTAATTCTGGTAAATACTTAGGGGTCTAGGTCTGTACAGTATCCATTAACTGTGGTACTCATACCCTGGGTCGTCTGTATAGTCACTTCGTGAAAATATACCAGCTTGTCAACTGTGTGTGGTTTAAGCGGAAAACAATGGTTATAGTTATATTGCTACGAAACTGTGTCGATATTCGTATTTAATCTATTTACCTTGCCTGGTGTAGAGCAAGCTGGTCCAGCGCATGAGCAACATTTACTTCCGGTTGCAGGAACAGTGGTGCCATCAGCTACAAAAGTAAAAATAAAACCACTTTGCAGTTTGTATTGTGAAATTTATTGCCATCAACGAATGGTTGAAGAAACTATTTTAAGGAAACAATTATCATTCTTAGTTTTTTAGAAGGACTTCTTTAATAAACTGTACTCACGGACACAGGTTCCTAGAGCATTCTTGGTATAACCTTGACAACATTCACATAGATAGCCACCATGTGTATTGATACATTCCGCATGTTCATCACATGTATCAAACCCAGCTTCACATTCGTCGATATCTGTATGAAAAATAAAAAAATATTACAGACTACACTCATAGGTTGTCAAGCAAAGAAACATTTGCCCATCTGCAGCTAAATCCCCCAGGGGATACCCTTGTGGTTATTCTCAAACATCGCAAAAAATGTAATTAAACGAATCGAATTATAATTAAAGTCGCTATGGTGCTGACAAGATTTCGTAACAAAGGGGAACAACTATGGTGGTTATTATGGCTAACAAGATAAAATGATTCTGTTTTTAGTGGAGTAGATAGACAACCAAAATAGATTTCGTAACAAAGGGGAACAACTCAAGTAGTGCTAAAAAATAAAAAAAAATCTGTTTTTAGTAGAATAGATAGGCAACCAGTATAAATTAAAGATGATACTGTTCTAACAAGAATTTGTAACAAAGCGTCATAACTCTTTGAGGCGATTATTGAAATTGTTGAAAATCAATGACAAACTATATTAAAGTTGAAGAGATATGGATAACGTAGCATCAATTGCCTTATGTACTAGCAAGAAATGCTAATAACGTAGATTTTATGACAAGGGGTCATAAATATGAAATACCTATAGGTTTTTCCTTTGAATGCCAGAAAAATCGGATAAGAATTAAAAGGGTTCTGCTTTTCAATATGGTGATAGGCAATCAATGTAAATTTCAAAGGGACTTTTGGTATTAACAAGATTTGTTAAGGACTGAGTATAGAACTTATTGTCAAAACGGTTATTCCTTTTTATACTATAAACAAGCAATATAAATTGGAGAAAGAACGGGTCATAATTGAAGCGTTTACGCAACAAAGGGGAATAACTATAGATAACCGATATGTAAGACTATACAGTGTTATGCAGTCGCTGGTTAGATGTGGAAAATGTCTGGGAAAACTCCCAACACCCAACATGTGATGCACACTCTCTTTTCTTCTCTGCTACATATTTCAGAGCAGCACTTGATCGTCTAGAATTTGTCTCTAGCTGTCTTCCTTCTCCTTCACGTTGTGTATTTTTACTGGTTTCTTAAGACGTTCGTCTTCTTCAGTTATAACAATGCAGCAGTTGTTTTTTACATTTTATATAAGATAGCTGAATACATACAAGCATAGTACAGATTACAATAGTCAATACTAGCTAAACTCATCTCAAACCTAACTAAACTCGCTAGGCGAGTTTGCTGATAGGAGTTGTCACATCTTTCTCCTTTCAGAATCCAAATGTTGTCTGGCGAATTCTCACCAGTAGCATGATTTTGTATCTGCTGGATTTGGGCATTCAATTATCTAATTGATCAGATATGATGTAAATAAGTATAGAGATTGGTCAATTGAGCCCATTACGTCAACAACCCACCCTTATATGGTAGAATGGAAATTCACTAGGAATCATTCCCATGAATTATCTGTTAACATGTTGTTGACCATCTAACCAGTTATGTTTACATATATAATCAGTTCTGTACTCTTTTTTTATACATCAATATGTCAATTTACTCTAAGTTGATCTCAGTACACACCAGATATTATACTAATATATGTGAAACATTAAGCTATTCTATCTCCCCACGTATTGTCTATAATCTTAAAAACAATGTCCCCACGACTATATTGCTACACTATATCAATTTCAAAAGATATATGGATTTTTGGACAGACGGACATGTTGACAGCAATAAACAACCAGATGAAATATGATTTATGAAATGTTCAATAGTAATTTGTTATTTTAGAACATTTGAACAGATATTCGATCGGTGACTGAGTTCAAATAGTGGCTTGAACATCCCGACTGCTTATCCGTTACCCCTTTTAGAACACAATCTTTTTAACTCATTATCATTACGCCCAAGAATTGTATTACCATTTACTTGCAAAAACTGCTTATTTTCTTACCAACAACTGAATTGAATCGAGTGTCGGGTTAAACCACACGACACCGAAATTGAAATGTGGACATTATAGACAGTTATAATGATTTAGTAACTTACCACTGCAGTAATTTCCGTATCTGACATATCCGTCTAGACATAGACAATCATATCCACCGACATAATTACTACATCTCTGACCAAGATGAATACAATTATCAGATTTAGTAGCACACTCGTCAATATCTGTAGAAAACAACAATATTCAGTGAAACTGAAGTTGGTCACATTTGATCAAAAATCTCAACAATCAAAATGGCGGAAGTTTAGTTTTGTTATCCACTATGACAGATAATATGTATCAAAGTATCCAGTAAGCCACCTATACCAACACACACTGTGTAGGCCTGTTTGGGTTTTTTGTCAAGAATAAAAAACTTATGGGCACAACATAAGCCCATATCAAATAGATTTGTATCGCGAATTTTTAATCAACATATTTCGACACCAACTTTCGTCGTAGATGGGAGAGAAAGAAATTGGGTTTAATGTCCACTCGACACACACTAGGTGGGACTAAAATATGCTTTATTTTTATTTCAATAGTTCGCTTGTGCGTAGGGGTTTCACACCAATTTTCGTCGTAGATGGGAGAAAAAGAAATGGGGTTTAACGTCCACTCGACGCACACTAGGTCATTTTGAGACTAACATACTATGCTTTATTTTTATTTCAATAATTCGCTTGCGCGTAGGGGTCTTTAGCAGTGGGAGGAACCCGGAGGACCCAGAGAAAACCCACGACGTTGGACAGGCAATCTTACTCCTTGTCACGTACATTCGGGGATTCGAAACCACGCCAGTTGACTCAATGACTGGCTTTATGACACAGCGCACACCTGCTAAGCACCCCCCCCCCCCCACACACACACACACACACAACCCAGCCGCCCCCCCCCCCCACGTCGTACGACAATCGGCAGATTTAACAATAACTGACTAGCACCATTTACATTTAAACAAAGACTGTGATATTGATAAAGTGATACTTACCATCACAGTTATTACAATCACCGGTATAACCCATCTTGCACTGACAAACACCTTTAACACACTGCATATTATTACCACATTTTACATTGGAACATGGATCATCTATAAATACAATCAAATTACATACTTTTATGAACCCTCTTTAAACAAGTAGAATGAGAAATGGGGTTTCAGGTCCATTCGACACAGACTAGGTCATATCGGGACTTACATAAGGTTCCATTTTTTTTTCAATAATTCGCTTGAGGGTAGGGTCTTTAGCAGTTGGAGGAAACCGGTGGACCCGGAGAAAACCAACGAGGTTCGACAGACGACCCTACTCCTTGTCACGTATAACCGGTAATTCGAAACCACGCCAGTTGACTCAATGACAGGCCGTATGATAAAGCATGCACGTGGTAACCATTCGGCCATCCAATACCCCTGTAGAAGAAGTGGATATAAATAGGATGGTGACAATTGCTGGACTATACATTGGAAAAGTGACTCATCAATAATGGTCTGCATCTCTTACTAAATTAACTACACATACTTTCGAATAAATTTGCTAAACTGTGGTAGAACATCAAACAGAGTCTAAGATCAAGTTTAAAACCTATTGTTTGTCTACTAGTCTCAGCATAATTCGACTCATTTCAGAGATAAACTTTCAGGTTTTTGTACCATCAATTACATTAAAATCATTTGGTGGTGAAGCTTTTGGTGTATTAGTTACTAGCTGAGCTAAAGCGTTCATCAACGATTGCACAATTTAATTCTAGACACAAGACACATACATGATCATACATATTACCGCGCTTAAAATATACACATCCTAAGTGGATTCAGCATTTTATAACTGTTCATTATTTTTATTATTATTATTATATACCTGAGCATTCGAATCCATCACCAAGATAACCCTTCTTACAATGGCAACCATATATACCAGTCTTATCATCTAGCGTGCATTCTCCTAGAGCTCCACACTGGAGGGACTGTTCTGTTACATTTCCATTTTCATAACAGACCTGCATCTTAGTACAACCAGGATCAACATATGTATCTCCCACCTAAAATGCACCCCAACAGTATAGTTAGGCATGCGACAGTCTCATATTGCGTTATTTAATGTTTGACCGGAATCACGTAGAGATCCGAAGTCTTTCTAAAATCTCGATACCACTTCTCACAGCCAACAAGCTTTTGTTGCACATTAGTATTTAGTAAGTTTCCGGTCATTCATTAACACCCAGCACTGGGCTGAGCCTAGCCATGAAGTAAGCTCTCGTTGTAATATAACTGCCATGTTCTTATACTTCACGTCTCGTCTTTGGTCTCCTAAAGCAGTTCACCAGACGCGTGTCCATTGGAAATAACGTCGAACGTGCGGAGCATCGATCCCCCCCCCCATTTTATATTACAAACTAATATTATATCAATATCCACAACTGAGCAGAAATATTATCTCATAACATCGGATTTTATAACAAATTCTCTAGTCATGCCACGGACCGCATACGAAACTTAAATCTTGAAAACTTGACGTTGTCGTCTCCTTAAATCCCCCACCGACACCGCTGGACGCTTAAAAAACCCCGAACACGCCACTGCGTATGTTTAACCCAGTTGAAGGAATTATGGTTTACTTACCGCCATGTAGACACCATCCATAACACATCCACATTCTGTTGGAAGAATACATTTCTGTCCTTCTAGAACATAACCCGGTACACAGAAACAACCTTCAGCACAGAACCCTAGGTTAGGTGGATTGGTACCCAGCCGGACGTTCATGCATGTTGTTTGTCGTTGTTTATCAGGTTCACCTCTTGGTCCACAGATTCGGTATTCCATATTTACACTACATGATATTTCTACAACATTTCACAAAAATCAATTATTTGGCATACCGGAGTGTTGAGTAGTATATGTATTAATACTGAACTAGACGACTTCTTGGGGATCATAAGTTTGCGAAGTACACAGCTAGTTTATACAGTAATGTGTGGTTCAACATCTTACTTCTGACCACCATATGCCAGTGGCGCTACGGCCTATTCTAATGGTACAGGTGTTGGTACCACCGAACGGCTTTACGCTATTCCTTTCCAGGCCCTCTGTCTCGCATTATTGAAAAAGATTTGAAAATCACGGGGAACTGTTATGGCCAACAGCCTACAAAAATGAATCGTTGGAGAAAATGTAGTATTCGGCCAATACACGTCAATACGCGACGGTAGTCACTTTACAGCCGTGGTGGCTGGTACGCTATAGATTGTTTTTATTATACCAAGCCAACATATCATAACTTAAAGTTGAGAATGCTTTGGGAACTTGGGGCCTGGTTTTTGTTGCCCGAAAAGTTCGGCCCGGTTCCAGACTCAATTTTGTTACAAGCTGCTGAATTATTTATTCACTTAAAGTATAAAGTATATTGTATAGTTACCGCAGAATCCAGGTTTTCTCCACAAGCCGACGTCAACATTAATGTTTTTCTGACATTCATTGACGACTCTTTCGGCACTGGAACACATACCCAATTCTACATCCTGTGTCACGTGGCAGATATCAAATACACAGCTATATCTGAGGTTTTGTAATAAGGTTTCATCCATTACGGCTAGACAATCCTGAAACATTCATATGAAACGGAATGGGGTTCAACGTCTCGGAAACATAGTACTACATTTTGAGACAAACATATACCGGTATGTTTATCTTTGGTCAGCTTGGCATGTAGAATAATTTTGTCCGGACAGTGCATACTAAACTTTCGCTGCCCGTCTACAACTAGTTCCGCTTAAAAACAGACGCTATGCATGTCGACTGACATTTTAAGACCTTAATCGACGATTTTAGTATTTTCCGAGAAGCATATCTGCTTCGATTTAATATAATTAAAGTGTTTCATTAGTCTTTATGTGTATACAACACATGTGAACCGGAGTAGGAAAGCACAACAGTATATTAATTTGAGATATGGCGGACATTTAGGGCAGAAATGTATCCTCAAAGTGCTGGATCAGGATGCAGACCTTATTGTTTTCATTCATTCTTTCGCCAACTGTCTTAGTGTCCTGTATGCGAACGTCAATGTTTATACGACCGAATACCGGTTTGTGACAAAAACAGATATGAGATACATAAATTCAATATAGGCAATATCAAAGCATCGTATAACTTCGAAATTGATATCAACATTAAAAGTTAAATGATAATCAGGTTTGTCATTCGAAGACAACAAAGTTTTATACCATTCGAGACAAAAATTGTCTCTGAAGCCCTTTTTTTTAAAATGGCGGAGTATAAACAAACTTATCAACGGAAATGGAAAATATCCTTTCAAGTAGCTATGACGCATAATTTAAATATACTATTTACATGTCTAATACTTTACTCTAGTAATTCCTGGATGCGCAAAACGAAAGCAAAGCTAGACTCACCTTGAAAGGGGATATTTCAGGATTAAATACTCGATCACAATAATAATTAACTAATGGTTCGTTACATAAAGTATTATTAGTAGGTTCAGCATCACAATCAGCTCGACATGATGCTGTAGCTTCAAGATATTCAGATACAACCCAGGAGTTTCCAAAGAGGTTTTCATTATCAGTCTGAAATGAAAAGTAATTAGGTTATATCCCAAAATTATCTGTTAACGAAAGAATTGGTTGAACCGTGAGTGTCGATTTCCGTTGACATATTTTGTTTCCTGCATTATGTACCGTGTGTCCGATCTAGTAAATCAAGTTTGAAGGAACACTTACATGCAACAAATATGTTGATGGACAATCCCTACTCGGATCCTGAATTTTGTCGAGGTGGGGGGGTGGGTGATACATTGGGGCAAAGGGTAATCATTAATTCATTAGAGTGTCACATACATGGTTTGGTGTATTTCCCAGAGTCTTCGTCGCATTGCTTGGGCGGAGACAATGCGAAAATATTGTTTATATCATCAATTAAAGAGCAGATACAACAGCCCCCCCCCCCCCTGGATCCGCGCCTGCCAACAACATCGCCTTTCACACTATTACTCTATTGCAAGTTTGGATAATCGAAAAGATTGTTTGTTGTCATTAGAAAACCTATGATCAGTCACATGTATACACAAACTTACCACATTTCCTTGCTCCTTAGCACAATGATCTCCAACAACCCAATCATCTTCTATTTCACCATTATAATTACCACATAAACCACATGTTTTACTTCTATATTCTTTAGGTAATATAACTTCTACTTCGTCTCCTCCATCCCAATAAACTTCGAGACCAAATGTTGTCATGACTGCCTGTTTAATGATGTAATGGTATGTTTTCATTTAGTTGGGTCAGGTGGCGGTGACCAACGGATGTCAATGCATCCAATGAAAGAATGCACTTAATATTAAGTTATTTTTTTATATTTAAAAGTTGTTATACGGGCATGTTTTCTACTTAATTTGAATTTTAAAAGCTATTGTATCTATTTTTACATATTTAAAATTGTATTCCTTTCTCACAGGATAGAGACGATATTGAATTGGGTTAATGATGTGCATGCAACAGCTTCTTTAAGTACAACGTGACCCAAGGGTCATGTATACGTGACGTATGCAAGTTTGCCTCTAACGCCGGGGGCATATTTTGGAAAGATCTTGACTTTCACGCAAACCCACCAAGATAACTGAAACTTTGGCGAATGAAATTTTCTTGACCTTTGTGGAACGTTTATGTGTTCTGGTTTTTTTTCTGGTTCTAGTCACACTGTATCTAGTACTGAACTAGTTTATAAACAATTTTCACACTCTGTCGTGTGGAATGACCAATTTAACAGCCGACTTTGGCGTTATGAGTGTGACTGTCATCCTCAATAACAAAAAGCAGCACAAGTGCTATAAACTTCAGTCACATGTTTAAAGAGTATGAAAACTGGCTACTTAATGCAAGCATTTGGCTTTGTTTATAAAAAAAATATACATTGACTGACAGACAACTGATGACGCGACGAAGTTATTTTAAAGCTAGCTTAGATGAACATCATCCTTTCCCACAAAGAAACGTAGTATGCATTCAGAATATGTTCCGCTATCCAAAAAGGAAACCAAATGATATAAACCTAATAGTGTTGCAAAACATCCCAAAAAGCCATGCCATTATTTCCGAAAATACGACATAAATCGAAACAAGTGCTAAAGAGGTGGTCCCTATCAGCACCATAGAAGCTACTCGAGCTTGGAAAAAACAGTTAGAATAATATATAAATCGTAATGACGTTCCTCCAACCCATAAAAAGATAACGCTTAACATGTAGACACATTACAAGAACAACAAATAAAGCCAGGTTATTCTGTTTTACTTACGACTTCTCTTCCATTGTCATCCACAGTAATACCATTATCACTATAAGCAATGAAAGTTCTGCCATCTACTCTTATTTCACGATTTCTTCCTAACAAGATTTTCTACAAATAAAACAAGAAATCCTCTGTTTACAGATGTGGATGTAATTGATTACAGTGATGTTATCACTCAATATCAGTTTTATGTAATTGATCATAGTGACGCCATCACCTAATGATACGCCACTCATCAGCTGTACAATTGTATGTAATTGATCACTGTGACGCCATCAGTTAATGGTACGGCACTCACAATTTTTGTGTAATTGACCACGGTGGCATTAACACTTGGTGGTACGGAACTCAATTTTATGTAATTAATTACAGTGATGTCTTCGCTTGATGGTACGATACTCATTTGTGTGATATGTAATGTAACAAAATGATGTCATCACTGGATGGCACGACACGCATTAGTAGTATGTAACGTACGTAAAGTACGACACTCATAAATTGTTATGGCACGTTACACAGTAATGGTACAACACTAATCAATATTTACAATAAACAGAGTGTTACATATAATTAATCTTTTAATCTTACAAATTAATTTGTAGCTGCATTTGCTTACCGTATTATTAACCACTACGGTAACATCCTTAACCCAGGTAATACCCTGAATATCTCTTCTCTCCATATCCCAGTTGTGTGTCCATACCCCGTACGTTTGTGCTGAACCATCACAACCATCTTTAGACATAACGTACTGACAATCGCCCATAAAATGTAGCCAATGATTATCAAATGAAATACAATGGGGATCGCCAAAACAGGCACAGATTCCAACAGCTAAAATAAATTATTTATATAATCAATATCATGCTAATGTTACAACAAGGAAAGTATATTTAAAATGTTGGTCCCCTGCACTGCACTGACCATATGAAGCCCTTAGTAAATCATCACAAGAATAATCACAATACCATGCTAATGTTAGAACATGAAAAGTCTATTTAAAAATATCATATGCATCCTCTACACTGCATTGATAATATGAAGTCCCAAGTAAAATATCACAAGAATTAACACAAAATCATGATATTGTTCGAACATGGAAATACTTTTTTTAAACAAATAGCATATGTGTCGTCTGCAGTGCACTGACAAAATGAAGCCCTTGGTAAATTATCGCAAGAATTGTATGTTCCATTGGAATCAGTGATTGATAATCGCAACGATCACCTATCACTATATAGACCTGGTTATCCAGACAAACACAAGTCATGGAATCTGGAATTATGGTAAACCATAGTGCAAACGAAGAGTTTTCTTCGGAAACCCATCGTACAAATTGAGATAGTTGCACAGGATTGAGTTGCTGATTGTCAAGAGTCACTTACATTGAAATAACCATTTATATGCTATAAAATATAGTTTCAGATTTGTTTGTTATCTTTATTTGGAATCCTATTAATTGATACCGAGAACATTAATACTTACGTTCACATGTACCATTAGTACCAGCTCCTCTATAACCCCGTTTACAGGTGCAGAAGAATGAACCATCGGTATTAGTACATCGAGCATTTGGATCACAATTATCCTTATTCTCAGCGCACTCGTCAATATCTAAATGAGATATAAAGCTTATTATAGGATGAAATGAAATGGGGTTTAACGTTCTACTGTTATGCACCTAACCTAGGTGCCATACAAAGTGCTATGGGGGGAATTTTGCCCGGGCAGCGGTGCTACGGTCTACTCTTATATCAAATTCCAACTGCCAATGGCTCTTTTACGTGCACGCCAATGTATACACGGGACTTCGGTTTTGTCATCCAATCCGAATGACTAAGACATCTGTCCTTGTCAGGCCCTCCGTTCTGCATCACTGACAAGGAAAACCACGCCGGAAAATCGAGATTAACCTTCTCGGCCAATGCAGGGATCGAACACTCGACCTCCAGGCTAGCGAGCCAGTGCCTAACCCACTTAGCCACAATTATAGAATGCAGAAAAGGCGTCATCAAACTGAAATTTCTTTCAAGTTTTTTAATATCTGAACTTTTGTTGGGCCATATTTGTTCTCTATAGATCTTGCGTAGTAGCCAGTTTTATTGTATATTGTTTTACTGTATTTGAATCTTGAAATCACCAGCGTCATACCATTTTTCCTGGGAATGTTTTCCTAATCACCAGTATTATAACTTTGTACCTACCTTGACATTGTTGTGGACCTGTTTGATAATAACCAGCTTTACAGGTACAATTAAAAGAACCGGGGAAGTTTGCACAAACAGCTGAATGTGGACATGGTAAGAAAGCACACTCATCATCATCTGTAAAGAAAAACATTTGGGGGGATTTAGTTGCAATCATTGATTTAACCACAGGGGTGCTACAACCCGTTTTCTATAGGTCGTCTCCGAATTCACCCAATAGAACATAAGCCTTAACGTTTCCGTGTCATCCCAACGACTAGGTAGATTTTCCTTACAAATCCTTGGTGAGTTGTAATTATTGAGGTAACCACAGCGGCACTACTACCAGATATAAAAGATCAAGGGATTTGCTAAATGACCCTCTGATTAGTACATGAGCTTTAAACTGTTCGTATCACCCGAACGACAAGGTAGGCTTTTCTTAAAAATCCTTTGTCTGTAGCAATCATGCAGGTAACCACATTCATGTTAGCGGGTCATCCGAGCGACTAAGCAGATTTTTTCATGATAAAGGACGGTTTAAAAATGTGCGACAAAGATCAGCAGTACATTCTTCACAAACATCACGACAAGCTTCAAGATTACTTACCAAAGCACTCTCTTCCGTTCGACCAAACATTCAATCGTCCTTGACCTCTGTAACCTTGTTTACAAACGCATTCAAATCCATCGTCAGTATTTAAACATGTTGCAAAGTCATGACAATCATGGAATCCTGTTGTACATTCATCGAATTCTGAAAGACAAAACACGGGTTAAAAAATCTCATAACTTGACTCAAATTTGCTATATGCGCATATTTATTATCTATTTTGTAACGGTTATAGCACGAAGGGACAGCCTTTTTATGTAATTCTTACACAAAATATATCTTTAAAATTGGGAATTGGTATACTTACTAAGTGCTATTTGTCCACAATATAGTGAACCAATAGTTATATTTCCTTGTGATCCTGATTTCCCTGTTGGTTGGAATACAAGACTCCTTACTGGTAAATCTTTGGTGTTGGTAAAGATACCAGCATCAATTCGATCCTGATTATCTCCAATACCACAGTTACAGTTTCTGAAACAGACCCCCATCAAAAAAAATGCAATATTCTTTGTAACATTTTCAAAAAAACAAGGGATCAGGAGAAACATAATCCTCCGGTGCCAAGGCATATACATGCGATCGTTTAAATTTCTTTTTAGGTCATATGTCTAAAACATGTTAAAATAAAGGCTTAAAGCGCGAATTTCTTATTTATTATTTTTATGTCGTTTGCTTAATAGGATGTCAACTCACTATTATACGATCATAGGTGTCATTCTTGCACTTAAAACTAATTTACACTGTTATAATAACACAATTACCTCCGTTGATTTCCTATTTCCCACCAAAAGCTATCTTCAAACGTTTAAATTTGAAGTTGAAAATTTACATTTTTGCCAATTTCTCAACTGTCAATAGTGAATATAGGATTAATAGGATTATTCTTTAACAAAGTAGGACTGTTTATAGATACCATCTATTTTAGGGTTTTATTTTATTACATTTTAAAAATAGAACTTAAAAAATATGAAATTGTAACTTTAAAATACATCGAACCCATACACATTCATTTTCAAATTAAAACATCAACGTTGAGGTCTGCAAATTCCATGAAGTTGGATTATTATTAGAATAATACGACGTGTGCAGGTTGTCTCTGTCAACCAGGCAATATTATCCATATAATTATGTTGTCCACAGACCTTGACAATCGAGAGAGCTTCGGCGGATCTCTCCACTGTCGTTATGTAGACTTAGCTTCCCAGTAAGAAGTGCTAGAATGATTTGTATGATTCCAGAACAGTGATTTGACAACCCAATGTAATATACATGAATAAATAATTATGGTTTGAGCCTTTTTTGGACCATATTATATGACTAGGGCTTTATTACTTCGATACCATATATTATGTTATATTATCTGGGCCCTGTTTTACGAAATCTTAACTAAAAGATAAAATCCCAATTTTAGCACATACTACATTTTGATTGGCTAAGTATTAAAATCAATTTAATATTATCCAATAAAATTACTAAAATTCACATTATATATTGGTTAAAATTTTGTGAAACACAGCCGAGGACAATTGTTCAGACGTATTAAATGTGAGTATCAATTTCTTTTCGTCAAGTTGTAAACTAGTCCTTTTGTATAGTTCAATTTGAATCTGTGGTTTCCAAATAACACCATTTGTAACCAAACAGAGATTTGAAAATTTGAAAGTTTAATATTTGATAGTGAACGACAGAATAGCAACACCCAGATAGCATTTTGGTGGGCGTGTCTAAACTACCAATGAAAGGTAAATATATTCTTTGTTCCAGATACGTGGGTAGATGTTACACTGAATCTACGACGATGTGACACGTCACTTTAAATTCCGAGGGTGAAGGGAGACCAAATGGTGAAACGCAAGCGCTTTAGATCTTAAGGTATGTCATTGAACCAAGTGGTGTTATTGCGATTTCCCGTTAGTACGCGACAAGTAGGGTGCCCTGTTCCAACGTGGTGTTTCTTCTCAGGGTTCCCCTAGACCCCCAAAGTGCAAGCGAATTTTTGAAATAAATTGAACCATATGTTAGTTCCGAAATGACTTCAATGTTTAGTGTCTGGAACACTAACTCGTCCTGACAGTGATCTAGGAAAGTAATCGGCTGACTTATGCGCACCCACATGAAATAATGTGGTTTTAATTTCATATTCTTGTTTGTTTGCTGACAACAAGCGATTGAATTAGCGTGAACCGTTTTTGATAGAAGGTCGTGGATGCAAGCAAAAGTTTGTTCATTCTGGTGTTTTACCTTTGCTGCATGGCGGCTTTACCACCTGGACCCCCGCAAAGATTTTCGTTGCCACATGTACAATCTCCTCCTGCTGGTGTACCAGCTCCAAAATAGCTATTACTACTACCATCAATACTCTTCCATGAAAATTTGTTGGCTGATATGAACTGTAAGAGAACAATATTATATAGCTGTGAACATAAACTCTTGAATAACAAAACTACCGGCTAAAGATGTGTCTTTAATCTAATCCGGATTCGTTTTAAATTTTATATTATTTCCGGTCAAAGTTCCCTATTCTTGACTATATGCATATACTGTATGCTGTTGAATCCGAAGATGAATAAAACCAACGCAGTTCTGGAATCAAAATAAAGGAAACCAGATTCGGATGCTCCCCAGTCAAACATCATCATAAGCTCCCGATATAGTTCCGTCAAACATCCTCTAAAGATCTTACAATTTGGATGTAGTAGTCATATGTGAGTTTGGGTTCGCCAATATCACGAATCAATTAACACCAAGTCTTGTAATTTTAACATGTATTTAATAAGATACCGAAATATTTAACAAATGCAGTGAGATAATATTTAGAATTATCAGTAACAAAAAGAGGGCAATATTATGTACTTACTGCTGTATTTCTACAGTTATATTTGACTGGTTGGTAACAGTTAGACGAAACATCTATAATTGCTTGAATTTGTTCATTAGTGAGCCCCTTGTATGGCACATCTATAGGTTGACCATCAAATGGAACGTTTGTTTCTGGTTCCAAGTTTGGATAAATAATAGCCACACCTATAAATGATAAAGATGTTGGACTATGGGAATTGTGGGAATATGGTCACCAGGAATACAACATGCGCCTAGTGTTATATATAGCCCCTATTACTTGCTCACTATTCTACTTTAACAAAGTAGATTAATACTAAGTAGTTACATGTGGTCTGAAGCCCGCTTAAAACCATTATGGTATTTAGAGGTGTTTCCCTTGTTAATAAAAGGCCTTAGTCCTAGAGAATTCTGGAATTGGGTGAACTTCAAGATAGATGTTTGTTTTGATGGACTCTTAATAAATAAAACCAATCAAGGACAATCCTAGAATAAACATCCCAGCACAACCGTAAGTTACGTTGTCATATAAGTGAAAGCTACAATAACTCTATTATCGATAGTAAACACTCTGTAAAATAATTACGAGATCTTGATAGGATTTGTCATTATTACCAACAGCACAATCCCTGCATGTTTATATTTTTTTTATAAAATTATTCCACCACAATTCATTGTGCGAGTCAATAAGATTCTATTTTAGGACTAGCAGAGTAGTCGTTGCGTGTTGAAGTCAGAATTCAGTGACCGGGGAAATAACCCTGCTTTGAGTTAGCTGTTAACCGAGAATGAAAAAATCAAATCATATCAAATCACATGAAGTTTAACGGGCTACTTTTCTTCTCCGACTACAGTGTGCTATTAGGTAAGTTTTGCCGGGACAGTGACACTACTACCTAGTTTTACATTGGATTCCGATTGCCAAGGGATCTTTTACGTGCACGCCATTCCCGACGAACATCTTGGTTAATGCAGGGGTCGAACAAACAACCTCCAGGCCAGCGAGCCAGGTTTTAATAACTTAGCCACCGTGGCTCAGAGAATGAAACAAAATATGAGGGTATAAATACTCTCGCGTAGGAAAATGAATGTAAGAAACCCTATTTCTTCCATGGTTCTTGAAAAGGTGTGGAGGCGGGGGGGGGAATTTGCCTTGCTCCGTAACAAGTCAACTGCCCGGATTCTCCAATTATTATTATGACGTAGAAACTTACCGTGGCCGGGTTTTATTTTCATATCACAATAAACAAAGAAGGGATCTAAAGAAGCTGTTGGGTATATCATAACTTCTCCAGTTGCGTATCCACGTCCGTAGGCCTCTTCGCAATCCTTGGGGAACCCTGAAAAGAAGTCGAGGACACAATGATTCTTCATGATTCATCTTGACAATCAATCTTGAGTTTCTGACAATAAACCCCGAGAATGTTGATTAGTTGTCAAAAGAAGTTGTCCGCACTAAGATAACCATCACCAAGTTTCTTATGTGGTTTCCCGCTTTCAATCAATATACTTTTGGCTATTGTGCATTTGATTATTTCTACTTAGTCGTTATCAATGATGCTCATAATTATCATAAGGAGACTCCTCAGATATATACAATTTCAAAGAATCAAAGCGGCAATAATGCAATACAAATTATTATAAGATTAAATAACCCACACTAACCAACGGGTCTTTCTGAACATTGCACAGACGAGACCGCAACCGCTGCTCTTGCACCAGCCTGTGTCTGACCACCGGCACTGACCTCTGTAATGGGCAGAAGATTTTTATCTGTGATTGTTCCGTTGTCGTTGGCTACCATTGACCCTTGGGCGTCGCATCGACATTTGAAACCATCACATGATCCAAGAAGATCACAGGGACACGAACTGACATTAGTCTCCGGACCGGTTCCAAAGCTTGGTGAGACAAATCCATTATTTAGTTCATACTTGACATTACCAGATATTGGTGATTCCGTACATTCGTAAAGGATTCCCTGTAATAAAACAGTGGTCATTATTGAATTTCCGTTTGGCAACTTATATTTGTAAAACCACCCAGTAATTACCAGTCGTAAGACATATTGGTAGCATACTCTCGCTTTCTCTCTCCCTATCTCCCCCGCTCTCTCTCTCTCTCTCTCTCTCTATCTATCTATCGTTCTCTCTCTCTATTTAATCGTATTTACAAAATAAACGTTAAGTACCTGATGACAAAATGGAGCTTGTCTGGCCAGAACGTTTATCTGTTCTTCTGTTGCGCCCTTGTATTCATATGGTATGGAATATGAGTATGGTACTGTCTTTCCATCTAAAAATCTCGGTCCTTGAGGCTCTGTAAGAACCTTGAATATAGAAGTTGAATAAAAGTTTCAAATTACTATATTGACTATTTGATATAATTTAAATCGGCTCTGCTTTCTCAATATGGATAATCATAAAATTGTGGAGTTTGATAGATTCCATGTTTATTTGTGTTGTGTAGTGATATAAGTGACCAGAATGTAGCCATGTCCATCGCTAACATAAATAACAAATCGCATCAACTCAATAGAGAAACTTTTTTTTTAATATGAGTACAAGCATGGAAAATAACTTTAAAGTGTTCCTTTGTAGCCTAATAGTGAAAAAATATAGCATATTTGAAAGGAAGTACAAGCTAGTGAAATAAATTTTTTAAGTGTTCTATTGTAATAGCGACAAAGCAGAAATGGTTTAAAACGAAAGTACACGCAAGATGCATAACTTTGAAGTTTTTTTGTTGTAATAGTGAAATGAAAAGGTTTATTTATAATGTAAATTATAAGCAAAGAAAATTTTATAAAGCTAATCCCGAGTACCTCAGTAACAGCGTTGTTCCCCTGTTGATCAAAATGACATTTGACAATAAATGGATCAACGCCATCCGGGCCATCTGGGTCAATGACGTAAGTTCCGTTCTTGTATGGAGTTTTGGTATCACCACTCTTCATGATGTCATAACAGTCAGCTCTGATTTCTGAAATAAATTAAAATGATATCAAATGAAATGGGGTTTAACCACACCAACCGGGCTAACGAAGACGGAATATGCCATACAGTGTGCAATGGAGGATATTGTGTCCGGACAGCGGCCTACTGTCAAGGATTTTGTGCGTACACACCAGCGTTTAAACTCTGGGCCTCGGTTTTCCGCACCACTCTAACTATTAGACATTGTCTTTGACAAGCCCCCCTCCGCCAGGCGCTCACTGGAAAAACCGAAAACTGTTCGAGATCCAACACTACGATCGAACCACGACCCGCTTAGTTTGTGAACAGGTGCCTCATTTACTGAGCCACGGTGGTTCGCATTTAAATACAGTCGATTATAACCAACAAAACCATGTAATAAAATCAAGTGGGCTCGAAAAAAAACCAAAAGTCCTATAAAGCCATATTATATTCTTTAACATATAATCTAATCGTACCCCCCTCCCCACACTGTCTCTACACATGATTAATTAGAGAGAGAGAGAGGGGGAGAGCGAGAGAGAGAGGGGGGTGGAGGAGAAACCCACTAGGCTGGACAGGCGACCATACTCATTGCCACGTACGAGCGAGGATTCGAAACCACGCCAGTTGACTCAATGACAGGCTTTGTGATACATTTAAATTAGAATGAGCATCCAGAATATAACGTTTGAACATCGGATCGTACTCCGACTTTGGGGAGTCTGAAAAATATAACCTACCATAGCATTTTACTGCTCCAATTTTGAGAGTTCTGGCCGTGGTGCTTGGTCCAAGCTTTACTCTTGATATTGGTAACTTAGATTTATCACCCAAAATGCCGCCATCAATTTGAGTTCCGGCTTGATTACAGTTACAGTTAGCACCATCGTCCTGGCATTTAAATGTATCTGTAGTAATATTTGAAGGATTGTATAAATAAGTATGATCTATACAATAATTATAACATGGTAATAAAACATTTATCTTCCATACGTTATTCTGTACCATTAATTATATTAAGTCACCTTAAGCCAATACGACACATTGGGTTCTTCGACAATAAATGGATGCAAAATCAAAAGAATATAAATTTCCCACCACGTTTTAAAAATATTGAATAACAACATTTTTAATTTAGAAAATCGAGTTTCCAAATTTTAAAAGTTTACTTAAAGGCGTAGATTATTTCTATTTATTATGCACACTTGTTGGTTCCTTTTATGTTTTTATCATTAATTAGACTACATAATAATATGCAATAAACACTACATACAAAATATTAGCAACAATATTTAAGTTTAAATGTTACAAGAAACAAAACATTTCCTCAATTGTTCCTTTGCCAACCATAAAATAGACGAACCAGCACCTTAACATTACTATATTTGGAATTAAAAATTTCACAAAGTTCCTGACAATAAGTATTTAAACTGGGTAGGCAGATGAATAATGTAAAACAAAACACGTACTTCCAATATTTCCTCCCCAATCATTTTGTGGTGTTCCATCTCTAGCATACCACCCATTATCTCCAGTTAGATCCAGAGAACCACTATCACATGTGATATAGATCTCTTGTGTACAGTAATAAGAATTGTCTATAAGTTGATTTACTAGTTCTTGGCTATACACAAAGTATGTGATGCTGATATCGAAGGCTTGGTTGGCAGGGATTTGGTGGTCGGACTCTTTGGGCCTTATTTCCTGTAAAACAAATGGGTTATAAATGATATAAATGGTATTCAAACTGTTGCTTCTTAAGATTTCATTAAACGAAACGGATCCTTGGGAGACACTTGTCCTTAACAAAACGCTAACGCTGCATAATGGGTTCGAATGGAGTGTGATGGATATCTAATACTAGCAGAACTTTCGTTTAAACCTTGTGCAACAGAGATAGCGGAGTAAAACGCGACAATCTAGTTCAGCACTTCAAGGGAGTCGGATAAAACGCGACCATCTATAGTTCCACACTACTAAAATCTCCAAGGGAACCGGATAAAACGCGATAATCTAGTTAAGAAAAACTAAAATCTTCAAGCGAACCGGATAAAACGCGACCATCTAGTTCAGCACTACTAAAATCTTCAAGGGAGCCGCATAAAACGTGATAATCTAGTTCACCACTACTAAAGTCTTTAAGAAGTATATGTTCAATTGATCTTATCTTACACCCCTCAGATGAGAGAGAATATAGAAGAGATGAGATGGAGAGGGTGAGATTGCATCTACAGTTCATAACTTACCATGATACCCATAGCAGGGTATGGTACCATGTCACAGTAAACTGGGAAAGGTTTTTCACCGGAGTATGCATTATCAATATCTAGATAATATACTTTATCATCGGTTCTTGTCAAACGTCGATCATTACAACTACTCTTTCCATCTGAAAAGCAACAAAATGCGGTCTTTTAAAAACACTGGCGTATATCAAAACTCAACATATAACCACCTCCTATAACCACAGGCTGAACAAATAACCGATTCTTACAACCACAGGCGTACCGGTATATCAAAACTCTGAGTGTGTTAAATGTTAAATAATCAATCTGGGTACATATTACTTAGCCTAGATCAAGTAATTCCCTCATCGTTACTTTAATAGCATAATTTATAACTAATGCCTTAAAACGTTTTTGGGGAACTAAACTTAAATGCCTAAATACATGAGTGTAGATAGCTTGCTCTTACCAAAATCGTATCCAAGGCAGTTCAAAGTCCCAACACTAAATCCACTCCCCCTGGTCTGTTGACCTGCCGGGAGAGTGTCAAGGTTGTCCAAACTTAAACACACTTCACAGATAGGTAATCTGGTCGTATTGTAGATAGAGCCTCCGTCTGTTTTCTTGGTGCCATCTTGTACATCACAGTTACAGGAATTCTGAGGCCCACCTTCACAGGTACCAGTTAATCCACAAGCACAGCTGTCATATCCACCACTTAAAGCCCAACCTGAAGATATCACATGAAACATATTTAACATGGGTTTAATCTAGTGATCAAGCAGTTATATACAGGTTATAAGATCATGCACAATCAAATAAACTATTACTAAAAGGCATATCTGTCCAGAAGTAATTTATATCCATCCATCCTAAAGTAAGTTAGGGTCATTTTATATTTATATTGGTATCTATTGATTCCACACCGCCATCTTTACGTATCCTGGACAAATACAATGAAAGCAATGCTTCGTGGAGGCACTTTGAAAATGGGTTTCTAAGCTTATCCGTCCCATTATCTGTCTTTCCATTACCTTTTATATGAATGCTCTCCGGTCTAACGCTACACTTTTTTGAAAACAAATACTCCACATCTTATTGAAACAGAACGTTCAAACTTTATGTAAATGTATTTGTTGCTGATTGTCTTGACCGAGTTGGATGATGACCATTTTGCACATAAGTTAAGAAGAAGTGAGCAAATGGGTTCGTCAATGATAAGCATTAATTTAATAATCAGCATTTTCTTCTTTGTTTAAGAAGGATAATCAACAATTTGATTGCTTTATGCTTTACAAAAATGTACATAATTATGTCAATAATTATGGGTTTCGACTACTTATTTGGGTATTAGTACGGGGGACACCAGTCTCATGTCCAAAAGCAACAACGGTCCTTAACTTTTGAGCTATTTATTGCACGATATCCTGTTTTATGTTTGCTATACTTACCAACTTGTGCCTTGCCATCACAGGTAGTGAAATTAACATTTTGGGTCTTAGGAGCATTGATACAAGCATAACCAAGATACTGTTGGCAAGCCTTTGATTTGTCCACTAAAGCCTTAATGAAAGAAAAATATATAATTCACATTTTTGCAACTCTGCCATGTCTGTGGCGTAATCTCACGGTATCACTACCTTACTTTTATCATATTCATACTTGCACTATTTGTCTCTATTTCCTTTGCTGCTTGGGGGGGTTGGGATAGCCTAGTGGTCTAGAGTGACGCGCTTCGACCTCTGGTCGGCCACCTCTGGCTTGCGGCTGTGTTTTCGGGCCCTGGTGTGGGCGTATGTGGCATGAGATAGGGGCGCCTGCTCAACCTCGTGGGTTTCTCCAGGCACTCCGGTTTCCTCCTACTGCCAAAGACCCATACGCGCAAGCGAATTATTGAAATAAAATCAAACCATATATTAGTCCCGAAATGACTTAGTTGTGTTCTCTCTCTTTGTTGCTTAACCTAATTTCGGCGACTAAACTTTGGGATTTGTTAGGTACACGCAGAGGAATTGTTACGCATTTTCTCTTACCGATATTTGTGCTGGTGTAATTGGGTTGCCCATTGTATCTTTATATTTGACTTCAAAACATTGCGATTTGCCGATTCCTGGAGCGCCACCACTTCCTGTAATAAAGAATATTGATGATGCGTTTCTCTGTGTAAGAATTATGATGTGGTAAATATGGCCAGGATGTTAGCAAATCCGACAATTCTCTTTTCTTCAAAATCCATAAATTTAGATGATCGTAGGACACAATGTAAAATATTACAATATTTGTCAATGACTTCAGTTTAAATTTTTATATTTCTCTCATTTGGGAATTACTTCACTTTTTATATTTTTGCAGTTCCACAGTTTGTGATGACTGGGTCATTTACAGTCGAGGGAGTGTACAGCACATTTCCAGATGGCACGTGGACCAATGTCCGTGTTTTTTCTCTGCCTGATACTAGACTTGAGGGATGCTAGGTAACTGTGCTGATTTGGGAGTAGACGACCTATTCATAACATTTACTCTGTACTTAATATTGAAGGTTGGGTCCAACATGACAAATATATATTAAATATCTACGCAATAACGGCACCCGTTTACAATATTACTCTGCTAATTTAACTACCAATTTGCGATGTTCTGGGCTGATATATATACCATATATTTGAAATAAACTATATGTATGCTGTATCTACTTACCATCTACAGGAACTGACGTAAATGGAAAGTTACAGGTTACGGTGAAGGCAGGAACACCACCAGAACTATCCGGATCGATGGTGTATTTTCCAGATTCTACTGGTGTTTCTCCAATCAACGATCTGGTTCTCATGTAGGCCCATAAATCATAACAGGTAGGGAAAGTTTCTATTCAAAATCAAAAATTGTATAATAAATTTTAATATTTCACGCACATTATCTATTATTCGGACAATCATAATATCTTATTATATTTATATTTGTGTAAATAAGTGATTCGTGATGCGTAATGGACACAAACCAATTCACCCATAGATAAAGCCGGGCTATTAAATCCACAGAGTCTTGGTCCACAGTTATTTCAAGCAAACCCTAATGTATTTTGTTATTAAAAAATGAGCATAGTTAATGGATCATCGGTGTAGCCGTTGAACTTTTCGCTTTCTAGGAATTCTCCAATGGGCATCTTCGAAGAGCTTCGTCCACAAGAAGAAGAATCATGAATAACACCTTGGAACCAGTTGCTGATGAAGTTCACTCAAATTGAAAATGTATTACATCATTTAACAATTATTTCCCATTAACTTACCATAGCATTTCAATGGACCTAACGTTACACCCAAACTAGAGTTATCACCAGATGAAAGCTGACCGTTGACAGAAGTAAAGTCTAGTGATGAAACGGGTAAATGGGTTACATTTCCTAACTCATTGAAATCGGTCCTAAAAGAAAATAATAGTAACACATCAACAAGTAATTTAATCAATATCGTCAGGGTCATCTTCAGCATCAGCATCATTTAAGTTATTGATTCAGCTAAACTAAAGACAAATACATAATGAATGAAGGATATTCAAGAACATAAATTCTCCCAGCGAATTCCTATTTGAGTTTACTTCAAGTTGAGAACGAAGACAAAAAAAAACCATAGTCTTGCAAAAAGGGACTGATCAGACAAGGACATATATATTATAGATACATGTACATCATCCCCGAAACTCTAAAGGTTTCAATTTTCAGTTTTGCCTGGTTGGTCGATTAGGAGTGAAATATCCACAATCTCGACCAAGATTAGGTTGGGTAAACAACCAAGATTATAATGGAATTAATGTAGTTGGGATTTAAATTAAAATGCATTAATATTCCAATTCTACAATTTATCGCCAGTCATTAAACTCAAAGATTCGTTAAACCTCAATTAGCAAACACAATATGGGTTTCGACTTACTGAAGGCTATTGCCTATAGCATCACAATTACAGGTTTTGCCCTCAGCACAATTTTGAAGTGCGTTACAACTGCAACCCTCATCACCCTCAGCTCCACCAGACAGGTAATCAAACTGCTGACCATCAATATCCTTCCAGAATACACCACCACCACCTTAAATAGATATCAATATCAGTCCAAAGTGAGAAAGCTAAAAACATATCGGCAGGGATGAGGGACCATCGGATCATAGCCACACTAAAACATTCAAGTTTTCATTTATATCCACAACTGTAACTCGGGGAAAATGTATCAGAATATTTCCTCCCAAAAAATATATTACTAGGATGGACAACTGACCCATTTCCAGTGCGTTATTCTTTTTATTTGGTGTGGGGGCCTAAAGGGTCATGTCCGTTATGATACATTGCTTGTTGTTTGTCTGTAGGCACCAATGTTTGGCGAAATAAGCAAGGAAGCGCAAAAGATGCGCTTTCTTGCTTTGAAAACCCCCGACGCCCACCATTTTATTTTACCAGAAATATATTGCCCTTATAGACAATATGCCATTAAACGTTTTATTATTGTTCCGTATTAATTTTTAATATTCTTGAATACCTTGAAGATGTAGATGATAGTTTTCACAGTTAAATGATAATTCCTGTAAACAATATGTTGATCTGGTACGTAACTGTTTAAGTTGATCATCACTAATTATTCTCTTATAGACTATCTCGAAGAAAAAGTTGGCTTCTGTTAAGTTAAACTGAAAGAAGACAGAACATGGTAATACTCTATTCAACGAATATTATTGTTGGGGAACGTCGACGTAGGTTGTTTAGCGTCCTATTGTTTTATATAGCTGTGTGTCTCAACGTTCAATTTACTCTTTGTGAAAAAAAAATTCACGTGATATCACCGAACAACACAACAAATATGTTTTTATAATGTAAACTCGTTAAAGGGGCAAAATCTCTTATTGTACACAATATTCGAAATTATAAACACGAAATGGAATTTAATATTGGTCCATTTCAATCTGTATTGAAGCTGTTATTTTGCCATTAAAATGTGAGATCCTAATATACAATATTTAACATACGATGGACATTTTAAAAACAGTCCAAGAGAAGTGCCCCCCCCCCATTAGTCTGGTCTGCCCTCTGTTTGCCCCCCCCCCTATATATAAAAAATATATAGTAGGTTTACAGCATGGTGGGCTTGTAAGAAATCATTCTCTGACTGAGTAGAAGGTATTGATTACCGAAACGTATCACAAACTCTAAACAATAACATGTTAATCACTTGAAAATTGTTTTTTACAATCCTCAAAGGTTTTCGGTATAGGTTCAACGCGGCGTGAATATGCATCACTTGATGGTGATTTGGCGACTAACAGTATCTGGTCAGCTCTATTTATCACGACAACCACTATCTGAAATACTGCCAGACTGCATTTCCGGCAGTTTATTTAATAAAATACTGTGGCGAAAATATTCATTCAATTTGATTCACTCACTCCGTCGGTTTGTCACTTTCCTCTCTGGTCGGATAAGACGACAGACGGTATCTGATCAGCTCTATATATCTCTACAATCGGTGCCTGAATACTCTCAGACAGCATTCCGACAGTCTATTTTTCAAACATTTCTTGGGGAGGTCCCAATACCCCCACAAGGACTCTCTACTTTGGCACTCGTGGGTGGATTTCGTCGAGGTTCGCAAGTCCGTTCGTTTGACACTTTATCTCAACGATCAGTGGCTGAAATACTGCCAGGCTGCATTTACGGCAGCCTGTTTTTTAAATATTTCTGGGGAGACACCCCTAGTTGTCGGTTGAAGCTCGTTCCTTTGCCCCAGCCTTGCCCCTCCAACCACTGGCGGCTGGCGCCGCCCCTGTCAAAGATTCGTGTACCCTATGGTTTCGGACACCGATTGTAATGTATAAAAACAAACATATGCTACAAGACCGTGCGGACGGTTTTATTATTTGCCGATTCACAAACGACAAAATAATTATTAAAAAAACGTGTAGAATGGACTTAGTAGTTGAGTAAAACAAAAGTTCGGTCTCCCTGCAGATTAAGGTTTAGGTATGCTACTGATGCTACCTCATAAAATTTTACCAATAAGCAGTATAGGAAGCATAATTAGAATGACTGGCTTATATAACGCCTAAATATACAAATCCCAAATATAATTGAAAAATTGGTTTAGTTAATTGATTTTTAGAAATATTTATTAAAATGATAAGAATATGAAAAAAGATAACAACTACCTGGTTAAGAAACTATCTTTTATTATGAAATCAATGACGCAAACGTTATCGGGAGGTGGTCCAATATGGCTGCCAGTGGTGTCACTGATTTGATGACGTTATCGGTCTATATTATTAGCGTCAATTTCTCATTCCACGTCTATACCCCTGCTCATTAAAATTTCGTACTTGAACAGTTCACATAAACATCAATATTATATGCTGCTTTTTTTGCATATGTTATACGTGTAACCACAGTTATGGTAAAGTTCGAGAGGGAAATTACAAATGGTTGCCAATTAATACTCACGGGATATTCTGTATCGTGATGTATTATAGTAACACCTTGTGGTGGATACTCTGTAAATTGACATTCAGCAGCAAATGGTGCTACATTTACTAAAAAATTAAAGCATTATTATTAATATTGTGTGATTTTTATATCCGCTGTATTGAGAGCTAGTAAATTAAAATGAATGTGTTTCTCAGTGGTACAAAGAACGTAAAAGATGAAAGGTCTGGCAAGTGGCAAGAAACAGTCTATAGCCTAAAACCAATCCCCCGTTTACACATTGGGGTACACGTAAAAGAACATTGACAGTTAGAATTCGGAATAAGATTAGGCCACAGTGCCGTTGTCAGCCAAGTCGCAACAGAATATAGGACGTTGAACCCTATTTCATTTTGGCACCATGAACAAGTATCTAATTAGTAGAATCCGCTGAATTCGAATGTGAGAAATTGATGAAAAAAATATTTTCGTAACAGAACACCTGCAATTCAAAACAAATGTGTTTCTCAATGCCAAATTAATGGCTTAAATAATGATTATCCAAGTTGTGGATTTGCCATACAATATACATGCATTCACAATTTCGAGATCAAGGAATTAATTTTATATAACGATGTAGTTGAACTAAGATTTGAAAGTAAAATAGTTTAAAAGCTATCATCTTACAGTCGTTTGGTTTAGTAGGATCAGCAGGGCCATCTGGATCTATCAGGTAGGTGTATGGTTCAGTTCTTCCTGTTGCCCGATATTTTTCACAATTCGGTTCGATAGCTTAAACAAATAATAAAACTCATGAGTAAGCTGTTAAATACATTTAATGCAAAGTGACAAAGACGTGCCAACATAACTGACGTATCCATGACAAGTTGGTATTACGTTTCAAAAAGAATAAGCATTCCCTACCTCGCGCTTGCCAAAGGTCACTACTGCAGTAAACGTAACAATATATTGGGTGCTTTCGTTTCGTTTACTCTAGTACTTAATCACAGATTTGAGACTAATAATGTGTGTTATTCACCTAACCTCTCGTCTAGCCAACAGAGAGATGATCTCTCTCGGACAGCTGATTTCATTAATCACAATGGCCAGAATTATATTACAAATATATAGACCTTCGTTTAGTTGAGGCAGTTTGGCAACGAAGTTATAGCGATATCACATAATTGTAATAGGTCGTTAAATCGCCTTTCGTTTACTATAACCTAGCAAAATAATTAAATCGGGACGAAATAAAGACTGTTTCAGAAAATATTTTATTTCAGAAGATGTTGGCTTACCAAATTGCATTGTGGCACACATCAGTGGTCCAATTTTAACTTCAGTATAAGAATCATTCGAGCTACTATCGGTGGTAATTGACACTACTGGTAAGTCTTGAGGATTTGTCTGCATACCAATATCATATCTGGTAATATTGTCATTCATATCACAGTTACAGGTTATATTCTCGCCAACACATGAACCGGTTATACCACACCCACAATTACCGGCTACACCTTCTCCGCCAGGGAAGTAGTCAATACTTCTAGAGTCATTACCAACACTAACAGCTACAATTTGTTCGCCGTCTATATTGATAGGAGAATTCTGAAGAAAAAAAACGACAGTTTAAAGCGTTATTTAAACGAATTGTTTTGATCATCTGTTATCTTGTTGGTGAATAGGGTGGTAAGGTGGTCTGATGTTTTAAGGCAGACCTTTAGATCATACGATCTATCATTGAGAATTCTGAGGAAAAAACGACAATTAAGGGCGTTATTATTAAGAATTATTCTTCTTTGGTCATCTTCAATCTCTTTCTTAATGGATTGGGCTGTTAGGTAGTCGGATAGTGTAACAAATGCACTTTAGATCATAAGATCTGTCATTGAGTCATTGGTTTCGATTTTCCCGGTTGTATGTGACAAGGACTTGCGTCGCTTGTCTAGTCCACTGCTAAATATCCCTACGCACAAGCGAATTATTGAAATAAGATTGAACCATATGTGAGTCACGAAATGACCTAGTTTGTGTCAATTGGAATAAAATAAAACCAAGTACGAACAATCCAAACCATTAGACAAAATTCGAAGTCCTAAAAAACGGTATAGGCAAAATATTGTAATCAGGCAAATAGTGTAATCAACATAGGTTACAGGTGTCCGGAAGTTAAATCTCACAATTTCCTGCACCTTCCCTTCTTAATGAACGTGGGGGGGGGGGTAGCACGTGTATGCTGCGTGGTTTCAAAACCCCGGTTGAGCGTGACTAGGGGTAGGGTCGCCTGTCCAACCTCGTGGGTTTTGTATTTAACTTGAGAAATTTGGGTCCGGCTGTGGTAAGTGAGTAAAGCACTGGCTAGCAAACCTGCAGGTCTCGGGTTCAATCCTTGTGTTGGCCGAGAATATTTTCCTGGAGTTTCCCATTGTCAGTGGTGCAGGGCGACGTACAAGTCTTTCGGACGTAAAGTAAAGCAATATACCAGCGTACACCTTGGTGTGCATGTAAGAGAACCTTTGAAAGTTGGGAAATTCTACTTCATTAGCTCGGTTGGACCAGAAAAGTGACACGCTTAACCCCACTTCATTCATTCATTAAAGCTTTATTTTATTGATTCGACTCAGCATAGGCATCTTTAGCAGTTGGGGGAAACGGAGGACACAGAAAAAAAATCATACTCTTGCACAAGCTGGGCCTCGAACTATGCTACATCACTCAATGAAAGATCTTAAGCTAGACCCCCCTCCCCCTCCACGAATTTATGAACAGCAAATGTTACATGTACATATGTTTTTACTTACTCTACAAGTGTAGCTGACTTCTTGATAACAGAATGCCGACCCCTCGATGATACCAGCTATTACGTCAGATGGTGTGACGTAATTTAATGGAGTAGTACCAGATTCTGTTGGCACAACTGGGGTTTGTCTGAAAATGAAGGTGGCGGTATAACACACAAAAAAACTAAAACATAACTAAAAGACCCACCAATTTGAATCACACATGTCCTCTTGTTGTTACAATATCTTACTTAATGTCTCGCTCTCGACCATTAAACCACACATATAACATGTCAGGCCTAAAGAAAGGCTTGCAATAGGCAGATTTAGCTCTTGCATAATGTACATTTAACTGCTCTGTCACCTTTATCGGGGCTAGATGTGCGCGCTTATCATAAAGCCTGACATTGAGTCAACTGACGTGGTTTCGAATCCCGGGTTGTACGTGGTAAGAAGAAGGATCTCCTTCCAACCTCGTGCGTTTTCTCCGGGCCCCCCTCCCACGCGTAAGCTAATCATTGATATAAAATTAAACCATGTTAGTTAGTCCTACAATGACCTAGCTTGTGTCGAGTGGATGTTAAACATCATTTTTCTCTCTCGCTGTTACATTTTACTTTTATTCTGACATTGTTACGTATTTTTATTCGAATAGTTAATTTTTTTTTTAAAGTCTTACTTATCGTGTGGCACAACAGTTAAAGCAACATGGTCAAACTTTTTCATATCACAGTGAACTAAGGTTGGTTTGAGTGGACCATCAGGGCCATCTATATCAATAACTTGTGGCCCACTATCACTCACGCCATCTTTCTTTATTTCTTCGCAATCTCGTAATAAATCTGAAATTAAAAATATATATCTATGGAGGAAATAAATTAAATGAATAGAGAAACTTGAACCAGTTTAGAGTTTGTTTAACTGGACTTAAAATATAATGAAAAAATAAAATGGGAATTGACCATAGCTCTCCTGGTAGCGATATTCCAAAGACTACTACCGCGTTGTCTAGTTTTCTAAGTATTTCGGCTTTCCATATTCCTGGCTCAACTGGTTCAAGACATTCTTCACTTTCAAAAACACTCAGTTCTCCTGTTGCAAGAACATTCCATTCTGCAGTTCTAAGGACATTCAATTCTCTGGTTTCAAGAACATTCAATTTTCTAGTTTTAAGAAAATTCATTTTTCTAGTTTCAAGAAAATTCAGTTCTCCAGTTCAAGAACATTATAATGATATTAGTTACCTATTGTTTTGGGTGCACATTTTATATCGGATATGACATAGGTTGCTGTCTTTGATCCCGAACCAGCTTTGAATTTAACGGAACTGATTGGTAATCTTGACGAATCGATAATTTTTCCAAAATCAATCACTGTATCAGAAGATGAACCGTCACAATTACAGGTTACACCCTTATCGCAGTATCCAAGAACACCACAAGCACACTAAAACACAATAAAACTAGTACTTTGATTTTTTTAAATATAGTATTATTGATATTACAAGTATCTTAGTGAATTGTTCTTTGGTAGGGATGCTTGGGGATTTAAAGATGATTATTAAATTAAAGATGCATTATGTAAGAGGTAAATCTGCCTATTGCAGGTCTTTTTCTATATTCAAATGTGATACAAATATTATATATAATCAACACTCGAGATTTAACATAAATTTAACATTAACGATCAAATGGACAATCAAGGCTAATTCCCGATTCTCAAGTACTGCTGACACGATTATAAACGATATACAATATATCTTCAGTCATATTCAATATATTCATTTACTATTATGTATTTATAAAACCATTAACTTTATAGCAAGAACGTCCAGCACTTTATCTAAATCTTACATAATGTATCTTTAAGTAGCAGCATAATCTACGATTACTTTTTATGTGATTCGTGCTCAATACTCGTATTAGTCATACATTTATATATGTGAAAGAAATACGTTTTGGGTAAAGTTTTTTCAAGTATAGTTAATACGCTATTTGGTTAAAGTTTTGCGACTTTAACTACTTACATTTCCATCCTGACCAGATCCTCCCCATGATCTATATGTAGTACCATTAGAGTCGGTCCATTCCATCATATTGTCTTGATATAGATTATATCCTCCAGTACATTCTATCCTGAAAATAATATCAGCACAGAACGTTTTACATAATACAGTATAGACACTGTTTAATAAATCATCGGAAACAATTTCAGAAAAAAGGATCACTTTAATGGTATCAGTCGTAGTAAGGATCACTTTAATGGTATCAGTCGTAGTACGGATCATTTTAATGGTATCAGTCGTGGTAAGGATCACTTTAATGGTATCAGTCGTGGTAAGGATCACTTTAATGGTATCAGTCGTGGTAAGGATCACTTTAATGGTATCAGTCCTGGTAAGGATCACTTTAATGGTATCAGTCGTGGTAAAGATCACTTTAATGGTATCAGTCGTGGTAAAGATCACTTTCATGGTATCAGTCGTGGTAAAGATCACTTTAATGGTATCAGTCGTGGTAAAGATCACTTTCATGGTATCAGTCGTGGTAAAGATCACTTTCATGGTACCAGTCGTGGTAAGAGCTGGGGAAGTAGGCGATCGATTGAGATGTCCACTTTTGTCAAATGAAAGATCTCTTTATAAAATTACGCTTTGGTCGAGTGTTATGCCTGTATACCATCATATTCCTATAAGGAAGGTAATTAAATTCTGGAAGAAATAATTTCTCTGGAAACTTTGGGCCAGAGAGGAATTGGTGTAAACACTTATGATATCCTGTCCATTTATTGCAGCATGGATGAATGGAGACACGAAGGTTTGTAGGTGACCAAGTACACCAACATTCCAGCTCATAAAATTTGGTGGGGCTACGGATTTTTTTGGAGAGGCTGAGGATGTTACCGACTAAAAAAAGGTCCTAAGAAAATATTATTGTTGGCGAAATATTGGCGGAGGGGGGGGGGGATAATTCGATCCGTGGCTACGGGCCGGCAGCATTCGACGATTATTGCAAGGCAAAAAATTGAGATATATTTTCATAATAAAGTATCTGAAATTATTTAATATATCTGAAATAAATTTACAAGTATCTAACGCATACTGCAATTTCTAGGAATTGAATATGTGGCACACTTACCATTGAGTTTGATAACAGAATTCTGAATTATCTACAAGACCTTTAATTTGTTCGGGTGAGATACCCTTGTAGTCAACTGGTGTTTCTTGTGAGGGGATTGGTTTGGGTGAATTGTTTGAAGCTACTATAGTTATCCCAATATTATCTTCGAATACACACTTCACCTAAAAACATAGATATAATAAATATAAAACTGTATCATTATATCACAAAATTGGTAAGCGAAATAAGTCCACAAATTAGAATTGCTATAAAGTGTTCTAGAAAGACTGCTCTCCTCTATCATCTCTCTAAATTATTTTTTGGAATAGGTAGAATAACCTGCTTCGAGCACAAGGAGTCGCGGTAGCTCAGTGAGTAAGACATTGACTCGCTTTCCTTGAGTCTCTGTGTTAGAATCTGGTCAAGACCGAGAAAGTTTATCAGGATTTTCGGGCGTTGTTTGACCGAGTCAGTGGTGCATGACGGCGAGCCTAGAAAGGGACGAAGTATAGTCGTTCGGGTGGGACAAAAACCCGAGGTCGTTTATAGTACACTGTATGACATATGTCCGTCTTCATTAACCCATAACAGTAGACCGTTAAACCCCATGTATTTTTATGCTTCTATACTAACAATAGTTGAACTGACCGGAACAGTGACAGGCATTTTAGAATGCGAGGAAATGGACTAGATATGCAGCCCTAATTAAAAGGACATCCAATGTACTGTCATTCTTGTTACAAGACGACAGATCTTAAGACTCTTGCACCCACCAATTTATTTAAAATATCCCTCATATTATTACACCTATTACCGTCATGGCATCTAGCGGACCAGTACTATCGGGATCTATTTGAAATGTTCTTCCACTAACTGCCGAAGGATCTTCTTGGTATATTTCATGACAGTTTATTGGTAATTCTGAAATTTAGATATACAATATAGGAACCTGAACAATAATAACAGGTTGGATAAAGGGTTCACAGTTCTCGCTATAATAGTTAAAACAGTTAATAAAAACAGAATATACTGAATATTTTAGTCATATTGCTTCACTCTGAACCGAAATATTAGCCATCCAATTTTAGGCTGACCTCGATCATCATTAATATCGGTCGAACTACATCAAGTGTGTACATGGTTTAATCACCTAATAACTGTATGAAATGTCCAATTATCGAACAGTATTGGTTGTTTTAGATTTTCAATGATTTGTTCACTTACTTGTACAGGTTACACCGTTTCCATTGTAACCATTTGGACAGCCACACGTATAAGAGCCCGGCTCATTAGCACAAACTGCTGGCTCTGTACACACATAGTCTCCAGTTTCACATTCATCAATATCTATTTCATAAATGAAGAAATAAATGGGCATTATTTTAAGAATTGATAAACTATTTGAATTATATGCCTTAGTTTAAAATGCGTTTGGAAGTTGCCTTATAACGTTGCCAAGGTCGAATTAAGAGGGTATAGTAGACTGGGCTTTAGCTAGCCAAAGGGGTGAAGTCGGTGAATGTCCACTCGAACATACTGTGTCATATCGAGACTAACATATGCTTCTATTTCATTGTTCATCAGTGGGAGGCTACGGGGGACCCGGAAAAAATCAGCAAAGTAAAATATGCGACCCTTCCCCGTTTAACGTACTAGCTGGGCTCAATTTCAGACCCCATGATCTAAAGCACTCAGGCGATAAGATAAAATACATGATTAAAACATTGGTTATTTTCTGAAGACGAGGGTATTTTATTGTGTCATCTGTCATTTTATTTTCGGGCATCATTTTATTTAAATCCCGAAGCACAATACCGGTAATGTGACGATGTTTTGTTTCGTGGATATGAGGCTGTCGTTTAATCCTAAAAAGGTACATCTGATATAAAATCGCACTTCCCGGTAACACCAGAAAACGATGTTATATGGACAATAGATAGCGGTTATTCAATGGTAAGTGATCGCTCTTCCGTCGGTTATTCACGGGTATTTGTTCGGGATAGAAATAATATAGTTACCATCACAAGCAGTAAAAGCATCACCAGTGTAACCAGCCTTACATTTACAGTAATTGTCTATACAATCACCATTAGGTTGAAAACAGTCTTGTTTTACACTACATGTTCCTGAAAAAGAGATGGGTTATATATTTTAAACTCTTTGTCGCATATTAACTAATGTTATATATGCCATTGTAATGATATTATATATTATTTTATGCATGTATAACAAATGTTCCTTAAAAAGAAATGGGTTATATCATTAAAAATGGTAGTCGCATATTACCCAATGTTATATATCAGCTATTGTTATGCTATTATATTATTTTATGCATGATTAACAAATGTTCCGGAAAAAGAGATGGGTTATATCGTTAAAACTGTGTGTCGCATATTACCTATTGTTCCGGAAAAAGAGATGGGTTATATCGTGAAAACCCTTTTTGCGCTTATTGCCCAATATTATTATGTACATGGATGAGCTATTGTAATGATAATGCATTATTTTATGCATGTATAATAAATGCGTGACCTATTTATATTCCTTTATATGCATTATAATAGCTGAAAGGTGCATATAAAATAAATATTAAAGTAGTATAGTACACCCAGGGGACTGCTAAAAGAGTGTGATATCACAGGGTTTATTTTAGTTCTATGAAAGATGTTCTGATTAATATTTTGAAGATATTATATCAAATTGGTATTTTGCAAGATTCAATTTTCTTAGACTAACTCACAGACGGTTCCTGTCCCCATCCATTGCTGAAAGTAGGGTACTATCGTCCAGTCATCTCGTGCACAGCTTAGTCAAATTATATAGAATAATCAATGTCGACGTAAAACCGTTCCCAAGCGAAACACATCCAACACTGATTATTGTCCCGCCCTAGTACTCCTATCAGAGGGCAACACCTAGTAACTTACCTTTTTCTAGTTTTGAGAAAACAAAGGAAAACGTATGTGGAATACTAGACAAAAAAGGGGGATATCTAGTACAACAACAGGAAGCACAACCCTAGTAACTACAAATTTGGTCCAAACTCAATTTGATAAAAAAAACCTAGTAACTAGGTTTTGCCTTTTGACGGGAGAATAGCTGATGCATCTTTACCTTCTATATAAGAAGCAGCCGGATTACATTTGCCTTCAGTCATTATTTAGTATTCTCAGACGAACGTTCCCACAGATGAGAGACTGGGAAACAGACATCATTTTAGAGATCATAGGCGAGACATCATTTTAGAGATCCTAGGAGAGACGTCATTTATTTAGAGATCCTTGGAGTGACATCAATTTAGAGTTCCTAGGACAGACATCATTTCCTAACGGGTACGTTTAAAGGCATGAATGTGAACTGGATTGGAAGGGGAAGCTTCGTGTTAAATAGAGGAACACATTATTATTGAGCGTTACGTTCATAAGCTATTATATCATATATCCCATTAAAAAAGTAAAGTCACATACGAGAACATTGGAAGCCATCGCCGGTAAACATGGGAAGACAAACACATTTAAAACCGGGCTTGTTGTTTTGACAGTTAGCATTCGGGTCACATGGGCTGGCTAAACACTCATCGATATCTGAAATATACAAAACGTTAACCATTTACAAGTCGCTATTCGTTAGTGAGCAATTAAGACCCCCCCCCCCCAACATACACACGCATACAAATTAGATTGACCTTCGACCGGCTATTTTACCGTTGTTGGGAGATAAAAGATTATATCTCAACTGAAGACAACACTACATCTAGCATGTTCTAAGTCGGAAATCCTGTGTCATTCAAAATCTAAAGATACCTCCATGAATGACGACGTGTGTTTTAGCCTATAGCTAACGCCTCCGACCATCCCAAAGACAGGAACAGCAGTCTTCCTCTAAACTTTGTAAGGATTTCTTGTTATTTTATTTATCGTGGGCTTAGAGATTACTTCCGTCTGTATCTGTTTAGGCCATATCCACAAAGATGTCACTCTAAATGGCCTAATTCACCTCAAGAAAAAATATAACCTTAGGGAAATATATCAGTATGTAATAGCTTCAGTGAATTTGTTTCTTAACCTCAAGGAAATACTAATTCAAGTAATAGCTTCAATGAACTAATTGCTTTTTTACCTCAAAGAAATATACCTTAAAGCAATGACTTACTTTAAAAGTAAATCCTTTTGAAAAGGTGTACTTACCATCACAGTTGTTCTTGCCATCACCATTAAAACCGTCTTTGCAATTACAGACAGGAAGGGCAGCATCTGTCTTATTACAATATCCATCCCCATGGCAGTTAGCATCATTAGTACATGGAAACACAGCTACAATAGACCAATTACAAAATGATTATGGAAAAACAATTTATCAATGAAAACTGCTGTCGTCAACGTTCATATGGTATGTGGTTTAACCCTACCACGTAACCTTTGTGGGTGCTTTACTTTGATGATGCCCGGCTTCCGCGTTGGCTACATTATGCTACGAATGGCCGCGAACAGTAGCGAATCGAAATTAATCGAAATTCGTGGCGATTCGGCAAAAAAAGCAAAAAAGATCGTATAGAATCTGGTGAAACTATGAAACAGTTATGAAAAGTTTACGAAACAGTTACGATAAATCGTAGGTAATCGGGTTAGAAATATTCCTGATGTCAAAGTATCACAAAGTTACGAAATGAAAGAATCGTATATATACAAATTGAATAGATTCAGTTAGGATATGCCACATTGCCTCCGACATGACAATAATCCACCCTGGATTGATTTTGAATCGAGACTTTTGCTATATTATGTGATGTTTGTAAACCGTGTTTGAAATTTGTGGGTCGTGTGTGTGTATATTTTTTAAATCACGACTGAAATTTGTAAATCACGACTGAAATTTGTAAATCACGATTTAAATTTGTAAATCACGATTTAAATTTGTAAATCACGATTTAAATTTGTAAATCACGATTTAAATTTGTAAATCAGGATTTTAATTTGTAAATCAGGATTTAAATTTGTAAATCAGGATTTAAATTTGTAAATCAGGATTTAAATTTGTAAATCAGGATTTAAATTTGTAAATCAGGATTTAAATTTGTAAATCAGGATTTAAATTTGTAAATCAGGATTTAAATTTGTAAATCAGGATTAAAATTTGTAAATCAGGATTAAAATTTGTAAATCAGGATTTAAATTTGTAAATCAGGATTTAAATTTGTAAATATCATTCGCAATTTGTAAATATCATTCGCAATTTGTAAATATCATTTTCAATTTGTAAATATCATTTGCAATTTGTAAATATCATTTGCAATTTGTAAATTTCATTTGCAATTTGTAAATTTCATTTGCAATTTGTAAATTTCATTTGCAATTTGTAAATTTCATTTGCAATTTGTAAATTTCATTTGCAATTTGTAAATTTCATTTGCAATTTGTAAATTTCATTTGCAATTTGTAAATTTCATTTGCAATTTGTAAATTTCATTTGCAATTTGTAAATTTCATTTGCAATTTGTAAATTTCATTTGCAATTTGTAAATTTCATTTGCAATTTGTAAATTTCATTTGCAATTTGTAAATTTCATTTGCAATTTGTAAATTTCATTTGCAATTTGTAAATTTCATTTGCAATTTGTAAATTTCATTTGCAATTTGTAAATTTCGTTTGCGATTGATATTAGTAAAACACACTTAGAATATATATTTGTATATCTAGGAATATTTGTAATTAATCTAGGAATATTTGTAAATCTGTCTTAAAATTTGTATTTATATAAACAGATCATAGCCGAGTATACACTTATATAAATAAAATAATATTATGAAAAAATATTTGACTTACTGTGTTGACAGCCGGATTTGCCCTCTTCTTTCAATCCATCACCAATTGTTCCAGCTTCACACACGCATCTAAAATTGGTGCTGTTTACCTCTTCGCATGTCGACAATTCATGGCAGAAATAATACGCCTCGGAACAATTTCCAGGAAGTAAAGGAATCTCGACTGGAATAGACAATATAAGTTATATCTTATAAATAAATGGAAGCACAAATTTCAATGATAGATTCCATCATACAATATTGAATTGGATTAATTTAAGACATTGCTGATGCCTGAATCGCTTTTAACTTCAGTATTGTGGACGATTCCTTTTTGCAACAGTAACCGTTTTCTATTTTAGTATGCCTTTGGTATCAATTGCAATCCCCGACTTTCTGTTTGAGGCTTACTAGTGAACCAACCTCTTGGGTTTTCTCCGGGTCCTACGGTTCCCTCCCACTGCTTAAGACCCCTACGTACAAGCGAATTATTGAAATAAAATTAACCATAATTATGTTAGTCTCGGAATGATCTAGTTTGTGTCGAGTTGACGTTAAACCCCATTTCTCTCTCTCTCTCTCTCTTACTAGTGAAACCCAATGTAAGGTCTAGCAATAATGAATACAAAGCTGGTATTGATACAGATTATATGGCGTATCTCCAAGCTACTCTTAATTTACCCTATTTTTTGTAAATGGGACGGAATAACAAAGGTTTCAATATTTAATTATAATTTCTAAGGTTAAGAATGCAATGCGACGAAGAAGAATTTAGCTTGCACAGTGGTGTTTCCGCCTTCGATTTCCAATGGCCAAGGTTCCTATAATTATGTATACAGATCAGATTCAAATTCAATGAAAATCGGACACATAAAATGAGATCGAGAGGTGATTATGGTCTTGTCATGTTAATAAATGACTAATTAAGCGGTTTTAATAACATTTCAGGCCTAAAGAATGACCTAAAATATGTAGATTTAGCTATTGTATAATGTTAATTATAGTCTGTATCACATCTTATTTAAATGGGCTAAACCAGTCTAACTCAATATTATTCATAATAATCAATATTATAAACATGAATAAGAATTCAATACTGATCTATTTCAATCACTATTGATGTTGTTATCTTACCGTGAATGGACATTTAAAGCGAGAATTTCAAATTTTCTAATAAAGTCAAAACATGTCTTTTGCTCAATAGGTTATCAACTCACTATTATACGATCATAGGCATTATTTCCCACCCTTAAAAATCTATGAAACAGGAAATAACATCACAATTACCTCCCCCGTTTTGCTATTGACATGGAGAAGCCATTTTCCAACGTTGGAATTTAAAGTTAAAAATGATATTTTTGCCAATTTCTCCGCTGGCAATAGAGAATTTCAGGATTAATCTTTAACGAGGCAGGACTGTTTATGGATACCATCTATTTTAAGGCTTTGTTTTAATAAATTTTAAAATTATAATTTTTATAAATTTTAAAAAGTTTGAAATTGTAGCTTTCAAATCGTTGCACAACATCAGTGCACAAGCTTCATATCTTATTAACAAAGAAACACATAAACCACAATAATAATTAAAAATGACCGAATCACAATAATTATTTTGGTATTTTAAAAAAAAAAGAATGTAAAAATACCCTCTCAGCATAGACTAAACAGGCACAAAAGACTGCAGTTCAATCACGTATTTTGTTGACCATAATTATAAGAAATTACATGTGCAATACAAATTTTCATTAATACATGTTTTCGACCCATTTTCGCATTTTTAATGTTATAAAGAATAGAGATACGCGCCTTTAAAATAACATTATTGTGTATTATTAAACTCCGTAATTGATTGGAAAATATATAAAATATAAGATTACATTATTCTATTCTCTTTGTAAAAGTAAAAACGATTTTTGATTATCGATGAATGAAAATAAATTATATCCAAATATTTTCAAATAAAAACGTATTTCGTGTCTGTGGTTTATATTCTTTTAGTGGCATTTAGTAACTGGGTAGATGGGTAGAGTAATAAACTATAACTCATACTTATGGAAAACAGCTACTAATTTATGTTGGTGACTTTTCGAAGAATATTCTATTGTCGTTTTCAAGTTCCGATTAAATACTGTAATTGTATATCTAAATTTCATTCAAACAGTAGCTGTTTAACATAATGTGTTATAGACTGTACTTTATTTTTGAAATTATGATATTCTAGCTCAACTACCAAAGTCGATAATTTTGTCCTTTGTGAATTTTGTCTGCCACCTTTCTTAAAGAACAAATGTAAACTTACCTACAGAATCGGCAGAAGCGACCGGTGCAAAAAAAATCAGCGCGGCAGCAATAAATATCATATTGTTTGATTTCTTGGCGTCGTAACGCCCTTTCTCTACTGAAAAAATAAACGCGTTGTTTAGTTACAGTTACAGGTGGATTATGTAATAATTACATAAAGAGCTGGTCGTTCTTGCTATAATAGATTGAAAATAAATTGAGAGAAGTATATAAGTGGAAATTTAAACCAAAGTTACTTTATTCTGAGTGAAATTATGAGTGTTTGAAGTCTTGACAAGACAGTCTCGATTGTCAAGTACCAAATCTAAGATAATAAACAAAGTCTCGATTATCAATTTTATTGCTGAATTATCAAATCCAGTGACCTAGGAGGTGGATTATAGGCTTGCCATGCGAATGATTCATACAACAATTGAAGCTAGAAAACGACCTGCAGTAGTCCGATTTCGCTGTTACATAATGCATGTCTCTAGCCAAAATGCTCCGAAAAGCTAAAAAAAATACACTGAAAGGGTTGTGGTTAATAAACTTCAGATCGTAATTCAGATCGTAATTCAGATTTAGAGGTCAGTTTTGAATGTTTATCATTCGGTTTTATTTTATTTTCCTATCCCCGTTCGGATAGGGCGAAAAACCGAAGTACTGTGTACACACTGATATGCACGTAAAAAAATCCCTTGGCAGTTGGCATTAGATATACGAGTAGGTCATAGCACCGACACTGTTGTACGGCTATAATTTTCCCCATAGAACGCTGTATGGCGTATGCCTGTCTTCGTTAGTCCAGCCGGAGAAGAACAGTAGGACACTAAACCCCATTTAAGTTCATTACCTGCCCCTTATTGTATGTAGCATAAATTTAATTATGTGTCTGAATGTTTGATCGCCTTTTAAATCTATATAAGTTAGGTCTGACTTGCTCAGTGTGTCTTTGGATAGTCAGACAATCTAGATTCAGTGTACCAACTGGAATTGCCACATAAACGATCTCTTGGTGGTTGGAATTTCGAATAGTACGCCTGGCAAAAATATCATACGGTATTATGATACTCCAGTGCATTGTTTTAGCGAGGGATTAAACTACATGCCTTCCCGGCGTCGACAATGTCCACTAAAAATGCTGTGGAACAGATTAAAAGTAAGAATTTCAGTAGAATCGAGTAACTGCAATTATGATTTTCCAAACCTCAGTGAGAATACCATCCAATAAACTTAAATAAATCGGTACTGTATCATATGATATCCCGGTGTATTGTTTTAGCGAGAGATTAAACGCCATGCCTTCCCGGCGTCGACAATATATCCACTAAAAATGCTGTGGAACAGATTAATAGTAAAAATTTCAGTAGAATTGAGTTACTGCGATTTTGATTTTCCAAACTTCGGTGAGTATAACGTCCAATAAACTCAAATTAACGCTTTTCGAATACATTACGCAACTAATTAGGCCACTCGGTCACCAAACGTTTCGAGATTATAAACCATTAACAAACACATGTTGTTTATTTTTTGACATATGTGTTGTCCTCAGGTTTGTCGTGTGAGTTTTATGTATGTTTGGTGCGGTCCTCCTGTCCTTATTCTTTCAGGCATATGATCTACCGTGTGGAATGTGTTTGGTTTGAGTTCATGATAAATTTACATTATGCACAATTTGTCGTGTGAGTTGTATGCATTTTTGATGCGGTCTTCCTGCACTGCACTTATTCTTTAAGGCATAATGGTCTTTTCACATTTGACATTGTAAAATCTTAATGACCGTGTGGAATGTGTTTGATTTCATGACACCAGGTGACACATTTACATTATGCAAATTTACCACAATGAATAATTCACTTACGGTTATGTTGCTTGATCGTGTACAATATAATTTGTAAGTTTTACAAATCAATCATAGTCCTCCATAGTCCTCAAATCACACAAAGCAATATATGTCCCCCGGGGTTAGGTTAATACTAAATTACAGCGACGTTGGTTATCTTCAAATCAGTATCAAAAATAAGCGAACACTACATTATCTCACCGATGCTTTGGTGTTTTTAAATCGAGATTTGGCATTAAAAAGAACACCAAAAAACAGCTAATTCTGTAGGTTAGTGATAACATTATAATGCATATTTTTTTCTGTGTGTACATTAATCTCCAAAAGACATCTCAATACATTCAGGTTCCAGTTACTGCTCTTAACGTTTTTGTTTTATAACAAACTATAGTTGTATGAGAACATGTCTTGCCGATGCTACGTCACGTAAATCTAAAATGTAATTATTTAGTTTTTAGTGGCCATGAAAAATATAAGTATTCTATTGTTTGCCACTATATGGCTATAACCAACATGTGTGATTCAATTACTTCGTTGTGATGGTTGTTTAATAGTTAGAGCAATCCCAGGTCATCGATACAGTACGAAATTGACACAAGAAGCCAAATGTTTCAAATATATTTTAAAAGACAGATATTATCGAATAAAGAAAAAAACTACACGAAGAATCGGCTGCCTTGAGAGGAAAAGATAGAATTATTATTACCATCCAAGACATTTAAAAAAACAGCTATGTGAAACCAGTAATAAATGAAATGGGGTTTAACGTCCTAACCTGGGCTAATGTAAGACGGGCCATGAAAAGAAACTTTAAATTGGAATTAATTGTTTAAAAAAGTTTTGGTCGAAAACGTTTTTAATCAAAGTTATTTTGATTGTGTATGGTATTAAATTGTAGTGAGGCTTTACATACCATCGATTCTGTTTAACATAGAAGGTATAATGGTGACTTTATTATTTTTCAAAACCTTACAGTATGAAGTAAATGTAACCTTAAAAATCTAATTTAGTAATGCGGCTGTATGAAATTGTATGCATATTTAAAAATAAATTCGATATGAACTAATAATGTGTTTCTCAATTACCGAATGCCGTTGTAAAGAATGTGCAAACCATTGGGTTTCTATATTTAGAAACTTAATTAATAAAGAACTATAAAAGACAAGGACGTAACATCGACCCCTGCATAATACCTGCTCCAATAAGGGATGGTGTCTGTAGCGTAAGTGAAATGAAATTGGGCTTAATGTCCTACTGTTAATCACGGAAAGGCGCCTGCAATGGCCGTGTGTATAATATTTGTCTTTCAAAGTTTTAAATCCGTATAATAAATATTCAAAGGCGGTGATTTATGGTATTTACGATTGGAAAACTTATTTTTGAAGGATTGTCGAGTTATGTTAGCTGAACATTGACTAAATGTCACTACTTTCAAAGTTTGAAATCCGTATAACAAATATACAAAGGCAGTGATTTGTGGTATTTACAATTGGAAAACTTACTCTTGAAGGATTGTCGAGTACGGTCAGCTAAACATTGACTAAATGTCACTATATAGAATCAATAAAGAGTTATTGCTCCGTTTTATTCTTTGAACGTTAACATAAGTTAAAATATTGCAAATGAACGACAGTTTGCTTTGACAAATGATTATTTATACCCAAAAAAAATTCGGATAAAAAGTATCATAAGTTGCATTCTAATGTTTCTGTGTTTCTGGCATCTAAAATACTTGTCGGTTTCTTAGGTTTTAATGTTCTTATTAGGATATTTTCTGGAATATTTGGGAAAAGTTCGTAGGAATAAAAGGTTTAGTCATTTTACTATTAATTATTTGATATTTCAACACTTCAAGGTGTTAATCTTTTTTAAATGTTAATTATAAATCATTTCGAAAACGAGATCATCTCAGTCTCAAATAAAAACTGGCATCTGAACAAAGTGGAATACAATATATGGGAACAATGTATGGAAGTGGTTTGTATTTCTGTTAAAATAAAGATTGTTATAATTATATCAAATGTGTTCACTATATATATAAGTACTACAAAATGTGATTCTTATAATGTATGTATATGCATTAAAACATATATGCTAAAATTGTTTTAATTTCCAAACCTACCTGCCTACAGAGCTATTGGAAACTTGACTCGCCCCAGTCTGATCAACTGAACAGATTAAGGCAACGATAAGCCTTCACGACAAGCTTATTAGTCACTTTGTATATTCAAAAGTTTAAACAAGTCGATAATATAGTCCACAGTCAATACTAATACACAAGCTGTTTTCGTCAACGTAGACGGTACCATATAGGAATGTTATAACAAATGGAGTATATGAAAGGGATATTAAGGCAGATTTCTTTTTTTTTTGCAACAGATGGTACCATAACTCTGTTCTTTGATTGGTTACTTGATATTTATCTGGCCGAGACTCGCTCATAACTCTTAATCAATGGGGGCTTTTTCATTATGGCATTAGACGCATAAATGAATATTTAAAGTGCATATAAATAATCCTCAATATCATTAATTTGAAAATGATAATTATATATATTCCAAAAGGAGAATTCGAGTATAGTGAAACATGAATTATAATGGCAATAAACCAGAGCTGCAAATCAGCGTTTGATTTTACATTTGTGTGATACGTGTCCAGATTTTGCATTAGAATATTTTACTTACATTGCTATAAATTCCTAATAAAATATCTGACTCATGCGCAATAATATCACACTTTCTATAAATGAATATTAATTTCTTAAGGCCCGCATTTTAATTTTATTGACATTTTATATGTTAGTTTTTCTTTTCCTTCAAAGATATATTATGTTTGTAATTTGACATACAAATAGACACAGCACCCAAGTTACACCTACTATCATGCGCTTAAAGGTGCATTATGTAAGAAATAAATATGGCTAATGTGGGATTTTTTCTGTCTAAAAACGTTATATAAATTGTGTGACATGCCGCTCTGGATTATCGAATGCGATAGACATTGGTTGGATTATAACAAATTATAGTTAAAATGGATAATCGAGACTTCGTTTAGCATAGTAGTTTGACAATCGAAACTATCCAGTCAAAAATTCAAACTCTCATAACTTCGCTCAGAATAAAATAACTTAACTTAAATTTTCAATCTATTCATTCTTCATTACCTTTTTGTTAACCATTATAATAATAAAGGCCAGCATCGTTATAGAAATAGATATTACGAACAAATCTACTTTGTGCATAGCTTTGAATCCCTAAAGTAAGGAAGTCTATAGGGGCAAATAGCATGTGTCGTCCTTTTGTTTTCTTTGCGGTATCTATCGCGCCTATACGCTTCCATACTAGAGGCACATTTTTTACTATAAAATAAAACCAAGTACGAACAATCCAAACCATTAGACAAAATTCGAAGTCCTAAAAACGGTATAGGCAAAATTGTGTAAAAAAAAAAAAAATTGTGTAAAAACGCAAAATAGTGTAATCAGTATTCTACTGTTCATACTGTCGTTAATGTAGTCGTCTTCATTTCTAAAAGTAAAACCATCTTTTTCAAACAAAACCGTCATTTGTGACTCTTCGTGCTTGAATACTTTTTTAAAAAATAGAAAAAAAGAATAGACCCCGCTTGATTCCCATGTTTGATTATTAATTCAGATTTACATTGCGGAAACAAGACTGTGAGGAAATAATAATAATAATAATAATAATAATTTATTTCTTATATAGCGCATTACACAGAAGTTTCAACGCGCTTTACATATAAACACATGCTACATTAAAACTGATAACAATGCTGAAACCCCCGGGCTGTTAAATTTTGCATCACTTAAAGTCACATTATTCAAGATATAGATAAGAACTAGCCATTATTGCTATACTAGTTCGAAAGTAGATGATGTAAAATGAATAATTTGAACATTTCTTTCAAATTACACTATTACAAGCGAAGATATTGGCGTTTAAAGATTTGGCCGACCTGTGCAATAATTTCAACCACGGTCCTGGTTGATCAAAGCTAAGACTTGAAGCGTCTGGGCGCGCCATATTTGATTTATCACTGAAACGTTTTAATCTGTTTAATATCGGAGCAATCTGATGCCATCCAAAGTTGATTAAGGCCTGGATCAATTAATTAATGTCTAATTAATACTTTAGAAAACATTTCATGCCCAAATAAAGACCTGTACTAGGCAGATTTAGCTCTTGAATAATGCATGTTTAACAAAATCGTATGGTCATGTTTACATATAACATAATATAACACAATTTGATACCATGTCTAAAACGTAAAAATCACTTTGCGCAGTTAATCTTTGTCGTAATTATTCTGTGTCGCAATTATTCTTTGTCGTAATTATTCTATGTCGCAATTTGTCATTGCACAATACTTGTATTACAGATCAATATGATGGAAAGAAATGAAATGAAATTGAGTTGCACGTCATATTTTTCTCCACTATTCGAAGACGCTCGTCGTCAGCTTGGTTTTTCATACAATCCGAAAGACTAGACATCTTCCTTTGCCGCCCCCCCCCTCCAGCTATCTCCTGGTTAGCGATCTCCTGGAAAGTTTGCTTTTTTATCATGACATTTAATGTGAAAACAGAGATTTTTTGGGATAAGAAAAGGGTTATCGTTGCTCTTGACGATCCTTACTCATAGCCGAATGAATGTGTATTTGCTGTTTTCCTTTATTCCACAATATGGCAGATACCCCACCTTTACATGTATGCATTGCATTGGACAAGGAGTATTTTAGAATTTAGAATACGGTCTGTGAAACCAATGACAGTGACATACCTAATTTTGTAGTTACATTATTTTTTTACGAAAAGCTCTATGTTTAGTTCGCGTGTTTTTAAAGTCGTAAATAGCATAAATAGTTTTACATGGACTTAATTTAGCGATGCATACCGGTGCCGATGATGTCGGATTAAAGACAATTTATATAGCATCCATCTTACACTCAATGCATACTATCAGAACTCTTGGTGCCTGTTTCTTTGAAAACAATATTGGAATTTAGGTTGTCTACCCATTTTATTCTAGCACCACAGTGTCCAATACATGCATGGTGCAATAGATTATTCTAAAATGCCTTGAAATGCCGTTATCTGCATGAATTCATATATACAAACTTGAAAACCCGTTTTATAAGGCAAATTTAGAAACGCATCGACCCAACACTTTTAGTTCAATAGAACGTACCAAGAACCAAACGTATATGTAATATATTATCCACGCCTATTTCTTAATGAGGTCTATCGATAATATTATTAAACTTTTTGCACCCAATTTTAATTCAAGATCTGAAAACAAAACAATATTTGATACCAGTCTCATAAATTAAACGACCAAGCACAGCTAACCGCTAAATTGATATATATTTCCTAATGAGGTCTATCGGTATTATTAAACTTGTTGTACCCAATATTAGCTTAAAATCTAAAAAAAACAAAATCAAAACAATATTTGATATTAGTCTCATAAATTAAACGACCAAAGCAAAGCTAACCACTAAATTGATATATTTATTTACTGGGATAACTACCCAATAAAAATGGATACTTATTTGATAATACTTTTAAAGAATTTGTAAACAGGGGTCAAAAAAAGCAAATGCAAAGAAAGAAAAATCGAAGTATAATATTCAGTAAAGATGGAACAGCTGTTGTGTTATGTATCGATTGGGTATTGACAATGCTTTCTATACAAAGTTTACACGTATATTTATCGTGGGGAAATCAAATGTGTATACATGGATCATATCTGTAAACATAAGATTTAGGAATATATTATACACGTTGAAAGAAAGTGGGGTGTTAGAAAGGACAAATTTATTAAAGCCCCAGCATGCAAGAATAAAGGTTTAATATAGAGATTGATATGTATAGAACTGTGTTGTGTCAAGTTGTGTTATGTTATGTTAGTTTATGTTAAATATACAGTTTACGTCTCTACACCAATCTGATTAAAATACAGATCTATATTTCGTTTCGTTTTTTATACTTTCGATGGCTTACACAACATGAAGATCTGACAAGTTATAGTGGGGGTTCACGCCAGGGATCACACGAAAAGTATTTGACCGTTGACGTTTCTGGTGGTTTACCCACAATTCTTAGCACCAAAAGGCCAGTCATTCGCCATAACAGACAGTTTCATTGCCTAATCCCTAACATCATTTAGAACACGTCAATGATAATAACTCTTCCAGATTCTAGTGTAGTAAAGACATGTAAAACGAAATTGTGAACAATTGAAACGAAACGAAATTGGATTTGTGTTTTAATAAGATTGGCTATACATAATCGAAAGTAATTGTTCAGGTTATTTATTAACAAACTATTTGTGGTGTAAAAGGGGGAGGCAGTCGGTACATCGCTCATTCTCAAGGCGGAGGGGGCGTATATATATATAGTCAGTTTTTATACGGCGTCGTGGTCGGTATGCGTGTCGCAGAACCGCAGACTGTTTTTTGCATAGTCTTTGCCTCTGGGTGTGGGAGCGGGGGGGGGGACTGTGTCTTGATTCTCTCGGGTGCGGTGATTGTAGCCGAGAGACCGGTTCCCTGGCTGCTCTAATACCGCGGTATCTCTTTTAATCCTAGGACGATTGGACTTGAATAATCAGCGGTTCAAATATTGCCAGGGTTTACATAATCGATTAGACAAACTAATTAATATACAATCTAGATATTACAGATTTTTAAGCTGTCTGAATGTCCATAGATAAAAATAGATATAATTATCAAGTCTCATAATTTCAATATCTAAATATAGAATAACCAGAAATAATCGATTAGATACATAATCGATTAGACAAATTAATTCATATACAATCTACATATTACAGTTTTTAAAAGTATAGAGGCAGCCCGGTTGTCCAACCTCGTGGATTTCTCCTACAGCTAAAGAGCCGCATGTTAGTCGCCAAATGACCTAGCTTGTGTCGAGTGGACTTTAAATCTCTCTAGGGGAAATGATGAACATATTTAAAACTTGGACATCAAACATGAACGATTTATTGACACTCAGACAGAGATAAACAGTCATTTCCTGATATATTGTTCATGATATACACATAGAGACAACAAAGACTTATGTTTATACCCATACTTTTTCTCGACTCTTCGATGAAAATAGGAGGGTATACACCGATACACGGCCACTTTTGAACTGATACACGGCCACTTTTCAAAAGTCAAAAGTGGCCGAGTATAAGTTGAAAAATGGCCGTGTATCAGTTGAAAAGGGACAAAAAATCAATATCATGATTTACATATTTATTCTAACATTTCCAACCAGTTTTGAACATGTTATGGTAAAAAATTCATCATTTCCAACTTTCTCAGCATTTTTCGAATGTGCGTCACTCTCCGCATATTCTTACATTTTGTCTCGCATTTCTTTACATTTTGATTAGTCGCACTTTCACATTTTGTCGCACATTCACATTTGGTCGCAGCTTATGCTCATTCGCAGCACGTAATCCATCTATATTACTATTATAAATTAATCTCTTGGCATGTTCAACACTAAAAACTTTCTCATTTTGTCGCGGTTTATGCTAATCCACAGCACGTACTCCATATATATTACTAGTATAAATTAATCCATTGGCATTTTCTACACTACAAACTTAAGAACTCGTCTTCACTTAATGGCGGTTCTTGTTTTTGTGGATGCCAATACCTCGCGGAGTTAATGAATTGATCTGTGCGGAAATTAGCAAATGTACCTTGCTTATCAAAAAAATTAAAATCCAATCTCTTGTACTGATCTCGAAGTGTCACCATATTCCTATGCAATTGGTATTTTACTTCGTGTTTTGTGGAATTCGACTCATCTGCATGACTTTAATTTCTTGTTCTGTGATGGATCAGTCTTCTAAATCTTCGCGATCATCGACATCTCTTGCAGAAATGATATTCTTAGAAATATACATCTCTGTGAAACTATAAAGAAGGATTTTTCGACGAATTCCCGCCTTCATTTCTGCCATCCACTACAATCGACACAGCCGTTGTCAAAACATCAAGAAATGGCCATTTGGACAAAATGATTGGATGCCGTTTGCTTTTCTCAACCAATCAATATCCATCTTATTGTCCCTGACCTGATTTGAACCGTGAAATGCACGTGAGTTGTACTGAACATCATTTACCTGAGTGGAAATAAGAGTTGTCAATGAGATAATTGTGGGGGGCTCTGAATGGGAAACTTTGATAAAGTTGTGAAATGAAAAATGCTTTTGAAATTAGGAAAATAGAAAAAAATCGCTATTTCTCGCAAAGGTATTAAGTATAAGTCAGTTATACACCTTGTTTTCTCGGTGTATGGGTTGATACATCGTCTCTTTTTTGAGTGGAGATCTCCTCGGCTTCGCCTCGCAGCCTCACTCAAAAAAGAGACGGTGTATCAACCCATACACCTTGAAAACAAGGTATATAACTATTACATACTTCTATGTGTTGAAATATTAGGAAGATACTATGGCCACAGGGTCAATTCCGCACGTAACTAACGTGACGAAAATTACATGGTAGCTGGCTTTTTTCACCGCAGGTAGCGTGTCTCAGATGTTCAGAATGGGTCAATTCTAAACCAAGCAGTGAGTTTGTTTTAATATTTATGTTCGATCTTTAGTTTGCTTTAAAGGGGTTTAAGATTTTGATCGGATGTATATAGCTTAATGATGAATCAAAATCCAAATTTTCGTTTCGTAAATCAATTTGCTTACAAATTTCACATTGGTTTATGGCTTAAACTGTCGAAAATATGACAGAGCAAAACGAAATACGACTTTTTTCTCAACATTGGCTCGAGCTGGGGACCTAAAAGTTTAAAAATAGAGACTAACGTAACAAATCGAAGGGTTTTTAATAGTCCTGGGGCTGAGGGGAGTCCTGTGTGCAATCATATGCCCCCTAATTTTGACTCTTGATCCATGTAGGGTACCCATAGGAGATTGAAAAAAACTTATGTCATAAAGTGATTAATTTGGTGTCTTTACCTAGGTTATTGGGGTCATGGAATACATTTTCAGAGTGAAAAAGTAGCGGGTAATGGTAAATTCCAAGATGGCCACCAAAATGGCCACCACGCCCTTTCGGTTAGCCTGTCTAGGGTTTTAGGGGTCAGAGATTTCACACCGACCCTTCACTTTGCCGGTAGAACAACCTAGCATTGTTAATTTTAGCATAGGACAGCCAGTTGACCAGGATGCTGGTTTTACTCAACCAAACTATCAGAAGGATTGGATATTTTATTAACATCTAGAGATATAAACTATCGTATTATGACAAGTATTTTTATCTTGAACAATGCTGTACACAATATTCACAAATATACAAATGTTCACCATAAATAAGTTGTACAGTTAGGATCACTTTTCTGACTATCATTTTTTTATGAACCACACCTACTTTGTCAATTTCTCAAAATACCACCATTAGGGTTTTTGCATTGGTTGAACAGAGGGAACCATCCCCTTGAAACGATGGATAATTTACGTTCCAACTGGTACCATCACAGAAAGTCAATGACAATTATTGACCCCCCCCCCTCAACCAGTTATGCTACAGAAGGTCATATTCAGAGGGCATTATATGCAACCTAGAACCTACATCCAAGTCAATTGTCTGGGGGACAGAATCCACAAGACTATGGGTTTACGGCGGAAAACAAATGTCTCGACCCAAAGAAATACCATCGTAATTTGTCAGATGAAGTGTCTTTGAAATGAAACTGTGTGAAATGCGACACTGGCCCCTGTCCTTGTTGACAAAGTAACGTGCGCTGCTGCATATTATATAAATGCCAGGCAATCAGCCAGTGCAACCAATGCAAAAACCCTAATGGTGGTATTTTGAGAGAAAAAAATAATCGTCAGAAAGGTGATCCTAACTGTACAGTTTATTTACGGTGAACATTTGTAGATTTGTGAATATTGTGTAAAGTATTGTTCGAGATAAAAACACTTGTCAAAATACGATAGTTTATATCTCTAGATGTTAAAAAAGTATCCAATCTCTGTCACATAGTCAGACCAATCCTTATATTCTGTAAATGCCCAAAAAACAGTCAGTGCAACCAATGCAAAAACCCTAATGGTGGTATTTTGAGAAATTGACAAAGTAGGTGTGGTTCATAAAAAAATGATAGTCAGAAAAGTGATCCTAACTGTACAACTTATTTATGGTGAACATTTGAATATTTGTGAATATTGTGTACAGCATTGTTCAAGATAAAAATGCTTGTCATAATATGATAGTTTATATCTCTAGATGTTAATAAAATATCCAATCCTTCTGATAATTTTGTTGAGCAAAACCAGTATCCTGATCAACGGGCTGTCCCTATACTGAAATAAACAATGATAAATTGTTCTTCCGGCAGAGTGAATGGTCTGTGTGAAATCCCTGACCCCTAAAACTCTAGAAAAGACACCAAGTTTATTCTCCTCGCTCAATTATGTTCCTTGACAGGCTAGCCGAAAGGGCGTGACGGCCATTTTGGTGGCCATCTTGTAAATCACCATTACCCGCTACTTTTTGCACCCTGAAAATGGTTTCAATTGATTAATTGACCCCAAAAACCTAGGTAAAGACACCAAATTCATCACTTTAAGACAAACCCAGATGGAGTTATATCGGGTATAAAGGCACGGTGGCCATCTTGGGCGCCATCTTGAATTACACCTTTCTGCCCCATATCTGGAATGTCTACTCAAGTTTTTTTCAATCTCCTATGAGTACCCTACATAGATCAAGAGTCAAAATTAGGGGACATATGATTGCACACAGGACCCCCCTCAGCCCCCGGTCTATAAGGACTGGGGACAGTTTGTCTTTTTAAGATTAAAGTTATATAGGCCTACGTTAGTTAGTATGATATGTTTGATAAACGTAAAATCAATTAAAGGCTTAAATAACTACATATACCAAGATAAGTTAATTATTACAGAGCATCCGACGTTATGGCGGCCATGATGTAATTAAATAGGTTTCAATTGAAGTATCTCGAAAGATATCGTAGTGTGAGTGTATGGATTGTTATGTATTTATGACCAAAACTGTCGGGAAATTATATCTTCAATGTGTCACGAACGCACTTAAAATTTCATGATATATACGCTTAATGGTCGTTAATATAATATGTATGGAAGCGTATTGGAGTCAATAGCGCCAAAGATATCACGATATTAATATATGTCTGATTATTACGATGATTTTATCAGTTAAAAGATGGTGTTTGACAAGTTAATTTTACTAAGGCACAATGTGGTAATGTCGCTATTTCGATTTAAATGGGCAACAGATTCTATTATGGCCATGCGCTATGTCGTCACACACTAACGCGAAATGCAAACATGCAAAATTGTCTTTTCGGGGTTAGAATCATTTCAACATTTAAATATATCTTGACATTACCATATTAATATCGCGGTATCTTTCGCGCTATTGACCCCTATACGCTTCCATAAATATGCACTGTCATTTCCTGTAATAACAAAAGTGTATAGAGGTTGGGATAATAGATAGTTTAGTATAATGTAATAATAGTGTAAACAGACAGTGTTAATCGCGAGAGGCGTTTCTATTGTAGAAAATAAATAAATTATCCAAACAGGCGGTGTGCGAAACCTGTACCCCACCCCCTTCATTCACACAGATAACAAACCGGCCCATTAATGATTGCACATTATTATTTTTTATTCATTAAAATTACATCGCTTTACGTTTGATCCGACATGGCATATCATCATTGTAATTTTATCTACGCTATACCAGATGAGTTGGGGGAATCGCAATGACTAAGTGAGTAAGACGCTTGCTCGCTAGTTTTGGGGCCCTCTGTTCGATCCCTTTGTTAGCTAAGAAGGCTTCGCCAGGTAGAATGTATAGTCGATTGGATCGGACGAAAACCCGAACTTCCGTGTACACTGTTGCATGACCCATTTCATTTCCACTGAAGATTAAAATCCTGTGTGTTTGTGTGTGTGTGTGTGTGGGGGGGGGGTGATATTATAATACCGGCCATACTCTATAGTTCGCAGCGTGCTTGCCAAACCACTCGGAGTCATCCAACAGACCATGCCCTGAAAACTCCATTTTAGCGTTGAAATAATCCCAAAGAAATCATCACCATTGTGTCGTTTTCAAATACTTATTTTATTACAGACTTGATGATCTAGAATGTTTTCTGAGAGGAATAGAAATATATTTGTTTTATTGGTCTGTATACCTATGTCCATCAAAGCACTAGTCGGGAAATGTCTTCTGGGAGTGGACATGCAGTATGGTGGGACAAAGGCAAACTGCTCTCGAATTGGAATTTCAAGAGTTCCTGGAAAACCTCCGGACAATACCACAACGTTAGATATGGCTTTTAACAATATTGAAATTCTATACGATAATGAATTCCAATACCTAACTCATCTAAGATGTCTTGATAACAGCTTTAATTCCATCCACAAACTCCAAGGACTGGCCTTCAATGGACTTCATAACTTACTGGTGTTGGAATTCAACGCACACCAGTTAAATTATACAACGAATTCTATGCCCTTAGATGTATTTTCGCCGCTTCAATCGCTGACAAATTTAAGTTTAAGATCAGATGTTTGGCGATTTGCGGGTAGACCGTTTGATTTACCACATAATGCCCTCGCGCGTCTCAGAAAATTGAAGCAATTAAACATAGATACTGGTTCAAACACTGTTTTTAAATCTGGATTTTCCAATTTGACAGAACTTCGAGAACTTATCATTGGTGTAACATGGAAACACGGGATACGGATTGAGTGTGGACTGTCGAATATAACCCGTCAAACATTTGAGGCGTTTTCTAGAATACCTGTCAGTCTTCTTCAGTTAAATAGTTGTAGGCTTCATAACTTTGACGAGAATTATCTTGAACCGTTTTCGCGTCTCAAGGCATTTTTGTTCAATAATGTATATCTAGTAAATGGAAACCCATCAATGGTCCTTGATACACTTCGTGTATTTAAACACAAATATATGACAGAGATTAGCATTAACAAGATAAGGACATTATTACCGTATATGGGATTTGATCGTCGCGTTTTTCGGAACCCGTTGTCTGAGATTTGTGTAACTCAGTTAGACTTAAGTTCCAACTTGATTAGCATAGTGGATTTCGATGGTTTCTGCACCACACCTGTTCCGCCTTTTATGAAATGTCTGAAGCGTGTGACCCTTCCGGAAACCGTCTTCTGGGTAAGGTAAGTTTGAGCCATCCACCCCTCTGTCTTCTTGCTATTTTTAACATAGAAGAAGTAGATCTTTCGGATCAGAGGATATTCTCATTCGCTAAATATATTTCACTTGTGCCTCACACATCCCGTGGTGATAGTCATCGGAAATTGCCGGATCCGTTAATTATATTTGCTCCGCCAAAGTTGAATTTTCTCAATATGGCTGCAATGGATGTAGATATCCACTTTATCCTCGCCAAAAAATTAAAATATTTTAATGTGTCATACTGCGGGTTATACAATTTAAAGCGGAAAATATTCGGACTTGAAAATTTAGAAGTGTTAGATTTAAGCGGAAACAGCTTAAGCATTATCAATGATACATTTCTAGATACATTTCCGAATCTTAAGAAATTGCGTTTGAGCAACGTTCTGTTAGGTAATGAGTTTATTACTCAAAGTGGTATAAGATTTTTCAGTCCTTTAAAAAAGTTGGAATTTTTGGATCTATCCAGTAATGATCTAGTTGTTTTACCTAACGATTTATTTAATTCTCTGGTTACATTAAAAGTTATAAATTTAGCTGACAATAAACTTATATCCATACCTGATTTGATTAACCTAGTTAAGCTCAGCTCTCTATATCTTCACAATAATTCGTTCACTACCATGAGACCACAATACACAGATATGTTGGATAAAACAGCAGAAAATAATCCGAAATTTTATTTGTCGATTTCTGGAAACACATTTACTTGTACATGTGAGGCGTTTTTGTTTTTACTGTGGTTGGACGAAACGATGGTTAAATTAGATGGAAGGAATTATTCTTGCATAGAATCGACAGGACAGATGACCTTTACGAAAAATGTATCTAGCACATTGTCGTCATTTCACAGACAGTGTATGTCATCATACTTGTTGAATCTAACTATTGGCGGATCAAGCGCCATGCTCGTAACTCTAATGGCAGCCTTTGTCTTCATCAAGAATAAGATGAAGCTGAAGTTGATACTTCTAAGGCTAATTGGACAGAATATTTATCCGAAAAAAAGAGAAGAGTTCATTTATGACGCTTTTATAATTTACACGGATTCTATGTCAAGTTGGGTTTGCAATGAACTGAGGAATGAACTTGAAACAGATCGCGAAATAAAGCTGAACCTACGGGACCGTGATCATATACCTGGCGGTTCCCAAGCAGACGACATGTTGGAAGCCATGAGAGACAGTTGGAAGATAGTTTTAATATTAACGGCAAACTTTTTAAAGAGTGATCTGGCTTATTTTACAATGTGTAATTGCCTTTCATCCATTACACTTACAACCCCCCATCGATTAATCGTCATAATCGAAGTTCAGTTAAATATACCAACTAATATTGATTTTCTTTTGGAAGCTGTTACTGAAAATAACATTGTATGTGTTGACTTGCAGCTACCATTTACATGGGAATTTTGGGAAAAGTTATCTGGGGTCATAAAACAAAAAGAAATCACTGTTTAAATATTTGTACATATTTTTCAAAAGCGAACAACACTGCAAAATGCTCAAAACTGTACTTAAACAATAAAATCATTAAAAAATGTAGCCAAGTCTAAGTTCATTATATGTTGGAATATGTCAGGGCCATGAACATTTTTATATGCCAAATGGCAAATATTTGATTGAACAGTCCCCATCTATCTGTCATTGAGCCGAGGGGCGTGGCTTCAATTGTCTGTTGTATATGGTAGGGACACTTGCAGTCTCGTGGGTTTTCTCCGAGGCTCTTCCACTACCAAAGACACCTACGCCTGATCTAGTTTGTTTCCAGTGGCTTTATTAAGCCCCAGAGTGATTGTAGTCGAGAGACCGGTTCCCTGGCTGCTCTAATACCGCGGTACCTCTTTTAATCCTAGGACGATTGGACTTGAATAATCAGCAGTTCAAATATTGCCAGGGTTTACATAATCGATTAGACAAACTAATTAATATACAATCTACATATTACAGATTTTTAAGCAAACCGGGTGTCCATAGATAAAAATAGATATAATTATCAAGTCTCATAATTTCAATATCTAAATATATAATAACCAGAAATAATCGATTAGATACATAATCGATTAGACAAATTAATTCATATAGGCTACAATCTACATATTACAGTTTTTAAAAGTATAGAGGCAGCCCGGTTGTTCAACCTCGTGGATTTCTCCTACAGCTAAAGAGCCGCATGTTAGTCGCCAAATGACCTAGTTTGTGTTGAGTGGACTTTAAATCTCTCTAGGGGAAATGATGAACATATTTAAAACTTGAACGTCAAACATGAACGATTTATTGACACTCAGACAGAGATAAACAGTCATTTCCTGATATATTATTTATGATATACACAAAGAGACAACAAAGACTTATGTATACATCTATATATGTGATGAAATATTAGGAAGATACTATGACCCCAGGGTCAATTACGTACGTAACTAACGTGACGAAAATTACATGGTAGCTGGCTCTTTTCTCCGCAGGTAGCGTGTCTCAGATGTTCAGAATGGGTCAATTCTAAACCAGGCAGTGAGTTTGTTTTATTAGTTATGTTCGATCTTTAGTTTAACATTTTGATCGGATGTATATACATGTACCTTAATGATGAATCAAAATGCAAATTTTCGTTTCGTAAATCAATTTGCTTACAAATTTCACATTGGTTTATGGCTTAAAGGGCCAATCGCGATAACTTTTTGGGGAACAAAACTGCTTAATTTTGTGTTAAAATCATTTAAAACCCATTATCTAAGGCCGATCAACTAACCCGATTTTTGTAATACGCTTGTAAATAACTAAAATCTGACAGTCTGCCTCTGAAAATGGAGACCTTTGTATCATACAGTATCTGGATAAAACCAGACTTTTTTCTATAAAAATAATATGTAGGTAAAATTTACCTTTTGTTATCAAGTATAGTACATAGGTCATTCACCGTATAGACCTCTCAAGAAACGTAAATCGATTATCAGGTCGCCAAATGCAAAAAATGACTCGAAATCTTAAAAGGGTTACGTGTCCGGATAAGCAGTTTTGGCGTTCACGTCCAAATGACTCAATATTTTGAGTTGAAATTTTGAGACAAGGTAGATACACCTTTCCCCTATATTTTGGCGTTTTATTTTCATACATTCTCAGACTTTTATTTTTGAGCCTCTGTATAATTCGGGATTGTCCCTTTAAACTACTGTCGAAAATATGACAGAGCAAAACGAAATACGACTTTTTTCTCAACATTGGCTCGAGCTGGGGACCTAAAAGTTTAAAAATAGAGACCAACGTCACAAATCGAAGGGTTTTAAGGACTGAGGACAGTTTGTCTTTTTAAGATTAAAGTTATATATACGTTAGTTATATGTCCGGCCCTCTAAACTTATTTTATGACATTTAAGTATGGTGTTTTTAATAAACCTAAAATCAATTAATGGTTTAAATAACTACATATACCAAGATAAGTTCATTATTACAGAGCATTCGACGTCATGGCGGCCATGATGTAATTAAATAGGTTTCAATTGAAGTATCTCGAAAGATATCGTAGTGTGAGTGTGTGTATTATTATGTATTTATGACCACAACCGTCGGGAAATTACATCTTCAATGGGTCACGAAAGCACTTAAATTGCATGATATATATTCGCTGAATGGTCGGTAATATAATATGTATGGAAGCGTATTGGAGTCAACAGCGCCAAATATATCACGATATTAATATGGTAATATGTCTGATTATTACGATGATTTTATCACTCAAAAGATTGTTTTTGACGAGTTAATTTTTACTAAGGCACAATGTGGTAATGTCGCTATTTCGATTTAAATGCGCAACAGATTATATTACGACCATGCACTATGTCGTCATACACTAACGCGAAATGCAAACATGCAAAATTGTCTTTTCGGGGTTAGAATCTTTCAACATTTAAATATATCTTGACATTACCATATTAATATCGCGGTATCTTTCGCGCTATTGACCCCTTTACGCTTCCATAAATATGCACTGTCATTTCCTGTAATAATAAAAGTGTATAGAGGTTGGGATAATAGATAGTTTAGTATAATGTAATAATAGTGTAAACAGACAGTGTTAATCGCGAGAGGCGTTTCTATTGTAGAAAAGAAATAAATTATCCAAACAGGCGGTGTGCGAAACCTGTACCCCACCCCCTTCATTCACACAGATAACAAACCGGCCCATTAATGATTGCACATTATTATTTTTTATTCATTAAAATTATATCGCTTTACGTTTGATCCGACATGGCATATTATCATTGTAATTTTATCTACGCTATACCAGATGAGTTGAGGGAATCGCAATGACTCAGTGAGTAAGACGCTTGCTCGCTAGTTTTGGGGCCCTCTGTTCGGTCCCTTTGTTAGCTAAGAAGGCTTCGGCAGGAAAGTGTATAGTCGATTGGATCGGACGAAAACCCGAACTTCCGTGTAGAATGTTGCATGCCCCATTTCATTCCACTGAAGTTTAAAATCCTGTGTGTGTGGGTGTGTGTGTGTGTGTGTGTGTGGGGGGGGGGTGATATTATAATACCGGTCAGACTCTATAGTTCGCAGCGTGCTTGCCAAACCACTCGGAGTCATCCAACAGACCATGCCCTGAAAACTCCATTTTAGCGTTGAAATAATCCCAAAGAAATCATCACCATTGTGTCGTTTTCAAATACTTATTTTATTACAGACTTGATGATCTAGAATGTTTTCTGAGAGGAATAGAAATGTATTTGTTTTATTGGTCTGTATACCTATGTCCATCAAAGCACTAGTCGGGAAATGTCTTCTGGGAGTGGACATGCAGTATGGTGGGACAAAGGCAGACTGCTCTCGAATTGGAATTTCAAGAGTTCCTGGAAAACTTCCGGACAATACCACAACGTTAGAAATGGCTTTTAACAATATTGAAATTCTATACGATAATGAATTCCAATACCTAACTCATCTAAGATGTCTTGATATCAGCTTTAATCCCATCCACAAACTCCAAGGACTGGCCTTCAATGGACTTCATAACTTACTGGTGTTGGAATTCAACGCACACCAGTTAAATTATACAACGAATTCTATGCCCTTAGATGTATTTTCGCCGCTTCAATCGCTGACAAATTTAAGTTTAAGGTCAGATGTTTGGCGCTTTGCGGGTAGACCGTTTGATTTACCACATAATGCTCTCGCGCGTCTCAGAAAATTGAAGCAATTAAACATAGATACTGGTTCAAACACTGTTTTTAAATCTGGATTTTCCAATTTGACAGAACTTCGAGAACTTATCATTGGTGTAACATGGAAACACGGGAAACGGATTGAGTGTGGACTGTCGAACATAACCCGTCAAACATTTGAGGCGTTTTCTAGAATACCTGTCAGTCTTCTTCAGTTAAATAGTTGTAGGCTTCATAACTTTGACGAGAATTATCTTGAACCGTTTTCGCGTCTCAAGGTATTTTTGTTCAATAATGTACATCTAGTAAATGGAAACCTATCAATGGTCCTTGATACACTTCGTGTATTTAAACACAAATATATGACAGAGATTAGCATTAACGAGATAATGACATCATTACCTTATATGGGATTTGATCGTCGCGTTTTTCGGAACCCGTTGTCTGAGATTTGTGTAACTCAGTTGGACTTAAGTTCCAACTTGATTAGCATAGTGGATTTCGATGGTTTCGGCACCACGCCTTTTCCGCCTCTTATGAAATGTCTGAAGCGTGTGACCTTAGCCAGAAACCGTCTTCTTGGTAAAGTAAGTTTGAGCCATTTACCCCTCTGTCTTCTTGCTATTTGTAACATAGAAGAAGTAGATCTTTCAGATCAGAGGATATTCTCATTCGCTAAATATATTTCACTTGTGCCTCACACATCCCGTGCTGATAGTCAACGGAAATTGCCGGATCCGTTCATTATATTTGCTCCGCCCAAGTTGAGTTATCTCAATATGGCTGCATTGCCACACGGAATCGGAGAATTGGATGTAGATATCAATTTTATCCTCGCAAAAAAATTAAAATATTTTAATGTATCATACTGCGGGTTATACAATTTGAAACGGAAAATATTTGGACTCGAAAATTTAGAAGTGTTAGATTTAAGCGGAAACAGTTTAAGCATTATTAATGATACATTTTTAGATACATTTCCAAATCTTAAGAAGTTGCGTTTAAGCAACGTCCTGTTAGATAATGAGTTTATTACTCAAAGTGGTATAAGATTTTTCAGTCCTTTAAAAAAGTTGGAAGCTTTGGATCTATCAAGTAATGATCTAGTTGTCTTACCTAACGATTTATTTAATTCTCTGGTTACATTAAAAGTTATAAATTTAGCTGACAAGAAACTTATATCCATACCTGATTTGAATAACCTAGTTAAGCTCAGCTCTCTATATCTTCACCATAATTCGTTCACTACCATGAGACCACAATACACAGATATGTTGGATAAAACAGCAGAAAATAATCCGAAATTTTATTTGTCGATTTCGGGAAACACATTTACTTGTACATGTGAGGCGTTTTTGTTTTTACTGTGGTTGGACGAAACGATGGTTAAATTAGACGGAAGGAATTATTCTTGCATAGAATCGACAGGCCAGATGACCTTTACGAAAAATGTATCTAGCACATTGTCGTCATTTCACAGACAGTGTATGTCATCATTCTTGTTAGATCTAACTATTGGCGGATCAAGCGCCATGCTCGTAACTCTAATGGCAGCCTATGACTTCATCAAGAATAAGATGAAGCTGAAGTTGATACTCCTAAGGCTAATTGGACAGAATATTTATCCGAAAAAAAGAGAAGAGTTCATTTATGACGCTTTTATAATTTACACGGATTCTATGTCAAGTTGGGTTTGCAATGAACTGAGAAAGGAACTTGAAACAGATCGCGAAATAAAGCTGAACCTACGGGACCGTGATCATATACCTGGCGGTTCCCAAGCAGACGACATGTTGGAAGCCATGAGAGACAGTTGGAAGATAGTTTTAATATTAACGGCAAACTTTTTAAAGAGTGATCTGGCTTATTTTACAATGTGTAATTGCCTTTCATCCATTACACTTACAACTCCCCATCGATTAATCGTCATAATCGATGATCAGTTAAATATACCAACTAATATTGATTTTCTTTTGGAAGCTGTTACTGAAAATAACATTGTATGTGTTGACTTGCAGCTACCATTTACATGGGAATTTTGGGAAAAGTTATCTGGGGTCATAAAACAAAAAGAAATCACTGTATAAATATTTGTACATATTTTTCAAAGGCAAACAACACTGCAAAATGCTCAAAACTGTACTTAAACAATAAAATCATTAAAAAATGTAGCCAAGTCTAAGTTCATTATATGTTGGAATATGTCAGGGCCATGGAAATTTTTATATGCCAAATGGCAAATATTTGATTGAACAGTCCCCGTCTATCCGTCATTGAGCCGAGGGGCGTGGCTTCAATTGTCTGTATGTGGTAGGGTTTTCTCCGAGGCTCTTCCACTACCAAAGACACCTACGCCTGATCTAGTTTGTTTCAAGTGGCTTTATTAAGCCCCATTTCTCTCTCTATACAAATTTATGAACACGTTTTATTTTATCGACATTATCAGCAATATACCTTGTGAACTTTGCAACGTAATGTATGTATGGTTTAATATTCAAATTCTAAAAATACACAAAGGTTCATCAATAGAGCAATTTGAGATGAATATCAACGAGAAGATTTATATCCAAGGCTGTGTTTGAAAATCGATATACATAATCTACAATATCAAAAACATCGCACATTTTGGATCGGGTACATTTGCGTTTAAGAAGACCAAAACAATTTTCATAGTTGTTTTTTTATTTATTTGTTTTTCTTTATTCATAACAAAATTTGGTTTAGAAAAGTAGGGTGTTAATCTCAATTACGTTTCTTTATTTATTTTTATGTTAGGTAGCTATATATAAATTGTGGGGTGGCAAGGGGTTTTCTGGGCGATGCTAGATGGCTGTGTCCCTAATAAATTGTGTCCCTATAGCACCCAGTATCGATCAAGCATGCCATATTACAATGGCATCACGACAATAAATATACGCACATAAATATGTCACATCTGTAATATGTCACCATGGCATACAGCTTTAGTAAGATCTTTATATCACCATGCCATCAAAATCTAGAAACCTCCAGCATGACGCCTAGACCCAATACGCCATTGCCTAGACCCTTCATATCACAGTTCACCGTGCTATCCACGCAGTAGTTACACCTGCATTTCACCCAATCTGATTACAACACAGATCCTATTTCGTTTCGTTTTTTATAGCTAAAAGTTTCGTTTTTAACTTGCCTTTACTACACTAGGATCTGGTAGAGTTGTTATCAATGACGTATTTTGGTTGATGTTAGTCCTTCGATTCGAAGATGACCATTTGGCATCGCTTCGTTTATCATCAGTTATGGACTCGTAGATGGCTGGCGAGGCCGATCCGGGCGAGGAAGCTTCTCCCACAGATTTGGCAGAAGTTGGAGGGGGACTTGTTTGTGTTTTTCAAAGCTTTGCGCACCTACCGCTTCTGCCTCTACAGATGGTTGAGCGTTACAAGGGGCGATCCGCAGCCGTCTGTTCCCACGTCTCTTGGGTTGATGGCAAAAACTTTCAGAGACGCTTTCAGCTTGTCCCGGAATCTCATTTTCGTTCAGCAGACGTTCCGTTTTCCTCTGCAGAGCTCCCCGTAGAGGAGCTGTTTTGGGATTCTGTCTTCGGACATGCGGCACACGTGATCAGACCATCGCAGCTGTGCCTTGTGTAATGGGGTGGTTGCGCTTGCTATTTTTAACATAGAAGAAGTAGATCTTTCGGATCAGAGGATATTCTCATTCGCTAAATATATTTCACTTGTGCCTCACACATCCCGTGGTGATAGTCATCGGAAATTGCCGGATCCGTTCATTATATTTGCTCCGCCCAAATTGAGTTATCTCAATATGGCTGCAATGCCACATGGAATCGGAGAATTGGATGTAGATATCCACTTTATCCTCGCCAAAAATTTAAAATATTTTAATGTGTCATACTGCGGGTTATACAATTTAAAGCGGAAAATATTCGGACTCGAAAATTTAGAAGTGTTAGATTTAAGCGGAAACAGCTTAAGCATTATCAATGATACATTTCTAGATACATTTCCGAATCTTAAGAAATTGCGTTTAAGCAACGTTCTGTTAGGTAATGAGTTTATTACTGAAAGTGGTATAAGATTTTTCAGTCCTTTAAAAAAGTTGGAATTTTTGGATCTATCCAGTAATGATCTAGTTGTTTTACCTAACGATTTATTTAATTCTCTGGTTACATTAAAAGTTATAAATTTAGCTGACAATAAACTTATATCCATACCTGATTTGAATAACCTAGTTAAGCTCAGCTCTCTATATCTTCACCATAATTCGTTCACTACCATGAGATCACAATACACAGATATGTTGGATAAAACAGCAGAAAATAATCCGAAATTTTATTTGTCGATTTCGGGAAACACATTTACTTGTACATGTGAGGCGTTTTTGTTTTTACTGTGGTTGGACGAAACGATGGTTAAATTAGATGGAAGGAACTATTCTTGCATAGAATCGACAGGCCAGATGACCTTTACGAAAAATGTATCTAGCACATTGTCGTCATTTCACAGACAGTGTATGTCATCATTCTTGTTAAATCTAACTATTGGCGGATCAAGCGCCATGCTCGTAACTCTAATGGCAGCCTTTGTCTTCATCAAGAATAAGATGAAGCTGAAGTTGATACTCCTAAGGCTAATTGGACAGAATATTTATCCGAAAAAAAGAGAAGAGTTCATTTATGACGCTTTTATAATTTACACGGATTCTATGTCAAGTTGGGTTTGCAATGAACTGAGAAAGGAACTTGAAACAGATCGCGAAATAAAGCTGAACCTACGGGACCGTGATCATATACCTGGCGGTTCCCAAGCAGACGACATGTTGGAAGCCATGAGAGACAGTTGGAAGATAGTTTTAATATTAACGGCAAACTTTTTAAAGAGTGATCTGGCTTATTTTACAATGTGTAATTGCCTTTCATCCATTACACTTACAACTCCCCATCGATTAATCGTCATAATCGATGATCAGTTAAATATACCAACTAATATTGATTTTCTTTTGGAAGCTGTTACTGAAAATAACATTGTATGTGTTGACTTGCAGCTACCATTTACATGGGAATTTTGGGAAAAGTTATCTGGGGTCATAAAACAAAAAGAAATCACTGTATAAATATTTGTACATATTTTTCAAAGGCAAACAACACTGCAAAATGCTCAAAACTGTACTTAAACAATAAAATCATTAAAAAATGTAGCCAAGTCTAAGTTCATTATATGTTGGAATATGTCAGGGCCATGGAAATTTTTATATGCCAAATGGCAAATATTTGATTGAACAGTCCCCGTCTATCCGTCATTGAGCCGAGGGGCGTGGCTTCAATTGTCTGTATGTGGTAGGGTTTTCTCCGAGGCTCTTCCACTACCAAAGACACCTACGCCTGATCTAGTTTGTTTCAAGTGGCTTTATTAAGCCCCATTTCTCTCTCTATACAAATTTATGAACACGTTTTATTTTATCGACATTATCAGCAATATACCTTGTGAACTTTGCAACGTAATGTATGTATGGTTTAATATTCAAATTCTAAAAATACACAAAGGTTCATCAATAGAGCAATTTGAGATGAATATCAACGAGAAGATTTATATCCAAGGCTGTGTTTGAAAATCGATATACATAATCTACAATATCAAAAACATCGCACATTTTGGATCGGGTACATTTGCGTTTAAGAAGACCAAAACAATTTTCATAGTTGTTTTTTTATTTATTTGTTTTTCTTTATTCATAACAAAATTTGGTTTAGAAAAGTAGGGTGTTAATCTCAATTACGTTTCTTTATTTATTTTTATGTTAGGTAGCTATATATAAATTGTGGGGTGGCAAGGGGTTTTCTGGGCGATGCTAGATGGCTGTGTCCCTAATAAATTGTGTCCCTATAGCACCCAGTATCGATCAAGCATGCCATATTACAATGGCATCACGACAATAAATATACGCACATAAATATGTCACATCTGTAATATGTCACCATGGCATACAGCTTTAGTAAGATCTTTATATCACCATGCCATCAAAATCTAGAAACCTCCAGCATGACGCCTAGACCCAATACGCCATTGCCTAGACCCTTCATATCACAGTTCACCGTGCTATCCACGCAGTAGTTACACCTGCATTTCACCCAATCTGATTACAACACAGATCCTATTTCGTTTCGTTTTTTATAGCTAAAAGTTTCGTTTTTTAACTTGCCTTTACTACACTAGGATCTGGTAGAGTTGTTATCAATGACGTATTTTGGTTGATGTTAGTCCTTCGATTCGAAGATGACCATTTGGCATCGCTTCGTTTATCATCAGTTATGGACTCGTAGATGGCTGGCGAGGCCGATCCGGGCGAGGAAGCTTCTCCCACAGATTTGGCAGAAGTTGGAGGGGGACTTGTTTGTGTTTTTCAAAGCTTTGCGCACCTACCGCTTCTGCCTCTACAGATGGTTGAGCGTTACAAGGGGCGATCCGCAGCCGTCTGTTCCCACGTCTCTTGGGTTGATGGCAAAAACTCTCAGAGACGCTTTCAGCTTGTCCCGGAATCTCATTTTCGTTCAGCAGACGTTCCGTTTTCCTCTGCAGAGCTCCCCGTAGAGGAGCTGTTTTGGGATTCTGTCTTCGGACATGCGGCACACGTGATCAGACCATCGCAGCTGTGCCTTGTGTAATGGGGTGGTTGCGCTGGGCATTTCGGCTTGTTACAGGACATCCGTGTCAGGGAGCTTATTTTGCCAGCGAATGTGGAGCAGGTTCCGGAGGCACTTGAGGTTTAAGCGTTCGATCTGCCACTGGTGTCTTCGATAAGTAGTCCAAGTCTCACAGCCTTATGATAGAGTAGTAGATAATGGCCGCCCTGTATGCCTTGGGCTTTGTCTTGAGACGGATACCTCTCCGGTCCTAGACTTTTTCTCGTAGTCTCTCGAAAGCGCTGCTTTGGAGAGTTCGTCCGTCTACCTCAATCTGCGGGTCGATGTGATGATTTCCGGGGGCCGGCTGATGCATCACAGGCCGCAGAGAAGCGGTTCATTTGGAGTTGCATCTCTCTCTCTCATCGTGCGTGTTGATTGCACAGTCGTCCGCGAAGAGGAGTTATCGGATGGTGGTCTCTTTTACCTTTGTGGCAGCCTACAATCTATTGGTGTTAAACAGTTTTTCATCTGTCCTGAACCGGATGTCGATGCCCGACTTATAGTGTCTGAACGCGTCGAACAGCATAGTGTTCGGCACATTTCTCTTGAAGCTGGCGGGCAGCGAAGATCATGTCCATGGCTCATCGTCCAGCACGGAAACCACGCCCGTATACGCTTCAATACCTAATACCACCTGTGTACCATCATCGCGCATATAGCAAATGAAATGAAATGGGCCTTAACGCCCTCCTGCTCTGCTCCGGCTGGGCTATTGAAGACGGGGTTGATAGCAACATCTCAACGTTACCAATAAAACGAATATAGATTGCACCTATTCAATAATAGATTATATCGTAATGTACGAGCCTGACTATATAAGGTACCATAGGCATAAGCAGATTGGCGAATTATTTATTACAGATAGACAAAGTTAAGTAAAACCACGCGACGTTGCAATAAATATTTAAAAATTCAATCAATAATAAAAAACGATAAAGCCGTTAAATTTACTAAAAGTCATGTATCTTAAGTTAAATTTGAATAACTTTGCAATAAATATTAAAAAAATTAATCAATACTAAACGAACGATTAAAGCCGTTACATTTACTAAAAGTCATGTATCTTTTAAGTTAAATATCTTGTATGGGCATTCATATTATGACATGAGGCATACAAGTCAATAAAAACAAGTTACAAGAACAGAGGTGTTTCTTTCATATGAACGGATATGTCAATCATTTTTTAATCAGGCGTAGGCTACCATTGATCAAACTGAACTTAGTCCCCCCGACAAACCAAAAAAAGAAACGTAAACGAAGATACCCCGAACAACAGCCTGACAGTGTACAGGTTGTCACCATTTGGATGCTTTGGCTACATTTTGCTCTCGGTGGGTGAACACGACTGACTGTTAGATCCTACATGTAGCAGCCCATTGCGGTTGTTGTGGGTTTAGAATTGTCATGTTTTTGCTAAGACTTACATATTTCCGGCTCCCTTAGCATTTCTAAGTTTCGATTTAAGCAATTATACACGATGGGTCGGCGGGGTGGCGATAATAGACAACCACATTCCAATGTGGGGTATAAAGAATATATAATAAAATTTATCAACTTTATTGCACTATCTACATAGAAAAATACATACACAAATGTCAAAATACAGCCATCTTTAACATAACACATGACTTTACTGTAGCAAAGGTTATTAATGTTGTTTGTTCATAATATACCGGAAAGTTTCTTATGTGTTCAAATCTTTATTAAATTAATAACAAAATGATCAAATTAAAGTTAATACTCCACAATCTTTCAACATCTTAATATATTTAACACAAATAAAATATGTAAGAACATAAAACAATATTTCATAAAGTTTTCTAGATATACGGTAATAAAAGTATTGAAGACAAATTTTTCATTCCAAATGTTTTGTAAAATAATTTTATTCATAATGTTTTGAACAATAATTTTTCATACCTTAAGTTCTAGAAAATAATTTTATGTTCAAACTATTGAAAAACATTTTTTTTAAATTTTTTAAGTTAAAAAAAAAATCCAACAACAAAAGAAGTTGTCAAGTAGGTTTGATTTTACTTTTGAATATTTGATGCTGAACTCTGTGTTAAAAAAAATAAATATCTACAATTCTTGTATGAATTGGGGAATGTTAAAATTATCCTGGTCCAGTTCCCAATGTTCAAATAGAGACAAAATCTAAAGTCATAAAGAAATTTTTTATAAACTTAGAAACATATTATAATGCTTGTTTTGTTTTTGGTAACCAAAAATATAACCATGATATTCGTACTATCTAAGAGTAATAACCGAGTCTTAGAAGTAAAAAATGGCACCATAAACTGATATTGCGAATGAAAAATATTATTGCAGATTTTGTTTAGAAAGCACTTTATGAAATTGATAAAAGCTGAAGAGAATGATATTAATAATAACTTATATCACAACCAAATATTACAATAAACATATTTATCACAAATGAGACAAAAAAAACAACCCCCAACTGACTAGGACTTTCAACAAGTTTTCAAATAATACTTCAGCAAATTCAATTTTATATTCATATCTTAACTCATATAAATTACTATATATTCATATTTTAATTCAATATATATCTACATCTTTATATTCAGATCTTTACATCCTAGATATTCAAATTTTAAATTTGTTCATATCAGATTTTATGTTATTATATCCAGATTTTAAGTCTGGTATACTAAATTATAGAGTAATGCTTGCAAATGTTGAAATTAAGCCTTGGATTCTACTGGTTACCGAGTTTATAGCACCAACAGGACTACCGATGACGAGCTTAAACCAAGAGGGAAACCAATCTGGAAAATGCTGAGGAAACTTCCCAACCAACAGCGTGGCGGAACCTGGGACATCTGGTTAGGGATCCAGTGTCACTATGGCAAGATCTGTGGCTGGATATACAAATTACTGGGACTTTAATGCATATATTTTACAATTTTGAAATAATTAATAAAGTAAACATTGGGACTCAACATAAAAAGTTATGGATATGTTCTATGATGATGAGTGGCACCCATCAAGCTAGTAGTTCCATCTTTCATGTTTGGTGTACTATTATTGTTCAGTAGCGTAGGTCCCAGATACTGATCTGAGCAAGGTCTAGGCTCAAATTGATTGGCACTAAGTTTAAAATATACACCAATATTTTAACATCAATGGATTAGTTATAATTAATCATATGTTAAACTAAGTACTTATTTGGCTTATTTATAAATATCTATTTTAATGTACAAACCAATTAAATATATATTTTATTTATTTAAGATAATTATTAAAACGACAGTTACAATGTTCTTAATTTTATAGTACAAATATTTATACATTCTATAAATTTGTGATTCAGATTGCATACTTTAAGTAGAAAACAGTATTAATTAACATTTTTGCAGCACTAAACATTTAATCTTTAGAGTAACTTATGTCGCCCTACGACGCGATAAAACGGACTACTGAAGCCGAATTGAAATCGGCGATTGGTCTAAGATCAAGTGACTAAGATCAGTCGTGACTACTTGGGTAATCGGTGATTGGTCTAAGATCAAGTGACTAAGATCAGTTGTGACTACTTGGCTGACCTGAGCTCTCTTACGACTGGTGTGAGTCGGACGCCAACAAGTTGGTGTCTCCAGTTTCTCTGAGTGGTGCATGTTCTACTATTACGACTAGAAACATCTAGTTGTCTCTAGTCACAAGCGACATGAGCACACCTACGACTGGCTTGAGTCACGCTCGCCCACATAGCCAACAGGGTTCGGTGGTATCCAGGGGGTGGTAACAACCATGGAATAAGGCGATTTTGAAGGTCATCCTGTGTCAGTCATGTGGTCAGTTGTTTTTTCAACTGACACCGGGCGACATGAGCCCGCTTAAGACTGTGTTCAACTGGATAAATTCAGTCATAGCGACATAAGCAGTCAGTTTCCGTCGTAGGGCGACATTAGCTTTCCTGATGATTTCAATAGTGCTACTGTTTTTATTGTGTTAATGCTTAACTTAATGCTATAGTAGTGTTATGTTTGAAAAAGAACAATTGGCAAATGAGCATAGCATGTTAGCAATCACAGAAATTCTTTTTTCATTTTGTAAAATTGTAAGAGATTGGAGCATTCTGAGACATGACAAGTTTGACAACCGATCTTTCTGTGTTTTTTCTTCATATTCAATCATCTTTATCCTGATTCTTCTAAAGGGATAACACCCACACCTACCCCTCCTTCATGGGCGGACATAAATTTTGCGAATTTCCATGTATCGGTTACAGGATCATAATACTCAACAGAATTTAAATTAGTTATTCCATCATATCCTCCAATAGCATATAGTCTACCATATGTAGCGACCAAGGAAACACGACTTCTCTTCCTACTCATGGATGTGACAAACTTCCATTTATTTTCTGCTGGGTCGTAACATTCTACGGTTCGTAGGAATACCGAGCCATCATACCCTCCAGCTGCATACAGTTTACCGTTTAATGCTGCCACCCCAAGACGACATCTTTTTGATTGCATAGGTGCAACTGTCTGCCAAGTTCCTTTAGCAGTGTTATAAAGCTCGACCTTAAAAAAACAAAACAAAATAAAAAGATAGTAAGCTGGCACTGCCAGGCAGGATACGCCCACATTTTCGAGAGATGGTTAGAGAACAAGCAAAACCGAAAGTGATTTTTCCTACAATCAAAGGCTATAATTCATTAAATTACAATTTGATATGTGCAAATATCGAAAAGAATCAAGATCTTTAGGTTATAAACATGCATTTCAAGTTTCATCAAAATCGAATCAAAATTGTGACCTATACTGGGTCCACAACCTTGATATACCATATTTTTACACTATTAGAGTACAAACGGCGGCCATTTTGTCTGGCAATTATGGTCCGATTTCCCTGAAATTTAAACTCAACCTTCGTTATGGTGTAACGGTGATAGAGTCAAGCTTTTTTTCAATCGGATAATAATCATAACCTCCAAAGGGACCGTAGGCGATTTTTCGGGCAATCAGGGGCCATAATTCAGAAAGCTACGATATGATATGCGCAAATAACGAAAGGGACCAAGATCTTTGGGTTATAACCATGCATTTTAAGTTTTATCAAAATTGAATCAAAATTGTGACCTATACTGAGTCCACAACCTTGATATACCTTTTTATAACAGTATTCGCGTACATGCGGCGGCCATTTTGTATGGCAATTTTGTTCCGAATTTTTCCGAAATTCAAACTCAACCATCCTTAGGGTGTAACGGTTATATAATCAAACGATTTTTTAAATCGGATAATAATTGTGACCTCCAGAGGGACCACAAGCTAAACAAAGATGATTTTGCGTATAATCAGGGGCCATAATTCAGGAAGTTACAATCCGATGTGCCCAAATATCGAAAGGAACCAAGATCTTTGGGTTATAACCATGCATTTCAAGTTTCATCAAAATCGAATTAAAATTGTGACCTCTACAGGGTCCACAACCTTGATATACCATATTTTAACAGTATTCGCGTACGAATGGCGGACATTTTGTATGGCAATTTTGGTCCAATTTTACCGAAATTTGAACTCAACCTTTCTTAGGGTGTAACGGTGATATAATCAAACAATTTTTTAAATCGGATAATAATTGTAACCTCCAGAGGGACCACAAGCTAATCAAAGACGATTTTGCGTATAATTAGGGGCCATAATTCAGGAAGTTTCGATCTGATATGCGCAAATATTGAAAGGAACCAAGAAATTTGGGTTATAACCATGCATTTCAAGTTTCATCAAAATCAAATTAAAATTGTGATCCCTACAGGGTCCACAACCTGGATATACCATTTTTTAACAGTATTCGCAGACGAACGGCGGCCATTTTGTATGGTAATTTTGGTCCGATTTTTCCGAAATTTGAACTCAACCGTCCTTAGGGTGTAACGGTGATATAATCGAACGGTTTTTCAAATCGGATAATAATTGTGACCTCCAGAGATACCACGAGCTAAAATAGGTGATTTTTCGGACAATCAGGGGCCATAATTCAGGAAATTACGTTCCGATAGGCGCAAATATCGAAAGGAACCAAGATCTTTGGGATATAAACATGCATGTCAAGTTTCATCAAAATCGGTTCAAAATTGTGACCTCTATAGGGTCCACAAGCTAAAAACGTGATTTTTCGTACAATCAGGGGCAATAATCCATGAAGTTTTGATCCGATACGTGCCAATATCGAAAGCAGCCGAGATCTTTGGGGGATAAACCTATATTTCAAGTTTCGTCGAAATCGGGTAAGAATTGTGACCTGTAGAGAGTCCACAAACAATTGTGGACGGACGGATGTCCGGACGGACGGACAGGGGCGACGACATAATACGTCCACATGAAAATGTGGGCGTATAAAAATGGAAGGGGATGAAATTTAATCTCTTGTCAATGCAGTACTTCACAACTAACATGGACATTGGATAGTTATTATTTTTCTAGGGCTAAGTGTGTCTGGACAGCAAGCTTGGTAACCAACCATTCGATGCAATGATATCCCCCCTTATGTTGTCAGTTGAACAGAGACAAGAGACTACCATAAACACAATGGTTTAGTATAGGCAATATGTGACAAGGAGTAGGGTCGCCTGTCCAACCTTGTAGGTTTTCTCCGGGTCATCTGGTTTCCTCCCACTGCTAAAGACCCCTATGTCAGGCGAATTATTGAAATAAAATTAAACCATATGTTATTCCCAAAATGGCGGTATGCTCGAAGTATGAAATTATTACATAACCGGTAGTTATGCTAAATTTGGTTATTCAATTTCAACAATCGACACAAACTAGGTCATTTCGAGAATAACATATGGTTTAATTTTATTTCAATAATTTCCTTGTGCCTAGGGGTCTAAAGTTAGCAGTGGGAGGAAACAGGAGGACCCGGAAAAAAGCCATGAGATTGGACAGGCGACCCTACTCCTTGCCACGTACAACAGTGGATTTGAAACCACGCCTGTCAACTCAATAACAGGCTTTATGTTACAGCACACACGCCATTCGACCATCCAACCCCCCAAATCACATTTAGAATATTCATGCTTGTAATAACTTAATTCCTTGATGCTGAATACGCAGTTCTAAATAGATCTGTAGCTTGTTTTAAGATAATCTGGCAAGTCTAAGGTATGTAATATCCAATGGTATAAAGCAAAAGATATTTTACAGAAGTCCAGAATAATGTCTGTGTATCATTACAGTTATGTTAGAGCAAAATCTGCCTTTTATAGGTCTTTCTTTTGACCTCTTATGTTATTTTAATTATAAGTAATACATTTATTAACATGAAAAGCCCATAATCAACTCTCTAGACTAGACTAACAGATGGTCGCGATTTTCAATGGATTGAAAAACGATCCCCATTTAATAATTTATTTTAAAAATATATAATCAAGGCTTTTTGTAACAATGGTACTTGACAATCAAAACTATATTGTCAAAACATGTTATTAGATTGAAAATTTCAATATATTCATTTTTCATTATCTTTTTTTGAACTATTATAGCAAGAATGGCCAGCTCTTTATCTAAATCTCACAAATGCTTCTTTAAGGCATTGACACTATAGTTTTTAATAGTAATTTTGTCTAAACCAGTAAAGTTTCAACAAATCAAATTTGGGGAGTTGATTTTTTTTGTCGTCGTATTGGTGTAGGGACTGTAGGTGGGTTGCCTGGCACCAGTGCGCATATTTACTTTTTACTACAGAGTGTCAACAAGATATTTCAAAGTGATCAAGGGTCATAACTCTTGCAGTAAATATTGGAAATCATTGAAAATGACTAGGATTCTTCATCCCATGACCTTAAACGGAATGCATAAATTTAAAGTCAACCAGATATTAATTTTAGTCTCTTTAGCAATTATTGTGGATGCCGGGCGTGTATGATCAAATTTCAATGTGGGCGTATAAAAACTGGAATATCATTAAAAATAAAATCAATGCAAAGTATAATATTACAATCTTAATAACTTCCAATAATTGTTCTGTCAATACAATAAACTTTACTTTAAACAACTTTTAACATATGTATGTATTTGTGTTTACATTACGGCAGGTGTGTGCGACAGGAATTGAGTGACTTATACTTACGGAGTCATATATAGATAATCCGTCATGACCCCCACATGCATAAATTTCCCCGTGCAAAACTGCCAGACCAGCAGCACTGCGTAATTTCTGCATCTGTGTAATCATGGCCCACCTGTTATAAATGAGAAAACAAAATTAATAAAAAATAGTTAATTTATTCAATAAACAAGTGGTTGCCATGCAAGATACGTCCCAATTTTGCAAGAGATGGACAGAGAAAAAGCTCCTTTTACACTATTTGCGTACGTGGAGCAGGCATTTGTCTCATCCGTCATTATGGTGTAACAGAGTTATATTTGAATGTGATTTTTCTTACAATCAAGGGCCATAATTCAGGAAGTTATAGTCCGATATGAATGATTCTAAAAAGGAATCGATATCTTAACGATAGAAAATCGATTGGGGAGCGGCCAATTTGATGGGCAGTTTTGGTCCGATTTTCACAAAAATTGACATCAACCATCAGATATAAAATCAGATATAAATTGTTACTCTAGAGAGACCAGCAGCTAAAAATGTGATTTTTCATACAATCAGGTGCCATAACCCAGGAAGTTACAGTCTGATATGCGCGAATATCGAAAGCAGCCATTATCTTTGGGTTATAAACATACATTTTAAGTTTCCTCAAAATTGTGACCTCTAGAGTGCCCACAAGCAAAAAGCGTTATTATTCATACATGCAGGGGCCATAATCCATGAAGTTAATCACAATAAAAATACCAATTTTATTACCAACAGTTCCAATTATGAATTCTTGGATTTAATCATCAAGAGGCATTCAGCAGCAGATCGGATTCAAATCGAGTAAAAATCTGATATTAAGAGTTGTCTTGGTAAGTTCATTAATGTCTAATTACTAATTTAAATAACATTTCAGGCCTAAAGAACGACAGGAAGACTTAACTCTTACATAATAGTAAGTGCAGGAGGACCGCACTACACGCAAAACAAAAATATACAAGATAAACCTGCGGACAAGACAGAAAATAGACATTGCAAAAAATAATAAACAATTATCAAATCAAGCTGTAAGTTTAATGAAAGTTATATTTTAAATTTTAATCTTAGTTTGTCTATATAATAATTATTTTCGGCAAAAGAGCACCAATGCCTCTGCTGATTGATCATTGACTGATGATTTGTAAAGGATCGACACAGGTCATGCACAAAGAGTGTGGTTATACTATACAGGATTGAACCCGAGTCCTCCTGGGCAGTAGATCAGTCAGTCAGCCACTGAAATCCCCAAATAAATAGATGACACATATTAATTAATCGCATTTTATAAAAAAGTATTGAGCAATCGAACTTTACACAGTTTCATCACTCTCTATCAGATAGAATCAAGAAAATCTTGTCCCAAAACATCAACCAATGAAATTGATTAGCTCTGCTAAGCTTTAGCTCGAAATGTTAATCATTGAAGTCAGTCAAGACTTTCACCTAATAAACATCTACATCAAGATTTAACATTCTACCTCAATTAAAAGCAGATTTGCTATGTTCCAAAGTCTAAACCAATCAAAGTGGTTATTGCTCCTTAGCCAAAATAATGTATATTCAAGGTTTCATGGCTCTCACTTCATTATAACCAAAGTTATCATGACCCAAAGCATCAACCAATCAGATTGCTTATCTCTGCTTACTGTAAGCAGACAATGATCATCATCGAATTCCATCAAGGCATTTACCTGATAAATGCCTACACCAAGTTTGAACATTTTACCTCAATTAGAAGGAGAGCTATTGTGTTCCAAAGTCTTAACCAATCAAATTGCTTATTGCTCTGCTTACCCTCAGCAGAAAACGTCCATTATTGAACTTAGTCACGGTATTGATGTAATAAAGCTATACACCAAGTGTCCTCACTCTCACTTAAGTAGTACTAAAGTTATCATGCCCAAAGCATCAACCAATCAAATTGCTTATCTCTGCTTACCATGGGCAGATAATTCTTCGAGCTCCATCAAGGCATTGACCTAATAAACACTTACAACAAGTTTGAACATTCTAGCTCAATTAGAAAGAGAGTTATTGTGTCCAAAACACAGAAAAACAGACAGGCGGGCGTACAAACCCATTTACTAGGTTATGAGCAGTATCTCTGTAAACCATTGTACAAATCTGAGTTTCGATAAGGTTCCTCTTAAAAACAAGTCTATAGAGTGTTTATAAAGTTTCTGCGACAGGAACATTAAATCTACAAAAAAACAATACATGCCTCTGATTTCATTAGGATTCCTCCTATAACTTATAAGGATGTTGCTAACAATGTAAATTTTCAAATAAAATCTCAAAAAAACTCTAAATAAAGAATTTACAAGACAAACTGACAGTTGGAAAGGTATATGTAGTAGACAGAAAGGGGTGACAACATTATACTTCCATAATATGATAATGAGTATAGGTCACAAATGTATGGAATACAATTACTGCTTATAACTGTATTTATATTCCAAAGAATTGTGACCTGTATACTCCAGTTCAATTACTAAATGCCATTGAAACAAAATATGATAATGATATATAGAAAGTCATATTAGGGTCTAGTCCTATCTGGATTATCGCCCTTATTTTTATGCCTTTATGAATACACTAATAACTTACGATTTCTTTAGCATTCCTGTTTTGCATTTCTTACGTGGGACATTATATAATAATTATACTATGGTTTGTACAATTGCATGGTCTTAAAAACTAATAGTTTTTATATTTCAACGTTATTTTATCTAAATTAGTGCCCTTTTATCGGGAAATTGCACCTTCTAAACCACGACGCCATAACAACTATTACGGCAGATTCACGTCACTCCACTCAGTCAGCAGCCAGCTCGGCTGTCTCCCTAGATAGTCTATATTCCTTTGCTTCTTTGTATTCAGTTTTGTTTTTGTTTCTGTGACGGTTGTAATGTGTGTCCTAAATGCATTTAATATACTTCAATCCTTTCATTGATTTAGTTTTGAACTAGGCCTACTTCTGATACATTTAACTGTGTGGTTACTTGTGTAGCGGAATTTATACAACAATATGCTTGCATTCGTAATTCTTACAACATATAATAGATCATGACTCATGCTGACACTATATAATTATTTCTTTGGGTTGCATTCCCAGTTGTTTTCAAATATGAGTGAAGTCTGTGTCACCACAGGCCCGGACTGTACAGCGCAGTGGACGCTTACGGCTAGCCCCCGGATATATTCGCTCTTTTTGACTTCTTTGTTTGTTGTTTTTTGAGTATGGTGTCTTGTCGTTATGTTTGTCTTTTGTGTAAATCATATGTGGTGCAGTCCCCCTGCACTTACTATTAACTTTTTTGAACTGTGTTAATCTAAGAAATTTTACTATTTAATTTCAGTTTCTTATAATCAATAAATAACCCAATAAACTATATAAAAAATACAATGATATCAGACTTTATTGTAGAAACATAGAAAAATACACAGATGGACTATATAAACTTTATTTACATCAGTCAATTGATTATATTGGTCAATCTAATCCTGATGTTATATCCTTACACACTCATTTTTTTATTAAAGAAAAAGATATAATATATATGTTAGGCTACATTTCGGTCAATCAGTTCAACAAAACCATATAAATTTTTTTGATCAATGCCAGTCATGTGAAAGAGTAATTCTGAAACTTATAAGCCAGATATTAGAATTTATATACGACCCAGGAAAAATAATGAACAGGAGCTAGAGCCAAACTGAAGTTATAGTCACTTCAAATTTTGCTTTAGTTATAAGGCATTTAAGAGTGTGTTAAGCAGTTTAAAATGTACATTTTAAAGCTAGTACTGTCATTTTTGTTGATAAGATATGGCAATTTTTTTGTTTGTTATCTGGGGTGATATTTGAAATGTGGTTTAACATCCTACGCTTCTGCACCTAACCTGGGCTAATTGAAGACGGCATACGCCATACAGTGTGCTATAAGGGGAATTTTTGCCCCGGGCAGCAACTGAATTCCAACTGCCAAGGCATCTTTGACATGCACACCAATGCGTACACGGGACCTGGGTTTTTCGTACCATCCATACAACTCGGCAGCTGTCCTTGTCAGGCCTTCCGTCTGCATCACTGACAAGGAGAAACCACGCCATAAAATCGAGATAAACTTTCTCGGCCAATGTAGGGATTGGCCGAGTGAATGAAAGAATGAAATGGGGTTTAACGTCCTACGCTTAAGCACCTAACCTGGGCCAATTGAAGATGGGCATATGCCATACAGTGTACTATGAGGGAAATTTTGCCCGGGCAGCGGCGCTACGGCCTACTCTTATATCAAATTCCAACTGCCAAGGGATCTTTTACGTGCACTCCAATTTGTACACGGGACCTCGGTTTTCCGTCCCATCCGAACGACTAGGCAGCTGTCCTTGTCAGGCCCTCCTTCTGCATCACTGACAAGGGGAAATCACGCCGGAAATGGATTGGCCGAGGCAGCACCTTACCCATGTGGTCCCCTATCATATTAATCACCTAAAAAATTATCAACAGAAGAGACAAACAGTCATTCCAATTCTTGCTTTAGTTATAAGTATAAGGCACTTAAAGCTTGCATAATTTCACCTTTTCAGAAAAATAATCAATAATTTTAACTTCATTAACCTATGGCAAGGTATATTATCTACAATCCAGGTCATATCAGTAGTAAGATATGACAGATTTTACAATAAATTTCTTGTCTTTAACAGTATGAGGCCATAACAGAATGCTGATTAACCAACAGGTTTATTAATGCAATCATATTCCTTTATTTATAGTTTACCTTTGAATGAAAACACAAGGTCATGCCGAGTACTCAAGTGCAAATAGGTGCAGATTTAATTAGCATTTTCTGTTTGTGGTATTTAGTAACGGCTGGGGCTATTTGCCATATGTGGTAAGACAATCTGTACTGCAATTATCAACCGATTTCAATGAAAGTTACAGATCACGATAAAATTAATAATTTCGACCACTTCTGATATGTCCGAAACCGCTAACTGGGAGATATTATAAATGTAATTATAATCTGCAAGTTCCATTGAAATTGGTTTGTAATTGTGGTTTGTAGGTGTGCCACATGAAATGTGTGGTAACCTCATATATCTCCGAAACCACTAAACGGAAGTGGTAGAAATTCTGCCTCCTCTGAGATATTATTAATGTTATTATAATCTGCAAGTTCCATTGAAACCGGTTGATAATTGTGGTCTGTAGGCTATTTTGAAATTCTTGCTTACCACATGTGGCAAAAAGCCACTGCCTTTAGTAACAGGTAGAATAACAAACAATAACACATGGAAAACAGCTAATCATTTTATTATGTAAGGTTTCGAATACTCCCTCCATAAGTATGTGTTTTAACTAATTACATCCCACTTCTACCTCGTTGCCATTGGCAACCTTTGATAAAACTGGCCTGTTTATTTCCAATACAGGCTGAAAGTATCTGTGTATCAGAAATGAACAGTAGACTTTTTAAAAAGAGTACTGTTCATTCCCGACAAACAAACACTTCTACACTGTTCAAGATACAATTCAAGCAATAAGTAGCAGACATTTAGTCCGGCCCAGATTGCAATGACAACAGTGGATTTATACAATGCAGCCGGACAAATGACATGAAATAACTAGTCAAAATAACAGTAACAAAACAAACCTGGTGGAACAACCTGGCGTTTCAAAAATATATACAATGACATTAAATTAACATAACAACATATTACAAATGTCAATTATTATACATATCAATTGGCATCTATTCCATAATTTAGTTTGATTTATATTAATATGCAAAAGACATAAATTAGAATACTGAATAATTATTTCAATTGTGATGATAGAAGGCGCAGTTCTCTTGCTGGACACTTCACAGGCATTGAAAATAAGCAGGATAAAAAAAAAACGCCTAGAAATGTGATGTAAGTGACTTATTAGCACCTTTCCACGGTGTATTGGTGAATATCAGGACAGTTTTGGTCGGGGACCGCCTTTAGTTGATATGGTTTTTTTTCACACAAGGAGTTAATCCTTTAACTACAATACAGCTGTTGCTATATCTATAATATGGCTTAATATGGTTTAATGTAGAAGCAGTCAGGCTGAAAAATATCTATTAGTTATTGTTCAACAATATCTATTTCTGTGTACTTTAGATAAAAAAAACTGTTTAAAGTCAATAAAAATATAATGTAAATCAAAGTCAAAGAAAGAAAGATATATCATATCTTTCATTAATATCTTTTACCCGTACCTAAAGTTTAGATATACCCATGCTGAAAAGATCAATTTTCTTTTGAAAACATTTAAATTTCAATGATTTTTGAAGGGTGATAAATTTTTGAAATTTTTTGAAATTTCAATGATTTATTGACAGTATTTAAAATATAGTCATATAAAAAAAGCTAGTCTGACGGGTAATAAACTTTTGAAAACATTTAAATTTATATATACTGATTTATTAACAGTATTTAAAAATAAAGTTACAGCAGCCGAGCAAATTTCAAATTTAAATCATTTATTAACAGTAAAAATAACAGTGTAATTATAGTCATGTCAAGAGCTAGTCTGCTGAGTGGTAATAGAGAAAAAGAGAAATGGGGTTTAATGTCCATGTGACACAAATTGGGTTATTTCGAGACTAACACATGGTTCAAATTTTATTTCAATAATTTACTTGCGCGTAGGGGTCTTTAGCAGTGGGAGGACCCGGAGAAAACTCACGAGATTGAACAGGCGACCCTACTCCTTGTCACATACAACCGGTGAATCGAAACCATGCCAATGATACAGTGCGCAAGCGCTAACCATTAAGCCATCCAACCCCTGCTTAGTGGTAATAAATTTGTCCATATTTCGTTCAGATTTTACATACCGATATAGGACTTAAGTCCGTAAATCATAATCCTCTAAAATCTTTAACATCGAAAACACAAATTATTAGCCAATTTAAACCAACATTGATGATGTAAACTTACCAGGAAAAGATTAGCTTCTGATATCCGATATTTTAGATAAAATAATTTTTTTTAACATTGGTACACGACTCGTGTACCATAATGCGCTTCAGCCCCAGTTTTAATAAGAGACATGAGGAGCGAGGCTAGACATATTGCACCATACCATACGGCGTATGTTGACTGGAATTACAAGACACTATAGATTAGAAATTTGCCCTAGATTGAGATTGCATGGCTTTTTTCCCAGAACATAACTGATTTGAAATTTGGGAAAAAACGGAAACCATTGAATGTAAATCAGTTTATACACATTCATATTATATGCGTTGCGACCCACTTTTGACAATTTCTAGGTCCCAAATGTTAGCGATTTAGCTGTTAGGGCCGTTATGACCACATCTTAGAAGAATATCTTTTCACAGTAAGATAACAACATCAATGTTGATTTAAATTTACCAATAAATTGTGTTTGCAATGTCGAAGACTGTGGATGATATTGAGTTAAAGACTTGTCATTTTAAGCCTAGTCCAGTCAGACAGTCTTTAAGTAATAAATAGTAACTGTTTCCATAACATTGTGCCTGGTGTACTTTACATATTGTTGGCAGTCTTGACAAGCAATTCCATATTATTTGACACACATTTCAGTCAATTCCATTTTTTTCTGTGCAAAGTTATAAGTGTTTGAAGTTTTGACAAAGTACCTCGGAGATTGTTTATTATTGCAGTAATGGTAGTTGTCAATCATGACTTAGTCTTTATCATCTATTTTATCATCAAACTGTTAAATGGTCATGTTTTCCTAATCTACTTAAAGCCCCAATACCACTCTTGTTGTAACTGAATAATATGTCCCAATCTTTATTCTGGTCGACAAATTGTACTATTTTACAATATTTGAATTAATAAATGATACAAATTTCATCTTAACACACCTAATTTAAAAATTGGAAAAATTCAACTATCAATGGTTTGAAAAGCTTTACGTAAATACTTTCAAATGCACCTTGGATTTAAACATATTTTTCGAACCCTCTTGACAAGTAAAATAGGTTGTAATGGATAATTTACACGACAGGTAGGACACTTTTAACATCTAGTAGTAAAAATAAGGCTAATTTTTTTTGCTGGACCTGTCAAGCCAGCAAGAGTGTTATTGTCCCTGTAAAGTCAGAGCTACCAGATCAGATGACCCAGAGAGTTGATTATATGCTTGTCATGTTAAAACAATGTTTAAATAATCTATATACCACTTCTATAAGACAGTTAAAACCTACAATATGCCGCTTTTACATAATGCATCTTTAAGTAAGTTTACATTTACACTTCCAAACTGATTCTCAGGAAACATTTTTCTTGGTCGCTTGATCACTTATAGGGATAAATATAGCATTATGGGCCTATCTGTCTGACGTGGAGACTGGAGAGCGGAAATCGAGGACCGGTTTTCACATCCTCCATACGACCCATGCATCTTTTATTACTACATATTTCTGTAGCCTTGTGATCGTCTAGAATTTGTCTCTAGCTGTCTTTGCTTCTCCTTCAAGGTGTGTTTGCTTCTTACTGGTTTCTTAAGACGTTTGTTTTCTCAGTTATAACAATACAACAGTTCGGTTTTACATTTTATATAGCATAGCTGGATACATACAACATAGTACAGATTACAATGCAGTCAATACTCAAGTCATTTCTCCACTCTAGTCTGCCTTGCGGCTGTCGAGGAACTCAGATGGAACCTCTCTGGACTATTGGAAGTCTGGTTGACAGTTTCTAATAGATATCTTATGTAGGACTCGTGTATATCACGCATAACAGAGCGTGTTCATGGCCCTGAACTTGTGTAATTAATAATATGATTGGTTAAATTAAACCAAAAGACACAATAAGTAAAATTCCAATCACATGTATTTTGTTGAAAGATAGAACTAGTTTACTATGGCTCTATAACTCTTTTTTATATAACAATATGGCATTTATACCCTAAGTTGATTTAAGAACACAATATATGTGAATATTTTTGAAACTCCTAAATTGCTACAATTCCCCCCCCCCCCCCTCTTGATTAATATACTATAAAACAAAGCTGTGAAAGAAAAACACAAACTATCAAAAAGCAAAAGTCCCATGCAAAAACACCACAAAGGTTCGTCACTGTACTACAAAGTCTTATGAAAATTTACTTTAACCTAAACACAGAAAAAACAAATTGTCTTTTTTAAATCTCCAAGTGTCCTAATAGCAAAACACTATAACACATGACTTCATATTTTTATAAAGTTCAGTTTCCCTTTAAATTCTGTTTCAGGAAATCCCAATCTGGTAAACTGGTAAACCATTTCCTCTTCTTGGATTCCTAGTGGTCTGTTTCAGCTACCATTATTTTTTCCTTATAGTCCAGGAGCTAATGACAAAAGAATATGGTCGTCAGTTACAAAAGTATGACTTTTTGGTACCATTTTATCCTTCAATTGAACATGTCATTGCCATCAGACCAAGAACTAACTATTTTTTTTTTTAAACTGTATTGTGCTGTTAATCTAATATTATATTAATATATTATTCCTAAAACGTATTACTAACTCTACTCTTAATTAAAATTAAACTTTATTTAATCATTAATAAACTTTGACGTGTCCAAAAAATTATAAAACATAAAACCGCTTGATCTTATCTTAATTTTATAATGTTATAATTTCCACCAAAACAATTTCATTAATATTTTTTATTTCACCATCAGTAATGTGACCTTTTTGACCTAATCATTTACAATTTAGTATTATTTTTTTTATAAACATTATCCACTATTACATAAACATTTCCTTCCAGACTGACACTGACACAAGCCAAGCTCAAACTGATGACAATACCAGACAATAATTTACCTAGAATAGAACTGTCAATCAAATAGAACTTTATCGTTGTAAGTGAGAGGGATATTCGGTCTCCCGTCCGATCAGGCAGGTTTCCCCTGAGTTTTTCGGTTTCTTCCTGCAGTAATTATTGAAATCATTTGCACGATCTGTGCCAAGGGCCAAATTGGAAAAAGGCCTCAGGCCTAATTTGCTACCCTTGTAAAAAAAAAATAAATAAAAAAAATATGGCCAGTATATGGATGACATTCCATTTTATCCTACAGTAGGACCTAAAGCGAATACCCCGACACATGAAACAAAACAAGCCTGCGGTTACTTATTCCACATTAGTGTGTAGCCATAAAATTATTACATACAACTATATCTCAAGCAAACAACTGCAGTTTTATTCACCAGAAACACAGTCTATATTGTATAAACATGAGTCGCTTGTCGCAAATCTAGATTCTGCGAAAGAGTGCAATAATGGTTGAGTAGGTCAAAATTTTAAAATTCACATTTCTTCATTAAAAGCAATATAAGTACCTCTTTCGTCAATTAAAAGGTTAATTTTCATAAAAATAACATCTTTAGTGATCAAAAATCTCATTTTGTAAAATGTGATCTGTAAAGAAGTCATTAATTATCTCGAAATAATGCAAAACAATCGATTATTTACTTGCCGTCCAGTCCAATATTTAATTTCAGCGACATGAAGAACCCAATTTTTGGCACAGCACAGACCATATCCTATCAATGCTTTCCCCAAAAAATAGAAAACCAATACATTTTGTCCGCCATCTTGGATTTCCACCATCTTGAATTTTATTGTATTTTGTACCCATATTTGAATTCGGTGTTACACACCATGAACGCTATGTAAACCGCGATCTAGACCATATAAAGAGAAGTTTTACATTTCTATTTGTCAATCTTGGTCGCCCATCTTTGATTTCCGCCATTTTGGATTTCCGTCATATTGGATTTCTGCCATCTTGGATTTGTTTAGTTTATTTCAGTGCCCACTAATAATTTTGGCGACTCCAAAAATCCCATGTAACTCACGTGAAAGCTATGTACACTGCGATCCAGACATAGTACAGAGATATTTTCTTTTGTACGATGTCAATTTTGGTCACCATCTTGGATTTCCGCCTTCTTGATTTTTGGATAATATATTTTGTGTCCATATTTGAATTCCAATGCTACTACACAACATGAAAGCTACGTATACCACGATGCAGACATAAAATATATTGGAATTTTACATTCTATATTCGCCAATTGTGGTCGCCGTCTTGGATTTGTTTAGTTTATTTCAGTGCCAATAGATGATTTTGGCGACTCCAAAAATCCCATGTAACTTACTATGAAATCTATGTGTACTGCCATCCAGACATACATGAAGTAAAGAGGAATTTTCTTCTTTTTTTTCCGTCAATTTTGGTCGCCATCTTAGATTTCAGCCATCTTGATTTTTTGATATTATATTTTGTGTCCATAATTGAATTCGACGTCTCCAAAAAGCCCATGTTACACACTATGAAGGCTATGTATACCGCGATTCAGATATAATATATCGATTTTGGTCGCCATCTTGGATTTCCGCCATCTTGGAATTTCGTAAACAAATACAGCATCCATATTTAATTTTTGCGACTCTCAACATTCCATGTTAGACACTATAAAGGCTATGATATAGTGATTCGAACATGATTTATTGGAATTTAAATATTTTTATTCATTTTTCGCCGCCATTTTGAAAAATGGCACTTCACCACCATAAAAATAATTATTTATTCAAAAATTCTTCTATATTAGTTTTTTGTAGCTAATTTCGCATTGGCAAAGCATCTGATATTTTATTCTGTTTCAAAATAAATGTTTATTGTCCCATCCCTTGTGATTGTGAAAGGATGCTGGAAAAATCTAAGTGTCATTTTTCGAGGCCATTTTCTCCTAATTTAGGAAACCAGGGATGTCTAGAACACCCAACATCAAATTGCAATTCCTCAGAGATTAAACGTAGTAAAGCAATGGTTAATATATCGTTAGAAAGCTGAGACCAGTCTATCTTTGGTTATGCTAAAACCTAATTTTTGAACTATTGGTCACTGTGACTCATTTTGCTATGCCGGGTCACATATAGACTACAGACATCCAATGTTACAAATATTTCCTCATCGTAATTTCCTGAGGCAGTTTATTAAGGAAGTCAATGTCATCCTTTATATATGATTTAATTTTTGGGACAAAGGGTTTTAAAAGAATATCAATTAAATAGGATAATATATATATATATATATATATATTTAAGCATTTCCTGACTTTTACAAAAGTCAAATTTAACACAGTGTTAAAACCTTTTGTTTAGAATAATTCGACCTAATGTCAAATTCACATTACCAATTTAAAGCAACATTTAATAAATTATTGAAATAGCATTTGGCAAATATATTTTAAACGTTTATATTACTGTTCTAATGCAAAAATTTAATACATAAAATCATATAGTACAAAATGTACCGCATATATCCTCCAACACTTTTCTAAAAAAAAGTGTGACTTTGTGATAATCTCACAATTTAACAAGCCAATAATTTTTAGTTTTTTTCCCAGAAAACTATACCTACATCTCTAAAATTAATTACATGGGATCTTAACATAACCTTATGTTTTATTCAAAAGTTAAATTATCATAACTTTGAAATATGGACTAATTATCTCAAAATTACACTGCTCTACTTATCTAACCACAATATATGGACGACACAAAAGGTGAATTACCCAAATTTAGTCTAACTCGACTAAAACCATAATTCTCGAGACTTTGGACTAGAGCCTAAAAATTATATTATATACTAAACAAAGTAAAAACACAGATTAACGAATCACAGTAGCAAAAATTACCGGCAAACTTGGAAACTAATACTACTCTCTTTAACTTTAATTACTCATATTTACTACAGGTCATGTTAACCCGATAATATGCCGGTACATACCTATAGCCAGTCATATTAAATTGTTTACTAAACCCGTCTATCAAAACTCATGAATGACTATCTTGTATTCTCTAACAGTTAAATTTCAAATATTTAGTTCCTAATCAGATTTTAACTTTAAAGTACTATTATTTGGTCTGTAAACAAATTTAACACATTTAATTTACCAAACAAAATGTATTTCCCAACTTTTGCAACTATAATCATCAGGTTTCGTATGTCCCCAAAAACCTGTTCGATTTTTTTCTTATAAACGTCTTCAAATATGCATTCTTCTTCTAAAGTGACTTCCTCGCTAGCCTGAAGGTCAGGTGTTCGATCCATGCATTGGCCTAGAAAGTCCATCTCGATTTTCTGGCGTGGTTTCCCCTTGTCAGTGAACAGACGGGGGGCCTGACAAGGACAGCTGCCTAGTCGTTCGGATGGGACAATAAACCAAGGTCTAATGTACACATTGGCGTGCACGTTAAAGATCCTTTGGCAGCTGGAATTCAGTTGCCGCCCGGGATTTAGAGTGTTTTTGACAATTAGCAAGTTGTTTTTACGGGAGGTTTATTTTGACGACTTTGAGTGAAGATACCTGAATTAATTTCAATCAGATTGGTGTGAACTTGCTGTTAAGTGGACATATATTAAAGTTTATAAAAGTTTAAACTGTTTGCAAATTATAAATCAAAATAAACTGAATGACACATTAGACTTATTTCTTATTGAATTCTGATGTAGCATATGTTCTTATTTGAAATAAATTTTACCGTTAAAAGTTTATTAAATATTTCTTCCAATATATAACACCTTTGGGATATTGGTATTTATCAATATTATAATAGCACAAAAAAAAAAAATATATTGCTTATAATAAGTATTATAAAATAACATACATAAGATATATTTTGTCATTTGTGAACTTTTATTTTCATAATTATACAGCCCTGTTGCTGTTATTTTTGAAAAGGATGGATTTTAATTTATATTATCATACATGAATCAAGATTTTTGCCAAGGCATAAAGATCTAAAGATGAATTTGAGGGTGAGGAAGTCGAGGTTCCAAAATCTATGTATTTTGTTTGTTTCTGTTTAGGTATATAGGAAGTCATTGTTTTACACTTTGAACATGTTATCACAGCAAAAATTATTTTTTTACCCTTTTTCAACCTTTTTTTTCAAATATAAAACAATTTTTTGCCACTTTAGACACGTTTGTTTCAATAGGTCACAAACAATAAGAAAAAATTGGCTCAATAAATAATAAAAAAAACTAATCAAAGACTGAAAGCTATATCACAATAGAATAATTAATTCTCTGTAGGTACACATAATTATAATCATTTTCTATAGCGCTGACGAACATTCAGTCAGTCTGACTGCTCTGTGGCGCTTTATATGAGGAAAATGAATTTGAGACAACAAAATTTTTAATTTGTTCTGAGCCTCTGTAGGTACTGTAACCAATGTTGAAACAAGTGTTACATGTAGACGCTTTGATGTTCTTATACTGATTCTGGCACATTTATTTTAAAGGAGCTAAATCTCTATTCTTTGACGACTAGAAATGGGCACAAAGAACATTCAATTGTTTCTGTTTTTACTGTAATTTTCATCTTAAATATTGAATTTCAGAAGCCCATCTTTTCACGGTATGATAACAACATCCATGTTCATTTAAATTGACCATAAGTCATACTTGCAATGTCTGTCGAAGAGTGTGTATGATATTGAGTTAGCGACTTGTCTCCTTTAATTTTTTTGTATGTGATTTAATACATGTCCAGATATTCCAAATACAGCAATCTTGAAAAAACTTGAGACTGCCACAATTAATAGATGATGGATGTTCCTACAAACTCAATACTGGAGTCACAAATAGCAAGACACCATAATCACCACTGGACATAAAATGTGATGATACCACAACACGTATTTCTTGTAATTAAGTTATATTGCTTAAAGGTTTTTTTTTGTCATTTAACTCAAGTTTACAGTTATTCATCCAGAATTTAACAGCTATGAAGCAGCAGGTGCTTTTTTTAAAAAGAGTCATAGGTGGCATCATCAGCAGTGATTGATATCAAACAGGACAGGGTATAATGCATTTGTCACAGACATTGTCCGGCACCAATTCCTGCTTTGTCAGACACCATCACCCTTATAGATGTTATGTTGACGGATATAGATTTGATTTTTTTTCTTTGATTTTTTTTATATAATAATATAACATGTCTGACATAAAGTTCAAAAATATAATTAACTTGCGCATATGGGTCTTTAGCAGTGGGAGGAAAGCAGAGAACCCGAAATCAAGTATTGGGTATAACGATATTACAAAGATACAATAATCAAAAAGGTGTGTACAGGTAGATAACATATTATGTCAGAAGAATACTAAGATTTCTGATAATGTATGAGAACATCAAACTGAAAGTGAAGAAAGATTGCACTACACATGCAAAACCTGTTAAACACACTAACAATACCAGACAAACACACCATCTATAGAAACAAAATATGGATGCAACAGTTCTTCAATAATATCCATGATGGCTGTACGCGCATCAAACAACGATAAATGTTCATTGGAAAAAGACGGTTTACACGCGGGAAATTTTACAGCAGCTATTGGCTAACGGCACACATTATAAATAACCGTACCGGTTTTTGCATATTCACTGATACAACTTCGATTTAGTTATCGTTTTATTCTTTCAGTCATTCATATAATATCCATGATGGGTGAAGTACATTACTACGCGCATCAAACAACGATAATTGTTCATTGGTTAAAGACGGTCTACACGCGGGAAAATTTACAACAGCTATTGGCTAACGACACACATTATAAATAACCGTACTTGCATATTGCATAAGCATACTATTTACACACCATACCATAAATTATTTTCGCATAATTATACCCATCTGTCTTCATAATTAAACGTTTTAATCAGGCCCGAAGCCAGAAATCAAAATTTAGCCGACATAGGGGGGCGAGGAAGATAAATTTCCGACAACAAAAAATGAATGAACGAAGGTCATCGCCGACTGCCGTAAGCAGGAGGAGGGAAGAGCGCGAAAATTAGAAGCTGTGAGAGGGAATTTAGGCCTCTATGACATGCAGGTGGCGAATGTGTCGGAAAATTAAGAGTTTCCAGCCGACATTAACTATCTCCCGGCCGAATTTGAGAGGATATGTCGTACTAAAACTCTCTCCCGGTGAAAATGCGAGCATAGCTAACCAGCGATTTTTTTCCGACGCAGACAAAAAAAATCCGACAGGAACGGCCATGGGGGGGGGGGGGGGGGGCGATGCGAGCCGCTAGCCTCGGGCCTGGTTTTAATTAAATATCCCATTTAATTGACAATTGGTATAAAGCCGACAAATTTATCGCTGTGCGTTTATATGACTTTGCTCCAATAATATTTTGCGCAATGTTATGGGGTATCAACAGAAACAATCAATGCTATGGTCAAGTTATTTTTTTACAATAAATATAAAAAATAAACTGGCGTATTGGAAATGTGTGATGAAATTTAATACTTTTTTAATAATAAGAATGGATTATTTGTTGTATTTAGATCAGATAAACACTAATTTGTTGTCCGCGATAGTTAGGTTGGAGGTGTAAAACACGCAGCTACCATGATTAATTTACAACCCCAATTTAGCTTCCACAACACCACAGTTTTTACTTAACACCTAAACCTGATTGGGCAATAAATTAATCAAGGCAAGGTAGCTATGTGTCTTCAATAGTTTTACATCTTCAACTATGGCGTGTATTCTTGCCTTTCCTATTTCCCTGATTATAATATCATAGTTTGGACTTGTTTATTTTCGTATTAAAAAACATACATTTTACAAATTCGCTGATAGCAAATAGCGCTAATAACTATCTTTAAAAAAAAAATGGTTAGGAAACGAGGCTTTTCTACCAAGTCTCATTCCGAACAAGATACCTCGTTCCAAAAAAGGGCAATTTAAAATACCTTGTTTTGGAACTGCAGACAACGAGGCATTTTTTTTACCTCGTTTGAACAAAAATGCCGAACGAGGCAGTTTGAGGTTTATAGGGATAGTGTACGTACTCATATTAACCTGGAAGGTGTTGTTTCGGATGAAACCCGGTCATGTGTCTGGATTAGGGGATTAATTAAACAATAGGTTGCGGCTATTCAAAGAATCTTACGACCGACATTTATGACTGCTGACGTGCTGTATACATGCGACGGTGGTGTAATTACATGTACACGTCTGTGAGCGATATGGTTTCAGACAGAACCGAGTCATGTGACATGTGGAATTCGTGATTGATATAGACAATAGCAGGCAGTCGTTCAAATAATATAACCTAAATTATAATGACAGTCCCAAGCGACGGTGGCATTATTCGTAGACTGAAACCCATAGCCCATTGTGTGTGGGTTTTTTTTGTGAACACGTCGTTCTCGTACAGTAAGCTTCTTTTACAAATTCGTCATCGTTTTATTCTTTCTGTCATTCATATAATATCCAAAATACGGCACTACGTTGGTCCTTGAGGCGATCGAATTAAAAATAATTCCAGCTAATTTAATAATACTATAAATAGTATAGCTATGCAATATGCAAATACGGTTGCTTATACGTGCTGTTATCCAATAGCTACTGTAAATTTTCCCGCGTTGAGACCGTCTTTAACCAATGAACAATTATCGTTGTTTGATGCGCGTACAGCCATCATGGATATTATATGAATGACAGAAAGAATAAAACGACCACGCAGTTGTATCAGTGAATATTTTTAAAATCTTTTTTTCTATAAATTGTAACCACATAAATCGTAACCACATATACGGCTCTCGGTAAAGTAGTAATTTGGAGTAAAATCTAAATGTCTTGTGTGTTATTAAACACTGTTCATTTCTCGACAACGTACGAGAAATTAGATCTTGTATAAAAACTAAACACCTTCCAAAAGTAGACGATCGATGTCAAAACTAGAACGTTTTTCTAAATCTACACGGTAGCACAAACTAGACGGTTTTTGAAGAATCTTGACGGTATTTAACACATTCTTGACGTGTATTAGATTCTAGATGATAATGGTAGTTTATTACCTTTTTTCGTAAAAACTTGTAGATTCCCGGTCCCTAGTGTTAGCAGTGGGAGGAAACCAGAGGACCCGGAGAAAACCCACAAGGTTGGACAGGCAACCCTATTCCTTGTCAGGTACAACCGAGGATTCGAAACCATGCCAGTTGACTCAATGACAGGCTTTATGATACAGTGCGCACACGCTAACCATTCGGCCATCTAACGACCCCCCGTAAAAAGAAATAAAACAAAATAACTGTAATCTAATGTGATTTGAGTGTAGATTTCATTAAGCCTGATGTGTTAAACTGCTTATCTAAGTTAATATTTGTCTACATCTAAACTTGTTAGTCCAAAAACAGAGTACTCAGTACAGGTACACATGTCATAGAAATATTTTCATGCCAAACACCAAAAGATAGTAAGCTGGCACTGCCAGGCAGGATACGCCCACATTTTCGAGAGCTGGATAAAGGACAAGCAAAACCGAAAGTGATTTTTCCTACAATCAAAGGCCATAATTCATTAGGTTACAATTTGATATGCGCAAATATCGAAAAGAATCAAGATCTTTAGGTTATAAACATGCATTTCAAGTTTCATCAAAATCGGATTAAAATTGTGACCTCTACAGGGCCCACAACTTTAAAATGCCATATTTTTACACTATTCGCATACAAACGCGGCCATTTTGTCTGGCAATTATGGTCTGATCTTCTAGAAATTCGAACTCAACCTTCCGTAGGTCTCAATGGTGATAGAGTCAAACGTTTTTTTTAATTTGGATATTAATTGTGACCTCCAGAGGGACCATAGTGGATTTTTCGGACAATCAGGGGCCATAATTCAGGAAGTTACTATTCGATATACGCAAATATCGAAAGAAATCAAGATCTTTGGGTTATAACCATGCATTTCAAGTTTCATCAAAATCGAATTAAAATTGTGACCTCTACAGGGTCAACAACCTTCATATACCATTCTTTAACAGTACACGCTACAAACGGCGGCCATTTTGTATGGCAATTTTGGTCCGATTTTCCCGAAATTCGAACTTAGGGTGTAACAGTGATATAATCAAACGTTTTTTTAAATCGGATAATAATTGTGACCTCCAGAGGGACCACAAGCTTAACAAAGGTGATTTTGCGTATAATCTGGGGCCATAATTCAATAAGTTACGATCCGATATGCACAAATATCGAAAGGAACCAAGATCTTTGGGTTATAATCATGCATTTGAAGTTTCATCAAAATCGAATTAAAATTGTGACCTATACAGGGTCCACAACCTTGATATACCATTTTTTAACAGTTTTCGCGTGCAAACGGAGGCCGTTTTGTATGACAATTTTTGTCTGATTTTCCTGAAATTCGAACTCATCCTTCCTGTTTTTTGGATCGGATAATAATTGTCACCTCCAGAGGGACCACAAGCTAAAAAAGATGCTTTTTCTGACAATCAGGGGCCATAATTCAGGAAATTACGTTCCGATAAACGCAAATATCGAAAGGAACAAAGATCTTTGGGTTATAAACGTGCATTTCAAGTTTCATCAAAATCGGCTCAAAAATGTGACCTATATAGGGTCCACAAGCTAAAAACGTCATTTTTTGTACAATCAGGGGCCATAATCCATTAAGTTTCGATCTGATACATGCCAATATCGAAAGCAGCCGAGATCTTTTGGGGATAAAGCTATATTTCAAGTTTCGTCAAAATAGGACAAGAATTGTGACCTGTAGAGGGTCCACAAACAATTGTGGACGGACGTGCGGACGGACATCCGACCGGACAGGGGTGACGACATAATACTTCCACATGAAAATGTGGGCGTATAAAAACACTTTGATTTGACCAACATGAAAGAGGATTGGCCCCATAACTCAAGAGATTATTGTGTCTAGTTTATAAGCTTAAAATTATGAGACCAATGTGTGAATTTTTCACGGCATCCTATATTTCACTGGCTTAAATGCAAGTAAAACAAATGTATGTAAGAATTGCATTGACAGTGGATGCCATGGAGAGAGAGAGAGAATTGAGGTGTAAAGTCCACATGACACAAAGGACAAACATATGGTTAATTTTATTTCAATAATTTGCTTTTGCGTAGAGGTCCTTAGCAGTGGGAGGAAACCGGAGGACCTAAAGAAAACCCAAGAGGCTGGACAGGCGGCCCTACTCCTTGTCATGTACAACCAGGGCTTCGAAACCACACCAGCTGACCTATTGACAGGCTCTATGATACATTGGACCATGCATTTGAAGGATGGTACTTCTGGGACCTTGGGTAGTTCCAGAGTCAATAATAATGAACAGATATAAAGTGTACTTACACATCTGTTTTTGGATCATATGTTTCTACAGATTTTAATGATGAAACCCCATCATATCCACCACATACGTATAACTGACCATTTAATGCAGCTGCACCTTGAGCACTGAAAAAAAATAAATTAAGAGTTGAACCTTGTAATAGCCAGGGAATGGTAAATGGTTAGAGGTTATATGATTTTTAATAAGGCAGCATTGGTCATTTTTCACCTTCTTTTTCCTATATTAAGTGTTACTTTGTGTCATTTTCTTGATGTAAAGAGATAATAATAAATACAGCTGTATAAAACCACTGATCTATTAATAAACTCACTAAAGATTTTGCACAGCCATAAATTATCCTAACAGCAACCTATTTCAGATCTAATAAAGCGTAAAAAATCAGACGGAACAAAATAAAGAGAGAAAAAGAGAGAGAGAGAAATGGGATTTAACGTCCACTCGACACAAACTAGGTCATTTCGGGACTAACATATGGTTTAATTTAATTTCAATAATTGGCTTACGCGTAGGGTCTTTAGCAGTGGGAGGAAACCGCAGGACCCAGAGAAAACGTCAAGGTTGGACAGGTGACCCTACTCCTTGTCTCGTACAACCGGGGATTCAAAACCACACCAGTTAACTCAATGACATACTTTATGATACAGCCCACACATGCCAACCATTGGGCCATTCCACCCTCCCCCCCTCATAAAGATATAATAATGATAGTATAAAGGTATCAGTAGGATGATACACATAAATTTACATAAATATCGGTGTTGGTGGTTGATATCATGTTCAGATGTAAAGGGAGGTAATCTGGTTTCATGTGTTACCCCCCCCCCCAAAAAAAAATCGGTACTATAAGCAGAACAACCAGAATTTGGATTACAAGTAATTATTATAAATCTCCAAAAGAGACCATGAATTAATGGAATTATATAAATAAAGAATATTTATAACAATTATAGCAAGAGGTCTTATATATATATAGAGAAAATAAGTGATATATAATAGGATATTAAAGTGGCAAAAGCTCTGTGGAAGGTTATTAGTATTTTTTAATCTAACCCTGTGGTTTCGAATCCCCGGTTGTACGTAGCAAGGAGTATGGTCGCCTGTCTAACCTCTTTGATTTTTTCTCGGTATTGGGATTTCCTCCCACTGCTAAAAACTCCTACGCACAAAGGAATTATTGAAATAAAATTAAATCATATGTTAGTCCGGAAATGATCTAGTTTGTGTCGAGTGGATGTTAATCCCCATTCTCTCTCACTCTTTATTCCTACTCCACTCTGTTAGCAGGTGGAGTCTATGATGATCTTCTTAAGTGACAGTCACCTTGTATGTACCTTGACATACTGTACACAGTGATATCATGCCATGATATTCTCCATAATAGAATATAAACGAAGGCTGTTGCTCTTAACAGAGAGATAGAGAAATGGGTTTTAACGTCCACTCGACACAAACTAGGTAATTTCGGGACTAACACATGGTTTAATTTCATTTCAATAATTTGCTTGTGCGTGGGGGTCTTTAGCAGTGGGAGGAAACCAGAGGACCCGGAAAAAACCCATGAGGTTGGATAGGCAACCCTTACTTCTTTTCACGTACAACAAGAGATTCGAAACCACGCCAGTTCACTCAATGACAGGGCTCTATCCACCCCACCGCCCCGCTCTTAAAACAGTTATGTAATCAATTGTTTGGGCCGAAGTAAACTTCCAACAAATGAAATGATAGATGTTTTAAAAGCCTGCTGATTACAGTATAATTCTCAAAATTTCATCCGTAATAAGTTATAATTATGGGTGCTTGCTTCATTTTTCTGTTATACTTAATTTTAAACAGTATTTAATTTTCTTACCTTCTTTTACAATTCATAGGAGCAACTTTCCTCCATTGTTTTCTTTCTGGTTCAAAAACTTCTACTGTATTTAATCTTTCAGCACCATCATTACCACCTATTGCATATAGTTTACCTGAAAATAAATTATATATACACTGTCCCAGAATATACTGTAAAACATGAAATTATTGCGAGCATGAAATTATTGCGACAATTGCAATCGAGGCCCTCTTGCAATAATTTCACTTTCGCAATAATTTTGTGAAAACTCGTTGAAATGTCGGCCATATTGAATTATCCCCCCTTCATTACTCTTCACAAGAAAGAGTCCCAATAAGTAGGCTACAAATAGTAATAAAAATTTTGCATGCCATGTGTTTTATGAACATTCGTCAGCTTTGAGTTAATCAAGGGATATAATTTAACATTATTTATTTAAAAGTTGAGTTTGATAACAGGTATTTAATTTTCTTTGATCTGTTGAATACAGACTCAACGCCATAATCCTCAACAGTTGTTTATTTACGGTTAGCCTACAAGCTCAAAGCCATAATCCTCAATAGTTATTTATTTACTGTTACTAATGATCACCAATCAACCGATGTTTTGAAGAGTCGACAGTCACCTCAAATTAACAATCTACTACATTGTATAGACATATTTACTAAAAAAAATTATTTAAATTCGCAATAATTTTTTCCACACTATAGAAATTCGCACAAATTTCATGTCGCAATTATGTTTCACCACCCCAACTCCAAATAACTTCATGTTTCAATGAGTAAATTAACTTCCTCAATTGAACCTTTTTGTATACTGCTGATTGGCTAGTGAAAATAGTGTGCTAGCCAATAAAAACCTACTATACAAATAATAATAATAAAAAAATAATAATGTCATTTGTATGGCGCTAGTCCACACAGATTACACATTTGTCCAGTCTGCTAGCAGGACCCACAACTAGGATTTCAGTCTTATCAGAATTTAGTTTCAACATGTTGGTGTCCATCCAGGATTTCACATGTTTGATACTGACTTCTATATGGGAGCAGGTTAGGTTTTGACTGTCATGGTCTGGTTTAAAAAAATCAATGATCTGGGAATCATCTGCATAAAAGGGATGGTTCTTGTCATGTCGACATAAGAGCTTTCCAAGTGGTTTTGTAAACATACAAAATAATATGGGACCAAGCACTGACCCTTTAGGTACACCACAGTACAAGGATGCTGAATTAGAGAACGACTTCCTAACAATCTGATTAAAACACAGATCCTATTTCATTTCGTTTTTATAGTTCCAAATTTCGTTTTATCGGTCTTTACTACACTGGGATCTGGAAGAGTTGTTGACATTGACGTTTTCTGGATAATGTAAGGGATGAGCCAATTAAACGATCTGTTATAGCAAGCTTTAGGTGTGTGGTTCAAGGAACTGTGGGTAATCCACCAAAATACATCAATGCTGAATCAAATGTCCGACATCATAGGGTCAAAACCCGCTTATATGACCTCTGACACCACAACCAGTCAGATCTTCATGTAGTGTAGGCGATCAAAAGTATTTAAAACGAAACAAGGTATAGTGAGCTAGAAGACCTAATTGAATGGAGCTTCTTAATAAAGGATTAATTAAAGTTGGATGAAAAGAAACAAGAACTAAATAAATGTGATGAATAGGGTTAAGTGGCTTCTGTGCTCATACTTTTGAAAATTCTTGTAAAAGCAATTGCTTATTACGTACCATCTAATACTGCTACGCCAACTCGACTTCTCATAGTACTCATAGCTTCTGCTATCTTCCATCTATCTAGTATAGGATCATATCTTTCTACTGTACTTAGTGATTCTCCTGTTAATTAAAAATACAACTTGAAATATTGTTTGGATTATTGCACATATGTACATCAAATGATCCAGCCACATAAGAGAGAGAGAGAAAGAAATGGGGTTTAACGTCTACTCGACACAAACTAGGTCATTTTGGGACTAACATATGGTTTAATTTTAGTTCAATAATTTGCTTGCGCATAGGGAATTTGGAAACCACGCCAGTTGACTCAATGACAGACTTAATGATACAGCATGCACATGCTAACCATTCAACCATCCAACCCCCCTCCCCCTCCCCCAGGCACATAAGAGATTTGTCTTTGATCTGAGAGTTTTTCCATAAAAATTGAGGTCAATTTAAAAAAAAACCAGTGGCTGCCAGGCAGGATACACCCACATTTTCGAGAGATGGATAGAGAACAAGCAAATCCGAAAGTTATTTTTCCTACAATCAAAGGCTATAATTCATTAAATTACAATTTGATATGCGCAAATATCGAAAAGAATCAAGATCTTTAGGTTATAAACATGCATTTCAAGTTTCATCAAAATCGAATTAAAATTGTGACCTATACTGGGTCCACAACCTTGACATACCATATTTTAACACTATTAGCGTACAAACGGTGGCCATTTTGTCTGGTAATTATGGTCCGATTTCTCTGAAATTCAAACTCAACCTTCCATATGGTGAAACGGTGATAGAGTCAAACGTTTTTTCAAATCAGATAATAATCGTGACCTCCAGAGGGACCATAGGCGATTTTTCGGACAATCAGGGGCCATAATTCAGGAAGTTATGATCTGATATGTGCAGATAACGAAAGGAACCAAGATCTTTAGGTTATAACCATGCATTTCAAGTTTCATCAAAATTGAATCAAAATTGTGACCTATACTGGGTCCACAACCTTGATATACCATTTTATAACAGTAATCGTGTACACGCGGCAGCCATTTTGTATGGCAATTTTGTTCCGAATTTTTCCAAATTCGAAGTCAACCTTCCTTAGGGTGTAATGGTGATATAATCAAACGATTTTTAAATCGGATAATAATTGTGACCTCCAGAGGGACCACAAGCTAAACAAAGACGATTTTGCGTATAATCAGGGGCCATAATTCAGGAAGTTACAATTCGATATGCCCAAATATCGAAAGGAACCAAGATCTTTGGGTTATAACCATGCATTTCAAGTTTCATCGAAATCGAATTAAAATTGTGACCTCTACAGGGTCCACAACCTTGATATACCATATTTTAACATGGCGGCCATTTTGTATGGCAATTTTGGTCCAATTTTACCGAAATTCGAACTTAACCTTTCTTAGGGTGTAACGGTGATATAATCAAATGATTTTTTAAATCGGATAATTATGGTAACCTCCAGAGGGACCGCAAGCTAATCAAAGACGATTTTGCGTATAATTAGGGGCCATAATTCAGGAAGTTACGATCTGATATTCGCAAATATTGAAAGGAACCAAGATCTTTGGGTAATAACCATGCATTTCAAGTTTCATCAAAATCAAATTAAAATTGTGATCTCTACAGGGTCCACAACCTGGATATACCATTTTTTAACAGTATTCGCGTACGAACGGCGGCCATTTTGTATGGTAATTTTGGTCCGATTTTTCCGAAATTTGAACTCAACCTTCCTTAGGGTGTAACGGTGATATAATCGAACGTTTTTTCAAATCGGATAATAATTGTGACCTCCAGAGGTACCACGAGCTAAAATAGGTGATTTTTCGGACAACCAGGGGCCATAATTCAGGAAATTACGTTCCAATAGGCGCAAATATCGAAAGGAACCAAGATCTTTGGGATATAAACATGCATGTCAAGTTTCATCAAAATCGGTTCAAAATTGTGACCTCTATAGGGTCCACAAGCTAAAAACATGATTTTTCGTACAATCAGGGGCCATAATCCATGAAGTTTTGATTCGATACGTGCCAATATCGAAAGCAGTCGAGATCTTTTGGGGATAAACCTAGAGAGTCCACAAACAATTGTGGACGGACGGACAGGGGCGACGACATAATACGTCCACATGAAAATGTGGGCGTATAAAAAGCAAAACAAATCAGCTTTCTCAATACATGTATGTACAGGGCTTATTGTTTTTGGGGTGTTGAACTTACAGTGGCATCTCTCAAAAAAATCTAAGAAACACTACTATTTCGTCCCTGGACTACCATATTCGCATCTAGCACACCCCTGAAACCACCCAAGTTATCCGAATAGCTGCAAACTATTCAAAGACTGCATACTAGATTTTGAGTAGGCCGAGTCGGACTTTGAAGTGTAGTACTTTGGGCTTTGCGACCATGTTGTATCTTAAACTAAATATTGGGTTCACATACATGTATTGACTATTGTAGAGAAGTTATATGGTTGACACATAAAAAGTTTTTTAATACCAAAGACACTGTCAATGTTATAAAACTGATTCAGTTCCTGTACATTTTTAGACAGCCGCTTAATTCGGGAGAGACCCCGTTGATTTGTAGGAGGGCCATACGATGTTGGCATCCGGTCTGTAAACTTGATCCGCAAATTAGGGAGTTGAGAGAAGACATGTTAATTTTTAAGTAGAATAATCGATAGTGCATTGTAAACTATATATTCAGAACTTAAAATAAAACTGTAGTCAAGAGACCCTTGTATTTGTTGAAGCCGTCATTACCGTGGAATGTCAGAATAGGAAATAAAGAAATGTAGTGGGAAAAGTTGCTTGTGTCATACCTAGGTTGTGACGACGCATGATGCCGTAGTGAAGGGCATTTTCTAAACTGAGCTACAAATTTCAATGTTGAATACATCACTCTTTTCACGAACCAGTTAGTTAATATTTACAGGAACAAAGTACCACCAGGTTAATGGCATTTATTTTTGAAAATGTACTGGTATACGTTAGAACATGATCTCTTTCTGATGGTACATAAAAGAAGTTGCCAACCTGATGAAGTTAGACCACCAACGGCATATATCATTCCAGGTACATCAGTACAGCATCGTGGTTTAGTTTTAAATGTTTGCAGTAATGGGCGTCTTTCTGGCATTAGATGGTAATCTCTCGCTTCATCTAATAAATCCCTGAAAATAAAACATTAATAAATTTAAAATTCACTTGGAATTTATCTAATATTCAATTGGAATTTATCTAAAATGCAATTGGAATTTATCTAAAATTCAAATGGAATTTATCTAAAATTCAAATGGAATTTATCTAAAATTCAAATGGAATTTATCTAAAATTCAAATGGAATTTATCTAAAATTCAAATGGAATTTATCTAAAATTCAATTGTTTTGACTAAATTCAATTGTAATTGACTAAATTCAATTGTAATTGACTAAATTCAATTGTAATTGACTAAATTCAATTGTAATTGACTAAATTCAATTGTAATTGACTAAATTCAATTGTAATTGACTAAATTCAATTGTAATTGACTAAATTCAATTGTAATTGACTAAATTCAATATTGTAATTGACTAAATTCAATATTGTAATTGACTAAATTCAATATTGTAATTGACTAAATTCAATATTGTAATTGACTAAATTCAATTGTAATTGACTAAATTCAATTGTAATTGACTAAATTCAATTGTAATTGACTAAATTCAATTGTAATTGACTAAATTCAATTGTAATTGACTAAATTCAATTGTAATTGACTAAATTCAATTGTAATTGACTAAATTCAATTGTAATTGACTAAATTTAAGTGGAATTGACTAAATTTAAGTGGAATTGACTAAATTCAATTGGAATTGACTTCATTACCAGAAACATATTTTAGTTCAGATCACTTTATAATAATGAATCTTCTCCATGTTATCTGATGGTGAAAATTTGCACTCTGTTTAATTTTGACAATGAATTGAAAACAAAATTTTTTAAATAGAATTAATGCGGAGAAAATTATACTATCATGATCTTGGTAGGGTATAGAAGATCTAGAATAAGTAAACAAAATTCTCAATTTTTTAAATTATATATATAATGGCAAACTTGAATTTACCTGCATTTTAAACAGCTTTTGACAAGTTCTTCGGTAGCTACTCGGTCAGATAAATATTGAGGAGTTAATAATGGTAATCTAAGCCTAACTAATACTTCTGGGAAATGTTCTTTTCTTTCTTTTAAATCTTTCTTTACCCATTCCAAAGCAGATTCAAATACCTACACACAGATAAAAATAATATTAAAGTCAATTAGTGTACTATTATTTACCATTTTGACATCATCTCAATGATTACCTTCCAACTCATTTTTAAGACTATCCAATTCTGATCAACAGCATTTATGACACAAATATATGCATATTAAAATTTAATTAATATTTGTTTCAAATATGCAAAGTACTATAAATAAATGAGTCTTTCAGGGGTATTCGGTCAAACTGGGTAAACAATTTAGAGAACAAACTCAAAAATCAACTCTTAAACTGTATTAACTCTTAGAACTCCGCAGGCCAGTTTTCTGGCCTTGACATATTTGACACACAACTCCGTAGTCCGGTTTTCCCGCCTGCGGATTCCCCTTTGTAACACATCATAATTCGACCGGGTTTTCGACCAATCAGCGGCCGTGTTTACATCTTAACGTTAGCCAGACGATCTACTGCCATCTTTTCTGCTTTCTGTGATTTGTGGACAGCTATTTTGCCGGAATTGTCAGGTCAAAATGGATGAAAACTCTTGGTGAGATTTTGAGTGTGTGTAGAGAGTGTGCTAGGCAATGGTCACGACTCTGAAAGTGAATTTGAGAGCGAATCTGACCGTGATCTTACTGACTATACTACTAGCGCAGACAGTAGGCCTATGTACAGATAATAATGATATTCCTGTAGCTATTCCTGGTGGGCATGGCGATGCCACAGAGAATGCCAGCGGACAGGGAACACGTGACAGAGGGAGGGAGAGGGCTTCTTATGTCAGACACCTTCTCCCCCAGGGTGGACTAGAGACTCAAGGAGGTTCAATGAACGTGCTGTCAGCCCTAACCAAGCAGTAGGGCCTATGAATATTCCAGACAGAATAAATTTGAGAGTACACCACTTGAACACCATTTTCAGAAAATCGGGGGGAGGGGGGTGATTGGGGCCGTCCGAGTTCAAGGGGTTAAAGGAAGGTTAGAGAGAGAGAGAGAGAAATAAGGTTTAACATCCAGTCCACTCGACACAAACTAGGTAATTTTGGGACGAACATATATGGTTTAATTTTATTTCAATAAATCGCTTGTGCATAGGGGTCTTTAGCAGTAGGAGGTAACAGAGGTCCAGGAGAAAACCCACAAGGTGGGACAGGTGACCCTACTCCTTGTCACACACAACTAAAGATTCGAAATCACACCAGTTGACTTAATGACAGGCTTTATGATAAGAGTATAAACTCAAACATCAACTTTCTAACTGTATTAAAGGCAGGTTAGAAAGTGAATGTAACTCTTATAAAGGAGAGAGAGAGAAATGGGGTTTAACGTCCACTCGACATGAACTAGGCCATTTTGGGACTAAGGTATGGTTTTCAATTTTTAGCAGTTGGAGGAAACCGGAGTTCCCAGAGGAAACTGGAGTGCCAGGAGGAAACCCAAGAGATTGAGAAGGTGCCCCTATCTCCATGTCAAGTATACGATCACACTAGGGCTTGAAACCTCTATCAATCTATAATTTTATTTTACTTACTTGTTCTTCATTGTTCACGTTAAGTTCATCTCTGGATATAATATCTAAAAACTCGGTTTTAGTTAAGTTCATAAATTCTTCTGTCAATGAAACTTGCTTATAATTATTTTGCAAATATTTATTTGCAGCTTCTACCAGATTCGTACACATATACTGATCGGCAAAAGATCTTACACCTAAACAATTCTGTGGATGTAACCTACAAAAAAAGGAGAGGAGCCATAAGAAAACATTCCAGACTTCAATACAACACACTTAGTATCCACACTAAGACCCACCTTACTGAATCTAGGCATAAAGCTGTTAGATTAGGCCAAGAAAAAAATACCTGTTTTGACGGTTAGCCTACTTGGTAAAAAATAAAGAGCTTTTTTTTATTTGGTAAAAAATAAAGAGCTTTTTTTTTTATTTGGTAAAATATAAAGGGTTTTATTTTTTATTTGTTGTGCTTGTTAGAGTGAATAGAACTAATAAAATTAAATGTTTAATAGTCTACATCGATACTTGCATTCTGTAGCCTATGGTGTTTTATTTTAAATACGATATTGTTTTTTGTTCTACATGTTCCTTGTCATTATTTCCGAAATTTGGGAACCACACCAAGACCAAGCTATAAAACCTTAGAAATGTGGAGAAAATAAGTTTAGGGTGGGCTATTTTGCCATAGGTAATTTTTTCTCAACCATATATCCATATCATACCTGTCCATACATAGCTTTCATAATTAATATTCTATAAGAACAGTGTTCAGATCACATAAACACCTCGACTAATCAATATATTTCTTTTTTGGTATCATGGTGGATTATGGCCATGTGAAAAGCCTAGACGAAAATGAGTCGTAGTGGTGATGACATTATAACCATTTATTGGCTGCGTCGAAAGGGATTTAAGTGTTTCGAGAATATGTATTTAATTTTTTTACAAATTTGATACACAAAACAACGGTACCGGTATGCCACAAGACATGTACGACCATTTATTTATCAAGACCAGTGAAGAGTAAGAAATATCTTTCCTACCTGTCTTTAAGAAAATCGCAACATGCTTCTTTAACACATTGTAGATTAAGAAAACTTGCAGCTATAAGTAAGGACTGAACATTGTTTGCTTCAATCTGTAGTCTTCCATCATAAGCAAAATTTACAAGAGATTCTAAAGCACTAAAATATATAATATATATAAATGAACTGAAATGGTGTTTATCATATTTTTTCTTCTGTTCACACATGGCTAATGAAGATGGGAATATGAGGGACATTTTATTCAGACAACAACTCTTACATGTAATTCAACTTCCAACTGTTGGGGTATCTTTAACATGCTATCAATGGTGAATAACACAACACCTTCACCTCCTGGGTATATACTGAATAAAATTATTGCACACCTATGTTCAACTTTGCAACAATATTTTTTTCATTTTCAAACAACCTATGCAGTTACATGTAGTTAACAAATATATTTATGTATAAACAGAACAGCTACAACTCATGTATACCATGAAATCAGGCCCCGGTTTCACAAAGCTTTCTCAGAAATAAGTTGAATTTCAATCACTGTTTATGAAAACATCTCGACATGACGACGACATAAAAGAAATATGAATACAGTTTGGTATATAGAATGCCTTTTTGAATCTGGACACAAAATAATTTTTTGCAAACCTGGGTTCAATTCCTTGCATAAATATTTCATCTTTCTTAGATTCCACCATTTCATGTGTAAACATTGCATTGAAATATGGAATACTGGCAGCCAGAACAATTCTATGTGCAGAGAATCTTTGATCTTCTACCTGAAATAACAAAAGTATATGTATATCTATAAGGATATACAATCCTTGAGGGGCATTAGGCTACTTATAACAACAATCATAAATCTAATAGGGGCAGGGCGGACATTAAGAGTCAATGTTATATATTTCTAAAGCAATTTCTTCAATTTCGTGCTCAAGGGTAAAAGTTAAAACTGAAATGAACAAGTATATTACAGTAAGTGACAGTAACAATATGCAAATTGGGATAACTTGTCAGGTTTAATCAATCATTAATCATTCTAATTACTAGATTACTTTGTCATGGAGCCAAAAAGTTGGACGTTAACCCCATTTTGTTTCATTTGCATATTAATTAAGAAATTTAAGTTTTGTGATACAAAATAATACCCATTGTTTACCTCTTGATATCATTAAATTAAAACAATTGTTTTGTATTTTTTGGTTGCCAGCACTGGTTATATAAGAATTGGGGTTTTTAATCATTTATTTGAACATTGTTATTCATAACATTTCTGCCACATTCAACTGCAATTAAGCATACAATCCTACCCGAGACAGGTACAAATTATGTCTTATTAAGTTTGCCAAGTGAAACTAAAGGCACCCAATCGTAGCTAAAAACAAGCACATCAGCTAGTATATATCTCAACGTATTTTGACTCTATATGGAATTTTCTACAATTTTTTCGAAGTCTTTTGTATATATATATAGTTGATATATAGAGTGTGTAGAATGTGCTCAAAGTCAAATGGAATTTGCTGCTATATTCGTTGTACATCCGCAAAAAAAGTGAAAAGAGAGAGAGAGATCGAGAGATGGGATTTAACATCCACTTGACACAAACTAGGTCATTTCGGGACTATACTATAACATGTGGTTTAATTTAATTTCTATGTCGGCTGAAATTATGCATTATGATAAACCCTGTAGTCCTATTTGTGTAGTTGTTGATTATTCTCGCTCAAAAACGACAATTTATTCTCTGAAATGGTCTCAGATAGCATTTTCAGGCATCCTGCTTTCAAAATTTTCTGGGGGAGGACCCCCCCCCCTCCCCTGCAGGAATGTTCGCGCCTGTGGCACAAGCCGTGTAATATTGGTGGGCTCTGCCTGCCATCTCCGGCCAAGTGTGTAGTGCCAACAATTTAGCCACTCAACCACCCACTCACCCTAAAAGTGCAAAGAAGACTGTGCCTGTACCGAGAAGCTATTACTAGTATTAGTAATAGCCTAATTGGCTCATTAATACTAATTTACAAGTGAATATTTTAGAATCAATCTTGGACAACATTAAAATTTGTATGGGACCAACAACTTTGTGAATTTTTCTGAACTAATTCTGTTTACTACATTAATCACCTTTAATGTCACATCGCAAAGCTTTCCTTGCCTTCTAATATCGGCAATGGAAGAAAATGCCAGCGAAGGCAAGTCTTCTTTACAAAAAACAACTACATCGTCCGCCATCGTTGTTGTTGTAGTTTGTACTTGATTATCAAGATGTCACCTTTATTAACAAATTATTAAGGCTGGTCAGTCGAGAAAGAAAACTGACAATTGGTTTATCTCCCCTTACACAGCGCTTCACGTTTCTGGTACGCACGTTTCCGTTGTCCTTGTCGGTAACAATCATTGACATTGGTCAAAATGGCTTCTCAGAAGCTTTCCCATTTCGTTCGCCAATTTAGTACAACAGTGGCAAGGCAAGGACAAATTGTTCAGGCACCTATTCAGATATTTGGTATTGAAGGTAGATATGCACATGCTTTGTATTCTGCTGCCACCAAGGAAAAGAAATTAGATGCAGTGGAAACCGAATTAAAAGCTTTGGGGTCGTTATTAAAAACTGATGCCAAGTTTGCCGACTTCTGTAGCGACCCGTCTTTAAAGCGACTAGAGAAAAAAACTGCCCTTGAAAAGATATCTGCAAAGCTCAAGTACTCCAGCTTAACCAGTAATCTACTTATTGTTATGGCAGAAAATGGAAGAATAAAAAAAATAAATGGAGTAGTTTCGGCATTTGAAAAGCTCATGTCTGCACACCGTGGAGAAGTTCAGTGTGTAGTAACAACAGCCAAACCACTTGATAATGCCAGCCAGAAAGAAGTCCTGGCAACCCTACAAGGATTTGTAAATAAAGGAGAGTCTATTCAATTGGAGATGAATGTGGATCCCTCTCTTATTGGTGGTATGGTCGTGACTGTTGGAGATAAATATATAGATATGTCTATAGCATCAAAAGTTAAAACCTACACTGCACTAATTAAGCAAGCTGTATAGAACTTTTATTACAATAAGAAGACTGACAACTGTGAAGTGCTGTAGATTAATAACATGAACACAAAATGGGACAATAATTTATCCCGTTAACTATTTCTGTAAATTTCATAACATGTATTAGATGGAAATTTAATTTATATTTGAAATAGCATTTTGATGACTTCAATAAATAGTTATGGTTACAACACTATGGACAACCATATTGTTAAATGGTTTTAAGATATGTAGAATTTGATGTAAATGAAATTGGGTTTAATGTCATGCGGTTTTTCTGCACACCTGGGGCCGTATTTATAAAAATTCTTAGAGTTTTCATAACTTTTACTCTAAGACTTCCTAAAACAACAATTAGTTAAAAGTTAGGCTACTCTTTAGAAATATGTATAAAGGGTCTTATAGTTACTTTTAACTAAATGTAAGACTTGGGTCCTAACCAAACTAAATCTGTCACAAATTACAAAAAGAATCCCACCCATGTCCATTCGATATCTTCTTATCAACTGGTCATTGTTGTACTCCACTAAGAAATCTCTGCTTGTTTAAAACTCTCTTAGGAGGCGTACACGGGTGGCCATGTTAACCAAGATAAGAGTACTTTTAACAAGTTAGGAGTGCTACAGGAGGACTCCTAAATATGTGTCATAGTTAGGAGTAATTCTTAAAGTAAAATGTTTTATAAATAGATCTAAGAGAAATCAACAAAGTTAGGAGTAATTTTTGACAGTTAAGAGTTGATTCAACTCTTAGAATTTTTATAAATACCGCCCCTGGGCTTTAATGAAGAAGGGCATAATATGCCATACAGTAAGGGGCACTATTGCACTTTCGCACCTCTTTCAGTTTTCGTTGTGGTAGAATCTTGGGGCCTATGTGTTTATGCTTGCCATGGCACCATTTCTTACTGTATTATTAAGGATACTGTCTGGGGTGAAAGCAGATAAGATGCCCTTAAGAAAAGATAAAAGGGCCAAAGCTCTATGTCATTGTCATGTTGCAGAAAACTGAACCCAAACTTTTCAAATCAGTTTTGGGACATTTGACCTTGACCCGTAACCATTTAAAAAGGTCATTACCCTAGCTTGAACCATCAACGTTTACCTTGGCCCTGTCGCACACTGCTTGGTCAGAAAACAGCCAAACATAGAGGGTCCGTGTTCGAAAAGAGGTCAACGGGCGCGGTCAATATGAAAGGTCGTGGCGACCTCCAGTAATCAACGCTGACCATATCTTTGACCTTTAGTCCAAACCTCCCTATGATCTCTGGGCCTTTGCTTTTATGCTTGATATGGCACTATTTCTTACTGTATATCGAGGTGAACACAGACGACGTCCTTCAGAAGGTAAAAGGGTCAAAGTCGTAGGTCAAGGACACGTTACAGAAAACAGAACCCAAACTTTTCAAACTCAGATTTGGGACATTTGACTTGCGACCTTGACCCCGTAACTTTTTTACAAGGCCACCATCTTGTCTTGAACCATCGACGTTTACCTTGGCCCTGTCGTACACTGCTCGGTCAGAAAACAGCCAAACACAGAGTTTGACCTTTAGTCAAAACCTCCCATCGATTTCGAGGCCTTTGCTTTTATGCTTGCCATGGCACTATTTCTTACTGTTAATGCTCGAAGTGAAAGCAGAGACAACGACGTCTTTCAGAAAAGATAAAAGGGCCTAAGTCTTGGGTCAAGGCCATGTTACAGAAAACTGAACTTAAACTTTTTAAATTCAGTTTTTGGACATTTGACCTTGACTTTCGACCTTTTTTTATAAGCATTATTTTATTCAGATATTTGGGAATAAACTGTTTCCTTGTGGCGTTGTGACCTGACCCAGTACCCACCCGTTTTCATAGGCTGTTCCCCTGTGGCGTGTGCAATGTACGATGGAAAGATAGGTAACAGAAAAGTCTACACACGAACGTTGATGAGAAAGCAAATAAACACGAGACCCACAACTATCATTATGCGAACAGTTTTTTTTAGGACTTCGAATTTTGTCTAATGGTTTGGATTGTTCGTACTTGGTTTTATTTTATTGATAGCTCGACGATGAACTCAACTACTGAAAAACGGAAGGATGAGGAGGATCATAATGCCGCTATTTCTCATGTTGATGTTAAGCACACCAAAATGAGGAACTTCTTATCCCCTAAACTAAAACTAGTCTGAAACACCACCAGGCGACGTGGATAGGTCGACCAGAACGAAAATCTCTAATCATGTAATTTGGTGGCGGCACCCCCAAAGACCAACAAGGTCCATTTCAAGTGAATAAGGGCGACCAAAACGAACCCTTTAATGTCATGTGGTGGGTCAGACGCCGATCAACAAAGAGTTGATAGGAGAGACCCTTCACCTATGGGGGCGGGCGGCACCCTTGTCTGGGGTCCTCCCTCAGAAAATTTTGAAAAAATAACGATGCAGGAAACACGTTTTTCTGCCATTGGGGTGATATCTGAGTGGCAAATTTGTATTTTATATAGCGGCAGATTTTTTTGGGTAGGCGCAATTAAAACAGACCGACTCATCAGTGCCTTAGGAGCATATGTGATCATAAACAAGTGTAGCCTATTATTTTATAATTGAAAGGTTGTCAATTTTTTTGGTAATTTTCAGAAATTGGAGGCCAGAAACATCATTTCCTGGCATTTCAGGCACTTGTGTGGGGCCATTTGTTAGTACCTCCCCCAGAAAAAAAATTCGGCCACAAAATTAGCGCATTCTGGCGTTATTTCAGTGGATCAATCCATATTGCGAGTGCTATGAAATGATTGTTTGGGGCCCCTAATGTGGGGACCCTGGGGCCTCTGCTTCATGGTTTATCCGACCCCAGTGATAAATGCGAGTGCTATGAAAAGATGGAATTTCTAGAGGAGGTGGCTGGACGCAACTGAGATTTTGTGTGGTGGGCCCCCTAATGTGGGGGGCCCTGGGGCCAGTAGCGGATTTAGCTCCACCAAGGCCTGAGGCGGCAGCTGCTAGAAGGACTATAAGGGCCTGTTTAAAATGGCGTGGGCCTACTTAATTTCGGATCAGGGCCTATGCTAGTTCCCGTTGGGCCTAAACCACACCCCCTAACATTCATTGTCTATGCGTTTTTAATCGTATAAGACAGATTTTAAAAATTTTTTTTACAAAATCTTTGGGCCTGAGGCCATCGATATTTTTGTATTTTAAACTTGTATAGTCTGTAATTATATTTTCACTGTAGATCAAGTTGATAAAGAGATGCAAATCATGCAAGTAACGTACGGTGTCGATCTACAGTCCATGACCAATCCGATAAAACAATTTCGCAAACATTGTGGTTATCTCCCTTTACAAAGGTGGAAAAAATAAACAAGAACTTGAAGAAGAAGTGATTGTAAGTTGCAAGTTATTCGTTCGTAAGCAACTATGACCAAACTACTAATACAGTAGCATATTATAATTTTTTTAGCCTAGCATGAAATTAATAACATATCATGTTTTAAATACTTAGTTGTACAGTGCCCAGTGGCGTGGGTCCAGTGACTTGAGTGACTCTTCTCTTGGTTCACTGTAGTTCAGCTCTAAACGTCGGTCTCATTACACTCACCCTGAACGTTCAGGATTTGTCCCATTCAATCAATGTCGAAAAAAATTGAAGAACAGTCAATTTTGCTGGACAACTTTTCACTGCTAACCGACGGGGCGTCAATCCATGTGAAAGCATGTGCAATGTTACTCCAGGGTGTCTAGAGGTTTCGTCGATACGTAACCTCTAGGCTCCAGTACTAGTGCATTCATTGAGCACCGTCCGACTGAATTTTTTGCGCATCGAAATGAAAGGTTTCAGTCGATAAAGCATCGAGCTGAAAGGCGCCAGTCGATAAAATCTGAATGCATGTCCTACCTTATTGTATGATCTTCCTTGAGCAACAATGACACTAACTGACAAACAAACGTTGTTCAGTTAAAAAATAAGAACACTTGTTTTAGCGAAACAAAATGCATTATTGTAAAATATTTCTATGGATTAGGTATGAATTTTTTTTGTAGATAGGAGTTGCACATAAAGTAAAATAGTGTTTGAAGGGATCGAACTCCCGACCTCCAGGCTAGCGAGCCAGCACCTTACCCACTTAGCCACGTGGAAGAGCCCCCATGAGCCTCAAAATTAGTTTTTAAAAAAAAACATCACTAAATCTTATTAGAATCGAAATAAAAACAATGACATCAACAACATGTCATGATTTTTGTTTATTGATCATATTGATGTCTTTTTAATCAATGACTTGCACATTAAAAGGATTGCCTTCAAATAAACTCTTGATTTCGTTTCGTGTTGAACCCTGTTGCTAATATGCATGTTGCCGGCCTTCACCTCTCGCCAATATAGGTGATTTCCGGTTTTATCGTTTGGTATTTGGTATCTCGGAGTATTTTTGTGAAATCTCTTAAAATAGACAAGAAAACAGATTTTGTGGAAAGTAGATGGATATGATATGTAAGTTTAATGTGTTAGTGTTGCAGATAACTGAAAATTGGGAGTTTTGCCGTACGCTGAAAGAAGTAAACTAGTTATCAAATTCTGCGGCGAGCTTTTGACCGTTCGGATGTTAGATGTTACGTTGTCAGCATATCAAAAGAGTAACATCTAACTTGTTGGATTAGTGCAATGTAACGCCTGTACGGTGCGTTTCGTCTTGTATGACCGACATTCCTGAATATGGACGTTGACCTGCAGTTAGAGTGCCATGGCGGGGAAATGTAACTTGATGGGAGGGGACGTATTTTTAACAGCGCGTTGTGTTGCTCATACTGTCTCTAGCGAAGTAAGCAAGGTCTTATTTTGTCACTAAGATGTTCGTTTACATTGTACAGGCGCCGACACGGATTGACACCCCATTGTTTGGCAGTGAAAAGTTGCCCAGTAAAATTGACTTGGGTTTCCATTATTTTCGACATTGATTGAATGGGGCGGTCCCTGAACGGTCAGGGTGAGTGTAATGAGACCGACGTTCAGAGCTGAACTAGGTTCACTGCCACTGGTGGAGTGGTTGGACAATAATGGACAATGCCAATGGACATCTCATGACCTGATAGCTAGATAACAAATCATCTCTCAACCCTCTGTGTTTCGAGATGACTTTGGCTCCCATTACAAGCAATGTTGCAACCCCCGTTCTGATTCATTGCGGGGCGTTTTATACAAAATTGACAGCATTTTTCATCGAAACAAAGATTGATTATATTAATAATATTTCCGCCACACACCACTACGACTACAATTGAGGACTTTATCTTACCTGAAACGGGTACAAATCGTTGTATTTAAAATCGAGGCGTTTAGCCGTTACTAACACCACCATCTTATATTTTGATGGTCTCTATAATCCAGACAAATATTCTACGTACCTTGAAGACTAGGGGGTTCTGGGTGATCCTGAGACTTATATTTTGACGGCTGTGATTTTGCAACGTGAAAATGATGGGTGCCAATCGTACTAAAGACAAGCACATCAGTATATCTCAACGTTTTAAGCTACGTTCTCGTAGCTACCTGATAGCCTGCTTGGTTTTGTGTAGGGCTACATTTTTAAAAAAAATTTATCCTAGACATACCAAGATGATTTAAAGGTGTACCACTGGTGAATAATTAAACCTTATGTTACTAAATGTATCTGATTTGCAAGGTGTTTCAAAAATCATTGATTAGGTGTCCAGACTTTCTGAAACTGACAATTATTGAATTAAATGAGTAATAATAATGGTTTGAAAAAATCAGACTAATACTAGTTACTACTATAGGCCTATACCCTGTACCTTCATGTTCTGCTGTGTTAATTTTCTCCATCTTATAACACCTTGCTTGGACCTAGTTGAGAGTCATACAGAGTGGGTGATCCGCCTTATTTTGACCTAAACAGTTTATTGCCTATGGACCAATTTACATGTACATGTATATGTAAAGGATTTTTATGTTTAATTAACAGACCTGTCAAAAAATGGTGAACACTAACATTACAGTACTTTTAACCCTGTATGTTTTTCATGTCCCTGTCCAACTTTGTGGGTTTTCTCCGGGACCTCCGGTTTCCTCCCACTGTTAAAGACTCCTACGCAAAAGCGAATTATTTAAATAAAATTAAACTATATGTTAGTCCCCAAAATGACATAGTTTGTGTCGAGTCGACGTTAAACCTCATCTTCCAATATCTTTTGTGTGAGGATTGATAACCAGATTAAAATACTCTTTAGCTATCATCTGACTGAACTCTGCCAAGGAGAAGTGTTATCAGGTGTTTTAGAAAGAGTTGGCCCTATGCATACCCAGCCTAATGCTCAGCACCTGTCACTATTTGTACCTACCTAGAGCAATTTGTGGTGGACCGTAATTGAACTTTTATTTTTTTTATATTTTAAGGTCAGACAACAAAAAAACAAATAAAAGCCTACCTAAGAATAAAACATACTCTTACATACCAAAGGATAAAAACATTTTAAAAATGGCAGCAGTTACATTAGAAACAGAATCGGACTGGAGAAGAAGATTTAAACCAGATCTAAAAGTTGCAACATGGCGCAAACTAACTCTTGTCAGTGGAAATTATTTGTTAAAAACTTTCTTTACTCAAAATTCTTATGAAGTACTGATCACTGATCTGTGTTCTTTCTGGCATGAAAAAATGGAAGAAAATGAATTAAAAAAGAGAATTCAGGTTTGTGTTGTTAATAAGTTTTTTTACTAACAGATTAAAATGGATGTGAATTAGAGAAAAATTGAGAAGTTGCTTTAGAATTGATCGTAAAAATGAGACCTGCTTTTCCTAAATAAGACACAGCATGTTTTGATTTTAATGAATTTTGCTACTTGTACTGGGTTGGGGTGGGGGCTGGGTGGATGGCCGAATGGTTAGCATGTGTGTACTGTATTATAAAGCCTGTCATTGAGACAACTGGCATGGTTTCGAATCTCACGGTTGTACGTGACAAGGAGTAGCTGCAGGGTCGCCTCATGGGTTTTCTCCCGGTCCTCCGGTTTCCTCCCACTGCTAAAGCCCCCTACGCGCAAGCGAATTATTGAAATAAAATTAAACCATATGTTAGTCCCGAAATGACCTAGTTTGTGTCTAATGTAGTTCAAACCCCATTTCTATCTCTCTCTCTTGCTACTTGTACCAGCATATTTTTCATCTAATTTAAATTAGTTTAGAATGACTTGACTTGTTCAGCACTGGACAGTTTGCGGACTTTGGGGCCTTGCTTTGATTGGTTTACTAATTTTCAATTCCTGATTAAGGGTCATTGAATACAGAATATAGATATATACACATGTAATTGTAGTTGTGTATGTAATATTTGACCTATGTGTCTCGAGTAACACTGATGCAGAACTATACACCAGATCTTTTTGAATACACCATATTACTACATGTACCATACATTTTATCAAAAAAGAAGATATCGAAATAAAAACTGGGTTGTTTTTCATTGTTTTTCTCTTCAGAAATTGAATCCAAGTATAGAGGCACCATTAACCAAAGTTCTAGATCAAATCAATCAAAATGTTAACATTCCTATGAATCAAGATGATCATTTATCTGTGACGATGAAAGATTGTGAAGATGGCAGTCAGAATTGTATAATGTCAATTAATTCACAATTAGCTGGAATGCCTTTTATCTGGAAATTTGTTTGTGAACCAGCAGATAGTGAATTGGTGAGTATGAAACAGTAGGGGGGAGGGAGGGGAGGATATTTCCTCTTTTGGTCTATGACATTGCAAAAAATAGTTCTTTATTTGTTGGGACAGTGGAGATTGCAAGAAGACGCTTAACACAATTTCATGAAAACGTAAAAAACCAGGGTCTCTTGTGCACATTGCTGGTGCAATAAAGAACGCTTATCAATTGGAATATGCAATAAGACTAGGTTGTAGTGTTGCTGTCAGAGCATAATTTCCCTCATAGATCACAGCATGGCGTATGCCCATCTTCATTTACCTAGTCAGTGCAAAAAAGGTAAATTCACATTGCTGTTCATAAACTGTGGGTCTAAATGGTGTGCATCAGAACCTTGATGAATGTTCTTTAATGTCTTGCATTTGGATATCATCATCAATTCATTTTATTGGCTGCATTGTATTTCTTGAAGTAGAAATGTAAATATTCCATCTTGATTTCAGGCAAAAGAAAATATCACAGTACCCCTTATGGCTATGGTTTCCGAATTGTTACGCCGTCAACAAGAATTATTTAGTATTATTTATAAAAAAGATAAAGAAATTGAAGATTACAAGTCACAGGGTGCCAGAATCAGTAGAAGTAAGTCACAACCCCACCCCTTCCATTACCCAAAAATTAAATTTTATAATTAAAAATATGAAATCTGTAAGTTCTTTACTTAAAGTTTCATGTGGTACTCCACACTCATCAGAAGAAAAATGCAAAATAAATATATAACACAAGCATGATACCTAGCTTCATCGTAGCTTCATCGAGGGGCCCAAATTCGATGGCCTAAAAATTCAAAGGATCATGTTCTTTGATGTGATGCAACATATGTGGTGGGTGGAAGACGGCAACGATTTGTGATGGGCGGACACACCCACACAGGCATCTTTGATTTTATGTATATAGATTTAATTAAGAAAGCAAAACTACAATATTGAGGAAAGACAATCTCCCACATTAAAATGAGACACATCAAAATTTTTGGACTGATTTAGAAATTCAACTTTTTGGACTGATTTAGGAATTCAAATTGGACTGATTGAGGGATTCAACTTTTTGGACTGATTTAGGGATTCAACTTTCACAATATTATACAAATGACAATCCAGCACAGAGGAGTCTTGAAGTCACTGACCTCTATCAAAATTGGAACTGTTCCTGTTTTGGAGAGCAACAATGTCAAACTATAATCTATTAACTACTTTTATTGATTTAAAATTTACCATTGAGGTTGATTAAATATATTTTTTTTTTCAGGACATTTAGTTACACCACCATTTAATGCAATAGGATTTTTCCACAATATGAATGTATCTGCTGTACGTATTCATGTTTACTTTCAAATTTGTATCTTCTCCGGATCCTCCGGTTTCCTCCCACTGCTAAAGACCCCTACACACAAGCGAATTATTGAAAAAAAATTAAACCATACGTTAGTCCCGAAATGACCTAGGACCTAGTTTGTGTCCAGTGGACAAAAAAACCCATCTTTCTCTCTCAAATTTTTATCTTTGCCTAGATAGTATTGGATAAAATGGATTTTTTAACATCCTACTATTCTGCACCAACTGGGTTTATGAAGATGGGCATAAGCCATGCAGTATGCTATGAGGGACGTTTTGCCCTGACAGCGGCAGTCAAAGGATATTTAACATGCTGCGAATACCTATTAACACAGGGGCTTGGTCTGTCATGCCAAGTCCTCTATCATAATATATGGAAAGGGCATTTTCCCCACTTGGCCATGGCATGTCATTAGAGTAACAGTAGCCCTGATTCTCAATTATGACCCTTACGTAGACTAGTTTTATGGGTGCCTGAATGGTTAATGTGTGCGTGTTTCATTATAAGGTCTGTCATTGAGTTAAGATGCTTGGTTCCAATTTCCTGCTTGTACGTGACACAGAGTAAGGTCACCTGTCCAACCTAATGGGTTTTCTCCAGGTCCTCTGCTTTACTCCCACTGCTAAAGACCTCTATACCCTAGTGAATTATTGAAATAAAATTGAACCAAATGTAACACCCGAAATGACCTAGTTGGTATCAATTGGACATTAAACCCCATTTCTCTCTCTCTCTCAATCGAGTATCCACCTTGATATCTCAGTCAGACATTTTTATTCCCAGTTGTATATTAACGGGAAAAAATGACATCAAAAGTACCCTGAATCTAAAATAAAGATGAATTATATTACCAGGGTTTTGAAGCTGAAATGAGAAAGAAAGGAATGTATGTATTTAATGAAATAGGAGGTAAATTATATGAAGCTGTAATGATAAAACAAGCCTGGATTAATAAATCACCACTTAAAAGTAAGTTATAATGAAAAAATGACCTCTTATATTTAATAAAACATCCATTAAAAGTAAGTTATAATGAAATAAATTACCTCTTAAATGTTAGTTATAATGAAATAAATTACCCCTGAAAAGTTAGTTATAATTAATAAAGCACCTATTAAAAAGGTAAGTTATAATGACCTCTTAATGGTTAGTTATAATGAAATAAATACCTCTTAAAAGTTTGTTATAATTAATAAAACAGGTATTAAAAGTAAGTTATAATGAAATAAATTAAATTACCTCTTAAGGGTTAGTTATAATTAATAAAACATGTATTAAAAGTAAGTTATAATGAAATAAATTACCTCTTAAAAGTTAGTTATAAGTAATAGAACTTCTCTATTAAAAGAAGTTATAATGTAATTACCTCTTAAAAGTTAGTTATAATTAATAAATCACCTTGAACAGTTATAATGGTATTAATGAAAGCATTTTTATTTTTTTATTATATGCCCACATTGAAATGTGGTCGCATTTTGTCTTTGGCACAGTGGTCCCGCTTCTACAATTGCTTGTGGAAGTTTAAAAGGCTAAAGTTTAATATCCGATTGACTTTATACTGATTCTCAGTGTTTATGAACACAATAGAGATTAGATCTCTTGAAGGTTCCTAGTTCCTTATTCGGTCAACATCCAATTTTTCCTTTTAGATAAGGTTCAGTTGAGGAACAGCTGCTTTGTTAGTGTATTTCAACACTTTGACTGGCAATCTTTCATTATATATTTGTAAACTATTAACTTTATCATAGTAAGACCGGCCAGCTCTCTGTTTAAATCTTACATAAAGCATCTTTAACAAATTAAAATAAACACCAGTCTCTGGACAAACCCAGATGAAAAACCTATTCTTCAATTTAGTTGAATAGGTTTTTAGGTCTCATATCAAAATCTATAACTATGCCTCTGGTCTGGATATGTGCATGAACTTAATGGAAATAATCCAGAAGTCCTGCTTCAAATGAATAATATTTCTGTTTCACTTGTTTGTAGGAAAAGCAGATGAATCTCTTGAAGATGCTGATAGTTTAACTGATGATGTTCCTAAAGAACCAAGTGTAGCTTCTTGGTCGAATAGATTACCACCATCCATGACAGAAAACAAGACAGAATCTCCAAAATCATCTGTTAATAATACCCCCGAAAGTTCACCAGCTAAGGTAAGATTTTAAAAATTTCAAGAAAATTGTGTAAGCAACTCGATTGCTTTTGATTCTCAAGCAAAGCGCTAAAGTTAACCCTTACTCATAGCCATACCTCTCTCCTTGTATCTTTGCATACAGCCTTCCTACTTATTAACAAGATTCATCCTTCCCAAGATCCTCCATGGGTGTATATATTCATCCTTTTTTTTGGGATGTTCAAATACACCCTTTTATATTGTCAAAACACATCATTCCTTCTTGGTTATACATTTATGTCCCCTTTGTGCATTCCAAGACACTATTTCTACTTTATTTAAATCAAGTCTGGTGGAGGTCCCATGTACGATTCCATTTTTGACTGAGAAAGTTAGTTGGGATTTTCCAGTGTGGTTCCTCTGTATGGATGTTCACATACATCCCTCGGTCATAGGTGTTCACATACACAGTTCCTCATTTCTACTGTGTTTCTAGTACATTGAGGGGGGTTGTGTGGCTGAATGTTTAGCGTGTGCGCACTGTATCATAAAGCCTGTCATTGAGTCAACTGGTGTGATTTCGAATCCCTGTTGTACGGGACAAGGAGTAGAGCCACCTGTCCAACCTCTTTGGTTTTCTCCGGGTCCTCTGGTTTCCTTCTGGTGCTAAAGACCCCTACGTTCAAACCAATTATTGAAATAAAATTAAACCATCTGTAAATGTAAAATAGAGAAGACAGAAATAAACCAACCATTTTTATTTTACAGGAAGAATTATTACGTCGAGAACGACTAGAACACCAATTACAAGAAGAAGAGCAGAAAAAACAAGAAAAGGCGAAGAAAAAGAAGAAAATGGCTTTTTGATATATAAATCAATATTTCACAGAAACACCTTCATTCGTAATATACAGTGTATCATATTCATTTTTATTTCATTTTTTAAGATAATATAATTAATAAGAGTATATCATGAAATAGTAAACTGTTGTGCTAGATTAATTTTTTTTTATTGTTCATTGATATAAAACTATTTATTATTTAATAAATATCACTTTATTAATAGGTACTGTCTTTTATTATATGTGTGATAGTCCCGAAATGACCTAGTTGTGTTGAGTGGGCGTTAAACCGCATTTCTCTCTTTATTTTATGTGTGATCTCAGGCAGCTGTTTCAAATTTTGGCGTTCACTGCAGACAATACAGACAAACAGCCTACAACACCTAGAACAGGGGTGTGTACAAAAAAAGAGCAGAAGCCTTGAGGGGGGATAACCCACCCTCCCCCCGCACTCGAAAATTGTTAAATTAAGTCCATTTCCTTACCACTGACTACATTGTTGAGGGAAATTTACTCTTTGAAATGTATAGGCTCTGTCGTGTGTCTCTCCTGTCCACATGACAAAAACAAAAATAAAAAATAGCTTCTGCATCAGATTTTTGGTAATGATTGTCCAAGACCTGGATTTTTTTAAAATGCCAATTCATCAATTAAACCCCCATAGTGAATATTCATGATTTGGACGCGAAAGGACCGAGAAGTAAATATAAACGTGCAATTAGGGAAATCATGTACGAAAATTACCTATAGATTTTTTGAGTGCCGAATAAAATAATCCAGAAGGTCAAGCTCCTTCATTTAGTTTTTAACACATGATTACATGACATGTTGGCCGCTTTGTGGCTATAAAGATTAAAGGGACAATAACACTCTTGCTGGCTTGACAGCTCCAGAAAAATAGCCTTATTCTAAGCACTAGATGTTTAAGTGTCCTACCTGTTGTATAAATTATCCATTATTTCCTATTTTACTTGTTCAGGGGGTTCGAAAATATCTTTAAATCAAAGTCACATTTGAAGTGTTTACGTTAGGCTTTTCAAATCATGCAGTTGAATTTTTCCAATTTTTTAAATTAGCTGTGTAAGATGAAATTTGTATCATTTTTTAATTGGAATATTGTAAAATAGTACAATTTGCTGACCAGAATAAAGATTGGGACACATTATTCAGTTACAACAAGAGTGGTATTGGGGCTTTAAGGTCATCGGAATATTTAAATAAATGTTACAGGCCATGGATTAGCATCAGTTTTCATTTTGAAGTCAGGGGCTATTTGGTTTGACGGCACAATGCGTTGTTTTAAATGGAGTGGCCTCCCTTGAACAGCGTATGCAATTGGAGTTTTTCAACTCCCGAACTGTGACGGTGAGCCGCCATATTATTACGATTATGTATACGAAAATAGTTTATTCATTAAAATAACCCAAGTTAAACCTCAGTTGATAGAAATGTGAAAATGTACAATATTTAATACGGAGCAATTATGACTGCAAAATCTGAGTAAGATTTCCGAAGCTGTCACTGAGATATGAATGTTTTAAAGGACCTAAGTCCGTAACTCAAAATCTTCCGAAATCTTCGACATCGAAATCACGAATTATTGATCAATTTAAATCAACATTGATGATGTAAACTTACCGGGAAAAGATGAGCTATTTAAGATACATGTATAGTATTTTTTTTAACATTGGTACACGAATCGTGTACCATATTGCGCTTCAGCCCCAGTTGTATTGAGAGACTCGAGGGACGATGCTAGAAACATTGCATCAAACCAAACGGAGTTATGTAGACTGGAATAAATAGACGCTAGAAATATGCACTTGATTGAAATTGCTGGCTTATTTCGCCGAACATAACTGATTTGAAATTGGAGTAAAAACGGAAACCAATGAATATTCAATTTTCGAAAGTCCCAATGAGATTTTAAAAACGCTGGTGATTTAATATGGAAGGGTAACGCTGCCACTATAAAATACTCTGCTACAATGTCTTTTCCATTGATTATATGTACAAAGTAAAATGTACAAAGTCCTAATACCCGTAATGATAAAGTCAAAATACCTCTTAAGGCAAGAGTTAAAGGGACCAGCCCGAATTTCAAAGAATCTGAAAATTTCACGTTCATGAACGTATGAGATTTAAACGCCAGAGTATAGAGGAATAGTGTATTTACCTTGTCTGAAAATTTCAGTTCAAAATATTGAGTAGTTTGGACGTGGGCGCAAAAAAAGCTTAACTGGACACTAGCTCTTTTAAGTTTTTCTTTTAAATTGTTATGATACCAATTTTAACTTAATCAAAGGAGAGCTTTACAAGTGAGTCAATAGGGTTAGATTGAAAGCTGCACATAAAATAGACTCGTTTTATCCAGACACTTCTGTGTAATGCAAACAGAACACAAGTCTTCGGCCACCGAGCCGTACCGGCGATTGGAAGTTGTTTGAAAACGTATCACATAGCTTTAAGAAGTTGCTCGGATCTAAGTTAGAGGCTATTAAGGGCTTTTCATACAAAATTAAGCAGTTTTAACCCCCAAAATGTTATCGGGATGGCCCCTTTAAATGTAAAACGTCAAATGTTAAGTGTCAAATGACAAATGCTTTAGGGGAAAATGCTTTTTTTGACCTGGGAAAATGCTTTTTTGACCTGCAAACATTTTACATTTCTCTCATTACATTTTACATTTGGCGCTCTTCAACATCCTATTTGTCCTTCACGCTTTCGACATAGCATCTTTCGCGCAGCATCAACGATGCAAATGCAGGATATCACGTGACTTATTAACATAATATACGGAAACCTGGCACACTATAAGCCAGAACAAGGATATTCACGACACAATAACAGAAAAGCGGCTTAGCCAATATAGCTTCCTTAGCTTAGCACACAATAAGAAATTTACTTATTGGACACACTTTACCATGATTATGGTTGGGGGGGGGGGGAGACTCTGCAATGTCCAAATACGAAATTCCAGGTACCATTCTACATATTAGTGAAAAGCACGTTCATTTCTATTTGTAAATATGTCTGGAGGTGATTATTATGTTTTAAAAATAATTTCTCTGTGATAAATTCGTGTTCAATTGTCTCTTCCTCTAGCCATTTAACGGACTCTAAATTAAGAGAACGGAAAATTGGGAAAGAAGTAATGTTGAAAAAACAAAATTTAAACGGGAAAAGTTCTGTCTTTCATATAACTACTAGTATTTCATTTTGTTTAGTAACTACCCGAGGTCTTTCAAGGTGTGGTTTCGATTCCGCGCTATAGTACGTGACAAAGGGTAGGCTTGCGGGTTTTCTCCGGTTCTCCCGGTTTCATCCCACTGCTAAAGACATTTAGCGGCTTATTGGAATAAAATTGAACAAATGTTAGTCCAGAAATGACAGTTTATTTCGACTGGATGTTAACACACTCTCTCTCGCTCAGTATCTCGATTTTCCGGCGTAGTTTCCCCTTGTCGGTGATGCAGAACGGAGGGCACGTAAAAGATCCCTTGGCAGTTGGAATTCGATATAAGAGTAGGCTGTAGCGCCGCTGCACGGGCAAAATTTCCCTCATAGCACACTGTATGGCGTAGGCCCGTCTTCCATTAGCCCAGGTTAGGTACATAACAGAAGGACGTTAAACCCCATTTCATTTCATTTCATTTCTCTTATCAAAATGGGACATAATTTTCCAATAAAAGAAGCCGTAGTCTAATAAAAGATGCCTTCATAATATGCACACTCTAAGAGTCTAATTTGAATTTCACTATAAATGGCATATTTCTAGTGAAAGAAAGGTGTCTTACAAATTGCTTCAGTTCACCGGAGTTCTAATTTCGTGTAATTTTGGGGTCGCGTGCCGACTATTATGGTCATAAGTGGATTAAAATGACAATATTCGTGTATATTAAATACATATTACAGGCCGATATCTTTTCATTTTAAACTGATAACAATCGAGCAAAATATACACTTTACAATAACACAAACGGTCCTTATAACTTGCGCGATTAACATAAAGCAATAGTAGGTTTTGTCGTTTACATCGCGACCGACGCCACTCCAAATCTTAAAGACCTTATAACTTGTGACAATCATATTGGAAAATTACTCTAATAAACTCTCCTAATGATACCGATTATATAGCTCACTAAGGTAACCCGATTCGAGATGAATTTTGATGCGTAACGAATTGCACTCCTGGTAAATGAAGTCATTTCAAATTACAAGGCCTTATAGTCTATTGCTTGACGTATTTCTAAAATGTTTTTAAAAAGACTAAGTGGGGCTGATCGACTTGTTTATCTAATATTTCGAGGTTTTGGGATAACTTAACGTTAAATATAATTTTACTTTAAACCAATAAACGTGTGTAAATCAGGAGGCTAATTTTGTCCGATCAGTGGCGTTTCTGGCTACGATTTCACGTTCACGGTCGGTTCATGTCGTCCCATCCGAATGACTTGATAGTCCCTTGTCCGCCAAACAGGCGTTACTCACAGTAAGTTGAAACCGACATAGGAACATCTTCCTCTTTTTTTTAATAATAATGTCGTGTGAATTTGTTATATATTATTATTTGATTCACAATAAATGAGAAAAAATGTGAGTTTTTGTTTGTTTTTCTTTTCTAAAAAATGTTCCAAAAATATATGGGTACAAAATATACGTCTTTGAGTATTCTACAGGTATAGCTATATCTTACTAAATAATCGTTTCCAAAATTCGATAATCGTTTATAAGGCGCTACTAAAAAAATCGATAATCGGTTATAAGGCGCTACAAAAAGAAAGAAGTGATAATCTCATTATTAATTGATAATAAATATTAACCTGATCGTTTTTTTCTCTTTTATTAATTACATTAACAATTGATTATAAATATGAGTCCTGTTCGTAAATGGGATATTTACTACACACGAGTAACTCTGTTTAGTATTTAATGAACCGTTTGTTTTTGTTTTTTCCAAAAAAAATATATTTGTGATTTTATATAAATAGATATAAATTATAGATGACGATTTACGATACATTCACAATTTTATTAGAATTGAAACTGGAATGAGGTTAAAGGACACACAGCTCTATTATTTGAAACCTAAAAATAAGGAAATGTGTCTAAAAGCGCGGAATAGTGTAACATGAATGTTAAAAAATGAATTATATATCCTTTTTTTTTTTAAATTTATAATTTCTAAACAATTATGTTGGGTGAAATACGCGAACAGTCAAAGTTGAACGGCAGTTGTTTACGCCTATTTATTCCATTTTATATATATATTTTTTTTTAATTTTTTTTTTTTTCGTTTGTGAACCACTTCCGCATTATCTTGTAGGGTATGACACTATTTTTTATTCATTACAGCGTCAGAAACCACGGAAGTACACGACTCGTGTGTGAAATGGCTTTATTTAACGCCCGCTTCCACCGAAGTGATATCGCAGACAATACACGACTCGACTCATGCACTGATTTTATAACATTTATGCTGTCATAAATATTGGGATCCCTGCATTGGCCGAAAAATCTCATGGGGATTTTTCGACTTGGTTTCCCTTGTCTGTGGTGTAGGAAGGAGAACCTTACAAGGACAGCTGTCTAGTCGTTCGGGTGGGACGGAAAACCCATGTCCAGTGTATACATTGACATGTACGCTAAAGATCCCTTGGCAGATGGAATTCGATATAAGAGTAGGCCAGAGTGCCGCTGCCCGGACAAACTTTTCCTCATAGCACACTGTATGGTGTATTTCAGGTTATTTTGAAACATTTATAATGTTAAAAAAATGTTACTTAATACTGCTTTCTAAAAATACTACTGCTTTCTAAAAATACTACTGCTTTCTAAAAATATTGCTTTATATTAATATTACTTTCTAAAAATATACCTGTCTCCTGAGTTATAATAATTAACTATCAATTATTAAATTTAGATTGTTCTCTCAAAACAATAATTAAGACAGTGAACACTTAATATAGTATAATATTAAAACAATTATGATTATTTATAAAATAATTACCTTCGAGTAATAAAATATATAGACGTTCCAATTCAGATAATGGGGTAGAGAGAGAAAAAGAGAGAGGGAGAGAGAGAGAGAGAGGAGGGGGGCGTCAATTCGAAACAAACTAGGTCTTTTGGGGCTTTAACAGTTGAGGGAAACCAGAAAACCCGGAAAAGCCCAAGAGTGGGGAAAGGCGTCCCTACCCCTGCTATTTTTCCAAATAAGCTCCGGGCTAAATGTTTTGACGTTCAAGTTTTATTCATATAGCTGTAAGTCATAAACTTTTAGCTTTTAAACACAGTACAACAATGGTAACACATAACATAGAAAAATTTCATAACATGAAATTATATAGCAGTAACAGCTCAGATAGTGAGTAATGATTTGCGAAGTTTGAAGGCTTCAAAAACATATTTACATAATTTAACTTGTAAATTTCCATTATTTGTAGACATTAATTCATTAAATTTATAAACAGTAGGGTGAAGTGAATAAAATTTAGGGATATATTTTGTTCTTAATTGATTTAAAGATTTACAACACAGTGTAAAGTGAAATTCATCTTCTACAGTGTCGGTTATATGTTATAACTGATTACAGATGTGCATGTAATAGAGAGAGATAGGGTTTAACGTCCAGACGACAAAAACTATGTAATTTCGGGACCAACATATGATTTAATTTTATTTCAATAATTCGCCGGAGGACCCTACTCCTTGTCACGTACAACCGGGGGTTAGTCATATGTTAATCAGGGATGCCTTCCAAAAAATTACTGACTATTCGCTCGCAGTTAAACAGTGGATGAAAGCATATGTTAGTCCCCAAATGACCCTTTTTGTGTCGAGTGAACGTTAAACCCCACTTCTCTCTCGCTCTGAAAGCAAACAAACTAATATTAAACGACGATAAAACCGAACCTCTTTCAGAAGGCTCATCACAACAATTTAAGTTACTACCTGATCTTTTCCTCCGGGCACCCCGGTTTCCTCCCACTGCTAAAGACCCCTACGCGCAAGCGAATTATTGAAATAAAATTAAACCATATGTTTGTCCCGAAATGACCTAGTTGTGTTGAGTGGACGTTAAACCCCATTTCTCTCTCTCTCTCTCTACTACCTGATCTTAAAATCACCATTGGTAATTCAGAAATAAATCTCTCCACAAATATGAGATCATTGATTTTATCCAGGATTGATTACTGTAATAGTTTCATCTCTGGAATCTCACAAGCACTTCTAGCAAAGATCCAAAATACCAACATTAGTGTATAAATGTCGCAATAACGCAGCTCCTCAATATATATCTGAACTCTTATATGACTACAACCCTACTTGTTGTTCCAAGCTATAATCTAAAGTCAGTCAGTTCAGGTGGTCTGAGATTATGGAATGAACTTCCACAACAGATCAAGAATCAAGAGACTTTTAATCAATTTAAATGTGCACTAAAGACTTTCCTGTTTCGGCAGTTTTACCAGTAGAGTCATTACAAAAAGCGTTTTGAGCATGTGTCAACATGGAGAAGATGCTACATAAAACCACATTATTAGTATTATTACAGTTGGTTCCAGTGTAACCAAAAAGGTGGTGAAATATTTGCAAACTCGTTCGAGAGGCACAATGACTTTGCCTCTCTGTCTACAACCAGTTCAGAACGACAGAGTTTAATTTATTTCGGAAGGTATTGAGTAGTGGGTTGTTTTAAGAGGCAATTACCAACCAACACTAGTCACAAAAGTTGTTTTATATAATAAAAAAACTGTAGCATCAATGTGGTCACCCATGCAGTCCATATAAATGCCAGATCCCGACTTTAACAATTTGGAGACTTTTCAAAAACAATTGAGTTTATTATTCTCACATTTCCAATCGAGGACGCACATATTTGAAGAAGGCTTGGTAGAAATGAGGACATACATTTTTAAAGAAGGTTTGGAACCAATGACACCCCTAATAGTAATTGCAGAAGGACCACACTACACGCAAAACAAAAATCTTCAAGATAAACCCGTGGACAAGACAGAAAACAGACATTGCAACAAAAAAATTATATCAAATCAAGCGAATGGATCCGGGGGCCAGTCGTAAACAAAAGAAAATGCACATTTGATAAAAGCTCCAAAATTTGGACATTGTCCATTAATATTCAAATCTTGCAAATCTAAAATCTTGATGCGATTAATTTTTTCACACTTGCACAATGAGCACAAATACTTTAAAGTGGCACTAGTCAGTTTGTTATGCCAATAAGAACCCCCCAAAATTTTATATATATATATATATATTTTTATGCAGTTTCTAATATTCTGGATTTTTTCCGTTTATATTTAATCTTGTCAAATCTAAAATCATATTTTGCCTATTTACAATATATATACAATATATATATATTTTATTTATGTATTTTCTAATATTCTGGATTTTGTCCATTTATATTTAATCTTGCTAAATCTAAAATCATATTTTGCCCATTGTCTAGTTTCCCTGTGTCACTTTATATCAGAGATCTGTACATAATCCCCTTGCTCCTATTCAAGTTAAGTCGAAGAAGAACATGGTACAAATAATAAGACTCAAGAAAATAGAAATAAAAATGAAATATTGTAAATTCTTTGACGTATTGGGACACTGGTGACAGTGCTCGTAGTCGGTGTTAATTAATGTCAAATCATCTCGAAAAACATTCGTCTCAGGTACTCTGTCATTTCCTTGTCAGTAAAATTACCTAGGCGTGTTTACATGTGAAGAAATGGAAGGAGGGGCCGTCTGATCTAGGCAGTTGATAGAAGCGCCTCACTTTGTTGTTTAAAATTTATAGTTGTTAATAAAAGAATGGCGAATGCTGAACTATTTTTATTGCTATACCGCCGTACGAGGTCAGCCATTCAATTCCCAGCATGTGAATATTCCATAACAAATACTAAGAGAGTTAACAAACGTGGGAGCCACTAGATTGTAACATATGATAACATACAGTACATATTGCCCTCACCTTTTGAAGCTTTTTTTTACTGAAGGGAGGGAAAGGGTGTATTGACCTGTGACGTGTATGCACGTGTTGGTGCTTGAGGCACTCCGATTTGACGATGATATAGTACGGCGTTATCGCGTCAGCTATCTAGAAATTGTAAATCCGTGAAGGCCCAGTCATTGTTGAACCGTGGGTAAGTGTAGTAAGTGACTCACACCACCGTGAACCTCCGCCATTTTACACTTGATTTCATATTCACTGAAGTCAGAACAAACAGAAAGTATAGAGATCGCTACTTGTATCTTCCTGTTTCAATCCGCCTGTTTCAAATAGCCCAACTTTATGCTATCGTTTTCACTAAAGACGTCGTATTACTGGCCGTGAGTCGTCGAGGATTTCAGGGGTGTAGAATCTGTCAAACGGGATATCTTCTGCTTCAGTCATGATTTCCCGCTTTAACGTGGCCTAACCGACTTCTGGTCCTGTTTCGTCAATAGACAAATGTGGTTTTAATGAAGAGTCAGCGCATTAATCATCACATCGGAGTCTTGAACAAACAAGTCATGTTCTCCTCATTGTCATTCAAGTATATAAAACCCCTCGGATGATCCGATATTTTCTTATTGGTTCAAAGCAATAATGTCATATGTCATCAATCAGCTAGCCCTTGGTTAACCAGTACTGGCGGCGCTCGCGTTAGCAATACCCATTACAATACCTGATGTTCGGGATGAAGGTATAAAGTAACGATGGGTAATCTTACCGGGGCAGAGAAGGTTTATCCCTATCTGCCATCAAAAATCCTTGGTGATGTAACACGAAACCGTTTGATACAGGCCTAATCTGTCGGCTGTTATATATCGGGGGTAGAAACGATACTAAAGGATTAGATCGTAGTGGCGCGTAATCTCTCATCGTGGTTGACAGGCTAGCGTTAAGGTTGTTTGGTAAGGGATTACCCATACACCCAAAACAACTAGAAAAACACGTCAATGTCATTACTAGTGTAGTTCATTGCCATCAGCTCCTTTCTATCGATCACAAGTCATCAGGACTTTACCTGGAGATTTTTTGTTTTGCCTTTGTGGAGTCTCTTGTTACCAGCAGCTTGTTCAGCTGGATCAAAGCTGACATTCAATAGTTAAGCGTAAAGACGAAAATTGTTCCTAGTCATAATCTGTTTTGGTATGGGAGGATGCAAGGCTAAGGTCTTCAAGTGTTTTTTTTTCAGTATTATACACTACTGGATAGTGGTCAAAGCATCGTTTGGGTAATTATCATTTAACAGGATGGCATTCGTTTTATACTGATATAAATTGTACGGTGTGTATAAAAGAAAGATGACAGACATGGGCAGCTTTACTTTAGTGACAAACGCAATGTCTTTTGGGTTGTGGGTAACCCCTACCTGTTTTCAATGTTGTTTGGGTAAATATCATTTAACAGGATGACATTCATTTTGTACTGATATAAATTTTACGGTGTGTAAAAAAGAAAATACCAGACAGGGACAGTTTTACCTTTGTGACGAACGTAATGTCTTTTGGGTTGTGGGTAACCCCTAACTATCTTCAATGTTTGGGGGGAGGGGGTCTAATTTACTCACTGGTTGAATGCTATGAAATTGGCTTGTGAAAGAATATAACAAGCATATGTCCATCCAGAAAATTATAATCTGTAATATACATGTCCACTACAGCGAACCCGAACCTGAGAGAGAGATAGATAGAGAGAGAGAGATAAATGGGGTTTAACGTCCACTCGACACAAACTAGGTCATTTCGGGACTAACATGGATTAATTTTATTTCAATTATTCGCTTGCGCCTAGGTGTCTTTAGCAGTGGGAGGAAACCAGAGGACCCAGAGAAAACCCACGAGGTTTGACTGGCGACCACACTCTTTGCCGAGCCCGAACATATATACTAGTGTAATATTACTCCAATAACAGATACTTTGATAATAAAATTAAGAGGTTTTACATTTCAATATTCCTATTTCGATTTTTGGTGGGGGTGGTGGTGGATGGCCGAATGGTTAGCTGTATCTTAAAGCCTATCATTGAGTTAACTGGCGTGGTTTCTAATCCCTGGTTGTACGTTGCAAGGAATAGGTCGCCTGTCCAACCTCGGGGATTTTCTCCGGGTCCTACGCTTTCCTCCTACTGCTAAACCCCTACGCGCAAGCGAATTATTGAAATAAATTAAAACCATATTTTAGTACCGAAATGGCCTAGTTTGTGTCGAGTGTACGTAAAACGCCACTTATATATCTCTCTCTCCCTCTCTCTCCCTCCCTATTTCGATATTTGGTAATTTTAATTTATTACCCGTTTCACAGTTATTTTTAGTTTTAATCAGATTCATCAGACTCAATCATCATCGCATGACAAAACTGAACAGGACCTTCCTTTTATAAAAAATATCACGTTAAATCTATCTCATTGTAGTGCAACAAAAGAATGAAACGTATGACGAAGTACTTTCACAAAAGACGTATTGCCTATTTCCTTATTCATTGTAGTGGTTAAAAAAACAAAACCCAGTTGACTAAATCTGGCAAAATCAAACAACGTATTAAAAAATCGTATGTACCATCACTGAGCTTTAGAACTATACCGGATGTCAACTATCATGATCAAAATTCAATTTTTGCAAGATAATCTAAAAGATGTATTATGTAAAAGCGGCATATTGTAGGTTTTTAACTGTCTTATAGAAGTGGTATATAGATTATTTAAACATTGTTTTAACATGACAAGCATATAATCAACTCTCTGGGTCATCTGATTTGGTAGCTCTGATTTTACAGGTCCAGCAAAAAAAATTAGCCTTATTTTAACTACTAGATGTTTAAGTGTCCTACCTGTTGTGTATATATCCATTACAACCTAGTTTACTTGTCCAGAGGGTTCGAAATTATTTTTAAATCAAAGTCTCGTTTGAAAAGGTTTACGTTAGACTTTTCAAATCATTTAGTTCAATTTTTCCAATTTTTTTTAAATTAGGTGTGTTAAGATGAAATTTGTATCATCAATTAAGCTGCATTTCCTTTAGTACGGCTCCGGTCCGGTTGCGGATACGGAAAAAAACAGTTCCATAGAATTTTAGAAAGAGTGTTTCCTTATGTCCGGGTGCGGATACGGTTCTCTATGCGGCGTCCGGTACGGTTTTTCGGAACGGACCATGTAGCGTTCGGTACAGAAACGCATGCGGAGTCGTGACCATAACCGCACATAAGGAAACACACTTACTAAAATTCTATGAAAGTGTTTTTTCCGTATCCGTAACCGGACCGGATCCGGACCGTATCCGTACTAAAGGAAATGCAGCTTTAGTTGGTGGCTCTTTACCAGGGCCGTATGTATGCTGCAGTCAGTATTATCAAGGTTTGTTCTTCTACGAGCCTTGACTATGCCGATGTCATGTTGAATAGAGAGTCATTCCGCTTGGAAAACCGCATATAAGGAAACACAACCTGCCGTGTGCCATGTCTGCTCCCGGACCGGAGCCGTACAAAAGGAAATGCAGCTTTAATTGGAATATTGTTAAATAGTACAATTTGTTGACCAGAATAAAGATTGGGACATATTATTCAGTTACAACAAGAGTGGTATGAGGCCTTTAATTAGAATGGACTTGCCTTAAATACAATAGTTATAACGCTATATTTGACTTGGTTGTATAAGGTCGTATTTCAAAGACGATACATTGATACTCATTCAAATATACATATATCTTATGGCTATATGTGGACTATTTAACTATTAAACTTAGCAATTCAGTTTACCCGCAATCAACACAGATTATGAAAGCCACTACCCTCACAAAACACCCTGTCGAGTATTTAAAATTTCGAAATTATTGTATTGGCATTGGATTACATCATTTCTTTATTTCCGAAATTGTTGGCAGGCAACTCTGGTTTCATTTTTCTATTTGTATCTCGGACAATATGTCTATTTATCATACTACATTACATCCCCCATGTTTACTGATACCTATTATTCATACCATATTTAACAAAAATATCATTAATTTTCTATATAAAAGCGTTTTTTTCTACCAAAATATTTTTAAAAAAATCACAACTAGAGATGTTGAAGTACCGCTTCACAGTTGAATAACTGCTTCTATACACAGAAAAAATACATTTATTTAACTCAGCCGGAAATGTCTTAGTTCTTTTTAAAAACTTGATATCATTACATTTAGAAATGTTATTCATTGAAAACTATAAAAGACTCACTTTTTTCTTTTTATGGTTTATAGAAAGTTCAAACAAACCCAAGTCTTCAATGGTATTATGAGGGTATAGTGAAGTATAAGGGCTGCAAACGGCCTTCGCCAGAGACTCTTAATGAGCGCTTGGCACGTGGCATTTATCCATAAAGCACTAAATTATCAGAAATATGGGGCGTCATTATCACTTAATTTTCGCCACTCTTTAAATAAATGCCAAGGTTCAAATTAAACTGTTGTGAAGTGACTAAAAGTGTCATATAAGTTTAAACAAGTGCCATGCTCGAGCGCGTGCATTGCATCTTCACGTGACATCAATTGTGAAATTCCGGTTAAATGAGATGACAATATTAAGGTATTATTCGTGATGTGTACATAGTCCCGATCTAATACGAGTATTTACGACATAAGGATTTTTAAGTTTACTGTACAGACGAGCATTTATTTGCTCAATCGAAACTGCTTATTTTCACAGTCGAGTGGTCTTAATTTCACTCAGTTCGAACGGAGTACAAACATTTTCCATACTAGAAATATTTAACACATTATTACCTTTATGAACACCCTAATCATTTTTATATCAGTGTTATAATGAAATGGGGGTTAACGTCCTACTGTTATGCACCTAACCTGGGCTAATGGAAGGCGGGCAGTGTGTTATGAGGGAAATTTTGTCCGACGCCACGGCCTACTCTTAATATCGAATTCCAACTGCCAAGGGATATTTTACATGCACGCCAATGTGTACACGGGACCTCGATTTTTCATCCCATCCGAACGACTAGACAGCTCTCCTTGGCAGGCCCTCCGTTATTATTATTATTATTATGGATTCATATAGCGCGACTTCCACAGTACTTTGTTCCAGTGCGCTTTACAATATAGATATAAAAGCAAATAGAGAGAGAGAGAGAGGGAGAGATTCTCGGAGAGAAATGGGGTTTAACGTACACTCGACACAAAGTAGCTCATTTGGGACTAACGCATGGTTCTCAATTTTTTTTTAAATAATTCGCTTGCGCAGTGGGAGGAAACCGGAGTGCTAGGAGGAAACCTACAAGGTTGAGAAGGCGCCCCTATCTCCATGTCACTTACGCTAACACTAGGGTCGAAACCACAGCCGCAAGCCAGAGGTGACCGACCAGCTAGAGGTCGAAGCGCGGCACTCTGGAGCACTAGGCCATCCCAACTCCCAAAAGCAAATAGAAAAACATTAATACAAAAAGTTTGTACAGGTAAGGTACGACATACAATAAGAAATCACGTACAATTTAAATTCTTAAAACATCACCATATAGTAAAGTGTATAGAATAAATAAAATAAAAATAAAAGTAAGATAATTAGTAAAACACGGAAAGACTATAAATAAAAGATAATTATCACAGCTATAATTTATATCTGGTGCAATACAATACAATTATTGAAATGCTTGATTAAAAAGGTGCGTTTTAAGACGGGATTCAAATATAGACAAGGAAGGTGAATTACGGACACTCAGGGGTAAGTTGTTCCACAAATCTGTGGCCCCATGCATGAACCAGAAAACCCACATTGACATGAAAATGAGAAAATGACACATAAACATAAGTCAACACAACTTTATTTGGAAACAATAAAAATTGGATTTTTTGACAACACATTTTACGTTTTAATTTAAATTAATGTTTTTAAAAAAACTGGGGTCATAGTATTATTCAATATTTCAAACAATTAAATATAAGGAAAAATAAATTTGGTCATTTCTTAAGTTTCCATGCATAAACCTGATAACCCAAATTTTATCAGGTTTATGAAGGGAATTTTAAAACAAAGGTTTTGGGATTTTCTTACTCTTAACTATAAACCTAGTGCTTGACTTTCACATATTTAAAGGGGGAATTAAGAAGAATATACACGACTTTCAGTTTGAATTCTAGTGTATTGGCGTCTAGAATCAACTGTCAAAGCCTGGATTCCACTACCCGGTATCTGAAAAGCCCATGCATAAACCTGATAAGCCACAATTAATAAAATTGTTGACAAATGTTTAAATGTCTATATCTTCAAAATTATGCAAGATATAAAAATGACAATTTTAGAGAAAATTGACATTGATAAAACATACTGATTAACGGTAAAATCTCACTTTTTATAAAAAATGTTGGTTATCAGGTTCATGCTATAAGAAATAATATAAGGACCCTGGAAGGCAAACGATCGTTCGCCATAGCTCACAAGTCGAACAGGTCTTTTAATTAAGAGATTACCAGAGGATGACCGTAAAGTACGACTAGAAATATATAATTCTAATAGGTTGCTCAAATAAGAAGGTGCCATGTGATTAAGATATTTTTAGGTTAATAAAGTATTTTAAAACGGATTCTAACATGAACAGGGGGAGCCAGTGTAAATGCTACAAAACCGGAGTGATGTGGTCATTAAAACCCTAAGTCTGACAGCACTATTCTGCACCTTTTGAAGTTTATCTATCAATCTGCTGGGAAGGCCAATTAAAAAAATACAATTATCAAGTCTAGAATGAATGAAAGTCTTTGTAGCTTAATCGGAAATGTTTTTTTACGAATTCGGCTAATGTTTCTGATGTGGAAATAACATGATTTACAAATATTATTAACTTGTTGTTCCATGGACATCTTAAAATCAAATACTACAGAAAGAGACGGAGCACATTATATTCAGCTATTCTCATTTCTTTATTAAACGAATCATTTATTTTGATGGCAAATTATCAGATCCCAAAAGCAAATACTCGGTTTTATCAGCGTTCAGTTTCAGAAAGTTAGTGGACATCCATGTATGAATTTCCCCTATACATAATTCGACCCGGGCCCTGGTAACGGCTGCACCAGTTGGCGGTTTAAATGATAAGTATAACTGCGTGTCGTCAGAATAGAGATGGAATTCAACACCGTGTTTCCTTACTAGATTGCCGAAAGGGGAAGTATACAAACTAAACAGTATAGGTCCTAGAACCGATCCTTGCGACACTCCATACTCAAGAGTGCTTACATTGGATGAGTGGCCATTGACAGAGACACGCTGCTGACACCCAGTTTAGTAAGATCTGGGCAGTTCAAGAGCGCTATCTACAATGCCAAAACGTGAAGACAGAGGATGCTGTTTCAAAAGGATGCTGTGATCGACAGTGTCAAACGCTGCCGACAAGTCCAACAATATAAGGATGACACATTTCTGAGAGTTGATAGATAGCATGATCTCATTACGAACTCGACGTAAAGCAGTTTAAAATGTAATATGGTACCTCCTGTAGGCTCTCTGAAATAACTCCAGTAGATTATTATCGCCAACATGTGCAGTTTAGTTATTTGCTTAGCTATACACTTTTCTATTATTTTCGAAACAAAATTTATATTCGAGACAGGTCTAAATGACTTTAGATGGTTAGGGTTAAGGTTAGGCTTTTTTATAATTGGAGTAACGTTAGCAGCCTTAAAAATAATGGAAATGTTGATTCGTTTCTAGCTGAGTTTACTAGGTGGTGAATAATAGGGTTGAGTTCAGTCTGGCATTCTTTGAGCAGCCAAGTAGGCAGCGGATCAAGCGAACATGATTTTGTAGCGGACGATTTGACGATCTCAAAAACATGTTCTTCACTTTCAGGTTTGAAACTAGTAAACGTAAGTGGTGTGACTTGGTTTTCCGGACAAATGCTAAAATTTACATCGGCACGATGTAAGCTGTCTCGTATTACTGAAACGCTCAGCTAATTCTTGACTATCACTATGGGTTGGGAGAATAAATATGCCGTGATTATTGTCAAGTAAGGTGAGTTACTTTGTTTCTGGCCGAACTGTAAATGTCCCGGTGGACGTGAAGCTTGGTTTTCCTCCATAGATTCTCTGCACTCTTACATTCCTGTTTAGCTACTCTAATTTCGTCATTAAACCACCGGGTTCCTGGCCTAATTCGAATGGTTTTGGACTGCAATGGTAGGTTAGAGTTTAATATAGATTATGCATCACTGACAAGGGGGTGTTATAAGACAGATATATTCTATGTCTATGTAGCGATATTTGTCGAGTTGTGTAGTTAAAAGATTAAACATACATTATGCAAGATCTAAATCTACCTGTTGCAGATCTTTATTTACGCCTGAAATGTTATTTAAACTATTAATTACACATTTATTAACAAAACAAGACCATAATCAACTCTCGATGGCATCGAAAACTCGCGATATTAACTAGATTATAACGGTTCGCGATTTAAAAATTTAATTTAAAAATGGCAACCTATATTTAATTTTGGCCTGAAATAATTTAAAATCTGATATAACATTATTTACATTTTTTTTCGTGAGAGCGACATTTCCTCTTTAAATTATTCATTGTAATCTGGACGGTAATTAAAGCTTCGGAATTTAAAATTGACTTTAAGATGCTCTATTTGAACTTGCTTTCTTTGACATGACTTTTCACATGACATGACATCTGAATATACTATGTAAATAAATGAACTTTTATAAGGTAAAACTGACACTTAAAGGATACACACTAATCAATTAATATCTTTACTGAACCGATCCTTTTTTAAATAAAGAATCCAGTCTGAACATGTGGGACCGATGAATTTCATTTATTTTTACTCTTTAGTTTATGTTCGAGACTACAGTTGAACATATGTCGTGGTGTTGTCACGGATAAATAGTCCCCAGCTTTCAAAATGCGATTCTCTTTTCTGTTTTATTTCTCCAATTCGTCGTCGATTGTGTGAAGAGAATGGAGTAAAGTCTAACTGATAGATGTTAGATTTCCAATTAGAGATAAACTATAACCATCTGGTCCGTAATGTAAATAATATTCTTCTTTACCAATCAACCAAGTCGCCTCTATACGTCCTTAAACCGCTGTAGATTTCAATTCTATGTAGGCAAACACACGAATAGGGATCAATTATCTTTGTTATTGGCCTTCTTTCGTAGCGTTTTCCCATACATATTCTTGATCATCAAAGTATATTTCATCATAAACTTCTGTTCTCAATTTTAGTTAGTGTATTAAACAAAGAATGATTCGAGATATAAACAAAATATGGCGAGTGTACATCTTTAGGACGAGGTTGATACTTCAAAGAAGGCTGGCAATATAAAATTTATCTAAGAAAACATGAAAGAAAAACTTTTATACATATATCTGAAACAGGATGTTGAGAAAATTCAAATTTCTCATTGTCCTTTTTCTTTGATTTATTCATTCTTTATACTCAAAAATTCGAATTCTCAGGACCAAGCTCTCAACACTTGGGATTTTATCCCGGCAAAAAAATTAATTAATGAAACGAAATAAGTTTTGTAATGTTTAACTATACTAAACCTTCGAGCAACCCATATCTTCCCAACGCAATTCTTTATAATGTTTTATGCCGATGCCATCTTCTTTTGCTGTTTGATTGGGTTAAGATGTAAGCAACCCATATCTTCCAAGTTCAATTCTTAGTTTTTGGCACCTTTACAATGTTTTATGCCATCTTCTTTTGCTGTTGGATTGGACTTAGATGCCGTCGATAACGTCTTATTTCCATCTCTATGCGTAATTTGAAATCGGGCGCTGTGCTTAATTACTGGATGTTCGTATGACCCATTTTCCATTCGCCATCTTTAATGAATGGTTTGACACCTCTGGAGTGGGTTAACCAGTGATTAACAGATTATCGAGCACGCGCGTGATCTTAATCCCTCCCTTAATAACCATTCTCGGTTTATTATTAAAGACTGCTATTGAGGGACTTAAGAAACGCCGATTTCTTTTTCAGTTCAAAGTAAAGTTAATTTAAACGATATTCGAAACTGTTTACATAAGAATTTGTTTACGTACTTAGATCTATTTATAAAGTAATTAACCGACAGTTTGGACAAATGTGGTGAAAACATTTTTTCAGTTTGACTGTAGTGATAACTAAGATGACCGCCATATCCAAAAACTAGTACACTTTTTTGTAATAATTATAGTTCAACCCCTATTCATATTTCCCATACACAAAATGACAAAATAAACCCTTTCAGTTTGACTATAGTGACGATAACTAAGATGACCGCCATATCCAAAAACTGGTAATAATTATTTTTTGTAATAATTATAGCTCAACCCCTTTTCATATTGTTCATACAAAAAATGACAAAATAAACCCTTTCAGTTATTTTATTAATAAGTGGAAAAAATATTTCTCAAAATTATCCGACGTATACTTAACATAGGGGGGTTGGGATGGCCTAGTGGTCTAGAGTACCGCGCTTCGACCTCTAGCTGGCCGGTCACCTCTGGCTTGCGGCTGTGGTTTCGAGCCCTGGTGTGAGCGTATGTGGCATGGAGATAGGGGCGCCTTCTCAACCTCGTGGATTTCCTCTTGTCACTCCGGTTTCCTCCCACTGCTAAAGACCCCTACGCGCAAGCTAATTATTGAAAAAAATTAAACTCTATGTTAGTCCCTAAATGACCTAGTTGTGTTGAGTGGACGTCAAACTCCATCTCTCTCTCTATACCTAACATAATGTCGGTCATCCAGCTTAGTGTAATATTCTCAAGCGGGGATAAATCTAGACAGACAGCGTTTAACTAGTATGATAAAATATTTGCGACCGTAAACTATGATGACATAACAACATTTTGGAGTTGTGGCGACATATCGATAACCGAAGGTCGCCAATCGATGCACAATAATTATCGAAGGAAGAGCAGCACCCACAAGAACAAGAACAGGAAAATGAGAATCGCTTACTCAGCACTATCTTCAAAGTTCATCTGTAAATTGTAAATACAATGAAATTTAAAATCTGACAACAATTCAACAGGGTTCTCTAATTTGTGTGCACTAAATAACTTCCTTTTCTGAGGTTACAAAACATCTTTGATTGCACGATTTTGCTATTGCATGTGTAAAATTCGGGAGTTTCCGAATTCCCAAAATTTTCATTGATAACTATAACTTTCGCTTTTATGATATCCGATTTATGAATGAATTTTAATTTCTATAACGGTGTTTACTCATGGATTCACGTAGTTAAATATGTCGAAACTAAATATGCAATTAAACATGCACAATATATGTTTAATTTTGAACGAAATCATGTTTTGTAACTATTTCTCACAAATTAAACATGTACAGTCAGTTAAAAGGTATCTATGTCAGACACTCTCAGGGCCTTTGTTGGTTTTTGTCGCAGTACTGTGTTAACTAGCCCAGATTTTTAGCTAGTTATTGAATAAGAAGGGATCTGCCCGAGGGAGGGGTGGGTGTAGCTACAGTTTCCAGCGTGTAACCCGACCTGGGAAACGACCACGCCCCTTCTCTTGTCTATACCTATTTTGATTGACAGCTGTTTTGTTTTGCCATTTACGATGCATACACGCACACACCTGTCAAAAGATAGTTTTTCTTCGCGATGGGAAACGAACAATGGCGGCTGTCCTCGCCTGATTTTTTTCTAATTAACTCCCCGAGTTGTAGTATTCGCCCATCGCTTCTGGTGCAGTTGTTGATACGCCTGTTTATCGAAAATCAGGAAACTAAAGTAACTAAAACTTAATTGATAGAACAAAACCGGGAAATGATCAAAAGTTAAGATGTCGATCAACCCGACCTTTGTCAGTGTGATGTCGTCCGCGTGTCCACAAGTGTATTTATCATGAACGATTTCTAAATAAGAAGAGTCAAGAGCCTTATAGCTAGAGTAATCTGTAAAGAGAGAGATAGAGAGAGAGAGTATTCAACTTCCACTCAACACAACTAGGTCGTTTCGGGACTAACATGTGGTTTAATTTTATTTCAATAATTCGCTTGCGCGTGTGGGTCTTTAGCAGTGGGGGAAAACCGGAGTGCCCAGAGGAAACCCACGAGGTTGAGAAGGCGCGCCCATCTCCATGTCTCATTCGCTCACACCGTGGCTCGAAACCACAGCCACAAGCCAGAGATGGCTGGCCAGCTAGAGGTCGAAGCGCGGCACTCTAGACCACTAGCCCCCCCCCCCCACACACACACACACTCAACACAAACTAAGGCATTGCAACACTAACTTATCGTTCAGTTTTAATTCAACAATTAGCAGTGGTAGGAAACCGAAGGACCCGTATAAAACCCACGAGGTCGGACAGGATATCCTACTCCTTTCGCGTACAAGCTAGGGGTCGAAACCACGTCATTTTCTCAATGATAATCCTGTTAATCTAAAGCGGTCGATCGGACCACTCGCCCCCGCCAGCACACACACCTATTATAGGCAGTACCCTGTAACAGTTGTAGAAGGAAGGAAAATGTATCCCTTTCACTTATTGACGTCATTTCTTGGAATCTTTTGTTGATGAGATGTAAATTGGTTATATTGGTGCCAAAAAGTAGAATCTGTGACGGATATCGTAATTTGCACCATCTTCTCGAATTAGTTGTGTTTTCTTTAAGGACGCGGATTTGGTGTAAAATCCAGTGTCCGATTCCTAGAAAATTCTTAAGCACGTTCTTGTGATTAGATTTAAGTCGACTTTGCATTTAAGTAAACTTACCTTATTTTGTGTTCCAAGAAATTTCTTAAGAACGGTCTTGTGCTTAGATTTTAAGTAGACTACATTGTAAGCACAAGGACGTTATTATGCGTTCCAATCTAAGCACAAGTTCCAAGCAAGGTATAGGGCTTGCTTACTGTTTCTACTTCAAAAAGATGGCTGACCGTAGACTTATTCGACGGCAAGACAGAGAAAATCCTTCTCCAAAAGAAATTAAGAATGCTATAGGCTAGAAAATTTCGCATCGGGGGTCTACCATGAAACCAAATTATTTATTTGCCAATTAATAAACAATAGGCTACAAACACACGGGCTACTTTAAGATCAGGCGCTCTCACAATTATTCATTTAGTTTGTATGTGTCTGCGTTTTTTTTATCTTTTGGCACATTTTGTATAGGGGGTATGTCAAATGCAACTAAATCAACCACTAATTTAGCAGAAGACAAGTTTATGACGTAATTTTCAGGCCAAAGTTGTTTTTATGACGTTAAAGAGCATCGTAGTCTCAGTGTATGGTAAGCATTACCAGTCACGATGTGCTTAGACTTATACTTGACCTGTGCTTACGTAAAAATGGTCTTGAGAATTTTCTAGGGATGGTATTTCTATAAGATTCTTACGTTAGTAAAAGTGAAGCATGACTTTGTGATTACTTTAGGAGTTTTCTAGGAACCGGGTCCAGTTATCAACATCCCTGTCCCACGCCCAATAACTAAGTCAAATTCAACACAAGGTATATACATTTTGATGGATAAACAATTAATGAGTATTTAAATACTAAGCGACGAGGATACTCTCGTCTTAGTATTAAACTCGGTAATTGTGTATCCATAAAATTGAGAAGATAAGTCAAACTTGTATTTTTGCGCTTAGTTTAACTTCAGTCGCGAGCTAAACTAATCTATAACCCTTTACAGTCAACAAAGCGACGTCTTTTTCTTTTTTGTCCGAATATTCTAATTCTAAAAGAAATTCATGTAAAATCAGAATGGTAGATCGGAAACGGATTTTATTCTGAAAAGGACTATAGAAAGCGATTTTTTAAAAATTACTTCTAAAATATTACATGTAATAATATGTTTGAATAGTGTCCCCATATTGTGTCCTCTTATTTACTGTTTGTTAATTGACATTTAAAGCCCCTATAGTTGATTGTTAAGAGATCCTATCGGAAATGCCAACTTGGGACTAATGATTTTAAGGGTGTCGGATTAGACACGACGCTTTCCTCTTGTCGAGATTTATTCTAGGCCTGTCATGTGGGCTCATGTGACGTTTATTTGCATTTTCTATTGGGTGTAATTTAATTATGGTTTAAGACGTGTGTTGCGCGTGCACTGCCAACGAGACATTTTCGGCTGTGGTTCTCGTCAATGTGACGTTTTCACACATCAACTGATTGCAAATTATCGTGTTTTCTCGCGAGAGGTTAATGACAGGTCTTCGCTCAAAGTTTACAAGTGATTATTAAGACATATAAAATGACAAAAGCTCAGCAGACATTTTATACATTGGCGGGAAAAATAACATCTAATACATTCATAATGAAAATTGAAGTAGAAGAGTCGTCTGTCTTCAAAACGTAACCGGTAATTTCGCGGTTTTAAATGAAAAATAATGACTTTCTGATTTGACAATTAGCTGTAAAAAGGGAGAGCTTTAATCGGATTAATGTATTTAAAATATTGGTTGTACAACTCGTGGTTTATGAAAATTTAATAGAATTAATTCAATGTGTATGATTATTGTTTATCTTTTGTCCTCTTGGTGTCAGATTTCAAATAAAATGGCTAACAGATGCTATCTATAATAGGGCGCACCTTAATTCATCCAAGTAGTTTCCTTTCGCAAAAAAGATACTTGAACATCGGATATAATATATATATGATGGCAATTAATACAATTAAAAATTATTTAAAACTCGTGACATTTAAGCACTCGTTGTATATGTCGACATCTTGTATAGCTGTAGTCAGCCATTTTGAAAGGATATTAACCCGTGAAATCCCTTGATCAAAATAAGTCTTTGAAAACAATCAAGTTTATAGCACGTCAGATGGTGGAATTAAATTTAGCAGAGTTCATGATAGTGCATAACTAAAATGAATTCTTTGATTTCGCCATGTTATAAGATTTAAAAGAATTTGATAAATGACTGATGTGACAATTTGATTCGGTCGAGAACTATCTGGATATTAGTGTTGTGTCCAGTAGTGTTTAGTTACGACATGGTTTCCATAAAAACACTGCTATAAAGTGTTTAAAAACAAACGATGGGTCAATCATTCACACAACGCAACATGGAAAGATGGAGTATCGACTTAATTAGCGCCCAAGTTACACCGACCAGGTTAATCTAATTGAATTTTTCGCACCAGGTGGCGGGTTGTGGTTTTTGTGTACATTTGTGTACTACGTCCTCGGGGTAGATTGGAACACCACCTTCATCGCTTCCCTCTAATTACCGATATAATTGCCCCACTAACTTAGGTTTCACAAAAGCTACCCTGCTTCTTAGGTATGCATTACGTCCTAGATAGAGTATCCGACACACAAAGGTACTTAGGCTAGTATCCACATCAAAACAAACACAGTGAGGCTACTTAATTCACCAATAGATAGATGCTGAGATCAAGATGATCGACCCCGCTGTTTATATTTTCAATCAGTATTCTTCATGTTTAGGGAGAGAGAGAAATGTGGTTTAACGTGTACTCGACACAAACTAGGTCATGTCGGGACTAATATATGGTTTAACTTTATTTCAATAATTCGCTTGCGCGTAGGGTTTTTAGCAGTGGGAGGAAACCGGAGGTTGGACAGGCAACCCTTCTCCTTGTCACGCACAACCGGGGATTTGAAACCACGCCAGTTGACTCAATGACAAACTTTATGATACAGCACGCACGTGCTAACCATGCGGCCATCCTCCCTCTCTTTGTGTATAGCAGTTCCTGTTTTATTAATACATTTACATTGCTTTGTTTGTACTCTGTACTCTCGCCAAACTGTATGGGTAACGAATAATCAACAATATTGTAAATTATTTCCATGTACACTAGACATCATTTCCTGACCAATCCTTCCGTCCTGTACAATTGAGAATAGGGAACCAGACTGAAAAAATCCTGACGAACTTGTTTCTTTGTCATACCCACAGAAATTAAAGTAAATTGTATACATACATGATATCCTTCAACTTATTCCAAGCAATGAAATTTTGGAAATTTAATAAGGTGCCATGGAAATTTTGGAAATTTAATAAGGTGCCAATGAAATTTTGGAAACTTAATAAGGTGCCAATGAAATTTTGGAAAACTGGGAAGCATTCAACATACCAAATGTTTTGCTTTCAGCATCTAGAAGGCTATTACCACTGCACCTGGTGAAAAACAGACATGTACCTGAAAGATTTGCCTTTCTTCGTTTCCATTTTTGAAAAGATCCACACTTCATTCTGTGGTTTCCAACAGTTGTTCACTTAAGCCGAAGACTATATCAACGCCTAGAACACTATGTCAATAAAAAAGATAAAATAAACAATGGCTCTGTCATAAGCCTTGTATTAGTTTTCTATAGTTCTTTGAACGATGTTAAAAGATGTTGTAAGTTGACAGAGAATGTATTATCCGGGTATGTTAGTCTAGACAACCAGCCTGTAAGCTGGGGTTTACGCCGTCTAGTTTACCATGTACCAGAACAATGCTAAACACAGGTAACATAAGGTTAGAATGTACACAGAAACATACCTTACTAACAAAATCCTCAGTTACATATACACGCTAGTTTTCTAAGAGTATGTATAAATCTACGATATTACTATTGTGGAAGTAGAAAGATAACATCACCAGTCAGCAAGGTCTTAACCAGTTCAAAAAAATCGAGAAAGAATAAGCTTATAGGCGAATGTATTTTCTGATAATGCTTCGATGTCACTATTTCAGAAGCAATCTCGCAACATGGTTTTAATTCCCATAAAGAAAGCGGCATCAGCGCTGTCTTGATATGCCCAGGACCCATAATACGCTAGAATTTATTATAATTTGTAAAAAAAAACATGTGGGATTCCAAAATGAATCGATTCCCTTTCCACTACTATGCCACGTGTATGTTCGTGGATATCAGAAGTTGATCCAGCATCTGAGAAAATGCCAATATATAACAGAATGACTCGTGAGCTATGTTAACATATCAAATATGTTTTCTGAAGTTACTTTTCAGTTAACAGTGTGCAAAATTCTGTCAAATTTTTTTTTCTTCGTATTGCCTTCTCACACCACCCTTTGAATCTATCCAAGAACCTATGCCACTGAACCAAGAACGAATTCCTGTATGCTGTGGTTTGTCCTTCTGTCGGTATGATATAGATGCAAACCCATAGAGTCTGGCTCAGGTCATGGATTTTCTTAGAAATTAGAACTGAATGTTTGATAATTTAAGAAATTAAAGAGTAGAAGAATCATTCGAAGTCTGTTAGAGAGAAAATACACCTCTAAAGTTGGCGGAGAAGTTTTGTGTGGCAAGACCCATACCTCTCTACAAGTCATAGTGGGTATACGATTACCATCCCGAAACACTAACTTCAAAATGAAACAGGTTTTAATTCCTGAGATTTTTAAAATCATTGGCTGAAAATTGGCTGAGATTTTTAAAATCATTGACATTGAAACAGAGGCCAACCAACGGAGAATATAAAGCAGAGGAACTAACTTAAGAGTATGTGCTAGCATGGAATGTTTTTTTTTTCGGTGCCACAAAAGAGGAACTAAGCCAGTAAACTCAAGCGAGATTGGTACAGAAGTCAGAGTTAAAAGAAAAACAGCAGACTCATGAATACCTAATACAAACCGAACGAGGGACAAACTGAGGGGAATGTGCAAAAACTGTAAGACAACAATGTGATGATTTTAATCCTAGAGCCGTGCCCGTGGAAAACTATATAATAGTTATGAATGGGAATCTTATGGCTAAGAATTTTACAATCGTGGACATTGAAACGGAGGCCAACCAATGTAACTGGAAATGGAGATATCTTGCCTGTGTACTATTTGTTTTTTTTTTTTTTTGCTTCTCGTATTATATATACCACTCTTGCTCGTTTGTGTATTTTGTTAATTCTTGATTGGGACTTTCAACTTAATGAACTCCATATTTAATGTCATCTTTTTATTCAGCTGATTCCACGATTCAACAAAGTAATGTATCAATTCGTTCATATCGTGTATTAAGACGCACGGACGCGTCTTATCTAAAACACAGGTAAGTGTAGTGTGATAATCAGCTGTCGCTAATATAATAAATGTTTCTTAAATTAACTGCTTTAAATTTGGAAAGTCGACCGCGGCACTATTTGATGTGTTAAACGGATTTAAAGCGTTAATGAGGAAGGGGTCAGTCATAATTATTATAGTTCACTTAAATTGATTGTTTTATAATATATAATAATACATTTATATTTATATGTTTATTTCAGTAATAAGGTCATGGACATAAAGTACAATCTAACAAACACTTAAAATCGGTTGGCGACAGAAAGTGTAGATACATTTTACAATTCATGATAACAATATAACAATTTTCGATGTGATAATGCGACATCGATATACCGGGATACAGGTTTTAATAATCCGATGTCAATTGACGTGCAGATTTTGATTAGTGCCGCTGAACACGAGGAGTGTTTATATAAAGTATCTGGGATGTACAGATACCGTATAATGTTCAAGTTCGAACATATGAAAAGAACGTGATCAATTTGATTTACAGGATTCCTTCTACATATAATTGAGTTTAATGGTACTAAATTTAACCCGAGTCGATTGATATTTCGTTTAAAGTGTATATCAAGACTGTAATCCAGATACTTTTCTTGACAAATTTAATGTATATTTAATGATTCACTAGAATCTAGCGTAGAAGACCATTCCTGGGTATTGATATCGGTCAGTCTTTGTTAAATATTACAAATGAACAAATTTATATCACCTATAACCCATGCAAAGGCGAACCCTAGTGACGATAATAATATTCTTACTTTTGATACCCAGAATATCCTACCAGCACTTCTAAGCATTTTAAACTTGCTCCCAAAATTACCTGTTTAATTAGGTTCATCCTTCAATTTGGGCATATTGTTCTTGGCCACTCAACCCCTTAACACCGACCAAAATTGTTCTCCTAAAACTATGGGAATGAACCTTTAACAACTTTTCAAGCCGTCATTGATAACGTCGTTAATCCCATCTATTGTTTTTGTTGATTTATTATATTGTTTAATCTGTTATGCATTGTTCATCCATCGACATGTCAGTTTTATTCAACATTCACTTTTATCTTTTTATCTGGTTGTCCCTAAATATTACAAAATTTGTACGGTGAAGGCAGTCACTAGTTAGGATTCCTTTTTAATTGCAGTACTGGCCTGTCAGTACTGTATGACAATAGCATGTTCCGGTATATTAAGGAATTGAAGAATCATTTGAAGTCTGTTATATCTGAAGAGAGAAAAATACACCTCTAAACTAGCACAGAAAGAATAACTTCACTAGCACAATATTCCATGTTTACCAATTACCATAATAAATTATGACTGATCTAGAAAATGTTTACCAATTTGGATTATGATTGATCTAGAAAATGTTCACCATGTTTACTATTGTAGAATATGACTCATATAGAAATTGTTTACCATTGTAGATTATGCTTACAGGTTTGGGTATTTGGAGAGCCACAGTGGTTCAATGAAAATGATACTGACCCACTAGCCAGAGGAACCTGATGTTGGCTGAGAAAGTTCCTCGGGTTTACCCACATAAGCGTCTAGTCGTTCGGAGGAGACGAAACACCGCAGTTTCGTTTATACCATCCCCAAAGTAGGTCGTAAAAATTACAATAATAAGAAGGTTTAATCTCTTAAAGGAGAGTCAGTCCAAAATAGTTTAATTCCGTTCATGGGCATGGTAAGATAAAAAAAATTTCAACGTTCGGTATCATCTGCAGACGATATAAACGGGTCATAGTCAAAATAGGCCAATAGGACAAATTAGACATTGTCCGAAAAATACAAATTAAGAGGAGTGCCTCTGATAGAAACCGTTGTGTTCATGCATTTAGTAAGGTGAAAACATTACTGTAGGCTTCAAAAATAGTTGATGTGTGCTATAAGGTGTGCTATGAGGGAAATTTTGCCCGGGCAGCGGTGCTACAGCCTACTCTTATATTGAATTCCAGCTTCCAAATGATCTTTTACGTGCACGCCAATGTGTACATGGGACCTCGGTGTTTCGTCCCATCCGAACGACTCAACAGTTTCTTTCTCAAGCCCCTCATCCTGTATCACTGAGGGGAAACCTGCACGCCGGAAAACCTGGATGAGCTTTCTCGGCCAATGCAGGGAACGAACACTCGACCTCCAGGCTAGCGAGTGATCCCCCAGAAAGGGATACAAAAAATGCATTAATGAATAAGGATGGTGATACTATATAGCTGTGTATTAAAATAATATCCAAATTCATAGAAAAATAGGGTAAAAGTTTTTAAAATAGTTGTAGCCATGAGTCATGTGGTTTCTGTAGAGATGCAGTAAATGTTAATTATGATGGCTGACATTAATCTAGCCACCAAATTATAGCCAATTATTATAATCATATTTAATGACATCCTGTAAGTTTAACATCAAGCTTAGAGAATTTCATTCGACTCCACGACTAGCCTTGGCATTAAAAAAGGTCAACCATACAGACTTTTGTAAAAGATGGGAATATGCGTTTCTGATTTAAATTGCTGTTTTGTTATGATCATTATATTCTTATCGATCATTTGAATATTGTGTATTTATTCGTAATGCGTGTCGAAACATTAATAAATGTTGTTTTAGTTATTTTACTATAGTTCGGCGGAAGAGGTAGGGGCACTTAACTAAATATATTCTCCGTTGATGATCAGAATACTTCTATTTAGACGTTCATGTTTAGGTTGCTGTTAACTGTTGAACTGGTTTTCCTATTGAACATTTTTTTTTGACTAATGTCTATTTTTCTCCTCAAAATACATTGTGTAAGATCTTCAAATCTATATTAACCGGTAACCCTTTATCTGGCTTTAAAATTACAATTTCATATTTTTAAGTTATAATTTTAAGATTTATTAAAATAGAGACTTGGAATAGATGGTGTCCATAAACAGTCCCGTCTTGTTAAAGAATAATCCTATTGAGAAATTGGCAAAAATATAATTTTCAATTTCAAATTCGAACGTTTGAATATTGTTATTCTATGAAGGGAATAGGAAAACAAGGGAGGTAATTGTGTTATTATTTCCTGTGTCAATGATTTTTAAGGGTGGGAAATAATGCCCATGATCGTATAATAGTAGTTGATAACCTATTGAGCAAAAGACATGGAAATAATTGTGTTTTGACTTTCTTAGAATATATGAAATTCTTGCTTTAAGGGAGCATTGTCTCAGATTGTTGGCTTTGATTAATAGTGTCCGTTGAATAAATGGATATTATGTTTTTCCCCTGTATCCCTATATTAGTTCATGATAAATATGCGTAAAAGAGTTATATTAGGGGATTCAGTCTATTAATGTTGGTAATGCAATTCTTGGTCAGAGTCTTTAATAGCTGAACTTTTGAATTAGTGTGTTTATAGTTTTTAATAAGGCCGCTATCCGGGAAAGAATTTCCTCATAACATGGCGTATGCTCGTCTTCATTTATCCCAGTTCGGAGCAGAACAGTAGGATGTTAAACCCCCATTTTATTTCGTTGGTATTGTAGTGTTTTGGCTTTAAGCTAATATAAATTAATATAAATGTTTTGGTTGGTGGATTTTATATGGTATGGAACTGGAATTATGTTGTCCAGGTTATGTTATGGTGTGTTATGTTATTGGTGGAAATGTACAACCTTACCATTTACAACGCCGTTGCAGGCGATGGAAAGGGTAAGGTCTGCGATATGGAATAAATCAAGGTTATTTGTCTTTTATATTGCTGTTCTATTAGGGGAAACTTATAATGAAAATTTAGACTATTTTTTATTGGGGGGGGGGGGGGGGGGGCGGGTGTTTCCTGCTTTGTTTTGAAATTCTTTGATGTCAATAATATTCTTTATGATTAAATTTATTGTATATTATTAAATAAAAATATTCTGAAATATCTTTCAATATTTTTTTTTTGTTTTTATTTCTTTTTTTGTTTATAACATTAAGATAAGGTCAAAATTGGTTTCTGTATTTTATCGTCTTTATGTCTTTCTTTCAATCAACCGTATTTAAATTGTTTTTATTATTGTCTGCGATATCCTTTATGTGGAAGCACACTTATGTGGAAGCAGACGTTAAACACCAAGAGGAAGAAGAAGTGGTTAAAAAACTGAGATAAACCGTAAACCAAATAGAACAATTGGTTTGACTTTTTTAATAAATGGCGTGATTAATCCGTTCGGTCTTCGGGCGTCAGTTCCACTTTCACAGAGCATGATATCGCGGGCAAATGGTGTGATTAAATCGATTAATATTTATATGGCGCCAATTATCGCTTCCATATTCTCACTATATTGACATAATCCCAATAAAGGAAAATAGTGAAAGTTGTATGCACCTATCGCATCAACAATCTTTTCCTTGCTCTGTTCACCGCCAACGTTAACTGAAAATTGTTTGGAAACTTAAAGCTGTCACTTATCTGCCACGCTTTAAAATATGATCTATAGAAAATATGTAACGGAGTAAACGTCAGTTGTGTTTGTCGAGCCATTATTTTGATTACATAATGACTGCATTGATGAACTTCTATAAGAACTCATGTTACATCGCGGATATTTTTAAATGCGTAAATTGTTCCATCTTATCACTAGTCGCCATTTTGGTAATACACGTATATAATACCGTCATGAATGGCGTGTTGTGGTCCCGAAAAGAAGAAAATCGACCGTCAAATTATCAACTGTATTATTCTGTCCTAATTAAGATAAGTGGGTATTTGCCAGTAGAATCCAAAGACAAAAAGTGACTACTGTGTTATTATATCATTAAACCTCCAATTTTACAAAGAATTAATCTGCACTGATTGCAGTAAATTTTCACCATTTTCTCCCCGGTAATGGCGGGTGAGGCTTATTCGCATCCGTCCAACCCATATAATACAATATAATGCAATATAATGTCCCTTAATTTTTGTAATTTCTACCTAGTATAAATAAAGACAGCGTTGATCGCGTATTTTGAGTTATTTGTGTTCATTCCTTACACGGAATACAACACGTCTGTTTGGGTTTTTGATCGGGAAAAAAGGAACTTGTTTTTGTACGAAACTAAACGCAGGAATATACGAAAATAAATGCACACCTTGTGATGAATATTTGGGATACGTAAACTCTATACGAAGTCGTCCTGTAGTTTTATTCATAATGGAATATTATAATTTCTTCTGTTTTGCATGCATGAAATAAGTGATTTTGGAATAGATCCTACAAGTAGTGTAATATCAAAGGTTAAAATTATTTTCTCAGAGAGTGAAAAACTGTGCTTATTTTTATACAAATGTTTTTTGTATTTCTTATTATATTTACAATGTATCTAAATGGATTCTATAAATTCATGTCGGTATGTATGCATCCATAAAACAGTTTCTATTTTCTCAAGGAAGTTTTCTTTTCTGTCAACACGTTTTTTTTAAAATTTAACTTTTATATTATACATGATTTTGTGTTTGCTTTAGACATGACAGTTCAATTAGTCAGACCTAACGCAACTGTCACGTGAGAAAGTCAAAGTTTCGAAGATTTTGAACGGCTGTGATTATAACCACGCCCTTGGGCTTCCTATTAGAACTTCCGCTAAACACTAAAAGCATTTCGTCTAAGATTGTGCCGGGGTGATGAATGGCCGAATGGTTAGCACTTTCGCGCTGTATCATAAAGCCTGCCATTGAGTCAACTGGCGTGGTTTAGAATCCCCGGTTGTACATGTACGTGACAAGGAGTAGGGTCGCCTGTCCAACCTCTTGGGTTTTCTCCTGGTCCTCCGGTTTACTCCCACTGCTAAAGACCCCTACTCACAAGCGAATTATTGAAATAAGATGAACCATTATGTAAGTCCCCCGACATTACCTAGTTTATGTCGAGTACACGTTAAACCCAATTTCTCTTCCTCTCTCTCTCTCTAACATTGTTCGGTTTTTTATTTATCGTGGAAGCTATCATGTTGCAAACTGTGAACAATCCACTAGAAACATTACCCCTACCCCCTTCACCCACCAATATCCTAGATAGTTGTTTCGTTTTGACGAGTTAAACGTCCGGAAGTTTATTTATTCATCTCTGCTTTTTAATTTTACCTGATTACTTTATTCTTGTTGTTTAATTGGCGTGTCGAGATTCTTTAAACGAGATCGTTGGTTATTTTCTTAAAAGTCTGGATGAATATTATATAATATTTATACGAACGCGACAAATTTATTCAACGATGTTCATCGAATAACTGGTCAATATAAAACGTTTAGCATACGTCCATAAGTATATGTGACTTGTGACAGCCAAATGAGTCACTTGGGGTAAAAAATAATATTTGAGTTATTGATATATTCAGAAAGAACATGTTATAAGCTTTTCAATGATATATATATATATTTTTCACTTTTTTTCCAATCTTTATCTTTTATATATCTTTGAAAAGCTTATGACATGTCCTTTCTGAATATATGCATAACTCAAATATTATTCTTTACCCCAAGTGATTCATTTGGTCACATATAGTCGTCACCCATATCCGTTGGACCGTTCACATTAGCTTGTAAAAAAGTCAAATAGAAAAAAAAAATCTTGATTTAATCGAATCAACATAAGTGTGAACCGAATCGAAAATCGGTACAATTTGATTAGAAGAACAAAGAGACGATTTGTCGTCATTTTAAGTGTTCAACAAACCATGTCGAGTATAGAGAATAGATGGGGTTTAACGTCCATACGACACAAACTAGGTCATTTCGGAACTAACATGACGTGGTTCCCTTTCATTTCACTAATTCGATTGCGCGTAGGACCGTTAGCAGTTTGGGAGAAACCCGGGGAAAACCCATGAGGTTGGACATGCGACCGTACTCCGAGTCTCGTACAAGCGGGGAATCGAAACCACGCCACTTGACTCAATGACATACCTTACGATTCAACGCGCTCGCATTAACCAATCGGCCATCATGTCGAGTATAGGGTTGTGATGTAGAATTTCAGTTCCCATTTGTCAAGTGTAACACCTATACGGGCTTGTCAGGAAAATATGTCTAGTAGTTTAGTTAGTACAAAAAACTGAATTTGTAATGCTCGTACATTGTAATTGGAAGAAGAGTAAGCTGTTCACTCTACTTTTCGGTTCCCTCGCATTGCGCACGCGTAATGATCGGAAATATAAAAACGACCCAGTCAAACACATTTCATTCCAAAACTCATGAATTGTCTGGGGTAGACGGAGGGATAAGAGGTGTCGTTGCAGAATTTAGTGACCTTCAGATGTTGTACCACTGTTTGCAAGCTGTATGGTTATGGTGGCTGATTAGTATCATGTCATCACGGCAACCCGACATTTTAACCCGACAATACCACATTTTCACCTGACACCACGACATCTACACAGTAAGACATTTTTCGTCCTGTACTACCGACAGGGAGAAATCAGGCTGCAAATTCCCGGGGATCTTGCAGATTGAAATGCCTTAATGTCGAGTTGTCGGGTTGTCGTGATGTAGGGTTAAAATGTCGTGATGTAGGGTTGTCGGGTTGTCGTGTTATGAAGGGTGTCATCACGGTGAAAAATTTCCGTAAAAGAATTGATTATATAGTAAACTTGAAAAAGGTTACACCAAATGTTTGAATATGTCTGGTTAATCTCGAATATATTTAGTGCATAAATCGCGATTAACCAGATATGCATGTATGCCTACTGGACATGTTTCAACGTTCTGTGTATGGGGTACTGACAGCCAACAAAGTTGACCTTGGCTCCAAGCTAAATGACCGCTGTAATATTTAGCCATATCCCTTAGATGCTTAATATTTGAAAATATGTTTTAAAAATCACAGTGACTTCAGTCAACCTTCCTAAAGACAAGAAGAAAATAGCCAGATTTTCATATAATTTAGACAAAAATGTTATAAATCAGAACAAAATAAGATCTTCGCCAAAAATGAAAATAATATATTTTGATTTCTGTATGTTTATTGGACAGCATTTTAACTATTGGGAAAAAGGTATTTAAAACAATATTTTGCACCAGTTTAGACCAAAATTACGCAGATTGTTCAACAAGCCGATATTAACGCACTAACTCACTGTCAATAAATTCTCAGTCCTCAACTCCTTTGGAAGAACTTTTTATTTCTGGTTAATTGAAAACGAACTATACGGTTTCAAATAATTTCACTTTAAATCACAATATATTTTATCAATAAATCAGGAAATTTATGAAATTTTTATTTCACTCAATTGAAACAAAACAATATCTTTGAAATTCGATTTCACGTCCTACTTTTCTGTACTGACTGGGCTAGAAGAAAGGTGCGGCCTACTCTTATTTCGAATTTTACCTGTCAAGGGTTCTTTACGTGCACGTCAATGTTTACACGGGACCTCGGGTTTTTGTCCATATATACAAACATACGGAGTATTTTTATTTCAATAACTCGCTTGTGAACTGGGAAAGCTCACGAGGTAGTCTTGTAAGCATGGGATAAAAACTGTGATGACAAACCTCGTGATCTGAAGCGCACGTGTTAAACCACAACCCCGCTCAACCCTGCCCCCCCCCCTCCTCCTACACAAAATTAACAAATATAAAAAGAAAGAAATTATATAATTGTTCGAAAGCAATGAAATTGTCACGTGTAAGACCACATCCCCCATCCCTGTCCATCCTACTACATAAAATTAACAGAAAGAAATTATATAATTGCTCAAGAGCAATGATATCCTAGTCTACTAGTTAACCGTCGGTGTTATCCTTCCAAAAAATATCAAACATAATTACCAAGTGTTAGACCACATCCACCATCCCTGCCCCTCCTCCCTCTACATAAAATAAACAAATATAAAAAGAAAGAAATTATATAATTGCTCAAGAGCAATGATACCCTAGTCTACTAGTTAACCGTCGGTGTTATCCTTCCAAAAAAAAATACCAAACGTAATTGCCATTTTCACACATATTGAAATACTATGATTATTCATCCATTTGATATCATACACTTATACGTATTAATTATCGTTATGGAGGATTGCATATCAATTGTTGAAATGCTGAAATTACACTGAATAACCTTTAGTATACAGTGATAGGCGTTAAAAATATATCAATAAGGTCGCATGGAACTTCAAAACAGTTTTATTAAAACATACCAAATGCGAATTATTTGGTTCATTTCTCACATGTTAAGATATTTTGTGGTTAAAAATTCTTTAAAATCAACAGATATTTCATTTTCTCACGAGTTTTACCAATATTAAATTTAAGATGACAGATCAAACCTATTGGGAAATAAATTGTATAAAATTATTAATTTATTTTCATGAAACCATTCCGGTATTATTTTGTGTACATTTATTAATATATTCATAAATTAATATAGATAATAAATAAATTGCCCGTGTTTATATTTTAAGTTACTAATTGTTTACGTATTTCATTCATTCAGGTTATTTAAATCATTCAAAAATATTATCCTATACCGATCTATAATATGAAACGCCAAAAGAATCATATTGTCAGGCTATGTGGCAACGTTTCCAACAAAAAGCCTATTTTGTCGAATTTTATGACAGTATTTCTAACATTGCCAGTGTTTATATTTTAAATTACTAATTATTAACGCATCTCATTCATTCAGGGTATTTAAATTATTAAGAAATATTATCCTGAACGACAAAAGAATCATACTGTCAGGCTATGTGGCAACGTTTCCAACAAAAAACCCTTTCTGTCGAATTTTATGGCAGTATTTCTAACAAGAAGGCGTTGAAAGCATATGTTAAACATGACCAGCTATCTGTTTGATAGACACCTGATCGCAGACAGAAAATAATTAGTCAATCTGGTCACACGCTCATACCTTCAACTTCGCACCTAATTCGGTAATTAAGAAGTCAATTTGTAAAAAGTGTACATACTTACCCCTGAGAACATTTTATCTCGAGAGGTTTAATCCCCGCCCCGAGGAAGATACAAGTTACAAGACTAGAAATTCACACATTAAATAAATATAAACAAACACGTTAGTAAATCTAACACCGCCTTTTATGACTTTAAACCACTCGAATCTCTTATTAACTTCTTCCCCTCTATTGTTCCCTGAAGATGTAAACAATTAATCTTGAAGGGTCTATTTTCTTGTTAAAGGTGAGAGAGATAGATAAGACGATATTTGACAAGTTTAAGGTAAACAATAAGTGTCATAGTTTACTTACTGTATGTAAGATCAATAGATTAGATAGTACTTACATTTATTTGATATACTATAACTTACTTATACACATAATTTACTTATATACTTGAAGAAATCCTATTAATTATGTCCAATGATGAACTACTATTTAGCATATTATTATTGACTATTTCTTTCGTTTGATAATAATATTCTTTATAACAATACTTATGAAAGCATCATTAATTAGACAAGAAAACAAATGAAAAAAATATGAAATGGAGTTTAACGTCCTATGTGCTGCTCCGACTGGCAAAAAGAAAAATTAAATAAATAAAAAATAAAGAATATATTTTTTTTCTGTCGCTGAACGTTTACAAAACTATTTTCATTTCATGCTCGATAGTTAGAAAGTTCAAATTGATATTTTTAAAAAATAAATAAGAGATTTGAGATATATTATTTTTAACAACACCCCAGAAGTTATCAATTTTTTTTTGAAAAACAAATGATATTTCTAAACTTGTATTAATATTTTCATTTCTTGCTTGAAGGGTTACTTTAAAAATAAATATTATTAACGCTGTTTCTGTATTTATATACATTATTTGATATAAATTGTTTTTCTTATTTATTTTTTTGTAAACACACAATGACATTTTATTTTATGCTGATTGTCTAAAAATTCCGAGGTGTTTTTCCATAATTGGTTATCCCGTATATAAGTTGTTTAGTTCGACCTATGGTTCCGTTCATATATAATATTATAGAATTTTACTTCCTTCCTCTTAAAGTGAACACCCTTGCGAAATGCATTAATATTGTGCTTAAAATCGCCACAATGGAAACTGCGTAATCATTAATAGGGTATAACGGATTTTCCCCCAATTCAATGCCACTTAGAAATAATTAGACTCAATATCGCCAACGCTTTTTGACATACATATTTTTATTGGTGAAAAAGTAAGCGACGTATAAAATGGAAGCTCATAAATCGCTATTATTTTTTTGTTATTAAGTCTCGCGTATAAATCTGTTTTAAACCATCTTGACTTTTATTGGATTTAAGAAAAATAGCCCCGGTGTCATTTTCTAACCATAGTTTAAATAATGGATGCCATTTACTTTCTATATACATGATATATCTGACGTATGGCAATTGAGTAATTTTGAAAACTTTCGTGGCCTACAATTGTGCTGTCGGTTTAAGCGGTCATTTGAGGCCATGATAAACCTCTAGGTTTTATTTCAGGAGTTTAGTTTTAAGCTATTTAAGCTCCGTGTAGCAGTTTTAGTCATTGTAGCTTAAATCCCGGTTCATCCATCATAGTCTCAAGTAAACAATGAAATTCACACAATTTGTCTTCGATTTTACCATTGACTCAATGCGTACTTAGTGGGCTATCCATAAAAACTTCACGCTCTATTGTCGGCGTACGGATATAACCGAAAATTGTAGGATAGAGTTCGACGGATTGCATAACCGTAAAGTTTGTCTTGTCACCGCTAGTAGAGGGGGCGTCAGAAACGTCGGCAGGTGGGTAACACCCGTTCTATATTCAATAGTCCTCCCCTTACAACCGCCGAAATGTCGGCGACAACGAGGCCCAAGGGGTTGGAGGTAAAAGATAGGTTTACAAGTTGCTGGTAGATGTTGTAGACCGTTTGAACAGACACCCGTGTTCACGAGTTCTCAAACAGCGTGTATTACGGCAGTCTTCGTCATATCAGGCCAATTCTGAAAAGGCGTTTGGGATCCGTATTGAAAACCCAGTCTATGTTTGTAACACCGGGAACAAAAAAAAATAACAGACTATATGTACCGATCCGATTCGCCTGGAGACACGGGCATAGAGCATTCCAGACGTGCGTCTCGTCCCCAACCAGCACAAACTGCTCGTTAGCTTGGACATTGGCGCCGGTTTCGCTGTCGAGATTTGGATAATTTGTAGATTTCCTAGGGAAAATTTGTTTTTTAACCTATTAAAGGTGTGTTAATTAGATAATCGCTAAAATGTTCTCACCTTTATATAGTAAAAAACAAACTGTTTAGTTTTAATTAGCTCTTAATCATAAGTTATTCACATTGTCTTAGAAATTTCAAGGTCTTTGTTAATTTTAGATTTAATTAAATTGATATGTAAAAATAATGTTTTCCAGGTTGATTATTTTATATAGATTTTAAACGAACAGCCCCCTACGTTATTACTGATACCATTTCTACCTTTATTTACAAGCCAGATCCTTCTGCATAATGGCGAGATCCCGGGAAACGTTTCTCCACCCACTTCGGGTCCTCCTGGGCTACTGATCGGGAGCCGAGGTTGTGGTGATAGGGGTCGGGGATGAGGGAAGAGGAGAGAAACCGCGTTAAATGTCCACTCAACAAACCCACTAAACAATTAATATATCTATATGTATTAGTGGTTCCACATCTTTTGTTGCCAACGGCCCACCTTCGAACACATGGAAATAGAGGCACACTGACTATATTATAAATGAAAAATATCTATTTTTGAAAGTGGTATTGAACCATAATAATCCCGAAATGACCTAGATTGTGTCGAGTGGACGTTAAATCCCATTTCTCTCTTATCTGTAACAGTAGCATTTATTGTCCTACAAACTAGATAATTACATCTCAATAGACTATTTTCTACAATTATGTATTTGACCAAAGGATTAGCATTGGATTTAGATGTTGAGTACATCGAAGCTTTTTTCCCATATTCGATAAAGACATTGCGGAATACATCATAATGCCGGTCTGATATCATACTTCGGGGTTGGTTGGGAACATTACTCTGGATTTTCCGTCGTGGTTTCCCCTATCAGTAGTGTAGGAAAAAGGGTTCATGTCAGATCTCAAGTAATCAGATACATGGACATGTATTCGTATTTTAAATTATAATGGATGAGGTAGAAAAGTAGGATACATGTCTATGCTGCATGGAGAGGAAGGTAAATGTGGGTTGCTGTATACTACCTTATAGGCCAACGTCTTAAAAAAATATAAGGTCTTTCATTTACATGTAGTCAACTTGCGTCGTTTTGATTCCTCGGTTGTACGTTACAAGGGGTAGGGTCGCCTCCTGCTAAATGTTAAAAACTGATTGAAATAGAAAATTGAAATAGAATTGAACCATTTGTTAGTCCCCTGAAGTGACCTAGGTTGTGTCTCTTCATCTCCATCTCTCTCCCTATAGGCCGATTTATTTCGTTAAAGAAATTTCTCCTAGGTCGTAATAATATTCAACCGGGTGCATTACTATGACGCGAATAAATACAAAATATAACTGATAGACTGCCAATATTGAAAAGGAAGCAGAAAATCACTATCTTATTCAATATGGCAAGCTTGTCACAATATTATTGACCACGTAACATGATACATTATCAGTTATTAAAACTATAATTATAGTAATTTACAGTTATTATTCAGCTAACGATAAAATCAATGTTTGAATAACTACATCGCTTTGTATACACACGTGTGTATGCACGATCGTCATTTTTTCCCGATGTCCATCCATCATTATTGAGAAAGAATATGTCATTGAGAATATCCGTGAAAGAGAGAAAATTATTACGTAAGGGTAACTGGAATACAGGGTAGGCCGTTTGTCATAATCGAACAAGACATGCGGGAATTGGAGACAATTTCCGTTCGTTGATAGTTCATGACATGCGCAGTTATTTTGTTTGAGTTTTGTCTTGTGTTCTGTTCGTGTTGGAGATTAACGTCATGGCATAAAAATGGCCATTCGCCGATCAACAATTTCTATACAAAGCAACTTTAATGAGCCGTATAGCCGCTTCTGGAATGACTACACGCAGTCCGCATTAAACGTTTATTTTATCATTCGGCTCAACTAAAATGATGACAAAGCACTGCGGTTCCTGTTGTCCTACTGTGAATGTTATTCAAACTGGATGACAAGGCAATGACTTTATGATTTGGTAGAATCGGAGTTTTCCTTAAACTGTTTTTTGAAAAATACATTGCGTGACCACTCACAAAGAGATCCAATTTTAGCTGTCCAAGAACATTAATTCTATAGTTCTACTGAATAAATATTTGTGTTTTCAAGCGTACTTTTCTAAGAATAAATTCAAAAAAAAGAAAAAAAGAAAAATCATAAGTATCTTTTTTTGAAATCTGCACTTAAATTAAACGATAACTTAAAGTAAATAGCTTCAGTATTTTGCTTGATAACGATAAGAGGATACTTATCGAAACGTCGTGCTTGTGTATAATAAACTAGTGATTGTTTTCCCATATAATTGTGTTAGTTCTGATATGTCTCTAATCGCTAAATGCCACTAAAAGATTATCTTTGGTATAACTTATTTTCTTCAAAATTTCCAAAACATATTCTCTTTTAATCATAACCCAAATTTTATGTGTCAAAAAATCACTTATATTTTGTTCACCATGGGCATTGCAAAGTGACGTTGGAACGTTTGTAATGTTTTATTAAAAATGAAATGAAAAGGTTAGGGCTGGAAGACGGTTACGTTCAATCTAAATGTCATATGGTCAAGTGTATTGAAAATCCAACAGATTCGCTGAAACTCTAAAGCTCCTTTGAATCAAATTCAACAGTTTTATGTAACATTTTTTTTAAAATTTATTTTCTATTTTTTTCTTATTTCATTTTCATTTTTTTTCTAAGTTCATTTACAGTTTTTTTTTTGCCTTTTTATACATAAAAAAATCATAATGCATTGCAGTATATCTATTCTGTTTTTACCAATGCTAAATAAAATCAGGTAGTTTACACTAATGAAATTGATGACTATCGGAAGTTTCGCGCAATTCTCTGCCATTTATTTTTCAAACTTTAAATAATGGCCATTATATGCTACTAATGATGCCAGTGAATGAAGTATCGACTCATATTTGGGTTCATTTAACACCAGTCACGTTAAAGTTTTTATGGCTTTTTAATGAAAACTACGATAATGGAACACGAAATAATATTCATAGCATTTCATATTTTGTTTCATTCAAAAGCAATGATATTTCTCTGAACAAAAAGAGACAAAATTCTTTTATTTCGTTTTAACCATTGACCAATTTGTACCCTTGAACTCTCTAGGATCGTTGTGCTTTTAATACATGTATTTCTTTGTGTGTTCATTATATCGTAGCGTCATAAAACTAAATTAACCTCAACCAATTGTATGCATGATTCCATTTCAGTCACCTGTTCTTTAACAAATCACTGAAAAATGAAAGTAAACAATATTTCAATGGGACTGTTTTTTGAAATGATTTAACTGGTTTGGGTAGATTTCCTATCTCTTTATTAACCAATGATTATTGAAGGTATTTTTCAAACTTTTATGTATTTTCAAAATCTATTCGCGATTTTCCTTTGAAATGTCGATTTTTCTCACAACGCATTCTGAGGAGTACCACCAAATTTTCTTATACATTGTCGCATTATCTTTCTTCTCAAACATCGTTTAATGTATTTCCACAAATTATTCGCGATTTTCCTTTGAAATGTCGATTTTTTTACAACGCATTCTGAGGAGTACCACCAAATTTTCAATAAAAATATCTAAGAATTCATTGTTTTACTCGCGCTACTTTATCTTAGACATTGTCGCATTATATCTTTCTTCTCAAACATTGTTTTGTTTTTCATTTTGAGTGAAACCTGTATTATCATTTGAATTACTGGACTACAGGGCATTGGACGATTAAGGTAGGCCGCTGGATCCATTCCCTTAAATTAATATATGATGTTATTTGCTTGCAATGTAGATTATGTCTTGACCGTAGGTTGGTCTTCTCTTCTTTGTTACTTATTGCATTCATTTTCTAACGAATATCGAATGCTCCAATATCCCTGAACGTTAAAACTTAAAAGATAGCACCTTTAGATAAAAGGCAAAAATGATACAGAAAAGTTGTTCCAGAAAATCCCGTTGAATTGTATTTTTGATCGACCTTCTTATATCTGTCTGCCATTAGTAATAAAAGGACTGAAGATCCAGTGGAGAGGGGAGACAACTAACACTTCTTTAAGATTCCTGGTATTGTAATACAACACTGAATGGTTATTGGATGACTTGAGAATATTACGTTTACTTTAAGTAAGTACGTAAATAGGTCTAATGTTATTTTTCTTATGTATATATCATTGGACTGATATACATAAAATTGCTTTATTATTCTGGTTATGTTTTCTTTTTGTGAATAAAATTTATAATAATAATAACGTCTGTTTAATAACAAGATGACGTGACAAGGGAGGGGGCGCCTGTCCAGTCTCGTGGGTTTTCTCCGGGTCCTCCGGTTTCCTCCCAGTGCTAAAGACCCCTACGCGCAAGCGAATCATCGAAGTAAAAATAAACCATATCTAAGTGCCGAAAATACCTAGTTTGTGTCGAGTGGACGTTAAACCCCATGTCTCTCTCTCTTAATAACAAGATGTGTTATTCTTTATACAAAATAACACACACAGTATAAATCGGGTGTGGGCCCAGAAAATCCTCCAACGATGGTCTTGACTTCTTGGGAGTTAATAATAAAAATCATACGACTTTATCCAGTAATAGATCATACAAAATATTTGAAAAAATGCATAGGTGCCGAAACTATTTACAGACTTACAAACACAGAAAGTGACTTATGCAAAGATTTAATCTATAAGGAATTGCGTTATTATAATATCTTTAAAACGGTTATATAACACAAGTAACATGATCTGTTAATACTGGCTAGTTGATCGGATGGAACAAAAAAATAGACGCATTAGACGTAACCCTTACGAACAAAACCATATACTTATAATATCCATATTGTTAAGGTTAAGGGTTGAAAAGGGCGTTTAATTGATAAGTACTGTTACTTATTGTTAAAAGACAGGCTTTGCAACCCATAGTATACACAGACCCCTGGGAATAGTTTTCTTCGATTTAAAGGATTCTACGAATAAAATATGTTAATGTATTCGGTCTGGCTTCTTGTACATGTAGTTGTTCTAAGACTCACATTTTATTACCGGGGGTTGGGGTGGATGGCCTAGTGGTCTAGAGTGCCGCGCTTTGACCTCTAGCTGACCGGCTGTCTCTGGCTTACGGCTGTCGTTTCGGGCCCTGGTGTGAGCGTATGTGGCATTGAAATAGGGGCGCCTTCTCGACCTCGTGGGTTTCCTCCGGGCACTCCGGTTTCTTCCCACTGCTAAAGACCACTACGCGCAAGCGAATTATTAAAATAAAATTAAACCATATTTTAGTCCCGAAATGAACTAGTTGTGTTGAGTGGACGTTTAACCCGATTTCTCTCTCTCTCTCTCTCTCTCTCATTTCATTACCCCGGTCTTCGGAAACCGTGACGTCATATTTTGGTACATACTTCTTAAACTTCCTTTACTTCACCGTGCTTGTTAATGGTGAACCCTTTGATGGTTTCCAAATGATTATCTCTCATTGTATATAAATGTTTGTCTTTGTTCCATATTTTGTATATTATATCTTTATTGTACTATGGTTGTCATTCTTTGCTTGATAAAGACGAGAGAACCCTCGTTGAAACGTCGCTGAAATAAACTCTTTAAGTAACTTGTATTCCATATAATTGTGTCATGTGTTAACCTGAAAGACTTGAGAAATGTATCCTATTCAAGCGCAAAGAGTTCGACCCACAGCTAGAAACTGCGAGCACGGGTCCAAAGATCTAGTCCACTAACCGCTGTGTCATTTCCTTCACCCATCTCTTTATAATGGACACTATTACATTTTATTGTTTGATTTATGTTTACAAGCCAAGCATATTCTAAATGTCAAGTTGACTAATTTAATAATGGCAACAATTATCTTTGACATTTAGACGAACATCATACTGGTCCGACATGGTGGGATCTGCTCGACTGAGAGGGTGTGTATCGTATATATATAGTATATATTATATACAAACTGAATATTTATTACTCTTTGATCTTAAACACACAAACATATAAACAATAGATATATATGTAATTACTTAAACATCCAACGCTTAAATGTAAATATCCTCAATGTTTTTATTAGTATCACAAACTCTCCTATTATAACTTCATGAAGTGGTATCGGGGTCTTCTGGGAAAAGTAAAGAAAACACCATCACCAGTGTTTGTATTATTATAATTACAAATTTCTTCATCAATATTTTCTACCTTTATGAACTTCTCCAAATAAAAGTGGCATCGGGTGTTCTAGAAATAGTAAAGATAAAATTATATTCAGTGATGAACATTTAAATATATGTAAATACTTATAATGATATCAAACTGAAGACTACTGTCTCCGACACCAAATTACATAAAGCGATTTATAAATTCTTAATATACATACCAGATTTGCATCTATCTTCACGTAGCATCTAGATTTGAACTCGTAGCTTTTTTGTAGGCAATGTATTGGAGGGAACTTAATGCTGGCTGGAAGTGAATAAATTAAAATGGGATTCCTCAATTTTGATTATAATTGCATAATTGCATAGTTCGTTTCGTTTGTTGTTCCATAGTTTACACTTTTAATAAAAAAAATAAATGGAGAATTGACATCTGATTTCGTCATATTTGGAAATATTTACAAATAGTTTACTTCAGCTTCCCCATTATCCTTTTCTATTATGCACATCCTCTATGCCACAACCATTTATTGTTCCATCGGTGGAACAAAATCTCCTGTGGTTGCTGGCTTTCATAAAATCTTTTTCCACAACACAAACTAGCAAAATGGCGAGATAAAAACCCCTGGATGCAAAAGAGAGATCGGAACATAACGTTTGGTGGTGGGTAAAGAAAAGTGGGGTGAATGGTGAATGAATTGCTACTCGATTAACTCCTTAGATACAATAGAACTAATTTAACGAGATCTAAGTCGTCAAGGCCTTCTAATTGGCTTTATTTAACTAACGGATCAAGTAGCAGTTCAAATAACAAATACATTCCAAGTTCTGGCCTTCAAGCGTTGAAAATTAACCAACTTTAGATCAAATGCCAATTTATTATTTGATTTCCTCAAAACGGAGATTGATTTTTCCACTTGGATGGTAATTAGGCTATATCGTCTTTCAGTTCATCATCTATCGCTTAGTTTTATTCGCTGCACGTCAAACTTTTTCATGTTATTAGCGGACGCGTTGGTCACACCTAACGGCATGGTATTTAAAAAAACGTACTGCCAACAAAAGATTTAAGGATTTAACTTTGTTTATGGTAAATGTTTGTCAATTGTTCAATGTTGAATCCATATCACACCAGTACGGAGTACGGTTGGAAAGCTGATAATAGCCTTGTTTTTTTTATTATTTTAGGATTAAGTCGCAGGTCGTCAATTAGATTTCATATTACAGTAAAAGATAAAATTATTCAAATTACTAATAGATGTATTCGACCTGACATATAAAAAATAACCAAATCAAAATATCAATGGTTGAGAATCTCCTGACTTGGAGTCAATGAGGCAGATCAAAAGAGAGAGAAAGAGAGAGAGAGAGAGAGAGAGAGAGATAAATGGGGTTTAACAGCCACTCGACACAAACCTTTAACTAGGTCATTTCGGGACTAACATATGATTCAAGGGGTACTTAGCAGTGGGAGGAAATAAGGAAGACCCGGAGAAAACCCACGAGGTTGGATAGAAGTAGAAAAGGTTATATAGATGACATTGGCTTGTTTATATTGTTTGCAACGTATGCCGAATGTTGTGAGATATTCAATTCATTCGATCTCTGTAAATTTTGAACGAAATTCAACAATTGTTGGACCGATATAAATGAAATGGGATTTTAATGCCCTAATGATTTGTTCCAATTGGGGCTAATGAAGACAGGCATACGCAATATAGTGTGCTATGGGGAAAATTTTGCCTGGACAGCGGCACTACGGCCTACTCTTATATTGGAATCCAACTGCCAGGGGATCTTTTACATGCACGCCAATGTGTACACGAGGCCTCGGTTTTTCTTCGTCCCATCCGAACTACTACTGATATCCTTTTAATACCAAATAAATAAATTAGTTCAAGATTTAGATTTGTTTATGTCGGTTTTGAAGTGGTGATTTATACCCTTAATTTTGCCACGTCTAAAATTACTCTAAAAACTCAACACACGTTTTTTTTTTAATAAAGTTCTTGTAATATTTTGATTTTCTCGGGTCAAAGTACAATGATTGATTCCTTAAAAATAACTACGATATCTTTTGAGAATATTTCAGAAAATTCTTCAAGCAAAATAATGAGGCTTGAATATCTGATCAATAATCCCTCGTAATAAATGAAGTGTTGAGATGGCGGGGTCCATACCGTACACAACCAGTGAGTCTATTTGGAGAGTTCATTAAGCGATCGAGCTAATTTCACATCCCAAACGATCACATGCCGCTCTTGGTCAATTAAGGGAGAAAAGGAGAAAGCACTTGTTAGGTCGTTCTGCTGGACCGAAATATTTGTTCGTAGAGAAACATGTCCATTGTTCACTTCTCTAAATTCATTTGTTCCAAACACTTGAGGAGAATTCTGGCGAAACTCGGGAACAATGGGATGAGTGGGCAACCCACCGAGCGAAACATAGAAACTCCCTGTATTTGTTCGCCTCTACGGGCGACGATTCAACCCCATGGGGTTATCGGCGTCAGTTGTAAGTATTCAACGAACGACGTTTGACGAAAGAGAATGGGAGAAACGAGACAGCAAAAGATGGAGAAAAAAAGCAGACGACTACTAAAGGTTTCTTCCTGCTAGGGTTCAGGTGAAAAATACACATTGAATGTCTTGTCAAAATACATTAGTATCATTTCCCCGTCACTGAACACCATTCGCACTACAACGTGAGAAATTTAAAGTCCCAAAACAACTTTTATACGCAACTAAATTACCGCCAGATAAAGCTATCAACTTTTTGTTGAGTGAAAAACACGCAACAGGTTGTTGAGCTGCCAAATTTGTTCATATTGATGTGTATAAATTGGTCTTATTCAATTTGGATCATTATGGAGAACATATTTTTTGGTTGCATTGTGTCCAATATAGATTTGGATGAAAGGGCATTAACTGGTCAGACTAGTATCAGATTCATGATCAAGATTTTCGGGGTTTATTACATGTGATCATTATTTATTTTATTGAAAAGGCCTCTGGCTGCCTAAATCAAGGAATGATCGCAAATATTGATTGATTATCGATTTTAATTTTTTTTTTAAATTTCGTTTTATAATTTTACTATTTTATTTATTTTGTGTCCGTCTCGATACATTGTTGATTATTTGTTTATATAGATTCGGGTCACGAACTGTCTGGTATACATAGCTATATAAACAATATTACATCTTAAGTAATAATACAGTCTTGTGTGAAATTAAAATTTCAAGAATAATTTTTAAGAAATACAAGGGCTATGTTATGCTTAAAGTGCGAAATCCTGGTTTTATAATAACTATTTATTTGAGGGGGAAAGGTAATTTATTTAAAAAATGAAAACCATCATACCCCCCCCCCCCAAATAAAAAGAAGAAAAAAAAGAAGATAGTATGTTGTAGCAAAACGAAAAGACAGTATAAAACGAAAAATCATTTCAATTATTTTATATTTCCAAAATATTTCAATTTGAATTTTATCCCCTTTCATAGTACACAACATATAGGTTCGCTTTTTAAATAGAGTAAAAATTTGCTCATTAAATATATGTCACTGATAAGTATGTAAGTAAATTATCCATTTTGTAAGTACTAGTAAATCTATTGATCTTACATATAGTAAGTAAACTATGACACTTATTGTTTACCTTAAACTTGTCAAATATCGTCTTATCTACCTCTCTCACCTGTGTGTGTGAAATAGCTTTATTTTACATCCGCTTCTACCGAAGTGATATCGCAGACAATCTCTCCCACCTTTAACAAGATCTACCTTATGTCGCTCTACGTCTAATGACAATAGAAGTTTATGAAGGTGTTGAAGCGCTATCAAGATTTATGTCCAAATTCATCCCGTTAAGAAGTGGATGTAAAACCCTAAATACGAAGAGAGAGGTGACTTTAAACGCAAAACAAAATTATTATACTTATAATAAAATGCATTTGAAATGAATAAAACTTTGGGATTTAGGATAATAACACTACCTACATAAGTTTTAAAGATTTGGCTTAACACATTTACATACCAAAATCCCACAACTCTTTGAAACAGGGAAGTGTTGTCGGGTGTTCTAGACACAGTTACATAGCCAGTCTTCTCGTTTACATTCAGATCTCAAATTTGTCTTTATTATTTATAACTAATGTTTGGGATATCAAGTAGATTCTTCCGGTTCCAACTTGTCATTGGTAAAGGTTTCGTGTCCCCTCACTTGAATGTGGCCAAGATCCGTAAAAGTCACGTCACGTAAAAGTTCACTTAACATATCAGTATTGTTATGAATTTATGCAAATTAACCATGTCTTAAAACATACTGTATTTGTTTCCGGACCATATCTCATAAACCTTTCAAGATATATTTCTGAAACTTTGTACACACATCAACCTCAGTAGTTATGCCTTTTCATATTTGAGATTTATATTTTGTGTTTCCATGGAAATAATTTTGACTTGGTTTTTGATGTGCAGAAACTTACAAAACCTCAACAATTCTCAAATTAAACGTCTAAAAAATCCAATTCTTGAATATCAGAGAGATACACAAGAATATCAGTGCTTAAAATAAATCATTATTATTCAGCATTATGCAACAGCTAAATCTGCCTATTGTAGGTCTTTCTTTAAATGTTATCTAAATTACTTATTAGACAATAATTAACTTATCAAGACCATACTCAACGCTCAATGCCACCGTTAGCCTGTGATATTTAGTGGATTTGAATGTATTTTGTGATGGATAATTTAAGGCAGAATGGATAATCAAGACTTTGTATATTATTTTGCTGACATGAGTAATAACAATCGAGGCTAGTTTAAAATTAAACCGGCAATATCTAGGTTCGGACTGAAGCATTATTTATTTTTTTACTATTATAGTTGTCCCTTTAATTTAAAATTAATTAACGACGACAAATTATTCTAGTTTGCATACAATTATTACCATTTTAACAACTGGAATTCGGGGGGTTGGATGGCCGAATGGTTAGCACGCGCGTGCTGTATTTAATCATAAAGCCTGTCATTTAGTCAACTAGCCTGTTTTCGAATCCTCGGTTGTGCGCGACAAGGAATGGGGTCGCCTGTCCAACCTCGTGGGTTTTGACCGGGTCCTCCGGTTTCCTCCCACTGCTAAAGACCCTTACGCGAAAGCGAATTTTTGAAAAAAAATTAATCCATATGTTAGTCTCGAAATTACATATTTTTGGTCGAGTGGACGTTAAACCCCATTTCTCGCTCTCTCTCTTATAGAAAACACCAAACTGGTCAATATTTTGATAATTTCAATGTTGTGTCGAGTGGACGTTGGACCCAATTTCTCTCTCACACAAACTGGAACTCAAAGCTGGATAGACGGACACGCCCTTTTCCAGATGGGATTTGCAGTACAGGGGACATGAGAATGTCATTCAATTCTTTGATTATCAGAAACACCATCAACCTATTATTAAATACGGAGTTACATTCTTGTAACATATTGATTAGATTTCTTAATGAAAAGAGAATAGTATGGCTGTATAACACGAAATGGTAACCATATACATAAACTAATTCCTGGTATTATAGCAGTCTAGTCTATACTTAACTTGTCTTTGAAAGACAGCCCGACAAATGACCCACAACTGGGTCTGTACGTCCAGTAAGCGCGTTATTACCAGTACATGGATCATTTCGTTATAGTAAGAGAGAGGAGATTCCAGTATAAAGTTTCCGTTTATATCTTACACCCATAGATTTATTGTGCAACGTGCAAACCGAGGTCCCGTGTAAACGTACACATTTTTTGTCGAGCACATAAACGATCCGCTGTGCGGTTGAAATTCGATATAAGAGTCGGTCATAGCGCCGCGGTCCGGACAATATTTCCCTCATCGCACACTGCACGGCGTATGACCTTCTTCATTAGAACGTTAAACCTCATTTTATTTCATAATACTTGCTTACTGAAAAAATATATTTGGAAAAGACTGTATTAAAGACAAACCATGCAAGGGTGTTTGTATTTAGTGGGTTTGGTCCTGTGTCGGACTGGTGGGCCGAAGGAAAATCTTGAATATTGACGTCAATCGCTAACCCATTTTCCAAGCATTTCAGACCAACGAAGAAGAAGGCAAATTTTTGATTTCCTGACACAATTAGATAACAGGCTGACCAAAGAGCACTATCATTAGATGAATTAGAGAATTCTTAAAAATCCAAACCGGAAGTGGTTTATTTTTCGCGAAAAACTCAAGTTTTTTGGCGATTATTTCGGCGATACTTCCGCCCCTAAAACAAAATCGACCATATAAAATATAAAATCGACTCTTAAATATAAATAGATATGCCGACAAACGTGTTTCCAACAGCGTTACTTTTCAAATAAGCGAAATGCCCCTCCTATCACCCCTTCCTGGGTCAGCGACACCACATGACATTAGGTGTTTCGTTTTGGGCGCCCTATCCACATTTGATAGGGCCTTATATATCTTTGGGGGCGCCGCACCAAATGACATTATTAGGGATTCTAGTTCTGGTCGCCCTATCCACATGGCCTTATCGGCGTTTCGGCCTATAGCTCTAGTTTAGAGGACAAGATTTGTTTTTATTCTGGTGTGTTTCAAAAACATCAAAATGAGAAATACATGTAGCACCACCGAAATTGACGACTTTGGTTACGGCTCCAAGTGCGTGGAAAACGCGTTTGCCGCCAAACACTCTGCTGCACTCCCACTTTAAAAATCCTACATACAGCTCTTGACTTTTCCAATTAAATTATCATAACTTATTATTATTTTTAATACACATTTTAAGTTAATTTGAAAACGTGGCAGAATATGTGTTACGAAAAGTCTTTTTTTTTGATAATAATGTTAATTTTATATAATTTCTAGTGTGTTTAGCGTCGATAAAACTGTACTTTGCTCTCTGGGAATCAACATAAAATGAGTCTGTCTTTTCTTTTAAAAGATGGTTGTAAAATTCGTGTATTTGATAATAAGAAAAAAGTAAAAAATACGCTTGTGTTCTTTTGATAAGACTTGATGCTCTACACCTGTTTTTAGGGAAAACTATTGTAGCCATTTATCACAGTTTTTGTCTATCCGTCTATCATATCATATCATCTAATATACTCAATACTACAAAACATAGTCAAATACTACGTTAATAGGGAGATAAACGGTTAGCGACCCAACACATGCCGTCCAAAACATTCGAGTAATTGTGATCAATATAGAGATTCATATAGTGGCTTTAAATAATAAAAAGATGGAGGATTTCTACCGAAAGTAAACATATATAATTATCCTCATGTAATAAATGGAGATTCGCATTGTCCGAGAGTTTATCGGGTGGTCGCCAGTGAGCAAATATTGTTTTACTGGGGGTCATTTTAAAGATATGGCTTTGTTTAATAAGAGTTTTTTTTTTATGACCGTGGATTGTTCCCTAGAACGTGAATTGCTCTAGATAGATCTGTTTGTTTGGCTTTAAACCTCGAAAAAATTTATTTATATTGAAAAATTGTTTTTATCAGTTAAATATTGCATTCTTGTCTACAGCCTCTCCTGTTCACCGACCACCCCACACACAACGGAACCACTATACATGTCTAACCTACTTTACAAGTCAACGCCATTTTGAAAACCGTTAACTCGTTAATCAAATTTAATACAAAAATTATGTTCTATAAAAACCTAAAATAAAATGGGTTTCACATCCTACTATTCTGAACTGACTGGGTTAACGAAGGCGGGCTTACGCCATCCAGTGAGAGAGAGAGAGAAAGGTAGGGGAGGGAGAAATGGGGTTTTCGGACTAACATATGGTTATATTTTATTTCAAAAAATCGTTTGCTCGTAGGGGTCTTTAAAAGCGGAAGAACATCGGGGGACCCGGAGAAAACCAACGAGGTTGAACAGCCGGTCCCACTCCTTGTCACGTTATACCGGGGCATCGATACCACGGCAGTTAATTCAATGACACACCTTATGACACAGCGCGCACATCGTAACCATTCGGCCATCACCCCCCCCCCCCCCCCCCCATATATTAAGCAAAGGATATGAAACTGAGTAAAACTGTAACAATGTAAATAAATACCAGGTGCTGTTTTTCCGGGCGTTATAAACCTGACTTCTCACATTTCTTACTTTGGATAAATTATCAACAGAGTAGAGATTCACTAGTTATCTAACGGCAGACACAGGTGTCGTGCACATGGTGGACCAAATGATGCAAATTCACATGTTGGGCGATTTTCATTATCAATTGGGGCGTCGCATGGCCGAATGGTTAGTACGTGCGAGCTGTATAATAAAGCCTGTTATTGAGTCAACTGGTGTGGTTTTTAATTCCCGGTTGTACATGACAAGGAGTGGGGTCGCCTATGCAACCTCGTGGGTTTTCTCCGGGTGCTAAAGACCACAACGCGGAAGCGAATTACTGAAATAAAATTAAACCATATTGGTCCCGAAATGACCGAGTGGACGTTAAATAAACCTCATTTACCCCCCCCCCCCCATTATCAAATTATTTATATTTCATTACAACACAGATGAATCTTGAGGCCTACCAGGAAGGAAAAAAGGAATGTGACACTTCTTAAACCATTCTAAGGTTAATATACGGTATAGAAACACAATTTAATGGTTCTTTTACGTGCACGCATACATGTGTTTAGATCAGTTAGGTCTAGTGGATTTCGGAATAAGTGTATTCATACGTATTACTGTGTATACAAGATTGCAAATTAAATTTGGGAGATACATATTGTCCAATATGGTATCCATTTCTTACATACATTCACATACACATTTCAGAATTATGAGCTTCTAGGCTAGCAGCTTAGACATTTGCAAGCGACACTGTTTCGCACCCAGGCATAAGCGCCACAAAACCCTGATTTAAAATCACAGTTAAATTGTTGACATTTCTATTATCCAGTAATAATAATTAGTGATTCAAAGGGCGCAGGACGGGGCCCGACTCCTGATAGTCGCGACCTATCCTTACCAACGCAGTTATCGGATCCTTAAGTGTCATAATGACCGCCATTAAAACAAAATACTAATCCAATCAAATTTAACAATGGTAATCTCTTTAACAGTAAACTGTTTCGTACTACTCAGTTGACAGACGTCGCAATCATACCTGGTCTTCGGACCCATCATGGAGGAATTAAAAAATTAAATTCTGTATAAATCCAATTCGTTCAATGCTGATCTCTTTAAGAATGAAGGGTTTCTTAATACTCATAATTGGTCGCAAGAATGGTCAATCAGTCGCACCAGCATTCACCAGCGACTACGTTTACGATCATGTTGATATAGATTTCAGACAGATATATGCAGACAGTAACACTATTACTCCCGCTAATATGTAAATAACTTAATTAAATCAACTTGCGTCAGGGCCGTATGTAGGATTTTAAAAGTGTGGGTGCAGCAGAGTAGTAGGGTGTTAATATCATGTTCAAGCAAGTTACTGATATTATTCATAATCAATTTTATAATTGAAAGACTGAGGGGTGCGCCTTTCTCGGGGCGCCTTATTTTCTTGGGGTGCAATATACCCCCCTGCACCCCCGCTAGATAAGCCCTGACCTGTGCATAACATCATGTATAATGTACTTGACATTAAATTTGTAATAAACACCAAAAGTCCGTAATAATCCCACGACTTACTAAGAATACAAAAAACTCTAAAATATAGGATGTTATTGATGTAGAACAGGCTAGCATTCATTACAATTAGATACGGCATTCATATCGTAAAAGATTGGAATTTGAATAAAAATCTAATTCGAAACATAATCCTTTTAAGACATAAATTATAGAAGTAGATTTCACAATAATAATTCATTAATCATCTAGAATGTAATTCATTAATCTCACCCAATTTTAATAATCAGGTCTAAAATTCCAACTTTACTTTTAGACCGATTATTCTGCTGCCGTGGTCATTTTTATTAATAGTATTATTATGATGTCGAAAACTAAAAGAGTTCTCTAAAAACAAAAACCCGAATATAAATATACAGAAATCTCGTTTACTAATTTTTACGTTACAATTTCGTCGTTAGATTTGAGATGACATGGCACGATTATTAAAGTAAACAACACTAATCCAATCCACTCTACCAAATTAATCTCTTTAAGAGTAGCGTTTTTTCTTAATACCCAACTTCAAGTAGCCGACCAGCTCCCCGTAGTATAGTATTTGTATTTATCGTGTGACGATGAAATTAAAGAGTGATCATTTAACTGTTCAAGCAGCAATGATTGGGGGCACTTACGATTATAATGATTAAATTATCAATTACCCTAAAAACGCTTGAAATGTCTGTTTGAAAACAATGCTCAGTGGTTTAACCATAACAAGATAATGTTAGTATTATTTTACCAGCACATACGTTTCACAGTCTGTTACTTTTAATAATGACAAATCAGTACTATAATCATTATTGGGCAACCGTTTATATTATAAGAATTATTTTAAAACTGTTAATACTATAATCGTTATTGTAAAACTGTTTATTGTAAGCATTATTTTAAAACTGTTTATATTCTTTTTCATTTTTGTAAAACTGTTCATATTATATTCATTATTATAAAACTGTTTATATTATAAGCATTTTTGTAAAACTGTTTATATTATATTCATTATTATAAAACTGTTTATATTATAAGCATTTTTTGGAAAACTGTTTATAATATTAACGTTATTGTAAAACTGTTTAGCTTTTGATTAATCTTTCTTTGTCACGGTTTTATAAGAATTTTTTGTTATAGATTAAATTTCCGTAATTCAAACAAATATGAGTATAATATTATTACAACTCTGGTCTTGATCGTCGATTAAAGGCACATTCTTACATTAAAGACCAGACGTAAACTGTGCGGCCATACATAATAATACAAATATATAGATATGGATATATTAAATATAATGATAAGTGCATTGAGGCTTTAAATTTAATAAGGATTTTTCACATACGTGTACGTATGTTCAAATATTCAAATAACTGTAATGGTAAAGTTATATTGATTAGGGGGTAAGTTTGTCATAAAAAGAACAATCGCCTGAAACGTATAATGTCCTATTTCAAAAAAATAATTTTCTTCAGACCTTTTCTTCATTACAGCGAGTATCCAAAATCCGCACGAAATGTCTGTCTTTCCGGCAGATTTCCAAACTGTACATCAAGAAGACCAAACAAACGATTCTTCTTATATGTTTACTACTTGCATCCTTCTGTACCCACGCCATCCCGTTTGTCTCCGGCTAACAAAAGACACATTTGTATCATAAGAATTTTGTTAATGTGATTGATAATGAATTTTGCAAACAAAATATTTCTGATTGTTGCAGTTTGCATTGGATGACGTTAATTTATCTTTGTGTTGTGTTCACAGGTCTTCCCACTCGGTCCAACCTCACGTGTTTTCTTAAACTATTATTACATTTTATTCATGTCTATGTTGTACATGTATGTAGAGGAAGCTAAATATGGGTATAAGGTCTTTCATTGCATCAGCTGGTGTGGTTTCGATTCCCCGGTTGTACGTGACAAGTATTATGTTCACTTTTCTAATCTCGTGGGTTTTCTCCGGGTCCACCAGCTTCCTCCCGCTGCTAAAGACCCCTACGCGAAAACGAATTATTGAAATAAAATTAAAAACCACGTGTTTGTCCCGAAATGACCTAGTTTGTGTCGTGTGGACGTTTAACCCCATTTATCTCTGTCTTTCCACTCAGTTTATACTGCAAAAACCATGTGTTAGTCCCAAAATGACCTAGTTTGTGTCGAGTTGACGTTAAACCCCATTTATCTCTGTCTTTCCACCCGGTTTATACTGCAAAATAATGTTAATTGACGTATATCATTAAAGAAAATTTAAAATTGGAGGATTACAAAAAGATGAAGTGGAACGAAAATTGCAACAACCGTTTTGTTTTGAAATCGTCATAGGAAGGACGGATGTATAGCCTTACCTTTTACTTTTAATATTCTCGGTTATTCTGAAAGACTTCAACGGATATTATCATCTGTCCGTTCTATACTCTATGACACGTTTTATTCCTATCGCACTCGAACCCAAACCCCTCCATTCATGAACACAAAATCATTTCATTCATTCAAATTTTCAAAAACGAAATAGATCAAAAAATACATTTAAAGAAAAAAAAAATGTACTGTGATAACCGAAAGATATTAAACATAAAGAACATCGAGTCTTCATAGATTTCCTTCTGTTTTTATTTTCGTTTCGTTTAATAAAGGAACTTGAACATATTGATAAAATCAGACATGGTATCTTTTGGTCGAGATCGAGTTTTCCTTTATCTGGAAACAACGGTACATTTATAAAAGATAATAAAAAACATGTAAAAGCAGCTTTCATTGATAACTCATACACATCGTCTAAATAATAACAAAGCGCATGACAGGAAGGTTTAGCCTTTTTTTAAATATAAATTCTGACTTGCTGAACCGAACGTGGACAAAATTCGTCACTTACAAATCTAAGTTAAATATGGGATGATTAGCAACGAGACAAACTCCTTTTTTTTTAAATTTGGTTTCTGAATCTTTAGCAGAATTTATTCTTTTTCTCTGTTTTCGTATCATTTATTTTGCTAGAACTGTCGACTGTTACACAAGAAATGTGATTGAAACATTGGGTTTATCAGAGAGGACCTTGATACGACTTTAATTATAGACGCATTTCAACTTCACAAAACAATTCAACTGATCTAAAAACGAAAATCGTCAATGTGTGACCATTGTAATATAAAATGCAACTCGACAAGTAAAGTAGCATAATAGCACGACGTTTCGGCAAATATTGTGATTTTTAATGTGATCAATCACTAAATGCAACTCAATGTTTATATATAAAGTAGCTTAACTTCCTTAATCAGAATACATTCAAAAATATACACTCGAAAAATCGATAACTTTTTTTTCTCTATATTCGATACTTCCATGAGAGTAAAAAAAAAATCGCGTTTCTAAAGAATTCCTGAAAGTGAAAGATAAATTGTACGAATTTGCAATTTTTGATGTAGATGATTGCTAATAATTAGTCTGTCACAATAAATGCATGTCAACACATTTCATTCACAACAACCCAACACGCGAATTAAGAAAATATTTTTCTCCTTAGGATTACGAACTGTTATAAGCCGAAAATTAGACCAATTTCTACTTGTAGGAACTAATGGTTAAAATATTGAAGAAAATATGCAGAAGCGTTAAAAAACAAGGAGAAGTCCGCCGTCTAAGTCAATGTTGTGATTAATAAAACTAATAGAACAAATGGGTTAAAGATGCCATCATAAAAAACATAAACAAGAGATTAACGGAGTTCGTATTCTATTTGATTGGTGATAGACATTAACACAAGTCTTCACGCTTCTCCGCTTCAAGGAGCACCCATTTTGGCTGAAGTCTCCTAGCAGTGGCGGCTATCCTAACTCTCTTCGGGTCTAACTCATAGACAACCAAATAAAATTCAATGGCTTTTGTTGTAAGCCTCTTAGCAAAGTTCTATTCAATTTAAACAATAGCCATCTTCAGACTACGGTAATCCATTCGGTTGTTCGTTTGTATTGTTGTCCTCACTCAGCCATTGAAAAGCATTGATTGACAGTTTGCGTCTCACTAGCCAATGAAATCGTTAGATGGGCGGAGCTTCGTGTGGTAGATGTATGTATTCATATATTTTGGGGGCCGACACAACTGATTTAAGTGGTGGTTAGAAGCAGTGGATGTGTGCGGTAAGAAGACTCGGTGATCTGTAGTTAGAAACATACTTAACTGAAAATTACCTTTAATCAGAACGACCCGACTGACTATCATGTTGAATATGACAGGCAATATGGAGGGCATGGACCCAGAAATGGCCAGTAAATCGGCATTCATGGAGCTACAACAGCAGTCAATGTCAGGAGGCATGGGGCACCCGGCTTACAATATACGTTCTGGGTACCCTCCACAGCATTCTCAACACGAAATGTTTCCAACTTCTCAGCATACGCGTTCGTTTGGGTACCCGTTTTCAATGAATAGCATGGCCCCGTCTGGATATAATGCTGTCCCTCCTTCTCACCATTTTCCAATGTCCCCATACCAGCCACCTTCACCGACACGAGACGGTAAGTACAGTTATTATTTATCCTTCTTTTTAAGAATCATCATTAGATATGATAATCTAGTATAGTATATAATCGCTGTAACATTTAATACGATAAAATTACTAAGTAGGGATTTAAATTGAGCGTAATTTCACGTTTTAATGTTAATAATTGGTCGATAGTTGTCTGCGTAATGCATGACTTGTTAAGTAAATATGTATTATTGCTTTTTAGAATGTGCTAAAGTGCTATATTTATTTGTTATAAGCGAGGCCAGGATTCATTCAATTTTGTTACAATTCATAAAAAAAATACTGCAATTTTCAGAATGTGATACCAAACTTTCTCACATAAATAATTGTAGAATTTGGTAGTTGACCTTTTTTCCATTGTCAAAGTTCGGATCAAGATTACGACATTTTATTAATGGGCTTAATTATACTAATTATGGAATAGTCATTAAATGCCTCTATTATCAATGAAACGCAATGTGTGTTTTTTACAGCTTCATATTTAACGAACAATATTCTACAAAAAATGGACAGAAATGTAACTTCATAGAATCAAATTATGTATATACGGGCACCAAAATAAACATAGTGGATGTTTTCTATAATTTGATTTTGGAATTCCAAATATAAGCTTAATATATTCCGAATTCTTATGAATTAATAAACAAACCCCAAATCATGATCGTATAATTATTATCCTTTAAAAGTATATTTTTTTTTAACTTTTTAAAAATTAAGAATCGGTTTCCTGTCATAAACGTCTGGACTAATTTTAAGGGGGCGCTATAATTAAACATTAATATACATCTCAGTTATTCTATATAAATAATATACACTATCACGAAATTAAAACAAAGGACAGCGTTTCTAATAAAGTAATTAATAAATCAATATTTTTTTTTAAAACGCCTAATAAGGTGTTAATGGTTATCCATCATTGATGCTCGGTATAATATTAGGAAGAATCAATTATTACGCATAAAATTGTTAAGACAGAAAATCTGTCGCGCGTTTCCAGAATCGGATGTAAAAAAAAGCATGTATGGGATTAAAAAACAAAAAATGTCATCAAAGTACGAAAATTTATTATCAAGAAAACATAAATTACATACAATAAAAAATATCTCACATATTGTGTTCAAAAAGTTTTAATAGAATTTTATCAATATCAGTTACCCTCGAAGTAAAATTTCAATTAGGCATTTGTAAAACGTAATCAGCTATATACTGTCGCACAATGACGCTCCCATTATAACTCTGATGATGAACTTGTTTCTCATAGGTGTATACAATTTCTAACTCCCTATTAAATTTCACCGGGGTCTATGAAGAAAGGTATCCTGCTCGCTATCTATGTATCTTGTTTTGTGCTTGAAATATCACTAGTACAATCTTAACATGTGAACTCTGTTGGTTTTTTATTCCCATATACGAGAGGCAACTAAAAAAAAATCATGGCCGACTTGATATACGTTATCTTTTCTAATATTTTTTTTAACACCGAACATAACATATTTCTATATTACTTGAACAAACATTGCATTGACAAACTAAACAATGCCCAATGACGAACAGTCAAAAAAAACCCCGAATAAATATATAATTGTATTCGTAAATATTTCAAACGTAGAGAAAAAAAGATATAAAATTTTTGATAACTTGGCCAATAATATGAAATAGGTTGCAAAGTCAAGCTAGACTGTAACAGATGCGACAGATTTTTTTCAATAGAAATAAGATTGAAATCATGATAAGCCCTTTTAAAACATTTTATGAACATTTTATACAAATAATTAATTTGGTTAATGTGATATTGAATATTATTAGTGCTGTATTTCTATATGTTAGAGATCAAAATCTATAAGTTCTATTGCGGAATAGCATTAAAATATTTGTTGATTTAAATGGAAATCGAATATGTATCGACCCTGCTCTGTGCCGTACAAAGCGTAATTCGAAAGAGCCTCCATTTGTACAAGAAATCTCAACTCCGTATTAATTCTAATTGTTAAATTTATATGTAAAAGGTAACTTTTAATCAAACTACCATACTATTAAAATTTAATGAAAGGCCAAAGATTATATCAGCTTAGAATGTTAAATGTATTTACCATATTGCGTCAGCATAAAGGTAGTATCTATAACAAAAATCACTAAGGTGCGATGTTTTATTAAGAGCAAAATATTCACGATTCTACGAAATGATATATAACATACTTTTTAATTATTAGGACAAGTATATATAGTTTGCCCTTTAACAAAGATGAATTTATTAAAAGCTACATCTTTAGAGCAATGTTCCGTTCCATGATCAAAGACCTATATATATTGAAATCACGTACAAAACTCCAATATATGTGTTATGCTTAAGTGAATTAAAAACAAAGAGATATACCTTTACGTTATTGGTGTAAAGCTTATCTACCTAAAACATCTTTAAATAACGCTGTGAAATTTCACTGAGAAGGGCCATGAATTCAGCGATATCTCGAAGTTTTAATGTACTTAAACGAGTATCACACGAAGCGATTTTCACGGGAGAGGAAAGAAATTTAACAAAGTAGACAATGTACAAAAGACATAATTGCAAACTAATTAATAAAAAAACAAAAGGGATATAATATCGTGACGTTATCTGATTAAAGCATACACTATACCTAAAATGTGTTTAAATAATAACGCTGTGATATTTCACTGAGAAAGGCCATGAATTCAGCGATATCTAGAAGTTTTTAATGTACTTCCACGGCTATCACACGGGAGAGGAAAGAAATTTAAAAGGTAGACAATTGCAAAGACATAATTGCAAACTAATTAATAAGAAAAACCAAAAGAGATATATCTTTACGTTATTTATGTAGAGTATGCAATATATCTAAAATATGTTTAAATATTAATGCTGTAATAAGTCGTTGTAAATGGCCATGAAATCAGAGATATCTCGAAGTCTTAAATGTAGTTCCACGAGTATCACAAGTAGCGATTCCTTTAGATGAGAAATTTAAAAGTTAGACCCTGTACCAAATAAATAATTGAAAACTAATTTCTAAAAAGCTAAAGATATATATCTTTACGTTCTATGTGTAAAGCATATAATATACCTAAAATGCTGTAATAATTTGGCGAACAGGGCCATGAATTCAGTGATATCCTGAAGCGTTAAATGTAGTTTCTATGGATGCCAAATTTAGAATTTTCGCGCGGTAGTAATGCATAATTGAAAGCCAAGTTATTTCCCCAAGCATGTCGAAGTGATTCCGTTAAAATTCTCACTTTCTTCCCAATATATCAAACAGTTTATATATTTCGGTTTCGGTTTTATTATCAACCAGAAAATATTACAATTATGTTAATAAAACGTAGTCCTATACCTGTTAAAAACACTATGCTATTTTCTAAACAGTGCCAAATCAATATGATAAATCCTTCGGGGTTAGAACCCCAAACCACATAAATCCGTATTTATTCATATTTAGTGATATACATCCATAACTAAAATCAAGAAAGAGAGACAGCTATTTTATTAATATATATCACCAGTCCCATACATGTACTCCCCTCGTATATGAATTATGCATCCGATAAATTATGTATTTTTCTCCACAGATAAATCTCAAGTTGAGGAACAGCTAAGAATAAACGGCAAAGGAAAGAAATTACGTAAACCTCGAACGATATATTCCTCCCTTCAGCTACAACAGTTAAATCGTCGATTCCAGAGAACTCAGTATTTGGCATTGCCAGAAAGGGCCGAGCTGGCCGCATCCCTCGGTCTTACACAAACACAGGTAAACTTTAATATAACATAGACACTGATCATTGCTCTCTCTTTTATACAACGCTAAAATTGACCAATTTCACAAAGGGAGTTATTTTCCTCTGTTAAGGGGACATTTACCATATTTGATTGGAGTAAAGTATTAGTTTTGTCAACAGCAAAATTTGCCTTGATTATACGCAATTTTCTCCAACGCCGAGGCTTAAAATTTCATAATGGCGTCTGATTAGGTGTTTTAACATTTACTGGTTAATTTATTTGACAAGACAACGCACTTAAGAGGGGGGAACAAATGAGGCAATATTTACGGAATCTTTCATCAACAAATCATATATCGGCAATTGGCCATTGATTTTCGGAAAAAATTAAATTGCCATGTTTAAAATAATAACTGGTATAAAGGCAAATTAAGGCCTATTTAGTGTTATTTTGTGCTGAGGTCGGTGTGCATGGGAAAGGTTGCTAGCGATACTAGATAGTTTTAACTGTCACTTCTATCATGACACCTCATCTACATCACCAACTTTAATTTCTAGTGTGGGACTTTGAGCTAAGAGGAGTCACTACATTATAATTTCTCTTCGCCATTGATTGTTTTTAATGATACGACCAAAGACAAGTCTTGATTCCTACCATATATTTATCATTTTTATTCATTCTTTTATCTTCGCTCAAATAGTCATTAAAAGCTGGCTCTTGAAACGAAATCAAACGAAGAATTTCCTACAACCGATATTACCACTTTTTCTTCGGTGTTTTACATGATGGAAATTTGTAGCACTTTTGTCTTCAGATCCAGAACCTCAAATATAAGGAAACTCTACGATTGAATAATCCGTCAAAAAACGCGGGAACATAACTACGGGATATAAAGTCAAAATTATTTCGAAAAAAGATGAAAACATGTTAAGATTTTAAAGATAAACTTATTTAAGGAAAGTTATTGTATAAATTAGGATTGTCATCGATACACTGGGACAAAGCGAAAGATTTTTTAAAAAAACCCAACCGAACCTAGACATTAAAGCGATAAATATGTTAGAGTGATTTACAGAATATTTATAGAGGAAATTCTCCTGTAATTTAATATCATCGTTATAAATGGTACAAGTCTATAAAACAGCGGGGTACATGTTAGTGTTTTAATCAGTAGGACATTATAGCATATTATATTTGTACGATACACCAATAGACAAGAATAAAGGTCGTCTCCTTGTTGAAACCCCCTTTTCAATATTTGCTTGTTCATTGCTTTATAATATAGTTAATTAACTACTGTCTAGCGGCAATGGAAGACGATATTTCAGAAAGTTAAATGTTTTATTAGCTGAATTTAAATTCTCTGGAAATCAATTGTAAGAGTTCATGTTATTTTACAGTTTGGAGACCTTCCTTCAGATCTCAACTAAGTGTTTAACAGTGCTCAATTTGGTACAAGTACAATTAAACCCCATAAAATTAGTAATTGACACGGCGATTTTAATTCCGAAATGTTGAAATGGCAATGTTCTAAAATTGTCAACTTTAAACCTCCAACTGCACTAAAAGCCCAAACACTTGTTAAGATATCATTGGGAACGGTAGTGATTACAAATTCATATCAGTTCATAATCATATAGAAATTTGGCGGGTTTAGTTTGTTGACGTCTTGTATTGGACGTACAGCTGGGCAATGTTTGTATGTATTTAAAGGTATATAAGTGTCAGGTGTAGAAGAAGGGCCACGGTGGGAAAAAACATCCACTGAACTTGAGCCAAGGGTTAATAGGTAGACTATTTATTGTCAATCCATCTATTATTTTTTTATACTTGATATCACATATAGGGCATATTTTTCCATTTACTATTTGCCCAATTATAAAACGTTTTGATGGTAATGGATGAAGTATAATGGAAACGTAAATTCCTTCTTTATATAGAGATATTGTAATATATCTCGGAGATTATCATATGATACATATTACAAATTACACATACATTATAAAAATGAATAGTGAATATCATGTATACTTTAAATATCATTGACTTTTTGATCAAATTAAATATTACTGTAGTCTGAATAAATCAACATTAAAATATTTTAAGGTCACACTATGTACATTTAAATAACATTATCGGTTTTAAACTTAATTTAAAAGAATATCGATCGACCACTGTGGTCTATGAGGCACTATAGCTATATGGTTTTAAAATACAGATTCAGGCAGGGTAAGCTTACTCTTCCGGACACCTGTTACCACTGTTTGTCGTGTATTTTGTACACGGTGAACAGTCCATATGCTGATTACACTATTTTGCCTGATTACACTACATGTATTTTGCCTTTACCGTTTTTTTAGGACTTCGAATTTTGTCTAATGGTTTGGATTGTTCGTACTTGGTTTTATTTTATTTATATTGACTAATGTCAAATATATATATATATATAATTGAGTATAATACTAGGGTGGATATCACTAGACAACACACTAATAATTTTCTTATGTTTAGACACATTGTAGAAATTTGCATGTCTTTTTGCATGTCTTAAAAAGCCGAGAACGGAGTTCGGCATACATTTGACATTATCTTTAGAGCTTTATGAAAGGTTTTGGTATCATTACCAATAACAAGAAGCGACCTATGGGTGTGACATTTCATTGTGAGGGTCGTTCCAAACATTTAATAGGAATCTAATTATGATTTTAAATAATGAAGTTGGAAGTCATAGGTATCATTATCAAATTTAGGATTTTAACCCAATGCGTCGCGTTTTGTTTTTTTAATAGGTACTGGGGCAGTGCCATTGTGGAATATAGCGTTTATTAACTTTGTTATATTGGTTTGAATTATTCAGGGTTAATTTCCATCTTAACATTAAGAGCATGTTTTGTGCTGAACAATTGTAGGTTGTATTTAGGCTTTGAATTAAAAAAAAGAATACAGAAGCTCAGCATCTATTGACCTTTTCTAATATTGAACCATATGATACAATACGACATACTTAGTTTTTCACACCAAGTTACATCAAAGATGTTAGATTCATTTCAAAAACCTGCATGAGTGATCGTCTATTCTTTTATTATAATGACTTCATTTTAAAAATGAAATGCTAGAAATTGTATTGCGCTCTTTGTCTACAATACGAGAAATACAATTTATTCGTTTTAGAAATCCAACAAAGAACCATCGCCATAATAAAATAAAAGTTATCAAAGCGGGGTTTCATGTCGGGAAAGGACTTTCTTTAGTGAATATTTTGATAAAGATCGTAGAAGGTAAACTAGGATAATAGAAGGAAAAGATGCAGAGAAAACAAGCCATCAAATGGTACAAATTTCTATTAGGCGCATAACAAAAGTTTATTTGATTTTGTGTATACAACATTTGGGTTGAGTGGCTAAAGCTGACTGATGAGTGATGCGATGGTTTAAATAGATTCAATGATTAGAACTTGTGTATGGCTTGAGGGCAGATACAATCCTCGTATATCGATGTTTCGATCGGTGGATTTGTGTTAGATCTAACATCTCTTTTGGTTAGATACCCAACCATGGCCCTGGGGGGCTACGTAATCTATTTAAATTTTTAAATTAAGCAGTATTTCAATTAAACAAACTTCGAGTTACCACATGCTTCAACTTTTGCCATGTTCTTTTTTTTTTATCTTCTTTAGCTTTTAAATGTTTGTTTCGGTCCATTTAATGTAGATCTTTTTAACTTTCCGATATCTCAATTTTGCATATATTATACTCAAAACATTTTAGAGCAGAGATGGATTTAAGCCCCTCTTTTAATATTGGGAATGATTTTTCACACGTTCTTGGTACTTGAACTAAAAGATAAATTATGATTAAAACACTTATCCCCATACCCCTCGGGGAATGCTTTGTAGTAAACATTGTGTTTTGTTGTGTATCTATTGCTGATCCATATCTTACCATTCGATTATTTTAAATGTAAACAAAAATGTGTCTAAAAGGGGTGTTCGTGCGATTTCTTGATTAAGACATTTAGTGGCGATTCTTTTCAGGAACAACTGTGTCGCTAGCCGCTGTGTTTCTATCATAAAATCTTTAATTATTTTCATGTGTGAAAGTTTTTTTTTAAAAGATGTGTTTAATTTTAATTGATGTGGTTTCTTGATTCGATTATATAGCAATACGTTTGCTGTGTTGTGATTTTAAATTAACTTTAACTTTAAATACATAAAATAGAATTAACGAATCTAATTACGGAACTTATTCTTTTTCGAGACGGGTATCACATTAAATGAAATCATGATTATTAATTAAATTTAACAATTTTTCACATGATTCGCAACTTACTTTAATTGAATAATGAAATTAACTAATTGAAATCACCACTCTGTCAATCAAATAAGCCTCTTTATATAAGTGTTGGATGCTTGACTTATCTGCTGTTCATTACGCTGTGTTTTGTTGACGATAATTTATTATTAATAGCCGCCTTTATTAATCCTCTATTAGCGATAAAATACTTTAATTCTGTGACTATTCTACAGGGACAGAATATCATTTATCTATCATCGTCTTCGTATCGCTTTTCTCCCGGCGCTGTCAATGATCTTCGCCTTCTCCGCATCGCTGTTTATGGTGGTCACGTGACGCACTAAATTAATTACAAATCAATTACGGTAAAACGATTAACAAATGTTTGAGAAAATTGAAATTAATTAACGTGACACTCGCCGCAAATAGTCAGTCTTATCAGGTTTCTGGTAGCACATGCCGTAAATCTGTTGTTTTACACACATTGTACGGAAAAACGTCAAGTATCGATGTCACGTCGTTTAAAAAGACATCGAAAAAGATTTTTGAAAAGCTGCCAGGAAAGCCCTTCGATCATACTTGTCAATGATTCTATATGAGAAAGGAAAAATAGATGTCTGTATATTAAGGTTTTTCTTTAAAATTAAAATGAGATATCCCCAAAGCGGGTTTTAAATATTGGACGGTGGTTTTAAATGTTGGGAAATAATAAAATAGGAAGGGAAAAAAGTGTCAGTTTTCAGAGGAAAATATCTCATTCCATATCACAAAAAAAAAAAGAAAAATGATGAAATTCTCGATAAATTTTTGAAAAAAACGAAAATGATATGCTACAATGTATTTTCTAAAAATTGTTTACACGGATGAAGCCATATCTTTTATGTTATACTTGAAGAAATTCATTAGTTTATAACATGATATAACACGACACGAGGAAACAGGAAACCAATTTCTTTGAAAGAAAAATCTTTTAAAAAAAACAAATTAAGGAAGGTTTAGAAATACAAAAAGTTGAGATGTCGCGTAAAGTTGGTTTTAAAACTGAACTAGAGCGAAACAAGAGGGAGTTGGGAAGGGGAAAAAAAGACACGTTAGCTTTATAAAAGGTATGAATCAGTCTGGGTTAAGGGGCTAATTCTTGATACAGAACATACTTTCACACTGCGGTGAACACAAGTATATTAAAATAACATTTTGTTGCTAATGGGCTTTTAATGTAGACGTGGCTTTAGTTAACAATAACCCCATGAAAAATAACATGAAAATATGAAATGGTGAGGATGCTAGCAAGATTTATTCAGGTGGTTTGATGTATAACGATTCTTGTGTTTATTTACCTGTGGGTGTTATCTCACCTGGTTAGATAAAAAAAAGGTCATATTAAAACTTCTATATAAGTAAAACTGAGGGTATTTTAGAAATCATAAATAAGTATACATCATACTCCTGTGACAAAAAGATACAATATTAGTGTTGAAATATTTTTAATTTTAATTAATATGAAACGCGATATTCCTCTTGAAGATCAATAGTTAAAACTAAATCTTGCCATATATAAATACAATTTAAAAAAATATATATATTCAAATAGCCATCAATGTTTTGACAATAATAATATTAATTTCAAAATGTAGTTCAACAAATATTTTGTATTGCACAATAGTTTTCAATACTAAAGTTATATAAAATTTTAACCAAATTATTGACGGTGATCATATATACTAGTCTACATGTAATGGGAACCTCATTATTTTACGAATATATTATTGAGGATGTACATGGGTATTCGTCTGAACTATATATATATATATCCATACATGTTGATGTATAGGGTCATTAATCTTGAAAAGCCGAAACTGTCTCGGGTCGAGTACCCTATGTCAACTTTTTGTATTGGCACCCCGTAGCGAAGAAAATGAAATTTTCTTAATTTGAAGCGTGACGAAGTAGGGAGGAAAAATCGGAAAATAACAAGCCTTTTTGTTGTTTGTTTGTCACGATAACTAAAGTAAATATGCTTTCAGAATAATTTTAACAAATTTATAATTTTAGTATTTTATTCATTAAATTACACGCGAATATGTATAAAACATGAACACGCTTTTGTCACTCTGTTTTGATCCCACCATAGCTGGTTAATTTGTAACTCAGCTACTGTTATTTATTGGTCATTAAATAAATGTTACCCTTATCATAAATTAATATCCGATTATATTAAGCAAATGTGTGAGACAGTCCATGTATTAAAATACATCATAATGATTTAAAAGGGACAGCTTTTTACGGTTTAAATAAATAAATAAATAAATAAATAAATAAATAAATAAATAAATAAATAAATAAATAAATAAATAAATAAATAAATAAATAAATAAATATTTAAATAAAAAAAATAAGGATATTAGTTGTTTGCATAAATAAATAGCTATAGCTAAAAGCTAAAAAAATAAACCAAAAAATAGTGAGATATTATTTTGGGTGGAATATAAAATCGTTCAGGCAACACGTTTCCAAATTGAACGTTTCACTGAAAACAATTCTACGTCAACATGGACGACTATTGTTCAGCACCCATCTAAATTTGCTATACAAGGGTACATCTATATCGCATACAAACAAAGATCGTATGATAAAAAATTGTGATTGAGCCAAACAATTGTAAAGTCTTTCATCTGTCCCTTGTCGCATACCTTTCTAATTTCTAACTTTCCAATGGAAGAATACAGGCATTATCTGAACATAAAATCAACTCCGCGGGTCACATAGTGCAGAGTAATTATTGAATTATATAAAAATGTAAAATCATTGTACATTTGAAATCGAGTTTATCCCATTTGGATTTACTATCACCCCCTTTGATTTAAACATAAAGTTTTTAGTTTGACCTTTTAATATGGGGTCTGTATAGGTGACGAAAGAATTAAAAACAATAATAGAAAATCGATAAATACCAAAACAATCACTGCAGATTGATTATATTTTTTAAGTGGTTTGGATGCTGATGATATATAATGTATATATCGATTTATTTTAATAAATATTTAAATTCATTTTTATTTTGTATTTCCAGGTCAAAATTTGGTTCCAGAACAAGCGTTCCAAATACAAGAAAGTGATGAAACAGAATCCCAACGGACCCCCACCTCAATTAGCTAATCAAGGTCAAGCCTCATCACCCCCTCACGGTCAGCAGCCTCCTCAGCAACAACACACTCCAACCGACATCCCACCCACACAGCCAACAACGCCCATTCAACAAGGTAGTCAGGGCGGACAACAACCTCCGTCAATGTTACCCGTTTCGTCATCAATGAGTCCCCAGCCGCCGTGTTCTTGGTCTGATATCAGTAACAATAACCCCTCATCTAACTCTTCGTACATGTCAATGTCTCAATATTCTTGGTACCACCAGAATGCAATGCCTCAACAACAGTCGTTGCTAACATAAAAATTGCTAAAAAAAATACTTAGAGATTTAAAATACTCAGCTGTGACAATATTGTTATTGTGATTCCATAGAAGTCAGAGCACTCGATTCTACGGAGCTGATTCGAAGTCTACTTCCAGGAAGGTGCTTTCTGTTGTTCGAGAAGATCTTGAACTATGTTGGTAATTGGAGGGTGACTGCACCATTAAGATCTACTTAGGGCGAAGGAGTTTGTAGTAAAACAATTTGTGGACACAACTTCTCTACAAACTAAAGGAAGTGCCAACAATTTTTGCTTGAATCGTGAAAAAAGCTAGAGAAAAACACAAGATCAAATAATATAACAAAATGTGCTCAAATATTGTATTCCGGGACGAATGTGCAAATTGTCTCATCGTACATGTTATAAGGAGATACGTATAATAACTTTTATCTATATCTCTGTGTATATGTACATGTTTAAGTATTGTTTTATTGTATATAGAGTATAAGTAATTTGACAATGACAATTAGTTTATCAGAAACTATATAATAATATAGAATATATATGAAATGTGTTAACAGTGCTGCTGCCATGGAGAACAACGTTTTAAAAAAATCATACTATAATATAATTCGGATACACACCCAACCGAGGAAGCAAGAAAACAAAAATCGTTTAAAACCAGAGATATCAATTTTGAATATCAAACTTGCAAAGTGCTCATAAGAACTGATTTCCTTAAGTTGGTAAACATTTAGGACCAATTCACCTTCATTTTAATATAGTTGGTTTGTGCTCAAAAACAAAATCATCAACGTATTATTTTCACACTTATTATTCGTAAATTCTGTCTTGCTCGTGTAGCTGTCTTATGTAAATGTATGTGAGGGAATAACGAACTGTCTTAATCAATAAAGACACGTCATTCCTTAGAGCGACGCCAAAGGCCAACCGAATAGTGAGAAGAACTTTGAGTTATTTGGCAATTATTATATGTTAGGAATGAAAAGGGCTAAATTACCATCGCTTCCATGGTTAAATTATCCTATAGCGGTCGATGGTAAATTGCTACCTTGGAACCAGAGAGCTTCGCGATTGGCAGAATGTGTGGACCGTGATTTTTAGCAGATGACACAGTCATAGAAACTCATTATTTCTAGATGATGGCTTCGACTTTCTCTTCGGATTTTATCGAGTTTTTGCACTAAATTATAGATAATGACTTTATAATCCAATGGAAGAATTCATATATCAAAAGGGTCGATTCTTCATGATTAGCAATTTAGGTCGACATATTCCCATTCCATTGCGTGTAGCCTAGATTGTATGTCAATAGTAATTTCTGATGTATACATAAACGCATACCAATCTCGCATCCATATTAACAATAATCGTAATGAAAAATATATATGTTTTGTTTTTACTGTTTAATTTAATTTATTTTTAAAGTAATTCTATAAACATTTTTTGGGATGTATGAAATAGATTTTATAATAATTTATGTAACGTTTCTGATTTTGTGATTATTAAGATACCGTTCGTTTCAAATGTGAAATAAATAACTTTCTATGTAATATTTTGTTAAACATTATTGAGTATCAACTAGTTTCATATTGATCGAAGTGCATGTGTTGACAAGACGTTAAACCCCATTCCCCCCTGAGCTAACATGCATGTCTATAGAAATCCAAATTACTTACACACCGTGGACTCTGCAGGTGCCAGTAAATAATAAAAACATTGGCCTTATTTTTTTCCAACACAAACATTTTTTTTCTAATTTGATCTAAGAAATCCAATTAATTTTTTTTGGCCGAAAGGAAGAACGACCCGTAGTAGCCAAAATGCTCCTTTCATGCTTTTTAAAGTTGTCCTCCTTAGTGATAATATTTTTCTTGTTCCCATTAATTTACGCATCGTACTCTTAAACGATGTATATAGACTTCAAGTACGAGCCATTGAGCAGTGTAAACTGTGAGTGAATACTAGACGCCAACCAATACTCCAGATTATGACACTTTAAGGATGCTTTGTGCTCTAAAACTCCTTATAAGATCCTGCATCATGTTATTGTAAACACTTATGTTTAAGTGAACTTTCTCAAGCAAGAGTGAAGAGAAAGCAACTCAATGAATAGATGTGTCTAAAACCGAATATTTTGTACGGCAAGGGTGTCTTCTATAACGATGTCTATTCAGCGCGATAGCCATGATAAAACCAATATGAACGACAAAAAAAAATCAAACTTTTTTTTTCTATTATAGACTTTCATATATTATTTGACTAAGTTCCCACTGATCTCTTTAGTCAACAACTACTACAGAAATACTACAATTTCTCACAGATTTTTGTTTCTGATTTTCTCTATCGAATCCCTGTTAAACGTCCCAATGTAATCTTTTATATTCATGACATCAAAGCTTTGGTCGTGTTCAATTTAACAATCACTATGTATCTATAATTGATGGGCAAATAATAGGGTACACAAGAACAATGCTTCTTACCGCACAACCAAAGGTAATTTTACGAACTGTTCAGAAGCGAAAAATTCATATACGTAACAGAAGAAAGTCGGGGTAATTCTAGAAGAGTAAAAATTGTCGAAAAGCAACAGAATGCTTCAAAGGATGTCAAAACAAACAAAAGGCCAAACTGACTATATCGTCTTTTGTTCTAGTCGACAGGTTGTTGGCAGTTGGACAGAGAGGCGAGAAATTCTAACTCGCGCAGCCCATGTCATCGCGTGCGCGTTTGCCAAGACATAAAATTAACTGCATTATTCTATCGTTTCGTTTGATTAATTGCGCTTCGAGCGTTCTGGGGCGGGCGCCACGGAGGAGCCTAGAGTCTAGAAGGGGAGTATAAGACGACTAGGTTCTTTATTCAATGCTACCCGTCAACAGTGACACGCTGTGTTGACCACATTGTTCTTCACACTAGAGCTTTTCAACCCAACAGAGGGAAATAAAAGAAGGGTTGTACGCTATGGTTGTCGTTGCCCGATAGTAAAGGCTTGCTACTCGGGTTACCCGCCTCCTCCGTCGAACTGCCGTACAATATCCAGGCCATTGCTACATTAGGGGATTTGGTATAAATAACAATTCACGATGATTATAGGATATACTATATATTATCGATCATTTATAGACTATCTACATGTTTCTTGGGGTAATTTATCTCCCGCTGTCAGTGTCGGTTACTGGATTACGGTTGCCCGCAATTGGGACCATGATAATTTCTTACATTGAGAATCGTATTCAAGGAGTCACACGTATATCCTAGAAACAGTTTATGATAAATTCATGCTAAAAATAATGAAATTGAAAACTGTGAACAATAGTTTCCGATTACGTTTTTTCATTTGAAGAAGCTGTGAGAAGAATCCCTATGGGGACTTTGGGAAAAGTTGTTGAAATTCTCAGACAATGAAATGACTATATCCCTATTCCAAACCTATAAAAATAAATCATTTTTAATTAAATGTGACAAACACAAGATTTTTTTATTTACAAAATAAATTGTCTGTTAATAATCTGAATTTTACAACCATCTCACATTTCGGATAGAGATACATTTTGAATTTGCAGCCGTAGAGAATAGTTCAGAACGGATTATATAGATATGTTTTGCAGCAATGGGAAGTGATTGAATAACTTTAATAAATTTCTATCCTCTTTTCTGATGAAAAATATTTTTATTATGTTTTTATATCAATGAATTTGCTAGTTTCTCTTATTAATTTTAAAAAAACCCTAAGAACAATCTTTCGAGCTGAATTGCAACAATGGGGTCATCATGCCAAAAGGAATGCCAGGTATGTAAATATCTGCAAATGCAACATTGAAGTATTATTTGTTGAAATAAGTAACCCTTTGCCCTAAGCTAGACGTCAAGTAGATAGATATTATTTTTCCATCGACCTATTAGTGGTCATCCCCTCGTTACAATGGTGACAGCAGGAGCTCAACTACACAATAGCCTGTAAAGTTACAATAGCTAACTCAAACGAGCATCAACCACCCATAAAAAATGTTGGCCTTGATTAGAAAGACATCCGCTGGTAACCATTATTCATACAAGCTACCTGGATGTCTGAGCCTTTGCTTGAGGTTTCCTCACACTTGGATACCGAATTCAACTTGTAAGGAGACTATATTTTATGACTGTCCAAGTGAGGGTTTATTCATCACTATCACAATAGCTCAAAACTAATATTTGGAGATGGAGACCAGCACGACAGCTCCCAAAGAATGTTGTATAATCTCGGGCCTCATAAAACAGCTGCTGTATGAAGGTAGCTCATCAGGACATTTAGTTACCACAAAAAAGACTTTCAGTTGACCATAATAAGTGCTAATCGAACAAATAGAGGAGTAACAAGGACATTGTCTTTAAATGACCCTTGTGATTTGGTCAGTTTATTAGGCAGTATTTAAACATCTACATGATGTCCGTCCTCTCCACACGATATTCACTTGACCTCATCATCATTAAAGGTGCGTTTTGTGGATAGTTTGTTAATTCAGCTGGTCAAAGGGTATAAAACAGCCATTCACAGTCGGTTCGTTCAGTAGTGACCATTAAAAACGTTACGTTTAAATCAACATTTAAAGTACCTATTTGAAGATTTGCTATTTTGCTACGAACCTTAAACATAGTTTTAGCTACCTCCCTGTAAATAGGGGGGGGGGCTGATATAACACATGCGATTTAAATCATAAACCCAGTCATTGAGTAAACGGAATTCTTTCGATTCGCCGCTTGTACGTAATCAACATTTAAAGTACCTATTTGAAGATTTGCTATTTTGCTACGAACCTTAAACATAGTTTTAGCTACCTCCCTGTAAATAGAGGGGGGGGGGCTGATATAACACATGCGATTTAAATCATAAACCCAGTCATTGAGTAAACGGAATTCTTTCGATTCGCCGCTTGTACGTAATGGGTTTAATCGGATTCTTCCCACTGCTATAGGTTATTATAAAAACAAAACTGAAACATGTTACTTCCGAAATCAGCAGTTAAACTTCCCCTTACAAGTATTCACGAATTGACTGAGTTAGTAACGCATATTGGGCAATAATATACTTAAATGGAAGTACATGCAGATGATGTATTGTCAACTGAAGTCTAAATCACAAGACTTTCCACACCAGGTTGTCCACAAGATTTCATCAAGCAAGAAAGAGTTAGACGAACTCAATGGCTTAATAATATACGTTTCTCAGTTTCCCCAAGTCTTTACAAATGTGTGATTTTCCTCAAAACTACAGTTAAGTAGATTTGATTACGGCAAAGCAATTGTTCCCATTTGAACAGGGCAGAATATAGCGGCAATTGATTCAGCAGTGTCAGTGTCAAAAGTCATACGAGGAATTTCCGTACAATTCCAGATGAGTTGAGAGAGGACACACGCGTAGGAGGGAAGGCGTCATTTACCATGTGCCACTACGAAAGGCATAGTGTTGTATCAGGTTTTCTTTAAAAAAAAGTAAACAGACCCAATCTGGAGCACGATACCCGTGACAACATATAGGTATCATTCCAAAATTGGCAAAGCACAACTCTCATCTTGCTCACAAAAATTATGAACAAAATGACTTTAGGTAATTTAATTAAGATATACAGGCTACCATACATGAGTGATGCACCGCTTCAGTAAAATGATTTAAGTTAAAACATACATTCCGGGTCGGGGCCTGTACTTATACTTAATTACGTCAATGATATCTAATATTTGCATTTTAATATTTGACATTACTTTTTATAGATTTTTAAATGATATAGAACAATATTACATAATAAACATATAGATGTACACCACAAAATAACACGATTCCAGGGTGCGACTGGGTACATATTGTGTATGTCAATATAGATACACGGAAAAACTAGGAGACCATGAAAACGCTCTTTTAACCAGTATAGATGTACGTCTTGCGTCTTTTGTGTCGCTTTTAGATACCGTATAGCTGCTAAGAATAAGCAAATTAATATGAATAAACCAACCTAAATTAACTTAGTGATGCGACACGAAGTACATATTTTGTTGGAAAAAGTCGCCCCTCTACTATGTCAACATGGCGACAATACATACGGAGAAATATGAATAGATAACTCCGACCCGACGATCTTTCAATTACAACAAATTGAGTGAAATGAATGACATATTAAACGCATTATCGCAGAGTCGAGAGGGAATTTGAGATTATTGTATTATTATACAAATATTTAGCTTGCGAGAATCATACATGTAATTCAACGTAGTGTATAGTATACTTAAACTCTTTCATAAAGTACACATAAGAAATGAAGCGGGTACATAATAAAAATAAATTTATTTAAGCATAAAAAATCAGCCAGGTTTAGGACTCTCTTTCAGTCGTGTATTTCCTTAGGCTAACAGCTACTGAACTTGAGGTATAGTTTATTGTGGATATTTCGATTTGAATAGGAAAATTTAATTAAAATTATGTTCTCCGTTTTTTCCTCCGTTGGTCTTATTTTTCTCCACACATAAAAGATACATTTTAAAAAGAAAATTGGTTATAAATAGAAGATATGTGTTGCATTTATTACATTGTTACACTGTTCAAATAACAGTACATAAATCCTATTTCCAAAAAATTATATCGTCCCCATATTCTTATAAATTTGGAGTGAGCTAAGATGGAACTAACGATCACAGAACCAGCAAAAACATACTTATGTTTTATGATTAACTTGGTAGTCATCAAGGGTGTGTATTCAGAACCCTATTATTCATTATAAAAGAGTATATTAATCAAGCCATGTAATTCATAAAGTCACATTTTGATTGCCCAAACAGTTGTGTTCCAAAACAATGCGTTACTTAAAAGTAACCTGAGGTCTTTTCATAATCCTCGATGGGAAACTTCAGTAAACCAATCCCTCCAACACTTACCATCTCAATACGCCCAAGTACATTCTGCCTCCATACCCATACCCAGATTGTCTTTAACTCTATGAGTAACTCTCCGTGATTGTGCTAATTTATATAAAAGAATCATTATTGAAAGTGGGTAATTTTAAAAGATGTCTTGCTGTTCCGATTGTCAGAATCTAAATCTGGGCTTAACATGTACAATCCCAATAAATTCAAGAAGGCGTTATCTGTTGACAACATCTTCCCATACTCTATGATCTGTATGACCGTGCCCCAAAACAGCACTACCTTTTTTTCAGGATACATTTTGAACACAAAAACCCTATTCAGCTCTTTTTTTCATGAAAGGAATTATTTTTATCTTTTATTAAAGATTACATCGTTAGGCATATAGTTGACTTAAGTGGGTCATGCAGATGCCACATTAAATATGGTTTATTTGATTCGATAGCATCTTTTTAAAAAGTGTGAATTTATGTAAAATAATTGGATTGTCATTAACGTTAGCAAGAAAATACTTAAGATGGCCGCGATACACCTAATTCACGAAAAATCTTTATCATCAATGCCTATTCTCCTCTTCTTTCATACACTTGACTCCAATTTCAAAAAATTCATTCCATTCGGGGATTACTTTTTACTGTTCATTAGTAACTTTAGAATAATAAATCATACTTGTTACTGCAAGCTCTTTTCTTCACTGCATGGTTGCAAATGTGATAATCTCTTTGAGAAGCTAAACCGTAAAAGATGCAGTAGATCTTAACTACTTGTGATATGACTCAACTTCTATCAGCGAGCTCTAATGACAGCTGAATTACAAAACAAGTAACCTCATACATTGTCAGATATCAAAAGCTCAGAGCCTTTGGGGTCAGAGCAACGGGGAAACTATACTCCTTTTTACTTATATACCAAGTGCAAAGCGAATCCAAGCGGAACAAACGAGGGGGATAACGGTGAATGGGTACGTTTAATGCCCCTATCTCTTGCAGAGTTCACATATACACACACACACAGGTGACTAATGTCCGGGGAATTTTCAAATTTGCCCACAATAGAAGGGGTGGGATTATCATATCAAAGGAATAATCAGAGAGGTATGTCGGACAGAAGCATGTTGAAGTTTGTTGTGTAAAGGCTACGGTGTTTCTTATAAAAAGATTCCTGCTTTATTGAAGTCTTCACTTATGGGAGCTTCAATGTTACCGTTAACATGACGCATTTTCTTTCCCAAGCGAAACGAGATTGACCTTTCAGTAAATGTATAAATGTTTATTTTGCATGTTTGTGTCCTTATAGGTTCTATGAATTCCTGCTTCCACTCAGCCTGCTTTAGAAACAAGTGATTTCTGGATGTTTTTTTATGAGTTGCTGGTATATTATATTAATTAATTCTGGCATTTTGACATATCTGGTACTGCATGGATTGGGGACGGAGATGTAGGTGTTTGTATTAATTTGGGGGAATAAACTGGGGGTTTCCTCTCCCTTGTGGCCAAACCCTTAATAATATAAGAATGGCGAAACACTGAATAAACCTACTACTACTACTACTACTACTACTACTAAGCAGTCCATCGTATCCGATTAAGACTGACTGCTGGAAGTATTGATATGATAAACCAAGGGTAAAATATGTGATATAAAATATTTCATTTAGACCAAGCTATGACTAACAGAAGAACTATCTCTTAGCTTGCAACAAAACGAATCTTCTTTCGGTTTTAAATTCATAGATTTCTTGCATCTAACATAATTTTACGGTACAAAAAAAATGTATTTGAACAAACTCGATCATCTCGGATTCATGACATTAACTGTGAAACATCATTTGACCCGAGAGTCAGCTGTACATAATGTTAAGGGTAAAAGCTTTTATGCAAATAGTCGCTCATTGTGTTTTGTATTGGACGGGTTTGTTGTCAGTTGTAGAATTAGAAATCTAATGTTTGTTTTAAAACTTTCTGTAAATATTCACTCTCGCTCTTCAAGTTTGTTACTCAGCAAAGCCATCAGACAGTACTTACGGCCCTCTCTTGTTGGTGAACTACTTGTCAGGATTATATGATGATACAGTTTGACAGCTAATTGATGTACCATGTATTAATCAGAACAATTACACGTCATGTCTATTCTTTTCCCATGTTTGGCTGTTTGTTCGGTTAAGCACGCCGGTTTGTGTATATTGTATCCATGGTTTTGGCGTAGTGGCTCAAGTGATACCAGAGCTCGCTTTCGAGTGATACTTTACGGCGCCTTGTTTCCCCAAGCAGTCACACTAGTCTTACGCTTTTAGCGCACATCGAAAATTCAAGTAAACATACCCTATTCATACGAGTTTCTAAATTATAAGCCCGCTGTGAGCCTGGTTGCTTTAAGAGCTGCAGATGATGATTTGTTTGTGCTCTCAGCCCAATCACTCGACTCAAATCATCTTGAGGACTTACTTACGATCATGGTTCGAGTAAGTACGAGGAGCATGTGCAGCCTTATCAACCGCTGACAATGGCTACACGCTTTAGTACCAGAGTATATTTCGATTTAACCATCGTCTGGGACAACCTCTCTCATTTCAAAACATAATTCTTATACAAATCTCAGACCCAGACCATTATTGATGAGTGCCAATATCTTCAGGGCAACAAACTCCGCGGGATAGAAATCTTTACCTTCACAAAGCACGATGTTCGATCCCGTCTTCAAATCCAGGAGCGACAAGTCAAGTCATTTAAGTATGAAGCCGAATATGAAAAGCAAATATGGACTGTTGATCGATGAGCACACCTGAGCCAAAATATGTATATAGAAATTACTGATACTGGAAACAGCATGGTGCCAACCATTTATGGATTTTCAGATATATACAAATGTGTTTTATGGATATATAATCGCAGTGATCTGGTAGTGTATTAACGGTTATTGACAGTGAACTTTCTAATCCAGATGTGATTTTGTTTATAATTATTACAGGTATTGTAAGCTACGATCACAGAGTTTGTAAAACATTGGTGTAACATAGAACATGGTCCAGGTTTACAAACAAAAAGCATCTGGTTTGTCCATACTGTATAGTTTTTCTGTAACTATCATTTTTACTCAGAAAAATGGAATAGATAATGACATTTTCAATTGTTGTGGAAATACTGATGAGTTACAGGGATGTTCTAACCTAATTTTTCTATTGCATTCGTTAAACACATTCTCCTTCTTCTTCTTCTTCTTCTTATTATTATAAACATTTATAAAGCACCATCTTCCACAAAACGTGTTCAGATGCGCTGTACAATACAATTCAATAAAATATGTAATAAAAATAAATATACATATAGGAAAATTAAATAAAGCTATAGTAGTAAAACATAAAATGGTAGCTAAAAATATAATCTGATATCACAAATGGGTTTTAAAAGAATTATAAGTTAAAAGATTTCTTAAACAAAAACGTTTTAAAAAGTGACTTATGGATAACAGCCTTCGCCAACAATCTTAACACAGAAAGCAGCTTCGATATGGTAAATTTTTGGCACCGAATTGACCTATAATTGACAAGCGCCCCTCAACGCAAAACATATTAACAACACCATATCTCTCATCCGTGCAGGGGCTGGGGAAATGATTAGCGCGTGCGCGTTGCATCATAAATTCCGCCATTGAGTCAACTGATGTGGTTTCGATTCCCCGGTTTGTACGTGACAAGGAGAAGGGTAGCCTGCCCAACCTCATGAGTTTTCTCCGGGTCCTCCGGTTTCCTCCCATTGCTAACGACCCCTACGCGCAAGCGAATTATTAACATAAAATTGAACCATATATGTTAGTCCCGAAATGACATAATTTGTGTCGAGTGAACGTTAACCCCCACCTCCCTCTCTCCCTCTCCTCTCTCTCCTATCCATGCACACTTCTTAAAGTTTTAAAACCTTTGACAACGTTTTCCAACCCGTAAAAATGGGAAATTAATAACTAGAATATTTTCATTAAAGATTAATTGATACTCTTCTTCAGATTTGACCTTTATGTAATTCAGAATCGTAAATCACTGGGAGAGGGGGGGGGGGTATTTGCATAGCGTTGTTCAAGCATTTAAAAACTTGACCCGTACATACCAGCCCCGGTGTAACTCTTGAAACATTAAAGGTTGACTAGAGTTTGTGTTAATGATTCTCAGTGCATGGTGTTATTCTTCACATCTCCGAAACCCATCCTGGAACTACTTCAACTAATCTATGACGAGTTGATGTTCTTCTTTAACCTGCCGATAATCACTTAAATCACGCTCTTCCCGGTCTTCATATTATATTGATATTTTCTTTATCTCATTAAAATGTCGATATTTTAAACGAACTCAGTGTCTGTTCATTAAGCATCTAGTTGACAAAAACAGCTGTGTGCGTCCGTCCTCTCCAATCTGATACCGTGATTATTGTAGCCATATCGAACACGTGAAATTTAATCTTTCTTTTCATACCGTCTTACAAAATATATATTATCTTATTTAGCTTTGACATACTTTACTTTCGCTTGATTTTAAGCCGGTGTTCTTGTGTATACATATTACCAATTATACATGTATAATTAAGACTGTGGTTACACTTGCATCCCACGAAAGCGTACGCTGTCATATCATTAAAATGGACGATGCTATTTTCAGAAGATGTAACGTCTTTGATGTTCCATTACCTAGAGGATTATTTGATCGTTACATTCATATAGTAGTCTTCAGAAAACCCGGCTTTATTAGCTGAGTCGAATCAGAACAGTAGGACGCAAAACCCCATCCCATTTCACATCCAGGAAAGTTCAGTTTGCGAAATTAACACCGATAGTACGGATATTTATTTCTGGAAGGTCTTATCACAAATAACTCTGGGTGACGTGCTTTGTGAATCACGACGTCACAATATTTAATAGCGTTAATGCCTTCCTTTGGAGGTGATTACGACTTTAATAGCGATAATTACAACGATGCAACGCCAGCGTATTCTGAGTAGTTCCTTGTCCGATGTTCTGCCGTCTAACCGGCAAAGTCCGAAGGTTTACGCTCAAAATAGCACGGCGACTTTTTGTTACAGGTAATTCGGCCACAAACAGCTAATCTGGAATCTGTCGTTGTCCCGCTCGAATATTCCAAAGTTGACGTTTTTTAGTTCATCAACCGTGCATGCCGGACTTTTAACGTTTCCTGGGAGTTTGGCTCGCGATTCTCTTTAGTCCTAGGGTATGGTGAAGAGTAGAACTCGTGCTCCAGACCCGTTTACAGTTGCCTGTAAATCACTACCCATAGATGTAACAATATGAATTATTGGAAGATTGGATTTTTTACATGATCAATCTAACCTTTTCTGGCGACTACGTTTCGGTGATTTTTCTTTTCGTTTTCAATCACATTAAACACCCGTTTGGTTGTCATTTTTCAATGCCATTTGTAAGCATATAGGATACTTTATCTCTATGTAAATATATATGCCAAAAACCAGGTTTGGTGGTGCATTTTACAGGGCTGGTCACAAATATACAATAAAAACATTTAGCAAGATTTATGCAATGCATCCCGTCGACACAAACTAGGTAATTTCGGGACTAACATATGATTTAATTTTAATTCAATAATTCGTTTGTGCGGTTGGGGTCTTAGCAGTGGGAGGAAATCGTAGGACCCGGAGAAAGCCCACGAGGTTGGAAAAACGTGGTTAGCGTGCGCGCGCTATTTCATAAAGCCTGTCATTGAGTCAACTGGCGTGGCTTCAAATCCCCGGTTGTACGTGGCAAGGAGTAGAGTCGCCTGTCAAACCTCGTGGGTTATGTCCTGGTCTAACATTAAACCATATGTTAGTCCCGGAATGACCTAGTTTGTGTCAAGTGGACGTTAAACTCTTTTTCTCTCTCTGTCTCTCTCTCTCTCTCTCTTTCTGAAGGTGAAAATTACCCAAATAAGCACATAAGGAAAACCGCTACTTCATCTAACCGTACCAATAGGTTTAAGCTGTTTCTCCTATATATAGGCCATCCTATACGACAGATGCTAATATTGTCTAACATTTCTTGAAATGTCTAAGTCTTACTAATCCCACAACAAAAGTTTGAAGATTTTAGATTACCGGATTTCGTGTAAATGACAGTTCGTTACGGGATAATTGTCAACCTAGGCGCGTGCGTAACATGTGTTGCCTCTGTAAACGCTATTCGCCATTTTAAATGTTAGAATCCGCATTTGTTATTGTAAGATCAGTCTCATAAAGTTATTTAAAGGAACAAAACAACTTTATCAATTTGGCTATGAAAATAGACCAACGGATACTTTTAATGTCCATGTTGATGTGGTTGAAATTCTTTGCTTGCCGGTTGTCTGTGCATAGAAAAGTGTAATCAACTGTTTACATGTACAAAATACACGACAAACAGTGGTAACAGGTGTCCGGAAGACAAAGATTATAAATTATCACCAATGCAATCATCTTCAAGGACATCGATTATAAATAACCGAAACCCTATGTGAATATTGACTTATCAAATTAAAGATGCGGTCTGTAAGACGTAGACAAAGAGCTGGCTATTCTAGCTTTTATAGTTTAAAATAGATAATGCAAAATAAATCAATTCTGCCATATTACTTTATTCTGAGCGAAGTTATGAATGTTTGAAGATTTGAAAAGATATTATCGATCGTCGAGTACTACTGCTATGATGATAAACGGAAGTCTCGATTTTACAATTGAACGTTACATTATAAAACGGTGATGGCGTTCTCATCCATTGAATATCACAGCTACCAGATAGACCAGTGCATTAATTATGGGTTGGTTTGATTAAATACCTAATTAATCATGTATATTACATTTAAAGCCAAAATAAATAAAAAAAACCTGCACTGGGCACTTTTAGCTCGTACATAGTGTATCTTTAACACATTTGAAATTCTATATAAATACGTGTTGTTGTTTTTCGGTATTTTTCAATGCAAAATATATCTGTCTTTATTTGTAATAATAAAACAGTCAATCGGCATGATATCAACAATCACTTTTCGAGATTGACCTGTCAGATGATTCAATTGATATGTCGAATAATATTCAAATGATATCGAGAAATAAAATATCTATTCAATGTATAAATGTATCAATTTTTTTTATATATTCAGAATGTGTTTGTCAGAAAAGACATTATATCTACAAATTTCAAATTCCTTACTATATCATATTGATTGTGCTATTTTTGTCTCTACACTTATTGACACTCAATTAAAACGAATTCAGTGTATGACCATGTCTTAGATAATATACAAAATATGTATGATATCATTTGTACATATAGTGATGGGGCTCTTCAGTACGATATCGTTCATTACACAGACCAGAAGACAATGGAAAACAGAATATCAATATAGTGAAAACTATACCTTTTTGAAACGGATCATACATTATTCAGTAGTAAGGGTACCCTGTGGTTGGACCAACGTCAGAACTTTTTTTTCGTAAGCTTTAATTTGAGACAATAGTATCCGAAACGTCAATTGTCGAAATCTCTATTTCCACTGCAGAACTCATTAAAACGCCGTATAAATGACTATGCACGTGCTTTGCGCGTGTGCACGTGACGACACGCGCTTGAAACAAGATACAGAAGAATGTGTGATTTGTGTTGATCTTTTGTTAGCATTTTATCTTGATTGAATACTTTTGTTTTCTAAATGACGACGTCCGTATGCAAATGGATCGGAAATTTTCCCCCGTGTAGTTTTCCAGCGCCGGAAATGGAACCGAGGAGCTTGAAATATAGGCCGAATCACGGCAGACGACAATTTTCTTTTAAAATGGAAGTACGAAACAATATACCTGTATAAAATCTCGCAGCGATATCAGACCGCGATTATGCGAGATGATGAGATACCAGAGTATACGGTGCGTGAAACTTCCTTTTATATTAAGCTGCCCATTAGATGAATTCTTTATCAGCCTTTTAGCGCCATTGATAGAGAACGCTGCCTTCCAATAACAGATAGAAATAAAATTTATGAAGATTTCAATCAACGACAAAAACCGTGTCGGTAACTAAATATCAAAAGCAAGTTAAAACCGTTTTTATTGTCAGCCATGTTGGAATGCTGGAAGGTTTTGGCGGTACTTTCATCTCTTTGCTTCTGTCCGGAAATTGAAATTAAACTTGATTGGAAAGGTAACTGATATGCTGTGCTCGAAATGATTCAAAATAATATGGGCTCAGATAAGAACAAAATAAACGGTACACATTTTTATATTTGAAGAAATGGTACAGGACAGAGGGCCTGGCAAGTAGCAACTATAGTCTTTCGGATGGGACAACAAAACGAGTTCCCATGTACATATTGGCGTGCACGTAAAAGATCCCCTGGCAGTTCGAATTCGATATAAAAATGTGGGCCGTGGTGCCGCTATCCGGGCAAAATTTCCCTCGCAGCACAAAATATGATAATCATGCTTTGTGAAGACATTATTTTTTTTTTTTGCTATAATATTTTTGATTCCAAGATAAGGACATAAACTAACATCGCTAAATTCTTATATTGACTTGGATGCCACTGGGGCTCGGTCCGTGTGGCCCGAAATCGGTAACTAGGTAGAAATCAAAATAATATTAGGTCACAGTTCCACTAACCTTGTAAAATGTGTCACATAACTACATGTAGTTGCATGACGTATGCCCATCTTCCTTAGCCCGGTTGGTTCAGACAATACCCCGATTTCATTTCATTACATTTATTGCCCTACAGGTTCGAAACTCTTCAACTATTATGTTCAATAAGTATGGAAGGGGGTACAGGAAACTAATACTGGGTGACTATTTGAAATATTCGTACAGACACGTGTGTAACGTAATATCTAGAAGCTATTTTGATTTTAAATGGGAGAAAATCAGGCACTAGCTGCCAGTTTGTTTCTTATTTATGAACACAGCATACAGATATATCAAAATGGCGTTCCGATTGTTGTCACAGTTAATGATATCTGTTGTGATCGCATCTGCCCCCTAGCGTGATTACGTCGTTATAACTTTCAGTAAGCGATCGAGTAAAATTCTCATCAAGATCATCGTGACGGCAGACGTGGATTTGATTTACGTTTTTGCTGAGAAACATAGCCGCCCGACTTGTAGCTAGCTACGGATTTTATTTCAACATTTATCAAACCGCCGTTTCCGAAAGGTTTTCATGCACGGTTATAAAGAACGCTGAGACGGAAGAGACGCAGCGTTTCTGCTTAGTTGATGAAGCGTATGTTAAATGGCATTCACAGACCGGACACCATTAAACGTCAATAGTTTTAGGCTAGTTAGCCCGTATCGGATCAGTTTCCAATGTTTGGATTTATAGAAGTATGATAGCGCGAATCTTCCACATGGTTGGGTTGGGTCAATAATACTATCATTTAACATAACAATGACGCCATCGACTTTTTACACGAACATAGAGTTTAAATATAGCCAAGTTGTGTTCTTTTGTCCCGGCGCTTGTTACTATTGTATACCCGACCCCCACGGGATTACGGTCGCAGGTGGTATGAAATGGAACGGTGAGGGGGCTTTTTACCTCGGACACTTGTCATGCGGGGAGCGACCTTTCAATCTCAAATATTCATTGGAGAAAAACAATAGACGATCGGTGAAAAGCACTTCAACGTGCTTTAAGAAGTGTCAATGGTGCTCAATGCTTCGTTTCATCGGCTGAAAGACAAGAGAGCGCAATGAGCTAATTTCAGCTGTGTATTACTGTTGGTATTGTGTACATGCAAAGACATGAGCAGTAGTCATTGAAAAGCGCCTCTTCTCTCCATATGCTTCAAGCCGTCAATTGCCTCGAGCACTTAAGGTCCCGGAATCAAGCATATTGTTTGGAAAATCAATCAACTGTTTGGAAACTACGAGGAGATTCCGAGGAGGTCTTTATGCTGCCGACTTTAAGGACGGCTAGTTTGAATGGAACAGTGATTGAATATTTCAAATCAAACAGCTAGAGAAACGCAAGTTCAAAATAATTACGGAACATTGTGTTGTTTGGCTTGAACGAAGGCGAGACGTTTTCAACAAGTTCTCCAGAATTGATCCGTTCGGGCTTCAGATTGATGAAGTTCCGTTCTAACTCTGTATCGTTTAAGAATAATCATTATTTTAGTAGTTTTTTGTAAGACGACTTAATAATAACTTAGAATAATAGTAAGACATCTTGGATAATGTAAACATTTCAATAATAGAACGTTATAATTACACATTTATTAAAAATCTTGGTCCGATATCCTGGGAAGGTTTTATGATGAATGTATCTGGTATATTGTCCATTATTAATGTTATATAGGTATCGATATTAAGGAATAGTCAAAGACATTGTATTATACAAAACAAATACCTTCACATTGATATTTTCAGGTAATTTATCATTGTATTTAAAGCATTTGCATTTTTTTCACACGCTTATATCATCTTCTTCTTCTTCTTCTACTTCAATTATTGTTTAACGTCCGCTGCCAGAAAAATAATGATATCGACGCTTACATTGTATTGATCTCTCTTTATATTACTATCTGAATCCATTTAATTTGACTTGATTTTATACTTCATGTCACGGGAACGGTTTCTTATACATGCATGTATCTATTATAGTTTGTCTTCAACGTGTTGACATTAAGATTTGTTGTAGCGCATAGCCTATCATGCTACAACGTTTCGGTAATACCGCCCCCCCCCACCCTACACACATACACACACACACACTTTTTTACTTGAATATTTTTTTTTCTTATTCTTAGTCTGTACCACTACAGTCTCTGGATCATACAGAACAATAGACGCTTGCTTTGATATAGGTATGTTGTTTATTGTGTGTGTTGTCCACGGGTTTGTCTTCTGTAATTGTTTATGTGTGGTGTGGTCTTACTAGTAAGAAAAAGAGGGTACTTGTGATTCAACCTTTTGAAATTTCAGTTTAAAATCTTAAGATGCAAGTATAGCTCTCTAAGAAATTATAGGTTATGCTACGAAACTGTATCTTTTACAAAAAGCATTTTTTATGCACGAATACGATTAAAGCCCGTTTTAATTGTATGAAAAAGCATCGATGTCAGCGTTTATTACCCTAATTTCTTGTTCTATATTAACACCTTACTCTCATAATTGAGGGTATATAATACCTTTAATCAAATTAATCTAATTATAAGTAATGTTCATATCTATTTTAGACATAATTCGGTTAACGAATTATTCCAAATGACTTAAAAATTGAGGTTTTTTTTAGAAACAATAGAAAAAAATCACATTTTAAGTAATGAAATAAACAAATTATAAGTAATAAAATGAAAAAAATTATAAGTAATAAAATAATGATAACAAACAGTTTTATGGATATATCATTTTCACTAAATGCCATTCAAAGATAATAAAATAATGAATGAAATAGGGTTTAACTACCTACTATTATGCACCTAACCTGGGCTAATGGAAGACGGGCGTTATGGCCTACAGCGGCGTTATGGCCTACTCTTATATCAAATTTCAACTGCCAAGGGATCTTTTACGTGCAATCCAATGTGTACACGGGACCTCGGTTTTTCGTCCCATCCGAACGACTAGGCAGCTGTCCTTGTCAGGCTTATAAACAAAAAATAAGTAAATGTTCACATCTTTTTTAGACTTTTAATAAAAATTCAGTTAAAGAATCATTCCAAATGACTTGTAAAATTGAGTTATTTAGAAACAACAGAAATAAATCACATTAGTTCATTAGTATGGGGTTCCGATAATTTTATCAAACCCTGATATTCCCCGCACGCGATCACATAAATAGCCAACACGTGCCCCAATATTAATAAATCATTTAGTTAAACTACTATTCAGGGTGACCCCAACGGGTTAAATTAGGACATTCATTTAATTACTTTTCAAAATATTTGCTCTGATTAACAGGGGAAATTGTGCAGTGTTACACGACATTTTATGTTAAAACAATGGTAATATTACACACAAAGTCAATGTGCAGCTTAGTAGAATTAGTTTCTCCGCTCATAATAAAATATTTGTTTTTGTAAATAATGTTACAAATAACATCAACGTTTTTTTAGCTTAGTAAAATCATTTTCTCAATTATTTTTTTAATGTTAAAACGATGGTAATATAGCATTAACATAAGATTTTTTCTCTCACTTAAACGAAAGAATAATTATTATGTCAAAAAACATAAATAGATATTTTTTTTAAACTTTTAAATGTTGTCATTTTCGTGGTGTTTTAACATGTTTATGTTTAAAAAAAACAGCAACATTTTTCTTCAAATAAAACCAAATTATACATTTGATACAAATGATTAAAGTGGGCAATATGCTCGACGGTTTAAATTTTACAGATATTTCAAAATAATATATATTCCTGAATATTATCTCAGTATAAATAATACTGTTATTACAAATAATGGGGGAAGGAGCAGAGAGTGTGCGGAAGGTATCAGAATTTATAGCAATGTATTTACTTTTTTAAAAGGTCACCAGCCTCCATCTCCTATATTTGGTAATTATCCCCCCCCCCCACACACACACACTTCCATCCCTGTGCTTAAATTTGAAATAATCTTTACTGTTTTAAAAGGTCTCCAGCTTTCATTCCTATGTTTGGTAATTATTCTGCGGTGTCCCCAACTCCCGTCTTCTCTTCCTGTGCTTAAATGCTTCAATTTCAAATAATCTTTATTTGTTTTAAAAGGTATGCAGCTTTCATCCCTATGTTTGGTAATTATTGTGACACCTCCCCCCCCCACCCCTTCTCTCCCTGTGCTTTAATTTGAAATAATCTTTACATCGCTAAGTTCTTGGAAAATATCTGTAAACTGTATAATAAAATATGTCCTGGCGTTACTAACCAACTGAACTTGTCCTCCCCATATTAAGCTCCATCTCTGGGGCTTTTCCTCTTTTAAAATAACTGTTCTAGTTGATTGATCAAGAATTCACACAAATATTGAATATAGAATTAGAGCTGTTTTTATAATTTATTGTAGTTTGGGAAGAAATCAAGCGAAGAGTTGACAGCTGTTTTGAGTAAAACTTAGATGCGACGAACAGTAATATTAGAGAAACGCCGCCTGGGACCAATACAAACCCGCAAATCAACGACACCATATTGAAGAAGGCCGAGAACTTTAATAAGCAGTTACGGATACCAGAATTGTTTAATTTAGATTATAGAGTCATATTTCTCAGATTTCCTAGAGCGTTATTGGTCTTCAGATCACAACACATCCAATTTCAAAGTTCAGTTCTAAAGCAGCTTCGAGCGTCATAATTATTTCCAAATTCCATTGTGTTTGTCCTTTTCCTGGTTGGTAAAGTGCTTACTTAAATTCTGGTTCCCTAAAACCAGAAAGTATGAAAATATGGATCTGTTTTTTTTTGCTTGGTTCATAATTAATTTTATATGTCATTTTCTAATGAAAATTATTGAATTCACGTCTATGGTTTTTAAAGCCATAAGAGGATTTATAAAACTGAATTGATAATACACGAGTAAATCAAATTTGTTTTCTGTATTTAAACTTTCGTATTATTAGCATCCAGATACAGTGTATGATGAAAACAACAACCTAATAATATATAGTTCGGTATGAAAGTCATGATCTGTAATTTACATTGTGCAGAATTAAAGAGCTATTGAAGTCTTCGCCGGTGAGTACACCCCCTCCCCACTTTTGATATCAATTTATCGTACTATTTATATAGTAAGATTAAGATGATAATGCTCAAAGATATAGACACATGTTTCAAACCGTAACTAAGATATGCTTAGATTTTTGTGGATTTAAAGGAGTTTATTAAACGTTAGAGAGTATATCTTATTCCAAGTAGGACACTGGGGTTTCATATATACATGTACGTTGGTGATTGAATATAAAAGTATTCAAATCCAATTACATATAGAGTGTATTTTCGTAGTGAGGGTAATAAGTCCTCCTTTAAGTGGTAGGTCAAGTTGTTTCATCAAACATTTATATATTAATGGTTGTATAATAAATTGTATATAGATATATTTGAGATTTATTGAGATTTATCAAACCGTGTTATCAAACCATGAATACCACTTACACAGTGGGACTTTATGTGTATGAAGTAGCTTTATTTAACGTCCGCTTCCACCGAAGTGATATTGCAGACAATAACGTGTTATATTTTTTTTTCTATTTTTTTTCTTCGACTAGGTGCCTCCACTATTCCTGATATTTTGGGATTATGGAAATTCGAATCCGTTTGCATTTTGGACTTGGTGTAACAAACGGTAAAGTGGTTGTAATATGAAAATATTGTTATGTTCTTGATTTACCGTTTATCTTTAGAAAAAAAAGTATTATTTTTTTTAGAAAAAAAACCCCAAACAAACAAATATCAAAAAATCAGTTAAATGTTGATTTTGAAATTGATGGAGCTTTATTTCAAGATTTCGCCCTTTTTAATATTTGTTCCATATTATGTTTTTGTGTGTATTACGCATGCCAATTGCTAAATGCCGCTCAAAGAACATGATATCGGTTTATAACTGCATGTGAGCTTTCGCAACTATTTCACATTATTTTAATTTTACGTAATGCATCTCTTCAATTTTCCCCAGTGTAACGCAAACATGAACGTTCATTGAGATTTCATAAACTTAGAGATTCCCCTAAAAAATGAGTTAAAAATTATTGATTTTTATCATATGGTATTAATCTCTTCAATTTGATCTTGTGTAACGCCAATATGAACGTTCATGGAGATTTCATAAACTTAGAGATTCCCCTAAGAAATGACGTAAAAATCATTGCCACTCTCTAAAACAAAATATGATTAATTTTGAATAATATAACAAAAAAATAGTAAGGTATTTTTGACAAGCATTGGTTAACCTCCTGAAAGTTATGTCAACATTGTTTTAAGGATTGATATCAACGGTTGAACATGCCCGAGCAATGCTTTACGACAATGATTATCTATATCATAATAGAAGTATATTTTGAGCACCGTAAACAGGGGCATGGTAAACCATGAATTTGCATGAGGAGCAAGATCCCGTCCAGGCCCCCAAAAGACGATAATACATGTTTATGACGCCGGGTAATAATGGGCTGTGTGGAACATGTTAGAGTTGATTTGTAGCATATTATCCGACCCACTTTATATGTTGGACACCGGTTAAGCTTTATGATTATGAATATAATGTTGAAAACCGCATTGAAACCGCGGGAGTGCGAGGGGGCAAAAATACTCAAATGGGGGGGGGGGGCAAAATCTCAAAATCAAGACGCTCGTCATTGCTCCCCGCTCAATTAGCCCCTGTGAAATACGGCATATTAATTCTTAGGCTCGGCCAATTCATGCACGATCAACCAACATGAAACTTGACATACTCGTTCCTTGGACAATTGCGCATTGATTGATCGACTTCGATCCTGGTCCATAGTACGATACTACTTCTTTAATATCCATTCGGAACATAGAGTGTTAAATAGTAATAAGCAGTAGGCCTACTTCGTCACCACTTCCACAAAAGTTCATCATATCGCATACACACTTCGCGACAAGTCGAATTTATACCTGAATACTAAAAAGATTACGTTTCCCATAAAATTCAAATTTTAAACGATGATATACTGAAAATATTTATTTTTCTTTCAAAATGAAACAAAACTTACATGTGAGTACTAGATGTTTAGTATCCTACCTGTTCTGTAAATTATCCTTTACATTCTATTTTACTTGTCCAGTTTGCTCGAAAATATTTTATTTAAAAGCCAAGTCACATTTGAAAAGGTTTACGTTAGGCTTTTCAAATCATTTAGTCGATTTTTTTCTAATTTTTTTAAAGTTAGGTGTGTTAACTTGAAATTTGTATCATCAATTAATTGAAATATTATAATATAGTACAATTTGTTGACCAGAATAATGATTGGAACATATTATTCAGTTAAAACAAGAGTGTTATTGGGGCTTTAAGTATGCCGAAATTAGCAACTTTCTATTTCTAGATTTTATGATGATTTTATGATAATTTCATTCAGCTACCGATGAATGAAAGGGTTAAACTATTAGATGTATTTTACTATTATATATTATTATTACATGCATTATGGGGACGCTTATTGGGGGTTCGGGTTCTGATGTAGTATTTGCACCATGGTAAACGGGCATGCATTGGTGTCCTATTCACATTTTTCGTAATTTGTAATTCCAGTCTGTTGAGTATCTTAAGATTAAGAACTGTCCATCGAGTCAACTGGCGTGGTTTCAAATCCCCGGTTGTACATGATAAGGAGTTGCCTGTCCAACCACGTGGGGTTTCTCCGGGCCCTCCGGTTTCCTCCCACTGCTAAAGACCCCTATGCGGAAGCGAATTATTGAAATAAAAAAATAAATCATATGTTAGTCCCGAAATGACCTAGTTTGTGTCGAGTGGACGTTAAACCCATCTCTTTCTCTCTCCCTCTCTCATTATCTCTCTCTCTCTCTCTCGCTTTCTCTCCAGTCTATGCCAACTTACATTATCTATAATTGAAACATGACCAATTAGGACTTGTTATCTTTTTCTAGGTCCATGCTTGAGTGACAATGTGAAAAGAGCCGTTTGTGTACATTATACTCCGTAAACATAGAATTACTTGTACGTTATCTAGTTCAAAACTATCGTTTATATATGTAAAATCATTGTATAAAATTTAGAACTAATTAATACTTTGGCATTTCTCTTTCGATATCTCTAAAAATGTTTTAATACAAAAGTATTCAATAGTAAAATCAGAATAACGTGTTAATATAAACTTCGAGTTGGCATGTACATGACAATCTTTTAATAACGTATTCTACAAAAAAAAAACCAAAACAGACATTGGATACTAAATGCAGTATGTTCGTGTTTATGTTAGAATCAGGAAGTGCATTTAATAGATTTAAACATGATTCAAAAATTCTTTCAAAAAAAGCATTGCGTTAAAATTGAATTAAAAGCATTATGCTAAATTTGAATTAAACTCATTATGCTGAAAGTGGATTAAATTTTTGTGATAAAACTGAAAAAAGAATCATTGTGCTAAAATTAAATCGAAATCATTGAGTTAAAATTAAATTTATAGCGTGTTATCGTTGTGCTTTTAGCATAATGATTTCAATTGAATTTAAGAATTCAATTAAAATCATTGTGTTAGTATTTAATTAAAATCATTGTGTTAGTATTAAATTAAAATCGTTGTGTTTGTATTAAATTAAAATCATTGTGCTAGTATTAAATTAAATCATTGTGTTAGTATTAAATTAAAATCATTGTGTTAAAATTGAAATAAAATCACTGTGCTTAATTTGTTATAAAATAATAGAGGTTTCAATACATCATCTATTCCGAAATGTCTCTGAAACTTAATCAACAATAAAGAGAAAACAGTATTGAATAGTAAAACCAGTAGATGGCGCTAATGTTTACCTTAAAATCTGATAGCGATATGTTACTAAGTACATTTGCCCATTTGTCATGTTACTAATCCAATTCTTAATGGCACTTCTTGTAACATTAAGTGGCGGAGAAGTCGACTGTAGAAAAACAACACACAGCTCTAAAATATCTGAGCAATTAACTTTAATTCATTTTATCAAACACGGCAGTATTACTTTTATCAAAGGAACAAGTGAAAAGAAAATTAGCTGGCTGCGAGGGTTGGAGATAATTATTCTCCTATTATTTCTCCATATCGAAAGAAACTGATGGAACAACCGGAAACAGCCTTAGCAGCCGGAAATAGAACAAGGGGTAGAAATTACAAGGCGCGCGGCATGCCGGGAAGGCTGCCTATAGAGACGGAAAGAGAAGTATAGTGATTTCCCGCCACTCACAGCCAGTCAGCAAACGACAGACAATTTTTCCCCTACAGACATGCACGAACTTCCCGCCTTTCTAAGCCCCGGCTCCATACATCGGCAATTACATCCAAATTTAAAGCCAGGATTGAACCGACAGCGGACAAATCCATCTCCGTGCCTCCATTATTTGGACAATAACTATAGCGTTTGATAGAGTGCTTCCCGCTAAATTACTGTCCATTAAAGGGAAATAATTGATACCTTTGCCAAGCAATTCCGATCAGAAAATAGGCGTGACATAGTTCTGTCATGGCACAAAAAAAATCATAATGACTAGTTAATAAGAACAATACCTCGAGGAACATGGCGAACCATATTCGTGTCAATCTCTTTATTAAAAGTTCCTGGGGATCACAACATTGCTAAATGGTACTGCCGCCTTCACATCACATAAAAAAAATCTTCAATTTTCTTTGTGTATACATAAATTCTAAGACCGTTTCATATTTCATATCTGTCATTTTTCTAGACTGAGAATAAGCTACTCATATTTTTGTAATTGGTGATTTTATGTAATCACTGTCACAATCATAGTATTTATCATGGTATAAACTCGTATTGCTATAGTTTATATTCTAAACATTAAACTAAACCAGACTAAAAATCACATATAAATGATTCTAGACAGAAAAGGAGATGTACGAGATATAATGATGCAAGAAATTATGATCAATAATGATTACATTGCCTTATACATAAATTGAAGATCTTAGGATAATAAATTTCAAATCTATTCTTTACTTCGATAGACAAGCTGTTATTTAATGAAAGGTTATTCTCATTAGAAAACATATGGGTGATTTCATTTTGTGCTTTTCATACCTTTTATATTTGTGCAACATTTTACTTATAATCAAACTGAAAAGCCTGGAGTTCTAGAATTTATTAAAATATTCACACGAAGAGTTAAATAATTGCTAGAAATGCTGAGGATAGTTCTTATGCAATATCTAAATACAGACCACACATTAAAGTAAAAATATTTCAATCCTATCGGAGACCCTCCCAAACTTTTATTAATGATCAAACTAAAAAAGTTTGGCGTTATAGATTTTATTAAAATATTCACATCAAGAGTTACATAATTGCTACAAATGCTGAGGATAGTTCTTATGCAATATCTAAATACAGACCACACAGTAAAGTAAAAATATTTCAACTCTATCGGAGACCCTCCCAAACTATTATTAATGATCAAACTAAAAAAGTTTGGAGTTATAGATTTTATTAAAATATTCACATCAAGAGTTACATAATTGCTACAAATGCTGAGGATAGTTCTTATGCAATATCTAAATACAGACCACACAGTAAAGTAAAAATATTTCAATCCTATTGGAGACCCTCCCAATCCGATTTCTCTGTTATTAACACAAAAGATGAATAGACATTTTTGTCGCTGGGTTCAGACAATATGATATAATATAGAGACAGTGGTCTGAGAGGAGGTTATGGTCACACACTTTGTCCACTATAATCATACTGACCACTACATAGGTAATAATACACCTATACAATACCCTACACAATCTTTTGTTACATCTATATACCACGTGCTTCTAGTCGGTGAGAAAGAAAAATACTTTTAGTTTGTGAGGTTTTAGCTATTTTACGTCTCATATTTATGTATTAGCATAGTTCCATAATTCTTCGGTCGTGATTTTCTAGTGATATTTAACTTATATAAATATGTGACATAATTCGATAGAACTTCTGATTTACTTTCAAACATTGAATTGCGTTTGGTTTTAGCTAACATATATGGTTGGTGTCCCTAGTGACAGCTCATATAACACCCTAGGCCCAAACCTCTGGTCCGATTAATCGCGTCCGGAAAGTTTTTATTGTATGGAATGCCACTGTCAATTGTTCTAAATGTCCATGACTGAAGACGCGAGACACCAACGACAAGTACGAGCTGTCATTTCACAGCTTTTCCTCACACCTATTCTCTATTCCTAGCGAGAAAACAGTTCCACAATGCTCAATAAAACTCCGTCTGTTGTAGTGGTAGTTCCCAGGGGGACACTTTATGCCCATTCTTATTGTTAGCCACAACTAACGACCTTGTCGCATTGTTTTTAACCGAGACTCATTGTTACAATGTTTCCTGTACGGCTCGTTTTGTGTTTAAAGCCGACTTATTTAGGTTTTATTTTACCTGAGAAATTAACGCAGTTATGGAATTAATTTTACAACTATGATTATGCAATGTTATCAATTTCTTAATATTTAAAATAGCCATGGTCATTTCCTCCCAAAACCTAACAGTCTTTATTCATTGAAAAAAGAATTTACCGAATTACATTAAGCAGTGCACAAAAAAAAAGTTATTTATGGTATAACTTTCCTGAAAACTGAAAAAGAAAACCACGGTAAATTAAATTCTAATTGGATAATTACTTTAGGAAATCGGATATGGTTATTTACATATTCAAAACCGTAACTAAAACTAGAAGGTAGTATCAATGTTACCAAATGACATTGGAATTTTATTAGTCACAACTAGTTTTGATGAAAATATCCGAACAAGTTTTATGGTAACTAAAAACCCCATTAGCATTAGTAGATATCTAAATTGGCCAAAACATAATAGGTACTTTAGGTATAATGGCTGAGCGTATCTCGACGTATCATTTTGGCTAATTCAGTAAAAGGTTTTAATATTTGAGTCAAGGGTAAGAATTGCTCTATATATCAATTCACTACAATGGTGTAGTGTGAATTATGTCAAAACATAAACCATATTTCTTGGGATTGTTCGGCTTTATCGTGCAAGACAAGTCAAGAAATGGGTGATAGCATCTACTCCGTAAATCCCTGAACGCGCCTGGTGATGGTCGCCCAGTTCATTTCAATGGTTTGTGTTTTTGATTTACCGACATGGCGTACAAGTGATACCCTTTCGTATTCATTCGATACCGCTAATTTTAGACCAATACCTTTGTAGTGTTGGCGAATTGAATACTCCATGATTTATAATTTCTCAGATGACACTCAACCCCCGAGATCAGATCGACTTCTTGATCGAAGGTAAAGTGAGCTCATAGTGTTTGGAGACCTGAGATCCAACAACCGCATGGTAGAGGCCCCCAAGTCCCCTATAATTAACTAGTAGAGCAATGAATAAAAGTTTGGATATCGCTAATATCGTGATCTAGATATAGTATCGTTACTTGGTCTTGTGTGTCGATAAAGTATATATGTAATTGTAACTATTTAAACAATACTATGCACCAGGTCGTCAAGTACATATAGCAAAATACGCCTACATCACACAATAAACTGTTTTATATGTTTGCCCTATTATTTTTGAAGAGCCATTAAGTTGAATATTGCAAGTCGTTTTTTTTTAAATCTTGAATATTAATTATTATGCAATTAATAGCTTACTCCAGACACATTCTACAATGTCGTAGTTGAAAGCCGATTTTAATTGACATTGTATACTTTTATATTTATTAAAAAATACAGGTAGAACACGGCTACCGTAATAACAGTAAACAGCAAACACAGTTATATGGGAAAACAATCACTGGTTTATTATACACAAGCGCGACGTTTCGATAATATCCTCTTATCGTTATCAAGCACAATGCCATTTAGTAAACATTGTATATATATATAAATGTACACTACAATATGAAGCCATACTTAATTAATTAACAAAACATAGTGATGTATTCCCTGAGGGGTGTTGCTGAGTTGGGGAAAATGAGAATAAACTTGGGGTTAGGAAGAGAATAAAAACAACATTATGAAAAGTCCATGATTGATTATAATTATTTTTTGATATCTGTATCATAGGTCCTAGCAATAAACATTCCCAAATCTATATTTAATGCTGGTGAACATCTTTTGATGTGTGTGGCTTCTTTTAATTTCGGTATTTTTTGTTGTGTTGGTTTGTGGCCGGGATTTCTACTTTGTCCCAATCGTCGTGCTTGTGTATAAAAAAACAAGTAATTGTTTTCCTTTTCTTCTTTACAATCTCAAGTTATTATACTGTCACAATGATACAACGGCTACTGACTAACAAATTACGCCATTGGACCCGGACAAGAATCTACGATATCATTAACAGATCCGCATAGCCCTGTTGAATCAGACACAGGATAGGTTTTCCCAGTCCGGCTTCTCTCTACAGGGGCGATAACGTTTAGACCACGATTGTAGTTGCAAAGGAAGAACTATTGTTGCACCGCAGGTTTCATGTTACTTACTTTTTTTAAAATACTGATTCATATTTTTTTTTACAATGTTTCGGGTCACGACTTTGTAACTTATCCATATCGAATCAGAGTAATGTATGATTTTGCAAAATACCTATTTAATATGAATATCAAAACCGCGGGAATGTGTATATACCACTGATCCTATATATACGTTCATAAATGCACCTCTATTATATTTTGTTATGTTGCTTTTTCATATCCTCGTATAAGTTATACCAGAGCCTTATATATAGGGCTCTGAGTTATACAGATGTGTTAGTTTTCATGTCACTGAGTACATAATTTTATTGTATTATTTCATCCTTTACGTGGGTGCACTAACAAAGCAGTCGGTTACTTTAACATAACTGTAAAAATATTTTTAGCTTTGTAACTTATTCACGAAAAGTATTACGCTTCACCGAGGAGGGGATTGGGGTTTTATTTTATTTCAAGGGAAATTATTTTTGGAGACTTCGTCAGCGTTCATCCGGTTTGGTATTAGAAGTGACGAGAAAAATTATACAGGTTAGGAAGTCAGAATTTTATCTGTTAATTGGTTTCTGTTCGACATCCTTTTGCTTAATAAAATTGGTTTAATGTGTAAAGGCTACGAAACCTAATGAAGAACTGTTCAGCAAGACCAGACTACAAAATGAAGGTTTCGGTCCTAATAAAAATGTCTGCGATATCACTTCGGTGGAAGCGGGCGTAAAAAACAACTACTTCACACACCCACGCCTAAAAAATAGAACTCAACGAACCCGACAATAATACGAAAACGAAATTATAAAAAGAAGACCCAATGTTTCTATCGGAATTGGAATCTGCTTCGATGAAGGGGATGTCATTTTATTGATGACCGTCAGGCCTGTCTGTCCCGTTTAAAATACCGACAGATAATGTGTTTAAAATAGCTCTCTAGTCGTAAAGATGCGACGTTAAACCGAGATCCCGTGTACACATTGGTGTGTACGTTAAAGATTCCTTGGCAGTTTGAATTCGATATAAGAGTAGGTGCCGCTGTCTGGATAAAATTTCCCCTTAACACACTGTATTGAGAGCGTCCATCTTCATTAGCCCTGTCGTTGCAGATAAAAGGGAGAGAGAGAGAGAGAGAAACAAAATGGGGTTTAACGTCCACTCGACACAATCTAGGTCATTTCGGGACTAACAGTACTAACACATGGTTTAATTTTATTTCAATAATTCGCTTAAGCGTAGGGGTCTTTAGCAGTGGGAGGAAACCGGAGGTCCCGGAGAAAACCCTGGAGGCTGGAAATGCGTCCCTTCACGTAAAACCGGGATTCGAAACCACGCAGATAAATAGGACGCGGTTCCTAATTCATTTCAATTGATTCGTATGGTATCCCATTAATTATTCTTACTATTAGCTTATATACGCATAGCATGAACAGAAACGTCGACAATTCTTAAAGGACGCTATTCCTACAATCTAAAAACAATAGCAAGACAAAAATAAGTCACAACATCTTATAAAGATTTTCTAGATCGCATTGATCACGGATGTTTAGTCTCCTGTCATTGGCCATGATCTACTAATGACATAAACAAACTGAACAATATTAATATGGTTTGTTGTTGGTTTACTTTATTTGATAAATGTACGATTAGCCAATAATTGCCCATCAAGGTGACAGTATCGAATTTACTGGACAGCTTTACATCAAAGAGATAAAGAACATTGTCCCAGGTTTTATTTGTTCTTTGTTGTTTGAAGCATAAACGTGATGAAATGCCAAACTCAAGATGCCTTACCCATAGCAAACTGCATTTTGCTGCAGATAGGCAGCTAAGCCTGGATAGGCAAATGGGCAGATTTCTTTGCCGAGTGGGTCGTTGTTTACGGAAAAATGGTTGGTTCGAAGGAGTCTGTTACACATCCAATTGAACCAAAATAAGGCTTACAAATCAATATTCAACTGGGACATTTAAAAATTACATCATGTTATACTTAATAACTACTTTTTGACCTAACTTGGGAGTAAAAATTTGTTTTCTAATGCTGAGAATTTGTGTGCTAGTGGATTTTATTTTTTTTATTATAAGATTGAAAAAAATAAAATATTACCAATTTGTTTGCTTTACCAAATATTTCTTAGGCTAAGGCCTATATATATTCGGCTCCATAAAACAGGAACATACCTAGTTAAAATTGGTACAGTCTAATAAAACCCTTTACGCAAGTTCAAATAGGCTCAAACGCACAATTGTCAACACATACCATTACAGTTTGGTAGTTCTATGACAAATAGTGAAGACTGGACCACTAAAATAGTTACGGGATAGTTTTTTTTGTGGTGATGCGTTCTACATATGCATAGCGATGAATTTTGTATGACGTATTACACAAGCGGCCATGAGCGGCCATGACACTTCGCGAGATAAATTCCCTCGTAGCAGTTGGGTTTCATCGAATCATATAATTATGCGGTAAGGTTTCACCTTTATTTCAATTGGAATTGATTTATTATATGTTAAGCTATGTGCAGTACTGTTTTGGGTCAGTTAATGTGCAAATTTGGGGGCTATAGGCCAGAAATCTTTTTGTAGTCATTTGACTAAAAAACTTGCGCCAAGCAACTCTGTACGAAAAACCACTACTGAGTCTGAAGTGGGCGGAAGACATCAGTAGTGGAACCATTTCTAGAACATACCCGGAACAAATACCATGCCCCGGATGCGATAGTGTAGTACAACCCTACTTGTAGCATAAAAACAAAATGAAACGAAATGGGGTTTAAAGTCCTGCTTTTTAGTTTTAGCTTAGCTTCTACTTTTTTTTTTAATAACACCCCCCCCCCCCCCCGCCCCCCACAAAGAAAAAAAGAACACACAAATCAAAAAACGAACTACATGGATACCAGTTTCACAAACCTCGCTTAATGAGGACAGTTAACAGGGAAACAGGGAAAAGCTCTGGTGAAAAGACCTTCAAAATGTTTTCATCTATCTTGTACTTTGTAACCGAATATAATTTGTTCTTTTAGCTTCTACTTGGTTAATGAAGATGTACATACGTTAAACAGTGTGCTATGGGGACATTTTTCCCGGACAGCGGCACTATGGCCTACTCTTATACCGAATTCCAACGACTAGACACTGCACTTGTCAATCCCCGGGCTTGTACCACTGACAAGGGAATACAACGCATAAAAATCTTTGTTGCTCTCGCGCTTTACTCACTGAACCACCGCGGCTACCGAACCATAGAAAAAGAATCCAACTCATAAAATGACATCAAACAAACAGCCTTTAAACGGCCACCTGACATATCAATAATTAGAGTCATATTTTCTATAATGAAACAATCTCTTGAACATTCATTCGGAATGCAACATGCAGGGCCAGTAATTACACGAAATGGTGGAAAAAATATCAGAGCAATTACAATTACATGACGTTATCTTGCCAAATTCCTCGCAGAAAGGACATAATTTTAGATTTGCATGATAAGCGCAGTGATTCTCTTTGTGTAGATCCTAGGTCGCATTTTGTACTATACAGACTATATACAGACATTGCAATGTGCCCATGACATAGATTCAACGATCTATTATTGATCATCGTTCAATATATCGAATTTGTCCAGGAAGCTTTTTACATGTACATATCAAATCCGTAACCCCGACGATCGAAATAAAAACTAGCAACTATATTGTGAAAACAATTCCCGTAACACGGTCTTTGGCTTCTTTCAAGTTGGACTAAAGCTCTAATTGCAATTCGATGTCTGGATGAGTAGAAACTTTAACTGGCAATAGAAAATAAATCACAAGTGACTGTCGCTGTTTATCTGTCTGTTCATTTATAAAAGCGATAGGCGTTAGGAACCCGTCATGCTTCCAGTAAGTTCCAGTAAGGCACGGAAGCTAAACGAGAAAAACAAATTCTTCGCGGGTGACAGATATAAACCGAACCCGAAAGCCTTTGACACAATATGCTGTAGACTTCCCGAGAATTTTATTCTTTCAATAGTTTTGTTTTCGTTATGACAACATTTTTTATTATGTCATTAATAAACTTGGTAACCTGCGGCCTAACTATTAATGGATCTGATCTGATAATAAAAGAGTTTTTTAATTGATTTTTGAAATGTGCCATGTATCTAACAAAAGTGCAGCCATGGTTTCAAAAAATAAATGGTTTTTCATTGACTTACAAGAGACCTGTAGACATGAAATACACAGCGATTGGTGTTTTTGTTTTCAAAAAAAAAAAGGACAATGGTTGCTATTGTTGCGTGATAACAGGTAGAGACGTAACTGGTAATAAATATCAAAACCGTGTATAGAAAGTTCCAGTTTTGCTTTTAAATTAAGATGATCAATCTGAATCATCGCACCTAACAACAATAAAAAAAACTGAATATTATTTAACGCATGAACACCTTCTTATGCGTGTAACATGTCGGAAAGAACAATAGAATTGATAAATGGATTTATTCAATAACTCCGTTTTATTTTATGCATAATTTTAATTTTTTTAAGTTTCTAAATTAGTCATTGAATCACAAGTTGTTTTATTCCTATTTTTGTTTCTTTTTGCTTATGCAATGCGGAATTACTATAATTGCATTAATAACTAGACTTTTTAAAATCATTATATTGGCTTATTAAAGCAAATCGCTTTTATAAATAAATGTGTAATCGATTCCCGTAGGATACGGCTTTGTGGAAACATGATCGACGTGGCAAGGGGAACAACTCTGTTTCCAGAAGTTTCAAGGAGTTAGAAATTGCTTAAAAACAACAACATGGTTTGGTTAAAAAAAACAATATTACAACAAAAACTAATTTTTTTTTACTTCTTATAGTAAGTGCTTGGGGGGGGGGGGGCTACACCACATATAATTTACACAAAAAACATATATACGGAGAAGACATCATACTCAGAAATCACAAACAAACGAACAATTCAAATAAAGTGAATGGACCCGGTGGCTAGCCGTAATTTCTACTGCGCCGTACAGTCCCGGGGTGACACAGACTTTACTCAAATTTGAAAACAAACAGGAAAATAACCCAGATAAACCATTGTGTAATACCAGCATGACATGCATGCGTCATGATCTGCTATGTGTTACAAGAAATACGAATGTAAGCATATTGTAGTAAAATTAAAATATACAAGTAACCAAATCGGTGAAATTTTTAAAAACCAGGTAGTCTAAAACTAAATGCTCTAAATCAATTAAGAAACTTTCAGTATTCAATAGAATCGAGGCATATTGAATACATTTACATTGTAGGGCACATATTCCAACCATCACAAAAACAGAGCAAAAAACAAACATGAGATTCGGGTATGCTAGAAACGTAATATTATTTTTTCACTTTTTCAGTTATCGATGTTCTGTCGGGACTCGATTTCAATTTTTTAAAAAAAAGTTATCTAATTGCTTGATAAGATTTATTACAGTCGCAAAAAGTTAAAATTGTAAACAAAACCAATACATATCAAATCATGCACGTGCAGAATTAAATTCTTTGATCTTTTCAAATCCCATATTTAATGATGTAAAATTACATAAAAATGAACAATTGAAAACAAAACAAAATAATAAAATATCAGATTTTGAATCACATTAAACGTGTTCAACCCCTAGTATTTATCCCGAAAACGTGTGTTCTGGAAGCTTATCTTTAATTCTGATTATCGTTTCAGAAAAAAAAGATCCACAAATGACTTTCAAGCACGCAATTAGTTGCGTCCAGTTTTTGCTTATACATAAAGTATTAAAATCCGAAATATTATTTATCAAAAATAACCATCTTAAATTTGAAATGTTCATGTCACAATGGTTCTGAGCTATATTTAAAGGTACACACATGCTGTATGTTATTTTAGGCAGGTGCACCAGTCCTCAAGGTCTGCCAGCTGAAATGTCCCACGACTTGTCTCCGATAAGAGACAAGCCTTTTCCTCTACCTTACGTCTCCCCAACACGCCTAAGGAAATTCCCTTTTCGGGGTTTCTTCCAGATGGTTGTCTTACACTGTGATTTCTCGAATCACGTTCGACCATTTACTCGGCGGCGGCACCGACGACTTGCGCGGCGACGTGTATACGTTGACACACCTTGTAATTAGGAAAATTTGCGCCGTGGTCCTAAGTGCTACCTGTCAGAATCTTTAGGGCACGGAGCATCATATATGATGAATTAAGTTCTACTTAAAGACAAGGTAATGATGAGGTTTGAGCAAGACACAAATATGAAAAGACGACAGTAAGAAATAAGAGTGAAACGACGAAAACAGAAGTATTAATCAAGCTGTATGGGCTTAGAAAGCAGGAGGTGCGAGATCTTCCTATACGAGCCGATTAATATATAGAAATTATTGTAGGGGGTTTAAGACGGTATTCTGGACAAGCTCAATCAAATCACGGTTGTCTTTCTCTCAATCGAGTGATGATAATAGGAGAGAAAACTTATTGCTATTGTCATTAAATTACATGTCTGGTGTTTTGACGACGAAACTTGAGAAGCCCTCGCAGAAGTACGACTCCTGTTCGAGAGATAAGTAAGGGTCTGCATAGTCAATTCACCCGAGGTGTGTTTCATTGGTAATCATTATCCCACTAAAACCCAATACGGCTTTTAACTCGTAAAATTTGACGGTTTGAAATTAACTCGTGTATTATTAAAGACGAAGATCAAATGGGGGACAAGATATGATTTAACGGCACGGAACAAGCGACCACAAGCAGACATTTAAATTTTATTGCAACGATTACAGAAGATTAGGAGATTTAAAGAGTAAATGGATTTTTTAAAGTTTAATATTAGTCTTTGTTGGTGTAGTTTAAGATATATTACAGAGCACATAACTATAAGGCACTTAAACTGTACATAATGAAAACGTATGATTCACAGCTTTAATGTTTTAAGATGCTAACAACCACAATAAGGTTGCGGTTAGTCATTTCCCAAAAGCTACGATAATACACCTATCGTATTTCTAAGAGATACATTTGACTTAAATTGATGTACAATTTCCAGATACAAAGAATTTTAATTCATTTCTGACATAACTTTAAAGTGAAATCATCTCATACCTTGAATTTCTACATGGATACAACTTATCAAATTTCCATTTGTTTACATTTGAACAAAAATGCAAAGCACATTTTTTAATAGGTGATATTTGTGTACGTGGATATACGATCCTTGGTGATGTTCTGGGATTTATGCATAGAACATTAAGGCGTAATACAGGGGGAAGCCCTTACAGCTATATTGTTTTTCAATGTTTATTAAAAATATTAACGAGAGAGTTCGCATTTCGTTTATACGTCAAGCATTTGATTCTAGAAGAACGAAGTGACATACAAATAATCTATATCATGTGATTTAGTCCTCCAACCTTTGCTGTTTCAATTGTTTACATTTTACCTATTTACCTGATGTCAGAAGATTTCCGTTAAAGTTTATGGTAGGTAAGGCAAGGTGAAGAACTTGTTTTTTTAAATATTAAAAAAACATAAAGGAGAGAATTTAATTTTACATGTTATAAAGTTTATGGTAGGTAAGGCAAGGCGAAGAACTTGATTCCATACTGTTTTTTTAAATATTAAAAAAAATTATAAAATTCAATTTTACACGTATTATGTGACATACCAAAAAAAAACCCAACCCAACCCCATGCCACGAATTTGTAAGGATTTCACATTCCTCAACCTGTAGTTTATATTTGAAAACACGTGGTTTTAATTGATAAGCGACATTATAAAATCTTGAAAAAAGTTCCAAGAAAATAATTCAAAATTATGATGTAATGTTGGTTTTTTTTTTATAAACAATATTATTGAGGATGTCCCAAATGTAGCGTTGGGCTTGAGGGTCTATAGGTCCTGCTGTTTTGAACTGATATTAATATCATAAAAGAGGTCTTTATTTCGTCCACCTTTTTAAATTTACATGTATAGAACCATACAATGAATTTCTACATAACTGGAATGCGATTTCGTTCTTCAACCACACATCCTTAAGAAGTCCAATGGGGGTGGTGCCGGTGGGGGACGGAGAGTTAGTCCTATGTGTTTTGATTAAGGTGATTTGAGTACTTACGATTGTAACATGATGTTTAGCCTTGTATTAAAGGCCGAGTGACACTCTTGTTGTAACTGAATAATATGTCAACAAATTGAACTATTTTACAATATTCCAATTAATTGAGGATACAAATTTCCTCTTAACACACCGAATTTAAAAAATTGGAAAAATTCAACTACATGGTTTGAAAAGCTTTACGTAAACCTTCTCAATTGTAACTTAGATTTAAAAATATTTTCTAACCATCTGGACAAGTAAAATAGGATGTAGTGGATAATTTACACAACAGGTAAGACACCTAAACATCTAGTAGTTAGAAGAATAAGGCTATTTTTTCTGGACCTGTCAAGCCAGCAAGAGTGTTATTGTCCCTTTAATTACGACATTCGCCGTATTTGAATAAATTGCATACTACATTGGGTTTGTTTGTAATGCGTTACACATTAGTTTTATCGAAACCAGACCTTAATGCAGCACAAGCCAATGAACAAGGCATTGAATATAATTTTGTGGAAATTTCATGTTCAAATTAGAAATGCAAATTGTATACTTTTGACATAAATTTACCATTTATTGGGATTAGTTTTTTTACGAATATTTTCAATTCATATCCCAAAGGGGATCACGGTGGCTAAGTGGATAAGGCACTGGTTCGCTAGCCTGGAGGTTGAGTGTTCGATCCCTGCATTGGCCGAGAAAGTTCATCTCGATTTTCCGGCGTGGTTTCCCCTTGTCAGTGATGCAGAAGGAGGGCCTGACAAGGACAGCTGCCTAGTCGTTCGGATGGGACGAAAAACCGAGGTCCCGTGTACAAATTGGAGTGCACGTAAAAGATCCCTTGGCAGTTGGAATTCGATATAAGAGTAGGCCGTAGCGCCGCTGCCCGGGCAAAATTTCCCTCATTGCACACTGTGGCGTATGCCCGTCTTCAATTAGCCCAGGTACGGTGCTTAAGCGTAGGACGTTTAACCCCATTTCATTCATTCATTCATTCATATCCCAAAGTGCTGAAAATAGCATTTGCCGCGTCTTAATTTTAAATTCTAATTCTGCGGCACTGTCGTGTTCAAATTAGAATTGTCAGTTTTGTGTTATTGAAATAAATTTACTTTTTATATGCGTTTTTTGTTATACATATATATTTTTTTTTATTATACATATATATATTTTTTTATTCCTACCTCCCATCCATAGTCCTAAAGTCTAATTTTCAAAGGATAACAATAGATAAGTTCACAATTATTTTAAAAAATTAACCCAGTCCATCATCGCCTTGCCAATCTTTGAAAATTAGAAGTTAACTCCCTGATTCGGGTTTCAAACTACAGCGCGATAGAGTATTCCATATCTCACAATAACCAATCCCTTATTTTCTTCCCAAGATATTCCGTCGAGAAATCGAGTTTTGTTTACTGTTCACATTGCTTTGGGTGTAGCTGAGGGAAATAAATATTGTCGATTTGTGATTGAAAGAGAAATAATTCGGCAATCTGAACGACACACTCACCCTACCTGGACCACAAATTTCGTCACGTTAGGTACGTACGATAATTTGGTGAAGTTCTTCCTTGCGTCATAAAGAGCACCACACTGGCAAATATATCAATAACGTCTACAATGACCTTTGACATGTGTCGAGTTAAAAGAAACTATTTTTGGTCAGTGATTAATTAACCAAAATAAAATGTATTGAAAATAAGAGAGAGAGAGAGGGAAATGGGGTTTAACGTCCACTCGAAACAAAATAGGCCATTTCGGAACTAACATGGTTTAATTTTATTTCAATAATTCACTTACGCATAGGGGTCTTTAGCAGTGGGGGTAAACCGGAGAAAACCTACGAGGTTGGACAGGCGACCTTACTCCTTGTCACATACAACCGAGGATTCGAAACCACAACAGTTGACTCAATGACAAGCTTTGTGATACAGCACGTACGTGCTAAACATTCGGTCATCCAACCCCTCCATATTGAAAATAAAAGACTTAATAATGTATAAGGCTTTATTTTGTTTATAATTATTATATGATATTATGGAAATTTACAAGAATGAAAAAAACCCAACAATATGTAAAATTTGACGTAAATATTTGTGATAAAAGTACAGACACTTTTTAAAAAAAGAAAGTTAATTTACAGGTCATTAATAATACAGTGACTACAACTTTAAAGTTTACATAGCAATAGCACTATGGACGTTGTCTTTTGATTTTAATAGTTCAGATATTGCGTTGTTTTTATTCTACCAATAATCTTATCAACATGTAGATCTAAATGACATTTGGAACCGTTGTGTCTAATAATAACTCATCTTAATCTAAAAGACAAACTCAGGATGCGAAAAAAAAACTATAGCGGACATCATTAAATATCGTGTCGACCAGAGTCTTTCCTATGTCTATTGTGCTTGAAGTTATTCTTGTTGACCATTATAAGATACTACGGACTCTTTAATCAATAAAAAAATCAAATTAAATGAGAAATGCCCCGTAATTCCACTTTATTCCGTGTTGGATTTTTTTTTTAAAAGTTTAACAACATTGCTTTAGAAATTGTGTCCAGGTGACAACCCTTGAAAAAGAACATCAAAGTCTTTCAGTTCTCAGAAATAGTCTTCCGGTTTTACCTCAGATCTGGTTAGGTAGTTAGGCAATTGACAAATACCTGGACACAAAATCATTAGTAATGTTGTTAGGAAACGAACTGGAATTAAGATCTATACATTGATAAGATTATTAATATAGTATGTAACAAACAAAATCTCTTTAACGATATGTTCCCTCAATGTTAATTTTATAATGACCGAGTTCCCATACAAGCACTTTCTCGAAATGATAATGTCGCGAATTTAATACACGATGTAAACAGATATTTAATTGTGACGATCTGACGTTTCTTGAATGAAATGATGAATATATATATATAGATGATACTAATAGCCCATGATTTTAAACTATTATAAACATTGACAACACTGACACTAGGCAAAAATATACATTATGATGACATCTTTATCATTTTGGCTAAAATGTAGAAAAAATACAAAGAAAATCTATGATAAAATAAAATGCCCTCGCTCTTCATTTTAATACAGCACTATATTATTTCAAGACGAATCAAATGAAAGTAAAACTTACATTAAATACAAATGCAATATAAATTCATATGGATTTAATGGACACATATATGCATAAGGTAAAAATACAGTTGGTTAAAGTTAAGGTTTATGCATTTGTTTATTAGGAAATTCAGTTGGTCTTAGTTAAGGTTCTTTCTGTTCTTTATTAGGAAATTCAGTTGGTCGAAGTTAAGGTTCTTTCTGTTCTTTATTAGGAAATTCAGTTGGTCGAAGTTAAGGTTCCTGTATTTGTTTATTAGGAAATGCAGTTGGTCGAAGTTACGGTTCCTTCATTTGTTCATTAGGAAATGCAGTTGGTAGAAGTTAAGCTATTTTCAATAGTTTATTTCCAAATTAACAGCAACACATTCCTCTCTCGCAGACATAGTATATTCATATCAACTTTGTTCAATTAAATTGTACTTCGCCCTTTTGCTAATGAACTGACAATGTAATTGCAATAATAAGAAACAAGCCTTATGTTGAAGATGTAAAATATGACAATGTGTCTATATACAGATATATATTATGATAACAATGGCGGAGATTCGATTTATTTACTCGTGGGTGGTGGACCTTGACCTGTGTTCATCATGTCGCTACCGTCAGGATTCATTTGACCTGTAAACAATACATAAAAAAATAAATTAATGAACAAAATATTAAGGACTTAAATATAATTTTTCCCTAACGACTAAATTTATAATAGAAACTAGTTTTATTTATTAAATCTTATTTGACTAATGTATTTCTATATTAATATTTCAGAATATTTTAAACATGAATGATTATTATCAAAAACAATAAATTATGGTTTATTATTAAATATGACAAAATACATGTTATTGTGTTAAATATGTGTACAAAAATAAACTTCTAAATTGGAAATTATTGTTCACCTTATTTTTGACTCAATGTCAATAGAAAAGATTATGAATACCACTTGTTTTGATCACAATTGAACTCAATTAAAGATACATTTTGGGAGATTAGATAAAGAGCTGGCAGTTATCACTATGATAATTAAAAACTAGATAATGTAAAGATAATTTGCTGAAAATTTTAGTCAAATTGATCCACTCTAGCATTAAATTTTCAGCCTAGCCTCAAGTCGGTAGATAAAAAAAAGTCTTGATTATCCATTTTATGATTAAACCATGAATTAAAGGTGGGCGGCAAATTGGATCTTAATCCAGTAAACATCACAGGATAGCGATGACATCGAAAGTTGAACATGGTCTGGACATGTTGATTAATGTCCAATTAATAATTTAGATAAGATTTCAGACCGAAAAATAGACCTGTAATAAACAGACTTAGCTCTTGCAAAATGTATGTTTAACTCAATTAAATTAGTGATTAGCAAGATAATAATATCACTGATAACAGATCTGAATTTGATCGACAAACCCAGAAGTAGCAAACAATAATTTCCATTTTATTTAATCTTTAGGAATAATTGTGGTTGGTGTTCCTTTGAAACCCTGTATAGTGATTAGTTGGGAAGGTCAGTTTTAAAGGGAGGTTGCTAATCATTTCCTGCCACATGTACTGTCACCACACATAGACACCCCTCAAATGTTAATTAATATTATTTACACAGGTAACTTCATTCAACAAACTGCATACTGTTTCATGGAAGGGATTTCAAACATGTGCCAATCAATCATATCCATTCATAGCAGTCAATTGTTATAGATATCAAGGGTATTTTAATTAAGCAGTTTCTTATTAAAGATTATTCATAATAGGTGAAAGGGTATTACCCTAACTGATGCAATTTAATATAAGACATTTATGCATATTGCAAGAAAAGGGAAAACTTAAGCCTTTCATGAATTCACAATTTTTACAACATAGAAAAAATATTTAAGTAGTGCATGTAAATAGAGAATTACAAATTTTAAAATTGAAACACCAAGAAAATGAAAGTTGGAAATAATTGCAGATCACGATAAGAAGTTATAAAGAGGAGTAGATTTTATTTGGCACAGAGATTAGAAAGGGGTGACGGTTAGCATTCATACCAAACATGCTCGCAAACAAAACAAAAAAGTTAGAAAAAAGTACTCACAGAAATAATACCAATATAACACATATAAAAAAACAGAGAACATGAAATTAGATAGTTACCAAGTACATGGATAGTTTCCCCAAAATTATTTATTTTTATATCAAATTCTGATCAGAATAGAAGAATTATATCCAAAACCTGCATCTTTAGTCCATACTCCAGCTCTGATTTAGTACGGTCTTACACAAGGCAAGAGACCTAAGCTTTTTATATCTCTTCTGAACATTCCAGAATATAATTATCCTAATCCCCCGAAAGGTGTCAACCACCACCACCCGACCCCCCAAAAAACAAAAATTGTCATATAAATATATTATCATGTCTCAAGCGAAAACGATTGATTAAGTCACACCACATCTGTTTTTAGGAATGGCAGACCTGTGACAGGAATTAATTACCCTAGGATAAAGGGGATGTTAAGCACCAACATAAATATCAATTATCGAAATTCTGTCGAATTCAGAGTGTTTTGGACTGACAGTCAAGCACCTACTTAAATTGCTAATCATTTTTATTGTATTACAAAATTTATTAGCTATGTGAAATCGTCAAATAAACTTTGTGGATGAAACTAAATAATTCTTAGATAATTCTAGAATTTGATATTGAAGTGTTAGAAAGAAGTTCTCATATGCATTTACAAATGTATTTCATAAACCTTAGTAATGTGAAGGTGATGGAGAGATTAAGAAATTATTTGTGAAAATATTAGATGAAAAAAGATCCAACCAAGATGTTAAGAGGACACAACAAAACAAGAAAAACAGTGAAGCAACAAAACGATCAGTGAAAAGATAACAACATTCAGACACCATTCTTACCAGGTGGCCCAGCTCTGCCTGAAGCAGGTAGTGGGGTGCACTGGGGTGGCATGCCCTGTCCTGGAGGAGGAGGGTACTGGCCTGGGGCACCCTGTTGAGGGGGATAAGGAGGAAAGGCATGGCCTGAAGCTGGATAGCCTTGTGGAGGCATACCCTGATTTGATGGATATGGATATGGCGGTTGAGCACCTGGCATCATATGTTGTGGAGGACCCTGCATGGGAGGATGCTGTTGAGGGCCAGAACCTCCCATCTGAGGATGAGGATGCTGAGGTCCTGGACCAGACATCTGAGGATACTGTGGATGAGGCACCTGACCTGGAGCTCCTGGTGGCATTGGTCCCCCAGAATGGGGCATAGAGTTTGGTGGATAAGGTCCTCCGTGACCGGGCTGTGGTTGAAATCCTTGACCTTGTGACACTGGAGGATTAAATTGCTGAGGTGGTGGTTGAGACGAAGATGTAGGAGGAACCGGTGGAAACTGTTGTGATGGTCCTGACTGGGAGACTGGTGGTAGCTGCTGTGTCTGTCCAGCTGGTTGGAAAGATTGTGTTGTAGGTGGGGGTTGCGGCGTTGATGATCCTGATGGCTGTGGTGGCGGTGCAGGAGAGTTTGAAGCTTGGGCCGTCGGACCTTGGGGTGGCATGGGAGAACCATGCATAGGGTAGCTACCCTGACCAACAGCTGCAGCCAAATTTGGATTCTGGGAAACAGAATTAGGACCAGATGTTCCACCTGGACTAGGTTGTTGAGGACCTGAAAGCATAAAAAATATTTGAGATCAATTCTATAATGATATGATTGTCATGAGTATTCTGCAGTAATTATAACAGATAACACTACTGCACACAATCACAACAAAAATTGACCTATGTGAATTAAAATTGTGTAAAATTCAGAAAAGAGAGAACAGGATTACATTCCACAATTGACACTGCCTATCATCCCAACATATACATTAGATCTTTTAGTACACTATGTTTTTTATGTGCTGAGATTACCCACAGCTTGTCCTGTGCAGTGTATTAATATGTGTAGCAATAATGGCAACCTATCATCCACAAGTCATTCAACAATAAACATTCAGTTGCTTAACCCTTCTCTAATTTTGGAGAAAACAAGAAAGTTTGAATGTGGAATTAGTTTGCATTTGTGGTCTAAGGGGAGATAATATGATCTGGAGGTCAATTCACAAGAGTTACCACCCTGTAAAACCAAAAATTGCATATTAAATTGAAACTAGAATTTATGATATTAACTTACTAGATCCACCTGTGAATTGTGAAGATTGTTGACGTTGTTCTGTTGCTACCTGCTGCATGGCTATCTGTCTAGCTCGATGTTCAGCTGCTCGGATTTGTTCTAAATGAAATTGTTGTCTTTCTTGTAATAATTGCTGCCGTTGATATTCCAACTGTAGATGAAAAGAGTTTATTTTATTTTCTACAAGTTTGAAATCATAAAACCATTTTTTTATCATTTTTTTAATTCGAGACAGCTGTGACTGTAAATACTATTTTTAATAAATTATAGTATATGTTGGTTATTTTATTTTCTGAATTCTGATTGTTTTATACTTACTGCTTCTCTTTCTCTATCCATGATGGTTTCTAGCTCTTCAAAATGGCGTAATTTTATCTCCAGTTTCTTCATCTGTGTTTCAACTAATAAAGCTACCAAACTCTTAATCTTTCTTTCTTCTACTGCCGCTAGATGCTATAATAAATTGATTTTATCATTAATACACATGTAAAACAAAGTTTTCTGACGTTATCGTTTTCTAAGTGTTCTTACTGTTTTATGTATAATCTTTCATGTTTTAAATGGACTTAATTGATATATATGTCAGAGATATTTGTTCATCCATTTTGGTTAGCCAAGAAGAACATACAGACTGGATATAGTTCTCTAGTTCTTTGGACGGATGGATCCCTCACAGATGAATTTCTTCATCCTCTAAGTACACAAAATTCAGAGAAACAATTTTCAGGTAGTCTCAAAATATGTTAAACCTATACTGCACATTAAAAGAAACAATTTATGGACAAACCTTTGCCTTAACAGCAGCTGCTGCTAGTGCTGCTGCTGCAGCTGATGATAAATTACCATCTTTTTCTTTAAATGCTGCTACTTTTTCCTCCTCTTCTTTTGTCTTTTCTTTATCTTCCTTCTCTTTCTCTTCTGTCTCCCCTTCTTTCTCACTCTTCTAGAAAATTTAAAATATAATACAAATTAAAATATTTCTGAGAGAGAGAGAGAGAAATGGGGTTTAACGTCCACTCAACACAACTAGGTAATTTCGGGACTAAATTGGAAAAAGGCCTCAGGTCTAATTTGCCACCTTTGTAAAATGACGCGATTATTATTATTATTATTATTCTTAACATATTGTTTAATTTCATTTCAATAATTCGTTTGCACATAGGGGTCTTTAGCAGTACGAGTTTCTGTTTGAAGATAGAAATCTTTAATAATTGGATTCACTGGTAGTCTCATGGTGTTTTTAAAAACTTTAATAAATTGTCACTGTTCTGCAGAAATGCCTTTCCGACGCTTACATATTTTTCAATGCCACATGCAAACATGACAATTTTCATACTGGCATTACACCGATACATCCTATTTAAATACTTTAGGTAGACCTGCAGAGGCTTCTTCAAAAATTCAGTCAACAAAAAATGTGCACACCTCTTCCGACTTTTCTTTGTCTTCATCCACCTTTTCTTCATCTTTCTTCTCTGCAGTCTTTTCTTTCTCATCAGTTTCCATGGATTCCTCTTTCTGAAATACATGGAATAGTAGGGTGCTGTATTTTGATAAATTTTAAATTTATGGGTCGTTTTGGGGATCAAATTTAATGGGACTGGAAGCAAATGAGATAGAGATAGAGAGAGAAATGGGGTTTAATGTCCACTCCACACAAAGTAGGTCATTTTGGGACTAACATATGGTTTAATTTTATTTCAATAATTCGCTTGCGTGTAGGGGTCTTTAGCAGTGGGAGGAAACCGGAGGACCTGGAGAAAACCCACGAGGTTGGAAAGGGAACCTTACTCCTTGTCAAGTACAAAGGGGGATTCGAAACCATAGCAGTTGACTAAAAGACAGACTTAAGCTAACCATTCAGCCATCCATCCCCCCACTCGAAGCATATGTGATTAAATACAGATGACAATTACATTTTGAAATATTTTTGTAATCTGTGTAATAGGGGGTCGACAACATACAACCACATTTCGAAGTGGGCGTATAAAAACTCTTTACAAACACATTATCAAATTTACCTTTTCTTCATCTTCTTTCTTTTCTTGTTTAACTTCTGTTTTAGTCTCATCAGTAGGCTCTGTTTTAACTTCTGCTTCACCTTCTACCTTTGGTTCAGCTACAGAAGAAGTTCATTAAAAATAATATACAAAATATATAGTGTGATTGACCGTGTCAGGACAGACATGAATCTCAGAAACATCACAGATCAGAAAGTGATACCCTACCCTAATAAACTGTATGAAATATATTAAAAGGAACTTACGTTCTTTAACTTCTGGTTCAGTACCAGCAATACCGCTCTTTTCTAACGCCGTTTTTATATCTACTTCTTTATTCTCTTTAGCTGCTTCCTGTACCATTTTAGAATGAGCTTCAACTAACGTGGGTGGCACTTCATCCTTCATTTTAGAAAACTCATCTATAGAAAATAAGGTGAAAGATTAGAATACAAAATACTTTTTAATAAAGAAAAATAATGACATTACCTTAATAATTATTAAAGCCATCAAAGAGATAGAGAGAGTAATGGGGTATACTGTCAACTCGATCCAAACTAGGTCATTTCAGGACTAACATACTGTTTCATTTTATTTCTATAATTCGCTTGCACATAGGGGTCTTTAGCAGTGGGAGGAAACCGTAGTACCCGGAAAGAAAACACACAAGGTTGGACAGGCTACCCCTACTCCTTGTCACATACAACCGTTAATTCGAAACCACGTCAGCTGACTCAATTACAGGCTATATGATACAGCATGCACATGCTAACCATTCAGGCCATTCAACACTCCCAGCCATCACAGAGGCAATCCTCAGAACATGCATGCTCCCATAAATGTTTTCTGTTGAGTCATTACCAATTGTTACAAAATACTATAGGAATGTCTCTTGACAGAATGGAGGGGGATTCAATGTTTTATCAACATATAACCATAACACTGTGAGAACAACTCTTTTGGTAACATTTTCTTCTAGAAGAAGGAGTTAAATAAAATCTTACCTAAGGCCGATCTGGCAGCAGCACTAGCAACTCTGGGATCAACAACTGATGCTAGGAATGCTACTGTGGACATGATAGGATTACCATTCTGTGAGAAAGGTATTGGTTGATATGTCAATGGTCCTGTAAATTAAGCATATGTAGAAGATAAATGTATAAAGACTTTATTAAATTATGGCTAGTTAGTTCAGTGAATTTAACAGAAAACAATTTTTATTGGAACAATCACCTGTTATGTATTCTACAAGCATATTTTAACAAGTATCTTCTTATTGTTATGAATTTGTTTCTGTAGAATTTTATTCCAATTTTAACCATAAATAAGAACATTGTAAAGAGTTTTGTATCTATTTCTAAATAAAGACTTGAATATTTAGGTGCAACCAATTTTATGTAGGGTCTTGACAAGAGAGAGAGAGAGATAGGTTTGGGGGTGAACATAATACAGTTTCAAATAAGCAAAAATATTATAAGTATTAAGATACAAAATTCAAAATATTATTTTTAGACACCGTAAAATCAGTGAAAGATATCATAATTCCATACCAAGATGGCCAAAATCTTCCTCGAGATAAGGATCTTCTATAGGTAGTCGTAAGAAATGTAGAATACATTCATCTTGTGTTCGACTACCAACATGTTCACAGACTTTGTTCCAGTCATCTTTATACATCTCTAATGCTTCTAATAATAATAACGTCTCTTGATCTGTCCATTCTCTACTTCTTAAAGCTGGATTTTTATCCTGTAATATCAACAGAAACTTGCACAAATTGTAATTAAATTCTTATTAAAGCTCCAACTTTCCAAGATAAGGTTAAGCATTGAGTTTTGGACCATGCAAACTCAAAGAAACATGTATTGAGAACTATATGCTTGACCATTAAAAGTTTAGTAGTCTCTTACTAATAAAAATCATGCTATATTTTATGTACAACTCAGCTCCTTCTACCATAGGGGATTCTTCATTTTCTTACATAATAAGAAAGAGAGACCAACACATGGTACATCCTTATCTCAATAATTAGCATGTGAATTGGGGTCTTAGCCCTGACAATATACTTGGGTAAACCCACATGCAAGATTGGGATCAAACCACTTGTCGACCCAACCTACTACACGTAAACACCCTTGCGTCTTGCACTGTCTTTTCCAAATAAATTTTGTACAAATTTGCGGTCTCACAATTAATAAACCTTGTCATTCGTTTTTATATTATAGTTGAAACTTCATTCATATTTATCATTTAATAGTCATACTGTGCAAATATGAAATATAACTTTGCTACAAACCTTCATTGCTTTTTTGGCATAAATATCTGTTTTGAGACCAAAACTAGATATATCTTTAGTACTGTCATCTTTATCTTTATTTTTATCGAGATCTACTATCTGTTGAGCTGCTGAGGGCTAAAAAAATAAGAGATGACCATGATGTCCATTTGTAAATGACCAATCCAAACACAATTCTTCCAATCATGCAAAGACTTTATCTACAAACATTTGAACTGCAGCAATTCTGAATACATGTGTACGTTCGATCTTTCGTAGTAAAGAAACGCAAAACGAAAGATATAGTATTAATAACATTCTCAATTTAATGATTGCCGAAAGATGTAGTATTAATAACATTCTCAATTTAATGATTGCCGAAAGATGTAGTATTAATAACATTCTCAATTTAATGATTGCCGAAAGATGTAGTATTAATAACATTCTCAATTTAATGATTGCCGATAGATGTAGTATTAATAACATTCTCAATTTAATGATTGCCGAAAGATGTAGTATTAATAACATTCTCAATTTAATGATTGCCGAAATAAAGCTGGGATAAACGTCCTACATTTTTGTACTGACTGGGCTAAGGAAGACAGGTGTATGCCACACAGTGTGCTATAAAGAAAACTTTGCCCAGACAGCGCCACTACAGCCTAATAAGGGTTCTTTAAAATGCACATCAATGTGTATAGGGTAGGTCTTGGTTTATCATGCCATCGGAACGACTAGACACTGTCCTTGCCAGTACTTTATAATAATTTACTAAGATGTGAGATAATAATCCTTTATTTACCTGATTGAGTCTAGGAGGATTAATAGGTACTAGACCTGATGGTGTATCACCGATAATATGGAAATGAGAAGTAGGAGGTGGTCCCATACATGTTGGTCTTGAATCAGCATCTACTTGATAATTAATCAAACCCCACTGTTCTAACAAAGCATGAACTCTAAAATATAATACAAATTCCAAAGGTAAGTTTCAACTATTTTAGTAAGAATTTAAAAAAATCCTATATTTAGCATAGTAAGATAACATTCTACTTTCACTTGATATGATCATCAGGTGTATCAACAGAAGAGAATCAAATCCAAAATAGTTTTCTACATGTTTCAGTTGACAACTTACATAACTTTTAACATGCAGAATGTGGCGACATTGTTTGTAAGATAAACAGTTTTTTTTCAAATCAAAATTCAATCTTTGTCTTGTTGTACACATATGATAGATTTTGTTTGAAACAACAGGTATAGATATTTGTGACTCCCCACCACAAAACCAGTCGCTTGTTGTACGGCTCTATTTCTATATACACGGCAAAATACACTATATGGGTCAAAACTACCAAAAATTTTTTTTTTGCACAAAACCCTTCAGAAAAGCATCTATTTTTCAATAAATCAATCGTTTTTGTGAAAAAAAAATAAAAATAGCTTAAAAAGTATTTTGTGGAGGCTGTGACAAAAAAGAAACGTAAAAATGGCATAATTATATTGCTAGTTACCTAATGAGTTTACTTTGTGCGCTCGTATTTTCCTCGCTTGCCGAGTTGTCAGTCAAGGTTTCGTTCGTTTTTCATCTTTTGAATATGATTAAAATTACCCTTTTTTAGAAAAATGTTGCCATGGTAACCAGACAAAATCAGTATTTTATAGTTCTGTGATATCAAACACAAATCTAAGCTAATCTGTCTGACCCAAGAAATATTTTCACATAAAAACAAAACTAATTAATATGTGCAAAATGACTAAAATTACGTTTTTAGAAAAATGTTGCCATGGTAACCACTCAAAATCAGTATTTTATAGATCTTAGATATCAAACACAAATCTAGGCTAATCTGTCTGACCCAAGAAATATTATCACAGAAAAAACAAAACAAATTAAGATGTTCAAAATGTTTAAAATTACTTTTTTAGAAAAACTAATTAATATGTGCAAAATGACTAAAATTACGTTTTAAGAAAAATGTTGCCATGGTAACCAACCAAAATCAGTATTTTATAGTTCTTAGATATCAAACACAAATCTCAGCTAATCTGTCTGACCCAAAAAATATCATCACATAAAAAACAAAACAAATTAAGATGTGCAAAATGATCTTTTGTGGCAAAAACCCTATTTAATATGTGAAACCAGGCCTTTGTTGTAGCCATGGCCATAACACAGCCAATTCGAAAAATATGGATTTAAGGTAAATTTCAGAAAAAAAAGATGAAAAAAATAGGTTACTAAAGGAATATGTTGATAAAATTTTGTACAAATGTTGTTACACCACACATTATTATATTAACAAACTTTCATTTTGATTTATGCAATAGTTATATATGTGTTACTATGGGATTTATCTTTGGCAGTTTTAAAATGCAAATTTCTCATTTTTTTGTATTTGGATGCACCGCAGCTTTTGAAACTTCGAATGGCCATAACTCAGCCAATTTTTTTGTGATTTGCATATATTATATATCAACAGAAAGCTGTTCCAGTTCCCTTTAAGATCAGCATTAAATCACAGTTTTCAAAAATTGTGACATGTGACTGGTTTTGTTGTGGGGGGTCACATTTAAGATCTTCTGAAAGCAAACCGACACTTTGATTTTTACTCAATAAAAAGGGGTTTGAATCAAATTCTAGAATTGTGAGGGTTCACTTAGAAAAAGAACGGGTTCCAATAAAATGTAGGAGCAAGCTGGATATTAGTTACTGGCTGATTGTTACTTACCTCATAATTGCACAGACATCACCAGCCAGATTTCTTCTACATGCTGTACTTGTTAAATATTCGGTTGGATTTAATCTATAGGTATCTATCATAAAATTACGATATGCCAAGAAACTGAAAATACAAAAAAAAATTTGTTTTATTCCAAACACATCCTAGAAATAGGGTCATTTTAGGACTAACATATGGTACTGTCTTTTTAATAGGGATCTTTAGCTGTGGAGGAAACTGGAAGACCCAGAGAAAACAGACATGCATGAGACTGATACCAAGCCATGTCATATACAACCGGGGGGTAGCCTAATGGTTTAGAGTGCCGCGATTTGACCTCATGCTGGCCGGTCACCTCTGGCTTGCAGCTGTGGTTTCGAGCCCTAGTGTGAGCGTATGTGACATGGGATAAGGGCACCTTCTCAACCTTGTGGGTTTCCTCCGGGCACTTCGGTTTTCTCCCACTGCGGTTTTCTCCTAGTTTGTGTCAAGTGGTCGTTAAATCCCATTTCCCTCTCTCTCTCTCTCGCATATACAAGCCTCAGACTAAAAATAATTATTAACTTACATTTCTGGTGATTTTGATTTATTTTTGCCGTTGAAGAATTCTGGTAATGCTCGTTTTTCTATAGCATGTATAGAATTATAATCAAACCAGGCTGAGTAACTAGGTATTATAATATGATGGGTTTGTTCTGTAACATTATCATCTTGTTCTTCTTTCTCTTTCTTTGAACCATCATCACTCATTGGAGTAGCTTCCCCTTTCTCGTCTCCCTATAAATCATTTAAAGTTTTAAAAGAAATAACACCAACTAATTAATAAATAAAATGAAATGGGGTTTAAAACGTCCTACTCTTCTGCATCTAACCTGGGCTAATGGAAGATAGGCATATGCCATACAGAATGCTGAGGGAAATCTTTCCCTGGCAGCGGCGCTACGGCCTACTCTTATATCGAATTCCAACTGCCAAAATAATGAGTTTGAATTCCTCAATTTCAGTTTTTACAACTGTTAATATATAGATATTAACAATTATCAATAAAGTATATTTTCAATTTTTTTAAATGACTACTGCCAAATGTCCTAAGAATATTTTTTTGTTTCTTAAACATACATTATGCTTAATCTGCCCATTGAAGGTCTTTCTTTTGGCTTGAAATGTTATCTATATTATTATTAATTAGACTTTAATTAACTTGTCCAGACCATAATCAACTCTAGATGTCAACCTGGCGATATTTGCAACTCAACATTCATTCAAGCCGAAAATTCAATCGCTAAAATCTCAGTTCAGCGTGGATCAATTTGACTGATATTTTCAGCAAACTCCCTTTACATTACCTAGATTTTAACAACTATAGTAAGACCTGCCAGCATTTTATCTAATTTTCAATAATGCATCTTTAAGCAAATGCGGTTTTGTTTCCTATTGTTAGATAATATGTACAAGTTACCTTATCACTGGTGTCTTCATCTAAATCCATCAATGTAGCACCTTTAATGGGTTGTAGCTCACTATCTTTCTGACTTCTAGAACCGGGAACTTGTTTAGCTATATGTATCTCCTGTATATTAGGTTCCGGAGATGGCTCATCCATATCTTTAGTTAAATCTTCTTCCTCTTCTTCTTCTCTCATTGACCGTTTCTTAGTGGAACTGGCACCACCTGGAGTTCTAGCACTGACAACAAAACAATAGTAATTAATCATTCATACTAGTGTTCAAAGAAGTAAGGGTGGCAAGGAACAAAAATATCTGAATATAATCCAATTAAACGTACATTACGCAAGAAAAGTCTGCCTATTGCAGGTGTTTCTTTAGGTCTTAAATGTTATCTAAATTATTAATTATCTAGCCTGTTATATTTACTAGATTAGGATCCAATTTGCTGCTCAACTTTCATTCATGATTTAATCGTGAAATAGATAATCAAGACTGTGTTTTTTATCATACAGACTCTAGTAATGATGATCGAGGCTAGGCCTAAACTTCAACTAGGATGGATCAATTTGAATGAAATTTTTAGTCAATTCCCTTTAGATTATCTAGTTTTTAACTTTTATAGTGAGAACTGACAGCTCTTTTATCTAATCTCCCATAATGTATCTTCGAGAAGATGTTTGGATCCAAAAGAGGAGAAGGTATGGTAGTGTTCCCTCCTATGGCTAATAGAACATGCATGCATTATTGGAACCCTCTTCTCTTCCTAAATTCCCAACTAGCATTTACGGAAGTATTTTTGTACAATACAAAACATCTAGACACCTTGGTGTAACCCCGGATTACTGAGATATTTAGGGTTAATATTCAAGCAGGTTTGGAACCTGAACAGTACCTGAAACCTATGACAGTAAGGGGGTTTCAATCCACAAACCATAATAGTAAAACAATAGTACATACCTTTTTCTCTTCTTTTTTTCAGGAACAGGTGATGGTGATCTTTTTCTTTTACTTTTCTTGTCTTTTTTATCTCTTCTTTCAGAGTCTGAATTTAACTAAAATCAAACAAATCATAGATTACGATTTTCATAAAAGAAAGAGAGAGAAATGGGGTTTAACGTCCATTCGACACAAACTAGGTTCCTTTCGGGACTAACATATGGTTTAATTTTATTTCAATAATTCGTTTGTGCATCAGGGTCTTTAGCAGTGGGAGGAAACCTTTCATAAAAGAGATACAAGAATTATTTTTATCGATTCTGCTGGTATAATTTTGCCTTCTTGTTGTTTCAACTTAAGCTCATGGAATCTAGGTGAAATGTATAACACCACTGTCAAGAATGTGGCAGTCATAATTGCCTTTATAATTAACCACATTCAAATAGAAACTCAATTTTGGCTTGGCAAAGCAAACACTGTGGCTAGTATGGCTAGAACAAGAATTTTCCATCAAAAGACATATCTTTTAGTGTATTTGTATATATACTTACATCATCTACTGTTAGCTTTAGTCTGTTTGATTTTTTAACTTTGTCTTTTGATTTGCCAGGAACCTCACCCTAAAAGAAAGTCAATTATACTAAATTGTATTACAGTTTTACAAATAGAACAGTTTTGTAGATTTTTAACTAGTGTTAAGTAAGCATAGGTTTTATTAATTTGGCAAGTTTTTGAAACCTACTTTACTCATTGCGAGATAAACACACAATAAAAATATTTTCATGGTAATTTATTATTCAAAGCCAGGTCGGGAGAGACAGCTGAATTTCCTAATCAAAGCAGTTATCGAATACAGTACCAAGTAATAGACGGGACTTTTTTTCCCTGCAATATCCCAACACTTAGACACACTTTCTCTGTCAATGAACAAGATTTATTATCAATGTTATCCTGGACCGGTAAAGACTTAGCTTAACCCACTTCAACATTCGGACAAAAAAAACCCCTAGAGATCAAAGCAGAAGAGATCTGAAAAAGAAATACATCATACTGACTTACATTAAATTCATCTTCGGCCAAGTAATCTTCTTCATTCATCCATTCATTAAATTCTTCCAAATCTAACAACCATCGAGCGGTTACCTGTAATAAAAAATCAAAATCTTAAAAAAATCAAAGAAATACTTATAAAAAGTTCAAGAATAAAGTTAGAAGAAGAATATTTGTATGTATATTACATTTAAATATAAAACTCTTGTGTGGCTAAGTGGATAAGGCACTAGTTCGCTAGCCTGGAGGTCGGGTGTTCGATCCCTGCATTGGCCGAGAAAGTTCATCTCGATTTTATGGCGTGATTTCCCCTTGTTAGTGATGCAGAAGGAGGGTCTGACAAGGACAGCTGCCTAGTTGTTTGGATGGGATGAAAAACTGAGGTCCGGTGTACACATTGGAGTGCACGTAAAAGATCCCTTGGCAGTTGGAATTCGATATAAGAGTAGACTGTAGCGCCGCTGCCCAGGCAAAATTTCCCTCATAGCACACTGTATGGTGTATGCCCGTCTTCCATTAGCCCAGGTTAGGTGCATAATAGTGGGATGTTAAACCCACATTTATTCCCAGCAAAGTATTTATCGGGTGGTTATTTCCAATAAAAGTATGTCAAATTTGGTATATATGGAAAGTATAGACACCCAATCTTACTAGAAAAATACTGGATTACGCGAAAAACGCCCATGGGGCAAGCACTGGGCAATATTGTCAGGGAATCACTAACTAGCAACCCAACAGGTTTTGCTGGCTTATTGTCTGCCAGCTTAGGTCGGGGAGCAGTTGTTATTATTTGCTCAAATGGTTAGGCGGTTTGGGGGACATGGGGTGTTGTCAACGTACAAAAGATTCTGCGATTAAAAGGTCTAAAAAGAAGTAGACAGAAATAACAAAGAATTTACTTAGGCCTCAGTAAGTATGGTAAATGTACAGTAAGTATAAAGGATACATTCTGAAAAATGGACCCTCCCACAATGAAGTTAAGTTATAGCTATGGGTATCCACGACGAAGCAAAGTTTTGAAAGGGAATTGAAGCAAATTTTTGATAGATTGGTTACTTTGAATATGTTTTCAGTCCACATATATCGTCAATTCACAAAGTTTGTACCCAGGAAGGCTTTTTTAAATGTAATTAGTGTAGCTAGTTACCTCCCAAGGACCTTGATGAGAACTTGGTGTTTCTGGGTCATAATCTATAGGTGGATCACTGACCCACATATCATAACTGTAAACAAAATAAAAATTCATTTATTCCTGAATCAAAACAAATACCTAAATAAGATAAGACAACAAAGTTTCAAATACTAGTAATTCATAAAGGTTACATCAGCCTGTTTCCGTTGAGCCTGTCAAGAGGCATGACACGACCACATGAAAACTGCAATGATTTAAACGACACGATTAGAAATGATTATATTTCTAGGACTGCAGGAATCACTATGGTCCATTATAGTTCACTCTTTTGAAGTATGTAAACTGAATCAAACAGAAAATAACTCTTATTGTTTTTTCTGATTACGTTAGATGGACCCAACATTCAACTTGTTGATCATGAACACCCATTCCCATGTATGTTGCTATGATTCTCTTGTTGTCATGGTCAACAGACATTAGAGTAGTATACTAAATGTTTGATTTAGGTGTCAAGTACCAGAGAATGGTTGTGTTTAATAAATATTCTCAAAAAGATATTGACAGATATGAAATATAAGAGCAACTCACCTGTCAGGTGTGTACCACCAATGCACCATAGTATATTTATCTCGTTTTAATATAGGTCGGAAAAAATCTTCTGCAATGTAGAAAATTAATTTTTAAAAATGTCAACATCTGTGCAAAACTGTATGTCTAAACATGTTTTTTTAAAAAATCAAAAATTTAAAATAAAATACCAAAAGTCAAGGCCCATGATTGACATCTATAGTCGAAAATAATTTTCTGACTATAAATAATTAATCGCCCGATATCTCTCTACAATATTGGACAAGCATAAGATAAATAACCTCTATGTTGTCATTTACTGATTGTTCACTGGTTTGCTAACAAGTTAATGGCATCTTGTGAAGATAATCCAGTCCTAAATTTTTATTTGACCACTGGGAGATCCTTGTTTGAATCTGGTTTGGGTGAGAAAGTTCATCAGGATTTTACGGCATGGTTTCGCCTTGTCAGTTTTTTTTTTAAACAATATTTTATTCAAGTTTTCTGAATGGGATTGGGGAACAGGCTTGGCCTATGTAAGTGATGTAGGACAAGTTAGTTCTCAGGCTGTATACATATAATATGGTAAACCTCAGACGTAAAAGAGGCCCTTAACAAGTCTAGGTCCTACTCGCTTAGGCACCTTGGCTTCCGGAATTAAAACATGTGGCTACAGTTGACTTACCATCTGGAGGAGATTGTGATGGAAGTGTGTAGACTATGTGAGTAGCATTATCAGCACTGTCAGCTAGAGTTCCCTGATGTCTTTTGATGATGTCTTTTAATTTGGGGACGAGGATTCTGTCGACATCAGAACGGATATGGATGGCAGGTAAAGTCAAACATTTATTATGAATCAAAGCCTTTTCAATGTTCATAAACATTTCTACATTTCTGTCCATTCTAGATGGAGATTGAAGATCAAATCTTCTCCTGAAGAAAAAGATTTTTTTTCTAATAACATTCCAACAAATACATCATTAAATAAGGCACTAACATAAAATCTTTTAAAAAGTAAAATCTTTTAACACTCTTAAATGTTTTTTGAAGACATAAAGATTCACTGGCTAACTAGATCTTTAGAAAATAATTCAATGTACTGTTATGTAAATGTGATAGACAAATATTTTGAGAGAAGCATATCATTTAGATTCATAGGGTTTGAAACAAACTTTGTAATGACAAAAAAGAATCCAACTAAAAAAAAGTGGTCTTAATTCCCACTTCATTCTTTTATTCCGACTAAATATCAATTCCAACCAGATACTAATTCTGGCAAAGATTGGAAGTGCAAAAATACACTCTCAATTGTCTTCTTCATGATGGATCAAGTCGTATTAACCACTTGAAAACTTTACTGACACCTGTGATAGCGAAATCGATTAAACAGAAATTTCTAGTTAACAGAACAGATTTAAGAGTCTTACCATCCTTGGTCGCTTTTAAATTTAAACACTGCAAGAAATATATTACACAGGCCACCATTCGGTTTGAAGTCCATAAAACATTTCATCTGAAAAAATTATACAATAAAAAAATATTTCCAGATACCTGTAGTGCACTAATATTTTCAAAGTGTACGGGTATGGATTTCTTTTCTTATGAATGCAGTTGGTTTTTGCCGTTATAAATAAAAAAAACATATTCTACATCTATTGATCACACCAATATAAGGATCAATAAACACAACACAATATATATGGAAAAAACATCACTGGTTTTCCACATATAGGACTTGAAAAGGATGAGAGAATACTTGTCGAAACACTGTATTAAATGTGTATAAACCAGTGACTGTTTTCCACATAAATTGTGTTGTATTTTTTTAGTATGCTCGATCACTAAATGCCACTCAAGGAAGAAATTAATACTATTGAGTTCTGTACCAATTTCCATAGATATGTAGTTTATTTAAGAAAAAGATTTAAAAAATTTTCATTTACGGGTAATTTTGTAAGAGGTGGGTTGGCATTTTGTTTGCCAAATGTTTCTTCTTGAAACTGTAAAAGTTGTACTGTGAGGCTGGCTAGACCTTTGTTGGTGGGCGGATCGGCTTGAGTGTACTGAAAAATATAAACAAACATTTATGGTTAATTCCTTAAAAATTATCAAATCTCTGGAGAGATACAAACTATCCAACGCACTGTGACCCTTTTACCCCAAAAACAGACAATCGCCTACATATTTTATGTGGATTGGGCAACCATTTCTCCCACTAAGTGTTTGCAGTGCCATAAGATGTCAATTATTTAGCTACAAGTACAACTAAAAATGTGCCTACAAGCTTGCTCTTTTGGATATTTAACTGAAGAAGTTGAAAAATATTACTGGTAAGTTACAGTCCATTTTTGTTAGTCACACAATTTGTAAAGTTATAAGTATGTAAACAAAGCAAGTAGAGAAACCTTTCCTTTAGAGCCTTACAGACTATGTTTTACATTTTGAAATTGATTTTTGGCTTGAATGTTTAAATTCCACAGTACTGGTATGAAATGTCTTTAATATTAGTCTGGATTATTACAGCATGTTTATTAGACGGAGAACGGTCTGTAGACTGGTTTAGTGAGATTATTCATATGTCAAACCAAGAGCACGTAACCTATTTTGCCCTAAAAAATGGTCGGATGTAATGGCCGCTTGTAGTTTACCTTTTCAGTCTATACAACATAACATCAACCATTTGTGTCTCTATGACATCATATGAAATATCCCCCCTCACTAAAATAAACGTAAAATCAGCATTTTTCAAAATTTGGTCAGAGAAATCCCATGCGAAGCAATCCTATGGCCGCTCCTCTTAAGATCTCCAACAACGCACATTGTTTTCGAATTTGGTGATTTATGTATAAGTAAGTGTTCAACAGTTTATTTAACAATAATTACAACTCAATTAATTAACTGCTATTTTAATAATAATAAGGGCCAAACATTTGAAAAAAATAGGCGCTGTGCTTGATCAAAGCTTTTTTTACGGTGACACAGGAGCGTAAATGAAAATGTCATCCACAGACTGTTGATTAAAGGACCGAAGTCTGTAACTCAAAATCCTCCAAAATCTTCGACATCGAAAACACAAATTATTGGTCAATTTAAATCTACATGATGATGTAAACTTACCGGGAAAAGATGAGCTTCTAATATCCAATATTTAAGATAAAATAATTGGTACACGAATCGTGTACCATAATGCGCTTCAGTCCCCGTTGTATTGAGAGACTCGAGGGACGATGCTAGACACATTGTACCAAACCAAACAGAGTTATGTAGACTGCAATAGCTACACGATTTAGCTCCTTTAAAAAAAATATCAGACTGGAACCAGATACACTGGGCAAAACTGGCAATGCGCATGTCAACTTACCAAATCACTCTGGCAAGATTATGTGTCTCGACGAAAAAACTATTTCTATGACGAGTTCAATAAATAACATCACATATTTTTGACGTCAAAGAAATTCTCACTTTTTTAAAACAAAATTATAATATTAATATACGTAGTGGATATATAACCGTAAACGGTATCCTATTTACTAATGCTATTGCACCGTAAATCGCAATGACGTATATATACATCGTGTGTGATTGGTTAAATAATAACTTCCGTTCGACGTGCGCAGTTGTGCGACACTTCCGTTCGACATGCGCAGTTGATATATTTCACAAGAACGGTAACTTCGTCTTTCAAGTTTGGCGCAGAAGCACGGTTTTACGGAAAAAAACGTAAACCACTAACCGTCTTGGTACTTAAATTAAACCAAAACCCACAGAAATAAGCCCTTGACCGAAATAGAATAATTTTCTACAATTTATATTTATTATTTTATTTTCTTCTAAAACTAATTCTCTGGGTTCTACCGTAGAAATCCAAGTATGGCTATTTCGTCCTATATAAGAAACGGAGAAAGTAGAAAGGTTAGACAAAGAACGTATGGTGGTTATGGTAAGGGTTAGGGTAAGGGTTTGGGTTAGGGTTTGGGTTAGGTTTTGGGGTAGGGTCATGGGTTAGGGTTAGGGTTCGGGATAGGCATCATTGCGAAAACTGCTGAAAACTGCTAAGTCCACGGATCAGAGAACTGCGCATGTCAAACGGAAGTTACCGCGATATAGTAAATAAAGTAAAGTGCCGTTTACGGTTGAATATCCACTGCCATTAATATAAAGGTTTTATATAATTATATAATATATTTGTCATCAGCTTCACTCTACTCTGCCTTTTCTGGCAATGCCTGTTACATACAGTATGTACGTACGTATTATATATATATAAATATTGTGGTATAATTGTCGAAATATTTTTGGATATTTATTTATGGTGGGGCACCCTAAATTAAGTAGGAAGGTCGAGACAAAATGAGAAGTTCACCACAAATAACAAGTGAAGAACAAAGAACAGAGATTCTGAAGTCGAGACCGGGGCTCTAACATTGTACAGAAATGGTACATGGAATAACATCAATTCAGTGGATTGCATTTGCATCAACATATACCTTTCTCCCGTTTTTGTGCAGCCATGTTCTAACGGAGTCAAATTGAGCAATTGTTTCCACTGATTCAAAGAATTTATTATTAGGACTCCCATCTTTCTTCTTTTGCAACGCCATTTTACCCTCCGTGCCGGTGAATCTCCGCAGCAAATATATCAAGAAAAATATTTTGGACAAAAATGTAATGTGTGATAGGGTTTTTTAAAAAAAAAGACTAAATGTTGTCCTGTAGTTCAATAATTTGTTATATGTCTGAAAATTTAATGTCTTTTGAAAACAAATTATTTATCAACCATAATGCGGAGATAAAATTGTTTTAATTTCCGTGTCAGATGTCAAGGTCAAAGACTAATTATTTTTAGTCTTTGTTACCAGGCCGCTCAATATATTTGAACACACAGCACCGTAGCACTCGCTTCACTTGGTATGTTATACCACTAGTGGACGTTAAAAAAACAATGTCATTTTTTGTCATTGTTTCATGAATTCAACTTTGTAAAAAAAAATCGACATGGTTTTAAATTTTCTTTACATAAAATCACAATTAAAAACTTTCTTTAGAACACACATTCCTATGACATAAAGTGCACATAAGATGGTCGTAAGAATTTTTCCCTATGGATAGCTAATGGTTACTATATTCACTTTACGGCAAGTTCACACCAATCTGGTTGAAATTAATTCAGCTATCTTCACTCAAAGTCGTAAAAATAGACCTCACGTAAAAACGACTTTGCCAATTATTGAAAACACTCCCCCCCCCCAGACGTCAGTGACGTCACAATGACCGAATGCATATTCGGAATGTTGATTCCCTTATTACATACAGCCGGCGTGTGTATTCATTAACACCGAAATGATTCCTTAATCCCCCTAATAAAATAAAACAATTGACTGCGGAATAATTTGTTTTGTAATTCATTTTAATTTAAGATTCAATTTAGAATTTGTTGTATAATGTACGGTCGTTCTCGTTTCTCACGACAGCAATTTTAATACCCTCTAACATCGTGTGCAGTCTAGGGGCGTATTGGACGATCGTCCGAAAGGCCGGTCGGACAAAAAAATTTGTCCATTTCTTCTGAAAAAACTTTTTCTGCTGAACAATGTATGGGGGATTGGGGTGTATTGGTTGGAGCGATGGAGCGATGATGATCATGTTGTATGTGGCCGATGGCGAGTTTCATTATATATTCGAATGTCCAACCCTAAGTGAACACAGAACTAACCTAATTCCTAAAAAAAAATTAAAAATATACTTGTCTAATTTCATGTTTTATGTGACGCACCTGCATTACAGCTACACTTCCTACTAAAATACCTAGTACGTATGTAATAATAAAACAAGATAGTCAGTTGAGGAAGAACATTTTTTACGATGAAGAGGATTAAAGGTTAAAACGTCTCTATACCGTGAAATTCCGATCTGTTACACTGTTAGAAGCGTAAAGAAATGACATTTTATTTTGACTTTTTACCACAACACACTGAAGATCATGAGGAACTTGATCGGCAGCAGTGAGACGTACATAACCTAATTCGCTGAGCCACTTTGACTCCTCCTATTTTGACTTTAGAAGAACTGCTGACATTTCTAAAATTCATATTCATAATCAAACGATTTATTGAAATTATGGTTGATTAGAACCGTTGAGGTGTGCACCAGTGAGCGCGAGGAAGATCTTTTTGTTAAAGACTGGGTAGCTTAGTCTATGTTTAACCTTGTATTCAAATTTTGGAACAAATTTTACATTTCACTAAAAGGAAATGTTTTAATTTGATAAAATATTGATGCCATAAGTTATTTCAGGCCAGTCTAATGACGTTGCTTTAATTGAACGATTTAATTACAATTCTTCTTTATTTTTTTTTCACATATATCTGATGTATTTTAATATTCGTTTCGTATGTTTTGTTTCTTGTGGGTATTTAGTAGTCCTGATTGTCACATATAGACAATATATCATACATACACACTTGGACGATCGAGACTTTATTTCCACGTCAAAGAAGCCAACATGGACGGAGGAATATTGGTAAACACGGATCTTTTCTCTTTGAAATTTGTGTTGTATTTGTTTAATATTTCCTTTTTAAAAAAATCTCTTAATATTTATTGTGTTATTGGTCGTACTGAATGTAATGTTGTTGATGTCCATGCGATAAATCATGAAGAAAATGTAATGAAATGTGTAGAACTAGAATTTGAAGTCAACTCAACAAGTCAAGAAAGTAGAGAGACTGAGACTAGAGAAATGGGGTTACACGTCCACTCGACACAAACTAGGTCATTTCGGGACTAACATATGGTTTAATTTTATTTCAATAATTTTCTTGCGCATATGAGTCTTTAGCAGTGGGAGGAAACCGGAGGACCAAGAGAAAACCCATGATTATGATAGGTACGCCAAAATTCGCCCGCAGCGCCACCCCAATGACGTTATCAATATTTACCTGTCACTCTTGTGCACGCGGAAGTGTTTGAACGATCTGTTGGTCTGTTAACAAAATGCTCGTTAAAAGCAATATAATTGGTTTAGAATCGGCCTCGGAGTTGAAATTGAGCCAACAGAGGCCGTCTTTCATAGACCGCGCATTCTTTCTGTCATTGATATATTACTTGTGAATTATGAAGGTCGTCAAAAATTTCTTCGATTTCAAGGATAAAATACACCCCTTCCATAACATTTTGATGTATATATCATTGTAATCCATTCCCCCGAACGTAGAAAATATCACCAGAAACATGACATGGTGCCGTAATGTGTATGACGAAGTGGATGGCCGCCATCTTGACAAGCAGACGAAGCATCGGTTGTGTTCAAAAATCGTTAATCATCCGCAATATTGTACCATTTCCACTTTAATTAATGACATAGTAATATAATATAGATATAGTCCTCAAGATATTGACATTTTCCCGTGCCGAGTTTAGATTTCATCGTTAGCCTTAATTGACACAGTTTTCTTAATTACAATGAAAAGACAAAAAACGCGATATTTAACGACTGAAAAATTAAATATCTCAAAATAGTCAAAAAGTACTCTTGCTATTGCAATAATTCAAAAAGCACTGGATTTGTCTCAATGAGAGATCTATCAAATGAGCCCAGCTACAAAGAAGCAAGTTGAAATTTTTATATACATGTAATCTGCCTACCCATGAGGTTGTACAGGCGACCCAGATATATGTTACGTCATCGATTAATCGCGTCCTAAAAATATTTCTATCTATGAGACGCGTAATCTTGCAAGTTGGCATGCATATTGCCATGTTTGCCAAGTGTAACCAGTTCCGGTCAGATTTTTGTTAATCAACAGTCTGTGATTACAGTTTTAGTTATACTCCTGTGTTACGGTACCGGAAAAGGGCTTTGCTCAAGCTTCGTTCCATATTAAAATTTGATCTAACCATGAAACTCATACTTATTTATAACTCATTATTGAACTGAAAGTTCATAATTTAATACTATTATAATATTCATAATTTGGGTTGGATAGCCGAATGGTTAGCGTATGCACGTTGTATCATAAGGTCTGTCATTGAGTGAACTAGTGTGGTTTTGATTCCTGGTTGTACTGTGTATATACCAAGGATTGAAGAAGTATGGTCGCCTGTGGGTTTTCTCTGAAGGCCCCTACATGCAAGTGAATTGTTGAAAAAAAAATGAACCATATATAAGTCCAAAAATCACCTAATTTGTGTCTAGTGGACGTTTTAAACCACATCTCTCTCTGTCTCCCTCCCTCTCTCTCTCTCATCTGCATCATCAGTCAAAGCTTATCTTTTGAGACTTGTACATGTAGTTTGCATAAACCATTTGATCATATCCTCCCTTGCAAGGTTTATGGTATAATCCTTTTGTGGGCCATATCAAATACCCACATTCTGGTAGTTAATTGCATATTGAATTTGTTTGTTTTAGGAACCATCTCTCTACTGCATCAAAGCTTTGGCTATATTAGATAATGATGGAAACAGATTACTGGCAAAGGTAAGCATTTTGTTACGCCCACATTTTCATTTGGACGTATATTGTCGTCGCCCCTGTCTGTCCACCATTTGTTTGGAACACTCTACAGGTCACAATTTTTATCCGATTCCTACGAAACTTGAAATATATAGTTTTCTCTCCCTATCGGAACATAATTTCATGGATTATAGCCCCTGATTGTATATGGAATCTCGTTTTTAGCTTGTGGACACTCTACAGGTCACAATTTTGATTCGATTTTGATGAAACTTGAAAAGCATGTTTATATCCCAAAGATCTTGGTTCCTATTGATATTCGTGCATATTGGATTGTAACTTCTTGAATTATTGCCCCTGATTTTACAAAAAGTCACGTTTTCGGCTTGTGGTCCCTCTGGAGGTCACAATTATTATCCGAGTTAAAAAAGGTTTGATTATATCACCATCGCAGCACACTGTATTAAAGGTGGAGTTCGAATTTTGTGAAAATCAGACTTAAGGGCGTTGAGTAGTCTAAGATACGCACTAACTTTTCAACACCAATCTTCTTATTCAGACTTTGCACACGTGTTCCATATGTAAAATAACCCAGAGGACACGTAACAGCCCGACCGTTTGATGTGTTATAATCGAGGTACAAGCCGAGAAAGAAAAACTATTTAAAGCAAACGAGAAGGTTTTCCCCGACCTAGATCAGTTCTTAAATAAATAAAGACGTCGTATACACCGTTCACGTCATCCACTGTAAACAATCATGGCCGTGTCCAGTAGCAGTTTGACACTGGATCATTCACGCCTATCTAGGTATGACGTCAGAAGGAATTCCCTCTACTGTCTATCGCGATTGGAACGTGGCTGAATTTATTTTTATACGCCCACATTGAAATGTGGTCGTATATTGCCGTCGCCCCCGTCCGTCCGTCGGTCCGGCGTCCACAATTGCTTGTGGACGCTCTAGAGGCCAAAGTTAATATTCGATTGAATTTAAATTTATACACAGTGTTTAAGGTCATGAGACGAAGAAGCCTATTGATTTTCAGCGATTTCCGATAATAACTGTCTGAGTTATGGCCCTTGATCACTTAAAAAAATCTTGTGGACGCTCTAGAGGCCAAAGTTAATATCTGATTGACTTTAGATTTATACATAGTGTTTAAGGTCATGAGACGAAGAAGCCTATTGATTTTCAGCGATTTCCAATAATAACTGTCAGAGTTATGGCCCTTGGTCACTTCGAAAAATCTTGTGGACGCTCTAGAGGCTAAAGTTAATAACCGATTGACTTTAAATTTATACACAGTGTTTAAGGTCATGAGACGAAAAATCCTATTGATTTTCAGCAATTTCCGATAATTAAAATCAGAGCCCTGGCCCTTGATCTCTTTAAAAAATCTTGTTGACGCTCCAGAGGCTAAAGTTAATAACCAATTGACTTTAAATTTATACACATTGTTTAAGGTCATTAAATAAAGAAGCCTATTGATTTTCAGCAATTTCTGATAATTACTGTCAGAGTTATGGCCCTTTATCGCTTATAAAAATCTTGTGGACGCTCTAGAGGCTAAAGTTAATAACCGATTTACACAGTGTTGAAGGTCATGAGACGAAGAAGCCTATTGAAGCCTATTCAGATAATAACTTTCAAAATTTTGTGGACGCTCTAGAGGCTAAAGTTAATATCAGATTGACTTTAAATTTATATAAATTGTTGAAGGTCATGAGATGTACAAGTATATTGAGTTTCAATGAATTTAGATAACTTGAACAGCATGGAGGAGAACTTTATCAAAGCCAAACAAATTCCAATGATTTTCTGATAATTACATAATGAGTTGTTACTTTTAATCAGATTTTAGTGTACCGGTATTATAAATGTTTCATTACCGAAAAAAGTAAAATATGCGACAACTCTTGTTGACTGCCCGGACGATTAAGCTGCTGTGGGCGTATGTTTCGTTGCCTGGCAACCTATGTTTTTGATGGTCAAAGACTGTCATTTTTTAATGTATAAAATGATTTTTAGAGAGGCCGAATAGTGCCTAAAGTAGATATTTACTTTATATGTCCGAATCGGTGTATTTTAAAACTTGGTGTGAATGTATTCAAAGAATTAACCCAAAATCACAAAATCTCGATTGCAGGTAAATAATGAACAACACTTTTAAAATACTTTGAATTGGTATCTGTTAACGTTTTTGGTGTCGAAATGTAGCTTATAACCTCTACTTATGATCAACTGAGGGGATTATCGATAAATCTATTAAGCTTGTACTTATAGAATTTCCAAGAAAACCCATCGTTTTTTTGCGTTTCCATGGATACCAGACAAAACACAACCTATAGCCAAAAATTGGTCAGTGTTTCTTTGGGACTTGCCATAAGCAGTGTTCATGCCAAATTTGATGAAAATATATTCAGGCATAATTGAGAAAAGTCTACTTCTGTTGTCATCAATACCCCTTTTTAATATGCTTTTGGGCTAAGTTTGGAACATAGTTGGTAAATAAAATTTGTATTTTTTTGGTGATTAATATGTAGTTTATCAACCCAAATACCAAAAAAGTCATATCTTATCAACAAAAATTACAGTGCTAGCCTTAAAATGTGCATTTTAGACTGCCCGACGCCCTTAAACTGTCAGACAAAATGGCCTCCGCTTGTTAGCGAATAGAGGTCACAATTTTAATCCGATTTTGATGTAACTTAAAATGCATGTTTTTATCCCAAAGATCTTTCCATTCGTTAATTGCGCATACCGATTTGTAACTTCATGAATCATGGCCCTTGATTGTAGGAAAAATCACTTCCTTTTTAGCTTGTTCTCTATCCAACTTTTGTATGTGGGCGTATCCTGCCTGGCAGCCACTGGTTTATGATATTACAATATTACTAATGATCAGTCAAATTGAAATATTTGTGTTATTATCAAATGGTTTGGTAAAAGTAATACCGTAGTGGTGTTTAGAAAACTTTGATGCTATCTAGAGCATTTTATTGATTAAATAAGCAGCGTCAGTGGCTAATTAGAGTTTGCAAGTTTGGCAACTCTTGTTTTGCTGCAGTACACATCGCCATATGACACTAAATAGAAAGAGATAAAATATAGACCCCTTTGTTTAGATCACTGACTATACATGTACATATTTGATATTATATTCCAGTACTATGATGAAACATTTCCTACAGCAAAAGAACAGAAAGTCTTTGAGAAAAATTTATTTAATAAAACACACAGAGCTAATGGTAATATTTATTCTTTTGTTTTCTTTTAATTAACAAGAATGGGGTTTAATGTCTCATAAACTGTCTATATATCCTGTATATATTTTAGGGGAATACTTTCCGAAAATTTTATAGTGTTTGTCATTATACATGTATGCATTCACTTTACTGTTTGCTTTGTTTAATGTGAGTCAATACAGAGGTTAAGCTTAGATAAAGAATTGACAGTTCTCACTGTAATGATTTATAGTTAAGATTTTAACAGTCGTCCATGTAAAATTAAATTAGTAAATGGCTTACCAAGCTAACGTTTACAGTTACTCAGTGACATTACTACCGGAAACTGGTGATAAAAGAGAGTACTATTAGTATTGAGAATGTTACTTGATAAACAAGAATATGTCTCTGTAGACACAGTTGATGCCTATTTCTAGTCCAAACTTCCAACAGTGAAAAACTCCCATTCAGAATAAAGAAATTTGACTGAAATTTTAAATATTTATTTTTTTTATCATCTAGTTTTGAATTACATGTATTACATGTATAGCAAGAAAAGCCAACTATTTATTAAACTCTTAATTAATGTATCTTAAGTAAAGGCTTTATTTTACTTACGTAATATAAATGTCTTGTGAGTTGATGCCACTAGGGTCCTCTCACTAGAAACTCTTGTATACTTCATTTCAAATATTTCAAATAGTAATTATATCCATGACAGTATGGTATCTTATAATATTATTATGTATTGTACTATTTTATGTTTCAGCTGAAATTATAATGTTTGAAGGTTTAACATGTGTTTATAAAAGCAATGTAGATCTATTCTTTTATGTAATAGGATCAACACAAGAAAATGAGGTAGGTTACTTTTGAATTAAACCAAATTAAGTGTGGAAATATAAGTAATTCTCTGTTGTATATGAAGGACGAAATATTGAGATTGATATTCTGGAGTTATGTCCCTTTGATTAATGTTTTATGATTTCTTTTTCCTTTTATCTTTGAAGCTGATTTTAGCCAGTGTTTTAAATGCTTTGTATGATGCTGTTAGCCAGATTTTACGGAAAAATGTAGAAAAACGTGCTTTGTTAGAAAATCTAGATGCTGTGTTTTTAGCTGTCGATGAAATATGTGATGGAGGGTGAGTTTAAAAGTTCTTGTCATTGCTTGCACTGTTATTTCAATTTCTGCTTTTACATTTTGTATGCAGATAACTTACTTGTATATCAATTATGCACTACATATAACAAACAAAATGAGGTTTGATATCCTGCCGAATGTTTAGCATGTGTGTGCTGTATCATAAAGCCTGTCATACAGTCAACTGGCTTGGTTTTGAATCCCGGGTTGTACGTCGCATGGTGTAGGGTCGTCTGTCCAACCTCGTGTGTTTTCTCCGGGTTCTCTGGTTTCCTCCTACTGCTAAAGACCCCTACGCGCAAGCAAATTATTGAAATTAAATTAAACCATATGTTAGTCCCAAAATTACCTAATTTTTGTCGAGTGGAAGTTAAACCCCATTTCTCTCTCTCTTTATCAACCGGTCTACTGAAGACAGGCATGCCATGTAGTGTGCTATCACTATCAAGAAAATTTTGCCAATACATTGGCGCTAGGGTTTGCATTAATTTGAATTCCGACTTCAAGGGTTCTTTTATACGTACGTCAACAGGTACACAGGACCTTTTGTTACAACCAATTGACTAGATGCTGTAGCTTGTCAGGGCTCTGTCCTGCACCAATATCCAGAATTTTTTTTTCACCCAACATCGACTAGAAACCCATGTTCTCTTTGTTAATGAACCTGTGCCTTGTTCAACAAGCTACAGGGGTTCTTGAGCATAATGAACAACGAATTAATTTTTAAGGATGAGATTAAAACATGTTTAAACAAATAAAACAACGTAAAGTTTAAAAAAACAAACTACGGGATACAGCCATCACTAGTTATTTCCATAAAAAAAGGTTTTAGGTCTTAATGGATTATTTATTGCATTGTTTATGACATATTGCTGCATCCAAATTTCAATTTTATGAAAAGTTTGAAGCATTTGTCTGTTTTAAAATAGATTTTGAACATGATTTAATATAAGCCCTGAGGCCATAGAATAAGTTAACAGATTAGATGTGATATATGTACAATATATATGACAGCTTTTACTTATGTATGTAATAAAAATGCAAATGTTTTTAACGTTATACCAGGCATTAAAAATTTGACCTGATTTGAAATATTTTTTCCTATTGTGTTTTATGCCTGTCTTGGGTCAACTGAATCACGGGATTTCACTGACAATTACATTTTCATATTCATATTTTTAACACAGCCTTGTTCCCTACTTTTAATTTGGTATGGGGGACGGCTTGATAATATTAAGAGGATATTTGTTGAAACGTTTTTATATAAATGTAATAAATCGGTGATTGGTTCCAATAACAATTTATATGTGACAAGGAGTAGGCTCGCCTGTCAGAGCTCGTTGGTTTTCTCTAGGTCCTCTGGTTTCCTCCCACTGCTAAAGACCCCTACGCGCAAGCAAATTATTGAAATAAAATTAAACCGTATGTTAGTCTCGAAATGACCTAGTTTGTGTGAGTGTATGTTAAATCCCATCCCTCTCCCCATCTCTCTCTTTTCACTCTCCAATAAAAAACATGCTCTGTTAATGTTTATGGCATTACATCAGACTAAGGAAGCTGTCTAATCTTACTATGGTAGTAAATCTGATGTATTTAGGTAGTTTTGGCCATCAAGTATAAAGAGGGGTATAAATGATGGTCCCACCCACCTACCCAATGATTTCATTATTTTAAAAAAGATAAATGGGTTCATTTCAACAATGGGGTCTTCAGCAGTGGGAGGTAGTCCTAGTCCTTGTTACCTAATACATAGTTGGGCATCGAAGGCACACCATTTGACTCAATGACAGACTTTATGATCATACATCGCACAAGTCAAACCATTCGGCCAACCAACCTCTGTTATATTCGAAAAACAGGAAGAGTAATCTCTCTGTGTACATAGTTATTGTAAATGTATGGGAAATGAGCAAAAAATATTCATATATAAGCCAACATGCTCTGTCAGTAAGATTTTAATTTATTTCCTGTATATACTGTTAATTCATTTTTGATTTCCTATTAAAAATGGGGGTTGGGATGGCCTAGTGGGTTGGCTTGCGGCTGTGGTTTTGAGCCCTGGTGTGAGCGTACATGTATGTGGCATGGAGATAGGAGAGCCTTCTCAACCTCACGGTTTCCTCCAGGCACTCTGGTTTCATCCCACTTCTAAAGACCCCTACGCACTAGCAAATTATTGAAATGTGTTGAGTGAATGTTAAACCCCATTTCTCTCTCTCTCTCCTATTTAAAATATGATATGTTAAATGTTTAAATTTTTTTTCCAGAATTGTTTTAGAAGCGGACTCGACTGCCATTGTTCATAAAGTTGCTATAAGAAATGATGACATTCCGTTAGGTGAACAGACAGTAGCGCAGGTAAGATGTCATAATTAATTGTCTTCCAAAACCATATTTAGTTTTCTACATTGACGTATGGCTTTACAAAGTAGACCAGAGGGAGGAGGGGGGCATTGTCACCCGAGTGGGGGCAAAATCTGAGTTAACTTTTCTAGAGGCATTTTTCGTCAGGAATCCGAATCTGGTAGGTAATAAGCCAGGTGAGGGGGCGTTTCCGAGATAATCGAGGTCAAAGGTCACGGAAGGCCAAATAACGAAAGAGACGTAAAAAATTCAAAATCTGTTCAGAATAGGGCCGAAAATCATTGATAACAGCAATGAGACAATTATAATACAGTAATATAATAATAACATTATATCTGGAATTTCGTACTAAGACCCGTATTTTGGCATTGAATACCCCCCCCCCCCCCCGTTCATTATCTTAGTAATAGAGTTTAATACCCCACAACTTTGATCGCTATGCTATTTAAGGTAAGTAAATATGAATGTGCCATAATATTACTTACATATTTAAAGAGGGTAATAAACAAGCTTTTCTGTGATATGTACCATTATATCTGGAATTTCGTACTAAGAACCGTATTTTGGCATTGAATACCCCTCCCCCTTCATTATCATAGTAATAGAGCTTAATACCACCAAATTTTGATCGCTTTTTAAGGTAAGTATATATGAATGTGCCATAAAATTATTTACATAATTAAAAAAAGCAATCAACAAGCTTTTCGCTGATATATAACATTATATCTGGAATGTCGTACTAAGAACCGTATGTTGGCATTGAATACCCCTCCCCCTTCATTATCATGGTAATGGAGCTAAATACCACCAAATTTTGATCGCTATTTAAGGTAAGTAAATATGAATGTACCATAAAATTATTTACATATTTGAAGAGAAAAATCAACAAGCTTTTCGCTGATATGTAACATTATATCTGGAATTTCCTACTAAGACCCGTATTTTGGCATTGAATACCCCCCCTTCATTATCATAGTAATAAAGCCTAATACTACCAAACTTTCATTGCTTTTTAAGGTTAGTAAATCTTAATGTGCCAGAAAATTATTTTCATATTGGAAGAGAACATCAACAAGCTTTTCGCTGATATGTAACATTATATCTGGAATTTTGTACTTAGACCCGTATTTTGGCATTGAATACCCCCCCCCCCCCCCCTTCATTATCATGGTAATGGAGCTAAATACCACCAAATTTTGATCGCTATTTAAGGTAAGTAAATATGAATGTACCATAAAATTATTTACATATTTAAAGAGAGCAATCAACAAGCTTTTCGCTGATATGTAACATTATATCTGGAATTTCCTACTAAGACCCGTATTTTGGCATTGAATACCCCCCCCCCCCCTTCATTATCATAGTAATAGAGCCTAATACTACCAAACTTTCATTGCTTTTTAAGGTTAGTAAATCTTAATGTGCCAGAAAATTATTTTCATATTGGAAGAGAACATCAACAAGCTTTTCGCTGATATGTAACATTATATCTGGAATTTTGTACTTAGACCCGTATTTTGGCATTGAATACCCCCCCCCCCCTTCATTATCATAGTAATAGAGCATATCACCACCATACATTGATTGCTTTTTAAGGTAAGTAAATATGAATGTACCATAAACTTATTTACATTTTTGAAGAGGGTAATAAACAAGCTTTTTGCTGATATGTAACATTATATCTGGAATTTCGTACTAAGAACTGTATTTTGGCATTGAATACCCCTCCCCCTTCATTATCATAGTAATAGAGTTTAATACCACACAACTTTGATTGCTATTTAAGGTAAGTAAATATGAATGTACTATAAAATTATTTATAAAATTATTTACATATTTGAAGAGAGCAAATAACAAGCTTTTCAGTGATATGTAACATTATATCTGGAATTTCGTACTTAGACCCGTATTTTGGCATTGAATACCTCCCCCCCCTCATTATCATAGTAATAGAGTTTAATACCCCACAACTTTGATCGCTATTTAAGGTAAGTAAATATGAATATGCCATAATATTACTTACATATTTAAAGAGGGCAAAAAACAAGCTTTTCTGCGATATGTAACATTATATCTGGAATTTCGTACTTAGACCCGTATTTTGGCATTGAATACCCCCCCCCCCTTCATTATTATAGTAGTAGATAATACCACCATACATTAATTACTTTTTAAGGTAAGTAAATATGAATGTACCATAAACTTATTTACATATTTGAAGAGGGTAATAAACAAGCTTTTCAGTGATATGTAACATTATATCTGGAAATTCGTACTAAGAACTGTATTTTGGCATTGAATACCCCTCCCCCCTTCATTATCATAGTAATAGAGCTTAATACCACACAACTTTGATTGCTATTTAAGGTAAGTAAATATGAATGTACTATAAAATTATTTACATATTTGATAAGAGCAAACAACAAGCTTTATAGTGATATGTAACATTATATCTGGAATTTCGTACTTAGACCCGTATTTTGGCATTGAATACCCCCCCCCCTCATTATTATAGTAATAGAGTTTAATACCCCACAATTTTGATCGCTATTTAAGGTAATTAAATATGAATATGCCATAATATTACTTACATATTTGAAGAGGGTAATAAACAAGCTTTTCTGCGATATGTAACATTGTATCTGGAATTTCGTACTAAGAACTGTATTTTGGCATTGAATACCCCTCCCCCTTCATTATCATAGTAATTGAGTTTAGTACCAACCATACTTGACCGTTTTGTAAGGTACCGGTAAGTAAATCGTAATGTGCCAGAAAATTATTTACATATTTGAAGAGAGCAAACAACAAGCTTTTCAGTGATATGTAACATTATATTTGGAATTTCGTACTAATACTTGTATTTTGGCATTGAATACCCCCCCCCCCCCCCTTCATTATCATAGTAATAGAGCTTAATACCACAGGTATGCAGGTGTCATCGTTGCTCATTGTTATTATAATATATTACTGTATTATAATTGTCTCATTGCTGTTATCAATGATTTCCGGGCCTATTCTGAACCGATTTTGAATTATATACGTTTCTTTCGTTATTTGGCCTTCCGTGACCTTTGACCTCGATTATCTCGGAAACGCCCCCTCACCTGACTTATTACCTACCAGATTCGGATTCCTGGTGAAAAATGCCTCTAGAAAAGTTAACTCAGAATTTGCCCCCACTCGGGTGACAATGCCCCCCCTCCCCCCTCTGGTCTAAAGATTATTTTATTAGAGATGGAAATTCATTTTACATCGAGGGGTGGGGGGCAGTTGGATGGTCTAGTGGTTTAACGAGCGCGTGTGAAATCATGTCTGTCATCGAGTCAGGTGGCATGGTTTTGATTCCCTGCTTGCACACGTCAAGGAGAAGGGTCATCTGTCCAACTTCGTGGGTTTTCTCTGGGTTCTCCAGTTTCCTCCCGCGGCTATAGACACCTTCACGCTAGCGAATTATAAAATTGAACCATACTGAAATGACCTAGTTTGTGTCATGGAGGTAACACCCCATTTCTCTCTCTCTCTTTTTTCACATGACCATCTACCGTTAAGTGGAAGTGGAATATCCTATTTTGTTTCATTTTTAAAGTTCAAAATTTTGTTTTACTCGTCTCTACTACACTAGGATCTGGAATAGTTGTCATCATGTTCGGAATGATGTGATTTATTTTTCAATGAAACAGTCTGTTACAACGACTTCTTTGCCTTTTACTGAACAGAAATGTGGGTAAACCACTAGAAACGTCAACGTCTTTGGATTAATCAATGTCTCTCGTCATAGGGTCAAAAGCCACTTGCTTGACATCTGACGTGAACTCCCACGCAATCTGGAAGTTTTGTGGAAATATTCTATCAAATTGCACATTGCATGCCAAATGGAAAATGTTATCCTACTTTATCCGCCAAATGAAAAAGCTTAATTGTCGAGAGACATGTATAACCTCCCTTTTTATATGTTTTCTAAGGTTATTTAAAATTTCCTTTAAAATAATTTTCTTTCCTGTATTAATGTTACAATAACGCTGTTTTCATTATTTGAAAATCACATTGTATAACCCATGAATTAATTACAACATGTTTTGATGGTTTGGCTTTTATTGTCCTTTAAAGCAATTAAGTCGTAAGCTTGAGGTAAGTTTATTCGGAGGATGCCCTGGTTCCTTTACAGATAAACTGTTGTCTGAACTGGCTATGGAATAAAAGTCTTTGTAGCAGGCTGAGGTGGATGCCTTCTCCCCCCCATCCCTTTCTATGATATATATACAGATATATATATTGTAGTTGATTAAAGAATACATGTGTCATTTGTAAATATTCATTTTGGGTGACAGAAATTAGCTTGCACATGTGTGTGTGTGTGTTTGTTTTTATTCATTTTGTCTTATGTAAAATTTTGAGGAGTCATTTATGTACAAGTAAGGATTGTCACATGTCCCTCTGTTTATTCTTCTTCTGTCCTTTCTCTTGCTACACTGTATTATTAGTGGAACATCTTCACAATGGCTTGATTCCTGATACTTTGACTATGTTGGCCGACATTGTTTTGAAAAATATATTAATTTAAATAAAGAGCCACCGTCATTTGCGCAGGTGATACATAGTTAACGAAATAAGGCATGTTAACATTTGATAGTGTGTAGATTTTAAGACAAATTTGTCTATCAAATATTTATATAAATTTTCTGGTTTGTATATATTTATTTATTGTGAAGGATTGTTCAAAATATGTTTGACGGATTTTTGCAAATTGAGTGAGTTTAAGGTTGTTTTGTGCATGGATTTTGTTAAATCTAGAAATATTTCTTTATGATGAAAGTCACCTACCATCATTCAAACATCAATGCCATCTGCACTACAAACTGATTGGTTAAATGTTTGAAACATGATTACTTTATTTGGACATAATTTAGATAAAACTTGAAATATACATTCAGTACGACTACAACACCATCCATCCATATACCCGGTATATATTTTTACTGCAATTCTCTTTGGTCAGGTCTAATTCTGTTGCGAAGATATTAACTAAATTTGGACATGTAATTACATGTTTTATTAATAGTATCTACTGTAACATAAATGCCAACAGCAATTTGATTGGTTGATTATATGAAATACAACAACTATGGACTATGGTGACTGATTTTGTTAAGACTTGATATAAAGTTTCATTATGATGATCTTCCACGATGTTATGTCCCATTATAGGATCCATATGCATAGATTTTTTTTGACAGTTGTGTTTATTCAGCTCACATTGTCTGTCGTCTAACACAGTCAAAGTATCAGATGTGTGTCCGTCGGCTAACACAGTCAATGTGTCTGATGTGTTATATAAAAACTTGATTTTGTGAAGATGTTAGTAGTGGTGTACTAGTAGTGTTAAGATTATAAGTTAACAGTTGTTTGTTGAGAAAATAATTTTTATGCAAATGATAAGCCATTATCTCGATTTATGTTATGATGTATGTTACGAATACTATATCACTACAAGTGCACTATTGTCGGTGCGTAGGAGAGAGTAGGAGAGAGTAAAAAACACATTTGTTTCTGCATTTCAATCTTTTAGTTGTAGTCTAGTGCCATAACTCCACATATGGATTGCAATCCATAACAAAATTTATATAAAATACTTTTGAAGTTACGCACAAAAATTGACGGTTAATGCGCATTTAAGTTATTAAGGTAACACATTGTTTTAAAATTTATATAAAACATTTTTGAAGTTACGCACAAAAATTGTCGGTTAATGTGAATTTACGTTATTAAGGTAACAAATTGTTTTAAAAGAATGTTTAGACAATTATTATATCCAGAATTGTATAATATAAAATTCACATGCCAGCCTACTACTTCTACACCCCTACTCTGTTCTCTTTATATACTTTCTCTATTAACAATTATATTATGAATCTATGTATCGTCATTATGCAGTATACATAAATCATGTACAAATTTAAAGTCGTATTTTGTATGATTGTAAAAATATTTTGTTAAATCATAAATCAATCAACATAATTTATGTAAATGTTTGAAAGCCATAAAATTTATATGGGAAAGAAAATTGGAAGGGTTATAACCAGCGGCGGCGCCAGCTGGTGCTGAGTGGGGGGGTAAAAAGCTATGGGGGTCTTGGGGCTTTGCCCCCAAAATTTTTTATTTAGCCACGCCCTTTTTGCTTAGGGAAACGCCCTACTCCAGCTATTGGATACACCCGTTTTAGGTCGAGAAAAGCCCTTTCTAACATGTGATGTTGCACTTTAATATAATATAATGCACAAAAAAAGGATCCTAACCCCCCCCCCCCCCCCATAAATTTTATGTCATTTTTAGCAAAATTGGGATGGCCATGATTTTCAAAAGTGGCTCTGCCACTGGTCCAGGGGTGTAGCCAGGAGTTGCTGAGTAGTTGTAATAAAAAGTATGGCGAGCGTAGCGAGCCCAAAAAATTTTGGGAGGGGGGGAGTGGTCTTTTATGAAAATTCAACATGTGATGTTGTACTTTAATATAATATAATGCACAAAAAAAAGGATCCTAACCCCCCCCCCCCCCCCCCCCCCGATAAATTTTATGTCATTTTTAGCAAAACTGGGATGGCCATGATTTTCAAAAGTGGGGGGGTAACTACCCCCCCATACCCCCCCCGTGGCTCCGCCACTGGTTATAACTTATAAGAATCTTAAGAGTGCATACTGCATTCACTGCACAACTGTAATGTTACTACTTTCTATGCAGATATTTCCATCAATTATTTATATAAGCATATAACGCCAGGTTGAGTCAGTCACATTATGACAATCTGTCAATTCATTTAAACGTGTCATACATGTGTCCTTTTCGCACCTATCGTTACATTTTCTAGACTATCTTTACTTTTTGACATTTTTTTCTTTTAAATTTTTATTTATAATTGCTTAATCAGAGAGGGTTGAAAGGTATGTCAAAAATTGGGAAACATGTAACTGTGGATGGATAAATACAAGGTTCTTTTTAGATTTGTTTATGTATATGTAACTCTTATTGGTACTTATCCAAGCTTGGGTGTAAAGGGACATTTCAACCAAAAAATTGTTACAGACTGGGTAGGCCTATGGGTATGTTGTTGCTTGTTTTCATTCTCAGGTTAATCTTGAGCTAATTGTCTCTTTATGTACTGTACTTACTTGTAAACATATCAATAGGTAATTCTATTTGATCAATCATGAGACATATTATAATATTGACCATTGAAAAGTATACTAACGAATGGGGTAAAAGATACCCTGGCAGTTGAAATTTGAATAAAAGTGGACAGAAACACTGAGTCTGAGGCCAGGGTAAAGTTTTCCCTTTGTGTGCTGTATGCTGTATTTTCTCCGGGTATACAGGTTTCCTCACACTGCCAAAGGCCTCTTGCCCTACGCGCAAGCGCATTATTGAAATAAAATTAAACACATGTTAGTCCCGAAACGACCTAGTTAGTGTCAAGCGGACGTTTAACCCCATTTCTCTCTCCCCATCTCTCTCTGTTTGCTGTTTCAAATTTAATATGAAAGTCTCAAAATGAACTATTATGTCATCGGGACATCAATCTCAATTCATTTCTTTTGTTTAAATGCAAGTTATAGTGTTTAGTCATTTGGAGCTAGGAAATGAAGCCGTTTGCTTTCCTAAGTTTTAGTTGCTCAATGCAGTATTTTTGTTCTCTCCGAAATGTCCCTTTTTTAACGCTTGATTACATAAATCACTATGCAAATTCCAATCCCACAGTATTTATGCTGTACAAGCTTATTTTAAAAAAATCACATAAACAATAAAATGTGGAGTGTGAACTCAGTACTTTTGACAATCCATATCTCAAATATCGGTGCTTTAAAAAACCCAACATGTACTGTACTTCATTAATCAGTTTAAATTTAGTTGTAATATTAGACATTGTAGGATAATAATATATATTTATTAGGGGATAAATGCCAAGGTTTAGCTAGTGTGATTGAACATTATCATATTTTGTGGTGTTAATTTTATGAAGATTAATCATTGACGTCTTGAAGACAGATTTTAAAACAGTGATTGTAATCTGATATCCATTTTGATTTCTCAAATCTCAAGTGAAATTCTTTATGGTTATGTATAAATATAAAAAGCCTATTCTATAATCAAAACTACATACATATTGTCATTTGAATTTTTTTAATAATATATAATTTTTCAATACTTCAACCATGCTAAAATTGTTTATTTAACATTTAATTAAGAAAATATTCCAAAATATCAACGAAAGATAACCTCCAGGCTTCGATTCAATCAGATCTAAAAGAGGCTGATCAAAAGATATTACCAGCAGGTGGCACTGGCTTATATCATCGACAGAGGAAACCTACAATTTCTGGAGTGATAGAAACTTCAAATTTCACAATATTGTGAAATGATGATCAATGACTTTAATGTATTTGACGCTCAGCGTTAAATTTTGATTTGTTTCTAAGCATGATAAACTTTTACTGTGTCAGTTACATACTTTCAGTACTGAAGTTGGACTGCAAGTGAAGACCTTACCAACATTTGCTCCCCTCTCCAATGTTTCAGCAGTTATAACAAACTGTCCTTGGGTATGCCAACAGGGTAAATGGATTGAAACATTTGCTCCTTTTATTCTTTAAGTCTTCTATATATATATATATATATTACAAGTATATTTACACTGTTTTTCTTTTCTATTTTCAGGTATTTCAATCCGCTAAAGAACAGTTAAAATGGTCATTATTAAAGTGATCTGATTTCCATTAATTTTTTATTGATGTACATTATCAAAATTAATCATAAAATGTGGAGATAGATATTGTTGAACATGAAAGAGTCTAAAAAGAAAGTCATTGTGTACATACATGTAAAAATAACTTATCTCTTCTACTCATATATTATTGTCATTATCTATAATCATGGTATTATTGTCATTAGGCCTTACAAAAAAAATAGTTTGGTTCTCAGACATCGTTCCCAAAAAACTGATGTTGGGTGGAGGGGGGGGGGTATATTTTTGTGATTTTTAATTTGTTAATGCTAGGTTCCCACTATCACGATAGGGCTATGATTGAAATCGTGGATTTTATCATGGTGATCCTATCAGGTCTTATCATATATTGAGGTCAGTCATTGCATTTGGGTTGAGCATATTGAAACATATTTGCACGAACCAGATCTTCGACTAAGTAGGGACAATCCTATCGAACGCACTGCATGAGAGTTGGAAGCTGGCATATAGGATAACAACTGGGCTAAATGACTTCTCACAAACATCACATTTTAAGCTTTCTCGTCATGGTGTTTATAGGAATACAGTAACTGCTAATGGTTCTTCTTGTAACCAGATGAGGTAATTAATGAGATTGTCAGATGTGGAGGATGGACAATTGTCGAGTCATTTGGATGGGATCAAAAAACACATTCTTTGCAGTTGGAATTAGATATAAGAGTAGGCCATAGCTCCGTTGTCCGGGCAAAACTTCCCTCATAGTACACTGTATTGCGTCTGTTTGTCTTTATAAGCCCAGTTGGAGAAGAACAGCCAGACGTTACACCCCGTTTGCAATAAAACAGGTCATGAGGTCCATTTTAAGTGATGAGAGAGTACCTGAGAACCAGGATGATTATTTTTGTATGGTCTTATCTATAATTGGTTTAAATGCCTTGACCTCTTTGATTGGGGTAAATTTAAAAGTGTTTATTTAATTAAATCGAATTTGGTGTGTTGATCTGTTTTGTGAAACCGGTATTGGTCTACATTCATTAGCCCAGTTTGGAGCAAAACAGTAGGACGTTTAACCCCATTTTATTTCATTTCAAATTTTAAGTCCACAAATAGATTCACTGTTTTGATATTGATTTAAAGTACCGCTGTTTAAGCCAAAAGTTAGTAAACAAACCAACTTCCACGTAATTGATTTAAATTTGTTGTCAAATCAAGTGGTCCAGCCTGTGCACTTTAGGTCATAGGGTCTGTCATTGAGTCCAGTGGCGTACTCTGTAGTTTTGATCCCAATTTTGTACGTGATAAGGAGTATGGTTACCTGCTCAAACTTGTGGGTTTTCTCGAAGTCCACTGGTTTCTTCCAACAGCTAAAGAACATGCAAGTGAGATATTGAAATAATTTGTTGGTCCCAGAATTACCTAGTTTGTGTCAAGTGGACGTTAAACCCTATTTCTCACTCTCTGTTATCCAATCACTAATTGAAATAAGAATTCAGATTAACCCAATTCAACACTTTGATTCGACCTAAATGAAAGAGGTTTAATTCTATTAATGTAAAAAAAAACGTGAATAAAAAAACAAACACCCTATAAGTAATCAGTTGTTTATTATAGATCAGTAATACCTGTTGTGAATACATAATTATAACAATTCACCACATTTTATGCAAAATATACAGATCCAATTTTGTTTCCTTATTTATTCTTCAATATTTCGTTTTGTTTTTTGTAGTTCAAAATTTCGTTTCATTTTTTATAGTTCAAATTTTCGTTTTGTTTTTTATAGTTCAAAATTTCGTTTTTACTTTTCTTTACTATGAAGGTATAAAAAATGAAACGAAATATAGATCTATATTTTAATATGTACTTTCAATTTCAAGGACAAATATTATAATACAACAATCCGGTGTTATTCTTAGATTTAGATAAAGAGCTGAAAGTTCTTGCTATAATAGTTTGACGTTAGAGTGAGACGAAATGTCGTTGGGACGACATAAACTGAGGTGCGGCGTGCACACTTGCTGTGAAAGTAAAAGACCCCTTGACAGTTGAAGTTCTAGATAAGAGAAGGCCTTAACCCCATTTTCACACAATTGTCTCGAAATCATGTCATTTTACATCAATCTTATATTGCATTGTTTTCATTACAATAGTGCATGTATAATAATTCATACACCTGTAAACCTAAATGTAGAATTTGCATAACAATATATCATCAATTCTGACAGTTAATCAAGCCTGTCAGTCTGTTGTAGTATTTTCTGTTGACTTATTATGGAGTTATTTCCCTTGCATGCATAGAAAAGATCATGCCAAAACACCAAGAGGCGGTTGAACCCAAACTGATCCCGCAGTGAATATTCGCTTGGCTGCTAGTAATTCGTAAGTAATTCTCTGTAAAACAGTATCCTTGAACTAGTTAGCTGTGACCATTCCCCCTGCAGTAGAGTAGGACGTTCATTTCATTGTAGCCTACTTGTAGTAGCAGACGGTGTCTTAAACCCGACTCTGGGATTCTTTACCTAGGCCACGCGGCCTGTCCCATTATTAGTTACCAATATTAATATGTTGCATATCTAAAACAATATACAAAATATTTGTTTTCGTGTGGTTTGGTTTCTTATTACAGCCTTCTGCTTTTTAAACAGCTGGCATAGCCCACCGGTCATTGCCAAGATGTGGGTGGCGCAGTGTGTGAGGGCGAGGCGCTAATTTGAAAAACAAGAGGTTTCGGGATTTTCCGACCTGTTTCGGCCTGCTAAACCACATCGTCTAATCGTCCGCCTTGAGTAAAACGGATAGAGTAGATTGTTGGGAGGGCGCAGAGAGAAACGGGGTTTAACGTCCACTCGACACAAACTAGGTCATTTTTGGACCAACGTATGGTTTTCAATTTTTATTTCTATAATTCGCATGCGCGAGGTTGAGTTGGCGCCCCTATCTCCGTGTCACATACGCTTACACTGGGGCTCGAAACAACAGCCGCAAACCAGAGGTGACCGACCAGCTAGAGGTCGAAGCGCGGCACCCTAGACCACTAGGCCATCCCAACCCACCAGGGAGGGCGCAGATGAACTTGGAAACTAACTATTGAACATGGACTAGAGATAGACAAAACATAGATTAGAAAGTGGGCCTACATTTTATTATGTATGACGAGATTCACTAGTGATCTTGTAATGGCGCAACCATAGACGCACGGGTTCGATGACAGTTTTCCTGTTATTTCACCCTGTAAATAGAGCAGCTCCAAAGCGGTCTAATGTAGCCTAATTAAGGTGACTGGCTCTAATTCCAATCAATCTTTTACAGTCCACGAAGACGGAACCATTGGAAGAAAATTGAATTGCAGCAAACGCGTTTTACTGCTTTTCAGCCTGTGATTACAGCAACTTCAATTTGATCAAATATAGCCTACCCGGCTGACCCGAATTCAAAGCAACCAATCAATCGTCGCGGGTAATTTGGGGCCTCACCCTCCCGGAGAAAATTTTGAAATTTTAATCACCGCAATTGAGTTTACTGCTATTCTAGCCCGTGTAAGCAACTCCAAAGGTATCCAATGGTTCTGTAACCGAAATCTCACTATCCAATTACAAGAAAGTAAAATTAGTGTTTTATTAGGGCTCAATGACAGTTGGGTAAGCAAAACTAGAAATGCCCGAAAAAATATCGGGTTTACAGCGGTGCCGGTTTTCTTTGAGAGGCGAAGAAGCGAGCTGACCTTGTATGGACGCCCCCCCCCCCTCCATAAGAAAATAAATTTTGGAATATTTGACGGCCGCAAACGCGTTTTACTGCTATTCTTACCCGTATGACGACCACATGGGCATTTATTACGTTAATTTAGTGCAAGAAAGTTATGTTTTACTAATGAATGATCATCGTTTATATCAACTTCACCGCCAGTTTTAAGCATTGTACCCCTGCCCCGACAAAGCTAAACTTTTGCCAAAGGCATTACATGTACATACACTTCTTTGGAAATAACCTGACGCAACAATAACTTCGACAATTTTTCCACTTACCTAATTACTATCGTAAGCTCATGAAAAATTATTCAAAAATCACACCACCTCTTACCAAGCTACTACAAAAGGATACCAAATTCCCCTGGATTCAACAATGCCAGGTGGCCTTTGATCAAAAAAAGACGTCTCTGATTTCGGCACCAGTCCTGTGTTAACAACTGATGCCAGTGGTGAAACTTTAAAGTTTTATACCTGCACAAATGAACAACAAAAACTACGAACAGTTTATCGTAATGGAGGTCGATAACTACATCCAAATGAAAGGAAATGGACTATTAAAGAAAACGAGTGTCTAGCCGTAATTGAAGGTATTTTAATACCGAGCATCTATTTAGCTACATCCAAATTTAGAGAATTTACAGGCCATAAAGCGTTAATTTACTCACAAATTTGTAAACCTACCGGCACGGGAAAACGTATAAGATGGGCATTGACTCTGCAAGAATATGGTGATGAATTCGATGGCGTAACGAACCAAAATGCAAATGCCCTCACCAGACGCGAGTATCCAGCATTACCAAAAACAACTAAACTCTGCTCCTGTAGCTCAAGCAACACTACATTGAATAATTCGCGTACGGAAGATTCAAGTGACGAAGTGAGTACTTTCAAATTGTCTTTACGAACAAGATACAAATGTCATTTAAATTAGTAGCACCTATTTATTTATATACAGGATGAAGTAAATCTTCCTGTTGTAAGTAAACGACAACGTGAATATAACTATTTTATTTAAATATTTAATAGTAAGTGCAGGAGGACCGCACCACACGCAAAAAAAATCTACAAGATAAATCTGCGGACAAGACAAAAAATAGACATTGCAAATACAAACAATTATCAAATCAAAAACGACAGTAAATTCCTGTACATTTATCCGAATCAGGAAATTCCTGTACACTTATCCAAATCACAGACAATGCAGGTCAACGGAATATGATATCGATAACGGCACCTTGTAACATTTTTATCATTCAAAATACAAAGGATCGAAACGATTCTGACCAATAATATAGCTCAACAGCCATACAATTACCAGACCGACAAAAGGTATTATCTGCATACCGTGATTCCAAAGAAGGCGTTTGTCATTTCGGACGGGACAACACGTGGCTGTCCATTTTACAGAAATTATACTGGCCAGGTATATATGTACCAGGATATTGAAGATTACATAAAAAAAAGATGGGAGGCTTGTCAACAATCAAAGAAGCGTCGAAAGATACCCAGCGCCGACATGTGGATATCTTAGGTCCTTTACCTTAAACAAGATCTGGTAATAAATATGTATTACTGGCTTGGGATTCCTCGACTCGCTGGACGGTGACATTTTCAATGATAACACAAGATGCAAACGAAGTCGCTAAATAGTTGATAAATGGAGAATTTTTTTCAAGATATGGAGCACCAAACACACTTATAACGGATAGAGGTAGGCAATTGACTTCCAAATTAGTTAAAGCCATTTGCGAATTGTTCGATGTTAAACTAGCATATAACCCACAAACCAACGGTGTTTGTGAACGTAAAAATAAGGATATTGCCTGGGTGTTGCGAGCTTTTACCAATTCTTCTTTATTTATATTTATTAATGTTGTTGTTTTGGTTTTTTTTTGTATTGTATACATTTTATACCATTGGCTTTTGACCACAATGTACTTGAATAAAGATATTATTATTATTATTATTATTATTATAACAAGGTGATTGGGATACATAAACACCTTTCGTTATGATACCCATTAGAAATCCCCCATGCCAGTCGAAAGGGTTTTCCCCACATTCCCTCCAATTTGGAAGTAATATGACCTTTCCGTATGATTTTTCGATTACACCTGAACAATCGCTCGGTAAAGATGTGGAATCACACGTAAAAGAGTTGTTGATAAAAAAATAAAAAAACGCCAAAGATATTGCGAGAAATAACAAGAAGAATAGTCAGGAAACAGCCAAATTAGAGCATGATTAACATTCTGCTGTTCCACGATATGCTGTTGACGACGTGGTTCTACTTTAAAACCCGACAGTGCCCAAAGGCTGCGCATCTAAACTTACAACCAAATACCAAGGACCGTTCTTGATCCAAGAACTCGGACCCAGCTACACCTAAAAATTAATGAATTGTAAGACATTCAAATTAAACAAGTCACTTGTTAATCACAACCGGCTTTAGTTGTTTAACATTTGACAACTATTATGTCAGGGCAAGATGATTGATCCAGACATTGATGACCAACAACACTTACATCATGAAAGCCAAATAGAGGAAGATAGTTTTGACAACTCGGTAATATCCGGCCAAGTAAACGCCAAAATATCCTTCGAGTATCTGCGATATGTCGATAGACTTCCAGCCTATACACCAAATTTTACTTTCAATGAATCCCGAAACGACGTCGCAACAAAAGAAAACTGAATATCTCATTAAATGGGCGGAGTTTAGTAAGACATCGGAACCAGGTAAGATGATCGACGAAGTACATCGTAATTATTTTGACAGGGCTTATAAAAACAACGGCACAGAATGGAAACAGAAACGTTTCGAAAAGTTTTAACTCCCGCACTAGTACTAATAAATGCAACATTTTTTTTAAGTATGATAAAATGAAAAGAAATAAGTTTCACCCCTCTACCTCAGGGTGTTATTAGTGCTAGATATAGCAGTTAAAGTGGTGCACACACTTTGTCTTCATCCCAGACTTATCTTGTCCTTTTATTCTTTTTATATACATTTTTTTTAAAATTTTATGATGGACCTTGTCCAGTCCCTTTACCAAGGTTGCGTCTCAAGACGATGCTATTCAACGTATCAGTTATGTAGTAGTTTTTAAGACTACAAGAACAGTACAATTTTCGAACGAATATTGGCTTCATACTTACGAGATTAATATACCATCTTAGTTACATAATCAACTGACTGCAAAATTCACGAATATCACTGTCAAGCACTTCAAATGATGACAACGGAACTAAACAGTATCCGTCTGAGCTGTGCGACTATTGTCAACCAAACCATCCACCAAATAAAAGAGATGATACACCTATTTCTTAACGACCGAAGTCTCAGAGATCTAAACGTGCGATATTAGGATTTATTGGACAACTTTCACGGACACGTTTTGGAACAGTTACCACCGATGATAAAAACACACAGTGTAAACATGGCTAATACTATTATACAACATAATCGTACCCTATCTTCCTTTATGTCACATGTACATTCGCGCAGTGCCGGACTGGTGGGCCCACTTGCCATACCTGTGACAAGGCCCACAAGCAAATGGCGGGCGAAACCCGCCTACGAGCGCCGCAGGCGCGAGCGCTCGAGGGGGATCTGGGGGGGGGGGTTATCACCCTATAAAATTTTGAAAAATAGACAGCCGCAAACCCATTTTCCAAGCACCTCAGGCCAGAGCAGCGGATGGACATATATGGTGACCTGCGAGCACTTTAATCACACATCCTCGAGTACGAATAGAATTTGTTTCTTCCAACGAAATCTATCTTTCTGCTTTTCTTTCCTTTCCTTTCCCTCTTTCCTCTCCTCCCCTCTTTTGCTACCTTTTCTTTTTTTTACTTTTTCCTTTTTTCTTTTTTTCTTTGAGGCTAAGGCCCATATTTTTTTTTCGGGTTAGGCCCACTTGCCATTGGCAAGTGGGCAAGTGGGCCCAGTCCGGCACTGCATTCGCGCTAAGCTTATGCTTTGGAAGGTATACAACTTAAAGGCCCAATAACACTCTTGTTGTAACTGAATAATATGTCCCAATCATTATTCAGGTCAACACATTGTACTATTTTACAACATTCCAATTAAATTTCATCTTAACACACCGAATTTGAAAAATTGGGAAAGTTCAACTACATGGTTTGAAGAGATTTACGTAAACCTTTTCAAATGTAACTTAGATTTAAAAATATTTTCGAACCCCCTGTACAAGTAAAACAGGTAGGCCACTTAAACATCTAGTAGGCCTAGTTAGAATAAGGCTATTTGTGTTCTGGACCTGTCAAGCCAGCAAGAGTGTTATTGTCCCTTTAATCACGATGCAATTCAGCAAACTGTACCTAACATTGCTACGTCTTATAAAAATACGTAACATGTCTATATCGCATTATATTCCATATTGTTGTATAACCTTCAATAACCCTCTCATATTGAACATGTGTAAGAAGAAATTAAAATGGGCGAATTATCTTCCTAAAGGACCCCCCCCCCCCAACACTCATTATTTCAACTAAAACTATTTTAGATACCTTAGAGATTAAAATGACATTGCATGCACATACGCTCCGTATATGTAAATTTTATATTAGTCGACATTTTATATTTCTTATTGTTATATTAATATGCATATTTATATTTTCTTTATTCATTAGTATGCATTTTTATTATATGACTTACGTACACTGTATATACCATCACCCGTAATAAATGTTAGTTGTCATAAAAGTATTCTTTTCCCTAAGTGTTAGATTCTCCAGCAGGGGTGTACATAACGATTTTGTTAGTTTAGCCAAAATGCGACCGACTGAGGCACATACCCCCAGTACGAGTGCCACACTCAAGTGACGTGCACCACGGGCAGAGGCAGATCTAGAAGCTGGGAATAGCGGGTGGGTGGGATGGGGCGGTTCCAAATCTAGGGCACCATCCACAATCCCACCTCACAATGAATCTCAAAAAAATAATGGCTATAACATTAAGCGTCCCAGAGGAACATAGATAGTATTGTATAATTATATAGTTTATTTAAGAGGACATAAAGTTTATGTCATAAAATGATGATTGTGCCTAAAACACTGAACACTGAGAAAATTTTGAAAAAAAAAAGAGTCATTATCCTAACATTTGAGGTCATTGCTTGGACGAGAGGACCAGAAATGTAAGTCAATGGGACAGAATCTCGAGATCTGTCCCTGTCAATTCCGCTTGTTTTGCAAGTGTTGACATAACATTTGTATAGTCTGACGCCCCACGCCCCAGTATATGCTGAGACAATATAAGACAACAGAGAGAGAGAGAGAGGAATAGCAGAATGATGTTATAACGGAATTGAGTGCTGCAGGCGAGCAAAAACTACAGATATGTAACCAAGCTTTTATCTTTTCGGGACTGGCCTGAAAATTTTTGTCAATGTCATGGCAAATGGAACCAAATTCTCGTTAACGAGAGGATAAGAAATAGGACAGTTTATTGTTGCCAATCTGCCAATTTCGTCTGTTTTGTGATTTTTTGTTTACCTTATTAATTCATTTAGTCTGAGACCTACTGCGGTGAGTATTTGTTTTTTGAGACCGACTATTTTTTGCCATGGGGGGGGGGGGGGCATTTCATAGAACATACTCACAACAGAATAAGAGTGACAATCATTTTTAAAATATCGCAAGTAGACATGGTTATTTTATACTATATGCCCCCCCCCCCCCCCCCCCCGAAAAATTTGAAGAGCTTGAAAGCGGCATCTGTGGACTATACTGGTGCAGTTTTTTTTTTGTCGCGAGCAGCTTTTTCGCATGAAAACTCAGCACTAGGAAGACACCACACCAATTTCGTTACGATAATACAGAACTGTAATTCAATTTCTACCATTCTTATATCAAAACTTAAATCCCATGATATGAATCCTATCATTAACAAGGGTACAAACTAAAAATCTGATTATTGTCTCTTTAGGGAGTGAATGTGGAGCCAGGTCGAGTTTTTTATGGACCATAGGCTAACATATAACCTTTAAGAGGTCTTTAGTAACTGGGTAGAGCAATAAAAATAAAACTAACACAAACTTATGGGAAAACAGCTACTTATTTATTTGAGCGCCCTTTCGAAGAGTATTCTCTCAAAGAACACAATATTAGGGGTCAGGCGGCATCGCTGACTACACTTTTTTTTAGAGCACTACATCATTTTTCAGAGCACGGTTTTCTTATTTTCGAAGCACGGATTTTTCATTTCGAGGCACGTTCGTGCTCCAAGGCACGTTATTTTAGGCCCTGACGTTGCTAGTCTATATACTATTCCCGAGGTGCATTATTTCCATCGGATTATCAAGGTATCCTCGCGTAAGGACGATAGGTAGTCGGAAATAAAAATTCCGTTCCCAGATAAATTTTAGCAAATATATCGCGTTATGTTTTAAGAAATAAAATGAAATGCAGTTTAACGTCCCACTGTTCTGCTCCGAAACGGGCTAATGAAGATGGGCAATACACCATAGAGATTGCTATGAGGGAAATTTTGACCGGACAGCTTCACTACGGTCTACTCTTATCTAATTCCAAATGTGAATGGATCTTTTACGTGCACCGGCAATGTGTACACGGTACCTCAGTTTTCGTCCCACCCGAACAACTAGACAGATGTCCTTGCCAGGCCCCCCGTCCTGCATCACCAGGAGAATTCCGGAAAATCTGGATGAAAATTCTAGGTAAATGCAGGGATCGAACACACAAGCTAGCGAGTCAGAATCATACCCACTTGGCCACCACGACTCCCTGTGTTGTAAGAAAAGACAAAAGTTATTCTTTTCCACATGGCGAGAAATAGGCATCTTTAAAACCAAAGCTGATGTCAGTTCCCATAAACTTTCATTATCGATAGTATCATTGATGCTGTTGACGCAAGGTTTATGTTTAAGATTTGATTAATCTAAAACCTGAATTATAGAATTCGCATATATACCTGACGCTTATATTCTATAAATCGTGCTATTAGAAGAATTAAATACAGGCATTCTCGATTTTCTACCCTGCAATTTTTTTTAATACACTTCTCCCCAATAAAGATTATTGATTGCGTAACAGGTTCAAGTAATAAAATTCCGTTTGTATTTACTCTTATAAAAGTAATCGGTATATCGCCTCCTTTTATAGATTAGGTAAAAGTTTACACTGTTTTGTCGATCTAGCTAAATCACCATTAGACTCTATAAGAGATACATGTAGGCAGTATGCAAGATCTAAATCTGTCAGTTAAAAGTCTTAATTTAGGCTTCAGATGTTAACGAAATTAATAATAAGACCTTTATTTACATGGCAAGCTCAAGATCAAATATGTAGACGCGTGTATGGCTTGGATACAGCTTGGATTAAAACTGTGGTCCATTAAAAAATTAAATGAATAAATGGCGGACCAAGGTAACGTTTACCGTTAGTCACTACTGGAGACTTGATAATCGAGAATGTGTGCAGGGTGGTGTTATCATCTGTCAATCAAACGATTCACAGTTCTCGTAAACGGTAACAACTCCGTTCAGAATAATATATATTTTTTATCATCTATTTTTGAATCATTATAGCAAAAACGGCCATCTCTTTATTAACTAAATTTAACAAAACACTTAAATGGAACTACCCTATTTACCAAAACCCACGTGACAATTATGGGCTTTTAAGAGAGGCTTGCGCATAGGGATCTTTAGCAGTGGGAGGAAACCTGAGGACCAGGAGAAAACCCACGAGGCCGGACAGGCGAACCTACTCCTTGTCACGTACAACCGGGGATTCGAAACCACGCCAGTTGACACAATGACAGGCCGTATGATACAGCACGCACGTGCTAACCGTTCGACCCCCCCCCCATCCGGTTTAACGTCCTACTGTTCTGCTCCTAAACAGACAATCCGACATACAGTGCACTACGATTTTTGACCTCAAACTGCCAATGGATCTTTTACGTGCACGCCAATGTGTACACTGGGCCTCGGGTTTTCGTCCTACCCGAACGACTAGACAGCTGTCATTGCTGTATAACTGACAAGGGGAAACCACGTCAATGCAGGGATCGAAGACCCGGCCCTCCAGACTAGCGAACCAGCGCCCTACCCACTTAGCCACCGTAGCTCCTAATATTAAAGAAAAGTGTAAATACTTGAAAATTATGATCAAATAACACATGACCTATCCTTACTTAAAGAGTAATAAATAGTTCCTTATACGGGATGTGTCTCACCTCCTTCACCCATTGATATTTCAATTCTTTTTCATTTCAATTATTAATAGAATATCCCACTTTTTGAATACCATTTAAAGTAGTGAATGATAAAGCTAACCTGCTATCCAAAAGACTTTTTGTTTAAAAGTCATTAATGCTAGTCACTATTGTGTTTTTCTCAGCTGGTGTTATTAACTGAACTATATGCCTGACCCAAAAGGTATTAGAAACGGGCGCATTATCCTATTGTGGCGTTTTCTTTTTTCGACATAACTTCTGGTGCGAAAACAATTTTAAGACTTATGATTATAATAATTACATTTAGATCTAGGGTAGCATATTTATGTCTTACCACATGGAAAATAATGTCCATTCGGAACAAACTGCCCTTTAAACTTCTGCTGAGTGTGGCAACGGCGAAGGTTTGGTTGTGGTATATTGATGAGGTCGGGAATCGTTCCATTGTGTCTTGGACTGTTCCGAGTTTAAAACCAACTAGAAGTCCGGAAATGGAAAATAGCATACGGTTTAGCGGCGTACTGCTCTGCTCCTAAACTTGGGTAACGACTAGAAGTCATTCTGGAACTAGGCGTGCTTGGTGTTCTTTCCACCTGGATAAGCCATTATGCACTTTTGACTTAACAGGCCTGTGCACATGAAAATTTGCGTCATTGTGTTGATTCAGTGCCGCTATAAACATTCTGCTGTTCATTGGTATCCACATTTCAAACAACGGGGATTAAAACACATTTGCTGTTCGGTTAGATTGTCTAATTCCACTTACTGTCTTGGGCTCTTTATTCCTCGCCCAAGGCAGAATGTCAGAATTTAATCCCTTTAGAACATTTGACATAAGTATATCCTACTGTATTGTGTCCTGATACATTGCCCTGTATTCCGTTCATGTGGTCATTCACAGATTCACATTGGTTTTGTTTGACGTCTAAGAGAGACGTATGGAACACTTTAGGCACACTGAACCGGTTATTATTCAATACAGTAAGAAAATAAGGCTCACCAGAGTCCGCCTCAAAGTTTCAACTCAGAGTATATAGGAATTTCTTGGCAGTTCCCTCAAATTGTCCCACTAAACAAAACAACTGGTCAAAGACAGATAATTCCAATGCTCTACTATAGCCTTTGAAACGGTTAAGCCGCACTTCCAAATTTTGGACATTTGACCCACTGAGTTGTCTGTTTAATTTGGCTTACCGTTTGTTTTCGTCCTGGTTGAAAACTGCTGCTCGTGTGTGGACGAACGTGATGTGTTGTCCGAACTTGTTTTCGCTGACTCAGTGTTTTAGCTGGATACTTGTGCACAACGTCTAGGGAAATACAAACGGCGACGCTCCTGATTGGTAAATCTTCGAGGCACCAACTTTGACCGTATTATATTTCCATCATCTTGGAACGCTTTTTTTATTTCCGACTATCTATCTATCGTCCTTACACGAGGATACCTTGATAATCCGTTGGAAATAGTGCGCCTCGGGAATAGTATATAGACTAAGAACGTCTTCCGGTAATGGTCAACGGGAAACCCTTGTCTCACATCAACACTAAATAGATGACGACACGGTGTCGTTAGAGGGTGGTCGTGGTACTGGGGCGTCTAAACTTAAGAGAAATAATACTATTATGACAACTGACATTAATTACGAATTCTGGTATATATATGTGTTCTTGATTCATATAATAATATTACATGCATACTAATGAAGAGAGAGAGAGAGAGAGAGAGAGAGATGGGGTTTAGTTTAGTTTAGCTTAAACAATATTTTATTCAATAAACTGAAATGGATTGAACAACAGGCAAAGGCTTATATAAGTTCACGGGGTTTAACGTCCACTGGACACAAACTAGGTCATTTCGGGACTAACATATGATTTAATTTTATTTCAATAATTCGCTTGCGCGTAAGGGTCTTTAGCAGTGGGAGGAAGCCGGAAGAAATATAAAATGTCGACTAATGTAAAATATACATAATATACTTTATGTAACGTAATAAAGTGAACGTTATGGGAATACCTTACAGAGCGCATGTGCATACATGGAGCATGCGTGCTTGTGTGTAATATTTGCGCAATATTGAAATTATTACAATTAAAGATGTAATCTCTAATCCATTAGGCCTAGAGCCCTAGAGCTGGGTAAAATGTAGAATTCTACTGTGAACATGTACATCCATTCTAATTTAAATACAGATCTATATTTCACTTTGTTTCGTGTTTTTATACTCTCGATGGCCAACGGCCTACTCTAAATGATTGTGTAGTAAAGATAAGTAAAAACGCAATTTTGAACTATAAAAACGAAACGAAATTGGGTCTGTGTTTAATCAGATTGATTGTACATCGTTTAAATGGCACCTAATACGCTCGTAGATATCAATTATGCAATACAAGATTTTATTCATTAACGGTTTTACGTATACATGTGGTCTTTAAAATGTACCAACATGGTATGTCTAATGTTGGAGACTATTCTACTTGCCCCTAAAATATAAAATATAACGTTTCCGACGTGGCTTACCCTTGTCAGTGATGCAGCACGTAGGGCCTGACAAGGACAGCTGTCTAGTCGTTCGGATGGAACAGAAAACCGAAGTCCCGGGTGCACATTGGAGTGCACGTAAAAGATTCGTTGGCAGTTGGAAATCGATATTAGAGTAGACCTTTGCACCATTGCCCGGGCAAAATTTCCCTTAAAGCACACTGCATGGCGTATGTCCGTCTTCATTAGCCCAGTGTAGGAACAGAACAGTAGGACTTGTAACCCCTTTTCATTTCATTTCATTAAATATAACACAATTAAAATATATACAATCATAATAATATACTTGTAGTTTAGACTTACCTTAGGGGAAAGAATCCTGTTAAGACAACTGACATTTATTACGAGTGTTGGTTAATGCAGTGAGTGACGAGAGACAATGCGCTCACTCTCATATATACCCAAACGGCGCTGACCCTTCTCGTCAGTAGTGTTAAGTAACTTTTAATCCTCTTAGTTTCTAAATTTAATCTAAACCTATGCTGGTAGGAAACCATAATTAATGTTGCGGATCTAAGTAAATAAAAGTTACATAAGGGATATTGATAAGAACGAAATATTTCAATAATTATCCAACTTTTTGATGTTCATGGACTCTGCAGGAAAAGGCTTCTTGAGGAGGTGTGATAGAGCATGTATGCGTATCTGACTAATCACCGGAACGTAATATACTCTATATTATAACCCTTGGGCGGACACGTTGCCAACAAGGGGTAATCTAAGATCCCGGACATAAATTCTCCTTTCAATGCATAGTTTTATTCAAATACGATCAAACTACAGCTTCACAAAGACTGAATCATAATTAATAAGAGTACAAAAATATTTGAAGTATTGACAGTAACGATATGGAAGGTATTTTTGAAACCATACAAATCTACAAATCGTCATTTCTATGTAGAATCATCTTTTGATTTAGGTCCCGGACCGCCTGCATGTTTGAAAAAAAATATGCTTAAATGGGTCCGGCAGCACGGAGCAGCAGTGATAAATCAGTTAGCAATGCGAACTGGCCAAATTGTTGGTCATATGACAAATTTGAAAAGAGAACCGCCATGATGGACGGATGTGCGTGGTTGACGACATAATCTAAATAAATGGCCATTTGCTTTGCCGTCTGAAAAATCACTACCACAGAATATCACACCCAAGGACAAGTGTATTAGCTAGTCCACTAACATATTCTTCAAATTCCCAATTTTCAATGCATGAACAATTTGTAAAAGAACCCAGATATCGTGTTATGCGAATGAGTATACATCAGTCTTCGAGGGGATACCCAAGGACACTTCTCGGCTTACAGTTGAATTCTACACAGATAAACAACCATCGGTACGTCACCAAACCCCCGTCTTTAACAGAAGGCTATTAACCCTGTACATCTTACCAAGCCCTTCACGTAATACCCTGCACATTTCGTCACTTAGTTCGACTGGCTACCGGCTTAGCCGGGGTGGGGGCCCTTAGATTCCTCGATTGAAACTATCATCGCGAATATTAAGTCTCGCGCTTTTCAGATATGTTTACATATGATAATCGAGTTGCAAAGTTCAAGGCTCGCTCGATGTCAAGGTTTCCGTGGATCCGTGGAGATAGCCATGTTTGATTAGAGCGTGTTATGTCACCACCTCTAATTGAACAGCGCTTTTTTTCACATGTCTGCGGAGGACGGGAATTTTAGACTTAGGTAGCAACGGCTAGATTTTAAAACTCGTGGTCGTCGCTTCAGGAACATGTCCATCTCATTACAAGCTTATACATGTGGTTATGTTTTATAATGGATAGGGCCTGCACTATCAATGTGTACACATTCCGAGGTCATCCGTCTGCCTTTTATATGGCAAGCGATGCTGGATATTTTGCAGAGTAAGAATAATTCGGGTATTGATGTTGCTGACAAGAATAAGGGACATCATTATTTTTTTTAACATTTATTTTAATCAATCATTTTAAAAATTACATCGTCCATGTTTACTCACATTTACAGAGAAATAATATTTACATACATTATATACAATTAATTTTACAATGATAATACCATTCATTGAACATCATTGGTGTCTTATTTGTTCTAATCAAAATTATCCCCACCCCACCAGCTAAAAAAAGAAATATTATAGAGAACAATATTTAATAAAGATTAAAGTGCCAATATCCACAGCCTGACTTAGTCTTTGGGGTTTAATATTTCATCGTATCAAAAGTTGTTAAACATACATTATGCAAGAGCTAAATCTGTCCATTTAAAAGGTCTTTCTTTAGGCCTAAAATGTTATCTAAATTATTAATTAGACATTAATTAACTTATCCAGGCCTCAATCAATTCTCGATGACGTCGCCTGCGATACTTATTGGATTGGATTTTGATTTGCTGCTCAATTTTCATTCATGATTTAATCATGAAATGGATAATCGAGAGTATGTTTTTATCGTTCCAATTATAGTAATGTGATCGAGGCTAGGCTCAAAATTCAATCGCTAAAATCTCGGTTCGGTGTTGATCAATTTGACTGAAATTTTTAGCCAATTCCCTTTACATTATATTGTTTTCAACTACAAAAGTGCGAACTGCCATCTCTTAAACTAATCTCCCATAATGTATCTTTAAGTTAATCAATCTCAAGAGAATATTATTTTCTATTTTTATAGACCGAGATTTTATTTATTGAAATAATACGTTATGTAAGAAAAAAAGCATACTGCGCAGCAACAATAGAGTGCGTACTTGCGTAGTCATACAAATTACCTATTTTTTCCGATCTATTTACTAGTAATTCCTTTTTTCAATATGATGGATCGTGAGCGATGACTACAAACTTAACATACGTCAGATTCGTTCATAATAATCAAATTTTTTAAATAAGCATATAGATATAGTCAAGGCAAACTGTTCTGTAATTTTCCCAAAATCAATCAATAATACAATAAAACAAATCTGATTCCCCCTTTTTATTTATAGTATACGCGTAGTCTAATAAATATACCAAAGAATACATATGCATGCAGGGGATGACTAAACAGGACCATTTAAATGTATTTGTAACTTTTGGAACATGGCCCACATGGTAATAACGCTCTAAAAAAATTTAAAAAAAAAAATTTGTGTAGAGCAATTAAATGAGATGGGGATTAACGCTCTGCTTTTCTAAACCAACTGGGATAATGAAACCGAGAAATTTAGAGCGATACATTAGAGAGAGGGGAAAGAGAGAAACGGGGTTTAACGTCCACTCAACTTATGGTTCAATTTCATTCCCATAAATGGCTTATGCGTAGGGGCCTTTAAGAAATCGGACAACCCGGGTAAAACACGTGGGGAATTAACTCAATGACAGACCTTATGACCCCCCCCCCCCCGCGATACATTAGAAGGATAATGATGGACAAGGCGTCATTAGACCTATTATTTGTAGTTACTCATCATAAATGCAATATGAAGCACAACTTCGATAACCTGGTCCTACATCTACATTATAATGATTTACAAAACATTCATTTGTATTTATACTGAAGAAAGCTACGTGAATGTGGCCCTTCGAATCACCGACAAGAGAGGTGTTTTTGATCGTTAACGTCTATTTTTTCAATTTTTTTTATGAAATCAATTAAATTTTGGATACAATATGTAGAATACGCATAACAACTAAATTTCCTTGTTAGTCCGCTTTTCACTCCCCCCCCCCCCCATAAAAAAAGAAAATCTCTTTGTCGGTGTTTCGTTTCTTTCTAATTTTAATGACACAATAACGTTCCTTTAACAAATTATCAAATATGTCTGCCATGTTCCACGCCTTATTTAAACCTTAGCCGATAAATATCAAATCTACAGGTATTTTATCGGCTTTGTATCATAATATTTATCACAAATTCTGACAGTCATTTTTATGGTGTTCATGAGACATTCATTTGCCTTACAAAATATCTATGCAAATTAATTAATTATAAACTTTTAGTTACCTTAAAAACTACTATTGGTGTCAAGGAAATATTCATACGCCGCGGGTCGTCCATCGACCAATCACAATTAACCAAAGAGTCCTGCCTCGAACGGAGAAATACGAATAAAGGAGGAAATTGTTGTGTGGGGCTGGGGATTTCATAATTTTGACAAACTACACGAGGTTTTGCAGTTGTGAGACACATTGTCATAATTTGTACTTAAATATTTCAAACAATAATTTGATTAATGAAAGGGTTTATTTTCTCACGTTTTTATTTTGAGAATGTATTTCGCTGAACGTATTGGAGCCTTTGAAAATTACAGAAAAGTTATTATTTTTCCGGATCCGAGAAACTGATGCCATTTATTTAAATGTATAATATTAATAAGCCATACAAAAATCATTGCAGATACGAAAACAACATGATTAAAACACAGATCCTATTTCGTTTCATTTTTTTATAATTTGAAATTTCGTTTTACTTGTCTGCTGGTTAATACGCAGATCTTTTTTTGTTTAATTTGTTTATAACTTGAAATTTCGTCTTACCTGACTGCATAACACCAGTGGATGCAATCAAATGTATAACAACAAAAAAACAAGAAACGAAATATAGATTGGTATTGTAATCCGAAAATTCAAATTTACAAAAGAAACCCCAAGAAACGAAATATATATCGGTATTGTAATCAGAAAATTAATTAGAAAATGAACTAGGTAGCATCATTAAACTAGCTGAATAGGGTAACTGTATTTTGCTGAATTTCATAAGCTATTCAATCCTTTTGTTGCATTCATCAGCGTTTCTCTTCGAATCATATTTGATGCAAGAATGTCATACAAATGACACCCAAACCGTCTGGGTAAAAAGGTTTTTTTTTGTTGATATTTTAACAAAAACATCGATTCAATTTTTAGATAGTTAAGGCATTCATTGATAAGAAATTGCAGTGCCATAATATGTAGCTACTTTCGTTTTATGCAAGATAGTGCATAAATTTAAAGAGACACCACAGAAATTATACCCAATTCACGGGCGCTTCAGGAACGTCCCTTTAAATAGTCAGATTGTTCAATTTTTTGTAACTATGCCGATTAAATTTCAAGATTGCTGAGGCATTCCCATATGTGAAATTGTAGTGACGTCATCTCTCTTAATAATTTTTTTGGCTTTAATGCGGCGATTTTGGAACCATATTTTGATTTGTCGTTCCGATAAGTTGATCAACTGCGATAATTCCCATCGTCGTGATTTTGAAACATATGTTGATGAGTTATACTCCCGTTCTAATTCGGCGATTTGAAATTTCGAATAAGGTCTTCTTCTCTTGCGTAACGTAACAGTTGTCGGTGCTATTGATGTTGATGGTAGATGGATAGATTGTTGCATATCTGAAAATAGAAAAATCCAAATTGATTATTACAGTTTATCAATGATTTTAAAGGAGAGAGAGGGTGAGAGAGGGAGGGAGAACTGGGGTTTAACGTCCACTCGAAACAAACTAGATCATTTCGGGACTAACATATGGTTTAAATTTTATTTCAATAATTCGCTTGCGAGTGGGGGTCTTTAGCAGCGGGAGGAAACCCGAGGACCCGAAGAAAACCAACGAGGTTGAACAGGCGACCATCTTGCCACGTACAACCGGGTATTTGAAACCACGCCAGTTGACTCAATGACAGGTTTTATTATACAGCGCGCGATTTTAAAAGAACTTACGGATTGGAAGAAAATAGCGCTCTAAACTCTGCTGAGAGGGTAGGTGGCATGTGCGTGTCAACGAGTGGGTTCAGGTACCTCGGTCATCTCAGACATGGCCTGCCTCGTTCTTGATATATTTATTTATTGATCGCGACTAATACAAACAAGTTTGTTATGCACAGACGCCCACCCCAGTGGTATTCGCTTGGTTTAAATTAAAACTTGTTTTTTTTGTATTTCTTTGATGAACAACTATATCATACATCATTCACCATTCTCTGTTTTTAAAAATTCGAGACATTTGTCAAATCTGTGACAATATGTGTTAAAGAACCCGTTTTTATTTTAGAATTAAATGTGATGGCGATATCGGCCTTACCAAACTTTATTCTAGATAGCTCCCAGCATATTATTATTATTTTATTATTTTTTTTTCTGGGGGGGGGGGGCTCCACCTCAACATCTTAAAACTGTTGATACACCCTTTCCAACACACGGCCCTCCTACCCCTTCTTGGCATAGCATTCATTACCCCAAAGTGCAAAAAACGCGTCTTTAGGTATTGTTTTTAAAAAGAAGTTACCTATAGTATAGAAATAATAAAGGTCCCAAGATACTAGCCTGGGGCACGCCACGGGTTTTGGAAGCAGGAGCGGATAACGTATCAACAACGTTGACTATTTTTTTCCTGATTGACAGATATGAGTAAACCGATCAGTGTAAAATAGATTGTGTCCTAGAGACATCAGGTGTTAATTTTGGGTGTTTACGTAACTAAAGCAAATATTGTTTGGTTTTAGACGTGTTCAAATTAACACCAGACGGGAAAAAAGTGTGAATGTACGTATATTAATAAAAGTTAAAAACTCGCAAAAAACCCGTAGTATTTAGGTCAGACTTTTTGAGTATAAAAATAAACTAATATGCATCTTCAAAGTCAAGTAATAATTTTATTATGATACCTGACAAATTTTGCTTTTTTATGACTTGACTATTGTTAAAAATGATAAAACAGCGATTTCTTATGTTTGAAACAGTCAAACCGACCATTTCCTTTTCTGCCGCGAGCTATGACGGAGGAAAAATAATGCGACAGAACATCTTTCAAGTGTGAACACACATGCTTCCCTCTACTTTTTGCATGTCAGTCTTCGCCTGTAAGATTCCTTAGCTGTCATTGTCATCACGATGAGGACTTCAAAATTGTACGTATTTTTTTTTACAGACATCCTGTCCGATATATATAGTCTAGCTGATGTTATGAAACACAAATATTGACCTTGTATGCAATGTGAAGGAGAAGAATCAATTGACCTTGACTAATGAAAGAAAATGGGGTTTAACGCCCACTCGACACATACTAGGTCATTTTGAGACTAACATATGGTTTAAATTTTATTTCAATTATTCGCTTCCGCGTAGGGGTCTGAAGCAGTTAGAGGAAACCGGAGGACACGGAGAAAACCCACGAGGTTGGACAGGCGACGCTACTCCTTGCCACGTACAACCGAGGATTCGAAACCACGCCAGTTGACTCATTAACAGGTTTTATGATATAGCGCGCGCACGCTAACCATTCAGACATCCAACCCCCCTCCATGACTAATGAAGACAGCCGTTGCCCAGACAACGCCACGATACAACTCACTGTTGTCTCGAAATCCAACTGCCAAATGCGCACTTACACACACATAGACGCAGTTCTTCGTACCCCCCCCCTCGTCTTGCATCCCTGACATGCAGATTTAGCTCTCACATGATGCATCTTTACAGATACATGAATATATCGAAAAGTTCATTCAAACTTCTTTATTCTGAAATACGTTGTCGGTGTCTTGACAAGATGTAGCATAGATTGTTTATTATCGTAGCCACGGTACATGGCAATCCAGACCAAGCCTCGATTAACCATTTCTAAATTAAGTTAGTAAATGACAATCGTGGTTCAACCCATTTAAATCACGGTCATCCGATGGTCTAGAGAGTTGATTATAAGCTTGCCATGTAAATAACTGTCTAAAAATAGTTTAAATAACATTTGAAGCCAAAATTATGTGGATTAAGCTCTTACAAAATGAATCTTTTTGGTCTGCTGAATGGTTAGTACGTGCGCGATGTATCACAAAGCCTGTCATTCAATCAACTGACGTGGTTTCGAATCCCCGGTTGTACCTGACTAGAAGTAGGTGTCGCCTGTCCAACCTCATGGGTGTTCTCCGTGTCATCCGGTTTCCTCCTACTGCTAAAGACCCCTCCCTACGCGCAAGCGAATTATTGAAATAAAATGAAACCATATGTTGGTCCCGAAATGACTCAGTTTCTGCCGAGTGGACGTTAAATCCCCTCTCCCTCTCGCTCTCTCTCCATACATTAATATACTAGTTGTTGCTTCGGAAACTTGCTTTAACTGGTGCTTTAACTTTAAATTTAAAGCACACGCGTAGAGGGTGTATATTTAAACAAAATTTATATCTATGTAATGCAAAAGTTTCCTTTTATTTTAAGTGGTCATGAAAAGGGATAAGTTTGTGTGGCTTATCACAGAATTAAAAATGTCTTCTTTGTATTAAACGGGCAGCGAACCGTTATTTTTGGGCTACTATACTGCCTTGAATATCATATTCCGCAATAAAAGAATACTAAAAAGATTTCTTTGGGGGAGTTTAGTGTAGACTGAAACTTAAACAGGTGATAAGTCTTCGCTCATAAAAACTCTCGCAGTTTTTCTTTATCATAATATACCGGATAAAAGTCACCGCCCAGGTCGCTAAAGTAACACCGTCTGGTCTAGGTGAAAAGGTAAATCAACACCAAAAACCTTGCAGAGGAGACGTCCATCCATCTTGCCATAATACTGCTAATAGTTCGGGGACAAACCAGGACCGTATGTAGGAATTTAAAAGTGGGGGTACAGCAGAGTGATAGGGTGCCAAGTTACTGAGCGCGCAGCGGCTATATATATTTTTTTATATGGTCGATTTTATCAGGGGCGCCATTTTTCAGAGGCGGCAGATTTTGTAGGAAGGACATTTGCTCCTGCACCCCCCCCCCCTTTGTATCCGCGCCTGTAGTGGCGCCCAATAGCTCCCACATAAGTGATTTAAAAACCAGGGCAATTATTTTATGGGGGCGGGCACTTCTCGGGGCGACTTTTTTTCCTTAGGGTGCATGCAATGTACCCCCTGCACCCCGCTAGATACGACCCTGGGACAAACTTTTACGAAGCTTAAAGAATCAATTGTTTTTATTTGTATTTAATATTGATATACATAACCCTGATAACCCACATTATCGAACAAATTGAGTTACATATTTATATATTTGTATAATTCAATTTATTTGTATTCTCAGAGGCGTAGCCGTGAAATATATATCGGGGGCGGGGGGTCCGCTAATGAAATTATATAAAGTGTTGACAATCTGTGACGCCGGTAGCGCGATAGGGAGAGTGGATTTTTTTTTTAAAAGTTATAGCATATTTTACGGGGTTAAACTAAAACGAATCACTAATCAAGATCCTTCATTAATTAAAACTCATAGGACCCCAGTATACATACTATACCATTAAACAGGATAATTATCTTTACATTGCCTGAAATTTACCTTTATTAAAAACCTTCCGATACACATCAATATCTTGATCTCTCATCGTTCAAACAACATAACGAAAAATACTACTTGGTCTTACGCGAAGAGTCTTCATAATGATTTTAAGTACTTTTTAAATAAAACATTAATAAGGCTAGCTGAACAAACTTAAACTCTAAATTTAAAGCAAACCAAATTAAGAGGACTAAAAGTCACAATTCCTAAGAATAATTTTTGTATTATTACCGCTAGTCACTACACATAACCCAACTCAAGAGGATGGAAATTCTATTGTCCAATAACATCTTCCTGACAGAATAAGAAATAATATGAGAAATTCAAAAATCATAATCATTCTCAGACGCCATCAAATCTTAGAACATTTCTCATCTCATTAACAAACATCCACCGTTACAAAATGCAATGATATCACTGAAGGGTTCTAATATCAAATAACTAATATTAAGGTATTTCCAGTACAACAGAGTAGCTAATCTAGCTGGATGTTGGCACTCTATAAAAAAATGTCCATTACATGTACAGTAACCAGTGAACTGCAAGGTGAATCGGAAATTCTATCAAACAAATGAACCCCTACAAATCCCAAATAGTGAATCCATAAATCAGAATTATACACCGAGCGCGCATGTGGTAAATGTACGTGGTAGGGGTAAATTTCCTGAATACAAATTGAATTCATTGAACAGAAAGGGTCGTATTTTATTAAAATATACAAAACGAAATTTATTTTGTATTTCATGTATTAATATCATTTGACATTGGTAACCGTACAGAGAACATAATTATGCGGACATTGAATTTTCAGATATTAATTGACCTGATAAATTAATAAACATCATGTTTGAAAACACTAAGACGGAATACGGAAATTTTATTGTCATCATTCAAAAAATGACATTAACGTAACCAGGGGCCTGTTTCTCGAAATCTTAACTAAAGATTAAAAGCCAAATATTAGTAGATAGGCCTACTTCAATTTTGATTGGCTAAACACTAAAATCAATCTTATATCATCCAATCAAATTACTAAAATTTGGATTTTATCTTTGTTAAAATTTCGTGAAACAGGCACCTGGTTTTCTAACAGTATTATAAGTATTTTCATCAATTCGCAGAAATACTTAACGCGTTTCCGTATATAAATAATTCTAAGAATAAAACGTTTGAGGAAAAAAAATCATTTATCTGTGTAATTTCCTTAAATCAGACAGACATAAAATCTACAGGGGACCATCTACACGTCGTTGACTGGAGCCAACCCTATCACCACGTGATCCCAGAATATAATCCGATATGGCGGACGTCTTACACACTATACACTAAACAAACACTCCGCCTGTTTTATAGTTCCAACCATTCACGTGCAAAAAAGATCAAAGGCAGTGAAGCGGTGCTCAATCGACAATAAACGTTTGCTGGCCCTGAATAAACTTTGAATATATGATAATAAAACTCTAAAGACTTTACTATCGAGATGTCTTAAAATTTGTTAGCCTGCTGTCAATTTTTATTAGGCGCATGTGCACAAATCCGGCGGGTGGCGCGCAATAATATTACAAAGTAAATATGTTAAACGGTAGCCCATAAGGTAAACAGGGAACACATTCGGCAAACAGAGGGAGATAAACATTGGGCAGAAGTCTTTATGTTAATTAACACTCGCGTAATGAAATTGGTTTACTTTCTTCCCTCCCGGTCTGCGATACGTCAAATTAAATTTAATATTGCGCCAAGAAAATTAATTCCTTGCTGTTTTATGTGACTTATTACGCAAACGTTTTAGTTATTTGGTTTGTTTAGCTAAAGGCATGATGAACCACAGGGTTAGAATTGGTTATACAGAATTATATACCTGGGGTTTTATTTCCACACTGTTGCAAATTACAGCCACTCTTTTGCATTTACGCCGCAAATAAATTAAATAGACATATGCAATAAGGTTGAACTTGACCTCTAATCAATGTTTTATAACGCCTCCTATCAAAAAGAAATCTCGTCTAGTTTGCCTGTTCACATGGTCATAAGTAACCCCAAATTATGGATTATCTTAAACGGTCTAAATTCAACATTGACAGTGTTCAAGGTGTTCTCCTAACCGAAGGTTATTACAAACTAGATGTATTCCAAATATCACTGGCAAGAACCCATATTAGCGCTTCGTTTGGCAATATCACCCAAATTATTGCAAAGAGCGATCTATAAGGAACTATATTATAGATACATCCACATTATACATATCAAATCCGAAAGTTATATGATTTCATCAAATCAAATTTGTTTTTATAGATAATTGAAATATTGACAAAAACAGCCTTGTTAATCACAGACAAGGGCGTTTGTTTTCTATATGCATATTGCCAATTTCAAGTATGAATTATTTTGTAAATGGTTCTTGACATAACTTAAATTTTGAATATGAAGTGTAGAATATCTACCTAAAACATGTCTTTCTTTGTCGGTCGGTTTTTGCAATACTTTGGGGTGATATTGACAAAACAAATGGTCTTGTCGTTTTTGCCAGAGCTTTAAAATATCAACGATTTTCACAAATGCACAACAGCAGTGTGATTTGATCCATCTGAAAGGAATATCAGTCGAAAACCGATATTATCGTTACCTCAATCTTACATAATGCTCCTTTAACTAAGAAGATAATCTCGTGGTTTGGACTCGACCACATTTAAAACGCAGGCCTGTTTTGATCACATCAGGGTTATGACGTCTGCAGAGGATATCGAACATGCACTGACTTCCAATGCATCATATCTTTGTAAATACGGCTGATATTCCTTAAATAAGCAATAAGTAAGATTTAGATACAGAGTTGGTTGTTCTTGCTATAATAGTTCAAATATGGATAATGCAAAATGAATAATATATTGAAAATTTCGTTCAGATTACTTTATTTTGAATACAGTTATCATTAGTTGTAGTTTTGACAAGATGTATGCATTTATCATAACCATACTTGTCATTCGATTCTTCGCCTTACTTCTCCATTTCAAATTAAATCATTGAATGACCGAACCGTAATGCTAAAAAAATGTCTACAATAGGCAAGTTTAGCCCTTGCATAATGCCTGTTTTATTTGAATAATGAATTTGAGAAGATTTTAGCGTGAATTAACTTGCGAAAGATTAGATATTGTCTTCAAAATGCGGTTTTAATGAAATGACATGAAATAGGATGCGCAGACCGGGCTACTGTAGACGTGAAAGGCGTTTTTCAACGAGTAGTTTTAAACAACAAAGTTACATAACACAATATAACACAACACAGTTACATAACACAATATAACACAACACAGTTACATAACACAATATAACACAACACAGTTCTATTGATACCAATCACGGCGTTTCGACAAGAATTCGCTGCCATTCAAAGATTATAACAAAGTTACAATATGAAATAAATCCAGGTATATGGACCCATTTCGTCAAAGCTAACGTCACTTCCGGTTATGATGATATTCAAGCGGGGTCCTCGTGACATATTTAGATATTTATGTTTTAGTTTGATATACATTGCTTTTATCATTATCTATTCACAGCACGTGATTATATGACGTGTATGGATGTTGGCATTCCGACCAATGAGATAAGATTACCGAAGGAAAGTTATTTTGGAGTGGCTTTCAGAAGAAAAATGGCTACAAGAAAATTCCGTAACTAAATACCCGTGACATTTATTCTTTCTATATTGAAAAGCCCGGACTGTGTGCGAAATTCGCACAGACAAGGATTCCGACGTTATCTCCCATTAGCGAAGTTAACGGAAGGGATCATAAATCATGATGTCGTTCACGGTGTGTGGCGGAAAGACCTCCCCCTGGTGGCAGAACTTGCGATACCAAGATCCAGTAAAACAAAAACATGTTGTATTATTAGCAGACGAGAATTATGTTATATTATTTTAGCACAATAATTGAAAACCGGGAAAAAAGCTGATAAAAAATCATATTGGACTGATATTATTAAATAGCTAGACCACCCATTATTATAAATGGTTACATTTTATTAAATGCAAATTTGAAATTCAATGTCAATTTGAAAAGTTTATATGATAGACTCGATTATCCGATCTGATTTTAGAAACCATCGCTTTCTTAAGTGAGGTCAAGGACAAATTGAAATCTTCATACTGTATTATCTTCTTGCAGAACGGAAACCACTCTGGATAACCGAGGCTATCATTTTATACCATTTTAAAGTTTGTGTGGGTTTTTTTTGGTGTTCAATCTTAAGGACATTTACTGTTACTAACTTGCACACATATTTAATGTTTTCAACGATAAGTTGGTGATCAACGAATACCGAAACCACCCAAAGCCCCCCCCCCCCTTTCCTCAACGACAAAATATCACACGTCGGAGCCGTCTCCAAACCGATGCGCGCCAAGGCTGCCAACAGACCAATCCCTAAACACAAGACATCGATTCCGTATCACCGAATTCTCCCCACAAATTCCTCATTAACGATGCAATGTCTGTTAGCGATGGTATGTTGTTCTCGAGGCCAACAAGTAAGGAGCACCTTGTATGATACGAAACATCAAATTACACTCCTGTATACATTGGTGTGCACGTAAAAGAACCATTGTTGGAAAAGGAAGAGAGGAAGGCGGGAACACCGCCGACCGGGCAAACAAAATTATCATATCCCACATTGCAAACGTAGCTGCCATATACATAAAAACCTGCATATTGTGTTACAATGACACTAAATCGCGTTCCATTTCCATGGTTACCTGTCAATGACAACAATTGAATTATTGTTTTGTTATAAGTGCACCTTTTTATTTATTTCTTGCACATACACTTTTTGTTCAAAAATTAAAATAGTCATAAATCATTATATAAAAACCTTAGGGCACTGTGTTTTTAAATATATTATGATTGATATGTATATTGCACTTTAATAAATATCTATTCAGAGATTGAAATAATGTGAATAAAATTAACAACAATAAAAAAGAGTACCCCCCCCCCCCTTGCACCTGTTTTGGGATCAGTTCCTTTATTGCGCCCGACAACTGTTATGCTTAGATTTGGATAGCCTTTCTCACCTATTGTATATTGTAGAGAATACTATTGATTATGAAATGAAATGGGGTTTAACGTCCTACTTTTTTGCACCCCCTTGGCTAATGAAGACGGTCATCTGTCTATGCAGTGTGCTATAGGGAAATTGTGCCGGGTCAGCGATGCTACTGATTATTCTTATATCGAATTCCAACTGTTATGTGTTCTTTTACATCGCTAATATGTACACGGGACCTCAGCTTTTCATACAATGCGAACCAATGCATCACTGACAAGAGAAAACACATCGAATTCCAAAAGTTATGTGTTCATTTACGTCCATGCCAATATGTACATGGGACCTCGGCTTTTCATACAATGCGAACCAATGCACCACTGACAAGGGAAAATACATCGAATTCCAACTGTTATGTGTTCATTTACGTCCATGCCAAAAGACCTTGGCTTTTCATACAATGCGAACCACTAGACAGTCGTCATTGTCAAAACCTCCGGTCTGCACCATTGACAAGGGAAAAAACACACCGAGAACTCCAGACCCCAGGTGCGTATTATTATTATAAAGCACAAACTCGTTACTTTTTATGTAGGTAATTTACATGCAACCTACGGCAGTCATTATTTTAATGAAAGTTATATGCAAATCTTTTCAATGTCATATATGACAGTTAGAAATCTTACGGTGTTATTTATGGCAAAATGGATGTTGATGTTAGTCAATCCCTTATATCATGTCGTACCTAATGACTGACAGTAGACATGAACGAAAAACGCAACAATCGTCTTTTACCATCATTATCCGTTTATTGAATACAATTTTAATGGCTATAATTTTTTTTTGAAAAAACAAACATTTACATTACATTGACGTTTTGACTGATTATAATAGGCTAACAGAATGTAGATAAACAAACAATTCACACGAGGCAAATTAAAGTCGCTAACTCAATATCATCAGCAGTCTTCGACATTGCATACACGACTTATTAGTCAATTACCGGGCTTCTGGTATCCAATATTTAAGACAAAATGAAAATTTTAAAATTGACACACGAATCGAGTGTCAGAATGCTTTTGAGCGTCATTTGTACCGAAGAGACTCGGTGATGGCTAAACATATACCTTAGGAGAATACTACCGGTGTAGACTGGAATAAGCAGACGCCAAAGACTGCCGTTCAATTTGGACTCTTCGTGTATTTCGCCGAACATAGCTGATTAGAAATTACAGTAAAAACAGCACCGTTTAAATGTAAACCAGTTTATATACATTCATACTAGATTACTACATTATTATATGGGTTGCGAAAAATTTGTGTTCATTTCAAGGTGCTAAAGAATAGAGAATTAGCTCCCACAATAGATAGAATTTAACAATTACAATAGCTCTAATTGTATTTCTGAAATTTGTAGAACAAAATAAATCTGAAAGTAATACTTTAAAGATACATTAGTTAAGAGCTAAATCTGCCTATAGCAGGTCATTCTTTTGACCTGAAATGTTTTCTAAGTTATTAGACATTAATTAACTGATCCAGGACTTAATCAACTCTGGATGGCATCAGATTTCTCCGATATTAAACAGGTTAAAACGTTTCAGCGATACTCTGATTTAATCAAATATGGTGGACCCATACTTAGCTTCGATCAACCAGGACCGTGGTTGAAATTATTGCACAAGTCTGCCAAACTTTCAAATGCCAATATCTTCGCTTGCAATAGAGTGATTTGAATGAAATTTTCAAATTATTCATATTACATCATCTACTTTCGAACTATTATATCAAGATTGGTTAGTTCTTTATCTATATCTTGAATAATTTAACTTTAAGATGCAATACATCAGAGCTACAATATCTGCCAATTGCCTTTCCCTTTTCTGCCCTTAGATCCTATATTAAACTATTATTTATACATTTATTAACATGAAAAGCGCACAATCTACTGTCTAGACCATCTGGATTTAACCCAAGCCCAGAATAAAGTAATTTGAATGACATTTTCAATATATTTATTTTCCATTATCTTTTTGTGGACTATTACAGTAAGAACGTCCCTTTCTTTATATAAATCTTAAATAATGTATATTTAATAGAGTATAACCATCTTAGGTTTTTACTATGGATCGGTTCTTTAAATCGTGGTCTCTGAGAAATCGTATTTATAAACAACGTTCAGCGAAACTTGCATTGAAAACGTACCAAATTTTGTGTTTTCTTTTTGTATTGCGATATGTATTAATATGTTACTTTTGCTAACAAAACAATATATATATGGACATCAATGGACTATGGACAAAAGTACTAGAATATTGAATTAAATTTCATCGTTGTGGATTACTTTATCCTCGTTCAATTCCCTTCACATTGTAAAATATGTACTTTAATTTGTTAAAGAATAAAGAATATACCAGAATAAAGGTTAAATATAGAGATGAAGACAGTAGGACGTTATACCCCATTTAATTCATTCATCCATTCCATAATACGTCTATCAAATAACACATTCCCTCCATAAATTAGTCAAATCAATCAAATTTATATTGAGCTTCTATTAATTTACCGTCTTCGATTAGCCCAGGTTAGGTGTATAATAGTAGGACGCTAAACCCCATTTCATTGTCATTCTATTAATTTGGTGCCGCTATCTTTATCTCCCATACACAAAATTAATAATTCTCATTGTGATACCGTTTTGCTACAAGCCAAACCATTTCTCATAAAGAAAATTTTATACATAGATGCTTAAATACATAATAACAGTTCTTTACATTAAAGGCCCAATAACACTCTTGTTGTAACTGAATAATATGTCCGAATCATTATTCTTGTCAACAAATTGTACTATTTTACAATATTACAATTAATTGATGATACAAATTTTATCTTAACACACCGAATTATAAAAAAAAAATGAAAAATTTAACTACATGGTTTGAAAAGCTTTACGTAAACCATTTAAAATGTAACGTAGATTTTAAAATATTTTAGAACCCTCTGGACAAGTAAAATAGGATGTAATGGATAATTTTTTTCTGGACCTGTCAAGCTAGCAAGAGTGTTATTATCCCTTTAAAAATACATTTGTTTTGTCTGATATGTCTTTGAAATAACAATAATTTGAAAAAAATCTTAACCAGACGCAGGGCGCCGATTTAAATACTACAATGATAAATGCCCTTGCTTCTAATGACAGCTTTTGATCATTCATTTCAATAATATTCTGGTATTATTCTGACAATGGATAAGTTTGATATCCTTTTCAACCACCAATATTCCACTGTGTATATTTTATAATCGTACATAAACTGTTATATACACTTCCCTTTATCTCTTTGGTTCTGTTACCCGATTCTTTTTGGAAAGGTGGGCTAGGATGGATGACCTAGTGGTCTGTAGTGCCGCGCTTCGACCTTTAGCTGGCCGGCCACCTCTGGCTTACGGCTCTGGTTTCGAGCCCAGGCCCCGAGTTCACAAAGCATTCTCAGACTTAAGTTGAGAATTTACTCAAAATTGTTTGCCTTATTTTAACAAAAATATAGCCCCTTATTAAATGTTTGTTGTTTTAATATGTTAAATACACCAATAAGAAACTATGTGCAAAATTTTGTGTTTCTGGATCCAAGATATTTCTCATAAACAATGATTGAAAGTTGAGTAAATTCTCAACTTAAGTCTGAGAATGTTTTGTGAACTTGGGGCCTGGTGTGAGCGTCTGTGGCATGGAGATAGGGGCGCCTTCTCAACCTCGTGGGTTTCCTCCGGACACTCCGGTTTCCTCCCACTGCTAAAGACCCCTACGCGCAAGCGAATTATTGAAATAAAATTAAACTATATGTAAGTCCCGAAATTACCTAGTTCTGTTGTGTGGACGTTTAACCCCATTTCTCTCTCTTCCTCTCTCTTTTTGAAAAGAGAAACGTTTAAGTATAAAATCAAACAGCGGACAAAACTATTAAATTATTTTTCGTGTAAACATAAATTTAGATGAAGAATAATAGAATAAATTAAACGAATTTAATTCGGATGTTTTTGTTGTTGTGTCGGATTAAAATACTTTGCATCATAAATAGAATATCCGTTATCTATTCCGTTCACTACTTACAAAGATAATTGTGATGAATTGAAATTTCACAACATATATGTATATATACAATTGATAGCTAGAGAGAGAGAGATAGGGGGCTGGGGTTTAACGCCCACTCGACACAAACAAGGTAATTTCGGGACTAACATATGTTTTAACATAGATTAACCCTGCGGCCATCCATCCCCCACAATTGATAGCGCCACCAATGATAAAATCTTTTGATGGACCTCTGTTTAATCAGGTTTTATCCAAACCAAGAGAGTTTCTACCGTTGGTATTTTGGTTTTCTTATCTCAAAGATTATTCAAGAGCTAAATTTTCCAACTGCAGGTCTGTCTTTAGGTCTTAAATGTTATATAAATTATTATTCTGACGTTTATCAACATGGCAAGGACATAATCAATCATCGATTTCATCGGTTGCTCGAGATTTTAACTAGATTAGAACAATTCGGCCAAAAATTTAGAAGCGAGGCTACCTTATATTGTTTGTAAGGCATTTAGTGATAGGACTAACATTGAAAAAACACAAACACAATTTATGGATAACAATCACTAGCAACTTTAATAGTGCAACGTTTCAACAAGTATCCTCTTGTCGTTATCAAGCACAAGGTAAACGATAATATGAGGCTACCGTAGTTACGATAATAAACAATCAATGCACACGTCTTGTCAAAACTACAAACAGTTTATCACTTGGCTCAGAGTAAAGTAATGTGAATGACATTTTCTTTTGCATTATCTATTTTGGAACTATTCTAACAAGAACGGTCAGTTCTTTATCTAAATCTTACATAATGCATCTTTAATTAAATGTTAAAATAATCAATTTGTTTATATTTTATCGTGGATTAAACCGTGAAAAATTAAATTTTGGCCGAAAAAATGCATAATCGGAATCGCCAACATCCAATGAATTTATTCATTAATAATTAAGGGTAAGGATCCGAACATATTCGATATATCGCAAAAATATAGAAAATAATAAGAATATTTATCAATTTCACATAAATCTCTCGTTATAATCAAAAACACATGGTCTGTTTACAAAAGGCTATAGTTTATGGCATTATGGGGTACAATTTCATTTTTTAAACAGCGTTTTAAAACTTCCTACAGATAATGTCATAAATTTAGTTTGGAATAATTTGTTATATTTAATAAAAAAATGTCAGAAATATTTTCAAAATGAATTTGTTTAGTTCTTTAAGAACTGATATTACAAGTTTGTTATGACATTTTTAAAGATATTTCAACAGACGTAATAAGCAATATTATTATTCACTCTGACAGTGGGTTCGTACAGACTCCTAAGATATATAATATATGCAGATCTGTTTACCGTATATTCAATTTAAGCTGAATAATTTATCCCCCTTTATAAGTTAATCAGAAAAAACCCTCTAATCTAAGCGAAAATTATAAATTTAAATACATATTACCATAAAATATCTCACCGCTTATTTGCAGCTTTTCATCAATAATTTTGTTTTAATTTATCTTAACTTCTTTAATTAATTTTTTAGATGGGCATTTTAATTTTCCATTTGTAAATGTGCAGTTAACTTACATCAAATATAAACTTTTTTGTTTTTAAATAGACATTATTACTACAACAAAATATTTACAACAGCTGACTAACAAACAAGAATGGGAATAATTGAGATCTGAGATTTGACAAATCTACTATCTCTTATAATTTTGTATGTAAATATTCAATTAGCATTATTTTATGTTTATCAATAATGATGTTTAGCTCCGAATGAATTACTCAAAACAATTATTAATATTTAATAAATAGATTTATTCATTTTCGTTATAATATAAATTAATTGTACCAAAATTGTCTATTATCTTAATTTTTAGTTACCATTTGTTACACTTTTATCAGCCTTTAGAAGATACATTTATTAGTTTTATATTCATTCATATTGTTAATGAAGGATGTAATTTGGATGATATCATGTATTTATTCTACGCGGCTTAGTTCGATACACTGTGTTGATAATTCACAGAACACCAGATGGCGCTGTGCCTCGCCTTACCATGTTTCCACGGATTTGGTATTGTATATATTAAACCATCCATTTGAGATAAGAAATTTGTTTATTCATGTATGTGTTCGTCATTCTGTGACTATACCCGCAACAGCCGGAATCGAAGTTTCTAAATTATATACATTTCCCCGCTTTTCATATTTTTGGTTATTATGGACTTCTGTGAGAGATTAATATATAGATACATATATAATATATATAATATACTTCCCCCATATGATATTCCTTTCTATTATATATTGTATCCAATTTTCAGCATACGCATATTTAAATTTTGCCTAAAATTAGGCTACGCATAAAAATTATAAATAATATAATGATCACCACAATATTTGATATTTTATTCGTTGTATTTTATACTCGGATACAGAAATCGTTTAACTTTAGTTTCGCCTTTATTTCTGCGATATTATTATACGATGGAAGCGGACGTTAAATAACGCTATTTCATACACACATGCATATTTTCCCTTGGGGTTGTCCGCAATTTTATATAAATAAAAAAAAATTATGGACATAATCTAACGATATTTCAACTTTTTTGTTATTATCCAAAGTACTATATTGACGGAAACCAAACCCTTTCACACTATTGTTATATCGGAGGGGCGTGTAGAGAGGCGGTTGGGTTGGGGTGGTGGGGTAGGTAGGCTGATTAAAATGGTTTGTGAAATCTGCAAATGCTAAATATTTAGTTATAAATAATACAAGTTAAAAACATAAGCACGCCAAACTGTACATGTAATATATGCTATATTCATGAGATATTTAACCCAAATGTATGAAATACATACATGATATATAAATCATTGATAAGTATGCGCATAATCAAATTAAACTCGTAAACTTTTTTTTTCGCGAAAATTTATGTCTTAAAATTTTTATTACGATATGAAAATAAAAATGCATGATTTATAAAGACATCATGTAAAAAAAAAATCGTGATGAGCAGAAAAGAAGAACGAAATGTATTATTAAGTGAAACGCTATTGTTTGAATATTATCTACACCAATATATACGCCTTTTACCCCACCCTGATCATAAAGACAAATTTTCTTGATTTTTAAATGGCAACTTTATAGCTCGTGTCATTAAAATGAATGACGAATTAAATCAATATTATCAAAAAATGTACCATTAATATCAGGGAACCCAATTTATGTTCTATTCTGTCTGTTTTGAAAATCGTTATTATAAGACAATCATCGAAAGCCAAGGTTTTATTTCGGAATTTCTTCACCAACGCTTAAAACAAAAAAAAACAAAACAAACTAGTTTTTCTTTCAGGGCCCGTCTCTTGCTACAGACAAAAAAAAAGAGAAAAAGAAACCGCCCAGTGTGCGCCTACCCGCTTCTTGACCAAAATGTTTCTTTTTTACAGACCAAAATTCGCCTACCCCAGCCACATTTTGATAGAAAATCGACAAATCATTATTGAGGGTGTAAAAAAATAATACATGCCCTAATAAAAATCCTAATGAAATGCCCTCAATTAATTGAACTCCGCAAAAAAAATTCCATCAATTAAAATCCTAAAAAAATATTCCAATTAAAATCCTGGAAATTTACTCCAATTAAAATCCTAAAAAATGTCTCCAATTGTAAGCCCTAAAAAGCCACAATTAAAACCAAAATATATTGTGTGGAAATTTACCGTTTATAATAACAGGGAAAAACAATCATGATTGCATAATCATTAAAACGATTTGCACTTTTATATAGCTATATATTTTAACAGTTACTGTCTAATGAAATTTTATGAAATTAAGATTTAAAAATAAATTTAATTAAAAAAGTCCAATTTATGCCACACGTCATGCCATATTAAATCCACGCCCAGTTAAAAATATATAATCAATTTGGGTACACAAGTAAAACTCTTTAATTAAAAACAGTTCACAGTTTTTTGGCGCTATAACATAAATTGAGTAAGTTTCTTTCAAAACATATACTTATTATTTATGGTAGGGTCATATTCTTTTCTTTTTATCTCGCTGGTTTTTGACATATTATACAAAGGCGACATGGCCTATATACTTGGCTTGGAGCAAGTTTACATGTCCCACAAAGATGATAAATGACATAACGGTATATTTAATTCTAATGCAAGGAACTATAAACATATAGCTGTTTGTAAAGCATGTAACTCTTTCGAACTGGAATTGCTGTTTTGATTGTTTTGTATACTTTTATGACAGTATATTAGTTTGTTACATCTGAGAACGTGTTTTATAAGATTTAATGATATGCATATATGTAAAACGATTTGCATGTATGTAAAACGATTTGCATATATGTAAAACGATATGCATATATGAAAAACAAGTAATAATTCAATAAGACAAGGGTAATTGAAAAAATATATAATAATATCTAACAGGAATGGTTGTTTTGCATACTTGAAAGGCAATATTTTTTTTTTTGGTTACATCTGAGAAATGATTTCATTCGGGAATAAAGATATGTAAATTTGCGAAAACAAGTAACAATCTTTACTCGAAAATTTAGTGATACGTTCACAACCTATACTTGAGTTGGAAACCTATAAGAACATAAAACAAAAAGACAGACTAATTCATCATTGCTAGAGACGCATTCTTTCCATAAGGAAATCAATCAAAAGAATTATTTGGGTCACAGAGAGAGGAGAGAGAGAGAGAGATAGAAGAGAGAGAGAGAGAAGGCTTACATTTAATATTACATCAATCGAAGGGCCAAGTTTTCAACTGAAATTTGCTGACATTTAACTGTATAATTATATCGGAAAACTACCTATTGATCCAATTAACAAACATTAATCACCCTTTATTGCTCTAATTCAGTATAATATTAATCACCAGGCACCCTTAATACAGTAATGTCCACACTTTTCTTTTTCTAAAAAAGGGAAACTGTACATAATGCCATCGTAAAGTCTAAATCAAAACTTTATAAAACTGATATATTTGGAGTCGAATTGCCCCCTCAGAAGTTGCATAAAATAAATCTTAACGGAACAAAATGTCATAATAAAGTCAGTTATGTGTCAACAATGAGCTATTTGAGGCAATATGCTGTTTTATTGGTATGTTATCAGCCTCAACGTATGTTACCCTTTGACATACTAACAAAATGATAAATGGTATTAAATTTTAAAATTTTAAAATTCTGATAGCTTTAATACGCTATGAATAATTTTTTTTACCTAATCTTTCAAGGGAAATGCAACACGCATTTGACATCCATTCTGACCATTTTTTTTCTCATAGATGTAAGGAAATTAAATTGTATTTCGAAAAATAATGTCTTAATATTTCTTCTTCTGTCCCCACTTTTGCTATGCATTTAACAAAACTTCATAAAACTTTTGCAATGCATTTAACAAAACTTCATAAAACTTTTGCAATGCATTTAACAAAACTTCATAAAACTTTTGCAATGCATTTAAGAAATCAATTTGAAATTGAACCACTTCATAAAACTTAGTCGCATTTTCACACATTCTGCCCAAAAACAAAACATTTGCAACCATTTGATGGACTTATATTGTTACAAGCCATTGTTACAATCCAGCTACTTCGAACAATTATTCCACATGGGCCGAAATTTTGCCCTCAAATATAGCATTGCAATTAAAGGCCCTTTGAGCTGAGATCTGAATAACTTCCATTGCTATAACCTAAGCATCACTTGAAAAATCTAACGTTATACGGTAATAAGTGAATACAATGAGCTACAAAGCCTATCTAAAAAAAATCCTATTCAATTATTTTCAAAAAACGTTAACTTTATACCGATCTAACCTGGCTTCACGTAGTATTTTAATACTTAAGAAAAGGCAGATTTGATTTCAGAATTCCAAGAACATGAGCTCGGCGCGTCTATTATTAAGTAATAACACCGTCTATACATAAAAGATGGGTCAATTACCCCCAGCATCAACGTATTTAGCCACACATAGACACAACCAAAATATATATTGTAAATAGACACATATCTACTCTTTTGGTTTTGCATGAAAATATATTATTATGACTAATAATGAGACTATCTACTAAAATCCTTATACGGAATTTAGTAACCGAATATGATATAAAACATAAATTTATATGGCAAACAATCACTGAGTTTATTTCACACCAAGTTTCAACAAGTTCCTCTTGTTGTTTTCAAGCAAGTACTTACTTGTCAAATAAACTCAGTGATTGTTTTGAAATTAACTCAGTGATGTTTTGAAATAAACTCAGTGATTGTTTAAAGATAATTCCAGTGATTGTTTTGAAATAAAACCAGTGATTGTTTTCCATATACATTTGTGTTTTATAATCAGAAGATCTGTCGTTGGACTAGACCGCTTGGATCTAGACCACTTCATAATTATGCAGACAGCTATGCATCAAGTCTATAATAGACATCTTCTTTATTACGAGAAATCTACCAATATTCTTTGCTTAAAATATAATGTCGCATGTGTTTAAACATATTTCAAATATTCAGTTAAAGTCACAATAATAAGAACACACCTCCATTTTTTAAAAACCCAACAAGAAAACAATCAAACAAACCAAAACAACCAGTGCCAATAATATCAATTTTCTTTGATTAAATATAATGCCACGTGTGTTTAAACATATTTCATATATTTAATTTACATCACAAGATTAAGAACAGACCTCCACTTGTAAAACAACTCCACAACAACAACAATCAAACAAACCAAAACAACCAGTGACAATACTAGACAGCAATATATATATATGGTTAGATAGACACAGATTAATTTTGAGTTTATTTTCTGTGTAGGTCACGTTGAAGAAGAGAGCAACGAGTCGTATTTCTTTGATGCGTTCTTATCGCAGCACGATGTAAACTAACGAACTCTACAAAAAACAAATTGCCAAATATCCCGTTAGATTTGTTTACACAAAAATAAGCTATGTATATTTCCATGAGCTATTTAACGTAGCGTTCATATTGAATAATATTATATAAATAAAATAGACCTATCGACACGTCGAGGGTTTATAAAGAACAAGAAACATGTCTTACCTCTTTGGTAAAAACTCTGATATGGTGAGACGCTGGGTGTTTTATTGAAATCCAGAGTCCCCGGAACTTCCGAGCTTCTCCAGGTATTATCAATTACATTTAGACGCTGTTGGTTATTATTGCACGTGCATGAGATGCCACAACAATTTCGCGAACATTCTTCCCGGTTGCCCAATTCCATCTCTCCCCGACAGGAATTGGATTTATAAAGTAGTCCCTCATAACCTTGTTTCAAAGAATTCGAGTCTCTGACGATAGATTGTGCGTTATTTGTAGAGTCTTGTTGGGAAGAACAAACATTTTGAAGTTTCCAATCGTTATTATTTGTCTGTTTCGTATTTTCTGACTGGAAAGGGTACACCGCTGCCGGCGAGCCGAAATAACTCGAAGTCCATGATGCCGGATACACCGAATAGTTTCGATCACAATTTGAAGATTCACTGTAGGCTGTAGGCAAATGCCAACCACGGAATGCATATGGATTCATCTTGGAGAGTCGAAGAAGTTCTGTCTCTCGCTTAAACGTTACACTTATATGATGCAATGTTTATATATGTAGACCGATATACTGTCGTCTGCTATGAATGATCGTGATGGTTCAGCGTGTCGTCTGCTACTATCTTCTTCCGTTGTTGCACGTGAGGTTCTGTGTTACAGGAGTGCCCGCCCCTACCACACTACTGTCCACCACTAACAGATTATCTGCTAAAGAGTGCAAGTGACGATGTGATTTGGGTATTTTCGCACTCGGCAACTGATCCCCGTACTCTAAAATTACTAGCCCACTGAGTCGGTCTTCTATCGCTTGATTGGCGGGTACTAAAATGATCATAAAATGATGTGTGTGGTATTTAGCAGTTCGTTTCTATAGCCAGCACAAGGTTTCTGGGCTTGAGTCACGCTTCGAAGATCTATGGAGCTCTTCTCTTAAACAATGTTACTAAATTACTTACCACCATTGGTATATTTACCATTCCGCAGACTGAAACGATGCAAAAAGAAATATATGCACTCCCTCTATTGGCAATTGCTAGATCTTGACGAATGTTTGTTGAGCGTATAGCTTGTCAGTCAAATATCGTCACAGAAAATGCTTGTCAATCATTATGGACGACAGCTTGTAATATTATGTTTTATGTGTGTCGATGAAAGTTATAATTTGTTTTGTGTGCTAATAAAATATTATTTATATCAAGGTGTATAAGAAAATACAGAAAACATGACATGACATCTATGAAACCGATATTTTTAAGTGAGCTATACGCATCATCGCATTTTTTGGCGGTCACCAGTTACTAAATTATGGAAAACTAAAATAGACTGCTTATCAACTCTTTTTTATTTTGTTTCTAAAAATATAAAATATACACTTTTTTAAAGCCTGTTTTGACAGCCAATGAAATAAATTTGAAAAAACTTCCCCCCTAAAACGGTAAAGTTTCCTCAGAATCATCATTATTTGTGGGATCAAACTAATATGTTTCGTAGAACATGCATTTCTATACATATATTTCTTTGTCTGTCACCCCTTTCTTCAATACTATGGGCGATATTGACAAAGAAAAGAGTTTAAGGCTCCTGAGAAATGGGTTTTGTTTAGATAATTTGACTTTCAGTCTGGTATAATTTCGATTTTAATACAGTACTGAAGTCCGATTCATGCCTCCACGTGCCGCATTAATTGAAATCTCAACATCTATATAGGCAAATATGCAAAACTTTGCTACGTATCTTAATGGGTATATTGGTTTGAAAAGTGAATATGTATAGAATGAATGTATAATTTCGGTATATTAATAAATATACAACATAGTGGTTAAAAATATCACATCGCGATAAAAATGTCCTGATTGAAAAATTCGCAATATTATTACATTTAGATGTGACTCAAATTACACGTATGCACTTAGAATCAAATGGTGGAAAACGTTAATTCGTTACGATGGAAATAAAACAGTTAAGGCGTTGTGGTTAAAACTCCATTTGTTATTTTCAGACCCTAAAAATATACATTTCGTTAAATACTTAACCATAGAAATTATCTCATAATTGCAGTTAGGACGTCATTTTCAATTGAACGCCATGGACAAGACGACGTTTGGACCCTTATGATGAAAACTGTGACTTTATTTGATTAAATATCTTTAAATTTATTTTGACTTCAGATTAGAACACCATAGATGAAGAATTGGAACATCAAGATGGAAAACATTACATTTAAGTTAGAACGTCATGGTGGAAAATATTGCATTAATACCGATGAAAATTTAAAGAAACAAAGAATACAATACCTAATTTTTGTAACGAACTATCATAACTGTATAATGGATGGGAATTTATTTTTGTATAGAGCAATAATAGATACAGATATCGGTCCGATTTGATTAAGTTTACCAAAATTATAATTCAGTAAATAAGAATTTAAAGTTAAGATGCGATGATACAACTTAAAATGATACTTTCTGGCAATAAAAAAATGTATTAAGCTATTGATTGATTGATGAAATGTATTAAAATATTGATTGATTGATGAAATGTATTAAACTATTGATTGATTGATGAAATGTATTAAACTATTGATTGATTGATGAAATGTATTAAACTATTGATAGTTTGATGAAATGTATTGAACTATTGCTCGATTGATTGATTGAATGTAAGTATTAAACTATTGCTTGATTGATTGAATGTACTAAACTATTGATGATAGTTATTTTTATGTATTATATTGTAAAAAGTGTACGTATTTTTTTTTGGTCTGATTTCTTAACATGTTGAAATTTTGAGGAGAGGGGTTGTATAGACCTGTTTCCAAATCCTAAAATAAAATAAAATATTGTTTATATTTTTTTAAAACTATTGGCACACATTCATATTGAATTACAAATACTGAGATTTTTTTTCTGTCCAAGAGAAAATAATAAATATTTATCATTTTCAGATATTTTCCAATGAAGTTATGGAATTCTAGACATATTCTATATTACTAGTTACATGCAGGTGGGGCTAAAACTGGAAATCAAACATTTCAATTTTCCGAAATCAAATGTTTCAACAACTGGACATCTCTTTATTGTGAATATTGTCCTTTATAAATTATCCGCATCAGACACATTGCGATCCTTTTTAGACCCCATAAATACATGTAACCCAGGTCATTAAAATCTATAATCCCCAAGGCTAAGACTGTCACAGTTTCATTTCTAAACGTCTTGGACGAACTGACCCCCAGAAACGTTATAAAATATTTTATTTCTGGACGATCAACAGGGGGTGTCGGCCAGAGGAGGCTGTGCTTTCTTCGTATCTCTACACGACTCCTAGTATAATCACATTTAGATATACAGAAGTTGACTTATACTAAGTCCGTATGGTTTATACACTTACCATGGTTTCAAGTATATGTAAATGATAAACACGAAGGGATCAACATGGTTACTTTAACACAGAAACAATTTTGTTTTGTTTTAAAGCAAGTCATGCAATTATTGTTTTGGGATGTGGCATTTCATACTACTGGTGGTACACGGAACATTAAAAAGTCTCATGATACGTTTAAAATTACCGAATTTAGGTGATGTAAAACAAAATATACTCGCTTTACGTGTGTTTAACAACTCAAGTCTAATTTAAATTCCCTAAAACTGATATTTTTTCAATCCTTTGTAACATGATTCTTGCACCATTTAATAATTACAGTATTTATAGAAAATATAATTACGATCTATTATATGTCTTATGTTAATTTAATAGCTCAAATCAAACTTTGGAAATTTGTTTTATTGTGATGTTACGTGATGCTAGAAAATAAAATTATAAAACGTACTAATACTAATGATGTCATGTGATATTAGAAAATAAAATTATAAAACATACTTATACTAATGAGATATTAGAAAATAAAATTATAAAACGTACTAATAGTAATGACGGCCATGTGATATTAGAAAATAAAAGTATAAAAACGTACTAATACTAATGATGTCATGTGATATTAGAGAATAAAAGTATAAAACGTACTAATACTAATGATGGTCATGTGATATTAGAGAATAAAATTATAAAACGTACTAATAGTAATGACGGCCATGTGATATTAGAAAATAAAAGTATAAAAACGTACTAATACTAATGATGTCATGTGATATTAGAGGATAAAATTATAAAACGTACTAATACTAATGATGGTCATGTGCTTTTTGAAAATAAACCGAGGAACGTAATAATACTAATGAAATAGGCCTATTTATTATAAATCTTTTGGTTTTACTGATTGACATGATTTTTTCAAATTTAAATCTTGGGTTCAAAGTAATATATAATTTCATATTAAGATTGATTTAAATATTCCCCCATGGCGGCGATGTGCGTTATAAATCAATTTCATTATTTGCAAGTACATTTGCATTGCAATTGACGTTAATAACCCTTTAAGTTACAACCGATGCGTTTTCATTTTAAAAGTACACAAAATGTTGATTTTGATGCTTTTTATGGCTTTGAATGGTAATAATCAGCCCCAATTTTCTTTTTAGTGAATGGCTTGAATTCCAAAAAGATATTTCTCAAATAAAGTGCAACCCGTTCCGAAACATGAGCGAAAATTAATGATCAAACTATTTTGAAGGTTGCCGAGTGTTGACGGATTACGGAAAAAATTCAATACCCAAGCAAAATGTGCATTTAGAGCTATTAACCTATTTCAAATTTCGCTTTAATTCTTAAAATTCTACTCTGAATCAACTGTAAACAAATGAATAATTGTAGACATAGTGCTGTTTATGTTTAGATACGTATATCTCAACTAAATTAAGTAATTTTACGCTTGTTGAGCACAAAATCTATCCGCTTTTGTTATTTTTATTCCCCGTTAAATTAGAGAGATTTGGTAACTTTTTTACTTTAGCATTTAAACAGGTTTATTACTCTTTCATTCATTGTCTTTGGATGAATCAGATATCCCTCCTTTCTTACGTGTTAAGTTGTAAATGTACATCTTTCAGAAAGAAATCAGGTTTATAAGGCGTTTTTGTCTGTGATTGAGTGATATAGACATCATTAGAAAGACATTTGGTGCTTTATGAACACCCGAATGACTCTCTTCCTACTGGGATAATAAGGTCCGCACTTGATCGAACAATACACATATATTTTTGGGGTGTTATTTATATGTCTTATTGCGAACATTAATTATAATTACCGCCTTTAAGTTGCTACAGATACTCGAGAGTCCCCTCCCATGTTGACGTTCTATTCAATTTATATTATAGCGCCCAAAAATCAAGTTATTGTTATCGCCAACAATTTGGACTGGCAAAGGGACTCTTACGGCTTTCGCTGTACTTTATTTTGGTGTTTATTGTGCTATTTTACTGCATTAATGGTAAATGAATGAATGAAATGGGGTTTAACGTCCTACTGTTATGCACTTAACCTGAGCTAATTGAAGACGGGCATACGCCATACAGTGTGCTATGAGGGAAATTTTGCCGGGGCAGCGGCGCTACGGCCTACTCTTATATCGAATTCCAACTGCCAAGGGATCTTTTACGTGCACTCCAATGTGTACACGGGACCTCGGTTTTTCGTCCCATCAGAACGACTAGGTAGCTGTCCTTGTCAGGCCTTAAATGGGTTTTAACGTCCTACTGTTCTGCCCCGACGGGGCTAATGAACCTGGCCATACGCCATACATCGATGGGTCTTTATGCTATCAAATAGGATGTATTTGGAATTACAGACTTCAGGTAATTGGGGGTGTTTTTTTTACTGCCAGGTACACCTTCCGATGTAAAAAATCTTGTACGGTAATGTATTAAACAGTTTAAATAGGAAATGAAATGAAATTGGGGATAACGTCTTGCTTTTCTTGTTGTGTTCTATGTGGTAAATCTGCCAAGAAACTTGTATTTCCACCTACAATTTCCATAATTACAACTGTCAGGGGTTCTTTTACGGGCAAGCCTACAAGCTGTATCTTGCCGGGCCCTCCGTCTTGCACCGCTGATGTGAGGAAAATCCGGGAAACTAGCTCGACCAACAATCGGATCGAGCCTGGGAACTCCCGGTTAGTGGGCCAGTGCCTTACGCACTGCCGTCTTCATTAGCCCACATGTTGAAGAACAGCGAGACTATATTATTTCCCTATTTCATTTCATGCGTAACTAAACCACCTTGGCTCCCAGGACCCGATTTCACAAAGCATTCCCAGACTTATGTTAAGAATATACTCAAAACTATTTGCCTTATTTTAAATAAAATATAGTCCTTTATAAAGCAATTGTTGTTTTAATGAATCAAATACACCAATAATAAAACTATATGCAAAGTTTTGTGTTTCTGGATCAAAGATATTTCTCATTAACAGTGATTGAAAGCTGAGTAAATGCTTAACTTACATGTAAGTCTGGGAACTTAAGTCTCGGCTAGATTAACTATGGAACACAAGCATACACACAAATACAGGGAAGTGCAATATACATTTCAGTACCCGAAACACTTCTATATCAGAACTTATACTGTTTCTATTTCAGCTAATTCGATACCCAAACCTCCCCTATATCTGATTTGGTATTGTTTCGATTACAGCTATTTCCAAGCTTCGGTGCCTTTAGGTTTTGAAACCGAACATTTTTTTGAAACCAGCATATTCCACCTTATATATCATATATAGATACATTTCAAACAATAATGTCGCACTACAAAATCGCCCGTCCACATCACTACAGATGACCAAAATCAAACGTCAAGCACGTGGACAATTATTTGATTAAAACAACACATGTTTCAAAAAGATATATATTGAAAATATTGATTGATACAAACCAATTATGATAGACCAATTTGGCTCTACATCACTACATGTATATACATGTACACTAAAAAGGAATACACCTACATGATTTTATAAATGTGAATCGTCCTCTTTCGACATGTTTAAATAGTCATTGTTTCAAAGTATAAATAGTTACTATTTGGAGCCTTAAACTTCTACAATATTACAAACAACATTATGTCAATAGTAAGTTACTATTTGAAACCTTAATTAATTTCAAAATATTTCAACTTCAATATGTTAGAACCCTTTAAAAAAATGACTAACAACAGTATTTAAGAACCTTAAGAACTCTTTATTTCAAAATATTACTAAGAACAGTGGCTTAGAAAACACTTTTTTCAAAATATTACTAACACCAGTATTTTAGAAATCTTTATTTCAAAATAGTACAACCACCAGTGGTATTTTAGAACACTGTATTTCAAAATATAAAAAACACCACAGTATTTAAGAACCATTATCACAAACAACAGTATTTTAAAACTTTGCGATTTTTTTTTTATTCGGTAATTAACGACATTATTTTAGAACCTTTAGCAAACCTTTATTTCAAAACTATGTTAATACTTAATTACTAGTTAGAACGTTTTATTCAAAATATTACTAACAACAGTATGTAAAAATATGCTATTTAGAATCCTTTTATTTTAAAAAAAAATCTAACAGTGATATGTCAATAGAGAATGATGAGATACGCTTAATTAGCTTTATGGCGGTATGTTTTTATGTAAAAGTTACAAAGTGATTAAAAAAATATATATTTTTTATTTTCGTTACTTACGTAAGGGTAATAATTTAACATTAATCATACTAGTGAATGAAAACATCAAGACAATGAACAACAATTATCACTCATTGGTAAAATGTAAGTACAAAATGTTTTTATGTATGGAATGTTTGATTTAAGACTTTAAAAAAAAAAATAATACATTTATTGATACGATATTTTAAAAAAAGGGTTTCTCTTTAGTAGGACAGTACTTAGAATTTCGATAATAATACCAGTACACAGGTCACAATTATATGGAATATAATTACTGCTTATTGATAATGACTAGAGAAGGCTAGTCGAAATGCCGCTCAGTAATAAGCAGTAAATTACATACAATAGTGACCTGTGAACTTCTCTTCAATTATAAGATGCCATTGGAACAAAATAGTACCAGTGTCAAATTATGAATCAGATATTACTTAGCATTAAATAAACGGCTAATATGTTTATGTAACACGTAATTCGGAGGCAATTGTCCTAGACAACTAGTTAAACTATTCCAAAATAAGATTCGTTAAGTTTGGGTAGTTTAGAAAAACAGTTAAACTATAGTAGAAAAATTGGTGACGTTAATGTATAATGGATTTCAAACATCCATGTTTACATTAGGGATGCTGTTTTTTTAAGCCAATGCAAGGTTCGACCATTTAATGATTAAATCTTTAACTTGAGAAGCGAGGCTAAGACCCGGATGACCAGTAAGGTAGTTACAACCAACGCACACATATTGTCAAAACTACAACCATTGATAACTTTTCTCAAATAAAATTAATTTTTATGAAATTTTTGATTATATTCATTTTGCAATATGTATTATTGAAATATCTATTTTTGAAATATTATAGCGTTAACAGCATGCTCTTTATCTGAATCTTTTACATAATGCCTCTTTATTTCAGTTAGATAATCAAAGTATTTTACATTTGATTGATAGGGCGGTAAAAATTGAGTTCAAGGTCAAGTTGTCATTTGTTTTATTAGGTGTCCCGATGAAGCCACATCAAACAATTGGTTGATAAATTAAAAATAATTCAAGTAAGGCCATACATGATATACACATTATATTAACACTCTTGTCACTATTCTCAGGAATAATTTAGTTATATTTACGATACTCAAAAACCCAACAAAATGTCACTTGATGAAAGATGCCCAACCTTAATAATGTTAGCAATGTAAATACGTTTTGTCCTATAGCAGGTTATGGTTTGTCATACTACTCTATGTTTTTATGTCTACGTTTGCAATGCGGAGGAACGGACTTTCCCGACACCTTGAAATATGTCTTGAAAGGGACAGGTTAAGATTATCTCTTCATTTGAAAAGTTCACATAGTGAATATGATTTTGTTGAATTTTGGTACATAAGGTTCTAACTCAGAATTCGGTGCTTTCTGAAACCCAGTTCAAAGTTATTCTGCACACATAGATCCACCCACTTCATACTTCGGGAATAGATCTCCGCCCTTAATTGGCCGCCATATCCCAAAATTAGTATACTGTTTCGTAATGCGGTTCTACTCCGTTTTATGTGTGTCATACACACAAAGACTAAATAAATGTTTTCAACGTTTTTAAATAGAAGCAGAATCAATACTTAACACAATTCGCGAAGTATACTGATTTCGACTAAAAAATGGTCGATTTAAAATGTCGGTCAACTAGCTTAGTGTCTGTAGACTGACAGCCTAAGTTCAGTATCCAGTAACCCTAAGGGGAGCCAAAAATAGCTCTAGTTCGCTATAAGTATTGTTATTCACAATGCGTGATTTAGAACAGCTGATAACCCTTCTCAAGGATACCTAAAAAATTTGTTGTTGTAATTTTGTATTAAAATTAGCAAATTATGTATAGTGATGGGCACAGTAAAGATTGTTGTTGAACACAAGTTGAAACAGATGTTGTCAGTATGTTACTCGCCCACTCACTATATATTCTATTGAAAATCAGGAACCATAATATGAACTGTTTACTGACAAGGCATCATGAAACAGAAACAAATTTTACACGTATTAATTTTCATTATTTTATAATTAATCCTTTCAGAAAATCGGTTTCATGGGGTTATGGAGGTACCGGCGACATCCTGCAAGTTGAGGTAAAATTTGTAATTCAATAACAACGCAAAAAGATGTTATCGTTCCACGACGGGGCATGCTTTTAAAAATGTCCGGCGAATACGCGATTTTGTGTATATTCTGGATTTTGTATATTTGGTGGGTTATCATTGTAAATATTCAATTAAGCATATACTTTCATCAAATTTTAATTTTATACAATCGTGAGAGCTGTCGTCCTTTGAAAACGTTTTCATATGACTCATACTTGATAAAAGGTGTACGTCTTGGGGTTTTGGACTGTAAAACATTTCAATTATTCGTTCAATGTCCAAATTAATATGTCGCAGAACTTTTAAAGTTCGTCGGGCGGGGGGTTGTTTCTCTGGTGTCGCCACATTTCCCACCTTCGGAGTTTATGCTTCTTTAATCTATGTATTTGTTCTTTGTTATGTTTTACGTAAAAATTGTACCTAATATGCTATTTCAGGCTTATAAAATTAAATCATAGAAAATAATGTTCCCTTCCGTCGACACTTCTTTCCATAGGGAAGGTTGCGGTGGTCCATTGACTCGCTAACCTGGAGGTTGGCCAAGGAGGTTCACCGGGATACCTCGACGTGGTGCGGGGCGGAGAGGCTGACAAGGACAGCTGTCTAGTCGTTTGGGTGGGACGTAAAACCGAGGTGCCACTTACACATAATTAGCGTGCACCCATGACAATTGAAAAGCGATATAAGTGTAGGCCGTAGCGCCATGGTCCGAGCAAACTTGCCCACACAGCACATTGCATGTCGAATGGCCGTCGTCATTAGCCAAATGGGTACTAAAAAGTAAGACGTAAATTACCATTTCATGTCGTCAATTGGAATTTTCCATTTTTCCAATTCTTTGTAGTTGTTCTACATGATAACTCAGTTTTTAATTTTTGGTCATTAAGACTCATTTTGGTGTCACTGGTCACATATGGTTTACGTAAAATTTAATGTCCACGTGCAGATCAGGTAATTAAAATTAAATTATAGAAAATATTATTTGAAGCAGACTTAGTATTTGCCTTTCTAAAAGAACGTGAATATATTTTCAGTGAACCTTACTTTGTAGATATAAATGTGTAACTATAAAGATTTAGACAGCGTGAAGCAGGTTCCTCGTCATAAATATACAGTCTTTTTATGTTTCATTGGATACCATTTCAATAGATAATGAAACTAAATCGTGTAGAAAGATTCAAAATGGCCATTTCTAATTGTCCGAACAGGTTGCCATAAAACAACCATAATCAAATTTTGCAACGAATGCATGAATGTGGTTTAACGTCCTATTGTTCTGCACAAGCCGATATAATGAAGCTGGGCATTACTATGAAGTGTTTTTATATTGGAGATTTTTTTCCGGTCCCCGGCGTTTCCGCCTACTGTTCACCGAATGCCACAGATTCGTTTGCTTCCATGCCAAAATATACACGTGTTGACCGTGGGTTTTCGTATACAACCGAATGACTAGACCACTTTCGTTGCCTGGCCCTTCCAGTGCCACTGACGACAAAAACCGAGGTCCCCCTGGTCAATGAGCCATAACCTTAGTAACTGGGTCGCTGTAGCTTCTCAAGCTTTTGAAGACATATTATCGTTCTCCACTCGGAACAAGGGACCACATTTTCTACAATTATTTTTAAAGTAAAAACAAAACTATTGTCAAGATTGGTCGTGAATCATTTTCATTTTCATTTTGAGTGAAGGCCCGGGACTGTACAGTACAGTGGATGCTTACGGCTGGCCCCCAGATCCAGATCCATTCACTTGCTATTATTTGTTTATTTATTGCAATGTCTATTTTCTGTCTTGTCCGCGGGTTTATCTTATATAGATTTTTGTTTTGCGTGTAGTGTGGTCCCCCTGCACTTACATGTACTATTAGGTGTTTGTGTTTATAAACTATAAATGTTACGTAAGGTAATTTATTTGTTATTTGGCATTATGTTCATTAACTAATTATCTTAACAGATAAATAACAAATTTAGAAAAAAAAGTTCGGGTTTGTGTTTTTCGTTTTCAAAACGAAACCCAGATTATAATAATAAAAAAACATATGCAAATTCTGCTTGGAAACATTCTGTAAAGTGTTATGATAAAAAAGCGAAGTATGTTATAATTTTTTCCTGGTTTGATAGCCTATCATTACATCAATTTCTGTTCATTTTTCTTATTTATCTTCATATAATTTAAAACTAATTTACTGAAGTCTTGATCTTATACTTGGGTTTTGACATACTAGACGAACGATTACATCAAGGCTAGCTTTAATGGGCCCGACATCAAAGAAATAATCAGTCTTTAGCGCCGAAAAACTAACGAGGCACAGAAGAGGCAAACTGGATGAGATGATTGGAGAAGGAGATAGAATTCCCACACGCCGTTTTCTCGGGTCTACATCACGAAACACGAAATATTAATATCACAAGATAATGCATGTTATTAGTCTTAACGACATTATTATTATCCAAATTATTGGAAAATAGAATTGTTTAAACTTAATCGCCACCTACTTGTGTATCCGAATTATTCGTAATGCGCATTTTAGTGTTAGCATTCAGTTTGTAAATGCTTAATTACAGATGTGGAGAAGGGTCTGTGTTTTGTAAATGATACTGAAATAGCATTGGCGCCAGGGATATTAATTCTTTCAGAAAGTCTGTGGTATTGGTAACTAGTAGTCGCGATACATCTCTAATACAATATATTAAATGTATATTTTTCAGTCTTTCATCTTCCTATCCTTCAAATATTCCAGTTATTTAACTCGTTTAATTACAGTCTGGGTGGGGAACAAATGACCGAATTTGTCAAATTAAAAAATAAATTGTATCTTTGATGAAGTCTTGATTTTGAACATAAAAGGAATGATCGAATTTTGTAAAATTTAAAAAGAATATCAAATAATTATTTCATAGATTGTGTGTCGATTTATTATTAATTATTAATTATTAATTAATCATTTATTCGGGGGGGGGGGGTCGTGGCGAGTGGGATGGGTGCAGGTATTTTGAATGTAATTTTGAAAATGCAAACATCATAGCATTGTTCCAATATAATATGAATCACGTGCATTTATGGAACTGTTTTGACATATAATATAAATTAAGATGAACCAAAAAATTTAATTTCTGTGATAAAATCGAATTAATATGTTCACTGCGTTTCCTAAATTGTCTTGAATCTAAGCTTTAATTCACGGCTGGATGGAAAAGAAAGTGAATACATCCACCACCATAGTGGATTTTTTATTGCTTACTAAGTTCCGTAACATTACATTATTATTAATTAGTAAAGACATACCTACTGTGATATTATCCCATTATTGTTACCAAATCTTCACGTAAGCCACGAATGGCACACTGTAGGTGGCGTGGCGGTATGTTTGAGGGTTGTAATATCTATAACGTTTAACGATGTATATTAAAATTACACCTTCAATAATGACTGACATTACTTTCTGTAATCTTTAATACATTAAAATTGAAAGATGATTAGCATCCGCCAACTTCTATAATCTCCGTGTTTTATTATTAGCTGGAAGGGACAATAATAATTTGTAGCCATGAAAGAAATGTTGATGTTGCCGAAAAATGTATCGTTCTTTTATGGAACATAAATTTTTTGTTATTATAAAAAATTTATGTTCCATAAAAGAACGATACATTTTTCGGCAACATCAACATTTCTTTCATGGCTACAAATTATTATTGTCCCTTCCAGCTAATAATAAAACACGGAGATTATAGAAGTTGGCGGATGCTAATCATCTTTCAATTTTAATGTATTAAAGATTACAGAAAGTAATGTCAGTCATTATTGAAGGTGTAATTTTAATATACATCGTTAAACGTTATAGATATTACAACCCTCAAACATACCGCCACGCCACCTACAGTGTGCCATTCGTGGCTTACGTGAAGATTTGGTAACAATAATGGGATAATATCACAGTAGGTATGTCTTTACTAATTAATAATAATGTAATGTTACGGAACTTAGTAAGCAATAAAAAATCCACTATGGTGGTGGATGTATTCACTTTCTTTTCCATCCAGCCGTGAATTAAAGCTTAGATTCAAGACAATTTAGGAAACGCAGTGAACATATTAATTCGATTTTATCACAGAAATTAAATTTTTTGGTTCATCTTAATTTATATTATATGTCAAAACAGTTCCATAAATGCACGTGATTCATATTATATTGGAACAATGCTATGATGTTTGCATTTTCAAAATTACATTCAAAATACCTGCACCCATCCCACTCGCCACGACCCCCCCCCCCCCCGAATAAATGATTAATTAATAATTAATAATTAATAATAAATCGACACACAATCTATGAAATAATTATTTGATATTCTTTTTAAATTTTACAAAATTCGATCATTCCTTTTATGTTCAAAATCAAGACTTCATCAAAGATACAATTTATTTTTTAATTTGACAAATTCGGTCATTTGTTCCCCACCCAGACTGTAATTAAACGAGTTAAATAACTGGAATATTTGAAGGATAGGAAGATGAAAGACTGAAAAATATACATTTAATATATTGTATTAGAGATGTATCGCGACTACTAGTTACCAATACCACAGACTTTCTGAAAGAATTAATATCCCTGGCGCCAATGCTATTTCAGTATCATTTACAAAACACAGACCCTTCTCCACATCTGTAATTAAGCATTTACAAACTGAATGCTAACACTAAAATGCGCATTACGAATAATTCGGATACACAAGTAGGTGGCGATTAAGTTTAAACAATTCTATTTTCCAATAATTTGGATAATAATAATGTCGTTAAGACTAATAACATGCATTATCTTGTGATATTAATATTTCGTGTTTCGTGATGTAGACCCGAGAAAACGGCGTGTGGGAATTCTATCTCCTTCTCCAATCATCTCATCCAGTTTGCCTCTTCTGTGCCTCGTTAGTTTTTCGGCGCTAAAGACTGATTATTTCTTTGATGTCGGGCCCATTAAAGCTAGCCTTGATGTAATCGTTCGTCTAGTATGTCAAAACCCAAGTATAAGATCAAGACTTCAGTAAATTAGTTTTAAATTATATGAAGATAAATAAGAAAAATGAACAGAAATTGATGTAATGATAGGCTATCAAACCAGGAAAAAATTATAACATACTTCGCTTTTTTATCATAACACTTTACAGAATGTTTCCAAGCAGAATTTGCATATGTTTTTTTATTATTATAATCTGGGTTTCGTTTTGAAAACGAAAAACACAAACCCGAACTTTTTTTTCTAAATTTGTTATTTATCTGTTAAGATAATTAGTTAATGAACATAATGCCAAATAACAAATAAATTACCTTACGTAACATTTATAGTTTATAAACACAAACACCTAATAGTACATGTAAGTGCAGGGGGACCACACTACACGCAAAACAAAAATCTATATAAGATAAACCCGCGGACAAGACAGAAAATAGACATTGCAATAAATAAACAAATAATAGCAAGTGAATGGATCTGGATCTGGGGGCCAGCCGTAAGCATCCACTGTACTGTACAGTCCCGGGCCTTCACTCAAAATGAAAATGAAAATGATTCACGACCAATCTTGACAATAGTTTTGTTTTTACTTTAAAAATAATTGTAGAAAATGTGGTCCCTTGTTCCGAGTGGAGAACGATAATATGTCTTCAAAAGCTTGAGAAGCTACAGCGACCCAGTTACTAAGGTTATGGCTCATTGACCAGGGGGACCTCGGTTTTTGTCGTCAGTGGCACTGGAAGGGCCAGGCAACGAAAGTGGTCTAGTCATTCGGTTGTATACGAAAACCCACGGTCAACACGTGTATATTTTGGCATGGAAGCAAACGAATCTGTGGCATTCGGTGAACAGTAGGCGGAAACGCCGGGGACCGGAAAAAAATCTCCAATATAAAAACACTTCATAGTAATGCCCAGCTTCATTATATCGGCTTGTGCAGAACAATAGGACGTTAAACCACATTCATGCATTCGTTGCAAAATTTGATTATGGTTGTTTTATGGCAACCTGTTCGGACAATTAGAAATGGCCATTTTGAATCTTTCTACACGATTTAGTTTCATTATCTATTGAAATGGTATCCAATGAAACATAAAAAGACTGTATATTTATGACGAGGAACCTGCTTCACGCTGTCTAAATCTTTATAGTTACACATTTATATCTACAAAGTAAGGTTCACTGAAAATATATTCACGTTCTTTTAGAAAGGCAAATACTAAGTCTGCTTCAAATAATATTTTCTATAATTTAATTTTAATTACCTGATCTGCACGTGGACATTAAATTTTACGTAAACCATATGTGACCAGTGACACCAAAATGAGTCTTAATGACCAAAAATTAAAAACTGAGTTATCATGTAGAACAACTACAAAGAATTGGAAAAATGGAAAATTCCAATTGACGACATGAAATGGTAATTTACGTCTTACTTTTTAGTACCCATTTGGCTAATGACGACGGCCATTCGACATGCAATGTGCTGTGTGGGCAAGTTTGCTCGGACCATGGCGCTACGGCCTACACTTATATCGCTTTTCAATTGTCATGGGTGCACGCTAATTATGTGTAAGTGGCACCTCGGTTTTACGTCCCACCCAAACGACTAGACAGCTGTCCTTGTCAGCCTCTCCGCCCCGCACCACGTCGAGGTATCCCGGTGAACCTCCTTGGCCAACCTCCAGGTTAGCGAGTCAATGGACCACCGCAACCTTCCCTATGGAAAGAAGTGTCGACGGAAGGGAACATTATTTTCTATGATTTAATTTTATAAGCCTGAAATAGCATATTAGGTACAATTTTTACGTAAAACATAACAAAGAACAAATACATAGATTAAAGAAGCATAAACTCCGAAGGTGGGAAATGTGGCGACACCAGAGAAACAACCCCCCGCCCGACGAACTTTAAAAGTTCTGCGACATATTAATTTGGACATTGAACGAATAATTGAAATGTTTTACAGTCCAAAACCCCAAGACGTACACCTTTTATCAAGTATGAGTCATATGAAAACGTTTTCAAAGGACGACAGCTCTCACGATTGTATAAAATTAAAATTTGATGAAAGTATATGCTATAATTGGCGGCCAATTAAGGGCGGAGATCTATTCCCGAAGTATGAAGTGGGTGGATCTATGTGTGCAGAATAACTTTGAACTGGGTTTCAGAAAGCACCGAATTCTGAGTTAGAACCTCGGATGTTCCGATATAAAACAAAGTCTCGGTTATCCATTTTTACGTTAAATCTTGACCCGGAAATTTAATTAAATTTACTTAAAATCTGAGCCATCCGATGACATCGAGAGTTAATTAGGACAGGTCTTGGTAAGTTAATTAATGTCTAATTCATAATGTTTAGAAACCCGGATGAAAACACCCGGGCCATTCTTGTCAACGACTCAAACACTCATTACTCGCGATCCAGCTAAACTTTAACAATACCATGTTGACCAGACAAGGACAGCTGTTTAATCGTTCGGGTGGTACGATAAACCGAGGTCCCGTGTATACACTGGCGTATACGTTGAAGATGCCTTGGCAGTTCGATTTCGATATAAGAGTGACCATAGTGCCGTTGCCCTGGCAAAATTTTCTCATAGCACACTGTATGGCATATGCAGAACAGTATAGGACCTTAACCCCCATTTCATTTCATTTTGTTGAAAGTTGCTCACTCATCAGTTTAACGCCTGTCGTGTCTCTGTATATGGTTAAAGCCCCAATACCAATCTTGATGTAACTGAATAATATGTCCCAAACTTTATTCTGGTCAACAAATTGTAGCCTACTATTTTATAATATTACAATTAATAAATGATACAAATTTCATCTTAACACATCTGATTTTAAAAATTGGAAAAATTCAACTTTATGCGGTAACATGGTTTGAAAAGCTTTACGTAAACACTTTCAAATGCAACTTGGATTTAAACATATTTTCGAACCCTCTGGACAAGTATGATGGGCTGTAATGGATAATTTACACAACAGGTAGGTCACTTGAACATCTAGTAGTTAGAATAAGGCTAATTTTTTTTTCTAGATCTGTCAAGCCAACAAGAGTGTTATTGTCCCTTTAAGAAACAGACAATGAAACATCCCGGAAATTCTTGTCATCGGTGCAGTATCCCAACCGGTCATTTGATAAGCTAAACACATCATTTTTGAAGTTAGTCACTTATCATAATCACGAGTTTAAACTGATGTTATGTTGCTGTGTATCGTTAATAAATATATAGACTATTACAGTAATTGGTAATGTAGGTAATAACTGTTAAAGTAGAGGGTTGCCCTTCCAACATAAACATTATCTTTATCTCATGCCGCCAACAAAATACACAGGACGACGAGGGAAATCCTACGGTAATAAAATTGCGTTTGATTGGAAGCTATCGAGACCTACGTCAGAGAAAGAAATACCCCTCTGTGTAACGGTTCATAAATTGCCAATTGGGGGTCTACACCTTTAAGTGTTAAATATAAAATCAGTGGTAATTTGTGATAGATATAAATTATATCTGTTACACCTGTTTAGGTTTAATAGACCCATATATCACATACTTGAAGTAGTGTAAAACATAATATATTCAACTTTCAACTTAAATTAAAATTTATCGTATGTTATGACATGAAATCAAAATAGGTTTAACGTCCTACTTGTCTGCACCGACTTAGGTGTGTTGGATAGCAGGATGGTTAGCGCGTTCACGATGTATTGACGTGGTTTCGATTTCACGGTTGTACGTGACAAGGAGTTGGGTGGGCATCGCCTGCCCAACCTCGTGGATTTTTTCGGATCCTCCCGTTTTCTCCCACTGCCCTACGCGCGGGCGAATTAATGAAATAAAATTGAACTATGGCCTAGTTTTTGTTTTGAGTGAACTTCGAACCCCTCTCTCTCTCTCTCTCTCTCTCTCTCTCTCTCTCTCTCTCTCTCTCTGCGCATCGATTGGGTTGACGAAGAAGTAGTTTTAGAGAAAGTTTGCCAGGACAGCGACACTATGACCTACTTTTATTTCGAATGTCAACCCCCAATGGCTTTATTATGTGTACGCGAATGTGTACACGTGGCGTCGTTTTTTGTACCATCCGAACGACAAAATACTGTCCTTGCCAGCAGAATTCAAGCTAAAAAAAACCTCGAGATGTCCTGGTAAGCGAGTCAGATTCTTTCTCACTGAGCTACCACGGCTCTTAATATTTCCAATGTTCATATTATATTAAATTATCACACCTAAATAAATAGTATAGGCTAAGAAGTTTTGGTTATTTGCACAGAAAAATGCCAATCATAACCAATTTTATTCGTTAACCTAGTCTAGCGTCGGTATTTATTTTGTCAGCTTAACCCGAATTATACACCATTTCGTCTTTACGTAACAAAATAATCTACAGGTCGGTACATCACGGGGACAGTTTTCATCCACTTTTAAGCAAAATAATAGAATTGCTTCCTATCCATTGTCCAAAACCCTTTTTTTTTTTAAAGCGATGATCCATTGTCGAAAGGGTAGTGGTTATAACACGATATTGGGCGGATTGGATGGCCTAGTGGTCTAGAGTGCCGCGCTTCGACCTCTAGCAGGCCGGCAACCTCTAGCTTGCGGCTGTGGTTTTGAGCCTTGGTGTGAGCGTATGTGGCATGGGGAAGGGGCGCTTTCTCAACCTCGTGAGTTTCCTCCGGGCACTCCGGTTTCCTCCCACTGCTAAAGACCCCTACGAGTTATTGAAATAAAATTTTAAAAACATGTTAGTCCCGAAATGACCTAGTTGTGTTGAGTGGACGTTAAACCCCATCTCTCTCTCTCTCTCTCTCTCTCTCTCTCTCTCTCTCTCTTATAACACGATATGGCTTTGTTTATAAACAGTGAAATCTTGACTGGCGGTTACCCTGATGACATCATAGTCGGCCTCTTAGTTTCTTAATTAAACTAATTTAAATAATAGATGATGAATAAAATCAAAATAATCTACAACGATTTGAATTGTTTACTGCATGTCGGGGGGTTGGGGTGGCCTAGTGGTCTAGAGTGCCGCGCTTCGACCTCTAGCTGGCCGGCCACCTCTGCCTCTAGCTTGCGGATGTGGTTTCGAGCTCTCGTGTGAGCGTATGGGGCGCCTTCTCAACCTCGTGGGTTTCCTGCGGGCACCCGGTTTTCTTTCCACTGCTAAAGAACCCTATGCGCAAGCGAATTATTGAAATAAAATTAAACCATATGTTAGTCCCGAAATGACCTAGTTGTGTTGAGTTGACGCTAAACCCCATGCAGTAAAGAGAGAGCGAAATGGGGTTTAGCGTCAACTCAACACAACTAGGTCATTTCGGGACTAACATATGGTTTAATTTTATTTCAATAATTCGCTTGCGCATAGGGTTCTTTAGCAGTGGAAAGAAAACCGGGTGCCCGCAGGAAACCCACGAGGTTGAGAAGGCGCCCCATACGCTCACACGAGAGCTCGAAACCACATCCGCAAGCTAGAGGCAGAGGTGGCCGGCCAGCTAGAGGTCGAAGCGCGGCACTCTAGACCACTAGGCCACCCCAACCCCCCGACATGCAGTAAACAATTCAAATCGTTGTAGATTATTTTGATTTTATTCATCATCTATTATTTAAATTAGTTTAATTAAGAAACTAAGAGGCCGACTATGATGTCATCAGGGTAACCGCCAGTCAAGATTTCACTGTTTATAAACAAAGCCATATCGTGTTATAAGAGAGAGAGAGAGAGAGAGAGAGAGAGAGAGAGAGAGAGAGAGAGATGGGGTTTAACGTCCACTCAACACAACTAGGTCATTTCGGGACTAACATGTTTTTAAAATTTTATTTCAATAACTCGTAGGGGTCTTTAGCAGTGGGAGGAAACCGGAGTGCCCGGAGGAAACTCACGAGGTTGAGAAAGCGCCCCTTCCCCATGCCACATACGCTCACACCAAGGCTCAAAACCACAGCCGCAAGCTAGAGGTTGCCGGCCTGCTAGAGGTCGAAGCGCGGCACTCTAGACCACTAGGCCATCCAATCCGCCCAATATCGTGTTATAACCACTACCCTTTCGACAATGGATCATCGCTTTAAAAAAAAAAAGGGTTTTGGACAATGGATAGGAAGCAATTCTATTATTTTGCTTAAAAGTGGATGAAAACTGTCCCCGTGATGTACCGACCTGTAGATTATTTTGTTACGTAAAGACGAAATGGTGTATAATTCGGGTTAAGCTGACAAAATAAATACCGACGCTAGACTAGGTTAACGAATAAAATTGGTTATGATTGGCATTTTTCTGTGCAAATAACCAAAACTTCTTAGCCTATACTATTTATTTAGGTGTGATAATTTAATATAATATGAACATTGGAAATATTAAGAGCCGTGGTAGCTCAGTGAGAAAGAATCTGACTCGCTTACCAGGACATCTCGAGGTTTTTTTTAGCTTGAATTCTGCTGGCAAGGACAGTATTTTGTCGTTCGGATGGTACAAAAAACGACGCCACGTGTACACATTCGCGTACACATAATAAAGCCATTGGGGGTTGACATTCGAAATAAAAGTAGGTCATAGTGTCGCTGTCCTGGCAAACTTTCTCTAAAACTACTTCTTCGTCAACCCAATCGATGCGCAGAGAGAGAGAGAGAGAGAGAGAGAGAGAGAGAGAGAGAGAGAGGGGTTCGAAGTTCACTCAAAACAAAAACTAGGCCATAGTTCAATTTTATTTCATTAATTCGCCCGCGCGTAGGGCAGTGGGAGAAAACGGGAGGATCCGAAAAAATCCACGAGGTTGGGCAGGCGATGCCCACCCAACTCCTTGTCACGTACAACCGTGAAATCGAAACCACGTCAATACATCGTGAACGCGCTAACCATCCTGCTATCCAACACACCTAAGTCGGTGCAGACAAGTAGGACGTTAAACCTATTTTGATTTCATGTCATAACATACGATAAATTTTAATTTAAGTTGAAAGTTGAATATATTATGTTTTACACTACTTCAAGTATGTGATATATGGGTCTATTAAACCTAAACAGGTGTAACAGATATAATTTATATCTATCACAAATTACCACTGATTTTATATTTAACACTTAAAGGTGTAGACCCCCAATTGGCAATTTATGAACCGTTACACAGAGGGGTATTTCTTTCTCTGACGTAGGTCTCGATAGCTTCCAATCAAACGCAATTTTATTACCGTAGGATTTCCCTCGTCGTCCTGTGTATTTTGTTGGCGGCATGAGATAAAGATAATGTTTATGTTGGAAGGGCAACCCTCTACTTTAACAGTTATTACCTACATTACCAATTACTGTAATAGTCTATATATTTATTAACGATACACAGCAACATAACATCAGTTTAAACTCGTGATTATGATAAGTGACTAACTTCAAAAATGATGTGTTTAGCTTATCAAATGACCGGTTGGGATACTGCACCGATGACAAGAATTTCCGGGATGTTTCATTGTCTGTTTCTTAAAGGGACAATAACACTCTTGTTGGCTTGACAGATCTAGAAAAAAAAATTAGCCTTATTCTAACTACTAGATGTTCAAGTGACCTACCTGTTGTGTAAATTATCCATTACAGCCCATCATACTTGTCCAGAGGGTTCGAAAATATGTTTAAATCCAAGTTGCATTTGAAAGTGTTTACGTAAAGCTTTTCAAACCATGTTACCGCATAAAGTTGAATTTTTCCAATTTTTAAAATCAGATGTGTTAAGATGAAATTTGTATCATTTATTAATTGTAATATTATAAAATAGTAGGCTACAATTTGTTGACCAGAATAAAGTTTGGGACATATTATTCAGTTACATCAAGATTGGTATTGGGGCTTTAACCATATACAGAGACACGACAGGCGTTAAACTGATGAGTGAGCAACTTTCAACAAAATGAAATGAAATGGGGGTTAAGGTCCTATACTGTTCTGCATATGCCATACAGTGTGCTATGAGAAAATTTTGCCAGGGCAACGGCACTATGGTCACTCTTATATCGAAATCGAACTGCCAAGGCATCTTCAACGTATACGCCAGTGTATACACGGGACCTCGGTTTATCGTACCACCCGAACGATTAAACAGCTGTCCTTGTCTGGTCAACATGGTATTGTTAAAGTTTAGCTGGATCGCGAGTAATGAGTGTTTGAGTCGTTGACAAGAATGGCCCGGGTGTTTTCATCCGGGTTTCTAAACATTATGAATTAGACATTAATTAACTTACCAAGACCTGTCCTAATTAACTCTCGATGTCATCGGATGGCTCAGATTTTAAGTAAATTTAATTAAATTTCCGGGTCAAGATTTAACGTAAAAATGGATAACCGAGACTTTGTTTTATATCGGAACATCCGTAGCAACGACAATCAAGGAGTGAAGTAATTTAATTGAAAGTTCACAATCTATTTTTTATTTAGTATATCGAGAACTGTCCGCTCTTTATCTAATCGTACATACGGTCCCTTTAAATGAGCAAATTGTAACAACCCAGCAAGGTTAATGTTTCAATCCTGGCTCCTACTTTTTAGCGGTAGCGCTTGCGCAGTGCCGACAAACATATTTTTACGAAAACAATGGTACACTATGAGGTGCACGTAAAAAAATCATGACTTTTGAAATAAATAGGTGTTGATATGACTTTGACGGGTTATTGTCAATTTCAACAATTATTTAAATTTACCTGTTCGCTTACATGATATATTATGTAGATGATATAAATAAGACATTGTAAGCGAATCTCTGAAATGTCTGAATAGCTTCTTAATTAACTGTATGTCGAATATACTTTTGACAGGGTTGCCTCGGGCCCGTAGCCAAAAATCGAAAAAGCCCCCACAAAACCTGTTTCAGAAAACTCAACAAACTTGTTAATATTTGGGGGTGAATGAAAAACTTGTGAAATATTAAAATTCTATAAATAAATATCTTCGTTGCACTTGATTTTGTCGCGGTTATTATTAGACGCTATGGCGTTTAACATCAAATATACTTTTAAACAAAAAACCCAAAACAAACAAATTATCTAATATATGTCATGGACCTATAACCTTTATACTAAACTTGAGGATTCAATTTTTCTTTACGGAAGCAAACGTACATGGAATTCTGAATCTGAAAGTGTTCTGGCTGATAATTATGACATTTTTCAAAGATTGTGGATATACAGTAATTTGACAACGTACCTAAAATTTACGACCAGCCCGGGGCAATTCATGTAGGGCATAGGACACCCAAACAGGTGTCAGACGAGTGACCACAAAATGCAGCCTGTGTCCCTCAAATGACATATCAGAAAGAACATTTATTACCTACCAAACCAATACTATCTACTTATTTAATCATTTCAATTCTCAAACTGTTTCCATTGCTTGAAATTCATCAGAGAACACCAATGTTCTGACACTAATAGTTGACCAATAAAACTACTATCGATGTATTATCGTTACAAGACTCCCGTCCACCAGTATGGGGGATATAATTATCATTTCTACGATAGTGCATACAATCAGTTGAACACCATTTGTCGATTTCGTTTCGTATTCCGTTATCTCATCTCTTTAAGTATCAAATTTTATAGAACCAGTCGACACCGCCATTGATGTAGGTTTCATGAGTTTGTTTATCTATTTACCATTCTATTATTGGATCTGATTTCAAATCAAGCATGACCACGAACCTTGACCACGCGAAGCGTAGATATTGATACAGTAGCTCCTTTTTGTTATATTGAAGTTCACGAACCAGTCTTTTTTAAATGTATTTTTATTCACTGAGTTTCAGGTTATTTTTTGATCATTGGGCGATAATGCCGCCTTTGTGCATTATTTATAACGGTTCTTAGATAAATATATTCTGATGCATTCTGAAAACTATTGCTACATTGAACGACCAATCTGTTAGCCTTTACCTTTAGGAGTTCTCTGTAAGTTATACAGATTAAAATGTTACTCTGGTTGATACTGTTTCAGAATCAGATGTAAGAATAACCAACTGGAGATCGACGTCAAAAACAAACTAGGCTTGATCATTCAGCCCAAACCGTGTCTCCAATATGGCTTCAATTCGTTCTATAGGAATACTGGTGTATTGGTAACCACTATGAGAAACATATTTTAGAAGGGCATTCGCTGACATTTTATTTGGTCTAAGTAAAAACAAATCGTATGTTTGTTTTGCATAGAAAATTAAAACAACCCCGTAAACATTAGATTTTGTTTTATCATTATTCATTACCCGGGTACTTTTGCTAAGAGGTACTTTTAAAATGACGACGGTGTCCATCTTAGTCTCGATTGATTCACGCTATATTACCGCGGCGTCAAATACAACGATCACAGTGTTAACGAAATAGCACGAGATAGGTACACTGTGTCATTGTATATCTTACACAGGGGTTGGATGACTGAATGGTCAGCACATGCGCGCTGTATCATAAAGCCTGTCATTGAGTCAACTGGTTTCGAATCCCCGGTTGTACGCGACAAGGATTAGGGTCGCCTGTCCATCCTCTTTGGTTTTCTCCGGGTCCTCCGGTTTCCTCCCACTGCTAAAGACCCCTACGCGCAAGCGAATTATTGAAATAAAATCAAACCATAGGTTAGTTCCGAAATGATGTAGTTTGTGTCGAGTGGACGTTAAACCCCATTTCTCTCTATCTCTGTATATCTTAAAGTTGGTTCGGATAATAGGGGAATTCAGAAAAAGGTTTGCTCACTGAGCGATTGTTACAACATTAATTCCCCAAAACCCATTCCTGAAAGTGTATACACCGCGGACACCCAGGCAGCTGGATGTCATATTTACAATGGCTGCCAATTGGTCCAGATAGATTATGCGTAGCCGAAGCGAAGACAATATAGACTATAATGTATACCCGTCATCATCTGCATGATAGAGTCTGAAACAAATATGAACTTGGTTATGAGAAAACACAAAAAAAAACCCATCTTTATTCCATTTTCAGTCCAAGTTTTTCGACTTCCGGTAAACTATGCGAAAATTTAACTTATTGACTGAGGATGATTCCCATTTGCATTCGTGTTTTGAAAATATATGTCTGGCATTGACTCAAGTGATGTGGGTTCGATCCCCGAGTCCTTCGGTTTCTTCCAACAGTAAATTATTGAAACAAAATCGTTTGTTCCGAATTGACCTAGTTTGTGCCGAATGGACTTTAAACCCAATTTCTCTGTCTTTCTCATTTACATCTTCATGACCACCCCAGGGTCTTCATCTAGTGTTTATTAAAAAGAGCCAAAGTGGCTCAGTGAGCAAGACGTTGGCTTGATAACCTGGGGGTCCCATGTTAGATCCCTCCAATGGCCGAGGATGTTCATCTGGATTTTCTGTCGTGGCTCCTCCTTGTCAAAGGTGTAGAATGGAAGACCTCGTAATGGACAAGGTTTAGTCGTTCTGGTGGTACTAATAACCCGACAGTTGGAATTCGATATAGGAGTAGGACGTAACACCGCTTTCCGTGTGTATGCCCGTCTTCATTGGTCCAGTCGGTCGCAGCAGAACAGTAAGACGTTAAACCCCATTCATTTATTCAAAAGACCGCATTTCATCTACTGACCTAATTTACTGTATAGTCAAACCATATATAAAGGAATGTATTTTTAGGTCGACTTTTTTAATGCTAGAAAAAAGTTACACCATGACGACAGGGCCATTTTGAAATGCTGTCACGTGATTATTGACAATCGCCGTCCCGCACACTAAGACTAAGCTATGCAACTATTCGCGATTTATGGACAATAATATTCTTCAAGTGGTTCATATGAAACCGTAATATATTCCATTAACTTTGATGTATAAATTAAAGAGGGGTTTTAAGAGCTTGTGGAAATTTTATTCCGGATATTAATTTGTTTTTGGAGACCACTTTCTCTACTCAAGAAAACACAAGCCCTATTTTTATTACGAATGTTCGCCATTTTTCCTTTGTGGGTTCTTGGTGTAGGCACGGGCGAGATAAACATAAGTCGTTTATAGTTTATTTGAACAGTTTAGTTGCTCACTTAACAAACGACTTGGTATAAAAGCTGAAATATAACAGACACGTGCTAAAGCATTAAATACAGTTTATTGTCATTGTACAAATGTTCTAATTAATTACATCCTAGAGCTGCCGAGCCGCCATTGACCATGTAATGTAGCATTCAGCCTTTCAACTTTTTCAGCTAAGAAAGAATCAAAGATAGATTTTTTAAAAGAAAATGCATAGTATGTACACAGATGAATTGGTTTCGACGTCTTGGTTTACTGCGTGATCGGTTCTACCGTCAACCGAAACTTTCTCGTGACTCACATCTCAAATCTGGAAACCAACGTTAATCGCAGCAACATAGCAGTCGTAGCTATTCTGTGAGTTCTACTATACGTGATATGTTAGGACGTGGTTTCTGCTTGTTAGAGGTGCAGCACGGTGGGTCTGGTAGTGTCTAGTCGTAAAACTGAAGTGACGTGTTCACATTGGCGTGCACGTGAAACGAACCCCTGACAGTTGGAATTCGAGATAAGAGTATGCCATAGTACCACTTTCCGGGTAACATTTCCGGGCAGTCAAAACCACGCAACTTCACTCAGTGACAGACCTTGTGGCTTCTATACCAAAATATAAATTGACGAAATCACATATAATGCGCGGAAGGTTAAAACACTTATGATATTTTTTGATATCAAAAAAGACGAGTAGGAAATTTTATTTATTACACAATCATTTCTAACATGCACAAATAAAAAAATATATAATTAAGATTAATTACATTGTACTGTCAGTTTGTGTCGAGTGGACGTTAAACACCATTTCTCTCTCTGTGTACATATTGGTAAACTTATTACTGTTACATATGCATATGTACTATATATTGAGATTAATTACATTTAACTGTTAGCATGTGTTTTGACTGTTGTGTAATGCTGCTTGACTGGGTGTTAATTTTGTTTTATTGTACTAGTATATTTTTTTTCCTTTGACATAACTACTTTTTTTTTTTTTTTTTACAATAATCATGTTTTGATGTTTTAATAGTACATGTACCTATGATGAGCAAGTAATATGTAATTTTGTATAATAAAATTCAACGTTTCAAATTCAAAGCGTCGAAGATACCCACACATTTAAAATCATACAGAATTGGAATAGTTTTAAAAATCGAAGTTAAAACGCAAATTATAGAACTCAATTTTAATCCCCTTGCAGTGAAAATTTGGGATCCTGATACCAACTATTTAAGATACAATACACATTTTAAAGTATACGACTTCGTGTACTCTATGGACGCATTGGTTTCGAGCGTCATGTGTAACGAACAAAAACAATTTCATCCATGAAATCAATGTCGGAGTAATTAAAAGTGGCTGATTCACAAACGAAAAAATACTAATTTTAAAACGAACAAACTTAGAATGAACAAATCAGGCGCAAAAGACTGCCGCTCAATTTTGACTGTTCGCTTATTTCATGAAATATAAATGATAGTAATTGCAATATTGATTTTAATGTAAATCACTTCATAAACACTTGTATTACATTAATATGCCTTTACATCGTTTCAGTCCATCTAAGGTTCTTACGAATAGAGCTATACACCCATTAATAATCCCTGTCACTTGAATACTATCTTGTACCTAATATATATATAACCAAATTTTTTTTTAAATACATTTTTTCGATCTGTCTCTGATAAGACAACACAAAAGTATTACAACAACGTTACGCTAAATTGGCTTGTCAACTATGATCGGTTATTAACATGATAAATTATCCCCATTGGTTCTTTCTCGACTCACTATATTTATGGTTTTTGTGATTCATGAAATAAAATTTAACAAAAAAATTTACTCAATGCATATTCCGTGGGAATTTATATGCTGCGTAACATTGTGAAATGTCAAAATGATTATACGAAACTACATAAACTAAAATCTACGATTGACGATAAATCGAAAGTTAAAATGGATATATGAAACTATAATATTAAAAATTAAGAAATAAGTAATATAAATTAGCATTTATAAATATGTAAATATCTATTTTATACTGCATTAAGCATAATAAAAAATCACTAGGTTAGAAGTTAATGAATGTCGTGAATTGAATTCCGCTCCATATTGGTGGTTTGTTTTAAAAGAAAGTACTTTATGGAGCGCCTTCACTCGTTCAGCAATAAGGACACATGTTATAACATAACGAACGATTGGTATATTAATATGATTGGTATATTAAGATACGATGAAATGTCTGTGACCTTTTGGGCCCCGGGGTTATTTTCTGTCAGTAGCGTCGGGTTCTGAAATCCAGGTCGATATCAATCATAGTTAGCTACAAATAGCAACTGTGTCGCCCACTAGACAGGGCATGCTTGCACTTTCATGTACAGCCCAATAGACGCTTAATGCGACTAACCCCCGCATCCATTCACTAGATGTGATATTTGGTTTTTTTCTTGCCATGTGTATATGTGGTTTGTCTTGTCTGCAAGTTTGTCTTATCGATTTTGTTTGCGTGTATTTCGGTCTGCCTGCACTTACTATTACTCAACATCTGACGGCTGATTAATTTTCATTCACACTTCGATCCGCATCTCTAATAATGGACCTGTTTGCTTACATTTCGATTAAAAATATACACGGATGTTATTCTGATAATTCAAAGATTAAAAAGAAATGTAATCAGGACATTGAATATACTTTTTATTTTTTTGTAATGTCTGGGTTTTTTTGTGTTTTGTCCACAGGCTTATCTTGTAGATTTTTGTTTTGCTTGTAGTGCGGTCCTCCTGCACTTACTATGTAAGTGTAAACCAAGGAAGGGGAACTTCTACTTAAATAAAAATTGTTAAGAACACCCTCCCCCAATTGTAATAAATTAATTCATTAATTATTATTTCCAGAGCAATTCAAAAATTGAATATGAAGCTTACGACAAAAATACTAAAATATAAATAATAATGAGAAATGGTTGACATTCATGCCTCAGTGTGTAATACACATGCCGCAGTTGCCCAGCCCATAAAAGTCAAAAACACCCTTTATTAGTACAGTACCTGAACATAACTTTTTCATTGTTATTAAAGACTACTGTCCGCCGCTTTACTTGTAACAAGATATGTAATTAGGTAACTTATATATCATCATCTGACATTAGTAGACTTTTAAATGTGACTTTTATAGAATTTTTGCGACTCGTGACACCACCCCAGAAGAAGAAAAGCTTGGTTTCATGTTTTGCACATGATTTCAACTGTAATTAGATAGGGTAAATGTCACTGGATTTTAGTGTTAAATCTTCTGTTTATTACCCATTTTGGTCAACTAGTTTTCCTATGGTCTACAACAAAGTGCGGATATTGTTGGTGTTGATGGTTCAAAATAAGCAACCAAAAGATTAAAGGAATGTCCGTATATAAGAAAAAGATAAGTATTCACACGCTTTCTTAATTCATTTAACGTGTGCTTTACTTGTATAGTAAGTGCAGAAGGACCACACTACAGGTAAAAAAAACCTATAAGACAAACCTGCGGACAAGACACACTACACTAAATGGACAATAAACGCTTATTAAATCAAGCAAATGGTAATTTGGTTAATATGCCAGGGGTTGTGCCAAGGATCTCCCTTTCTTCGCCCCTTTTCTTATTAGGCATCAATGAACAAATTAAACTTTTGAAATCAAGATTTATTAATATAAATAGACGATTGTCAATTCCGTCAAAAACATACACATTTATAATTACACATTCTAGGCTCAGAGGCATACATTGTTATTGATGTATAATTGATTATGAAATATTATTGCTATTTGTAGCTTAAGTTAGGTCTACGGCCCATGAATGAATACGAGGTGTTTCTACTATAAGGCAACATCAATTATCATTATGTCACTTAGACCACAATACATCAATTTTTTATTGTTCTCAGATATAGATTAGATGTATCTAAAATAATGGTAAATAATCGAGTGTTTTAAAGGTTCCTCGGGGAATGGGTTAATCAAGAATATGCTGATTGCACTATTTTGCCTTGTTACACAATTTGGCCTATACCGTTTTTTTAGGACTTCGAATTTTGTATAATGGTTTGGATTGTTCGTACTTGGTTTTATTTTATTCAACTTAATGTTCATTATTTTCCAAATAAGGATGGATGGAATTTGTTTCTTGATTTATTACACGTAATCAGCGAACACTGGTACCAAATGAAGCTATGCAAGCCCCTCCTCACTTCCGAATCCGTCTAAACTAATCGTTTGTTATAATAACACAATTTCATACTTTGCAGTAAGCTCTTAGGCACAAGTGTAATGGGTGTGACAGTATGTCTATACACAGTAATCGTAGTTTCCTAGAGTTTCTTCCCTATTAAAACCACCCAGGTGCACAATGAGAAACACATACAATAAAAAGCATTGGTTACCAATTTCCAGGTAAATTCGAACACTAGGACATGACAAGAGAGAAAAAAACTTTTATTTACCACCAGTTAGGACTTTTGACTGACAGTCAATATAATGTAACATTTAGTTATGGGTAGGATTTTTGATGAAATCAGTTAAATTCTTGATATGATATTTAAAATATGCATAGCTATAACATGCCTTTACTTGTTCACGTTTTGTAATACTTTGGATGATATTGACAATTGACAAAAAAACCTAAAACACTTGTCGGTAATTAGTCGAACCCGACACCGCAATATGGCAATGTTAACTGATCTGACGAAGTTACGACCTGTTAATATAAAATACAGAATTTGTTATCGATCAAGCTTATAATTAATTATAACATAAGAAATTAAAAAAATATATATACAATAAAATAAAAACACCGAAGGGATATATTATGTACAATAAATGAATGTAGAATATGTGTACAAAGAATAAAACAATAAAATAAATGGATACAGAATAGATGTACACTATAATAAACCAATAAATGGATACAGAATAGATGTACACTATAATAAACCAATAAATGCATACAGAATAGATGCACAGTATAATATAACAATAAATGCATATAGAATAAATATATCTATAATATAACAATAAAATAAATATATAATATAATATTACAATAAATTCATATAGAATAGATTAATATAGAATATATAATAAAACAATAAATGGATAATACCTATAGAATTTATGTACAAAAAATGAAATAAAACAATAAATGGATGTACAATAGTTTAAAACAATAAATATGGGTGTACACCAAAATGGAACAATAAACGTATGTACAAAAAATGTACAAAAAATGGAGCAATAAATGGATGAAGAATATATGTACAATATAATGAAACAATGAATGGATGTACAAAACAATGAAATGTACAACTGGATAATGCCATTTCATACGTCAATCATAGTGGGACGTTAGCAGATTTATCGTGCGTTGTTCAGTTTAACTAACAAAATTTACAAAGTTGGTAAAATAAACAACATTACTATAGAAGAGTGGACAGAAACATTGCTGCCTGGGTCAAAAGTTACCGATATTAATTAATAATACTTGGGAGTTTCGCAAGTTTTATAATGCACTTTTATATATGTTTTTGTTGATGAGAAAACGAAGGAAAATACTTTAAATCTAATTTTCATTAAATTACATGTATAATATGAGTGATACATTGAATATGTCATACTCGACTCCTACCATCTTTCTGTCGCTGTAACCCTATTCTTTACCAAGTAAAGCTTACAGAAACCTAGCCCCTGTTACGTTTGTCAGTCTATTATATCGACATTCTCAGCCCATATACTATATATCCACCATGAAATTCCGACACTAAAACAGAGACACACAAAATATAAAACGTAACATAACGCCATTTTATACGAAAATGGTGACGTAATACACCAACGCGGTCTTTTGAGCCGGTCGAATATCAGAAGACCACACAAAGGAATAAACAAAGTTTTAAAACCATGATGAGTTTTTACGGCTTCTTCTCACTGACTTAGTTAGACATTTCTAATTAAACTCAACATGTAAATATTGGAGAAAATTAGCGTAGGCATCCCATCTTCATCTACAAGCCGATAACATATGAGCCAGATTGACTTTTAATGATGTGCCGCCGGCTGAGAGAACTACCGGGCCGTAGTGATATTATTATGAAGTATAGACATCGCTTTACTCCGATAGTAAACTGGCTTTAAATTGGTTAAATGAAGAGTCTATGAAAAGTTTTATGTCTCCTATTTATCGGCTAAAATCTTTATGGCAAAGGGTTAGGGTATACTGTTGGTGTTTTAAAACGGAATTTTATGATAGACGAATTTCGCATAAACACACAATACCGTCGATTTATACACGTTGTGTCCATTATAACTTAATATCTCTCTCATATTATGTTCTATATAGTTTCTGAGGGGCCAGAAAAACGTTCAGTTCACTTCTGCTATTTAGTTATTATGGAATACCGTATGATTTACACGCTTTCTGTACATTTGTTGGCTAGGTTTTCAATCATGTGTGTAATTTTAAGGAATAAATTGGAGATTCGTTGTGAACCGTTTGTTTCGAACTCTAATAACGACTATTATTTGCAAATGGCGACCATTCATCCAACTTGAAAATAGTCGTGAGAAACCTCACAGGTAAGAAATTTATATCTACATGTATTAATAAGTTTTTCTGTTTTGCGAGGATTAAAACAAAACCATGTAAACTACTGTCCATCATTTGACCCATAAAACAAATATAATTTTAGAGAAATTAACACATGGGTACGAATTTGTGTTATTAAATGAAACATGGTTGCTATATACATACTAAAATTCTTATGCAGGCTGTTATGTAGTTGAGTCACGTGAACAAATTAATCACGAGATTAAATAACAAACGCCCCCTTTAGTGAATCTGCAATCTCGTTTTCTGTTTCTTTTTGCTTTTTATTTTCTAATATACATTTATCTACATCAGGAAGCGTTATCATGTGTTATAGAAAAAGTAAAGTTTATCTGTTTTGTGCATTATATTATATAATTAGCATGTTTAAATTAAAAAAAAATAAAATAACTGTTTTTTTATTTCTCTCAATGTGATCCTCAAAGGCCAGAATTGCACCCCTCAGAGGTCTAGTCGGTCGCATGATAGCACCCTTGCACCCAAACCTCCAAAAATCGGTTGATATGTGCCACTGCTATTCGACTTTGGCCAGACAATTATCAGTTTTTGTTAAGATAATCGATCCTCAATACATCCAGGAAGATACTATTGTTGGTTGTGATACAACATGGTGAAGTTCGGTCGTCGAAATGGTATACATTAATCAAGATTTAGGTACAATTCTACACATTAGATTAAAAGTATGACATTAAGGTCTGCAAACCGTCACAGATGCGGTTGGGTTTAGATATAACAATTATCCTGGCAGTAAACGGTCCTTGAACGATATCTCTAATTATGACCGGAAGTATGTTTGTCATGGTGGTTTGTGTGTGTTGCGTTAGGAGGGGGGGGGGGCTGCTTGTAGTTTGGGTGAACGAAGTAAATATGTGTTAGGTATGTGTTAGGTATGTGTTAGGTAAACCAGTCTTTAAACCGTTCAGTATGGCTTTTGATTCATGTTACGCCTGAGGCGTGGGTGTACATTCGTGCTTTCGGTAAATTTCTGAGATCAGAAAGTCGTGATGTGCATTATTTTCTTTCAGCTACAATCATATAGCACAGATCACATGTTATTTCATTACCAAATAGTATACATTTTATAAACAAATGGTATCGGTTAAGAGTCATGTGTTTCCGTGAAGATTGGAGAGAGAGGGAGAGGGGAGGGGGTAGAGGGAGAGGAGAGCGGTCAACCTAGGTCAATTTTATTTCAACAATTCGCTTGCTCGTATGGGTCTTTAGCAGTCGGAGGAAACAGACAAGGCTGAAAAGGCGACCCCACTCCTTGTTGCGTACCAGCGGGTAATCGGAACCACCCCACTTGAACCAATGAGATACCTTATGATGCTACGCGCACGCCTTGCATCACCTTTTTAAAAAAATCGATCCGAGCAGCTGTCGTCATTATATATCTTTAGAATACTGAAACAAAAAAAAAAAACCGAAATGAAATGGGGTTTAACGTCCTACTGTTTTGCTCCTAAACTGGGCTAATGAAGGCAGGAGAATACAGAAACGGGTGGGCCACCTTCTTTACACACTGTAATGTAGATAGTGGCGACAGTACGACGGTTGTATGAAATCTACTCTCGTTTAGAATTACAGTTTATTTCTTCACACGATATTACCACATACTGGTCATATTATAACCGTGCACACATCTACGACCGGCTCAGTGTCTAAGATGATTGCTTACTAACCAGGTGGTCGTGAGTTCGATTCAGGTGTTGGCCGATAAAGTACCTCAGGATTTTCCAGGACACAGAGTTTAGCAAGGCAGAATGTCTAGTCGTTCAGATGAGACGACAAAACGTGGCGTGCATTCCAAACACCCCCGATCGTGTGAATTCAAAATAAGAGTAGGTCGTAACGCCAGTGTGGGGGGTGTGTCCATCTTCATTAGCTCGGATGGTGCAGAACCTCCTATAGTCTTAAGCGTATGGAGGGTCTGGGTCAGTTGTCCACATTTTACGAAATTTTACTGGATAATCAACCAAATAATAAAACAAACCCCTATTTACGCATGGGAAATGGAACTCTTTGTTTTAGCTAAAGTCAAGAAATAAATAAATCCCATAATTCATGCATTATGACAATGAAATATCACCGCATCGTGACGCCAAATTAGGATTAATAAAAACCATAGACTTGTCTAAAATGGCAATTCTAAAATAAATGTTTTAATGATATTTTTCTCAGACGAAAATAAAGAAAATTTTGTACACGATAAACTAGCCAATGTCCTAGTTTTTCTCGAATGTTGACAACCATCCCAAATTAATATTCCTAGAATATCTGTCTAAATAATAGCGATGAGTCCCTTTTAGGCAGACGTGGGGTTTACCGCAAGGATTCGGGCGATACTTTCGTATATGTTGGTATGGTTGTTAACTCCCCGTGGGTACGTCGGTAAACTGGGAGTTGAGTGGCCCATTGGCCTGACGTGTACATCATAGGTCTAGCCTTAAAACTGATACCTATGCAAGTGTTATTTCCTACCACATCAAAGGTTTTTGACGTAGAAGAATAGCCACTTCACATAGCTTTATACAAGAACTAAATCTGCCTATTGTAGGTTTTTTTTCGGCCTTAAATATTAAATAAATTATTAATTAGACAATAATTAAATTACCAAGAATATAATCAACCCTGGATGCCATCGGATGGCTTCGATATTAAGCAGATATAAATACGTTTTGCGGTTGATGCAGTTGATGGATAATCGAGGCTTTGTGTATTATCGTAACAGCGTAGAAATGACAATCGGGTGTAGACTACAATTGTATCGCCGATAGATGGGCTCAGAGTGAGGTAATTTGACTGAAATTTTCAACATCTTCATTATCTATTTGGTGATCTAATTTTTCCTAATGTCGCTTTAAATAAACCTCCAATTTTAGTTTTTCTCTCCCCCCCCCCCCAAAAAAAAATTTAAAAAATTCAAGTCATTTTTAATAGTACTTTTCCGTGGAATAATTAACATTATCAGTCATTTTTAATAGTATGATTGTCATGGATGACGGTTTTATTGTTAATTGTTTTTATATTTATCTTCATCCAACAGCTGTATTATAGAACATTCGAACTGTTAATATAACATCACTGAAATATATCCATATTAAATACTAGAATATTAAAGGGACAATAACACTCTTGCTGGCTTGACAGGTCCAGAAAAATCCCTATTCTAACTACTAGATGTTTAAGTCTCCTATGTCTTGTGTAAATTATCCATTAAATCCTATTTTACTTGTCTAGAGGGTTCGAAATTTTTTAAAAATCTAAGTGCATCTAAAAAGGGAAATTTTTCCAATTTTTTAAAATTCGGTGTGTTAAGATGAAATTTGTATCATCAATTAATTTGAATATTGTAAAATAGTACAATTTGTTGACCAGAATAATGATTGGGACATATTACTCAGTTACAACAAGAGTGTTATTGGGCCTTTAAACATATTATATTGTATGGTAGAGGCATTATTTGAGATTTAGAGAAAGAGCTGACCGTTCTGTTATAAATAGATAATAAAATAAGAATATCACTGAAATTGTATCCATTTAAAATACTAGAATATCAAACAGATACATTACTTATTAGAGATTTAGAGAAAATGCTGACCGTTCTGTTGCAAATTAGATAATGGAAATGAATAAATCGAATATGTCAGTCAAATTATTTTATCCTGAGAGGTGTTTTGAATAGCTACTTTTATCGAGTTTCGAGTTTTAATCAAAATAAAAGCTGTGTATTATTACCCTTTTGCCAGACTTTGTATCGGCAGTCTCCGTGAGTGACGTCATGCATTTTAGAAAATGTCGGCTTGGGCGTGCACTGAACATAGACACAGTGGGCATTGTCTAATCCATTCAATATCTAAGACATCCGAAGATCTAGAAGATGAATTAGATATAAATTGCTAAGTAATGATTTATATAACGTTTGAAACCCGAAAAACGCCCTGCAGTATATGGGTTTTTTAGCTGTCGGGTAATACCTCTTTAATGCTGCGCCACAGAAATCATAATTTAATGGAATTTGTTTGTAATTGTTGTACTGTTATTAACTTTTTTTTACTGTTTTCAAAACAGCCAGTACACACACGTGCACTTATAGGTTTAATTTATGAACATGGCCTACCGCCTTCTATTATTCTGTTGTAAATTATCGCAAATGTTCATCACCCAGAAAACATTAAGATTACATTTTACATGATTTAATAAAAAGTAATAAAAAAATCTTATCTGAAGTCGTGCTTTATTAAACTTGTGATAACTAGTTAAATTATTTACATTTAATGAAGTAATTTATGAAATTGTATAATTATATTTTGTTTTTTTCTGTCAGTAAGTAGGTCGTACTTTTATAATAAACAAAAGAGCAAGGCGACTCGACATTGGCTATAGCTTAAAACTCTGTGCAGTAGAAAGCCATTACTTAAAGGAGATGGCCCTGCTATTTCAATATTCCAACAAAAGACAGATTGTTTGGGCCAACTTTTTCAGACCAGCGCATTCTGGCGATTATTAGGTGGGGACAAGTCAATTTCATATTTTTTCTTTCGGTGTCACTGGCGGTGATTAGATTATCCCCACCCCATTCGATGTGTGCCTTCGTCAAATTTTATTCCAAAAAACCCCATGTAGGTTGTTGAATTGATTGTTAGAGGTTGATTGCAATATCGTTAATGTCAGTATGGGTGATTTTCTCTGGCTGTCTGTACTGCAGTCACCGTGTGTGTAATTCTACATCTAAGAAGAAAAGAATACTCACTGGCGAATTTTGTGTGTCTCTCAATTTTTAAAAAAAAATGTGGGTGACATTAGTTGCAGATTTTTAGATTATCGATTTCCTCATCTAGAGTTAAACTACACTGTAGTTGCAATGATAATAATTAATAAATAAATACATCAGTTACGATCTTATAATCCAGCGGGACATTAAATTTTAGCTATACAACTCTGAAGCTAATATTATGCCAATGACGTCATGCTATGGCTGATTTGTTAATTTAAAAAGGCAATTAGTAGCCTACATTGTGTTGTGGAATATAATTACGAACGAAATATGAAAAGAAAGTCGCAACGAATGGAGTTACCGCTTAATGTCTCCCACGCTTTTAGTTGGGCATTCCATATTTTATGTCATCACGATAATCGAAATACGTCTGGTCGTTTCGTCCTCTACATATTTTACGTTTCACTTTATGATTATTATTATTAATGAATATATTTAGTTTACTGTTTTAGTCTATACAATTAGATGTATTAATCATTATTTTATAATTTGGGAAATATACGATATAAGAAACACTGGGCTTACTTATTATATGGGAGCCATGGTGGATCAGTGAGTAAGACGTCTGCCTAGCTAACCACGTGGTCTCGGGTTCGCTTCAGGTGTTGGTCATAAAGGTCCTATTTATTTTCCGGTGTGATTTCCAATTGGCAGTGGTGCGGGCCGAAAGGTCTACCAGAGAACATTTTGTCTAATAGTTTGGATGGCACGTAAAAGAGCACTTGACCTTTGGAAGGCTGTGGCACCGCTGTCCGGGAAAACTTTCCCCAGTATAGCACACTGAATGGCGTATAATGTCCGTCTTCGTTAGCCCATTCAACCATTTCATTTACTTTTTATATTAGGATACATTAGCACAAGAAGATATTGAAATTAATCTTTTGTGACGTATCCATTAAACATCGATCATACGCTCATGAAATACATCATTTAACTCGACCTCGAGAAGTCAGGGGCAAGTAACTCTGTCAATGTTTTTTCAAAGCCTTCCACTTCAAAATTTTATTATGGACTTTTAAATGCTACATGGTACACATCAAAGACGTATCTACTTCCTTAAGATATTCGCTCGTTATATAAAGCCATTAGCCGCCTCTCTCTATAATTAAATTTTAGGAGAACATGAGGTACCAAAGAGGCTGGCAAAGTGTAACCATTTTCACGGTGTGGTCTTTGGAAGACAGAAACCTTTGGGTAGCAGCAAAATGTGCTCATGTGTGGTCGATAATAAAATGGTTTATCTTACTGATATTTTGAGGAAGGTAATATCATCGTTGTGGTAACAGGCAAGGCCTTGTCGTTATTACACCGTCTAGTTTACTGTGGTAGAAGCGGGATCTTGCTTTCATCTTGCATTTTATTACCAGCGTCTATCTTATTTCGTTCCCTCGCTTTGATTCGCGTCTATAAATTAGATAAACCCATCTAGCAAGGCCTCATAGAGCACTATTAAAAAAAGGAACTAGGTTGAAATTAAACGAAACACGATAAGCAAACGTATATAAATTACCAAAAATGCTCCGAGTTGCAACAAAATAAAGAAATAAAAAGATAATTTCTGAGCGGAATAAATTCTTTCAGAATTCATCACGTTTTCAAATACACGTAGTGAAAGACAGGCTGAAAATTTATTACAGATAATTTGCATAAACTAGAAAACACGCCTGATACTGTATTTAAAGCGTTGACATTGAAAGGTATCACATTTGAGTTGCATGTGGTTTATATTCACTAATAAAAAATAAATTAAAAAAAGGGTTCAACGCCCTGCTGTTCTGATCCGACTGAAGACGGGCATACGCCATAATTATATAATATATATATATACAGTGTTGTGTGCCGGAACTTTGGCCCGGACAGTGGCGCTATAGCCGACTCTTATATCGAATTCCAGCTGCCAAGGTTTTTTTTATGTGCACGCCAATGGGTACACGGGACCTCGTTTTTTCGTCCCATCTTCATCAGAAAAGTAAGACGTTTAATCCTGTTTCATTTAGTTCATTTGATGATTGTGAAAGCTCAATATGTTTATTCTTTCATTATCTTTAGCTTTCTGTGTAGACAGGGATAACTCGTTGCGTTCTATCTAAACAATGCTTGTATCTTTGGACGTAAAATTCCGAACGAAGACAGATTAAGATCTTTCCATACACATCATCACCAATCTGATAAATTTCTTTATCAATTTTTTAAATGGAATCTAGAAGCACGGTTGACTATTACAACAAAAATACAGCACAAGGAATATAATTCTTTGTTATATAATAACGACGTTTCGTAACATATACAGGTCACGCTTTCAAGATAACCTTAATTGTGTTTTGTTATGAATTTCCTTATGTATTTTTCACCCTGGTCAAAGACTGAATGCTTTTTTAATTATCTAATAGAAAGACAAATGTTTTGAAATATATTTCATGTATTAATATTATTTTGAATTAATCAAATGTAAACTTTGGCTACGAGTCACAACAACCCAGGAATTATAACAATGATCAGTTAAATGCTTTGTTGATTACTATGTGTAAGTGTAACTATTGTTTTTGTTTTTAAAAATAAAAAGTACCAATTCTTCTCCTCCTTGCTTTGAAGAGAAATATGATTTTGGCTGAAGACTCGCAAATTTGTGAGACCGATGTTGCGGCAGTCGGAAACCAGCTCGATCCGCCGGCTGTTTTTGACCCGGAGTGAATTCTTCTTTTCTTTTTGGATCGATCGGATCATTCATCGGATATAACATTAGGAACTGGTTGTGGTTATTAATAATGTAACTTTTATATAATTCTACTAAAACATATCCAAATCTTATATCATTATCTGTTTTTAAAAACGACATATTTTACACATTTTCAATTTCTGATTGTTTTAATGTAATAACAAATCTAAGAACGAGTCCACTTTTCATCTAAATTAAAATTCTTTCCTTCAAAGTCAAGAACACGCATCTTTAATTTGAAACTAACTTCTTACATCCCTGGTAATGAACGGTATGTGATCAGATGTAATAGCTAGGCAAACAAAAAATTAAATATACATGTACTTTAGTGAAAGCAAGTCGCGTTCTTGAAACTAACATTAGTTCTAATTAAAGTTAATTTTATGGGTATTTGATGTAATTTTTGTCAGATTTTCCAAAAGAAAGGTCCAAGTTTATTAATTATAATGGGTGATTTAATAACCATTAAGATTAGACCTCTTATAGCGTGTTTCTTTAAAGTTAAATTTGTGTAAAGAAACTTGGTTGATGATATGTGGGTATTTATAATATTCGGCGTTATTTTAAATGGGAATATCGAAGTGTTTGAAATACATTACTGCATGTACCTAAAAAATATGCAATCTAGAATTGCCAAAAATGCTTGCAAAAAAGTTCTTTTAAATTGCATATAATATTTGCGGCGATGAAAAAGTTAATTTATATTTCAAAAATATGAAGGCTGTCAATATTGAATCTGTTTTACAGCAATTTTGTAGGTAAATGCATTTATTTTATAAGTCCTATTTTTCCTAAATTCTAAATTCATGAATTTCAAATTATTTCAATATATCTTTATACCAAAAGTTTCTATGTTAAACGTTAACAATATTGGAACTTTTATTCTGCAGGAAGAAAAATCTTGAATAATTCAATCTCTGCATATTCTAAATTTATCTTTCGACAATAACAAGTAAATATTCCAATAAAAGAAGAGAAAAAAATGTGCTTTTTTGATTGCCCCATAAATCCTCCTATTTTTATTTATAATGAAAGATCGACGCTGTAAATTAAATTTGTGTGCTGAATACATTATCTTGAAACAAATAAACTATCTTTATTTAGTATTTAAATATTATGGCTTACATTTTTCTGGATTGATTCACGTATTTTTTGATATTTATAAACTGTTTTATAATAATTTATTCTGTCGATATACACGGAAGCATTTTTAGATACAATCTATTAATATTGCCGTCATTATGTAGTACATCGACAAGACGGCGAATGGAAATAAATCAAATGAAATTGGGTTTAACTATAAAAGTTTACGAAATGAAATGATTCGAAGCTTAATATTTACTGAAAATGTCTTAAATGTTTTTCTCGATAAAGATTAAAAAAACGCCGGTGTGCGGTGAATGATACAGCCCTGTAGTTTTCCAAACAGAGGAGCTTTAGGTTCAAAATCAATGTGGTTATTAATAATCTTTGTCGTGCAAAGTGGGGTGGTGGGTATCTTTCTGATTCGTGTATAAACTTACCATTTAATCCTAAATACATTTAAATACATTTCGGTGCAGAATAGTGATCCGTTAAAATCTCATTTCAATTTTTTTTAAGGTTTTCCTGTAGCCCTGTCTTGGCAAGGATGGTAAGTCCTGTTTTGCAGATGGATCGATAAGTCTAGTTCTGGTAGCGCACGTTAAAGAATCCGTGGCAGTTGGCATTTAAAGAATAGTAGACCTACACATTGAAAGGTCGCTGTCCGGTTAAAATTCATCCCGTAAAATTGCACAATTTTTCAATTTTCTATATGTTGTGTTGACGAGACGTTAAACCCGAGTTCTTTTATTTGATTACCTTGGATACTCATTACTTTTTTTGATACCCCGGAACCGTCATCTTCAATAGAAGGCTTGATCTCGGTTTAACTACGTACATATTCTTATCAAGCCCCCCCCCCCCCACACGTAATACTCTGTATATTTTGGCACTGAGTTTGATTGGGTATAAGCCCAGCTTGTAATCTAATCAGATTCCTTGGTCGTCGCGAATACCAAATCTCGCGCTTTCTAGCTAAAATGTCTATTTGTGATAATCGAGTTGCAAAGTTCAAGGTTCGTCCAATGTCAAGGTTTCCGTGGGGTTCGATAGGTCACAATCTCTGATTGGATGCTACTGTTGACGTGTCTGCAGATAATGCAGCTATAAGTTCGGGAATTGTGAAGTAACCAGCAACGGCCAGATGTAGACCTACGTCGCAATGGACGCTTACACTTACAGCTAGCCATTGGATCCATTCATATGCACGTTTGTTTGTGATTTCTGCTTATTGTGTCTTATCTGTAAATTTGCCTTGTGTAATTGTTTGTGTGTGGTGCTTCCCCCCCCCCTGCACTTACTATTATATAAGCGTTATTTCATGCGACACCTTACTGTTGCCCAGCTGAAATAAAGCTATGTAATGAAATGATATTCAAATGTTTTCACACCAGGGCCTTTTTTCAAAAAATAAGTTTTTGAAAACAGGAGCCAGAATGCTACCACAGATGGTGGGTTGGATGGCTGAATGGGTAGTGTGCGCGCGCTGTATCATAAAGCCTGTCATTGAGTCAACTGGCGTGGTTTCGAATCCACGGTTGTACGTGGCAAGTAGGGTCGCCTGTCCAGCTTCGTGAGTTTTCTCCAGGTCCTCTGGTTTCCTTTCGCTGCTAAAGACCCCTACGCGCAAGCGAATTATTGAAATAAATTTAAACCATATGTTAGTCACAAAATGACCTAGTTTGTGTCGAGTGGACGTTATAAACCCAATTTCTCTCCCCCTCTCTCTCTCTCTATTTGTGGGAGGACGTTAAATCCCATTTCATTTCATGTCTTTATGGGGGCCCTGATGGCTCAGTGAGTAAAACGTTGGCTCGCCAACCTGGAGGTCTCGTTTTCGATCCCTGTATTTCATTTGTTCTGTCTCTGAAATTTCGAAATAAAATCAAATCAAATGTAACGTCCAACTTTTCTGTAAAGGCACACATAAGCCATACAACCAGCGTTTCCGCCTACTCGAACTCCAAATGCCAAGCCCAAGAGTTCTTTTACGGAACTGTTTTTGGGTCCATGACTAGAAGCTGTTATGCCCTCCGCCCTGCATCACTGACGAGGGAGATACTCGCTGAAAAATGCGGCGGAACTGTTTTGATTTACAAAAGGATCGAACCGGGTACATCCTGGTTAGTGAGTCCGCGCATTGCTTACAGAGCGAAATTCACCATAAATAGTTGTACCCAGGAAGATATTTAAGTAAATGCTGAACTAAAAATTCTACAAAATCTAATACATTTTGAAAGAGGACATTCACCTATTTTTTATATTTAAGATGAACATAATTATTATTCCACAAGCCGTCAGCCCTTGTCAAATCAACATGATATATAATGCTATATTATAACAAGTGCAACCTTTAAAAGACGAAACGTCCTCTATTTTATTATGTATAGTCTTCAATATCAATGGGCCTACCTATATTTAGTTACGAAATGTCATTTTTGCTAAGGGGCCCTGGTGGTCCAGTGAGTAAGGCACTGAAACATTAACCAGGAGAGCTGGGGTTCGATCTTGGTGCTGGCCGACAATCCGGAATGTATAGCGTTGTTTCCCCTTGGCAGGGAACAGTATTTAGTGGTTCGAATTGGACGGAAACGTGGGTATCGTGCGCACACTGGTGTGTACGTAGAAAATCCCTTGTCAGTTTGAATTCGAAAAACTGTACTGTAGGTCGTAGCCCCGCTGTCCGGACAAAATTCACCCAGAGCACACCAAACTGCCCATGCATGTTGTTATTATCCCGGTTGAAATAGAAAAATAGGACGATAGACACCATTTCGTTTTTACTCTTTCCGAAGCTTGTCATGGTTTTCTTTTTTCACCCAGATGTTTGTAATCGGGGAGTATATTGACTAAATGAACTTTGACCTCATCTCATTCACCATAACGATATGGCACCCGGGCTAAAAATCGATTCCTATCATTGACTTTGATTGTAGTCGGATTTATATGAGGCCAATACACGTGCGACTTTATTGCCGATATTTTAATCTATAATGGCGCTTCCGTGTCACCATCGTTCGCTTTTCATTTTTATGAACGCTCCATTCAATTAGAAACAAAATACTCTATAATTCAGATTAGAAGTCTTATTGTAAGAAATTTATCTGATCCCAGGGCTAATGCGAGGTCAAGACAAAACAAGGGCAATAACTCGTTCGGTACTGTTAAAAGCAAAGACGATGTTGTTGGAAAACCATAAAAATTGGTAAAGCACTCATATACGATTGATAGTTCGTGATGATTTCTTCTTTTTTAATTAAGAAAATGAGTGAATCTCATGTTTATCTTAATTAAAATCGAGATTGCTGTCGATTCTTATTTTGTGGCTCCATATACAAATGTTTATGGTCCTCGGATATAATAAAAAGTATTGATATATTCTGGCTATATATTGTGCTTATACAACAGTATTGGCACTCGTTAGATGTTTCTAAATATGAAAACAGTTTTACTAAAATTAAAATAGTATGGGATCCCATCAATGTAACATAAAAAATACGCTTCAAACTATGAGGTTTTATAACTGCTTTCACAAAACAACCAAATTTTAAAAAATAAAAATATCATTTTTTTGGAGGGTGGAATAGATAGCAATGACTGCTCGTGCAAAGGGAGATAAATCCAAATTGTTCGCTCAAGCACGATTGCTTCCCTTTAATTATAAAAGCCCGTGTGGCGGTGTTCATTAGAAGCTCACCGCCTGTATAATATCTGCGATATCACTTAGGTGAAAGCGGACGTTAAAGGAAGCTATTTCACACACACATAATATCACTGTATTGGTTAAGTAAATTTATTTAAAAAGAACGACATATCAGTCAAATGAACCAAAATTAATTGCACTTGATCCATTTTGAACCGGGCCTTTCTCAAATTCCTATATTTCTCCCCAAATCGCACACTTTATTTTACCGAATACTAAATTAACACTACCCTGTGTATATTTAATGTAAATATTAAAAACAAATCTTAACACCATGCCAAAATTTGAAATTGGGGCTATAATTGCAAATTCCACTTCTTAATGAATTGATTACGTTCTGTAATGGCTTCATTCAGGCAAAGACAAAATGGCGATGACTTTATGAGAGAAATGTAAAATAAATTGCATAGAATTTGACAAGGGGGCGATTAAGAAATGAATTAGTTGGAATAAATTACATGTCTTCTGTTGTGAAAATTAAACGTTGATTAGATTTCAGCCATCTTAAACAAAGTCTTCAACAGTCATCTTATCTAAGTAATTAAATTCAACGAGTTAAGATCAAACGAAACATGACGATTTAAACAGTGTAATGAACATGCTCGTCGGTCCTGTCAATAATCCATGTAATTGACATGAAAGGAACATGAAATTGATGTCAAGATTAAGCGGATGATATATGATGGTCACGACTCAAGTCTCCTCAAATGTTAATGAATTCGGGCTACAGTAGTCACTTTCATACAGATAAGTGGAGTGAGCACACACTCTCTGTTTAAACAAGCCCCACTCTAAAACCACGTCATTTATTATTGTTTATAATTAATAATCTTATTGTTTATTTTGTTTATCTTTAATATTCTGATTGTTTACTTGCTGCGATAAGCTAGATCAATCGTAGCGTTTATTTGTTTATGAAGAACAGCCGCAACCCATATGTGTTAATAATCGGACTGTAATTTGATATTGAGAAGATAAATGTAAAAGTATAAACAGCTATTAAAATAGAATGACATTAAAAATTAATTTTACGCTGAAATCATTAACGTGGAACATTAACATAGAATTGGAAAAACTTGAAAATAAACGGGTTCTGCTAAACAAATAATAAAAGATAGCATCCTTAATGACCAATATTGAATAAACTTAAAATTGTTACTGTCTGAGGGCTACATGTAAATGACTAAGTGGCATTTAGTGATTGAGCACATTAAAAATCTCAACACAATTTATATGGAAAATGATAAGAGTGTACGTGTCTTGTCGAAACGTCGTGCTATGTGTCTATAAACTATAATTGTTTTCCATATAATATTAAATTGTGATGTGTGTGTGTTTTTGATGTTTTCTGCCTAGTGTATTTGTGTGTCAACTTATTCCAATTCCGTTTTCAAGAGCTTTCAATTTCTTTAAAGGAGGATATCACATTTCATTTCGCTAAATTGAAAGTACGCGCGTTACAACTTTAAATGATATTAACCATGACCATTTATGCATTATTTCCCAATAAATATTAATTAATCGACGTTTAAAACTGTTCTTTACGTAAATGTTTACTTCCTTCAGGTAACACTTATAGGTCTTGCCTCAAATATTAGCATAAAATTACTAGTAGCCAGCGTTCTACAACGTTAGTTAGTTCAGGTTTTTGACAAGTGAAGTGCCGGAAGATTGGATTATCATTAATTTAATTATATTCCTAAACTTTTCAAAGTCCTCCTAAAATAAAATATAAATTAAAAAAGTGGTGGCTCCTACCATTACTCATGAATATGCAAACTAGGACCTTTAATGTACATGTAATGACTGTACAATTGTTTCCAATCTGATTGATTTAAAGGGACAATAACACTCTTGCTGGCTTGACAGGTCCAGAAAAAAATAGCCTTATTCTAACTACCAGATGTTTAAGTGTCCTACCTGTTGTGTAAATTATGTATTTTAACCTAATTATTATCTTACTTGTCCAGAGGATTTGAAAATATGTTTAAATCCAAGTTGCATTTGAAAGTGTTTACGTAAAGCTTTTCAAACCATGTTACGACATATAGTTTGAATTTTTCCAAATTTTAAAATAAGGTGTGTTAAGATGAAATTCGTATCATTAATTAATTGGAATATTGTAAAATAGTACAAATTGTTGACAATAATAAAGATTGGGACATATTATTCTGTTACATCAAGAGTGGTATTGATCTTTAAACAATATTTTATTCATAAACGAATGGGATTGAGCAACAGGCTTGAAGCCTATATGATCTCTTTCCAATCTATTTAATCACAGATCCTATTATGTTTCGTTTTACTTGGCTTTACTAGTAGATGCCTTTGAAAGTTTAAAAAACGAAACGAAATATAAATCTGTATTTTAATTAGATTTATTAGATATCCACCCTAGATGCAACGTTTTGTCTCCCCCCACCCCTCGGAATGCTTACAGTTTTTTTTCTCAACTATTTTACATTTTTTCACATAATTTTTCTTTATTTCAGACATGTTTACGAGTCAATTAGGTGGATTATGTATTGTCCAATGTATAGCAATTATAAGGTAAGTGTAAAATAGACTGTTTGGTGATGTTTATTGTTGTCATAGTAATGAGTTCGAACTTCACGAACTCGCGGTGATTAAATTGGTCATTTACGCCAACAGGTGACCGCGATAGTGCAATTAAAACACCATTTTCAATAGATCGATATGGTAGGTTACGATATCTAGCCCCAGGGAAAGGTATATATCGCCAATATTGCCTAAAAATAATATAGGTCTAACATATAGATACGTAATAAATGCAATATACGCATAGATAAAGGGCAATAAAACAATATCTTTTTTCAGTTACCCCCTTTTTGATGACACTCCTCTTTTCCCCCAAACCCATAATTTTCTGTTCATAGTTCACAATGTACGGATTAAAAATAGGCCGATATTTTTCATGTGGTGAGTTTTTTCTCCTCTTTATTCACGTTTTTGTTTACAATTTTTTCAATTTATTCAACAATTTCATTTTTAAGAGATCCTCTTGTTGTTGCATGATAAGGCCATGTTGCGACATCGTGAAAGAAATAGGAAACTCCCAGAATAACAAAAGGACGTTTATAATGTATATTGAATAAGGAGATTAAGTAAAATATCTTATGGATTTAAAAATAATAAGTTTAATATACATGTATGTTGTTTAATGTACATTTAGTAACTGGCTCATAATAAAACACGACACGATTATTAATACAAGTTAACTGGGTGTTCGAAATGTGGCTTGAAACATATATTCAAGTATTAAATATTCTACCAAACAAAACAAGGGATCCCATTAATTATTCTGGGGTGGTTTACTAACAAATCACATTTTTAAAAAAATAATGTCTAAAACAATATACTAGTACACAGGACACACTTCTATGGAATACAATTAGTGCAATATTTATCACTGATCTTCATTCTGGGTGGTTTACTAACAAATCACATTTAAAAAAAATAATGACTAAAACAATATACTAAGGACACAGTTCTATGGAATACAATTAGTGCCATGTTTATCATTGAGCTTTATTCTTAGGTGGTTTAATAACCAATTATATTTTATTCTGACCAGTACAATACTTGTATTCAAAAGAACTAAAATGTATATCCAGTTCAATTAATCAATGTTTTCGAATCTATTTAACACATATACTACGAAATCAATCAAAAGGTTTTGGCTCTTTTTAATAATAAACCAGTTTTCATTTAGAACGAATCTTTAAAGCCCTAATACCACTCTTGTTGTAACTAAATAATATGTCCCAATCTTTATTCTGGTTAACAATTTGTACTATTCTACAATATTTCAATTAATAAATGATACAAATTTCCTCTTAACACACCTAGTTTTAAAAATTGGAAAAATTCAACTACATGCCGTAACATGGTTTGAAAAGCCTTACGTAAGCACTTTCAAATGCAACTTGGATTTAAACATATTTTCGAACCCTCTGGACAAGTAAGATAGGTTTTAATGGATAATTTACACCACAGGTAGGATAGATAAACATCTTGTAGTTAAAATAGGCTATTTGTTATTGTCCATTTAATATGCATTATGTCAAATTCGTTTAGACAGGTATACATGTTCGTTTCATGTATTATAATAAATCCACATGAATAAGAAAAGAACTGAATTTATTTTGTATTATATTTCAATACCATTCATCGCGTGTCTTTGTAATTTAAAAATCCGTAGACCGTAATATCATATACATTTACTTACCATTATAAATAACAGACCATCACGTATATAAAATATAATATATATGATCGCGTGTCGAGAGTAAAATTAATGTAGTATATAATAGGTAGAAATATTAAAACCGTGTAAATAATTTATATTTTATAACACAAATGACATTAAATCTACAAGCTTTATTATTTATTTTATAGTTTGTATATTAATATATCATATTTCACACGCGATACACAATATAAAAAACACAGCTAATTTTATTTATACAAAGGCCTAAATCAAAAATGATATAAATGTCTCATTAATTTTTATTTTTTTTATAACAATAATAATATTATAATGACTAATTAGTTCTATCAATATATGATATTAAATGGAAATTAATATTAATAGAAATGATCATTTAAGTAAATGAAATATAAAGCATAAATTATAATAATTGTGCAAACAATGAAATAATGAATATACTATAATCATATTGATATAAAAGGGAACAATTATTACTTGCTTAAAAACGTTGTGAGAATAAATTAAGCAATTGTTTCACCATAAGTATGTAATAGTTACATGTATTGCTGTATCCAGCTACTAAATGTCTCTCAAGGCTTATTTATTTTCCAACCCCGTGGGTTTTTTCCGGGTCCTCCGGTTTCCTCCCATTGCTAAAGACCCCTAAGCGCAACAAATTATTAAGAAAATGAAACCATATGTTAGTCCCGAAATGACCTAGTTTGTGTCGAGTGGACGTCAAACCCTATTTCTCTCTCTCTCATTAAAGGCTTATTTTAACTAGTACAATTTTAATGATCAGGTAGTTTTAATGAATCGTAAAATTATTCATTTTCCAAAGAAGTAATAAGTTTATTATATTGAGACGTTCTGATTCGTATTTTTGCCTGTTTTTATACACTCATATATACGGTTTTTAACCATTAAATATTATATGTGTGTAAGTAATTTTGTTTAAACTTATGTCGAACAAATGATTATCCGTCTTCTCCCATGCAATAAACAAATTTTATTGGTTGTGATTCAAATCTAAGGATGGATAATATCCGCATTAAAAAAAATATTGGGTTAGAAATCATATCCCGCGTTATAGGTAAAAATTAATATCTTTACAGGTATTTAAAAACAAATGATAATGTATTAAAATATTTTATTCGATGTAATTATTGAATTTTATTGACTGCAAATCCCCAATTAAAATTCTCTAATTTATTTTTAAGCGATTCACAACATAGGACTTGTTTTAACGGCTTTATGAATTTTTGTAGTATTTTGGAACATATAAATTTAATTACCCTTCATTAATATAAGTAATTTTATTTTACTTATTTTAATATATCTGCCGCCTATTCACTACCAGTATTTTACAATTCTGGTTAAAAAAATTGTTTTCAGTGCAAAAGTGATAAAATATTCATTCATGTTTTTCAGAAAAATCTGTAAACGATACGAGTGAATGTATTTCTTACTCAGATGGGGGTTGGCAAGTTTTTGTTAGAGACGGGAATAGCTGTCCTTTATCGTTGTTACACCAATGAAAATCAAAGAGACCATTTATTCCATTGACCGGAAAATTAACTCGTAAAATAATCGTAAACTTATGGGGGTTATTTTAATCGAGTAAAATATTTCCTTTTTTCTTAAAGAAATTTTATATGGTCGAATTTCACCCGTCATAGCACTTCATTATCACCTCATGTTGGTACACCTACGGCACGGCGGCAAACATCAAACGCCTCATATTCTTTGATGTGTCCCCACTTTGCTTTTGTTAAGAAAATATGTCGCAAGGATTAGAGGGATAATACGAATATAGAAAATAATTTATTTGGTTATTTATTTGAAATCGGGTAAGAACTATATAATATCCTTGTCTTATATCGACCTTCTGTAAGATTACAAAACAAAAATTATGATTTTTGCCCCCATAAAATATTGAAAAATGTTTTTATTACACAAACAAAATTTAAATGAAATAATACAACGTTGTTCAATGTTCTGGGGGATTACTTTGATAAAATACATAAAAAGTTAAAATTCTGACTATTTTAAATCAAAACTTAAAGAGTCATTGAGGTCATTTTGGTCAATGTGGTCATTGTGTACGAATCGTCATTTCGTAGGTAAACGGGAGTTATTCCCCTTTCCCTTTGACTGCCATGGTTTACAATTTTGATATTCCAAGTATGGTAAAGAGAAAACATCATTTAGACTAGGCTGTATTTAAGTTTTTCTTGAGCAATAATGATAAACATATACAACCTCAGTATTAGACTTAATCGAAGAATAAATCCAAACCCTAATTAATTGACCACTTGAAAACCAGTAGAGGTGGGGGTCGGGAAATATTAAAACCATGATCCTGTATAGTAAAAGGCGACCTTTCTTTGCATGTGATTTATTTATGCATCATTTTCTGACAGTGCACATATGTAATAATACTGTTTGAAGTAGTTGGTATTTTTAAATGCAAAGGCATAATATACATTAATTCTTACTATGATAATTATTTTAATGGTGACAAAGTTTTAAGTTCTCAAAAATTGAACATTTGTTCCATTAAATGTTTACATTGAATAAACGTGTCAAATTCAGGAATGTTGTTACGACGACTTCTTCTACTAACATTTAATAATTTTGATTTTAGAAATAATTTAATAATGATAACATAATGTGATTAATTCACCAAATATTTAATGACAATATACAAACAAAACATATAATTCACAAACCAGCCAAGTCAAGAAAGTCTGGGGCTGTACAGCGCATGCAGTGGACGCTAGGGACTAACCCCCTGATCGATTAACTTGATTTAATGTATACGTTTGTTCTTTATTGCTTGCAATGTCTGCGTAGTTTGTGTGCCTCGTTGTCCACAGGTTTGTCTAACGAGTTTTGCTTACGTATAGAGAGTACAGTCCTTGTACATCATCTAATATAGCACTTAGAATTACGAAAATGCTCACAAATCTTCAACTGTGCTGGTTCGTCAATTAAGACATGCCTCTAGGTATGTGTAATACATATTGCACAGGAACTAGATACTTGTAATTTGGTTAAATTCTTTTCCTCAATTACTTGCAATTTCGACGATACCGACATTTCTTCAAAGGGACGCGCGTGGATCAAGGGAGGCTAATTTAGCAATATGTATGTAAAAATAATAAAAGGGAGAGAATTGAGAAAATTAACATATGGACGCCAACTGTTTGATGTCTACCTCGATTACTCCAATAAAACAATTCACTTTCCATTATCATACCTATTAGGAGGAGATCTAACTGTTGTATTGGCTTTATCTCAAATTCAAGGTAAAAATTAAACGAGGAAATTGAGCGTAACCAATGACCGCCATATTGGATCTCTTCACTGCGGATCTGTAATATATAGGAGGGTATATGTAATAAATCACAGTAGGAAAGGTGTTTTTATTGACAAGTTTACGTTCCACTTCATTAGGCAGTTTTCCAACTAAACTCGCTGGTGTACATTCCAACTAATTGCCAAATTAAAATCTCATTTTCTTCTTGAAACCTATATTTATATACGTAACAACTGTTTTAGGATTTAGAGGCCATGAGTGGATCTACTTTACTATATGGGTGTATTGTGGTTTTTGGAAAGGAACAACAGCAATATCAATCTACAGGCTCAAATCTCGCTGGAAAATGTTCGATGGGATCTTTAGCAGTGGAAGGAAACCACCAGACCCCCCTTCCCCCATATACAACTAAACATATTATAAACAAAATAATATATATAAAACATGGCCAGAAATCAAATAAAATTAGGTTTATTAACATCTGATTTCTGCACCACGAGAAGGTGGAATACGTCATGCAGTGTGCTACAGGGATATTTTGCCCGGACAGTAGCTCTTCCGCCCTTTATGATACGTTTACACTAAACGCCTTTCCCCAGCCAGGTCCCCCGCCCTGCATGACTGACAAGGAGAACTGCTAAGCAAACGTTTGTCAGCCAAAGCCGGGATCTCATCTCAAAATAGTCTGAGCTATACTCACTGGGCCACAGTGGCTCCAAACACGCAATCTGATTAAAACACAGACCCTATTTTGCTTCGTTTTTTATAGTTCAAAATTTCGTATTACTTGTCTTTACAACACTAGGGTCTGTAAGAGTTGGTATATAACCCATGTTCTGGATGATGTGAGGAATTAGCCAATGAAACAGTCTGTTACGGCAACTTCTTGGCGTTCTTTGCGCGGAACTGTGGGTAAACCCACAGAAACGTCAACGCTGAGTGATCAATCAATGTCTGACGTGATAGGGTCAAAAGCCGCTCGTTTGACCCCTGAAATGAACTCCCAATACAACTTGTCAGATCTTCACGTAGTGTAGGCCATCGAAAGTGTAAAAAAAAATGGAACGAAATATGTATTTTAATCAGATCGCCAAACACGGAGATTTTAGTGTTGTCCATTGTTTCCCTTTTTAATTCCCACGATAAATATCTATAGTTCATGTTCCCATCGACATCATTTTTAATACTTGCACCCAATGTATCTTTCATGATGCTTAATCTCCGAGCCCAATCTGTTATATCCATTAGACAAATCATAGACATCTAAAGAAGGTGTAAATTTGTAACGGCTCATATGGGAACAAATATTGTTATCACCGCCAACGCCGGTCCATTTTAAATAGTACATAAAACAACCCATTTAAACCGTCAGATATAAACAAAAATAATCAGAACAAATTTATGTCAGGTTATGGAAAATATAAGTTTATGATAACACAGTTTTTATATACGGACCTCCTATGAGATCCATGTGTTTTGGTAACTAATTTCGCTAGGCCAATCGTGTTATCTTTCTGGTTTCTAATGAAGTCGTTAATCAAATATTTTGACCACCCCGATACATAACTTTTGTTTGAGATTTATCTATCTGATTTATCTATTCAAGGTGGTGAGTAGGATTTCGTTTTCTCGCAGCATGTTTTTTGTATATTTGTACACGGGGAGCAGTCCATATGCCGATTACACTATTTTGCCTGATTACACTACTTTGCCTTTACTGTTTTTTAGGACTTCGATTTTTGTCTAATGGTTTGGATTGTTCGTACTTTGTTTTATTTTGATTATTAAGATATTTCTGTATTTTTATTCAATTTGTAAATTCGAAAAGGGCATCAGTAACATTAAAGTTATTATCCCCAAAATCTTTTATTTTGGATATACTTACTCTTTGTAGAACCCATGATACCATTAGTGCCTCGCGGTTATCTTTTAACCAAAAGCCTTGTCTTCTGAAATACACGTCAAGACAAATGCTTCATTACATATAACTAGTTTGTCGCGAGTGTCGTTCACGAGTGAGTGTGTGCTCAGTATTTTGGTGACCGATGACAATATGTTGTATCACATATATCATGACGACTGTATTGGATGTCAATTATAAGATTAAAGAAAATGATGTGCTACTTATTTTACATATTCTAATAGGTATAGTGACTGTGTTTAATTTTCAGTTTCAGATTGTGGATAAATGCGCTAAATCAATTTAACAAAACGTTCCATTTCAGTCTTACTATAAGTTTTATGTTTGAAGAGAATTTTGTTATATTCTTCAATTGTAGATGCTTTGAAAAGTAATAATATACGAATTGTCAGTAGCCACGAGGGCAAAAATTGTTGAAATGTGTTTTTATATAATTCACCTAATTGTTAAAACTTACATTGGTGTTTACAGGTCCAACCCTATGGAAGCCTATAACTACCGTTCATAATTTCTACTTTTCGCCCCTTCAAAACACAAAATCGAAAAGTAGAAAGTCGAAAGTCGCCAAGTCGAAAAGTAGAAAGTCGAAAGTCACCAAGACGGTATACAAGCCAAAATCAACGCGAAAATAGGACATTAAGAAATATTTTTTTCCTTATTTCTTATTTTCGACTTGCATTTTGGCTTGTATACCATCTTGGCGACTTTCGGCTTCCGTATAACCCCACTATTCGTCCGTTTCAATTTTCTATAGTACCGTGTCCAAATTTTGTTTTGATCTAATCCAGAAGGATTTTAAAAAATTTGACCACGAACTTCCCTCTGCGCTGCAGCCACAAGCTTTAAACCAGTTTTTGAAAGGGTGGCTTTGACCATTATGCAAGATCTTGCACAACTTATAGTGACGTTCTAGGATGTACATTTAGATCTACATTGTATTATATTCTAAATACAAGCAACTAAGATATCGTTTCGTTTCTTCTAAGCATTTCATAGATTCTAACTATAAAACTCAATAGTTTAAAGATACATTATGTAAGAGCTAAATATGCATATTTCAGTTCCTATTTTGTCTTCAAATCTAACTACATGCATTAATTTGATATTTATTTACACGTCAACCTACCAGCAGCCCCCAGACTTCCCTAAATCTTGCTCATAACTTCACTTTGAATAAGTAATTTGAATTAAATTTTCAATATTTTCATTTTTATCTACATTAGAACTATGTATATTATAGTAAGAATGACCAGCTCTATATATAAATCTTACATAATGCATCTTTAAAGAGAAAATCATGCACGTAAAATGAAAGACAGATTTATTTTATCTATTGTTTAATCAATTTCCACTCACATGAATTATGATGGTCATAACGAGGATATCATAATCCTCACAAATGTCGACTTGGAATTCCCTGCAACAGAAATTACAGACAGATAAGAACCATGGAATCGTCTATCTTCATTTGTATCGAGATATTAATAATGTCAATCGAGATTCTCAGACTTATTTATTTTCCACAACAAATCTTTCGGAAAACAAAGTCGTGTAAAATCTGACAGTTTTGTTGGTTCAATTTTATTTACAACTCATAAATATTCCACTGACCCCGCTACGCTTGATTTGACCTTTAACCTTTCAGTTAATAAATTTGTGACCATTTTGTCTGAGTATGTAAATGACCACCTATAATATTGTTGAGTGATGGTCAGATTGCTTGACCACACATAAGCGACAAGCCAGAATTTGTTTGAAAACATTCCTGACAATTCTCGCATAGTGCGCCATCTATTAACGAGATTTGCAGTATCATGGCTTCCATAACTTACAATTATTTATTGCGATATCCCATATACCTATTTAACTAATTCTTATAATCGTCCATTATACCTTTGATGCAAAATTTTATTGATGTGTGGAAACTTTAAATTTGATACTGGAATCGTAGGAAGGAGACAAAATCAAAGACCCGTAGATATGCTAAAAATTATGATTTCCGAACTGGCTAGACGTATGGAATATATAACACCCTTCGTTACCAACTACTGCTTTGCAGAGTGAATATCATGAATAAGCATGGACATGTTTGTTTTCCAAAAATATTAAAACTTGTATTAAATCAAGAAATTCGAAAAGAATATGGAATACAATCTGACTCGATATAATGAATTTTAATATCACCTATTTCCTCGCTTTAAAAATTAATGAATGAAATTGGGTTTAACGTTTACTTTTCTGATCACCTGGGTTAATGAAGAAGGACATGTGCCATACAGTATATTCAATATTTCTGACAATAATTCAATTCCAACTGTAAAGGCTTTTTTAACGTTAACATGTACACGAGATCTGTTTTTTCCCGCATGATCTGAACGACTAAACCCTGTCTTTCCTTGCTAGGTCCTCCGCCCTGCACCCCCACTTAAAGCATTTCGTAGGCACTAATGAAAAATCGAGGAAGTATTTATATTTATAACTGTGCTATTACAGTATAAAATTTCTTTTCCGGCACTTGCCTGCCTCCAGGTCCATATTAATAGTATAGTAGCCCAATATACATGTAGATTAATATATCAATACTAATTCATAAAATGAACCACAATTTGCATGTCTATTGAAATTTAATGGTCACTCGAGGCATTCGTGGGATTTTGTGCCCGTATATTAGAATTAATATTTATCTAAACAGAAATGTGTGTTTTGAAAAAAATAAAAATCTGTTGGCTAGTTTAAGCATAAACAATCTAATATCAGACCCCAGCACAGACAACCACACTCTCTTGATTTCAATATGGCTTCCTTTAGATTTTGATTGGTCACGTCACAAAGGTAACCTCGATTTGGTTGTTAAAACCCACCCACAATTGAGATTAATATTTGACTTATCTTCCCTCTAAACTTAATCTTTGATGATATAAACCCCACTGTCATGCCATGGGTGATGACAATGGTTATGAAAGTTTTATTAGAGGCACTTCAGAAACGTCCCGTGGCGTTCGCTTAATTACTAAAACTAATGCAATGCCAGGGCTATTCATGGTTCAGTGGAGGTATTGTCTTGAAGTCAGTCCATGACGAAATTTAAACAAAACCTTTCGAAAAGTTAAGACTCCGAACTTTATTGCTTAAATACCGTTACGTGACTTTGAACGAATATTGCCTAGGAATGGCCACAAGGAAAAGTAACATAAAGTAATGTTTATACCATTAATTAACTTCTTATTTAGTGTTTATTTTATGCTGGTTGTAATTTAGGATCATAAATAAATAAAAGTGGGTGTATTTATTATCGTTATCGTTTTGGCTGAAAGGTTAGATTATTCATTCCCCAGGATTTAGGGTATTGTAAAATGGACGCCCATTATTTGGGTGAAAAAGACCCACGTTCAGAAAATGACCTTATATATATACATATAAGAAAAAAATATATAAAACGATCTAACTCTCAGTTCGGGGTGTTCTCATCCAGCTCAAAATATTGATTAAGGGGATTAAGGGTTTAGGGCTGGGGGATTATGGTCTGTAGCTGAAATGTGTTCACCTAATTAGATATGGATTAACGGTTTAATAAGTGCCATGTGAACTGTGTTTCATGAGTGATTTTTTTTTACACAGTAATGAATCAATTTGGTTCAATTAAATCCTATTAAGGGAGTGACATCTTCAGTTGATATGTCAAAATGGCAAGTGTAAATGTTCAGGTGCGGCTCTTACCAACATCTAATGGTGGTCGTATATTAATGCATGCTGGTTTCGAATACACTAAAAAAATGGTAGTTTACTTGCACATATGAAATATATATTTTTAATGTTGATGCTCATTTGAAAGTGCTATTTAGTTATAATTTATATATTAAGTTTTTCCATTTACATTAAAAGTGTTAAAATAAACATGTTTTACTATAATAAATGTTGAATAAAACATTATCAAGTGATTTTGTTTTACTATTAGGTTTAACCTAATGAAATGTAACAGTGCCCAATGTGAAACAGACTACAGCTAATCCTTCTTTAGAAATTCCAATTAACACCTTAGTCACGCTAACATGATTATTTAAGTTTTGAGCTGGGTGAGAATGAACCCTCAGTTCATCGTATAAGTAAAATTAAAATATTAGAGAAAGAACACTAAAAATTAAAGGTTTGGCTAGTACTTTTATCGTTATCAAACGAATCGTTAGGCCATTTTAATGCGTTACTATATACTTATTTGACCGAGATCCAAAAAAATATCGAAGCGGGAATGCTAAAACAGGGGATATACTCCCATGTCTAAAAATATTCCAATTAAATTATACATTAATTACAAACAAAAAGCATAAAATCGAAACTAAAGAAAAAACGTCAAGAAAATTCCAATAATATTTAGTAGAAAACTGTGGTTTTCTGTTCAATCGTAAAAAGAGAATTATTTTTGAATCAGGGTTATTCAAATGTGAAAGAACGTATCTTATTCATCGGATTTTAGTTCTTCCAGTCACACGGGATCCCGAATTTACGACTTTCAGTGGTTTCCATTCATTTAGCATGAAATATGAAACATATTTTATTATTCTATCGGGAAATTATAAAAGAATGACAATTATAGACGAAATTACAAATCTCTAGATTATAATATGTTTTTGTTTAATGTCCGCAATCCGATTCATTGAATATGTCAGTCATTATTCTGTCAAAAAAACATGTCCGGTAGGAATTTGTATTTTGAACATTAAGGCAATTGGTTTGCCTGGTGATTTTGTTCCTCTTGGAATCCATTCTAATGAATTGTGTAAATCTACAACAATTTGAAAACAATATCTTCAGTTATAATATGAAATCAAAGAAAAGGAAATGTAGATACTTAAAGATGCATTCCCTCGAGGGTAATTAGATCATTTGTTAGTTATATTTATGATCAAGTATATTTACATAACGACCACAAAAAAATAAAATTCTAGATTCGGATTGCCTAATATTAATAATCCTACCAAATATTACAAAGAGCCAACCACTGAATATGCCATAGATATTACTTACACTTTCTCCAATACCTCGGTTCCTTTCCATTCGCCGTCAAAAGTTCCTCGCGATTTTCCGGCGCTACACAATGACGTTTTCGTAAATTATTTCTTGATCGTTGGAATTCGTTGTAGGAGTAGTTCCTAGCGCGTGGATCACGTGGCTAAATGGGTAAATGGGTAAGACACTGGTTCGCTAACTCGGAGGTCAGGTGTTCGATCCCTACATTGGCCGAGAAAGTTCATCCAGATTTTACGGCGTGGTTTCTCATTGTCAGTGATGCAGGACGGAGGGCCTGACAAGGACAAATGTCTAGTCCCGTGTACACATTGGCAGTTGAAATTCGATATAACAGTAGGCCGTAGCGCCGCTGCCCGGGCTAAATTTCCCTCATGGCACACTGTATGGCGTATGTCCGTCTTCATTAGCCCTGGTTAGGTGCAGAACAATAGGACGTTAAACCCCATTTCATCTCTTAGCGCCGCTGGTCGGACTAAATTATCACCACAGCACACTATATGGCATGCACCGTTTCAATTAGCCCAGTTTGGGCAGAACAGAAAAGAACGTTAAGCCCCGTTTCATTTCCATTACATAATGGCGACAAGGATAATAATTTGTTTATAAAATGTTTCCTTCGTGTATCGACGGATGCAATGTTTTAGGTAGTTTTGATAGGTTCTTCCATCGATTGGTGGGTTACGGATCACAAAGGTTTCTAAGCAGGACCAGGAAACCCTCATTATAAAATCCTAAATTGCTCCAGAATTCTACTTAGACATTATTTGAGACATATTTCCATATTCAGAATTGTAACCAATTTTTCTCGGAACTTCCCTTGATAGTGTGTGGTTTAATTGGTTTCATATATTGTATCTTTTTATACATACATAATTTAGAATAACCGTACGAAAAATAATGAAAATGTCAGTCGAAGCCCCGTCCACCCCAGGTCAGTAGAAACAGTACATTGTTTTGTTGTTGTAAATAGCTTTATTTTACGTCCGCTATTTACAACAACAAAACAATGTACTGTTTCTACTGACCTGGGGTGGAGGTGGCTTCGACTGGCATTTTCATTATTTTTCAACAGGAACATTGTTTTGTTTTATTTTTTAAATATATATGAATGGTCCGGGTCGTGCATTTAAGATATGAACCGTTATTAAATCCTCGTTTTCGTTTTTGGACTCATTTGGGTATATTATCTTTGAGGTTAATTTGTGTTTCCATGGAAATACTTCTTATCTAGGTTCGTTAATCTCAAAGGATTAATACTGATGGTTAAACACAGAGTGGAATTAATTGACTATAAAGGTCACCCAACTGATGATACTGTTAGGGTCGTATTTGATCGTAACACACGTTCATAGATTATATTCGAGATTGAACTGGTATGGTTTGACCAGGTTCGCATTTTTACATGAAAAAAAATAATCCTAGCGACTAATGTGTATGAATCCATATAGCGGCATTTCGAATCTTGAGTATGTGTCTCGGAAACAAATTCAGATGTCTGAATCCACAATGTTAACGATTCCAATTATGGTTTGAAAATATGGACAAATACTTTTGGTTGGAAAATACGAGAATATTATAATGGTTGGAAACTATATTGACATACCCTTTTTTTTTTAATTGACATAATATTATTTTATGACTATCATGGACGTATTCTAATGGTCAGAAAATAAAGGCATATTCCTACTTAAAAAAAAAAAGTTTGATATATTGTATGGTGTGAACATAATATGGGCATATTCTTATACTTATATGGGTATATTCTTATTGATTGAAAATAGATTCAGATTTATGAAGTTGGTATACTGCCTTCTCAGTGAACAGGTGCCCAGTGTGTCTTTTTCTTTGGTCGTATCGTCGTTACTGTTTTTGCTCTGGCCCTGCAATATATGCCCTTGATAAAAATCGAACTGAGAAACACATACCAACAGAGCCATAGGGTTCTCAGAACTTAAAACAATACAATTCCAATGACATTCACCACAGTTTACCAAAGTTATTAATAGCTAAATGTCCAACAAAGCATATTGGAATAGCCAACTTATAATTATTACGGAAAGTCTAGCCATTGTCTGTAAAACTGAAAAAAATATATTTGAAGAATTTCTACTGGGATTTCATTTGATGGACTCCATTAATCTAAGGATTTAGCTTTATTTGTCCGATCAATAAAAAAAACTTTAGATCTGGAAAAATCGATAAACCAGAACTTCTTTTAATTTCAACTTATTGATTATATGGGTCATCCATTTGCTTGACTGGCTCTTCTTATTCATGATATCTTTATCTCATCACCCAGGCTAGACACCTTATATATAAACTAAATCCCTTCTTAAAAATATATTCATATGATAAAGCGTTAATATGATTTCCGTTAATAAACGTTAAAGACTCATCTCTTTGCTTTGCTTTGATATATTTTAAGATACGTTTTATTCTATTTTGAAATAATTGAATTAAGTGATATGGTTACCGTTAAGACCAACTCGCGATCGCTTGCCTTGTGGTAGCTGTTTTGTTGAAATAATTGAATTAAGTGATATCGTTACCGTAAGACCTACTCACGATGTCTTGCCCTGTGGTAGCTGTTTTGTTGGATCTCCAGATGTCAGTCGTTGAACAAATAGAATTCAACTCAAAGATTCAGGTGGTTGTACATTACATGTGAAAAATCAGGAGCTAAACTCGTAAAGAAATTTCTCGAACAACATGATCGCCTAGTTAGTAAGTCTTCCCCATGCTCTTTGGACCACCGTGGCCCCAAACAACTTCTAAATTATGTTCTCACTACATATGACCCCGAAAGGGACTGGGGCCGTGACAGTGTTGTCATGTTTGCTCTTTTTGTAACATCAGATACTTCCTCCAGTTCCTTGCATTAATTGAGAGCTATGAACCCATAAGAAACCCATATAAATATTTTTATTCTGTTTTGATGTTAAAAACTTAAGTTTGAGTATTCTCTGCTGAACAGTTATCCTACTCCAACCCTACTATCATAATACCAGTCAGATTGGACTCCAGAAGTCTTCGTATTAGTAGAGTCAAATAATGTTCACTTTTGTTTTCAATAAATCAGGTGAGTTATAGGTAGATATCCCGTGTGTAAAATACAAGTTATAACACTAATCAGTATGTACATGGGCTAGTGTCATGTACAATGTAGACCATGTCTTCCCTTAACAAAACGCTTATAACACGCAGTCCTGGGTCGAACTCTCTATTGCGTTAGGTGACGACTCCTGATACTTTTATGTACAATTCGTGACCGAAACATCGACTGCGTATGTGACAGAAACACTCGGCCATCCACCTTTCTCTCAAGTACATCCGACTCCACTTCTATTTTTGGGGACTTCATATTAAAGAGAAACGAAGTTGTTTAAAGAATGGAGATCCAAGAAATTGAATTTTAGAGATAATTGACACAAAAGATGCAGGTGCTGTAATTTCACGGTTTTGTCTTGCATGAAATGAAATGAATCAGGGTTTAACGCCTTACCTTTCTGCATCACCTTGGCCAATGGAGTCTGCTATGAGGGGCATTCTTGTGGGACAAAGGCACGCGACAAATTCCTCATTCGATTTCCAACTGTGTACACGGGATCTCTGTCCTGCACCACTCAAAGAGCCAGCAAGTCCCGAGGAACTTTCATGCTCATTAAGTGGTGTGGTTGTTAATTTGTTTAGTGCGTCCATGGTGCATGGGACGGGGTACCGCAACCCTCACTGATATTACTGATTTCTATTTTTTAATATATAAGTTCAGATAGGCTATTTTGAGTGACTGCGCATGCTTAACCTTTTTAGAGTACTGGTAGTTATCCAATTCTTTCTAGACCTGATACGACTTCTCATTTCAGACATTTATGTTAGATCAATTCAATGAAAAAGTGGACATGTACAGTTACCAATTCGTCGTTAGGATGTACAATGTAGCCAATAACACAACTCGCGGGTGGAGGGGGGGGGCGAATGGGTTAGAGTGTGCGCGCTGTATCATAAGGTCTGTCATTGAGTCGACTGGCGTGGTTTCGATTCTCCGTTTGTACATGACAAGGGGTAGTGTAGCCCGTCCATCCTCGTGACAATGAGTAGGGTCTCCTATCCAACCTGGTGGATTTTATCCAGTCCTCCGGGCTTATGAACCCCACGCCCAAGCGAATTATTGAAATAAAATTAAACCATATGCCATGTTTTAGTCCGGAAATGACCTGGATTGGACGGAAATCGAGGTCCCGTAAACACGTTGGAATTCGATTGAAAAGGGGCTCTACCCGGACAAAGCACCCTTCATGACACACTGCTGTATCATAAGGTCTGTCATTGAGTCGACTGGCGTGGTTTCGATTCTCCGTTTGTACATGACAAGGGGTAGTGTAGCCCGTCCATCCTCGTGACAATGAGTAGGGTCTCCTATCCAACCTGGTGGATTTTATCCAGTCCTCCGGGCTTATGAACCCCACGCCCAAGCGAATTATTGAAATAAAATTAAACCATATGCCATGTTTTAGTCCGGAAATGACCTGGATTGGACGGAAATCGAGGTCCCGTAAACACGTTGGAATTCGATTGAAAAGGGGCTCTACCCGGACAAAGCACCCTTCATGACACACTGCGTGAAAGAAATTGAGCTGCTGAGAAATAATGCCTAAAACCCCAATTGATTTCACTATTTCATTGTACATAACGGGGTCACGGTGGCCCACTCAATGAGTAAGACGTTGGCTCGTTAACCTGGAAGTCATGTGTTCCATCCGTACGTTGGCCTAGAAAGTTCATCTTGATTTTTTGTCAGTGGTGCAGCAGAAAGGGCCTAGCAAGGGGCACATAAAATATCCCTTGGTAGTTAGAATTTGATATAAGAGTAGGCCGTAACGCCGCTGTCCGGGTCAAATTTCCCTCATAGCACACAATATGACGCGGGCCTGTCTTCATTATCCCAGCCAGAGCAAAAGAGTAGGACCTTAAACCCCATGCCATTTCATTTCATTCTTCAATCATGTAGCTAACCAATTGGTCTAATGTATGGGCCATTAAGGTCTATGCAAGTCATGGGTTCAGTCTCGGGTTTATGTATAGAATCAGCTGCTTAACCTCGTGGGTTTTCCCGGGATACTCCTCTGTAGGGTTGATATTTTTTTTGAATGACCTACGCAACATTATTTTAGTCACAGTATGTTTTTTTCTGTTCTGTCGTCTCAAATTAATTAAAAATTGTATGTGTGAACATAATTTTAAAAAACACCCTTTGATACTACGAAATGTCGACTTTTTTCCTTTTTGATGTTTGCTAAAACAGGTGAATTTTCATTTACTAGCGTGACAGATGCCTGCAATATGACACCGATCGATTCCATAGTAATTAACCAACCCAGACCTACCACAACGATCGCTGTTTTTATTTGTTAAATTTGTCCACTGAAATAGATGAAATGGGATTAAAAATCAAAATCTCTATTGTCCTTTGTAGGTAATATAACCAAATCCCCGTAAGTGGTATTTATATTGGAGCAAATAAATGAAATAAGCACAGCGGTGGGTAGATTAAAGCTAGTTGAAAATCCTGGTAAATAAATATATTATAGACCACGTTTCCCATGGCAAACAATGTTAGTCGATAGAAGAACGAAATCAAATTTGATGAGATACGACCGTCGTTGGGTATAAATATGAAGAGATCAAACGTTGGTGAGGTGACGGGTTTCAGTCAAATTACATCCAGAAGGCGGGACAGGGGGTGACGAATACCGCACGCGGAGGGGCAAGGAGTGGCGTATGTTATAGAGCATGCGTGTTCCGTCGCTCAGAGACAGTATCGAAGTATTGGACATGCAGGTCGCTAGCAGCCAGCCTTTAAAGCCGAGCGCTATCATAACAGGAGATGTCATTCGACTTCTGGGTTCAGCGATTCGAGTGACATGCCGTTTGGTTTGAGGAAGAGATAAGAAGATTTATTTGGAGGGATATAGTGTTAGGTATACACTCGAAGATACACACGAAGCCATGTTGTAAAGTTACCCTGTTAATCGGAGAAGTCGTCTCATTTTCACCACACTTCTCGTTTCACAGGGTATATTTACCGCGTGGTCATGACGTCACATATGGTACAACACTGAAAAACTACTCGACTGATAAGTGGGGTGGAGCTTTTAAGCGTTTGGAGGCCGGCTCATTATTGGCGAGTGACAGATTTTGGGGTTGTATATGACGACTGGTTGATGTTTAGAAGTGGATGTGGGCATTGGTCTGTGGACGACCGATTGTTTCGTCAATCGGACCACACAATACGAATCTAAGGAGATCCGCTAAAATCCGATACCGACGTCAGTTTTACAATAACTAACACATATTGTTTAGCTAAACTTTGATTGAAGGATGGACAATAGATGACAAGGCGGGTTAAAGTAGGGTAGTATATGATGAACGTATTTTACGAATTAGCTTAATCCTCTGTTAAACCTGCCCTTGGGTTGTTGATAGTCAGTTTTCTTTTTTCAAGTTTATGTTTGTCATATTAATGTCTAATAAATGACCATAATTTTTGTAAGATAAAAAAGGGTAAAAGACAGGTTATAGGTTTTTTTTTTTTAGGATCTTGGTTAAATCCCTATTTGTTGTAGATATACGATACTATGTTATTAGAAACTTATTATTCTGTATACAACTAATTATTGACCGTGTATCCCAAGAGTTAAGGAAGAGGGGGTCGGGGAGAGGGATATTATATTGGTAAGTAAATCTAGACTTAGGATTAACCCCGAATAATTATAAATAACAAGATCAAACAACTAAAATAATAAAATATGTACAATATAGATAAAGAGTGGGAATAAATCCAAGTTTGAAAAAAATCGGGAAATGTAAAAAACTAATAAGAAAGAATGGTTTGGATGGACATTGTTTATTAGATGCAATATTGTACCCGGCTCTTGTTTTGTTTAACGGATACAGTTGATACACTATTTAAGGTTCTGCGCATGTAAAATTAGGTTCAATTGCAAAATGTTTAACACACATCGTCCCAGTTTGAAAGGAAATAGGTACTTATGTTACAAATAGTGAAGAGTGTAACAATGAATTCCTAATCGTATCTTACCGAATAGTTTTTTCTGTATTTGTTAGGTGACGTGAAATCACAACCATGTTCTTATTCTGGTTCGGCGGTCATTTTAAAATGGGCAGAAATTTCGCCAGATAGTGGGTTTTTTTTCAAATCATATAATTATGCAGTAAAGTTCCAAAGGGAATTGGTCTATTATGTTAAGCTTTGTGCAGTCGGTGTAATTAGAAAATCATGTCAAAAACTTCTCAAAGGTAGTCTGGAGCTGCCAGATTTGAAACTATTTTGATGTACAATCAATAGCCACTCTTAAACAGTATATATTCTTAGACTTACACTTTGGAAATATGCAAATACTAAAACATTGATCATCTAAATGTTAGACTGTTGTAACTCATAAATAGACAGAGGTCGCGCTAGACAAGGATTGCTCAACCTATCACGAAAAGCTAGTACGTGATTTAAAAAAGCCCAATTGCAGTGGTTACTTTATTTTGACAAATTCGTCCATGACCATTGGACTGTGTATTTTAGCTAGGATCGATTTTGCATCATTTTTTTTACAAAACTGACAATTTATCCAACCTGATTAGATAAGAATCATATCATTCCTTTGATGTTTTTATTTTATTTTTAAAACCAAAATAACTTGGTTCTTGAAACTCTATTTTTCAAGTAGCAATCTAACTAGATATTACGTGGAGTGACAAATCGTTTTTAAAAACATTCTCATTAAAATCACTGTCATTAAGTTTACAGGGAGCTATATATGTGTAAGTATGCTGTGTGTGAGTTACAAATTTAGCCATGTCGATTTTATAACAGGTAACAATAAATCACAACCATGATTAACTGTCAATCATTCAATGATTTATTTGTCTGACTTGAGCAAATATCTTTTATATTCTGTAACAAATAACGCTTGCTAGTCAAAGACACCTCTGGGTATACATCCAGGGGTCGCAACACATGGCTTAAAAACTATTCTGGCTTTACAAAAACGAAACGATAGAAATCGAAGCATCGTGAATGTAAATTATGCTATTTAACCATTGTATTATTCGTTTCGGGTCATGTAGTGCCATTCGAACTTTTATTTTCATTTAAGAACAACCTTTCTTCCATTAACGAGTCGACGATTTTGGGCTCAATATCCCCTAAACTGACAATGCAGCACATCTAAAGGTGATTTTGAAACGAGCAGTTGACTATAAACATGTTCACAGTGTGAGAATTCGCTTTGATATTTCGATAAATTGCACTTAAATGAAAGAGCACAATGCTTTGTAAAACCCATCTGAAAAGGCTTTTCTATAAATCCATGCATAAAGACCTTTCAAAGTTTTGCTGATAAACGGGTAGAAAGTCTGATTGGCAAATTAGACGTGGATTTAGCGGTTATCCCTCTTGCTTTGATTTGCGTTTTAAAAATCCACCAGGCAGTTAATTTTTTTCGGGATTGTCTGAGTAATAGAGCTTTTACTTGTTCATTTCTGACTTTACCCGCATTTAACACTTTGAAGGTTTGTGGTAAAAATTTGAGATGATGAATAAATTACATATTTAAGAACAAGATATTGACATGCGGGGGTATTTGGAGTTTCCTTAATGAGAGACACTAAAAAAAGGGCAAAAGAATGCATTACTTTTCATTGCATCACGTCGCCCAGGTCATGTCAAACGGATTAGCTTTTTGAAGTCTGTAGGAACTCTGATCCCTTGCAGATTTTTCTCAGGTGGAAAGCTTAAGCTTTTGCTCAGTTTGTGTCGCAATAATCCCGCCGATTACCGAAGGGAAGTCGAGGACTATGTAGGATATTGTAGAACAAAACTTTGATTACAATCACACAAGTTATTGCCAGTCAAGTTATGGCCATTTTATGTTCCTATGGTAATAAAGGGACATAACCCATTGGACAAGAAATCTTTTACGTCCGAGGACGGATAAGGTTTATGTTGCGTTGGTTGGTGGGCTTTCCCCTGTTCTTTATATTATTTATTTGCTCCTCTTGACGAAATTAATGACAAAATTGGGCTGAATTAAAGCGATGCGAGTCAAATCTGTCAACCTTTGATTTCGTTAAGTCTGGCAGATTGGTGACAATTAAATTCATTGTTTAATAACAACAAAGCAGACACGATCATAAAATGCTGAAAGGGTAGGCCAAAAAAGCTCAGAGATCTGTTGGCCCTAGAAAAATAACATAAAACGAAAATAAGATTTGTCGTGGAATCTATTTGTAATTAGGAAAATAAAAAGAGGCCTCTGATGTGTAAACGTATCATGATTTTCTCCATTATCTTGCTTTCACGAACATCAAAAGAAAATCTCCTTTTCCTTATGACAAAAAGCTGGTTTCTTCGTTACTTTAAACGCGGGGATGTTTCGTATACAGATAAACGCGATATAAAGGGGATTAGTAAAATACCCAACGGACGACGGTTGTCTCCCCTTGTGGGTCATAACACTGTATCTGTCATTAGAAATAAAACTGAGACCACTGTCGTGAAAATATCATGTTGCTGAATGTATTCCCAAACTTGCTATGATTCTAACTGAGTCATTAGTATGATTACTCTCTGACATGTCCGAATCCTGCAACGGTCTAATGAAGACATTTGTGATACCGGGTGTTGCGGTGCGACATGTCAGAGAGAGAGAGAGAGAGAGAGATTTAGAGAGAGGAAGATATTGGGTTTAACGTGCACTCGACACAAACCCACGGTCATTTTGGGACTAAGACGTGCCACAGTGCATACTATATGATGTATACATTTCTTGTTTGAGATGTCTGTGTATATTGTGTTTCGTCCGTGGGTTTGTCTTGTGTAATTGTTTACGTGTGGTGTGGTTCTCTTTCATTTGCTATATATTCCTACCAAGAGATTCTAATTAATTTGTCGTATATTTAAAAAGGGGGGGGGGGATATAAACTTGTTTTTCCAATTTAAGAGAACAATTAATAAAGTTGCCACCCAGTTAAAAGGTTTACTAGTTAAACTAGCTCTCCGACAAGGATTCTTCAGCCTCGTTGCCTCTTGTTATTGCTGCTGAACGGAAGACCTGGCAAGGAAAATGTGACTAGTCGTTCGGGTGGTAAGAGAACCCAAGGCCAACCGTGTGCAGTCAAAATAACCATTGACAGTTGGAATTCGATGGGTAGTAAGCGGAACACCCTAGCCGTATATCCCTTTCATGTTCCCGGTTGATGCAGAAACATAGTACATCAAACCCTATTTCATTATATTCCTCGAGCGAGATTTAACCTTATGCCTTCCTTTGAAGTTTATGAGAGATGCCAACCAAAGGTTGGTGTTTAGAAAGAACTCGAGCAACCGGAATAGGCAATAAGAAGGCATATATATTATAAACTTTGATAATCTTCCTGCAAGACCCCTCTCCCATTAAACGTCATATCTATTAAGTTACAAAAAAGAAAGACACATTAAAACTTTCATGTATTTATTACAATTTAACATGTATTGCCATCATTACTTATTAACATCATTACATTAAGTTGTTTTCTAAATCTAACTTACAAGTTCACGAAACAACGTGATGTACAAAGTTTCCATCAAGTTTTCCCTCTATAATCAAGAACATTAACTTAAAGGGACAATAACACTCTTGCTGGCTTGACAGGTCCAGAAAAAAAAATAGCCTTATTCTAACTTTAAGATGTTTAAGTGTCCTACCTGTTGTGTAATTTATCCATTACAACCTATCTTACTTGTCCAGAGGGTTCGATAAATGTTTAAATCCAAGTTGCATTTGAAAGTGCTCACATAAGGCTTTTCAAAACATGTTACGGCATGTAGTTGAATTTTTCCAATTTTTAAAATTAGGTGTGTTAAGATGAAATTTGTATCATTTTTTCATTGAAATATTGTAAAATAGTACAAATTGTTGACCCGTTACAACAAGAGTGGTATTGGGGCTTTAACATAATGTAAGGAGGTTTGTTGTTTTACCATCTGACAATTTACCTTCATCAAGTAAGCATATTTTTGCTTATGTAAAAAATCATTAATCCCCCATAAGAAATATTAGCTCAACATAAATTATATTCATATTTCAAACGTTCGTTGGCATTAAGGTAAAATATGTAATGCAAAATTATGTTTTCCTTTTGACTACAACGTCATTACTGAAAGTAAAATATGTAATGCAAAATGTTATCCATACTTTCCTTTTAACTTATGTTTTGTTTGCATCACCAAAAATAAAAAATAAAAATGTAATGCAAAATTATATCAGTATTTTCCTTTTGAGTATTACGTCATATTTCCTACGTTGTTGTTATCAATTAAGGTCAAATCTAATATATTATGTGATGCAGAATTATATCAGTGTTTTCCTATTACATCAACTAAACAAATGTCCAGAATACCATGTTTTAGGCATGCGATGGACTACAACTTGGTTTTGAATGGGCTCTGGTTTTGAATGTTTAATCTGAAATAATAGAAATTTTAAAAAAATCATGCAGTTTGCGTTGTTTTTTTGTATATAAAATATCTTAAGTTGCATAAATTATGACACACTCATTTAGTTGAAAAACGAAAGAAATATAGGAATATAAAAGTTTATTTTCTTTACAAGAATAACTGTTTAAAAGCCAAGTAAGAATATAAGAAATCGAGATCCAATATCTTTACGCGGATACCTGTTTAAAAACGAAAGTAGAATGAGAATAAAATAAGTATAAAAGATATCGAGGTCTAATTTCTTTAAATGAATACCAGTTTTAAAACTGTTGTAAAGACTCGTGTTTTAGTCAATAAGACACACAACAGATTTATCAGTAAGTAATTATCTACTTTCATTTGGGTTTTTTTTCTGGCAAAACTTGTTAATTAATAAAAAAAACTATAAAAAAAATAGAAGAATTATAAGGTTTAGATTTAATGACGTTTTAATAAAGATACGTTCTGACATTTGAAACGATGTTAATTTCAGAAATATACCCCAAGAAAAGTTGATTAAAATCTTCAAATTGTTTTTAAAAATATATATATTATTCTAAATGCCAATCAAAGAAGAAATATATTCCATTGGTGAAATCCCATTCTGCCAACTTGTCTTGGAGTTTGTGAATCTTAATAAATATCTAACTTTATAATGGAATAACAAAATACACTATTCGGACACACGTTCTTCTCCAGAAAGAAATCAAATAAAAGACTAACAGAACATTTGAGATCAGGGGTGACAAACCAGAATCGCTTAACGTACGACACTCGAAAACATTTACAATTTATTTTAAATGTAAAATCTGAATCACAGGAAAAAATCACATCCCAAAATCCCCAAATCGACACAAGACAATGGAAATATTAAAACAAAAACAAGATTCATAAATATCCGTATTTCGTTTTATTGTCCGATTTTGTTATGATTCAGCTGTAAATGCGTGTGTCCACAATGCATGGAATAATTAAGTAAAAAGCTTTTATTAATCTTACAGAAAATAATATGGTACTTCATCAGAAATTCATCCAATTTCCTTATGAAGCCTTTCGGGGACATAAAACAATATCTAATTTACATACAGTTGCCAGTAATCCTTGGGTTGCTCGTAAAACCTCAGTAAAAAGAGTGAAATTTTTATGTGATGAAATTTAATGACGGTTTACGTAAGCGTGTCTTAGAAAACCAACTTTGTAACTTTTAGGTTTGTTACTTCTCTACGTTTCTGACGTAATTGACATGACAGTTTGCGACAACATAACGCCACCGTCGTCATTAGGGCACATAAAATTCGAACAATTTAGGGAAATTTAGCTTTTACGATCCCCTTACCCCCATATGCTGTTGGTGTCGTTTGAGATTTCGTCTAATTAGTGGGGTCTAGCAAACCGCGTACGGTCGTATAAAGTACATAAAATTTAGTCTAGTACTAAAGAACTCTTGGTCATCTGAACTTAGCTTGATTAGACGCCGAAAACTGACCAATGGTCGATGTTCGTGTACCAGCCGGTCAGTTTATGAGCGATCATAAAGTTGAGAATCTGTCACTGATAATTTCTGCATTTTCTTGGTGATCAAAGTTGTAGAAAGATCGCAATGTATGTGAACGTGGAATCCCTTTGAACTCTAGGTTAACAAACGTAGAAATTATAAATTTTATTTCCTCTGACTTTGTCATTGATTTACAGCTTGATTTGGTATTTTGTGTGAATCTCTTGACTTTATTATTCATTGTTCTTTGGAGAAAGGATTTAGTATACATCTGCTGCTTACAGTTTTTATCCATTCATCAAATCTCCCCTCTCTCGCTCTCTCTCTTTCTCCCTCTCTCTCTCTACGAAATGTATACTTTCTTAAAAATTGAAAGTAAAATATCCGAAATTCTAAATTGTTTCATGGACGTTAAACCCAACCCATCTCTCTCTCTCTCTCCCTCTTCCCCCCCTCTCTCTCTCTCGTGTCCCCCTCTCTGGTCCAACCATTAAACTCGATAGTTTAAAACAAGAACCACATGTAAAATAAAAGGAAAATATTGTCTCATAATACTTAGCGAATATCAGTATCCTCGCTAAGTCGTCTAAAATATTTTTCGGGTTTTTAAATCTCCGAAAGTTATTTGGATACATCGTTATACGGGCCTAACTTATTTAGTTTAGGGTTTATGTAGAACATTTAAATCTCCGAATATTGAAGCCAAGAATCTTTAGTATATTGGTATACTATATCAGGTTCTGCATAAATATTCATATATTGAAATACAAAGGACATGGCATCCTAGAAAAGAAGCACCTCGGATGTTATTTCCATCAGTAAAGTACTCATTCAATTTCATTAGAGATGGCATTGAAAACACATTTTCAGAAATCGTAAGAAATAGACATACATTCAATACAAAAAATCTGAATTTTCTTTAGATATATAAAATAAAATTCTTCAAATATAGTAAAAACAGCGATAAAAGTTTCCACTTTCAGAATTATTCATACACCCATCGCATTCAAAACTTTCCAAGCAGAACCTTCACGCCAAATGGTTCAAATAGATTTTATTAATAATTTTATTAATGTTAATTTTGTAATACAAGTTTTGATTCGCTATTTAAAAAAACACAGTTTTATTAGTATTTATAAATTGACACATCGTTTCATAAATTTTATGCTTTTTCCCAGCGCATTATAGTTCGATTATACGATTTTAATGATTAAAACACAAATTGGTCCGTGTAAATGAATTTCTATGTACAGGTATTTGATTGCATTTATAAACATAATATTGATAAATTCATTTTATTTTGCATTAGAAATCATCAAAGAAATAAATTATTACCCTGGGAAACGCGTAATTAAAACACAAAACAAAACGCAGATCCAAATTATTGCAAAATGATTTTAGACATAAATTTGGTTCAAAAGAATTTTTCTGGATAAATATTTATTTTGAAGGGCACGCAACAAGCAATTAAAAATAATATTTGGAAGTTTTAGTAGAAATCAAAATCTGAAAAACTGTGGGAAAATATATGTATACGAAAAAGATTTAATTTTGTCTAGTGTTTTGTTCTGAGAGAATGAATAATATCTCTTTTTTTTTTAGAAAAAAGATCTTTTGGGGATTATGTTTAGATGAGATTATACATTATGTTATACGCGTAGTATCAAAACGATCATAACTTAAAAGAAAACACATGAAAAACTATTTGCGTTCGTACCCAAAATAAGAGAGCAACGTCAAAACAAAAATAAAATGATGTAGAAATGGGAATTAACATGAAATATGCATACCTGTTTGAAAAAACCTCAACAATTTTGATAAGATATTTGCTCGAACAGACTTTAAAAATGAAATAAAAAATGCTACACGTGTGTGTGCTTAAATTTAAACATATTTGAAAAGTTTCTTATAATTTGAAATTAATAACGTTGATAAATATTTTGTTGTACACGTTCAAAACCCCCAAATAAATAGATTATCCAGATCAAATGTAGGGAAAGTATCAAGTATTTTAAACATATTTAAAAAGTTTCTTATATTTTGAATTTAATAACGTTGATTGATTAATATTTTGTTGTGCACGTTCAAGGCCCTCGGAGAAATAGATTATCTACATCAAATGTAGGAGAAGTATCAAATATTTGGGGCTACATTTAATTAACAAAACTTGTGAGAACCTGTTATAACTTCTAAAGCGACCATTAAAATATGAGTTCAGTCAGGTTTTCTGCAGACGGGTTACATTCGTTTATTCATCGACATCTATAAGGCACCCAAGAGGTTCTTCCCTGCCCACCCCAATCAGAAGCCAGCGCCTGAATCGTGTAGCAATTAATGCCTCGTTCATCAAGAAATCTGCGATGAGCTTGATGACGGTAATGAAGCAAGGTTTCAGATGAAAACACAAAGACTTGTGAGTTAAGTTGGGGGACTATCAACTAAAGTAATACTGTAATTGCATATTAGTCAAAAGTGATAAAACTTAATGAATAATAGTGATGGAACTGAGATTTGTGAGTGAAAAAGCGACCACTTTCCCCTGAGAAGACTAAAACTGGCCATAAAACGTAATCAAGGACCGGCACACTTGGCCGAAATCCTTTCTCTTAACAAAATTGACCAGTCATCTAAACGTGAACTTTACCGCTCACCGCTTTTCTATTCAAATCCGCCAATTGGATTATTTGTCCCAGTCTCGATTTTATATGTTCAATGTCATTAAATAGTCCGTGTTTCTGTTAAGATAAGGAAAATAGAAACTATATCTGGGGTTAAAAAGAAGCGGATTTGCTTAAATACGTTAATATCTCGTTGGCGGTTAACTGATGTGTTATAACGACGGGTATTTAATACTGATTAAACGAAATAATTACGATATACCGTTATCATTTTATAACCCCGTGCGATGTTAGAAAAAAATAGCTGTAGAAATTATCACTGAAATTAACAACTTTTAATCGGATTTCATCCTATTAGAAATAATTGAATAACAATTGCATTTGCGCTCAAGTGTGAGTTATTTCTCGTAAAACGCAATTTAAGCCAACGTTCTTTCATAATTTCTGCATATCTCTCATGGCAGTATTTCCCACCAATTATATAATAGATAGTCTTTGAGGTATTCATGTGAGGCACTAATATTCATACGCGCAAAAGTAATCTGGGTGGTGCATACAAGATTGTTCATCACTCGGGTCTTTATGATTGGGAATATACTTTTATAGTATATTGCTTCCTAATCTTAGAGCCCAATATTCAAATGCCTTTCAAATTGTCAAACATTAACGAAGGTATAAATTTCCAAAAGAATGTGCTTCGATCAGTTTGTTTTATTTAAAGATGCGCCAAAAAGGTGAATACAGCGTGGCATCATGCATATTTATTGAGCTCATCAGAAATTTGATGAAAAAAACCACAAATGTATTAAAGTCAGATTTCGTTATCCGAAAAATAGGCATGGACTATTCTATTGATTACTTCATCCACACCAGTTGTCAGTCTGCTATAGGAAATATATATTGCAAATATTTAGCTCAAAGGACATGTTTATAATGTTTTGTGAAACTATAAAATTGTTTTAAAATTATTCAATTAATTTCCGAAAAGAAAAGCTACCTAGCTATAAAATATCGCTTTAAAATTATTTCATTATCTGCAGTTGTCATGTAACTGATAGCCTCACGCACGTTCTATACATTAAGTAAACCGTTACAAACTCAACTTTTTAACTTGCATATATTAGCGTAGCGATACATTTTCCCCATGCAAATTATTAGCATAATGAAACAAACTACTCTTATATGTCGTTGAATAATACCTACACAACGGAAACGCACTATTTGACGTGTTTTCGTCAATGTTGACATCGATTTTGTTTGTAAATGAAATTTGAGAATCTCGTTTATGATTTACAGAAAAAAATGAATTTTAAGCTTCAGAAAACAGATAGTAATCACTTAATTTTAATGGTTTTGTAGTAAAAGAGCGTGTCGGACTCTCAGACCAAACCGTAAAGAACACACTTGCTTTCAATCGGATATCGGAGTCTCATAAGAAATAAAGAGTTTTCGAGGAATACTTCTTTAAAATATCACACAAACTGTGTTGGTATATGGAAATAATGCGAACTATCTTGAAAAAGAAAAAGGAAAGTAAGTAAAAAATTATATGGTATATAGGGAGATAGGATACATCTAGGTATTTATCAACGAATCTTCTATGCAGGCGATCCTTTTTATGGGGCGAGTGTTAATTTGTAAGCGTTCTATTAACCATCGAGATTTGGGGAGCTCGTCGGCTTTTTAGTTTCAGCCTAAGTTAAGAAAATACGAGGTTTTTAAGAGAGTTGATTCCCATGACTACCGTGTTATCAGTAGGGTATAGATGATATAAAACTAACATAAAAGTCAGTAAGTTATAATCAAGGTTGATCTGCGATATCGCCGCCTCCGTGATATAAGATGGCCACCAACACGTCGGGATTATTAACTCTTCCACTCTTTGCGTATTAAATCCCCCAAAAAAGAATTAATATAGATTTGGGAATTGTGTATTAAATCCGAACAAGAATTAGTATTTTTAGGAGATTTGTGTATTAAATCCGAACAAGAATTTATATTAATGTGCAATTTATGTATTAAATCCGAACATGAATTAATGTATACATGTATTTGTGGTTGAATTTAGATTTAAAATAAGTCATTCATAGCTATTCATTGAAAAAGGACGGTTATAGTTACATTTCTAAAAAATTCCAACCTTTAACCAAGATCGACCAATAGTTTCTGCTATTTGTTGACATTTTCTTAAATTTTAACAATAATAATAATACTAATATTAATACTCATAATGACGTTTATTCACAAACAGCATGGTATAATAATTAACTGATAGCTTTTAAAAAAACCCACATACAATAGATATATATGATAAAAAGTGCAAAGAAAGAAAAAAAAAAAAGAAAAAAAAGTATTAAACGATAATTGAAAATATACATATTATGGTTTAAGAATACTAAATCTACATGTATATACATTTACAATGCCAGATAATACAATATTTAACGAGATGTAATAATATATAATGTACGTTTTCGAATAGAATGAAATATGAATCTATCCAGAGAGTTTTAACTAATGTATTGATATATTAAAAGAACGATATAGATAATTTTCTAACTAATAACAATCATATAAAAACTCCACTGTTTTTACACCTGAGTACGTTTCATTTCTATGTAACTAATATTGTTTTAATAATTTATTTAAGTTATGTGAGTAGCGAGACTAATATATCACGTTTTATGCTTACAACATGTTGATTACACTTATTATGCTTCCCTTTCATGTTTGCCGCATTGTTATGCATTCAGGTTAACTCTAAAGATGACAAGCTCGTATGCCTAGATCAAAGGAAATATGGTAAAACAATAACATGCAATAAAAAAGTTCCAATATACATAGCCTTGTAAATCCATGTTTACCCCCCCCCCCTCTTTTCAAGTTGAATTGATTCGATTTATAGTATTGTGTAGTGCCAAATACTCATTAACAATAAATATGTTAATACTTAATCAAAATGGTCGCCTGTCCAGCCTCGTGGGTTTTCTCCGGGTTCTGCTAAAGACCCCTACGCGCAAGCGAATTATTTAAATAAAATTAAACCATGTTAGTCCCAAGTTTGTGTCGAGTAGACGTTTAACCCCATTTCTCCCTCTCTCTGAATCAAAATGTATAGCCACCCTTTTTTTAAATACATGCAACACTTTATTTTAAGTTTGGGAATATATTTTTTTTCGTTCTCTTGTTTTGTGAAGTATGTTTCTTAGGTCAGCAAAGCCAGAACAATTACACCTGATTTTGTGTTCCACTGTCGATAGATCAAGCCATTATACGTAACTAAAATTAGCAAACCTTCTGTCTTCCCCTTCTATCGAATCGGAATTTAAACGTATAGATTTTGTCACATCACTAAAGGAGATCTACCTAATTCAATTCTTTTATTTTGACCTAAATTACTTCTTCTATTAGTGTTTAGCGTCTGCTTCCACCGATGATGATATCGCAGACAAGTTGTCTTTTTTTATTATCGTTAGCGCACGCACAGGAATCTTTCCTTTGGGAGGAAACCGGAGTATCCGGAGTAAACACACAGACGCTCACATCAGGGACCAAAACCACAGCCGCAAGCCAGAGGTCACCGGATAGCTAGAGCTCAAAATTCGACACTCTGGACCATATGGCCGTCCCTAAATTAAACACACACTTATATTTACGATTTAGATTTGGATAATAATTCAAAGCCAGCATCTATATAGTATCGTTTATTCCATGGATTAACTTATACGAAATGTGTGTGTAGGGGGGGGGGTACATGGCCGAATGGTTAGCACATTAGCGCGGTATCATAAAGCCTGTCATTGAGTCAACTGGCGTGGTTTCGAATCCAAGGTTGTACGTGACAAGGTGTAGGATCGCCTGTCCGACCTCGTGGGTTTTATCCGGGTCCTCCGGTTTCCCCCCACTGCTAAAGACCCCTAAGCTCAAGCGAATTATTGAAATAAAATTAAAACAAGTGTATGTCCAGAAATGGCCTAGTTTGTGTCGAGTGGACATTAAACATCACCTCTCTCTCTCTTCTCTCTCTCTCTCTACAAAATGTAAAGGTATACTTTCTCAAAAATTGAAAGTAATATATCATAAATTCTAAATTATTTATAATTGCATTTAGTAATTGAACTGGAAAAATATACAACACAATTATTTGGAATACAATTACTGATTATTACTAAGTTTCTCTGGTCTACCTATGTATAAGCATTCTCTGTCTTATATACGACACTCGTATTACACGGAAATTATGGTCATTTTTATACATTCGACACATTTTTGTTTTATTCCTCTTATAAGTAGCCTGTGCAAACAGACAGATTATCGTCACCATGATAAAATTACCATATTATTAATATTCCTGTTACTCAATACACAAACCAATAAATTTAGTTCAAAAGACCACCACTAGAGATCTTATTCGGAAAGAAAACCAGAAACTTGGCAACCGGAGTTCTATGAATAATATGTCGTTTTGTCGACAAATAAACAGTCATAGAAAAGCTGTTGTGGTGAACGAAATTTCTTGTTTCTTAGTACCTTTTTACGACCATTTTCACATCTTGAGAAAAATAGAAAAAAAGCTCTAAATCTTTTCGTGACGTGTAACTCGATTAAAATTCTTCTGATCTTCCCCGAACTGATGACAAAACTCGCCAATATTCCGCAATTTAATTTTGTTTTATTTGAGCGAACGTCTATTGAAATGATGGTCATGCTATTAAATAAAAGGGCCAATGTCTCGACCTTCCATCTAAATTACATCCACAATTAATAAGCACGAGGCGAACACGACGTATTTATTTTTATCAATACATCCAATGCCAAATAAATAAAGTTCGGGATTAAATTTTGTTTTTATTACGTGGGTGATTAAAGTCTTTGGAATTTGGGTGACCGTTAGTACCACAGAAACCATGTTGACTACTTCCAATTGTTGTTCTGATAGTCAATGGTAGTCTCTTAAAACACTTGATATTAATTATTATAATGGTAATAAATTATACATAAAGCCATTAAATTCAGAATTGATAAATGTATAAGAGTGCCCTCTCATCCATAACCATTATAGTACATTGTCTTTTCCTTTAAATTTAGCACCTATTAGGAACGAATGGTAGTTTTAACTTGGTAACGATAATTTTAAATTGGGCAAGACACGGGTTTGATGATGAGGACATAATTTTTACGTTAAAATTAAAATTGATGAACGTGTAATACCAACCCCTCGCCTGGTATAAGAAACTGTCTTTGACTTGTAAACACATTTCAGCATTGAGTTGTATACTTGTTAATTCAAAATTTGGCTAGGAATGGGCATGTCGAAGAGAACAAGCTTTCCTCCCGGAATCGTTGAAATTAGAATTGAGAAAATAATATTGTGTAAAGTACCATCCCTTCCATAACTTAACATCTAATACCTTTAGCAATTTGGAAACACACGGCCATACTAAAGAAGACATTTTTTCTCCGAGACACCTTAAAACCAGAACAGATAAACGTGTAATAGTATACTCTCTGATCCATAACGAACGATTCTTGATTTGATATAAACAGCATTCTGTAAGATCGAATAGGTACACATGGTTGCCCTATAAACAAACATATACGATTTTCTCCCCGATGATCAAGTGCTTTCCATGCAATCTCTTTTAAGCAATTTGCATCCATATAAAAATACCTACGTTTAGCAAGACATTTATTTCGAATTAAACAGTGACGAACTCATATTTTGTTTACTTTCATGGAAAGAAATTTTCTTTTAAAAGCGATTTGTCGACTTTGTATAACGTCTGCAACAGCCAATAATAAAGAGATGGAAGAAAAAGACTCTAAGCTAAACAAGACACAGGACAAGGGAGCGCACTGATCACAAACTCGCTGTATTGTATTTGTTTAGTGATATTATTCAATTATTACCATAAATCATAAAATAATTCAACATTTATTACATGTTTCCGTGTTATGTTTGAAATACGAGTGTTCCATGTCATTGATTTTATTGGAATATATTGTAGAATCTGTCTGTTGCGTCAGTCAAGAACAACATGCTAATTTGTAGGTGTCACACATTGCATTGTATTCGATTCCGTAAATCACCGCAACATGCCTGCCATTAAAATCAACTGTGCAATTCGATGTAATCGTTATACTACAATCACTTTCTTTGATGATCTTTGCGATAATCTTTGTATGGGGTGAATGCTAATTCAAAAGTGCATAAAGCATGCATTTATCTTACATCAGATTCTCATTTTATTTGAAAATCATATTTGATGACCTTTAAGATAATCGTTGCACGGGGTGGATGAATAAAATGTGGTTTTATGGCACGTCAGCTCCAACCGGGCTATAACGGCCATCTTTGCATTGAGTGAATGTTAATTCTAAAATGCATCAAGCCTGCATTTTGCTTATAACAGAAATAATGGGAGCCAGTGTTGCTCCGTGAATGGGATACTAGCTTACTAACTGGCTCCCCTTTGTCATTCGTGCAGTGCCGGGCAAGGAAGTGAGTTTAGTTGTTCGGATCAGACGTAAAAATCGAGGTCCTTTATAACTGGGGGTTATAATTTCATTTAAGGTCATTTAAACTATTTGTCGTGATTGGTCTAGACTTTGTAGAGCATAATATGATATAAGTTGGGAGAGAGAGGGAGAAATGGGGTTTAACGTCCACTCGACACAAACTAGGTCATTTTTGGGACTAACGTATGGTTTTCAATTTTTATTTCAATAATTCGCTTGCGCTTAGGGGTCTTTAGCAGTGGGAGGAAACCGGAGTGCCTGGAGGAAACCCACGAGGTTGAGAAGGCGCCCCTATCTTCATGTCACATGCGCTCACACTAGGGCTCGCAAGCCAGATGTGACCGGCAAGCTAGAGTTCAAAGCGCGACGCTCTAGACCACTAGGCCATCCCAACCCTCCATATAAGTTGGGTAAACATAATAAATTGTTATATAAATGTTGAGCCGATTCATGGTTATATATATTTGTTTTTAAAATACACAAGTTAATGACACCTATGCAACCCACTTCTCAATAAAAATCAAATAGGATATCAGATGATTTTGGTATATGGGACGAGTAAGCTTAGCCTGCATTGTGCACGATACCTGACACAAATTCTTGGAATTTACTCCGGTCTAAATGTACATGCCATAGTATAAACGCTTTTTCCTTCAGAAATATAACACGTCTTCATTAGCCCAGTTTAGGAGCAGAACATTAACAGTAGGAAGTTAAACCCCATTTCAATTCATTTCAGAAATAAACTTGCCCCATATAATATAAACACGTGCACGTGCTGTTGATGGAATTCCAAGGACTAGTTATACGATGTAATGTTATTAATACCTTTCAATGATAGGTAGCGCCACTGAAACTTATGATTCACATCTGGTTGTCTCCATAACCCCTGCTTATTTTATGTCGTGCACAACGCAGGACACGTGTTTCAGAATACCCAATACCACCATGAGAGTTTCGGGTAGTTAACATAACTTTATTTTATTCATCTTTGTGTTCAGGATAAGTTTGGCATCATGAATGCCTCAAATCAGAATCTAGATTCTTTCGAAATTCAGAATCGAAAAAAATCCAAATCTAGATACATGGTTCTGGGAATTTGCCTGGTGGTGCAGACTTCTTTATTTCAAAATGGCGACCAAAATGGTGACCATAATGGCGACCATTCACAGGTCAACAACGCAGCATGTTTATATTTCTGTATATCTGGGCTGTTTTGATGGACTGTTTTATGTTTTATCTACTAAATTACAATCAGATGAGTTGTAAATGTTTAATGTCATCTTAATCTTAATAAGTAGTAAAATGTATGATGACCACAGACATGAATAATACATGAACCATCCCGATTGGCTACTACCTTACGTATAGGCCTGTGTAGATAACAGTAGTCATAGCTCGCAAACTAAGTCTTATGCATGGCCAAACCCTTACTCTAAAACATATCGAGGAACGCCCACATATATTTTGAATAATTAATAACACTCCCAGTGATGCCCTTATGGATAAACTCCTGACCAACTTCTCGACAGGGGCGTGGTGACCGTTGATTTTACATGAGGGGCAAAATCTCAAGACTGTGCAAACGACACATATTTATATCATCGGTGGGGCGAGGGTTGGGGGGGAGGTCTCCTCGATAATTTTCATTGTCATTTGAGAGAGGGGCATAAATTGAAAATAAAATAAACATAGAATGAAAATAGTAACACTATAAATTGGAGGGTCTAGAACACAAGTGATCTAACTATCAACTGTTTAAGTTTGTTGTTAGATCACTTGTGCTCTAGACCCTCCAATTATGATCTGGCAAAAATAAATCTTGGTCCAGCAAAATATCCAATCAAAACACAGACTCATTGATAACACGATTTATAACACACGTGATCCAATTATTCTCTGACCCAGTGCCAAAATAGCGGTAACCAGTTTACACACAAAAATAAAAATATCGACATAAAAGGTGAAATCAATCAAAATCAAAACGTACGAAATGAAAATATTAAAGTTATAAATTTTAATCTGAAAAAGGCAATATTGGTCACGTCAAATAACCAACCAAAATACTATAAAACGTAGGCGAAGAACTCCCCAAGAGCCATCTTGGAGTAGCAATATTTCTCTCGTCGCAGATTTGTCGGTTTAAGTAGCATCCACCACCAATCTGAGACTCACGAATTACTTTTATCTCTGGGTTTTATGCCACTTGAAATAGCTTTCTGTTTATTTATTGCACGTTGTAATATTACACAGAAAACTTGAAAAATCTTCAGCCATTTTGACCTAGTTTTAAAGTAGGTATTATAAACAGTAAATAATATTGCTATCATCATTGTTTATATACTCTAATAATAGAAAGATGGCTGCTGTATTTTCTTATCGAAGTTCTAGACCCATATTTTTTTTATAAACAATATTTTATTCAGGATGTCTGAAATATATTGGGGAACAGGTTTAGCCTATGTAAAACCTGCCTCCCTATTATGTTAAAAGTATCTGAATCCATTTTTAAACGTGATTTACTGCAGTTTATATGCCATTTTGAGATGCACCAGATATTTTATTCTTTTTTAAGACCCCAAAATAAATTGTGAACTGAAATAACACAAGATATACATCAGTCGTCTAATAAAGTGTGGGGGGGGGGAATGTGTAAAAATACTTTATATCAAAAAACATTGCTTGTTTTGAACGTATAAAGAGATATATCGTTAGCATACATTTTCTGTGAAATAATGTTTATAATTTGTTTATTATTTATCAAAACCTTGGAAACTAAACACTGTAAAAAAAATTACACTTAGTGTAGACAAAATTAAAATTAAAACGATGATCAACACTCAAGTTAAAAAATGTTAAATTAAAGATTAGCAGAGATTAATAATAATTATTGTGATAAATAGTTGGTTAAATATTTGCAATTTAAAATGAAAGTCTATAGTTATTGGGGGTGGGTGGCCGAATGGATAGCACATGCACGCTGTATCATAAAGCCTGTCATTGAGTCAACTGGCGTGGTTTCGAATCACCGGTTGTACGTGACAAGGAGTAGAGTCGCCTGTCCAACCTTGTGGGTTTTCTCCGGGTCCTCCGGTTACCTCCAACTGCTAAAGATCCCTACGCACAAGCAAATTATTGAAATAAAATTAAACCATATGTTAGTCCCCAAATGACATAGTTTGAGTCGAGTGGACGTTAAACCCCAGATATCTCTCTCTCTCTATCTATTTCTTTCTCTCTCTCTCTCTCTCTCTCTCTCTCTCTCTTATAGTAAGATCTTAACACAGTGTCAGTTTTTTCTCAACAGGCTATTACGAGTTATCTGCTCTTGATTAAGATTCCATATTGATAATTTGGTTGGAAGTCAAACGACATTAAGTGTATTGATAACATCGCAATACATTAGGACAAAAGCAAAGAATTGGGAGAATAACTCTACTATTGATATCTATAATGTAATTGAAATTATAAAAATTGATACTGAAAATTTAATTTGAAAGAATAAATATTTTATGATTTTCTAGTCAAAGAAATACTGCCAGTTTCCTTTCCAAATAAATAAAAGCTCCGGGCACGGAAAAAAAAGAGATAGTATTAAGCATATCATAAACGCCAACGCCTCTAACTTTTGGATTTTTATTATCGTAAATCGAATAGGTATACAACATTTATTTAGATACATAATGTATATATGATATATGTTTGCAGTGTCTAATTTGTTATACAAGCCCATTAAATTGCATGAACATAAAGTTGAATTTGAATTGAATGTACGTAAATTATATGCTTACTCACGTATAACGAACTTACAATGATGCAAACTATGAATAAATAAAGTGTTTAATTTTTATGTGGTACTTTGCTAGTCAATAAACTGACACCTACAAAACCATAAAAAGTTTCTCTTTTATTCATTTATCAGTTTTTAAAACTTGATTTGTATGCGTATAAAATTGTGACAGATTCTAAATCCAGCCATAAAATTTAGACATTCATTTAATTTGGAGATTATCGAAATTTGATTGATAACGTAAGTATCTACCTAGAAAATTAAATGTAAAAAAATCCAAAATTTGTTAAAACTTCAGAGAAATTTTCACAGTCACACGTGGTAATTTCGTGTTTGATTATGACAGTCTAAGTACGAAACATACAAATTATGAAGAAAGCGGAGAAAATAAATTAAGGAACGACACAAAATATAGGATAGTAAAAATATCAGATCAGCCTTACTATAAAAATGCTCTAAAAGTTCTCTCATAAATGAAACCAAAGAGAGGGGTGATATAGGCATTGCCTGTTTCCTGATCCCTTTTCATAAATTTCTGAAATAAAATATTGTTTACACAAAAAAAAAAAGAAAAAAAAAGAGAAAATAAATTACGGAATGACATAGAATATGATAGTAAAATTATCGAATCAACCTTGCAATAAAAATGGCTATAAAGCCAACAGTGCTTCACTAAATAAACTATGTACAGAATAAACCCCCACTCCAAAGGAAAACTTACTTTTTTAAAAGAAAAAATAGAACATATTCTTCTATTGTTTTCATATTTCCAAGTTCCAAATGGAATACCTATATAGTCATTTTCATATATTTTATTATTTTTTCTCAAGGAATTCAAGCCAAGCGGTACAACGAACTTTCAGATCATCTCCTCTGTGGTGGTAAGTTATTTATTTTTCTTTCTTAGAATTGAAACTTGAATGATAGGAAATCTAAGAGCACACCAAAAAATAAGGGACAAAAAAGGGAATGGAAATAAAATGAATTCTATAGCCACTTAAACTTACCAAGAACATCAACACACACTATTATAATATATTAAGGTTAAATTATGAACATATAAACAATAACAATCAGAGAGAGCAAAGCAAAAAGAGAAGATGGGGTTTAACGTACACTCGGCACAAACTGGTTAATTTTATCTCAATAATTCGTTTGCGCGTAGGGGTCTTTAGCAGTGTGAGGAAACCGGAGGAGAGCAAAGAAACAACTATGTATAAGCTACTGTATGTTAAATCGATGAACTTATGTGGGAAGGTAAAAATCAAAACAAATAAAGCAATTTCAGTTATTTTCCAAAAGGCACACATATCTTTAATATAATTACAGCTAAACATAACAGCATTCTGACAAAGTTTAGATAATGTTAAATACAGAAGCGGTTTTGAAAACTCTGTCAGCATTTAATTATAAATGAACAGACTTGACATACATGTTTGATAAATCTAAGATCTATATAGTGATTGTATACAAAGTCCACGAAGGGGCGTTTACAAAACTGATCAACAATTGAAATAACTAAAGGTAGGTTACATTTTGACAAATTGAGGAACTTGTCTGTTTTTGGGGAGAAAAGAAAATCTTCTTGTTGGCGATCAACGGTCCACATTGCTGAATCTACAGAATACAAAGTGCCATTCAAAGATTCGCCAATTTGGAAACTCCATTCGAAAACCGCATAAGCCAACACCTACGAAAACATACACTAGGATACGGAGTAAGATTTGTTGACTTTTTTTAATTTCCGAAAAAAAAAATCGAACACTCTGGGTCATTGCAAATTTCCGTAAATACGACGAAAGTTCGTCAGTGATTGCGTCTGACATGGTTTCAGAGCAAGATGTCGAAGACGTGCTTTTAGAGTAATTTCTGTCATTTGTACACCCTTCACATGACTCTAATTTAAAACAATAACGTCCCATGTGAAATTGACAATGAAAATTGATTAGAGTTAATTGTTTAAGCAGATTGTGTTTCACCATCAATTCACATCCTTCATCGCCTTCCTCGGCCTGTCCATCATACTGAAATTTACAACGTGGTCTTAAACACGTTAGGGTCGAATTTCAGTCGCACGCACAATGCACACACGACCACGGGAGACCATTTTTGGCGAACTATATCTTCTTAATTTTATTTTCGAAAAAATATTGACATTTTGTAAAACAACATCGCTAATCGCCATTAATATAAATTAAGTGTTTTCTTATCAAAGTCATATATCTCGAAACGGTCATCAGCAAGGTGCATATTCGATACATATGAGAATAAACCGATGCACATCCTAATGAAAATGCATGCACCCGAGCCTATTTGTTTGATCAATGGAGTGATACAAAACTTTATCATTGTTATCAAACACCTTAGCTTGTTTTGTCGGCTTTTGTCAACTGGAAAATTATTTTAACATCACCAGGGACTAACTGTTTGCATAGCTTGCTACTGATTGTATTTTATTGAAATGAAAAAAAATATCCTCCTCAAATATCAGTGTTATGAAATATTGTAACGAAGGCCTATTAGTGCCAAAATAAAGAAAATCTAAACCCGTTTAATAAATGAGTTCGTATGTAATTTTATAAATGATGTTTTTTTTTAAATTAAGAACGCGTGTATCCTTCGCATCGAGTTTTTGAAAGGTGTTAATATTTAAAAATAATGGTATAGTTAAAAAAATATTTGATTTTTAATTTTCACAGTTCAGTAGGCAGATGTTGTCGTATTGCGTTTTTGTCAAGTAGTCAAAATATTTTATAGTTTTAATTGGTTCGCGTGCAAAATACTGTATATTCCAATGTAATTATTCCTAAAAATGCTTGAAAAGGTGGGGTGGGGCAAATATAGATTTTCCGGAAAATTTATGTATGATTTTTCATCTCCATTGGTTATAGAAAAAGTATTAAAAACTCGAGCTGTGAATCCGTTTAAATAAACACATAGGATATCAATCGTTGATACACTCTTATTCTTGAACTCTACTGGCGGAAGTTTTTATTCCTAGTACACAAGCTCGCTAAATTTTCAATATTTTGCAACTTTGAAATCACAATTTCCTACGTCTTTACTGTACAGTAATATAACAAATTTACCAGCAGTGATGGTCTTCATTACAAATTTCAGAAATTCATCGTAATTTTCAGAATTGTTAAGACAAGTACAGAAAGCCCTTTCTATAGAATATAAGCGGCCACGGGGGACCAAAACAGGGCTTAGAGATCCGCGGTACTTTGTAGAATTTTGAGTGATTTTCAAATAGAGGTGTAAGTCAAAATGAAAGATATATAAGTCAGCGACTATTAGCAATCAGAACTATTCTCTTTATATAGAGCAATTTATTCAAATCAATAAATCCATCTTAGTTTATTGCCATCCGTATGCGTCAGAGAATAATAATTCTTTCTTTTCAGTAAAACAAAGAGTCCACAGTTTTATTTTATTTTTTAAAATTTAGATATGCTTAATTATACACCATATTCTAAATAAATATTAAAGAACTATAGAATATATAATATTGATTTTTTTTTTGGTGTGTGTTTCAATTTCCAGATTCAAGAAGAATTGAGTTATAGAGAACTTGCTTATAAAATTCAAACGCTGAACGCTGATTTCAATATTTATACTTGAGTACGACTTTTATCCAATTCAAAAGTTAAACTTCCATGTGATTTGAATATTTGGACTTTAGATACAACTTTGAACATAATTCAGTGTCTAAATATGAATGTATTATTTTAAAAATTAGCTTGGATATTAATTTTCTGTTTGATACTCATTGAAGTGACACTGACGCCATAATAGTCAGCGTCCCTTGTCGTAACCATGATGCACCCCCTTAGACCTTATTATGTTTCCAGAAGTATACAAAATGAAACAGGGGCGTTTCGAACCTAGTTCAATTCTTTTTATCATTTCTTTCAATACATGTTTTAATGTAATTAAAAATAATAAATTTATTTGATAAAAGTGTTTTCGGTGTAATTCATCAATGCTTTAAATTTGACATCTGTAAAAGATATGTTTTAAGAAGCGTACGTAGGCGTAATTAATATAAGGACAGTTGAGTAAATTATTGATGTACGCCTATTGACTATTCTATATAATATTTCTAAAGAGAAAGGGTGATGAAAGTTAAATTCAACACCAAGAAAGCAGGTGTTAAAATTCAAAATCAAAATCAGCTAACAAACTTGTATCTTCGATTTGATTTGAATATTCCATGATTGCCCTACTCCATCGATAATAAAAACCACGTAAAATAGTTGAAAAGTTACAGTATAATATTGCAATCTATTAGAAATTATGTGTAACTTTAAAGAGCATGCATGCATTAATCTATTTCAAAACAATCGTAAACTGCATTTGTACGGTCAAAACCTTGAAAATTTACAAAACGTTGTCCCTTTAACATGAATATAAATTAACATGTTTTGAAGTGGATTCGGACTGCTACATCATCTGAGGTATGCAATGTCTGGCAATCAGATACTACTGAAGGTGCTCATTTTGACTTATTTATGTTCTATACGTAAGCTTCCTGGGTAATTTATCTATCCTTGAATTCTTTAAGATATAAAGAAGCACACGAGATACTTGGTGAGATAAACAATATTACCATCAACTACAAAGATATCAAAGTACAATAGCTAAGCTATTGGACTTCATTTCATAATATACGATTCATTTATAGTTACATACGGCGATGAATTTTGATCTTACGCGTTTACTTACAAGAAACCTAACCAAATCGCCGCGTTTTTCTCTCTAAAACGGCTCACATTTTCTATCTGGATTTAAAGAGTTTTTAAAATCATTTAATATAAACATTGGTAAATTGATTTTAAAAATGATATTTTAGACAGATAGGTTTTCACTGACATTAAAGGTAAATTGATTTTAAAAATGATAGTTCCGACAGACAGGTTTTCATTATATTTACTATTGGTAGTATTCTGCTTAAACGGCATTTAGTAATTGAACAAATTAAAGTAGTCAGGAAAACAATTTTAGAAATGTTACTCTGATTAAAATACGTTAACTGTGTTCCATACAACTGTTTTGTCATTGATAATATTGTTGGGTATAATTGGTTGCCCAAACTGTATCAAAGATAAACACGATATTTCAAACAAAAATAATTAATTTCTTTTAGGATTATTAGATAATAAAATTTTAAAAATCAAATAAGAAATACATTCCTAAGTCCAACTGTTTCATTTAATCAATAAACACAGTAAACATACCACAAAGAAATAATTCATTTTTAAACACTTTGAGCAGTGGAATCAATTGCATTAAGCAATTGATTTATTAGTATTAAGAAATTAAAAAAAAAATAACAAGCTACCTAGTACTCATTCCAGTTCCATAGCACATGGTTATTTGCGATTTTAGAAGTCGATATTAGATAAGAAAATATTTCAGATATCCAAATAAATTATTTCTTTAAGAACTTGCAGGCACTATCATTCCCAATTGTTACACTAGGCATCGCTTTGATAGAAATAGATGTATCCATTTACTTTTTAAAAGACACAGATAACAGAATAACATGTTACAATACGGTCACAATATTTTAAGTGAAGTTTTCCTACATATGTAGAGCTTGACACAGGTGCATAATGGCTTATAACAGCTTTCTTGCAACATCTATAAAGCAATATAACCCTGCAAAATCATCCGACACAAATACTCACCAATCATTCTATTCATTTTCATTTTATTCTCTTAGTAAAAGACAATGGCCACCGTGTTTAATTGCAGCCCAGTGTTAACATATAAGCCGAGAGGAGATTTTTATGTGACTTTTATTATTAGAAGGAAATAAACGACGAGGGAAAAGTTTCTGGCTGCTGGGAAGAAGGCCAAACCGTGTGAGGTCTTTGACCACGTCTAACAAACACTTTGTTTTAGTTAGACTTGATGTGCCTAAAATTTGTGAGGCAGAATTCGAAAAGATGAGTTATAAAAGAAGCAATAGAGAGAGAGAGAGAGCGGATATATAAAATGGCTACTTCGTTCATAAAAGCATTGGTCATAAGTTACCAAGGAAACATTAATAAGAAATATAAGCGCGTCAAGCTGTCTCGACTTATTTTGTTCTCGTGGCGTTTGATCTATTTGTATAGCTAAAGAGTTAGCCGTGTTCCGAACAAAAACGTAACACATCCGTAATAAGCTCTATATACACCCGTCATATTCATTTCTGAACGATTAGGGACTTAACCCCACAAAAGCCTCTTGCCTTTTTCACAGGAGCCCAAGAAAGAACGGAGAAAGTACTTGTGTGAGCGAAAAGAAGAGTTTTGTTCAAACAAACGGATTGCAAGCGCGGAGGCTGTAAAACTTTACGACCCTTCCATATGAGGTTTGAGAATCTTTACCACAAAGAGATAAGTCGAAGCCGCTATTCCTCTTAATGGCTGACTATAGAACGCCAAGAAACTCATAAATGTTGACCCCGATATGAAAACGGCCCTTGGCTTGATAGATTTCCGAAGTCCGTTTGCTTAGTTCGAAGTATATGGTTCTCGGTAATAACTTCTAGGCTCCCCTTAGGCAAGGGCTTACACGTATATTATCGGATATTTTGACTTGGCTTGGGCCATTGATTTTGTGTATGGGTGGTCGTTTTATTAAGTCTCTGTCTCCAAGACGTGACATCACACTTGGAAGGTTCTTCTATTTTTTGGACCAGGATCAAATAACCCACAAGTCTATAAAAAGCTATCTCTTGTGTGGTTTATGGTCATCACTTCTTCGCTTGAGCGGCTTCTATACGAACTATATGTTTTTCTTCTCTCTAATCCCCCCTCTCAAAATGTCAGTCTCAAGGTCTTCGGTTATAATGAGAGTGTTACGTATTTACAACTCCCCTTCGTTACGCATTCCTCGAATTTTATGAACTTCTTTCGTTTATTCTAATTTCTCTTTTCAACAATCGCCGTAAATGCTTTAAGGGAGAGAAAAGCGTAACGGGGTTAGAGGGCAGGAGTTAAGTATTCACGTTGTGTAATGTCTTTATCCCTGTAGGATTACCATCACCACCATAAAATACAACTATCCTCCATTGTGATCGGTTCTGGACACATTTGGATAGCCTATAATTATTACCTACAAGTGTAAATCTCTGTATTATGGTTTATTGTTGTTTTGGTAATACCCTTATCTCATTTCAATGGTACGGGGAATCTCCTTGAAATTAAAATCACCCTGATTACGAAATTGAAACATACTTTAATAGTGCAATATTGCTGGCCAGGGTTCGTTTTCTGAGAATATAACGAATGTATGATTGACCTTTTAACTAAACCAATCTGAACAATACTACTGGAAAGAGTCGCTTTTCGGGTATCCCAACGAATATAGCATCGAACCCCCTAATTGCAGGCTTACCAAGGAATTTCAATTGGTCTGATTGCACAATTCACCATCATAATTCCGAACGATATTATATACATGTTGTATAGATCAAATAGTACAAAAAAATAAATCATGTTTCATGACTATCTATATTTCAGATACGCGTAGAGATGCATCTGTATAGAGGAAACGTATTCAAAATTATTTTTGTTTAAAAGAAACGGTTGATATTTGCATAACTAGCTCCAATCGGTAACTGTAATATGTGACAAGTAGCTCCGGCTTCTGAATTCCAAGTCAAACCATCTCCTTGTTTACTTATAATTATTGACGGGTGCTCGAAGCAATATACTTTAAAACACAAAACAATAACACCCAGTATCACTTATATATTTGGGAATGTACAAGTCACTAATATTCTTCTGTGTACTATTGTATACTTCGAAGCCGCTATCACTTTCACCATTGAGAAACGTATATAACAGTATTTATTGGTTTTCTAATATCCAATATTTGACCCCTGGTTCAAAATCGTGCTAGAACTTCCAATCAATATCAAACACTTTAAGGAAATAAAAGAAACTTTATCCCCGACCCGTGGGTCAATGATCATATAAATTTCTACCAAATCATTCTTATGGTTTAATAATCAAAGGAGCTCTCTGAAAATATGGGTTAAGAGATCTATATTGAATTATATCAATATTTGCTTTAAGCACGTGAAAGTAGGTACCATTTAGAAATCAGAATTTCTCTTTCGTTCAATTCAAGCTTCAGGATTACCCCAAATATTAGAAACCCGATTCATTTTTCATTCATTTCTGAAATCCAAATCAGTGACTATTCCATGATATTAATTTCTGAGTTTTTTTCAAGGGAAGTGCTTACATGATATGAAATCTGTCATTTCCGTTTGATATATTCGTCCATTTAGGCCAGAAAATCTGTTTGAACGTGTTCACAACATCCCCTCAAACTCGTAACTTCAAAGAACGTTAATTTCAATTTGTGTCTAAATCTAATTTGGCTATATGGTTTTGTGCCAGATCAAAAACGGCGACAAACTATAATTGCCTTCTATTACACGCCATTAGTTCAATATTTCCATGTCGTAGATTTGTTAAGTAAACCCTGTTTGTCTCCATGTGCTACTGGATGCAATAAAATCGCTTTCAATGAGATAATGACTCTGGACATTTCTACCCTTCTTAACTTTTATGAGCCTTCTAATCGCGTGTATGTTACAAGATTGTGAGGAAAAATTCGTCAACAATTTGCGCCAAAAGTTAGGATGTCAACTTTTACTGCCTTAGCAATGGTGCTCCATCTTGATTTCACTCCATCAATCACGTGAAATTTCCCGCGCTTCGTACATCTTGTCCCGCACTAATACTTAGTTCGCGCCAAGAAGAGCCCCGTTTCCCGCCCTGTAACTGGTAAATCGCTCGCGACATCAACCGATCGATTAAGGGCTTGTGACACAGTCACTCCCGAGCAGAATAAGCGTCTCCAAGGTGTCGAACGATGATCAAAGATGACAAAATGAAATCGCAGACTGTAACAAGTTTCTGATGGTATTCCATTTTACTACCAGCCAACACGCAATTGTCGGGAAGTCGTTGATTTAGGTGACAGAAGACTTGGCTTAAGATTTTTCTGTCACGTTTTCACACCATGTCAATTTAAAATTTTGAAAACAGGAGCAAGAAGTCTCCTTGGATACGAACATCGATATAAATATCTCCTGCACAACATTCTTATATTTTTGCTTTATTTAGATTTTGAAATAAAATGAAATCAAACGAAATGGAGTTTAAATGTCATATGTTTCTGCACCAACCAAGCTGCTAAGGACTGGCATAACTCATGCGGGAGGTTGGATAGCCTGTCACTGAGACATCTAGCGTGGTTTCGATTCACCCGGTTTTTATTGAACGTGACAAAAAGTAGGGCGGCAGTCCAGCCTCGTTGATTTTCTCCGGGTCCCCCGGTTCCTTCCACTACTAAAGACCCCTAAGCGCTAGCAAATTATTGAAATAAAATTGATCTATATGTTGGTTCTGAAATTACCTAGTCTGCGTCGAGTGGGCTAACCCCCCCCCTCTCTCTCTCTACCTCTCTCTCATTACTCATGCCATTCTTTGATTCAAAACTACCAATGGATCCTTTACGCGAGACAAGACGCACCACTGAGAAGGACAATCCCGAGCAACGTCCAACACCAAAATTGAAAATAAACATCAGGGCACAAATAAAACGTTTTCGGCAATTTACCTTCTTAATTAAAAATTAACCTTTACAATTATTAAATTTTGTATGTGCCTTAGAGAATGCATCTCATTTCAGCTGACTGTAGTGCTTTGATGTTTTTGGAACACTTCATACCACTTGTCGTTGTGTTTCAACCATGTTGTTGTTTATATGTGTACATTCATCGCATCACCCGTTTCCATCGATCCGTCTGTAATTATTGAAACCATTTCCCAACATAAATTTCTTGGTCAGATATAACATATATAAATGTTTTTCACCCCCTGTTGCACGTTTATTTTCCACGTCAGTATTACAAAAAAATACAAAACACCCATGTGAATTAGCGAAAGTTTTATTGTAGAATATGGCACTAAAGTATCCTACTGACATAAGCATGCTATGTTTTGAGTAAGCACGTGCATCAATTAGTATTGTAACTAATGTAAGATGTCTTAAGAATCACAAGGTTTCCATTTTCTGCTTACACCACTTAGAATCAAACGCCATTTCCTGTCCACGTGCACTCGTCTTTGCACCACTCATCTGTCTTTAGAGAAAAGCGCGACACGTGCGCAGAAACACACATCGAATAAATCCATCAATTATGTCTCGTGTTTTTCTTATTGATGGAACTTACAGTGAATTACTATCTGGGTCTGAGAGGACCATTTATTACGGCCTGCCACCATTCGACGTTTCTTCGTACACATTGTTTCCCTTGATAAATGAAAAAAAATAACAGAACCTAACAAATTGTTCCTGTAATCATGATAAATTACAAATAAATTGACATGGAACAGAATTATGCCAATGACTTACCCAAACATTATTCCAATATATCAACTCCAGAAGCTGGCTCGAAATCCCGAAGGTAACTTTGGACAACTCGTTGCTTAAAATATTAGGTCTGGATATTACCAGAAGAAGTAAGTTCATTTATTTTACAATTTGTAAACATGTTTTATTTCAATTCTCAATTGGATATCCGCATTGTGATCAAGGATATATATTTTTTCTCGGGTAGTGAAATTATCCAACGAGGTTGTGTTATTTGCAAACGCAGTTATTGTTTTTTTTAAAAAGAGTATGATTGTACATTTGTGTTGTACATTTTGTATTTCAAGCTTTAATCAGTTTCAAGTCATGTGAACAGGTCCGGCATAAATGGCTACACTTGTAGAACACCCCAAGCAATAGTCTTATAATGGTCTTTTTATATCATAAAATATAACCCCTAAGGCAAAAGATTTGGAATTTCAGGATAACAATCCTCAAAGAGTAGATTTGAAATTTAAAAAAAATCTTTTAGAGTGAAATCGTTCAATGAACTCTACAGCGGACAACTAGTAGCAATAACCTTCTACTTTATTAAAAAATCTCAATTTAGGTCTTGAATGGGTTTTGTTTGGTTATTTAGAAACCTTCTACAATACAAAATAACCAACCAGTAAATTGTTTAACCCATTGGTTAATCAATATTTTCTTTTGTTATCATGTGCAATGTTTTCACTGAATTACGATCCATAATGAACACACTTTGAACACACCTCCGTAAAAACACCATAAAACTCAAATGAATTCACAATATGTTCCTTTTGATTTTTGTTCAATTTTGGTAGGTGTATAATAGAGAATGCAAAGTAAAATTCAAATAAAAACCATTCTTTGAAATCAAAGATCACTGGTTGTCGTCATTAAGGTATTATTTCTAATAAGTGTATGACCCATGGGTATTATTGGAAACCCCTTATAAACGTTTTATAAAACTATGAACTGTTTTCTGTCTATTGTTAGAGCCATGTATACAAATTCTAAATCTGATTGTCATGTAGCATTTAAATCGAGCAAATCAAGCATGCTTAGTGAGACATCTCGGGCACACAAGGGGGCGTTGTAACAAACCTGTCGCTAAGATGGTTCACAAAACATTGTAGTGACTTAATAGCAAAATAGAAAACATATATATTGAAATTCAATGAAGTAGAAAAGACGGTAGCTTTGATATGTCCATTAAGGGCGTGGTTAATAAGCGCACCTGACAGCTGCGAACATCCAGTCACAGAATTGTGCTTTCCGTCGATATTTCATTTCTAAGAAATGTTACACATATAATCCATTATGAGGTTATTCGTACTAAACATCAAATTGCTATTTTAGAACCGTGCATTTTTCGGTTTTCTTTGTAAATAATTAACGGGTGACGTGATCTGCAATGATTATGGTATGTTCAAGTGCTAAATATTAGACAATAAGTAACTCCGACAATGATATTTATCTGTTTTATGCATAAAGAATTATTACATTTAATGAATTTGTAATCGCAAGTAGCTTTCTTTGCACTTTCGCTGGCTGCATTTTGAATTTAAAAAAAGAAACTTCTCATTATAGAATGTATATTAGATTTAAAAGAAATAAATGTTCTTTTTTGATGCTATATTATTAATCAAAGGGATTGTAATTATAACCCGTCGTTTTGTTCCTATTTTCAAACAGTAAAAGCTCATCACATACATATATTTCTCTTTGAGCTAATTATTAAGAACGGAACACTTCCTTCTGCAAGCATTGTTATTATAACCCGTGATAGGTTTTGTTCCTATTTCCAAACTGTAGATGTGTGAAATAGCTTTATTTAACGTCCGCTTCCACCGAAGTGATATCGCAGACAAGAAAAAACCGTAAGGGCCTGTCGCATACATATATTTCTCTTGGACCGAATTATTACGGCCGGAACACTTTCCGTTGAAGTTATTGTTAAGTGGTCATTTTAAAGCAATCGTGAGCCACATTAAAATAATGTATTCGAATTAAAATGAAGTTTTATAAACTGAAGTCAAGTCGGTTTAAACTTGTGTTGCCTCATTAGACTACTATTAAGATAATAAAATCAAATGCAATAATAATAACTTAATTCGATAGTTTCTAATAACTGGTTTCCTATTTGCCCCCATTTATAATATTATTCTCTAATAAATGATAAATATATACCCGACTACCACACTTCCCAAAGTCATTTCAATTAATCCTAAAATTGGTCCATAAAACTGTCGGGTATAATTGATGTTATATTTAATATAATTTTTGCGAACACGTGCCCGAAATAAACATTTACTTTTCTATATTTCCTAATGCGTTTAAATGATGAGCTGTTTAGCATGATATGTGTATTATTATGCAAACTTAGAACCATAAAGAACACATGAAGAATGGTATTGTGACGGATCAGCTTATTTGCTAAGAAAGGTCGCAACCCGTCGGACGTTTGCCAATATCTATAGAATAGCCCAAATGGCTCATTTTTTTCTTTTTGATCACTCTGAGAGTCTTTTTGATTATACGCATGTTCTGTAATAGCCGTGAGTCAGATTATGATATGACCATCATAACAAGTGAATTGAGGAAAAAATAAATTCTATTACTCTGATTCGAATGTTTATGGCCTTTACACACGCCGACGTATGGCCTTAATGGGCGAAGGGTGAGGGACGAGCAATTGCAGAAAGTACCCGCTTCCATAAGGAGAGAGATTTTGCTCACGCCACGCTCTAAAAAAGAATTATGACCTTTTCGAATGAGATCCGTAGATTTACATCAGTGAGTGTATAGGGGGTTGTCAAATGAGCATGCACCAGACCCTGTCTTTTGCTTTTGCTAGTAAATAAACTGGTATCAGGAGCTTAGAGCGAACTGGGGTATAAATGTCAGATGATAAGAACTCGGTATCGTGAAATAGTGGACATAAGTTCATCTTTTGTACATGTCTATTGTCTTGAGTTGAAGAGCGATGTTCTGGTTTGTAATTGGAATTAGATAAAAGTGACCTTGCGTTAAAACACTTTCTATTTTAGTGGTTTTCAAATTGTTTTACTAATCTTGTTCGTGCTAAATTTATAATAAATAGTTACGGTTAGTATTAATATGTTATTTTTTTTTAAACTTTGAAGCTTTCTTCTATCTACAATTCGCCATGACTTACATGAATATATAAAATAATATTTTATATTGTCCCGTTCTGTCATCGTTTACGGCTGGGTTTCTAAAATATTTCCAATTACCTAAACAGACAAGCCAGAAATCAGAAAAACATTGCAAAGTATAATTTGTTTTTTTAAGTTAGTATTTTTTTATTGCTGAAAGTTACATAACTTATAGCAAATACAATGAATAAATAAATACAATATGTAATGTGAAGGTGTTAAAATGATACAAATAGTAAAAAAGAAACCAAGATAGAAAAGTATATACGATTCTAGGGAAGAAGAGCATCTTGAATAGACTGACTTTTTATAAATGATAAATGTATATATTTTGCTAATTTTGAATGTCATTATGTAATCAAAGTCTACATACATAATGAAGTTTGCTGTGATTATGTATTTGAATTCTACATACATAATACGTATGGATATAATTGTGTATTCAAAGTCTACATTCAAAATACTAATGGATGTAATTATGTATTCAAAATCTACATACACAACACGAATGTATGTAATTATGTATTCAGAGTCTACATACACAATACAATGTAATTATGTACTTAAAGTCCACATGCACAACAGTGTTTCAATTGAAAGTCTTCACACGTTCATGTTTGCTGTCCCTTATCATTCTACATCGTATTCACATTCTACATTACGATAGGGTTTAACATGGCTTTGTGGTTAAAATCGCTATTTGTAGCACCCGTATCATTATTTAGACGCAATTAAGCAGTTCAAGAAATAAAAAGAATATCGAAAAAAAAAATGATGAGAGGGATGCTTAAACTAGGTTATTTCGGAACTAGCATATAATTCTTTACTTCAACGATTCGCTTCCACACAGAAATGAAATGAAATGTAGTTTAACGTCCTACGGTTCTGCTCCTAAAATGGGCTTATGCAGACGGGCATACGCCATACAATGTGCTATGGGTGAAACTTTAGCTGGACAGCGACGCTACGGCCTACTCTTATATCGAATTCCAACTGCCAACAGACCTTTTTACGTGCACTCTAATGTGTACACGGGACCTCGGTTGGTTTTTCTTACGATCCGAAAGACTAGAGAGTTGTCCCATTCAGGCCCTCTATCCTCGCTTCCATACACCCAAGCAGTTGTCTGGGATATCACCCGCCGACGAAGCAGGCCTTAAGCTCCACGAAGCAACAAAGCAGGCGAGCCATACTCCTTTTTACCTGCTACCTATAAGATTTGATCCGATGGCAGAGAAATGGGGTTTAACGTCCACTCGACACAAACTAGGTCATTTCAGGACCAGCTTATGGTTTAATTTTATTTCAATAATTCGCTTGCATGTAGGGGTCTTTAGCAGTGGGAGGAAACCGGTGAGGACCCAGAGAAACCCCACGAGGTTGAACAGGCGAACCGGATCATTGTCTCCCTTTAAAAGTACCTGTTGAACAAAATATGATACATTGATAAGACAACAAAGTCTTTAGAACCATCCCCGTCCTCTATCACTTTTGGACGGGAGTTTTGTCCATAGCCCATAAGGAGGTAACTGTAACAGCCGAATTTTAAAACATCGACATCAGTGTATGTAAACTACGCCATTTTGTAAAAAAAAAGCACGACATAGTATAGACAGACGAGCCGTTCTATTTAACTCTATACTGTCAGCGTAATCATGTCAGACATATCTTTATCAGAAAATCATTGTGCTAAATTAATCGGAAGTTAAGTTTGAAATTGTCATTATCGTCCAAATTATCATTTCACTTATATTTGATAATCGTTAAAATAATGGTTTTAAACGTAGTTACAGGAACATTTAGCATTAAATTACTTATTTAATTATTTTTCTCGAAATATCATACATATTAAAAACATATAATCTATGTCTAAACAGTGTTACCATTTTTAAAAAAAAGTTCATGGTTTTAAACGTAGTTACAGGCACATTTAGCATTAAATTACTTATTTAATTATTTTTCTCGAAATATCATACATATTAAAAACATATAATCTATGTCTAAACAGTGTTATCATTTTTAAAAAAAAGTTCATTAGCTTAGTGATTTTATTTTAATATACGCATATAGGTCGTTCGACATTTATTGCCCACCGTGTGACATTTTCTCCTAAATTAGAACAATGCTGGGAACCCAAAGAAGTGCCGTCCAAATAAATGTCAGAATTAAAAATTATATCTATTTTTGATATTTTATTTATAGTTATCTCAATTTAACATGAGGACATAAAATAGCCGTAGATGTCCGATAAAACCGTATTTAAAATTAACATAAAACATGTTATAGGATGAAGCAAATGGCTCAATTTGTCACAAAATGCTTAACATAAAATCCGTATAAGAGTCCATTTCGTTATCCCTTCTAGTAGGTTTTGTGGGTATTTTAGTATAGGAGATGAAAATAAAGACAACATAAAAATGTGGTTTATTTGTAATATAAAATGGAGAAGTATTGTTTATTTATATCTTATTTATATCCGACAAATTTGTAATTATTGTTTATTTATAGGGGGAACACGAGTCTTAACGTCTTAGTGGCCAGTTAAATTTATTAAACGTAATGGTATAAGCGGTAGAATGATAATTTCAATGCAAATGAAACAAACAATAATCTTCAGTAGACGACATAAACACATCGACTGGTGCAATTTGTGGACTGTTTGTAGTACATATTTAACTAATTGTGGACAGGGTTTTAAATATCAGGGGTCCGGAACTACTTTTTCAGTCAATGTGCTTCTTTAACAAAGCCGAAGCCATTGCTAAATTAAGCTTAGACGCACTTTATGTTAGGCATCGACTTGTTCCGCTATTGAATGAGATGAACGGAATATTGTAAGTTTTAAGTTTTGCCCATCGAAAGATCTGACATTGTGGACTTCAATTACAACTAGACTTTGTATAACGTGTCTAAAAAGTACGAGTGCTACTGAAATCCACTCATTTCTTGACATTCAAGGTTGGGAAAACATGTGGAAAACAAACAATTTTTAACGGTCAAAGTACAAATTGTTCTTTTAATCAAGTGAAATTATTCGAGGTATATATATTGCTTCATATTGATAGATCGTAACATTTTCTCTGTTTAAGATGTCTAGAAAGACGGAAAGGGATGATTGACAACAAGTTCCTTAACATGCGTGTTTGTAATTAACAAGATTTAACCGATTACCGACCCATCGTTTACAAAAGGCCATAAAATCAACTCCTTTAACTGACTGCCTGATGAATAAAGTGGATAATCTTCTCTAAAATTGATTAGAGACACATTATTGATGAAGTTGAATTGGATTAGACCGTGATGTGACTGCTGTACCTCCAGCACTCTCTTAAATATTCATCACCCTGTATCTAAAGCGGTTTCTCCGCCAACATGATAAGAACTGAATGATATGTGAATAGTTGTAGACACGATATAATGGAAATTCGTAAGAGCTATTGTATTAACGATTGATGCACCCAAAGATGAGCACATTTTTGGCACTATCGCTGCGATATAATATAGTTGACAGAAGTTCGTAAAAATTGATATTGTCATTTTTGGTTGTATAATGTTAATGAAATTATGAAATGTAATGCTATTGAATCAGTTACTGAAGAGAAAATGTGTGTGTTAGGGGGAGAGAGAGAGAGGGAGGTTAGGGGGAGAGAGAGAGGGAGGGGGATTAACGGTCACTCGTCACAACCTAGGTCATTTATTACAATAGTTTGGTAGCGATCGTTAGCAGTGGGAGAAACAAATGTTCTGTTTTATTTTGGGGATGTCAAAGTAACAGACAGAAGAGGTAGCTGGTGTTCATCTTTTAACACACGTTGTAAAATGTGTTGATTGTAAGAATTTGGGTATTTTGCAAGGCATAATCGGTTAAATTTCTACTCTGCGTCACCTTCGGCTTGGTTTTTTCTACAACAACAACCACGATGACTAGATTAGGAAAATACTGCCTCCGAATCGTACAGAAAGCCCAATATGGTAAATTAATAACAATGGTTAGCTAAATTTATAACAAAAGACAAAATAAACAAAGCGTATAAACATTGAAGAGGTTTGTAGTAATTTACAGTATTCTAGTACCTCAATGACAGACCGACGACTCCACGTAGCGAGGAGAACATTGTTGTTAAACATATACCACTGGCGAAACGAACAACCATCTTGTGTGGTAAAACAATTCACGTAAGACTGTTGGAAGTCGGGAATTCATCCGGAACCATATACCAATAACTCGCAATGTAAAGCTATTTAACTGGGTTCGAAGTCCATTTTCACACTATTTAGCTCTTTCACCATAACCATTATCGTTCTCCGCTTCCTCGCCCTCAAAATCCTGTCTCTGACTCACTAAAACCATAAGCTCTGTATAGTCTCTAAGCGCTGTACAGAAGTTTTCTTCCGCTAACAATTTTTGATACGATGAAAGGAAAATCCATATTGACGTTAAAGAGGAATTTTATATGCTCGATCAAAAGGAATGTGAGAAAATACTTAGATATCTATTGGTCTTACATTGGTGAAACAGAACATTACGCTATAATCCCATCGACTCAATGACTTTAACAGATCGGTAGATGTCTGCCTCTCTGCGCCAGATAAACTTTTCGGTGTGGATATTTTCTTTTGATATAGGCAGAAGGAATGTTATGTCAGCTCTCGGCGTTTGTGTAATATACATGTTAATAGAGCAGAAATTATACATCTCTTTGTAATTTGATCTTCTGTACACATATTAATATCCACCTCTTGGAAGAATAACGGTCTGAAACGCCTATAAAACTCAGTGTGAGGTTCATAATTCTTAAAGACTATATATACCTACAAACAATGCATCAGAATTTCAAAATATACAACCGTTATTAAATATGTCAACATGTCAATGGAGAGTAGACATACTCTTCCTAAAACACCTTATGTCACTTTTTTGAAAATTTTACATGGATTCTTATATTGAATCTTCCAGGGTTGACGCCCAGTGCCAAAACCACACCTTAAAATCATATGGTGTTGGTTTTCAGTAATGTCAATCTTATTCTATTACCCCGAGACCACGTCCTAAAATATTAACATTTGAAAAGTGTAACATAGGCTGAGCTTAAATATTTGCTAATTTAAAAAAAAGGTCTTTTTGTATAGCCGAATGGTTAGGCCGTGCACACTGTATCAGAAGGTCTGTCATTGAGTCAACTGGCGTGGCTTCGATTCCACTGTTGTGCGTGACAAGGAGTAAGGTTGCTTATCCAATCTAGTGGTTTCTTCAGGCCCCCCGGTTTCCTCCTACGCGCAAATGAATTATTGAAATAATAAATTGAACCATGTATTAGTCCCGAAATGAACTAGTTTGTGTCGAGTGGACGTTAAACCGCACCCCTCTCTCTATGTTTGGATCTTAACCGTTGTATGGTATGGAAACGCAGAGACACACTCAGGAGCAGGATATAGCATAATTTAAACTAATAATTAGTGTTTGTAACAGTTTAATATAATCGACATTTTATATTATCAAACAATGGTATAAAGGTCGAAATCGATCCAATTATACCTTCGCTTGTATCAATCCATTGATTGTTTGACGTACTGGTGACTTACGGTTCAAGGTCTGACAAGGTAAATATATAGCAACTTTACCGAACTTCAAACCTTACACATAATATCTGTAATAAAAATTGAAAGAAGTGACGGAGATCAAAGCGCTTTGGAATTGTCATGCTCGGGCTGGTAGCTCGTAAAATCGGGTTGGCCAAGAATAGACTTTAGAGCTCCATCCGCCTTGTGAATTTCACCACACGGTTCCTTTCACTACATTTACTGCCAATAAATATAAATGAGATCGATAACAGTGGGTACCGTTTATCGGACATTGGACAATGACCTATGATGGACAGGCAGGTGTCATCAAAGGTGGTATCGCCTAGAAATGTGTTTCGGACATTGATCAGACCTTGCATACAAACGAAGACATTGAACTTGTATGTAATATTCCTCAAGAATTTTTCGGCGTTATCTCTCGATATTTCATTTTTTGGAGGTGTGTATGGAACAGTCGATCCGTAACAGTAGAATACACAATTTAATTGAAGATTTCGTTAGAAATGTCATAAGCAAGCAAGTCTTGAACGTATGTGAAATGTAAAAACTTATATTATAATACTGATTATCAGAGACTGAGATGTTATATCCAACAATGACTAAGGGCAACAGTTAAATTTAAGCGATCTAATCTTTTATATTAAAATCAGTTAATAAAAATCAAATGAAATAGTGGACATAGAATAAATGTGAACGGTTCGCAATGGTGTCATCGGGGCCTTTATTTTCTAGTAATTTTACCTAAAACAAAACTCATCCATTGCCAGTTATTGATTGATCTGAGGTGCTATCTCGAATAAGTATTCATGACGTAGTACGCTAAATTTTCAGAATGACTGAAAACGTCATCAACTTGGTGGTCGAGTGATGAAGTCGATTCCTATAAGTCTATCGATCACATCATAAAACAAGTCGGCTTCTTTGATTGACACAATGCTCGGTCCTATGAGAGTACCGGTCAACCAACATTCGCATAATACATGCCCTCTATGAATATTTTATGAACAAGATATTATTCATTTATCCGAGACCACCATGGAAAACCCTGCTCAATTTTCATCGCTTTTAATTTCACGCAGCTGAATTCCACACAAATAGCTACTTACGGACCCGCGGACATAAAAAACTACCCAATCTAGCCCAAATGGTGATTGCTAAATTAGATATCATTCAAAGTATGGCGAGAAACTCATTTCATTACGTTGAACGTATTTCATCCATAGGACCTAATCATGGTATTATAACCCATCATATTCGACGGCTACAAGGAAACGTAAGGCAAAGTCCTCATGTCAGCAGATATAATTGAAGTTCAAGAAAGACGACCTTAGCCTGTAAAAATCTGAGAATCGCTATCAAGTAAATGTTCCTCTGCAAAAGTCGGCTTAAAAGAAATTTAATGTGATTCCCGTGACTAAGAGGTTTTAAAGGAAATCCACTTTCTCGCTCATTATCTTAATGTTGCTATCAAGGACCAATCAAAGACGGGAAGATCATTTGGGCCACCATTGTCACATCCGGGTGTCTGTGCGGCTTATCCTTTGATCTTAGTGAACTTGCGTCAAGATAGGTATAGTCTTGTTTAGTAGCTATTCATTAGCATATAGAGGACAATACTTGCAGCTATATGCTATAGTCCAGTATATGACCTTGCCGAAACAATGCCATTTTATACCTTAATGTCTTACTGCGTATATAAAACTCTAAAATTAACGAGAAGGTTGCAGAAATTACACCTTAAAATATCAAATCTTTCCGGTCCTTCAAAAGATCAAGGAAATATTAAATGAGGAATTTCAAGTAGAATTCACATGAGAAAATTGTCCAATGCCATCTGGTAAAGGGATATCGAAGCCATGTCCAGAAATTAAGGAGCACATTAAAAATACGATCAGTGGTCACTCGGTCCACTCACAACCTAATGCTATATCTGGTTAATTTTATTGGAGGTTGTGATGAGTGATTGACAAAATTTAATTTTGGCATTAAATAAATGAAAGTATTGGATTTTATTGAAGGATGCAGCTCTGATTTTTGACGTTTAAGAGACGACAGAACCCCAATTCCTAGATGTTTTATTGGGTTATTGCGTGCAGCAGCGTTAAAACTTGTAAGTCCCAAAACGATAAAGCTGTTAATCCTATATTAAATGTTACGATATTGTTGTGGTGGATTAAAATTTATATAAAACCACACGCATGTAGACGTTAATTATTATGCCAAAGACTGTTAACCTACTTTTAGAAATGGACAAAATTGAAAGAAAGAAAAAAATGTGAAAATGTATAAATAAAGGGCGACGGGGGGGGGGGGGGACACTAAAGTATGTCATTCTCATTGTTTAGGCCTGGTGCATGCGATAACCACTTTTCAAATTTATGAACGTTTCCGAAGTGAAGACCTGGTGTATGCGATAACCACTTCTCAAATTTATGCACGTTACCAAAGTGAAGACACCCTCCCTCCACCCTTCTCGCACAGGGAACTCGCACAGGGAATTTTTCTCCTACAACCATCGACATGCGGTCAAACAAACACAAGTGTATTGTCACCGTTTTGGTCCCACCCCACTCTAATCCTTGGCATATGCTATATATTGTCCCATATCGGAGGTTCTGATTTTATAAAATTCTCAGATAATCACGCAGGCCTGATGCCAAACTTGACTTTGTCGCCGCCTTGCGAACTGGTTTACGAGTACTTTGAATGACTGAAAGGGGTAATCAAACGGGGCACCAAAACACTTTGCTTCTTCTGTCTTTATTTTATCAATGTTCGGGTTATTATGTTTTTTCTTTAACCCCTGGACCTCGCTTCTTTATTTTATCAATGTTTAGGTTATTATGGGTTTTTTTCTTTATCCTCTGGAACTCGATTTTTCAAGAACAAACTTGATCCTGTTGACGCACCAATACCACTGTCCTTAATATTCGTCATGGAGTATTATATGCTATATTGTTGTAAAAGATTGATTAGGATACTATTTTTGACGTCATGGAATGCTTGCTACTGTTGAGTCTGAGACTTTACATATTCAGGATTGATTAGTTCCTGCAAACAACAGTCTGTAACACTTCCCATGATTATTTTGAATTGTTCTGATTTTTTTTCTACGATTCTTGAAACTTTGTCTTGACTTCGTCGTCACTTATCGATATATAAATTTATTTTCCCAAGTGACTTTTTAAATTTCAACTTTCATTAAATTTTGACATATAAAGCGGGGCTCGTGGATTGCGGTTGACTGCTATATGTATCTATACATTTTGCTATCAGTTTGCTCGTTTGTGGTGTCTTGCTTTTTTACTATTATAGAGTTGATTCCATAGGTACTTTGTTGAGAGGATACAACGGGGTAAGCCATCACTTTGCATAATTGTTTGTGTGAAAAGCAGTTTGCCTACATAACTTTAGGGCAACTTAAAGGTTGATTTTTAGTTTTAGTATCTTGTGGGGCTAAGATACTTGGTTGGAATAAAACGTCCAGCGCCCCCCCCCCCTTTTTTATGAAGAAATTCTCTTACTACAAATCTGTCGTTTTTACATGATTAAAACGTTGCATAAGTGTATATAGTAACATCAATTTACAATTGTTACATTTTAAGAACTACGAATACTTGGTCCCAAGTCATAGGGACTTCTTATTAAAGCACTTATCAAAAGTCTTACTTGATGTATGAGGCAGATAAGGAATACCGGGGATTGATTTGTTCGTTAGTGCAGTTCAGTGGTCAAGATGTGATAAAGCGATGTGATCGGTTAAGTAATCGTTCGAATCAAACAGATACTCATAATATCCTTGGCAAAAGATGTGCGTTTAATTTTTCAATCGGGGTTGTTTTTATTTTTATACGTTAATGTCCACCCCCCCCCCCCGCATTCAAAACAGATCTCGTGTGAAGGATAATAACAATCGACTTTAGGCTATTTTGTTAACTTAGTTCTATTTTTGGTGTTTTATTTATAAATATTGCTCTATTGCTTAATTTAAATCCTACTAATATAAAAAAAAACTAATCAGCTTTGTACAATCGATGTGTAGCAGATTTGTTCTGTAGTGTAGCTATTTTGATCACCCAATTTTGTTTTGTAGTGTGATTATTTTGTTCATCCGGTGTTTTTTTTTTTGTGTAAGTGTTGAACATCCCCGTATTCAAATCTGACTAATGTAAATGTAAGCCTGACACAGTCGATGTGCTGCTATTATGTTCATCCAGTCACATATATGTTTTTGTTTTTATGTGTACAACATGTATATTTTCTGTATTCCCGTATTCAAAGCATATATTCTGCACAATTGATGTTCGGCGAATTTTTCACTTAGTTTTTTTTATATTGTATGTGTAAATGAACTGTACTTCTGTATTAAAGCAGCTGATGTGAATAATGACAATAAACTAGTATTTTGTCCACCAGCCTTGTTTTTTGCTGTTCTCAGCATTGTCCTTCTTTCTTCAAAAATACACCGTCTTCATTAGCCAGGTTTAGAAGCAGAACAGTAGGACGTTAAACCCCATTTCATTTCATTTATAAATACATTCATGTATATTCTTTGATTATGATACTTTAAAAGTGCATTTAATATAACAGTATTTTTTTATTTTTAAAAGCAAACTATGATGTGCCTGCATTCGTGTAACGGAGTTCGTATAATGCATGACTTATTCTTCATCGGAATACATAACCTCATAATTTAATATATACACAGAAAACACTCCCCATTTTTTAAGAACCGCCCACTACTTTTATGTATTTTTCAAGGCCTTGAATTTCAAGATTGTCATCAGAGTCTGAGTCTTCAAAATATCTACTTTTATTTTGTCTTAGATCGATACCAGACAGAACCATTTATTTTATTATATTGGTAACGATTATTTTAATTAACAAGTCACTTACAACAAAATGATTCTTATAATTTTCAAACTATAAATGAGCTCTAAACTTTATTTGGTCTTAGGTCAAAATATAGAATGCTAAACTTGGTTGACAGAACACAGCTCAATTGAATTATTATTTTTTTTCATTTTGAAAGGATAAACGGAAAACGGTTTGTTTTCTAATTCTAATTCCGTTGTTGGATTAAACTGTCGATTGTGGAACAAACATTCTCATCTTTGGTTTTATCTGCAGACCTCCAGTTTCAAATGTAAAGAATAACCCCTTCTCAAAACAAGTTAATCATTAGATTTTTTTAAAGGCCCAATATTCCTGGATATACGGCAAATATAAACCATTACTAGAGACATGTATTCTGCTTTATTAAAAGGAAGTGACGTAATCAGATCAGGTAGACAATCAATTTCGTCGTCAGTGAATGTAATTATGTGAAACAATAACCAGAGAAAGTTAACGTGTATGCCATTGCATGATCTGTCAACAAGTAGGTTCGCCTTGCTGCAAATGGGATTAGATGTTATACATTTTATTGCAGGGAACCACTCAAAACCTGGGCGCCAAACGAATATCTCGAAAAACAGCACTTCACCTTTACTTCATCGATGTTGAAAGCCCCCGCAATAATAACTCCGATCGAACCGAGGTCGTTCGAAACATAAAATATTTGGCTCATAACATCACCCTGATTTACACCGCGATATGGTCATATACACGAGATTCAGTGATGATATTTGCCACATCAAAGAAACTCCTATACTATAATGGGGTAATGAGTTATTATTCAATTTCACACACAGTTGCCATAATGGCATATCGGTGTATTTGGCCAAGAACAAGCAATGTCTTAAGAAGGTGAAACTTATTATATAATCGAGGGAGGATAATATTTTGTGGATATTAGTGCGGGATAATATTGTGTTTTGAAATAATATAATTTCAAATTGATATAAAGAGATATATAATATTTTTTATGTTTTCATCATTTCGTGTTTATAAAAACAAAATACATAGTCTGAACAGTTTAATGGTGTCATTTGTGTCGACAGCATGTCCAACGTGTATCCTAATCGCTGAAGTTTATGCGTGTAGGTAAACAACGTCATTCTGCTACTGTATACAAATTTACTGATATAAATCCGACCTTTAAGTAGTAAGTCATATGCAATAAATACAATCCGCAAAATAGAATTAGTTTTAGAAGAATGTATATGTAAAACACGTATTTGTCCATGTACTATTGCGCTTTTTGATTTTGTAATTGTTAATTGTATATGAAAATCGAGGGGCTTCTAAATTTTAATGTTGATTACATGGTTTGTGTTGAGATAGTATTAACCAAAATTGTTATTTGAGACACAAAAGTTGACCGGTTTAATATACGTCATCTTCATATGTTAAACACTTGTGGTCTGGTAATTATTTCAGTTTAAAGTCAAAAGAATTTCTTTTAAAAAGTGGACTGTTCCTACCTGTTGAGGGCGTCCACAAATAATATGACGTTTTTTGTTTAAAAAATAGTAACGATTTTTTTTTTATTAAAATGAAGATAAAACTAAATGAAATGGGGTTAAATGTCCTATTCTTCTCTCCTGAGATATCATTTAAAGAGCTATTTTTAACCCTTTTTTATTTTGCTCTTGGTTGATAACATGATTATTTCAACAACAAAAAAAAGGAAGATATATTTAATTATCAACTCAAGAAATAAAAAGAGCATGGCAAATCAGTTTCTGATGATATTTTTGTTTATTTTATAGTTATATTAATTGTTTTATAGTTAATGTCCGTGGTACGCGTTGCCATATACCTGAAATACGAGTTTAAACGTTATTATGTATTTAACTACAATTTTACAATACATTTTCAATTAGTTAATATGACATAAAAGTTATCAAAACTGCTCTGTCCTTAGGCTAACCAATATTATTGCTATACAATTGCCTTATTATATACATCCATATTCCACTGTACTCATTAATTATTGTTTATATTTTACATATAGATTATTTATATAACACTAGAATTTGGTGATACATCGAACAGAAAATTGTTTGAATAATGAGAAATATACTTATTTTATTTATTTATTTATTTTTTCGTTGAAATTACAGGTAGCTATCTTGAAAAATTAGAAAACAAAGAAATATCCAAAAATTTAATTCTTTATTTATTATTATTTATTTATTTTAAAGAAAAATTATTGCAAGCTTTTCCAATTTATTTCTTTTGTTTATTCAACGTAATATTTTTTTTTTATTTATTCATTTATTAATTTTTGGTATTGGCACATTCAGAAATAAATTTACTTTTTCTTTCTTTCCAACCAAACGAGTACTTCCTAGATGCAAATTAAAATCGCATTTTAAGGTGTAAGATGGACTAATAAATCAATTTAGTTTGCTGTAGTAGAAGTGCGATGACGACACTATTACAAGGCACGGCAATGGTACCAACAGCTACTGCACCACTCGACAATTTACTGCTTTTGGTGTTGGGTTGACGAATAAGCGTTTTAACACGCGATCGAGACGACTAAATAATGTCCATACGTCTTTATTTCCCTCTCCTGGTGACAAGGCTAATTTTCTTCTCGAGAAATGATCAACTTCATCCCATATATCTTTCTTTCTCTCCATCCAGGGAATACCAATCTCGCGCTTTTTGAACAGTAAAAGGAGCCAGGGTCGTAAATTTTTATTTTTCCTCGCCTTACCCTTGTGTGGTTCGCTTATTTATGTGGCGAACGAGACGTCGCTTTTTTTCTTTATTTTTTCAACCGTCTCTTTGATCTTTAGTTTAAGAGAGAAATTTTGAAATTGATTTTTTTTTCTCTAGAAAGAATTTTAATCAGTGTTAAGATTTCTTCGAGGATATAAATAAAGCCTATATGTAAACGAACTTGATTTCAACTCGGAATAAACTCTGAATTATGACCGATAGCTGCCGAATTTTTGTCATTTCTTTTATACAAACAGCGCCATGAGGTATATGTTTTTCTTGGAATTTATTTATAAAAAGATTCCTATGGCCGAAACAATGCGAAACACTACAATTCGTTTTTCTATTATTCTTTTCATTTTGCCTTTCGTGCACTCATGAAGGAATGAAATGATCTTTATACTTATTTTCAAGTAATTTTAGATTAAGATAAATTTGGAACTAGTACAAAAACATACACCCGCCAAGGGATTTACTTAACGAAATGCGTATTGAAATTTTATTTAATCAAATACTTTTACTAACTTCTTGTGTAAATTAAAGAAATTGGTTCAATGTGCAAAACACGCGTTAATCAAATCTAAAAAAAGAACATACCTTCCTTTGCTTAGAAAAATAAAAATATCGCTGAAATTAAGTGGTGACATATTAATGTTTAGTCCATTTATTTTTTCAAACGGAGTGACTACATACTTCCATAACAGTCCTCAGTTTTGAAACCCAACCCAGTAACTGTTGGATAAGAGTACTTAGTTACGCCTCATAGCTCAATGTTTATTTCTAAACGGGTGGTCGACAGTTTCGTAGATTTTGTCGATTTTTGTTGAAAAGACATCTACTTGGACATCAAAAGGTAAACGCTTTGATTTAATATTCCGCCATTTAATATTCAATGGCGGTAGTGGTGTAGCCTACTCTTGTCAGAATGAAACGTGTACGACTTGACAAAGGAGACAAACCCTTTTTTTCCACACACTACTTCGCAACCATATTACTGACGTCTGCTAGCTTTGTTTATATTACAGTTTCGCTATTTTCTGCGGAATTAAGGCAACGGAGGAAGAAAAATCCCCTGGCCAAATCTCTAGTTAATTCGCGAGATCATTTTATCATTGTATGAATGATTGTCTTTCATTAGCTTTTTCTGCCATCACTTTTTTAAATTGTGTCGTCTGCTTGCGAGTTACAATGTATTTGGTTCGGTCGTAAATCACTGTTGTCGGTTTTAGCCTTACGCCTCAGTGGCCACTTCAATCTAGTCGAACCCTTTCTCGAATCCAAGGCAAAGCTTAGTGAATCCTCGGACAGACTTGACTTCAGGCACTCACTCTCACTATGTAATCTTCGTCCTTTATTGTGTCGTCTGCTAGCCTCCTTCAAGGCTTTCGCTGATTCAAGTGGGAAGCCATCTTGAGGTGTTCTCTGTTCTGAATTCAACCAGGAGAAGGCGGGTCTGACAGAAAACGGTCCAACCCCCCGTGACCCTAGCATTGCCTCGGTTTCGTTAAAGAGAGTTAGAGACGAAATCTCCTCTCACTGGAGGCAATAAAGTTGAAACGGTCAGTACCCGAATACAACGTCTTTTAAACGGACATACTAAAAACCCGCGAAAATATAGCGTATAGGTAAGTAGTTAATTTTTTATTGTTATTATTTATTACTCTATTAAAACAACAAGAGCCAATTTCATTGCATGCCTAGCTCCAGTATTGTGTTGCACGAGTTCTCATATTAAATAGTCATAACCTTGCTGAATTTCATTTATGGAGGTTTTTAATGTATTGTTTATGTGGCCATTTGGACATTTTAGATGTCGAATGATATCAGTTGCAAACTGATTCTTCTCGACTCCCATGTTCCATTTCTATTAATGACCATCGAGTCTAAATACACTAATGTGTTCCTATTCCTCAGACTTGTCGTCGGGAATTATTATAACGGTATTATAGTTATGTATTTTATATGTATATTATATAGTTTTTCTAGTATATCATATTAGAATTTATTTGCTGCCGACTTGTAATATTAATTAGATGATACAGTGATAAGACGGGAGTGATTTTATATAACGAATATCGCCCGGCTTTATTAGAATTTAATTCACGTTTCATAGCTAAACTTTTTGCCTGCCGCGAATTAATAGTCATTTTACTTCAGTGTTACGATCTGTCTCTTCTGGCTTTTATTGAAATCTTATGAGATAAATATGTTTTATTTATGACAGAACAACGGTTTACCAACACAAAGCAGCGTGAATGAATGACTGATCGCTTGTTTTAAAACCACACCATGAACATATGACATTGTGGTACATGTAATAATAACATTATTGATATGAAATCTCACATTTGCCGGTTGGGGCCTTGTCTTAAGATTTAAGGTTAACCAAATATCTTTTATATATGTAAAGAAAGGTGAACACAGTTTTCGATGGCCGCGACGAGATATGAATATGTTTCCCCCGGCTATGAACAACATCATATAATATACTAAAGCTTAAGGCCCATAAATATTTCTTTTATGTTCTATAAAAAAATACATACGAGATTTCTGTTGATGAATATCGCCATTTCAGTCATCCGTTGCTGAAGGCTCCAGACGCTGTACTACTATAGTGATCAGATTTAGATTTTTACTCATGTCCAAACTATTTTCGAATTTTAAAATTTCCGGGGTTCAGTTTGGGTATTTTCCCACTTTAAAAATCAAAACATTATCGGTGAAATCCATGTCTGAAATAATTATTATTAAAACCTATAATAAATCAATTAGTGATATGTTTATCCATATATTTAATTGCAGAGAAAATATTTTCAGAATTTTTTTTTTAATTACTGAATAAACTCTACCCGAAAATTTACAAACAGAATATCTATCTGGATTTCTTTTTTTATTGTATGCATTTAATTAACAGATTTGTATTTATATCATCCCCAGTATTTGAGTCGTGTAACCCAAGCTGGTATATAACTTGGCAAACAAAATTAATTATATTTGAAGATACAAGACTATTATCCAAGTACAGTTGAGAGTTTTTGGCTTAACGAGAATTAATTTAGCTAGGGAGTACTAAAACACGCGACTTCAGTTGGCCATAGATCTTTTTTTACTGAATTAATTCCACCTTCATTTGGCTTTATTTCAAATCCGTGTTGATTTCATGTCGCGATCCCTCCATAAAAACGAATAAAAAAGAAACGAAAGAAGGCTTTAAATGATTTTTTAGTTAATTCTATGATATTTTGCCACGAGTTGTGACTATAACATTAAATCAAAGCCACTAAATGTATTTACTTGCTTTGCTGCCTGCGACTAATGTTTTCCTGGAACAAATTACGACGACGATCTTTCACTCTCCGCGGCTTTGTTGAATATTCTGCTGTTGTCATTTTAGTAGCATGTGTAACTGCTCGTGGACGAATTTCACAAAGTACAAAAAAGCATTTAATATTCATATTTAGTCAACACTCAAGTGGAATTTTGATCAATTTTTTCAATACAAATTCTGATTGAAGATCTCTCAAAGCCTGACGTTTCCATTAAATCGATTATCTCGAATAGTTTAGATATTCCTCTAATAAATATTAAAATAAAACACGTGTAAATTCTATACTTATGACATGGTGTATTTCCCTACCTTTCTATAAAGAATTTATCTTTGTTCGCATGTTTTTATTCGTTGTACGTTCATACTATATGGAAGCTCAACATCTGGGTTCTAAACGAGTGAAATCGATATGGAAATCGATGTTTTGAAAGAAGCACGTAATATTCGAAAGATTGTAATAAACTTTTATATAGGCCAACATAATGGTTTCATTTTCCTGTACGTACGTAGGGCAGGTACATCAATAATGATCGTCGGCGCTTATGCAATGGTGTCGCATAATGGATGCACCAAAATAACCCACAATAACCATGCGTCAATATGAAATTATACGCTCTGAAATAATAAAAAAAATGCAAGGCATTCAGATTTATGTCATTATTAAATGAATTATTGTGTACAAAACAATATAGGCTGTAAGATCACTGGTGTACTGCCCTTCGTGAGACAAAAAATCAAGAAATGTGAATACTCGGGTTACTGTTTATTGGTGTTCTTTGCTACTAGCTTCTCGCGTAACAAGCCAAGAAACTAAACGGTGTATAAATATTACTCAAAAAAATTCTTAAAATTTATGAAAAAGCAACTATTTATGTATCTGCACAACACATAATATAAAGCAAGAAGGCTGGGTACTCCTAAAGATACAAATAAAATAAATCGTAAAGTGTACAGATTTTAATAAACATTACGAAGGAGGGAAAACTATTAAACGTATTCACCACAAAATTGAAATTAAAGACAAAAGGCTTACGATTTAAATATAACAATTGGTATTGTAGGCTTAGCGGTTTCAATAAATATATTTTACAAAGAAGAGAAGAGAAAACTATTGAAATAATATCAATTGCAATGCAAGATTAAAAATTAATATTCTTTACTGTTCAATCCCGTGCAGTTATTTAATTTAATTTCTAAAATATTACCCAATGCAATATGTTACATGTAAATTCTTTTAACAAGCACAATAATCCCTTAAAATATTTTATTGCTTCCTGAATTTATGGGAACTGTGCTTGTTCCATAGTTAAGCAGCATACACAATAAGTATATTAATTGTAGTTTGATGTATCGCGAGCTAATAGTTATCAAACACAGAATTGCAAAACAAGTAAAACGCAGCAATAAATATCACAACAAATAAAATCTAACATATTCCATAAGTAATAAAATACCCATAAATCAAAAACCATCTGAATAATACATCTCGATGTCATTGAATAATATTAAAGCAATTAAGTTTATAATAAAGCAATAATTGAATGATAGATATGATAAGTGTGACACTGTAGTAGTGGTGGTGTATTTATAGAAATTTACTTCTATATTTAGTAAATATTAATTTAGATTGCACTACTTCACATCACTATATTAATTAGTTTGTATTGTTTAAAGTAGCACGATCTATGCAATGCGATAGTAGTGGTCATTGCCATCACTTTAATGTATTGTGTATATTACTTCAGAATGCATTGCTATATTACTACAATTAGCATTGTTTAATGTAGTCCCATGGTAACATATTACTGGATCAGTAGTATTGAATATCTGTGCAAAAACGTAGCTCTGATTAAAACTTAGTGATTGACAACCATGGAACTATTATGTCAATCTAATCAATGACTTAATGTCACTTAAACAGAAAGAGATCCATCACTACTAATATTACTGATATTTGTAAATTATATAAAAATAAAAACCTAAAAAAACAGAGTGGAATTTTACTTAAATATTAGTACTAATATTATTATATGGACGCATTTCTGTGATTGTTTAAAAGGTATGCATAAATCATAAAGTGCCATATGTCATTTTAATCAGACTAATTTCAAACGGTAAAGATAGCCTGTAGCCATCGTCCCCGTTTACCAGACAACACGTTCCGAACGTACGACAATTTCTTTCAATTTCAGTCAATCACGGAAACGAAGTAAGGATATTAGTAATTATATCATTAATTGTTCAAATTATCAGCCATATTCATTTCCTCTGATTAAAAGGCGTAATGACACGTATAGCGTTTCGCCTCTTAATCTACGTATAAAAAAAAATATATTAACTCCCAACCAAAGATTCTCTGCATTAACCCGCACAATAACTGGTATTTCAACCGGGGTGAAAAACATCATTAGAGATAGAGGCAAACCGGGGTCCTAAGGTGTCGTTAAGACTGATCATGATACTTTGATATTTTCAATATTTTGACCTTAAAATGTTATTACGTGCGCTACTAAGCGTTTATATACAAATAACCATTAATAGAACCTTTTTGTTAAGTATTTTTACGGGAAGCTAAGCAGTTTTATATATTGTTTCAATTGTTTCATGACATAAAAGAGGTTCGCACATGAGCAGTGATCTGTATCCCTCAGAATATAAAAACGCATAGATTACATCCCAACCCGGCCATTTAATGCAGAAAATTATTCAAATTTTTTAGATCACAATTTCTTTGTTATCAGCTCGCTATTGTGCATGCAGTTAGAAGTCATCGCACTTCAGAACAAAAGTTGAGCCACTAAAAAAATCGACTTTAAACAAAAAGGGGAATAAAATACATCACCAAGTATTATCCTGAAAATGTTATCGCGATTATTCAATTTTCTTTCCATCTTACGGTTTTTGTGGTGTGATATAACTTGTTTAGATTAAGGCAACGGATTAATGGCCATTCATGTTTTGGTCTGATTTTCAATTGAAACAATGCGATGTTATCTCGGCGAAGCGTAGTATAGTTTGTGGACCGTTCTTGTCGTGACCCGTCAGATTCTGTGGAATTTTCTGCTACGAAATGTATCTCGAACACCCAGTCGGTACATTCATAAACGTGTACGGCTAGGCTAGAGTAATCCAGTGTTATGATCGTAATACCGAATCCCATTCGAAACCACAAACAAAATAGAAATTTATGGAATGTTAAAAACAATTTATTGAGTGACTTTTCCTTCCGTAAATTTTATAAGGCAAAATTCGAATATTGCATCTTTTATTGGTGTTCACTTTCTGTGCTTTACAATTGTTAGAATATGGGATTGCGTGGTTTACATATACATGTATATAGGTTCTGTCTGCAACTCTGGACATCTGGTTACTTATGCAACTTTAGGATAATGTGTATACATGCAAGCCTTGACTACTTAATCTTTTATAAACACACTTGAAAATATCTATCTGGGCCTGGAATCAACATTATGTAGATAGCCCGTGTTGGGGAATAGTTCGTGTACAGATTTGACGCATTTACATGTAGTAGTTCCATTTCAGCGAATTTTTAAATCAGTGCCAAACTTTTCTTTCGAGTCTCCCGATGCAATTCTAGCACCTTAAAGCCAACTTCAAACATTACTAAATGGAGCCATTATTTTTCGGTCTAATTACAAAGTACCATCTTTTCAATTCCTATCAGTAGATTTAATATGAGGTGTAGCAGTATTTTATGACTGACGAAACCCTTCATTAGGGACCTACAAACAATTTATGGTGGGTAGTTACGTCGTGTGTGTTTTAGTTGCCAATTGCCTCTTAGTTAACATAAAATAAACTATGACACAAGAAAATAACCTTCGGGACTAACTACACTAAACATTTCAATCAGTTTATGACCCTCTTTCAACGATTATGTCACTATATAGACCCCAATCAAGAGACGAGAGAAGGCTAATTCGATTCATTGACTCGAACAGCGTAGAGAGTCTCGTGCCTGCCTGTAATAGCCTCGCGCATCTCTCATTGTCTATGTACTTACAGCGTTTACAACACTCACCCCCCACTTTAACAGTGTTTTACAACGCTACCAATTCACATCAAAGGAAATTCTTGTCATTCATTGATTGTTATGCAAGGAGCGTTCCTAATTGATTCACCATCACGTGATCAAATAATCAATGATCTGAATGGAAAATCGGTTTCTTAACATGTAAAGGGAGCTAACTCGAGAAATTGGCGCCAATTGCTCGACTTCGGCTGCAGACATATGCGCACAAATAGACTCCGCAGACGAATCAATGTTTACACGTAATTTCTATCAAGTGAGGGATTTTGCCAATTCTTGAAAGACATATAATATTCATAAATGAGTCAGCAGACTTATGATACGATAATGAAAGAACTAATTAGGTCGCTTTCACTGATAAGATGGCGAGAAGTCCACAATCAATAATAGGGGCCATAATTGTAAACGATACGAAGGTTTATAATGCCCGAGAAAGGCTTTCAAGGTGGTCGAATTTCAAAATCCATGTAGCAAAAATCTAGAGGCGAATTCCCATTTTTCTTAACATCTTTTTTACGACTAGACTTTTATGATCGTTTACTGTCCAGGGAGCTTCGTAAAATATGGAGAGTCGTCAGCTGTCAGTTGTTGGCCGGTCGAGGGCGGATAGACTTCCACTACGTTGAAGTTAACAGCGTGTTTGATGATAAATAAATTTCACTTAGACGGATTTCTTGACGGCTGTTTCGTTGGTCCATTGTTTTGTTGTTGATGAGATTTTGAAAGACTTTTAACCACCCGACACCAAAACCTTGTGTGTATTAAGAATGTGTTTGGCATTGGCGCTTTATTCAAACCAAACGGAGCTTTCAGTAATAGCGCTGAGGGGGTAGAAGCTTCAAAACCCACAGACTAAAATGTAGTAGCCCCGAAAGTACATTTTAAAACATTGCCTAACAAAAGATACAAGGAAAATAAATACACAACTCAAGCAGACGATCGCACTCATTGATCCCGGAATCTATTGAGTACCGAGGTGTATTTAATAATAGAAATCACGGTAGCCAAATCACGGTATTTAAATTTAGACATTTTAACTAGGTTACAAAAATCCTCTATTGACAAAAACAAAGAAAAACTCCATGACAATGCAGCAAGGGATTTTATAGTTTTTACAATGATTTTAAGAGCTAGTGTCACATTTGGTCATACTGGTGTCTCTCCCTTGTTATTGACGTCCCTGACATTTTTAATGACCAGTAAAAATCGCATGAAATGTCCGGTCATTGTCTGTCCGTAGGGTCAGCGAGTACGACGTCATATCCATTCCTACGCCATTCTAGCTTCCTTTCATAATATGCGGCGCCCCTTTCATCTATTACAACTTTTACTGGGCATAAGTACAAGGTTGTATACTATTATAGACTACATTGTATATTTTACTGTACATATATAATCGAGTTTTACTGGTAAAGGAGCGATCAGGGAGGTGATAAAATTTGTAACTATTTGTCAGAATTCATTACGTACAAGTTAGGTATAATGTACGATAATGGTAAAGCACCATTTGGGGTTATTATGTTCCAATATTCACCGGTTATTTATGGCCGCCGGTGTCTTTGATGTTGGGTAAATGTCCGGCGAAATGATTTTATGGTCTGTATCAACACATTATGTTATCCTTCAATATATGAGCCGTTGGTCATCGTCGAATTATCCCACTTATCTACCCTTCGGCTATTGGTCATTGGCTGGTCAAGCTTGATCGGACATTGGCTATTGTTCTTTATTGAGTGGACAATGCGAAGGGGGTAGTCCTCGATTGTCGTTAACGGTAAATATTATCCTCATTGTCCGCTGTGACCAACAATGGCAGCTAAATCGAGGACAATTTACGGTGATTGAAACTGACAAGTATCACACCCAGGGTGAAGGAAAATTAATATACTGCAGCTTAGAGACCTAACCCTAATGTGTCAGATCAGCTTAATTAGAACGTTAGCGTTTCACTGCACCTCGGTGCCGGATCATATAGGCTAATAAACAAAGTATATTTATTGAATAATTTTACGCATTTTGAACTAAATAGAATAAAATTGCATCGAACTAAATACACACCTACACAAGAGAGTGATTTGTGTCATTTATATTCCCTTTATACCCAATTTAACTTTTAAGCTAAATGTATTGATTTAGGTAAGAGATGTTCATTGGGGCGCAAAAAAGAGAATAATGAAAAGGCCTAAAGCATTTGGTCTACTATGTGATTTAAAAAGATTTTTATGATTTTTGTTCAACTTGCAGAATGGCTATTTTGTATCTGAGCTTAACCAAGGTATTGATATTCATTTAGGATTCTTTGTTTCTTCTCTCTTTGAGGTTGAGGTGGATCAAATTCGTGAGTAGGATGCAACATGTTGAACCTTACTCCATTCATAAAATAAATTCAGGTACATTTAACAAACCAAACTTCCCCCCTGTTCATTCAATGTAGATTATTGATAAAGTCATTTGCAATCCATAACTCACTTTTTAAAATCACTTACGGGTGCTAAGATTTAGTAGTAAACAAATACGTTTGCATACTATTTATTAAGAGTAAATTGTTAATTAATGTGCATATAACGAGGCACAAACACATACATTAGTAAGTCCAACAATTTTTTTTATAATTCTAATTATAGACAAATAACGACTCTGGTTTGGATTGCCTGTGCTATTTTTTCAGATTCGTTTTGTATGCTTTGGCTATGTTGGTTTTACTACACTATCAGCTAAGGGTGAAACCAAACACTGAGAGATGATTTCTTGACATCGATGTATAAATTTTATACTATTACAGACCCAGAAAGGTATAGGCGCTCAGTCAAAACAAGATAATGTAAACTTTAAATGGCTATATCTAGCGTTAAGATTGGTCCATTTAAATAATCTTGTTTTAGTTAGAATAATTGTAATTGTGTGCCTTCTTTTACCCCGTTCGTCTTTTCTGTCAAGTTGACCCTTTAATGGATTTAAAAGTAGGACGTTAAACTCCATTTCATTTATTATGTGTTTGAAGTAAATGAAAGAGAAACAATCAATTGAATCATTATTAGAAATATAGATTGAAATTTGTATTTGTTGCATCAGTTGGGTAGAATAAACAAATGCTTGTGTGTCATGTAAACATGCACATATATAATGAAAATGAATAAGTAAAAGTAATAATCTGCACCGCTTTTTATTAACTACATTATTTTATTTCATGTTAATTGTGTTATAATACATGTAATCAGGTTGATAAAATAAGGCAGTTCATGTTCTTACATATTTTAAATCATTTCAGTTGTTTTTGACTGTCAAAATCCATTTGAGATATTACATATTGAAGTAATGGTTTGATAAAGTAAAAGTAGTGTAATTTGGATTCAACCGGATAATTATGACTTCCTACGTATTTGAAATGATCTCAGTTGTGTTTGACTTTCAAAATTCATGTGAGATATTATAAAATTGAAGTAATGGTTTGATAAAGTAAAAGTAGTCAAATTTGGATTCAGACGGATAATTATGACTTCCTACGTATTTTAAATGATCTCAGTTGTGTTTGACTTTCAAAATCCATTTGAGAAATCCATTTGAGATATTACAAAATTGAAGTAATGGTTTGATAAAGTAAAAGTAGTCTAATTGGATTCAGACGGATAATTATGACTTCCTAGTATCTGTATCTCTTTTTCTCATTAGATTATGCATAGGTAACCAATAAAAATAATTTTGTTCGAATGAAAATACAGACCCACTAAGCTTATGTACATATTTATGGAATTGTCAGATTACTATAAATTTCTTGGATTTATCAGTAAAGTCATCCCCATCAATAAAGTACATCTGTTTGATGGAACTTATAATTATTATTGTCGCTTCTTTTCATCGTAATGGTAGATTGACGAAATCTTCTTGAAATTGCTTGCCATCTAGAACCAACCATTTTGCACGACTGAATGCATTTTTCCATTTGGGATAAACAATTTCCAATTATGCGCCTTATAAATATGACTTGTTTATGGGCCGGAGTTGTCATCGTTTGACCCGAGTGGCAGAACTAAGGCTGCCATTCCTCGAACAGTTTTATGTCCCCCCATTAAAAGCGACAACTATACGTTATTTGTATCCAAATTCAATAAGATTTTGATTGGTATGTAATTGTTATTTCCTTTGATCTCTTAACCAAAAGCCCGACTCTGTTTAATTTTTTGTATGATTTCCAATAAGCTGCGGTTAAATGGAACTCAACATATAGGTTTATATTCCAACCAAAAATTAATGTTCATAATTACAACTCCCTCTCAAACACGTGCAAGATATTTTATTTCATGTAATTGTTTAGTCACAAACAGATATATTTTGGCCTATATGTTATTAAACCACACACGTGCGAGTTCTAATAAATTATATATATATTTCCAATTTTTTCACAAAAGAGACTTTCTTGTTAAGCAATTAATTTCGTCTTGTGTTCATACATTCAGGTATTTAACGTCATTTATTGATTCTTATATACTACAAGTTTCATATATAAGTCGAATTCAATTGATCATTAGAAGAAAAGCTGCATATTTTGTTTAGAGAACTGAACATGGTTTATTTCTAAAATAAACAAGTTTTTATTGTAATGGCATTGTTTTTAATTATATGTTTCCACGCTGAACTGAGAATAAAAAAAATAGTTAAAAAAATACTAAGCCTGGTTAATAGTTCCGAAACACGAGGTATGTTACCTTGTTCGAGATACAGAATTTGTCATTCAATCGTATGATCTTTGATATTTACCACCATTCAATTTGCAGTAATAATCCTATTCGACAACCAAACCTCTCCTAAAGAGGCGTATCAAAGGAAATCTCATACTTATTATTCCGATACACGATTGCAGACCATTTGAATTTTATTTATATACCATTGGCTTTTGTAAATGTAATAGCCCTCGCCATTTTCTTTCCTTATAAACTTGAAATCAAAGGTTACATTATATAGTGAAAGACGGATAATGCTGGGTCTATCTTCTCGCTCGTTTCTGAATTACCATGAAACGTAAACGACTTTCTCTAACAGACGTATAGAAAAGATCAAAGGGACCGCTGCGCGAGACCAATGTTCACGTGCATACCTAATATGATCGAAATAACTCTATTGGAAACGTTGCCATATAAAGAGCGAGTTGATCGAGAAACAGGCGCATTGTCGAGTCCGTATTATCGACTTTTCTAATGATTTATTTTCAACAGGGATGATTTAAAAGAGATATTATTTTTTATCAGAGCTTTTTAGATTATACATATACAAACTAACTTCTGATTAAATGAACATATCGCTAATTAAAAAACCAAGAAGAAAGAGAAGTGAGATTGCGGAAGCATTAAACGATTTCCTTAGTTTGACCCACCAGTGAATCATGATCTAAAATTTCGTAATAGCATTTTGTTCCAGACGGAACTGATTTCTGGAAAAGGAAAACCAACAATGATAAGACGATATTTCTAAAATCAAAATAAGACCTATCAAGAAGTTTAGAAGCTAAGAAACATGTTTTGGTTGCACTTGGTTAGGAACATTGACATACCCAGATTTTCTTTTTGTTTTTATTAGATTTGATGTGTCAACAAGAAAGACCATTGACTGCTTTAAAGGAGCTAAGTCTCGAACTCAATATCATCAAAAATCTTCTACAATGAAAACGAATCATTTGTCAATTTAATTCAACATTGAATTGATTTTACCGGGAAAAGATGGGTTTCTGATATTCGACATTTATGACAAAATATTTGTTTTACCATTGGTACACGAATCGTGTATCATAATAGGATTCAGCCCCAGTTCTGGAAAGAGACTCGAGGAACGAGGCTAGACATATTGCACCAAACCAAACCGGGATATGTAGACTGGAATAATCAGACGCTAGAAATTTGCATCTAGAGCAAAAACGCAAACAATTGAATGTAAATCAGATAACATTATTACATGGGTCATAATCTAGGTCCCAAATATTAGCGATTTAAATCATCAACTCCTAGTTGAGCGAATGCTTAGTTTTCCTATACGATTTACACGACTAAATAGCCAAATCATATTTGACCCCGCTTTAATATAGTGTTCGTTATTTATATAAGATTCAAGATTTCAAATCATGTCCTTCTGAAATAGCAGATGTCACTAGATATTCATAAGAGGCTCACTTGAATAAATTGTGTCGCATCACTGTCAGTCACAGGACCTATGTTAACGTATATTTGTTATTTATGTCCGTGTAGTTTAATAAACAAAACCTGTTCTTTTATAATCCAAAAAATGGTAATCGATGAATTTAAGGAAGAGTCCTTCTACTCTCTTGACAGAAAGCAGTATGTTGGGATTAATCTCCCTTTCCAGTACTTGACAAAATTTTGAAGTCTATAAAATATGGTGATGAAATGGTGAAGGGGTGGGGGATGTTGTTTGTACAATCATGGAAGCGCTATTAGTCTCCAAATCTAGTGGGGTGGGGGTGGTTAGCACGTGCGTGCTGTATCATAAAGTCTGCCATTGAGTCAACTGGCGTGGTTTCGATTCACGGGTTGTATGGGACAAGGAGTAAGATCGCCTGTCAAAAACTCGTGGGGTTTCTCTTGATCCTCTGGTTTGCGAGATATTGAAATAAAATCGAACCATATGTTAGTCCTGAGAAGGCCTAGTTTGTTTCGAGTGGACGTGAAACCCATCTCTCTCTTTCCAAATTTGCTTCAAGGGGAGACAACCACTGTCTCAAAGCGGTCCAGTGTCTGTTGTTAGTTTCGAATTTGGATTGATTTGGTGGACTTCAATATAAAGCCCACATCGATGATCAAACGCACAAATGAATTTGGAAAAAAAAAATTAAGATGCTGTAATTTATATCGATATGAATATCGGTTATACGTGAATTTAAAAAAAAATCACTGGAATAAGTTACTAAAATTGAAACAAAAGTTTTGATTGTTGGGGCTGTTCTCTCTATTTTCTCTTAAAACAAAAAAAGATAATTGTTACTTAAATATACATGATTAATATATATAGATATTCATATATAATCCTATCCAAAGTCAGTATTCATTCATGGAGCAAATGCAAACATAGTTTTTTGAATGTCATGTGATATACATTCGACCAATCAACGAAGAATAATCACTCTGGGGTATACTATCACACAATTTATTATGATTTTATTTTAAAGTAAAGAAACTTAGTAGAAAAAAAGCATCATAAGGGGATTACACCTTTAAATGTGTAACACTTCGATAGTTATCTATTCATTTCATATCGCACCTGTCGGCAAACCTTTGAAGTCGGAGCCCGATTACATACGGGGGTTGCCATGTGAATAATTGTTATCCGAGGCTGAAAATTCTGAATTATCAGTTTTTAAACATTGGTAGTCCTCTTCGCCCAAGTGTGATGATAAGGCTGCAATGGCTGTATTTACCTCAAAAGAAGGATATTTTCAATGCAGTGGCATAAAATATGAATAATAATATTATGTTTATATTGCAATTAGCTAATCCTTTTGTTAACATGATATGAACATACTTGAATGCACTTAGGGACTCGATATCATCTTAAAATGCTAATTATTAATTCATTACGATCGTTTCCTATTTAAAGTTTTTACTTTTGGTTTCTAATATCATGATTAAAAGGCTCCAGACATTAGCACACCGATTGTAAGCTCTTGTAAATGTTTTCGGTGAGGCGAATTGATTCTTCAACGCATTGTAAACAAACTAAAAATAATCCCAAACTGTTTTGTGGTTGAGCTTGTTCGTGTACTAAAACTGCAGATAAACATTTCTTCAATAAAATTAATATTCGCACAGCCCGGAAAGTGTGATAATGTACGGCCATTTTTGTATTTATTCGTTGTCCGACCCAAATCAGGCTTTGTCGGACGCAATCCTTCTGACCCAGGTACACATTTGTCTTGTTTGTTCAGTTTTGTGTTGATAATTTTAATACATGACCGGCACAGAGTTCAAAATTCAGGTACTTGTTCATTTTGCCATGTCCTACGACTAGAATCGTTATTTCAAGAGTGGTGAAGGGTAGAGGGACTAGCAAGGGCAGCTGTCTAGTTGTTGTGATGGTACGAAAAATGTGCACGTAAAAGAGATTTTACAGTTGGAATTGCATAATATGAGTAGGTTGTAGCGCCGCTGTCCGGGCAAAAGTACCCTCATAGCACACTGTATGCCTGTTTCTATTAGCCCAGCCGGAGGAGACAGTATATCAACTGATGCTGAAAATACTAGTAAATCCTTAGATCCTAAAAAGCTGATTCCCCTTGGTGCCTGGCCCAGTTTTTATTCCTAGCCATGATGTTCATTATGAACAGCATGTAATTTTGAAAGACCTCTTTCTCTATGGAAGTCCGGTACGGCTTTAACAAATATGAAAGAAAGTGGATGACCCTAAAAGAATCCCCCCCCCCATTTCGACCTTTTTCTTTAATTGGGTTAAAATGTCACTGAAAACCCGGCATTTGAAATATTTTCCGGGTGTGTTTCAAGGGCAATTGAACAATATTATACTGAAGAACAAAAGATATTTTTAGCTAAAGTCAACATCAAAACTCCAATTTTCCTCTGATTTTAAAATTCAAAGAAATGTGCTCGATGAGAGGGAAATTCGAATATTGTATTACAATGGATTCGTTTATGAAATATCAATCAGCTTTTCGAATTGTTTACGTCATGATTTTGTTTCTGTTCACAAGGGAAATTATTCTTTTCTTAAAGGGACAATACCACTCTTGCTGGTTTGACAGGTCCAGATTTCTTTTTAGCCTGATTCTCACTACTAGATGTTGTGTAAATTATCCATTAAAACCTATCTTACTTGTCCAGAGGGTTCGAAAATATGTTTAAATCCAAGTTGCATTTGAAAGTGTTTATGTAAAGCCTGTCAAACCATGTATTGAATTTTCCAATTTTTTTAAGTTCGATGTGTTAAGATGAAATTTGTATCATCAATTAATTGGAATATTGTAAAATAGTACAATTTGTTGACCAGAATAATGATTGGGACACATTATTCAGGTACAACAAGAGTGTTATTGCTCCTTTAAGCGAAATAATATTTTTAAGAAGTTTTCTTAAAGTAAATATGTGTATGTATTATAAGAGATGTTATATTTTTTTATATATATTATTAAAACCCGGTAAAGTGAAATGGTGAAAACAACAAATCTTTATATTTATTATTGGTTATCTTATTAATTAATTCATTCTTGAAGGTTTAAACCAGGACAATAATATTTCTAACCTTAGCGGATCGATCTGCAAGATAAAACTTTAATTTATATCTTAAATAACGCTATATTATTCCGTTTCAAACTGGAAACAATCATGGCAAATATGTAAAAAATCATAAGTACCAAAATATTAAGAGAGTTTAATTTTGGGTTATGGTAATTCATCAATCATATACACATTGTATGTTATTAAATAATAGACATTTAAAATCAATAACACATATCGCTCATTATTTTATGCCTAAGAGCGGTGTTACAGAAATTCAACAAGGTATGAAATTCATAATTCCATGTGTGGCGACAGCTTGGTCACTTTCATTCACAAGTTTTCAAGTGCAAAGTGTCAATGCCTTTATGTTTCCTTGTATTGGTGAAATGAACAAGTTGTGTATTTCCCCCCTTTCTTTTCTCGTTGACTTTTCAAAAGCAGTAAATTTGTAGAACATTACTGAATTCGTTGTGAACTAGAGTAACCTTTTAGCGAAAACAATGAACCAAGGAAAGTCTTACAAAAATTCTTCAAATTTTTATGGTAGTTAAAAATGATTGGCTAGCTGTCTATCTTAAATCATGAATATTAATGAGGTTTCCCAGTTATTGCTTAAAGTCGCCTACTTTTTTCTCTATAAGTACCAGTGAAAGCTTTTTGTAACTCTATTATGTCTTACTCCACCAAAACGAGTGATCGAAGGCTTTTACCTGGTCTTATTAAAGTTATTTAACATTCATGTGTGAATGACTATCGAAAGCTTATCAAATTGCCGTTGTCAGTTTATGTCGAAGACCATTATAGATCACTCATTCGCCATTTTGATTGGTGTGGCCAGTCACGTGGTTTTGACTAGGGTAATTGAGAACGCGGCTTGAAATGTGTAGTATTCATCATAGTAGGTAGCTTGTGTGTGCTTTCTGTTTGGGGCAAACAAGCGTGTTTACTCTTATGGATTATAATACACATCATCCAAGTTAGGGATTACATACACAGCAAGGGTGTCAGCGACTCCAACAGCGGAGAACACGATGTTACGACATGCTTCAGACAGGACCGCTTGACTCGTTGAAAATAGTGTATTAATCGAGGAACTATAAAAGACACCTCTCTAGTAAACCTATGACTATAAAGTGTTATATTACCGTGTTTATGTGTGTTTTTAATGCCATTAATAGAAGACACGAAGGGAAGGGAAGACAAATCGTAAGTGATAACTTCTCTTTTAGTCTTTAGTTTTATTTTATATATCAAAACACGACACTGCAAGGTGAAAGAATGCATCAAGGATCTCAACTATTTGCTAAGATCGTGTTAAGATTATGATGAAGCGTTGCTTCTGTGCATGGCTGCATCTGACAGACTGATTTTGTGTCGGTCAAACTCAGAGTATTAATTTGTAGGAACATAAACAGACTTATTAGGTGCAAGTATGCAGACTCACGATCCACGCCGTCAAATACAATACTTCAGCTCTCACTTTGAATCAATTCATGATTTCTATGTACATTACTTAAAATTTTCTTTTGATCTTCTTAAACACTTAGCTTCTTACAAAGTTTAAAAACGTAAATAATATATCGAAGATGAAATTTTCGATATTATTCTTATACACTTAGCTGCTTATAAAGTTTGAAAACGTTCAAAAATATCTCGAAGATGTTCATTTTCGATACTATTATTGCAATTCACAACAATTTAATACACCTTGATAATAACATAATTGTTGTATTATTGCTATTAGATACTGTGTATTAATTTCACATTAATTTCCCGCCTTTAACTATTATGGATGAATTGACAAATGTTTATGTTATAGCATTATGTTTAAATATACATAATTCATTATTTATCTATTTATAAGTTTATAAACAAAATCATACAAAGAATTCATAACATGATATCCTTATTTTCTGTGATATTATGTATTAATATTTTAGTAATTGTTATTTTTTTTATTTAAACATTATTTGAATTTGAATTAATAATGCAAATATTTAATATTAAATACAGATTATTTAAATAATTTGCAAATATTTAATATAAATTTTTAAAAATTAGATCCGATATTCAGTTTTGTAAAATGTACATGCCTTATTCTGTTTATTTCTTCACTTCATCGGAATTATTAAAATAATGTATATGTCTGGTATTATAGATATAATGCTTTGCTCATTTATGTAGAAAATTATTAAACCATTATAAAAATTAAAAAATATTATCAATTTAATAACATATTAATGAGGTTCAATAAATTTTAGATGATAACTAATTGCACTTTTAAATATGATAAGTAATTAATTACAATACTTATAAATGTATATCATGTTTAAAGAGGTTGCACACAAAACCAACTAATAACCTTGTTAAACAATAACTTTGTAAACATGTGTACAGCGTCATAAACATTGATGTACACTCATAAATAATTTTTGTGAAGTACGTCAAATTGTAAAACCTAAAATATTATTTATTATCCGCTGTTTCAAAGGGAAGGGGAGTCTGGTATTTTGCATAATGCTTATATAGTTCGTGTGAATATGAATTGTAATGAGACGTGTGTCAAATGTTGTAAAATATATGTTGTGTTTTCCGGATATGCTGTCCAGAATTTAAGTGACAAGTATATATTAAGTTAAGGTGTTTTTATTACCTAGATAGCATAATAATTATACATATAATATACTCGCATATGTAGATCTTATATATGTTATTACTTAGTTAATAAGTTAACATACTAACAACAAATTGAAATTGTAAACAGAAACACACATCCATATACCCTATGCATTTACATATTACTCATAGCAGGTATATCAATGAATTTAATCAAAATATTAAATACAAAAACATTGAAAGAGAATAACACAATTTAGCTTAAAACTATAGTTATGCTTTCTGTATTTAGTTTAAAAAAAACCCCATGAATTGGGAATTATTTGAATTGAATAGTTGAAATTAAAATATATATATGTTGATTTCATTTTTTTTCTTTCATGATATAACTAAGGTCTTGATGTTTTGAAGGATAATTATCACTTTAAGTAACTATTTTTAGAATGATTTATTAATTCTTCTCATTTTAAAGAAATAAAACCAGTGACCTATATTTTATCAGCCAATGTTTACATCTCTTTATTATTGGCTAAGCCAACCACTCGATATGGCTTATCGACAAAGCAACACTAGCCGCTGACTTCATTCAAACTTTGATCCATATTTTGTTGTATCATACTCTTTATTAAATTGATTTGAAATATAAGATTCTTCAATTTCACAACCTGCTGTCGCCATTCTATTAATTCGTGTAATGATGAAAAAAAAATCGTCATCTTATCTATTTTTTCTGTCGTAAATTATTAAGTTTTGTTGACAAGAGGTCTAGATGGTAAAAACGATGTCTAACTCGCTTACATTGTAAAGGTGACTCCCGTCTGACTCCCCTGACAGCAAATCTGAAGGTCCATATGGGTAACCGACGTTATAGGCACGACTTCATAAAACTAAGATTGCGATCAAAGCTATGAAGCGTTTTTATTGATTTGTGAAATCATTCGAACACAAATCCCCTCTTCAAATAAGCCGACTGGCAAATTTTTCTCCATGAATCTAAATCACAGTCCTATTGTCTCTCCTAGAACGGATTCGATCAACGGAGAATAAGTCGGTCTGACAGCAAGATCGTGTACGTTACTATCTGCTATGTGAATTGTATCGGAGGCACTAATGTCTACTCAATTAGCATGCCTAATACAATAATATTTTATCGTGGAGTATCAGAATAATGTATCATATTTCTGACAGTTATTCCAATGAATTTTGAAAGGGTTCTGGTATTATATTTTGTGTGGTTTTAGCACGTTGCTATTTCTTTGTCTTCATGTAGGCATTTTTAGCATTTCACTTATTTAAAAACATATGACAGTGCACACATTTTGTCATTTATAAACATCGTGAAATAATGAAAGCAACCACCCTTTTTTTATTTCAAAACCATTGTAATTGCTACTCCTTAAATGAAAGGCCTTGAAGGCATATTATCTTAAATGTGAATCTATTACTCAAAATTGTTGCTCATTTTTTTTTTAGCGATGAAAGAAATTTAGCTAGGGGGATTAATGTGAAGGTTATCTTTTAAGGCACGTGGATTAGTATTTCTTAGAAATATAACTTTTGTCTATGATAGACCATGCAGAAATTAGAAGAAAATATGCTTTTGATATCCATGTCAATGAAGGCAATGACGGGTATGATGACGATATGATCAAAGTTAATGTTACACCGTGCAGTATGGTTCATATTAGTTCTGCAAGAAAGCCTCTTACGATTTTTAGCGATTCAATCTGCCTTCCATTCTTTTATTTTCTTGAAAATTTTCAACGCGATTTGAAAGTGTGAAAATATAAAGAGCAAAGGTGCATTTTTTGAAAGGGAACCAGCTTTACATGTTTAAGTGAGATAATGTGAGGGATGGCAAAATGAGATACTAACAATCTTAAATAAAAAAAGAGGAAATTTCATCAAGTTGCACAAGTTGTTTCAAAATCTTCTTCCGAAGTTGAAAGGAGTCCATAAACAATAACGGGCACAACTTCAAAGAAATCTTTTAAAAGATTGCTTTAAGATATGATGCCGTTAGTTTTATTTATAATCTCATAATCTGCCATCTAAATGGATTTTATTAATATCTTGAACTTTTTTCTCGTTCTCTCTTTGGAATTTTATTGATGATTTTTACTCTCTCGTTTCAGGTGGCATGATCAAATATGGAAACGGCCAATAATATACTGGCTCATCCCAGCCTGTCGTTCTATCCAGGCCTACCGACAAGCGCATCCTCTCCAACTGCTCAAGACACAGTCACACGGTCAGCTCTCTCTTCGGCACAGCCAAGCTGGGGAAGCTACACCAACGAAGCATCACTGATGGCCCACAACTCGTGTGCCATGTCTTCCTACAGTAACCTCCCCTTAGGGGCCTCATTTCCAGTGAATGGCAAGTCAGCCTACAACTCGGCCTTTCCGGGGGCCGGGGACTATTTTAATAACTGTCGCCAAATGCAGATCTCACAATTAGGGACCTTAAACAGTATGCCAATGAGGAACTATCCGGGTTTATATGGCGATATGTATAATGCCAGTCATACACCTTCTTACACAAATGGTGGTTTTTATACCGATGTGGGCCCCGGGTTAGCTCCCTTACCAGGCAGAGATATGAACTGTTCCAGTAGTCAGTCAGACAGCTCAGTACCAGGTAAGCCATTAAGTTATCATTTAAAAGTTATTCACCCCAACCCACCAACCCACACCACCACTCATCACACACACACAGATCATTATATTTGTTATTTTTTAAAAATGGAGAGAGAGAAAACTGAATAATATAATATATATATGTTCGATAATTCATTGATATCTTCCAGTAATAACAATATCAAAATGGAAAAAAATACCAAATAATACAGAATAGGAAAGAAAGATATTACAAATTATTCAAATTAATATATATAGCTGAATTATAATGCTCTTTATAGACATGCGTACCTAGAGTTATATTCACTTAATATCCAATGACACTTTTCGTTGACATTGATGAACAATCAGATAATAAAAATGCTCATAAAATAGCACGAACTGTATAAATATAAAGTATTCGAGTTAATGGATAAAATTTGCGTAACATAGTAATGGCGAACATGTTTAGTATAGTGTAGAAACAATAATTAAGTAATTGAACCTAGGGAACATGCTATACGTAAGTAATTATTTCTTATACCAAATTATGTTATGGGTACTTTAAAGATATATGTAAATTGGTGTTAGAAATTAATTTCTTACATCACATCCAATAGGGAATGCCTTTTATATTTGCCGCTGATCACTTCCGGCCATTCATTTTATGTTGGGACATGATCTTAATGAGCCGAGGTTCACGGAGTACATGCACATCGGGTATAAATTGCAATGGATTGAGAGTATATTAAATGTATTGTTCGTTGTTTTAGCCTATTATGGTATTAGAATGTCTTTCTAGAAAGGTCTAGATCGAAATATATCCTGTTAAAATCAGTTTGAAATTTCCATACCGACACTCTTGATTTGTGGTACTTTGATAGCAAATGCGGAAACTTATCGCCGCAGTTGTGCTTTGCCCACACTACCGCCTCTTGAAGTGACGGATGTCGTGTGCTAGAAGGATATGCCAAAACTTTCTAGAACGCCTGATGTATTTTATCTTCTGACCATACACATGTAGTCAATAAATGTTTATTGTAATTTTGTATTTAAGAAGATATACCAGTCATACTTTAATGATTTAAAATGTGCAAACGTGCAATCTCGATTAAGTAGACAAAAATAAAGGATGACTTGGGAATACCTTATTACGAGTGCAAGGAGGTAGCTCATTCATGGGTGTGTTGGAATCTGTGAAACGACCTATTCAAGTCTAGACTTGTATTTTATGCTCTCGCACAATCCATGGCACTTGAACACATGTCGAATTGGTTGATAATGGTTTATGGTTGAAACGTATTCCAAATCTAAGTTTATCCGCATGTCATTGTGCTCTGTTTCATATTGCTCTCTGACATAACAATCTTAAGGGGGAGAGGTGTGTGTGTGTGTGTGTGTGTGTGGGAGGGGGGGGGGGGGAACGTCCACCGATACAAACTGTGCTCTGTAATCTGTATCATATTGCCATGTGACATAACAATATTAAAGGAGAGAGAAGCAAAGAGACAAGAGAGGGGGTAACGTCCAGCCAATACAAAATAGATAATTCCTGGACTAACAACATATGGTACAAATTTATTTCAATATTTCGCTTGCACACAAGGTCTCTAGCAGTCACAGGAAACCCCAGGACCCAGAGGAAAGCCGCGAGGTTAGGCAGGCTACACCAATCTTAAGACGAAGTCCAGTAACATAACTAATAGCCACGGGCCTCCATCTTGTTTTATGACAACGTGGATTGATTCGATTTAAATAGGACTCTAACAGATCAATTGGAGTCTCATTATGAAAATTAATTCGGTGGTTCCAATTACGTGATGCACGGTCATAATGGGATTCCAGCTAGGTCATTGATTTATGTTACGAAATTTGTCCAAATGATCTCGAGGAAAAACTAACGTGTCGTCTCTTAACTTCGGTTAATTATTGTCACTGACGGGCGCCGATCAGCAGTAGCAAATTGTTTCCCGAAGTCGTAAACAGTCTTGGCAATTGGACCGAAAGGTTGAGTTAGTAGTGGAGACTTCGGTGCAAAACCATCAAACTCTAGAATGTGAATATTCGAGCTAGGGAAAGCATATGCTAAAGAGAGTGGGAATTGTGTTTACGATCGGTTTGGACAATACTACGTCTACGAACAAAGACTTACGATCGTTTTGAGGTGATTGACAATAGAACTTATTAACAGACCCTGTCTTCACTTCCTTCCCATAATCGTATCACATAATGCACTTGAATCTAATTGTCGACAATAGCAAAAACATAATACTCTTATTTCGTTTCAATTCCTCGACTGATTAGGCTGGAAATTTTGTCATAATTCTTAATTTTCTAAATATCCATTGAAGGATTGAAAGAAATCCACGATATCCATTTACAAAAGAAAAGCCATACAAATTGCTGGTTTTGTTGAAGGTCTTAGCTACAAAGAAACACGTGGGCAATAGACAACAACATTAGAAACACTCTTAAGATATGGTATTCTATTTTATTTAATTAAAAAAAACAACTAAAAAACTAGCACTGCAAATTACATTCTATAATAAATCTAAAGTAGCATCGTTTTCCAATAGAGTAAGCATATCCTGCTTCGTACAAAGTACTAGTAAATTACAAGAAAACGTACAGTTGATATAAACATGGTGATGGGTGGATGACAACACCGAAAGTCACCACTTCAAATGAATCAAAAGTGACATCGTTGTCCACCAGAGTAAGCAGCATACCCTAGCACGTACACAATACCAGTCAATGTCGCAAAATCGTGCATTTGATATAAACATGGAGATGGCTATACAACAAGCTACAGCTTCTAATAAACCAAAAATTGTATCGCTTTTACAGTCGAGTAAGCATATCCTGCTTCGAACACAACACCAGTTAATATCAGGAAATCGTGCAACATGACATATATTTTGATAACATAACATGGTAATATAGACATTGTGGTGTATGATTTATTATGTTATAATTTATCTTTATGGTTATTTTATATCCGTACTTGATGATAAATCATTCAGTTAAATCAAAACACCTACAGTAGTAAATATGACGTGCAAGAGTTGGGATAAAATGGTTTCAGTGTCATATAGTTGCAGGGAAGGTTGTGCAGTAGAAAAAGTTCTTTAGAACACATTAGCTGGATTTCTTGACAAATTCAACACATTCTATCGAATGGTCACTCAGTAATATACAGTAATTGTTTTCCATAGAATTGTTTTCTCTGTAAGAACTGGAATAAGCTTTTCTGAAAAGCAAAAAACGTAACACAATGATATGGACGTATTTCAATATTGCAAGTCTGTGGTCGCCAAGGATAATATCGATGAAGAGAGCCTTAGAATTTCTCAACCTATTTTAATCACCTCAAAATAAAGTGCTTTCGATTAGTTCGGAGATGAATGGTATATGATTTAATGTTTGTTGCTGAGGTTTAAAGAAGACATTAGTTACAAGTTCAATAAAGATTTGGCGATTCTTGTTTTAATGATAAAAAAGAAAATGTTGAAAATTTCAGTCAAATTACTTTATTCTTACTGGAGTTTCCACTTTTAGAAGTTTGGACTAGAAATAGGCATCGACTGTGTCTGCACCGTCTACGAGAATTGCCATTCGTTTGATAGGCTATAACTGTACCCACATATTTTCGATTATCAAGTAACATTCTCAATGGCAATGGTACCCTTGTTTGGTATGCTTTCCATTCCCCTTTTCCGGCGGTGACGTCAGTAACAAACAGTAAATGTTAGCTTGGTTAGCCATTTATTGATTTAATTTAAAATTGTATCAAAGACATCCGAGGGTCTATAGAGTTGATTTTGAGTTTGTCATGTAAATAAAAGTCTAATTAATCATTTCTATAACATCTGAAGCCTAAATAGGCAGCTTTAGCTCTTGCATACTGTATGTTTAAGCAGTCGCTTACTTGTTTATTAATTTGAGTTTCATTTGGCTGACTGTTGAACACAAAATCGATTATAACTAAGCACTAGCACCTATTTCACCGAATAGGCCCACAGAAAAATTAACAGATTTCGACAACTATTTCACTCAAATCAAAGATGTCTAGTCGCTTTAGGATTACATTACATGTACTTCTGCGTGTTTAGCCATTTTGGGTTTACGTTATTCCTGCATGTTTAGCCACTTTAGGTTTACATTATTCCTGCTTTGGAATAAACCGACACACTGTGCCATGAGAGGTATACCTATACATTTTGGTTGATCACATCACAAGCAATGTTGACTTCATAGAAGATATATATCGCAGTCAAATGGTTATTTTATTAAATCGTTCAACGCATTTCTGCATAATAACTATCAGCGAATACTTGATGATCTAACCACAGATTGAGTATAATTTGAATATATTGACTGTTAAAGTTTAGAGTTGGTTCACATGTAAATATTCCTAAAGCTTTTTACATCTGGCATGTCTTGGACCTGGCCCGCACCACATTTAAGTAGCCCTTTTCGCGGATAAAATTAGCTCTTGATATCAAGTTAGAATAATATACACGTTGTGTCCAGAGGATACCTAGGGAGAAGTTACTATATAGAAAAACTATTATCTTCGCTGAAAATGAGATAATTTTCATATTTTTCATAAATTAATTAGTTTATGTCTGTCTCAAAGGATACGAAAAGTCTACATAGATATGTCGATTAATTGTGTCCACGTGGCTGGTCATAAAACACTACCCATAATTGGTCTCAATTGCCAACAAACACATTGATCAAAACTACCAAATTTACATAAACACCAGACGAAAACAATTTGGTGACATTTTGAATTATAATTTTTCATAATTTCCCCGCCTCTTAATTCCTTCCTTTGTCTTTGCTCCAAATAGTATCATAATTGTTTTTCAATTGGTATTTATAATCCGTTTTATTGCTGGTTTAGAATCGGTGTCAAAAAAAACACATTTAAGTAATAAGTAATGACTTTCTAATTGATGAGTTATTTCCCCTTTGTGAAATCTCAATCCATTCCATACTTTTTTTAATGGGTAATTTTTCGTTAAAAAAGTCTCCCGCTGACTGTTTTAAGTGGCCCGAACTAATCGGATAAATGCGAGTACTTGTGGTCTATCATCCTATTGAGGTTAAAAAAAGACATTAAAACCATTATCTTAAATCAAAGTTCAACTCTATTTTTGCAATAATCATTAACATAAATTGACTGCATCGTCCATCATCGATGGAATTAAATGTCTGGTGCCATTTGAAGGTAATTTCGTCTCGACGGTAACATTTACTCTCATTATTACCCACAATAATAACATATTGTGACTGCTCCTCACGTTTGGGTCGCCGATCTAACATATATACAACAAAGGGAGGTTTTAAAAGGCCATTTGCTAGTGTTTTTGATGTGTTAGATACACTATATATCACAATATTTATAACGTGGCCGATAGAAGTTCAACTGTTGCTGATACTCGGGTATCTAATGAAAAAACCGAAACAATCCCCATGATCTCGGACCACTCTTGAAAACCAAGACTACTTTATTTGGTAACTAAATATAATAATAAACTATAACATATACTCTTGGAAAGCTACTACTAATGTATTAAGGCAAAATCTAGAACATTCTCTCAACATTTTCAAGTCAAAGTTGTAAACTCTCTCAACACAATTGAATTCCCTCACCATTATCAACCCATTATGTTGAATTCTCTCAAACCAATACGCTGAGAGAATACACTTCAAAGCTTCACTTTAAGACATTAGCAGTAGATTTTCATAAGTACGCTCGTATGCGTTATAAGCGACTAAGAAGTAGTAGAAATGTAACTTCTTCATCTTCAAAATACAATTAACAATTGTATCATCTATTCTAGTTAGCATGCATTCAATCTTACAAATATAAAACCAATGGTGGTAGTAGCTGTTTGGATTCTGATACTTCTTCAAAGAGCAGAAATATAGGAAGGGAAAAGCATGCCTATAATTTTATTAAAAGAAGTTAATGCATTAGGGCATGACAAATTTAAGATGCTGGTAAGCTATTTGACTTATACACGAAATCGCCATTAGTTTCCATTTGCTAAGTGATAATCTGGAGATCTTGTTGCAAATACCTTCCTTTCAGACATCATCAATGTGTCACTTCCAAGAGATCGCCATTGTATCTTCAACAGTACTGCACATCAATGGCAAATCCATTGCACTAGGCATGGCATGCAATTCTCTGATACATCTTTCGGAAAAATGTTGCTTTTTTCTGTTTTGTATCAGCATTCTTCTGTCTTGGATTCAGAAACCGGAAATTACTATGACCATTACATCTATTGTTTTAAAAATATAAATGGCGTTACAAAGTTGATGGCTCTAAAAATTCACGCAATCGTCTGTGGATCGGGGAGATGCATTATTTTATTATAAACAGACAAGAAGAAAGTATTGGGCATCTTTTTGAAAATAGAAAATAAAATACATAACAAAACTTTAAAGAACTCAAAATCCATTGAGTCAGAGAGTACACATTTTTTTTCAAATAGAATAACTCAAGAAAGTCTTATCTGCTGTCGATATATCTTGGATAGCAGGCTTCCACATTAAAATGATTTGTTATATGTCACACTAACAGAAATGTTCCACTATTAAATTACACCCACGTAACCTTAGAAGTTATGGGGGTTTTCGGTGTATCCACCATGTGCCGTGTGTCTAGTACGCACGAGGGAGGTGAACAGGGTGGACTTTTTTTTTGTTACACTTGAATTTGTAAGATTTCAAATCTTTATATTTTATCTTATTTTGAAACTCGCGTTGTGGAAGAAAACTGTCAACCCTATTTATCTTTAAAAGAAAATTTATCTCGGTTACCAAAGAAGACATTTTTTTTAAAAATTGTATGAATGAATGCGGTGTAAATGTACTAGTAGTTTCTTCTGGTGAAGGAAATGCCGTTTGCGTCTTTTATGATAACATTTCAATAAAGGCCCTTGTTAGGAAGTTCATCATGCTCGAAATGATGCTCGAAAAGATTCTTTAGTGGCCTACTAAGTAAAAAGAGATATATCCATTCGGTTTGAACGCAGATGTCCTACACACAATCCTGATGACGCCAACACAACAAAAAGTGTAAAAAAATATGTATTAAGTATTCTTTAACCTGTTGTTCTTTAAGAATAGTAGTCCTGGTTATTTGAATTTGCTGAAATCGTGATAGTTATTTGTTTCGCTAGTTTATTTTATTTGATTGTACAGCTGTAGCTTGTCATGACCAAACCTGCTGGAAAAAACTATCGTACTTGGTCAACCTTACGATGTTTGTGGATATGTGGAGGTGTTTGTCAGGCTATTACCCTATAATTATGGTATAAAAACATCTTGTATATGTCCGTCTCATTCTTTACAAACACATTGAAAATCTCTGAAATGATTAATGTTGCTTTTTTCTACGCACATTAACTAGGGTTTTTATACTACACTGGTTTACTATTCACACCATTTTACCCAATTGTATACCTCGTCGTCCCCCTTTTTTTCTTCTTTCTCAAAGTTTATTTATGCTTGAAGAAAGGCGGATTAGCGTTTGGAGATCTAGAAAATTATATCTATTCTCGATGCAACAACCTATATGATAGAACCTGTGAACAAATCGATTACATTCGCTTATAAATAGAAAGCTGAGAGGAAATGCTAATACAGTGGATGTTCAAAAACCCGAATCAAAATGTTTTTTGGAGCGGATAATATGATGTAACTATACACTATTATTCACAAATAAAACTTTTAAATTCTTTCTATGATTGGCATGTGAAGTGAACTAATATTTTGAATAGACTGATACAAGGTTCTGTCTCGTGTTCAACTACAAGCCGATGACACAGTATTAGACCATGATTTATAGCCCGTCAAGATCTTTATTCATTTTTGTAATTTCTTTCTTCAAAGAGTAAAAATGGACGGAAAGAATCTAATAATGAAACACAGACTATGAGCTTTGAATGCTTTATATGTACTATACTACAGCGTATAGTGATGATGAACTCAATGTAGACGTAGCAGTGGTCTTTCTTCAATACTATTTGCAGCAAATTGGTCATTATTATTATTATTGAGTAATAATAATTAATTTTTGAAAAGTTAATTTAAATGAAAAGTGTTCAAAATGAGCATCCTCTCACGGTAGAATATGTTGGAAGTCAAGGATACGGAATTATGCGCCACAGTATCCGAACCACGTTTTCCAATCCTGAACAATCCCCTCCCGTGCCCCCACCTCCGTTCCCCAACACCATCTTAAGTCAAATAGTGTCCATATAATATATTGAGTCGTAAGCTGGTTTGTATGAATAGGTTTTTCATTGGTGTGTGCGTCATTTATGTACATGTATGTCTTTGGGTGCCCCATTATGTATGATCTGTATGTGGATTCAAATACGGTCAGATTACGTTATCGTTCATTTAATACGATATCGTTCCATACTCACAATCCAATTATACTCCATACAGAAGGATATCATTTCAGGTGTAGGACACCGCCGGATCTAACCTAGCATTGTCGGTAATGGGAGACATACAGCGAGAACTACTATAACATTGTAGGTAGTAGGAAACAGATTGGGCTGCGTTAGCTTTGCATGTTTAAAAATACTGTTGCGGGTCGAGGCGGGTCGATGGCCGAATGGTTAGCGTATGAGCGCTGTACCATAAGGTCTGTCATTGAGTCAACTAGCGTGGTTTCGATTCCTCGGTTGTAGGATAACCTGTCCAACCTCATGAGTTTTCTCCGGGTCCTCTGGTTTCCTCCCACTGCTAAAGACACCTGCGCGAATTATTCGAGTGGAAGTTAAACCCAATCCCCCTCTCTCTCTTTCTCTCTCTCTCTCTCTCTTAAAAATACTTTCAGCTATGAAGATGGTTAGCAGCAGATCTTTTCTATGCACGACACCAAGATACATATCAAATTGCCCCTTTAAACAAATAACACAGATAAGGACGAAATATACATACATTTTACATGTAAAAACGCATAAATGTAATAAATAATGTGGCTAAATTTAACCATGTATACCACTTTTTTGACGTTTATTAAAATATCCCCATTGTTCTTTTTGTCAGTAAATTTAACGTTTAATGTGTTTTTAATTTTTATTTGGTAACTTCATGCTAAGCATCATGTGAAATGTCATTAATTAAGCGGGGCTTAAAGTAGATAATATTTCTGTGGGGTATAATATAAGTTATATCACTTTTATAATTAAAATGTAGAATATAACACATTTCAGGTAATTAAATTGTTGTTATTGTTAAGTCTTCCTTCTACTAAATCAATTGTTTAAGAATATAAGATCACTACAATCATTTGTTTGCTATGTGGCCTCCTCGAATGACAAGTGATATAAGATGTTCTTTAAGTTGTGGCCCTGCATTCACAGTTATAGACAAGTATTTAAAATTGGCATAACCTCTAGTAATCAAAAGGCAATTAAATTTCAGGAGATGTTCAAAACATTATTTAAAAGAACTAGCATCTTTGTTATAAAACCTTCATACTTTAATAATAACAAGAATACGCATTAGGTGCCTGTAAAACTCAATGTATCACATGTATTCATAATTGAATACCAATTTAAACATTCAATTGCCAATGGTATATGCATATCTAATTTCATTTTTTGTACAAGCTGTTTCAACCAGATGTTTAAAATATAGAAATGATAAGAGTATATCCATTTTTCATATTCAATATTCTAATAACAACGGCATCAGCGACGTAATGAAATATTAAAATCTTTTTAACACATTAACGTTATTAAATACAAGCGTGTACGGTTCAGTTGCTCCGTTACGTTTTGTTCTGTAGTCTTAATTCAGTATTGGTAACACCTCGCGATCCATAGATATGATTAGACATAATCCCTACAAATTTCAATTAGGGCTTTATTCTTTTATCTCTTGATGGTTCCTATTGATTTTAATCATGTGGTCGTCAGGTGTAAATAATAGCACAGATAAGACCATTATTACATCACGAACAGTCGCACGGCCTCGATAACATCAGCTCATTCGACACCAGATATGCAATTTATTAAATATTTACTAAACAAATGTGCGTTTTTCTACAAGAAATAGTGCTTTTATATCTTGATTCATCGGAACAGTGTGAAATCTTGAGTTCAGCATCTTCTTGACTTGATGGAATTAAGACTAATCGCCTGATCTGTGTGATGTAACACCGTGTAGGTCATTAAAGGGAATATGCACGAGGGTATTAACACGTAATATAAGAAATTTGGGTTAACTTCGGTTTTATACAAATATTTGTCAATATTATATTATGAAATCGGTCTAAAAGGAACTTGATCGTGAGTTTTTGTCGGATTATCTGTATTTTCAATTCTGGTATTTCTCATTCGCCCATTTTGTGGGGTTATCTTCGGTTTTATACAAGTATTTGTCAATATTATATTATGAAATCTGTCCAAAATGAACTTGATCATGAGGTTTTGTTGGATTATCTGTATTTTCGATTCTGGTACTTCTCATTCGCCCATGTTGATTTTAAAGTAATTATGTTGGCCGCAGCCTAAAAATCTATCAGTTGACCCAGGAATGCCATCTTTTATGAAAAATCATAGCAAAGGAAACACATAATTAAAAGATGTCAGTGTACCATGTTTGTATTAGGTTTTTACCTTGGACCAAAGACTTAAATTCCTCAATGTTACATTTTGCTGTTGTCCAGAGGGATTTTCATGTCGTGTTCGCTTATGTTTTATTCATTGTTTCCAGTCACTAATTATTTACGTTTGTATCGCTTCGCTGAATCTTTAGTTAGTGGGTGTTTCTGTAGCTTGGTGGTCGTGATAAAAAGCTTCATATATAGCCACTTTGGCATTACTTACGTCCTGTTCGGAATGATGTATAGGCTTTCTTACTTGCTATATTTAAATGTCCTACATGTCATACTATATGAAAACCTGGGGTCCCAACTCCTTAGTCGGTAATTCTCTGCAAATTTCGATCTAGAGATGCTCAATCTTGACCTTTTGAATACTGACCAATTAATTGATAAAAAAACGTATTATGTAAGTTGCAGATGGATGCTAACTCTACAATCTGCACATAATTACAGTTATCATTCATTCGTACACCGCCGTCTGCGCTCATTATTCACCCTAACAAATTAATTGAGAAGAAAGATATGATCAAATTGCTTAATTTAATTCATTATTAAGGTTTCTGTGTTTCTCTTCCTCTGTGTGTGTGTGTGGGGGGGGGGTACCACAAGGTCTGCCAGTCAATTGGCGTGGTTTCGTTTCCTTGGTTGTACGTGACAAGGAGTAGGGTTGCCTGTCCAACATCCTTGGATTTCTTCGGGTCCCCCGATTTTCCCCTAATTTGAAGTAAAATTGAACCATTGTGTTAGTCTGAGTTGAGTGGACGTTAAGCCCCGTCTCCCCCCCTCTCTCTCTCTCTCGCCTCTCGGGGCCTTTGTTCATTTTTAAACGCCATTTTAATGATTTCTTGATATATTGTTATTAAGAAACTCGTAACGGTGTCATTGCTTTTATGAGAATGCTGTTGCTCTTTAAAGAACACAGCAGAATTCGATTTTTTTGTTCAAAATGGCATAATTTCCATACCGTCTTATACATTTTATGTCGACCTGTTATCGCCAAAGTCCTGGAGGTCTTGAGGGTGAACGCAGAAACAACAAAAGTATATTATTTTAAGTTTTTCTTTAATATAATACAATTTGAAGACTTCAGTACAGAGCTGAATACCGAATAAAAAAATCATAATAAATATTTGTTTTTGCAGTTGATAAGATTTTAAATTAAGATTACCAAGTCAAAAAACGTGAATAAGCGGTTACGATGTGTGAAACCAAAAGTCAAAAATCGAAAGGAAAATACAGAATCGGTGTAAACAAATATTGTTTTTAATTCTAACAAACACAAATTATATATTTCTCGAGTTTTTCCAGGCTTATATATCTTGTTAAATTGTTAGAGCAATGGAGATCAGCTGATAGCAGACGCCAAAAAGATCGCTTTGACCTTAACGTGCACGTGAAGTCACAACAAAAACTCCTGTCTGCGGGAATCGAAAGAATGGTAGCCCTGGACAAGTTTCGTACTTTTTTCATGTCGTAGAAAACGTTCTGCGCTCTTTGAAAGACTCTAGATAAACATATTATTGTTTATGTTGTCTTTTATGAGTTCGGTATCTTGTAGACTATCTATAACGAAAACAATTCGGCAATTAACGGACATTAGTGAAGAACACACACCAAAAAGCAAATGATATTTTTGTTGGGAATTTTTGTATATAAATTTTCCAAGTACCTGACATTCAAACCTTGTTGATGAGAAAAGCACACCGCGGATAGACATTGTTAACAAGTCTCTCGTAAAAGTAAAGGAAATGCCCAATAATCGTGACTATAAGTAAAGCATTTATTTGCTCATATCAGAAAAGTTTTGACGATTATATTTAAGTACCATGCACGTTTGTAGTACATGTTAATATCCTTCTTACCACACACATGATTATCATTTTATTCTGCACTCTGAAAAATATGCTGATTACAAATGATGCGTGTTAAAAATTAATCGGGAACCCTGACGTTTATATGGCATAAAATCAACCGTTTGTGATACAGACGTTTATTTAAGTCTGGGGTGAATGTCTTGCCTTGAAAAAGAATCACCAGTAATCCTTTCTGACCAACATTCCTTCCACCTTCTCCTAAAGTCTTGTTTCCATGCATTCTGTATCTGTTGATAATAATGGGAAATGTTAATTGTATGCAGGTTGGGGAGGTTCGGGTGTTTTCTGAAGTTCAAAATGGCTGCTTTATATAAATGAGAATTTGGGGGAATACTTACCCGAACCCTAACCCTATTTCTTTTTAGAAGACTGAACCTGGGTCTAATTTACTTTTTAACCCCACTTAAAAGGGTTAGGTTTCGGGTTAGCCTTCCACAAAAACACTCATTTGTATAAAGCGGCCATTTTGGAAAATTCCGAGCCTCCCCAGCCTATAATAGTACTGATTTGTTTTCGTAAAATCCAAGTCCAAGTGATTGCTTCGTTTACTCTTTCTGAACTATTATTGATAAGTTTTACAAATTATTGTTTTAACCTTAAATGCTTAATAAGAGAGTTTCATTTCATAACTGCTGGTTTGCAACATATGATTATGAGGTCTTTCTTTTACATATTTATAAATCAACTATGATTTGGGTTTGACAAGAGTGTGGCAGATTAAAGGATCAAAGTTATCAAATCCGTCATCGATGGGAAGTTCACATCTCTTTGAAGTCGTCGACCATTTTCAAAATTGAGTCTTCTTATATTTTTAATGAAAATTAATGGACACTTGATTGATTATTTGTGATGGCTTGATTGGTAGGCTGTACTTGCTGATGTCTAAAAATAAAACTAATAGGCTGTAGGTCGATTCTCACAACTTCTGTTTTTTTATAATTTGCTTCTCTTTGCTATTTGTTGTCTTTTGTATTGGGGACTTTTTCTTGCGCTGAAATGTTTTTTTTTTCCAAGGATCACTTCTTGGATTCGAACTGGTTTTCGGAAACTACTACATTGTACTCGTATTTATATTAATAGTTGAAGTATCGAATTCCGGTAGCTCTGTCTCCATTTTTATGGGTTTCTCTTTGGACTGGAAGACAATGGAATGTCGTACTTTCTTCTGCATGAATATTTGTGACTTAACATTTGATTAAAATGACTTCGTCGTCTATCATCATTTTATTTACTTAGGATTTCAATTAACTTGGATTACGAGTTTCAATTCCTCGATATTTTCTTTTCCCGAAAAAAACCAAACAAAACTATATGATATGTATCAGTGACGTTAACGGACATGACTGAATGAATAGAAGGAGAACAATGTCTTGAGTGCCAACCATTGAAAGATGGAGAATAAAACGATGTTATAGGCCACACACCGAATCTCCTATATCAATCATAATAATGTTTAAAGCCAGTGTTCACGAGAGGTTGAAATGAGCGAGTTTATCACAAGATGCTCTCAAACATATGATATCACTATTGGTATCCACTCCCACTGTATCGACCAAACATCTCCTTTGTATACATTTCGGCTGTTTTAGACAATTTATAGGCCTACTATTTGGCAAGGATAGTGTTTCACATAATAGGTCTGCCTGTTTAGTTATTTTGATTTATGTTATCAGATTAAATTTTTCATTCAAGTGGGTTTGTTCTTCTTGACATTTTCCGTTCAACTTTGGGTTTTTCGGTGGGTATGGGTCAAGATTAATATTGTATAATACTGGAACAAGGGGTGGAGATCTTATTAAAATAATATTGTTATTTTTTGTTGTTGTTAATCGGAATATCCCCCATAAGAAAACATTTCTTATTGTAAAGTAAATGCGATGACACAATATGCATTTTATGGAGTAGTTTGCAATCTATGGTTAGCTTCTTATTACAAAGTTAATGCTTTGACACAATATGCGTTTTACGTAGACTTAGGATATACTCTAGTAATTATAATAGATAGCAATGTTTAATATTTAAAGAAAGTAATTTGAGCAATCAAAAATTTTCGTTGACATGCCATCGAATACAACGAATATAGTGAAAATTGACAAATGCAATGTTAAATAATGTATATTGTATCTAATAATGCATACTGTACCAATTAATGCATACTGTACCTTTTCTGTAAATGGTATCTAATAATGTTTAATGTACCTAATAATGTATGCTAAACCTAATAATATATACTAAACCTAGCAATGCATAATATACATAAGAATGTATACTATACCTAATAATGTATACTATATCAAATGTATTGTGGGACTGATAATTTATATTATACTTAATAATGTATACCGTGCCAAATATTGTGCTGTATCTAATAATGCATACTGTACCTTCTCTGTATACTATATCTAATTAATAATGTATACTAAACCTAATAATGTATACTATATCGTATATGTATAATGTACCTAACAATGCATATGGTACCTTCTCTGAATACTATATCTAATATTGTTTTTGTTTTGCGTGTAGTGCGGTCCTCCTGTACTTACTATTATAATGCATACCGTACCTTATAACGTACTGTACCCAATAAGGCATATGGTATCTTCTCCGTATACTATATCTAATTAATAATGTATGCTAATCCTAATAATGTTACTGTAACTAATAATGTATACCGTATCTAAAATTATATATTATATCTAACAATGTATATTATATCTAACAATGTACAATGTCATTATAATAAAAAAGATATAGCAACAATTGTTAAAAGTGTGGAAGGAATAATTCAGTAGAACAATCCAGTCAACTGTACGTATTGTACGCTTGATTTGTTTACACGACTGACTAGACACCTTGAATTAACTTAATAAAGATTTCAATAACTAGTAGGCATGTTTTATAAATTATAGATAAGGTTAGCGCCAGATTAAAGGGATAATCAGTCTTCTGTGTAGAAAGATTAATCGATAATGCGTGACGATTTCGGATTTGCTGGATTTAACTAATGCCTTGCAGAATGCCATAGCACGGTTCAATACCACGTAACTCGGCGTTTATGTCAGTGATCATAGGAATCGATTTTCCTATCCGCACTACGAGTTAACGGCCTTCACAATCATTTTTTCAATAAGTTGTTATAAAATACAAGGTGAAACATAAACCCCAATTAATATAATTATTGATCAATATTAGGTCGATTATAGCCTGGAATTTGTCACGAGAATGAATCGGTTTTTACATGCCATAGCTTGAGGCTTGCGGAAGCACTACGCTGTTCATTAACAAAATAGTATATCAGCGATTCAATTCGATCAGTCTCTATCATTATGCCTTACTATTTCTTTAACCTTTGCTTGATCTTTTTATACAGCTTCCGTTTCGTATAACAAATAATACGAAATCTTGATCTGATCAATATTTGTATGCAATAAACATAATTGAAAGGGGATTATAATTTGAGTAGATCCACGATTTTCGAGTTTGTCAAACCCTAGTCTTGAAATATCCGTAGAAGTTGGTCTTGTGCTCATCATCACCGCCAATACCACCACCACGGCAGGAGTTGTGTAAATATTTGTGGTTTTTAAATTCTGGAACATATTTATCACTATATAAGATATTTCGTAGATATTTGTAGTATTTTCAAGTTATGGTATGGTTTAAGCAGCATACATTTCCTTTTTGTAAAGATATATCAAACATTGTACATGGGTAGTCTTTGTAGATTTGTTTCTTTAAAGAGATGTCATAGACATTGCATATTGGTAGTCACTGCATCTTTCTTCGTCTTCTAATGACACATTACCAAAATTGTATATGGGTAATTATTGTAGATATCTTCTTGTAAAGATATATTACAAAATGCATATGGGTAGTCATTGCCTATATCTTCGTCTTCTAACGACACATTACAAAATCGGATATGGGTAATTATTGTAGATATCTTCTTGTAAAGATATATTACAAATGTATATGGGTAGTCATTGCATATATCTTCGTCTTCTAATGACACATTACAAAATTGGATATGGGTAATTATTGTATAAATCTTCTTCTTGTAAAGATATATTACACAATTGTATATAGGTATAGTCATTGTAGATATTTTCTTCTAGTAAATATCAACCAAAATTCGAATAAATAGTATTGATTAAACTACTGGTTTCTAATCGAAGATTAAAACAAAATCTAAACAGTATAACATTTATATTACAGACGTTCATACAAAAAAAAATGTGATAATTTAATTAGTAGCCTAATCATGAATAACAAGTAATAAATTCTAATGGCTGGCTGTAACAAAAGACAGGCTGTATTCAAATGTTACCATATTTAGTCATGCAGTATTTAAACGACGCAAATTACTGTCACTAGATTAGGTTTCATCTTAAAAATGATCTTGTCATGTGGCTTTGCTGTCTAATTTCAATTCAAGTGAGGTAGCTAATATTTTCAATCTAATTTGTATTATAAGATATTTTTTTTAGTGTTGAGTTATAAATCGTGTTTGTTCTGTTTCTTCATCTGAACTGATTGTTGGCACTAATGTGAAAAGGAAAAAGAAGTCCTGATTATTAGCCGTAGAAAGAAACCATTTCACCGGCACTAGATCAAAAGCGTTTTAATTTTCTCTAGGAGTTTAGACAAGTAATTTGTTTATAATATCTGGTACGTTACTTCACTAATTGCCCACCATCTTGTTAAGAGTGGCTCGTCGGGAAATTTATAGTCCATTTCAACCAACTACTCGAAAAGGCCTAATAACATTTATCCAAATAGACCGGACGATTTCAAGTTAAATTAAATAAACAAGAACTACCAACTAATAAAAGCGAGGAAGATTTACGATTCGAATAAGCAATAAAGAGAATTAATAAATGTAATTAGAAACCTGGAGAAGCGCAAAAATAAAAGAAAATCACACAAAACGTAAGAAAAAAGACGTAATCTGCATTGTTTTCTGGTGATGGCTTTTGAAACAAGTATAGACTAATTAAACGGCAAAAAGGCCAAGGGAAAATGGTACAAAATAAAGAAAAAAATAAGTAAAATACATAAAATTAAAAAAGAAAGGTAACATTAAGAAGAAAGAATCAAAAGACTATAAAGTCTCATAATCAAAGTTACTATATTGGAATACAACTAAGCAAAATAAATACAGCTAAGTCTAATAAAAATGTATTAATTAAAAATATTTTCCACAACAATCGAATTTTGCCTGTGTGAGCATAAAATTTAAACTTCTCTTTGAATTTTCAAAATGGAGGTTATGATTTATCATAATTATTGTTGCACAAAGATTAAAACCCAAATTCCAAAATACTTCTTGTTTGTTTTTTCATTTCCTTCATATAATGATATTTTCTTCAAAGGCAAGATTACTGGTGCAAATGTATATAACCGCTAACATTACAGAGTTGAGAGACCGCATATATTACTCTGCCGTATTGCTAATATACTATAACTATATGCATGGATGGCACGAACGACTTCTTCTTATCGTCTGCCTTTGATCGTAGCAGAAACCCGGCCATTACAAAAGACGTACATCAACGAAATGTTAACGGTTTCCCCACTCACGTTATGGCTTTTCGTGATATACGAGCCCCTTTCATCTAACAGTTATTGGACCTCACAAGAAATGAAGATCTCTTCGCGATATACGAAATATATTTTCTGGCTTCTGGCTGAGAAGAATAATGTATCGACACAAAAACACGGTCTTCTACATCTTTGAATATTTCTATGCAACGGCTTTTTCGATCCAATATAAAGTTACGCCTTTCTGTAAAATTAAGATTATCAGTATCAAACTCGTTCTAATCTTTATATAAGACAGGACAAAATTGGCACCATTTTCCAAGTACCTAACAAAATTTATCTCCTGCTTACGAAACAGAACAAATTTGAAATCGTTGGAAGGACAAATAGAACCAAACTGCATGCATGCCGGAAAAATATTACACTACCACCAATTTTAAAGAAGTATCAGGTCCTATTTCCACTTTCCAAAAAATGGCACTTTTATAAATAACAAATAATCTATGTGGGGTTTGGTTTTGTTGGGTACTCTTATTGTTAGAAAACGGTAACCACTGAATCTTAGATTTTACTTTTATCAAAATTCCTCAGAAAAGTCAATTTACAAACATCCAAAACATGCAGGCAGTTCTACAAACACCCAAACAATATGCGGTTCTGAATATCTGTATGAACGAAATTTATTGTAAATAGAAGCACATACATGGAATAATAGTGGGTTTCTTTTTTTCCACTTTTAAATTTGGCACCCTTTTCGCACATTCCAGCGAATTACATTGTACAACCGAGTCAAAAATAATTCCTTAAAGACCCGAGAGTGCTATGTCCAAGAGAAGCGCCAACAGCAGGTTAACGGGGCACTTTAGATCCCTCGTTGAAGAAGTCGTGTTAGTTTTGATGTATAGCCAATGAGTATTATGCATTAAGTAACCATGATAGTGTTTTTTAGGTTCATAAAACTCTACTAGATTCGCTAACCGGTAATAAGTGTTGACAAACTAATAGTTTATAACGACTAAAGTAATGCAGTTACGATGTAGGCATGAATTTAAATGATTTTATCCAATCAAACGATTAATTATATTCACGCCTCGGGGCACGAGTCATTGCCTTATTTCCTTTCTGAGGTTATTGTTTTAGCGCGTTTTACCGAGATTTGGGAATCACCAAATGCATTTTTATGAGAAAATAGCCATTTTAGACTTCATAAAGTAGCCTTTATTGTCTTTGTTTTGAATATATGTTTCCGGTGAGACTTGCCACCACTAGGAGCTAATTTGACGAGGGGATGGTTGAGAGACTATCTTAATCAAGACTATCTCGAGCAATCGGGTAACTATGGTTTAACACTGAATATAGACGCGATTATTAAGTCCATAATACTCGTTTTGTCTCGTAAAAAATAACATGAAACGAAACTACAAATTAAGCTGTTTGCGCTTGCCCATCAACAGATGTCGTAGTTCGATCTCGCTTTCTCGGCGAAATCACTCACACGGAAAACAAGGCGATCAATTTTTACGAGGAAAAAAGGGAAAATGGCTTGAGTGTGTTTATTCTTTAGTATTAGATAGAATTTGAATATAAGATACCGTAAAGCCGAGATACAGGTATTATGGCGGTCGACTTTGATGTCGGTAATCAGCTAAAAGGTGTGAAGCGAAGCAAGAGAATTAACGAGGCCCGGGGTTTTATTTTGATATATTTCACATTAGTTACTGTGTAATATACGTACCCGCTGATCTTATGCTTAACAATGTTAGATAAGAGAAGAAATATTCTTAATACCCATATAACCCTTCTATGTATATTGTATATTTTTTCCCATCGTTTAATTTTGATATTCATTCAGTGAAATAATCATTCGTTTTTATTAACTCTGTGTGCTTAATACATAGAGAGAAATGGGATTTAACGTCCACTCGACAGAAACTAGTTTATTTCGGGACTTACACACGGATAAATTTTATTTCCATTATTCGCTTGGTCGTAGAGGTCTTTAGCAGTGGGAGGAAATCGGAGGACCCGGAGAAAACCGTGCTCAAAACAACAGGATTATCTGTAAATTTTAGGCTTTGCATAGCGTTAGAAATTACACAAAATAAAAAGTTTTAAAGAATAAAATAAAAAAGTAAATGTATATATTTTATAAGTAATACCTTCATAAATAATAATATTATAATTATTTTGTCATTTATGTCATACTCGTATATTACATGCATATCACCTGTTGGGTATTGTGTTATCTTTACATATTATAATCTATAACAAAACACAATCATATTAGAATAAAGATTTAGTTATTTCATTTTTCAAATTGATTATTTGTTCAGATTTTTTATTAATCCTTTGAATATATTATTTGTAAAGGGTTACATGTATGTATCATTTATAACAACCGATAGGGCAATTGGTACTCAGTTATTTTATTTTTTTTAAAATCACTGATACATACATGTAGCCTACATAAAGATCTATAAAAAAAACACCCTCATTAATAAACATAAGTATTTCTGAATAACTCGTGCTTAAATAGCATGATGGAATGACAAAGGACAAAATATTGTGATTGGAAAGTTGTATTGAGTTTTTATTATAATCGATTATAACCGAACATGATAATGTGTCGCAATTGTTTGATGTCATTTAATAATTCTGTTCCAAACATTCGTGCAAAAATGTCATCAAAGATTAATCATAAATATAGATTGAGTCTGAAAATGGCTGAATTTGTTGGTCAAGGTTGTAGATTATGATTTGTATTAAATGTATCAATGAATTTGTTACACATAGTAAACTTGGGTAGTATTCGTGTGTAGTCCGATTTTTTTGTCCCCTCACTTCTGGGTATATGGAGGGAGGGGGTGTGTTTATGCACCATGAAACTGTTTGATGCACTACGGCATTTATTGTTTATCTTAGATTCCTCTTCGGTTCTCATAAAAGTTTGGTGAAAAATTATAAGGAAGCCTAGGTAAACGCGCAGTTTTATTCAAATTATTACTATAACACTAAGACGAAATATGTATAGGGGTAATGGCTCGTTCGTGCTATCCTAACATCATAAATATACAAATATTTTAAGTAGTGAAAGATGGTGGAATAAATACAAATTTCAAAATTTTTACCAATAGGATAAATATAATGGTTGAATAAGTATTAACATGAGACCGATATTAGTCCAAAAATAAATATTTAAAAAAAATCAGAACAAATTATGTAATATAAAAAAAGTAAATTACGTTTGTTTTTAAAAAAAAAATGTAACGATGTTAGTTATATTATAGTTGCAATCGATCTTAGATAATTCGATGATTGTAAAATAGCTATCATTGAAATTGACAATCTATCAATCATGTCTTAAACATAACTACATCTATTTCCTCATCTGTCATCAACAATTACGCTTTCAATCGTGAAATCATAAATTTAGGAAAAATATGAAATCAACCGTTTATTGAAATATTACTTTAAGTGGAAAATCAAGTGTACATATATTTGAATGTCTGAGATAGATATATAAGAAATGGCCCCCAGTCCCTATGTTTATTTAAAAACATCGAGGTGATACCCCCCGGCGGTTTTCCTTTGATGTTTATGATATAGACAAGTGATTAATCATGATAATACTTTCTCGACCTTTCACAACTTATATAGGTAGTATTGGTACATATGTAAGTATGTTCAATAGATATGTTGTCGATTTTCTTTAAAATTAAAAGAATAACCGTCTGTTTTATTGAATATTTAAGTGGATATAATTTGTGTATTATTAAATAATATTTTAGGCTTCTTTTTGTTTTCTTGTTTTGGCTTTTTTATTTCTTTTGTCCCTTTTTGATTTTTTAAAAAAAAAATAGATGATTTACCTAATATAATAATTATGGACGTATTTTGAGGGATTAAGGAATTCCCACAAAAGTTGAATCTCAAGAAGGAAAATTTGTTAGAATATTGGTAAATTTCGTTCAGGATTTACAAAGGTTATGATGAATTAAATATCTGTCAACATTCCGCAAGCGATATAAACGGAATATGGTCAAACACCATCGCCATCTATAATCGTCCGTCGCTACCAATTTTGATGGACCCATCCGGAATCCAAGCCGGGTCATTATCCTGCGTTGGAGTTTTGATAAAGTTGTCTTAATTAAATTATATCTTTGGGTACATTTTAACGTTATTTCAACTATGCAAAATTGAGAGTTTCCGAAGAATACAAATGATTATTCAACTTTGGATTTTTTAAAAAGATAATTTATGCATTAGATACCGAATGGGAAGTTGTTTTTCCTAATATTTATATAAACTACTGTATCACCATAAAGCTAGATTTCATAATTACATGATTTACATTGATGATGATTGACAAATATTTGCTGAACTGAATTTGCCCAAAGTAGATATTACGAATCTCAAAAAATCTTTTCGTAAAATATTCCACACTGTATCGTAGCTGTGGAATTTTATAAACCCGAATGAATATTCATAAATATTTTATAAGGATAACATCAGTTTCACAAGTAAGGGGTCGTAAATCAAGATATTACGACTAAAGTACGGCTACGTCTCCTCTTCAACGACGAGATAAACATATGCGACTACTCTTTAGTTTTATAACTAAAGATAATAAAGTTATAAATTATCACAATATGTATCTTGTAAAACATATATATATATATATATATAATCCAAGTTAAAATTCATGTTCCAAGTCATAATTCACATTCTAAGTCATAATTCATATTCTAAGTAATAATTTATATTCATATTTAAAGTCATAATTTATATTCATATTTAAAGTCATAAATTCATATTCAAAATCATAATTCATATTCAAAATCATAATCCACATCCCTATAATGTTATTTGTGGTATTCAAAGTTATATTGATATTGAGGTCATAAATGATAATTGAAGTCTTGTTTCTTTTCAAAGTCAAAGTTTAACTATGGTAGAATTCTTTGACATAATTGTTGAAGAAATATACATTTTCATGCATAAATAACAATATTGATATTAAAAGTTACATCCTCGCGTACAAACTGGGTGATGTATACTTCCCTTTGATCCTTTACCTTCCATTACTTTGTTTTGTTTTGTTCGTGTTGTTCCATTTCTAAATTTGTTTTTTTTTATCCATTTCAGAAACAAAGGGCAGAAAAAAGAGAAAGCCGTATACACGTTACCAGACAATGGTTCTGGAAAATGAATTTTTAAGCAGCTCATACATAACTCGTCAAAAACGGTGGGAGATATCGTGTAAACTTCAATTATCAGAGAGACAAGTTAAAGTGTGGTTTCAAAATCGACGAATGAAACGAAAGAAATTAACCGAGAGAACTAAAGCGCGGGTTGGTGACGATGATAGTAAAGACTCTTGTATCCAGCCTAAATCTGAACCTCACATTAGACAGTGTACGGCAGTAGACGTTTAACTCTTAATTCCTTTTTTATGCTCACTTCCGGTTTAACGTAACGCTCATTTCAGTGTCGCAGAAAAATGAAAGTGTGTCTGTGATTGGATGAAATTGTTGTTTTTTGATATTAAATGCCAATCAACATAAGACTAGGCTGAAGCCGGGCGTTGGTGGGCCAAGCTTTGGTCATGACAGACAGTGAAGGGAGGCTGTTAATTATGAACACATTGGGCGGAGAGAGGCGTTCAAAGTATCAGTAATGCGCCACCAACAGTGGTCGCCTTAAGGACAATAGTATATTTCCTTCATAAACTCAAAACTTCGTTTCGTCTCATAAACTGTACACAAAAATAGATAAACTGGTCTTGCGTGTCGTCCATATAATATCCAGTCAAATTTCAGAACTGCAGCCAAGCGGACAAACACGCATTGACACAAAACTGAATTGTGATTGTCGTAAATAGACTATGGCCGCATCAATGTATTTGTGGTTGTCGTCAAAGGAATACTTCTTCAGCATGATGACTTCAAATGAACGAAGAATGCATAAATTGAATGTTTGACGAATGGATGAATGGGAGAGAGAATGCGAAAGTGTTAATTATGAATGGACCTGCATTTATAGTATTGTCATTGTGTATTTTATCTGTTATCTCCGAAAATTAATTGTATACTTTTTACGGCCCAACACAGTGAGGAATCGTCAAATTAGTAATGGTAAACAAGGACAATATTCTCTTGAAAGGGGGTTTAGAAATACCGAACTCTGTCCACTGAAGTTTTGACGTCATTTTATTGTCATTTCTTTTTTAGGTAAAAGATAATAGCTTGTTAGTTTTGTTTGTTTTCCCTATTAAGTGCTGTTCTTATGTTCAAACGTTTCGGTCTTTGTAGTTACAAATTTCTTGTGTTGAATTTTACCAATATCAGTGCTATGTTACAAAATATGTGTTACTGTATATTTCTTTTTTGTTAAGGAGAAAAATGCGATACTCCTGATGATCTGAAACAGTCGAAAAATTTAGAAAACTGTCGTCTCCATGGAAACCATTAGTAAAAGTTACAATATGGCGTAGGTGATTATAAAAATATAATTGTTGTATTATGTCGTAGAATAAGTATAATGTTTATAATGTTTATCAAAGGTACATTTCGTATTAAATTTGATGTCAACCATTTTTTCTCCAGTGCTAGAAGTAGTTGTACTTAATTGTCTTACTCCGGTGTGAATTATTATTATATAAAAAAAAACAATTAAGACGTCACGACCGTTGAGGAAAACTTGATTAGTTTCATGAAGATTAAACTTAAAAAAAAAAGAATGAATATTTCTTTTCATTTCTTGTTATTTATATAATTTCAGCAACTTGTATAAAATTTGTTTTGTTTTTCCAAAATAATTTTTATGTTCAGTTACTCAGGGGGATTTCCCTAAGTTCATATTTAGATACCGATTTAATTTAATAAATGTTAAGACAGTTAAAGTTCCGATAAAAGTGAATCTTTTTTAATAGCCCGTGTGTTTATATACCACTGTTCTCTTGTATATACATATTAAGGCATTTTTTTTCAAAACGCATCAACATTTACTGTCGTACATTTACAACTAGAATTATTTATTGTGTTAAAAGGAAAATAGTGAAACAATCGAAATATATTTTAGAATAATTTATGTGACTAGTTGCAGTTTAAGATATTCTGTTGATTCAAAACGGGTCTTAATGATTAATTATTATGAACATTATGTTAAAATATTTATTGTCTTTATCGATGCCATGAGTTCGAGACAATCTATGCGAACAGTTCCTTCAAAAAGAATCTCAACTTAGAAGTCGACTTAAATATACATAACCATTTGTAAATAATTCAAAATAAACCGCATAATCTTTTTTTTTATGAAAATCGACAAAATTATAAATTTGTATCTTTCTCTTTGATATTTTTTTGTATTTTTGTTGCCACAAATAAAATACCATCTGCAACATTTTAAGTCGGCTCAAGGTTTAATACTTTTTAGTAGACTGGTTCTGAATAACTTGATTTATATAATATTATAATCTTCCATTTTAGGAAAAAATTTGTCTGCGTTTGATACAATCAATAATAAAATAAAAGTATATGAGCTATGTGAATTGTTTAAAGGTCCTGATCGTCGTTTAGTTTTCTTATTTAAGACAAAATCTAATTTTTCATTGCTTTATACACACTAAAATTTACTGAAAATGATTATTTGATATTTAATTAAGACAATAAAGTCCAAATATAAACGGTAGATAATGTTCGGACTTGGATTCAATCGGATTAAATTAAAAGCGCATCAGAATATTTTGCATAACCTACAAAGGATACCGAATTTATTGTATCTTTTTACACTCAGAACTTAACTATTTTGGGATTAACTTTTACAATATTATAATCCTTGAGTGGCATTTAGCGATTGAGTGCATTAAAAAACAAAACAACGTAATTTGTATGGAAAATAATCACTGGTTTATAGACATACAGCACGACGTTTCGACAAGTATTCTCTTATCGTTTTGCACTTGAAACCTATCAGAAAATACTTGTCGAAACGTTGCGCTATATGTGTATTAATCCGTGATTATTTTCCATATAAATTGTGTTCTGTTTGTAAAGGGTTATCTGACGACCGGAGACTTGAAATAAACAAGTAATTAAACTCACTCCGCTTTAATGCTCAAGGTTGCTTGGGAAAACCCCACAGTGTCATTAATCGCATAAAATACAGGTTGTATACAGCAAAGCCCTGTTAAAGATACTATCGCTCCGTTTCAAGTGAACTCATAGCTTTATACTATACTTAGTTTATTTATTATCTGATTCATTGCTGAATGATATTCTTTAAATAAACAATTCATATTCACGGTTTTCTACATATTCGTAAGTTTGGGAAAGCTATCAAATAGAGCATCTTTAACATGTTTGAATTTTGATAACAGGCTTACGTGCGTATGTCACGTATAGTGAGAAATGAACCAATTTTGGGGGTTATGGTTTTAAATTTAACTTTTTTACAAGGTTCACTAAATGATTAATAACGATCATAATATTATATCGGTTATCGATTATCGATACCATGGTACAATGTGTCTTCTTTTTTTAACAAAAAAATTAATTAAATAAGTATTTGATTTGCATGTTGATCACACATCGATATCATTATTATTGTACAAATATGTGCCGAGTTTTTATTTGTCAAGTCATCTCATTTTAAAGGTATTAATTTATCAGGAGAATGATAAAATATAATAAATGTGTTGTTACAAAGTTCTGCATTTTTCTTTTTTATTTCACTGGTCTCTCCCCAAAGAATGTATCGGGTTAGAATCCCGGTTTTTTAATCCGGGTTCTCACTGCTAGGTGGAATTGGATGAGACGAAAACCGAGGATCACACTCGAAGAAGGGGAAGCGGAAAAACCCTACCCGAGCAAACCCCTTTCCCTTTGTATATTTCACACGTTACCATAGAAATAAAACATCTTAACATGGCCGAATTATTTTATTGTGCTGACGAGACTTTTAGCCCCATTCTATTCCGTGCCAATCCATTATTTTATGTTCTGTAAAAAATAAAAAGGTGGCCCAATATAGCAGTAATTCAAGTGAAGAATACAGACCAAGGGCAAATGAAATGGAATGGGGTTTAACGTCCTACTCTTCTCTCCCGCCTTACCTATTGAAGACGGGCATTCGCCATACGGTCAGGGAAATTATGGTCTACTCTTATATCGAATTCCAACTGTCAAGTTTTCTTTTACGTGTACGCCAACGTGTACACAAGACCTCGGGTTTTCGCCCCTTTCGATAGACTACACCTTGTTCCTTGCCAGGCCCTCCATTCTGGTTAACTGACAAGGGAGAATCAGACTGGAAAATCAACAAAGACAACATAGAAAGCTAAAACAATTTTAGAGAAGACATCAGCTCTGTGAATCGAGGGAACGATGTGATGGGTTCTTAGATCCTTTAAATAGAAAATACGAAGGCCTATAGTGACTAGGGTAGAAGAGGGGTTTGCCAAAATTGTGACATGGATGCCATTTTAAGCATTTCTAGCTCTGGAATAGCCCCCCCCCCCTCTTCACCTCAGCCTACTTTTGGTGTTTTTGATTACTTTCCATTTTTCCAATAAGAATTGTCCGCTCAAAAATAAAAGTTTTAATATTTTGAATGAGTTCATTGTTTAGACAGAATGGAGTTGTCTTTACGCCTTTCGTCCACATATAGTTCATTTTGAGACTAACGCATGAGTAGTCTTTGTTTTCCGTTGTTTCGTGTACAGGTTTTCTTCTTAATCCTCTCTGAATTCGGGAGGTTGGATGGCCGAATGGTTAGCACGTGCGCGCTATTTCATAAGGCCTGTCATTGGTTTCGAATCTCCGACTGTACGTGGCAAGGATTAGGGTCGCCTGCCCAACCTCGTGGGTTATCTCCGGGTCCTCCGGGTCCTCCGGTTTCATCCCACTGCTAAAGACCCGTACGCTAGCGGATTATTGACACAAAATTAAACCATATCTTATTCCCAAAATGACCTAGTTTGTGTTAAGTGGACGTTAAACCCCCTTTCTCTCTCTTTCTCTGAATTCAATATGCCAAAGGGTCATTTACAATCTATGGCATAACCAGTCCGCTAGATATGCAATGTATGAGCACTTCGGGTTTTTAACACTCTAACAGAACCACAGAGGATAATTAGTAACCTTCGGGTGATTCTAGTAAATATTTTTTGCATTTATTATATCTGGTCGAAAACGACATCACTGCAGGTGGTGTTATACAACAAAAATGGCAACGGATGCGAAATTTTCAGGCAATGAACACAACGGGTTTCCATGAATTATGGGTGCCGTTTGTTGTTGAATCTGAGATTTTACGTCCACTTCCACCCACAGGCGATATTGCAACCAATCCAATCGTCTAATATTTTCTGTTCAGTAATAAGGGGGGGTAATCTGCGAAGGGTCAGGATGCAGACCACCATTAAAGACCACGAATAATTACTTGTTTTTAGTTTGCTCCTTCTATTTTGTGTATCTCAAAATTTTGGTGACCAGCTTCGTACAAAGTTTGGTGCCAAGACGTGTTCCCTTGTTTCTCTCTGCAGTGAAAAATATTCAGCCAAACGAAAATTTGGGAAAAATTGGGCCGGGCAAAGAGACAGAACATTGAAGTCAATGGGGAAATTAATGGTGGTCTGCCTTATTTTTCTGCCTCCACCAGACCACAAATTACTTTTCCTATGCCTGTATCCATTAATGTACACGTAGTTCCTTCTACGATATGTAGTTTCTTTTATGCACACTGTGGCCTGTCTCAAACAGATCTCAGACAAGACAATTTCTTGGCCTATGAAATTTAAAGCTATTAACCACAAAGAACCCAAAACGTCACAGCCATCTGATCAAAACAGTATTTATTAAAGTACAATAACAGAAAATATACAACACAGCTTTGAAGGGGGGGGGGGGGGCAGGGTAACTGTCTTGATTTAATCCTCCGGCAGGTCAAAGAAATATGTAGGTTGTGACGTCATCCTTCCACCTCAAAATCATGATTATTTAGCAGCACCCCGTAGAAATTCCAGCATTTGCGATACAATGGAGGGGTGGGGTGGGGGTGGGGGCAGAATTGCTATAAATAAAATAAAAACCAAGTACGAACAATCCAAACCATAACACAGAAACGTTAAAGTCCTAAAAACGTTATAACGAACAACATTATAAGGCAAGCTGATGAGGAAATAACTATTAGTTCAACACAGCACAGACGGGAGTGTTAGACGTTATATATTGAAATACTTATACGCGTCCAATTTCTCTATTAAAGGTAGTGTTTGTAATTCTTGTGCTTCATTCTTTTTCAGTTGAAAGATGGACACTGTAAACATAAAAAGAAAGTACTTTATTTTATTCAGAAATCCATGATATTTGAAGACATGTTCCAACGTCTAGAACATAGAAAATGGCATAATTTCATTATTTATCAAAACTTCTAAATTCTACGTTTCAAATATGAAATGAAATAGGGTTTAAAGTCCAAAAGAAGACCGGCATACGCCATGAATTCCAACTACATGTATATAACCAAGTTCTCTTTTACGTACGCAGGACTTTTCGTCGCATTCTAACGACTAGCCCCCCCCCCTCCCCGTTCTGCATTAATGAAAAATAGAAACCGAGCAACAAAATCCCAAGGCCAATAACCCAGACACCCCCTTTCATAATATGATAAACTTTCTCGACAAATATGCACCTATAATAAACCATCATCGTTCATCATGAATGCGAAGCAAGAGCATACATTTTAGAGCGGTTTCAAAACACAAATAACATCAATCAAAAAAACCCACAGCCACGTGACAAACCATTTGTCATTTACAGTGTTTTAAGCATTCACCATTATACACATTCTTTTGTTTTAAAATTTCGAATCTTTGACAAAAGATTTATCTATTTTAAACAATTTGCTTTGCTTTTGTATTAAAAAGGCCACGTGCGATTTAATGTAAAATAAAGACAATGAAAAACATACAAGACTTGTATTGTCAATCAAATCAAATTATACAAAGATATAACCATTGTCTAAAAACTTCACAATGTTATTACCTTTAGGTAGCGTAAGATAACTGTTAAAGGAGCTTAATCTCTATTGTTTGGCACCTAGAAATGGGTCGCACCGCATATAATTATGTAATATGAATGTATGTAAAGTTATTTAGATTCAATGGGTTCTGCTTCTACTGTAATTTGCCATTAGTTATGTTTGGCCAAATACGCGAAGAGACCAAATTTTACGGCAGTCTTTGGCGTCTGGTTATTCCACTATACACCGGTAGTGTTCTCCTGTGGGATATGGTAGCCTCGTCCATCGTGTCGCTTTATTACAAATGGCGCTTGAAAGCTTTGTGGCACAAGATTTGTCTGTCACTTTAAACAATTTCATTGTCTTACATAGTGGATATTAAAAGGCTTTGTGGCACAAGATTTGTGTGTCACTTTAAACAATTTCATTGTCTTACATAGTGGATATTAAAAGGCTATCTTTTCACAGTAAGATAGCAACAGCAATGTTGATTTTAAAGGAGCAATACATCGTGTTTGCCATGTCGGGGACTGTGGATAATATAGAATTAGAAATTTGCCTCCTTTAACATGAAATAGGGTGTTACGTCCAACTGTGCTGATCCGACTGGGTTAATGAAGGTTTCCTTTAAAATACCATTTCCATTGCCAAAGCGTGGCAAAATTAAACTTTTTAATTTGTTAGTGGTTGCATTCTTAATGAATAAATCAAACACTACAAGAAGCTGGTCGGAGGTTAAACTGTTTATTTAGCTGAAAATGGAAATATGTCTTACGAAAAATTAATTCGTCGCGAAAATATATACTATAAACCTCGGCATCGTATAGGCAGTGGCAGCGATTATTAATTTGGGATTTAAAATGACATTTTATATTAATCCCATTGCTTCGTCGGCCGAGACCCGAGTGGTTATCTCGTGTCCGCTGTATCATTAATCCTGTAATTGAGTCAACTGACGTGGTTTCGAATCCCCGCTTGTACGTGCCAAGGGATAGGGTCGCATGTCCAACCTCGTGGGTTTTCTCCGGGTCCTCCGGGTTCCCCCAACTTCTAAAGACCTCTACGCGCAAGCGAATTATTGAAATAAAACTAAACCATATGTTACTCCCGAAATGACCTAGTTTGTATCGAGTGGACGTTAAACCCCATACCTCTCTCTCTCTCTCGCTCTCTATTTCAGTTTGCGACAACGACTTCAGTAGCCTGTTTGTAACGAATTCCTGTCTGGCTATTATTTATTCAGATTTAAGACAACCCCATCCCATTTTTGAATGGCGTTTAAGACATGATATCCTCGAACCATGTCTCTAACTCAGAATAAATCATATTATTTTAGACAGGAACATGCTGCTGGTGAAAACATGTTACCCAAGTCAGACACAAGCAAGAGTTTAATGATGTGAGGATAGCTATGTCAGGAACAGTTTTAATTTCCGTCACGAGACAGGTTTTTGTTCATAATGAGATAATGTGTTGAATATATTATAATTATCTTAAAGGGACAAGTCTAGAAATATACTGGAAAGATAGGTAATGGACGTTGTTAACTGGAATTTCAACAATTGAAAAATCGCGAGGATAAGTTTACTATAAAATGATTCATTTGGAATTTTAGATGACATTACAAAAACGTTTGAAAAAAGACAATAAATTCTTTATTATTATTAATATAATTTAAATATTTAAACACATAAATAAAATGAAAAGGATAATTTGGACCAGGAATAGAGCATGACGACATTTTAGAATTGTGTCGCCATTATGAAACATCGAAGTCCCATTCGGCAAACCTTGCCATGCCATACATCTAACCCCTGCCCGGCTATGACGATGAGTGATATGCAGATACATACACCCATACAATTGGGAGTCGGGCACTGGTTTACTTATTGGGGAAACCGAAGAGCAATTCTTCAAGGATGAAGACAATCGCACAAGCAGAGTTGTCTTCCCTTGCAGTTTACACTAACCTCTGCAACGACTTATTTGACTACGCACCCAGATTCATGGTTTCGATAGACATTGATAAACAATACGATTAAAATCGAATAAATGATGACTTATTGCTCACAAGTCTATTATCTCTTCAACATTTGCGATACAGACTGCTCTATGCGCGCGCAGCGGAAGTTTTTCTTAGCTCAACGGGATGATTTGAATTTGCGCATTGATTTGTTCATTAATTATCCCCAATTATTCGAGTCTATTTTACACGCCATTTTATGCATGAAAATAAAATAGTCGTCTACAATATGAATGGACATAACCATATATAATAATATATTTAATAACGATGTCCTTTATGACATGCTATTGTGTATCATAACTGTTCTTTTGTGCAAATCGGTAACATTTTTTTCGACAAATGATTTTATGTTAAATATGAAAAAAAAAATGCAATACCATAAAGCGTTGTGTTGTTTGGCTTCGACATCATGACGTCACATGACAAGCAGTAATAACTACGCCCATGAAACACGTCAAAAAATATATCAAATATTTGTTTTTGTTCTATAAAACCTTCAGAATTTCGACAAAGTATTGTTCTCTACTTTTTAAAATAGCATTTGAATGGGTATCACAAGAATAGTACACTGCGACCCCATTCCAAAAAACTAGCATCTCATTAAAGACACCCTTTACTCTGAAGTAAAATAAAACCAAGTACGAAAAGTCCAAACCATTAGACAAAATTCGTAGTCCTAAAAACAGTAGTTTGAGAAAAAAGTGTAATCAGAAAAATAGTGTAACCACCATATGGACTGTTCACCGTGTACAAAATATACGACAAACAGTGGTAACATGTTACCGGAAGAGTAAGCTTATTATTTACAGATCACAATGCTGTAATGAAGTGACTGAGGAAACAAATCGAGAGCGTGAGAGAAGATAGACGATTGACGACGTGGCATGAAGTGCATAGACCAGAGAGCGTACGTAACTAACGTGACGAAAATTAAATGGTAGCTGGCTTTTTTTCCGCAGATAGCGTGTCTCAGATGTTCAGAATGACCAGAGAGATATGTGCTTTAATGAATAGTTTCAGCAATACACAAATAGCCTCATCCTCACATTTAATTAAGCAATACAAAAAATATGAATACGAAAGAATTACAAACAACGGTTCTGTGATTTTAGGTGTTCCATTAATAAAGAATCGTTGTGAGAACTGACTGCCACTAGACAAGAGAACACGAAAGAAAAACAGAAATAGACCGTGCATTACCATGTTTTATAAGGTATAGAATGAATAGAGATAAGGGAATGTACGGACTATTTCTATTTTTTCTAATGACATTCAATTACTTCACTGAATTGTCAGATATCCTCTTTCAGTCCCATATAACAACTGTTGGTCTTCCAAGGAATTATTAGTGAGCAGAAATTCGGCCCTGTTTTTACTCGTCACTTATATAGAGGGATAACTTGTGTTTTCCTTTGGCGTATGTCACTTCCGATTCACAAAACCTGTATTACTCACTATCGTAGCAATCTGTGTTAAAATTATATTTAGAATGTATTTAACCAGTTCTGTCACATACGTGATAATGACTGACACCAATTATTGTCCTTTAAGAGTAATAAACTTCGACGATATTTGATTTAGTCATGCTTAGTTTCGCGTTTCTGTGTAATTACTGCTTTTATCTCGCTTACTTAACTGCTTTAATATTAGAGTGTCATGTTTTAACACGAATTCCAGACATTTCATCACAAGTGTCTTTTTTGGTTTATTTTGTTGAACGTCAGTGGTGTTATAAAACAGAAACAACGATATCTGATTTTCACCTGTACGAAAATATTGATCGCAACTGTTTTTATTACGGCTCCCACATAGTCATGAAGACTATTACCTGCCCTTTTTTATGGTTGATGACTTGGCGTCCCCCGAAACTCGCCCTATTTATGATATATGTACGTGAATATATAAAAAGTGGCATAATACTATCATGATGTAACAACTGATTGCATGGATTTCAAAGTAACTATGTAATCAATTGGGAGAGAGGGGGAGAGAAGTTGGGTTTAACGTCCACTCGACACAAACTAGGTCATTTCGGGACTCACATAGTTTAATTTTATTTCAATAACCCGCGTGCGCGTAGGTGTCTTTAGTAGTGGGAGAAAACCGCAGAAAACCAACGAGGTTGGGCAGGCGAACCTACTCCTTGTCACGTACAGCAGAGAATTCGAAACCACGCCAGTTGACTCAATGACAGGCTTTATGATACAGCAAGCACTACCTAACTATTCGCCCCCCCCCCCATCAATTGGCAGGAAGGGAGGTCTTCACCCACTCTTGTGTATGTATAAAACCTTGTTTTGTATTAGTAAAATAGTATCCATATAGCTCGACTTTTATTTATCAATGTACAGAAATTGTCGTCTAAAAGCAGCTTTAAGAGATCTGACGCTTTATGTTAATGCAGCAACTATAACATGACAATTAACTGTCACAAGACTGAAAAAAATACAGGTCTAACAGCGAACTTGTTTCTTTTGTGGACAGCTCGCGTGTCAAAACCGTGAAATATTACAGATAGGTAGAAACCCGCTGGCTACACACAGAACAAGGGATGTTTTAACAACCACATAAATAAATCACAAGCTTCTTTTGTATGAATATTGTTTTTTTTTTAAATAAATGCATTGTGTGTATGTCAAATACATATAAACCGCCCTAAGACAATTAACATGAAACTTATATTGCGCTTCAATAATGATTAATTGGTTTTTAATTATGTTAAATTGTAAAATTATTAGTCTGAATTGCCGTTTTATTGAGTTTTTATTTGAATTTGACTGTAAAATTTAGCTCATACATCTCCATTCTCGTTATCTGACAGCTATAACAATTATTATTGTGATTGTTATAGTTTATCTTAATGTATTATGTATGTTTTATTGTAATAAAAAGTATACTAACAAATGGATTACCGTACAAATGAAATCTGTTATATTCAACATCCCTCAAACACTTTACTGTGTGTTTCCTTCTCGTTTTATTTTGGGGGTGGGGTCGGGGATCTATGACAATTAATTTAAACTACATATCACACGAACCGCTTTCATTTAGGAAAAGAATAAAGTATTCAATAAAGTATTCTCGTTTTATTTGTTGGGTTGGGGTGGGGGATCCTTGGCAATTAATTTAACCTACATATTACACGAACCGCTTTGATTTAGAAAAAGAATAAAGTATTCAATTGGACTCAGGTGTTTTGTGTGGAGTTAAGTCTACCAAGACCAAATCAAGTATTAATTCCGTTCTCATCTTTTTTTAAGTTATAGACCAATTGGGCAATTAGTTTTCATAAAAGAACCTAAACGGTTTTGATATTGTTCAAGATTTATGGGATTTATCTGGTGTTTTAGTTATATTTGTGATTGAACCACTTCTTAAAGATACATTATGCAAGATTTAGATAGGTGACCATTCTTGTTATAATAGCTCAAAAATAGATAATGTAAAATAACAATATTGATAATTCCATTCAAATTAATCACTGTTTGTAGTTTTGACAAGATGTGTGCAATGGTGGTAACCAGGGAACTGGTGTGTTCGAGAATTAATCTCGCTTTACCATTTTTAAATTAAAGTTTTAAATTGCGAACCGTTCTAATCTAGTTAAAATATCGAGTATTCGATGCCATCGAGAATTGATTAGGGTCTTGTTTTGTTAATAAACAAGTGTGTTATAATTTAAAAAGTGTGCTGGTACTGCGGCGCTACGGCCTACTCACATGGGCTTCCAAATGCCAAGGGATCGTTTACATACAAGCCAATGTGTACACGATACCTCTGTTTTTCGCACCAGATACCACGTCGGTAAATCCATATTAACTTTTTCGGCAACACTGGGAACCAACGTTTTACTCACTGCCGTGACACTCCTTTTTAGTACACCCGATACCACAACCATTTTGAATAATAAAATACCTTGACCGATGACTTTGTCGGTGGCCAGATGCTTTCCACTTCGAAAATGTCTACCAATAAAAATTAGGTTGGGAATCAGTCAGGAACGACAACTCTGAATATTAGAAGGTAATTCCAGAAAGAAAGCCTTCTGGTCTGAAGCAGACTATAAAAAAAACATTTGTATAATTTACACTGTAATTCTTCTTGATTCAGGAGATAAAACTCCGTACTCTAATGACAACACACTTGCTGTCCTCTCATAAAGGTTCATATCCACGTAAACCTTTTTGGAAATCCCCGAACATAAGAATATATAACGCAAAGCATTCTCAGTACTATTAAAAGTTGGGCCAATGACATATTTATAGCTGGCATTTATGTCAACCATTATCTTACCATGAAAAATCTTTTGGTTTGCATAAAGTAATTAATCCGGCAATAGATGTTTATAGAAGTACGCCCCATCTTCCTAAACCTCTAATGCATGGTTAACTATTGGTGATTTTAAAAAAGTATAAAACCTTCTGTATTTTATGGTTTATATGCGTAGTATAATTGAGTTCTATTGGCATCTTTAGAACAGGCATCCCATTAGATACAGAAGTAATATTTGAACTGATGATCGTGATCTCATCTTGGACTAAAGACATTGTCTTATACGTTACTTTCGATTTAAGAACACAGTAATTAACATGCATACCATTATGGTTACATTTAAATAAATTACATCGATTATCGTGATCTCATCTTGGACTAAAGACATTGTCTTATACGTTCCGTTCGATTTAAGAACACAGTAATTAACATGGATACCATTATGGTAACATTTAAATAAATTACATCGTTTAGGAATTGGTCTGGGCCCGGTTCCTAGAAAATTCTTAAAGTAAGCACAAAGTCATGCTTTACTTTTTACTTACGTAAGAATCTTATATAAATACCGTCCCTAGAAAATTCTCAAGACCATTCTTACGTATGCACAGGTCAAGTATAAGTCTAAGCACATTGTGACTGGTAAAGCTTACCATACACTGAGACTACGATGCTCTTTAATGTCATAAAAACAACTTTTGGTATGCGAATTACGTCATAAATTTGTCGTCTGCTTTATTGTGGTTGATTTAGATGCATTTGACGTGTCCCCTATACACATAATTATAAAATGTGTCAAAAGATAAAAAAAAAACCCGCAGACACATACAAACTAACTGAATAAAGTGAGTGCGCCTGATCTTAAAGTAGTCTGTGTGTTTGTAGCCTATTGTTTACTAATTGGCAAATAATTGAAATAAATAAATTGGTTTCAGGGTAGGCCCTAGATGCGAAATTTTCAATAGCATTCTTAATTTCTTTGGGAGAAAGATGTTCCCGGTCTTGTAATTGTCTCTTTGGTATCAAAAGGTATCGTAAATACCGTCGAATTACTCTACTGTTAGCCATCTTTTTGAAGCAGAAACAGACTTAAGGTTTGTAAGCAAGCTCTATACCTTGCTTGGGACTTTTGTCAGATTAGCTATGTTTAAGAACGAAGTTGTGCTTAAGTTTTTTCTTGGAACGCATAATAACGTTCTTGTGCTTACAATGAAGTCTACTTAAATTTAAGCACAAGACCGTTCTTAAGAATTTTCTGGGAACACAAAATAAGGTAAGTTTACTTAAATGCAAAGTCGACTAAAAATCTAAGCACAAGAACGGGCTTAAGAATTTTCTAGGAATCGGGCCCTGGTATCGGATGGTATTGGTGAATCCTAGATGATCGTACATTCGACTAGTTTTTCACGTTACTTTCGATTAGGGATCACATCAATTCAGATTTAAAGAAATGGCGTAGTTTAGAATTTGTGAGAGGTCAGTGTTGTAACAGTCGCTAGTTGGGACTTTCTGCACATATGTGACATACATTCAAAGATGACTTTAATGTACACCGAAGAGATTTTATTTAAAGAGTCCACGAAGCCGAAGTCCCTGCATTTGTTTAGCATATACATGATCATTTTCCATATATTCAGAGGTGACTTTATTAAACACCCAAAGGGAAGTTAATTGAAGAGTCCAAATAGCAAAAAAATAATTTCTTGTGAGGCCAAACTAAAAAAAAAATCGGGCGGTTAACAATTTTTTATTTTCTTCAATTGATAATCCTATTCCTTTCTTTTATATGAGTACCGTCTCTCGATGTCAATGGTAATCCAGCTTAATACAAAGCTGTCGAGTTTTTATTTTATATTTGATCAACAAATAATTTTAACATGTTGTGATGTATAACAAACCCACAAGATTAACTTATTTGTTGACGACACTGCTGCATTCAGTCAAGCAAAGCCAACTATATGTACAAAGGTGTTAATACGATCGCATCCATCCCTTGTTCTGACTGTCAAGACTCATTTATTATATACGTCATTATGACATATCATTGACAGAATAAGGCGACATAGCATATCAAATAATTTCTCCATATAACAAACAGATTTAAGAAAAACACACGACGCCAGATCATCGCTCATTCTTGTTTTTTTCCAGCTTCATCATTTTTCACAACCCTTTGTACGTTTAAGAGGTGTGATGGGTTTTTTCTTTATTGGGCTATTGTTGTGTCCGTGCCGTCAGTGACCTTGTGATCCCACTCACTAGGCTTTTTTTGATCTTAAATAAAAGAACTCTCCAAAACAACACATGTGAGTAGTCTCCCCTAGCGGATTATGTACACAACACCCCCCGAGTATATTTTCTAAAAGATTTATAGTAGACAGTTACATTGCTAGATTAGCGATGTACATTTATTGTAATTTGTATGTCATTACAGCTTTAAATAATGCAGAGTATAAAACCATAAACACGAGAATGTTTATTTGCATGACTGGTTGCTTTTTGACGTCGACAATAATAATAGAGACACCAGACCTGTCAGCTTTACAATAATCTCTCCGCCATTACCCTGTTGTTGTTTTATCAACAATGTTCATTGATTGAATCTAGGCATTATTACAACTTGTAAATGCAATCTTGTTTAATATTATAGTTGAACAATAGATAATGAAAAGAGAATATGTTGAAAATTTATGTCCATTACTTCATTTGGAGGCTAGATATCGGCGATACAATTAAATATAGTCTAGTCTTGATCGTTATTACTACCATTGTTTCGATAATACACAAATTCTCCATTTTTACGGAAACCGCATCAACTACAACTGCTTAATATCACGGCCATATAATGGCATCGAGGGTTGATAATGGTCTTGGTAAGTTATTTGATGTCCTATTTATAATTTATTTAGCATTTCGGGCCTAAATAAAGACATACAACAGGTACATTTAGCTTTTGCAGAATGTAGAATGAGATGACGCTCAGCAATCTTCATAGAATGGCTCCAAAATGAGACAGTTGCCTAAAATTGTAAGCAAAAATAGTTTAATCTCAAAAATGACATAGCTGTTCACAGTGTTATAGTACCTATCTCTTTCTCTCTTAAGCGTGATCCTGGTTACCAAGACTCTTCGGGGTTGACTAGTTTATCAGCCATAACAATCACAAATGTCATTGAACTGTCTCATTCCGCACCATTTCCCCATTTGCTTAAAAAGACGGATGTCCGCTAAATTATAAGGCAGGTGATACTTATTGATTTGAAGTCTCATCTTTGACATCATAGTTATATAAGAAGCTAATTTAATTGTAAAAAGATCAATGGATAGACATTTATTATCCCCAATCTACATTATTGGTTAAAGTAGCTAACTCAATACCAGCTAAAAACACGAATTATTTGTCAATTTAAATCAATCTGATATCCAATATTTAAGACAAAATAAACATTTTACCATTGGTACGCGAATCGTGTACCATAATGCAATTCAGCCCCATTTGTAACGGCGTCGCCATATTCCTATCTGGAGACCATGCGCAATGAATACTATGTAGACTGGAATAACCAGACTGCTGGCGTATTTCGCCAATCATAACTGATTTGTAATTAAGAGTAAAAAAGGAAACCATTGAATGTACAACAGTTTATATACATTCATATTACAGTGTTTTATACGTTGCGACCCAATTGTGTCCATTTCTAGGTCCCAAATGTTATCGATGTATCCCCTTTAAATACGATCATAGTTGTAAAATATCTGAAGGGATGGTATTATTCTTTCTGGATTGATTTCACTTCGTCAAAATCCTAGAAAAGGAGATATATTGTAATGATTTAAACAACCGTAGAACAGTCTGAAATTGAGCGTAGCCTTCCTTCAAAAGTGTTCGACCAATAACGCACTTCTAGATGAGAATAAACACCGCAAGCATTGTTCATTAATGAACTCAGGGTATAATAAAATGAGAGTGCTATTAAATAACAATGTGGTTAATCATGTTTACTGAAACTAGATTATGAGACTATACCGGCTCACGTTATAAGCAGTCATAATGGCGCTAAACTTAAAGTCTACGGGTGTATGTCCACGAGAGCAAATCACTTGAATGAGGTGGTCCACCTACTTGTATTGTCGCCAGACATTTTGGAGATCTATACTAGGTGGTTTTTCACATGGGTTCGATCATCTGTCTGTCACACTTTTTGGAACACAATAACCCTGCTTCTGAGGTAGACTATAGATCTTCATTAGGCGAATGTCTTATTTTTTGCAGTTCTAAGGCTGTTTGAATTGTCATGCTTTAAACACGACACCTTTAATTCTATTTGAGTAGGAAAGGTTCGATTACGAGCAATTTCCGCCCAGATTAAGCAGAGTAATAAGCAATTTGTTTTGGGAATGGCATGGGGGATATCAAAAAATTTCGAAACACCTCCGTTTAAGCTCCGCACTACATTAAACATTGTGTTCATGATATCATTGGCGCATCGTTTAATACCAATCAAAGTGGGTGTAGGGTTTTGACAGGACGAACCTTGTCGATTTTTTAGCGTTTCGGAGCCCCCCCCCCTCCACAAAAACACCCGTAAATCTTTTAGACGCGATAGAGACTATAGTTATCAAGAAATGAAATGAACAAGGTGTTTAGCGTCTTACTATTCTTCTCTGACAGGGCAAATGAAGACGGGCAAACGCCAAACAACGTTACATTAACGCAATTTTGTCTTGACAGCGGCACGTCGGCCTACTCTTATATCGAAATACGTCTTTCATGGGTTCTTGTAGGTGTCGCCAATGTGTAAAAGAGACTGCCCGTCTCATCCACCTTGCACGGCTGACAAGGGGGGGGGGGGGGTCACACCTGAGGGCCCGAGGAACTCTCTCCGCTAACACCAAGATCGAACACTGAACCTCCAGGTCAGCGAGCCAATGTCACCAAGGCTACCATTTAGTGAGATTTGTCTAACACCAAGATCGAACACTGAACCTCCAGGTCAGCGAGCCAATGTCACCAAGGCTACCATTTAGTGAGATTTGTCTCAAATTCAGCGTGTTGCGTTAGGGCCATTAAAGTACGAACACTTTCGATCTTCAGCGTTCAACGACATTCCGTTCTCTAATCACCCTTACCGTTTTGTTAGCCTTGTGAACTCAAAAAACGCTACATTTTTAATGGATTTTGTTTCAGCGTTATGTGACCCTATCGATTTTAGGCTGGAGGATGAACCCAATTGATTCTTACAATTTTGTGTGAAGTATTGTGACAAGAAAGAGCGAAATCTGTTGATTCTCAGCATTCTAGGACTTCCTGTTCCAGACAATTGTGAACACGGTGTGGATTAGAGAAACTGCTGAGAGAGTATTTCCACACTTTGTTTGAATATCTTTTAAAAAATTGATCGAGTATCTACCATCATCATCTATGGTTAGTTAGCACATAAAATACACTCGGTTTACCAATATACCCTAAGCCACATTGGTTAACCGATTGTTTCGAATGAGGAAACTGAAGCACCAGATATTCCAGAAAGAATGAATGAATGAAATGGGGTTTAACGTCCTACTGTTATGCACTTAACCTGAGCTAATTGAAGACGGGCATACGCCATACAGTGTGCTATAAGGGAAATTTTGCCCGGGCAGCGGCGCTACTACCTACTCTTATATCGAATTCCTACTGCCAAGTGATCTTTTACGTGCACTCCAATGTGTACACGGGACCTCGGTTTCCAGAAAGAGAAAGGATACCTTAGATTGTGCGGCGCTACGGCCTACTCTTATATCGAATTCCAACTGCCAAGGGATCTTTTACGTGCACTCCAATGTGTACATGGGACCTCGGTTTCCAGAAAGAGAAAGGATATCTTAGATTGTGCAGGTCGTCATTCACATGCAGGGACAGATTGAACTGTTGGTTTCTTTTAAATTGTGGAAATACTTTGCTAACGATAAAGTCTGAAGATGACACTAGATTTACACGGTCTTTTGGAACTGGCTGGTTATCTTTAAGTGGAGCAGCTCAGTCTGTCTGGCAAAATTACTCAAGTTTAGTTACTATGTTCGTATAAATAAAACCTTGGTTTGACTAACTCTAAAACGTTGGAAGCATTTCTTTATTTCCTTTCTGATGTTTAGCTTTTTATTTTATAGCATGTTAATGCCCCCCAAAATGACATTGAGTTTTCCAGTGTAACACTAAAATCAGCCATTGGTCAATCAAACAGCATTGGTCCGTTACTATTATTCCTAAATTTCAAAAATTTATACCAAGTGACCTTATGTGCTGTCGAAGCTTCAATTATTTTTGAGGACCAAATGATCAGAGAGGGATGGTGTAAAAATTTTGATGTAAATAGTAACACTTGTAGATTATGTAAATTCGCTGAAACTTAAACATGTATCTCGTCTGAAAGTGTTATGCCCCTTTATGAATTGTGTACAGTATTCTGATTTAAATTATATCAGTTTATCCGATCTTTATTCGGATCTAAGTTATATCAGTCATCCTGGTCTTTGTACATTTACTTTAGCCCACAGTAGTGATACTTACCCAATTGTTTGCACTATTGGCAAACGTTAGCACATATTTCCTGTTGCAACTTCAGACAGTGGAAGAGGACTAAAGTCAACAAAATATTAAAACATATACCGAAATTCTCTGAGAACAAATACATTGATTTATTAAGCGTTGGTAAAGTTACTTGAGGTTTTGAAATGGGAGAGGGGGGTGTAAACCAGAGAGAGATTGTGCAATTATTGTATATATCTATCTTGATAAATTTAAAAATTTGATTAAAAATACGTTAACAATACTGCCGGAAAACATATATACTTATTACAGTAAACTAAAACGAAAAACAGGAAACCATACACCCATTTCGTTAAGATAAAAAACCTGACGGAAAATGAAACCCAAGGTAAGTATTGGTAGGGTCATCTTACAAAATATAGCAACATTAATGTATGCAGAATATTATTTGCATTTCATTATACCTATTGTCTGTGAATTTGAAGAATGTCCACGCAGCGGAAATTTGCTTTCGCTAAGAAATGTCCTTGTCACTTTGGACCTTTTGTGTCGTTTTGAAACGGAATCTCACCTTGACAAGAATGACAACCAGACATCTTTTAGCTATAAAACAACACCTTAATTTACGAGAAAGCCTTAATTCATAATATTATTTATATAATGAATCGATATTTTCACCTCTTCAAATTGTGGCCCTTTGCCAAAAATTTGGCTTTGCCGCTTGGGGCGGTGTCAATCACCTAGCCTTTGATTGTTGAAGCATGACTGCCAAAAGTTTTTAACTGACGCCAAGATTTTAGTTAATTTTATCAGAAAGTGCGTAAAATGTCATTTCCGTTGACCCGTTGGGAATGGTACAGACGATATCGTTGCAACAGGTGTACTTCGTCATCAGAAAAGGTTGGACAGATGCGAAGTGCTGGTAGAATAGATAATGAGATACTTGATTGCACGTGCCGACAATTAATGAAAAACGTTGTAGTCATTGTAGCCCTTAGAGATCATTATTTATTTTTTAAACATTTTCCTGAACATTAGGAATGATATATACACAATTTCACTTTAGTTGGTCCATTAAAGTTGCAATTTCATATTTTCAAAATGTATTAAAATAAAGCCCTACAATAGATGGTATCCATAAACAGGCCTACCTTGTCAAAGAATAATCCTATAATGCACTATTGTCAGTTGAGAAATTGGCAAAAATATCATTTTCAACTTCAAATGCAAACGTTTGAAGATAGCTATTCCATAGGGGGAAAAGGGAATGAATGAATGAAATGGGGTTTTACGTCCTACTATTATGCACCTAACCTTGGCTAATGGAAGACGGGCATACGCCATACAGTGTGCTATTTTGCTCGGTCAGCGGCGCTACAGCTATTCTTATATCGTACTCTCATATACCCCAAATAAAACCCAATACTTGAACAGCTCAATGGTATAACCACCCCTAAAAATATGTATTATCTTATCTTCAATAAAATCAAATAAAACCCCGAGTTCTAGACAATCAACAAATAAATGAAGCAACGTTTCAAAATAATTATTACATACTGGACAAAGATTATCATTTACTTTATTAATTAAAAAAAAATTCTTTGTCGATAAAATGTTGTGCAGAATCTTCAAATCCAACTGAATTAAATCTGAATTTTTAACACACGATGTAAGTACTCCCAAGTTAATTTCCAGTTAACATCAAAACCAAGATTTGTCCAGAAACCTATACTAGTAGGGGAAATAAACTGAGTTTCTAATAAAATAGAATATAAAGGTTTAGTTTTAATATCATAACTATTGTATACTTAATCGTCATTTCCAATGCTAATTTTGGCTCTTTTACTGACCCAACAAAACATTCATGATCAATAATATTCTTCCACGATAATGGAATACAATTAAAAATGGTTGTGTAAAATCTTTCTATTGTAGATTCTCTAAATTCAGTATCTTCAAAATGAGTGCTAATAATATCATAGATGCTGAGTAGAGGCAATACTCCAGGCTTTACATAATACACAATATCAAAAATGTTACCAACTCCGGCTTCCGTATAAATATCAGACTATAACACTTTACCATCATTTGATATTATAGCCTTATTATTTAATAAGGGTTCATTGCAAACTTCTTAAAATGTTTCAGGTTCACTACGCTCATGATTTTTTAAGAAGATTCCACGAAGTTAATAAAAAACTATAAAATACTGGCAGTTTATCTAATAACGATTTTGTAAAATGAGCATTAAATAATGCATAATCTAACTCCAGATTACCATATTGTCTTAAGAAATAACACATAGTCGCTTTCCAATTACAACAATATTCTGGACAGAAAACACTCCTTAAGCCATCCCCTTTAAGCTTAAAATTTGGAATACCTACCCACCAGATTTTTTTTCCATTAATTATACTTAATTACAGATGGTTTATTTCCAAATTCGACCGAGAGATAGTTAATGTCGGCTGGAAACTCTTAATTTTCCGACACATTCGCCGCCTAAATTCACTCTCAAAGCTTCCAATTTTCGTGCTCTCCCCTCCTCCTGCTTACGGCAGTTGGCGAAGACCTTCGTTCATTGATTTTTTGTTGTCGGAAATGTATCTTCCTCTCGCCCCCCTATGTCGGCTTAATTTTGGTTTCTGGCCTGTTTATTTCTCAATATAAACTTATAATCATGTCGTTAATGTCCTGTTCAACCCATGCCGGTAATGGGGGGGGGGGAAGCCATCGTATACCACAACTGGGAAACTACTAAACATTGAATAACAGAACATCTTCCACGAATAGATAACCTTCTCATATTCCACATATATTCAATATCTTACGAATTTTAACTATTTTACTTTCCCAGTTCTGATGTCCACATACATTGCTATTCTTAGATAAATAACCCCCCAACATGTTAATGTCATCTTTCAACAATTTTACATCCAAATTTGTAAATTTTTCATGTCTAGCGAAACCCATGGGTAGCAGTTCTGATTTTTCTCTTTTCATCCTTGCCCCAGACGCCCTACAATACAATTCTATTGCCCAAATACCTCTTTAACAGATGTACTGCCCATTAAAGTTAATGTGGTATCATCAGCATGCTGATAAATCAATGATACAGCATTTGAATATTTAACTAGAATACCTTTCAGACTTGAGTTTTTAACAAGCTGGTTTAATGGCTCTGCCGAAAGAACATACAACATTGCATACAGCGGACAACCTTGACGAGCGGATCTTGTCACATTAAAAAAGGGCGATAAATGACCATTTACCTTGATTGTACTTGTAATATTACAATATAAGATTTTAATCCAGTTCAAAAAATATCCCCCGAAACCATACTTCTCTAAAAGTCTAAATAAATAAGGATGTAAGGTCCTGTCAAAGGCCTTTAGCGCATCTAATTTTAAAATATAAGAGTCAACATTTTCAGCATCACTATAATCAATTATATCCCTTATACTAACTATATTATCAGATATATCCCTTCCAGGAATACAACAAGTCTGCGCCAGAGAAACTAGAGTTCCAATGACCTCACGAAGCCTATTAGACAAAACTCTTGCCAAATTTTTATAATCACTATTGAGCAAGCTAATGGGCCCCCAATTCTTTAGATTAGACTTGTTGCCCCTGTTTTTATATATTAAAGTTACCATGCCACGCTTCATAGTACGTGTTATTTCAGTATTTGCATAGACATGATTTACAATATTCAAATATACAGGACCTATTAATTTCCAAAAATGAGTATAACATTCTCTGGTCAGACCGTCTAAACAAGGGTGATATATTACGTGCCATACGGCTTCCTTGAGTTCACATAAGGATATTGAAGTATTGCGTAGTTCAACTTCATCTTCAGATAAGACACTATTCACATAATTAAAAATTTCACCTTGCACATCAATATCATCAACATCTTTTGCATATAATGCGCTATAAAAATCACGGCATTCATATAATATATCACCAGTAATTGGGTTATAACTTCTGGTGTCAATGAATTTTTAAGTGTGGGAAATAATGCCTATGATCGTATAATAGTGAGTTGACAACTTTTGGAGCAAAAGACATAGAAATAATTGTGTTATGACTTTCTTGGAAAATATGAAATTCTCGCTTGAATAGCTAAAAATAAAAAAAGGAGTACTTTTCCCTGTAAAAATCAAACACCGAAGTCTCTGATGGTTGATATTTGGCCAAACATCTCGCCGATATGAAGAGTCTTGTGGGTACAACCAAATCTGATTTACATCACCCACATTTGTTAATTCATATTGCGATTGGGATGATAATGCAGAAATTAAGTTCCAACCAATAATCCAATGAACATTCATACTTAAAGCTACACCGATAATTTGAACAAGCTTATTAAGAAAAACGTATTGAATATATCAAATCTAATGAAATTCAGATGTGTTTCTGTAGTATTTGGTTTGCGAATTTCATGTTGGCTGTGAATGAATTCATCCTAAAATATTAAGGCAATATTGAATTCTAAATTGATTTTATTTGTGTTCAGTGTGATTTTATTAATGTTTTAAAAAATCGTAATTGGTGTACACAACAAATGGATTAATTGAATAACTGGGATTTCCTTAACGATTCATTCATTTTTGAGTTAACACTGTGCGGTCCCGTCGCACCAAAACGTTGTCGGAAACAAGGAGTAGTCTAAGACCCCAGACATAAGTTGTCTTTTTGGATGCATAATTTCATTTAAATACGATCAATGAATGAATGAGGTTTAACTTCCTACTATTATGCACCTAACCTGGGCTAATTGATAAAGACTGAATAATAATCAGAGTAAAAACAAATATTTGAGGTATTGACAATAAGGATATTGAAGGTATTTTTAAAATCATACTAATCTACAAATAACTTAATTGTCATTTCCATGTAGAATCGTCTTTTAGTGAGGCTGGTAGAGTACCTACATGTGCTTTCAGATCTAGATTACTAGAATGGCCAGCACAATGTTATCAAGAAAGATTCCAAATACAAAGCTAGCACCGAGCGTCGAACGAATTAGACACTTGGAACCAGCAAAGTGGGGAAATGAAACGAGGGGGGGGGGGTCAAAAGACCCCTTGTGTCCGACAATGTAATACTTGTAGTTTCTTGTCAAATGATGAATGTTGCCACTGCCCCACGTCCATTCTGTTTTCAGCATTATACTCGACATTAAAAATCTTGGCTATGTGGCCGATGAATTCGTCTCCCAGTTCCCCAAATGTATCTTCAAATGAGGACTATTTCGAGAATACGCTTTAATCTTAATATTGATGCTTGCCAGAGTATTGTCACAGCATTGGTAACATCCCATATGGACTATAGAAATTCTCATATATCAGCTAAGTTACAGAAACTCCATTGGCTCCCAGTTCGAATGAGGGTTCAATTTAAAGCTCTTGTGAATATGTTTTAATAAATTTATTCTGACACTTTACCCAGTTATTTGAAAAACTCTTTGATTGCTATACTCCCCGGCGATCCAACCATCGTCCTTCAAGTGATCCTAGCATATTGAGGATTCCTTAATATAATAAACGTTCTGGTGAATATGCTTTCTCCGCCAGAGAAGCTAAAATGTGGAATCATCTCCCAAAAACTCTCCGAGATCCCCAAATTTCTTCGAGAGCCCTCTTGCGTCCAGGGCAATGTCGTCACATTGTCCGTACGCCCGTCAACAATTGGCTTGTGAACGCGTAGAAGCTACAGTTTTTGACGGATCGTTTTCAAATATGGTGTGAAGCACTGTGGTCACGAGAGGTCTATATTCAGCCTCCTCCATCAATTATGCCCCCATTTCTGCGAAAGCAATAGTGGATATAAGTTTTAACGGATTTTTCTCAAATTCGGTGGGAACCATTGGGGTCATGAGAGGGGATTTTCAATGTTCCGCGACTTTCCATCGATCCCTGCATTGGCCGAGAAAGTTCATCCCCTTGTCAGTGATGCAGAAGGAGGGTCTGACAAGGACAGCTGCCTGGTCGTTCGGATGGGACGAAAAAACGAGGTCCCGTGTACAAATTGGAGTGCACGTAAAAGATCCCTTGGCAGTTGGAATTCGATATAAGAGTAGGCCGTAGCGCCGCTGCCTGGGCAAAATTTCCCTCATAACACACTGTATGGCGTATACCCGTCTTCAATTAGCCACGGCTAGGTGCATTATAGTAGGTCGTTAAACCCCATTTCATTCATTCATTCCAAACTTATTCCCGTTAACCGAAACCTTAGTGAGAGCAATAGAGGCTAAAATTTCGATTTTCATCGCTCTGTGACTTTACATACGGGGGGTATCCGTCCTTTTCTTAAAATCGTGCGTATTTGATAGAGACTATACAACTTTAACAGATTCTTTTCAAATTTATGAACATATACACCCTATCCATATTCAGCGTTCTGGAGTTATCCCCGTTGCTGAAAATCTTGTTAGGCTACAGTTATTGACAGATTCTTCGAAATTTTGGTTGGAAGCATTTGGGTCAGGAGACTATGCACCCTATCGATATTCAGTTCACAGCTTCTTTTCATTATGGAGTTATCCCCCTTTGTCGATAACCTTGTGAACGTGTTAGAAGTTATAGTTTTAACGGATTCATTCAAATTCGGGGCCATGAGAGGATGGACCCTATATCGATAATCAGCTTTTCCAAAAAAAAAACCTGTGGGCATAATGGAGGCCAAAGTGTTTAATGGACTTGTTTCAAATCTTTCACGAAACATTGTGACCATAGGCGGACGAATTGTTTTGATATTTAGCCTTCTTTGACTTTAGTTCTGCGAAAGATAAAACAACTTTTTCTGAACACAACATAGGCTAGTTTTCTTGAAGGTACCACTTATCAATTAGTCCTCATTTATAGCTGCTACGTGGCTATCATATTTATGCAGTAAAGAAGTCAGTCAGTAGGTAAACGACATTCCAGTACCAAATGACAATGAATTAGACTTGTCAAGATGATATTCATTAGAAAACACTAGTGTAAGTGCGTGTACATGTTTATTAGGTAAAAACGATATATTAAATTTTAGAAAATCATTAATTGTAGTCAAAAGCTTGTCACAAACGCAAATGATTTCTTTTTTAAATGTCTTGTGTCAGTTTTAGATACTAAAATAGTCGCAAGTGTACTTTAAGGCATAATATGTAAGTATTTACACCCAAAAATAATTCTTGGTGATTACAGGTCTTTTATAAAAAAAATAGATGGTCAGCTATTTATGTTAAGACAGCTTCAGTCCCGGGATGTTGCGAAATTTGAGTTGACACTTTATTAAAAATATAACGTGAAACCAAATGGCATGGAGTTTTAAAACGTCTTACTTCTCTGCTTCATTGGGGCTCATGAAGAAGGTATCAAGGAAATCTTCAGATATACACCATGTCTTCCAGTTATGAATATTCACTGAAACCGGAGAGGGAGTTCAATTTCATTTCGATTCTATACCAAAATCTCAATAAACTCTGCATTGGAAGGAAGAGAAAGACTATACACAGAAGAAACTACATTAGTGGTATAATTAAAGACGTTGCGTAGATACGCACTAACTTATCAACACGGAAATTAATAAGATTTTGCGCACTTGTTCCATGTGTAAAATAGCACAGACATAAAAGTCCGACCGGTTGTTGTGTAATAATGGAGACACAAGTGGAACTAAAAAAAAATAATTATAGCAAACGAGATGGTTTCCCTGACCTAGATCAGTTTCACAATTGATCATTGACGTCTATATATATATGACGTCAAAGGGAATTCCCTCTAAGACGCCATTATCGAGGTCTACCATCTATCGCGACTGGAACATGGCTAAATTTTATTTTCTGATGTTCGATTACTACCAGTTTTGAATTATAATATGACATTGGGGGCGCCAAATAAGTGCACTAGAGTTATTATTTACTTTTATATCCGAATGGTTGTATTTTAAAATTTATGGAGTATTCAAAGAATTAACCCCAACTCACAAAATCGCGTTTTAAAACTTATGGGCATATTCAAAGAATTAATCCAAAATCACAAAATCTCGTTTAAAGGTTAATAATGAACAAAGATGAAAATCCATGCAGGCATAACTGAGAAAATTTGACTTTTGTTGTTATCGGCGCCATTTATTATCATGGTTTTGGGCCAAGTCTGGTACATACATGTTGTTGGTTAACAACATTGATATTTTTCGGGTGATTAATATGTAGTTTATCCCCAGATAACAAAACATTTCATATCTTATAAACAAAACTTACAGTGCTTGATTTAAAATTTGCATTTTAGACTGCTCAACGCCTTAATGGTGGTCTGGTTTTCAGATGGATGACGTGTCGTTGTGGAGGGCATTTAAGGGCTTTACTAAATACCGGAAAACACCATTTTATACTGAATTCCGGAACGACACTAAATATCGGAAAACACCCTAAATACCGGAAAACACCCTAAATAGAAAACCCGGATCCTGTTCCTCTGGAAAACACTGGAAAAACCTAACCCTATCCCTAACCCTAATCCACCACTAAATACCGGAAAACACCCCAAATAGAAAACCCGGAGCTTGTTGAAAACCTAACCCTAACCCTATTCCACCCCTAGTCCCCTAGGGAAAGTTTTTGTTTTATTTGTACTACTGTTTTAAAGTACATCTTATTTCCAATATACAAGATGGAAACTACCTGTAGAGTCGGAATGTAAAGGATTTCTATTATTGTCTAGAATTTATTGCCTAACTTGACATTTTAGCTAAAGTATGTGGTACTTTATCCGAATGCGGAATAGATCTTTATAGTACCTACAGACATTCTAGCTGAATAACTTTTCTCTCTATCTTCATCTGTTTGGCCATAAACAAAGTCAGGCGACTGCCAACTTGAAGACTCATAAACGGCGGGACTATTCTCGTGGAGCGTAGCTGCCATGTGTAGGGCATAAATCAAGACCAATACTGTCTACCGTTCAATTCCACTGAACATAGCTTAAATATTTACTTGCAAATCGTCTCTTCATTCCGTCTAGGACCGTTTTCTTTATAGAGCATGGATTACTGAATGGCCGTAACTCATTAACTGTTTATTATTCTCTGTTAGTCTTTGGCTTTCTGAATGTTAATAAGTTAAATATCAGCCAACACATTAAAACTCTTCGTTGTGTTCATTACAAGAGTCTATTAGTTTTAGTAGAGTTAGGATATGTAAGTAATATTTAACGAATTTCGAAAATCTCCTGATAATTAGAATTACTCAATGTTTTATTGTTTAAATACCAAGTTTGCCATGACTGTGATGTCCACAGATCTTAAATAATTTAAAAATCCTACCTTATTTTATGTAGGTCTTGACCAGTTTGTGAAAGTTATCGCCCTTCGATAGTAGTTTACAACCCGAATCTGTACTTTAGTTTGTAAAGCTGGGCCAGGGTCTTTTCTTTCTTGCAATCCATACAACGGGCTTTTTTTTGAGGGAGTGGGGATATTATACCAAACAGAAGGACTCGACACAGTTTAAACATTAACACTTTAACTATTAGTGTCATATGGCTATTTCTGTACATATATGTCTATGCAAGTTTATTATCTTCGTCTGGTTCGCTAGCCTGGAGTTCGAGTGTTCGATCCCTGCATTGGCCTAGAAAGTTCATCTCGATTTTCCGACGTGATTTCCTCTTGTCATTGATGCAGAAGGAGGTCCCGTGTACACATTGGAGTGCACGTAAAAGATCCCTTGGTAGTTGGAATTCGATAGAAGAGTAGGCCGTAGCGCCGCTGCCCGGGCAAAATTTCCCTCATAGCACACTGTATGGCGTATGCCCGTCTTAAATTAGCCTAAGGTTAAGTGCATAACAGTAGGACGTTAAACCCCATTCATTCATTCATTCATTATCATCTTCATATTTCCATTTCAACATTAACGTAGTCTGGGGTCTGTTTTACGAAATTTTAACTAATATAAAATCAAAATTTTAGTAATTTGATTGGATATTAGTTTGATTTTAGTGCTTAGCCAATTAAAATTTGGATTTTATCTTTAGTTAAGATTTCGAGAGACAGGGCCTAGGAGTAATTTAGAGAAAGAGAAGAGTGTTCTTTTTATATGATTTTGTTCTTCAAGTCGTTCGTGTATACTGGAAATTTTCGGAAAGATGTGGATATTTTGGTTTGTTTTTCTTGTCTGCAATGGTCAGTTGTATTGCCGATCATATTAGGCGTGTGTTGTTATTTTGATTGTGATATGATATAAAATTAATTATTTTTACTTTCCTGTAGAAACTGATAATCCCCTCTTTAATTATGGTTGATTGAAGGTCTAGACCCAAGTCCACAAAACATTCTCAGACTTAAGTTAAGAATTTACTCAACTTTCAATCACTGTTCATGAGAAATATCTTTGATCGAGAAACTCCAAACTTTGCACATAGGCTACCATCTTATTGGTGTATTAGATACATTAAAACAACAAAAGTGTTATACAGGTCTAAATTTTGAGTAAATTCTTAACGTAAGTCTGAGAATGCTTTGTGAACTCGGTGTCTGGGTTTGTAATCGATTTAGTAAACCTCTAACACTCGTCGGGAGAGAGAGGTAGAAATGGGGTTTAACGTCCACTCGACACAAACTACGTCATTTCGGAATCGTCGGGAACATGGAATTGTGTTTGGATAGGAATTTGAGTAACTGTAAATTCTGTGAATACATCCATTCATTCAAAGAATTTTAAAGTCAATGCCAAACCCTTTGTAATAAATATTTTGTCTGTATACTGTCAAAAACATACTTCTATAGGCTACTATAATAAATTAAAGGAATATCATCAGATATTACAGCTGTGTTGATTCATATTTAAAGGGACAATAACACTCTTGCTGGCTTGGCAGGTTCAGAAAAAAATAGCCTTATCTTAACTACTAGACGTTTAAGTGTCCCATCAGTTGTGTAAATTATCCATTACATGCTATTTTACATGTCCAGAGGGTTCGAAAATATTTTTAAATCTAAGTTACATTTGAAAAGGTTCACGTAAAGCTTTTCAAACCATGTAGTTGAATTTTTGAATTTTTTAAATTCGGGGTGTTAAGATGAAATTTGTATCATCAATTAATTGGAATATTGTAAAATAGTACAATTTGTTGACCAGAATAAAGATTCGGACATATTATTCAGTTACAACAAGAGTGTTATTGGGCCTTTAACCATGTACACAAAGACAAAATACTTTATAGTTCTTGTGCGCTTTCGTTTTTCAAGTTAAAGATTGATTATTGGGCTGTTGTCTAACACTGGGCGTTTTTAAAGAATCTGTTAATACGCAGTGCAGACAGTTAAAAAACTCTAAAATATAATTTATTGATATTCCCGGATGAACTGTCGTTGTCTGTTTTGCATGTATAATATTTATTATTAACTTATTAACATGCTTGGCAACCGGACAAGAATGAGATAGAGATACTGACTGACCCCGTCCCGTAATTAATTAGTGGACAAATTTTTACGATCGCTTTGGTCACTGATCATCCCAGTGGACATTCTGACCAGTCTTTCACGTCTACTGACACAGGGTTAATTACATTGTACCTAATTATGGGTGATGGACAAATTCTATTAGACCATTTTCGATATTGCTTTTATTAGTGATGAATGCTGATGAATTCTTGAAAACATGATATAGTATTTAAGAGAACAAAAATGAAGAACTACCATATGCATTGTGTTCCCAACATGACTTGTCACAAGCTGGATAAGGGGGTAGTTTCTTTATGTCTATTGGAGAATTCGGAACACACTGTCAATATTTTATGACGTTAGACCTAGTTGCAATTATTCTTCAAATTATTCCAACTCGGCTTTTTATCAGGTTCTTCTACAGGCCACTCCGAAGACAAAGACTAGTGAGACACTAGGTATAAACATGAAATCTTTTCTCGTTTGAGAAGAACCTTGGAGTTCTTCAAACCTGGTTTTCACAACCTCCAGGGTGACTGGACAAAACTGTAAAGCTCTGTTAATATTTTAGATGGGATGAAAACACGAGAGGGGCGGGGGGGGGGGTTATAAACGTCTAGTCCACACAAACTAGATCATTTCGGGTTCAATTTCATTTCAATAATTCGCCTTGCGTAGGGGTCTTTAGCAGTGGGATAAAACCGAAGAATGGCCACGAGGTTGGACAAGCGATCCTACTCCTTGCCACGTACAACCGAAGAATCGAAACCACGACAGTTGACTCAATAAGAGACCTAATGACACAGCTCGCTCATACTACCGTTCGCCCCCTGCCCCCCTGTAGCATTGGCGTATAAGTAACAGAACCCCAAATTGTTAGACCCCAATCCCCCGCTAGCACTGCACACGCACCCATATTATAAACCCCAATACCGAACAGAAATGACTGAAAGGGTGTTATGCAGAGATTGAAATTTCACCCGTACAAACCTATTAAGAGATTTTGTTTTCTCTGTGCATGTAATAAATGAATTATACTGCTTTAACCAAAGGGTAAATGTAATGTAAGGAATCATGCAAGTCAAATTAAATCCATAATTTGATATTTTGTTATCATTTTGCTGCTTACTCTGATAATTTCGATGAATTTACTGGTAATAAATATTGTACAAAACTGTGTCGGTGGGGTTAATTATTTTTTGTTATAGTGTTTTACTTTGTTACTAATCGGGAAATGTTTTATATGGACTCCGCTTATATTTGATATTTTCCTGTCTTCATTAGCCCGGTCGCAGCAGTATATTGGGACGTTAAACCTATTTTTTTTCTTTATATTCAATATTTGATAATCATATCTGTCATATATATTTTTATTTATGATACATTATATAATTAAAACTCAAAAGAATTCTCATAATTAACTGAGACTTTTCTGAAAATTACATTTCTAAATATTAAAGTACACATTGCTTGATAATGACTAGAGAAGCCTAGTCGAACCGTCGCTCAGTTATAAGCAGTAATTCTATTCCATAGAATTCTGTGTGTGTGAAAAAGCTTTATTTTACATCCGCTTCCACCGAAGTGATATCGCAGAATTATGACCTGTATAACGTATATACATATTTGGGGTTTAGTAAATGCTGTGGCAGTATACAATCCTTTAAAGAATAGAATTTGAATATACAATTACATTGTATGTGAAGATGGGATAAGTGTTATGACCTCGTAGTCCGACAGGAATAAGTAAGAATTAAAAGGATAAATTTAACAGAAAAGGATTAATATTGTATATTTTATTAATTAAATAAATAAGTGTACATACAAGAAGAGTAATTTTGTAAGGAAAGGTTTCAGTCGAAATTATGTCTTCAGTTTTTCTGAAAGCAAAATAGAAACATTTTGTTTAATTATTCAAATAAAAAGGACAAGAAGGCAATTGACAATAATAAATTATAAGCATTACAAATTAATTTTTCATTTAATTTCCTCTTGGTAGAACACATAGATATGATTTGATTTTTTACTCATTCTTTCATTTAAATTTTGTTTTCTTTTTCAGTTTGATGAATGATAGAGTGGACTTGATGGGTAAAAAAAAGAAATTCGGCATAATGTAGTTACTTCATTAAATATGTCATCATTGATGGCGACCTAATTTTTAGAGCTAAAATTCCTATTTTCTTGGACAATCTTTCATATGATTGAGGATAGTGGAAAGCCATAACACACATTATATGATATGACTCACACAGAAAACAAACCATAAAAATAATGTGCCATCCTCGTTAATAAATTATGTTAAGCATCCCGATTCCTTTGAGATAGATTTAAGGAATATTAAGATCTTTCTTCTCTTTGTCAAAAAATTTGAAGTAGACTTTTAGCCTTATAATGGCTTTTACGCCCAGTTTTCAGTGCGTGTTATAGTTCTTTAATATTTTGTTCATTAGACTTGATTTTGCTACAAGTATGGAATTATTTTCTTGATTAAAATTTGAAAGACAATTTTGCTCATCCTTTTAAAAGGAGAATGCATATTGTTGTAAGCGAGTAATAGTTTTATGCAAATCCAATGTTAGTTGTAATTACTCTATGTAAATCGGAATAATTTTCTGTCTTTCATCAGCCTTTTATCTCATAATCCCGAATAATCTCCATAATCTATTTCACGACAATGTCACGTACTGTAAAGAAAAGTTATTTTTGTTGAAAAATAATCTAAAAAATGAGAGAGAGAGAAATGGGGTTCAACGTCCACTCGACACAAACAAGGTCATTTCGGGACTAACATATGGTTTAAATTTATTTCAATAATTCGCTTGCGCGTAGGAGTCTTTAGTAGTGGGAGGAAACCGGAGGACCCAGAGAAAACCAACGAGGATGGACTAAAAAAATAAGAGAATCCAAACGTTTTTAAAAACCATGCCTTGTAAAATTCATTTTGTATAACCGTACTGAAACCTTATGAACTTTGTTCAAAGATTTTTTTATATGATTTAAGATTAATTAATCATTGTAGTTTAAAAGTCTGTCATAGATATACTTATTTAAAATGGTTATATACTTAAGTACTGTGCAGCAACCAAACGAGAAAAAAAAAAACAAAAAAACAACAAAAAACAATCATGGGTATTTTTCCGTTGTAGATAATTGTATATACATGTTAAGTATTTAAATAATGGTTTACTAGATACTCACGGGTATGATTTCTCACCGAGTAAATTATTTTTGTTTTACGGGGTAAGGGGAATAACTCTCTTTATGAGTGGAGTTCAATAGTCGAGAATATCTGCGATTGATCCCTGGTACACAAATATCGTGCTCTGTGTATTTTCTTTGTTGTAGTGGACTTTCTTTCCATTTTCTTTTTAACATTTTGAAAATGAAATGAAAAGGGGTTTAACGTTCTACTGTTCTGCTCCTAGCCTGGGCTAATGAAGACGGGTATACGCCATACAGTGTGCAATGAGAGAAATTTGCCCGGGCAGCGGCGCTATACGATACGGCCTACTCATATATCGAATTCCAACTGCCAAGGAATCTTTTACGTGCACGCCAATGTATACACGGGACCCCAGTGAATAATTACACAAGTTTAAAATCATGATTATTTTTCTCGTTTTCGGTTTATTTTTCTCTATGCTTTAGAATTACCAACATGTAATTGAGGGTTTCTGTTGTTCCTTAGATACAAGAAAATAAATATGTCTTAAAAATGTATCAGTTAATGTAGTAAACTCTTTAACAAAATCCCAATTTTACTTATTTTGTAATTTCAATAGAACACCAGCGATTCCACGGAGAAAGGGGGAGGGGAGAGACATGGGTTTAGCGTCCACTCGACACAAACTAGGTCATTTCGGTACTAACATATGGTTCAACTTTATTTCAATAATTCGCTTGCGCGTACGGGTCTTTAGTAGTGGGAGGAAACCGGGGGACCCGGAGAATACAATTACTGGAGTTTATCACAAGCTTCGGTTCAACAACGAGTATATTGTGTTGTTGAAGATAATAAATAAATTATAAATAGATGTCGCATAAAGTATTGTCTTTTATTAAATCATATTTAATAATTGAATATCACTTCAAGAGATGGACACACTTCAACATCAGAGGATATACAGTTTTAAAAAATTCTTCTTTCATTCAGTTAGTTTGCACTTTGGTTATATTTTGTCCGTTTTTTGGCTATACATATATTTTCTTCAGGGTATAATTTGTTCGTTCCAAAATTAGTTTTCCAAATGACTACAGATTCAAGTACAAATTAGCTTGCTAAATAAAATACCTACAATTGTATTGAACATAAAAATTAACCTATTAATATTCACCCCATGGTGGGTTTTCTCCGGGTCCTCCGATTTCCCCCACTGCAAGCGAATTATTGAAATAAAATAAAAGCCGTATGCTAGTCCCGAAATGACCTAATTTGTGTCGAGTTGGTTTTAAATCCCATTTCTCTTTCACTTTCACCCCATATTGTTGATATCAAACTATCTCGATATATTGCGCGAGGTGTTTCAGGGGAAGTAAATCTATTTTACCTGGCTGACTTACTCACCATGGCATTGACTGTCAATATACATTGTGATGTAATGGCAGCTTCATATTTAATGGTTTGTTGATATGACTTTTAATATTTGAACTTTTAAAAGATATTATATTTCTGAATGTCCAAATTTATACCCGCTAAATGTTCAGTTACTTGTACGAAAATGTTCAGGATTAATGTAATTTACAAGATTAATATTTCGAATATTTCGAATATTTCAATTTTTATTTTTAATGATACATTTGGATAATATACGAATATTTTCTCAAATGATAATCATGCTATTCTCTAATGTGAATTGGTTCTGTTTGCTTGCTCAAGAAATGCTATTTATTATAAACTGATCCCTTAAACGCATTAAGGGAGACAACTACATTTAAGTTCAATAAGACCCAAGTCATTCGTAGGCCTACCAATATTCTTGACTTTAGATATTACTTTGTTTATAAAATGGAAGCTTTAGCACAAAGTTCTTGCCGGATTCTTTTTTCGACTTTGCGTCGTAAATAATTGTGGCATATTCAAGCATTCTATAAAGGCCTTCAAGTTTTATTCCTTAAATTTTTTAAAACTTTAAAGGTTATACATTAGGATTTAGGCATCTAACATAATTTTAAAATTTAAATTGCCATTTATATTTATTAATTAGGGTTTGTGAATATGGTATATATAATCTTCTGAATCGAATATTTAAGGAAATAAATCCCTTGATTGTTCATTCTATACCATGATTTAGACATACTAAACACATTCTATGGCGCTTGCTGGGGACTTGACAAAATTGCTAAGTTTTAACGTTCACTCGACACAAACTAAGCCATTTCGGGACTAACATATCGTTTAATTTTATTTCAATAATTAGTTTGCGCGTATAGGGGTCTTTGGTAGTGGGGGGAAACCGGATGACCCGGAGAAAACCCACGAGGTTGGACATGCGACCCCACTCCTTGTCACGTACAACCTGGAATTTGAAACCACGCCAGTTCACTCTATGGCAGGCTTTATGATACAACGCGCACGTGTTAACCATTCGGCCATCCAACCCCCAAAAATGGCTAAAATAAAAACTATAATTCGTTATTGTAGCACAAATATCAGGTTTAATCATTTTCCTTACACCATGTGAGAAAACGTGTTAAATATGTAAACCTTTATATGCATAATGGTCAAACGAAATCACTAAAAAAAATAGAGCAAAAAATTATAAGCAAGAAAGCAAACTGACCCTTTACATTTTTGGATTAAGGATTCATAGTTAAAACATGCCTGGAAGGTGAAGGTTACTACCAAATATTAAAGGGCACAAGAAAATACTTCGTAACATTTACATTATATCAGAAACAAAGTAGAGATACGTTAGGCTCGGTTGTTCCTTAACACCCCGCCCTATCCTATGTTAGGCCCGGTTGTTCCCATGCATCCCACCCACCCTATGTCAGGTACGGTTGTTCACTAACACCCCACCCAATCCTATGTTAGGTCTGATTGTTCCCTAACACCTCACCCTAACCTATGTTAGGCCCGGTTGTTCCCATACACCCCACCCACCCTATGTTAGGTCCGGTTGTTCCCATACATCCCACCCCACCCACCCTCAAGGGTCAATAAAAGGAGTATACACAAAATAACAAGTGCACGAGTTAATACGTCATAGACGTGATAAGACTATGCAGTTTCAAACGGATTTTCAAAAATAGATTATATGTAAATTTGAGATAAATTTTCGTAACCAATTCTAAATCTTGGACCCCTTAAATCTTAATATACCGGGCATAGAAATATTGTAGTGGTTTTAAAAGAGTTTAACAAAAACTCGATGAAAAGATCAGACTCAACGAATTGCAAACAGTCAAGGGGAAAATACTGCAATGTAAAAGATTGAAATACTGCAATGTAAAAGTTTGAATTTATTTTGAATGTGATATATAAACTTCGTTTTATGAGTGAGAATGGTAATGTCTCTTTAATTAGTGTCTGAGACTGAACGAATATTTAACATTCAAGGAAAAAAACTGCAATGAAAAATTTTAAAAAATGATATCAATACGTCAATGAAAATTTATATCTGTATTACAAATTGACGTCACTAATAAAATCATTTGATTTTTCAAATTGTTTTATTTTAACTGCATTTTTGCAGAAAAAAAAACAAACGTATTCAAATGACTCATAGGCAAGTTTAAAAGCGAATAAAGTATGCATACAGTCGTTTTGAAGAGTGTAGTCTATCGGTCCTTTGTTACAAAAAAAAAGACCTTCAATTGTTTTAATTTTTTTTACAGACAACAAAGGCAATTGCATCACCGCCTATCTTTCAATCCAATTTTAAAATTGAGTTTTACAGGTTTATCTGAGACGCTCAGGAGACAAAAGATGATGGTGAAAGGGGAGAAGAAAAAAGTTACAATTAGATACGAGAAAACCCAATTACAGCACATAAAATAACATGAGGAGTTTTCATCAAGCTTCGGTAAATTGCAATTATTATAGAGGCAACACCGCGTAAAAATATTCGCGCTGGCGTCTTCTATCTCTGCTAATGAAGTGACAAGACTGTGTTATTTATCCTCTTGTTCCCGTTTGCTTGATTTAAACCTTGTCCTGTGCTATTGGATCCCGTCAACATAAACCAAACATTCAGATCTCCGTTTGAAAAGAAAATTCTGATTTAAACCCCCAACCCCTTAATTTCTTTGTCTCAACCCGTCTTCCTATCAGACGAATTAAAAGGCGGAGCTTTCTAGCAAAAAAAAAGTATCTGTTTTATGACTGATGAAAAAAGAGAATCCAACGCATCTTCAAGACTTTTTAATGAATATTGGTTTTTTTTTCACCATGAAATCAAATCTTTAATCTGGCACTATCATTTCATGTGCTTCATATCATCTAGACTTTAATGGAAATAAAATGATAGCACCTGATTCTGTGATTTGTTAAATACCGCCCAATGAATACAAAGCATCAAATATAGAATTAATTATTTCCCTTTAATAGCTGTCGTCTACGTACATGTATATACATGTATATTAAAGAGACAGTGCGTTGACGTTTGCCTTCCATTTTATGAAAGAGAGAGAGGGAGAAATGGGGTTTAACGTCAACTCGACACAAACTAGGTCATTTCGGGACTAACTTATGGTTTAATTTTATTTATATAATTCGGTTACACGTAGGGGTCTTTAACAGTGGGAGGAAACCGGAGGACCCGGAGAAAACCCACGAGAATGGACAGGCGACCCTAACCCTTGCCACGTATGAAAAAAGCAGGAGTTTGTTATATAGTTTTGTCCATAGTATATATCACGATCTCACGCTAGTTTTAGATTTCTAATCAACACAAAACTGTATTTTTAGGACGAACTGTACCTGTACACGGGACTTTCGATTTAGTGTCCTATTAGAACAAATATTCAGAGTTTTCATGTCCGACCAGCAGTGTCTTTAGGGTTAATATTTTAGGCAGATAGTATACAAAACTGTTAGGTGTCGTGTACAATAACGAACGAAAAAAAAACCCGGCCAATTATTAGGGGGTCGTATATACCATTGGTAGCACGTTAAAGATCCCTGACATTTGAAAAACGCAATTAGAGTAGACCGTAGGACCGCTGTCAGGGCAAAATGTCTACACCTCTTGGCACATACACGTTTCATTAGCCCGGTTGTCTAGAATAAAATTAAACCACTTATACGAAACATTATCGATTAAAAGTTGCGTATGAGAGAGATAGATAAATGGGGTTTAACGTCCACTCGACACAAACTAGGTAATTTCGGGACAAGCATATGGTTTTTAATTTTATTTCAATAATTCGCTTGTGCGTATAGGTCTTTAGCAGTGGGGAGAAACTAGAGAACCCGGAGAAAACCCGCGAGGCTGGACATGCATCCTTACTACTTGCCACGTACAACCGGGGATTTGAAACCACTAGACTCTCTTTTGCCAGACTGCAACGTCGGCCTTGCAATACTGACAATAGGAACCGGAATGGAAAATTCCCAAGCACTTTACTGAAAACTTGAACGCTTTATCAGTGGGCCAGCACCGTACTCGCTGAGCCATCGTCAATCCCACAAAATTATAAATTATAAACTGTGAACTCGATGGGGAGAAGACCACACAAGCCCAACACAATTCTGAAACAAGTTGTTTTAACTATTATTATACTGATTTATAAACAATGATTTCTTTGTTCAAATCCGGTTTCATCCCGCTGCTAAAAACCCATAGGCGCAAGCGGGTTATTAAAATAAAATTGAACTATATATTAGTACCGAAATGGCCTAGTTTCTGTCGAGCGGACGTTAAACCCATCTCTCTCTCTCGCTCTCTCTCTCTCTCTCTCTCTCTATCTTCAAAATATGTTCAGATGTGACTGGTGTGTCTTAATAAAATGACCTTAACTCAAAATCCTCCAAAATCGTCGACATCGAAAACACGAATTATTGGTCAATTTAAATTAACATTTATGATGTAAACTTACCGGGAAAAGATGAGCTTCTGATATCCGATATTTAAGATAAAATATCTTTTTTAACATTGGTACACGAATCGTGTACCATAATGCGATTCAGCCCCAGTTGTATTGAGAGACTCGAGGGAGGAGCCAGACACATTGCACCAAGTAAAACGGAGTTATGTAGACTGGAATAACTAGACGCTCGACTTTTGCACATGATTGACATTGCTGGTTTATTTCGCCAAACATAACTGATTTGAAATTAGAGTAAAAACGGAAACTATTGAATGTAAATAAGTTTATATACATTCATATTACAGTATAATATGTGTTGCGAAACACTTTTGTGAATTTCTAGGTCCCAAATGTTAGCGATTTAGCTCATTTAAAGGTGATAGTCCGCCTATACCTCTGTATTGATATATCCTAATACTATACATAGATATACTATAAATTTACAAAATAGCTAGTCATAAAAACCAAATTTGATATTGTGTTCCTTGTGTCATAGGCGGGTCCAGAAGTAGGATTTTAAAAATGCAGAATGCAGGCTTAACCGTTTGGGGTTTTTTTTTGTAAATTTTGATGACGCCATGAAAGTATTGTTTAATTAAGGTTGACCCTTCTTAAATGTTGCATATAAACATAGATCAAATGTACTTTGAAATTTCAGGCCCGGGACTGTACAGCGCAGTGGACGCTTACGGCTGGCCCCCGGATCTATTCACTTGTTTGGTGTTTGCAGAGTCTATTTTCTGTCTTGTCCGCAGGTTTATCTTGTAGGTTTTTGAGGTTTTTTTGTTTTGCGTGTAGTCCTGCATTTACTATTAGTGAAAGTTTCTATTTGACGTCACACAATGGCATCAGTACCCCAAAGAATCCCAATAGTCTGTTAGATTCAGATGATGAAACTTGATTTCCTACTAAAAATGTTAGTTGGTGGATAAGAATATGAAACTAAAGTAATATAAGTGGGCGCTTTAGTAAGTGAAGGATGGTCGATCGGATGGAATGGAAAACCGAGGTCTCGTGTACACATTGGTGTGTACGTAAAAGAACCCTTGATAGTAGAAATTCGAAATCAAATAGGTTTTCTATAGCACACTGCATGATATAAGCCAGTCTTCATGTATCAGTCAGTATGGAAAAGTAGGACGTTAAACCCCATTTTATTCATTATCGTCGGGATGTTGAAATATTAAACTCGTAAGGTAATATATTCTTCAATCCTGTCCGTCGGTCCGTCCGCTGGTCGTCCCTACCTGTAAGCATAGTACAGGCCATGGTTCTGTTTCTCGAAATCTTAACTAAAGATAAAATCCTAATTTTAGTAGATACTAAAATCAGTCTAATATTATCCAATAAAATTACTAAAATTAGAATTTTATCTTAGTTAAACTTTCATGAAACAGCCCACAAAAACAGCCCATACGTATTTAGGGTCAGGGTTATGGCTCTTTGTATGAAACCTCGTTATATTCTTGGATGGACTCATAATTCACGAGGACATCAAATATAAACTATTTAAGAATACTAGTATTCCAGTCATTATACTATATATATATTTCAGTAAATCATTAACGTCTTGTTTTGTTAATGTTAATAATGAACCGACCCTCAATTTTAAAGGACAATATTGGTATTCATAATAACACAACTTTATGGATTTACTACTTATTCGTTTATTACATGCAACGTTTCAATACTCTTACATGTATCTTTATCAAGCAATGAATATACAATATTGGTGTCAATCATTATCACATATGTGATAGAACACAAAAGGATAACTCGTGTTTCCTTTTGCGTTCGTCACTTCCGTGTTTTGAAACCTTGATTAGGCATATATCGTAGCAATGATATTTTACAATTATATTTGAAACGTGTTGAAACAGCTCTATCATATATGTGATAATCACTGACACCAATATTGTCCTTTAAGCCCCTGGACGAAGATATGTTTGTATTTACAAACACCATAACATGGAAGAAAGATAAATCTTTGCTTTATAATTATATCACATAAGGATATCATGATCATTACTAATACTAAAGTCGGTACGATAAGATACATAGTCTCGATTATCCATTTCATGATTATCCAGTTAATTAATAAATTAGATAATATTTCAAGCCTAAAGAATGACCTGCAATAGGCAGATTTAGCTCTTACATAATGTATGTTATGTTCAGAATTTAAACAAAATGTTATACAAGCCATTAAATTCTCAGAAACACAAATACACTCACGAAATTAACTTTTGAAATGAGAGCAGAGAAACACATACATGTCCTGTTTAATGAATAGACGGCTCGAATAAATGTTTACCTAATACTAGACTATGTGTCTTAGATATAAGCTAGACTCTGTCTCGTGTTTTACTTTGTATGTTTACCATTTTTTTCCACCTTTCCTACTTTGTAAACTTATCTTTTTCAAGTTCCTCAAATTGAAAGCTGACCCTTTTCATGTTCTTTACTTTTTAAACTGATCTCTTTTTTTATGTTCCCTACTTTGTAAACTGCTTTTCATTTCGTGTTCCTTACTTTGTAAGCTGACTTTTTGGCATATTTCTTAATGTGCAATCCTTAATCACTTAGTTAGACTTTGCTATGTGCCTTAATTTGAAAGCTACATATTGCCATGAGCCTTAATATAAAGTTACGTTTTGCAAGGTGTCTTTATTTGGAAGCTGCATTTTGTCATGCCAAAACAAATTAATTTGTAAAATGCTTTTTTTTCGTGTTCTTTACTTTGTAAGCTGACCTTTTTGCATATTTCTTAATTTGCAATCTGGAATCCTTAATTACTTAGCTCGACTTTGCTATGTTCCATTAATTTGAAAGCTACATATTGCCATGAGCCTTAATTGTAAGTTACATTTCGCAAGGTGCCTTAATTTGGAAACTGCATTTTGTCATGCCAAAACAAATTAATTTGTAAACTGCTTTTTTTCGTGTTCCTTACTTGGTAAGCTGCCCTTTTTGCATATTTCTTAATTTGCAATCTGGAATCCTTAATTACTTAGCTAAACTTTGCTATGTTCCCTTATTTGAAAGCTACATATTGCCATGAGCCTTAATTTGAAGTTACGTTTTGCCAGGTGCCTTAATTTGAAACTGTGACTTAATTTGAAAGCTGCATTCTGTCATGCCAAAGAAGCAACACAAATGTAAATCATATTATACTTTACCTGCTAATTGTTTAATCTACTACGGTGTATTAATCTTATAATCCTCAAACCTAATCTAGTAAGCTCTTTTAAGCACCGCGTTCAAAAATAAAATGGCAAACTAAACTATTCCCTTGAAACCCAGTATCTTAATATGTTTATTCTTGCAACATAACCTTTATCATTTCTTTGTGAAAACTTACCCTGTGTAATGGCGAACTTTATTTGAATTCTCCCCATTACATACCAGTATAACGAACATAACCGTGTCTTTGATGTTCCCGTAATATTTAAATTACCCTTGTTCGTAACGCCTGGTCCCTTTCATAACACTCCCCAACCGATTAAATTAGGAAAACTATAATAAAAAATAAATCGCTAAAATCAGCTTCATGGTTCGAGAAAAAAAAACTTGCTTTGAAGTTTGCACATTAGCTGTCCCTCAACAAATGTGCCTAATATAATATTACTCATCTAGGTGGCTGTAAAACAATTTTCTTGGGTTTCATGAATAGGCGACCGAAGAGTTTTATTAGGGTTTCGATCACGTTTCTGAAGGGGGCTGCGAGTTTTATTGGGGATATTTGCAGATGTACGGCGGGTCTCTAACCCCGGATTGGTCAAGGGCGGCTTTATTAGTAAGCGTGGCCAGTCAATGGTAGTAATTAAAATGAGGTAGATGGTAATTTGGGAGGATTAGTCGATCAATAGATTCAACGAGATCAATACGGGTCGTGAATGGGGTCAAATCAATTACAGACATTGGTAGAATGGTCGTATCTTATTGACCCCGCCATCTAAATCACCGCCTTAGATTTGATATCTGACAAGTACTCAGTGTTATGGCTTGTTCCTGCGTGTGATGCGAACAAATCCAACCTTAAATTAAAATCTCTCACTAAATATAGTCATAATATCTATATTAGCCTGATTTATCCAAATTCCCTATCACCAATCTTTTTGAAAATTGCACCTCCTGCCCTACTGTCTGTATAGCGATTGTTCCGAAAACTTGACTGTCTTTGATGGTTTTCAGATGTCCTTTGGTTTAATTCAATTACTTGGGTCAAGCGTTTGCGTTATTCCAATAGAATATACATAATCTTGATCCGATCTTCCGATATTAAATCGTAAAACATTACAATTTTATTAGCTACCCAAATTATCTTCATCATATCTGTCGGTATATACCCGATTGGATAACATTAAACTTAAAATAAAATATCGGTTTATGTGGGTGTATCGGGACATTTTATATTTGAGAGAGAGAGGGAGAGAAATGGGGTTTAACGTTTAACTAGGTCATCTCGGAACTAACATATGATTCAATTTAATTTTAATAAAACGCTTTCGCGCAGGGGTCTTTGGCAGTGGGAGGAAAACGGGGGACCCGGTGAAAACCCACGAGGTTGAGAAGGCGCCACTATCTCCATGCCACATACGCTCACACCAAGGCTCGAAACCACAGCCGCAAGCCAGAGGTGGCCGGCAAGCTAGAGATCGAAGCGCGGCACTCTAGACCACTAGGCCATCCCAGACCCCCAAATACTACTAGAATGAGTGTATCGGGATATTTAATATTTGATATAGCGATACAGAATAATTTATACCTTGTACAATGTAATACGGACCACTTACAAGAGGAGACAGGCTGGAACATCCATAGGCAGAGGAACAACATCGGGGTCGAAATGGGAACCTCTTGGTTAGTTAGCTAGCACTGGCTAATTACTGCCGAAGCTTATGGTTCTTTTGTTCTATCACCCAGTGATATACATGTATAGTAATCGTATTCCCAAAGACGTGTGTACTGCTTATATGGTCGTCTTTTATTTTAAATCTTACATTTGACGCGTGTTTGTCTGCCTACACACAATTATTGGACAAAATTAATGTTTTTTCTGCGCACAATTTCACCATATTTGACATTTAAGTCATTAGGTTAAATTTTATTGAAGAACATAATTTTCATAACGGTTTCCGCTTTGGGAAATTGTTTTAAAGTTAATAATCAGACAGTGATAAAACGATTTCCAATCAAATTCCTGGATGAAAGACGTGATGCTCGTAACAATAATTACCAATTAGATTAGAAGACAAAATGTTAACATTGCTGAACAACCAGGTGCAGATGCCTCAGACTGTCAGATATAAAGACAGGACTCACACTGGTCAGACATAAATACAATCTGTCCTACCAGGTAGACATGATTCGTACTGGTCAGACATAAATACAATCTGTCCTACCAGGTAGACAGAACTCCTACTGGTCAGACATAAATACAATCTGTCCTACTAGGTGCAGATGCTTCAGACTGTCAGATATAAATACAATCTGCCCTACCGGTTAGACAGGACGCACACTAGTCAGATATAAATACAATCTGTCCTACCAGGTAGACAAGACTCCTACTGGTCAGACATAAATACAATCTGTCCTACCAGGTAGACAGGACTCGTACTGGTTAGACAGGACTCGTACTGGTCAGACATAAATACAATCTGCCCTACTAGGTAGACAGGACTCGTACTGGTCAGATATAAATACAATCTGCCCTACCAGGTAGACAGAACTCCTACTGGTCAGACACAAATACAATCTGCCCTACTAGGTAGACAGGACTCGTACTGGTCAGATATAAATACAATCTGCCCTACCAGGTAGACAGAACTCCTACTGGTCAGACACAAATACAATCTGCCCTACTAGGTAGACAGGACTCGTACTGGTCAGATATAAATACAATCTGCCCTACCAGGTAGACAGGACTCCTACTGGTCAGACATATATACAATCTGTCCTACCAGGTAGACAGGACTCGTACTGGTCAGACATAAATACAATCTGCCCTACTAGGTAGACAGGACTCGTACTGGTCAGATATAAATACAGTCGGTCCTTCCAGGTAGACAGGACTCACACTAGTCAGATATAAATACAGTCGGTTCTACCAGGTAGACATGACTCGCACTAGTCAGATATAATTACAGTCGGTCCTTCCAAGTAGACAGGGTTCAGACTAGTCACATCAGATATAAATACAATCGGTCCCACCTGGTAGTCGGGGATCAGACTGGTCACGTCAGATATAAATGAAATCGGTCCTACCATCTGTCCTGCCAGATAGATAGGGCTACGAGTAGTCACATCAGATATAAATACAGTCCTGCCAGGTAGACAGGGCTCATATTTGTCACGTCAAATATAAATACAATCGTTCCTACCAGGTAGATAGGACTCATTCTGTCAGATGTAAATATAGTCGGTCATACCAGGTAGACTGGACTCAGACTAGTCACATCAGTAATACATGAAATCAGTCCTACCAGGGAGACAGGACTCGGGCTAGTCACATCAGTTATAAATGAAATCAGTCCTACCAGGTAGACAGGACTCAGGCTAGTCACGTCAGATAAAAATACAGTCAGTCCTACCAGTTAGTGAAAACACGAATGCTAGAAACTAAATACAATACAGGACAACTGCAAATCTAAACAAAGATAGTAGAAACGATACAAGAATACAGCGCACACAAACCTTCTTAGAGAAGACATATAAAAAATGACACCAATGCTCACTCAGTTCAGTTAGCTGAGTACAATAGGTGAAAAATGTGGGGTATAATTGCCCATTTTATGGAGTTTCTTTTTCTAGAACAATATTTAATTCCCCAAGCAGACACAAAGTGTTAAAAAACTAGTGCGACACAATGGCAAGAGAGACGATTTTCTCAATCGATTGACTAAAATGTTGTGTGCATTCGTTTAACGGGACCGGAAGTTAACCTAAAATTGTATATTGAATACGAATCCTGTGTATTATCAAACTGTAACCAACGACTAGTATTTTAAACAATGGAATAATTATGTTTAATTTGGGATAGCAAAACCATTTTCTTTCGAAGTACACTAATTATTCCTCCCATGTTCTTATTCAATTTTTCCAGAGACACAAAGAATAGTTTATACGTGTGTATACTAAACAAAAGCAGTGAAGTTCTTTTTGGAAAAAAACCAACAAATTATTCCTCCCAGTGTCCTAATAAATTCCAAGACACATACAACCACTTTTATACAAGTACATAATGGACAAAGGTAGTAAACTACACAAAACAAAACAAAAAACAGGGAAAGAACAAAATATCCGGATATAATGATACAATTTTATACAAGTACATAATGGACAAAGGTATAAAACTGGTCAAAACAAAACAAAAAAAAGGGAAAAGAACAAAACATCCGTAGAGGATGATAAAAGAATAAATAATTACATGAAGTGATGCCTTCCTGAAGTCCTTTGATTCAGTTTATAGGTATACGTGTGGTCTTTGATGTTGTAGGAGCAGTATATCACCGTCCCGTAACTTTGTTGTGTAAATCGCTCGGTTTAAAAGCTTAACAACTTTAAATGGTTAGTTTTAAAAATCTTACTACTCGATCCACACAGGATGTCCCATTGATGTCTTCAACGCGGGGCATTCTATTACAATGTTATATGACTCAAATTTCCAGTTTTATTGCCCATTTACCAAACTAGCGTAAAAATCAAAGGCTACCGACAGGTAAAATACTTATTCGTTCTGTTGTTATGAAAATAAGATGCACGCCTAAAGTCTTTATCATAATTGCAAGATATCTGTAAAGGTTTTTCCTCTGTTATCATGTTGTACCTATTTTCGCGAGTCACTGGTTTTATTACCCCGTTGAAATAAAGATCCGATGAATGTCAAACGAAATTCACGCAAAACTATCGCCTATTTACACAATACATCTTGCTTGGGTATCTGCTCAATAAATTGTAAAACTTCTACATAAAGGAGTTCTCCCAGACAGTTTGTTTCGACGGTTTTCTTATATTCGATATGTGTGTCAATCCAGGTCAATTTTAACAGTAGGTAGTTAGTGTAAAATAACCATTCTTAAAAGAGAGGAAAAAAATATCAGATAAGATTGGGGAACGGAATATATAATGTTACAAACTGACAGCTTCTGAGATAGAAAGTAAGCAACGTAAAATTAAAATATGCAATGCTAGAAATATAGGCTGAACAATATAGGCAGTTAATGTACTTTTACCACTTGCGAAAATAAAGTCTAAAAATATCATAGCGGAAATAAGGGATTTCAGAATATACAGTGCTAGAAATACCAAACTTCCCAAACAAATTACAAGTTTTATTAGATGTGTCAAAGTTATAGATTTATCGGTATCTCAAAAGATTCTATGCTTGATCTTCAGCTTCATTCCAAACTGTAATAAAAATTTAGGGTTTTTAATTTTGGGTGTCCCCCTTTAAGACCAGGTGTTAGTAGATATAAGATCTTGTTGAAGACACCAACACGGACCTTAGTCGACATTTTGTGATAACATAGTTGAATCTATATAGACAGTATCTTTTGAAATATGATAGGATAATTTAAAAATCTGGAATTTCAATTTGTTTTATGAGAATAGCATTCACGTATACATGTATATCGTTATATAAACTCTCTAACTTTGGCTTGGTATATAATTGTTCAGATTTGTGTAGTATATTCGATGATTAAAGTAACAAAAATAACACATTTGATATAATTTTGATTTTTTTTTTTAATATTGAAAATTACCTGCATACAATAAACAATTTATAACAGAGAAAATGGACAATGCGCCCGAGAATGAGCCCATATCACTTAAGATTTGAAACAGGACGATGTATCAAATTAGATTTTTCAAAGATCGTAGTTAGAGATAGAGATAGAAATGGGGTTTAACGTACACTCGACACAAACTATGTCATTTCGGGACTAATATTTTAATTTTATTTCAATAATTCGCTTGCGCGTAGGGGCCTTTAGCAGTAGGAGGAAACCGGAGGACATGGAGAAAATCCACGAGGTTAGACAGGCGACCCCACTCCTTGCCACTTAATTAAAAGATCGTTGATGTAAATGATATATCCGGCAAAATGAAATCATAATAAAGAAAATAAATAACCTTTTAGACAAATTTTATATCAAAATTAACTGAACTGTCAATGAAGCTTAAGCTTTTCTTCAATACTCAGGTTAAACAATAAATGGGATGATTCCCAACAGTTTCAAATATTGATGTTATATCATAGAACTATTCATATGACAATGCTTAGACGCTTTTATATACCAATCCTTTATATTATTGTAACTAAAACAATACGGTTCTATAATGTTCTTTGATTTGTATCTGACCGTATATTCATAATAAAGTATATGCTTCTTCTTCTTCTTCTTCTTCTTCTTCTTCTTCCTCCTCTTCTTCTTCTTCTTCTTATATAATGTTCAATAATGTTTCATCCTGAATTTAAAAGATTGAAGATTATTGCTATTCATTGAAGTATATCTGATTGTTCGTACTTGGTTTTATTTTATTTATCTGCTCTATTCTCTTGTAAATTCAAAATTATAATTTGAATACAAATTGGATCTGTGTGCATGGTGTTACTGTGATTCACAACCTAAGTAAAGGCCAATGCTAACACTTTGACAGTTTATGTTTAAAATACATAGCTTGCACCATTACATATTGAGATCAACTCAACCAAGAACCCCATTTCATCCCCCGATTCTTTCCCTTTAAATTTGTATTTCATCAAACTCGTATTAATTCTAATATAATTAAAATTATCACAATTATACATTATTAAGTTCAAGATCTAATATTATGATTATAATAACTTCTTATGTAGACCTCTGCTTAGTTATACATGTATTTAGTACATCTGGAATGTCAAAGTTATAAAAAAAACTTTAAAATTTCTTTTTTTCTGTCACAAACTGTAGAAACGTGTTACAGTATAGGCTGTATTAGATCAATACATGAAAAGACCTAAAAATAGACCGGTTTTAAAATTCCAATCATATTCGATAAACATGCTTAGATTATTAAGCTGAGAACATTGTGTGATAACGTATTCACACTATTCATCCACCGTCGTCAGCGTATTCATGCTTAGTTGCGTCGTCAAGTAGATTCCTTAGATCTTGGTAAGGGGTGTTATGCGTCTCATACAGCCAACATATTTGTGAATAACTTATACTGAATGGGGTTTTGTCCGCACACGTCTATAAGCAGCTTGATTCGACGATTTGCTTTTTAAGTCTTTTCTCTTGTACGTTATTGTATATGGTTAAAGTTATTGAGCTAAACAATTTGGGCGTATAAACGTATCGAAAACACACTAATCGTCGATTTCTTTGATGTTCACCGCCCACCGAGGTCTCGCGTTATTAGCAGCCATAGGGCGATGAGATATACGACATCCAGTGGAGTTTTTGAAAATTCAGCTCCATAATGAGGCAAACAGACAAACGTGTTTTTGCCATTAACACATAATTTATATCATAAGCGATAAACACGATAATATTCGTCCTTTGATTTCAAAAAGGGCAACTTAACTCGATTTAAACGCCTTATCACCTCCGATATCATAGGGGCCATCAAATTAAGGCTTAAAAAAGGAATGCAGACACGAAAGTCGCACAAAAGCTATCTATGTCAGTTTAGGACACTTAGTTAGATCTGATTGTTATCACGTGTACACTTTAAATCTAAGAGACATTTTCTTTAATTAGGACAAACATATCAATTCGAGAGAGGGAGAGAGAGACAGAGACAGAGACAGCGAGACAGAAACTAGGTCATTTCGGGACTAACATTTAATTTATTTCAATAATTTCGCTTGCGCGTAGGTATCTTTAGCGGTGGGGGGAAACCAGAGGGCCCGGAGAAAACCGACGAAGTTGGACAGGTCATTTCGGCACTAACATGGTTTAAAATTTTATTTCAATAATTCGCTTACGCGTAGGGGGTCTTTAGCAGTGGGAGGAAACCGAAGGTCCAGGAGAAAACCCATGAGGTTGGACAGGCGAATAACAATACGAAGGCGTTATACAAGTAATTGAAATTGGGTTTATAACGTCCTAGTGTTTTGCTCCGAACAGTTCCAACAAAAACGGGGCATACGCCATACAGTGTGCTATGGGGGATATTTGCCCAGACAGCGGCACTTTCGAATAATAAATAAATATGTTGAATGGATATAGGGATTACATATAAGTATTGTTAAATATGTCTATCACACAGACAATTTTGTTAACGGGAATTGTGCGTATTTACATGTGACATAGAAGGCAGAGACTACACGAAATTCCGAGTCGAAGTCAAAAAGTAGACAAAAGGAAATTAAGAAATAACTCGTTTTTTCCTAATTTCCTATTTTCGACTTTCTTGTTTACAAAAATATGTCTAAGCCGAAAGTCGACAAGACGGTATACAAGCCGAAAGGGTTATTTCTTAATTTACTATTTTCGAGTTGATTTTGGCTTGTAATGTATACCGTCTTTGCGCCTCACATTTTTTTCATAATTTCTTATTTTTCGACATTCGTGTTTTGAAGGGGCGAAAAGTAGAAATTATGAATGGTAGTTATAGGCTTCCATAACATGATATATCATTGCTAGTATTAAAACTTGAAAACGGGAGCGTCGATATAGAACAGGTTTTAATTCAAATGCAAAAACCAATATTATGTATGTTAAAAAAAACCAGGTTACTTTAACGAGAAATATATTCTCTATGAGAGAAATAAAGTCGTTTCCTTCTCTGGTATAGAAAACCCATCATGTCCCGAACATGGTTATTACTTCATTTAACTTGTCCCGGCGTCATATTCTAATTTCATTTAACCCGAAATTATTGTATTACTATGTAGTTAATGCGAATTTCATGGTCGACGAATTTGTGTTTAAACCCTCACTTCCACTTGGATTGACATCAATTAGTACAATTCGAGGACAAACATATATTTTCTAGTGTAACATACTGTGGCATATGCTTCATCAAACCTTATCTTGTGCATCGCTTATTATATAATCATTAACATCATTATCATTGTTCTGATTACAAAACTCCTTTCATTTTTCATTTTCATAAAAAAATCGCAGGGATACAAGAACAATTGTTATTCTGCAGAACAAACAATGAAATAACATTAATGCAATTTTTCGCACATTATCGGTTCTTTCTTCTCTATTTTAGAATTTAATTTCGAATTAATTTGTCGTTTGAATTAATTCGTCCGTTATTGATTAATGTAATTTGTTTGAAATGAATTGTTAATATCCTGCATAGATTTTAATGAAATTTGGGTAGATTTTTTCTTGTTTAATTAATGATGTTGATTATAGTTGGGCGATCTTTACATGACTACTGGCTTAATATCTTGTAATTGGTTTTTATACTAGTGCACTATTAATGCTTATGGCCGTAAAAATGAAGGAATAAACTTGAGAGTCTTGATATTCCCTTAATCAGATAGTCTTGGGCATTGTTCGTGGGTTTATAGCTACTGAAATTAATAATTCCAATCAAGGCCTTTGCAAATTTCGTTGTTGTGACCGTTTTTATTATACGACCAAGAACAGATGAATCTGGCGTCAATTGTATTCCAAAGAAATTGGGATGTCGATTGGAGTTTTGGTACTTTTGATAGGTGGAATCAACAATTTCCAGGTAGATCGAGTTAATTACAAATAAAACAATTTACATAATATATTATTTGCATGTAGGTCGAGTAACATTTATTTACAGTTATTTAATTTTTTTTGTAGGTTGTGTTCTTAACAGATGGTACAAATTACGTTTATGATTTGTATGCCGATAGTAAAATTTAATCAAGTTTATTAAAGATAGTTCAATTTACACCAATTTAATCGTCACGTAGGTCGAATTACAGATAGTGAAATTTACATTAAATTTATATAATTTCCATGTAGGTCGAATTCATTACAAATAGTAAAATTTTCGTTTTATATGTTATAATTGCATTCATATTTTCATTGGGGCTTAAGATGTCATCTGAAGTCAAAAAATGGAGATCAGGGTTTGATTTTCGGTATGTTTCATAACCGAGAACAAAATATTTGGTGAAGCCTGTATGTCTTGATCTCATTATAAAAACTATTGTTTAAACATTCATTTGGAACCATGCAAAGTTGGTGGTCTTTTCATTGGTTTGCCAAAAAAAAAAAAAATGAAATGTCAGAAATTAACGGTCGTTGTTTTTTTAAAAATTGTCCCGATTGGTTCTGACTGGTTGAGTTAGAAATCCTAGTTAAATTTAAACCAAATGTGTGAGGTAGCCTATATACATATAGGCTTAACTAAGTAATAAGTAAGTATGCATATGCTAGTGCAATTTATAGGTTTGTCAGTTGGTTAAATGTAAATCACAGAAGTGGATGGGAAACAGAAAGACGTGAACATGCTCAAAATAAACAGGGTGAAGATCTGTGATATACCTAATTAACTCAATTTTTGTGAGATTTCTTATCATGCAAATTTTTGTGAAAAAAAATAATAGGATGGAAATAGTATCAGGGCATTGTAACTTCTATGTTAACTTTTTACTGAGATTTGGTCTCATCTGTCAAAAGTTCCAGGAATTCTGTAAATAATTTAGTATACTGCTCATGTACCCCGTCTTCCATCAATATTTCAGCGCTTCCAAAATGAATTTATTAATTCGTTACCCTTTGACCCCGATTCTCCCAAATTCTTTGACCACAGTCGACAGGTTGGGTTATAACTTCCCTCCAAATTTACGACTTTTCATTAAATAGAGAATCTTGCATCTTACATCACTCGCAGGCGATTAAAACTCCACCATTTTCTCCCCCTTACTCTCGTAAACCAATCACGAGTCGCTCTCTATTAGGCAAGTTCAGAAACACTCTCGGCTTTTGGCATGGAAACGAAATAGTCGTATTAATATCGGTGTAAGTGAAAATTGGATTTATTACCCGGCGAACAAGGTTCACGGCCTTCCGTCACCCCACAACACCAATATTACTCAAACCTTTCTCTCATTCAAATAGTTCACTTCAATAAGATGTGTTGAACCAAAAAACAATAATAGCCTTTCCTTGAAACGAAAGATCAATCAGGCTTTTTTGGAGTTGCGATGGATTTAAGCTTTTTTCCGCATCCCTCTTCTCAATACTTATAATAAATTTCCTTTAAAGTTAGTGTGTCGTGACGTGTTGGCTTTTTAAAATGTAGTCCACGGCAGGAAATCCAATCTGAACTGTTGTGGCTCTTACTTGGTTTTATGTGCCTGAAAAGTGCCACTCTTCGGCTGATTTATAGTTTAAGTGGCTGCTTTTTTCCGCGACCCGAGTTGGCCTTTAGCTGCTTTCACCGGTAACTTGTCTTTGATGTTGGGACGGCGTATTGATCAGTATTAAATACTGGGGTTATAAATTCTTACAGAAACTTGGATGCTGACTTAAAAAGAAGAATATAAGACCGGGCTGCTATTTCCTTTCTCAGCAAGAAAATTAAGATAAATTCAATCACAGTTTCGGGCGTTTTTTTGTTATTATTGATTTTTTTTTAAAGATTTAAATACTTTAGAAAAACGCGATAAAATAAAAAGGAAATGACCTAACCAATAGATCTCCATTTTTTTCTATTTACAAACCATTTCTTATTATTTTTTCCGTTTATTTCATGGATTTATTTTCGACAGGTTTGATTTGTAGAAACCAATATAAGTAAATGAAGATAAATAAAATTGAATTACCTCCCTTCCATTATCTACATGTATATCATTTACATACATTACATTTTACGTATACCAGACATTAAGCTGCGCGTGGCTTTCTCGCTTATGTCTGTTTTGAACATTTCAGAATTCCGGGAAAATGTATAGATTTTGAAATTGAAAATCTGATTCAGAAAGAAATAATCGAAACATATTTGTTTTGTACATAAATCTATTTTTCTTTGGGGTTTTTTTTTTTTTGTAATCTGTATGGACTTTGGCCATCCAGCGAACAACATATTAAAAAAACCGACATGTGTTTTTTCCCACTTGAATGTATAACCAACCCTACTTACCAAATGTATTTATTGGAAGCAAAACTAAAATAAAATATGTTCCTAGGACAACGTCTTGTTAGTTTTCAAGATATGTCTAATTCAACTCAATCCCCTCCGGTTTCCCTCCACTACTAAATACCCCTACGCTCGAGCGAATTATTGAAATAAATTAAACCATATGTTATCCCGGAAATGACCCAGTTTGTATCGAGTGGACGTTAAATCCCATTTCTTTCTCTCTCTTTACTCAATCCCTCGCCAACCTTAAAATACAAAATAAATCAAACAAAAAGTGGAATCGGTGTCAACGGTTTAGATTAAAAATGGCTTCGATTTCAATATTTCGCTTATTTTAACAACAAATCTTAGTTAATTACATATACATGACTTTTAAACAAAGAACGGTCACTTCCCATTATTTTACTAAATTTATAGTTTTATTTAAATAGTATAATATATTTTCTTGAATTACAACAGAGCTCTGCTTTGGGTATGGCAACACGACAGCCTGTTGTGTTGTCTCATTGCAATTTATTTAAATTATTAAATAACCCCAAAACACCGAAACGAGGGCTTGGGTATTTTCCTCGAGAGACGCATCAATGGGGATTTAAAGTCTAAAATTGAATATATCATTCATTCGATATAAAATTACCAGTTATTACTCAATTCCCGATCAGAAATTTTGTTTTACTTTTGAAAAAAGTTATATTGTCGAAATGAAATAGGAAAAAAATCTTCAACATCGTTATTTTGAAAAAAAAACATTGAACCAACCCTTTTATTAACGACGGACAGTAGAGTTTTACTGCCCGTGGATAATTATTTTAACCATAATGTTAAGCGTTAATTTTCTTTTAGTCTTTATTGTTATTATTTGACGTTTTGGGGAGAATCGAATTTTATTATATCATTGTAAATATTAATCAAAACAGTACCGATCACTTTACTCTCGGTGAATTTTGTCAAAACCCTTTTTATTCATTTATACCAAATCGTGTTTTACGATTCTGCTATTTAAACTTGATTAGCATTTAAAAGTAAAATTACCGATGAAAAAAGCTCGTGTATTTTTTAATATCATTTGACAATTAATTGATGAATGACACACGCGATAAAATAATACTAAAGTCTTGTGATTTGACGTGAGATTCACTGAGGTGTGAACACTTGATTATCGCGGACTGATGGAAACAATGACATCAAGATTATCCATGTGTGGTATGACCTATTGCAATTAACCGCTTACCTGTTAACGATCGAATTGCAGGTAAAACAACCCTTTAATCACACATTAAGACATTAGCGAGCAATATTCCCCTAATAAAATCCACCGCAGATAATATGGAATTAATATTTTTATAGCGATTTTTTTTCACGGATTCAAATTGTATAACGGCCTTAGGAAAGCTTTAAGTAGTCATTAGCCGGTCGAGACCCATCTAACTTAATATTTTATGAACTTTGTTGTATTAATTCGCCAAATAGGTGACTTTTATATTCTGTTGAACGTACAACGGAGACACTTAATTCATGCCGCAGTGCCTTTAATGGCCATTCGCTATTTCTCTATGCTATTATCCATCACATAAGACCCAAGCTGTGATAATCAACGTATACAATACCAATAAATAAAAACATATAATAACAATTTACTTGTAAGTGGCCTTTATAGACCGATATAGCGGATGATGGCGGGATCCATAATGCGGGACACTAATGTTAAAGGTAACTATCGCTCTATTATCGCTTTAATTTGGAGCCCGCATAAACTTCTGTAAATGTTCTATTAGGCTTGTTATTATACATTTTCAAATAACACGTATTGTCTGTTCACATAATATATAACAATACATAAAGACAATTATTATAGTTTCTTTGTTTATGCGTATACCATGATAAATATATTCTCCAAACCCAGTATTTTATGACCGAGATGTATAAGCTTGCAGATAGGCTATTAGCGGGTCGCTATAAGGAGAAAGAGAGAGAGAGAGAGAGAGAGAGAGAGAGAGAGGGGGGTATCGTTCATTAGATTTAGACACAAACTAGGTAATTTCGGTACTAGCACATGGTTTAATTTTAATTTCAATAATTCGTATTCGCGTAGAGGTCTTGGGTGGAACCCACGGGATTGGACAGGCGACCTTACCCCGTGTTACGTACATCCGGGCAATCGAAACCATGCCAGTTGACTCATTGACAGAACTCTTGATACATTAAGAAGTGCAATTGCTCTACAAAAAACCTTAGTGTTAAAATTCACATTTAAATTGATAAACTGGCTATTTTGGAGGTCTAAGTATAATGGGGAAGGGGTTTCTCGAAGAAATTTTATCATAATAAAGAGCGCATTTTAAATTCATGAAAACACAAGGAGATGGGGATCTCATCAGAATATTAATTGACAAATGCAAATTTAGATATTTTTTTCTTATGATTTCCATCTTACAAAGAGACAGTGTAATTATCATTATAAGGGTGTATTTATCAGCTGCAAAAGAAGGGTGCAACTATTCAACACAATCAAGTAAAGTAGTGCATAATAATTAAATATTTACTTTTCTTTTGATTTTAATTTTTTCACCATAGAAAACTTAACATTATGCAACTTTAATACTTATATGGGTATATTAGTACTGAAATACCTTTTTTTTGTGATGTTCATATTTGCAGGAAATGCTGCAATTATTGAACTCATGGGAACACCATGATGAAGGATCCCATCAAATCAGTACTAAAGATATACAACCTTTTTACACTATGTAGATTTGAGAGATATAGTACCGCTATAATATTATATGTATTTATAAATACTGACCAAAAGAACGTTAATGGGGCATTTCTTCGTGTTAGTTCGCACTAACCACGGTCTTTTCTGTAATTCCCACCAATAGCAAGTCTGTTGCCAAACTACATTTAGATAAACTTAATGGCCATTTAGCGATCGTAAAATACAAATTTTATACTCTGTATCTCCCATGTTAGATTTAGTATATTCTGATTTGAATGTTGACATCTCGTAAATTAAGTGTTTATTTACTACCTATCTTACATACTATCTATTTATACTAGTTAACAGCAATCACCAAGACACCTAACTCAGAATCTTTTACTCTGACCATGGTCTCTCCACTTCACATCAATCACACTGGTAGGGTCGCTGTGTCGACCTTGTGGGGTTCCCCCAGTTTCTCCGGTTTCCCCAGGCTCCTCCGGTTTCTTCCCACTGCTACCCTTACGCTTAAACGAATTAATGAAAAAATATTAAACCATGTTAGTCCCGAAATGACCTATTTTGTGTCAAGTGGCTGTTAAAACCCATCTCTCTCTCTCTCTCTCTCTCTCTCTCTCTCTCTCTCACTCCCCCTTTATATCTCTCAATCACACTGTATATTGTAATGTAACCAAGCGCTAGGACCAATCGTACTTCTTTTAATATGCTCGCATTTATTATGGAGGTAAAATGTCGTCACTTCCGTCCACCATTGGTCGAAAATTTCTTTAGTGGCATTCTTCATTTTGCAGGAATATTTTATTGAGTAGAACTCTACAGACAATCATGTTTTTATCATTCTTCTGATGGCGATACAAGATAGATATCATAAACGAAACATTCACCATCACTTAATAAAATCAAAGAAAATTCCCATCGGGAAATAGTTTCCCCTTTTTATATACTGACTTTAAAGCTTGTGAACAGTATATATATTTTTATATATAAAGTTTTCATAGATTGTTTGAAAAAAACCCCACTAAATGAGAATGGAAAATGAAGACAGTAATGCGAGATTATATTGCTTAAATACAATTCAGCTTTATAGTTGTCATAAATAACTCAAAGGATAATACAAAGAAATGACTTGCACATGCTTTCCCGCGTACAAGTAGTGTGATTTGATGATGTATTTAGAGACAAAAGGCATATTCAAGCTAAGCTATATATCCAAGTTTGCTTCAAATCCCCCCACTCAAAACAGTTCACCCCGAAGAAAACTACACAAAGTAGAGAAACGTAATAGATTATCACGTGACTTGATTGGGGGAGAATCCATTTCAGCTTGTATTTGTCGTTAGTCGGCGACCATACTGTCCAAATGACTACAAGAAAACCACTCCTTAAAATGGACTATGGGTTCAGATTGTATATATGTAATTTTAATTCTAATTTAAAAACGGTAAACGCTAGAACGCTCCTGGATGCGTTAACAGGAGGCGTGGCTGACAGTCTTTGAACCTAAGTACTATTAAGGATAGATTGGAACTATGTATAGTGACATTTGAAAACCCAAGACGTCTGTCGCATAAACAATATTTTTACGGTTATCTGTAAAAAAAAAAACAACTTGCAAAGGTTACCAGGAACAGCAGAAAGTCGATTAATGAAATTATTTAAAACCACACGAAAGAAACATAAATAAAGAAAGGAATCTAAAAGCCAACGAATTGCCAACTATATACTACCGTGTTTTGATCTTTGTACAAAAAATAAACTAGGAGATAAAAAGAAACGAAATAAACATTGTTTTATTGGTCATCATTTGTTTTCTATCTCCAACTCTTTAATTTTCAGAAATGCTTAGCATGAATGGAAGTCGACTGGAACATTAACCTCCGATGTAGACTTAGCCTTGATCTATCGGCACTAAAACGCCAGCTTATAGCTTTAATAGGCAATTTAGGACCACGCAAATTGCCGCTAAAACGTTGCACGGTGATTCGTTACTAGTAACTCATAGCCTAGATATAGTTTATAGCAGAGTTTAAATCCAGCTACAAAAAAAGGTTCTTATCATGTGTAAGTAATCGGTGGTGCATCGCTAATAACCCACAACCACTTGCTGCAGAGAATCTATGGAAACCATTAGGTATGGGATAGTATTCAATCCATTTTCTATCATTTCTTCTTATTAACATGTGACATTGTTCGTGGCTATTAGCTTTACTTCTACTAAGTGGTACGAGTATGATCTTTTGAAATCCCAAATCCGAACGGCAGCTCCAATAAGTTGTAAGTTGCGGTGACGATGAATCCGGTAAAAGACAGTGTATGCTAACTCTTTCTTGAAAACGTGATACAGCGAACGAGGGGTCGGCTTTGGTCATCTATTATTTATGCAAATCACTGGTTTAATCCCAGTCTTTTAACGTGACAAGGAGTAGGATCGCCTTTCCAACCTCGTGGGTTTTCTCCAACCCCCGACTGCTAACGACCTCTACGCGCAATCGAAATATTGAAATAAAATTAAAAACTATATGTTAGTCCCGAAATGGCAAAGTTTGTGTCGAGTGGACGTTAAAACCCATTTTCTTTCTTTCTCTATCCCTCTCTCTTTAAGTAGCAAGGCGGACGGGGTGGACAACAGTCTTTGGGTACCCCTACATTACATAGTTTGTGTTAAGTAAACGTTAAACCCATTTCTGTTTCTTGCCTTCATTCTCAGATCAAATCCAAAAGATGGGTACGATATCCAACATTTGCTGGTACCATAGTCATCAGACCCAGGCCTAACATACACGCATGGGACTTACACAATCCCAAAATAGTAATAGAAGAAACGGCTTCACAAGAATAATAATAACGTCTACGTTTACTGTCTCAACTAATCTTTTCTAATTCAATTTGTTGACCTATAGTTTTACATTCGCGTAAACAATTAGTGGAACGTTTCGAGAATGTATAAATACGGTGACACAGTTTGGAGAGAGAGAGACAAAAATGTGGTTCAACGTCAACTCGATACAAACTAGGTCATTTCGGGACTAACATATGGTTTAATTTTATTTATATAATTCGCTTGTGGGTAAGGGTCTTTAGCATTGAGAGTATAACGGAGGACCCGGAGAAAATCCAAGGGGTTGTACAGGCAAACCCACTTCTTGTCGTGTACAACCGATGAATGGAAACCACACCAGTTGACTACGCGCTGACCATCCCGCCATCCATCCCCCGTGGGATGGAATGGAGTGTTGTATTAATATAGTTTATAAGTATTCAGGGGATCGGAAAATTTTAACCCTACCAAGATATCAAATCTTGTTAATTATGTTTTGGATAAGACGATTTAGAAAATATAAAGTTATCAAATATTTAAAATAGTAGGAACCGAAAAAATAGTTGCAGTAGAGAATGGGGCAAATCTATTCTGTGAGGATGGTGTTGCTTATGGTTACTGCTATTATTGGGAGATAAATATATTTCTTACTCATAGACTATGATTCTGTTAAAGACTCTCCCTAGACGACCTCAAATTCCCCATAACAAAAGCAATGCCAATTCCCAATTGACTGAAAAGCATGTTATTTAAAAAAAGAATTGGCATACGTTAGCTTGGTAATTTTTAGCTCATAGCAACCACTTAGCGCGTCTACATGCCCAAAAGAACCTAATCAAAGTAAACACCCCAAAACATGTTTAATATATCCGTAAATGATTGTTCCTATCCCAGTTAATAACACTACATGTACTAATAGGATACTTATATCGCGATAAACGCACACAAAATTCAGTTCTTAGTTACTTTAGAGGTTGTTTTTAATATTTAGAAAACAGGAATGTCTTTATTTTAATTTTAAATACCGAAAATGTTGGAGCAGTTTTTAAAACTTAACGGGAGGGCATTCAACTTCAAGGCCGATGAAACCAGTTTTTTTTCAGTTTCTACTTTGATACTGTAATATAATGTTGAGATTGTTGAATTAAACTCGTTAGTAGTTTATCAGTCGCATTGACAAGGCTGGGCAACGAACCCAGATCTCCGTTTTATCGGTGCTTTGCCATTAAACTACCTCGTCTTTATACGACTGATAATATTATTAAAAATATATATTTGTGATGACTGATGTCGTGCACTCGACAGGACATGCTTACTATTGTATAAAACCCGATTGGCTCAATCTGATTAAAACACAGATCCAATTTCGTTTCGTTTTTTATAGACAAAATTCGAAGTCCTAAAAAAACGGTATAGGCAAAATAGTGTAATCTAGCAAAATAGTGTAATCAGCATTTTCACAAAATACACGACAAACACCGGATTCCAAATTTACAATTGTGACTAACGACTGACCAATATAAAACATATGGGAGCCAAACGAGCTAGAAAAGTTGAAATTCCACTGTACTCTTCATCGAACTTGATCTGTCTGTAATTTGTGTACATTTGGGTATATCACATCCAATAGAAAAAATAATAACATAGTAACAATAAGAGCATACATTTTTCATTATTGTAATGCATTGTCAACAAATAACGACACATACCACGGACATCATCAAACAAGACCAAGACAAAAAAAACAAATTTGTAGACTTTAAGGATATACCCACATTGAACAAATAACATGGGAATACAAGGGAACATTGTCATTGTAACCACTGCATCGATGTTTATTTAAACAACTGAAACACTTCAATGATGAAGTTTTCTTGAAAAACACGGGTACTTAAAGGGGAATAATGTAAGATTTAGATAAAGAGTTGACCGTTCTCGCTGTAATATGTATAGATAATGCAAAATGAATATATTGAAAATTTCATCCAAATTACTTTAATTTGAGCAACTTTATCATTGGCTGTAGTTTTGATAAGATGTGTGCATTGGTCGAACTGCCATACTGGTCATGCGAGTCTTAGCCTCGCTTCTCCATTTTTAAATTATATCATTAAATGGCCGAATCGGTCTAATCTACTTAAATTGGCATCCAAGGTTGATTCAGGTCTTATCATGTTAATAAATGTCCAATAATTTATATACTATTTAAGGCCCAAAGAAAGATCGGCCGTAAAGCAGATTAAGCTCTTACTCAATGGCTGTTTAACACATATATTGTTTTAAATTGTTTTAATGGTATTTATCAATTAAACAGGAACTACGCAGTTCACAAATCTACGGTTCCTTTATGGTAATTAAAGGGTGTCTCTGTTTGATCAACATAAACCAAGCATATTTTTTATATGTATATATTATCTCATTGCATTTTCTATTTGATCACTGTTTGATAAAGACTACATAAGCATAGTCAAAACGTCGCTCAGTTATGAACAGTAATTGTCAGCTGCGTATATTAGTTTTTTTTATCAGAATGATACAAGAACTGACAGTTTGGAGAAATACTAAACAGAGAAAGAGAAAGAGGACGAGAGAGAGAGAGAGAGAGAGAGAGAGAGAGAGAGAGATGGGGTTTAACGTCCACTCAACACAACTAGGTAATTTCGGGACTAACATATGGTTTAATTTTATTTCAACAATTCGCTTGTGCGTAGGGGTCTTTAGCAGTGGGAGGAAACCGCAGTGCCCTGAGGAAACCCACGAGGTGAGAAGGCACCCTATCTTCATGCAACATACGCTCACACTAGGGCTCGAAACCACAGCCGCAAGCCAGGGGTGACCGGCCAGCTAGAGGTCGAAGCGCGGCACTCTAGACCACTAGGCCATCCAAACCCACTATACAGGTACAAAGCTTCCAGGGGGGTATTCAAAAACATATTGTTAAATAGACCACAGTTTTACGGTGGCAATTAAAACAAGTTTGAAGCCAGTTCTAATATATTAATTAAAAACCGATATCAAAATATATATTCTGAAATTGTCTCTTAAACTCTCCAATGTTAAAGTAATTTTTAACGTCCTACAAGTCTGCACCGATTGGGCTAAATCCATACAGTGTACTATAAAGGGTATATTGCCCGGACAGCGGAACAACGGTCTATACTCTTATTTCGAATTCCAACTGGAAAGGTTTTTTTACGTACACGGGACCGCGACTGTTTGTCCCATCTGAACAACTACCAATGTTAACGTACGATATGTAACTGTACGATTTTAAATTAGTATTTCCAGCCAAGAGAGGTTTCAATTAAATTAAAATACAGAAAAAATAATAAAATGCTACAACCAACAAGATAATTGAAATGTAATTATATCACTTGAACATTTTATGGTATTCCTATAATGTATTAAGACAATAAGGTAGATTTTTGCTTCTTAGAATAATGAATGGGCTAGATGTCAAAGAGGGGGCTGTTATTCTATTAAGCCTAACTTCTTTTATTTCCATTATTACATTGATGAGCTAGCAGGCCAGAAAGACAGTAGATCTCGATCAGACTGATGAATCTCTGTTAAGACACGATTAATTGAGGAAACCGTATGATTTAAATATCATTTAAACTAACTTTAATATTTATGTACCCGTCAGACAAAAATCCAATTTCAGAAAAACCTTTGATCTTGGAAGAGAAACGTTGCCTGCTCCTGTCTGACTTAAGCCAGAGAAAGATATGCATTAACTTTTATGACCCTTGTTTTTAAATTCACGGTCTGACTGCGTGAAGAAAGTCATTTCAAAAAGTGATTATTTTCTCCCCCCAATTTTCCAATATGTGAATCCAATATTTCTTGAGCGTATAATGAATCTTTCTTTACCAGGCCAGAGTACAACCTCATATTGATATCCCCTTTTTTGTTTTCTATTAAAAACCATTTGACGTGAAATACCTTTTAAATGTTCAATGGAGAATTCGCTTGTCTGTTAACATCACGTGCATCTATACCCACGTGCATTGCGCGAGGAGCGTTCAAATGATGACATGAGCAAGCTAATGATTATTGTTCATTACACCATAAATAAAACCACAATTTTACGATCCTTTTGCACGAACGACTTGAGTTTTCCTATCGATGTTTAATATGAAGCCTTTATTCATATTCAACGACCATGTACATGTGCGGGCATGCATGTGCATTGAATACGGTCGGGCCACAAGATGTATAGATTCGAGCCGATACCAATATCAAAGTCATCGATAAATCATAATTTTTAGTGGAAAAAATATGTTCGGAGTATTTAAGAATTTTCAGGGTATAAATTGAAGTTTTATTATAGTCCAGATCACAGGCAATAAAACATAAGGTGTGCAATCTGTCAGTAAAATCATCATGTCTTACAGAAGTGTATCTTCAGTGTCTTATTCCTCGACATATCACTTCAAATCTGTCTTACTGCAACCACGCGAGAGAGAAATGGGTTTAGCTTCTACTCGAACAAACTAGTTCGTTTCGGGACTAACATATGGTTTAATTTTTTTTAATAATTCGCTTGCGCGTAGGGGTCTTTAACAGTGCAAAGTCTCGATTATCCATTTTATATTAAATTATCCATCACAAAATGTATTCAAATCCAGTAAATATCGCAAACTATCGATGGTATCGAAAGTATATTAATGTCCAATTAATAATTAAGATATAGTTTCAGACCTGGAGAAAGACATCCAAAAGGAAGATTTAGCTCTTGCATAAAGCATGTTTAACAAAACTTTGGGTCATTTTTGTGGTTATTTTAAATCATACCCTCCTAATTTACCATTTAAACAATTAATAAGCTTCGTATCGCCGCCTAAGGAAACCGAAATGAAATGAAATGGGGTTTAACGTCCTTCTCTTCTGCTCCGACTCCTTGGGAATCAATATTTCTACTTGATGCGTTGATAACACATTATTGTAGGTTGGCTTTGAGTTGATTGATTTCATACAATCTGTATCCTAAATTGATTTGTTCAATTTTTTTTATATTCTTGTGTTTATTTTTACAAATTTATTGTCGCCATAACTTTGGTTTCGATCACCAAACAAATATATCCGATTAACGATCAAAAGATTAGCTTCCAGCAGAGAATCATAAATGTTCCGAAGTACTCTAAGATTGCCTACCCATAATGATGTCAATTAGGTTCTAACCTAGAAAGGGCATCAGAACAAATATGTTGTCAATCTGAATCTGTATCACCAAGGGGCGAATGATTAGCACATGTGTGCTGTATCATAAGGTCTGTCATTGAGTCAACTGGCGTGGATTCGATCCCCCTGTTGTACGTGGCAAGGAGTAGGATCGCCTGTCCAGCCTCGTGGGTTTTTCCCAGGTACTCTGTTTTCCTTCCACTGCTAAGGACTCCTACATGCAAGCGAATTGTTGAAATAAATTTGAACCATGCTGGTCCCGAAATGACCTTGTTTGTGTTGAGTGGACGTTACCCCCCCCCCCCTCTCTCTCTCTGTATCATCAAGTACATCAAAGCAAACTGAACAGACGAAGTACACTCTTTTTAAAAATGGTAAAACTTTTAAGATATATTGAATTATTTACAAACTTGATTCTTTTAACTTCATATTTCTGTCATCGGCCATTTCAGATCAAAACATATCATTTTACACTGGGTTTTTTTTCTCTAAGTACATATGTGATATGACCGAGTAACTATCGAAAATAAATAGTTTAATTGGAAGAAAAAAAGGGGTTAAACTTTATCAGTTATTTCTTGTTTAAACTTACAAAGTGAAAGAAAATAAAACAACATTTTACTCTACTGATAGGATTGGAGATAAAAGGATTTGTTTGAATTCAAATCGCTGATTTATAGTGGTTTTTCTTGAAGATCAAAGAGGGTGCTTGCTTGACTAACTGTCATAAAATTACGTTGCTCGGTACACATTCTAATAGCAAAAACATACTTTCATTTTTTTAAACGGAACGAAATTTTTAGTTTTTCTGAAAAAGTAATTTATAAACATTGGGAATTATTTCTGATGGCACAAATAAAGAAGGCAATCTCGTCTTTAGAATTTTTTTGGTGATCTGAAATCACAAAACAGGATAACTCTCAGAGAATTTGAGATTACGTAATTGAAAATAATTATTCGAAATGTATATGAGATTAAATTTTAGTTTCAAAACAAAAACATGTGTTTCCTTTTCAAACTCATTGAATTTCCTGAAATTGATTTAAAGAAAATCTTCAGATGCTCTTGAACTGGCATTATTTGTTTTATTCCGAAGCATCGCCATCCATTGTGTGCCATTATAACACCCCGTAACAATTTCAATGACTTGTATAAATGAAATTCGTGCCAAACAAACAAATATCAAAATATTAATAAACAGAATAAATTATCATATGTATGGAACAATATAATTTAGATAGATCTTTTAAGAAACACTATTACCCAATATCTAAAGTATTTTTTGTTTATACTTTCGTAAGTAATGTTTAATTAAAATTCCAAGGGACATCCACAAATTGAGAAGGAATACATGTTTAATGTAAATGAAGATGGTCACAAAACTTAACATAGAATGAACGAATGACATCATATGCTTAACTAAAAATGTTTTTGGAGGTTACAACATGCCAGAATAAAGTTACATACAAAGTTAAGGTCACCCCTAATTCATTTGCTTAAAAAAAACAGACATTTTATTCCAAAACATATTAAATTTGATAGTTATGAATGAAGCTTGTTGACATTTTCGTTGTATGTTTCTTTCAGTTAGACAAATACATGTACAGTAATTCAACATGGAGATCTTTTAATAACTCAGATTTATGTTATTACTAATAACACTTTTTACATTAAGATCGTTCTTCTCTTTAGTTTTTCCGTCCTTATTAGCCCAGTCGGAGCAGAGCGGTAGGACATTAAACCCCATTTTATTTCATTTCTTTTGTTTTTTGACTTTTTAAATATAAGTACAGAATCAGGCTTTAATTCAGAAATTAACACAAACTGTTGCATATAGAGTTTGTCCAGATTCTACAAAGTCCATTTCGATGGGCATCCATTACATCTTGTACGTCAATTTATGGTTACCCCAAAGCCCTTATGGGTGGTAAGTGCTAACCATCATCTAATACATCCTTACCCAAAAAGGATGGCAGTTTGTATCAATCTATAGCGTTGCATTTTTAAATTAAAACTATGATAAATAAGAATTATTACGACATATAACAATTTCAATCTGTATTCTGGATTGAAATGTCTATTTAGCTTTCGTCTAAAAACCCCCAAAAAGCGATACCCATCAACTATAGAATTATATGGAATTTATTTGCGAAATTATATCCAATTCAAAAAAGTATTAATACGCAAGTTGGTCATTTTAAGCTGAATTCTGTATTGAATTACTGTTGATAGAAAACAAAGCAAATAAAATTATATTGCGTTATTTCATTACAAAAATCATATAAATGTCTTTCAACGTTTTACATAGACAGTCACTTGAAGATGGTTAGCATTTGTTTCAAACTGCGGATTCAATTGCCAATGCTGGTGCTCTATGAGTGGACCATGCCATTATATTGTCTGTAAGTCAAACACACATAAACTTTCTGACCCCACACTGCGATAGTTACACGAGAATCAGACAAGCAACCATTTACAAGATACCCGACACAGATAAATGGTCAAATCAAATTTCTGAAAAACTTATTATCAGCCAGCGGACAATAAGATGGAAATGTAATTTTCTTGTCTTTGGGTAACTGCACTTCAATCAATTCGGCTTCTTTACGACATGGATGCTTGTCTCGGTCCCAGGATAGAGATAAAATTCGAAATAAGACGGTGTTCATTAAACGCTTGCCAATAATAAGCCTTCAATCCCATGGCCTCTTCCCCTTCGGTGCCCCTAGCGTGATTAGATCGGTTTTAAGGCACCCCATTCCTAGCGGACTTTGTTTATCAAGGAATGGTCGTGAATGAACCAATCAAATCAACGCTCGTAAACAATTCGACATGACCACTTCTAACTATTAACTTTCTGCTGGAGCATGACACAAACCAAATATTAAATGATTTTGGCAATCTGAAACTGTTTTAAGAGAATTTTTTCTGTTATTTTTTTTTAACTTGTTTTCAGCATGAAATAATGAATGCCTCTCAGTCTGGCACTCCGCAAAAGCATTTTCTAAGCTGAGAAAATTAAGCTGCAAGGCTTTGTCGGCATGAACAAAACTTCGAAATTAAAATATTTTTAGTGTTTTATTTTTATTGCATATATTATTGTGTTTAAAAGATGTTGTAATTTCTCAAACTTTGTCATTTATGTTGCATCCTTTTTATAATCACCCCCTCCCATCCATATACTCGTAATTTAAACTACTTGTATTTTTATAATTATAAGTAAAAGTAGTAATACATCTAAACTTGAATGAACAATTTTTCATTTCCTGTTTTTCAGCAAGAAAGACACCATACCGATGTAAGTTGTTCTTTATTGGTTATTTGTGATTTATGATTTTCCTCTGTGCTTCAGAAACCATTATATAAGTATATATTGCACCTGCGTGTTTGCAATTCAATTTCATGAATGTATATTAAACTTATCAGTCTTCTCGTTTAATTATATTATTCCATTCCATGTCGTAGCTCTATTTAGATGTAACCATTGATGGGGTTTCAGGCAGGGATTTTGTTCAAAACAACTAAGTTTAAAAACTGCCCTCTTTTGTATCCTCTTTCACTTTTTTCAGGTACATGTACTGGTTTATTCCTTAAACGAACAAACGACAAGATGCAGCTGACAAATAAAACAATACGGCAAACAACGACTAGATGCAGTTGACATATAAAACAATACGGCAAACAACGACAAGATGCATCTGACAAATAAAACAAAACGACAAACAACGACCAACCAAGAATGGACAAGGCCTGGAACCCATCAAAAAGTCTCAGGATTATAACCGCTTTGCCATTCGACTTACTACTACCTTCGACTAAAATAAATTGTAGAATTTTGTATATACATAATATTTCAACCTATCACTTATTATTATATTACTGTAAACAATTTTATTTCTGTGATATCAGACATAGACGTGCACGCTATATCAAGTCATTAAAACACTGGTATTATGGCTGACACATTTTGTTCCATTTCTGTATATACGACGATGAAGAATAGTGAAAACAATACGACAAACATCTGCAAACCAAAACGAAGAAAGGATGGACTGGGTCTCAGATTCACCAAAAAGTTCCAGGATTGACGAGGCACCAACTAATAAATCTACTAGACCCCCCCCCCAAAAAAAAAAGTTTTCTAGTATTTTGTATATACATAATTTTAAAGATGTCACTTATTATTTTGATATTTCTGTAAATATGGATGCAGGCGCTATATAAAGCTATTGACACACTGGTATTTATACTTTTCATTTAAACTCTCCAATTTCATTTTATATCTAGGGAACAAATGGGGTGGGGGTGGGGAGAGAAAAACAATATCCGACAATCTGTTTTTCAAATCAATTATCTTTTAACGTTTAAATAATTTCGTTCTTAATAATTTCCGAAACATAAATCTATCTTGAATTTCACAGTGTTTATTTTCGAATTATTAAATTTTAACGAGCCATCCCCTATACCACCTACATAAATATTTAGTTAAACAAACCCCTTTTCTATTGAGTTCCAGAGAAAGAGAATTTTACGAGGATGACGTTTAAATCTATTTACAACATACTTTTGTCTTTGCCCCTACAGGGACGACAACTCCCCGTAGAGTTAAAATCCGGGTTGTATGCGATTTTAATTGAATGAAAATAAAAAGAGATCATTTGCCGTCATAAACAAAACAACAAGGGATTATTAGTCGTAAATGAGCTCCTTTTAGACACTGGTGACAAAGTTTGCGTTTCTAAATCTCATTGCGCATGTCTCATAAACAATTTTAATTGGGAATTATGAATAACGAACCCACGTAGTTTAAGCCTTTTAAAAAGTTTCTCTGCACCGTTAATTGGAATATAGAGGAAAAACGTATCCATTCGATCATTGTATTTTACTAATTTTCTTTCGTTCGGTTCTTTTGTTTCTTAATTAATTTGCATGCAACCGCTCTCCAAGATTTAAATTACAGAAGGCTATGTTTGAAACGACCGTCGTCCATGCTAGACATTCCTAATGGTGGTGATTTGATGTCATTAATTTTGAAATATCATCCCTAGCCTCGTTTTAACACATGACTCCTAAAGTTAAGGCCTCGTTGTGAAAATTAACAACATCTTGTGAAAAACTATAATCTACCATCTGATTGGTTGATGGGAGATTTAAATCAGTCAGGTGGGTCGTTCCCTTATTCCACGTAATGCTAATGGGATTTGCCAAAATCCAATCTGATTAAAACACAGATCCAATTTCGTTTCGTTTTTTTATAGTTCAAAATTTCGTTTTACTTTTTACTACACTCTAGGATCTGGGAGGATTGTTATTTAACTCGCGTTCAGCTTGAAATGAGGGGTCAGCCAATCAAATTTTCTGTCGAATCGGGAGTTTGAACTCTCTTGCATGGAACTGTGGGTAGACATGAACTCCGACAGAAATCAAAACAAAGCAAAAGTATAGCCACTTGTAACAACGATTCTGATTGGTTAATCGAATGACTAACCTTACAGGGTCAAATGTCGTTTGCTACGTCATAGAACGTGACCCCCCACTGTTAGTTGTTAGATCTACATGAGCGAGGCCATCGAAAGTATAAAAAAACGAAACGAAATATAGATCTGTATTTTAATTAGATTGGCCAAAATCTAACAAAGAGCGAAGAAATTAAATCTTTCCAGGCTGACGATAACTTCTAGAAAATAAAATAAAACATTATACTTATGGCAGTTTTGTAAGATAATCTGTTTCTCCATTTCAGTCTAACAAATTCTTAACGAGCATTATACTTGTATACAGAAAATAAAAATGCTCATGTTTAAACCTGCTGAGAATTACAAAAGCCGCAGGTGTAAATTTAGAAGGTCCAGAAAGGGTATATAACTAACCGCTGAAAGTTAATAACCATATTGATTGCAAATATGATTTTCACAATCGTTCTATAAAATCATGAGTACGTCATCACAACCTTGTTGATAACATTAACGTCTTAACGGAAGACTGGGATATTCGTTGGAAAACGATCTGATTCGGAATTTTGATACTATACTCCCGTATAAATTATTCCAAATAAAGCTGAGGTAATCTTGCCAATTTACAATAATTCTAACAAAGTTGTCAGTTTTGAAATATGTTCATTTTAAATATTCTTGTTTGATCATTCTGACGGTTATATTTTATATATTTCATTGTAATATTCGTAGTTATATTAAGATGCATGTGTTGTTATTTTAATACTACTCTGATATTGGTAATTGTGATCTGTTATCGTTTTAATACTGATGTTTACACCTGGTGCTGGTATTTACACCATATTACATGCCGTTGAAATCAGTTATTTATAATATTACTATTGATGTTGTGTTGCTATTTATAACATGTTACTATTCTGATACTGATGGTTAATACAAATTACCAGTCGTATGATGTTAGTTATACCATATTGTTACTAATAGGTAATGCATAATACTATTATTGTAGTTATTTATAACATACTATATTATCATTTTGGTGTTGTTAGTACCATTCTGGTTGTACCATATTATCATTCTGATTGTTAGTAATACCATATTACCATTCTGGTTATACCATATTATCATTCTGATTGTTAGTAATACCATATTATCATTCTGATTGTAAGTAATACCATATTATCATTCTGATTGTTAGTAATACCATATTATCATTCTGGTGTTGTTAGTAATACCATATTACCATTCTGATTGTTAGTAATACCATATTATCATCCTTGTGTTGTTAGTAATACCATATTATAATTCTGGTACTAGTTGTTAGTAATACCATATTATCATTCTGATTGTTGGTAATACCATATTATCATTCTGGTACTAGTTGTTAGTAATACCATATTATCATTCTGGTGTTGTTAGTAATACCATATTACCATTCTGATTGTTAGTAATACCATATTATCATTCTGGTGTTGTTAGTGATACCATATTACCATTCTGATTGTTAGTAATACCATATTATCATACTTGTGTTGTCAGTAATACCATATTATCATTCTGATACTGGTTGTTGGTTAGTAATACCATATTATCGTTCTGATACTGGTTGTTAGTTAGTAATACCATATTATCATTCTGATACTGGTTGTTAGTTAGTAATACCATATTATCATTCTGATACTGGTTGTTAGTTAGTAATACCATATTATCGTTCTGATACTGGTTGTTAGTTAGTAATACCATATTATCATTATGATACTGGTTGTTAGTTAGTAATACCATATTATCATTCTGGTGTGTTATTTATACCGTACTATAGTCATTCTGATGCTGTTAGATATACCTTATTATCATTACCATGTTGATAGTATTATATGCTGGTAGTTACAGCCGATTGTTATTGTAAAATATTACACCATTAACATAAGATGTGTATGATGATTATAGTACAGTATTTTTATCATACGGATACTTGGTACTTTTGTATTGTGGGTAGTTTTCTTGAGAAATGGACTGAAAATACACACTTTCTGCTAGAGCAGATGAACAATAAGACAGGCTGGTTATTGGTTTAATTCCGAATAAGGTCCGAAAACGGGAATGAAATGAAGTTCAAATTAATGTCGGAATTTTCTGTAGAAAACGGGGCTAATGAAATCGGACAAGGGAAAATTTGACGATGATACTGGTGACATTGGGAAAACCAGCCCGGAATAACCCGAAGAGCGTTTTTGAGATAGGGATCCCCCGGTTCGATAACTACCGCCTTAGTCGCTAAGCCACTGCCACACCCTTATACAAAAGGAGTGTGGCACTTCAACAGCATATAGGGAAGGTATATCATGTATACATGGAGAAAGCAAGACCTGTTTTATGAAACAAATCAGATGTTGAAAATGAGATAGATAGATCAAGAAATAGGCGGCGCTGTGAATTATGATAAACCCAATAATTGGGTTTTAGTTTCATGCAATGAAGTTAATGTCGCAACAATTATTGTATTAACTTCATTTTATTGAATGTGGTTGTTACTGGACATATATCATGTAGACGAATCTGATATTTCCCACCAGAATGTCACTATAATAGCCACGCACCGATATTCTGACTAGCGTTCTATTGGTGGGTATAATTGCTTTTTGGGATACCCATTTTGCACACAGTGAACTGTCTATTTTCAGAATAGATTTCATCTCTGTCTTGAATGGCCGCCATTTTGAAAGAAATAGTGCACTGCTTAATAACGCGGTTCTAATCCGTTTCATACAAACACGAAATAAACATTTGTCATTACATATTAAAATGGAAGCTAAATACTTTTTCAAAATAATCGAGCTATACTTATGATATTTCCAACTAAAATCGTTGAAATGCGAATTAAAATGTAGGTCAACTAGTTTCGTGCCTGTTCTTGAGTGGGACTAATTATAGCTAATTTTGGTTTTCTTATTTGATATATTTTTCTAGTGGCCATTTATGCTCCGAAGATATCTCAGTCATTAAAACCGGTTCCTGGAGTTTAACCTATCGTTCCATGTTGCAATACTGTCATGTACTGCCATGGTCAATCTATGCATTGATCCGAAATAACAGATGATGCCATTTTCATATTAGGAATTAAATATTTTGATGAACTTGAGAATTGCTATTACACGGTTATGTTTTTGTAGAAGATATTTGCGGTGGGTTTTCTGTTAGACATTGATCATGTAAGATATATATTCTAACAGCTCAACCGGTCGCAAAACAGGTTTGTTTCGACATCAGGGACCCTTTTTTCTGCATGTAATTAAAAACACTGTAATATTTTCTTTCAACATCTGTGGATTTTGTTCCTAAATCACTAGATAACCAAAATGCGTTTTAGTGATGAAATTGATTTTTTTTCCATAGTTCAGACTAAAAAAGGATACCCTTTTATCTGTTGCTTTCAATAGGTTAACAGATTTCATAGATTTGTTTTTTTTTAATAGACTAAAAGAAGGACCACTTCGGGAGTTTACCTTTAACAGATTCTAAGATGTCGTAGCTTTTCATTAATGCATCCCCCGGGGAAATTTCATAGGATAATCAAGGATTTACTTACATGGCGAGCATGTATTTCAATATATTTGGAGGTATTAGGTTTTATTTTTTTAAAAAATCAACAGAAAACAGAACGAGATTAACCAATAAAGAAGTAAAGTAAGAACGCACTTAAGTGATTGAAAAGGCAATATTTAAGCCACGATTTCACATTCAAGAAAAAGGGATCTTGCACGCGAATAAAATGAACAAAACTGCAAAAAAATTGACATTTATGAAAAAAAAGCAAAGATAATGATTCAGTTGAATCCACTAAACGCGGTCAGCTCCAAAAATTCATTTCCTTTTGTTTCTCTGGTGAATAAGACCATCAAACAAAAGTCAATAATACGTGAAATTTATTAAGATTGCCCCCGCTCGTAAATATAAGAAACATAATGCAGCTAAGTCATTAGTATTCATTAAGCATTCTGTTGTAATTTAACACAAAACAGTCACTTTTTTGTTCTTGGTTGATGTCTTGTATTAAGAGAGGTCAACCTTTATGCCTCTTATTATTCCACTTGCTTGTTATCTACCAAATTATTAAGTCTAATAATACAAGTATGAGATTATTGCAGACCCCGTTTTTCTTTTAATACAAAATCTGTTCAGGTTTTCGCCCTTTTTCTCTTGTTTTCTTGAACATCACAACATGGTATCATAAATGTACCTGGGGCATAATAACATGTCACATGATATGATAGACATAATAAAAAAGCTCGTAGGTTTTACAAGCTATCATTTCGTTTCAGATTTTATAACTTAAAACACGATACAGTTTTTACTCTTGTAAATGAAGAGAGAAAACGACATAATCTCATAAAATCCCAGACGAATGGGTACTTAGAAGATATCTTTTACCAGCATTTAATATATCTTATAATGATTTTTGATCACTTAATAGTGCCTGCAAGGTGTTGTATTTTTAAAACCAAGTAGAAACTACTAATATTTAATTTCGTCCATCTGTTAGACGTGTGTAGCCTGTATCAAATGAGGTCTTTTTTCGTCCATAATCTATAATTTTATTTAATAATTCTCCCATTTTGAGTTAAATTAATTTTCTAATGAAGATATGATTTCCCGTTAGACCTATTAAACGGATATCTTTTTAAATTAACGATCGTTATTTTCAATAGAATTACCTATTTCCGACAAAACATCAAAAGCCTTAACATGATAATCTTAAAGAGTGCATCTCAAATTTAAAAGTATGTGGGTGCGAAATTATAATTCCTAAATTGGGTTTTGCAATAAGATGTTTTTGTATAAGATATTATTTTCTAAAAAGAAATTTGTTATTCACTGCATGTAATCCTACTCCTTTTAGACTAAGCACGTGGAGAGTTGTTCTAAAAGGTGTCATTCATTCTTTTAACAAACCCCATTGAATAACAACTGTAAACGCTCCTCGAATTGCATAGTTATTTTCTATGTTTAATACATGTTTGAAATATCCCCTGCATTTAGTTAATAATGTGTTACATATCTATAGTATTTAGTTTACCATCGACATATATACGATCTTTTTACGAAATTCAACCAGGAATAGCTCCATGTCGTATCAATGTACACGTTCCTCGAAATGCAAATGCATAGTTGATTACACTATTTTGCCTTATTACACTATTTTGCCTATACCGTTTTTTTGGGACTTCGAATTTTCTTTAATGGTTTGGATTGTTCGTACTTAGTTTTATTTTATTTGCTAGGTTTGTTACGTTTGAAATACCCACTGCATTAGGTTTACCACCAGCAAATTTCAAAAATGAGTAGCTAAATATTACATCAATATAAACATTCCTCGATATGGACATTTGTCTACCAGGTTTATTATTATATGTTTTAAATATCGACTGCATTCAGTTTACCACAAATAGACATCAGGCCCCGAGTTCACAAAGCATTCTCAGACTTAAAGTTGAGAATTTGCCCAACTTTCAATCACTGTTTATGAGAAATATCTTTGATGCAGACACACAACACTTTGCACATAGTTTCTTATTGATGTATTTGAAACATTAAAACAACATTTATTTTTATAAAGGCTATATTTTAGTTAGAATAAGGTGCACAAATTTGAGTAAATTCTCAACTTAAGTCTGATAATTATTTGTGAACTCGAGGCCCGATCTTTTTTTGTAACGAAATCCTAAACATGAATAATCAAATTTTACCAGGTTTATTATGTTTGAAACGTCCATTTCATTCAATTTACCACCAACAAACATTCGATCTTTTTTACGAAATTTCAAACATGAATTGCCAAATATAAATGAATAGTTGTTGATCGGGTTTATTATGTTTAAAACATCCATTGCTTTCAATTTACCACCAACAAACATTCGATCTTTTAACGAAATTTCAAACATGAACAGCCAAATATTATATCAATGTGAATCTACTTCGAATTGCTTAGTTGTTTACCATATTAAATATATGCTATATATCTACGAAATTATGTTTACCATCCGAACAGATATCAGATTTTTTTGTTTACATCATTTTAAACCAGAATGTATCAAGAATTGGACATTATGATCATTTTTCGACTTTGACAATACTCTTTTTACCAATATTCCGTATAATTCATTTTGTATCATTAGAAATATAAGTTTTATCTAAAATAATTAATAAGTAGGAATATTACCATATACAATCGTTAATATATATTTGAAAAATACATTTCGTTTTTGTTTTGTAGGAATCACATTCCTGCATTGTTTCTTTTCGACAATCGTAGTTGTGAAAAACGTAAAATTGTTGCTTAAATTCTAGTTATCTGAGTTTCTATTACACATTATTACCATAAATAATATTTCAGATCATTAAAAATGTGTGCATTTTGTAAATTTTATCAAAATTTTAAAGAGATCTGACTTGCCTTAAAGGGCCAATCCCGATAACTTTTTGGGGAATAAAACTGCTTAATTTTGTGTTAAAATCATTTAAAACCCATTATCTAAGGCCGATAAACTAACCCGATTTTTGTGATACGCTTGTAAATTACTTAAACCTGACAGTCTGCATCTGGAAATGGAAACCTTTGTATCATACAGTATCTGGATAAAACCAGACTTTTTTCTATAAAAATAATATGTAGGTAAAATTTACCTTTTGTTATCAAGTACAGTACATGGGTCATTCGCTGTATAGACCTCTCAAGAAACGTAAATCGATTATCAGGTCACCAAATAATAAAAATGACCCGAAATCTTAAAAGGGTTACGTGTCCGGATAAGCAGTTTTGGCGTTCACGTCCAAATGACTCAATATTTTGAGTTAAAATTTTGAGACACGGTATATACACCATTCCCCTATATTTTGGCGTTTTATTTTCATACATTCTCAGACTTTTATTTTTGAGCCTCTGTATAATTCGGGATTGTCCCTTTAATATATTATTGACCTAGAGTCAGAATGTGGAAACCTTCCTTCTAAAATTTAACAGTGACAAGTAAACTATCCCGTGCAGGGATGGTTTGGACCGAGAAGTACTTATATATTTTCGTCATATATATATATATCTTTATTGATCCTCCAAATATGAAGAGTATTACAATACATTGAATATAATAATAATAGTAATCACACGACAAAGGTATCTTCAATAAGTTTTCTGCAATATTGTGAGGAATGGTGAAACGTTTTTTTTTAATTAGTATGCTGCCATATTGACTGTTATAAAACACTACTAAATTGTCTTAATAAAATAGTCTACGGTAAACTGCAAGCTATTCGAAGGTGAGATTTAAGAGAAATGAAATGGGGTTTAACGTCCTACTGTTCATAAGCACATAATATTTACTTAATTAAGCATCCGAAATATTGACCTTTATAGTATAAAATGGTCAACTTTTGTATGTTTAGAACGTACAGGATGCAAACTGATTAAGCAGATTAAAATAAACGTACTTGATTTGAAATGAAAGTATGTTTGAACATAGACATTCATTTCAATTATTTAAAAAATAAAATTTTGCTTCTGAAATAAAATAAGATTCCGGTTTAAAGAAACACGCACATTTAGGTCTTCAAGCTAAGATATCTGATTATATCAAACAATATACGAGTTTGTGTAAAACACCGTGTTGAGTGTTTTAAAACTGTTTTGTTTGAATCAGTGCCGTTGTTGAACGGGAACGAAACTGGTGTGAGACAAGACAGCAGTTCTTTTTAATCCCTACTTGAAACTGACCAGTCAACTCAACGAGGAGGCTATCTCTCTGTTACACACAGGCGAACACACCGCCCACTTCGACTACTTGTCTGTATCGACCCCTTGCGCCAACCGTCCAAACACCAGAAAAATAACCATTTATTTTATCTGACATACGACTGCCACCCTTTAATACTATTTGCTGAGAGGCCGTTGTCATTCTTGCCGCTATTATAAACCTAGTTAATAGAGGCTAGAGAATAGGCGGGTCCATCTCTCTAACCATCTCTCGATTCCCGCGAGTCACACGACTTTTAAAGTTTATCGAAATTTCCCCGGCTCTGGTTTATTGCTGTTCATGAATACGAGAGAGCCATAACGCTGCTCTAAGTTTCCTTTTTACGACCCAAGCATTGTGCAGCTAGTCTGCGAGTTTTACTAGCCAGCTTGTACGGTAAGTGGAAATTTTATGAACATCATAAACTGACGCTTAATTGATTCGAGGGAAATGTATATGACACAGCATGCGCCTGACTGATCATAAACGTTCTTTCATATCCTTTACTGAAAATTATCATCACTGTTTTTATTTATATGTAAAAACATTCAAGTTTATTTTATTTAACTATTATCGTTATGATTATAGTGATATTTGCCCGGGTGAATTTTTATACACTCTACATTATTTACTACGAAGTTTTAGAGGAATTATAACGTTACCGTTATGTTCTGCCTCGATCATGCTGTTGTCATTTTTATGATCGGTTTTATTGTATGTTTATCATCTACTAACGTAATAACCCGTACGTTTTATTTATGTTTATATATATATTTTAGTGTTTAATATTTTGATTAATGTTTGCATAAATAAGCGTAATCGTTGCATACTTTATCTACCCGCTTTATAGCATAACAACATAGGTTTAACAGGGATTGATGTTTTGGTATTATTTGGGCTATCTTATAAATATTCATGAATTTGCCTCTTGAGATGTTTTGCACAGACCCCCTAGAGAGCGGAATAGATTTTTTTCATTAAAAGTTTAAATATATAATACATATTTTCGGCGTCACTGTAATTTCTGCTAATGCAGCGCGTTCATTTGCTGATAGGGTGGCTATTTCATTTGCTGTCCCAACAGCCTTATTTAGACTTCCGTATTCGATATAAACATTTTGATGGCTTCAACAAAATTTGAATATGTTTTATACGTGATTAACAGTGAATATTTCAATTGCATTTTATGTTATGGATACGTTTTTTTTTCATTTGGAGAAATTGCATAGGAAACGTTCTTATATTCTGCTTCTGTAAGCAGATAATATATTCGTGTTAATTGTGTATACGTCTAAAAGCAGAGTAATTTTATTAAACATGAAACAAAATATTCGAATTCATGATAATGTTCGTTTTGTTTTAGCCCGTATTACTTCTGCTATAGGTATAACGGGATATTTATATATTCATGATCACAAATTTATTTTGATAAAATCATCAAGTTGACAAGTTATTAAAATCCTATACATCACTGAATAATATCAGCTTAATAAATAACAGAAAACGTATTGTTTATTCATTTTGTAATGTATAACCGCAATATAGTAATTGGCAGCTATCTATCATTTTAACAGCTATGGAGATTTGAACAAAGTATTCGATTGCTCTCAATCGACTTGATTACTGCGGTTCAAACGACCACTGTCATTGATTTTCCGTCGATTTTTTGCTGTGGTTATTAATTCATTGAATATTATCATTAGTAATGTCGCGCTCTTTTGTCCTAATAAATGCATATTGTTTAATAATTCTGTCACGGGCATTACATAAATCAATTGACATATGTTAAGTGGGGATTAGATAGTTAATCCGTTAGTGAGAACATAAAAATAAAACAAACCGGCTTTTGTTCACGTTAGACCTAGCACGTCTAGTTGCTGTCACATATAAATAACTTGACGTACCATATTTCATCGGGAAATGTCGTAATGTTGCTACTTTGTATTTTATAGTCAATATCTTGTACAGTTGGTCGAAAACGGGGAATTTCTGGTGACATAGCTATTTTATTCTAAGACAATATAAATTACATACAAGTGCGACCGAAATATTTGTGGATAGGATTATTATTTACATTCGATGTTTAGTTAACAATGTGTACAAATTGTCTTAATTAAGCGGCCAATTTTTGCCAAAAACAAATAGCCTTCTATTTTGTATTTTAAAAAAAACTCTTTAAATTCAATTTGAAAGCGAGTGTGTTATAATTCGCAGATATTAAAGGGTAATAAAAAATTAATTTCTCCCATTTTCTCTTCGAAGTATTTAATTCATTTAAAGCAGAACAATGAATCGATTGTTTGTAATGTTTAAAATTTACAGTATAATAAAGATTGTATTATCAATCAGTCAAAGCCTATTTCATTGGAAATTTTTTCGGAATTTCAATTTGAATAAAATACGAATTTTCAACCATAAAAATACCGATTATTGGTGCATACAAAGATCTACAAGAATAATAAAAACAATAGAATTTTGTTCAGATTTTTAGAATAATTATTTTTTCTTCGGTGTGATCATTTCTCTATATTATAGATGTTTAATTTAATTATATTGGAAATGGTCTGGACACATTGGTATTGCGGTACATAATTTAGGTTCCAAACATTGAAGTACGACATTTTAAAAGTATGGACAAATATTCGCTTACATTTTGCGAATGAAAGCGATAATGAAATTTAAATTTTATGGTAAAATCTAAAAATTAAAGTGCATAGATAATATTATGTTAATTATTGGAAAAATCTATTATTGACGACTATTTTAAAATAATTTGCTACAGACTCGCGGACCCTTATTCGTTTTCAAGAAATAATGAACAAACATTATTTTATATTTGCTTTTTAATATACAAGCCTTAAAACAATAAACTCGCGGAATTTTACATCAATAGAAATAATTTTATGTTAATTTCAACAATTCTTTAAAAAATTGCACAATTAATTTAAATATGTAAATCTCCTCGTTTAATGCAGTTGATTTTATGAACAATATTTAAGATATATATTAGCACTATCTCTAAATCCTTGTAGGTCTTGTATTTCTAGGCTGATGAGTTTTAATTATAAATCAGTGGAATAATGTATTTTATTTGTGACCATTATTGAATATTTCATGCTAAATTTGATTTAAAATGATCGTAAAATTGGTCATTATAGTGTGTTATATCTTTAAATGAAAAGAGAAATTATTTTAAATATTCCCTTTTCAGTTATAAAAAAGGGCTTTAGGATTTGAAAAGTTCTTGTTGGTATTAATATATTGAAATGAATTTGTTATATTCTTTTGATATTGCTGTATTTAAAATCTACTCTTTTAATTAAGAAAGAATAGTTATTTTCTTAAAATTGCAATGCCCGAAATGCCGAACTGCGTAGCTTGTGAAGAGAGAAGGTTCAGGCGGTTGTCTATGAATTGCCGAACTTCTGTAACTTTGCGCTATCGATCGGTAGCGTAGAAAACGGCGACGTTAGCTTCTTAAATATTCACTGTTGTGATATGGGGAATCGTCCTTTTCAAAAGCATCAGTTAAGCATATCGTATAATGAAGCGGATTATCTGCCTTGAGATAATATCTTCAATCAAATTTATCTTATTAATTCATTTAGATTACACAAAACGTCAAATAGTGACAATTTATTAGTCTTTAGATTCAAACAGTTCAAGAATAGAGAATCTTATCTCGTCTTTGACTTAAAAGAATCAAAGAAGCGCGAGAAAAAAAAGCGGATGAATATGCAAATATGTGATCAGTCTAATTGATAGGTTTTGTAATTGACCGATTGATTAATGTTTTAATTACTAAAACGGTTTGTAAACAATGCATAAAATATTATTTTACTTTAAAAAATGGATTTGATCTCTTAAATTAAAATATAAAGGGGTTTCAGTTTTTCTACTTACACTTAATTTTCTGCTAAAGAAGTCCAACTTTAATGATGCGGAGATTTGTTGTATACTAAATGAAATTTAATACAACAAAACATGGCACAGCAGCATGGTACTATACACATACTAATCTATAAAGAACCATAAAATAAGTCATAAAAATGCCTAGAAATTACCTACCGCTATTTATATAGCCAATAACTAGGCTTAAGAAATTAGAATAATTACTAAAGAATAATTATATTGTCTTAATATTACCCTTGACTTATTTACTAGCCATAATGACTTGGGATTTAGAAAATCCTCTTTAAAACAAATCTTTGTGGGAGTTTTTCTCTTAAAAAGGGTTGTCTATGTAAGTCCATTACTATTTTTTTAAACAAATAGATGCACAAGAATTTGTCTGTTATTAGTAAAGCCTCTTTAAAGCAAATCTTTGTGGGAGTTTTTCTCTTAAAAAGGTTTTTCTATGTAGGTCCATTACTATTTTTTAAACAAAAAGATGCACAAGAATATGTCTGTTATTATCCATTATTATTTTTAGAAGTTTTCTGTATACTTTCGAACTACCGATTTCATGAGGCCGGCCCTTTGTTAAAAGGGCATTTTGATCTGCCAGAAAAAAAGCTTCAACTTATAAAATATTATGTTCAATAATATTTCTAAACAATAGAACATGTTTCATCGAGATGTACTAAATATTATAAATAAAATTCTTTTTAAGTAAACTTTTAGCTGATACCTATACAATAAATGTGATATAAATTTAAAAGTTCGTCTTGATTGAACCTTTCAATATTTATCCATACCTCCCATGATTATAACCAAACACAAAAAAAATCCGGTGAAAGGGGCTGACATTTTTATTTGCTATAACAGGCTCTGTTTGAATCCTGCGTTATCACCACTTTAATAAATACAATAGCGATTAAATTGTAGCAACCGCCACTAGAAAATAACACAAAACAAAACAAATGGAAACATAATATAAGAACTTAAACGCATGGTCGTGCATGTTCTAAAAACTGAATGCAATAGAAAATCTGGTAATATTCATTATTGGTATTTATTCAGGGGTTATATGTTAATATGCGTGAAAACGTGAACACGAATATTTTATGAGTCTAATTCATAATAACCGGAAAATTCGTTTATTGCCATATCGGTGACTTGTTACTCGCTTGAGCAGTCTTTGAATATTCACAATAACCCTCCATTTTTTTCGCTTTTAATGCTTTATAAGGTCATATCACCCATCGCATGGTAGAATAAATAAACCGAAAGAACGCTCTTTTGATTTAGGAAAATACTAACAAAATATCTTATTTATTGAAATTTGTATTATCCTTTTTTTGGTAGTATACTTTCTTAACATTTGTAGTAAATCGATGCGGTCTTTCATAGAGTAAAATACAAAAATATAAAAGGCATCTTCGCTTACCTTATATTAATCACATTTGTTGTTGATAACAATCTTCGAAGATATTGATATCTCATAAGTAATAAATTATATATATTATTCGATCGATGAAAATCTAATCAATCACTTGCTCCTAATTTCCTGCCTGGGTGATTTTAGTAGAGATTCGGTCCATAGTCCTTGTCCTATCCGTTGTCTAGAAGATGTTGTATAAAAAAGACGGATCATGATCGAGTAACGGTAATCTTGTTGTTCGTCATTCAGCTGGTATTATATCTGCTTGTCGGCATTATGTTATAGCCTTTCCGTCTCCCCGTATATCCCACTTTATATCTTTTCCCGTCCTTTCACTGGCTGGTCTCGGCTTTTATTATTTTTATGTTCTTTGATAAATTCACGCCTCGCTTCAACTAAGATGAACTTGTGAATAATAAATCTTATATCATGGATCCAAAATCTTATACATTTTTTTCTCACTAAATTTTGTAATAGAGAGTAAATAAAAATCCTTTGATAAATACTCTTTGCGTTCATTTTATGGGTTTGACAAATGATTTATCATCTTTAATATAATCTGGGAAACGGCTAATGCAATAATAACACATGCATAATATAGCCTATGGCAGCTTTCTCTCTGGTGTACATCTATATAAGTTTACATTAATTAATATACTGCCTAAAATGGGTTTAAGATATCACGAAACTTGGAATGGAACACCCATTTGCTAAACTCGAATATGATAATATGTAATGGAACACCAATAAATAAATAAATAAATAAAAATAAATAAATAAATAAATAAATAAATAAATAAATAAATAAATAAATAAATAAATAAATAAATAAATAAAAAAGATTTTGGGATGAAACGAAACAAAATCAATAAATAAAGACAAAAACATTTCAACGTTTTTACGATTTTTTAAGATATGTCTGAAATATGTCACATCGTAAAATATCGCAGAGTAAGAGATAGATGTAGGGAATAATAAAAATAAGCTCTGTATCACATGTTTATGTATCACTAGGATTTAATCTTATTTACGAGTGAAACGTCCAGATACAAACAGAGTGGAAGCCATCTGGGGAACGAGAAAGATACTAGCGGTCAGATTCTGGGATAACCAATGTCCAGTTCAATTTAGTTGACCACTCATTACAAATCTGACCTGTCCATCTCAAGATTTAAGCGGCCCAAATGGTACTTGATTCAATTAAATGGCATTAGAGATTCCAAAGACAAAACTTTTCAATTTGCCAGATTCCAGGAATAATGTCACTACTTGGCAATAAGATATCTCCCAAGACCTACATCAGAGATTTAAGTATATGCCATTCTAAGAGATGAGGTGTTCTCTATGAGGAGTATGATTGGTAGAAATACATATGTTAAAATACAAACAAATTGGTCATAATAGCTGGTCAGTTTTGTTCCTTCGATACAATTGCTACGTTGATTTTCAATAATAGATGCATAGATTAAAGAACAAAGGCGTTATTCTTTTTAATATATAATAGACTTATCTTCGTGTTTATCAATAGGCTACGTCTTTATTGAATTTATTCATTTAGAATCCAAATTTGAGATAATAAAGACTTATATTTATTAAATAAATCTACAAGAGAGATAAAATAAACACCAATGAATTTATTAGACATTTTAATAGCATAAAGCAATCGGTTAGACAATACAGATATATCAAGACGTAAGAACTAACGTAATTAATTGTCTAACGTATCTTAAGAACGATAAAATACCATGTGGTATCAGAAAAAAATGATATTTGTTCAGAAACTTTGTACTAAGCTAAATAATATAAGACTGTACACCTGGCTAACGTGGGTGCGACTCGTGCCTTAGTTCAACCCGCCATAAACTATGACCGGTCTTGCCGAACTTGGAAGGGTGCATGCATTCGGCCAAGTAAAAATGATGCGAATTTTACTGGGGGAATATTCCGTATAATTTTGAAGGCAACACGCGCGGAAGGTGCGAGCTGCCATTCTTTGTTGAGACGACTTTCAGTTGCAATTCTCGTGTACATTTGTCACTCGACGGCCCCCAGGAAACATTAACTCCGGGATCAGCTACAAGAGTCTGAATTATTAAAACAAGAGAAAGAATTCGAACGAAAGACCGTCTCGGTCGGGGTCACCAGGCCACCATCCTAAATCAAATGGTGTGTTGCCAAATTGCCCGACCCTCTGTCACTTACTCAATACTAATGCCAAAACATTCGTTAATGAATATGCAAATTTATTGAAATGCCATCCCCAGTAATATGCTCGTTATTGATGAAATCATGTTCATTTCCAAAAAACAAATTACTGTTATTAATACCCGGGAAGGGGGTCGATTACAAGGGTGGCTCTAGCTCACAGATGATTAATGGTTTCTAAATAAAATGGTCAGAGAAAGGGAGAAAGGGGAAATGAAAAGAATTGAAAGGATTATGAAGTTTAATAATGATCATAATGAAGATTATTATAATAATACAAATACATTTTTGAGTCCATTTAGACTTCAATGAATTCTTCATTTCCGTTAAAAGTATGTAACGAATTTAGCAACGTTTTGATGTCTTTAATATTCAAATTTTCACCTTCTTCAAAATGGCGACTATTAATATGATATTTATAATAAAGTGTAAATATTAAATGTAGTATTTTATTATGAATATATGTAAGTATATATATCAAAGTGTTTCTAGAATAGATAGATAATATTTAATAATCTACCACCCGCATACATGGGCTGTGATTTATTATTAGCCTACCGCGCCATTGACTTTCGATTGTTTAATTTTCTAAAGGATTCTAAACAGTATTGAGTCGTCTCTAACTACGCTGAATAGCTTGAACTATCATTTAGATTAGTTCGGTCGTTCTCCATGCCAGGGGAATTTTGAAAAATAGCAAAATAATGTGAACAGTGCTTGAGATTCCCCTTTGATGTGGGTATACATCATCGCACGCGACATAGGTTGGATAGGGTTGTTCGTCTTTTTTTACTTACCTTATTCTTAAGAGTCGTTCACGAATACACACAGTGTTGTACTCTTATACGATTATTGCGTTTGTCTTATCACTAAACTCCGATACGCAATCTTCAATACATACTTGAAAACATCGCCGCAACACGGGACTGCTTTCTCTAGCGGAAGAAAAGATTATCCACAGTAATGAGGCTGTGGTTCACAGCGGGTCAGAAAGCCTGGCTCTGATTGGTTAGCGGCTAAATGTTCTAGTTTATGTGTAGTAAGGTTGAAGGGTTTAGGAACCATTTCATTGACTTTCTGCAAGTAAAATAATTTTTCTTCTTCATGGTTTCAGAGGGGCTAAACACTGGACTAACCACAGATAGTCATAACATTATGAGTTCCTATCTTCCTGTCCGGCATGGAGCGCCGAGAGAGGATCTTCACAGTGCAGAAAATTCGGGATATATGGACCATTTTCTCAACATCCCAGATATATGCCCGACTGGAAATTACCGAACTCCAAGATATTATATGCATGGTTCCTATAATACGGATCCATGCCGTATGGATGCAGCACTTCAACACAGAAATCACGACTTGAGGATGGGGCTTCAAGCGAATAGATCCTTTTATCCAAATATGAACATGCACGGAATGAGGTTTGGGGAAACCTGCCCGGACACCCAAGCTAACTGTACCCCAACTCATATGGTTCGCTCTGACAACATCAGTCCCCTCGCCAAGGAAGTCAGCGGCACTGGTGGTGAATCGGAGACTCCCTCCTTTTATCCGTGGATGTCAATTGTAGGTTAGTACGTTTTACTACTTTAAACCGATAGATATCGTCCATAAAGTGCGCATAAAATAAACCAGAGCAATTAAAAGGCTGTGCACTGACCCGCCGATAGCAATTTTACTGCTTTTACATGTTTTATGTCTACACCTTCGACTAATAGTAGAGAAGCACACAAAAATTATTCGCTCACATTACCATTAACTAAATATCTCTCTTCTAGACACACATGGTCCTACGAGATTCATAAAAATTCATTATTCACATAAAACTTAGCCTCTTAAGCTGGATTTGGGGACCCATATCTTCGACTAGGCTTCACATCGCTTTTCACGTGTCTGCAAGCTGAGGCCAAGTTGCCTTTTGAAACGGAGAAGTCGTTTTGAAAATTTTATTGACATTTTAGTAGAGATTTTATGTGTTTATTTCCAATGGGGACATTCAAAGCCATCTGTATGCTAATTCAGCTTGTCATATATTTCTTTACTGTGTAAATGTTATTGAAGCATTATTGAATGGCCGCGCTGTGCTGGTTTGTTCAAGATGTCGTAACAGCTTCGTTTATTGCTTAATATACGCGCTTATACCCAGAGAGTATATATTTAGTGAATATAAGTATTATGTTATTATGTCTTCTTTATTAGTATTTTATTACAGTAATACCATTACATGCTCTTATTTTGTATACACAGCGTAAAGTATTATTGTAATAAAATATATGTAATTTACTAGATGTGTACAAGATACACACATAGGTGGTACACGATAAGATATCATAATTATATCTAGCTTGAACTTTATGTTCCTATCTACGTTGTCAGATTCACCAACTGAGGGGAAAGGAATTTCTAGGTTTATGTCTGAGAGAGGTAATTTTATTTCAAAAGAGAAACGGTTTATGGTTGCTACACAATAAAATTAATTGTTGAGCGGGATATTCATTACATGCTAAATGCAGAATATGCAAGCAACCACTTAGAAGAGTAATAATATATTAGAACGGTTAAAATAAAGTTAATTTTTTTATAACATCATGATTCGTTATTCAAGAAAATAATAGGAACCTGGGTCTCGATCTGTATTGACCATACCAATATAATTATTTTAGTACTACACAACGACTTAAAAGAGTTAAATATACGAGCAGTTAAAACAAAGATATTTTTTAAGCATGATTTTTTATTCAAGGGGGAAAAAGCGAACTTGTGTCTCGATGTGATGTGTATTTATAATATCAAAATGATTAATTTAGTTATCTATTAATGCATTTTTTTTTAAAAAGAGGAAGTTATTAATAAGTTATGGTCTGATTCCACTGTAAATATATTGTAAATTTAGGCTATAGATAATTATACTGGCCATAAAAATGATGTTTATCTTAATTGTAGTAAAATAATATTTATATTAGTCTGAATCTAATGATTTTCATTCTTAACAAATTTTTACTAAAACAAATTTAACATGTAAACAGATTTCGATTTTTATCTTTAGAAAAAAAAGAGATGTGTTTGAGTTTAATCGTATTGATTTTTGTTGTTTGAAACATGGCATCTGTGTCATATTATTGAATAGAAATATTAATTATGCCAGATTAACATCAGTTTGTTTGAAAAAGGTAAAAGGGCTGTTACTTTGTGAATGCAATGATCTCCCATAAATTAATTATAATCTAATTATAGGGAGAGTGAATGATATAGGGGCTAATGTCTATGATAACAGCTTATCAAAAATCATCTAGCATTTCACTGTTGGTGCCTTTTCACCATCCAGGATGAAAAAAATGGAATATGTTTAATTATTTACGAGTATTTGCTGTGTTAAATCCTGGCTATCATTTCAAACTACAGATTAACACGCCATCCGGTAGGAAGACATCCTATGTGGATATTTTTTCGGTTTTGTCTTAACCATAGTGCTATAATTCCTTATTTAATGGAAGCTTAGCTTGATTTATTAACTCTGACTGCCGAACTGCCGACTTAACACAGGATCGTCTATATATGACAATAATAAATGGCGACCGCCGATGTCTTACAAATGACTAACTCAACACTTGAAGACGTTAAACATTATCACACAGCGAATGGACTACTTCACGACGAATTACCACGATCCAATGACACCATGTCTTAATGTGCGTCTTGCTACACGATTTATTCCCCTTTCTCCGTTCATCGGGTCGATTTATACCCTAAATATCTGTTTGGACGAATAGGAAATTGACCAAGCAGAAAGCTACCATTATGTTGCAAATAATTTAACCATTATGTTATCAAATGTCAGGCAAAATTGAGGTTTTTTTTCTTGGAATATAATATGCAATTACAACACCGAATTTCATTATCGATACAAGAATAGAAGATGCATGCTTCTTTTGTCTTTCCTATAAAGACACTTATGGCATTAGTATAAATAAAGTATATATCCATATTGTTTATGGTCTCAAGACAGGCTAATTCGAGCAAAGCAAAAATAGAATACCCGTATAATAATAAATATATTATACAGTTGTAAATGGCAAAGTAACAGTTACATTTGTTGTGATTTGTAACTGAAATGTCCTTAATTTGTACCAACTAAATATCCTTTTAAAGTAAAGGAGTCATCCACAAATGGAAACTGAAAAAATCGTTAGGTTTAAGATACATGTGTAGAGAGGTATAGTGATACTATATTAAATAAACAGCCCGAGTTTTGTTGAGCATCCACCAACGTTAACGTTTTCCAGTACACTACTTGGGGAATGAGACTTGACATATTATTGAAAATATACAGATTTAACCAACTAATTATAATCACATTAGGACATATATACAGCGGTTTATTTATTTAAACATTTTGGTAGTTTGACAAAATTACAGACCCGAATTGACTTTTTCAGTTCTTCCGTCTTTATACAGATGTTTAAGGCGATGCGAATACTTTCAAACAATCTTTTATTAAGTACCTTTAGAAAATATCTGAAGTGAGTTCCAGCCCCTCTATTGACACCGACAACTCGTAGTAACTTCATTTATCGTACGTGTCGCCCGCAAAAACAGAAGAACACCCCGGATTTGACCTCAGTGCCAGTCCGTGTCATTAACATGATGTCATGGCATTGTTCGTGGCACAGAATACAATTCCAGGAACACTGGCAAATGACTCTCACCCACACTGCATGGTAATGATACGCTTATTAAGCCATAAAGCATATTTTTTCGATGGGTGCTTTGTAAAACGATGTTATAAAAGTTAATTAAGCGTGAGCTGGTTTTATGAACGTCTTAATAACTCTGTGTTGTTATTTCAACCCATTGATATTGTTATGGAGAAAAGGGGAGGTAAATCATTATAATTTTTAATAAGTCACAGTGTTAGGGAAAAATATGATTTAATATAAGCTCCCCACGAACCAAAACAATTTACATGACAAAACCATGAAGTTCTTTGAACCACCCTTAATGACTTTGGGCTTATTACTATGTTTAATTGCTGTTAATCACTGTGGTGGATTTTTTGTTAGCAAGCAGCTTTAATCATCTATAGAATTACTAGTTCTTAATATTGATCATATATGAAGATGCCTGTCTTTAACTACCTGTAATTTTCTTTGGAAATATAGCGGTTACCATGGCAATATAACGATATGGAATCACATGCAGTGTAAGCACACCAACTCGCATGTAGTTTGGTCTGTACATTATTCTTTTTTTTATGTAATTTAGTAAATTTAAATAATCAACTAATTAGATTTGGCAGTAGGGTACATTAGGTTGATAAGACTATAATATACCATAGGATGTATTCAGTGTTCTTTGAAGCTGTAATTACTAAAACGTCTAAATGTAAAAACTCCTATTATCAGACTAGTTTTTAAATATTAAATTAGTGAAAAAGAACCCCTCAAATTTACGAGGAAATTCTTAAAATATTAATTAGTTTATTCACCTTTTAAAGCTGCACAGTCTGCAATTTTCTAATAGGCCTATCCAACAACAGGACAACTGAAGAATCACAGAATAAGAGAGAGAGAGAGAGAGAGGGAGGGAGATATATAGAGAGAGATAAATAGAGAGATGTGGTTTAACGTCCACTCGACACAAACTAGGTCATTTCGGGGCTAACATTTGGTTCAATTTTATTTCAATAATTTGCTTGCGCGTAGGGATCTTTAACAGTTGGAGGAACCCGGAGGACCCGAAAAAAAACCCCAGGTTGGACAGGCGACCATACTTCTTGTCATCAACAAGCGGGGGATCGAAACCACACCACTTGACTCACTGATAGACCCTCTGATCCAACGCACACGCATTAACCATTAGGCCATCCAACTCCCCTAATTTATAAGGATAAGAATTTCTATTACATGTATAACAAATAAATAAGTTTTGTATTTATTCTACGGCGTCTAACCCAATTTATTTAGTCACATTAATTTAATCTGGTTAATAAATTGGAATCTGTATTTAAAAAAGTTTTATGCTCGTTACCATACCATTGTTCAAGGATGCTGTATGTCTGTTTAATTAAAATTAGTCTACACTTTCAATTATTTTTCGTTTTTAATGTTGTTGATATTTAATCTACTGTGCATTGAAAACATATTTCAGTCAAACATAAGTTTCCAATTGTTACTTAACAGAAAACACCGTACGCTTTCCTTTTTTCAGAACACACAATTCAATATTGCTATTCCGTTCAGTTATAAAACGGGTTCTTGTGTTCTTTTCAATATCGAAAAACGTGATTCAACACATCATATCCAAAATTTAATTAATTTCATACCAAAAATGACAAAATTATAGACACGTGAAAATGCCCCCCCCCCCTCATCAACCGGACTTGCTGGTCCTTGTGGTCTGTAGGGCCCGGTGCTTGTTTTTAAGTAGGTCCATTTCGTAATTGTGTGTGTTGAATAAGGTTTTGGAGCGATTGTACTATACTTTATTTATAGATTGGACCTAACATATTTTAATAACAAGGTGCGCTGAAATAAAGTAAAAGTAAAGATCTCTTTACTGTAACTGAACAACATAAACCTGCGATAAGGTGCAAAATGAGTTTGGAATTCCCAAAGGCCGTGTAATGTTCCATTTCCTTTTGTTTAGTCATAGCGTTAGATTATAAGAAATTCTAATTTTCCGTTTGTCTAAAATGTGATTAACTTGAAAATACAACTATTCTACACGAATATTTCTATATGGAACCCTTGTTGAAATGAAACTATAGTTGATAAAAAAAATGTCCAATATTCTGTGGTTGTTTCTTTAGAGAGAGAGATATCCGAGAGACTTCTTAGTAATAATATTCGGATACCAAATAATGTACAGACTGCCCACGGTTAGAAGGATTCGTAAATTCATTTCATTACATTTTATGAATGTGATACGTAGCTGAACCAGAAAGTGTCTATAGTCCCTTTGACTTTCTTATTATCATGTTATTACCGAAACAGTTGTATATGATATTAGCTGTAAACCCCAGACATTAACTTCCCCTAGCCGCTATATAAAACTGTAACCTAATCCTCCATTTAATATTAGAAAGCTTACTTTTAGATTTTATTACCGCGATCGACAAACCAGAAATGTTTCTTCATCTAGATGCCTTTAGTGATAGGACGACAAAACGTCTTGATGCATATTATTATGATATATAGTGTATTACTCCGCCAGATATTAAATGGAGGCCAAATAGAACAAGGTTTTTATTATTTTTAATAAAATTATAAATGATAATCACGTTTCTGTTTGAAAAAAATGAAAAGTGGTGCAAATTGAAAGTTGTAATTAAAACGAAAGTAGTATTACATTTAGGTTTAGTTAAGAACGTTAGGAAACAATCCTTGTTATTGATACTAATAAATGCCTTATGAAATAAAATGCAATAGGGTTTAGCATTTTAATTTTTGGCAACCATGAGAGAGATAGATAATGGGGTTTAACGTCCACTAGGCACAAATTAGGTCATTCGGGACTAGTATATGGTTAAATTTGTTTTCATTAATTCGCTTGTGCGTAGGGGTTTTGGCAGTGCGAGGAAACCGGAGGAAGGGCATGCGATCCTTCTCCTTGTCACGTACAAGTGGGAAATCGAAACCATGCTAATTGACTCAAGCACATAACTTATTAGGCAAAGCGCACGCGTTAACCATTCGCCCCCCTTCCCTACAAAAACACAAAGAACACAATTTAATGTTCTTCTTGTGTACGTTATTTATTTTACTAATGTATTTAGATGGAAAATTAAGAGCATTTGAAAGGGGGAGTAGGTTTGCCTGCCTAACCGTCTGGGTTTTATTGAAGCAAATTATTGAAATAAAAATGTATCATAATGCGGAATTTATAGGATTATACATGTACATATTATGTACATGTATAATCCTATAAATTCCGCATGGGTCCATGGGTTTAAAATGCACACCTTATCATGCTAAAATGGACCCCTGGAGAAAGTTTTTTTCGGGCGAGAACTTTAACCATTTTCGCCCCTGTTCTGAAAAAAAATACGCCAAGGATTATATTTTCAACGTGAATTTTTATTTATTTAATATTTCACAATTCCCCTCCTCTATTATCCCGGATTGGTATAAGCAGTCATTAATATTATAAATAAAATAAAACCAAGTACGAACAAACCAAACCATTAGACAAAATTCGAAGTCCTAAAAAAAACGGTATAGTCAAAATAGTGTAAACAGGTAAAATAGTGCAATCAGCATATGGCTTGTTCACCGTGTACGCCATCGAATTCCAAGTTCAGGATAATTATGTAACTAACGAAAACATGGTGTTATTGTGTAATTTGAGCGATAGTGGGCAGAAACGCGCTTAAACAAATTAATTAGGAAGAATTTATATCGTCTAATCTTAGATTTAACTCTTCATAAACAAGGACTATATGACGTCTATGGTGCTTGTTATCGCCAATTTATCTATACTAATATTTGTGACTGTCGTTTGTCGGTCTGTCTGTCTGTCTGTTCAGTGTTGGTGGCTACAGCTACAGTAGGGCTGCCCCGAGGCTGAAACTTGGTAGGTTGTCGTAGCTTTGACCGGGCAGTAACATAGGCCTGGTGGCGATGGACTACCACTTCCTGTTCTGGAGTAATGGCGCGAAAATCTACTTCCGGTTTCACGAAACTCGGAATAAGCAATTGTTGTTGGAGGGCATTTGGGCCCCGGGCAAAGCCGGGCATCTTGCTATTTTTTTTATATAAAGTTTATATATGATGAGCGTGACAATTAAACTTATTGGTTATAAAACCGTGTGCCTGCTGTATCACAAAGTGTGTTATTGAGTCAACTGGCGTGGTTTCGAGTCCCCGGTTGTACGTGACAAGGAGTAGAGTCGCCTGTAGGTTCCCCCCCCCCCCCCCACTGCTAAAACCATATGTTAGTCCCGAAATGACCTAGTTTGTATCGAGTGGAAATACCTCCCCCTCTTTCTCTCTCCCCCCTCTCTCTCTCTCTCTCCCTCTCTCTCTCAAATCTATATAAAACAAGCATTAGACTTATACATATTGTTTATATAGTCTCCCACTTCAGACTCAATCTTTTTGTTTATAAAGTCTACATTGACATAGCGTTAGAATTACAATTATTGTTTATAAAATCTCACACTTTAGACTCGCATATTTTGTTCATTAAGTCTACATTGACAGAGCGTCAGAATCATAATCATTTTTTATAAAGTCTATATAAACATTGAAATTGGTCAATGTAGATGTATTTCATTCACTGGACAACATAAATGCATCGGAAACATATATCTACCTGGATGTTGAAAAATATTATGCATAATTACTGGTTATTATTCAGTTTGAGTAGTATTTAAAATAATTGAGACAAACAAAAACATGAGTACAAAAACTGCTTTAAATTTCCTTCAACACTGAATAAATAACATGGGAGTATACACAGACTTTAATGAACTCAAATTAAGATACACGAAATTTATCATATAATTAGATTTGACATGTACAAGTCATTACGGCAAATATATCATTTTTACACAAAATACGTTTTAGTAGCTATTCACCTACACTACAAATCCAGGTTTTTTTGTTTTTTTTACAGTAGGCAAATGATGCTCATTATTCACAGAAATAAATACCGGGAATTATTGGCAAGACTAATTATACAAACTAAATAACGATCCCCTTCTCTGTAGTTTGCCCGATGTAGTTCATTATAGTTCATGCCTTAATAGCTTTTTTTGCGATTTATGATCAAACTCGGACAAGAAGAAATCTACTAAGAATACTCAGCTGTCACGATTGATACTGATCGCCGTTAAGATTTTAGACAAGTTTATTTTTCCAGTGTTGCACGTGTGTTCGTGATACGTTCCTCTACAGCAGTGATGCCAAACCGCACCCCCCATCAGTTAGACTTTTGAAAAATATCAGTGGCACAATAAAATGTTTTTGATTCGTATCTTTGATAAATGGTGGGATACACTTCAGATAGTTTACATGTTTCAAAATGGCAACCAAACGAGATATAATGGCCAACTAACTCTTTTCTGTGTGCGAACAAAGAGTTATTAGCATTTATTGCACACGGATGTGCAAATATTGCGACCCCTTATTGAATTGATTGTACTTAAAAATTTAATATTAGCTTCCATTTAACGGTACAATAATCTGGTTCCTGGTTTCTGAAATCTTAATAAAATTGTATTGGCTTAATTACAGAGCCCCAACGGTGCTTAATTACTTTGTTTTGAACACAAATACAGTTTCAGGAACCGAGTTTGAGTTTTGAATAAATATAATAAAGACTTATTGGGAATCTTAATTGCAAATTTTGGTTTTTATTAACAATATTTGCAAACAGATCATAGACTTTAATTAATCCTTGGGTTCTTTAGCTCTTAGTATTCAACCCTTGCTCCCTATAGTAACCGATATCTAGGGAACTTTAACCGTCCATTTACCAAGTATGTAGAAAATCTTTTCAATTTTAATAGATACAGTACTGGAGGGTCAAAATATGTTTGTTATTTAAAAAAGAAATACATGTTAATGTGTTAGAAATATGTATGGGAATCAAAATTGTTCGATAACAGAATAATTTGGATTTTTTGGGCCAAAAGCCAATAAATTGTTTTTCACGAAAACATGTGGAAATAGGAAACCACTTTGAAAGTTTTGACACAGGAAACATTTCTGACATGGCGTAAATTATTGTCACCCGAATACAATCTGACAAGATAGAAGCAAAAAAATAGTTTGTTTCACGAACACGTGCATTGTCACTGAGACACAGATGGGGAAGAAAAGATACAGTTATTTATTGGCTGTGAAGGGGAGAATTTTAACAAGCGTTGGATTATAATCTAAAACTCTTGCCAATTAACTTATATTAAATAGCTTACAGCAAATAATCCGAGTACACCACTGACAGCCAAAGCTATTTGTTTTAAAGGGATCGCAACGCTTTTCATTGATTTTAATATTAAGTGTCCTAACCTTCTAAATTAAATTGTTTCCCAAGCGGTACTCATCTTGTGGCATTTGGGGCTACAGCATTAGAAACGATACTCAAAGCGCCCCATATACAATTACAATCGCCACGAACCTAAGGTTTGTTTGTTCTTTTGGCATTTGCAAATCGGTTTTTGAAATGAAGTCAAAATTCCAAAATGGCGACAATATGTTCATAGCCGAAACTAATTTCCCATTCTTAAATTGAACCTGAAAATATACAGACGTTAGGATCTTGACTGTGTGGTCCCCATAGCGTTGTACAAATATTTTGTATAAATATTTTGTATAAATATGTACCAATAGTACAAAATTTATCCTAAAGATTAATCAATATCAGATTTACAACCAAAATAGTAAGATACTAATAGTATATTATTTTAAAAGTGTGGACTATTGGTGATTGTAGATTTCTGTAGAAAATAAATACATTTTGATGCAACATATCTCTCCAATGACAGATGCCATAAACAATCCAGATAAAACATTTGTAATGAAAAATATGTACGATACCGAAATTTATTACAAAACGAAGATATGTAGTAGGTTTTTTTATACCAATATGATGTAAGCAGATTTTGTAGCATTTTAAAAATGATTTATTTTTTGCAATATTTATATTGTTTCTGTGTAATGTATATTTCTAAATATGGACTACTTTTACATTCTGTTTTTGTTTTGTTTTTTTTTAACAAGAATTACCGAAGCTGAGGATGCATAAGTTTTGACAATTTAGATAACCAATACGCCTTTAGTCGTAATTTAACCTAGACAAAATTAGTCCATAGGCAAGACTCTAGGGAGTAAAATTATATTTTTTATGAGGATTGTGATATTACTGAACATAGAAGTTATTTTATTTAATTATTTTCTCTTTTCAGGTCCAAATTCCAATCAACGAAGAAGGGGTCGACAAACGTATACACGCTTTCAAACTTTAGAACTCGAGAAAGAATTTAAATTTAACAGATATCTCACACGGCGCAGGCGCATTGAACTTTCACACATGTTATGTCTAACAGAGCGTCAGATCAAAATATGGTTTCAAAATCGAAGAATGAAAGAGAAGAAAGAATTGCAAGCTATTAAAGAATTAAACGCCCAAACGAGACATGTAGACAAAAAGGAGGACGCGGTAGAAAAAGACAAAGACATAAAAGACCTTACGACCAAAGATTCCTTAAGTTGAAACCGTGGTAAATATAACACCCCCGGAAGTAATGGTGACAAAATGGACGTCCTTAGTGATGAATAATTCTCTACCTCCTTCTGTTGCCATGACAACGGTCAAGGATACCTTAATGGTGACTACTGCAAACTATAAATAAACAAATTTAGTGGTTACAAGAATACGATTAACTTTCAAATTAACAAATGAACAAAAAAAAATGAGTGCGGATCTATTACTCGGAGCGGATATTGTTCTGATAATGGAGACGCACAAACGGACGGACGGAATCGGTAGTCCGTACCGGACAATTATCCCGTGGCATCATGTGTGTAGAAATCGTTTTGTGTTGTCGACAAAATGTGAAAAAGACAATCAGGGACATCGTATGTGTTTTGTGCTAAATTGTATAGTGGTCTTTGTGTATATTGTCTGTTGTGCGATTTTTTTTCTATCTAATTTCCCGCATTGACAATCAAATTTTAACGAGAAGAATGAGTATCTAGTACTGACCCCTTAAAGGTTAAAAGGTCAAAGGGTAAATATTAGAAAACCTATGATAGTGCTGGTTTCTATATGTAGATATATTAGACCCATTTGTCTATCTAACGGTTATTAAATATATGATATGGCCGCTGTCACCGTTCTTGAAACAAAATAATGGTCGTTGATCTCAAAAAGTGTAATATACATAGAGAGAAATGGGGTTTAGTGTCCACACAATAAAACTAGCTTATTTTGACACTAGCATGTGGTATAATTGCATCTCAATCATTACTGGGGTGGGGGTGGAGGTACCCGCGAGGTTAGGCAGGCGAAAACTTCCTTCTTGTAATGTAATTTAAGTTAAATCTGCAAAGACAATGCAGAATTATTGTTTTTTTCTGAGAAAAAATAATGTCCTGTAGAGACAAATGGGTCTACTATAAATAACAAAAATGTAAAAAATAAATAAATAGATATTACGATTACGAGAATTTGTATAAAGTTCAACGAGATTTAAATTTTGACGAGAAATTTAGCAATTTGTTTTATATATATAACGAGAATTTTATTAATGGCAATTTATATAATAGTATTGTTAATAGTAAAACTACAGATTTCATTCAGTGTTGTTATGTGGAGTAGATATTTTTTTCTCACGCCAAGTGTCGCCAAAGATTTGTATTGCAAATACGTATACAGTCATTGCTTAGTCTAATTTACCATGACAACAACTTTCAGTCACCGATGTTCCTAAGTACAACGCTTCTTAATTTTGTGTTAGAATTGCAAAATGGTCTAAGCTTTCAAAGACAAATCCATGACAAAAGATAGAATTTTCTATCTAGAACATGGCATTTAGTTTATATTGACTGAAATTCCGTTTTATTTTTCGTAATTTCATTTCCACAGAATTGCAAAATGGCCTAAGCTTTCAAAGACGGACCCATGACAAAAGATAGAATTTTCTATCTAAAACATGGCATTAAGTTTATATTGAATGAAATTCCATTTTATTTTTCGTTATTTCATAAACACGACTTTACAAATTTTTGTTTTCCCTGGAAAGAAATATATTATAAAACAAATTTATGAAATCATACTTTGCAAATTGCAAGAAGCCAAAGAACACGAAACTTACAAGTTTAGCTTGTATTATTTTTCTTATCGTGATGTTATCATCTGGAGTATAGGGGAGGGACATTTCATCATCCTTGATTTCATTTTTTAAGAGTCCCAAAATTCATACTTATCATTTTTGAAACAAATAAGCCCATACCAATTGGAATTTCTATTTTTCAGGAACACCTACTAAAAAGTCGGTTGCTTTTATGAAAATATTTTATTTCTAAAATTAATTTAAAACGTGTGAATCGGGTGGTAATTTTTTTTATCTAATAACACTTTATTGGCATAATGTATTTTATCACATATCTGAAAAAAACATTAGAATTGGTTATTGTATATTATGATTTCCTATCATTAATATTCAATACAATAAGTCATTATACCTTAGGAATGATAATTAAATATTTTTTCATAAATCTAAAAAAAAAAATTCTGTGCTATAACAATGTGTTTTATAACATTAGCAAGGTGTTTAAATTATGTAATATTAAAATTAATTTCCTTATTATATTTGTTAAAATATAATACAAAACTTTTGTTAAATTACAATACAAAACCTTTAATAAAATACAAAACAAACTTTTCATAAAATACAAAACTTTTGAAATAAGAATTGTACATTTTTATTGAGATGTAACCTTTATTTACAGATTTAACAAAATACTAATCTTAAAAATATTACTATGTAATATATTATGAAAATTGGCCTGGAACCTCAATTAACGCATGTATACGCATACATGTACAGCAGTGATTGGTACAGGGGTCTGCCTTGTGTGTCCAATTTCATCAAGTGTGATATTGCATACAAGTGTATCTGAGGAAACTTGCAGGAAAAGCCAGTCGTGGGTGTGATGCTAGTCTAGCTTAGGGTGTAAAAGTAAGTTTCCTAGGTTAAAATTCCAATATTTTATCTAAAGGTACTGTATTAGTAAAAGGGTTATAGGTGTAGAATATATACTGTACAGCTTTTCAAGGGGTTTTGACATCTGATAACACGTCATCTGTAAAGCGCCATTGAGCACTTTTGTGGAAATGGCGCTATATAAATAATAATAATAAATAATAATATTTTATTAAATAATTTCAAAACACCTTGCAATTGTTAATAACCACATATTTATATCTGTACAACATTATAAGGGTAAAGAATATGTATTAAATGATAATTTATATATTATATGTTTTAACTGGCAGATATAGAGAAATGTGTTTGTATACGTCTATATTTAAAATGAAATCCAAACATACATTGAAATATTTCCGTTAATAAAATTTACGGAAAAAGAGTACTTTTAGTTGATCATTGTTTTCGATGTTACTTTGCACCACATGTCCAATCCATTATTTCATCTTATGACATAGAAATCTATGAACAACAATGCCCAACCACATCACTTAGGGTTGTTCCTTTTGGTGGCACACAAGAGAAAACAGTGCAGCTAATAGTTATCACAACTACCAGCTAGCCCACTGTAAAATTTCCAAGAGGGTTCATGCATGTGTACGTTTGTCAACTCTAGCCATCTGTGGCCAAGGTCTCCCCGATCCCCTCCCACATCCCCGTTCTAGCCATATTACACATTAAGCAATGCCAGCAATAGTGGGGTGCGGGCTTGAAGAGTCATTTAGGACCATATTCTCGTGATGATCATGATACTACTACATCGCCACTATAATGTTACAGAGCACCGGAACACATTCAATACTGACAATTCTGAGTGTGAAGGGGGCTTTCAGGGGTAGAGTAAATATAGTATAGAAAAGGTAGACTATTATTACGGCCCGAAAGGCATTTCCGAGGTGCATTAGAGGGATAGACAAATTCATCGTAGGAAACCCGTCACTACCTAAAGGTAAACTTATAGTTTGGACGTTGATTTCAGTGAACGAAGCTACTGTTTAGAAGATAACACCGGGGCTGTGGCGTTTGTGAATAAAATTGTGAACAGTGGTGTTTTTGTTTGTGCGACAAGTACTATATAATTTGCTGAAATGCAAATTAATGACATTTTTATTGGAAAACTTTCTTATGGCTAATCATATGAAATAAAATAGGGATTAAGATTCTACATTCTGCACGTCTTGCCCGGACAGATTCCAACTGGGACTAAACCCGGACCTCCTTGATAATTGGCCAACGGTTTGCTCCCATAATCATACGAAGGAATGTCAAATTCTTTAAAAGCTATTGTCCATAATTATTATCAATACATTCAGAGCTATCAGGATATAGTTATTCCTACTGGGACTTCCGTCAATCTACCCTTACTTCATAAAAATGGATGACACATCTGCTGGAGGGCGTATTATTATCAGCAAACAGAATAAAGAAGTAAAAAGGAATTGAATACTTTAAATGGGCGTATTTTCATTTATTATCCACCGTGAGTATAAAATACTTGGGGGGTTGGGATGGCCTAGTGGTCTAGTGATCTATAATACCAAACTTAGTATAAAATATAGCCTGGCCACGTGACTCTGGAAATAAGTGTCGCCATTTTGCGTATTCGTGGTTTTGTTTAGAGACTAATAGTTAATAATAAATGTTCCTCGTGGATGTGAAATATGAGTTGCAAAAACGGAAAGTGCCTGGCAATATTATTAAGCGGTGAAGCATACAATATTGTCTTTATTTTCTATTCCATTCTGGGGGGGGGGGGCTGTGGTTTCGAGCCCTGGTGTGAGCGTATGTGACATGGAGATAGGGGCGCCTTCTCAACTTCGTGGGTTTCCTCCGGGCACTCCGGTTTCCTCCCACTGCTAAAGACCCCTACGCGCAAGCGAATTATTGAAATAAAAATAAACCATGACCTAGTTGTGTTGAGTGGACGTTAAACCCCATTTTTTTCTCTCTCTCTCTCCCTCTCTCTCTCTCTCTAAAATACTTGTACCAGTTTGCTTTATCTACTTTAAAATATTCTTATTATTAATACATATTTGATTGAAATATCAGTCACTCCTACTATATTTATCGACAAATATAAAGAGTACCCCCTTATCACATGATAATCTTATCACATGCATCATACACACCAATATAAACAGTACACATATAGTACTTGACACTCTCATCAAATAGAAAATACAGAACAAATTAAACAGTACATACGACTTGACACTCTCATCACATATAAAATACGAACAATTTAAATAGTACATACGACTTGACACTATCATCACATATAAAATACAGAACAATATAAACAGTACATACGACTTGACACTCTTACCGCATATAAAACACAGAACAATATAAACAATATATACCTGACACTCTCATCACATATAAAATACAGAACAATTTAAACAGCACATACGACTTGACACTCTTACCACATATAAAATACAGAAAAATGTAAATAGTACATACTACTTGACAATCTTACCACATATAAAATACAGAACAAATTAAACAATATATATACACTGTACTACTTGACAATCATATCACATGCAACATACAGAACAATATAAACAGTACGTATATACTACTTGACACTCTCATCAAATATAAAACTCAGAAAATATAAATAGTACGACTTGACACTGTCATCACATATAAAATACTGACCAATATAATACTTACCAATATAAACAGTGCATGCTACTTCACACTCTATTCAATACCGAAAAATATAAACAATACATATTATTATATACTTTCATCACACTGAACACTATACACAGTACAAATAACTCAACATTCTTCTCATATATAAGATACTGAACAATATAAACAGTTGATACTTGACACTCCCATCACATATAAGATACTGAACAATATAAACAGTTTATACTTGACACTCCCATCACATATAAAATACTGAACAATATAAACAGTATAGACTTGACACTCTCATCACATATAAAATACAGAACAATATAAACAGTACATCATATTTGACACTATCATCACATATTACAAAATACAGAACAATATAAACAGTACATCATATTTGACACTCTCATCACATTATAGAAGAAGAAAAAACTTTATTGCATAAAAAGCACTACAAGGCTGTGTGAATATACAAATAGAAATAAACACGAAACAACCAAAGGGTACATACATGGACTTAATTATACAAAGATACACAACTTTACAAACACCTGTTACCACTGTTTGTCATGTATGTTGTACACGGTGAACACTCCATTTGCTGATTACACTATTGTGACTATACCGTTTTTTTAGGACTTCGAATTGTGTTAATGGTTTGGATTTTTCGTACTTGGTTTGATTTTATTTATGAAAAAGCTCCTATAACAATGAACAATACAAACATTACATTAAAAGACAATTCAATTAAAAATAAAATACCTACGTAAGTAAATGCGTATTAAAACTACCTAATTAAAACAACTACCGATAAATGAAACTAGCTTAGTTAAAAGTTACTGAAATTACATATCTAAAAGAGGTACTGGTGTACCGAAGCCACCCAATTAAAGTAGCCAAGTCTCTAACTTAATATCACGAATTATTTGTCAATTTAAATCAAAATTGATTTTGTGATCTTACCGGGAAAATATGGGATTCTGATATCCAATATTTAGAATTAAATAAATATTTTACCATTGGTACACGAGTCGTGTACCATAATGCGTTTCTGGCCCATTTTTAACAAGGGCCTTGAATAACGAGGCTAGACTTATTTCCACAAGTCATGCCAAACGGTGACCTCATATTCTTATCTGGAGAGCATGCGCAATTAATACTATCGGCGTAGACTGGAAAAAACAGACGCTATAGATAACCATTCGATTGAGACTTTTGGCGTATTTCGCCGAACATAACTCTGATTAGAAATTACAGTAAAACACAAACGATTGAATGTAAATCAGTTGATATACATTCATATTATAGGGGGTAGGGTTGGCCTAGTGGCCGCGCTTCGACCTCTAGCTGGTCGGTGACCTCTGATGTGAGCGTATGTGGCATGGTGATAAGGGCGCCTTCTCAACCTCGTGGGTTTCCCCCGGGTACTCCGGTTTCCTCCCACTGCTAAAGACCCCTACGCACAAGCGAATTATTGAAATAAAATTAAAATCAAACGTTTGTCCCGAAATGACCTAGTTGTGTTGAGTGGACGTTAAACCCCATTTCTCTCCCTCTCTCATATTCATAGTACATCAATATATGAGTTGCAACCCATTTGTGTCAATTTCTACGTTCAAATATTAGAGATTAGCTCCTTTAAACAAGGTAATGAGAAATGAAACAATGTAATTAAAAGAGTACAAAAAGTGGCTAGAATAAAGTTTTAACACTCAGGCTAACTGATTTTTATTAACCTTTGTGAAAAGTAAGAGACAATATATTCCCCGATCAACAAGTTAGGTTGAACAATATCAACAGGTAGTTGTCTAATTAACATTCTTAACACGTGTTCACGATCAATATTTATTGTAAAATAATGGCCAAAAAGTTATCAATTTTCCACAAAGTAGTCAGTTTTGTGTTATCATAATAGTACCCGGTTAATCAATTCAAAGCAGAGTTTGTAAAGATAAAATCTTTTCTCTGAAGCTCACCTTTTATTCGAGGGAATTTGAATGTTCACAGAAAAGGTGTGTATTACACGTGCGCACATGTGATAGTCCCCATACGGGTGATTGTTACCGGATGAACGGAGACGGATCTTTCAGTAATTAGGATCGTATATAAAAACTGGAAGCTTAATCAGATAGCCCGATGTTAGTCAATGATATGAAAACAAAGTTATGAATAATCTATCTGATTGATGTATACCGGGTACCGTCGGGGAGATTCAGATGAATGATAGCACGCTTCATAATCATCTCTCATTACACGAATGAATAATATTAAAGGTACCAATGTGCACAATTTGTTAGAATAAAAATATGTGAGATTTTAACACATTTGTATGAAATTTTACAAATTCGATGTATCTGTAACAGGAGGAATTGTTTTAATGTACCATATGATTTTTTGACCCTGGTTCACCAAAACAATGAGTGCTTGGTATAGTGTTTTAATTTGACTGAACAAAAAAACTCCACTTATTTCGTAATGGCTGTGGTTATTATTTTTTTTGGAATCGGAGCTCAATCTTTTAAATTTTCTTTCTGTTTGTTTTTTCCCCAGATATTTCAATAAAAGTTATCTCTTCCTTACATTTTTCTTCTTTTGCGTATTGTATAGAAATAAATTCTCAAAACTTAAATTGTTTTGGGCAGAAAGTCAATGATTTTATGATCTGTCGTATATTTTATGTTAATCACACTGGTAATTATACAGGAGACTTGGGAGCCACTAAATTAGACAGCACTTATCCCCCTGTGCTTGAAAACTTTGGCTATTTTGGGGTCAACTACCAATAAGTGTATTTCTACTCCGTTAAGAAATCAACTCGAATGAAATGAAATAAAACCAAGTACGTAGAGCAATCCAAACCATTAGACAAAATTTGAAGTCCTAAATAAACGGTATAGGCAAAATAGTGTTATTTTGCAAAATAGTGTAATCAGAATATGGACTGTTCATCGTGTACAAAATACACGACAAACAGTGGTAACAGGTGTTCGGAAGAGTAAGCTTACCCTGCTGGCATGCCACACCCGCCACAACTGCATCCAAATTATTAGACGAAATCTGGTAAAATAGCGTGATTGGCCAATGGACTATCAATGACAACCTACACCGGTTGTAAAATAGACATTTAAATTTCGTTTAGTTTTTGTAATAGTTTCCATGCACATTTTCTAATCTCCTGGGTTTTCTCCGGATCCTCCGGTTTCCTCCCACTACTAAAGACCCCTAAGCGCAAGCAATTTATTGAAATAAAAATTAAACCATATGTTAGTCCCGAAATGACCCAGTTTGTGTCGAGTGGAAGTTAAACCCCATTTCTCCCTCTCTCTCTCTCTCCATGCAAACGTGACTGAATGACGTTAAAATCTACTTTTATTTGTTGTTTTATTTTGTACAGCTCTGTAGATGTCCCTACTGTGCTCATCCCACGTAAAACTTGACTAATGTAGAACACTTCGCATAATTCGTTAATTTTTAAAAATACAAAAGCTCTACCAGATTATACTATCGTGAAATCAAAACGAAAAGTATCAACTAACAATCCCACATTTGTACTACAGGAACTAACCCTCTTTAACTTGGATAACAAAATAAAATTGCCGGGTTCATTGAATTTTATGTGTTGATTTGTTTTATTTCAATCGATGAAGCTAATGCTGAGATGTAATCTATTCGGCTTTTTTCCTTTATCGACACATCAAGAAACAATCTGACTTAAACTTAATCATTTAAAAAAATATTTAATAGCTGGCCCTTATATAGTGATCCATATCTATTAAAAAAATACAATGCACCAAAATAACACATTTAAATAGAAGAGGTTTGACTCCTTTTAGTTTCTCAACATCATTTTTAAAAAATCACTGTGTTCACACACGAAATGAGCCTAGGCCCCGAGTTCACAAAGCATTCTCGGTGTTAAGTTGAGAATTTACCCAAATGTGTTCACCATATTGTTGTTTTAATGTATCAAATACACCAATAAGAAACTATGTGCAAAGTTGTGTGTGTCTGCATCAAAGAAATTTCTCATAAACAGTGATTTAAAGTTGAGCAGATTCTTAACTTTAAGTTAGCAAACCCTAACAGTTCCTCTACAAGAACGGACGTAGTTGTTGTCATTATGATCGGGTGATTTGCGTGGAACATTGGTAGGAAGGCATAGCGTGTAGTTCTTACAAACTATTATTATGTATATTACCTCCTTCTAAACAATACTTCCACCTGTAAATTACTAATCCATAGCCTTTTCATCGATTTGGTAATCAGAAAACGAGCGCCGTATTATTCATTTTAACACGCTTCATCAAGTAAAGAGTAACGAATCTTGAAACGACAAGTAGCCAAATGATGAAATAACGAGCGACAACCAGCGCCGACTGTAAATCTAAATAACCGTTTGTTTCATTGACTATTTATTAGCTCGTTACGTGTGCTTTTCTTTATTTGCCCTTTGTTCTGATATTCAGGAAACGAGGTGACTTAAATTATACTAATAGGAATTATCAGGAACACACTGCCGCAACCATTCCTGTTGGAGGTCATAATAGCCCATTATATCGAATTCAGAGCGATGTACCCGTTAGCATATTTCCACGGAATTGTTGAGTCAAACGGTTTTCAATGAGAGATGTCGCGACTAAGATTCTGGGTTCAGGCCAATAACGCTTTGTTTTATTGAACTTTGTTTCGCTCAAAATTCAGCCGGCTTTTGCTGGTGCTCAACGCAAAGTAGGCAATTCAAAATACAGCCAACCCTGCTATCGTAGCTGAAAACGAGTTGCCATCAACAAACCCCAACCTGAGTTTATCATTGACATGTACCTATACAAAACAGTCGGAACAGAACAGTAGGACGTTAAACCCCATTTCATTTCATGTCTATGCAACAGTCTATATGTTGTCAGTAGGCACAATCATGTTTTAGCCAGATTACCTATATATAATTTAGAAAACTAAAAGAACATTTTGCTACAACTGCCAGGTTGATCTACGGAAAAAAATAACTTTACTTGGGTTGATTGATCAAAATATTCATACTGTGAAAATTAACTATTAGAGGATACAGAATAATCTTTAAGAGGCATTTAGTAACTGGATAGAGCAATAAAACTAACACATACTTATGGAATAACAGCTACTTATTTATTTGAGCGACGTTTCGAAGAGTATTCTCTCAGCGTTATCAGGCTAATACAGTAATACAAAAATGTGAGGTCAATTTATACAGAAAAACTATAACAACAAATTCCTGTCTGCCATCTTATCCTTTACAAATGATATTAAACCAAGAAGCTTCTTTGTGGACTGTATGCGGACATGATAATAAGTACAGTTATATATAGACTTGTATTACTGGGTGTGGCGCCAGGCAGGGTAAGCTTACTCTTCCGGACATTTTTTACCACTGGTTGTCGTGTATTTTGTATACGACGAACAGTTTATTTGCTGATTACATGATTTTATATGATTACACTTTTTTGCCTATAGCGTTTTATTTGGGAACACAAGCGGTGTAGACTGTTATTGATAGTCCATTGGCCAATCACGCTATTTTACCGAGAGTTTGTCTAATAGTTTGGATGAAGCTATGGCGGGTTTGGTGCCAGGCAGGGTCAGCTTACTCCTCCGGGCACCTGTTACCCCTGTTTGTCGTGGATTTTGTACACAGTGAACAGTCCATATGCTGATTACACTATTTTGCCTTATTACACTATTTTGCCTATACCGTTTTCTTAGGACTTCGGATTTTGTCGAATGGTTTGGATTGTTCCTACTTGGTTTAATTTTATTGAACGATTTGCTAATTCTCATTCAAGTTTAAACAAAAGTAATGGCCATATGAGCCAGTGTCTTCGGTGACCTTTATAAATAAGATTGTTTGTACATGCAAGACCAGTCTTTGGCGTTTCATATATTATAGCACACACAGCCCAACTGTGGTTTATATCTTTTTGGATGCAACCCTAAGAATATATATATTATAATTAGAATCTATGGGTTGAATCTCGATACAGTGAGGCGTAAGATTTACGATCTTTGCAATCACGGTGGCTCACAGAGTAGGTCAATGGCTCGCGAACCACGAGTTTATGGGTTCCATTGCGGGCTGGCTAAGGAGGTTACCTGGAATTTCTCTGACTGGTCCCTCCCTTGACAATGGTGATGGAAGGAGTGCCTGAAATTAGTCTAGTCGTTCGGGTGGGAGGGAAACGAGGTCCTATGCAGAGGTTGTTCAATGAGAAGTAGACAAAATCTCCCTATAAGCAACCGTGGCTAATTTACAGTTAGAGGTGATGGATAATTTGTACGTTTTCTCTGATCCCACTTATATTACAGCAATCGTGAAGACAGCGCCAACGAATTAATCTGATCAAGATTTACTGAAATAACCCAGTTGTCTTTAACCAAATGTCTAGCTTTCACCGAGACAAAGTTATAGATTAATTTTCAATATACATTAATCGATTATGTTTAAGTGTGTAGACATAATAATGATACCATTTATTAACTTGGTTTGTATGTCCCTGTGCAATATTGTAATATTCTGTTTCTCGGAATGAAAAACTTCATTTTTCTGAACAGAACGCCTTTCTTTTTCGCTGGACCAATTCAAAATTAGGTCGGATTCCTGCATATTATAAAACAAGCTTTTAGAAGACAATGTCGGCTATATTTACTTTTCTGTTTCTCTGCAACATAAACCTCTTTTGTATTTGTTTTTGTTTTTTTTTTTAAAAAAAAGCCTTTCGCTGGACCAATTTAAATGTAACCTCGACGTCTGCACTTTATAAAGCTTTGAGAATATAAGACGCAGTGTTTGAAACAGTTTTGTTTTCCCTATGCAATATTGCACATTTCTGTTTTCTTTGAAACAGATCCTGTTTTGTTTTTTAAAAAAATTTTTTTGGCGGGACCAATTTAAAAGTAACCCCGACTTCCGCACATTATAAAACTTTAAAAAGATAAGACAATGTTTGGCAGTTTAAATATTTCATAATGAATGTAAGAAGATGGTGTGGAATACAGATAGACACTGAGATAGCAGACATGTTAACACTTCGCTTCTACATCAGATTCCCTGATTTATTAGTAATTATAAACAAAACGATCCAAGTAAGACACAGTTTGTCATGCGTGTGTTTATAATAGTGCCACTTGAAACCCTGACAGGACGGGTGATATCGTCATTGTTTATTTTAACTTCTTCCAATCGCGGTCCTAATTAAAAGACTTCCAAATTCTGCTACTTACATCAACTTCAAATTTACGCCCATATCCGACATCTTAGTTTAAACTATTTAGTTTGTGTGTTCTTTATTACGGGACAGGTGTATACGTGAAGGACTACTACACACAATCTCTCGTATAAACATGATAAATATATTTCATTCTTACTTGTACTTAAAGATCTAAACCTTCCCACAAAAACTAGACCTTGGGATAAAGTGAAGTTAACATCAAACAAAACCGTATGCAATTCAACGCTTTGTTAGGAAGTCCGAAACGGAAATCCTATCTGAAATCGTGTTAGGATTATCTGATACAATTCCAATCTATAAAGAATACTGTCCGGATGATTTGCAGGATCCGAAGACTTGAAATTGAATGAAATGGGGTTTAACGTTCTACTTCTCTTGCACCACACATTCTCTTAATTTGGTCGTGTTGTTATTACTTGTTGCTTTTGTGTTATGTGGTTTGTCCGCGGGGTTGTATTCTTAGTTTTTATTTGTTAGGTTATGTGTGATACGTATTCTCTCTCACTATTCGAGACCCTTACATCCAAATGACTTATACGATGTTTTAAAGTCGTTGATCACTGCAGTTAGATGTCACTTTTGTCTTAAGATTTAAAAATGAAATGTATTCGCATTATTTGATAATATATAGATTTGGAACCATGTAATGTATTTTTTTTTGTAAAACGGAAGTCAGAAAGCATTCAAGTGTACACTAAAAATGTCTTTGAAGTTTTCAAGTATTTCTTACGACTCATTTATTTATCTAAAGCACTGACATTATTAGGTTTTTATTTTCATATTTCACTGGAAAAGAGGCCGAAAGAACCTAAAACACAAAAGCATTCTGCGGAAATCACTTAACACTTCGGGCATTGATTAGTCTGAAAAGCCAGGCTTTACTGCTGTCTCGTGCAGCTTAAAACTTGTCTGCCATGTACCCTATAAATCACATCGTATAATACTTTATGATCAAATATGGAAATATGTTAGAAAGCTGTTAGAATTCGCCTCATAATTTATCCGCCATGACGTATTCTTAACACGAAACGGTCCTGCAAAGTCTCGAACAGCAACCATTGTCCAGATAATTTGTTCTGTATTATATAGCTAGTCTGTTTTTCTTTTCCATTGTTTAAAGGAATGTCTTCGTAGACGATGTATAGTAATTACAATTTAAACACAGACAATATCTTTTATTTTAACACAAGTATTTATATTAAGAAGAAATCCATGGGTAGATAATTCCACAGCATAACCAAACATATTTGTTTTACATGTGTAGATTCTACATACGATTTAAAAGTGTAGAACTGATTTATCTATGTCGAGATAAAAAAAAAGTGTCACTCAAGTCCTGTTCGAGCGTAGCCCCTTCTAAATGTGAGTGTGGCAAATTTAAAAGCTTTTGGAGAAATATTGAAAATTGCATTTCGATAAAGATATCCAGTCCAAAATTTGAACCGTTAACACTTATTCTTTTTATACTGAAAATGTTTCTTACGAAACCACATCCCAACCACGCCCATATATTACAAACTCCGTCGTCTGACACCAAGACGTCGCTACTGGATGAGGATTCTCACAGTAATCTGTTCTTGATTATCACAAAGGTAGTGACAAGTAGGAAATTACACTAAAAGCAAACGGGAAAATAAAAATATAGACCATAATATAGATAAAATATAAACAACAACCATGCGCAACAGTAGGTAAATAATATGCATTTAATATCATATTGTCTTATTTATATCGATATACATGGGGGAGAGAGAGAGAAATGAGGTTTAACGTCCACTTAACACAACTATGTCATTTCGGGACAAACATATGGTTTAATTTTATTTCAATAATTCGCTTGCGCGTAGGGGTCTTTAGCAGTGGGAGGAAACCGGAATGCCCGGAGAAATTCCACGAGGTTGAGAAGGCGCCCCTATCTCCATGCCACATACGCTCACACCAGGGCGCGAAGCCGCAAGCCAGAGGTGGCCCTCCTAGCTAGAGGTAGAAGCGCGGCACTCTAAACCGATTCCAATCGATATACATATTGAATCACATAAATTACAATGTTATAAATTAGATCTTGAGATTATGTTCCTGGTATATTTACAGACCACTCTAGTTATAAGTGCTATGATTGGTGCGTCTCGGTAAGTCACGTGGACATTTACTGCCTTCTAATTACTTCCGTGAAACAGTAAATCTTATAAAAAATATATATCGATTAATATATTAAACGTCACCGGATAAGGTTTATATTTTTTTTAAATAATGCAAGAAATTATGTCAACATATCCCATCAATAAGTATAACACGAACTCGAATGTCAATATTACCTGCAACAGGTAAATTTCAACATTAGTAATTTCCGCCATTCTCCGAGTGTCGTCGTAACTTACGGTCAAATAACGGTCATTTTAGTCCTTCTGCTCATATTCTTGTCATTTCTTTATTTCTTTAAGTCTACTGACTCATCAGATAGTCTATATTTCTAAATGCATGAAGACTAAAATGACGTCACGGATTGCATATTTACGGAAAGTTACGACTACCTACGGAAAATGGCGGAAATTACTAATGTAAGTCGGCGAGTGACATATCAGGTAGCACAACTGTGTACTACTACTCATGGGCGGATAAGTTGTAATTTGTGGATATATGTAATAACAGTAGTAACATTCCAATATTACCAGCTTATGGAGTGTTTGTGTCTCAGCTAACTCGTTACACGAGAGCTTGTTCCTTTTATTCACATCTTTTAAAATAGATCAAGGCTTTGTCATCTAAGCTTCAACTACAGGGATACCTGCCCATTAAACTTACAAAAATCATTTAATATCTGCCTACGTCGTTAACACTGTTCATCACGTACATTGGCCAATCACTCTATTTTACCGAGATTTCGTCTAACAGTTTGGATGTAGTTATGGCGCCAGGCAGGGTAAGCTTACTCTTCCGAACACCTGTTACCACTGTTTGTCGTGCATTTTATACACGTTGAACAGTCCATTCGTTGATTACACTACTTTGCCTATACCATCGTTTTTAGGACTTCGAATTTTGCCTAATGGTTTGGATTGTTCGTGCTTGGTTTTATTTTATTTGAAATAATTTAAACAAAACTATCAATCGACTATGAAGTCGTACTTGCAAACTTAAAACCCACTTCTATATATATAGTGTAACTAACATCAAGTCTAAAAGGGTTTTTTGTTTCAACTGAAACATTCCGGGCTATTTGAAAGTCAATATTATCGAAAGATTCTTAAGAGCTTTAATAAATTAACGCCACGAACTTGAACAACGAGACGAGAAACGATGGTCTTGTCACAGTAACAAATTGATGCTTTTAGAACTGTTGATGCTTTTAGAACTGGATTTCTTGTAAAGTTTCAGACCCCTCTCCACGCCAAAAGATTTAGTATAATGGTGACAAATTCTCGATGGTCCGTTTTAGCCCGTCTTATTCCTTAGCTAATTGGGTCTGCAATATTAAAATGTTACTCCATAACCATGGACGTGTTCTAGATAAATGGAATAAAAATGAACGTTTATTATGATAGAGGAATGGATCTTTTTGTCCGTGCATTTGCCAAAATGAGCCAAGCGATTTTGTTAGGATGTAGTCTTGTGATTTAACACGTTTACTGGATTGGCCGTGCTCTTAAACGTTTGTATTCCATTTCAGCCTTTCCTGAAATATCACCTGTTCCATGAAATATTATCAACAAATTCATTCTTATCTATTATCATAATAGTTTCGTGATTGTTATTGCCCCTTTATTTTGATCAACAGTTACTTTATGTTGTGAATTATAATGTTTTAAGCCGTTCTGTACTTGAACGAAGGCAGACAAGTGACATTTAGTTGACCAAAAAAGTCGTTGAATTATAGGTCTACATAATCAACAAATTATTTGTTTTTGACTCTAGGGAAGACGGCAGTGTCTAATAATGTCTATGTTTGATCTATAATACCAAACTTAGTATAAAATATAGCCTGGTCACGTGTCTGTCTGGAAATAAGTGTCGCCATTTTGCGTATTTGTGGTTTTGTTTGGAGACTAATAGTTAATAATTAATGTTCCTTATGGATGTGAAATATAAGTTGCTAAAAATGAAAAGTGCCTGGCAATACTTTTAAGCGGTGAAGCATATATAATAATGTCTTTATTTTCTATTCCATTCTGAACACTGCTCCTCTGAAAAAATAAATGCTGTGCTATTATTATTACACATTATAAACATACATTATAGTCCGGACGTCAAATGCCAAAATATCACTGAACCCATTATTGTCTGATATACAATATTTCTCGGTGGATTACTGTTGGGTATGGTCCCCTTGATTTTTCCCAGGTGGGTTTGGTCGTGTCACCCTTGGGAAAAATTAAATATTTAAGATGGCGTCCAAAAGTAGTGAAGAAATACGAAAAAAAAATCATTTTTCACCATCCTAGGTCGTGTTATATATCGTTTTATATGTCTTAGGGGTCACTGAGCACTAAATCGGGCATATTTTTAACATCCGGCTAATATAATTTAAATGGCGGCCAAAAAAGGCGGCGGGGAAACAAGAATTTCATATTTCGCCCTACTAAATCGATTTCGGACATATTTGTAACATTTAACTTGAGACCCATCATGAAAGCGGAAAATAGAAGAAAAAAATTCACCCAGTTGGATTGTCAACGCTAGCTTGTGATATTTACTGGATTAGGATCCGATTCGATGTTCAACTTTCATTCATGATTAAATCATGACATGGATAATCGAGACTGTGTTCTTTTTTATCGTACCGATTTTAGTAATCGCTAAAATCTGGGTTTCAGAATGGATCAATTGACTGAAATTTTCAGCAAATTCCCTTTACATTATCGAGTTTTTAACTATTATAGTGAGAACTGCCAGATCTTTATCTATTCTCCAACAATGTATCTTTACGTCTGTGCAATACTATATCCGGGTTAAAGAAGACAGACATTTAACACCCCCACCACGCCTTCCAACCCAACATCACGCAATATTGGGAAAATGGCAAAATTCTTTGTTAAACGGGCACAAACAAAAATGTCAACGGACATTACAAACCATTTAACATTTTTACGAAGTTTAAATCACCAGATTACTTAAAGTAACAACAGCTCCAATATTCAAGAGAAATAATATTCTAATAAAAGTCTTATATATTTTCAACACAGAAACATTTGTATAGTGCACAATAAGCATTTTCCTTGTACGATGGAACAAAACACCGAGGTCCCGCGTGCACGTAAAAGATCTCCTGGCAGTAAGAATTCAATATAAGAGAAGCCAGAGTGCCGCTGCCCGGGAAAAATTTCCCTCATAGCACATTTCATTAGCCCAGTTTAGGAGCAGAACAGTAAGCCGTTAAACCCAATTTCATAGAATAAGATTGGGTAAACTGAAGGATGGGACACACTGGAGTAAATAGTTCTATTTCAGTTTTAGCTGCCTATTAGGACATAGATGACATTTGGTTAGTTGACCTTTGTCAAGCTAACAATGAAAAAAATTATAATCATTTTCTCTCCATTTTGCAAAATGCCCAATAAAATATACCAAGAGTCTTTACATGATCAACATGACCTCCCGTTTGACCCTTTAGCAAGACGATAAAGAAGGATTAAGAGATCGAATTATGACTTTTCCATACCCGTAAAAGAATATAATTTCCAGATTATCATAATAAATACGACCACCTGCCTTCGTACGTCTACTGACTTTGAAAGGATGTATTATATGGATTTAAATATTTTACTTTCCTCCAAAATAAATAGGGGGTTGTATGGCCGAATGGTTCGCAAGTGTGCAGTGTATCATAAAACCTGCCATTTAGTCAACTGGCGTGGTTTCGGATCCCCGGTTGTACGTGACAACCTCGTTGGTTTTCTCCGAGTCCTCCAACTTATAATGTAGTAACACATTCGACACGAGACTCCCAGTTTTCATAGGTGTCTTCATTTCTCAACAGTATTAACACATTGTTTTAAAACAAGTATTCCCGACAAACAAACTAACCCACGGACAAGAGAGCGAGAAATAGGGTTTAACGTCTACTCGACACAAACTAGGTCATTTCGGGACTAACATATGGTTTAATTTTCATTTCAATAATTCCCTTACGCGTAGGTGTCTTTAGCAGTGGGAGGAAACAGGAGGACCCGGAGAAAACCCACAAGGTTGGACAGGCGCCCCTACTCCTTGCCACGTACAACCGGGATGCGAAACCAAGCCAGTTAACTCAATGACAGGCTTTGAGACACAGCGCGCGCGTGCTAACACCCCCCCCCCCCCCCCCCAGGTTCCATAGGGGTCTTCATTTCTTTACAGTTGTAACACATTGTTTTAAAACAAGGATTCTCGACCAACAAACTAACCCACGAACAAACAAGGGAGCACGACACCATATCTCCACATGAAATGGAACCTTGTTCTCCATATTATTTATTGTTATAAAGATATGCAATCAAAATATTTCACAAAAATTGTACTTTTGATTGGCAATTAATCACGAGTATCTGCGACACGCGCAATCTGCATCTTCCATTACCATCAGTAATTATGATATATGTCACAAACATACACTAAAAAAACGTAAATTGACATAGCCGTTCTTATTTATCGTACGACCAATAAGTGCATACTTATGAAATATGTATTTTTGAACAAAAACGGCAAAGACGTGACAAATGGCTTTAGAGAAGTTTTGAGGTAAAGCATAGATTTGGAACAAAGATAAGCTAGGCTAATGAAGTTACCAATCTGTCGGAGTTGGGCTATATAATAAAACAACAAAGATGTCACTTAATACCCATAATAACTTTATTCACAGCGAAAAACGTTTATCGGTAATTTATAACCAAGTCTGTTGCCTTTAACTGTTAAGAAACTGCTTGATAATTTTTAAAGAGAGAACATCTATTCAAATTGTCAGTATATTTCTGACGCTATGAAAAAGACTTTTTATGGCCGAAGATAAGATAGGACAAAAAACGGCACCCTGCTATCGTCAACATAGTTTCTCTTTAACGTTTGGCTATACATTGGTTGCCATGCTCTCATTCTTGGACCTTTGGAGTGATAGATGAAGCGTTAGGTTACCAAGAAATACGGAAGAGGCTAATAAATTTATGGACGAAGATGATAAGTTGCCAATTAGAGAAGCCCCGGCATCTCACATATTATTGCTTATGAAAGAAGGCATGAAAACCTTGTGGCTAATGCAGTATAGGAGATAAGATTATCTTAGACTGCCACCTTCTGTTGAAGAAAACATATCTCAGAAGTCGCTTAAAATTTCTTTACGTATACATGTAAGAATTTCCTTGTGTAAAATATTTAGTTTTTGTTAACCTTGGGCCCGATAAGTATAAATATTATATTTTTAACGATGATTCATTTTGTACATTGACTACGGTCTCTAGGCGATTTTTATATTAATATTGTGTGAAAAGGTATATTTGGCGTTTTAATTGAGATTAATTGAGGTAAGTGTTTATCTTTTATGCAGTAATATATGTGGACTGGATTTTAAAACGACTCGAGCGCCATTCACCTACTATATAAGCGCTTTATTGGACACCTCGGTGGCATGGAGATAGGGGCAGCTTCTCAACCTCCGGGTACTCCGGTTTCCTCCAGCAAGAAAGACCCCCCCCCCCGCTTGCTCTAAGATAATAAACAAAATGAAAAATAAGACTTGTCTGCGATATCACCTTCGGTGGAAGCGGACGTTAAACACTAAGAAAATCAACAACCTCGATGGAAGCGGACGTAAATTACAACAAACGCACACTTAAGGGTGGCCCCCGGATCCATTCACTTGATTAGATATTTAATGTTTATTGCTTACAATATGTCTAGTTTGTGTCTTTTCCGTAGGTTGGTCTTTTCGGTTTTATACCCCATACTAGTAACTCACTTTTTCTTATTTTCAGAAAACAAAGGGAACGTAATGAATGAATATTAAACCCCAGCTCATCTATTGATTTTACTATTGAGTTGCTAGGTTTTGCTGTGGTATTCTAGGCGAATGGAGGAAGTTGCTAGGTTGTGTCATGGACGTATCTGCTTACAAAATCAAAAATTACATACCCTAGTAACTACAAATTTTGATAAAAAAAGTGAGTTACTGGGATTTGCTTTTTGAAGGGATTCTTAATATAAAATGTTTTTCGGCAGTATTAGTATAAATCCGAGTGCCATCTTTTACCCAGAGCTTCCAACCAACCGTGTATTGTCCGCATGACCAACCCACACCTGCTTTTGGTGAAGAATTTACCCGATAACAAGTTCCCGTGTTTTATATTCTACATCTACAACTTGTTGCTTATCCAAATAATTCACCTACCTAAGAGGACAATTAGAGAACAACTTATAAAGAGAAATTACAAAAAAAAAGATATAATTTCAAGTATAATTGTTCACAATATTTACCACTACTCGTCGAGATTATGTAAACTATTTAATTAACCCCTGGACCTCTTGTATAGATAGCGAAACCTGTTACACATTATCTCGTGTCATTAATTAATCACTGAAAAAATGCGGAGTGCGAGGAATGAATGACAAATGCCAAATTAACGCAAAAACATATATCTTAAAGAAATAAATCGCTGACACCCGAAGTCCAGCTGGGTGTAGGTATTTTATCTTTTAATATAAGTCCTGGAATATTTCAGTGCCCGATGTTGATAGAGCCATTGTTTGTTGGGCTAAATGAATGTATGTAAGAAGGAGATGTTGACACAACACCACGCAATGAGATAAGGGATGCTCATTAAAGCAGCCCAAACAACGTGGCAAGTTGAACAACTTCTTGTCATTCTGAAGCAACATGGAATTCTTTGTTTTAATACATGTAAAAGGGCACGGTGATAACAAAGTAAGATATGTATACATGATGCCGACAGAAAGTGTTCCAGTCGTAGTAGTGTGTCTGTGTGTGTGTGGGGGGGGGAGGGGGTGTAAGGGTCGAATATGACGTCCTCAAGGCCATTTTGAAACTGTGAAGCCTTATCAACAATTAATGTGCGCCAATCGATACGAAATTGTACCAGAAACAACCATGCAGAGTTAATGGACCCTGGGGCTTGATTGAAGCGCGTCGTCACCAAGAACAAGAAAAGGACGAGCTAGATCAGTAGTGCATGTCCTTGGGGACCAGTTGCTTCTCAACAAATACGTCCACTGTACAGTGCACGCAAGTCACAGTTTATGGCAATTAAAATACCTTTCGTACATAGTATTGTTTTGGAAACCGCCATCATCTCACTCCATGTATTGAAGTCATCAAACTTGTGTGACTCTTTAATATAATAATGGGGAAAGCTAATCTTTGAAAATGGAACCGCAAGAGAGAATATTAATCCGTTAATGGAGAAAACTATTAATTCGTTTAAAATCAAAGAAATATATCACCGAATTTAATGCTTTGGAAAATGTTATTCCACCAGAAAGGCAAATCAAACAGCCACATCCCGTTCATTTTGCTATCTAACCACGAAATGGTTCTTATCCTACATTTTAAATTTTAAGTCATACTACAATCACATTTTTTTTTACAACGTTAAGAACAAAAACATATCTTTCTTTGTTCTAATAATCAAAAGTGAGAAAAAAACATTCCTCTGCACGCACGACAATCGGTAGGCCATCTGTGTTGAACATATAAATAAACAAGTATATAGAAAATTGAAATATTTAAATGAAACGAATTCCAAGTTTTCTGATTGTTGAGAAAGTTCTGAGAATGACGGCTGTGCATACCAGAACTGGCAGTTGAAACACAAGAAAGTTGTTAGGATTTTTACCAATTGCGTTTGGTGTTCCATGGTGATCTATGTCTTTGTTGATAAGCTCTTTAACAGTATAAGTGCAAAAATTCTTTGATCCTTTTTTTGTGAGAAGAATACTAACGTCACTCCGAATGTTTTATGGCTTTCCAGAGTTTACAAGCTAGGAGTTTGTTGAATGTTTTACGTAGCAGTGCCAGTCAGCGGTAAAAAGGAAATGTTTCCCAGGGTAATTCATTGGCGAGTATTTAATTGCCGTTTTTAAACAAAACATTAATACAAAGTGATTTCTGGAAATGGGGGTGATATTATTCGAGCAATGTTATTATCATTTGTTCTCTACAAATTAAGGAAATACGGATGTTTAATTTCGTAGAAAATTTTCTAAATAAATACACATTATTTTCCAAAATAAACTAACTACTTTTTGATCATAAGTTTATTTTAGATTTTCTTTACGAATTCTGTTAGGCGACGATCTGATATTTATTTTACTCACATATAAACATGTTAAGCAATTTAGCAAACCAAAGTGCATACCCACGTCGAACATATTGAAAATAGAATGGGCATAAAAATACCTTACCGATTCTGACGAAAATCACACAATAGGATATTTTAGGCCTAATCTCCTGTTAGAATACAACAATTAGATATTTATATTTTTATGGGGTTTTTTTATATAGAAATTCCATTAAAATAATTGTGGGAGGATATTTCTAAAAACAGAAGCCCGTTTATTTTCCATAGTCTTTAATGTGTGTAGCGAGCATCAAAAGGGAAGGGCTAATTATTTTATTTTCGTGGTTAAAAATGATTTAGTTAAATTAAATACGGTTAGATAGAGGGAGAGAGAGATGGGGTTTAACATCCAATCGACACAAAGTAGGTCTTATCTGGACTTACATATGGTTTTTAATTTGTTATCAATAATTTGCTTGCGCGTAGGGGTCTATAGCAGTGGGAGGAAACCGGAGGGCCCAGAGAAACCCTACGGGGTTGGACAGGCGAACCTACTCCTTGTCACGTACAACCGGAGATTCGAAACCACACCACTTGACTTAATGATAGGCTTTATGATACAGCGCGCACGTGCTAACCATTCGGTCAATTACGGTTAGAGATCTTTACTAAATATAGCTTGATAATAGTATTAAAGGCCAAGCATTCGATTGCTTATTACTTTAAAACTAAAACGGATGTTTAAGATTTGATAGTATATTAAAGGTCGAAGGCGTTTTTATTAACCCCAAAAATGTCAGTCGTTTATTTTCTCTGGCTTTGTGACACATTAAACGCCATATCTATAACACAATATCATATAATAGCAAGTGTTCTTTCCCTTGCATTGTAGAATGTCCGCCGTTAAATATTTTCATACCATAAAGACAAAGCTAAAATATGTCAACGTATACATAGATATATAATATTCTATATATACTGAGTATTTAAAATTCTCATTTTAATTTAAATTATAAAAAAATAAATGAAAACGCCAGTCGTGGATGACTTTCGTGATTTGCATCAAGACACATTTTCTATTGTTTATAGCTCTGGCTTTATAAAATTTTAATAATTTCACACCCGTATCTGAACTCGGCAAATTAATTCTTACTTCACTGTGATTTCCTGGTATCAGTAAAATGATGACCCAAACTCAGCTTGATATAGCAAATATGTGCATATGGAATTGCTAGGTATTTGATTATTCCACGAATTAAAAGCATAATTCTTGTGTTATCAGGCTGAGTTATTGACAAAAGGCGAATTATCTTGATAATACGCAACTTGTGAAACTCGTACGGTAACGCTCTATGGTATCCGATTACCTGAGAACAAGGTAAAGATTGAGAAAGGCGATAACTTCTACTGAAGCGAACAAAAGCTTCCATCTTGAGAGAAGAAAAAAAAGATAGATTCCAATTTCGATGATTGTTTATGAGATTACATCAGCAATTAGCAACAATAGTCAAAAATCATGCAATATTAGAAACGCACGGTTCGTCCTCAGACAACATGTCTTCACTACCGTGAAATCGGATAAAACCCAATTTAGTTCAAGCCTTGGTACAATGTATAAAAGAAATTGAAGAAAAACCACCGGTATGATTTAGGGAGATATACAATACTTGTTTTATGATTACGTATAATTTGTGGTATTTCTATCTTTTTGTTATAAATCGTCCAAGATATCATTAAAACCCAAAACCAATTACTTAAAGCTGGCTGCAACCTGTCAGGCTGACGTCTGAATTTCTTCAATTTCTAATTGCATCTGTAGAGGAAAAAATCCAGGTATCTTTTTCTGCACTCAATTTACACAGAAGGCTGTTGTGGTTAATGGAAAATGGTGTATGTTTCTTAACATTTGGACGCTAAGTGCAGGCCCTAGTACATGAACCGCGTGACCCGTATATTTGAAAGAAATGTGTGGTTTTGGTCGTCATATTATTTTCTTAGAAGGGTTTCGTCTTATCAAAGTTTAAAATGACATTGACCACAGAGAGATATACTACTGCATTGTGTTATTACGGCGAGGGGGTGGGCATCCAATTTTCGAATGAATATGTCCAAACGATAATGAAACTGATAAATAATGAATAGATTTTCAGAAATTAGGTATCTTTGGTCGTTTGACGAGATTAAAACAGAGTAATTTGTGGCCAGACAGCGGAGTTTATGCCTATTGCAACGGAATTATTTCGTGCAATTCTATTTGTCAGTTTTTTTTCCCTTTTTGAGCTTTGGCGCCTTTACTGACCGACTGACTGCCACGACCCACCGTCAAATTAACAAGTTCGACCCCGTCAAGAACAATCCCATATATCTGGCGAATTGATTTTTTGTTTAGGTCACGAACTAACAGTCAACGGGCAAAATACTAGCTTAATTCCGATCACATCTGATTCTTTGTATATGTGGGGGGGGGCCAAATGGTTAGCACACGTGCGTGCTGTATTATAAATCCTGTCATTGAGTCAACTGGCGTGGTTTCGAATCTCCGGTTGTATGTGACAAAGAGTAGGGTCGCCTGTTCAACCTCTTTGGTTTTCTCCGGGTCCTCCGGTTTCCCCCACAGGTAAAGGCCCCTAAGCGCAAGCAAATTATTGAAATAAAATTAATCCATAGTATGTTAGTCCTGAAATGACCTAGTTTGTTTTGAATGGACGTTAAACCCAATCCCCCCTCTCTCTCTCTTTGTAAATGTAATGTACGAAAATAGCTAAATGTTCATTTGTAGAGTCGCTGTTGCTTGGACCGACGGTGCTATTTCGCCTATTATGAGGCAAATTCAAATAATTCTAAAATATTTCAATAACAAAGAAAGCAATAAAGATTATTTTGCATTCATTTGAAACAATGGGTTGTTTTGGCACATAGTGATTAAGCCCCCTTAAATCAAGTAATCGTCTCAACCACACAATACATCCATATTGTCCTATGTGTAACGTTATCTGGCAGAGTTTCATCAGAACCTTCTAATTAGCTTAACAAGAGCTTGATAAAACATTAGCAACCATTAGCAAATAGTCGATATCAACTTACAGCTTTGCTTCCCGCTCATTAATTAGCATGGATTTCTTTAATACGCTTAAATCTTTCCACAACGGAGTCGGCATTTGTGGTAATATTGCGTTCTTTTCTTAAGACGTTAGTGTCATCTTTGAAGGTAGCGCTTCATTGTGAACGTAACAAGTTATTGCTCGTGTTTTAATACCAAGTGTCTATGGTCATCGTAATGTCCACTAAATCAGACTGGTCACTTTGTTGATTGTATAACCCCCAAGAGTTACCCTTGTTCGCTGGACAGGTTTAACGTCTCTATTGAATTATGGCCCGTGCCTAAATGACCAGGGCGTGGTTAGAGTCCAACTAGGGCACGCGTCCCTTTTAATTTGTTAAAAAACAAGAGAATGTGTAAAAAGCAAAAATAACCATAATGGACGAGTTAATTAGAATGTTTCTGATTTAAGTTCTTAATGGTCTCTTTGATCTATTAGAAGAATGCCGACTTCTTGTATTTTCATTGTTATTCTTATTTTTAATGTCCCTTTTCGACTAATTACAGAATACCTTTTTTAAATGAACGTTATAAAGCACTATAATGGTAATACGGATTAACTTTCATCACACATATTATTATGCCCCCGTGGGAAGGGTGGGGCATAAAATAGGGCCGTGGCTGTTTCAGCTCCTTATATTTTGTTGTTTGTTATATACTAGTATACCTTGTAAACATTAATGGGGCAAATTATATCTTAAATTTTACTTTTTCAACAAATTTTTAAAAAAACCTAGAAATAGAGAAAGTTATTGTGTTTCAATAGCTCTATTTCTTCAACTTATCATCCAGCGCCCCTTCTCTCCTCGGTCTTCTTCAAATAATGAGAGGGGGGGGATTGGATTTAATGTCCGCTAACTGACATTTCGGGACTAACATATGGTTCATTTTATTTAAATAATTCTCTTGCGGGCAGGGATATTCAGCTGTGAGACAAACCCACAATGTTGGACAGGCAATCCTACTCCTTGTCTCGTACAAGCGGGGAATCAAAACCACACAACTTAACTAAATGACACGCGATAAACCACTCAGCGACCAAACCACGCTTTTTCAAATCAAACTTTTGGGAAAAGTGGTTTCATATCGTTCTCTTTAAATAAATTGGACAGTATTTTCATTTAAGGGGCCAATTTCGATTATATTCTGGACAATACAACAGTTGAAGTTTGTGTTACAAACCATCAAAATCTCAAATTATAGGGTCGAGCAACTAACGAAATATACGTTTTCAAACAACTTAAACACGCAAGTCTTGATCGGGAAATTATACGTCGATGTTTGGATAAAACCAGACTTTTATTTTACAAAAAATACCGTGTAGGTGAAATTTACTTTTCGTTATTAAGTGCAGCACATTGGTCTTTCATTGCATAGACCACTAAAGGAACGGTAGTCGATTATCAGGTCACCCAACGAAAAAAAAAACCCGATATCTTAATAGGGTTACGTGTCCAAACGACTCAATATTTAGAAATGGAATTGGAGACAAGGTAAATTCACCATTCCGCTATATTTTGGCTCGTACTCAGACTTTTTGTTGAGACTCTGTTCAAATCGGGATAGTCCCTTTAATTCCATCCATTCTGCTCTAATTTAAAAACTTATACCAGAAGGTCACGCATAGGCGCTTACAAAAACCGTACCTTGGATCGACCCAAAACATAATAAAGTGAAATTTTGTGATAGCCCTGGAAATTGTAGGACCTAAGCTGTAGTTTTGATAGCTTATGCATTAAATTCTAGCCTACGATTATTAGATCCTCAAGGCAGCCTATTAATTATTTGAAGGTGACATCGCTGAACATTGTTTTAGTATTAACAGAATACCAACATCGCGTTTGTTCATAATGTAATATTATTTTAAGCAATACTATGATTTTAAGTCTTACACACAACTGATTCATACAAGTTTGCCCCTGTGGAATATATTACCAAATGATAAATGCATTTCTATAATAAGATGTAATTAAAGATTTGGTTGGAATCGTCTTCTAAGAGATAGCACTTTATTTGGGAAGGCACGCCATATTGCTAATGGTCGCGTAATTCACTCATTTTGATAATTTACTCTCGTTTAGTCATCAAATGACCATTGTCCGAAATCACTGCTGATCAAAACTGCCTTTATTCCGAACTGACCAGTGGTCATTTGGCTTTGGAGGTCACAGACGGGGGGCATATACATTGACCAGGCGCAGGTTCCATCTAGCGGTCAGGTTGCGACTGGTCATATATCATGGTAGCCTTTTATGTATTTTGATTAACCTTCCAAGGGTAATATATTACAGAGACATTTCTAATAACTTTCTAATTACACGATTTGTAAACACGTATAGAACAAAACCAGAGACGGGCAATTAATCGGTAATATAGCGTTAATGAGATTAGTTTCTAACGGTCCAGAACATGCTTGTCGATGTCTTTTTGATTGAAATAACATTAGTACTTATCACTTACTTACATGTAGAAACTTTATCATGTCCATCCTGGGCATCGTTTATTTAAATAATTGATAACTATTTCTGATAATGGTACTTGTATGATTTATTATGTAAAGACACTTGTGGAACACAGCTATCTGTAGAAGTAAATATAATATAGAATATGTGTCTACCTATATGACTAATTTAAAACATAGCATTGTCTGACTAAAGAAATACGCCCACCAACAGTATTTTAAAGGGCAATGTCTACACATACAATTGATGGGTTATTCTAAATTGGAGTTACTCATTACGACAGGATTCCTCATTGAACAATTCCAAAAACACTGACCCATAGTGTGTTTACAAGGTTTCCGTGACATGGGCAGCTACTATGCAACAACTCCTTGCCGAACTCTGAATAACCGCACTTTTAAAACAAAACAATGCATCTTCATAACTTTGACTTATCGAGTATTAAAGCACAAATACCATTCTTGATGTAACTGAATAATATGTCTCAATCTTTATCCTGCTCAACAAATTGTACTATTTTATAGTATTTCAATTAATTGATAACACAAATTTCATCTTAACACACGTAATTCAAAAAATTTGAAAAATTCAACTACATGGTTTGAAAAGCTTTACGTAAACACTTTCAAAGGATATAACGGATTATTTACACAACAAGTAAGACACTTAAACATCTAGTAGTAAGAATAAGGCTACTTTTTCTGGACCTGTCAAGCCAGAACGAGTGTTATTGTCCCTTTAACAAAGTTTTGGTTATAAGGGCAGTGATTCTGTTAAAAATCGTTCAACGACTGTGTATTTCATTAGGGTTCTGACTTTCCAACCAATCCCTGCACTTTAAAAAAGAAATCTAGACAAAAATTGCATATACTTCGAAGGAGCTACATCTTTACTATTTAACACTTATAAATGGACACAAATGGGTCGTTACTCATATAATAATGTAATATGAATGATCGAATGTATATAAACTAATTTACTTTATATCGTTTCTGTTGTTTAATTTATTATCAGTTTTGTTCGGCAAAATACGCGAAGAGTACAAATTGAATGACAGTCTTTGGCGTCTGATTATTCCAGTCTACACCGGCACTAGTATCATTAAAAATGGAACCCGAAAGAATTCGACAGGCGATCCATGTGTTAATTTTTAAAAAAAATCTTTTTGACTTAAAATGTGGGTATCAGAAGCCCATCATTCACTGTAAGATAACAACATTATTGTTGATTTGAGATTGCCCAAATAAGTCGTGTTTGTAATGTCGAAGACTTTCGATGATATTGAGATAAACATTTTAGATAAGGAAAGTAAGACATTTTATTTAAAAACCGACCAGTGGAGGCTTTTATATAACGATTCTAAAATAATTATTCTTAAACAAAATAGACGATATTATCTCACAAATACATATATACTTAACATATAAATTAGACACGTTAGGGAATTAGATTGCTTAAAAGAATACTCTGGACCGATTGATGGCAGCAAAAGTCATCGACTGCCACGGAAGAAATGTGTTCGTTGCGAAGGGAAATAACTCCAATTCATATTTATTTGATGACACACTTGCTTATCAATATCTGTCAATAGGTAATAAAAAGGCTCATTCCCTTATTCGCCATGTCTATTTCAGTTTGACTGACGTATCCGTACAAACCCTAATGTGAATACATAACAAGTGATATTTGCATGAAGCATGTTCGTCTAATATGTTTAAATGGAATTATTAGCCCAAGACAGCTGCTCAACGACGTTTTGCAGAGACGAGTTCAAATGGATTTTTTGTGTTCGCCAGAATTAAACATATACCAATGACAGAAGCAATAAATATTGCAGAAGAATTTAATTTTTTAAATATCGATATAAAAATTCATAAATCTATGCATCAGTATAAAGTTCTCCTTGGCATTAATTTACATTTATTTGATGGGTAATTAATTAGATTCGGTAACTAATCAAACTACAATGATCATCGAAGGAGAACAAACGATTATTAATATAGCATAGCTTCATAATTTTCCAAAGACTCACCCGATGAATGGACAACCAACCAATTTCCCAAGAGTGACATAATAAAAGTCGTTATGGATCATTACAAAATGACATTATAACTTTAAACGTCACATCACTTCGACTGAACAGAGAAATTAATTCTAGAAGAATAAAAATAGCATACAAAGGAAATTACTGTCTCCTTGGTTAAGATATCATATATATTGTGTTTCTCTGTCACTCCCCATGATGCCAATTTATGTGTTATTTTTTCCCATCTCAAATCTAAATTTATGTTATAAATTATAGCCAATTGAAGAGTAATTCTTAATTAGTATAATCAGTTCTTTATCTCTGGACCAAATGAAAAAATACATTTACGGTGTTTTTTAATAGAAGAAAATGGGTAATTAAAAAGCAGTGGCGTGTAAGCTTTAATTCGAAGAGTTGGAGCTATTTCTAGTCCTGTACGATGCTTAAGCGTAGGACGTTAAACCCCATTTCATTCATTCATTCTTCTAGTCCTATTACAATGTTAGTATCCCAGAAGCAGTTTCTCCCGGCAACATATAACCATGGACTGTCATGTCCAAGTTAATCTACAGTGGTTATTCAAATGACAGAAACTATTTAGACAATGTGAGGTAATCTCAAAAGTACATCGGATTATGGCAACGACGTACGAGTCAGCTGCCACAGCGCCCCCCACCCCCTAACTTTTGGGTAATCTGACTTTTCATGCAGACGGTTAAAGTGGGGAAATAATTATGATATAATCCAGTTAGAAAGTTGTAGGGCCCCGAGTCTAATAAAACACTAATTGTATTTTTCTCGTTAATGAATATCGCGAATTTGTATTTAATTGGCTATGGATTAAGATATTTTGTTACGGGCTACTCTGCTTGGCAAAATAAAGTGCCCGAAATCTAAAACAAAACCCTACTAACTTGACTCTTCTTTTAATTGAATACCTTGAATTTGCACTGAGTTGACTATGGATGAAGATATTTTGTCTGAAGCCATACTGTCTGAATTCATATCGGCATAGAGAGGGATATCGGTTGCGAAACATTGGACAACTTTGAAGCTACTTGACTCATGGGCTAGAATAGCAGAGAACCACATCTGTGCTAGTTCTTTAACCCCGGCGAAAGTTAGGCAATGTTGGACCACTCTGAAGCTGCTGTTGGGAGGCCTCTGCACCATAAGCTACAAGATTTTGGCTATTGTCGTCTGTTACGGGGAATTATTTTGGACATTTCGGGTCTAACTCTTAACATCAATCGGGTCCGTACACCTGCGGATTAGTGTACTCTATTGCATCGGTGGATTAAGAGATCGGTCGGGAGTGGAAAATTGTATCGAATTGTGCCATTGCAAACATTGCATTGGCGTAGATGAAATTTAGAGCACTTTCATGTCAATGTAGATACATACTGAAACCGATGATTTAGTTGTTGTATTCTGATGAAAAACAAATGTAGTTCGGTTTGATTCCTTTTTATATACACTAACTGGAATAATGAAAACGGGCATACGTCATGTGTGCTGTGAGCCACGTTTTGTGTAGTTTCCTCCTACCGTTTATCCCGAGTCCCGGTTCGATCGATATGTGTCTACGCCGTTCTTATAATTTACCAACATTGCCGGGATTTATAATTTTAATATTCGCAATGCCATTCGCCACTGTTCGAATATATTCTTACAAATGCCTTTTCATTAACAAAAATAGATTTTGATTGCGTACGAAAATGTTGCTGTAGATTAACTTGGACAATTATGGTCATTGCGAATTGTATTCGAAAGCTCATTTTACAATAACAGAATATCTGGCATCTTCAATGGAAGGTTTGATCTCGCTTTAACAACGTACATCTTATCAAGGCCTTCATGTAATACCCTGCACATGTCGATTGGGTACAAGTCCAGTTTGTGAGCCTGTCAGATTCCTCGGTCGTTGCGAATACCAAGTCGCGCACTTTCTAGCTAACATGTCTACGTATATGTTTTCAAGGTCTTCATGGAATATCCTGCATATTTCGAAGTCAAGCTTGTGAGCCTATCAAATGCCTAGGTCGTCTCAAATACCGAGTCGCGCACTTTCTAGCTAAAATGTCTACATGTGATAATCGAGTTTCATAGTTCAAGTAAAATAAAAACCAAGTACGAACCATCCAAACCATTAGGCAAAATTTGAAGTCCTAAAAAACGGTATAGGCAAAATATTGTACTCCGGCAAATAGTGAAATCAGCATATGGACTGTTCGCCGTGTACAATATACCCGACTAACAGTGATAACAGGTGTTCGGAAGAGTAAGCTTATCCTGCCTGGCGCCACACCCGTTCGAGATCTAACTCAATAGAAAAATGCAGCCACAAGAACCCAGGAAAGAAACAAAATATTAAATTCTTACTTTCGACTATGTTGTGGACAATGGTAATTTGCGTCGTGGTATTCTTTAAATAAAATACCACGGATAAAGATGCCGTTTATAGTTATTATTGGTTATTGGTTTTCCTACGGCAATTTCGCTAAATACTATACAATACTACGGGTGCCGTCGTGAATTTTGACCCCTGTTATTGTCTCTTTGGTTTCGGAAAAAGTATATATTTTGCACCATGAAGTCGGTCGGGGTGACGCGTAATACCATTTTGACGATAAATGTAGAAATAACTAACTTCCCACATAGAACAGCCTTGTTTGTTTGTGGGACACAAATGGCAGCCAATCTTGACCTACGTAGGCAAAATATATAAGGACTCTCTGATTGGTCATTCTCTTTACGGTGATTGACAGGTCGGAATCATGAATTCGGCTAAATCTCTTAAATAAAGCGTAATTGGCCAATGGGCTATCGGTATGCAAAATGCACATGATAAACAGTTCAATGTAAAGGTTTCCGTGGAGGTCGTGATGTCACAACCTCTGATAGGACGCTACTGTTTATTGTTCACGTGTCTGTAAATAACATAGCTATAAGTTCCGGAATTGTGAAGTAATCTAGTAACGTCCAGATGTGTAAAACTTGCAGTCGCTGCTTCAGCTTCAGGAACATGAATACCTGGACATTTGGTATATATGTTCATAACGGCACTAATGAATGATGCGGGTCCCTACATTGGCCTCAAGGGCCGAACCTCACAGTGGTCGTGGTTGGGGTGGGGGCATATCAAGATTTCTCATGGGATTCGGTTTGGGTCATACTGCACACAGCGTTCCACCTACGTCATTACCAGAATGAAACACTGTGCTAATTGGAGTCCATTTAAAACGCTCGCGTCATCATTTTGGGGCGGGGCCATGGAGGTGTGGGCGGGACTTATCAAACTTACGTCACCTGTGTTTACAAAACAGAGTGAAAATAGACCGTAGCACATGTTTTTTGTAAACACAAAGTCAAATTTCAATTTCTGCCACACGGCTAAAAACGATATATAATATGTGCTATGGATAATATTGCAATACATTCTTTACCATTGTAAACTGTCTTTAAAGTTTCAATATGTTTATCTTTCAAAACAAGGCCTAGATACGCCTAAATTTTTCTTCGCAAATAAAACTGCATCTGTGAACTTGTCGCCTATGGGGGCCGCCATGTTGAATAATTAAGGGACTTTTTTGTGGTTCGGCTCTTGATCAGTTTGACATCTTTCATACACACAACGGCTAAATAAACATATTTAATTGCATTCAATATGACAATAGAAGAGAAATAAATACTTCTCAAAACTTCTAAAAGCATACTCGGTGTTATCGACTAAAATCGTCGATGTATGAATTAAAATGTCGGGTAATTAGGTTAGGGCCTATTCTCAGCCGAAGCTAGCAGTAGATAGGCAGCCTAAGTTTGGGATGGGTTTGGGTTTGCAAACACAACTTCCGGTCTCAGATCGAAGCCTCCGCTTTTGACTGTTGGTATAACTAGAATATATTAACATTTCATAGTATGGTAATTCTATATGCAATATTGCTAATCTTGCGATGTAATTGTAGCTTATATAACCGGAGTGGCCCGACAATAGGGTACTCCACCCGCACCAATGTAAATTTCACGGTTATTCTCGAGGTTCATGAAACCGGAGATTTTTAACGTTCCTTGAATTAAAGGATCTAAGTCCGTAACTCAAAATCCTCCAAAATCGCCTACTTCGAAAACACGAATAATTGGCCAATTTCAATCAACATTGATGATGTAAACTTACTGGGAAAAGATGAGCTTATGATATCCGATATATACCATCATGCGCTTCAGCCCCAGTTGTAATAAGAGACTCAAAGGACTAGGCTAGACCCATTGCACCAACTCAAACGGAATAATGTAGACTGGAATACCAGACGCTGGAATGTACTCGATTGAGACTGCATGGCTTATTTCGCCGAACAAATCTGATTTGAAATTGGAGTAAAAACGGAAACCATTGAATGTAAATCAGTTAATATACATTCATATTACAGTATTATATGCGTTGCGACCCACTTTTGTCAATTTCTACGTCCAAAATGTTAATAGCTCCTTTAACATACATGTATTCAGACAAGGTAACCAGTTAGCAACCGTACACCTTCTACATCCCCATTGACTCTAATGTTAATTCTGGTATCTTTGACCGGCTCTTACCTTTTCCCAAGTTTTTTCCAGAAGTGGCAACATGTAACAAACCTTCAGTTTACGTATCAGGTTATTTTAGTAAGTGTTCGTCGCATTTATCAAGTCATCTATAAAATAGAGGAATGTAATTCACTGGAAGAGTGGATCGAGTAGACCGGGAAGCAAATCGAGCGCAATTTCCGAATTGATCTGATGTGGTTCATAGGCTATATCGGTGCTTGTTGGGCCCCGATGCCTCAGTTAGTAAGCTCGCCAAACTTATGGTGAAGCAAGGATTCGATGGTGTGGATGTTCCCTGGATTTTTCCCCTCAATCTGGGCGACCTTCGCTTATCGTGATTTGTTTGACTATGGTCTGCATTCGTCGTGGGCCATTTTTTGTACAGTCAATACACTGTACCCATTAGCGTGTTTCAACCTACCCCAAACCACTTGACCATATGCTAACGCCCGCCGTTAGATCAGTGACGGTTAGAGGACAAGAACGCTGAATAAAAACGTGCGTGAGGGAGATTGGTGTTGTTATGTACAGATATCTCACCGTGACTAACATCATGAATACGCTGAGTTTATTCGACGTTATTCAACATTACTAAACAGTGGGGTAGGTTGTTACAACAAAATGGTTGGATTATTGCCTTCTCTCTCAGATATTGAATGGACACGTCAGTAGGTTGGATATATATTTGTATATGCCAATAGTGATAGTCCCACTTTGAGTATTGTAGTTACAATTATCCAACAAAAATGGTTACAATTATCCAACAAAAATGGTTCATAAATATGTAAAAACTAAATATTGTTACAACCAACCCGGGTCTCCCCTACGGATAGCTGCGCATACAGTGGCGACACCAAACGACGTCATAATGACGGTTGCTAGGTGGACATTCTTAATTTGTTCAATGTTCATTCTAAACATGTTAAGCGTTGTTGAAATGAAAATGTGTCCTTACAATAATAGAAATAACATGAAATAAAATAAAAATTGCAAGATTAGAAGGCCCCATTTACGAGGAACAAATGAAGAAATTAGAATATACATTGTCTTAGATCCACTTGCATCGTACGACAGCGAGAGACTGGAAGATGCATTGTTTTTGTAAACTAACTTGTTATATATATATTTGAGGGGGGGGGGGTGCCGGGGGCGGAGGGGCTGAATGATTAGCACGCGAGCGCTGTATCATAAAGCCTATCATTGAGTCAACTGGCGTGGTTTCGAATCGCTGGTTGTACGTGACAAGAATTAGGGTCGCCTGTCCAGCCTCGTAGGTTTTCTACGGGTCCTGCGCTTTCCGCCTACTGCTAATATGTTAGTCCCGAAATCACCTAGTTTGTGTCGAGTGGACGTTAAATGCATGTGTCTCTCTCTCTCTCTCTATATATATATATATATATATATATTAGATATTTACGGATTCAGTTGATGTTGAATTATTTGTATACTAAACGCTGACATGTGTTAGTAGACGGAGAGAAATAATAAACTACCGAGATCAAATTGCAAAAGAATTTATTTCACTGGAATCTAGTCAAGGGATGTCTAAAGGACTCACAACTCAAAATTGTCCGCTGAAACCTTGTAGCGTTTTTCATAATTAGCATAAATCCAAGATGGCCGCCAATTGGACCTTTTTGGCCTCCATTTCTTGGAAACAACTCGTTTTAGAGCAAATAAATGTATATCATTAGATACAAAAGTGATACAAACAAATCGGAAACAAAGGTAATCACCACACCCGTAGGTCATGGTGTCACGTCATGACGGCATTGTGACGTAATGACGTCACATTGACGTTATTTTGACGTTAAAACACTTAAAAGTTTGGTAGAACTTTGGCTGAACCTGGAATTGTATACACTTTTTTATGATTGATTTTAGAAGCCTGTGGTGTCTTGTTTAGGAATCTGCCGGTTGAACCTGGGTCACCCTTGAGTGTTTTGAGAAATTCAAGATGGCGTCCAAGACGGCCGTCATTTCAAATAATACCCTATACCCCCCATAATATCCTGGAAATCGTCTGCAAACCTGACAAATGGGCGTTGTATTTCTTTAAAAATGTATCGAAGAGGCTCGACAAATGGGCGTTATATGTATTTCTTTAAAAATGTATCGAAGAGGTTCAGATAATTGCATAGGACAATAGAATGAATGATTTTTATTTAGTAAGGTTTCTCCTTGGTGAATATCACAGTATGTTTTATGTGCATGATTGGGTATTGGGCATTACAGCACTGTGTCCTGAAAAAATGAAATGGACTCTTCCTTCTTATCTGTGATATTATATTTATACCCCTTAGATGTATGGTCATACCTGTAATTGATATAATTTACAATATTACTTGTAAATAATTGTCCTCCTTAAGATTGGGCGTTTCGTGGTAAATAGGTTTAGGTTTAAAAATGAAATGAAAGGCAATGGTGTTTACTTGTGTGCACCAATTGTGTTAATGAAACAAACATACGCCTTGTCTGGGAAAATTTTGCCCGGGCAGCGATGTTTCCGCACACTTGGGGCACAGGTCAAGCTTTGACATTCTAAATCGCGACATATTTGTATGTACGGTGTATATCTCAAGTGAATGTGCTGTGATTGTTGTGTAGGGGGTTTGATGTACCCCTGCTCAGCTACAAAAAATATATTGAATGCCTAGCATCCATAAAATTAAATCACAATGTGATACAACATCATTACAAAAATGGTTCCTCTCTTTGAAAAGCTCAATTTGTATGTATGCCTATGTAATTTAGAGACGATGATGACATATTTTTTTGATATGAACATGGCAAACACCCACCTGCAACATTTCCTGGCCCCAAGTTCACAAACCATTCTAAGACTTAAGTTGAGAATTTACTTACTTTAACAATAATATAGCCCTTTATTAAACGTTTGATGTTTTAATATATCAAATACACCAATAAGATACTATGTGTTCGGAGTTTTGTGTTTCTGGATCAAAGATATTTTTCATAAAGAGTAATTGAAAGTTGAGTAAATTCTCAACTAAAGTCTGAGAATGCTCTGTGAACTTGGGCCCTGAAATAGGCCCTGAGCGCATGCGCGCTGTATCACACTACCTGTCATTGAGTCAACTGGCTTGGTTTCGAATCCCCAGTTGTACGTGACAAGGAGTAGGGTCGCCTGTCGAACCATGTGGGTTTTCGCCGGGTCCTCCTGTTTCTGCTAAAGAGCCCTACGTGCAAACGAATTATTGAAATAAATGTAAACCATGTTAGTCCCGAAATGACGTAGTTTGTATTGAGAGGACGTTGAACCCCATTTCAAACCGTTGAATTATATTCCGAGTTTAACTGTTTGCGAGGCATGTGCCACTCAGTACATAACTTGTCATGATTTAACATACAGACGAAGGAGTGCAGAATTAGACTATGCAAATATGAGACAGATCTGCATTAAAATTCATTGTAATCTAGAGAGGTTTCAGCAAATCCAGTAGCCAATTGTGCCGTTGCCTATACATTTTCTGCCTACGTAAAACGAAACTTTACATGATATTTATGTATCACTGTATCAACTATCCGTTAAAGGGCCTGTGGAATTGCGTGTTTGTGGAACGGTGAATAACTGTTAAAGTATTTCTCACAGAAATCTGGTCCGCCTTCTGAGGAATTGGGGGTTGTGCCTCGATTATATGCAGAGTTATTATACTTGCGTAACAAGTAGGAATTGTATGTTTTCTCAATACAAACTTGATATTTGTTCGGTTGGCCATACACGAGAAGTCAGTGAAAATGCTGGACTGTGCGATGATTTATTGCCGTTTTATGCGCACACATTCGTCCACAGATCTTGTGTGTAATCACCATAAAGATCAGAAATATATGGATTTTATGCTTTTATACTAACTGGAATTGTTTGGTCTATTCACGGGGAAGGATACTATTAAAATTGAGACTGACACATTTTAGAGTTCTCGCGATTCTTTTTCCAATCCTGAAGGGATATTTTGGCATGCCATTAAAATGAACCCTAGAGAAATTCAGACTACTGTCCGTCCCTTCTACAGAAAACAGATGGTGAACTTCGTTTTAAATTACAACATCTTTCCTTCAACTACAAATTCCTGTGAGCGTATACCAGTGGTCTGACAATGCCTCTCTCTGCTGAATCTTGGTATGGATGGTAAGCTTCCCATAAGACCCCTTACCAAATAATTTGTTAACGAACACGTTTAGTTTTAAGGCTGGTGATTACCGTATAATTCATTACCTGGCAAACTACGTTCGCATGTTTGGATGAGGAACGGGGTTCTAAGCGATATCCTTTTTGTTCTTGCGTGGACGTTCTTTGAAAGGGGCTCTGCTAATACAAGTACGATCGGCGTTATGCTAGGTATGCTGAATCACTGGACAATTATTGTCCATGGATAGACGGACATCGATTTCTGTTTTGATATGACGTCACAATTCCATGCTTGTTGCGTGGTTCCTGGTCACTTTTGTGTATGTTTAGAATATCCACCGCTTAAAAAATGGATAAGTTTTCAAGTGAACTTTCTAAAGTAGTGATCAAAACAACAATTGATTTGGCTTACGTGACATAATATGATAAAATAAAAGTATGATTAACAGTTTACGTTTCTGACATGTGCGCTGAACATTTCAATTTGACACTTAGCAAATATTACAATCTACTTCAATGCAGCACACACCCAGAAAAAAAACCTGTTTCTAATTTTATAGCTTTCCAATATTTGCCCTGGCCTTACATTTATAGATATGTATTCATACTCTAAATATATCTACATGTATTTGTCTTACTCATTATATGGATTTGGCCTAACTTTGTCATTGATGGCAGAATTTATTTGTTTATGGCTTGGACAGCGATCGAGTCGTGCATACATTTACACTATGTATCGCGCGACCTAAATTTCAGAGGGAAAAAATCCGCTTGGCTTAAATGCTCTCACATGGTCACTAACATATTGAGAAAACGGCGATTTTGTGTAATTAACTAAAATTAACACAGGCTTAATTTGCCTATTCTCGTTTAGCTGGCGGATCGTATTGCACAAGACACGGGTTATATTGTTTTATTGGGGTTGTAAATCCTTCTAGTTTGCCCTTAACTACATGCATTTCCCCTCTATAATATCTTGTAAATCACTTGAAAATGTTGGCTGGGCTGTTTATAGTTGTTCATATTATGAGATGGTTATAAAATTCAGCCATTATCTGCTAGAAGTTTGTCCCAAACACACTTGTTTTAGTAGTTGTCTTAACACGTACTGGTACTACCAACTGGTATACATGATGTCCCTACACGTTTTTAAGAAAGACTTTTATGTTCCAAGAACAAATTTTAATCTTAAACCGGTATGTATATATTTTTTCTTACCAATTCATAATTTCTAACATAAAAATCCTGTCTGTAGTAGAGAACTTAATGGAAGGGGTTCTGTAAGCTTTTTGAATGGTGATTTACTTCTGCTGCGTGTACTGATTATGATTTGTTTCGGAAATCAAAGTGCCAAGTCAAGATAAACGTTTCAATGCGAAATAATGTTGGACTACAGGGTTTTCGATTTGGAACAAACGTAATTGGATATAACTGGAGTTTTTCGAATTTCTGATACAGCACATTTAGTTGTGTGATCTGGATCCAGGGACATCATTTGAAGGGAAGTTTTCAACTTAAAACGGTGTAATTATCGGATTACAAACATTTCGACATTGGCCAAGGGTCTTCTTTATTTCATCTAACTGTATATTTAGCTGAGTTATGACGTAATAATTAGTGACATTGATCAAATACTGTCAGATGTATTATTACATAATTAATATGGTATATTCTTCATAATCCAAAAATTATCTTGTCAGCCTTGAAGAGCCTCGGGATATTAATAAATATGCCGAATCTATTAATATTTGTTCTTTAAATGGGGATTAGCACATATTTGTATCGTAATTTCTGCCACTAATCCCATTTCTGTTTCGTATAACCATAAACCACGCAACTTCGTGCGTTTTGTCACGTGATTTAAGGTGTGTCAAAACCACGTGGTTTATGAGGTGTCAGTCGTCTATAGCCCTACAAAGACCCGACTTTGGGCTGAGTATCCAATTTTTATTCGAGGTTTCAACTTAGCGTCTTTTTAACACATAAATTTCTAGTTTTAATTTCGAGTTAATCTCAATGATATCATTGCATTGAAATTTGTACCGGGTCCAAAGCGAGGTTAATAAATCTTCTTCATTTGAAAAGCATCTGTGCCATGTTTATGTTCGGTTTGAAATTAAATATCCGAATTTTATTTCACTTTTGTCAGTTTCCGAATGATTTAAACGTTATTTTTGGTTAATTAAATACCAATACACGATGATCAAATTTCCGCGTAGGATATGAGTTATAGGATTCAGTCTCACACGCTGTATTAAAAAACACACAAAACTGTCCTGCTTATTTGAACGGATAGTCGCGTTCAATTAAATTGTATTTCTTTGTTTTGTTTGTATTTTCTAAACGATTTATTATTTCCTTTAAGAAATTTAATAACGAGAAATTTTGTATATTTGAGTGAACTGAACTGACCATATTCGAGTTTTAATTTAATAATGCAACACTGGTATCATTTTTATTTGAAAAATAGATCCCATATTTTCCGCCCAATTCACTAAAACGGAACCTCTTTATCACTTTTTATCGAATGCTATAAATGAGAGATATTAGTAATGTTTGCAATAGCCTTAAACTAAATGAATGATCAAAGGAAATCTGTAGTAATTTATGTGTCTTTATGAGATTAATAGTATCTTTGCATAATAAAACGTGACAAAATGCTTAGCGACTTTCAACAGCTTTACAACAAGAGCGAAAGAAGCTCAAAGAAAACTTGACAAAACATTATTAAATTTCAGAGATAATTTATTACACAGAGTTATTCACAGGCTTTCGTTGGTGATACGATAATTTCCTTCTCTCATTTGGGTTTGATTTTGATAATTCTTCTATACATCTCGCTTCGTGTAGACTATCAAAGTCACTCGGTCCAGATTTTATGTAGGACATAAAGCATTTGGTCGGCAGGATAAAAGAGTCATGTGAACTGCTCGGGCTTATTTACTTAGCTAATAGTAAGGTCCTATTACGTTCTGCTCAACAATAATGACGACATTGAAGTCTTATCAACAGTACAAACGATAAACATTATAAAATACGAAGCCATAACTGCCAATTTAACCCCAAAGCTAATAGTAACGTTGCTTCATTTTAAATACCCCTAGACTCGCATGAAACATTAACGACAGACAGAATACATTTTACGACTTTCAGTTTAGGCCTAATAACTTCTTCTATTGGCCAGATTGGCTATCACGTGCATGCGTCTAATGTCAAAGTTCAAAGGGGAGAAAGAGAGCAATGATCATGTGTATCAGTTTGTATAGACAAACTGTATCTGTTTATAAAACCGTAACACATTTTGATATTATAGTCTTTTCTTCTACAAAAGCTTTTATAAAATGCATTAAGAAAGGTATGTGCCTTTATTGCAACTGTCTATATATATTATGAATAGGATTACTGTATCAACCATCTACGATGTTCAAACTGACGATATTTGAAGACTCTCGAAAACCCCTGTACCTGGTTTATTTGGCCACCTGTATAATTGATTGGGAGTATTTAAACAGGTAAGTGGTGTATTGAATGTGTTTGTTATTGTGGTTAATCTTACAACTCCGTCCATTGTGCGCGGTGACAGTTGACAGACAGGTTAACACTGAACACCTCACGGGATATTAATACCAGTCCTATACCACCATGTAACACCTTTATATAACAAATTGAATGAGCGACAAAATTACACACTAAATCGACTGAAATGAAAAATTGTTTACATGGGGTATGCCAAGGGTACCTGTTGACCCCATGTCGTTTTATTATATTCATTAATTAACTTCGATATGATGTAGGTAATCTCATATAAATTAAGTATCAATAAGGAAGGAATTGTTTTCATGTAATGACATTATTTTTTTTTTACAAAATTATGTTTTTATCTATAATTCAATATAGAATTAATATGTCAACTATTTTAACATCACCGAATCGTTATTCATCAAAAAGCAACATCTACGAGCTGTCTTTTTCACTAATTACATAAGGTACTGTTAAATCGTGATTGCCACGATTAAAGTCAACCTATAAGTTCCTGTGTAAATACAACGTTGTTGGTGTAAGTATTATAGCATACGTCCCGCCCACCCACGTGGTCTAGAAAGATTATCCGTCACGCTTCTTGGAGCTATTCGTTTGTGGTACGGTTTTTTTCTAAGCTCAACAAGTCCTGTTTTGCACATCTTAAAACAAACCGAAGTTTGTAGCATGTTAAATGACAAAAACATGACCCAGGAGTATTAACAGTATATTTGTAAAGGTTATATATGTTGTCATGACATTAGTATATGTTGTAGTCAGTGACTTCCTGGCTTGTTAGTTCATAGTTGAGACAGTTATATGTAATATATATAGCTGGGTATATTATTGTATTGGTTATTCCTTATTTTTCTGTGTATGTAATTTGGCAAAACCCACTATGAGGTGAAACTGGTGTTTGTAGAATTTATAAGTAAAAAAGTGCTACCATGTATTTCAATCAAATTTCCAAGGTCATAGTTAAAAGGTAAAATTTTCACACCCCCTTAATTTATTCAGTAATGAAATCGGTTAAAATAGCAATCTGGAGTTTGCATTTACATTAGGAACGGTACATTGCACGGTAATTAGACATCGTAACAGCATGCCCAACCTATTGTACGACACCAGTCACTATAGGAAACCAATTAAAGCGACAATTCACTGTTTGAAAAGGCAATCTAATATGCATCCACGAAATGGCATTATAGGAGATGAATTACTGAATTATAGTAGAGAATTTGGTATTTTTTTCATAAATTATCAGATTATGGGTCGTCTTGAAAAAAAGCCAAGCACCTTTCCAATAACTATTGAATGATTCCAATTCTCGAGTTTGATTATTGACAAAAAGACAATGGTACAAACAGGAATAGATATATTTACAGCCCATTGGTTCTCTGCTTTTCGGCACCTCTGGAGATATGTCTTGTGTTTGTTATGATGTTCATCCTTGATAACCTTTTCTTGTCTACGTATGTATACTCTACCGGATGACCTATTCACTCTGTATGACGCTATGGCATTTACCACCGTCTATAATAACTGATATTCGATGCCGGAGTAATAACGAAATTATGCTAGAGTGTTTTAATGCAGTAACTTAAAACATTTATCAATCTTCATTATATGATTATCTTACATTTAGTGAGTTATTTTCCAGTTCTTTTTCCAATATGGTCGCGTCTGTGGTTTTCCAAAATTGAACAAAACATGGCCTGTTTTTTTTTTCTATCCCTGTCTTATACTTACTGTTGATTTAATAGCCTGTATTAATAAATTATCGGTGTCTAGTTTTCAACAGTTTTATATGTATTCTTGTAAATTTCATTATTGGACGAACTAGGATGAGCATCACAGACCTTAATGAAGTATTGATTTAAAGGATTGCCAATTTGAAACCCAGGAAACCTTAACTTAAAGTGACATACTCTCAAAGTTTAACGACTCGAAATACGTGTATTAAATACCAAAGCTACAGATAGATAGATACAAATGGGGTTTAACGTCCACTCAAAACAAACTAGGCCATTTCGGGACTAACATATGGTTTAATTGTATTACAATAATTCACTTGCGCGTAGGGGTATTTAGCCGGAGGACCCAGAGAAAACCCACGAGTTAAACAGGACCAAAGCTACACATATTAACCTTGCCTATAGGTAAATGAATATATGTGATGATTTCTATTGCGCAGGAGTGGGATGGGGAGCAAAGAGACACAAATACACATGACAATTGAACAACAATCCTAGTTTCCTATACACTTCGTCGTTAAATTGCATATTTAAGCAAGAGAATTGGGTAATAAAAAGAACTGTAATTAATTTTATTGCCTAATAAATATCATACCAAACATATTTGAGCAGAAGTGTAAATCTGACACCAGATGAGAGCATAATTATAAAAGAAAGGTTATTTTAAACCAGAATACAGAAGATCATTACTCCCCCTCAACCAGAAATTTAAATTTAAAAATAGTAACGATTGAATGTAAATCAGTTTATATACATTCATATTACATTATAACATGCTTTGAAAACCATTTGTAGTTGCCCAAGAATACTGATTTAGCTCATTTAAGATAAAGAGTATGACATTTTATGAATTAAGCTAATTAAACAGTTGATGTAATATGGGTATTTGCGGGGCATTCACGAAAGACGCCCACTAATTGCTTATATAGAAACCCAATAATATTTCGACCATTGAATCGGCATTGAAGTTACCATCACATTTTGTTTACTAAAAATAAATATACCTATTTGATGTAGCATTGAACGGCAAAAAAGCTACCTTTTTTTTAAAAAAATGAATAAATAATTGAAAATGAAACCTTCTTCTCGTGTTAATGTCAAAAAATAAATTGGTAAAAACTTTTATATAACAAGTAGCATTGGACGGCAAAAATACTGCCCGTTTTTTTTTAAAAAAATAAATGAAAATGACAGCCCCTTCTTGTGTTTATGTCAAAAAATAAATTGGTAAAAACTTCATAGCTTTTATATAACAAGTCTGAGCCTGAATTGTAGTAAATATCACGAAATTTGAACTAACATGTATGACCAAGTCGGATAAGAAAACGGCATATTTTCATTAGTGATCAAGACAGAACTATAAACCTTTCAAAATCACCTTAATTTAGTGGGCTTCTGAACATAAGTACTGACCCTCCACTTAAACGTCTGCGTTTCCCCACATGAGTAGCGTTTTGTAGTAGAAATAAAAGTGTCAAATCCGACCATATACAATCGTAAAACTTTGAAGTGCTTAGCGGCTTGTGTGCAGATGTTCTAGATTTCAGATATATACAAACATGTGAATATATAAACTCGTGCATTGGCAGCCATATTGAATCTGTTTGATCATTTACCGGTTTTATAATACGTGTAACAGTATTTATTTGATGCTTGCAACGCTTTAATTGCACGTAATCTGGATTCAAGCAGCTGATTCTACTTTCGGTTTATTCACAGCCAGTATTGAAATCGTTGCGTTACTTTGATTAAGAGATTGAAACTGTTGTTGCAGGTTAAAGAGAGAGAGATGGGGTTAAACGTCCACTCGACACAAACTAGGTCATTTCGGGACTAACATTAGGTTTCATTTTATTTCAAAAATTCGCTTGCGCGTAGGGGTCTATAACAGTGGGAGGAAACCGAAGGACCCCAAGAAAACCCAAGAGATGCGACCCTATACTCCTTGTCACATATGATCGGGGATTCGAACCACGCCAGTTGACTCAATGTCAAGTTTAAAGATGCAGCACGCACGTGCTAACCCCCGCCCCCTCCCTTGCAGGTTAAAGAGATAGAGAAAGTGGATTTAACGTTCACTCAATTTTTAATATAGGGGTCATTTCGAGACTAACACTGATTATTTTAATAATTCGTCTGTGCGCAATAATCTTTATACATTAAGATAAACCGGAACACTCTGCGAAAACCTACTAGATTAGACAGGCGATCCTAATCTTTGATGTAACCTGGGATCGATTCCATGACTTGAATGAATAACAGGCATAAGTTCTATCGCACAAACTTTAGCACCCCAACCCCCAATCCATTTTCTTTATATTAGATAATGACATCATGTTTCTTAACTTGTACATACACGAACACTTGATCTGAGTTTAAAAGGTCAAATATGTGTTAATATATGTAAAGATACTGTTGGAGAAAACAAGACTCGTTGATATGTATATAAGTACATATATATTCGAGAAAAATAATAGAATGGAAAAAGCCCCTGGTGATTCATAATTATCCTTATCGGTCATGTCTTATGACGTCACGTGGTGCTAAGGGGGGTAAGTCGCATAAATATACCAAAAGTGGTTGATATTGACATTGTTACATATGGCATTGCTAATTTACAACACTGCAATATTTTAATACCCACTTTGTCAATTGGCTAATATATAATTTGCAGTCGGTTGCATGGTGTTATACTTGAATACAAGTTTCGTGGGTCAGAACATTCTGATGTGTATTCATTATCCTGACGATTGACTGACGATCATCTCTGGTATTGTTTTGTTTTTTCAAGTTCATTTAAAACCAAGACTTTTTTTATTTAAGATTTCTAAAAAAAAAGAGAAGAAATAAGTAGGGTTATACTCATTTAACTGTTTGAGAAAGTGACATTGGAACTGTTTATTTTTTTAAAACATGTGAGTTCCTTAGAGTGCATTAGGGATATCTTGAGATCAAATTTAAACTGTTACTTTGAATTTGAATTCGTAAACGAAACGTTAGTGTCAAACGTAAATCACAAGGAAGTAACCTAAGACGTTTCAAAATGACATCCATTACGACTCGCATTCAGAATTACTCACCTTCTGCACGAATTGATTACGTCACAGGGACGTTAACCTCTTTCTTAGCAGGGGCTAATGGCGGCGCGAAAACACGGAATGCCTAATGGCGGAACTAAATCGAGGACAAACACATCGTTGTCAAAGTCGTAAATCTGCGGTTTCTGACTATTAAAGTCTGCAAATGTCAATATTTTGTAAAACCGCCATCTTAGTCTAATGGTTGCCATTAAATCATTGTTTTCCTCATTTGTTTTCTTTGTAGCAATTAAGATTAGTCCCCAAGTAATACCAGCACTCCATTCGTAATGGAACAACCGATACTTTAGTGGCGTCCGCCTTGAGAAAATCGTAGTCGTAAATATAATTATTTTAATCACTCTTTTGTGGCTTTTCCATGATCAGTTCGCCCCTTTTAGTAAATGCTTAAGAAAAAAATGAGTCCAAATGTTTTTTTCGTTCATGGTTATGTGCAGCTAGTGGCAATTCTGTCAATTAGGTCCGAGCGAAATGTGACTTAAGGGGACAAATAGGTTTCCAACGCAATCTGGGTAATAGTCTTTGGTAGTTGAGCCACGTGTGTTAGCACTGTTTTAAGTAATCAGTTTTTTGGGCCGCTAGAAGAAATTGAAGACACTCTCTTTTAATCTTTCTCTCCATGGGTGATTTAAAGTCGATTCTCTCCATCATTTCTCCAACTATTTCTTATTCAATTCCTTTTTTATTTTTATTTATGTCTCCATTTTACGATCTTGGTAGATGAAATAAGTTTTACATTTGACATACAAATTGTTTTTTGTGGAGCACTAGATTAGATACGTGATGCTTGCTTGAATAAGCTTTTGAGTGGCCTTTTCTTTTGAAGTCATTGGGAATGGTTTTACATTTCTTTAAACTGGACAGTTTGTCTTATTTAAAAGAGACATTGAAGATAAGCTGTCTTGGGCTAAGGATTACGAACCCCGCAGTAATAATAAGAATTACGTTTTTTTAACTGCACGGCATTCCTTATGTCAACAAGGATTCTAGGTCCAGATTTATTGGCCTATTACCATAAAATAAAGTAGCCCAGTATGGGATTATAGACCTGTCGTGCAATATTATTTCGGTCCGATCTCCGGAATCTTAAAAGGTAATTTCTAAATCAAATGCTACAGGAGCTAACTGGTTCAGAACAGGGTTAAAGGTCATGTGGGCTGATACATCCTAGGCCTTCCCAGGTTCGCATTGTGTCGGATAAAGGCCTACACGTCATGCATTCCTGGGTTTGCATTGTGTCGGCTAAAGGCCCACACGTCATGCATTCCTAGGTTTGCATTGTGTCGGATACAGGCCTACACGTCATGCATTCATTGTATCGGGGAAACGAATATTACATACTTTTAAACCAATAGAGGTTCTTTGATATATGAGATGAAACTAAAAAAAGTATAAATTTTAATTATACAGTATATATGTTGCTATATTAAATTGTAAGGCTACATACGTATGTTTAAATTCATACGTGGGGTTGAATGGCTGAATGGTTAGCATGCGCGCGCTGTATCATAAAGCCTGCCATTGAGTCAACTGGCGTGGTTTCGAATCCCCGGTTGCACGTGACAAGGGGTACGGTCGCCTGTCCAAACTCGTGGGTTTTCTCCGGATCCCCCGGTTTCCTCCCACTGTTAAAGACCCCTACACGCAAGCGAATTATTGAAATAAACTTAACCATATGTTAGTCCCGAAATGACCTAGTTTGTGTCGAATGGACGTTAAACCCCATGTCTCTCTCCCGCCCTTTAAATTCAAGTGTTTCGTGTTTCTGTTTCCCGACAAAAGATGAAAACATGAATCTTATAGTAGATTCCATCAAAGGTGAATGTCAAACCCAATTTCATTTCATCCCATGTTGCTCCCTTGGATATTTTACTTGGATAATTCACCATGAATATTATAGTAGATTAATAAAAACCGATTCACCCCAATGTCATTTCATCCCATGTTGTTCCCTTGATATTTTACTTAGATAATGTACCATGAGTTTTACAGTAGACTAAAGAAAACAGAATTCCAGAAAAGTTGAAAGTCATACCTTATTTCATTTTATTCTATGTTGCTTCCTCTTTAGTAAACTTGGTTAATGCACAACTTTGTTTTATTGTCATGCACTGTTTACTGGCTGTTTTTCGTGTACTGTTTTATCTATATTCATGCACTGTTTACTATTTTAGCTATATTTCATGCGATGTTTACTATTTAAGCTATATTTCATGCACTATTTAGCTATATTTCACGCACTGTTTTTATGTACAGTTTACTGTTTTTGCTATATTGCATGCACTGTTTACTATTTTGGCTCGCTGTTTACTATTTTAGCTATATTTCATGCACTATTTAGCTATATTACTGTAATAGCTATATTTTACGCACTGTTTACTATTTAAGCTATATTACATGTACTGTTTACTATTTTAGCTATAATATGCAAAATAGTCTCGCGTAAGATCCCCTGTTACTGGTTTTAGAAATGCATGCTCCTAACTTTCAAATAACAACAAGACTATCGAACACATATTTTGTATCTTTATGACTGTTGATTTCAACTATTAAATGATTAAATTTTATGTACAGTTTTATGAATTGCTAGACGTTTTCCATTGTTTTCGGATCTTTGATAGCCATGTTATATTCAGCGAAAGGGCAATAAAACTGTGATCATTTAAACTGAACAAAATTATTGGCTAAGAAATTAATTTAGAAGACCAAAACTAAAAACAAAATGAAGTTTAGATTATCGTTCAAACAATTTAAGTTTATTTCAAGTTACTGCTCACACATAAGGCCTGACTGTGTGGTTTCATTAAAAATGTATGTGAATTTCAAATTACCATGTAGCGTACCTTAGAATTTATCATTGATCGGTTTGAATTAGATTTAATATATTTTGAATTACTGCAGACGCATAAAGATGGCGGCATGGAATTGATAGAAATAATGCAAACTTCAAAGAGCATATAACGGTTACGATATATCATTTTATCAATAATGTGTTTATATTATTGATTAATTGAATCATGGTGGCTGAGTTGGTAGACGCTGGAGCGCTAGCCTGTCGGTCGGGTGTTCGATCCGTGCATTGGTGGAGGAGGTTCATTCAAATTTGCTCTTGTCAGTGATGTAGGACGAAGGGCCTGACAAGAACAACTGTTTAGTCATTCGTATTATAAGGTCCGTCATCGAGTCAACTGGTGGAGTTTCGATTCCCCGCTTGTACATGGCAAGGAGTAGGGTCGCATGTCCAACCTTGTGAGTTTTCTCCGGGTCCTGCGGTTTCCTGTCACTGCAAAAAAAACCTTACTCGCAAGCGCATTGTTGAAACAAAGTTGAACCATATATTAATCCCGAAATGACCTACTGGACGTTAAACCCCCATTCAGTACAGAAACGACAAGATGTTTTTTAAACATAGTATTTCTCAAGTGTTTTAATAAGCAATTATGGTGCGCAGAAGCAATGAATTTCGGAGCCGACCTCCATTTTGTGGTACGGTTTATATGGAGTTACACGAAACCATCGTTTCTGTCATAAGTTTTAACCAATCCAATTCCACGTCACCACTTAAATCATGTATCTACAATTATACGGCAAACAGAATATTGGATTCGTTTACAGACAAATAGCCCTCATGTGACTAGCTGTAGCTGTCAAATATTAGCTAAACCCCGAACCCATAAAATATACCAGGGTCGTAACCCTGAACCAATATTACCATAATATCTCTAGGGTGTCGTCCAAATTCTACAAGACATAAATATCCGGAACGAAATAATTTATGAAGCACGGATGACTCATTAGAAAATATTAATTAACTCTTCTACGTTCGGATATTAAAACTCGGACAAACGTTGTTAAACAATTAGTCGTCTGCCGTCATGTTTGATGATGTCCAGCACGCAGTCCTATAGTAGTTATGTCCCTTGGACGCGGGTCAGGTTTCATTTGCAATGTTTTGAAAAGCAGTAAGCACAACAACACTGTTTTATATAGTAAACAATAAATATACATCGATTATTTATTTAAGGTATTTTAAAATAATAATCTTCAATGGATGACACCTCCGAAAAATGCCCAGTATGTGATTTATTGAAGTGAACAAAGACATGCTTGGTTGTTTACACGAATTCTAGGATCTAAACAAAAGATAGGGAAACTTGTAGGAATTTGAACATTGTCAAATAGCCCTATCATACGACATTTGTTTTGACGTGTGTTGTGTTTTACACGCAGTAAAAATGTAAAACCATGAACACGCGTCATGCCCATTGTTTCGTAAAATCACATGCAGGGTAGAAAAATCCCGAGAAGAAAATCCAGGGTATATTTTAATGATAACCTGTAATTTTACGACTGATATTTAATCCGCTTGGAGTTAGTTCCAGCTCAATTTTACGACCGCGGACGTAGTTGAGATCTTCTGATAGTTTTTGCTTACAATGCACACCGATGAATCCAGCCCTTATAAAGTAATTTCCAATCTGCTCAAATTATAGTTCTTGATATCTTATAATCTACAACTTTCTCAAAAAAATCTTCAACAATAAACAAAGAAAATAGTGCATTTCATATTCACCATTGTATGGCTTTTATTTTTGTACTGAATGATAGAAATATTGTGCTAATTAAAAGAAATTTATTTTCCATTTCAGAATGCTATTTTGGGTTGATTTCATTTAAAACTGATTTAAGAAAAACAACAAATTTGAAAAACACCTTATGAAGGTAACCAACGTGGATTTAAATTGATTCCGACCTTTTAAAAATGTCATTTAAAGAAACGCGACATATTGTAAGACACGGTCTAAACTGTGTTTTTAATTTGTATTAATAGCGAATCTAGTCGCATTGTTGTCGAACATCTAAATCATGTGCTTCAACTAACCTGTATTGTCTTAGCTATAGCTAATAAACACATAATATGGAACACAATTACTATTTTAATTAAAGCGACGTTTCGTTGGGGGTTCTCTCAACGTTTTCAAGCTAGCTTTTTGACAAAATTATTTTCTGTTTAACATTTAAATATTGAAATAATATTGTAATTTTATTGAGTTAATCTTAATTTTGTTTTGAGAAAAACATTTAATTCAATATCTGTCTTATTTAGAAGAAACGTGGACAGACTCATAAAATGTTGTGAACTACCAAGGGTGGATGAAATAACAATGAGGCTTAATGGCATTTTCTAGTCAATTTAATAATATGGGATAGTTCGGTTTCAACCCACCCACCTTCTCCGGTTTTAGCCAAACCAATTTTCTCCTATTGTATCCACATTAGTAGAGTTATCATGTTACGGTATTTCTAACACTTCACAATTATACTGATAATTTCAGTCGAAAAATAAAACATTTATTTTCATATAATGCGTTGGTGGTGAACACAAAACCACGGGGTTACTTTATAAAACTATATTTTATTTGTATTTGCGTAATTGTAGCGCAATATGTCTCTTGCTTGTTTTTAGTTAAATTTGAGCATATTTTCAAGCATTTTGTTTTGAAAGATTTAACGCAAAATGCCTACCTGGATTTATAATGGAAATAATTAACATCCCCCTACAAGGGATTTGTATCATTTATGAGAAATAAAACATTCACTTTTTATCAGAGTCATAAGCAATTTAGATAGGGTTTACCTGTAAATGTGAACACAAATTTGATTTACAATAACAACTTATTCAAACGCTTGACAATGTCTTAATTAAATGTAATACCCAAGAAATAAGTTACAACTGATTTCTATATTAACGTTTTTTAATATAATATTTTTAAAAATATTGATTTTGACATTCTTCTTACACCACGCACAAATCTCTATTTATATCTTAAAACATTTAGAAAAGTAAACCCAAACATTCGATTTTCTCGATGAATCAAAAGGCAACAATCGGGGATAATTTCTTTGTATTTTAACAAAAATATATGAACCGACTTTCATCATTTTATGCCAATAATTGATACGAAACTTCAAAGCGTGAAACCAAATTATTTAATTTAGGAAGTGACCATTTCCGGAGACTTGTGTAGGTATAAATGACAGACTTGTCTCCCCTGTTCAAAATGATGTAAGAAAAGTTTATATGGGGTATACCCCGATAATTACAGTATCATCAACATTCTGTGGGGGAGATCTCTCAAATACCAGACATTACAATAGATAATTTGGATAATAGCCGTGTTTGATGTCGAGTTGTTTGACCAAATTTTTGCCAGCTCTGTCATTACCCACTTAAATAGAGATATCGGAGAAGAAGAATTCTCGTCTTGATAAAAAAAATGTGAACAATATTTTTTGAAATTATAAAATGATAATCAGTAATCCTCCGGCGAAAGAAGTTTGTAAACTTAAACATTTTTGTGTGCGAAGATTTTTTTGGCCAAGATAATTTTGAATATTCTTCATTTTATTTCAATAATGATATATATAATTTGAGTAATGGTCATGAAGAACATAATTGGTAGCTTTATTTCATTGACGATGACTTGTGAAGGATTATTTCATTCTACATTAATTTAATTTCTTTATGCTAAATAAAGCTAGGTAGGGAGGAGTATGGAGTATTTTTGATGAGAAGGCTAGTAACATTAATAATTAAACTACCTGTTTACTGTTTAAATAATGGACAGTCAAACATGTGTTCATAAATTCCATTTTAGACCCACATTTTTCCAAACATTGATGCGGGAATAAGTCAATACTTTTATATTAAACATCTATTAACAATAAACCATTAAATTTTTCTAGCAAAATTAACGCGTATATTTATTTAAGTCCACAAAGTCATAAAATTCATCAATTATTTGTTTGTTTTGAGGTGTGCCCCCTGATGTTTGGTATTATTATTTTATTGGAATATTATAGAGATCGGCGCGTTATTAGAGTAATGAACACCTTTATCTCATTTTTAAACATTGTTCTCTGTGAGCAATACTACATTAATGGACTTAATTAGTCATAGATAATGGGCTATAAAACATAAATAAATATAGGTAAATATGGCTTGATGAAAGTGGTTGCAATAACGATGCAACGATCGCTACGCTTATTAAAAAAAATTATTTGAAATATTATTAAATATATGTATAATAAGGTAATTATGTATACGATTTTTAAACAAAAAAGTTTAAATTAAATTTTAAACGAAAATTAACTTACTAAAGCTTTTCGAATAGACTAAATATCCTAGAGTAATTGGCTTGCTTAATAAAATAAGTTAGATAAGTTTTGAAGTGATGAATGTTAGTTTTGACATTTTTATTAAGAATAAGAGCCAGTAGATTCCTCAATGCACTACATGCGTTTTGACCTCGCGTAGGAATATCAACTGGTATATTGCCTACGTGATGTGTAGGAGCCCTGTAAAGCTAAGATTAGACTGTATTGATTGGCTGAGCAAGTTGTGAACAAGATGGCAGCTCGCTGATACCCGTATAATTAATGTTGTACAAGATATGATAGCATTATTACACATAAAAACAGCTCTGTATATGTCTATGAGTGAAGATATACATTACTTTGGCTTATATCATCACACAAATATACTTACCTTCTATAAACTCATATCGTTGATGCAATTGTAATATTTCTTAGTTAATGCCTAGTAAATAATAAATTTTAAATTATATTATCTTTCCAAAGATATACATTTTCATTCATTCTCATTATACCAAGCATGAATATGTCGATTATTTGCTGTACAATAAATCCTTAATGCTATAACTTATTAAATTATGTTACGCTGTTACATGTACATGATTTTTTATACATGCTAATTAGGTTCGATTTATGCTTTAACATACATTCTGTTACTATTGTGAAACTGCTTTATGCTTTGCATTTTTTTGTATAATGCACAGAATATGGACATATCGATTATGTATATATATATGCTTGACGAGATGAGAAAGAGAGAGAAATGGGGTTTAACGTCCATTCGACACAAACTAGCTCATTTCGGGACTAACATATTATGGTTTAATTGTATTTCAATGATTTTCTTGCGCGTAGGGGTCGTTAGCAGTTGGAGGACCCGAAGAAAACCCACGAGGCTGGACAGGCGACCCTACTTCTTTCCACGTAGAACCGGAGACTAATAGAAAAAAAGAGAGAGAAATGGGGTTTAACGTCCATTCAGCACAACTAGGTCATTTTGGGACTAACATATGATTTAATTTTATTTCAATAATTCGCTTGCGCGTAGGGGTCTTTAGCAGTGAGGGGAAACCGGAGTGCCCGGAGGAAACCCACGAGGTCGAGAAGGCGCCCCTATCTCCATGCCACATGCGCTCACACCAGGGCTCGAAACCACAGCCGCAAGCTGGCCGGCCAGCGAGAGGTCGAAGCGCAGCACTCTAGACCACTAAGCCATCCCAACCCCCTTATTAGAAAAAGATTGCAGTAAGTTCAATCAAATTCTGTATACATCATATATCATTAGAGTCTATGTTTTAATGATCGGTATGACAGTTGGTGAAAACTTCAAAAGAATATCTGCAGTGTTCGCTTAAACGTCTGGAAACATTCTGACAAATCCACTCACAGAAACTTTAGCAACTAATTGAAATTCCGTACTCTCAACTCGTAAAAAAAATTCTTCCTTCAAAACGTGAAATTGTTTTTACGTGATCGTCATGTTTGATGAAATCGGACCAACAGTATATACCATGTGTTTAAGCCGCGGTAGGAATTTCAGTCTTTTTTGTGTTTTTCTAGTTTAGTTTTTACGATCGCACGCTCCAGATCCTCTGGTGTGGTTGCTGTATAGACGGGAGAGTTTACTAGTTTACTACAGTAGGAACAAAACAGTCTCATTTAAGACCACCTTTACTTTCCCTATGGAGATAGAGAAGTCACAGACTGTCTTCTTGTAGATTCTGATTTCCCTGAAGATTTACAAGACAGCGATCGATTAAACGAACACATAGAATCTACTAAAAGTATAATTTAACCGTGGAAAAGGTCACTAAATATTTGATGATAAGGATGCAGGCATGAAATATCAATTGGCTACATAAACGAAACATTGCAATTGGTATGAATGAATGATTTCTGGGAATGCGTCCTCTAGACTTTATACACATATAGGGGGTATGTTTGGAAAGATAAAGTGACTGAATATATGCGTATTTGACCAACTAGAGTAATAAAAATTAATGGATTAATTCGAACAGTTGTATATTGGGAAGATGGGGTTGGGGTCTTTTGCTCTGCAGCCCATACTTAATCTTAGATCTACATGTTTAACAAACATTCAGATTTCAGTTCAGTGCCCGCATCCCCCTCTGAAAATCCCGAGCACGTTCTTACCATTGCAATGTACTTTCCGTCATCCCTATTATGAATAATAAATGATTGAACGAAAAACGAATGAAAAGGTAGAATGAACAACTTTGGACAGTTGAAAGGAATCGTGGATGCGACGTGTGTAACACATGTAGATATTTTTTCGTATCAACAGTCTGGATCATGATAGCATCTCTTTCATACGGGCTGAATTTTAATATCCGAAATCATTGACCTGTATATCCAAAAAGAACAAAAAAGCAACAATAGGGGTTTGAAACACACATGGCCGGGACTCAGAATGGATACAAACAAGATCAAACAATTGAAGAGTGACTTTATTGTATCTATGTTTTAATTACAATATATTTCAATTGTTATGTTTTTGTCGCTTTCACAGTCCATTAAGTTTTACTGTTTTCAGTGAATTGATATATTCAGTCATAAATCATACATATGTTGTGCACACTTCAATGTATATATGTATATATCATGCTGGTTCTAGTTTCGATTTAGTTTTGTTATGAATTTAATATAAAGTGTAAAATATAGACAAAAGCTTTTTTATGAAAAGCGGAATCTTTTAAGTATCTAGTTATATACAGTTAAATATATCAATAAAGTTGACAAAAAATGTAATAAAAGAACATTAAACCATATTATGTAGATTGGATTGCAAGGGAGGAAGAGAGAGAGGGAGAGAGAGAGAGAGAGAGAGAGAGAGAGAGAGAGATGAGGTTTAACGTCCACTCGATACAAACTAGGTCATTTCGGGACTAACATATGTTTTAATTTAATTTCAATAATTCGCTTGCGCGTAGGGGTCTTTAGCAGTGGAAGGAAACCGAATGACCCTGAGAAAACCCTCGTGGTTGGACAGGCGACCCCACTCCTTTTCACGTACAACCGGGGATTCGAAACCACGCCAGTTGACTCAATGGCAGGCTTTATGATACAGTACGCACGTGCTAGCCATTCGGCCATGCAACCCCCCAGATTGCAAGGGAGTACACGTATCCCTCCAAGAGAAAATTGAATGAATGATTTTGTAATAGGTGAAAAAAAACCATATGTAATAAACATAAATATATGAGAACATTAATATTACTCAGTGTATTAAAGTTAATTCTAATAGTTGACCTAAATTATGAACAAAATTATCATGGATGCATTTGTAATTTATAGTCCCGAACCTCGACCAATTACATTTGTATTCAAGGCTAACAGAAGAACACGACCGGATCGAATTGAACACTGCCAGTAATATGATAAGCAATCTCCTTAGTTTTATGACTAGCTTGCTAAATTGGCAATTTTCTTGGAGAAATCGAAGCAGAGTTCTATCTAGGACTGGTGTGGGTCAGACATGATATGATCATATCGTCTGCTTCTTTTAACATAAAAGTTCAGACTGGGTAATTAGAAAGGGTTTTCTTTGGTAGTGAATATTATGCGTTCCATCAATAAAATTTTAATTGAATGACAATTTCTAGTTGAATATATAGGATATTAAGAGTTTAATGTTTATACCAAAGTGAAACAAAAAAATCAAGCTAGCTGTATGATTGGAGCTTTTCAATTACATTTCAATTACACAAGATGTTGTATGATATGTTCATGAAAGCGTTAGCACACACAGCTTCGTGCACAATCAATGCTTCGAATAATACTCCGGTGAGTATAATTGTGAAATATCATGTAAACCTAAACTGGAGTACAAATGGTACATAATAATATAAACAGGTATTGTCTGCGATGTCACTACTGTGGAAGCAGGCGTTATACCATCTACTACTACCTATGATGGGTATATCAATCTCAGGTAAACTGTGGTTATTAGCCATCTTCATTAGCCCAGTCAGCGAAGAAATGTAGAACTTGTAACCACATTTCATTTCAATTCTGTAGGTTTGCTGTGTTTCGAGAGTATGAATGATACACAATGTTATGCTATGTGTGCTGTGTTTAGGGAGTAAAGATGATAAGCAATGCTTTGCTAGGGGTGCTGCATTTCGAGAGTATGAATGATACCAAGTATCTAATAATATGCCGAGTATTGTCTTTTACGAGAGTAAAAATTGTATGGTATGTTGTAAATCGAGAGTATAAATGATTACCAATGCTATGCTCGGTGTGTTGCCCATTGGGAGTATAAATGATACCAGCATCCAATAATATACTGAATATCGAGAATTAAATTTAAATGATAATTATTACATGCTAGGTACGTTGTCATCCGAGAGTATAAATGATACATGCTAGCTATGTTGCCATTCGAGTGTATAAATGTCACATGCTAGGCATGTTGTCATTCGAGAGTATTAATGTCACATGCTAGGTATGTTGTCATCCTAGATAAATTAATGATAGGCTGGATTTCGAGTGTATAAGATACACGATAAATATGATACATGCTAGGTATATATGATGCATCATATGTACAAAGCTAACCATAGATGCATGCGAATTAGTATGATTTTTCGTCTGCATTTAAACATAATATTTTAAAAGTATAATTAATAATGATGTCACATTGGCGTTTTTACTTAATAAAATAAATGACACCATGGTAGTTATCTTGCCAGTAGCAGTAGTGATGATCTACAATGCTTTTATATATATACATATATATCATGAATTTACAGAAATAACATATATATCGAGTTATATCACAGTATTAATAGATACTAATATATTTATATACACCATGGTGTGTCGGACTTCATAAATCAAAGATTCATATCTTATTGCTTTCAACGACTTCCTCTAAAATCAAATCATTCAAACAAACCATCGGCACCACTACCTTCTTGATCTCATGTTCGTATTATAAAAAAACGAAACGAAAAGATTAAAAGTTTGGAAACCTGACATATTAATCATATATATTACTTTTAACGGCTTCCTCTAAAATCAAATCTTTCATTTCGAAAACGAACTATCGGCACCATTGCCTTGTTGATCTCATTATCGTATAAAAAACGAAACGAAAAGATTAAAAGTTTGGAAACCTGACATATTAATCAAGTAAAGATGGAAGTAAATGAATTCCATGATTTAAGACAGTGCTACTAAGTTCAAAGTCATGCCAGGGGTTCTCAGAGTTCACAATGTTATCTTATTATGTCTAACATTAAAATAGCATGTAGCTCACTCCCTCTTAATAGACAGTAAACGAAGCTCATTTATAATGAAGAATATAACAAGCACTCGTCATTTTACTTTATGATTTTTTTACGGGAAAATGCAGCTTTCAAAACTTTTTGAAGATTCTATAAAGGTAAATCTTATTCGCTTTCAATTTAGAAGCTCATGTTACTTGATTGTATGTTCCATGAGAACAAGAGATATATATATTTTTAATTTTCATTTAATTAAAAATATTTGTATGCTTCTGTTCTCCATCGTTCTAATAATAAATCTTAACTGAGAATGTCGATACTGTCTGACGTTCTTAATGCAATAAGTCTGTTTCAAAGCAGATGGAATATAGGGACTTCCCAACCTGAATTGCCGAACTACTGACCAAGTCAGCCATATTGAATGATAAGATGTGACGTCACTAGGATACGGTGGACTCGTGTTCTGATAGTGGTTGGTATATGAGTGTATAATGTGTTTTCGTCTACTGATTTGTTGACTTGGCTATTCACAACGAAAAGGGGAACGGGGTCTGAAATGAATCGGCAACCAGCGGAAAAATTATCACCCCTTTGAAGCTCGTACCGTGTTCAATAGGAAACCAAGATACACGAATTGAGTCTTGGCAAGTTGCGTGATTTATAGGCGTAAGTTGAACATCAAAGGCAAGCCTGACCCAACAAAGATTTTCCTTAGACTGAATTTGTAATAAAGAGGACACATTTTTTTTATATCGAATTAGCTAAGCAAACCATTTAACTTTTCGTAATAACTGGTTACTTTTTTTCTTGGGTGATTTATTTCTTAAAGAATTGATTTATTTATCATTATTTCATTTTTATCTCCAGGAAGTTGTTTTTCTTCTTATAATAAACTACTTATTTCTAATACTTTGATGAAAGTGTCAAATATTTATTTGATTTATAATTTGGTCAATTTATTTCATTTGAACCCCTAAAAATTTATTTTCTGTGGTAGATATAGGTATACACATTTTGTGCATTTTTAGAGATTAGAAGGAAAGCTCGTCAATTGTTTCTGTGAAATTTATCATTCTGGAGTTTCTTTACGATACGATAATTATCAAATTCTTGACATTGTGACACCATAAACTCAAATTACCGTTGTTTCCTCCGCAGGTGCGTTGAAGCTAGATTTAAAGAAATAATAAACATTCCTCTGTTTAAACATAATAACTTTGTACACTCGTCTTCTAAAAATCAATTTTGAATCAAAATATGATCTTGACTACTTGGTGGGTCGACATAAAACGCAAGTGGAGATCAATTTCTAGTCCAAAATCAATCAATTTACAAGAAAAAGGCGTGATAATGGATTTTAAAAAAAAATATACACATGGAAAAAAATCGATTATCTAAATGATCGATTTGTTACCGATGATTAAACAAATGGCAGTTTATCAATTAAATAGCAATATATCGTGCTCATTGCATTTCCATCATCACAAACCAAGGGACTGGGAGCAACATTAATTTCTCATGAAAACATGTAGGAAGTCAAGGTTTTTCATGCATTTAATAGCTTTTCTCATCAATTGCTTTGTTTATGGCTTCGATATGAGCAATATTTACAGCTGTGTGAACCATAAAGGTTTGGCGTTATGATTGTTTAATCATGCTACCGGTAATAACTATACCTGAATCATGGTGTTAAAAATAATAATCGATTTTATCGGAGACAGATAACTTCATTATTGAAGTGCGTCATATTACCATTCAATTTGCTTCTTGTATAATATTTCAAGATTATCCCATCGACATGAACATGTAAAATGTAGACTTTGTTATAACACTTTAAAAGTAGTATTGAAAAGGTTTTTTGTTAATGTTTTAAATACGTAATTAACAAGTATTCGTTGTTTCTAAACCAAGTCTGTTATATTTTGAAATGACTTTGATTGATTAATAAATAGCTTCAAAGATACATTATATTTTTGTTAATTGTCCGTCATCACTAAATTTCTTAGAAGATAATGTAGTACAAAGACAGAATTAAAAATACAATTTAATTCAAATTTGTTTTTTGTTGATTCTGGTTTTTAATTTTGATTTGCTTACACGGAATCTAACTACTTTTTTTATCGATCCTCTATTCTTTGAAGTCGACTTTCATTCAATGTAATATAAACATCATCAAGAAGATGTCAGAACAAGTCCGCGATATTAAAATGACAAAAAAACCCCAATCGCTTGGTATCTCTGTAATACAGCAATACCTATATTATACCTGACATAATTGTCAGAGATATATATGCAAAATATATCTATATAAGGACTTGTCTGCGATATCACCCTTGGTGGAAGTGGACGTTAAAGTTCAGAAACCACTGAACGAATATATAAGGGAAATCTTCTTTAACATACTTATGAAGAAATTGATCGGTCAGACAAGCCAGCTAGTCTGGCCAGAGGTCGACGATTTGGCCTCCCATAAAAAAAGAAAACGATTATTTGATTATAGGTCATAAAATTGACAACACAATTACTGAATACTACGTTTTTATATAGTAATTGCCACTTAGATACCGCGATGTAGTTATGGGCATACTTGAAGTGTGTACGGGGTCAGAAAGAACTCCAAACATCCCTATTTCATTCCTCCATTCCTTTATTTATGTAATAATATTTGTTGAGAAAATGAATCAACATTTTTCAACTTCTTACACTCGCAAACGTAGACAAAACATCTCTCTTCTCGCACAATCAGATAATGTATATTTTTTCACGAAAGTTCAAACAAATTCTGTGATTAATAACAGTGTATGTGTGAATATATTCCATCAGCGATTTAGTGTTAACAGTCGAAATGATGTAGATTTCTGTCGTCTTTTTGACGGCGTAGATTTCGCTGTTGAGTGACGGAAGCAGTTGTAGATTTCCCGTGTCTGTTATTTTCATTTCAGCCATGTAGTATATATTTTGCGTTCTGCTTCTTCAGTCGAGAAATGCAACATCAAAGACTTTTTGAAACCCGATCTGACTGTAACCGACAACTGCTTATATTCAATTTTCGCTTCTTTTTTCATCAGTCCCCGACTATTACAGTATTTGTTTTTTGAAGGCAAATCGACAACAAACAGGGAAGCGTTGTTGGCATACACAGCCGTCATTACTTCTAATATCATAGACTCGAGTTTTTCACTTTGCCAACATTACCATCTGTACGATTCTTCCAGTGTGGGATTTTTCTGTTTGTTTTCGCTGATAAACCACAAGAAAGAAAATATTTTGAATTTCCGAAAAGAAACGAACGTACGGATAAAGATCTGTCGAGCGAGGTCTTTGAGTTAAACTCACTGAAAAAGAAGGGAATCTGGGTGGGGACATTTTTATGAGTTTGTTATTTTTTTATATTTTAATTTTTGGATTTGAAGTGATTTTGTTTATGATACTGGTGTTGAAGTGTTGTAGAGGTTGTAGTATTAACTAATTTGTTTATTGTTACTTTTTTAGAGGATTTTTTTCTCGGTTGATGAGGCCTGGTTTATGACTTAGGCAGGCACCCCATCCCACCTTTTCCGACTGCGCAAAGTAGAGAATAGTTATTTTGAAGAGTGTTTGAATTATGATCCAAGTTGCATCATTAATCACCACGAAGCGATAGATCATTCTAACCTATTTGAATAGTTGTTGCCACTCTTCTAATTTACTTGTCTAATTTCTCAAATTGCGTAACTTCTTTTTTCCCTCTCTTCTTTTCAACTTGTGACATTTCAATCAAATTAGTTGGCTTCAAAATGATTGGCTCTCATCAAGACCGTGTGGGGGTCATTGGTCAAGGTCACAGGTCACGTGTTTTTATCCAACCAGTCATTTGTTGCCATGTAATAAATAGAAAAAAGATGAGATGAGTTGATTGGATAAGGAAATTTTACGAATTGATCTTCGGTGATTGATGACTTTTGGCTTGAGTTACCTCGTTTTTTTATGGACGTAACATTATGGGCGTTTTGAAGAAAGTTGTTGGTCATGTAAAGTTAATGAGCCCGGTTCGTTTACCCTGTAGTACCGAGCAAGTGGGCGAAAAATTGGACCACTGTTCGTTACTGAGGGTCAAAGAGCCGTGTTCAATGTCGTCAGCATGACAACAACGATGCGTCAAAACTGGTCTGTCATTATGGTTGGTTGATTAGTGTAGTCTATTAGCCGATTGTTTTATGTTGAGAGAAGTACATAAGTTAACAAATAAAGTGCTTAAAAGCTTGGCATAGGTCCTGGAATTGCTGATTCTTGCTTAGTATGTTTAACTACATACCAATTGGTATTTCGTTTTGGCCCCTCTCTATGTTTTGTTTTAGCAAGGCCAATCTTAAGTCAATTTTCTCAGAAGGCACTTACATTTGTCATTCACTTTGATTTGTTTATATTGGCTAGCTTTTATTTTAGCATGGCTAGTAGCTGATTTTTTGTCTCTTTATACCATTAGTATTTGTATACTTAGCCTTTGATCAGTGTATTTTATGTTATATTGTATCTGAGCAATGTACTTACACTGTAAGTCTTACAGGTTATGTATAGCTTTAGGTATTTTGTATAATTCCTAAATACTGAACTACGGTTGTTTTTAAGTGTTTGTTAATATTCCGCTACATATTGATTTTATGTTTATATTCCACTGAACCTGGGTTTGTTTTTAAGTTGTAGTTAATATTCCACTGCAGGTTGTCTTTGTTATATAGGGTTAGTTTTTAAGTTGCAGTTAATATTCCACTGCAGATTGTTTTTGTTATATTTCTATATCATACTGATCTAGGGTTTGTTTTTAAGTTGCAGTTAATATTTCACTGCAGATTGTTTTTGTTATATTTCTATATCATACTGATCTAGGGTTTGTTTTTAAGTTGCAGTTAATATTTCACTACAGATTGTTTTTGTTATATTTCTATATCATACTGATCTAGGGTTTGTTTTTAAGCTGCAGTTATTATCCCACTACAGATTGTGTTAGTTATATTTCGACATCAAACTGAACTAGAGTTTGTATTTAATTATCAGTTGATATTCCATGGACTACACAGTGTTGTTTATATCATACTGAAATATGGTTTGTTTCTAAGTTGCAGTTAATATCCCACTGAAGATTGTCTTTGTTATATTTTTATATCATACTGAACTAGGGTTTAATTATCAGTTAATATTACACTATAGTTTATATCATACTAATCTAAGGTTTGTTTTCTAAGTTGCAGTTAACTTTCCACTGCAGATTGTTGTATTTTTAAATCATACTAACCTAGGGTTTGTTTTCTAAGTTGCAGTTAACATTCCACTGCAGATTGTCTTTTTTATTTTTGTATATCATACTGAACCTGAGTTTGTATTAGTCACAGTTAACATCCCACCATTGATATTTTTTATGTTCATATCAACATACTGAACTAGGGTTGGCTTTTACGGGCCAGTAAATATCCCACTGTAGAACCTTTTATTTTATAGTTTTGTATCATACTAAACTAGGGTTGGTATTTGAGTGTTTGTTAAAATTTCACTTCAGATTGTTCTGATGTTTGCATCATCCTACTGAACTAGGGTTTATTTGCAAGGGTCAGTTAATATCCCACTGCAGATTGTTTTTTGTTAATATGGGCCAGTTAATAGTCTACTGCATATTGTTTTTACATCATACTGACCAAGGGTTTGTTTTCCAAGTTGTAGTTCATATCCCACCATGGATTGTTTTTTTATGTTTACAATATCATACATAACTAGAGTTTGTGTTTAAAGGTCATTTAATACGGCAATGCCGATTGTTTTTATATCATACCGAAATAGGGGTTTGTTTCTAAGTTGCAGTTAATATCCCACCGGGATTGTTTTAAATTTTATATCATACTAAACTAGGGTTTGTGTTAAAGTATCAGTTAAGATTGTTTTTTATTTGTATATCATACTGAACCATGGTTTGTTAATAAGTGCCGACTAATATGTCACTGCCCTATGATCTTGAAGCTTACTCCACGCCTTGTTTATTAACAAAATTTGTAAAATTACATACATCGGAATATACCCAGAGTTTGACTATACTTACGGTCTCAATTTAAATAGGACTTATATACAATTATATGACTGATAGAATCAGCAAATGGTAAATTAAATTATAACAATATGATGCTTAATACGCCTTTCATAATCTCTCCAAGCTGCTGCATGATACATGTATGGCCTTATGCCAATCGTTCAATTAATAAAACATTGTAACTGTCTATTGTGAATTTCATATATCATTATGACATCTAAATTTATTCACAATTTCATAGTCTTTGTTTATAATTGTAAAAATGAGTTGTTTTTTTATCAGATATTATAATGGATATTAATTGAGTAAATTCTCGGGAATTCTGATGAACAATTGAACACATTATGATTTATATTGGGTTGACAGTTTTGAATAAAAAAAATATTTCAAATAAATTAATAACTGTGTTTCTCGAAATTAGTACTTTAAAAAATTATGCAATGTCAAAGCTAATTAAGTGTTTAACACAATCATATTGATCACCAGTGAATGACAAATTTATCGTTGTTTTCAAAGTCTATTCGATTATTTTGTACAATTGTTTTGTTTTATACTTCAATTTGAGTGTTTCCGTGGCTGCGTACATTTTACTGCTTCTAGGACATCTAATTTCACTTCTCATCTGTTGTGTATACATAAATCGTAGACTTTTATTGTAGTTTATTTTATTTTAATTTATTTTATGGCTGAATTTGGTTTAAATAATAAAGCAATTAAAACTGTATAGATCGTTGATACGTGAATCTTGAAATTCACATAAAACTGTGAAATAGAAAGGTAGTTTTCTATCTAGACCATCAACATGTGTGTAATGAACAAATACATTATGTTGAGTTTAGGCAGAACAAATCCAATAATTGTTAATTGCCGAACTTGGTACCATTATTGGATTAAAGTCGTTCCGAGTACTTGGGCTCGGGCCTTTGCGTATTAAACAGTTTCAAAGGGCCTTATTCAAATCATTCTATTTTGTAGCCTCATTCTAGTGAGATAATGTAACTCACCAAGCATGTTTACAGTTGAGTAAAATAGATAATTTGGCCCCTTTTAACGCAGGAGGCCACTTTTCTCTTCTTTTCGAGTGACGCTTCAGTAAACTGTATATACATATAAATTCTTTCAAAAACACCACATTATTATGACCAGTGTTTTGTCTACTTCTATATTTAAATTGTTTGAAAAGAAAGCGAAAACTGGGGTATTAAACTGATATAAAATATCATATTTTTAAAATGAAAAACACATGAATTATGTATTTATATATTTATATATTTTGAAAAATAAACGAATTCGACTGTTTGCTGATATAAAATATCACATTATAAAAATGAACAATATATGAATTATTTGTTTATCTGCATTTCAATATAATATTTTGATTTTTTTTTTTTAAAACGAATAAAGTGGAAAAATAACAAATTTTAAAAATCCTCATAATATACATGTAGGTAGGGAAAGATTTAAAAATAGCATTTACTGGTCATGTAAGTAAGAAATCATATAGTGCCTTTGTGCCCAATATTTACAATAAAATTAAAATAAACCGCATTATTTCCATACAATCTTGAGCTAAACCATGTTAATAAATTCATAATATTACAGCAATTATGTTATTGCGACAACATTTTATAGCACAATAAAATATTTTTATTTACTTTTGATTTACATTTCTTTGGTAATAAAACGATTATCACCGATTGGTCTTTTAAACTTACTCCCCTGTATCTTAGATAAACAGGAGTAGTAAAACAGCGCAATAAAACTTTTATGAATCGCTTTTTTATGAATAAATTTTTCATATTAATATTAAAAGGACATAAAAATGAGAATAAATCCAGCGAAGCAAGCGAACTAGCTAGCAACCTCTTGTGTGCTTTACGACATTTTTATGGCTCGCAAAAACTATAAGTTGAATCAAGATAATTCACAGACGGAGTAAAAGAAGAATAAAATTCTACGACTATTCTCTTCTGCATAAATAGACCGGAGATATAACTCTCTAATAAGGTTGAGGAATAAAAGAAATATGAACAAAAACCTAAATGGCGCTTATAATTATAATAAATAAAATATGTAAATAAGTAAAAAAATAAACCCAAAAGGTAAACAAACCTACAGGAATTATAATTTGTGCTATGATGAGAAACTAATTTAAAACTCGGTAATACATTTTGATAACTAAATCTTCAGAGATTTCTGCGAAATAAAATAATCTGAATGAAATAAAATGTAGATTGAATAAATTAAGGTAGCAATTAAAGAATTAATGTGCCAGAACGTGTAATACTTTAAAAAAAAATTGTTGATATTAAAGAGGCTGAATGAGCGTATCTTGATCAATTTTTTTTTTTTTTTAAAACACCGAAACTTAACGTTACTTTCTTTTTTGGTAAAAAAAATATATCTTTTGCCCGTTAAAAATTTACAGTTTGTATATGGATTTCCTACTATTTTGTAATCAAATCTGCTAAATTTTTTGTAGTAATAGCATTATAAGTCAAAAAATACATATTTTATTTTTTAAATACTTCTAGAACCCCAAGTTTGATGGAATTAAAAGACAGATTAGTGATTCCTTGTATCAGATAATTTCAAAACACACTATTTATACCATTTACGAAATTATAAGTCATATCATAAAATTCCAAATTAATGAATTATTACTTTTAAAAAATAATATATATATAGTGTACGTATCTAATTATTTTGTTGTTGTATATGAATGGCTAAAAAACAAAATGGTGAGACAATAACGGTCCAATGGCTGCGACCGTGAATATATATTTCCCATCATATATATACAGACATAGATGTATATATATATATATATGTAAGTAGACATATAGTCACTCTAAGTGTGGTATATAAGAGGTTGTCTTTTATATAGGTATATATGTATATAAGTATGAGAAAGATTGATGCAATAAGTACACACTGACAGGTGTCGCTCTTTTATATACGACTGACCACGACGTCGCCTCGTCATAAACTGTATTAAAATGTATTCACGATATATAACAGTAATTTGTCATCTAATTTAGAAATACCTTGTTGTCGCAGGTAATTTGTTTGTATTTATGACCATGGGCCTCGTTTATCTTAATTACAGTCTCTCATATGCATTCTCATGCGAACGAGTTGTTTCTCTATCCATTTGTTTCGCCATTTTCAAACTATTCAATTTGTTAATTAATCACACTGGAAAGTTAAATCTATATTAACAATGCGAAGTCATCAAAATAACACCTTATTACGTAATAACACTATTACTACATGTAGTCCCATTACTAAAAATGGCAGCAGATCAAATTTGATCATAACAAAGTTAGATGTATCATTTTATGGCCGTGTCACGTGTGAAATAAGAGTTATTCTTTGTGTTTGAAATTCGATAATAGTATGTAGTTATATTCATATTAAAACACGAACTGTATCGGTGGCGATATCATACAGGCATACGATAGCACACAATCTTCCCCTAGCGCGCTCACATAACACAGGTCGAGTGGTGATTCGGTCGTTAGCCGAGAAGCGATGTAACGCGCGCGTTGATTGGTTGTTGGATACAGTACGAGTCAGATTACCATGTAAATGATTTATTTTGGACGAGAGTGAGTGAGTAGCCTCACAAATCACACGTATCGTGTAGGTCATGTAGTTAGAATTGTCTGTGCATGATACAAGTCGAAATATGAATTCTTACTTCGCAGCATCGTTTTTACCTCAGTATTCGGCCGACGGCCATTATACGACACCAAACGGTTACACCTCAAACAATTATGGACTATATTCATCTCGTTTCGCCGATCAACTAGGATATCACGGGGGAGGGTACGGCAGTGAACACAACCCTACGGGACATTACTACCCTCAACAGAAGTCGTCAACAGCACCTTATGGAGGACCCCAAGAGTCCAGTTATGACAGTAAACCGTTTAATACAGAGGACACTAGCCCACGGAACTATAGCACAGGCTATCAACACAGTGTGGATTGGACCCATGCTGGGTCGACACCCTCCCCTACCCGACACCAAGCAGAGAGTCCGTATGGCAGTCCCTTAGATATGAAGGGGGGAGTAAATTGTGTTGTATCCCACAAAGATTTAGAGGATACCTCTCCGAAAGCTTCGGAACCAGCCACACCGTTTTATCCATGGATGGGTATAGTAGGTAGGTCATACACTCCATTTTTATTAGTCTAACCATGTATATCACTTAACGTTTATCACTTCATAAAGTTTTTTATAACAGAATACTAAGTTATTACATGCTATTGTCACTGCTTCATAAAAACACGGCTTGTAAATCAAGCCTGATTGAAAGTCTAAAACGTAATGTTCACATAATTGTTATTGCCTATATAGTTTGACACTGAAATACGCATCACGGTAAGTTATTGCCTGTATGCTTTTAAGTCTGGGGCGAAAGAATGAAATAAAAATTATGTTTAGCTATATTTTATAACATAACAAGCCTATAGGGTTTATTGAATTAACTACATGTAAAGCCATAAACCCCTGATTCTAGTTGCAATAAAACGGAAATAAAAACAGGTACTGCATAGGATTATAGCCATTACAATGTGTATGCCGCCTTTACAGTTATGTTGTTATTATTGTAATGCTATTTGAATGCTAGTGGTTAATGTTAGACATTAGACCTATTCAGATAAGTAAATAAACCTTACAGGATCGATTCTTTTAAATATTTGATAGAGTTTTTGAGAATGTCTTTCATCAATGTGTATGACTTTCAAAACATCGTCTCAATGGAATGGCGGGGTTGTGAATCCACACGGCACGGTATAGTGGGCATTAAACAGAAAATACGAATAAACTTATTGACAATTTTTTAAATATTTGATTTTGTTCTTGTTCATTTTACTAAGACAGGTATTAAATATTAAAGTATTCTTGTCTTATTTACTGCGTATTGCGCTTGGTTGATTGTATCGACGCAGTGCTTTCAACAAAGTGAATTACAAAGCTCGTATTCCGTGGGGTATGCGATATTCATCTGAGATATAATTCAATAGAAACGCCAGCCGGTATACCGTCTACAGCACACCACTATTTAACATGTATTTGTTGCCTATTATTTCTTTGACTCTTAATCGACAATACTTTAAACATTTTTTATTAAACAACTACTAACAACAGTCTAAAAAAGGTCACGCTCATCCCCGAATAGCCCTTTTATAACTCTCGCTATTATAATTACAGTCATATTGCTAAACAGGTACGGGTTTTTTTTTAGTTCTATTTATTTTCGAATTACTTGAATAGAATTCTTTGACTAACACTATGAAAAGTATTAAATACGAATTTTTAAAAAAAATCATGATATTGTATTTGGTATTCATATCAATTAAATCTAAAATTAAAAGGAAAAATGTTCAAGGACCACACATATTCTAAAGTATGTATTTGTAAACATAAAAGGACAATAATTCAGATTTAAATGCTAATTTTTGTTTTAAAAAAAAGAAAAGAAAGAAGGGCATGTGTGTCTTACTACATATTTTAAAAAATGCAAAAAATGTTATCAAGGATAACACCCATAAGAATTTATTAATATTTTAAAGTATTTTAAATCAATTAATGGAGGAATAATAAATGCCTTTCAATTTATTTTCGTGTATATTTTTCTTAAAGGTTTTCTTTATTTTGCCAATCAAACTTTTGTTATTTTATTTGTGAATTATAATTATTATTTTTTAATTTTAAAAACAATATTGGACAAAAGTATTATCAAAATTACATTTTGTTCAACAAGAATTTTAGTAAATACGCAATTATTAGTAATTTACGTATATTTGTTATTTATTCGTGTATATTAATTAAGGAATATATTACTATGTTTTCTATTATTCCATAGAATTAAAATGATAAGAATCGTTTTTACGCACTGAATAATTCCAATAATTCAAATAATTATTACTTCTTTTTTTCGAAGCACATTTGAATATTTATGTGCTGATTATTAACGGTTATAAATCAATTTCTAAAAATGAAATATATCTCATTTTTATTTACACGTCGGCTATGAAAATAAATCATATTACAGAAAATATTCAAAGAATCTTAGAAATTATACTGGATATCTAAAAGATTAATAATTTAGCAGGACATGTATGTTCTTAATTAATGAATCACTTATTCCAGCAATTAACCAAAAATTAAATATTTAAAAATTAAAAATAGAAGTCATCTATAAGGACCACTTGACAAATTGCATTATTTATACCTTTGCAAGATTTTTCCTCTTTTTTTACTTTTAATTGACGTGTAAGAGCGGTTATTAGTCAGGCAGAGACAATCGGTTTAAATCGATCGGATGCTAAAAGCGAAAAACTTATTCATGCTAATACGTTATTAGTTATAGCGATACGTAAATAAAATATTTATGTTCATTCAAGAATACACGATGAAAGAGCAGCGTACTGAGAAATTTACCTCTCCAAAGTCACCGTGTTCGTAGCTATGACGAATTATTTTCTCGAGTTCTATCCAAATATTAATCGCTTGTTTCTTGCGTCTATGGTAATAAATTCAACTCAAAAACAGATTTAGTATTTTACTTTCGATCGTGTCCAAACTATACGTGGTGGCTATTGTATTTTCTTTATCGTTTGTGTTACAAAACTTTATGAGTTATTGGATTTAAGTAGGGCTTGTACAACATGTATGCCAGATTAAGCAGTTTAAAAATGAAATAACAAGGTTTCTCAGACTTATGGTCTAAAGCATTATTTAGTCACTACACACAAAACAGAATAAAATTTCAAATGTAATTTTAATAACACCTTGATAACATAGAAATAATAAACAAAATGCATGTCTTAATTTAATAAGTTTTGGTTATTGTTCAGAAAATCTTATCAGTGGAAACACATTTGATAAACTACAAAACCAAATGATACCTTGAAAATGTAGCATAAAAAATAGAAACTTGCGAACCATTGCAGAAATACGTGCATTATGCACAGATATTTTGACACATTGTTCGAGATATCGCGACAAGCTGATTATTCGTATATTCCATTGTGTTGTGTAATCCTGAGGTGAAAGACGAATTCCGATTTTAAATCAGTTATCATCCTTAGACATATTTCTCGTTAATATCACTTACTTGTCGAGTATCGTTTTACGAAAAAACTATGAAAACACAATTAACTTAACTATAGGTAGGAATAACAAATATCCATAAACGATTATCCTTGGATATGAATCTTCGTATAGAGTTGTTATTGACGACATATCCAAGATATACCTTACTCCATGTCCAAAGTTAAATCTTGCTCTAAGCTTCTATTCAGCCTCGTGTTTCCTCTTATTCCATTGTCGACAAATAAACCACCATTTAAATTCTATGTTTGGCCAATACCCAATAAGAAAGGGCAGTAAAATACGCGTTACTATGGAAATGGGGAGCTGGTAAAAAGGCAGTAAAAGTTCGACTCGGAATTTAAAGAGCACCACACTCATATTCCAGTCACAAAACCGAATTTATTGTCCTCATAAAATGTCCAGCAAGCAGTAATCGGAGAAGACGGTTAACGAAAAGGGTTAATTCGGGGTTAGCTGGCTTATCGTTTATCGTCTCCAATTGAATTCCTTTCGCTAATTGAAACACCCGCTTTCCTTGGTTCACATCGTCAGAAAGATAGACTGATGGAAGAAGGACATAAATAAGACGAATAAAAAGACGAAACGTAATGATAATAAATATCGTGATCTCCCTGTTTCGCTTGAGATAAATGCAATTTATGAAGTGATATGGTTTCAACGCCATAATGTCCCATCCTTTGTTCAGAAGAGATTTACAATTTGCAACACTGCACCGGTTTTATTTTGAGCTCACGTATAATAATAAAAAGTAAAATTAAGCCATCTGAAATTACGGTGATCGAATATATTCTAAATAGAGTTATTAATAAATCACTAAATAATTGTAATAAAATATAATATAAATAGCCCTGTGGCCTTTTTGTCTTATCTTTCGTGTAATTGGTCATATGAAGTCAAGGGAGGTAACCCGAGCTATCCCACAGATTATTGGCAATAATATCATTAAAATGAACGCATGACAGATGAATTATTTCATGTTAGTGTTATCATGTGAGCGTAACGTAAGCTACTTACCATGTTTCCTATATGGTTTTGACATATGCATGATGATACAAACAATATAGGTCAATATTGCGTATATATCTGTTTATCATATTCTGCAAAATTAAGCACAACAAATGAACAAAAAATACGACTGCATGTATTGGGTTGTAAAATTGAAAACGACGCTTACATACTTGCGAAGATCGAGATAACACGAGCTCCATTTTAATTTCGACACCTTCTGCTGGATATATCCCCCTTTAACCATTGCTTGTATTAACACTTGCTAAAGAAAATCTTGAATACTTTTAGTAGTGGCATCTTTATTGCCAAGAAGTTATTCAACATATTGCGAGCTGGATTCGATCAACAATAGGTGTTAACACTTGCTATTTCTATTAAACAGCCATGTTATTTATGTCTGAAATTCGGTTTCCTGGTTTACAAAATTGGGTTAGTCGTGTACGTAATACTAGTACATGGAAATAGTTTATCTGTATGTACATGTACTAATTAATTAATACTAAACTTATTCAATAGTATCTTGCAATATTTCGGATATTAATACAAAGTATAACAAAAGCATGTTAGCTACGTGTACCCTTGAAATAAGAATTGACATCAGATGTTCCATGAATAAAAGTCGTGACGACATACAGAAAGCAAACATATGGACATATACCAGGCTAAGAATAAGTAACACAGTCAGTAGTGGCAATAGCCTATTACTAGAAATAAATTAAAAATAATCGCATATAATTCCATGCTCTATTTTGACATCATGTTCTTTTTTCATATTTGTAGGCCTGTGTAATAATAAAATAAAACCAAGTACGAACAATCCAAACCATTAAACGAAATTCGAAGGCAGTATATAAAGGCAAAATAGTGTCATCATGCACAATAGTGTAATCAGCATATTATCATGACCAAGTATAACATGGAAGCTTTAACATTGAAGCATCTTGGATGCCACGAATGTTGTATAATATGCATTTAAGAAAATATTATACATAGACTAGACTAATAATTACATGAATATCCTGAAATGTTGATAAACTCTAATTCATGATATGCAATACCCGGTATGCGTTAACTCTGGAATGCAATCAAGGCAAGTCGAAGCATGTTGCCAGCAAACATCCATGTTTTTTGTGAAGTTTGTATGAAATAACAGATATACTTTTTTCTTCTTTAATACACTTTTCTGGTAACAAGCTCCTTAATGCTAATGCAGAAGATTTTGACTGCTGCTGCTTTTGACCTGAGGTTAACATCCGCAGTACCACCTAAGATGATATCGCAGATTATTTTCGAAGCAGGTGCACATGGAAAAGTTAACTGCAAGTTATTACTGCTTGGTACCATTGAAATTAATCGAATGGCTAGAAACAGCACACGATTTTTGTTTTGGTAGTACAAGATGTATCAATTATCCATCATAATTAAATGCACACATTCCTTCTTTGTTTTTGAGGTTGGCTAAGCTCAATTCACAAACATATACATAACGTATCTTTTATGTGACGCGTGTACTCAAAGGGATTAATGAATGGTTTGGGGGCAAAACATGTGTTCATTTTCATGTCCAGTTATTTATGGGGGAAGGCTAGTTTTATCTCACGAGAGCTATACTTGATGCTGTCAGTGTACGTGTATGTATTCCATTATATATCTAAGCTGATAGATAATTTAACCCAGGTTAAGTAGTTTTAACAAGCTAAGGTGGAAATGGAGATTCAAACTAAAATAACAAGGATAAGCTAACACATTTTTAACACATTTAGAACTCCGTTGGAAAACGCTACCCACCCATTCAAATTCTTGCATAATGTTTTCGCTAAGTAATATTTCATAATTATGATTAGTATAAATGAATCAAAGTCTTCAAGAATGTTTGTATATTGAAAAACGAGTTTCATTCAATTCAGGTATAATAACAGATACAACGTTGGCACCTTTAAAAATAAATTTGTATGAATTGTTACAGTTTTGAGTAATTTAAGGGCGAACGTCAACGTTTTGATGAAATATTACCGTTTATGAGTGATCTTTTAACACAAAAGTCAACTTTTTCTAATATTTTTTTTATTATTATTGAACAGGTTTTGAATTTATAACTTGTCAAAAAAAACATGCTTCAATACACATTTTGTATAAAGTAATCAAATATAACCGGTAGTTTCGATCTAGGTGTCAAAATGATAAAATTATAAGTTAATATTACTTAACTGTCAAACTCTAAGTGTTACTTTATGTATCAAATACATTTAATTCAATTTAATATTCCATAATGATACACCTCATTATGTTTTCAACGACAGTGAACAATGACATCGGTATTAAGAGTTAATACAATTCCACATTATTATATATAATAGACTATATCTACTACGATATTAATATGGTCACCATCTTTTATAAAAAGCTTATCATACACGACTGACTTTTTCTCGCTGACAGGAATATTGGATTTAAACAATAGTTTTAACCGATACCAGTTTTATCTGGACAAACCATTTCCTAAATGTAAATAATTAATCTGCTAGAAATGGTGAGGCCATAAATTACTAATCCACCCCGTCAGGAACGTTGCAGGATTTTGATAACAAATGCGTAGCATTTTCTTTTGGCACGAATAAACAGCAGCTCAAAGCGTGGTTGGTGGGGGCGAGTGACACTTTTCGTGTAATTCATGATTCTGTGACTTCTATGGATATCCAGATTTTGTCAGACATCTTAGTCATTTGATAATTTCTGCATTGTTTATTGTTTTTGTTGAAATGGCATGGAGCTAAACCAGAATTAAGAACTTCACTGATGGCTATGATACAACAAAGCCCAGCAGGCTCTGGTTCCTTTCCATATAAGGAGATGATGATTATGAGACTTAACAAGTTCCTTTAACACCCTGAAATAATAATGTCTTCTGTCGCCCCAAAAAGAATGGTGTTTAAGAGGAATGAACATTTGAGCTTTTTTTTCTGCTCGGTCAGAAAGTGTTTGCAAATGGCCGCCGTGAAATGACGAGCAGACGAACCAAGATTCAGCTGGCTGCTGTAACATCTATTACTTTCCTTCCTCCGATGGGAAACATTAACATTAATGAAAAGAACATTTAGTGTGATTGTCTCAGTGTGAGAAACTTTCTCCTTCTCGATGTCACACTGTTATCTAATTAAACTAAAAGCACACGTATGGTTGACCGTTCAGGATGTTGGCTATGATTAAAGGCTATTCCACACAAAAACATCATTTTTAAACGTGGGAGGAACCAAGGGGGTTCGGTGAAGTCGCAGAAATACATTACCAACTTTTTTTAGACGTTTAATTTCTAATGCAACTCTGTGATTAATTCAAATTCCAAAACAGGAATAAGACATCAATAACCTCTGAAAACAGTGTTTTATCAGTTGCAAGCATGCACTGGCAGATCAGTTGATGAATTTATAGGAGTTTTTTTAAAGGGACAACAACGCCCTTGCTGGCTTGACGGCTCCAGAAAATAAATAATAGCCTTATTCTAAGTACTAGATGTTTAAGTGTCCTACCTGTTTTGTAAATTATCCATTACATCCTAGTTTACTTGTCCAAAATATTTATAATCCAAGTCACACCTGGAAAGGTTTACTTTAGTCTTTTCAAATCATTTAGTTGAAATTTTCCAATTTTTTAAATTCGGTGTGTTAAGATAAAATTGGTATCATCAATTAATTGGAATATTGTAAAATAGTACAATTTGTTGACCAGAATATTGATTGCGACATATGACTCAGTTACAACAAGGGTGGTATTGCTCTTTAACTCTGACCCTCACTTTTACTTTCCTGTGTGCAGTGCTTGTTAAAAATTCGCCAATTTTCGTGCAGCATTTCTCACTACCATTTAAAGACGGAGTAAGACCAGGCCTACCAAAGGGCCTTGCTTTGTAAGTCCGTATAAATATCTTTACGTCTCCCGTGCCGCACACGTGACAAACATAAACATTATTTTTTATCAGTAATAGGATCTCATTAAATGCAAAGTTTTAATCAGCCCCTGTACCTTTAAATGCATATGTGATGGTTACCACATAATATCGTTGCATTAAAGTTATACCTGTAATATGAGTTTCTTAGATAATAAGGGGGTTGGGAAGGCCTAGTGGTCTAAAGTACCGCGCTTCGACATCTAGCTGGCCGGTCAACTCTGGCTTTGGCTGTGGTTTCGAGCCCTATATGAGCGTATGGGACATGGAGATAGGGGCGCCTTCTCTACCCCGTAGGTTTCCTCCGGGCACTCCGGTTTCCTCCCACTGTTAAAGACCCCTACGCGCAAGCGAATTATTGAAATAAAAATTGAAAACCGTACGTTATAGTCCCAAAATGGCCTAGTTTGTGTCGAGTGAACGTTAAACCCTATTTCTCTCTTAGACAATAACTGGCGAATTTCCCAATACCATTAATGTATTGTTTGGCTGAGAAAGTTCATCCAGATTTTCCGGTGTGGTTTCCCCTTGTCAGTGATGCAGGTTGAAGGGCCTTACAAGGACAGCTGTCTAGTCGTTCGGATGGGACGAGAAACAGAGGTCCCGTGTACTCACTGGCGTGCACATAAAAGATCCCTTGGCAGTTGGAATTCGATATAAGAGTAGGCCGTAGCACCGCTGCCAGTGCAAATTTTCCCTCATAGCACATTGTATGGACCCGTCTTCATTAGCCTAGGTCAGGAGCAGAACAGCATACCTTCGGTATTTAACAATCGATCGATTTTAAGTTGACAGTTTCAACCTTGAACAATATTTAAAAACAAATTTGATCAGCCGCAAAAGAATGTAAGCAGTTTAATAGCAGTCCACTATATTAGACACTATAAATAGTATAAATATGAAAATAGTCACTAGATCTATTTAAATTGTGACTGATTCAGTCTGGAAAACGATCCTTGAAAGGATTGTAGGTTCAAAGCCAACTTGTCATATTGTTTCTTGAGGGCATGTCTATTAAACGCCATCATTGTTGGCGGGAGACCTAAATTCGACAAAGTCGCACGAGGGGCAAAATACAAGATTATGGCCTAAATGACGAATCACTCTCTACATTGTTTGTAATGTATCAATTTAGCTTAATCATCATTTGTAAGTTTGTCATCATCAAACCTATAGATGAAGTTAATTGGTCAAGTCCATTAACTGTAAGCCAATCCAATCGTGTAATTGGTTTAGGGTGGGGTCAAATCACAAACTTTGCACTTGCCATTTAAAGTGTAATTGTCATTCCCACTAAGACAATTTATGTAATTAATTTGAAATAATATCATGTTCAAAATAAACTTAAGACTCGACTGTTTGTCTAAAAAAAATCCAAGCACCGACCTACTTAGAATATGATATTTTGCCCCAGCATTGGTTAATGTAAAATTGTACTATTCATAAATGAATATGTGCACACATTATAATGTACATAGGTACAGACAAATCAAGAAAGTATCATTTACTCTTTGGTAGGTACGTCTAGCTTAGATAAGAAATTTGAGAACAATTCGTATAACGGAATTCGTCGAAACATCGAAAACTTGTTGATAGTTGAATCTGTTAGTGAATTCAAGGACAATATACTAAATTCCCCAAATTTCCCATCATTTTTCAACGGTTTTCCTTTGAATAATTTTATGGGGCCATTTATAAACGAAGATTAATTATATGACAAGAAACAAAGTATAACTTCGCACCTATATTCAACACTTCTGACACCAACCCAGAAAGACTTGATTCATAATGGACATTACAGTAAGCCCTAGCTTTTCCCCTCCACAAGAAATGATAACATATCCTGGCTGTGAATACTCTGGGTGTAGTTTATTTGTTTTTAATTCGAGTTATTACTTAGGATTACGGATGACAAACGTGGAATTTTGTTCCTTGTTTATCTCAATTATATTACAAACTGAGTTACCACAAATACGCAAGGAATGATCAATTAAAACAAGACTGACAGCATTTTCTTTTTGTTCTTTTGTTATTTTCAGTTTTTATGACATATATTTGTATGTGTCTATATTTCTTTTAAAGCTTACATGGTGCAGTCCTTATTAAAAATGCTCCTTTAATCAATTATATGAACAAATTATTTGCAGACTTGTCCACATAAACAACAAAGAATTACGTTTCGCTTTAACGATATAGGTGATGTATTGTACATCTATAAAGGATCACCCCAGATTGTATGGTCAACTTTTGTTTAAACTGTGTATGCTATCCAAGGCGGATCAATGATACAATACAATCTTATCTTGTCTATTGATTAAAGCCACCCCACCCCACCCCACTACTTGGAGTTATTGTGTTTCAATTGTTTAGTATTCGAAAAGACATTAGAAATTGGGGGTCAGGGTTGGTTGATTTAACGCGATGCATCGAGCTTCTACTTATGAGATCGTGTGAAAATTATGAGACATATCCTCTAAGCCGTTGCTGGGATATAGTTTTCAATCTATTTAGTGATTTTCAATGCGTTCAAGTAAGAGTTGTTTGTGTATTTCTGCAATTAGGAGAGCCTAGGGTTAATTTTGAGAAAGATATTATTAAAAATTCATTAAAATTATTGTACTGTATCTGGCCCTGTTTCTCGAAATCTTAACTTCAGATAACATCCGAATTTTAGTAGATACGTTTGATTGGCTAAGTACTAAAATCTTTCTAATATTATCCAATCAAATTACTAAAATTTGGATTTTATCTTAGTAAAAATTTCTTGAAACAGGCCCCAGAGTGACAATGCCTGTTTAATTAATTAGTATCTAGCTGTGTAATTTTAAGTTCGAGAAAATATGACGAATAAAGGGGTTTGATTTTATGTGTTATTTCTTGTAAATGCCAAATAATATATTATATACAATTTCGATTTGATACATACGCTTATATAGCGATGTACATTTTTTTATATTAGCCTATACTCGACAAGGGTCGCCTGTCCAGCCTCGTGGGTTTTTCTCCGGGTCCTCCGGTTTCCTCCCACTGCTAAAGACCCCTAAGCACAAGCGAATTATTGAAATAAAATTTTAAAAACATATGTTAGTCCCGAAATGACCTAGTTTGTTTCGCGTGGACGTTAAACCCCATTTCGCTCTCTCTTTCTCTCCGTACTCGACACTGACCTTCATGTGTGAAATGTTTTAAGGTGAACAATATAAGATGGTATTTTAATAATAATTCACACCACGGCGACAAGCAATGTTTCAACAGACCCAACAATCATTTTACCAATAAAAATATATAATCGCTGAATCGTATATGACACTTACACATATTACAAAGATATTATCGAATACCGGTATATTTTTTAGCCATAGAGCGACTGAAACATATCTTTGGATCAATTCAAAAGCTAGTCATTATCACGTACCCTCTATATTTAGCTTACAACAATAGTGATATAGTAGTGGAGAGCCATTACATCACAGAAGCTATATATTACTACAGTCATATCGTACAAGGGATCTCTTTTTTTGCTCGAATACAGAATTTCGCTCTACCATTGTAAAAAGGCGGCTTAACACCAGGGTATGATGTAGTAATCGTATGATAATTGTCAAACATTTTGTAACATAGGTATGATGCTGTAATGTTTAGACTTGCTTGAATACAGAAATTCGAATTACCACTGCGCAAGACGGCTTAACATTGGTTTGATATTCCTCTAATCGGCAAACATTTTGTTTAATATAGGTATATATGAGCTCTGATGTGTGTAGGCTTTTCGTATATCGCACCTTATTATAGTCCCAGCTTAGTCCCCCGTTGTTACAGTCAACACCGTTGTATAGACCCTGCCATCCCGTGTACAAACAAGTCCGTCATTAAGTTAACGGGTCCGTCAAGCGTTATGAAGAGACAAACCCATGTTGTGTTCGCATCACAACACGGAGACGTAAAGCGCAGTCAACTTTAGGTTGTTTTATACAAAAATATCCCTTCAAAGAGATGATCTACCTAGCGAGTTAAACGGTTAACAAAAAGGGATCCCCTCCCACCTTAGTCTACGGCATTCAGCTTCGGTTAAGGTTAGGAAATTTTACAACGGTTTGCGTATTAAATAAAACCTCGATATAACATGACTATGATTTATTCATGATGGCTACGCTTTGATCTTTACAGACAAATTGAATGTATTGTAGGCAACGAGTTTTTAATAACATTGATATCTCTTGGTATACACAAGGGGGATAAATATGTGTGGATTATGTAGCGAGGGTGATTTATGGTATCTAATCGTCTTATTCTTCTGTGCGATACAACTGATGGAATTTTATGTGATATGTTATGACAAAACTAACCCTTAATGCGAGCGGATAAGAGTCCAATTCCGTTTATTTATATTCTCTGTATACGAGTCGAACTTCATCATTGTTCAGAAATTCAGTTGATATATGTGAGATGTTTAATGGCAGATTAACGTTAAGTCTTTTGATATTATCGTGTCCTATGACCCATAAATGATATTATTTTATTATATTTTAATTAATAAAGAAGAGGAAATGGACACATATATATACACAGTCATTACGTTTTTTAATGACAGTCTCTAATATGGAAGATGGATGTAAGGGGGGGGGGGCAAAGTGTATAACGTGTGCCATTTAGATCAAATGGGCTGTAAGGCAAGTGACGTGGTTTCGTTTCCGTGCTTGTGCGTGAGAATGGGTAGGGCCGCCATACATGTACTTTGCCAAAGTTCCTTAAATATATGTGAATACATGTTAGACCTGATATGACCTGGATTGTGTTGAGTTGACGACTTGACGTCACCCCCCCTCTCCCTCCCCCATCTCTCTCTCTTTCTCTCTTTCGCCCTTTTAACACTAAAAAAGCGGAAAACATGGATGAGCTAAGCCATTGACAATGAATTCAATGATCTGTAATGACTTTATGATTTCATTTCGGATTACAAACGGAATGGTGTAACATGTCAAATCAAACATTAAAAAATTCAAACTAATTTCTCATTTATTGGTAATTAATGCTAATATTGTGAACGCACACCATTAATTATTTAGGTTTTTACTGAAACTATTGTGAATGATATGAAAGCAGTTATGACAGCATGTTATTGTATTAAATCAAGACTATTTAACGCTTGAATTCCTTAATAAAGTTGTCTTTTTATTGGATTATATTAATATTAGCTAAAGTGACAGTTTTCACTGGGAGCAGTGAATTATATTATTTTTGTATTTTAAAATATTCTCGTAAAATATGAATAGTTGACATAAAATTCACCGAGAATTAATATGGTATATATGTAATACAAATTAGATAAGTTTAAATTTTAAAGTAACAGTTTGAAGATCCCGGGATTCATATATGGGCCATTATTGAATTGAGTAAACAATAAGAAGTATATCATATAAGGACATAAATAATTTTTGAGTAATGCATCTTTATAAAATGTACCCCAGGTAATAAAAAGGAACTTAAAGAAATGGCAATATCATTATATTTTTTTTAATATACATTGTCAGCTATGAAACTTACATGAATAGATTGAAAGTACACGGATATATAAGTTTATTAATTAATATTAAGGCTGGGGTAGTAGGGTGAGTGGTCGATTGGTAGAATGGTCTAACGCTTTGTCATTAGATCATGGTCTGCCATTGGCTTACGTGGCGTGGTGTCGAGCCCACACTTGTACATGACCTTGTGGGTTTTCGCCTAGTCTTCAGGTTTTCTTTCACAGCTAAAAATACCTCTTCAGCTAGCGAATTATTGAAATAAAATTAAACCATGTGTTAGTTCTGAAATTAGCTAGTCAAGCGGATGTAAAACCCTATTTCTCTCACTCTCTATAGTTTAGAACACTACCCTTTTTTTTAAATAAAATAGATGAAAGAATAAGTTTAGCTCTATAAAATTTATATACATTTCTAAACTACTTGAACATACAAACAAAAAGGTAGATAAAAAATTAACTACACATTTAGACAAGCTGTGCTGCATCAAAATGTAGACAGAAGAAATATATATTTGTCCCCCATAACCTTGATATCTCACATTCAGATGCAAAATGCTTACATAGCACATGTCAAAATATGTATGTTAGTAAGTGCGATGTTCTGGTACAGTAACAACGAACTTTGAGAACCTTCTGGTACTGGTACCTAGAACTTAATGGTCATGCTTATAACGCAGTTGTTTTTCATTCATCTTCAGACCCAATGTTACAGTTAAAGAAAATACAACTCCTACTTGATTAACTTCTTTGATCTCTCGAAAACTATTTCTGCCGTTCCGACTCATTTAATTTCTAGGCAAATTCTACCCCTTTCTCTAAATGTTCAGACAAGATTATGACATTTTGACAAATCGTTTTATCACCCTTGGCTTTCGTTTTGTCTGTGTTAAGAAAAAAGCCCACCAATTTAACAACTGTTTTTATTTGCAATATATATATTTGATATATGGCTAGGGGCATCATGTAGATGCATGTTACGTCCATCAGAAATGTTTGATCTACTTTGTAGTCTGTCACCAAAAACAAACGAGTTTAACATAATATGTCAAGGTGTGAGAAAACTTTGTTCTTCGTTTAAAATGGCTTTATATTGCTATATTAATGTCTAATATGGGTCTAATCGTGTCAGGTTCGAGTATTGAATCCCTGACACGGTTGACTGTATAGTAGGACACGCGTAGGAAGTCTTATGCCCGCAGAGTTATTTAAAAATTGTAGTCATTGAGCTTGTTTTACGAAATTAACAAAGATAAAATCCTCATTTTATTAATTTTATTGTTTATTATTAGATTGATTTTAGTGCTTAGCGAATCAAATTGAAGTATCCACTTAAATTTGGATTTTATTTTTATTTGATATTTCGGAAAATAGGGCCCATTTATAATGTAACTGTTCAACGCCTGGGTATATAGGTCTACAGATACTAACAAGGCCGAATGCTGTAGAATATATACATCAACAATAATGGCGGCCCTCCAGTCACGGTTTCGAAATTTAACCAGGCCCAAAGATAACAAAGGCCTTATTAGATTAACCAGCCAGAATGCTCTTACCATATCCTTTCGAACAGACAAACTATATGCTCCCCCGCTGATCATAGCTAAAACTGAACCTGGCCACAAGTCGATTGCACTATATTAGTGCAACTATTGATTTATTAAACTAACCAATCAGAATGCTCTTACCATACAAATTTCGAATAGATATAATATATACAATCGTATTGAATCAGGTCGTAAGTCGATCGAATTATAACAGTGACCTTATTGACTAACTTTTTCTTTGTGGGGACGAGGAAATCTGTACTATGTAACAGAGTTGACGCGATTCACAGTTTGTATGACTGTTACTACAATAAAATTGTAAAAAACGTAAGCTTTTTTTAAATTTCAGCCTGACAGATTTTCATGAAAACACGACATGTCACGACTGATTATTTTATCGTTGTGGGTGTCTGTCGCAGGATTTACCCGGTGCAAGAGCGATATTGCTATGTTATATAAAATTCATTGGCGTGTGTGTATTTTTGGCGTCAATATAAGAACATTAATCTTGAACTGTTAATTTCTTAGAAGAAGCAAAGTCTTCGCCTCGACTGTAATGGGGTCAATGCCAGAATTAGACGAGTGATCAAACATTATTTGCATACATATAACAAAAGCTACGATACAAAAAACAAATCAAATCAAATGAGGTTTTGAGATCCTGCTTTCCTGGGCCTGGGAGTTTGGATGGCGTGGTTTTGAATTCCCGGTTGTACGTGATTAGGGTTACCAGTTGTATGTCGAATAGACGTTAAACCCAATTTCTTTCTCTTTCTGGACCACGCGAGATGATTCAGGCGGTCATGTGCCTTTGATATGAAGGTTGTTTTGCCCAGATAGTGGCGTATCGGCCTACTCCCGCGGAAGTCTAACTGTGAAATGGGGTTTTAAGATCCTATATTTTTGCACCAATCGAGTTGATTGGGACTATAGGGGTGATTTTGCCCAGATGGCAAACAAAAATCGTTTTTGCGTCCTATAGGAACGACTTGTCAAGTACTCCATCCTGCACCACTTACAATGGAAAAGTAGGCTTGCCATTCAGGGTGAACTTTTTCGGTCGGATGGAACCCCTGAACTCCTGGTTAGTGAGACACCACCTAGCTATATCTATGATTCCCATTAATCAGTAAATATGGCGGTTCGTTTCCGATTCACCCTAATACGAGTCATAAAAATCCTTTTTAAAATGTAATGTTGTAAAATGTATTATTATTTAGTAATACGCTTTATATGACAGGAATGGATGTTAACGTTTCCCTCACACAACGTATTCTATCAGTTTGATCGAAGCTTATCGATCAGTTTGAACGAAGCTTATCAATCAGTTTGATCGAAGCTTATCGATCAGTTTGATTGAAGCTTATCGGTCAGTTTGATCGAAGCTTATCGATCAGTTTGATCGAAGCTTATTGATCATTTCGATTGAAGCTTATCGATCAGCAGTTTGATCGTAGCTTATCGATCAGTTTGATTAAAGCTTACACGCCGTTGTGAATCCTAGTGGGGTTGGTGGTGGGCAGTATTAGTTTCCGTCTATGATTTTAAGTTAATAACCCTAATGAACACCACCTACATATACCCATGATTCCCATTAATCAGTAAATATTGCGGTTAGTTTTAAGTGACCTGCTTGATCACTTTGCTCAATTCAATGGAAATCTACTACGAATGCAAAAATTGATTTTTTAAACTACTGGTTATTAATCGCAACAATTTAAAGGTTAACAACAGCACTATTTACAATACATGTTTAAATCAACTAAACAACTAACTATACAGTTTCAATGTCCTTTTATGTTAATATCAAAGTTTTTATTGATCATTGGGAAAATGCATGTCGGTGATTTTATGGTCTCCCACAATAGACATCGAAACATGCATCATGGGATCATAAGGGTGCTACAACTTGTTGAAAAGGCCCCAGGCCTTTATATTTGTTGATTCATTTGGTTACATCGTTTGAAATGAACACGTGTCACATCTTACCAGCATAGTGTGCTCTGTATTAATACGCTTGTGTCATTTGATAGTTTTTTTTAACTAAACGGAACACGTGTTGAACAATAAGCTACACTTCATTAAATTTTCACTAGTAAATGTATCGTGCTGATTTAATCTTTCGAAAATTAGTTAAACTGTGTCACTATAATGGAATCATCGAAATTACCTAGAATTATAATCAATTGACACATTATTTACTGAAAACAACGACTGTAGTATGTAAAAAATATTATTAACACGGTGAAATTATATATGCACAAAGCATAATAATATATAATTCTAGTAGATGGAATTGTAATGTGACAATTCGTTCACCATAAAAACGTGCATTCTGTCGATGTAATGACATGAATTTTGACTCATGATAAAATTATTCATTTGCATTTTAATATATTTAAAGTGCAGTGACATAGAACATGGTAAATGAGATATTTTTATATTTAATAGATATAACACTGAACCGTCTACACCATATAACTGTCATGAATGGTTTTATTCCAATTCAAGAAAAGCATTCTCTATTTCCAGCCTCCCAAAGTGACCTTCAAATAGACCTTATATACTCTCTGGTTTAACCCCCCCCCCCACATATTATAGACAATGGGTCTCCTGGGGAATTCTGACGAGCAGTGACACGGCTAGACCAAAATTTGTGGCTAACCTTGTCTGGTTTTCAAAAGAAGAGAGGCGAGTTCACTCCCTTGATATAAGCCTTGAACCAGATTATGTTTGTGTCAAGGGAGGGGTTACTATATCTTACCATTATCAACGTTTTCGTTTCGCTTTGTTACCACATTCTTATATTTGATTTTACCTTTTTTTATAATTTCAGGGCCAAATTCTGCTCAAAGACGAAGAGGAAGACAAACATACAGTAGATATCAAACGTTGGAATTAGAGAAAGAATTTCAGTTTAATCACTATTTAACACGAAAACGACGCATTGAAATAGCACATACGTTATGTTTGACAGAGCGACAAATAAAAATATGGTTTCAAAACCGAAGAATGAAGATGAAAAAAGAGAGACAGGCAATAAAAGATATAAACGGAGACACAAAAATAAGCGATAGCGCCTCAGACATTGCCGACGACGCCAATGAAAATTCAAGTTGAAATCAAGTGATATAAACCTTTTTTAAAAAAATATATATATGAAATAAACAAAAAAACTGGTGTTTTTAATTTTAAAAACCAAACGGGTCAGGCTTCAAAATGGTGCAAAGTCCTCTCTTTATATTATAAAACTGCATGAAAAACAATAATTTGAAATTGTTGGTAACAAAAGTGGCCAAAATTTTACTCGAAAAGTTTAATACGGGTAACCCTTGTATAAACGAGAAGTGGCGAGATGTTGAAATCAAATCAACCATCATAATGAAATGTGGTATATATAGTCAAATCTATAGTATCCCATGACCTTTAAACCTTGCACGCGAGAATGAACCGTAAACTTTTTATGTGGTGTGGTTTCTGGTTTATTTTTTAAATGTGATGTTTGTGCTAAAAATGAAAACGAGAACTATCGCGATGTTGTGTTATCTTGGGATCGACGACAGAAATTGCTTTTTTTTTGTCATTTCTTTGTTCTTTCTGGGACAAAATGGTGTCGAGTGTAACATAGAAAACAAAGTATTTATATGTATATGTTGCCTTTTTGTTTCTTTCCGTTGGTAAACTTGTTTCTGTAGCTCTTTGTGTCAAGACTTTCCGTGTTGTTCCTGGCTTGGTTTTCAACCCGCGATTCATTTTTTGGAAAAAAAAGTTTTGCTCCCTCATAAAGACATCTGGAACCCGGAAAGATATTGGAATCAAATTTGAATATGTGTAATGCCTTTAAAAAACGACTGGAATTTCTTAATCAAAGGATTTTCAACGACTAGAGAAGGCTTCACTCCGTATGAGAAACATCCGAACAATGTTAATTGAGAGATTTTATTTATTATTGAATGTTTGCTACAAAGAGCGATCGCTAAACCATTCTTTTTTGTTATTTTGTCATTCATGTATAATGTTTTATTTTTATTTTATTCCTTGAAATAAATCTAAGTTCCATGTTATTAACTCGGTTGTTTGTTAATCTTGTGACCTCCAAAAGAGCAATTTATAAGGGGCAAGAGATCGGAGGCAACCATTTGCCGGTTGTAAGCAGCTTTATACTAATGATTTAGAGGAATGGAATGAAATGAAATGGAGTTTAACGTCCGACTGTTCTGCTCCGAACTGGGCTAATGGGTGGAATTTTGCCCGGACAGCGTCGCGACGGCCTACTCTTATAACCAAACTACCAAGGGATTTTTTTACGTGCACGCCAATCTGTACAGGGGACCTCGGTTTTTCATCCCACCCGAACGGCTAGACAGCTGTTCTTGTTAGTCACTCCGGCTTGCACCACGGACAAGGGGTTATCACGGACAAGGGGTAATCACGGACTAATCACGGACAAGGGGTACTCACGGACAAGGATCGAACAAGCGACTCCCAGACTAGCGAGTCCGCGTCATACCCACTTAGCCACCGTGGCCCCTAATCATTTAGAGACATTTAGTGACTAAATAAAGTTATAAACTATAACACATGCTAATTGAAGAACAATTAGTGTTGTTATTGTACTTGATTGAACACGTTGAGTGACCCATCGTCCAAATAAATATATTCTTATTTCTTAAATCTGTGTTTATATACCTTCTACTGTAGATGAACCACAACTTCCGACTCCAATTCTTCCCAAATATCACTTTCAGTATTACCGCTTTGACGCTTAATCCTTAACGATTTCAAAAATACAACCCTTACTATTCGAGTTCTACAACTTAGTATATATCCCTTGGAAGCCCATGCATTACTTTTGAACCTAAAGTCATAAAATAAACAGGACATGATTCTATGGAGTACAATTACTGTTTTATTTGGGATATACTATATACCGGAAAACACCGATAAAAGCCGAAAAACACCGGAAGACTATCGGAAAACACCTGAAAACTACCAGAAAACGTCATGTTATACTGAATACCGGAAAACACTAAATACTGGAAAACTCACTAAATACCGGAAAACACCCGGAGCCGGGCTATACTATAAACCGGAAAATAACCCTAACCCCAACCTAAGCACATAGGGGACCAGGCCCCGAGATACCTATGTGCCAGGCTCCAGGTTACCCTTTCGGGGTATTTCCTGTATTTAGTGTGTTTCCGGTATTTAGTGTTTTTCAGGTATTCAGTATAACATGGTGTTTTTTTGGTGTTTTCCGGTATATAGTATTTTCCTTTTGATTCATTGAACTGTGTCCAATTCAAACACTAAAGTGCATTATGGAAAGGCAAATGATTACAATTTCATGCAAATTACAAAATCTACGGCGACATTCTCAAGCGAATTCCATCCATGAAATTGACGATAGTTCTACACTACCCTAGCCCTAGAGACCCCCCCCCACCCCCTAAAAATCAAAAACCAAAAGCTGAGTGGAAAGTCAGAAATTTCCAACTAATCCTTTCCAAGCTTCCCCTGTAAACGTTTGAATTTGGTCATTTTCTTTGATATGCCCCGTATTCATTAGCCCAGTCGAAGCAGAACAGCAGGGCGTTAAACCCCGTTTCATTTCATTTCAGAATATAATATTTAGATCAAGGTGTGACCTAACAGCGATTTGAATTTTTCTACATTTAGACAACACAAAAAGCAACTTGCACATAAATAGAATCAAACAAGACCCATAAAAGTCATGTGAACGTCCTGTATGCTCTGATTATCAAAGAATAGTGATATGTAAATTGATTTTGACTTGTCATAGCAATTTTAAGAGGTGGGCTTTTATAATCAATCTCTGTTTTAAATTTTGCTTTTTTTGTTAAATTTTATAACCTAACAAGAAAAGGGAACAGTGGTTACATTATGGAGCATCAGTTTATTTCCATGGATTGCGTCGTGGATTGTCAGTAATGAATCCCCTTGCCATGTGGTGCCTGGAGGTACATTTAAAGTGTCTAGTTTGGATTTGGACGAAAAACTAGGGTTTACCGGCGCACTTTAAAGAACCCTTGATAGTTGAAATTATATTGCTGTCCGGGCAAAATCCCCCCCCCCCTTAGCTATGGTGTATATATGTCTTTATTATCCAGATTGGTGTAGAAAAGTAGGACGTTAAGCTCTATTCCAGTCGTTCATTATGGACGTCCTCGCTGAAGGAATTCCCACCAGGTGTCGAAAGTAAGACGGTTCCATGTGACCTTAACGATGGTAAGAGAACCATATCGGTATTAAATTCCATATTGACGACAAAAACTAACGTTTGTAACACACGAGTTCGTAATTAATATATGGGGAAACTGTGCTACAAGGTAAACAACGAGGTCACGTGGGACCGTGTACCCTATAAATTATGTCCCTTTATCTCTAGCGAGGACGCCCAATGATAAGGGTTTTGCATCGTAGTTATAGCAGAATAAGCTGACAATGTAGGTATGACGTATCTGATATGACGTTATTAACAAAATTCAAATAAATACACTTAAGATGAAACGGATGGGTTCATCATACCCGGGTCCTCCGTAGTAAATGCAAAAAATTCCCCCGGAGATGTCAACGACTTGTGAAATTCAACATGGCGGTTTATTTATAGGCGTTAAATAAGCGAAACGTGTCTTTGCACGTGTTTATACCAAACCATAAACAGACGGGGCAATCTATATTTTGGAATTGTAAAAAGCTTTGCCGAAAAGAATAATAATATGTGCATTCGACACCCGTTCCAAACATTTTACATATAAAACTATCTCCACTAGACCAGAATAAGCAGACAAGCAGGAAGTCAAACCGGGTCCAGTGGCTCAGGGTGTACGGAGCTAGCTCATTAACGAGGATGTACAGGATTAAACAACGGAGTTAGTCGAGAAAGTTCCCCTTGTGTTTCTATAGTGGACCACCCCATCTCTCCTGGTCAGCGGTGCAGGACCGTACCTAGAATGGTCCGTGTCTAGTCGTTCGGTTTGGACAAAAACGTAGTCCCGGGTAGGCTACACGGAAAAGAATAGGTCATGACGCCGCTGTCCGGGCAACACTTCCTTCAAAGCACACTGTGTGGCTTAGCCCGTCACTATTAATCCAGCTGCTGCTGCAAAAAAGGGGGACGTTAAACACCAATTCATTTCAGAACGTTAAACCCCATTTCATTTCAGGACGTTAACCCCATTCCATTTCATACTAAAACACAATCAACACGTATACCCCGGTATTTGACGTTTAACATACTTTGTTTTAACTACAAGGTTAAAGTAGTTTTACACATTGTAGGTTGTTAGAGCAATTTAAATAGTATATAGATCACAAAGCGTAATTAGAGCGTAAAGCGTCTGTACAAATAAAACAAAGACTTTTTAAAAGTTAGATCGCTCTAAGCTTTACAACTATTTTCACCACTTATCACAAGTACAATGGTCTCGGGTCATACAAATTTTGAATATGTATGGTTAATGGGATGGGGTGGGTGGGGTGCCCGGGCAGTAGTGCAATGGATTACTTTTTTTTTTAGTTCCAACTGCCAAGGGATCTTTGACGTAAATGCCTATATTATTATATACACGGGACCTCTGTTCTTCGTCCCCAACGAAAGACTAGACAGCTGTTCTTGTCAGGCGTTCCATCCTGCAAAACTGACGAGGAGAAACCACGTTGGAAAATCCCTATGAACTCTCTCGGACAATGCAGGGGAACGCGCACGGGGCTTACAGGCTAGCGAGTCAGCGCCTTACCCGCTTTATAACTGGCCAAGCAAGTTCATGTAAAGCGATAACTTTAGCTCAGTAGAATATGAAAGTTATCACACAAACGATATCTTCTGTAAAATGTGTTATTGGGTTATAAATTACTACAGTGACACAAAATAATTCGGACATTTAGGTTTAACTTTTATTAAAAAGATAATTTGAGACTGTGGTCCCCTACTAACACAATTTCACAATGCAAAAATTCGCATGACAGCTTATATAAAGTTGAATTAATTATTTCAGCAACCAAAAGGTTTTTTATATGTGTTTATATTCACACAGTTAGTTTAATTGTTTCCGCGTCAAAATAAGTAGTTCATCACGTATGTAACGCCGCTTCACCTTTTTACACATACTACTACTTGGACATTGCAATGCTTGAAATGGAGTTTAACGGTCTACCGTTCTGCTCCGACTGGTCTAATGAAGACGGGGACAATGTACAATAAAAGCTATTTGTTTATCCTGGCAACAGATTTAGTCTATTTAAAGTGACAATAACACTCTGGCTGGCTTGGCGGGTCCAGAAAAAAAATAGCCTTATGTTTAAGTGTCCTACCTGTTGTGTAAATTATCCATTACATCCTTTTTTACTTGTCCAGAGGGTTCAAAAATATGTTTAAATCCCAGTTACATTTAGTGTTCACATAAGGCCTTTCAAATCATAGAGTTGAAATTTGTGTCAGCAATTAATTGGAATATTGTAAAATAGTACAATTTGTTGACCAGAATAAAGATTGGGACATATTATTCAGTTACAACAAGGGTGGTATTGGGGCTTTAAGGTGGAGTCACCAGATGATACAATAAGGGAGAGAGAGAGAAATGGGGTTTAGTGCCACTCGACACAAACTAGGTCATTTCAGGACTAACATATGGTTTATTTTTTTTTTATTTCAATAATTCACTTGCGCGCACATGACTTTAGCAGTGCGAGGACACTAGAGGACCCAGACAAAACCCACGAGGGTGGATAGGCGATCCTACTCCTTGATACAATAAGAGAAACATACACGTACTTGATTAATGCACAACACCCTAATTAAAAGTAGATTCCAAAACATACGATGCCACTTCCCCGGGAAATGCATACATAGCTAAGAAGTTGTAATTTTGCATTATAAGCTGAAAACTTGGGTATTGACTCGTATACGTTGGATTTCAAAAGTGGGGTTGCAGCAGACTGGTGGGGCGCCATGGCCTCCACGTAATTGATAAGATAAAGTTTAGATCAGGACAAACGAACCCATTTGCTTGTGGGCGCCCATAAAACCGATCGACTGATCAGTGCCACAATAGCATCACTATGTGATCATCATCAAGTGTATTATTATATAATTGAAGGATTGTCAAATTATTATTTTTTTTTGGGGGGGGGGTTAAGCGCCATTTCTCGGGGCGCCTTATTTTTCTGGGAATGCAATGGACCCCCTGAAACCCCGCTAGATACGGCCCTGTATGGATTTGGCTGATGGTAGAAACTAACGCTGTTGAGTAGAATGTAGGCTATTTAGAAAGCATCATGGTGTCCATTGGTTCTCATTTCTTTGCAGTTAAGTTCAAGTTGGTTACATTTAACATTGTGTTACGTGCTTTAATCACCTTGATTAACAATTTACATTGTTTTATGTGCTTAATCACCTTGATTAACAATTTACATTGTGTTATATGCTTAATCACCTTGATTAACAATTTACATAGTGGTATGTGCTTAATGACCTTGATTAGCATCGGATGTACTGTGAGAGCTAAACAATTTAAAATACCGGGCCCATTTCTATTTTGCGCCATGGTCATATCACATAGCTAACATTTTCGACATTGAAGTCAATTCAAATGAAATTTGATTACAGTTTTTGTGCTGTTACCTTAGATTTTCCAACTATAACAATAACTAGTGTTTCAACTAATGTCTATTCATCATTTTGGCCATGCATCATTTCCGTAAACTTAAAAATATACCTAATGTTATCATTTCTGATAAATGATCCGTTTGAAGTTTTCAGTTGACTCGTTTTAACAGATATATTTGGTGTCAACGAGGACATGCTAACTAGTCCCCAAAACACGACATAACTATGAAATATACTTTCTCTGTCAAGAACACCCATAATATAAGTTTTCATTTAATTGGGAAAGTTATACAGATTATATTCGGATGTGAGGAAAACTGAGGTCTTGTGTACATATTGACATGTCCGTAAAATAATTAGAAATAATAGTAGGTCATAGCGGCGCTGCCCGGGCAAAGTTTCCTACCTAGCACACTGCATGACGTATGCCTGTATTCATTAGCCGTGTAGGAGCAGAGCAGTAAGATGTTAAACCTTATTCCATTTCAATTAATAAATGCCATTGAAACAATTCATTTTATTTCATACAGATTACAGCCGGTGGCGTGGTTTTGTGTTATGTAGTTCATGATAGGAAAAGAAGGAAAAGCTACACCTATGTAATACAATAGTCTTAATGATAAAAGACATTGGTTCACCTGCTTCATATATAAAAGAAAATATTGCAATACGAGAATGCGCGAAGTAAGACACGTTGTGTGTTAAGGACCACACTCATTGTTGTACATATTGGATTCGGTTTTAGAACTACAGTAAATAATAAAAGTGTCAGTGGTGGTCTGTAGAGAATATTAATCATTTTCTGGCCTAGAAGCCAAGAATAGCGGAGTTTAGTGGACACGCGGGTGCTACCAGAACGTTAAGTTACCATAAAAATCCAGTCGCACCAGTCGCGGTTTCATTAATTAAAACAGCACCGAGTTCTCTGTTTTATTTCGCGTCTAATTGTATAGAAAACAAAAGAGCGGGAGAATTCACTTAACGAGTCCCATATCGATTGGCATTAAGTTTTATTGACAATCATTGGTCGGGTGATGCTTTAATTATAGCTGCTATACATAAGGCTGTGAATACAGGTGTGTTCTCTGGTCCATGGCACTGAAACATACACGTCCTTGTGTTCAGATAACCTTTCACATCCATTGTTTATATATTAATGTATTCCAGGCATCCTGCTTTGTTTATGTCCATGCCATAAAACGGCTGATTAAACAGAAAAGTTTGTAATAGGTGAAAAGAGAGAGAGAGACAGAGAGAGAGAGGGGCGATAGAGAGAAATGGAGTTTAAAGACCATTCGACACGAACTAGGTCATTTCTGGACTAACACATGATTTAATTTTATTTCAATAATTCGCTTGCGCGTTGGGGGCTTTAGCAGTGGGAGAAAACCGGAGGACCTGGCAGAAAACCAACCGGGTTGGACAGGCGACCCTACTCTTTGCCACGTACAACCGGGGAATATCGTATTAGACGGAAATTGATTTTCCTTTTTGTAAACAGTTGGTAGTTGGTATTACTGTAAAACAGAAGATATCAATTTAGGCGACATTCTTTGATAAATAATTACATCTATTTTATTTTCCCGTATTTTAGACTAATCAATGTTTTCCAAAGTTTACGTACTCTGACATATTTAATAAACACCCAATTTGCAACTGGCGTGTTGTCGGATCCCCAGTTGTACGTGACAAGGAGTATGGTCGCCTGTCCAGCCTCGTTGTTTTTCTCCGGGTCCTCCGTTTTCCTCCCACTGCTAAAGGCCCCTACACGCAAGCGAATTATTGAAATAAAATTAAACCATATGCTCATCCCAAAATGACCTAGTTTGTATAGAGTAGGCGCTAAACCCCATTCTCACCCTCTGTCTCTCAAGCCATGTTGACTACTCTGTACCATTTAACGTCTGAAAAGTTTATTATGTGCCTTTGATTATATCTCAATCTCCCTTTCGCTGAGATAAAAATAAAGCCATATTTCATCTACACTGATTTCGATATTGCGATAGTCGTAAGCAGTTTGGTAATCGACATTAATATCGGTCTTAATCGATTCAATGACTGCTGTTGAGTATGAATGGCCCCGGTTAGAGACGCTCCTTTGTCGGCGTCTTTGATCTCTTTCATTATCCAATCAATGGCATTGATCGTCCATTGTGATACCTGACTGGTGATCCTGTCCGTTCGGTAGGAAGGATAGCGCGTGACCAGTAATGAAGAGTTAGGGAAACAGGAGTGGTCATTATGTTGTTATGTTCTATTGTTTCTTGAATGATATATGGTTTGTATATAAACACGTGTGATGAATTATCGAACAACTCGGCACAAAAGATAAAAAAAAATAAAAACTAGCAGAATGCCTTTGATGTGAAATACATCAAGCTCCTAATGCATAGGAAAATACCTCTCTTATACAATTTAGAATTTATAATATTTGTAATTAGACAAAATACGAAATCTACCTCTGATAAGAAATAAGTTTTAAATAAAACAAGTTGGTTACAATGCAGAGGGAAATACCTCTCTTATACGATTGGAATTTATAATATTTGTAATTAGACAAAATACGAAATCTACCTACGATGAGTAGAAGTTTAAATAAATTTTAAATAAAACAAACAAAACTGTTTGTTAAAGAAAAATTATGTAAGATTTAGGTAAAGAACTGGCCATTCTTGCTATAACAGTTCAAAAAAAGATAATTCAATATGAATATATTGAAAATTTCATTCGAATTCCTCTATTGCGATCGAAGATATTAGCCTTTGAAGGTTTAAGAGACGTGTGAAATAATTTCAACCACGGTACTGGTTGATCAAAGCTAAGTCTCGGGTCTCTATAATTGATTAAATCAAAGTGTCGCTGAACCGTTTTAATCTGTTAAATGTCGGAGAAAACTGATGCCATCGAGAGTTGATTAAGGCATGGATCAGTTAATTAATGTCTAATTAATACCGAAGAAAACATTTCGGACCCAAAGAAAGACCTGCAATAGGCAGATCTAGCTCTTGCATAATGAACGTTTAAACATACATTATGCAAGAACTAAATCTGCCTATTGCAGGTCTTTCTTTAAGCCTGAAATGTTATCTAAATTATTAATTAACTTATCTAGGCCATAATTACCTTTCGATGCCATCGTTAGATTAGAATACATTTAGGGATGGATAATTTAACGTAAAAATATATAATCGAGACTTTGTTTCCTATTATGCCAACTTCAGTAATGACGACGGAGACTAGCATTTTTACTGAAACTTTCAGCATATTTTGTTTTCGTTGTCTATTTGTTATAGCGAGAACTGACAGCCGTTAATCTATTCTTACCTATCCTCTTAAATATTCAAAACGAGGAATAAATGAAAACAGACGGGGAATATGAACATTAATTAAAAGAGTGGTACTGGTATAAATTGGAACTTTTCTTCCAACAATAAGGAAAACTTTCATAATTTCAAATATGTTTGATATAAGAGAAGCTCGGTGACTGTGGCACTCCGTCACTAAACCGGAAGTTCCGGTGTTAGCCGCAAAAGATCATCGGAATTTCTGATCTGGATTGTCCTTGTCATTGATGTAAGAAAGGGTGCCTGATGAGAAAACGGATGGGAAGAAAAAACAAGGCCCCGTGTACACCACTGGGAAAATGGTAAAGATCCATCGGCAGTTTGAAATCGAAAGAAGAGCTAAGGCCGGACCAATTTTCCTCATAAGATACAGCATGTCTTGAGCTCGATTGATACAGGAAAGTAAAACGCTAAACTCAATTTCATCTTTGCATCTTAATCTTAGCATAGTTTAAATACTAACAATTTGACACTCAGCATCTGCGACAGAATATGATATTCCATCTGCATTAATCTTCATGCCATATGCAAAAATTGATATCACAGACAACATTAATCATAGGGGTTTTTTGAAGGTAAAGTTAGACCATGATTATACGTTATGTCACTCTATATCAGATATAAGAGTATTATAATAAGATTCATACATATGTTGCCATTATCCATTAACCCTTTAGATATTGAATGACCCCTGGTGGTGTATATTCATATTTAATATCATATACAAGATCATATCTATATTCATGAAAATAGCACATAATGTTTTATAGACTCGTGAACAAGAGATGTACTTCTTTAAGCGTTTATATTTAATACTTAAAATTCGATCTTATCTGCTATACGGGCGCACAAATTCATAATCGTAAAAAGGTAGGGGTTAATACTGTCATAAACCATGAATTATTAATGTTGAAATGTAATATACGATAATTGCATTCTTCAAACAATAACATCGTTTTAACTTTAATCCTGTTAACACCTTTAAGAGTTCTATCTGCCATCGTTTCGCCATTAAAATACCAACAAGACAATTCTTATGACTAGGATTAAAATACGTTTCATTATATCTCAAATAAAGCATATCTGTGTTGTTTAATAGTGTTATTATAAAGACGAGGAGACTGCGAATATTTGAAGTCGCTATGGGTGTTATTTGGTGGACACCGATCTCATCTAGTAAATACCGTAAACACCATATAATTCTAAAATAAAGTAAAAGTTTGATTATAAGTTAGAGGTGCGTTGGATAGCTGAATGGTTAGTGTGAGCGCGATGTATCATAAAGCCTGCCATCGAGTCAACTGGCGTGGTTTCGCATCCTCGATTGTACGCAACAAGGATTAGGGTCGCCTGTTCAACCTTGTGGGTTTTCTCCGGGTCCTCCGGTTTCAGCCTACTGCTAAGGAACTCTATGCGCAAGCGAATTATTGAAAGAGAATAAAACCATGCTAGTCCCGATATGACCTAGTTTGTGTCGAGTGGACGCTAAACCCAACATCTCCATAGTTTTATCGAGTAGACGTTAAACCCCATTTCTCTCTCTCTCTCTCTCTCTCTCTCTCTCTCTCTCTCTCTCTCTCTCTTTGGACACTGGTCTCATTCGGTAAATAACGTAATCATCATGTAACTCTTAAAAGTAAAAGTTGGATTATAAGTTACAATTCTTAAAACAGATAACGACGAATTGTATTGGGCATCATAATAATTGTCACCGAGTAATTACAAAAATGTTCCGGGTCGCAATGGGTACCCTTTGGGCACCACGAGAGGCAATCTGGGGACTGGGTGGTCTAACGTGTGCGCTTTAGATCATACATAGCCAATCTTGAACGTGACAAGGAGTAGGAATGACATGAATGAATGAAATGGGGTTTAACGTCCTACTATTATGCACCTAACCTGGGCTAATGGAAAACGGACAAAGTGTAGGAATGCCTGTCCAATCTCGTTTGGTTTCCCCGGATCCTCGACTGCAGTTCCCCACACGCCAACTGTTAAATATCCGTACTGAAAAAAAAACATATGACGTCAGCCCAGTGTCGAGTGGACGTTAAACCCATATTTCTTTCTCCTAAAAGAGCTAGTTGTCATTCCCTTAGTGTTGATTGTAGTTGATGTGAGTGTTTAATAATGCTTATCTAGTCAGTAATTTATCTGTGTACTAGTAAAAAGTGCCACGGACGTTATGGATAATGTGAATAGTGTTTATGGTGACGCATTACAAGATAATTATAAACAACTGTTAAATATGTTTTGCTTATTTTTATCTGGTAATCCCTGTTAAAGCGAGAATTTCATTTTTTCTAAGAAAGTCAAAAGATAATTATTTCTATGTCTTTTGCTCAATAGGTTATCTACTCACTATTATACAATCATCTGCATTATTTCCAACCCTCAAAAATCATTTACACAGGAAATAATAACACAATTACCTCACTTATTTCCTGTTTCCTTCATGGAATAGCCATCTTAAAACGTTGGAATTTGAAGTTAAAAATTGTGTATTTGCCGATTTCCCAGCTGGCAAAATAGTAAGTTGTAGGATTATTCTTTAACAAGGTAGGACTCTTTATAGATACCATCTATTTTAAGGCTTTATTTAAATAAATTTTAAAAATATATTTTAAAAATATGAAATTGTAGCTTTAAGAGTCATATAGTCAGTGGTCGATAATCTCAGGTAGGCTCCGTGGTTGTAGATTTCGATCAGAAAATAAAAGGAATGACGCGCGTCAAAAAGTCAGTTTGTTCAGTCAGGTTTTAATTCGTGGAGCTTGCGTCATGTATTGTGTCTACTTTAAAGCATTTTACTCAAATAAGGGTAAATATTATTATGCCCTCTGTCAGCTTTACCCCCTGCTGTCACACAGAAGAGAGGTGGAATTTGTCCAACCCAGGAGAGCTGTAGAACTGGAAATTCTTCAAGACTTTGAATCGATCATAAATTGGCTACGTTTGATCTTCATTGATTATTCAAGGAAGCCAGTCCTTCTAGTAAATCATTTAGTACCTTCAATGTACTTTCCTCAAAGGATTGTGACTGATTCAACAGTGTTATCGGGAATAAACTAGCTCAGTTCAATGTTGGATTTTACGTGATTTCTTTAAAGAATTAATCAAGGAATTTGTTTTAGCACCATATGTCACCGATAACACATCCACCCGATAATAAATCTCGCTTTCTGTGTAAAATTTAGATACTAATTCATCTCTTTTGTAAAGACTATTAATCTATGTAAACACCGGTTTATTTTGATGTCGTATTTGAAGTTGGACTGTAAGAAGTCTTCTAATCGTGAACCTCTAATGTTAGTCTGGTATCTCAGCACTAGCAATGTCCTATCTAAACAGTCATATTTCATTTCGCTTAATCCATACTTATTTCATTAAGGTGCCACTTGAAATTTGCCTGGTTTATTATCAAAGCGCTGAAGGTCGGTGGAACTTCAAAAGCCGCCAGAGCGTGTCAACATGTAAACAGTTTCAATTCCTTCTATAAAACGACTAGTTTCTTAAACAACATAAATCAGGCAACTAGCGATAACACAATCTAGAAAACGCGATTATTTTTGTCCAATTTGACACACTGTAAGACATATTATAGTTATATCGTCTTGACCATTCAGGTAACACGGTCTTAACACCTTTGATCTCGGCCGCCGCCTTTCGATTGCGGTAGCTTTGTTGTGTCAGGTATGGGAGCCTTCATAGAGACAAATAGCCAAACTGGAATGCGCCTCCCACAAGGTCTGCTGACTGTCCGGGTATTATAGGATAAATTATGAGGGCACTCCGCCCATTCTTTAGTACACTCGAATAAATTGAGGTGTTATGAATGAACACGCCACTGATTTGTGACATCACGACAACAATGACGTAACAAAGGGGATCTAATTGAGTTTTATTGCACCAATTATCATTGAGGTTAGGGGTCGATTCGATGGTGCGTGCTACTTACACCCTTTTTACCCATGGGAACAAGTTGTCTTGTTATGAGGTGTTAGTAAGAAGAGGTAAGATTGATTGAAACATGTTTACGATTGTGTTCTGTAAGCTTCTGTGTATGTATAGAATTGTATTAAAATGGCACATCGATCCACGGAATTTCAACAAACCTGTGTCCTCTGTTTAGGTGAGAGAACCTACCTCTGACAAAAAATATATGGATACAGACCACAATTAATTCCAAACAGTTGCAATGTTCTTACGCACTATATACCTTTGTATCCCCCCCCCCCCTCGTTAATTGTTTGGTCTAAGATTCAACTTTGGAAGGTAGAGTGGATAGTCACACGTTTACTAGTATACTACTTCCAGTTTGTGTATCACTAGATTTCTAAGAGCTGTTGTAAGATACATGAATAAACATTAAAGTCGATACGGAGACTTATGGTGATTCGGGACTTATCAAGGGATAAGGGATATAACTCTGATAAAAAATACTTTTGATACATATTTAACATATCTATAACAAATCTTTCTTTGTCGCTAACATTTTACAATACTTTGCTCACTATTGACAAAGAAACGCCCTTGTATTATAAATTCTGATCTGTTATTAGTAGGACCTCTAGACTGTCTTATGTGAGATGGATATGATCTTCATAGAAATGTCTTCTTCAGTGGCAATAGCAAAACATTGTATGAGGAACTAATTGGGGGAAAGGTACATTTTATAAAGAAAACAATAAATAAACAAAACCTAAGTCGTGCTCAAAAAGCCCAAACACTACTCCATCTTCATCAGACCGGTTGGTGCAGAAAACTACCAAGTTAAACACCATTCCATTTCATTTCCAAAAACAATAATAGAGTATAGTGAATTTTTCCCCATTCTATGGACAAATTGGTGATTAGTTTATGATTCATATCAGCCAGGTTGGTGCACAAAAATTACAACGTTAAACACCTTTTTATTTTCGTTTCCAAAACAATACTCAGAGTACCAAAAATACAGCGAATCTTTACCCTTCTATATGGACAAGCTGGTGATGTGATTAGTTAATAATTCCTATCAAATACAACCATATGGAAACGATAAGTTGACACGTTTTTAACACGGATAATATCATATACACCATGTAAACAGGACGACTTTCCAGGGATTAGAAAGACAGCGATGTGATTAAGGAGATAACGAATCAACAAATAAACTTTTTATCTGCATCACCATACCCATTATAAAATCGGCACGCCATTCTCTCATTAGAGGTCCTGACTACAAAATGAGATGTATTCCAGTGAGAGATGCCCGCCTCTCTTCCAGTTGGTGTGTCGCTTGCATCGGCTAAACAACAAAATAACAATATTGTCCATGCAACTACAACCCTCTTAAACTAATTAATTGAACAATAGGGCTAATGATCACGCTTTGTCAGGTGGTGTGCTTCGTTCGAAATCAAGCGGATTAATCGAATGACCTGGGATCATTAACTAATGACTCCGCTCTTAGATTCAGACACCATTCAAGCCACCAATGAATATAGCAGAAACAGAAGTGACGTTGAAATGATATTCATTTCTTTAAAGCGAATGGAATAAAATCATGCAAAAGTAACATGAAAGCGGAACCAAATCCCTTATAGTAGTAATAGTTATGTTTGCGATGTCACCAAGTCTACCACCGTGTAAAAAACGTTTTTCGTGCCACCTAGAGATAATTCAGCTGCGATGGAATGAAATGAGATGGGGTTTGACGTCCTACTGTTCTGCTCCTACTCGGCTAATGAAGATGGGCATACCTCGATTTTCGTCCCTTCCTTTACTAGAACCTCCGTCCTACATCACTGCCAAAGGGGGACCACGATGGAAAATCCCGATGAACTGTCTCGGCTAACGCAGCGATCGAACATGTGATCTACAGCTTAGAGAGCCAATACCCTACTCACTGAATAACCCTGGCTCCTTAATTCAGGTGCACATTAAAAGGACAAACACAGGTATTCCATATCATGGAACGATTTAACCATAAGACCGAAAGATTATTAAGATTTTAAATCAAAGTTAACTACCAAAGAACATGGGGGATGTTAAGCTCACTTGAAGTCTTGTTTAAAACTTTATAGTAACTCTTATTATTAACAGAGTAGATTCTTCGGCGGCTTTTAAATCTGCTAAAGAAATTCTAATGAAATGATCCCATGGAAATTAACTTCGCGGATTCGGAATAATTTTGTCCCTTGGCAATGGTGCTGGAAGATCAGACAAGACAAATATCGACGGGACGAAAATTCAAGGTCCGACATGTACTTGTTTGCGTGCTTCAAACCTCGTGGGTTTTCTCCGGGTCCCCTAGTTCCCTCTCACTGCTAAAGGCCCCTACGCGCAATACAATTTAAAAAACCCAACTATATGTTAGTCCCGAAATAGTCTAGTTGGTATTGAGTGGACGTTAACCCCCCTTCTCCCTCCATCTCTCTCTCTCTCTCTCTCTCTCTCTGTTTTCTCGCTTATAAAAGAACACCTGACAGTCGCAAGCGTTGTTGACCGGGCACAACTTTTCCCACAGCATACTGCATTATGTATACCCATGTTCATTATCCCGCTTGGTGCAGAAAAGTTAGACGTTAAACCCCATTTTATTTCAATATTCAATAAAATTAGTTTAAAGATATCCAAATGCAGTTCAATATATTTTGTTTAAAGATATCCAAATGCAGTTCAATATAATAAGTTTGAAGATATCCAAATACAGTTCAATATAATTAGTTTGAAGATTCCAAATGCAATTCAATATAATTAGTTTGAAGATTCCAAATGCAGTTAACGATTATCTGTCAATGTAAATCTTTATATACAAAGTAGATTGTCTCCGCATCGCGATTACGGCAACACAATGTGTAGTTTACACATCAGTTGTCCTCGTTTGTCATTTTACAGTTTATCCTGGGTGATTGATTTTCACCAATTAATACGTCAACCTAGAGTATATATTTAGATTGGTTGAAGGCTCAATTAAAACAGAGACATGGATGATGAATCGATAAAGCTCATTCTGATCTAAAGTACAGTTATTTATATACGCTAGCTTAATGATTGAACTTTTTTTAATATGGCACATCGGCTTTATCATGAGATATATGTATCTGGGTATACATATTTTATTTGGGAAGATGAATTGGGGTACCGTGAGTCTCCGATTGGCAATATATACTTTCAGAGACTAATATATAAGCTTACTATTTGTCAAGGTACCAGGAATGGTGAGGTGAATGGGCGATGTTTCAGTCATATACCGAAAATGGCACCACGCATTTCAACAAGGTTCTTCATATCCTGCTATATTATTTAAAGTATCAGTTTAGATATGGAAAACAAAAACTTAATTGCTGGGGCGATACCTCGCTGATTATTATATCAATAAATTGTTTCGATTATAAATTATCACCTAAATTATTTTCAAGCGATAAATAAGAGAGAGAGAAATTCGATTTAACGTCAACTCGACACAAACTAGGTCATTTCGGGGCTAACATATGGTTTTTAATTTTATTTCAATAATTCGCTTGTGCGAAGGCGTCTTTAGCAGTGGGTGGAAACCGGAGAAAACGCACGAGGTTGGACAGGCGACCCTATTCTTTGGTCACGTTCAACCAGGGATTCGAAACCACGCCAGTTGACTCAATGACAGTCTTTATGATACAGCGCGTACGTGCTACCCCCCCCCCCCCCCACGCCCCAAGCGTTAAAAAGTGGACCCTTTCAGTTTTAAATGTACAGTCATTAAACTACCATCCAAATTATCCCAAGAAACCTTCAATTATAATGCGAATATTAAAGGTTGTAATAAAAGAAATGGCTCTGCTTAGGGACAAAGACATCTGAAAATAACTCCATGTTGCATACCCAATAAGCGTTATATTCATCCCACGGCTGTAACAATGGATATTAATATGTCAATTCGATTCATGAAAATAAAAACAACTCAACGAAAAATTCTTTTTTTTTAAAGAAATACATTTGGTACATGTCGTTTATGACAGTGATCATAATGGTCGGAAATGTAACACCCCGCTAATCGTACTCAGTAACAGAAACGACATAAGGAGAAGGTCAACGCATGAAACCATTATCTCTTCTAGTCGAACAAGCAAAAACAACGAGGAGTAGCGTATGTTTTTGTCACTGTCCATGTTTCTATTAAATAGAAAGGGCGATTTAACGGACATCATGTAGAGTCGCCATATTGTCACGGATTTTATGAGACTTCTTTCACCTGCCTCTGTATGCGATTCTCCTTAAGGGTGGTCCATATTAACACAGCATCCGACAAAACAACTTTCATTTGCGCCGACACCTTTAAGCGCAATCAAAACGATAATACAAATAAAATCTATAATCAACTTGTTTCAGATAACCATAAATCACAGCTCCCCACCAGACCCGATGGCCATTTCCACTACAAAACCATCTGTTCTGTAAATGTCTCTACACCTCTGAATATGTCCAGAAATGGACATCGGACCAGTGTCGGTGATATATCTTCTCCAGACGACTGAACGGGGGCATTATTTTCAATTAGTATCTAACTGGGCATTATTCTCAATTATGGTCTAGAATAGAAAACCCGTTTCTCAGTTAATCCAATACATAAGCACGAGTTCCCGAGTCTGTTTAAACACAGCTCATAGATCTTCACCCTGTCTTGAGATGAGCTAAGAATCATCACTCGGGGGTTTCCAGAGGTCATATTCACTCAATCCAAAGGCTATAGCCGGGCTGAAGTAAGACATAAATTATGGATGGGAGAATATTCAGAGAACCTATAAATTTGGCTACATTAAGCTTAAGTTTGAAAGCAATCGAGAGTGGATTAACTTCTGGGTCAAAAGACCTGAATTCTTTTTCATTTGATATAATACTTCTTTAAAAGTTTTTTCACAGAAACTGACAATGTTTAACCCAGGTTCGAGTGATTTATTGAATCAAGATTATGATTTATTCATTGGGAATAAACTCCGTCTGAAAATCGTTTGCACAGAATTTGGTAGAAGGAATATCAATTATACCAGGAATTACACAGCATACTGGGCAGCTTAAAGCAATGAAAGGAAAGAAAGGGAAGAAATGGGGTTTAACGTCCACTTAACACTACCAGGTCATTTTGGGACTAACATATGGTTTAATTTTATTTCAATAACTCGCTTGCGCGTACGGGTCTTTAGCAGTGGGGAAAAACCGGATTGCCCAGAGGATACCCACGAGGTTGAGAAGGCGCCCCTATCTCCATGCCACATACACTCACACCAGGGCTCGAAACCACAGCCGCAAGCCAGAGGTGGCCGGCCAGCTAGAGGTCGAAGCGCGTACTCTAGACCACTAGGCCATCCCAACCCGCTCAAAGCAATGGAGAGTGCAATTTAGAAAATGGTATCCAAATATACGTATATGCACAATATAAAGAGTAGCAAAAAGGATTACTAATAAATTACGTTAATTAGTTGCCCTCTTACGTAAAGCAGGGGGTTTGGTGGCTGAATGGTTAGCGTGCGCGCGCTGTATTATAAAGCCTGTCATTGAGTCAACTGGTGTGGTTTCGAACCCCCGGTTGTACGTGGTAAGGAGTAGGGTCGCTTGTCCCAGCTCTGGGTTTTTTTCCGGGTCCTTTGATTCCCCCCCCCACTGTTAAAGACTCCTACGCGGAAGCGAATTATTAAAATAAAATTAAACCATATGTTAGTCCCGAAATGACTATCGAGTGGACGTTAAAACCTATTTATATCTCTCTCTGTTACGTAAAGGTATCCAAATATAGGTACATACATGTATACAAATAACGAGTGTCCCATATAATTACTAGTATTTGCGTTAATTGAATTGTTACCCTTTTATTTTTTTTTGATAACTTTTACTCAGACCATGACCGGTGTTTTGTTTTTCAATATTAATTATAAGGTTTAGTAAACCATTTATAAAAATGTGAAGGATAATGTGAAACTCCCGTTTTAACATTGACAACAAACTAATTGCATCTTCGTCCAAATTCTTAACATACGTTACGTATCATCGACACACAAAGGTCGTTAGTGCACATTTTATTAACTGTTTTGGCGTAGCTAAATGGTTTTCTTGATACAATACCACCAAATAAATACAAATTCCCACAAAGGATTTTAAGGATTGGCGAAGACTTGTTTAATACCTAGAACACTATACCTCGGTAGATATCAATACCCAAAGAGAAAATTGCTAAAAGGGCTATCAGATCCCCTTTGAGAGAAACGATGTCATGGTAATACGTCATGTTAAACCATTCAAAGCGATTTCTCTGATATCAAAAAGCGACATCTTATACATAGGATTAACTCTATTTGGCTCTTAATGAAAAGGGGTATTATCGAAGCCCAGGACGGGCAGTATATACAATAGATTATGTTTTTTGATACACCCATTTTTACGATGGTACACCTTCATTTTAATAGCAACCTGTATTTGACAGCAGAAGTTAAATATGCGGGTTAGAAGGCATTGAGTATGTAATGATATGGGGTTTAAAATGTCCTACTGTTCTACTTCTAACCTGGGCTACAGAAGGCGGGTCTATGCCAAACAGTGTGCTATGAGGTAAATTTTGCCCGAGAAGCGATGCTACGGCCTACTCTTAATTACAACTGCCAAGGGGTCTTTTACGTGCACGTCATTACGAACACGGACGGGACATCGGTTATTAGCCCCATCCGAACGACTAGACAGCTGTCCTTGTCAGAGCTTCCATCCTGCATCACTGACAAGGGGAAACCACGCCGAAAAATCTGGATTAACTTTATCGGCCAATGCAGGGATCGAACACCCGACCTCCAAACTATCGAGCCGATGTCTTACCCACTTAGCCACGTGATCTCCGGCATTGAGTATACGATAATATTTATAGTCTTAGACTTTTATTTCCAGCAAAGTATTGTCGGATAGGGACAGTTTCCACCAAGTGTTATTTGAATTTGTTAAACAACCAAAATCTGAACTGAGTGATGTACGTTCACATCTGTATACAATCAGTGTCATTTTGTTTTACATAGTTTCATTTAATTTCATTTACTTAATATGAGGAGTTTTAAACGTTCCTTTTTGGTAACACTACATTTTGTATGATAACGGTAAATATATCTAAAGCTAAGTTTCAGTGGCACTACATTTTGTATGATTACGGTAAATATATCTAAAGCTAAGTTTCAGTGGCACTACATTTTGTATGATTACGGTAAATATATCTAAAGCTAAGTTTCTGTGGCACTACATTTTGTATGATCACGGTAAATATATCTACAGCTAAGTTTCAGTGGCACTACATTTTGTATGATTACGGTAAATATATCTAAAGCTAAGTTTCAGTGGCACTACATTGTGTATTATTACTGTAAATATATCTAAAGTAAAGTTTCAGTAGCACTACGTTTTGTATCATTTATGTAAATATATCTAAAGTAAAGTTTTATTAGCACTACTTTTTGTATGTTTACGGTAAATATATATAAACTATTTAAATGAATACCGGTTTTCAACGTCAAGTTTCAGTAGCACTACATTTTGTTTGTATGTTTACGGTAAATATATGTACACTTTTCAAATGAAGACGGACTTTCCACCAAAGTCCAAACTATATTCACTGATTGATTAATTAAGTGGAATGCAACTGATTCTCTAAAAAATTATTTTTACTTATTTAATAGACTTTGGGGTTTGTTTTTTTTAGGGGGGGGGGGTCAATTACCACGTAATTTGTCTTTGCCCTAGGACGATAAATTGAAAACTTAAAAAACAAAATTAAAAATTATTGTTTTGAAGAAGAATATGGTTGTTTCTGGATATATTCTGTGTGTTATTTGAGACAGTATATTAGAGACAGTTAGAATGCAGCCTACGTGGACGAAATTTGAAATTCATTATTGAGAATAAAGGGACGTTGTAGCAAATACGGACAGATTTTATCAAAGAATATTTTTTGAAATACCCCTTTTCTTTTTCTCTCTAACATCAAACTATTTGATGAATATGCGGAGGGTCCTTTTCATAATGCATTGCGATTTTTTTTCATCAAAACGTATGAAGAACATCGATAAGATATATTTTCACACCTAACAGCTTTAACTATTCGATGTCATAAGGTTCAAAATATATAAAGAAATACAAGTTACCTCACCAAGATGTTGGAGATAGGGAGAGAAAGACGTTAAGCACAGAGCGACATATCTTGTCTTAATCTAAGTCATTATAATTATTCAGTCTGCCGGCCAACGAATTGCCTTTTGCTTTCAAGCTTTAAAGCGCTTTAAAGCTGAATAGGATATGAAAATATATAGGGCGAAATTAAAAGCGAGCAGCTGTTTCGTGAAAGAATCATATTTAGAATTTAATATCATCCCTTTTTTTACAATATTATAACAACTAATAAAAAAATTGATGTTTAACAAATGGTAACAAATTGTTAGTAATAATTTTAAATTGACAATTTTTTTTAAATTGCTGTTTTCAAAGGAAAGGGAAAGATGAATCCTTGTTCATGTTATCGGTTCTTGTCAGTTTTTTTTAGAAAGACGACGTATGTTTTCACTATCTTATCTCAAAGGTGCACTTCTGATTTAATTGCGACAACAAGTAGTTTTTTGGCAAAGGTTTATACCGAACAGACTAACTTCAAGAGAGTATCGACAGAAGTTCTTCTGAGGTCTGTCTGAATACAACGGAAACCTGCACGAAGCCCCACCTAGATGCCTGTGACACGTGACAGTTACATCATGCAGGCCTCGCTTGCATATTGTTACAGCCTCATTTTCAACTGTTGCCAATTGATATGTATACAAACAGAGTTTTGGCATGTCTTGAGATTATAAATGGCTTATTCAAGTGGTACCACTTTAGAGGCATGATCTGTAACTTATAGTTTACATTTACGTACATGTTTTGTTGTGTATATCAAACAACGAGATTGCGCAACTATTTTGGTAAGATTACAATTCATTGAAAAACTCAAAAAGTTTTCCAATGTTGATACTGTTAGGAAGTCTACAATGACCATGTTCTTACCCGGGATAGTTTCAGGTCCTCTCCGGGGTATATCGCTAATACCTTCTAAAATCGGGGATCGGTTTAGACGACTGTGGGCGATATATGTTCTAACCAGAGCTATTTTATGTAGTTTGTCCATTCAACTCTAAATAATTAAAGCCTAGTTCCTTTGCTCTGTGGTGGTGGTGGTGGGGGGGGGGGGGTCATGTGCCTAAGTGGGTAAGACGCTTGTTAGCTAGCCTGGAGGTCAGGTGTTCGATCTTTGCATTGACCGATAAAGTTCATTCAGATTTTCTGACATGGCTTTCCCTTGTCAGTTATGCGGGACGGAGGGCCTGAAAAGGGCAACTGTCTAGTCGTTCGGATGGAATGGAAAACCTTGGTCTCGTGTACACATTGGCACGTAAAAGATCCCTTGGCAGTCTAAATTCGATATAAGAGTAGGTCGTGGCGTCGCTGCCCGGGCACAATTCCCCTCATAGCACATTGTATGGCGTATGCCCGTCTTCATTAGGCCAGGTTATGAGTAGAACAGTAGCACGTTAAACCCCATTTAATTTTCTTTGCCTGGGGCGTGTGGTGTGGTGTGCTGTTGTGTGCTGTTGTAGGTGTTGTGCTTATCTTATCTTATATTGTGCCTTCAATTTTTGAAACCAAGAGGGAAAGAGTAGCTGGTCCAGAATTGGTATACATAACTAGCCCTATACATCTCTAATCAGGAAATGTCTCCAGCTTTTTCAACCAATAAAGAGGTCACAGAACCTGAAGTTGGCCAATCTTATTACAATATAGATCTATATTTCGTTTCAATTTTTATACGCCCACATTTTCATGTGGACGTATTATGTCGTCGCCCCTGTCCGTCCGTCCGTTCACAATTGGCTGTGGACCCTCTACAGGTCACAATTCTTGTCCGATTTTGACGAAACTTAAAATATAGCTTTATCTCAAAAAGATCTCGGCTGCTTTCGATATTGGCATGTATCGGATCGAAACTTGACATGCATGTTTATAACCCAAAGATCTTGGTTCCTTTCGATATTTGCGCCTATCTGAACCTAATTTCCTGAATTATGGCCCCTGATTGTCTGAAAAATCATCTATTTTAGCTTGTGGTCCCTCTGAAGGTGACAATTATTATCCGATTTGAAAAACCGTTTGATTATATCACCGTTACACCCTAAGGAAGGTTGAGTTCGAATTTCGGGAAAATCAGATCAAAATTGCCATACAAAATGGCCACCGTTTGTACGCGAATACTGTTAAAAATGGTATATCAATGTTGTGGACCCTGTAGAGGTCACAATTTTAATTCGATTTTGATGAAACTTGAAATGCATGGTTATAACCCAAAGATCTTGGTTCCTTTCGATATATCGGATCATAACTTCCTGAATTATGGCCCCTGATTATACGCAAAATCGCCTTTGTTTAGCTTGTGGTCCCTCTGGAGGTCACAATTATTATCCTTTTTAAAAAATCGTTTGATTATATCACCGTTACACCCTAAGGAAGGTTGAGTTCGAATTTCGGGAATATCGAACCAAAATTGCCATACAAAATGGCCGCCGTTTGTACGCGAATACTGTTAAAAAATGGTATATCAAGGTTGTGGACCCTGTAGAGGTCACAATTTTAATTCGTTTTTGACGAAACTTGAAATGCATGGTTATAACCCAAAGATATTGGTTCCTTTCGATATTTGCGCATATCGGATTATAGCTTCCTGAATTATGGCCCCTGATTATACGCAAAATCGCCTTTGTTTAGCTTGTGGTCCCTCTGGAGGTCACAGTTACTATCCGATTTGAAAAACCGTTACACCCTAAGGAAGGTTGAGTTCGAATTTCGGGAAAATCGGACCAAAATTGACATACAAAATGGCAGCCGTTTGAAAGCGAATAATGTTAAAAAATGGTATATCAAGGTTGTGGACCCTGTATAGGTCCCATTTTTAATTAGATTTTGATGAAACTTAAAATGCATGGTTATAACCCAAATATCTTGGTTCCTTACGATATTTGCGCATATCGGATCGTAACTTTCGGAATTATGGCCCCTGATTGTCCGAAAAATCCCCTATGGTCCCTCAGGAGGTCACGATTATTATCCAATTTAAAAAAACCCGTTCAAGTCTATTACCGTTACAACCTTCGGAAGGTTGAGTTCGAATTTCTAGAAAATCGGACCATAATTGCCAGAAAAAATGGCCGCCGTTTGTACGCGAATAGTGTAAAAGTATGGCATATTTTGATGAAACTTGAAATGCATGTTTATAACCGAAAGATCTTGATACTTTTCGATATTTGCGCATATCAAATTATGGCCTTTGATTGTAGGAAAAATCACTTTCGGTATTGCTTGTTCTCTATCCATCTCTCGAAAATGTGGGCGTATCTCGCCTGGCAGTGCCAGCCTACTATCTTTATACTTTCGATGGCCTACACTACATGAAGATCTTACAAGTGGTAGTGGGAGTTCAGCGACATTTGACCCGATAACGTCAGTCATTCGATTAACCAATAAACGACCTTTCATTACTTGTGAGTTTTAAAATGTATGACGCCAAATCCTGACAATATTTTGCTTTGTTTTGATTCCTATCGCTGGTAATGTCTACCCACAGTTCTGCGCAAAAAAGGTCAAACGCTCGATTCGACAGACCATTTAATTGACTGACCCCTCATTTGAAGCAGAACACGAGTTAAATAACAAGTCTTCCAGATCCAAGTGAAGTAAATACAAGTAAAACCGAAATTTTGAACTATAAAAAAACGAAACGAAATTGGATCTGTTTTTTAATCCGATTGGAAGTTGGCTATCCAAAAAAAAAAAAAACATGAGCAGAAACAATAAAGCAAATGTCGGGTGATAAATATTAATATTTCATTAGCATAAATCCAGCATGTTAACGTTTAATGTTCTTGTTGCAGGTGACAAAACTCTTCAAAGGGAATCAGGGCCATTCTTTTGTCTTCCTAGGGGATAACGCCTGTTTCCACCTTGGGAGATGTCACAGACCATTATCCCTCCCAATATGACTACATACGTGAAGAAACTGAGGTTAGGTTATTTTAACTTTTGCAATATTCTGGCCTACTTACAGGAATGTTTTTGCCTTAAACGTTCATGAAATCTACAAAAGTTCATGAAATCTATCGACATCGAGTTATAAATGGAATGTTATAGGCTCCATTTCTCAGTCCCGTCTTCAATTAGCCCAGGTTAGGTGCAGAGGCGTAGGACGTTAAACCCCATTTCATTTCATTTCCATTTCTCAGTGATTGAAGGGCAGATTTTACATCGACAAAAATGTTATCCTATTGTCTGCAATCGAAATTCATTTGTAACAAAACAATCTGAACGCGAGTGCTTCTTTGCAAATGAAATGAAATTGTGTTTAACGTCCTGCCTTTACTACTAGTATGTAAGATGACACCAATTTGACGCTTTGAACTTTCATCCATATCAGAGAGAGAGAGAGAGAGAGAGAGAGAGAGAGAGAAATTTGGTTCAACATCCACTCAACACAGCTAGGTCATTTCGGGACTAAGATATGATTAAATTTTATTTGAGTAATTTGCATGTATGTAGGGGTCTTTAGCAGTGGCAGGAAACCGGAGTGCCCGGAAGAAACCCACAAGGTTGAGAAGGCGCCCCTATCTCCATGCCACATACGCTCACAGAAGGCTCGAAACCACAGCCGCAAGCCAGAGGTGTCCGGCCTAATCCAGATCAGAAAGAATGGATATAATGATTGTACCAATAAGGATTTTACATTATTTGACCGTCATTCTAATAATTTACCGTTTTTTATTCCGGTATGCTTGAAGATCTTAATTTGAAATTTGACACATACATGGGTTGATCTACATAAACGAGATTTAAACTCCCCGTGACACCGAAATGTTTTTTGGACTTGGTTCCAATATGCTTCAAGATAATAAACCAAAATATGTTCTATTTTGGAGTCGCTACACATTACGTTTCTTCATAGTTCACCTAGTTTTACACCAATTGTGTTATGCTTCAAGATATTACACGGAAATTCAACATATAGATGTGTTATGGTTAGATACAGATCAGGTTTGAATTCCGTCACTGTTGACCTGTCTTTACAAGGTACAGTCCCTGGGCTTAGACACAGTTCTCTGGACTTTTTGTGTTATCCTTCAAGATCTTAAAATGAACAGGTTTAATGGTGTCCGTTCAGTCATAGATTTGTTAAAAGTACGGTACATACAAGTGATGGTGATAGTGTACCAAGCCTTAAATTATGTGTGAAATATAAACAGGAAAATGGCTTGATACTCTAATCCAAATAGTTTTCAGGCATTAACACCCCGAGAACTAGATTCTTGGATTATCAAAAACTAATGTGGGGATGGAACAGAATTAAAAAGTCTGCAGGCAAATGCAGTTGACCTTTTACTACCCCTTCTTCATTCGTTCCCTTCTGGAGTTTAACGTCCACTTCCACCGGGAATGATATCGTAGACAAGCTATCGCTTCTATCCCATGTACGATTTTACAGGGGTGTGGGTGGGATAGGGGGTTCAGAAGAGGGCCCATGTTGCTCTCTAAATAGTCTTACAATCCATCTTCGTTTAATTGCATTAGTTAATCAAATTTCTCGAGTTTGGTATAACACTGTTCTAATATTTGTCTCTGTACTAAATTCTAGAATCTTCATCTTGTAATGGGCTCTGACTATAAGTATACATTTGTCTTAATCATGATGTAAACTAGAAACTACAGGCTCAGTCTAGACTACTAACAACAACATTTTTAATTCGTTTTTCTGTCTGCTATTTTAGCATATGTTCATACTGTTTTATGTCACGTGGCCCTTGTGCTTGTTAACAATGAGATTAATAAATGTATTGTATTCGAGGCATGTGTTTTTTACGGTAATTTTCAAATTGCCTATTGTCCATTACCGTATATTTCACGCTGTTCTCACTTACACACGCAAGCGTACATATGTTTTCCAGTTTAAAATCGAATTTGTGAATTATATTTAAATTAAATTATTAATAAGTGAACGCTTCAATAATCAGTGAAAAAATGTGTTCTTTAGAGAGAGGGGGGGGGGGGGGGTAAGGGCGAATGGTTAGCGTGTGCGCGCTGCATCATAAGGTATGTCATTGAGTCAGTGGGCGTGGTTTCATTTCACCGGTTGAACTTGACAAAGAGAAAGGTCACATGTCAAACTTAGTAGGTTTTTACCGTGTCGTCCGGTTTCCACTCACTGCTTACTATTCTGAATGGTAAACGCGTGCGCGTTGCATCATAATGTCTGTCATTGAGTAAAAACCTGTGGCCTTCTCCGAATTATTGAAATGAAATTGAACCTTATGTTAGCCCCGAAATGACTTAGTTGGTGTCGAGTTGACACGTGCGTGCTGTAACATAAAGCCTACCATTGAGTCAACTGGCGTGGTTTCGAATCCCCGGTTGTACGTGACAAGGAGTAGGGTCGCCTGTCCAGCCTCGTGGGTTTTCACCGGGTCGTCCGGTTTCATCCCACTGCTAAAGACACCTACGCGCAAGCTAATTATTGAACTAATACCATACGTTTGTCCTAAAATGAACTAGTTTGTGTCGAGTGGACGTGAAACCCCATCTCCCTCTCTCTCTGTCCCTTTCTCTCCCTCTCTCTCTCTCTCTTATTTTAGTCGGTCTTTTCTGGTTTTACCTAAACTGTCAACAGCTGAAATCAAAATCGCCTGTTTCTCGATATTATTTACGTCTACAGAAGTAAAATTAAGTAACATAAAAACATACCAATAATCTCTTTACTCAACGAACACGTAGCCTATAAATAACCAATCGACGATTGGGATCTTAATACAAAAGCTCAAGATTTTAAAATATTTTAAAGGTTATTTGTAAATATATTTTCTACAAACAGAAGGAAACCATTTTATATTCAGTACGTTAACACCACGTGCAACATTCATGAACGTGCATTTATTTGTGACAGAGGACACCGAGATCCTAGATTAGATGAATATTCTGATTCACACATTTACAAGCTCGTTGTCTGGTAAAAAAATACATAATGAAATTGGTGAATATGACTTTGTGATTCACAATGAAATTTGTTACAAAATATTACAATAGAAAGTTGGCCTTTTTCACATCTCCCTTATCGGGTGATAGTGTTAAATTTTGAATCAAGTCAGAGATAGTGGCAACTATTATTCTTGCCAGACTTCTCTCCATCACATCAACCGAATATAGCAACAGAAGTGTTATAAATAATGTAAAAAATATGATAATAAGCAATATTATGAATATTACTAGCCTGCCTTGCGCCCAGTTAGTATAATTTGTGAATTGCGTGGAGCCGTTCTAAACCAGTGATCAAAGACGCAATAAGGTATTCATGTCTTTGTCTGTCGACTTAATGAGGTCACGAGGTCAAGGGGAGCATACTTGAGCCTAGCAGGAAGACGTGCCCGCCATTCAAATAATTCTTGTCGGACAATGACTGGTCCCTAACCCACAAAAAGACTACTATTAAGGCATTCCTTTCACCAGTTGTCTCGATCTTTTGGATCATTTTTCTAAACACAAGAGTAAATACGTCGTACATTCATTGAAACAATCTGAGTAAAGGGGTGATCATTTCCTTGCTCATCGACCTGTCATTGAAAGGTGTTTCAATACTTAGGTACTTGAGTGAAATGAAACACTGTGGGCAATTACCTTAATGGACCATTGTATGAAAAGCGCAGTGCACTTTCTAAATATTTACACACAAAGTTAATAAGACTCACCAGATCTTAAAATAAGAAAAAAAAACAAGAACAAGAAACGCATCTGTGTTGGTCGTTAATGTTTGCCATTTGATGTTTCAAATTGAAATTTATGCATGCATTAGAAGGTATATGTATGATAATTATAGAACAAAAACGGATATCAATCACGTCACAGATTAGGCATTCTCTCCCCCCCCCTCTCCCGATTTTATTTTATGTTACGATTGTTTTCTTCAGAAATGTTGCAGTTATGAATATTGATTATATAACACGAATTGAAGTAAAGATGTTTCTTGTTTCCAATTATAAAGCAATCAAATATTAAGGAATACATTACCATTCATACTCCTGTTGCTGTATGGTCTAAATTTCTCTAGAATATTTCAACTTATTTGCCTGAATAGTTACCTGTGTCGCATCCATTTACCTCGTATTTCCTCTATTTATTTAATTATTTACCCGGTAGTGTCTGTTAATGTGTCAAGAAACCGAGGTCCCATGTGCACGTAAAAGATTCTTTGGCAGTTTGAATTCGATATAAGAGTAGGCCATAGTGAAGCTGTCCGGGCAAAATTTCCACCAAAGCACACTGTATGACGAATGCCCGTTTTCATTAGCCCATTTCTGAGCAGAACAGTAGGACGTTAAACCCCATTTTATTTCTATTAATGTGTAGTTTTGTAATATATGTCATGTTAAGTTAGTATGAATCACATTCTTGCGTTGTGGGCTAAAAGACTGGGTGATCGAATCACTGGATTTTTTTTTTAAATCTACAATTTTGGGGTGGGTCAGGAAGGATGTTTACTGCACCAAACCGGGATTGTCTATTAGTTTGTAAATGGTTTCAATGGCATTTATTAATTAATATATATATATATATATATATATTTTAGTATGTAGATTTAGAATGTTAGGCTTGGTTGGTGAAGAATGTCGTCTTGTCTATTTAGAGACTAAATGATCGAATTGCTAAATTTTTATCGGTCCGCATTATTTAAAGCGAGGATGAGGCAAATTTAAACAATTTTGCTTTGAAAAAATATTTAAACCGATCTTGACTGATCCGCGTTCTTTATTTAGATTGATGTTTATTTGGAGCGATGATAAAGTTTGAATGAAATTAAGACATAATTAATCTTCATTCATTCATACATTCTAATTGCCTATGTTATGCTGAGCTGTTGTTTGTCTAGTGTATGAAAACTATCGCCTCGCCGCAAATTTTCAGGGTCATAAATTTAAACAATAAAAATTGAATGCGAAAATAACCTCGGGAATAACAGTGTCGCTATCTTGCTAATAATAAATCTCCAATCAATGGAATTATGAATAGGTTATTACCCTAGTTTACAAAAAATAGCGCCATATTGTATTGATAAATAATAGTTATATTACAATAATGCTCTAGTTATGGTCTCGTGGAACCACAAATCTATCTGCGGTAAATAACGAGATTTTAATTTGGCCTTTGTTATTTTTATATTTATACCCTAGTGTGTTTTTACTGTTTGCTTCTAAGATGGTAATAATAACTTTAGGTGGCGTGGATGAAGGATTGTGCGATTTAATTAAATGACGAATTAGATAAATCAATGTTTGAAAAGTTGCAGATGAAGAACCATTTTAGAATTACCCCTAGACAGTCTTGAGGAAATATAATAAGTTGTGACCAAGTACACTCTAAAAAGCAAAAAAAAAACAAATACATTAAAATAAAGTACGAAACTAAAAGTACACGTTAAAATAAAACCAACAAATACATTAAAATAAAGTACGAAAATAAAGTATTTTAATATTTAATCTATTATTATATTAATGTCTACACAGGTACAAAAAAAAGCTTTACGAATTTCATAAATAAATGAGAATTGATATAAGGTGATATGAAAATATTTAAAATCCCCGCAATTAGTCTTGGCTTTCAAAATCCCTCCGTAGATGGTAACTTTGGTGTACTGAACCAATTAGAGAATCACAGGGAAAGTTGTTTAAATGCAAAGTAGGTAACATATCGTTAGTTGTGTTAACATCCTAAATAAATCTGAAATTTCGCAATTACTCAATTGAGTAAATGGTTAACTTAGTTATTGTAAATAAACCTGTTTAAATACATCAAAGGTATATTGTGAAAACTAAATACAAAACCAACATATCTATCGTATTAATGCAATTGCATTTGTTTACTTCTTAGAAAATGTAGCAAAATTGTTATTTAGTATTTCGATTATCTCCCCCTGACAAGTTGTATATTATTTGTTTACACTTTGCTTTCTACATGGCATACAAAATACACGGTACACGTATACCAGCAAAGATAATTGACTTATAAAATCTAATAAAAAAAACTGTCCCATTTGATGTTCCATATCTTTTTATATTCCAACCCTCCACCAATCTCTATCTAACTTTTCTTAGATTCTTATTCTGATTTTCTTCTCTTAATTTCCCCTCTGTGTCAAAGCATGGCCGTTTTTCTCCAACTTCAAAAAGAAAATGTAATAAGTTTAATGGCGAAGGAAGCCCAACGCCTGATTGCTATAGCGGGACTTTTGACCCTCCTTGCGTAAAATTGTATGAGCGATGATGTCATTTGTACCATAAGCGTTGATGCCATTTCGGTTTCAATTTTTTTGGAATTATATCTGACAGGCGGTTCTGACTCCCAATGGTTTACGGGGCCCACATCACCCAGTCCGAGATTGAAATTACCTCGACGAGATTTATGATCGGATGGCGAATTTTAGCAAATTATGTTTGTGTTCCATGCGAATTGAAATAATTTATCATGCCAACTCTGTTTTGTAGTAGGACGAAGTTTCGTATTATTTCATCCTGCTGACTAATTGAAGTGATATTAGTGTTATTACTCTTGTGGTTAAACAGTACTTAGTGATTTTTACTAGTACATTACTAAATGATGACTGGTGATTACAACATTGGTACCATAGTGGACTATTAATCAACCTCTCATTGGTTAGTAGTGGATTACTTCATCTTTTAAAATGGCAGATTGATGGGAACTGGAGAAACAAGTATTTTGCAATTATACAAATTATCAGTGTGTTTGAAGCTTTGTGGATTTCACTTTTACAGATAAATCATTTTAATTTGGTTTTTCATGTTTTAGGATTTTATTTGAGGTTAATTCCATTAGAAAACAAACATAAACAAAGAAAATATAATTATATTGGTATTTTGGCATTCACGTTTGTATTTTTGTGTGTTTAGTTCAATGGTTTTACACAACTTAAAAAAATATATATTATTCACACACTTTTATCTACAGTACTTTAAAATGTCACCGATATATTATCATTATTATTACTTGATCGGAAATGAATGAACTATTGCAACCGAAATGATCTCGTTATTCAAGTATTTTATTTACTGGGAGTAAAAATTTGGCTGTGGTATTTTTCTGATTTATGTTACCTGTGTCAGTCTTGAAAATAGCTAAGTAATTAGATTTCCTAGTAAATCGAGTTGTTTCCCTTTAAATGATAGTGAATGCTTCTATCCCAAATAACATTTTTCTTAATATTTATTTTAACGAATTATATTCATTATTTTGATGGCATCTTCTTTGTTTCTTTTGAGAAATATTGTTTGTGTGTGTTAGGGAGTGGGTGGGGGCATATAATATAACTATGAATAATTTATGTTTGAGCTTATTTAATGTTAACTCAGTAATAAGAAAATATTGTAATGGTAGACACAGTTCTTATTTTGTTTTCATTTCCACTCAGACCATAAGACATAGTTCTTATTTTGATTGCATTTCCATTAAGATCATAAGACACATCTACCGAAGTAAATGGTTTCAAAATCGACGAAAATAAAAACCAGCGTATACATTTTTGTTACAAGCCAGACAATACTAATAAATATATTACAAAATTAATTAAAGGAAACAGAAAATAATTGTTAAGTTTTTAATAAAATTAATCATTTTGTCCCTGAAGACGAGTCTTTAAATTTGACCTAATTGTGAACATGTACATTTGAGAATAAACCAGTTAAAATTATTAGCATATTTAATTACTTTAAAGTTAGTTGATTTTCATAATAAAATAAAACTATATCCTTTTCAGATGTCAAAAAGATTTTCAGTTCTATGATAGCTTAATTTTATCAATTTTAAGGAGTAATACAAATTAGTAGGCCTGTTTGACTTTGTCGAATTAAAAATTATTTTCAGTCATGCCAACTAATAATTAATTTCACTAGAGCGAAAAAATCTACGATAAACTGTTAATGTGTTTATTTTATTTTAATATTATTGATATTAATAATTATGTAAATTTATGTTAAACATAAATTTTGAAATGTTAATCTAGAGTATATTTATATTTCAATGTGAATCTATTTGTTAATGTCATTTAGGTAAAACTCATTTAAGGCCTCTCAAATTAAAATTGAAATTTGGACTGAATTGTTTTATTTGATTAATATCGAAATGACTTTGCTGTAGCATTGCCACACTTTTACCTTTTACCACGAGATTAATTTCTCTCGGAATTTAGTCTTCAGAGGTGTGCCAGGTTGAGAAATTGCATGGAGTTGCCTCCCTTTAGTTAATACTGGCGAGGAATCTCCACCAATTGTGACTGCGCAAAACTGAATCTGTTAAGATGCTATTGAAACCAAAGTATAATGCTAGATTTATACACACTGTACTGCTTTAACAATCAGAGCATTCATTCTAGAACAAAAAATGTCTTATTCACTGTTAAAAAAAATGTTAGATGTCAGACAAATAGTCCCGTAGGTTTTTCATTTATTGTTACATTTTACATACTTGTTTGTCTTGTTACTTTTGATCCGAAAAGCTAAAATATGTGTTTTTTATGTATTGGGACAAAGTGTCATTCCCACGTGTCCCGCTCTGTGCTTGAATAAAACATGACTGAACTCGACATGATGTTGTCTCGGTTCATAAAACAATAAAAACAATCCATTAGTGCGTTAAATCTAAACCGATAGCCCGGTATGTAAAATTCACGGGACGCCGGCTGCAGAACTATGTTTTACCGCCGTTTCTACAGCGATGGCGCCAAATCCATAATACGCCTGCTCGTTGGCTTCTGCTCATTAATTGCTCTGGTCAAATTTGTTGATTACTTCCACAACAAAACAATTATATGATGGATTCCTATTTTTAATTAACTCATTTATTTTTTAATTCGGAATGTTACAGCTAATTTGCTACACTACAAAAATACTCGACTAAGTTAATTGTTATTTTTGTAATTACATAAGGGTTTCATTAACCTTGTCGATTTCACAAATCATGTGAAACATCCGATGGGTTTTGTTTTCGGGGCAAAAAGTATTGGCTGTAAAATGTAAACATCGAATTCGTTGTTTTCCGTCATCTTCTATCATGAGTGACGAGTTACCATTTGAAGTTTGCGTTGCTGAAATGCTTTTCATAAACTCGCCAGTTAAATCGATCCTTTTGTACAAGGATGACCAATGATTGTCCAGTTAGTTTTCTACTGATGGAAAGAAAAAACCCTAAACATTCTCCTGTAGGCCCTTATTGCTTTAATCCTCAATTTATCAAGAAATTATTAAAGGTTTTGTGGCCAGTGCTTGGCTCTCTTAATATTGCTGATAGTCTTTCTGGGAACTGGCATTTCAATTAAGGTAAGATTTCCTTGAGATTCCAAAGGCCCGCATTCTCTGAAATGGTAGGGGTTTTTTTCTGCGTGATCATCTTTTTTTTATTATATAGTGACGGTGGACATATACACGGGTCAGGGTATGCTTCTATTTCTGATACCAATGGTGATACCACTTGTCTTGTGAGAAGTTCTCATCGAAATTATATTTTATATTGCAGTATATAATTAGTATTAACACAAATTTGTTGACCGTATTCTAGAAAGAGTAGCCACACCACCGAGACTTATCACGAAACACATTGCTGTATGGGCATGGAATTCAGAAGCCGATACAAAACATGTATGTAAGCGCCGTGTTGTAATATCACATCAAAAGATCAATAGGATTGACCTTCATTATTCTTTTTGCGGAGCCAACTCCTGGACAAATCACATTCAAATAGAGAAGGGCAGAGAAATGTTTAACACAAACTACACGTAGGTCAGTTCGGGACAAACACCTGATTCAATTTTATTTCAATAATTTTAAGACAAGCAGTAAGAGGAAACTGGAGGACCTGGAAAACCCACCAGGTTACAGGGGCTACCTAACCTATTGTCACTTACACATTCAAATAACTATTGATATTAAAACACAGCACACTGGTGCGAAATCTGGAACTGTCACAGTGTTTATAATTGTCTAAGGCAATCAAATATGATCTGCAACATCACTTCCGGTTGGTCTCCATGGTGTTAAAGTGCCGGAAGTTGTTCTTTAACCCTGACGTCTACAACCATAAGCTCGGTAGGGGAGATTTTCTCCCATGGAAGCCAACGTGTTCAACAAATGTGAAGAAAATTAGCTTGAATTTACGATGCAATGGCGGCCATTATATAGTTTGATATATAGCCATATGTCGTTTGTCGCAAATGTCTACATACATATACATATTAAAAACAAGTAAAACGGGGATAATAAAACATCCCTAATTGGACAAAGTTGAGAAAGGTTTGTTTTGTAACATAACAATTATGCCAACAACAGTAAGAAGTGAAAAGTAAGATAAATTATGGCTTTTTTAAAATAAAAAAAGGTTAAATGTTTCCATTCCTATTTAGGCTAACTGGACAATACTTGTTGATGTGTAATCGCTTAAATTATTAAACCAGCAGTAATTATAAAGTTAATACCTAAATTTATATTTTGGTGTTTGTGTCAATGTATTTCGTGAATGCATGCTTTCTGTTATATAACAGAATTGGTTTGAGTTCAAAAGATATTATACATTTATAATAGATCACAAGGGAACCCCTGGTTCATCTGAGCATTTGCAAGTAACATTTCAGATATTACCTTGACATTAGGGAAATGTTGGGGATAAGAAGAAAAACTTTATTCTCCCAAAACCATTAAATTCTGTCTTTCAAAAATATTATCTGGAAAAATTTCATAATTTTAATTTAGGAACTGTGTTGATATCAAACATTGTTTCTGGGTTTTGTCTGAATATTTATGTGTGTCTTCCATTGTTTCTGATCTGTACAGTAACATATTGCGCAGTTTTGTACAAGTCGTCCATTGGATCCTCTTTCTTGTATAGAAATTACAACCGATTGTACTTCTCTAGACGCCATTTTATTTTTGCATTTTAATTTATATGTAAACATATATAGCTGTTTGTGTTATCATTGTTGGACAGCTGTTTCTAGATTGTTTGTAAATAATCAGTCTACATTGATCAGAAATAACTCAACCAATAAGATTTATTGCTTATATCGATGTTGACATCGTTAGCCAATGGATGATCGTTCTGCTCAAGTAAGCGACATCTGTATCTTTCATTGTTAATTTCCATCTCTCCGTTTTTCTCGCCAACACTAATTCGCAATAATTCTTTCTTTTCTAATCACTCAATCGCTCCATTTGACAAATGCCCGGATGGTTTATGGGCTTCAGTTGGAAGTTGCTTGAAGTGGTTGTTTTGGAAATCTCGACCCTTGCATTTTTGTTTAGATTGTCCTAAATCGTATAAATTTCAACGGCTTCAATTTATATCTCTTTTTTCCAGGCAGCTGTATCAGTAATGTTTGTCTGTTTGCTATTCATTATCGGTTATTCACATGTCCCTGCGATTTCTTATTATTATTCCTTATTTATGGCCCTTTTTATTATTTATGAACGTCATCAGAGAATGCGCCACTCGCTGGTCAAGCATTCGTGTCATTTCCGAATAATTAGAAAACCATTCTGTGCAAATGGCGATAAAACCGAAATGCTTCTTAATAAACTGAGCATATCGTTTACTGGGCTAAATATTTAAGGATTTTCTCATATTAATCGTGTGAACTGGAATTTGATATCATTTACTGAATAGCTAATCAGAATATAAAATTCATGCACAATGAATGGAATAAAATAATCTATTATTATTCGAGATTTCTTTTTTCAAGAATAGTTAAATATTTATTTATAATTTTGTGATGAACTAGTGCCCAAATACATTTTGATAAATGAGTGATATTGATCCATGAAATCAAAACATATGAATCTTTGATTTCTATTAATACAAGTTTAGAGATTGTAAAATCATATTATGGAGAACTTTCTACTAACACTCGGGGACTTCATTTGAAAAATACTTAAGAGAGAGAGAGAGAGACAGATAGAGGGGGTCTTATCGTCCACTCGACACCAACTAGGTCATTTCGGGACTGACACATGGTTTAATTTTATTTCAATAATTAACAGTGAGAGGAAACCGGAGGACCCGGAGAAAACCCACGAGGTTGGAAAAATATATTTAATCATTTAGTTTAAACATGCATTATGCAAGAGCTAAATCTGCCTATTGTATATTAAATTATCTTCCTTTAGGCCTGAAATATTATCTAAATTGATAATCGGACATTAAATAGCTTTTCTAGACCATAATCAACTTTCGACGCCATCGTTAGCCTGCGATATTTATTGGGTTTGAATACATTTTGTGATGAATAATTTAATGTAAATATGAATAATTTTAACTCTGTTTGTTATCATGCTGAAGTCAGTAATGACGAATAATCTCGGTTCAGAGTGAAGCAATTGGCGAGAAAGTTTTGCAGGATTTTTCTGCGCACCCCCACCCCTAATGACCGAGGATCTGTTAAGAAACCGGGTATTGTCGTTCGGATGACACGAAAAACATTGGTCTCGTGTATCAGTTAGTGGCTTTAGTGCGCACGTAAAGAAACCCCTAGCAGTTGGAAGTCCAGGTACAATTTTCCTCATAGTTCAGTGCCTGGTTGGTGCCCGCGTTCATTATCCGGCTGTTGAAGAAAAGTGGCACGATAAAATCCCAATTTTATTTGATTCCAGCACTACTGCTACTTATATAAAACAAAGCAACCACATACTCAACAAAACATAGATCGAACCAATAAAAACCCAAACATTTACCAAAAAGAAACAGGGATCCTTTTCTATATGGGCCATTTATAAGGGCTTTAGTAATTTGGGGGACTTTTATGGTCACCTAAAATATAATTGTGATTTGATAATACGGTTAAATCGAGGGTGTTCAAATGTGAAACAGACCTACCAGTCGTTAGGAGGTGCCATATAGTTGTTCTTAAAAGATCGGCGGACGCTGGTGAACAATACTAATTACGATTATGTACAATATATTATACTAAATTGATAGGCCTCTTTAATTTTCTAAAGGTTTCTTCGTACCCCATCAGTTTATCGTTTATCACTTCGTACTTTATCACCTTAGGGTTCCGTCGCTTCGTAGAGTTGGGGGGGGGGTCGCTTTGTATTGGGGATCTAGTAGTTTAACGCATGCCCGTGGATTCATAAGGTCTCAAATTGAATCAACTGCTTAATACCCCTACACACAAACGAAGTACAGAAATAAAATTGAATCATATGTTATACCCGATATAACCTAGTTTGTATCGAGTGCACTTACCCCCCCCCCCTCTTCGTACTTTATAATTTTAGGGTTCTATATCTTCGTCCTTTCACATTTAGGGTTATATAGCTTGATACTGTCCTATTAAGGGTTCTATTTGTTCGTATTTACTCCTTTAGGGTTCTGTCTCTTTGTATTTTATCATTTTAGGATCAAATATCAGGATTCTATCTGTTTGCATTTTATCATTTTAGGGTTCTATATCATTTTAAGCTTCTATGTCTTTGAAATTTATCATTTTAGGGTTATGTCTCTTCGCAAATCATTTTTTTAGGGTTTTATTCCTCCGTAGTTTATAATTTTTAAGATTCTCCCTTTTCAGACTTTATTATTAACGGATCATATCTTATCGTAATTTATAATTTAAGGGTTCACTCTCTTCATAATTTATCACTTTAGCGTTCCATCTCTCTCTGTCCACATTTGTTTTATGTGTTTGCTTGGGATTTTTGTAGGGCTCTATCCCTTCGTATTTTATCATTTTGTGGTTATAACATATCGCACTATATTTATTAGGATTCTGTCGATTCGTACGTTTTAAACGTTAAGGCACACTATCATTTCAGGATTTCAATAAAACAAACCCCATAACCCCGCCCTTTCTTAACGTTTAGGCACAATTTATTATTTATTAACACACAGACAAAGTACACGGGTTGTTTCTATTCAGTATAATGAGTACTTTGAGGAAAACAGAACCTTCAAAAGCGTTTTGATTTTGAATACAATCTCCTGTAATTCAAACAATCACTGATGATTCATTTGATGGAGAAATTCCATTATCGCTCTTCTAGATTTGATATCAGTTGGAGTCGTGAGGTAAATAAATAATTCAGTTTTGCTAAGCGTTAGAATGTGAGGAGAGAGGTGTGTGAGACATGAAGTTGTTGTTGTTCCGTGGAGAACCATTAACGTCCTTTAACATGTTCGGTAACAAGCAAACCCTTGCGTTTAATCACTAGCTTCATTAATCTTCCTAAACTACTCGAATTTCCCCTTTTGGTTTAAATAGTGCGACCGTTTCATTTTGTAAGTATTTCAACCAAATATATATTTTATCTATTTGAATAAAGTAAGCTATTAATGAATTGAATAAATATGGGTACACAGCTCGTTGGTACTGTTATTTATTAAAATACATAAGGAAAAATCATTTGTGGGATACATAACATTTTCTAATTTAGCTCCAATTTAATAGGCCGTCCGTTTTACATGGTAAGTATTCGAACAAAATACACAAGTTCTCTATTTAAAGTGAGCAAACCATAAATGAATTCAGAAATTAAATAAATGTGGGTATATAGTTTCTGGAATAAGAATATTATAACGTCGTCTTATCTGATGTGATAGGCAAAGCATTGATTTGAAAATGTATTTAATAAAACAAAAAGGATAAAATACCTGGAAGAAAAAGATTTGTTTAAATGAAATACTCTCATATTATACTTGTCTTTTCACAAAAAATTTGATATCTAAGAAATAAAATGTCGAATTTATTGATAAAATTAAAGCAGTCAAAACTGTAATTACATGTTTAGTTAAAAATGCGCGGATTACAAAATTTGATACTTCAATTGCCACCATGAATTACCTTGAAATCACAACATAATGATGTTCTTAATAATGGCATGTACTGTTTTGTTAATTTGTATTTTATTAGGTGATGATTTGTTTTTAGTGAAAATATTTGCTCATAAATATCCCCTAGTGATAGAATGGTTATTTATATGATCTAATAGCCATTTTGTGTGATAAAACTGTCTATTATAATACCCATAATTACTAGTCCCCATCATCCAGTGATCAATACATCTATAATTTTCATACTCGTAAAGTCAATATCCCTTGAATAGACGACAGAAAAAATGTAATCTTTTATAAACGTTTTATTAGACCATAAAAAATCAACATCGATGCTCCTGTTATACTCACGTGTCTTTGTTTACGTTGGTGTTGGATTTCAAGAGGGAAAAGATGGTTGCCTTAGCTTGTGTAGACCATTTTGATTATTTCTTTACGGTCAGAAATCTACAAGAAAACAAAAAAGGCATTTTGGATAATTTACTAAAAGGGAGGACAATACAATTCTTTTGTTTTTTTAAAACAAAATCTGGGGAAATTCAACAGTTGAGTGGAAAATAAATGAGAAAGCTGTCTGCTACTGTCAGTAATTGAGATGAAGTTTTGTAAGCATTGATCTGATTGGACAGTGGGAGATATCACTCCGCTGATTCGTCTGCTTGGTCGAATGGAAGTAGCGCGTGTAAGAATGAATCTTCGACAACTAAGGGGGTTTTCATCTGCTAAGAAATCGGGTCTGGTTTTAGTGTTTAGAAGACTTGTGTGATTATTGTATAGTTTAAGTCAAGAAACGGACCAAAAACTAAGTCAGCTGTGTCGATAAGCGGCGAACATCAAAGAGATTTGCCTGACAACCTGCCTAAGCGTCGCTGTTGAGGTGGGTGTAATTTTGTTATTTACGTTCAGTGTGTGTGAGTGTGTGATTTACACAGGATCAGCCTATCGCTGTTAAAGAAGAAGGCCAATTAACCCATACTCCAAATATGTAACTTGCTCGATCATAAGTCCTCGTTATTCAGTATCTTTAATGAGAATTTACTTGTAGCGAAAGCCAATAAAGAAACATTGAAGTGGAAGATAAGTATGTAAAAATAATTACGTGTCGCGTGAGGAGACAATGGAGGTTGGAATATTATCAACGTAAAATGAACATCAAACGCGAGTTATGAGCAAATTACGGCGCTTTTATTGGTACCTCTCGACGTGCACATCGTGTTAAGTTTAACGTCTAACAATATGATATTTGTCATCAATATTCCGTACTTACGATTTTTCCTTTCCATTCTCAATTTGGCTGCTCATAAGTTTGTAACTATTTCCCCCAACGTCGTATGATATACACTCGTAAAATGTAAATCTAATTTAATCATCATACATGCGACATAGATATATCGACAAAAATGTAGGCGCCTACCTTTAAATTAAGTTTGCTAAGAATCGAATATTGACTTGGCATTGACTTTGTAGCACTTGTAATAAGACACTCTCATAAAGTTCTATGTTCAGTCCCGGTGTTTGAAGCAGTATGACGTTTTATGTGTATAGTTGAAATCTTTATACTACTTTACAATGATTAAGTGCAAATTATTTTTTAAAAAGTCTTAAGTAAAGTATGTTTACTTGTATTAGAATGGGAATAAATATGTATCATTTAACACTGAATTTAAAGCAATATTTATATCTGTTATTTTTTTTAATAATGAATGAAACCTTGAGTTTTATATAGCCTTTATCCACCATTTCACTTTTCTTTAAATTGTTATATTGTCAGTTGTCATATTTCATAATAATAGTTTACTAAGTAACAAAATATCTAAAGACAAAATGTTAATAATCATTCTTATTTTATTTTGATTTTTTACGTGGAACTAATCCAATCACAAATATTTAAGATAATATTCCAAATCCAATTTATAATAAATAGCCCGGTTTTAGTCCTGCTCGTTTGAAATAAAATCCTGATCATATTTTAAGGAGATCGTTAAAAATGAATCTTCGTTGAACAATTAATGACAGAAAGTTGGGGACTGGATAGGCATATTGTTCTATTCTTTGTGAAAGAAGATTGCATAATATAATGGGTGAAAATTAGTCATGGGGTAAACACGATCAAATTCAATTTCAAAAAAATCATTTTTCCAATGTTCTTTTCAAAAAACGGAACATTTTTTTTTATCTTTTAAAAGGAAGATCTTATCTCTCCAGAGAATTTCAAGCATTGTTGCATAAATTAAATCGTTTTGAAATTAATCACCGATTTTCAGAGTTAAAAAAGACTACATAACATGCTATCAAATTCAATTGAATATTCAAATACCCGAATGCAAATAAATTATTAGCATAGTCGATTAGAGATAGCATCATAATTAGCATAACAATAACAAGGTCCTTAATCTGTTTTTAAAACGAGTTTAATTGGAAGTATATTTCATAGATAAGTAATGACTAATAAAACCCGGGAAAACAAACGATTATCATTAAATTAAGAGTCATAATAACGATTTTATTTAATTTTCAAAACAATAGACTCCTACTTAAATTACTTTAAAATTCATGCTTTGAAAATAAATTTATTTAATATCTTATTCCTAAGACAAAATGAATTTCAAATATTAATATCCATTTAGAAATAAATAAATAAATAAATAGGCATGACCGCGATAAAGGTGAAATTATTATCACATGTTTTTTAAAATGACATTAAGATACGCCCAATTACTATTGTTATCTGGTTCGGAACAGAACAGTAGCACGGTAAACCCATTTCATATCATTTATGATTATCTGGGCCCTGTTTCACCAAATCTAACTAAACTAAACATAAAATCGAAATTTTAGTAGATACTTTAATTTTGATCAAATGTTATCCAATCAAATTACTAAAATTTGAATTTTTATCTTAGTTGACATTTCCTGAAACAGGAATACCTGTTTAAGAATACCTGTTATCCGTTCATATTCAACTTGTAAATACCTTACTGTCATAATGATATATATACCTACTTATTGTAGGTATACTTTATACACTTGCATATACATAAATATAATGCCAAAATACATGTCTTTTCAAACATAATGCATCTATTATCACAATATGATCACGGTTTTAACACAAATATTGTACACGTGTTGAGTTTTGGGCTAACAAAAGTATTACACAACCTATTTGGTTAACAGAATAAAATATATATATTTCATCGAATAACTGTCATTGACATTTTTTTTTATTGAATACGTGTATTTTGAATGAGCCTAAAGAAAAAAAAAAGGGAATTAAAATGTTGTATATTAAAAAGTACTATTTATAATACCATCTCTAATTCCCCTAGTGTAAGAAAACTTCCACGGTGTTTGCCACTTTAAGATATGTCTTAAATATTGCATAAATATTAATAATTAATAAACCAAAAGACAACAACTGCGTTAATATGTTTCAGCAAGATTAGCCTCAATACATGGATGTATGTTCAGTTGAGAAATATGTTTCAGTCGTGAATATTTTCAGCAGGAAATGACCGAATGAAATACATGTGGGTTTCCGCTAGTCTATGGATGCTTTGAAGGCTTGATTTATTCGATTCAAGGCCCCGATATGCCCAAGCACGAGGTACGATTTAATCTTGGGATAGTCTTCAGTCATGAGGTGAACGAACTTTTCTTCGAGCAAAATATATGTTTCATACAGTATGAATATTCAGTCAAAAACAAACCGCAGTTATGCCGTTCAACAAGTATGCTTTAATTTCCCTATCACAAGAGATGCTTTAGTAATAAAGTTTCAATCCAAGATAATGCGATAATGCTTCAGTCATGGGATAATGCATCAGTCATGGGATAATGCTTCAGTCATGGGATGATGCTTCAGTCGTGGGATATACTTCATCCCCGCACTTTTAGCACAATAAAACCCCCACTTCCTTTATCATCTTTTATTAGATATGTACATTTTAATTAAGAGTAATAGCACATGGTCTCTATTAAGAAATCATATATCGTTTTACACTATATACGTAGGGATTGGGCAGACAATTCCCCTCAATTAACCCACCAAAAGCTAAGAACATGGAACTTACAAGGATTCCAAACTGTTTACAACTAATCTTCGAATCAAGAATTAAATCTGAAATGAAATGGGGTTTGACGTCCTATTTTGTGCACGCCAATACGTAAACGAGGTCTCGGTCTTACATCCTATCCGAACAACTAGACACTATTCCTTGTCACACCCTCCTCCCTGAAACACCGGGAGGGAACCTGAGACCTCCTGTTTAGCGAGCCAGCATCTTACCCACCGAGACAACGCGGCTCCGCGTCTCGACTATAATGCTTTGAAGTAAAATAATTTATCGCCAGGTCCAAGCTAACAAACTGACCACCAGATATAAACCGAATGCAGAGTAAACAGTAAATTTGGGAGTTTTATAGACATTATGTCTGTTTTCAGCAACACAAAAAATACTCCCTGGTATAATTAAGTTGCACGATTTCATTACAAAAGCAAAAAAAAAATATAGATAAAAACACACTGTCTTGAAGTGAATTAAAATAACTCGTTGGGACAGTTTAATTTCCGCAATTGCAATTTAAATTTGGTTTCTAATTAACTACGTAGGATATAGGTGTTGCGTGTGTACATAATACTTGATGCTTTTTATTTTGAACATTCATCACACCACGTACTTACAACAAGCATGTTTGGTCAGCTTCGGCATTTGGCTTAGAACAAAATTTTTTTAGCTACTATATGAAGCGAATTTCAGACTTAAGAATGATCCGCAAAGTAAAGTGTTGTCACATATCTGAGAGGTAACTCTAAGCGTTGATCAGGACTCCATCATGTCCCTTCAACGACCCTATTTGAGGAGATATAAGAGCTGTGTTATCTTAAAGTTGCTGTAATTTTCGATTCCTGGTGTGAGCTTATGTGGCGTTGAGATAGGGGTGCCATCTCAACCTCGTGGGTTTACTCCGGGTACCCCGATTTCTTCCTACATGGAAGACCCCCTGCGCATGCCATGAATATACTAAAACAAGAAAACTTGACTGCGATATCACCCTCGGTGGAAGTGGACGTTAAACCCTACGAACAACAACGACGATAAAGATGTTATGTTCCTCAAATATTCTCTAAATTTGAAAACAAAATAATTATGATTCAAAATCCAAGCGAAATTCCCCAAAAGTTTCTTAACTTTTGTATAACTTATCAGACACTTTTGAGAAAGGGTATATATTTTTTACAAGGCCACGTCAAACTAAGTTCAAAGAGTTGCCCCATTACTTAATTTGGAAGACAATTCAAGCATGCACCCCGAGCTTATTTTAGAAACAGAAATGCTTCACCTTGTTGTATCTCTTCAGTAACTACCGAATGGTCATTAATCACTATCATAAATCATACAGTAATATATCTAAAAGCTTTAAAGATCTATTAAAGCAAGCCGACAATTACATAACTAACGGTTACAGACAAACTATGGAATTTCTTTTGAAATGACAAATTATGATTAATCGATTTAGACTACGAGGAACCATAACGATTCATGAGAAAGCAAACAGGGAAACTTATAACAATTTTGGCTTATTGGTGAAACTTCCTAAACGATGTCATTAAAATTCGAGACAAAGTTCCAAGGCAATTATTAATCTATTTAGCAAATATTTACTTCATTATTTTGAAGATAATTATTACGAGTAATGTTATTTAAATTACACAATTTCAAAATTAAACTCCACGGGGATTGCATGACAACATGTCTAGTCTCCTTAAGAAACTCTTTGCTCTTTTCTCTAACACCAAAGATGTTATTAATAAGTAGTCATCATCTGAATTTGACAAGCGTGAGGTAAAAGCTAAAAACTTAATTATTATTTCGTGAAATAACGTAAAGGTTAGTTTTAATGGTTTAGGGTTAAAAGTCAAGCCGTAATCGTTTCATCATTAATTTAGATAGGGCTGATGTGATGCTGATGGATGGGGAATGTATATCTTTATTTTTACTGCACCGGGGATTTTATCACTGAAAGGTCAAATATTTCTGACTTAAGTTCACGTAAGAAAGTGCCACTGTTTCATTATATTTGATGAGATACTTTGGTGATATATTTATGAAGATTGGAATAAATGGCGCTAAAATTAGGTCAGTATGTTGATAAGCATGTTTATACCTTGAACGTATATCATTGTACCGAAAACTTACCACCGTCTCTTCAACATGTATTATGACACGCAAACGGGCCCTCGGCAGTCTAGTTGTAAGTTAATTGGACTCTCGACTAGAGTGTTCCGGGTTCGAATTCCAGCATGGGTCTATAAAAATCTTCAGGGATGACAAGGAAGGTGTTGTCTAGTTGAATGGGTTGGACGAAAAAACTCAGGTTCACTCGTGTACAAACCATAAGAGTGTAGGAGGAAATGACACTGTCCAAGCGTACTGTGGGATAGGAACCGGCATAGAAGAATCGAAGTCCAAGGAATAATCATGCCAGGGTTTTTCACAAGAACAACAATAACTTCAAGATGAGTAGCGACTAAAACACAGTTTCTGGTCTCAAAAGACTTACAGAATGTGACAGAAGTATTTCGTTGACGTGATTATTTTATGCTAAAATATGCATTTTTATGCGTTCACCAAAGTGCATGTTAATAGATGTAATTTGCCTTACAGTGTTTTAATTCAATACTTTACCCGATTTTATTCAAAAGACACAAATCACATATAATTTGTAGTGCTCCTGCTATATTCTTTTTATAAGACTATAAGAAATGTAATTCAGAGCACACAATTATGTTATTTATGACACAACCATGTTCCGGGCCGTAATTGGACAATTTAAAAAGAAATTCATGAGTTTAAGAATTATATGACATTATATCATAAAGCTTTAAATGAAGGTTTTTGTTAAGGAGTCTAGCATCTTTGATTCAGATCAACATTTAGGGTTCAATTGTTTTGTTTCTATTAGTTTTTGTGGAGGCTTTATCAGGAGAAATTTTTGTTTCGAAGAATAATTGGTAGTCGGTTTGGTAACTAATATTATTGTTTGTTTAATATGTGACCCAAATTGGTTATATCCCTAGTAGTAGTACTGTCTTTATTTATACAGTGAAGACTTTTTGTCTTTCCATCGAACTAACTATGCAGGGGCCTGTTTCACGAAACTTTTACTAAGATAAAAACCAAATTTTAGTAATTTGATTGGATAATATTAGATTGGTTTTAGTGCTTAGCCAACAAAATTTAGGTATCTATTAACATTTGGATTTTTATCCTAGTTAAAATTTCGTGAAACAGGCCCCATGATATAAAATCCAATGAAATCGATGATTTTATTTTTGACTGCGATCAAAGAGGACTAACAACTTTGAAGTACTGTCTAAAAGTTGAGACATATACAAGTAAATCTCCTTTCATTTTTACTAAACAGTTTATGTTAGTATCACATACATTTTACATTGAAAGCAAACCATTTCCTTAATACAAATATACCATGGACTAGAAAGTTCTTTACCATACAGAGATAATGATACGTCACAAGAAACAATCCATCTTTGTATAAATACATTTGAAATCATTTATTAGAAATGACTCTAATCGGAAAGACGTTTTAATAATGAATACACGACCGTCTTTCATATCCATTTTGATTAACAATTCCTTATTATCTGGAAATGAGATTTTGGGATTCATTTTTGACAAATGAAGATATGTGAGGGGAAAACATAAATGACTGATATATGCAGACCGTTTTACGACTTAATGTCAAAAGTTGGCGACACGGCGCAAAAAAGTCGACAAGAAAGCCAGCATCAAGATGCGGCTCCCATCTCCATCGTCTTAACAATTGGCAGCTTTATGACCCCTGCTCGGCTCGAATGGAGCTCGAGAGGGAATCATATTCCGGATTATTTATGATGTAGTTTAACGGGATATTTCCCCATTGAACAATAACGGAAAATAGGAAAATTTGTCAGAAATCTGAGAAAACATCACTAAGCCCCCATTGTCCTTTTTTCTATATCCTTTAATTATTTTTGAGATATATAATATTTCACTTAAAAATCATACACCACCTATGCTATTACTCTCATTAATAATGTTACACAGATACAATTGCTTCAAATTTTCCATAAAACATAACGTTGACCAACAAAAAATAGAGATGGACATAATTATTTTAATCTTTTTCATCAAACTCAAATTTAAAATTATACATGTTTCTGTGGAAGTTGTTATAACCTTTTTAATTTCGAAAATGATTTATTTCAATAAGATCGATGATGATGATGATGATGAGGGTTGGGATGATGATGATGATGATTATTATTATTATAGCCATGATATATAACTATCCTACCCTAAAAAGTGATATTAATTCCGTGTAAAGGCCTTTAAAATTTTAATCTTTATAACATTGTGGTGACATATTCCAAATGATGAAAGCGATCGGCTGCAATACTGTTTAAGATTTATTTAGAAAGCTAAATTTGGTTATTCAATATAGTACTTAACCTTTTGGGACGGGGTAGTTCGATGTGGTTGTGTTCTCGATTTGACAAGCCAAATAAAGCTTAAATTTTCTACATTATGAAAATTTGTCGGGTTTCAATTGATTGAAGTGTATTTTAGGCACAGACAAATGCATTGATCTGAATATTCACATAAATCATAGAGGAATCACTATCAGGCCATATTTCATCCCCTACAAGGACTAAAACATCATATTTCACACTGACTTGATGGTTGTCTCAGATTGGTTTCTGTCTCTCATAACAGAAACCCTTTTATTCACCCTCTCTGGTACCATCATGCTCGAAAAGCAGATTGACTAGAATGAAATGGAATGTGCTTTAACGCCTCGTCATTCCAATTATTCGGTTATTTTGAGACTAATACATATTTTTTTTTTATATTCTTACATTAAAATTTGTAATATGATTAGCTTTTTGCCTACCCATTTTTGAATTCAAGCTATCAAGGGATCTTTTACGCGTACTACATATTACATGTCCCATCCGAAGGACAGTTTAGTTTAAAAAATTAATATTTTGGTAAAATCTGGCCAGACACTAAACCTCATTCCATGCATTTGTTGTATGTACACGATAAATATGAACACAGCCTGCATTTGAAACATCTTACGGTAGACGGAACATAAAAATACAAAATGTACATGTTGATTAAAACGGATTGTCGGTTCATAATGGTAACACATTTTTGAAATGCATCAATTTCAGAGAGTAAATCCGTATTTCAGGTTGAAGGATTATCAAGAGCAGCGAATTCAGTCAGCGTTTAGCAGTAACTTACCAATCTTAGATAACCATGTACGTAGGTTTTTTTAAACAAAAATCTATATAAAACATGTAGATGTTCCTTTCTTTAAGTCTAGGTGTAAATTATTGTTTGTGGTTCAATGACAGACTTCTAAGGAAGGAAGAAAGTAATTCCTTAAAAGATTTCGGGTGATTAAATTTGTTTGGACCTTGGATTAATCAGGCATTGATTTGGCCATCATCTTTGAGATTGGTATTGACTTTTACCAAGATTTACTATATTATCCGGCTAGCGTATCATTGATTATCGCACATGGTCAACCAACATTCGCTCCGAAAACCCTTAATTAATTTGAGCACGACCTCAAAGAAATGTCGACTACCTCAAATCGAATTAAATGCATCTTTTGATTTTCACGCTTGGTAAAATGTGTTAAATTCATTGGGTAATTTTGTAGTTTAAATTCAAGTACCTCGCTGTCATGACTTTTCATTAGCGTCTTCTACCCAAGGAATTTGGCGCTTAGATTAACCAACTCATTATACGGACATATATCACGTGATTGTGTCGTTAAATAGATTATCTCCCCTTGTCGTGTGCCACCATAACTCACTGAAAATGGACACCCGTCAATTGGTGAACTTGAAAAGGCATTACGGCGTAGGAAGAAATATGGCATTAGAACAGAACTAGAATTTAAGACAGTATTCTCGGAGACTTCAACCATATACATTTGCTTCCAGGAATTATTAATGAGAATTCTACCATTCATCGAGTCTTTTTTTCTGGCACCGTAGTCTTTGAAGCTGGCATCTGTTCTTTGATTAAAACAATTGATTTGTCCTTTAATCACGCGGGCAATTTAAAGAAGCTGTTTGTTTTTGAATAAACGGTTTCCTACTCTTTGCTTTAGTACTTGTAATATCCCCCATTAGCTCTCGTGATTTGCCGCCTTCTCGAATGAAAGATGCCTGTACAACCGACAGTAGCGTACCTATTGGAGACTGGTTGGGTCGGGGTTTTTTATGAGGACAGTAATAGAATTAAAGCTGCATTGTGTCACAAATAGATAATGAAAAAAGAATGTGCTGAATATTTCAGTCAAATTACTTCAGCTAACAGCGATGCATAAATAGTCTAGCCTTGATTGTTATTCCTACTGGTGTTACGGTAATAAACACAGTCTCGATTATCCATTTATACGATTATTTCATCAATCACAAAACGTGATCAGATCCACTAAATATCTGAGCCATCCGATGGCAGCGAGAGTTCATTATGGTCTTGGTAAGTTAATTAATGTCTAATTAATAATTTATATAATATTCCAAGCCTAAAGTTAGACCTGCAATGGGCAGCTTTAGCTCGTGCATTGTGCATGCTTAAACATGTGCGTAAATGTGAGTGGGCGGCGGAGACCCTGGGGGGGGGGGGACTCACTTGTTTGTTTGCTGTTGGACAATGTTTCTATAACACTTACTGACCGAGAAGGGTTCAACATGGAGAAATGAGGCATAAATAAAGGCTATATCGATAATAAAAACTGAATTTCATCACATTTCAATTTTTATCTTAAATACCCATTTTCTAATCTGATACTGTAATGTCTGTTATAGATACTTACTTACTTATATAGTTAAGTTAAATATATTTACTAAGTGCATGTAGAAGACGATGTATGTGCCCTATCTTAAGTACACTCGGCTATCATTTATTTTCGAATCTTTCTTCCTTGATTAAACACGGTGTTAAAGGGCAACAAGGGCAAAGAGAACTGATACGTACAACTATAAGATTAAAGGAAACATCAACATTCGTTATACTGGTAATCAGAAATCCTGAAAAAACGAACATTTTGTAAATAAAGACACGGTATTTTGGTATAGAATTTCCCCCTAAAATATAGTCTGATGACTTTTATTATTTTAATGACAATCTATGTTCATTTCACCATTTTCATTTCTTTGTAATCGATTGTCAGTGTATATGATTACTCATATCTACCCATGAACATCGAGGCCAATGTGGTATCTACACCAAGTTTTTATTTTCAATTTCTTTATTGTCTAAATTACTTTTGACCCATTTAGAGAAACTTTTTTGTCTGTATTTTTGGGTAAAATCTAAATACAGAAAATATCAGAGTTTGAAATCAATTGTCACCCAAATCAGATCATGTTACTATGTAGCCTGAACGTGTTCATAGTTTGAAATTTCCAGCAGGGGCAAAACTAGCCAAAATAGGCTGTTAATTCCTCTTTTTTGTATTTAAATTCATTTCAGTTTGTGCTATATATTTTTAAAAAATATTTTGAAATTTAAAATGACAATTCAGGATGAAACAGGCTACAACATATACATGTATGCATATTAAATAATATCAATGGATACAAACTTTTACTACAAGTGTAAACAATTGATTCGGTCATTATGCGATTAGCATGGCAAGTTTCATGTTCTATGGGTGTGAAATTTGCCAATCGAGTTTCATCGGCCCCCTTTTCCCAGACAAACAATTTTCATCCAATTCAAACTCATCTGTGTGCACTGCTGATGCATGCACGGGATAATCCTATTCCAAACTTCCAGACAAAGGGGTCAGAAGAATTTGGTTAAACATGTATTTTTTTAATAAATAAACTGAATATAACAAATTGTTCTCTGTATAAAATTGGACAACCCACTTATTTATTTATTGGCCGTCATGTAAACAATGAGTGTATATCCATGTATTGAATTTCGCAGGGCACCTGAGCTCGTGGGTGTGCTAGAGTTACCGAACCTTTGATATATTGTGCAACAATGGCCGCCCATGTCGTGATAATGTGTCGCAGAACGTTTAACGACAATGGCCTACCAGCGTTAACTTCCCCTTGCTAATAGCCGAGCAGGTGTTAGCTGGTATTGTTAGAATTAATTTTGAAAAATAAATGATATATTTATTCATATTGTTGATCAAGTAACTTCGTGCCGGGATATTTGATACAAGCATAACGCGACGCCCGTGTCTTCACCATCAGAAAAAGTATGGCTTGGGTTAAGACGTCACTTGTTTTAATGAATCAATCAACCTCTTTTTACCCTTTTGTATGTCTCAGTGTTTCATAAGGCAATAAAACTTATTGACAACTACACAACGCCCTTAACGGGTTTTTTTTTTTAAAAACATAAAAAACAGAACTCGGGAACGGATAGTCTGAAAAATCCATTGATAACACTACTTGTGTATATATATATGTCCAAATAAAAAATAAAATATTTGATAAGTTCATATAGGTATCTGAATCATCTGTACAAGTTCAAATAGGAAACAAGTTCATCTGCACACAGAGCAAGAGAGGATGGGGGGTGAGAGAGAGATAGAGGGGGGGGGGGGGCTCGACACAACTAGGTCATTTCAGCTCTAACACATGGGTTAATTTTATTTAATAATTCGCTTGCGCGTAGGGTTCGTTAGCAGTGGGGGGAAACCGGAGGACCCGGAGAAACCCACGAGGTTGCACAGGCGACCCTACTCCTTGTCACGTGATTCGAAATCACGCTAGTTGACTCAATGACGGGCTTTTATGATGCAGCGCGCACGTCCTAACCATTCGGCCATCCAAACCCCAAAAATATGAATCGTCTTGTGTGCCGATAAGTATTAATGGTTATTTATTAACTCTCATAAAACCAAAAGGGATGGAAGTTTGTAACAAATACATTGCGATATACAGTATAATATATAGATAAACAACTTCCATATTTCAATCAACAAATTTCCACGTTTATAACTTATTAACACACGAATATAAATAACATTATCTTAATTTATACCTACACCAGAACATAAATAAACAACGCACGCTTTATAACCTAAACTTTGATAAATAGTGAAAAAACAAGAACTTGATTCGATTATCTCCCCTTTGTATGAACTCCAAAACCTTTCAGTTGCTGTTGGGTTCTGATAACCGATAACCATCGACAGCGACATTTGTTCAAATTTCACAATGTATTTAAGTTGAACGTTAGAAAAACGTTCATGGCAGCTCTTTGTGTTCAGATAATCTTAATCTAATAAATGAGATATTTTTTAAAGACGTTTTTGAGCTAACAACTTTTTAAGAGTATATGGTTACCGTTTGGTTGATGTGCCAAGCGTGGTTTGTCAATCTCTAATTTGCTACCAGTGTTTTTTGTCCAACTTTATCGTGTGCACTATATGTTATTCGGTGTTGATATAATTTGTTTATAGTTACTTGATATGTTTTCTGGATCCCTTTTTTGTCTTACAAATGTTATAATCGGTTACCATCACGATATGTTTGTAGACGATATGCGTCGCCTGACAGAACGATAAACAAAACGCAATTGTCTTCAAATTAAAGGGCGTTTAATCTTTGTGTTTTAGGCTGATTTGACGTTAATCTGGTGGGTTATTTTGGGCCAGATCTACTAATGGTTTTGAAAATATAAAGTTAGAAGATTAGTATGACTCCAACAAAATACAAATATATATCAAACAAGGGCCAATAAGTAGTTACTTTTAAAAACAAAAAACGTGTCGCTTTTTGATTTTGTTTAAAGTATTTGGGCAGTCTTAGTAACAATAAATAAGCGAATCGAGCTTTTAAAGGATATAATGTTGCTTGACTTCTAGACTAGTCTCCCCTCAAAAGTCAAACCTAGTAACTCCCTTCTATTATGATAATGGAGTTAGGATCAAATTTGTAGTAACTGGGGTACGTGCTTCCTGTTGTTGTACCAGGTATGCCAATCTTTTAATTTTGTAAGCAGTAACACCCATGACAAAACCTAGCAACTTCCTTCATTTGCCTAGTATACCACATCAAATCAATGGATAAGCCGGGGTTTGATATTCATTCATTACGTTTTCCTTTGTTTTCTCAAAATCAGAAATAAAGTGAGTTACTAGGGTTTGCCTTTTGATGGGAGTAGTGCCAATTAAGAAAAATTGTTTAATTGTATCTAAAACCAACAACCAAAAACACAAAATCTAATCGAGTGAAACTAGAGACATAAATCGACTAAGTTGTGTTCAGATGATTTCATGATAAATTCTAAATGAATACAAGGCGGCTGTGTATATGACGAAATGTCACTCAATTCTACGACTATTTTGATCATCAGATTAGATGAAGAATGTAAATAAATCAAATCAGGAGGAGAAATGGCCGCCGATATGGTACAATACCACCCATTTACTAGTAATATATGTCCTTAACAGAAAATCTTAATAATTCAAACACCGCGAATACGTGTGTGAGGTATACGCACTTTTTTAGATTCTGAAAATTAGACGCGATAGCCAAACTTACTAATCAAGATGAAAACAAAACAAATTTCTCATGATTAGCCAAAAGTTCGTTCCGTACAATTTCGGTTCGGGAATGAGTTTGTGGGATACAAATTCTTGAATTAAATGATATTTTAAGATACACGCATTTTGTGGTAGGTTATGTATTTTGTTTATCTTTTTTGGCATCATAATGTGATTAAGAAAGAGCTCATTTCAATTTTATTTTAATAATTGCTTGTGAAAATGGGCCATTAGCAGTGGATAGGAAGACAGAGGACCGAGAGGAAACCCACGAAGTTGGACATGCTCCTCGTCACGTACAAGGTTGGAAGCGTAACCACCCTTCTTGACTCAATGACAGACTATGGCGTATTAGTATTAGACCATATCCCCCAATTCAAACATAAGAAATATTGAAATGTTTATTGGTAATATGTCCAATCTCGTGGGTTTTCTCTGGTTTCTCCCACTGCTAAAGACCCCTAGGATCAAGATAATTTTTAAAAATAAAATTGAACCATATTTGTGTTAGTCCCGAAATGACCTAGTTTGTGTCGAGTGGACGTTAAACCCATTTCTTTCTCTCTGTCTCCCTCTCTCTATTGGTAATATGGGGTTAATTTAAATATATGTATATTATGTTATTTGCAAACATCTTGGCTAAATTGGATTAAAAGGGAATGAAAAGAGTTTAACATTTTACATTTCTGCACTAACACGGGGATACCCGATAAAAAACTGATAAAACCTGTACATACTTTTTAAAACATAATTTTATGTGGATTGCTAAATATGCTTTATGATTTTAGTGTTAGTTTTTTTTTTAAAAAAAGCCCGCAGTTTCGTATGTCGAATGAAAAATTATCTGTTTCACTAATGTAATTTTTGAACCATGGTTCACTAAGTTTATGTATATATCTTGTGACTCGTACAGACAAAGTATCCAAATATTTCACCATGTCAGTACAACCAATGTCAATGAAGCATTAAAACAATGTAACGAGAAATGTACACGCACGTAATTTACCATTGCGAACACCATAACGTCATCAAGGGGTCGCTCGTGGCGCGAACAAACCAGCCACGTGACACACGGCCTGTTCGGATTTTCGCGCGCTCATTAATTACCCGTGAGATGAAAAGAATTCTAATGACAGTAAGAGGTTGTAAAACTTATAACGCCCGTCAAACCAATTAATAATCAGCCTAAAACTTGAAAACAATGTCTCACTTCTTTTGGGAGTATTGTGACTCTTCTGAAGCGAGCACGTATGGTAGGTCGGTTCGCGGTAACAGCAGACTACGAGCGACCGGTGATGAAATATTTAGAGCCGCTAGGCCGAGTAATAATGGTTGTCTCCTTGACAGAAAACCATACCCAACATTCTAGCGTTGAAATATGACTGAACGCGAACTTACGAGAATGAAGCCGTCCTCATTTCAACAGTAAATAACTTAATCCTCGAAGATGGGACGAAGGAACATAAATTATCCCCTAATAGAATTAGGCAGAGTTAAATTAAATACACAGGCATGGTTCTAATTCTTTTTTCGCCAGGTTAACTTCAAAGCCGCTAAAGTATTTGATTGATTTAGAAACTGATGAACTCTGATAATAGGTTAAATTTGAAAAGGCATAAGACATAAATTTTCAATCTTATTAATCATATTCTGGGAGAATTGATATGATTTGTGATCCTCTGGGTTATTGTTTCATCTGTTGCGGTATTTCACAGTCATAACGTTTAGATCCATGCGGATAATATTGTTTTCCTAGCAAATGACAGATTGAAAACTTGAGGAATAAATTAATTCATTCAAAATCCTAGTTTGGAGGTTATTTGGGTTTTCTCTAATCCCACTTCTAGAGACTCAAACATATTTAAAGGAACGTTAAAGCGGAATAAAACTTCTATTAAAGCCATTAAAATCTCACCACGAATGGTATTAAATGGGAATCATAGTCATTAACGACTATTTCATTCTGTAGAATTGCTAAAAGTGGCAGCTTTTAAAGATGGCGTTCTTCTAGTCAGATGGTATTTATTAGTGTCATTAGAGACAATTACAATATGGATAGATAAAAAGTAAATAGCATGTTGGAGTAAGATCTGTCACACATTTAATCCATCTTCAAATTATAACGTTTCAGTTGAACTGTCCAATCAGCTGAAAGAGGCTTGCGTGCTGCTGTTACATCCGTCATGCGCGGAAGTGATTGGGTGACGTGGGGAAGTGCATGGAAGTAATAAAACTTAAAGTGTCATGACACAACAAGGAACACTGTAATCAAGTCGGACATGATCTGTAGCCAGCCACTACCATGTTGAGAAAGATTAGGCAGCAGACGGCCAAACTTGACAATTTTCTCCTAAAAATATTGTCCAATCATTGTCTTGCCTGTCATTATGGTTCACAAAGCAAACATTTTCAGTGCCACTAGGCTGAACAGGGCCATCGCTTCAACGCTCTCGGAACGCCATAATTGATGACATCACGGAATATTGCTGACATCCCACCATTTCTGACTAATCCTGAAATTTATCAAATTGGGTTTTAAAAATATAAAAACACCTGGCATAAGCAGTTGTGATATATTACGACTATTATCCCAAATACTGTTTTCGTTGCTTTTAATGTGGAGGGAAAAAAAGGAAAAAGAATGACGTTTAAGAATCTTGCGTAATTGGCGACTGGAAAGCTTTCTTATTACACATACTATTTGAGTCGTTTAGACGTAATTTATGTCTTATATCCATCGCTATAAAACCGAGGTAGTTGTTAACATAAGTAGAAAATGTATATCAATGTAATAAAAACTGACAGGACGAGAATTTAAATGTGTAAAAGAGCAGAAAAATTCGCGGCGATAAAACAAAGTAATAAATAATACCACCTAACACCATTTTTATTGTTTTGTTTTATTCGGTTTTGTACATCTGTGCTTTATGTTGAATGTATATTCTCATTTCACATACATGTTTAGGTTTGTGGGTCGTTTTGTTGGTCGTTTATTTTTTGTTTGTATGATATTTAGGTTGGGTTTTTTTGTTATGTTTTTTGTTTTTTGGGGTTTTTTTTTGGGGGGGGGGGGGGTGTTTTATAGCTAAGGAGGAAATATTGGATGGAGTGGGGATTTGTCGTTTGTCGGAATACAATTTTATTATTTTTTTAAAGGGGGGTAATTTAACTTTATTTACTTTCGTTTCTCCTACATGTTTAGGTTTGCGTTTAAGTTTGTCTTTGCCGGTTATGTCTTATAACGTGTCTGAGGGTGGATGTGGGGGGGGGGGGGTGCTGAAAAGGGTAAATCTGTGTCATAATATAATTCTAAATTAATTTAATATTCGTCATACAAGCATTGTTCCAACTCCAGAATTTAATGTACAACGTGAAATTAGAATTGGAATTATAATGGTAGAACACTTGATACCAGTTTTGATTCTTATGGCTAACAATTATACTTTCTTTTTTTTAATGAACGATTATTATATGTTTACAAATATCACAATATCAGTCGGCTAAATATCTCCTACGTGATGATTAAATTGTATTATTGGTTACGTTTATTATATCAATAAAAAAATTCAAATTGATTTTTCTCTCATTTAGACTAGACAGTCGTATTAAGTTCATAACGTAGAAAATCTTACATCTTTTCTATGTAAGTAATGCAATTAATTTCTATGTCTTTTATCCGGACAAAATTTTCATTGGTCACTTTCGTGTTTTTCTATCTTTTTTCTACAGTGTCAAATAACAGAATATCAATCTCGTTTTTACATAAATCAATCGAATAATATAAAAAGACGACATCGCTTCCTTTTAAGTTTTGAGAACGTCTAGAAAAGATGATGTTATCAGGATGGTAATTCTTATTGGTTGTCTGAAAGGTTGGCACCAAAAGGTTTTGGCGCTTCCATCGATTTGTATTTAAGACTATTGGGTTATCTGGTTTGAAGTCTAATCCTGCTGTCTGACTATGATGAATCGTTCCTGGTTCTGGCTTCCAATATTATACCAGCTTCCAGGAATTATATGCTGATATTTTGATTATATTTTCCTACTCCGCCTGATGAAGTTAATCTGGGGTCTTCGGTCTCATCACTGATGGTCGTGATACGATTACAACCATCGCAGACAATTTTCTTTGGTTAATATTCAGCTAGTGCTTTTCATTGGCCTGGAGTTTGGGATCGTAGCATGCAGACCTAACCCCCTGCTGTTCTTTATATCAAGGGCTAACTTTATTGGTTTTGTCATTAATTATTATAGAAATGTTTTTTCTCTCTCTCTCAGCATTTGGTTGATTTTTTTATTCGATGCTACACAGATTGATCTTTTGTTTCGCCAACATGCCCGGGAGTCATAAAAGGCGCTAAACTTTATCAGATTTGTTTCGATACAATTTCATAACAAATCATAAATTATGTAGTCTTTAGCTTTTTGGATATGAAAGTAAATCAATTATAAATTAACCTTTTTCATATCTCGACATCCATTTTGATTCATGCATCGCCTGTGATAATAATTCATCTTTATATGAAATGAAAAGATATAAATATGAAAATAGGAATTAGTCATTTCATTCTGTCTTCAATTAATTACAGACGCTTTCTTGAAATTTCAATGAATCGATAATGTTTCTAATTCTTATTATACTACATTCATATAACCTCTTAAGAGAAACCTTATTATTATTCTAGTATAAACAGCTGTTGTTTTTTAGATGTAAGTGAATACATAATCGGAACTGTTAGAGAGTGTTTTTAATTTAGATATAAATAATGACCTTTATAATATTTAATATGGATAAAAACAAAAATGAAGCCACTGCTGCTAAATTATAACCGAATATCCATACGATTAAGCTATTGTCTTTTTCTATTATTTTAATCAATTATTTTCATAATTTGTATGTTATATATTTCATATTATTGCAATAATATTTCAACTTTTTACACAACTTCAAAGCTTATGCGGTAAAGGCTAATAGCGCCTAATTAAATCAATATGCATTTTCCCTTTTATACATGATCACTATCGATGTCGTTTTAGAAAATAAACCTAAGTTGTAAAATAAGAAGCATGACTTGGTGCTTGTGTGCAGACAAAAACGCCAGTGAACTGAATGTGTGCGAGGCTTTTAAAGAAAGGGGTCTTCGGCGCATTCGTGTTACATATTTGATACTAATCCATGGTGCATTAGTGAGGCCAGACGGCGAACTACACGTGTACGGTTTGCTATATAAACCAATCCAGCATTAATTAACTGCAGGATACTCATTTTTGGTGCAGAGAAATTAAGTAAATCCTGAATCAAATTACTTTAAATAAGTTTTAGAATTAATCAGACATTTAATACTAAGGGGATCAATGAATATTATCAGGTATATCTACAGTATAATGTAACTTTAAACTGCCAAATAAAAATGTGTAAGGTTATAGTAAAATTTAACTTTCCAGTAATTTACATTAAACTCAGAATCTGGAAATAAATATCCCGATATATTTTCAAATCAAAATTTGATGAAGCGTTTCAAGTTTTCAGAACAGAACCATATTTATGCTTAATTCTCTGATTTTTCACACTTTAACATGTTTATACTTAATTTTGAGCATGGTTCTGTAATCTATTTAGTTGTATTTGGTGGCCAAATTCTATGATATTTCTCAAATACGAATGGACATGAACTTGATTTGAAATAGGTATGGTTTTAAGTTAGTTGTAAAGCTCTGGATGGAAGAGCACTCTCGAAGAGTTTTTGGGAGATCATTCCACATTTTAGCTGCTCTAAAGGAGAAAGCATATTCACCAGAACGCTTTTTATATTTAGGGATCCTCAATATGCTACGATAACTTGCAGAACGAAGGTTGGATCGCCGGGGAGTATAGAAATCAAAGAGTTCAGAATAAATTGATTTAAACACATTCACAAGAGCTTTAAATTGAACCCTCGCTCGAACTGAAAGCCAATGGAGTTTCTGTAATTTAGCCTCGTCATTATTTTTTCCGGTTGGTGAAGAAAAGTAGGACGTCGTCAACCCCCATTTCATTTTAATTTAGTAATCTGTACAGCCCCACTCACCTTGTGTTATTATGCAATGCGTTGTGTTGGGTTGATCGTCTTGGGCGATACCCCGATACCTCTCGGCACACCACCTTGTTGTACATAATAATCCCGGATACCGCGACATATGTCACCAGCTAATTCTTTTAAAAAGCTAGACCCAAATTCACCACATGGTTAACAGTTTGTGAATCGAATACTGAACACTATTCAATAGTTGATGGTGGTTTTGCCTTCGATTCATCGTATTTTTGTTCAGGTTTCTAAAGAGTACAGATCCGTTGAACAATGGCTATATGTGTTGTACGAGGAAACGCTTGGCTTTATAAAAGACCGTGTAAAATAGGAGCATAAGAGTTGTGAGAGGGCCATAAAACGACCCACGATCGTAAACACCGTGTCGGAGTGGAGTTAAAAGGGGATTAAATAGCCCATTGCTCGTAACTCATTCACTATTGTAGTTTAATGTGATTGCTATTCACAATATTACCTTTCATCTTTCTAGTCTAATCGGTAATCGTTCACAGGATAACAAATCTCTCTCAAACATGCCTGTTTAACTTCAACTCCCAGTCAATGTAACAAATGTCGAGATTCATAGTCACGATTTATGAATTTCAAGTCTTACGATGGAGGCGTAGAGACGATTGGTTGCACAATATACATTTAATATCGCATACACTTTCGACTACAAGATACATCAGATGGTGTTAATGCAATCATCCTTTACAGGCTCAATCTCACTCTTGTTGTAACTAAATAATATGTCCAAATCTTTATTCTGGTCAACAAATTGCACTATTTTACAATATTCCAATTAATTGATGATGCAAATTTCATCTTAACACACCTAATTTAAAAAATATGAAAAATTCAATTTAATGATTTGAAAAGCCTAACGTAAACGTTTTCAAATGTGACTTGGATTTAGAGGTATTTTCGAACCCTCTAGACAAGTAAAATAGGATGTAATTGATAATTTACACAACTTAAACATCCAGTACATAGAATAAGGCTCTTATTTATATTTCGGAGCTGCCAAGCCAGCAAGAGTGTTATTGTCCCTTTAAGTTTTTAGCTTTAAAGAAATACTGTACCTGGAAATCGTTATTCACAAAAATTGCAATGTGAATTTGTGAATTCCCAATGCTGTTTAATACGATAGTAGTATGTTTCTAATCCAGTAATTCGCCATGTACATGACTCAGCAACATTGTGTTGAGTGTAAATATTTCCCAAGAGCTCCAAATCATACCGAATGACTTTACAGATTGATCATCACGAATGACTTTTGGGTTAGCCGTTGGTCTTCGTGAATGGCATTTCCAGTTCTGCGACGACCATTTTAGCCTACAAATGCAACGCATTTAAATTCAGGTGAACTGTACCTTCACAGATCCTAGTAAAAAAATTATCTTCAAAGGTTATCGACGTCTAAGAGGAACTGTATATTTTGTGATAAATGTCTTTTTACCTAGAAATTAAATCTGGTTGAAGTATTGTTTTGATATCCCTCACCGCCATATTGTTACGAGATATCAACGTAGAGTCATATTAGATATTATCTAATAGCTTTAAGATTACACACAAAGTGATTTGATATCTCTTCAAGTTCTACGATTCTTTATGATGAATTGTAATATTATTCAGCTTTCGCTAATTACTAACCGCCACCGTATCTGTGTATCGCTTAACTTAACGTGTTTTTACTAACAACAGAGATAAGGATTTTTGTGATTTTTTAACTTGTCTGTCATTGCCCTTGTTCATTTATTTACACTGTTGATATGGTAGGAGTAGGAAATGTTGCATAAATCATTATCATGGTGCCTAGAAGTCTACGATTTCCGTAGGAACCATGGTTTTGTAATTGTAGAAATTCTTGCCGTCAACTGCGCTTGATTACTTCACGACGTTCGTTTAGTCTTCTATTTTGTTTGCTCTTTCATGTTTAGATTTTAAAATATGTTTAATTTTCATTCGTTTGACTGTGGATAATGGGTAAGTAAATACAACTGAAATAGTTGACTTTAAAGATACATTTGATGAATGTTTACAGGAAACTACTAGAATACATATATAAGGGATTTGGAGAAATAGAACAAGAGGCTAACGCATTCTTCGGAACAGTATTGTTAGGTGTTATTTAGAGCCCTAATGTGCCAGGCGACCCACCATGATTTTAACAAATTTTAACAAAAAATAGGCCCCGGAAGTGTTCTTTAGATAACAATTCGGATGATTACAGCAGACACCATAAATTAGATGTCATGTTGACCGCGATGATCTTGGATATAAAAATGACATATCAGTCAGGCGTCGGCAAACGACTTAAAAAAATAATAAAGATGGCGACGTGAAATCGATAGAAAGTAATGGAAACTTTAGATGGTCAGAATATTTGCACGAATATGTTTGTTGGTAAGGCTGCTTTTTATTGTGTATAGTCCTAGTAGTTTGGACTCTTGAACGGTTAATTCCCATTTTATTACAACTTATCAGACGGATTTTTTGCTTGTTTTGGAATTGATATGATGACACATAATACAATTGTGGATTACGCATATTTTATCAAACACCGATATTCGGTTGGTCCATTGTCCCATGTGGCGCTAAGTCAATATCTGAAACATCTGATTACCAAATGTTATTTTGAATTGTTGTTTCATACCCATTATATCGAAATATTGTTGTCTTGAATCAACGTGTTTGAGTAAAGAAATGGGTCTGTTCTGACAATAATGCAGGAAGTTAAGATCTAGTAAAACTATAACTTATAGTTTTACATTAGGCCAGGGTACAAACTCTGGAGTTCAACAATAGAAGTGTATAGACTATACCTAGTCCACAGCCTGTGGTAATATATCATAATTTTTCATCGACCTTCTCCTTTCTTCTGACATGAATAGGAGTGAGAAAAACATTAGTTATGACAAACAATGTTGTTTATTTGTCCAGAGCGATTGGTTGAGGTCTGTCAAATGGTTTAAACAGCATACAAAAGTATTCTTTTCATCTACCTACTTAATTTGAACACTTGTGTTTTCAACCATACTAGCTGTGGTATTGTGTTCAGTGGAGCAAATTTAATGAACATCGTGTGACAAGTTATCTCCCTTTAAAAGGGAAAACTAGCATGCCTTGGTGAAATGGTTTAAACTTTGCCAAAGAGCGCTATGTTCATTAATGTACATAATTTGAACATTGCAGTTCGGAGTAGGCCCTATTATTAGATTACGTGTCTATCCACCCTACAGTAAAGGCCGTGTTAGGAGTTATCCTTCTTTAATAATATACGTTCCCATAAAGTGTATACATTTCGTTGAACCAGCTTGCTGTTTACCATTTCCCTGTAACGCAATGAAAGCGTGTCAATCTATTTTATTTATAAACTTTACAACTGAATTTAATTCAGTTTTGTGTGTCGATTTTTTAGACCTAAACTGTGTTGATTTAAATATGTTTAACCCTTTGAGTGTACGTATATCATTAAAGACATACACCTATGTAAATCAGCCATATTACAATATCCATTCATGAGAAGTAATTTATTAAATAAAAAACACCCTTTCCAAAATAACATTATGGGGAAAGAAAATTTAAATCTTGATTTAGTCTCACATATCAAAAATATACATATATCATTTTTTGTTCTACTAATGTATAGTATTTTGTAGGTTGTCATTTAGTGGGGTGTTTGAGATTAATGAAGGAATTCATGTTGTGAATTAGAAAAAAAAAATCCCGTATGTTTTAATATTATCTATAGCTTGGTGATCGTAAATCATCTGTTTGGGTTGACAAGCCTATCAAAGTGTATAATAAATCTCATTTATATTTTATAATACTCGCCGTACAAGCTATTCCTACCGGGTTTGTTCTCTGCAAGATATTCACTAGGTTTTTTGAATTGCAAGAGTGCTATCATACGTTATCGCAAATCCCCATATAACCCACTACACGTATTGATAGTAAAATGTTTTACAATATTACAAGCTATCTCACTCACACTTTAAGTAAGTTATTGGTTTATGTGTCACTGATAGTACGGGGAATAATATAAAATGACAAATCTAGATCCCATTTCAGAAACTTTCTGTGATCTATATATTAATCAACAAATCTAAGTCAATAAAAGACTAACATATTGTTTTTATATTTCATACTTAGTGTAAAGAATGTGGAGCTGGTTTTAATGAACACTCAACCCTAAATAGACCATTTCGAAAATACCGTGTGGTATCTGTTTATTTGGGGGATCACGTGACTAAGTGGAAAAGACGCTGGCTCGCTAGCCTGGGGGTTTCACCTTGTCAGTGATGCATGACGGAGAGCCTGACAGGGCCAGTTGTCTAGTCGTTCGTATGGGACGAAAACCCGAGGTCCCGTGTACATATTGCCGTGCACGTAAAAGATCTCTTGACTGTTGAAATTCTATCTAAGAGAAGGCCGAGCGCCACTGTCCGGGCAAACTTCCCCCATGGCACACTGTATGGCGTATGCCCGTTTGCATTAGTCCAGTCTAGGAGCAGAACAGTAGGACGTTAAACCCCATTTTATTTATCTATTTTTTTTAGATAAATCGTTTACGCGCAGTGGTCTTCACATTTTGGAGCTTCTGGACACACCAACGAGGTTAGACGGGCGATCCTACATGCCGCGTACAAGATTGGGGTCGAAAGCACAACAACCTTTGACTCAATGACAGACCTTATCAGACCCAATAAGCATGCGAAACACACCTACCGCTTTCGACCTACATATATAATTTTGACTGGGCATGTATTTATCATTTAGCTATGTTACTGTGAATCTCTATATTTTTACCGTTAAGCTCTTTCCTAAACATTCTCTAATTAGAATCAAATTAAACATCTGCTATTGAGAAAGAAATGATTCTCAATTCCGTCCATCAAATGTAGGCAAAAAACCTTCTTATGACAGTGTTGACAATTTCCTTTTTTAAGCATTCATGAAACAATCTCGTTCATATGTTTTGAAAACGTTTGTCAGTTCAGTTCATCACATTAGCTACCAACCGATAAAGCCGTAAGACTAAATCAATAGGCACATTTAGTCGTATTAATTAAACATGAATTTGTATAAAGACGAGTGTTTTATGGCCCGCTAACAGGTAATAGATTTGTATTGATTATTGTATAATGTCCATTGATACCTCTTATTATCACTGCGGGATATCTGTGCTCATAATATACATATAGTGTGTGTGTGTGTGTGGGGGGGTGTGTCATAAGTCGTGCCAGATTGTAGCAATTTAATGTCAAAAATGAATTTAGTACTACCATTCCATGTGAGCTGCTCATATAAGATGTAGATGTTATTCCTTCTTAAAGCATCCGATTCCGGTCAACTAGGGTTGTTAGTGACACGTCCCAATGACATATTGTATATTATTAGTATATTAAGGGCTTTCAATTATATGTTTTCCATATATAATTTCAAATAACTGCCACTACCCCCCCCCCCCTCCACAAAAAAGAAGCACAACAGTAGGACGTAAAACTATATTTCGATAAATAAGAAATGGTATCGGTTGGTCTTGAACGATTAAGCATACCCTTTGATACATATTGGCTATAAGGTATACCATGTTGGGCAAATGTGTTACAATATTTCCCATATGCAAGAATAAGTGATTAGTCCATTTATGACACATACAAACCAATGCAGTGGTATGTTGAAAGAATTACAATATCAATATCAGCTGGTATTGAAATTGTAAACATCGTAGAGGGATTTATAAAGTACACCCACCCTTCCCTTCTAGCCTAAAGTATGTACTATGAATCACTGCATGAATTGTTCTTCAATATATACACAAATTGGTCTTCATTGACTCCATTCAACACGCAACATCCAGGAACTGAACCGGCATCACGATTTTAGCTCTGGATCCGCGCCAAAAAAAGGATCGGATCATAAATTTTACATTTGAATTGTATTAATTAATCATAATGGTGTGTTGTGAGTTTCCTTTATTATACTTAAGCTGTTGAGCGTTTAAGGCAAAAATCAATATGGCCGCCTCTTTTGTAATAAGATGCTCTTGATGATTGTAGATTGCTTTAAATTAACTTCTTCGATCAACAATTTGATTCAATCAACAATAGTCTACTTAACCATTTTAGTTAATCATATAATAAATATCTTAGTAGGTGTACGTAAACTTTTCTTTGATCCTTGAGAATTTCATTATAGTACAGGCTTAGAAAGAACAAACCTAGCGATATAAGAAAGCATCTTCACACACAAGCGTGTGGTTAACACGGAATTCGCAAGGAGACGCTATGCCCCGGGGCCCTTTTATTGCAAATATAAATGGTTTGTATGAATTTTCGATAACACCTTATACAAGAATATCAATGAGATTCCATTCTTTATTTTAACCTTTCCCTATTAACAATTCTGCAATCATATAAATTTTTTAATATTTCTGTTATTTTTTAGGGGGGTGGTTTTTTTTACATAGTCATTAAGCTTACGGTTTACTTTAGAGGATTTGTGTGTGTATCGGTGTCTTTTCGGAAATTTTACCTTTAGAAGACGTGTTCTCAACAATATATATATTTCTTGAATCAATGTGCTAAAATTATCAGTTGAGAATATGCAATTGTAAAAACAGAAGTCAAAGAAATGTTTGTCTTTTATGTCGTTTCATATTTTTCATATTTCTGTTTATTTAATATAAAATATAAATGTGAAGGTTGCATAAATACAGATGGCTAATAGATAACTAACTTCTCTCATTTCATTGTACACTTTCGCACAATACATATCCCTAATCTTTCTAATCGAGGATATAGTTTCACAGTACAGTCTCAATATCAATTGTGGGCTACTTATTCCGTAAGGTTTGTTTTACCAGATAGTATTTTACATATCTCTTTCGTGAGATTTCGGGCGTAAACCAAATTTGTGTCTATTGTTCGTTGGGTGTTCATTTTCATGACCATTTCTCGTTTATGAAACTGTGATCGTACACGTATAAAAATTCGGATTTGTGTTCATTGTGAGATTAATATTATGTTTGTTTGTTTATTGTGTTCATCGTACTTTCATAAATCAACAATTCGTTTAAATATATGACCATTATATACTGTAAGTATATTGTATTAATATATTGCATGCTAATCAAGCTAGTCAAAGAGGGACAACTCTGTAATACCGCTCCCCAAATTAACTACACCCCTTCCTTTATGCGACAACCAATCAGAGCGTGACAAAGTCCCGGCGTATTGACATTGTCTAATTTTGATTGGTTCAAAGATGCAAAATGGCAGTTAATGCAGTTACGCCCGGGTGTTAATCTGTGGATCTAAGAGTATCATGTTACACCGGGCCAAATTGACTGTCAGTTTTAAAATTTGATATTAACCACACTACGAGCATTAATCCGTATAGCGAATACAAATTTAAATATTAGATAAGATTTGACTACATGTTTTCTTGTTCTTTGACCCGTACTGAATTGCGCCATACAAACTGAACACACATGTATGAAACAATAGTGCCATATTAATGACAGTTTGTCGTCTTTGAAAAAAATGTGTATGTGGGTTCTTGCATGGAAGATTTACTGCCATTGTGATTATTTACATCAATTTATTAATATTTGAATAATTCAAAATGGACGTTTTCTTAACAACTGTTTCGGTTGCTTTATTGTTTAGGAAACTGAACCCCTTTTAAAGTTAAACTATTTGTAAATTTGTAAATGAGAAACCAAGAAATCGTCAAGTGAAACGGACCTTAACGGATGATGGATATTGTAGTAACAGAGCAATGTATATGTCTACGTTTGAAATTGGCGGGAACAAACAAATTTCAACAATTCCTTGAAATCAAAGCCAAGGATATTTCTCAACTGGCGAATATGTTCAGCTTTATTTCTCTCAATTATCACAACCATCTCGAGAATTTGTAACATGAGATATCTAGTCGCAGCAGTTTACGATGGGAAGAGTTGGGGTAAAGGTATCGCTCCCTGAAACACGCCAATCACAAAACTATCAGTAGGGTTATACTGCCATCACATCTGGGAAAGAGCATGTCTTTGACTTTTATTGCACTAAGCACCATCGGTACGGTTCTGGTAGTAGAGTCTTATAGCATACTTCCAGGAAATGCCTGTATCCCATTAAAATGCGGATATCTAAACAGTCTTCATCGTAAAAATAGAGATATGTTTCATAGAAAGACAGCAACTCTTTCATGTGAATCTGTATTGCAGATACATTTTGTAAGAAAGCGTAGACCCCTTTAAATTGGGTGTGCAATAAATTGAGCAATTTTATTTAAATTCAAAGTAATTTGCCTTGTATACATTTGAAAAGAGTGACAAATATATGGAAAACTATATTATACAGATGCACAAAAGAGATTGACGCTTTCGACAGCTGAAATACTGTTTCAACAATATCATTGCTTTACAAAGCTAAAATAACGATGCTAAAACTGATACCACTCTTAAAGCTTATTTCTTTTCAAAGGAAACAAGTAAGAATAGGCCTACACCATGTGTGACATTAAAGACTACTATAACTCTTGACTCAATCAACATGGACTGTTTATAAAACCTTCTCACAGACTTGTTCACATTAACCCGGTTCGCTGCACTTATATACATTGTAACCAATACGTTTACTAAAGCGACATAGTTTGTTTTTTCTCAGTAACCTAACTACTTTCTTTTCTTTTCGTTTCGTTATTTGTTTTCACAATCCACAATTTGATTTTTATTCCACCATGTTTGTTTTTCATGTGTCAGGATTCCTTTGCAAGTATTCGGTGAGTTTACCGATAATATACTTGTCTTAGCAAGATCATTTTTGGAGATATAAGTTTTTGGCAATATCATAACTTCTCTTTGTGTTGTAGTTACGTGCTAAATCGTTCATTTTTCTACTCGTGAATTTTCTTACAATGCGCGTCAGTTACAAAATAAACAGAAATTTGAATTGTTAAAAATAATAGAAAAATTCCATTGTTTTAAAAACACTGAGAAATACAAGCATGAGAAGCTGTAATATTGTAACTGTTACTTCAAATTAATCTAACATTTCTCAAAGGCATTGTGTGACTTTGTGGTATCAGTGAAGATCAAATACATTAAAGCGATATTAAAATATGTCATCTCATAAAATGTTATATTATTTAAGAGATATTTCGGGAAATTGTTACTTTAACACATTTAATTTTAAAAATGTTTGCATTGATGTCACTAGAGACACACAATTTATCCTTTAGAGAAATAAATACAACAAAATATATTTGACATTTTGCTTAAACGTTTATTTGAATAACATAAATAAATAATTAATATTAATATTTAACAATAATATGTTTCTATATGGGATCAATTTTTTCTTTAAAATAAAGAAGAAAATATTTTCCCTTTATATTATTATCATAATATAATAATGTCACAAATAAGATATATTTTAGTGTCGGATTCTGGAATTTCTTTAATTTACTACAATTTAAGATAATGCCACACGCGTTTTAATATATTATACTTTTAAAATGAATTTCATGTTTACTCACTGAAGGTTATTGTATTTTGATCCACAACGACCGGGTCCTGAAAAACATAAGTGATAACAATATATTAATAATAATATTAATATTAGTTGCAATTTTCATGTTAGAATTGATATTAAATTACCAAAAGAATGTTTATAGCTAGTAATACGATATAAAAAAACAATTCACATATTTTTTTTTTAAATAAAAAAAGTATTTTAATAATTTAATAAATAATTCAAACCATAAATTAACGTTGTCATAAAATATGAAATTCATTACACATTTTATGTTGTTAATCATGAATTATTTCAATAAAAAACTATTGATATTACCAATAAAAACTTAATAAATTAAACGGATAAATCTTGAAATTGACAATTCGATTTACATAGTTATTATGTGGAATTTGTTGTTATTTAACGATACCATGTAACGGCAATCTAATCCTCATTATGATCTAATAGTGCTTAATGAAGCATTACGAACTAAATTTAAACCCACTCTCTAATATTATCAATTTATTTCACTATTAGTTAATAACTGTGTTGTTAATATTGTGTATTTTACGTTTTGATTGACAGGTACGCTTGTCAACTGCGGATATAAATGAATTTGAATAACATGCTTTATTCTTACGCCTTGTTAAAACGCACCCATCCTAAATACTAATTCAACAGATTCACTCAATCAGGAAATATGCACCGTTTTACTCACTGTTGCACATTTTCTATTCACAAAACAAATACTCGATAATCTTGAACTAAAACGATACTGTCTCTTCCAGGGTCAAAAACCAACAACACTGGTTGTGTCGGGGATTTTCATTGGTTAACTGGGATCACGTGATCAATGTTGTTCTCGCACGAGAGATTTCTACTATATATATCACGGGTAAGTAAAGCCTATATATACACACAACTATTAACATTAATTGAACAATCTTAACTGTATTTTATTGCAGTTTTGACCTAGAATGAATGGTGAAGCATTAATAGAGTATAAATCTGCTCTTTATTATATATTTATGGGAAACTCCAGAAGTATGAATGAATGAAAGATCATAGTATTTTTTATCCGATTCATGGCATGAGATGCGTCATAAATTGTTTGCGGCTATAAATTACCCTTTTATAATTTTATTGGCAGTCAATTGCTGTAATTCTTTTAGCGGAATACGATATATTTCTCGCCCCTGTAATAACCGTACATTATCTTACAACGATAAAATAGGCATGTTAATAGTTATTGCAAGTCACTTACCGTAGACAGTTATTGTTTTCGCTTAGTTAAACAAAATATATATCTAATATAAATACTAAACCGATATATTTAAAGGAACATTAAGCCATATCTAGACATAAAAATTCCCGCTTAAATATAAGCGCAAAATAATACAGAAATTGTCGTTTAATATTATTTTGTCATCCGGGGGCCTGTTTCACGAAATTTTAACTAAGATAAAATCCAAATTTTAGTAATTTAATTGGATAATATTAGATTGATTTAAGTGCTTAGCCAATCAAAATTGAAGTATATACTAAAATTTGGATTGTATCTTTAGTTAGTATTTCGTGAAACAGGCCCCGGGTTGTAGAATGAATTTAAGAATAGTCAGGTTTAAATCAATTTTCAAACAAATTTTTATGATTTTTTTTTTTTTTTGATACAAAATTGTCACTTTAAACAGAAGAGATGGAAATGTGATTAATAAATATAAAATATCTAGTGAGCGTGGGTATGATAGACTTCAAGCCGTCGTATATTTCTGTCTCCCTCTACATGTGTGTAATCCTTGACACAGTAAATTTATCTATAACTTTATTTATGAGAATTTTATGTTGGAGATGCAATAATTTACATGTAAAAGTAAATCTAGCACAAAGATAAATAAGATTTTGTTGAAATATTTTTATAAATTGTAAGACAGTGATTACGCTATTCTGAGCCACTGAAACCACAAAAAATCATTCAAATATTTAAATTGTCACTTTAAAAATATCTATTTCTTAAAGCTATATTTTTTTTCAAAAAAACGATATATATTAAATTAAAAAATACAGCTTTTCTTTTATTCTTTAGATTTATATTTCCATGTTGATATGATTTCTTTTTTCAAAAATGAAATAAACAGAAATGAAGCGAAAAAATTGAGTAAGATGGAGCATTGATTTCTGTTTAAAACGTCACTAAAACCTGTGTACATTATGTTACTTAATACACAGGTATATATTACGAATTCATGGTGTGAAGTCTTTATAAACTATGCGTCTATTACCACCCATATGACAAATTTGAAATTCATGGTCAAATATGGTTTCTAAAGGCATATCAAATACAGTCATATTTCTTTTTACCCGTTTGATCTTTTTTTTTATTATAGAAAACGAAACGAAAAGGAGTGAGGTCTGGCAAAGCAAATTGTATTATAAAAAGATTCAAACATTGACGAATGATAAATGTGAAATAAACGAGAATAAGAGTACGGTTGGATATGATATTTGTGTTGGCGATGTTAACACACCGATCTGTTCTATATATTCATAAATTTTATACACACGTTGACTTAAACGATTACCCCACGACACAAAACGAATAAATAGATTTACATACGCTGTTTAATATTTTCGCCAGACAACCTCAGAATCGGCAGTCTTTGATCACGGGGGCAGAACGTCTGGCTTTTCTATACTAACGATCTTTGCAAGCCACAGTCGGTAAATTTCGGGTAAATGTTCTACCGAAAAAAAAAGTATTTTAGCTGTCTCATTTGAACTCGCAATAAACAGACCTGTATATGTGTATGTTTCTCCGACACGGCAGAAACTGTGTCAAGAATATCCTATTTCTAATAAGCCTATCTATATCATGTTTTAGATAAGTGATACATAAATTATCATATCTTTGAAAATATCATTATACAAGTATCAAATTCCATGACAATTGTTATGAATAAATGTATCAATATTATATTTTCATGAATATAAAACAAATTATTTATTAAATATAATTAAATGAGTTTTTTTTTTGATTTCATGATAAATATTTAAATAAAAGCTGTCATAAATTTATATATATTAAAAAATTCGTTTATTTCAATAATAATAATTATAATAATAAATAATAATAATAATAATAATAATAATAATAATAATAATAATAATAATAATAATAATAATAATAATAAATAATTAATAATAATAATAATAATAATAAAAATAATAATAATAAAAATAAAATACTAATGTTAAGAACTCAATTAAAAAGAAACATATCACGTGTAAAGAATAATAAAGGATAATTGGACAATTAATAAAGATAATGGTTGGTAAGTATTATTTTAATACTTAATGCTCAATTTATTATTATATTTAATATATTTACCATAAAATATTAGGTATATTACAAATAAATTAAATACTAACATTTTGTAGCTAAATGACATTTGCTCAAAATAGCCTTTTTTACATTAAAACAAATCATTTAAAAATAACTCTCGGTTTTGCTTTGTTATATTTTCTGTTGTTTTAATTTGTCATATATAATAAATTGAAGTGAAATAAAGGTCGTTAATAACAATCAGAAGTGATTTTTACGGGAAAGTCCATTTCCGGCATTTCGGACAATAAAACTTGAATTTCATTTAAAAAGAAGAATGGGAATGTTAAGAATCTCTGCGTTTTATATACATCATAATAAACCTGACAAGAGTTGTCTACCAGTTTCTAAATAGGTTCTGACATATACATCCATAAAAAGGAAAATAACAAGACGGTTGGGCTGTGTTTATTTTATATAAATGTTTTTACATAATAGCCGATGACCCTATGTAATGTTTCTTTGTTTTAAGGACGATGACCTATATAGCCATGTTAAAAATATACTAAAAATATATTTTAAGCTAAAGAGAGGATGTTCCATTAATGTTTAAAATATCAAATCCATCGCCCATGTGGAAATAATATTGTCTAATAAATCTAATATTTATCCTATTTATCCTATTTCTAAATTATATATTACATGAAAGCAAACCTTCTTTTACTGTAAATAAACAAATATAAAAAATTAAACTCAATGTTGATTATTATGTTTAAAAAATATAAATCATGGCCGTTAATCGACCAAAAAATGTCTTTAGCCGCTTTAAAAAATAGGACATTTTCCGCATATTTGAACGTGACTAAACTATAGTTAAACACGAAGGTGTATCGATCGATAATTGTGCTGATCGACAGAAAAAGACTATTGATCAATTTGCACATTGATTAAAATTTGAAGAAGCCTGGTTTCCGTTAGCAATATGGCGGACGGATATCGCCCGTACTGTATATGAATGGTGGGATTGATTTCAGAAACACGGGGTGAATAAAAGTTACTTCGGTTCAATGAACACCAACAATGGCGCTATTTTGACATCCAAGGCAGAATAATTATTAGCTTACTTTAGATGGTGGCTTTAATAGAAACTCACGAAATCGTATACTATAATTTATTTTGTTATTAAGAAATTGGTTGGTATATTTTTTTTGTCATCTCATGACGGGCTAGCGTATCTAAACACCCTATTACTACACAATACCTGTATGTACATCGTATTTATAAACTTAACTTTGTAACTGACTTCTATCGCTCCCCTTTTCTATACCCCGTAATCTTATTCACGCTACGTCGCGTTCACTAGACAGATATCGTATTCATCCTTTTCTTATCTATCCCTTAACTGTAATGGAGTAAATTTCTGTATTATATATCTACTCTCCGTTGGTTTTTACATAGTCATCAACGAAATTTATTCAATTCCATATGACTACCATTTGACACGATAGAATCATCCCCACGTGATCCGTTTCGATAATATAATCTAACCACTATTATAAAACATATCAGGTTCCATTCCCGCCATGTTTAACGGGTATAAGATTAAATAAAAGTAAATGAAAAACATACCCCAACATCCAAGCAGTATCCAACGTGTTAAAAGAAACCAACAAATCCCAAATTTTTCTTTCGTTCCATTTCCGATGTCATCTGTGCCCTAAAAAAGAGAAACGTTGTGGCTGGATTCTGTTTATAAAAGACACTGTCGTCGGTACGTCTTTTGTTAAATTGTGTACATCACTTGATTTAGTGTTTTAACTCTGTACGTTAGTTTCATGTGTTTAGTGTGATAAGCACATATCCAGCAAGCAAAAATTGTTCTTATCTCATTAAGAATGATTTATAATGTTATCACAAAGGGCGGCAGCTTTGTTGGGAATGCTTTGTAGGGATTTTGAAACAATTGTGGGGCTAAACCGAAAAACCTGAAAAGCCAACAATTTGTGTGCCCAGGAAAGCATAGGAAGCCTCAGTCAACATTGTTGTGATATCTTATCACCGGGGGCAAATATTCAAAAAGAAATTTGTGAAACTTACAAAGATTTTCTGCACTATATCCTTGACAAGTCGCTTGTTGGTGGTATCCTAGAAGTGTACTACGTTACGTCCCATGTTCCCAGCCTGTGAAAATAGCAACTAAGACGCTATATCTTCTTAACAACATACCAGTCATGTCAGTGTTAATAATGGAGGTCTATCTATATAGTTGTTAACTCGTCCATGTTCTAACTTAAATCTGCACAGAATGTTAGAATCTACTGTAAAAGTATTGAGTTTGGGGGAGCAGTAAATAACATTTAATGGGTGATGTATAGCTGTCGTATTGTGTAGTAATGGCTTCGCGTTATTGTTGAAACCGCCGATCGCGCTTCATTGCCTCGTATGATGGTTTTATTCCCCTCATAAAATATACCTTGTCGTTCAATAAAACTCCGACATTGGCATTTGAAAATCTTTGTATTTTATTTTGCAGGTTTGACGTTTTGAGCTGTTTACGAGAGTCGAGACCAAACGTTAATTTGTTTGGTGGTTTGTGGGAAAATCTGGATGTAGCCTCTAATAGTAATAATCACTAGTGTTGTGTGTTCATTCAAAGCCTCTGTAATGGAAGGCAATATGAGCGCTTATATGCCTAACTCTTACAACCCTATTGACAATTCGCTGATGACGCAGTGCAATGGTGGCCAAACGAATCTCACAAACGGTCCTGATTATGCCGCAGTTCGGCAAATGACAAACTATCATGCTTATGGTTCATACGGGGCTCAGCCCACCTACCCACGTTTCCCACCTTATGATCGTTTGGAGGTACGGCCCATTAACTCACAACAAAACCCAGACTATTACCAACGTCTACCGAACGACAACAATAACTGCTCCGATTACTCCAACCTTCAACAGTATTCCTCTTATAAACAGCACATAACAGGCCCTCGATTTATCGAGAAAGACTGTAGTCCCCCTGATCTCACACATCCCGACTCCCCTGACCATTCCCCTCATGGTTCAGACGGATTCGGGGGAGGGGAGAACCCCGGCGATGATGATAAAGAAGATGATTCCACACCAGTCCCAATGTATCCGTGGATGAGAAGTCAATATGGTAATAAAACTAAACTAATATAAACACCTTTTTAACCGCCCCGGACTTTTACTATGAATTTAGAAAGTATTTCTCCCTCATCTTAATTCATTCTCGACAAACAGCCCGTGTCATTAAATACATAGGTCTTTTGTTAAAAAGTTTTGAACAGACTTACGTTTAATCTTAGAACATCCCTTGGGTGTTAAGTCAGTTCTGCATATTATGTCTGCAATACAAGTAACCAAACTCTAGTTTCCTAGTTCAGCTAACTATTCTCCGAAATCCGTGTCAATATTCTTGTAGTACGGTTTGCTCAATAATATAATTAAAGTATGGAATTTTGAGGGATTTAGTAAACTAAATAGATGAAAACCATCATAAAATTCACGGTTAATATGATTTCCGCGTTAGTGTTACATTCTTGCTTAAGGGGAGGTAACTCCAATGATCATGTTGGTCACGGGCTACGTACACACACCAAACGGTATTTCAACTAACTCCAATGCAGAAGTTTGCTTCAGGATTCAGTTTTGGATTTATTTAGGATTGATATTCAGTACAATGTTAATTTATGATAATTTTAAAAAACAATCGTTTAGATCAATGGTGGCAAACGATTTAAACAACTTCGTGAAATAAATTTGATAGAATTTAGTTAGAACATAATATATCATTAACACACAAACAATGTTTTGCTTCAAACGCAAAACTTCGTAACACTTTTGTAAAAGTAATTTCGAACATTAAAGTGCTTGTGTTATTTTTTTTATTTAATAGTTTCTATCTTTTGGCATTTCAGGTCCCAACAGAAAACGTGGTCGACAGACTTATACACGATACCAAACATTAGAATTAGAAAAAGAGTTCCATTTTAACCGATACCTTACCCGAAGGCGTAGAATAGAAATCGCGCATGCGCTTTGTCTGACGGAAAGACAAATCAAAATTTGGTTTCAAAATAGACGAATGAAGTGGAAGAAAGAATCAAAACCAGATGGAGGAAGTGACGAAATAGAGGATGAAAAGGAGAAATAAAATAAACAAAACCATGAAATCAAATGTTATTTAAACAATAAATTTTCTGATCAAATGGCACAGAAACTATTGATTACGTCATCAAGATGGTGACGCTGCTATTTGACTGAAAGTAAATTGACATTCATAGACTCAGAGATTGTGCTAAAATGTCAATAAACCAAAGATTTTGTCTCAAGCCAAAGCTGTGTATACATTTTTACCATAGAAATGCTCGTGAAAGGGTAAACTCGGTCCAAAGGGTAATTAAACGGTATGGTGTTTAATCACGTATCATACATATTATTATTATAAACATTAAACGTTTTGTCTCGTTGAACTATAGTATTAAATGTGTAATGTGTTATGTTCTGTATGTGCTACCGTACAATATTATATTATATTAAGATGTTTGTAAACTCATGTAGATTTGTGTCTGTATGCTGTGTGACATGTAGAAACGTGTTCAGATTTCATAATACCTAGAGTAGTGCCGAGCTGTCTATCATGGTTTATGAATCATCTATAAGATAACATGAGTAAGTTTACCTGGCGTCATGAATGTGGTTAGAATTCATTCTACTATTCTTTTTTCGTTTGTTATGATTACTCACTAGTTTAAATTTTAAGTGCTACATATTCACCAAGGCATCTAATGATTCCATTGCATGTTTTAGTATATTATAGCCCTCATATGACAATTTGTATGGCAACGGCCTCGTTTCTCTTTGCTTTGAGGGAACAAGCTGGAACCATCGGGGTTACCTCCTCTTGGGACAATATGTACTCAGTCGTATGAGTAGTGGAAAGTACACAAAAAAATACTTTACCTATATCACTTAGGTGGAAGCGTACGTTAAATAAAGCTATTTCACACATATATCAATTACCCACGCACGTCATATTGGATTGATCCTACTGTCGCCGAGGAACAGAAATCTGAAAATAAAATGTCCATTGTAAATTTTAATATTCTAAAGTTTTACAATATACTTTGATAAGAAAAACAACACATCTAATTCGTATAGCAGACTTCAACAAGAATAAAATGGTGATGTATGTTACTTGCAGGATGTATGTAATAGACTTCCCTTGTATATTTAATTGTGAATGTGAATGATTACAAGGACTTCCTTTCAGATAGTGCTAAATACGAGAATTCCTTTTAAAACGTCAACTTAAATTAATTTTATTTTGTAAATTTGTATCTCGTGTTTCTCTTGTATCTTTCTAAGATTTATTTATGAACGTCTTAAATTATTTTGTGTTATCTATTCAGGTAAATTTATGATGTATATGCATTTTTAAAACGGCGAAATACTCAGTAGAAAATGAATTATTACATCTACTCGTTTACCATGACGTATGTACACAACAGTTGGTGACGTCGATGAGAGTTCCGACGCCCAGTGGAATTAGATTTATTATACAAATCGCCGCTGGATTACTAGTACTCAAGATACCAACATTGCACAGGGAGTGTCTCGAAAATGAACATCAGTTCTAATAAGTCTACTTTATTTAATTTCTGAGAGCAAATGCCGAACTTTATTTAATTTCTGGGAGAGACGAACTTTGTTTAATTTCTGAGAGAGAATGCCGAATCTTAAAATATCCCCTGATGTTTCTTTCTTTTGGGGTTTAAATCTTTTAAAAAATTAAGATTTTATCCAAAGTTTTCATTTTAGCCCCATAAATAAATGGGAGGAATTTTGTTGGTTCCAATCTTTATTCTAGTTCTTGAATTATACCTTATCTGTATTTGGCAACAACTTGAGAACGATCATAACCCTGTGTCATTTCGTTTATTCACAAAATGAAAAGTCATGTCACTTAAAAGACATTTTCCTAATACACAAATTAAATGATATATTGAAAATTAGGCTAGTTTTAGTTTCTATAGTTGTTAATTTATATATTGTACATATAATTGTAGAATGTATTGATCAAAAATCCAAAATGTGTCAATTTCATCGCAGTTATTTTATCATTGCTGTAAAAATCCACAATAAAATAATTGTATCATGTAAAATCGATCAAATAAAGCATAAATCAAACTCTTTTGAATGATATATGTAAATTCTGTATAAATCCTTTCATTTTTATACGCCAACATGGAAATGTGGTCGTATATTGCCGTTGCGCCCGCCCGTCCGTCCGTCCACAATTTCTTGTGAACGCTTTAGGGGCTAAAATTTATATCCGATTTACTTAATATTTATACACAGTGTTTAAGGTCATAAGACGAAGAAGCCTATGATTTTAGCGATATCCTATAATTACTGCCAGAATTATGGCCCTTGGTCACTTTGAAAAATCTTGTGAACGCTCTAGAGGCTGAAGTTAATATCCGATTGATTTTAAATTTATACACAGTCACAAGACGAAGAATCCTGTTGATTTTCGGCGATTTCCGATAATTACTGTCAGAGTTATGGCCCTTGAGAACTTTGAAAAATCTTGTGAACGTTCTAGAGGCTACAGTTTATAACCGATTGAATTTAAATTTATACACAGTGTTAAAGGTCATGAAACGAAGAAGCCTAGGGATTTTCAGCGATTCCCGATAATTCCTGTGAGAGTTATGACCCTTGATCACTTCAAAAAATCTTGTGGATGCTCTAGAGTCTAAAGTTAATATCCGTTTGACTTTAAATTTATACACAGTGTTGAAGGTCATAAGACGAAGAAACCTATTGATTTTCAATGAATTTTGATAACTTGAACAGCTAAATCCAGAATATTAAGTGTTTCGTATACTTAACGTTAGCATGGAGGAGAACTTTATCAAAGCCAAACAAATTCGAATGATTTTCTGATAATTACATAATGAGTTGTTACTTTTAATCAGATCTTAAGTGTATTATAAATGTTTCATTACCGTAAAAAGTAAAATATGCGACAACTCTTATTAACTGCCCGGACGATTTAACTGCTGTGGGCGTATGTTTCGTTGCCTGGCAACATATCTGTGTATATTATATCAATTATGAAAATCATTTCCTCACCAATGAAGACCGCTTAATACAATAAATTATACTGGAAAACATATTAAATAAAATAAAACCAAGTACGAAAAATCCAAACCATTAGACAATACGGTATAGGCAAAATAGTGTAATCAGGCAACAAAATAGTGTAATCAGCACATTTTAAATCATCATTGAAAACTAATTAATTAATATTTTAAATTATACTTGATAAGTTATGAATTAATATTTTAAAATCATTATTTATTTAATTTATTTCGATACTTAAATAAAGAAACTCAAAATTGCAAAGTTGAGAACAAAAAATATATAGACGTATATTTAAGAAATCGTGTATTTTTACGCATTGGATAGTCTTGATTAATCATATAGAGTAAAAGGTGTAATCATACAGTTGAGAGGTTAATTTGAAATTCATTACACGTATCATAGAGACGCCATATCATTTCTTGATTAAGCAAACTGCTCATTCTTGCTGCTTTTAATTCAGTATGTTTGATCTATGCATGAACATGAATCAATTCAAGATTTAGACGCAATAAAATTGACACAATTGAAAGGTATTTGCGTTCATGATTTCGCATAATTCTAAACACAATGATTCATAACACAGGAAGGACCCGGCATTAAGCACATTGTAGTAAGCCTAATTCTTGCATATCTCGTATCACACATTGCCCATATTAAAATATCACGCCCCTAAAATGAATTATCTTGTAATTACGGCTACGAGAGTGTCGTTAGCCCTTAATTTTTTCAGAGGATATGCTGTGGGTATGCGTCTCTGAGTCAGAATGGCAAATATCTCAGCAGATGACCAACCTATAGAATAATTATATATGTATAATTCCCAAAACATTATGCAATTTAAAATGAATGCCCTATATATAGACATTTCGGCAATAATTCGAATAAGAGTAACAACTAATACATGCTACGCAAAACGTATTTAAATTCCTGCAACACCCTAGCCCATGAAGACGGGCATAAGCCATTCAGTGTACTATGAGGGAAAGTTTTAAGACTTCTCTCCACAAGCGACTCAGTCCTTGTCTGATTTCGATTTTCAACAATCTGAGATCTTAAATAGGGTGAAAATGTTCTCCCACCTTAGACACATTTCCCTTGCATCAATGACACTGCTAAAACAGACTAATAAATCCCGGGATCGAACCAGGGACCTTATAGTCCGTGAACTAGCGACATACTGGTCGAACCACCCTTTCCGATACTTAATTTAATTGGACTACCGGGTATTTGTATTTTACTTAAAATCTTGTCCAAGAGATAATGTAGGACAGTTACATACACACAAAAACACAGATACAGAAAGCTAATAATGGCAAGAGTTTGAAAGTAATTTCAGGAGAGGTTGGGGAGGGTGGTCGAATGGTTAACGCGTGCGCGTTGCATCATAAGATCTGTCATTGAGTCAGATGGTGTGGTTTCGATTCCCCGCAAGTACATGACTAGGAGTACGATCGCCTTTCCAACCTTGGGATTCTCTGGTTTCCTTCCACAGATAAAAAAAAAACCCTACGCGCAAGTGAATAAATGGAATAAAATAGAAAGATGTGTAAGTCCCGAAATGACCTAGTTTCTGTCAAGTGTACATTAACCCTCCTCTCTCCAATTAGATATAGCTTTATTTAGATATTTAATAGACAAAAAAGTGCGTAAAAGAACAGGGACACAAACGCATAATAATGGACAAAGAGATTCCATTAGCTATTAAAAGCGCGGTTATTTTAAAGCTAATTAGTACATCAAACTGATCTAACATACTATTGAAAAATATAATACAAAGTAAAATAAACGAAGCTGTTTATATTATTATTTACCATAAGGAAAAACAATGGACATGGTAGCTCTTTTTAGACTAGTAATCGTCAGAGGCTATAAATATGGCAATTATTCTCGTGGAGCTTGTTCTCGGCTAACTAATGATTATAGTTATTTGTTTTGGCTACCCCTTGCACATTTCATCTCTGTTTTCTATGTCTATATTTCTTTTTCAAGACGGATTGTAATTGTGACAGCCTGCACCTGAAACATATGGTGTTCGGTCATATGTAGCTAAGATAATATGCAAAAGAACATTCAACACTTTTCATCAGCGAGGGAGCAATAATTCGCCTCATCGCTTAAGACATTTATTTTACTTTGACATATTGTAATGTCGTTAACTACTGGCCACCACACTCAGTTGATTATTGGATTACACTTCTTCCTTTCGTGTCTTCTTTTTCTCGGTTCCTTTCTTCCATTCTTCCCAGGATTCCTGGTCTCGCGAGATTCGAGTTTATTATGAGAAGGCGCAATTGTCACGTGCTGATTAGCCCCGATGTCCACTTGTGTAAGGTTCAGTATCTAAATCTTAATCAGCCTTTGATTAGCTGTAAGTTAATTTGGAATATCAGAATAGCCAATGGACAGTCTAATGAAGAAATATTATTTTTGCCTATGTCACGACCATTGTTGGTCCGTACGGTTGATTTGTTATAGTTACAATCAAAACATCGCCTGTCCTGGACACAGAAAGTAATTCACATTCTTCTCCATCCAGGCGAACTAATTGGTCAACGTTCGGTCCAATCCTTTAATTGAATTTTGCATGAGCCAGTATTCCGTCCAATGTTCTAATCGGATAACACCATGCATCATGCATGATTTATAAGTCGTATAGGACAAATACCATAACAAAACATCAAAACATGCACTGAACAACAACTAATCAGATTAAAGAGAGAACTAATCGATATCAAAGTTAAATATTTGCTGAGATTGTTCAAAATTTAATATATACACATCCATATTTGGAAACAAATGTATCAAAAGCACTGTGAATTTCTCGGAATTGCATTATGTGATAATCTTTACATAATAAATCATACTAAGGGTATACTACAAGGATCACATCTAGGATCTTTGGGTTTTTTATCCCTAAAATGGGTCATAAATAAGGAATGAGAATCATTATACGCAGATTACCAAAATATTTATTGAATTTATTAGTTAAAACGTTATATTGGAATTGATTGAGTCAATAAACAAAAGTCTACAATTCCATCTTAGAATTTTCCTCCAAAACCGATAAAAGGGAAATAACTCGAAAATAATCGATACACTAATATTTAATGTTTTTATGTGACTAAATTAAATGCAACCGACCTTTTTTTAGAATGTACACAGAACCAGTTTTAAATCTTCTTTAACTATGCGTTGGAATTGGTAAGTACGACGGGGTTCCATTATGGCAATATACAATTTGCAAATCAATAAGAATTCGAAATATTTCACAAGTAAGCAACATAAGCATAAATTTGACGTACCAAGATGCTGTATTTTTCATTTCCCATGACAAATGAGTAAACTTGAATGGTGTTTAACGTCCCGCTATCACAATACTTCCGTTATTGTGAGACTAACATAGTAATATTCATTTCAATAGTTAGGTGTGTAATGAGAGTGGGAGAATTGTGCTCAGACAGCCGCGTCCTCTACTGTTTTACTTTGAATTCCAACTGCCAACGGAACAACTAGGCACACCTATCTTGACAAGAACCCGGAGACCTTTGCAGCCACATCATAAGGTTTAATATTGTCACAAGATTTTTTCTTTATTTCTAGTATGCTATAAATTAAATATGTTAACGTCACAAGTACATGGCATGCTGGGTGTCATGCACGAGGCTCGGCAAGCTTAGTCTTTTCCACTCCTGTACCCCTTGTGATATCTGTTGGAGAGAGATAGAGAGAGAGAGATAGAGAGAGAAAGAAAGAGGGAGAGAGAAACTGGACTTACATATGGTTCAATTTTATTTCAATAATTTGTTTGCGCGTAGGGGTCTTTAGCGGTGGGAGGACCCGGAGAAAACCAACGAGGCTGGAACTTGGGGAGGCATTGCCTCTTGGTAAGTTCACGCAGAATAGCGTTTTGAAGAGTCGTCCTGCCATTCGACTATTACAGCGTTATTGACTAAAAGTTTAATATGCAACCAAATCTGTTGATAAATTGTTCCTTTCGTAATTATAGTTCAACTGACAGTGGCATTGACACTGCAAACACCCAACTCCATTATATATAAGAGAAAGAGACAAACAACCGATTCTGTCAACAATAAACTTCACATTTAATGGGGGTGGGTGGCATATCTTGTTTATATTTTGAAATTCTGTGTGTAAAATATTATCAAAATCGGACAGAAATTCCCTAATAAAGAAAAATGGAACTGGCTGTCTGCAAGGATCACATTAGAGTCTAATCTTAATTATTGTTACATAAAATATAATATCAGAAATTTTATACGGAATTTTAAGTCTTTCAATTATGAAATCAAGATCAAGGATTCTTCAATATTCTAAAGCGTTAAACTGGAAATTACAAAACACAATTAAATCATTATATGGGGTATCAAAATTTAAAAATCTATTGAACATTATAAGGCTGCATTGGAAACACAAGCAGCAGTCTATGGCTAATGCTAAAGTGGGGATACATATAGAATTCAAGCAATACCCGATAATTTGCCATTCGAATTCTTATTTAGCTGAACATTTAACATTATAGGTAACCTTTTCTAATTTGCCTCGTTGTTGGGCCCTGTGTTTTATATAAAAACTGTGTGCGGTCACTAGGATCGGTGACGCCCCTGGGGAAAACGGAATTATATTAATAATCTATCTGATTCTTTTATTTCGACAGGCTACTAATGCATTGTTTCTTTTTAGTTTATTTCCCAGAGGTGTAAAATGAATTACCTATGTTATATATTTTTGTAAATAATAATGATATATTTTCTTTACCTTTCAAAAATCATTATAGGCACCTTTCAAAAATCATTATCAGCTCTGATATGTATTCCAAACTATCCAGAAAGTTTTATACATTTATAACAGGAAATAGAGATATCAATTATACACTATTATGAGTTACAATTATATATTTCTATTAATTAAATTAGTTCCTAGTAGCTAACTTGACTGAATGTTTGATAATCTCGATGATATAATAGGCACTCATAATTTATAAAAAGGGATTTTCCAAATCTTTGAGGTCAGATGGCATGATCTTCATCAGATGATGATGACTGAGAGAATTGTAAAAATAAATCGTAACACGAACATAAATAGAGAACTGATTCTGACTAATTTAATCCAAGCATCTCCATATGTAAGTAGCAGTGATACCAAATTGAAATCTCTTTGTTTAGAGGGGTTGTATATCTCCGTCATATTCGCCATCCGCGCTTTCGTCGGTTGCGCAATTTAATGGCCTGCAAATGGCCATTAAGGTAGCAATTATGTAATAAAATGGTCACCTCAGGCCCATAACTCTTAGTTTTGCTGTCAACCACGGTAAACTTCACCTTCATATCATGAAATTCCTGACCAACTTAAAACAAAATCTACATATGGTCATCTTTTGTCGAAATGGGAACAACTGATAAACGCGCAACAGATAAGCTGTACAATTTGCTGCTTGTAGTTTCAAATTGAATTACAGTCGTGGCTTTGATACGGGGTTTGATGATATATATGAAATGTCAAAACGAATGATTGGCGAAAGCAGCGACAGCTGAAACCATTCTGCATTTCAATGAATTTCATTAAAAGCCGCGAAAATCTAATCAGTTGACCAACGGCAAATTTCACCATGCTTTTTGAGTGTTCGATCAACCAAACTAATTTCATTTCAGAAACCAATCGAGAATTAGCTCTACCATACAATTCGGTATTTTATGTTTTTTTTGTGTCGAGTAACCCCAGTAATAGTTTAAACAGAGAAATATCTCAACTCGTGTCAGTGATGTATATAATATATAAATCATGGGTAAATAAAACAGCGGGGGAAGGGTGGGATTAGTAAATGATAGACTTTTCACATTTTTACATCAAAACTGATGTATGTTCATCTTAAACTGAGTAATAAATAATTCAATTCTTTACAACGTTTTCATCCTTTCAAAACTATATGTCTACTAGCTCCTTGTTTGCGTTTTAGGGCAAAACTCGGGGGTTAATGCACCTTGTCGGTGGGCAAATTAATGTTAGTCAAAGTAGTGAAGTCACCGGTTTGAAACACTCTCTCTCTCTCTCTCTCTCTCTCTCTCTCTCTCACACACACACACACATATGTATATATATATATATATAAATAGTGATCAAGATGTAAATGGAATCAAATCAAACATACTTCAGATCTCATTAATTAAATGCTTAAAATCTATAAACACTAATGAAAGTTGCACGCAGCCATACCTTTCATTAGCTATGAACTAGTTGCATAATGTTTGGAAAAAAAGAGTTTTGTATTTAATCGCTATATAATTCAGAATGGTGACCCTTTGATATCAGTTTCTTTGATTTTTTTATATTTGTAGTTACAAATCCAATTTTAAAGCATGTTTTTAGTTTAATATTTAATTACATCTGAACAAAGGACAATTGAATCCATATAGTATGTTTATATACAAGTCGATTGTTAATTATTAATAATATCTTATAATGATTGATGTATTTGATATGAGATTATGTCTTAAATCTCCCTAAGGCCCCCAACATAAACCATTAAACATAATACCAACTTTTTCGTCCTAATAAATATATTAATATGTATATATATCCGCGCCCATAAATAATAATTCATCTTTGAGTAAATGCGTTCATAAACGTTGCTCTATTCTTGTACTTCAAAAGACAATAGTATTATTTTATTATTAATCTGAAAAAATATAAATTAATGACAATTTAAGTGGTTGGAAGATGTACTGCATACACAATACTAGTAAATCAAATTATACAAATTTGATAAAGATTTATTATACGTAAATTGTATATTTAAACGTCATAATATGTCATAATCAGTCCAATTCGGGTCGACAGTTACTTTCAAATAGATATTAAATAGTTATGAAAATATCAATTTGAACCATTTTAAAGACAGTTTATAGAACATGATGGTGGTAGAGATTTTTGTTTTATGTTCATATTAAGATAAGTGCAGCTTCCATCAGTTTCAAAGACATTAATCATGAAAGGAAAAATAGAAAATAACTGAAAAAAATGTCATTCTTAACCTAAAGGAACTTGAGTACAATTTAAGTTGAGGGCAGTGATAGTCGTTGTTTTAATGTTACAAAATATTTAACTTTAATATTATTTTACTCGTATTAAGAAATATAAAAGGACTTGGGAAATTTGATATTCTTCACCTAAAAGAACTTAGCACATGACACGATTATAAAAGAACTTTGGTACAATTTAAGATGAGGGTAGTGAGAATCCTTATGTTAATGTTAACAAATATTTAACTTCAATATATTTTACTTGTATTAAAGGGGACATCCCGATAACATTTTGGGGGTTAAAACTGCTTAATTTTGTATGAAAAGCCCTTAATAGCCTCTAACTTAGATCCGAGCAACACTTCTTCAAGCTATGTGATACGTTTTCAACAACTTCCAATCGCCGGTACGGCTCGGTGGCCGAAGACTTGTGTTCTGTTTGCATTACACAGAAGTGTCTGGATAAAACGAGTCTATATTATGTGCAGCTTTCAATCTAACCCTATTGACTCACTTTTAAAGCTCTCCTTTGATTAAGTTAAAATTGGTATCATAACAATTTAAAAGAAAAACTTAAAAGAGCTAGTGTCCAGTTAAGCTTTTTTTGCATTCACGTCCAAACTACTCAATATTTTGAACTGAAATTTTCAGACAAGGTAAATTCACTATTCCTCTATATTTTGGCGTATAAATTTCATACGTTCATGAACGTGTAATTTTCAGATTCTTTGAAATTCGGGCTGGTCCCTTTAAGAAATAAAAAGAACTTGAGAAATTGCTATTCTTAACCTAAATGGCCTGAAATACATGTATTGTGTTCTCTTTTACATTAAGGCAGATAAAATAATTCAAAATTTTACTTGTATTAGGAAATATAAAGGAACTTGAGAGATTTGCTATTCTTAACCTAAATGGACTGAAATAGCAGTTTCTCTTTTACATTAAGGCAGGTAAAATACAAGGTTAGATGTTTATTTCTTTAAGCCGACAACAGCCAGTAAGTACTATCAATAATTACATGTATTTATTGTAACTTAGAAAAACAACATGGACGAATTGTTTGGATATTTATCAGCGGGATATGACCAGGGACATTAAATTTTCAACCTGATTATGTTCTTTGCAAAATCCAGAAGGAAATATGGCGACTGATGTAGATATGATTGCAACGATATTTAGTCCCCTAATTCCCGCCATTCACTTTTCCTTTTCAATTCAATTTTATTGCCTTTCATTTCATGAATCACTCTGAAAACATTCTGTCTTCGATAAGTGATTTAAATATTTGACATTCAGTAAAGGAAGATAACTCTGCGATACCGCTGTGATAATGTTCAACAACCCGCTGATTTCCAACAAAGATGACCCCAGGAACTCAAGAACCGCGGGAATCCATACACCTTCGTCTCTTTGACTCGTTTTGAGGCCGTGGAAAAGTCACGTTCGTCACCTGACTAGCTGAGTCATAAAGGGTTAAAGCTGGTGGTTTGAATATCTGTTTTAATCCGTATCGTCTTAGCTTTTATTTTTATATGATGGCGGTTTGCAGGAAAAGGGAATTTCCTCTTTTGTACGAACCCCCCTTTATTCCTGATGTTAATCCTAATAGTTTGACGAAAGTGTATTAATGTAAAATAAATCTGGGATTTAGTTATTTCAATTATTGTCCCTTGTAATACGAACAGCAATAAACACCGTTGGTTATTGGCTATCAATATAGCTTTATGTGGCTCATAAATATTACTTGGTCACAAAACAAGTAGACGGACCATTTTTTATGAGAAAAACTAAATTAGACATGAAAATACGAAGAGTAATCCATTTTTATTTCAATTTAAATTTGAGATTCCAAAATTGGATTATTGTGGGTTTTGTTTTGTTGTTTTTTTCAGAATTTGTGGGAATTATGCCCATTTTCAATGGAAAGTATGCTTAAAGTTTATAATTGTCACGAAATATTTAAAAGTATACATAAGAAAATATATATTGTGAAAGAAAAACAAATAGAAAGTTCTTTTGGCGCTCTCTTAATTTAAATTAGGTTAAATCCAATGTTTACGGTCTTGGTGATCTTCCAAGTTTGTTTTTCTTCAAAATGCCCAAAATTTGATTTCCTTCATTTTATTAAAGGAAACACCAATAAATGTTTTTACAGATCACCCAGTTTTCTTGTGTTTTCATTAAAAATAAAACGGTAAATAAACTTGATAATATGAAAGTTTTCAAAGCTAATTTTTGAAAACAATAGTTGGGAAGTATTCTTTCAACTTTCACTTTAAACTATAGTTTTTCTTGATATATTAATGTATTCTTTCACATTTCACTTTAAACTATGGTTTTTCTTGATATGTTAATTAACACTAACGGGGCTGTAGAATATATAGAGCAATATATCATATATACATGTATAAAATGATAATCATTTATGTTATTGTTATTGTTATGTTGATGAACAAATCTTCTTGGCAATTGACTCGAGACTCTGGAATTATTTACACTCATTTCAGGACCGGGGTCATAATTCAAATCCCGCAGTAAATTATACACTTACGTTAAGGGTCGAGGCACGTGATCTATCGATATAGAATATTAATCTATGATATTTAGAGATTACTACTCATAATCTCTGGATTGGATAATATATGAGGGCAAAAGAATATAATAGGCGGTGATTGGCCAAACACAAGTTAATATTGGCCTCGATTATCTGATGTCGCAGCTAGGCTTGATTTATAACGCGGTTGGTAATTATTGGTAAAAGACGAATAATCCTACAAATATTAGCTGAGATGTCTAACGGTGATTACTTTCTAGCAAGCCCGATAATAATCTAACGTAGTAATATTTGTGACAGGCAAACACAAGTCTTATATAAATCATACTATTTTAACTGTCTATCATTGATTCCATGTTTACCTTTAATAAGCCAGTCTTATTTGGAGAACAAAAGGGGTGATGACTTGGTTAATTAGAATAGACTAATAAATTATCAAATATAAATATATGAATCCTAGAAAAATACAAACAGACTATATCGATAACAAGTTTTCTGTGTTGGTAAATCGGGCCACCTCGATGTTAACAGAATCTTGGAAATAAATGTCCTTGTAGGTATGAAAGTTAAGCGCCAAAATATAGAGGAATGGCGTATTTACCTCAATCTGATTAAAATACAGATCTATATATATCGTTTCGTTTTTTTTATACTTTCGATGACCTACACTAAATGGAGATCTGACTGGTTGTTGCGCCAGAGTTCATGAGAGCGGCTTTTGACCCTACGGCGTCAGGCATTTTATCAACCAATAAGCAGTTTCTAGTGGATTATCCACAGTTCTGTGCAAAACACACCTAAAGCTCGCCGTAATAGACCGTTTCATTGGCTAATCCCTCACATCATTTAGAAGCCGTCAATAAAAACTCTTCCAGATCATAGTGTAGTAAAGACAAGTAAAACGAAATTTTGAATTATAAAAACGAACGGATCTGTATTTCAATTAGATTGTATTTACCTTTTCTCAAATTTCATCTCAAAATATTAAGTCGTTTGGTCGTAAACGTCAAAATCGCTTATCCGGATACGTAACCCTTTTAAACTTCACGTACATGTTATTTTTATAAAGTAAAAGCCAGGGTTTATCTAGACACCATATAATACAGCTTGGACACAGTCTTAATTCCAGGTGAAGATGAAGACTGGTGGGTTTAAGTTGTTTACGTATCACGTATCAGTTTCTCCGCCCTATGGTGGGGGTTTTAAGGGCTTTTAACACAAAATTAAGCAGTTTATTCTTCAAATGTAATGGAGATTGGCTCTTTAATAATAATAAAAAAATGAAATAGGGTTTAAAACCCTACCTTTCTGCACCAGTCGGGCTAATGAAGACGAATACGAGGGAACTTTGGACAGTGACGTTTCAGCCTATAATTCCAACTACAAAAAGGGCTATTTTACGTCCATGTCACTGATTACACGGGACCTCGTTTTTTTACCTATCCGAACGACTAGACACTTGTCTTAGCCAGTCCCAATGTCCTGCACCCCAGACAAGAACAGAAAACGACCCAGGAACTTTCCTTAGTGAATCGAAACGTATGCAGTGCAGTCTTTTCACCATTTAAACGAAGTTATACAGGCGGTATTTCTATAGCCCACTCATCTTCATTGGCCCAGTCCGTGCAGAAAAGTAGGAAAATCAGCCCATCCCATTTTGTTTCAAAAGATCAGTTTTGACTGTTTAAGTCAGTCTTCTGAATCTTCTACTTATACACCATTATGCGTGGTCAACAGCTGTCGGTAATTTTGGACCAGAAAATGCAGGTTTTCCAAGCAGCACTATCATCTGAATTTTTTTCTATCGATGTTACGCCAACTAAACAATTAACCTGTCTGTTAACGTTAAAATTTTTAACCCCAAATTCTTCGGATGAATCTATCATCGTATATGAATTGATTGGCTGGAACATTTAGTGCCGTTTTGTACCTGATGTTTCTCATGGAGTCAGCCCACTTCTTATTCCACGATTTTAATAAAATAAAACCAAGTACGAACAATCCAAACCATTAGACAAAATTCGAAATCCTAAAAAAAAACGGTATAGGCAAAATAGTTTAATCAGGCAAATATTCTGTTAGAATTTGACAGTGTCTGGGGGTTTTTTTTATCCAAAGCTGTACAAAACAGCAGCAGTGAGTGGAATATACAAATGCAAAATGAAAACAAAACATATAAAAGTGGGACCAGTTGATGTATGTGAAACGTATCTTCCCTTGAAAGAAAAACGAATTTTCAGAGACTGTTACAATTTTTTTTATATTATTGTAACCACAGACCATGTAGTTGAGTCATTCTTCATTCACATTTTTATAGTCAAGAAATTATTCTATCTAATCGCATACATAAAATCTCGGATTGCACTTATGTTGTGAAAAATAGAAAAATTCAGCAACCAAAATATCTCCAACTGTTGAAAGTAAAACACAACTAATCGCTTTAGTTCGCAAGTATCCGATAACATTTTCTGCATCGGTTAGCATCAGATGAGAATTAGACGGTATCTATTGACGCCCTGCAACCTAAAAGGTCACCTTTGTCTCTGGAGAACCAACGACCATTAATGAATACGTGATGAAAAACACTAAATGTTTTAAAACTAGATTAAGAATTGCTCTTAATCCGGAAAGCCACAGCGATCAAAGGAGCCTTGTTTACACTGATAATAAGGAAAGTGTGTTCGATTGCAAAGCGAGAAAAAGAGAAAAATCTTGACAGTGTTTTTTATTGTCGGCTGTTAGCATGCAGGAATATGATAGGTCTATTAATTCATAGGAAGTTCAATTAACCAATGAGTAAAGCAGTGGCAGATAATGGACGTCCATTTGGAATTGAATATCTTCGGTTATGAAAAAAATGTGTTGGTATTAATTCTATTATTCTAAAATGATCAGGTTCCAGCAATGAATGAGTTTCCATTCGCAGCAGTATACATGGCGTGAAAACAAATCCCGTAAAAATGCAACTTAAGTTAGGTCTCAGAGGAAACCGATGATCCATGCACATCAGATATAATTTGCAAATTAGAATTGAGGTGTGATTACGAATTTAGATAATTGTATATACATTTTTTTACAAAATGAATACTTTTGATATAAATCACAAGCTACATATACATAGTATAATAAATCACTTTTAAAAAGAAATTGGACAAGTGGGTGCATGTAAAATGAAAAAGAAATTCTTGACAATCTTTTTACCCAAGACAATATGAACCCAGACATTTGTGAGCTTTTTTGTCATTTTAAGTAGCTCCTTTAACATTACAAACATATGAAATTAATCCGGTATGAAAAAACCGCTACTTGAAAAATACGAATGTTTTAGATACGATTTAATCATTTTATTTTTTTTGTTTAAACCAGATGTTGCATATGTACATACATTTCCCTCTATTTTTTTCTATTGTGTATTCGGTTATTCGGTTATAACCCTTGTCAACAGACGTCATCCCTTGTCGTGGAGCTGTTGGTCATTTAAATCTGAACACTTGCTAACTACTGCAGCGATCGAAACAAAGCCAGAACACATAGTTTATGGCCTTTCATTTAGAATTTTGGGGTAGAGAACAATTACAAGTGAGGCTAATTGTATTATTGTGAATTGAAAAATGGTAATAAATCTCGAGTTGGTCGCCAGAAGGTGTCGAGCAGTCAACTGAACGAGGAAGACATTCTCTCGCCATCAACACATTTAGCAGTAGGCTCCAGTGACTTGCTATTTCCGACAAACGCCAGACGGACGTTTCCAACAATTTGTCAATTAGAAAACATGGCAGTGGTCAGTCTTGTGGTCAGTATTCGGACATATCTTACATGATTTACGTTCCTACTACTGTACACCCGTCGACATGTAAGTTAAAGGTCATTGAGCGCGAGCACATCTTTCTCAATTCGTAATCTGGTAAAGGCATCTGCACGCGTCGATTCCGCGTAACAATAAAATTGAGTTTCTGTGGAACTTACAGACGCTAGACTGTCGGGTATGATCAAAATTGAACCGTTGATTGAAACGGCAAACGAAATGAGATCGATGGGTAGCGGTCAATTGAATGGCGAGGCCAGGGGAAGAAATCTAATGATTCAATAATGAAGTAGACAGATTGGCGTTGTCCGAATATAAACAAAGACAAACATATAGCCCCATTGATCATATAATAGTGGATTATATGTATATTAAACGACAATGTCTTCTCAATTTGTCTATTCCAACATAGGGGTTATGTAGATCCAATATAGAAGAGCTTGTTTTGTCTGGGTGTATTCTATATCATGCCATAACTAGTTCTTATAGGTTATAATTTTGGTAGCTAACGATGACGTTTGGTGTATTTATGAATGGAATACTGAAGATTATCATTTACAAAAAAAATTAAATTATATTTACATAATCAGTTATGTTGAATCCTCATTCACAGACCTCCAATTTTGTAACCTCTTGGTTTATTTAGTACTTCTAAAAAAAAAAATATTCAGTTTTAACATTCAAGTTTGTTTTACTAAGTATGACGTATTATTTATGACGTTATACGGTTTAGAGACGGTTTAACCTCCACTCATAACAAACTAGTTAATTTCGAAACTAACATAATATGGTAGAATTTCATTTCAATAATTTGTTTGTGGGGGAAAACCATTGGAAAACTCACGAGGTAAGGCAGGCGACCTGGCATCTTGTCGCATACAGGTGTTGGGTCGAAACATTAAAGAGGAAGAAATCATAAAATGAGGATTATGATGTTGTTTTGTGATAATCAGTGAATCTAGAACAGAAGTACATCATGCCTCTAAAAGATCAGAAGAACACCATGTTCGTGCAGATTACTGATAATAACAAGTAACATCTGGGCTTGATAAATCCTGGTGATTTTGAGCCCAGTGTCTCAATTTGTCATATATTTTTTTTTTTAAATTCTGAACGGAATTGATCATTTTGGACTCGTGTTTTCTTTAGAGCATCTGTACGTGGCAAGGAGTAGGGTCGCCTGTCCAACCTGGTGGTTTTTCTCCTGGTCCTCCGGTTTCCTCCCACTGCTAAAGACGCCTACGCCCAAGCGAATTATTTAAATAAATTTAAAACCATATGTTAGTTCCGAAATGAATTAGTTGGTGTTGAGTAGACGTTAAACCCCATTTCTCTCTCTCTTCTCTTCTCTTCTCTTCTCTCTCTCCCTCTCTCTCTCTCTCTCTCTCTCTCTCTCTCTCTCCTTTCACAATATTGTCGTTTAGGACTAGGAGGGGTTCAAACTATTCTTCTACTTCTAAAACGTTTGATTTCTTTATAAAAATATAAAATTCTCAGGGCGTACCTTGTCAAGATTTATTAATATAACAATGACGATAAAAAACGAATGTCTATAAAAGAGATTTCATAAGATTATGTGTTTTGCGCGCAGTGGGTGATATGTTAACACCTATCAAACACCCTTTGATGTGATTTTATTATAATAGCATAATTTAGTAATGGGGTGAGGGTGCATTACCGTTCTCCACCCCCTGGGTTTAATCCTATTGTCATATTATATGAGTCTAACCAAGTGATATAAAACATTAGAGTAGTAAGTGACACTGATGATAACGGTTGCTCACATCGTTAGAGAAGTAGCACGGGTTGTAAAATATTCTGACACGACAAATAGCTTCCCTACCGCCAGGCCGAGTGTTAAAAAGACACCGATTCGGCAGTCTCCGTCGTAATCGGGTTCAATAAAATCATTACGTTGAATGGATGGCGAGTGACGTGTACACGACAATATCACTCTCACCCCCTCGTTCTTTTATTCCATGTAATAAAACATATCAACGCCTCATTTCGTCATTATTTTATTCACGTGGTGTTCAATGAGAGTTAGTGACTGACCTACGGGGTCACAAAACCATATATTGTTCACCTCCTCTGCTTTATGATCCTTTGATGTCTTTTCTCATTAGAATAAAACGCACGGGAGTTCCCGATGATTACATGATCTTAAGACAGCTTTTCATTCTACTGTGACAGGGCTTTAGAAGATGAAGGTTCGTTAAACATGGAATAAGAGGATTGTGTATAATTTGCTAATATTCATGAGGATGTTTGAAAAGGGCGGAATCAGGCTGTAATGGGGTTTATGATTCGCTTTACAGATGTTATTTTCATTTCTATATCGCACATTTCAAATTTTCTTTTTAGATTTTTATTAGATCATGTTTGATCGAAATTTCATATTTTCGACCGCCATTTCAAAATATTCTTATTTTCTGCTATTTGGATTCTTCCATTCAATTTGGGTAATATATCAACTTAAATAATATGATTGTTTTTTTTTTAAATTCGTTTATATAGTTCCAATATCATTAAAGCAATTTTGTTATAAAACAAACTTTTAGACCACACTGAACTACGGCTACGAATACATAGTACCAAAGTGAATTTATAATTTACTTTAGGATTTTAGATTTGATTGAAAAGGTGTATATTAACTTTTGAAATTGTATTTTAGTATTGTTTTCAAAATATTATTTACAGGGATGCGAGGGGTGGAATGGGCGTGATAGATGTTCTATTTTCGTGTGTGATCTGTGTACGTAATTTGGAGTTATAATCTTCATAATATTACATGATGTATACCGGAAATGAAATAGAAACTTCTGAAAAAATTTTTATTGAACCAATTTACAAAGTTAATTAAAAATCTCTGTTACCGTTAACTGGTGAAAAATAAGGCGGCGAGAGGATGAGGGTGGGTTGGGAGCGATAGCTACTTAAGCCAATGGGTAATTAGATTCCAATTACAGAAAACGGTATTCATCTCTCCAAGAAAAAGAGAGTAGGAAAAAACGGGACGCCATTAATAAATGAAGAAATGAAATTTTTTCTATTCGTAATGTGGCAACCCTTGTATAAAATCAATCAGCCGTTTACCAATGATAGAGATAATAGGCAATGACGACATTGGCGATGTTAAACCAATCAAGAAGCGAACATTCCCGCACAATTCTTAGTTAGCCATTTTGAATTAACGGGATTTTTGATTACCTGAAATGGTTCTTCGGTTGTACATTTCCATTTTTAACAAAGGTAACTGTCTGCCACATTCAAAATTTACTAGAATTTTACTTGTAGGATTTTCATTTAAGAACAATGGGACAGTGCTTTAAAATCTCTACGAGGTCTTTATTTTCGTGAGTAATCAAGAAACAATAAACTCATAATGATATTAAGAAGCTCAAACAACGGAATGATAAGGTTTCATTGAAATGATCATGAAGTGTGCGGAGGTGTTGATATCAGCTGAAATCGTATTGATGACTTCGAAATGTTTCAGGAATAATGATCTGTATACAACAATTGCCATTCACAGATACATCCCCACCTCCATTCTAACCTCATCGTACCTAGCAATAAACTGAGGCTACTGAGCCCCTTAAAATTTATACAAATTTGTTTCAGATATACGAGAAGAAATTAATCGTTAAGATTGATTTTGTCTTTACAAAATGGCGGCACATCTAGTACTTCATACGTGTCTTCGACATCACATATCGTGAAAGAAGACTTTAAACGCTAAGCAAGCATGTACTTCAGTTAAAACCTTTCTGACAAATATGTGAGATCAATTTCGAGGAATTGATAGAAAAAGTGTCACAATTCGTAAACACTGGGGATGGGGAGGGGGGATTTCCAGGATCGAAACCTTAGACTAAAAGTTCTTAATTTAAATACGATGTGAATAAGATATATTTATAGAATTACCGATTTAGACAACATGCCAAAAATCATTATATTTCAGAACTGTTTCATGTTGAATTCAAGTAGGTTGTCTGTAATATTCTGACAAAATAATGGCGGAATAAATATATCCAAAAGCCAATATAATATATTTTTTTAAAATGTAAAAGATGAGATGAGATGCGATGAAATTAAGTTCAACATCCTACGGTTCTGCACCACGACCTGTTCTTAATTCGAAAGCATACTTTCATGGATACTTTGACATGAGAGAGAGAGAGAGAGAGAGGGTGAGAGAGAGGGAGTGGAGGTTAACGTTTACTCGACACAAACTAGGTCATTTCGCGACTAACATATGTTTTAATTTTATTTTAATTATTCGCCTGCGCGTAGGGGTCTTTAGCAGTGGGAGGAAAGCGAAAGACCCGAAGAAAACCTACGAGGTTACGCGATACTTTGAGGAGCTACCAAGGATGGATATACACCCCATATGACCGAATAACTAAACAATTTATCCTTGGTTAAACACATTCCAAATGTAATATCAACACATAATTATATAGAGAATCTCACACTTTGGTTTTTTTAAATAAGTGGTCCTATCTACGCATGTGCTAGATACTGCATATTTGACTAGTCTAATTAAGAAATGTTTGCTATAGATTTCACTTTTACTGAACCTGATTACATTATGGTGTAGTGATACATCAATTTTTTGACATAAATTCAACGATTGCAAATTCCTTTATATTGACCCAGTGTTTCCATCAAGGTCAATTAAATAAAAATGGTTCCTTCTTAATAAGAAATAAATTACTTTTAATAACAAATGAACTGTTCTTTAAAAATAAAAAAGAAGTCCCCTTTTGATTGCCAAATAAAATTCATGTAAGAGATATCGTAGTAGATTATGAAATTTATCACACAAGCAATAACTACTGTAGAATGTATTATTGGGTGATAAAATAATATGTTTATGAATATTTGATTTTGAACTGTTCCATTATCATAAACGTATATAACAACTATTCGTCTTCAAGGGTCGAAAATCGTCTGTGTTGTTGTTAGTGCGCAAGCGAATTATTGAAAAAAAGTTGAACCATACGTATACGTTAGTCCCGAAATGACCAGTTTTGTGGCGGCTGGACGTTAACCTCTCCCTCTCTCTCTCTCTCTCTGTCTCTCTCTGTCTCTCTCTATCTACTGGTGGACGCCAACGTTGTCCTTTAATAAGTAGTTTAGATCCAACCTTTACAGACAGTCCTATAGGTTATCTGAAATTGGAATACTAAGGCCAGACCAATTTAATTTCGGGGTCTTGATCAATAAATAACCCACTCAGTTTAAAGAAGTAAAAGTTTTTGAAAAGACTTAACTAAGCATATTTTGTTTAAAATTTAATTGGTTTCCAAAAATAAATAGAGAGAGAAAGAGGGGGAGGGGGTAACGTCCACTCGACACACACCAGGTCATTTTGGGACAAACATATGGTTCAACTTTATTTCAATAATTCGCTTGCGCGTAGGGGACTTTGGCAGTGGGAGGAAACCGGGGGACCTGGAGAAAACCCACGAGGTTTGACAAGCGAATCCCCTCCTTGTCACGTACAACCGGGGAATCGAAACCACGTCAGTTGACTCAAAAACATACCTTATGATACAATGCGCACGCGCTAACCATTCGGCCATAAAAACACTCGAGAAGAAATAGGGGCAGTATATTTTAAGATAGGTATTCCCGAAATACAGAAATTCAAATTAATGTGGCCTAACTATGTCATGTATAATATATAGACGAACAAAACCTAGATTGTTGGTGGGGGTTAAATAGTATTTATTTTATGGGGTCATCTGAATGATTATTGTCCAGCTGCAAGGTGTCCTCAATGAAGTAATTAAAAATGTCAGTAATTATTAAGGTCTAATCAATACCAATGGTCGGGGGCATACAATCATTAGAACGATGGGGAATTAACATATGTACTAATATAGTGAAGCGGTGCCGCCATTTTATTAATACAAAAAATCATTCAGCTCGACGATATCGGGTTTTTGATCTTGTGGAGAGGACGAGGTAGAGGGAATTGGTGTAAAGGCGAAAGAGTCTAGTCGTAGAGTAAGGCTAGCGAAACACTGAGATTCACACATTTGTGCACGTTGAAATACCTTTCATAATTGGATTTCGATTAATGTATTTATGTCACAAAATAAAACGAATTGCAGATAGTTGTAATACATCATAAAAATGAGATCTGTTGTGTATTATTGACAAATTAACCTTGAAAATTCGTTTTAAATGAGCAACTCAAACAATTGACTTTTGTCCTGAAATTTGACACTCTGTAATACAACCCGGTATCGGGGTGGACCCAGTACCCAGTTTGACGCGGTTCCCTACGCAAGCTCTGTATTTTATAACAGCCTGGAATTAATGTATGTTCGGGAATTTTTATTATAGTCTTTCTATTCTTCCATATTAGATTGTATTTCATCAATATTTTACATGGAATTGTATTTGTAACTTATACCCAGTACCCAGTTCCCTGCCCACGCTCTGAATTTTATAACAGCCTGGAATTAATGTATGTCGTGAATTTTTATTATAGGTCTTTCAATTCTTCCTTTTTAAATTGTATTTCATCAACTCCATCTATTTATTCTTAGAATAAATATTTTACATAGAAGTGTATTTGTAACTCATACACATAAATTGCTGGGTACAATAAAAAAAAAGATTATGGTCATGTTTAAGAAATAATAATTGAACGGTAGAAACCCAAAACCGCGTGCCGGTGAAAAGCAGATAAGTCAGAAGCAAAGGATGTTTTGACTGCTACCATCGTGGAGGGAGGAATGGGGTTCAACGTCCACTCGACACAAACTAGGTCATTATTTCGGGACCAACACATGGTTTAATTTTATTTCAATAATTCGCTTGTGCGTAGGGATCTTTAGCAGTGGGAGGACCCGGAAAAAACCAACGAGGTTGGACAGGCGACCCTACTCCTTGCCACGTACAACCGGGGATTCGAAACCACGCGAGTTGACTCAATGACAGGTTTTATGATACAGCACGCACGCTAACCATTCAGTCATCCAACCCCCTGGTTGTTTGGACTACAACCGGTATGAATCTAGTATTTCCAGTTGCCATGAGCTGTATTAGTACTACTATACAAATAATTAATATAAACCAGGCCGAAGACCTTATGTGCTTTTCCAAAACTAGACAGCGATACTATGTGGGGGTTATTGATAGCTAAACACATCTTGACATAATATCAATGGAACAATAAAAGATATCATCCATTTTCTAATTAATAACTAGTATTTAATTAGATATCTGTACTCGTTGTCTTCCCTTTGTTAATGAGTTTTTAACACGAGGTCACCGAATTAATAACTCAATTAACATCGCTTAATCACTTGACCCCAAAAAACGAACTGATATCGATTAACAGTCTAATCATTTGATTAAATATAGTAATACTCACAATAATACAGATATTATAACCAATATGAAACTGAATCACATACAATGGCGATTTATCAAAGGAGTCAAAACGGAATTGAATTTAGATTTTTAAAGAGCAAATTTACAGAAACAATTAATGGAGGGAGTAGTATTTTATTATATGAGTTCGTGTTTTTTCTGCATTACTTAAAGTTGCAGTTTTAAATTTTCAAGTTATATTTTTTTATTTTTATAAATAAAGCTTTAAAAAAGATGGTATCCATATACAGTCCTACCTTGGAAATTCTTGATTTAAAGAGGAATATACTTTCGTTTTATAGTTTTGATTTCGCTCCAACACGTTGTAGAATAAAATCTAGCCTATCAATGCAGATTTTACTACCCACAAAAGTTAAATCTTATTTTTAATGATATCGAAATAAAAGTAAGAATAGGCTAATAAAATTAACAAAAAAAAATCAAGTACTGGTCTGTCTGAAGTAAGACATGTTTTACAAGCTTTCATAAAACTAATTGAACTTTTTTTTTTTTGCTTACTAATTTGAACATATGGGGTGTAGCTGTGGAGTCAAATGACTTCAAAAGGTTTCAATATTATTTTCCGTACCATCCATTGAAGTCCCCCAAAGCATTAAAACAGCCTTGACTAATAGCATATGTTTTTTTTTGTATTCTGGAAATGTTTGCTTAATATCCTTTTAGATTAATTTGATAATCAAACAGCACAAAAATCATTGTGCTAGGCTAATGTCTATTATTGTAAATGTGCAAACCATTTTTAAGGTTTGACCTAAATTAAATATACGGACCAGTATGTCACGTTCATGCAATTTATCAATTTCCACAAAATGATATATAGAATATAAAAGCTATACGGATTAGGAAAAAGATTTACGACGAAAGCGATTAACAAGGCATTGATATATGGACATCGACTATAGCTAGAACAATTGAAATATAAATTATAATAAGTAACACTAAGCAAGAAAGGGATATAGAGAAATGGGGATGGGGTATAACATTCACTGAAGAAAAACTATGTCATTTCGGGACTTACTATATACGGTTTTATTTCAGTAATTCGCTGGCGTGTGGCGCAAGGTTCTTCAGCAGTGGGGAGAAACTAAAACCCGGAGAAAATCCACGAGGTTAGGCAGGCAATCCTACTTTTTGTCAATTAGTTTGGGATCGAGACTACACCACTTGACTCAATGACAGCCCTTGTGATCAAAAGCGCACGTGTTAGACTTTTCGGACAAACAAACTCGAAAACCGAAATCAAAATATTATATAATGGGAATATACTAGATTTTTATTGCACCCTTTTCCTTTAAATATTAATTGAAAGGAAAAGGGTGCTAAAAAAATCGAAGAAGAATGTCTCGACATATACGCTCAGAATAACAGGGATAATTCATAATGTGACAGTTAATTGCACGTTCCTTTACAATCACATCACCATGATATCAAAAAGGTTATTATGAGAAAAGAAATGGGGTTAACCTCCTATCTACATGCACCAATCGGCCTAAAAATGGCGGACGTACGCCACCATTCCACGTGTGCTATAAATACGCTTCGAATTCCAATTGTCAATGATTCTTTTACGTACATGCAAATGTCACATGTGCAAACGGGTCATGGGTTTATCTTTCCAACAGAAAGACTGTACGTATTTCCTTGCAAGAATTAAATGTTTCTATATAATTGAAGTATTATGTTAGATTTTCGCAATATGCAGGTTGTATGTGGAAGAATTTTGTAGTATTTAAGTGGTATTGGCTGGCATTGGATAAATCGTCCTGCCCCTGAAACCCTGACAAACGGATACAAGAATTATCAAACCTTGGGAACTTTCTCGACCAACACCAGAATCTAACCTGGGCTTCTGGTTATTGAGTTAACGCTGCACTCCGTAAGCAACTGCAACCCCCACCTCCCCAAACATATCGTACCATTGGGCACACTAAATCCCAATGTGAACATGGAATAAGAATGAGTGACGGGAACCTTTATTTGTATCATAGATGAACCACCTGTATCAGGTTCCAACACATAAGAAGCATGCCCTGGCCTGTGCTAAACATTAGTCGCGTCACAACGGATTTAAACAGGCTGAAAGAATATGTAAAAGCGCCGCAGGAAGAATTAGTATGACCTTGATTAAAAAAAACACGTGAGTTTGACATGAATGCTTTAAAAATACAGGGATCCAATCCAATCAAAGCTTCAGGCAATCTATGTAAAATAAATCATATTCATTTCTGTTTTTTGAATTAGATAATATATAACTTATAAGATAAATCAAAAAAAAGTGCATTTAGTACAAAAAGGGTTGGTATATTTACTATTTTCAACATTTTTGCAAATTTTTCAGCTTATGTAACTGATGTTTATTGCTTTTGTTTTAATTAAGCAACCTATGTGAAATAAAAAATTACATAAAAGGACAGATCTATACTATAGGTATCTTTACTTTCTTTCTGTTTGTTGTATATATTAGCACCTTGTATGACTAACTATTGTATATGTCTACAGGCAATGCATAAACGTACCATGGTTAAAAAATCTTAAAACCATGTGATCTACATAATAAAAGTATTAATATAGTTAAAATTTGATCTATATAATAACAATATTATACAATGTGATCTACAGAATAACAGTATTATACAATGAGATCTAAATAAATAACAGCATTATACATAGTGATTTAGTTAAAAGCAGATGTACATAATAAAAGTATTAATATATAGTTAATATAACGTGATCTACGTAATAACAGTATTTAGTAGGCTTGCGCAGTTAATACAATCAATGTAATCTACATAATAACAGTATTAATATGTAGACTACTATGTGATCTACATAATAACAGTATTAATATGTTGACTACTATGTGATCTACATAATAACAGTATTAATATGTTGACTACAATGTGATCTACATAATAACAGTATAAATATAGTTAATATAATGTGATCTACGTTACAACAGTATTAGTATATCGAGCACTGTGTGATCTACATACATGTATGATAACAGTATTAATATAGTTAATACAATGTGATCTACACACACGTAGTCAATACAACATGATCTACATACATGTAATTACAGTATTAATAACATGTGATGTAGCCTACACAATAATATTATTGGCATAGTTAGTATAATGTGATAATATAGTTACTACAATTGTTTATAATCTATTGTTTGATGTATTTTATTAAAGATGAGAGAGAGTGAACAGTGTAATATCGTTTACAGCCTTAAGACAAGTGGCTCTAATACTGACGAGGAACTTCGTAATACAGTGAGCTATGTATCTAATTATTTGTTGAAATGTTTACGACTGTGGGCCAGCTATTTGCTGGAGGCGATTACAGACCGTAGTTAAGGTCTCATGGAGGTTGATTAGAGACCGTCTTATAGCCCGTTCAGACGCGCAAGTTAAACTAGTTTAACTCTATCCGGCGATAGTTAATTCAGCAATTTTCGTCGTCTGAACGCATATGTGGAGATTTTTATCTGGTTTAAAATATCCACCTCCGTAGGTGAATTGAATTCACCTTTTTTTTTTATCTGGTTTAACTTTCGGCGTCTGAACGGGTAGGATTAAAATATCCGGATATTTTCCCTCTGGACATGCGCAGTGCGTAGTAAATAACAATCTTAGACAAATGGCGGCTATCAGTGCTCATGCGCGTTTAACTCTGACCCTTGACCGACGAGGTCAGGAACATGGTCAGGAATGTTAATCCAGTATAGTGATAGTATCTTAAAACACGTATGAACGCAAAAATCGCCGGATAACAATCGCCGGATAAAAATCGCCGGATAAGTTATAAGCGTCTGAACGGGGTATTAGGCCTGTAATTAACAAATACAGAGAGGGAATTGGAACTTCTGGAATTCTGAATCTCTGGAGTGATGATCGTTAGAAGAATTTGTTTTCTGTTTATCGCGATTCTTGGTTAAACCTTTGTTAGAAGTCGGTGTTGCACTTTTCTTCTGGGTGATACACATCGATGAAAGAGCACCATATTCAAACAAATGAGACACAAGCACAAATGCTTCTTTACAGATGATTTTCAAAAGTCAACTTGTCTGATTTATTCGTTTCGTTTGTTGTTATTATAATTAAAGATTTTATATTTCGGAATAATGTACATAGTATTTCCATTGCATTTTAGAATTTCGGGAACTGTATATTTTATAAAATGCCGTCTTTATTAGTTCAGTCGGAGCAGAACAGCAGGAATTTAAACCTCATTTCATTTCATTTCATTTTTAACAAAATATTTCTCGATATAACACTACATGAACTGTTTGAAATTACTTGTTCCATACAAACACTCCTTAAAACCTTTGACTTTAGATATAAATGAGTGGGTATTAACAGTATGGTTATTCTATTTCTAGAAACAATAGATTTTTTGTTAAAACATCACTGAATGATCACAAAGAAATGAAATGAAATGGGGTTTAACGTCCTACTGTTATGCACCGATCACAAAGAAAGTACAGTAAGAAAAGGTATAGGAGTGGGAATATAAAACTGACCTTCATATGGAATAATTATTTTAATAGTAAACTAGCTGACGCCTAATAAAGGTGGTTTGATACTTAATTCCACGAATCTATAATTAACTATATATAATTAGCTATACCAATAGTTGGCTTTGAGACTAACAATTTGATAGTGTTGTGAAGGATAATTCGCTTGATATTGCTCCAAGAATAGATGCACTAGTCGTGTACCTTGTAAGATAGGCTTACACTTACTACAAGAGAGAGAGAGAGAGAGAGAGAGAGAGGGAGAGACTAGGTCATTTCGGGACTAACACATGATTCAATTTTATTTCAATAATTTGCTTGCACGTAGGGTTCTTTAACAGTGAGGGGGGAACCGGAGGACCCGATGGACAGGCGACCCACGCCAGTTGAGTCAGTAACATACCTTATGACACAACGCGCACGTGCTACCCCCCCACCCCACCATTTACTAAAAGAACACCTCTCTTCATTGAGGAGTTCACATAGTTTGTATTCAATACGTTATTTGGAGACCACGGGGGCCACAGAGGACTGGAAGTTGATTAATTACAGTAGTGATGTATATCTTGAATGGATCAACTTTATAGTTTCTTCAGTACTTTAAAAGTTTTTTGTTTTGTATTTTCATGAAAGATTGGATGCGATAGGGGGAACAGGAACTCATCTATCACAGCAATTAGATAAATATTATCTAAACCATTATCAAGTCGCCTTTTTATTATGAATGAAATGTAGTATTTGACGTACTTATTCGTCTTCCTTAGTTTTTTTATGATTTACCTGATAACCCGTTATCATTATTTTGACCAATTCCTCAACCATAACACCGGTAAGTGTCTCGTACAGGTTACGACTATACAATAAAGGACATTACACTAGGAAAAGGAAGTTCGAGTGAAATTTTTTTTTGAAAAACACTTTACTACCCATTTTTATTTTAGTAATTGCTTACATGTTAGATAGCTCATGTTCGTTCTTAAGCACCACTTGTCTATATCCCATTCACGTGCCATTCACAAGACCACGCCCAGTTTGGCCTCGGGCTGGAAATCTGTGAATGGCGCCAATAAGTCCTGACAGGATGTCACGTGCCGCGAAAATACTTGTATTTGTACTTTTTGATTGACATCATACCAATAAAAGGTTTGTTTGAAACTTCCGTGGTGATAGAGCATTATGCAAGGTGTCACATATTTTCTAATTTGAATAAATTTAAAAATCTATATTTTGTCCTCAAATTTGAATAAATTTAAAAATCTATATTTTGTCCTCAAATTGCTGAGCTCTGCAATATATATACTTATTGTAAGTTGGTACATAATTAACTATTAATTTTATAAAACATACCTTTGATTTTTATTCAATGAGATAGCTAGCACTGCACTAGGTTTTAAAAACGTAATGCCTTTTTTGCATTTAGGTCAAAATAAAATATTAAAGAGGGTTGATCTTTAATTTATGGGTATTTAGTTTGTCATTCTATAAATCGGTCTAGCTCTGTAACTCTCCTTTTTCTGTTTGTTTTATCCAAAGTTTGGTCACATGATCGATTATTAAAAAAAATGCAACGGCGTTTTATTTTAAAATAGAGGGAGGACGAGGTAGTACAAGGAGTGTAGTCGCCTATCAATCCCGTGAGTTTTCTCCGGTTTCCTCCCGCTGCAAAAGACCCCTATGCGCAAGCGAATTGTTGAAACAAAATTAGACCCAAAAATGACCTAGTTTGTGTCGAGGGGACATTAAACCCCATTTCTATCTATCTTTTGAGCATAGAAAAAGAACGAAAGGTCTATCAAACTTTTACATTTTTAATCTCATCACAGAAGGTGCGACTAGTCTTTCTGAAATCGGCCTTCGATAATTTATATCTTTTTTTTTCCCCTTTTTTTTTGCGGATAAAGTGTTGCTTTCGGATGCGAGCCCAAATTTATTAGAGCAGCGACGAAGACTATCGATTTTACTTGATTAAGTGGTGCTGAAGAAGTAGCTGTAAACGAGAATGACATATTGTCGCTGCCGTGACAAAATCGTCTAATTTAATAGTCAGTCGTCAAATTAAATTCTGACCTAAAAACATTATTAAGAATTGTTTATTTTCATTTAAGTGCGATTAATATCGTGTTAAATGAAGCAGATCAGAGATGTTTAATATAATAAAGCCATATGTTTACACTATATTATGATCTATATCATATATCATGGATACAAGTCTTATTATACTTAACTTATTGTTTTTCCTAACCCCATAAATATACCTCTGTTCAGAAGCACGCGAGTGTAATATTTTATGACTATGTTTATATAGGTATAACTGACAAGTCAAGGAAAAGCCCTACATAGAGACCAAGCTCGTAAAAGCATCTTTTCGTCTCGACGATCGTAAAAATGACATAAAGTTATTTCTTTCCCGTCGTCTGCGTCAAACCTTTTAGTTACCTTCACACATTTGAATGACAAAGCTTACATAATAATTTGGTAACAAAAGTTCAAGTATTAAAATTTAAGATAATAAATAATTTTCGTTTTAAAACTGATCTAAATCAAATTGTCTCGACCTTCGTAAAAATTGTATCAAGTCATTTCTTCTCCACAGAGTTTCCTTCAACCTTTCGTAAACTTCACCCATTTGAAAGATTAAGTTCTGTGAGAATATATAATTTTATGTTTTTTTAACTAGACCTAAATCCCATTGTTAAAATAATAATCTATTCTTGTACCCTTGTATCCGCTATTATGTCAATACGTTCCTCCCAATCTATTACTAACCAAGTGCCAGTCATACATAAAACCGGTCTTTCGTGTCCCAATATCTTTTCAGGAATACTCCGAAATGGCAGATCTCCTTATTGTTTTCTATGCCGCTGTCTGGGCAAAATGTACCACAAAGTACACTGCATGGCGTTTGCCCGTCTTCATTACTTCATAAGGCCAGTCGGAGCAGAACAGTAGGACGTTAAACCCTATTTCATCCCCCCTCCCCCCGTCATTGATGATCGGCAACTCAGCTTCGTTTGTAGTATTATGTAGTATAAAATGTTCAGCCTACTGCACATTAAGGCAGCCTCAATTTTACATTTATAAAAAAGGAAGTTTTCATTGAGTCAGCTGGCGTGGTTTCGATTCCCCGGTTGTTCGTTACAAGGAGTGGGGTCGCCTGTCCAACCACATGGATTTACCTCCGGTTTCCTCCCACTGATAAAGACACCTACTAGCAAGCGAATGATTGAGATAAAATCGTACCATATGTTAGACCGGAAATGACCTAGTTTGTGTCGAGTGGAGGTTAAACCTCATTTCACTCTCTATCTTTAAACGGAGACAGATCCTAATAATTTCCCCAAAGACTTCAGTGTCAATTCTTGTTTCTTTGCCAGGCTCCATCGTTCCCCATAAATGGTTGAACTGACCGCTTTTCATTATAGCAACAAAAATGGACATGTCTTTGAGATACGCAAGTAGCATACTAAAATATGTAACAACTCGCCGTAACCAACCTCTTAACTCTCTCACCGTGAATAACTTCCCAAACTTCTTGACAGAACATATTAACACAGCCCCTTTTTAAACTTATAGAACGACGGTTGGTTTGCCGAATGGTTAAATCGCGCACGCTATATCAGACGGTCTCTCATTGAGTTAAGTGGCGTGGTTTCGATTTCTCGTGTGCACGTGACAATGAGTAGGATCGTATGTCCAACCTCCTTCGTGTTGTCTTGTTTTCTTCCACTGCGCGCAAGTGAATTATTGAAATAAAATTGAACCATATGTTAGACCCGAAATTAACTAGTTTTGTCGAGTGGGCATTAAACCCCCATTTCTAAAAAGAACTAATTGTTATATATAGAAGTAAAAGAAACGTCAGGTTGGTGTGTTACTCTGAATAGACGCATTGCATAAAACTTACGTAATGTTTTTATTGTATATTTGTGACCACATCTCCGACTTTACCTGAGCAATATGGCTCCTTCCCAAACACAGAATTGAACCAAGGAAATGCTCCTAAAAACACAACCTGACTTCTGAGATGGTAATATGTACTCCATGATTTTAATGTAACGCATGCTGCATGTGCTGTTCACCGGGATCAACCCTATAAAATGCAGCATCATACCTCGTTGAATCATTCACACTACAACGTCAGCAGCATGCCACGACTCTCGACAGCTCAAAGGAACCTGGCGTTTGGAGGACTCGGCGCTGGACACACTGCCCAAGCCGTTGCCAATCACTTCCCGGTCAATGTTCGGACGATCAACAGGCTTCGGGCCACCAACACCACCGATGATGCCCCGAACTGGTACATCAAGGGTTATCACACGGTGACAAGACCGCCATATTGTGCCATTGCACAACACAGGCATCTGAGACAGCACACCATACAGTAGGAACACACGGAAGATACAGTACAGATACAGTGTAGCACCATGCGCCTTTCTGCCTGACGCGGAGAGTGGGAATCCCAATTACTGGTCGCCACATCCTACGTCTCACCCATGCATCTTTTCTTACTACATATTTTAGTAGCCTTGTGATCGTCTAAAATTTGTCTCTAGCTGTCTTTGCTTCTACTTTTCGTAACACGTTTGTCTTCTCAGTAGTTATAACAATGCGACAGTTCGTTTTTACATTGAATATTAGCATAGCCGAATACATGTGTACAAACATAGTACAGATAACAATACTAGCTAAACCCATTCTTAATCCTAGCCAACCAGGCTCGATTTAGGCGAGTCTGCTGATAGAAGTTGTTACATCTTTCTACTTCTGGAACCAAACTGTTGTCTATCGAATTCTCACAAATTTGATAGTTTTGTAGTTGTTGGTTTTAGACATCTAATTGGTCAAATATCATGTAAATAAGTATAGAGATTGGTCAAACAATTAATTTCACAAAGAATTAAGTTTGCGTTTTAAATAAACTCATACCATAGCTAATATACTGGCAATAGGGGATAATTTGTAAAGATAAAAATATTGTTTAAACCATCTTATTTCTCTATTCCTTGACTATGAATTGAAAAACAATGTCGCAACGACAATATTGCTACAACAGTGCCGTAGACCTCACTGTGGACCGGACGTCTAAAGTTTGCCCAACAACACCAGAACGGGCGACACAGGCAATGGAAAACTGTCCTGTTCACAGATAAGAGCCGGTATTTAGTATCAACTGCAGATGGAAGGACCAGAATATGGCATCAACGAGGAAGTCCAAGCATAATGGTTTGGGGTGGAATCGGCCAGATCCAGAGAATTAGTCCTGTGGTGTTCCAAAATCTTGGTCCAGGGAGCGGAGGCGGCATCACAGCAGTGCGCCATATCGATCAAACTCTCAGACCCAAAGTCATATCACATTTTGCACGTCATCGAAAAAACGTTTTCCAGCATGACAACGCCCGTGTCCGCACCGTCAGAGTTACTCGGGACTTCTGGAAAAAGAAAGGTATCAACGTTATGAAGTGGCTAGTCCTTAGTCCGGACTTAAACCTGATTGACATTTTTTGTTTCAGGGTTGTTCTGGAACAGGTACATCTCCCGTTTTTAACCTTCACACTGACGAATAGACTTTTGTTTGTTTTATTTCAGGAGTGATTAACCATCTTCACACTTACAGTAGACACGACGCATAATTAAACTCTACTTAAATTTTACGCTTTTAAACACAACTATGTTAAGGAATGTTATTAGCGTAGTATTTAGGTAGACGAAACAAACTGAAATGGAATGGCGTTTAACGTCTCACGGTGCTGCACCTAAGAGAAGACGTCAAGATGCACCGAAAGTGGCGTCGTGGCTTATTTTTTTTTATAAAAAAAAACTGACATGGAATCTTGAACGCAGTGACAATGGCATGGGACCTCGGATTTCGTTCAAATTTACCCTGTATCACAAAGGGGAAACTGGCTGGAAAATCCCAAGGAACGTTTTCGACCAAAATCACGACCGAACTCTTGTTAGTCGACCAGTGCCACACTCAACGATTCATCGTGGCTTTTACAATTTCGCGCAAAATAAAACGTAGATTGCATTTTCACTAAATTTTCACCTTCTGTTCTTCGAGTTCTATTAGGGATATTTCTTCCCAATTGAACAATCGATTCGGAACACGTTGGTGCAGCCCCGAAAAAACCTAGAGGTTCTCTACGGCCTCGGTCGATACTTGATATCGGGAATCTAAAGAATCCACTGCTCGAGCAGCCCTTTTGATCACGAGGATACTTCATTGTACATGTATTTTTTTATCCTTATTAATTGAACACATAGGCTACGAGGATAGTCGCAACCATGCTTGACAACAGTAGCAGGGTCACCTTAGCGAATTATTGAAATACAAATTGAACCATATGTTAGTCCCGAAATGGACTGGTTTGTGTCGGATGTCATCAAATCTCATTGAATTTTGAACCACAGATCGAAGATGCGTTTTATTATGGGACATAGCTATCAATCAATCTCAATAATGCAATATTAAACGATTTTAGCCACGTAATAAGTTAGTTTAAATCCCTGGTGTGTTGGCGTCCATGTGGATTATAAACCAAACCAGCTGATATAGGTTATGTCGTTCTGAAGTTGTACAGGGACGGATCTCTCCGAAGATTTCACCAATAACATGGCCGACTCTAACTTTTCCCCCAAACTTTGATGGGCTAAACGCATTTTATCATATATAGAGCAACGCTTTAGAAAATAGCATATAAATGAGGTTCACTATGGTAACCTTGTGATACACAAACTGAAAATAGCATACTAATAAACACGTGACTATCTGCCATATATTTCAACGTAACTAACTTCTGTAATACTCCGCACCGCCCAACTCACTTTAAAAATGACTTGTGACCGTAGTTGAAATGGGTTTGACATATTCCATAGAAGTTGATGAGATCACAGGACAGACTCACTATTTGACTCCTAGTACTAAACTATTAACGACAAAATATCCAAAATAACAGATTGAGGGACTTGATCAATGTCACCTTTTTTTCCAAGGTGAGTAGATGGTATTCCGCATGTGTTCTTGGTGTCACCAGTTCGTCTACACATCTTAAACACATCAAAAGGGGTGCATTTTTTTTAATTTCAAAGACGACAATCACCAACGAGACCAACTGTCTGTAAACAGGGGAGAGGTTTTTATAGGCTTTGCCTGTTCCCCAATTCCCTCAGTTTCTGAATAAATATTGTTTATAAAAAGAACAGTGTCGGATTCTTAGTAAGCGTCTTGTAAAATTCCAGATCTAGAAACTATAAAAGATATTCCTAAGAAAGTTTAGAAGCTAAAATCATGTATATTATAGGAATGGTAATTTTCCATGGGAACTACAGTCCTGGATCTTTTTTTTTCGATCAATTATGAATTTGTTGTTTTATTTCAAAACTGACCCTGCGCAGTAACCATGATATCTTAGATATATTCCTTACCAATATACGGTAATCTTTCCGACCTTCTTTTAGTGGGCCAAAATATTTCCCCAAATATGGTAATCTTTTCGAATTAATCGAAGGCTTAAAAAAATCAACTTTTTTATTTTTTGTTTAGCGGGTCGAAAATAGGCCTTATCATTTTATTAACTTATATAAATAAAACAATATATGAAAGAAACATTTAATGTATATTTATTGAATGAGTTTAGCAAAACAGATAATTTGATTATTAAACGATATAATCTCATTTTACAACTTCAAATTACATTACCAGTTTTAGCCTTAAGATAACAACCAAGGCTTGCTTAACGCCCTTTTGACAAGAATATCCTTTTTTTTATTTTTCGCTTTAATATCATTTTTAGTCTATATCCCGGGGCTACATATTAACCTGTCTGATACAATATGTAAGTAAGCCTCTCTTAAAGTTGATAATAAAGCGTTTAGACCTTGGCGTTGTTTTGTACACTCTATGGGTTGAAATGCATAAAGTACATAACGTATTTCATTTTCCACTTTGTATTTATGGAACATAATATTCAGTATAATATATTATACCGAATTGACGTAATTTTGTACATTTTTTGGTCCACTCTGTGTCACACTTTTTTTTTTAAAATTTAGTATAATCTATAATAATATCTTTAAGAGGCAATTAGTAACTGGATAGAGCAATACAACTATAGAACATACTAATGGAAAACAGCTACTTTTTTATTTGAGCGACGTTTCCTTATCATATTTCATTTTCCTTTCTGTGTAACCTAAAGCGTCCTTACAACCGTTGGCGTAGTTTTGTCCAGTACTTGGGTTCAACTATATAACAATATATTATAAAGGATTTCCTTTTTCCATCCTGTGTATCCACCCTGTCTATATGGAATATAATATTCGGTATTCGGTACAATCTAATCCGTCCTTAAAACTCTTGGCGTAGTTTTGTAGTACATTACAACGGTTTTCATTGTCCACCACAGTCTAGATGGAAAATAATATTCAATATTATCTAGAATATACTAAAACACGAGTGCTACATGCGTTTGTAAGCTATGGGAACTCTATAAGAACTCCTCAAATTAGAACGGTTGGATGAGTGGCGAATGGTTAGCGCGTAATCATTGTATCATAGGACCTGTCATTGAGTCATATGGCGTAATTTTGATTCACCCGTTGTAGGTGACAAGAGGTGTGATCGCCTGTCCAACATCGTCGGTTTTCTGCGGGTTCCACCCACTGCCAGAGACCCACAGGCGCAAGCGAATAAATGAAACAAAAAATAAACCATATATTAGTCCCAAAATGACATAGTTTTTGTGGAGTAGACGTTAAGTCCTATCTCACTCCTTCTCTCTCTCCCTCTCTCTCTCTCTTTTAAGATGTTGCTCAGACAAAAGGACAGCAGCGCCCAACCTAGAGACAATCGAAAAAAGAGAACCTTCTCCAGATGTTTCCGACACTTTTACTGGGGAAGTTATTACTAGATGTCGTCCTACGCTTACTTAATTGCATAATGGATATAGGGTGTTCCGTTTAATGCGTAGGGTATGAACCCTTAAAAACTTCACGAATACTTTCTTCTACAAGCATCCTTTGCTGCAAGCTATCACCGCCCCAGATTATACTTTTTGTTCACAAAGGAAGTTGTCTAGAAAAAGAACTGCTGATAGTACAGGAAGCTTATATGGCTGTCACTTTCTTACATAGGCTCGTCTTGTACTTTTTATCGTTTTTAACCTAATAAAAATGTTATTTTTGGAAAGATTTAGTGTGTGGATCGAGACCAAGTATTCCATAAAAAAATCTAAAACATCATGTCAGTAATTTAATCCACGAGGTACGTTTTTACTTTGAAGATATAGAAACAGATTACTGGAAATCTTTCTTTCAAGACGACGGATATCCTCAAACTTGTCTGTCATATCTTCTGCCTTTGCTATTTGTGTACAAATTTGACACCTTTCATAAGTCAGTCTTTTTGATCAGACAATAACATTACCGCGCCAGATGCAACCGACATATTTGTTATGTTCTTTATCAAAGTCAAATTCCGTATAAATAGGACACAGAGCTTTCATGAGTTTAATAAGAGCAACGTTTCAACAATCAACCTTTTGTTGTTTTAAGTACAGAATAGATGCACATTAAATATGGGGAAAACTAAATTAAGAAATATATTTGAAAATAGATTCTGTCCACACAGAGTTAGACACTGTACATACAATCCAAGCTGTGTCAAGGGTAGAAACTCTAACAGTACATTTTTAAATTCTCTAATTGGTAGAGCCTCGAGCAGTAACTTTAAGAAATCTGAACTAATACTGACGTAGTATAGCAGTGTTTTAGAAAAAGCAAGCATACGCTTCCTTGAACAAGACACCTGCCAGAACACTTATTTAAGTGGTAGAAATTTTAGCATTTATTTCGATGTGTTCGAAAATCAACTGTCCCCTTCCCTTTACAACTCTTTGCAGCCGCAATTTTGAGATGCAATATAACGTTGTTTTTATTTATTTGTTTTAGAAAACTCAAGCATACAAGGTCATTGTGCAAGACAACCTTTAAGTGATAAATATTTTAGCGTTTATTTCGATGGGTTAGGTAATGAACCGTACACTAGAATTTACAAGAGCAGGCATACCCTTTGTAGTATTTATATTTAAATGGTAGAAATTGCAGCCCTAGATAAGAGATGCAGTATAAGGTGTTTTAGAAAACTCAAGCAAACACTGCCTTGTGCAAGACAACCCATCAGTTCCTGTGTTTAATTGGTTCGAAAATTTGAACTCAAAATTATGAATATTATTTCTCTTGGTTCGGAATTATTTTGTTATTAGGGATCTTCTAGAATATATCATAATTTGACATATAAATTATCTATCTATGTTAGCATACGGTTTTGTTAAGTTATAAATCCCAATATAAAATAGGACCGCGGTTTCTCTGTGAGACAGGAGCTGCCTCGCAAACCAGGCGGTTAGGGGTTCGATTCTGATGTTGGCCGAGAAAGTTGTCCAGACGTTTCCAGCGTAGTGTCCACTTCTCGGTTGTGTGGGGCGAATAGTCTGGCAGTGTCACGTGTACAAGTTGACCTGTTTTAAAAGAACTTTTGGCAGTAATTCGAAAAAAAACCAGTAGGCCGCTATAGCGTCACTGTCCGGGTAAAATTGCCTTCACATGCAGACTTTTAGTATATAGCATAAACCCTGTCTTCATTAGTCCAGTCAGTGCAGAAAAGTAGGACGTTAAACTCAACCTCATTTACAACATAAAATATCCGTAAGCTGTTTTGATGATTTATTAGGTGTCGAATACAAGTTACTAAAACACTATATGGAAGAAGATACGCCATATATGTTGGATGTTTTTACGTGTATGACGTAGAACGCGTGGCTTACCAAGAGGATAAGGTATCGGGCGGTTTAGTTGTGACAACTAGAAACATAGTGGACATGACAGTTTACTCTCCACCATAAATCATCTATTCATTTAATACAAGTTTCGGACCATAAATAGTGTCATTATGTTCACTCTTGAATGACTATGATGGGGTATCGGACGAGACGTCGTAAGCTAAGCACACGCTATTTATGTACCAGTTTTAGAGTAGGGGATAAGGGAAAGCGCGTAAAATAAATGTAACGGCCGAAGTTTTGTGACATATCTAGCGCCAAAGTTTCTCGGGCTCCTTTTGGTTTTACATCGAAATGATGGAAGATTTTAGTAAGGAAAGCGACAGCAAGGACACCTTTTCTGTACAGATTGCAACTTATTTGGCGCGTTTTGTTGCGTAACTATTTTTGGCAATCTCAAATTTATAGTGTATATTTAAACATAGGGTATATTTAATCATTTCCATTTTCACATTATCAAGGACTTAGAACGACGTTTGTACTACTGACATAGAGGTGATTTTCTAAATTTAAAATAAGCAGAAAACTGGTTTAGAATGACGTGTTTATAGCTTAAAACTCCATTTTAAAAAATTAAACTATGTCAACCTTCATACAATGACCTTTGAATCACTATAAATGAAAGTAACAATGCGTCATTTGCATCTTTTCATCGCTACAATATCACATTTAAATTTTTCACTTCTTATTCTATGCTAATATGTGCATTGATTTTTTAACGTGTAATGGGTAAAGAAAATCGGATTTAAAACAGGTCGATCAATTCTGTTTGCCCACAACAAAATGGTGTTCAATTTATTCCCGGCCCAGCCTTAAACCCCAGGGGCTTGTTTAACCAAATTTTAACTAAGATAAAATCCAAATTTTAGTAATTCTATTAGATAATTTACGATTGATTTTTAGTGCTTAGCCAATCAAAATTGAAGTAACTACTAAAATTTAGATTTTATCTCTAGTTAAGATTTCGAGAAATGGGGCCTGGTTCACTAACACGGACGTTTGTGTGTGTTGGAGGGGGGGGGGGGTCTATCCAAGTTTGAAATAGAATTTATAGCGATTCTAAGGTAGCCTTACGTAATGCAAGTACCAGCGCAAATTCCTGAAAGTAATCAGGATTCGGATTAAAAAGCCCAATATGTACATTCAATATGTACATTTGCTCTCTGATAAGAAACAACAACCATAATGTGCATTTAAGACAGACCGATTGTCATTTGGTGAAACATAAAATTATCGATTTTAATGGAGTTTATATATTGATCTGTTTTATGGGGTCACAAGAAAGTCAAAACATAATTATTTCTATGTATTTTGCCCAATAGATCATCAACTCACTATTACACGATCATGTGCATTCTTTTCCACCCTTAAAAATCATTGACACAGGAAATAACAACACAATTACCTTACTTGTTTTCCTATTGACTAACATGGAACAGCCATCTTACAACGTTGGTATTTGAAGTTGAAAATTGTATGTTAGCCCATTTCTCAGCTGGCAATAGTGCATTATAGGATTAATAGGATTATTCTTTAACAAGGTAGGGCTGATTATGGATAGCATCTATTTTAAGGCTTTATTTTAATAAATTTGAAAAATATAACTTAAAGATTTGAAATTCCAGTGTTATCATTTTACGTTGATAGATAAAGCCAGTGCTGAGGTGTAGCTGATTTTTTTTTTTGATGTAACTTTCCAAAAAGCGTTTCATCAAAATACAAAATAATTAATCCGATTAACTCAACCAGTTAAATTTTTTTGGGTATCCAAATCAAAGTTTTTAAGCTCCATTAAATTGTTTGTATTATATCCTTCTTAATAGTCAATTGCCCTGGTCTTAAGAAGAAAAACGTTTTCTTAGAGTAAGGTCTACATGTTCAAACAAATATTTCTGTTTAGTTCATATTTAATGTCGGCATGTTATAAAGCACATTGAGATTAATGTCAGGTATATACAAATGTATTAAATATTAATAGATATATGTACATGTCTATTGTATTTGCTCATGACATTAATACACAATACGCACGGGGTGAGGAGGGGATTGGTAGTTTGGGTTGATGGAGTGCAGAAAGGCTGTGCTTCAAATCCTGCGATTAGCATAGAATTCTGGACTGGGGGTTGAGATTCGCCTGAGTTTCTGTTCTGCAATAGTAATGCTCTAACCATTAACTTCCATATTAAAACCACAACACTTATAGCCCTTTAACAGATTTAATATTGAAGGTTTTTGATAATCTTATTTTGTTCTACACTTAGCTGCCCCCATCCCCCAAACGCCGCCATAAAATCGTGAATATTCACTCAATCCGGAAAGACAATATTAATTGAAACACCGCTCATTGTTTCTGACCAATAGGTTAGAACAATTGTCACTTGGATGGTTAAAAAAATGGAGAAGAAAGTGTTGCAAACCATATCAGCATAAAATCATTGTTACAGTATCATCAGTCGGAATCCGACAAAGACAATAAAAATCAAGCACAATCCGTCCAAACCATTTATCTAAATACAAAATGCCAACAGACAATTCCACCAATTCAACAAGTATCACCATACTGCTCCGTCTATATGACAAATCATGTCGAGCGGATATATGTAGGAATAATATTAACTTATCTTGATTAAATTTGAATAAAAATATGGCTTGAATAAGATCAAAATTCGTGAAATACAGTTTTTTTGACATCGCTTTAATCTGACATAAGTACTCGGCACTTACTGTATCTAGAACACGTAATACCACTTCCCATTTATAATCATTGTTAACGTGGTTGCCGCGTGTTAGTTGGTCTTCTTTTATAACATCAAACAGCTCACTCTTTTTTTGAAGCCAATAAGGTCAACGGTTTTCGTTCTTCCGTAGTATGCAATTATATTTTATTGCTAATTGAAATTTTTCAAGAAATTAAATGTTGATTGCAGTCAAGTTATAACCCAATCACAGAGAAATAGACTGCATTTAGTTTCGGAATTTTAATGAACAATTTTCTTATTTTTTTGTCGAAGACGAAGACATCAAGGGTCTGCCAACTTACGTTGTTACCTTTAATAAGCGTGTCGTTAAACTATGATATTGTTGGCACCAAAGCGAACCAAGAAATACTCTCTCTACGTCAAGCGGCTACACGTTAATGAATATTTATGAGGTATCGGTGACCAGCAACTATAATTTCGTGAAAGCTAATTGGTCAATCGCCTAGCTGACCAGGGGTGGTATTGCAAAGGCACAGCTGCTGTCCACAACTGGACTGGTCAATAATTAAACAGGAAGACATCGGACTAATCAGTTTAGCCATGGGTGATCGTAGACTAGATCAACTGTACATTATATTTCTATGCATTAAATTGAACTTTATACGCCATGTAGAAGACTTGGTGTTCGAAACAACAAGCCAATGAATGCTAATCAGTATATTGAAAAATAACTGGAAGCAGATGAAATGGGGAAAGGGTGAAATTTAATCATCATTTTTACGACTGATTATAAGTAATGTTTACAAATGTATCAACCGGATACATTGCTTAGTTCACAGTTTGTTTACTTATAATTTAAATGGGCCCACAAGAGACTTATAAAAGTTAGAGTTTTTCACAAAATTAAATATAGTACAAACATAAATTTCACAGAGAGAGGGGGGGGGGGGTTAGAGAGATAGATATGAGGTTTAACATTTAATTTCATTTCAATAATTCGCTTGCGCGTAGTGGTCATTAGCAGAGGGAGGAAACCCGAGGACCCGGAGAGAACCCAAGGGGTTGGACAGGCGACCCTACTCCTGGTCGACGGGTTCGAAACCACGCCAGTTGACTCAATGGCAGGCTTTATGATACAGCGCCAACGTGCTAGCCATTCGGCCATCCATCCACCTCCCCTATTTAATACAGAATAAACATAAATGTCATAGCCTTTTCTTGACATACTTTGTATTGTAAAAGTACAGTATTCCTATCAATATCAATCAATTTCGAATGTCATCAAAACATCATATTTTAACTTGATCATGCTATTTAACATTCTCATAATATTTATTTCAACAACTTTTTTAAAGACAAACGTATAACCGATCTTTTAATATCTAATTAATTTCATGGGGTTTTTTGGACACGGTTTGTAGTAAATGTGTTGTTTATTCGTATTTGTTGTTTAAATCTATGGTTAGTGGTATGTCAATGTTTTGTTATTATCTATAGTTTGTGGTATGTCATTGTTTTGTTTATATCTATGGTTTGTGGTATGACAATGCTTTGTTTATATGGGTGGTTTATGGTATGTTCACTCTTTATTTGTGTATACTATCTATGGTTTGTAGTATGTCTATGTGTTGTATGTATCTATGGTTTGCTTAACGTATGGTTTGTAATGTATGTGAAGCTAACATCTGTGGTTTGTGATATATGTGATGCTAACATCTATAGTTTGTGATATATATGTTGCTAACATCTATGGTTTGTTATATATGTGATGTTAACATTTATAGTTTGTGATATATGTGTTGCTAACATCTATGGTTTGTGATATATGTGTTGCTAACATCTATGGTTTGTGATATATATGATGGTAACATCTATGGTTTGTGATATATGTGACGCTAACATCTATGGTTTGTTATATTATGTGATTCTAACATCTATAGTTTGTGATATATGTGTTGCTAACATCTATGGTTTGTTATATTATGTGATTCTAACATCTATAGTTTGTGATATATGTGTTGCTAACATCTATGGTTTGTTACATACATGATGCTAACATCTATAGTTGTGATATATGTGTTGCTAACATCTATGGTTTGTGATATATGTGATGCCAACATCTGTGGTTTGTGATATATGTGATGGTGACATCTATGGTTTGTGATATATGTGTTGCTAACAGCTATGGTTTGTGATATATGTATTGCCAACATCTATGGTTTGTTATATATATGATGCTGACATCTGTGGTTTGTGATTTATGTGATGGTAACATCTATGGTTTGTGATATATGTGTTGCTAACATCCGTGGTTTGTGATATATGTGTTTCTAACATGTATAGTTTATGGTATATGTGTTGCTAACACATATGGTTTGTGATATATATGTTGCTTAAATCGATGGTTTGGGATATAATGTGTTGCTTACATCTATTGTTTGTGATATATGTTGCTTACATCTATGGATTGTAGTGGTATGTGTTGCTCACATCTATGGTTTATGGTGTTGCTCACATCTATTGTTTGTGATTTATGTGTTGCGTGCATTTATTATCTATGATATATGTGTTGCTCACATCTATGGTTTGATTTGGGAGCGACGGTGGCTGAGTGGTAACAAAAAAAACCGAGGACCTGTGTATACATAGGTGTGCAAGTCAAAGATCTCTTGGAAGATGGGATTCGATATAAGGGTATAATATAGTGCCGCTGCCCAGGCAAAATTTCTCTCTTAGCATACTATATGACGTATGTCCGTCTTCATTAGCTCAATCGGGGCAAAACAGTATTCGCTGTGTATTTCTTGTTTATACCCATGTATTTCTTGTTTATATCCATGTTTTTTGGTGGTTTGCAGTGGTGTATTTATTGTTGTTTATATGCCTCGGTTTAGATGGTTTGTATTCTGCGGTGATGTTTTTCTTGTTTATACCCATTTATTTCTTGTTTATGCCCATGTATTTCTTGTTTATACCAATGTATGTTTTTGGTGGTTTGCACGGGTGTATTTGTTGTTTTTATGCCTCAGTTTAGATGGTTTGTATTCTGCGGTGATGTATTTCTTGTTTATATCTTATTTGAATGGTTTTCAGAGATGTATTGCAGAATCAATAAAATGGTTGACTGGGATTCATGTATTTCCTGTTTATATGTAATCATAATTCTTTATTTTGGTATTTAATCGATGTTTTTTTAATAATATGAATCGCATTTCGTTTGATTTTTTCCTACAATTGTTGGCTATAACATTTATAGAGATAAAAATAAACTTATTATATTATATAATGATTAAAGCGAGGTGATATGGCTGATGTGGTGCTACTACTTTGTTGGGAGGCAATTATAAAGTATAATTCCCACACACGATTCATGCAATTACGGAAATTCAATTAAGCGTCGTTTCACCTCTTACCTTTCTACACTAACGGGAATAATGCTAACGTGATGTGCTATGACGCAAATTTTGATCTAATTGAGATTTCAAACTGTCCGTCAGGGGTCTTTAACGTGCTGCCAATTGTGTACATGAGATTTCGGATGTATGTATGTTCCTGTTATATTTCGGTCGAATATAACGTTTGCATTTAAATTGGTGTGTTGTTTGAAGTGGCGATATTTAAAATCAAGCTGGAAGGAGGGTCTGGCAAAGACAGCTGTCTAGTCGTTCGGATGTGACGAAAACAATCCCTTGGCAGTTGGAATTCTATATAAGAGTAGGCTGAGCGCCCGGGCAAAATTTCACTCATATCACACTGTATGGCGTGTGCCCGTCTTCATTAGCTCAGTTTAAAAGCAGGGGCCTGTTTCACGAAATTGTAACTAAGATAAAATCCGATTTTAGTAATTCGATTGGATAGTATTAGATTGATTTTAGCGCTTAGCCAATCAGATTTGAGTATGTACTAAAATTTGGATTTTATCTTAAGTTAAAATTTCGTGAAACAGGCCCCTGAACAGTAGGACATTAAAGCCATTTCATTTCATTTTTAAAATCAAATGTGTGTAGATAGCAACATATAGTTCTGGGGCCGTATTTATAAAAATTCTTAGAGTTTTCTTAACTTTTACTCTAAGGCTTCCTAAAACAACATTTAGTTAAAGGTTACTCTCTAGAAATATTTATGAAGGGTCTTAGAGTTACTTTTAACTAAATGTATGACTTGGGTACTAACCAAACTAAATCTGTCACAAAAAGAATCCCACCGATGTCCATTCGATATCTCCTTATCAACTCGTCATTGTTGTACTCCACTAAGAAATATCTGCTTGTTTTAAACTCTCTTAGGCGGCGTACACGGACGGCCATGTTAACCAAGATAAGAGTACTTTTAATAAGTTATGAGTGCTACAGGAGGACTCCTAAATATGTGTCATAGTTAGGAGTAATTCTTAAAGTAAAATGTTTTAAAAATAGGTCTAAGGGAAATCTACAAAGTTAGGAGTAATTTTTGACAGTTAAGAGTTGATTTCAACTCTTAGAATGTTTATAAATACCGGCCCTGGTTTGACTTCTTCAATGTCGATCGCATATTGAAGAAAGATAAAGTGGAAGGGGGCACCGTTGGCTCAATAAGTAAGGCACTGGCTCACTGACAAAGAGGTCCCTGTTTCGAGAGATTCTCTTGATTTTCCAACATGTTTCCTCATGCCAGTGGTGCACAACAAAGGGCCTGGCAATACACGGCGCCTAATCGTTCGGATTGGATATAAAAAACAGAGTTGCATGCCGTTAAAATAACTCCTGGCAGTTGGAAATCGATGTAGTGTTACGCCGCTGTCTGGGCAAAATTAAGCACACTGTATGGCGTATTCGTGTCGCCTTTTATATTTAGTCTGGTTAATGCAGAAAAGTAGGACGTTAAACCCCACTTCTTTTCATTTCGACATCTTAATCAGTTGTAATAATGATGATTATGAAATATAGTAGAAGCACTTTTATGGTACTTTTTTGATATATCAACAACCCATTCATGACAAACATAGTATTATACTAATTACTTTCCTATACTTTACGTCGATTTATTGACTATCTTATAATACCAAAGTATTAATATAATTTTGACTTGTGCAATATATATACATATGTCGTGTGTGATGTAAGTAATACCTGTATATTAGCATCAACCTGGTGATAAAATTTGACACTTGTTTTAGTTGTTGTACTGGTATACACGCAAAAGACATTAAACCAGGGGAAATTGACTTCTTTATATCCTAAATGTTGTAAACGTCTGATTCTTCCGTTTTCTTGTCGTTTTACAAAATAATTTACTTGCCTTGTGCTTTCTCACAATAAACCTTGGAATTTGATAAACTTAATTTTTGACTAGGTCGAAGTTTTAAATTTAAAAATCCTTTTGTCTGAATAATGATTAGCTGTGTGTCGTGTATATGGATAAAGACCAACTCCTGTAATATTCTGCAACTATAAAAATCAATGACTTCCTTGGTTCATAATAATGATTGGACACCTTTTTGTGACAGATAGTATTGCATATTTGAAAATCAATTACAGTGCTGCACCTTGAGTGATCAATTAAAATCGATTTTTGAAACGGAACTGACATAGACAGATATAAACTACAGTAATATGGGAGTATAGATTTGTCTACGATATCACCCTAGGTGGAAGTGGACGTTAAATCCCATTAAGAGAGTGAGGAGGTGGAGCATAGAAACTGACAATATTTTGTTCAATTAGGCCAAAATTATGTATTATTGGCAAATTTAAATAGGGACCACATTTACTATATACCAGTGATGTTTATAAAATCGCTAATATAAATTATTGTTAATATACATAACATATTATATGTATGAGAGAGAGAGAGAGAGGGGGGGAGAGAGAGATGTGGTTTAACGTCCACTCGACACAAACTATGTCATTTCGGGACTAACATTATGGTTTTAGTTTTATTTCAAAAACCCGCTTGCGCGTAGGGGTCTGTTGCAGTTAGAGGGATCCGGAGGACACGGAAAAAACTCATGAGGTTGGATAGGCGACCCTACTCCTTGCCACGAATAACCGGGGATTCAAAGCCACACAATTTTATTTATGAAGTGCCACAGTGAAAACGACGTATGAACATATTTGTACTTCAAATAATATACAAGTCGTATTTGGGGGAATTTGAAAAATATATTACTGACTATAATAATCATACCTTTGACGGAAGTTATAGAATCACCCCTCTGCGGATTTGTGGCGTCACAAATTCCAGATCCAAACTTTACGAAAGCTTGTAACAAAATAATCAAATATTTTCTTTCAACTGATAAACAAATCATAGCTTTGTAGACAGTAATAATATAATTTTGCAGAAAATGATAATAAAATAAACAGGTCCCTGTCGATAGCAACAGAGCACTCAATGCAGATCTAATTCGGTAATTCGGCGAAAGTTTCAAATCCAAACAACAAATTCAAATAACAAAAATATTTATTTCGATTGATAGACTTATCATAGCTTTTCCGATTAAGAACTTTTTACATGTTTGTGGAAAGTTATAATAAAAAAACGGTTCCCTGTACGAAAACAACAGAGCAACATCTGTGATGTCACAAATGCAGACCAACACGGTATATCGGCGAAAGTTTGAAATCCAAACAACGACAAAAATCAAATATGATCTTTCAACTGAGAGCATAGTCATAGCTTTTCGAATGAAAAAGCCCAATAGTTTTGTAGAAATGTATAATAGAATATGCAGGCCTCTGTAAGATAACAGCATGGCCCTATTTTTGACTTTACAATTTCAGACATCCGGTAATCCGAAGAAAGTTTTAAATCCAACCAGCGCATCCCAAACCAGTAACACGCGGCAATTTTACGAATATTTAAAATCCAGCCCAAAAAAATATCCAATATTTTCTTTCAACTGATAGAATCAGTAATTTTGTAGAAAGTTATAATAAAATAAAAACATCAAACTGCGATAATAACAGAGGCATAATTCAGACGTAACAATCTGTCACAGGCGGTAATTCCAAAAATGTTTTAAATCCAATAAATCCACCAATAGAATAATCAACTGTTTTCTTTCAACTGATAGAATAATCATAGCTTTGTAGAAAAGTCATAAGCTAATAAAAACTTCCAACTATGATAATAACAGAGAAATGTGTTATGGCGTCACAAAATACAGACCTAAACCTGTCATGTTGATATACAATATTAATTACGTCACGAAAACCACAACTCTTTGATGTAGAAAGTATTGGATGTTTTGGTACTATCTGTTGGTGGACATGATTGGTCAAAGCGGGGATTTTTCGGCTCGCGACAAATTTGACCAGTCGATCCCAAACCAGTAACACGCGGCAATTTTACGAATATTTAAAATCCAGCCCAAAAAAATATCCAATATTTTCTTTCAACTGATAGAATCAGTAATTTTGTAGAAAGTTATAATAAAATAAAAACATCAAACTGCGATAATAACAGAGGCATAATTCAGACGTAACAATCTGTCACAGGCGGTAATTCCAAAAATGTTTTAAATCCAATAAATCCACCAATAGAATAATCAACTGTTTTCTTTCAACTGATAGAATAATCATAGCTTTGTAGAAAAGTCATAAGCTAATAAAAACTTCCAACTATGATAATAACAGAGAAATGTGTTATGGCGTCACAAAATACAGACCTAAACCTGTCATGTTGATATACAATATTAATTACGTCACGAAAACCACAACTCTTTGATGTAGAAAGTATTGGATGTTTTGGTACTATCTGTTGGTGGACATGATTGGTCAAAGCGGGGATTTTTCGGCTCGCGACAAATTTGACCAGTCGATCACGAGACTAGGTATTTAATGTCACGGATGAATGGTTATAGGAGCCGCGGAGTGACAGTTTGAGTGCGGCATCAATGGTTTGATGTTCGTGTTACGCCGAATGAAATATGGCGGCGAAAACGAGGATATAACTACCCCAACTACGACCAATCTTTCACTACCCTCTAATTTAACTTGTTTTGCTAGAATGAAAAAAATTCCTCCTTGTTTCATCACGGAAATTTGTCTTGGGTTGTAAATTGCCGAACACCAAGCACGTGTACGGAACATTGGGGATATCAAAGACAAGGACGTGCCTCCAATCGACTTTGATAACTTCTTCAGTGCAAAGTTCAAAGAAATACAGGACTTTCTACAAGTTCTATGGCGTTTTTGTGTAGCTGTTCTTTTATGAATACACTTATTTCAAAACCATGTGTAGCTGCTCTTTTGTAATAATGGATGCATTGAGATGAATGCATATGTTTAGTACGATTTTGTGATCTATTTGCCAGCAAAACAGTCCAAACATTTCTAGTACCACTAATATAGCGAGTAACAACGTAGGGAATTTGTTATGTTTGTTGTTGGTATGTGTACAATTATAAACGGCCACATTACTGATGGACTGTAACCATAATTTATACTAAGCTGAAAAGGTTGGCTTGAATATATCTAGCAACTTCAATGTTTATCAAACGCTACTATTGCTTGCTTCGGAATTGGCTCAGTCAGTTTTCGCAAACAAAATTGCTGGATTATTTACTACCGGTAACAAATACCGTAAAATATAAAAAAAGAAGAAAAAAGAGAGCAAAATTTGCTCTTTTTCTTTTCCAAATTAATTTATAACTTGAAAGTATTTCCCGATTTTCTTAGGCTCTGGGCGCAACAGAAACTTCATTTATTTTTTAAGGAAATGATGTAACTCGCACTGAAAGTAAATAATTTGTATATCCGCATAATATAGGTACACAAAATAACAAAAAAGAATTTCTAGACGGATGTGTCGAAATGAGAATATTTTTTTTTGTCTTAAATTTGAACGAATAGTTATTCGATTATTACCTTGTAGCCTATTGAAAAAGTTATCTATTATTAGAAGAAGAAAATTTTGTTCAACTTATACATTTATATTTAAATAATATTATCAGATCGTTGGAAACAATTTATCATGGAATATAGTCATAGGAGATTAGATACGTAACACTTTTTTACATTTTAAAAATTAAATAAAAATCTCAGAAAGGATAACATATTAACTGGGTATGATTGCAATAGAAATTAATATACATATATATTACTTGATCTAATATGACTACAGAAAAATAAGTGTAGGTGAAATATGGAATATAGCTTAAAGTGAATTCTAAATAATATATATCAAACTTAACACACCCCTCCCCCCTCCCCGCAATACGAATTCTTAATAATATAAAACATTTAAGAGTTAAATAAACTTTAGAGGTTGTTATATAGAATATGGATTATAGCTTAAAGTGATTTCTAAATAATATACATCAAACATGCAACACCCCCTCCCCACCCGCAATACGAATTCTCAATAATATAAAACTTTTAACAGCCCCCGCCCCAAAGCATGACATAAATAAACCTTAGAGAGTTCACGTTAAAAGCAGGTAAATGTCATTGTTCTATTGACGTTTTTTAATAGTAGAAAGTTACACCCTGCTCATTCCATTTCTATTGATTTGAGAAATAAGTTAAGCAATTTATAATCATGTAAGATTTTTTGAATAATATTAAAATGCATTTTGGATTTATGTAAATGACATATTTTACCATAGATCTAACACGCCAAATATTCAGTATTATTTTTTAATATATCGGTTAAACTTCAAAGAGTTTAATTGATTTTATTTTTCAACATATTTGAAAAACCCTTCACGTGTCGTTTGATGGGATCATAAGAGGAAAATATTTTTGAATAAACTTTAATTTCATTAAATAAATCAACCTATTATCTAGAATGAAGCGATTAAGAGTAAAGAAAAGATAAATCGAAACAAAAAATAAATGGGATCATATGAGAACCCAAACGGTATTGAAATAGCATATATTAAGAGAGGAATATAAATAAATACGTCAAATGGAGAAATGAGAAGAGATTATGACTTTTCTCACAAATCGCTGATTTAAGAGGGTTTTAAAAAAGAAGGGTTGAGTGAATGACTCTTGTGAGGGCAGTTAGTCAACCATTTAACACACAAAGCAATGAATCATGGCCCGATTAGAACCAAATGACTGTCTTTTTTTTATCTTTATACGAAGTCAATGTTTGGAATTGTGTAGAGTAAATCGGACCAAACGCGTGTGGGGAATTTTTCCATCTAATATCAGACTTTAATCGAATTAGTTCCGTGTCATCGTTCTGTCATTAAGATACAAAAAAGCACTAATTTGTATCCAATTTATTATTGTCAATTAGCAATTAAAACATATAATGTGCGAGCATTTGATTAAATTTGAAGTTGTTGATAAATCTGAAAATCATATCATAAACGTCACGGAGATGTAATCAAAATATGATTATCTGGCTTAATGCATAATTATGATGAATATGAAAAGTTGGATCGTGTTTTTTCATAATTAACCCGGCATAATTTTATTGATTTTTTGAATTTATTTACTTTTTTGGGGGAAGGAGAGAAATTCAGTTTCAAAAATTCTTCGCATCACACCAATTAGCTAATTATTAATTGAATGTTTTGTTTTTAATAAGCATGCTATAAATATTTGAAGCACATTAATTAAGGCTCTTTGAGAATAATATGAATAATATTTAGACCGCTGAGAAATAATGGTGATATAAGGTAAACTATATATTTTAGTAATGGGCCAGGGGGTATATCATAATTTTCATGACGATACCGGTGTTAAAATTCAAAGATGGTTAAGATTATAATAGAAATGACTTACATTTCATTCTCATCTTTCAGTTACAAATCTTATCTCATATGACGAAAACGTCAAAAGTTATCGATACACGTGTCAATCGTCACTATCATAACAAAAACCTAGCTACGACCCTTCACTCACACAATCAGGTGAAAAGCGTTTAGCCTGTATTGACAGTCACGTGATGTATTAAGCTCCACCCATTGGTCTGTATGTGAAGGTCATGTGACTTAGTTTGTCGTCTGCAGGGAAAGTAGGGGTGGTTTATGTGGTATGGTGTATGGAATATTCACTTTGAAGACAAATCATAGTAGAGAGATAAAGTAACCGAGTTGGCATGAGTTCTTACTACAGTAATATTTTACCGGCTACCGTTAACGGTAGCAATATGGAGCATCTCTATCCTCCCGACGCAAAAATGGAGAATATGTATACGCCTGGCGGACAACAAATGCCATATGATAACTGTTCTTCAATATATTCTTCAGGATCATATATGCGATATAGTGGTTATAGTGACAGACATGATTCTAGGGGAGGGGGAGATGTGAAACCCCAATCCCTATCCGTGACAAACTGTGCTCCCCAAACCTCATCCCCACCCTACCCTGTTTATCCGAACGGGACGGAGAACTATAACGTGTCACATTTTGATAATCGCAGTGTAGATTGTAAAACATCGGACTTACAAGGACAAATGTCTAATTATTATTATCAACAACAACAAGCAATGTCGGGCATGCAAGAAGTTACAAATACACCAAACGGTTATCATAACGCAATGAACGGAATGAGTCCACAAAATATGACAGTTTATCCGTGGATGAGACCAGGAACAGGGGGTAAGCTATTAACCTTCTTAATCTGTAATTAATGGTAATTAAATGTGCAATTAAACGACTATAACTGTTTTATGTTTTCTACTACTTATAATATGACAGAATATTTTCAGCTACGCATTTTACTTTCGTTTTAATACGGCAATTGCTTAACATCTCATTGCGTATTAAAAGTACACATTGAAAAAAGTGCAACATATTTCGTTTATTAATTTAAGTCTTTTGTGTGAATTGATCGAGTGTCTTTTTTCCTGCAGGTGTCATATACATACACCTGTTCATAAGTTAGAAAATGCAACAATATTAGCTTTTTTTCTATGGTTAAAAACCCGGCCTGGTTTATAAATCGATAGACTACAGTATACAAAAAAAAATCATATTGGACAAGAATTAATAATTATATTGTAACATTAATGCATTTTATAATAATAATCAACAAACAATGATAAATACTATGTGAATAAATTAAATCCATACTATTATGATTAATAATCGTAGAAAAGAATACTGCAAGGGTCCGTTCTGTTTCGTCTACCAATACATATATGTACTAAATTATACTAATACGTGTGACCTATTGCCATAACTTGGGGCGCTTATCATAAAACGTATTCAAATAGCTATTTACCGCCATAACTTAACGACTCTTTTATGTTTAGGTCGAAGAAAATCCTATTAAAAGTACAACTCTTTGCGTGAATTTGTATCAATGGATAACAATATCGAATAGGATTTGATATAAAAGGATCGTTTAGAAATAACATGTGTTTTATTTGAAAAGAATGAATAAATTGGATAATTCTTTGTAATAACCTATGTGCTCAGAGGCTATATTTAGTTACATTTCCATCCTTAAATTAAAGAATAATAACTGTTAGTCACTAGGTCAAATATAGATTCGTTAAGATGCACAAGCTCAATTGAAACTCATGTCATATCCGAGGGCGTGTGATGAATAGAGTTCAATAACCACAATATATCCATTTATGTCTATATTTTTTTTTTTGAAATTCTATAATCGATATGTTTTTTACTTCCCCCGTTCGCTTTGATTTTGATTAAAGAATCAAGGCGTTTTTTGTGACATTGATATTTTCAAAGTAATGAACATGAACGAGTCAGCAATTCCAAAAGTAATACGTCACTGGTAAGTGAAAAGCTGTGTTCACCAAAACATAAAACAAGGACTTAATTAATTTTGCGGAAAGTGTTATTTGACCGTTTCAAACCTTTGTGTCAACAGCAAATCATAAAAGTGGGACGATAAAAAACTTGCCAGGGAAAATAAGCCATAAATATTCACAGTCAAAATGGCGACTGATGAAACAAAACACGATCTAACCAACATAAATTAGATCGGTGTCGTGTGTAATGATTGCCTAGAATCAATAATGTGCTTCAATGACTCATTTCACTAATCGCACTGATCGAATCCTGATCGATTTTTAGAGTTTGTATGAATTGGGCAACATGTGCATTGACCACTGGCCAATTTTATTGCCTTGAACTTTTTGTAACCTTTTATTTTTTTTGCTTCTCAAAACATACGAACACCATCCCTTTTCGCGTCCTGCAGCGTGTTTAATGTAATAATAAACAGGATTTATTTTATATCTCGGATACAATCTATCATTAACACATCGTCTTCTCTCCGTTTTCCTATAAAATACCACTCTATTGACGCTTGACCATAACTTATGGCTACTACATGGTCATCGGAAAACTGACCACTGCTTTTTGATTTCTTCTGGTCAGTTTTATACTTATTTGATTGCGATTTATGCCATAAAAATCGAACGACATTTATATTCAGCGATCCATACCTTCTACACCATAAGCCCAACAAATCATCGTATTGTTGCTAGTTTCTAATCAAATTTTATACCTATTTTATAGGAAATGGTGACGCAATGCAAGCAGCATTCATCGGCAAGTAGTCAAATATAATTTTAATTTTGAAATGCTAATAATTTTTACAATTTTCATAGTTAAAGTTTAATTGAGATTTTTAAAATTGAAATATACAGTATAATTTAATGTATAAATGTTGTAACAGTGTTTACTTTCAAATAGTATTGTTCAATTAAATTCAATTTTTATGTTTAATATTTTAACACTGAAAATAATTATACTGACTGTTAATTAAAAACTTATATGTATCTAAAAGTAATATATATTAAAATAAATATATTAAATTGCAGTCGAAGTGAAAACTAAAAAAAACCTAAAGGGAAATCGACGACTAAAAATATCAAAAAGAAAATCGACATCTAAATTGAAATAGGCAATATTAGGGGGTCTTTTTTGTTGTTGAACTTGTATGAATAACGTCGATAACTTTAAACAAGAAAACAGCCCTCAAGATAAAGCCTTGCCTTATACCTTTATGAACATTTCACATTTTATTATATACACTACTTTGTTTAAGAATTATTATACTCGCGGTTTAATCGCCATAAATAATTCTGTGTATACTAAACCCATAAATTGTAGCCGTCAAAATAGGAAAGATACATCTTCGTTCCGTAATAACTATACGGTTCATATTTAAATTTTGAAAACTATCTGCGATCTCTTACCAACCATTTTACATCGTATATTAAATATATATTATACAAATGTTTTATATATTATACAAATCAAGAATCTCACTACGTCTCGAAGTAATGGTATTTTCATGAGTCGCCTTAATTATTTCTTATCTTATTCAATGTTCCTTCAAATTTTCTATTCACACGTAAGCGGGTCAAGATGTGTTCTAGCGATAGTGAATGAATTAGATAGATGCTGTTCAAATTATAATAATTTTGGTTGGAAAAAGGCAATCCACACAAAGGCTTTAAGTTATAGTGTTTCTTCTATAAATAAAGGCATCCCATAAACTATCCTAGAGAAAGGAGGGCCTTCATACGATATATGATAGCATTAAAGTGGTCCCTAATAGTCCGAGCGATGACTTGTCCTAGGCTATTTTACTTTGTCCTTCTCGTTTGTCTTCAAAGGTAAAAAGAAGTGCGAACCCTCTAAAGCATCTCAGGGCTGATTTATAGGCACCTTTCACTTTACATTCAAAGCGTTTGACTTCTTCTCTTCGTGATGATCAATAAACACTGCTAGAAAATGGTGGTCATAAATTGTATCCGTCCGTCGCTCATTGTAAATTACTATTCCGATGGCCCGAACTGCTAACAAAAAGAACCGTGTTAAACTGACATAGCTGAAGCATATTTACTTTTCTATCAAATTCTGAACATGTGTTTAATACGTCGAGACACGGAGGTATAAAGTATTTTGCGGTCCGGAGTTGGTGTTCAGTGTATGTTTAGTGATGTTGTTTAGAATATGAAAGTGGTGATATATAGCTTGATCCAAAGAGATGCTTCTTTTTGGTCTTGCTGTCTCATTAATATCACTATTTCTGACACAGATTGGATGTATCACAGATATAATAGAATAAAGATTTATGTTGTGGTAAAATGTAGATTTATATATCATAAAAAGTAACCAAATTCACTTATATATATGTATACACATCAATAATATTTCATGTCTCTCTTCGTCTTGAATTATACGTTTGCGACTGTTATAATTCGTTTGCAATTCCCTTTTTTAATTAGGCATTGTCTGTTGTGTGAATCTAAATCAATTTAATTATACATCACACACAGGGTACACCCACTCTTGTTTGAACCCCCTCTCATTTATACACAATCATATTTAACAGTTCTTATAATGAAACTATAAGCGCATTTGCTTATATATTTAAATTAATTATCAGGGATAATTTTAACTAAGATCAAATCCAAATTTTAATAATTTTATTGGGTTATATTATATTGATTTTAGTGCTAAGCTAATCAAAATTGAAGTATCTACTAAAATTTTATGTTAGTTAAGATTTCGAGAAACAGGGGCCAGGGCATAATTCACAATCTTAATAATACCAACAGCCACTTCAAACAATATAAACTATCTTAAAAGTCGTAAATAAGTACGTAAATGGAGCATGCTAACATCATCTCTACACCTCTCACTAAACTTAGAATTATGACCTCCATAAAGTCGCACTTAAAACATGTAAACCTGGATTTTTATACACGAAAATAACCAAATTTGTTTGATATGAAAATTCAAAATTTGACTATGTATGTCAAAAAATTTTTTGACTGATTAAATTAAGACATTTATTTACATATGTTTCAATTTTACTGGGCCAATTTTGCCGTAAAGGAATGTGAAATGGCGCCCGAAGTATTGTATAAGTTCGTGTTTTCATGAAGCTAAAATTTGTCGAAAAAGACACTAAACTCTTCAAATGATCCACCCGTTTAAAAAAGGGACACGTTTTATTGACATTTGGCAACATTACATTCCAGCAGCAACCTTAAAGGGATAACAGTGACTAAAATCAAGTGTGTTATTATCCTATCCGTATATCTTGTAGGTACACAAAACACCTAAATGATATCGTAAATCCTGTACAATATAATGCCCTTTTTCTTTAACGTGAATCGTTCAACTTTTTCAATATTCGTAAGTAAACCTATCCATGTATTTATTTGTCCATTTAGATATCAAAATTGAAGGGCGTGTAACTTAATATACAATTTATCTGTTATATTCATGATTAAAACCCCTCTGATTAGTAAAATTGTGGATATTTTATCTGAAATCGCACTTGTAACATATGTATATCTCCATGTGTTTATCGCATTTAATGCGAATAAAACGAAGTGTTGAGTTTAATACCTCTCTTAAATCATCTATCTTTTTTTACAATTTTACATATAAACAGTGGCAAATTCAGTTACTAGTAAATGCTTCAATGCCAAAATTTTACGAAAATTAGGCCAATAGTTGGGTTTTTTTTCTTTTCATATCAAAACAGAGCACTGGGTCAGATAAAAATGAATTCTATGTTTATCCTTAGGTTTACATCTAACATCCGGTGGCGTCGTTTTACTTATTCATAGATTATAAAAAATCACCCATTTTCGACCAATGATTTTGAAGTAAATTCAACAGTTACTCCTCAAATTGAAAATAAGTATGTTAGAGCATTACACCCTTTCGTGTCTATCAAACATCCCAATGTATAAATTTACATATTCATAACTAATTAAAATATGAATTAACCATTTTAAGCCAATAATATTTAGGGAAATATGCATATTGATATCTGAGTCAAATCAAAATATTACCCAGAACTTTAACGGGGATCTTCATGATGTTCAGGATAGGATTCGAAAAATACGATCTCTCTCTTTACGACATTTCTTCCAATTACCATACATGTACTTTATACTAGTTTATTCTTTGAAACAGTTATAATACAATCCTCTAATATGACCATCAACGAAATATACTAAAGCATGTTTAATATAAATACCAAGAAATAACCCTCATGTGTAATTTGGCAACATTTAAATATTGAAACAATTTCTTTACAATAATGTATGGTTTAGTTTATAAAATACCATGGTTGCTTTTTGTCATTTCTCTGAATTAACGTATTTTCTTTTTCTATTTTGGAATTTTTATGTTATTGATTTATTTACTTAAATTACATGGTCGTTAGCGAACAAGACCGGTGAACATCGTGCATGTTAACGGTATTACCAGACCATTGATCGATATTATCAAGAAAACGTTGCATATTAATTGAATATGAAAAAATTATCAGGGTTTTATCACTGACTGGTGTGTTTTTCACAGAATAGATTTTGCTAGCTATTTTTAGTCGTTCCAGATTGTTATCGAGTTTTTTGTTTTAATATTGTTTTTGACTGCTTTTGTTTTTATTCAAAACCAAAAATATTTGATATTTAAATAATCCATTTATATTTCCATTTGATGTTCCTTTACCGAATTTCTTTTTCTTTATATAAAGATAGCTCTGGATATGGAGTTAAAGTTGGCTGGGGTTGCACAAACTGATTTTTAGAAAGAAACATTTTTTGTCAATGTCATAATTTTAGTATTTAAGCAGTTTAAAAAGTCATTAAACACATCCACTATAAGTACCCCTTTTACTATGGTACGCAATCTTATCAAAAACATCAACAACAAAAAAAGGACTTAGGTGGAGTAAAGTGGGCTGGGGTTGCACAAACTGATTTTTAAAAAGAAAAATTGTTTGTCAATATTATAATTTTATTATTTAAGCAGTTTAAAAAGACATTAAACATATCCCCTATAAGACACCCTTTCACTATGTTACACAATCTTATCAAAACCATCAACAAAAAAGTCTTAGATGGAAAGAACTAGAGGGATAACTTATATCTAAGATATCTACAACTAAATACAAACACTGTTTGCTTGAGCGTTTGATCTAAAGCCACAAAAGGCTAATAAATCGCCTTCTTAACGGGGCGTTTATGACTCTACAATTAATGAATAGTAGTATTTTAGTGTCGTTAGGCATATAAAATCCGTTGAACAGTTCTCTACACAGGGCAATATTAGCCTCATCCATTTAACAGGACTATAGGCTTTAATGGTTATTATTCAATGATCTCTAAGTTTGATGACAGTTTTATTTGAGAGGGTTTCTATTCGTTAAAATCTTGGTGTGATTATTATTTATTCATTGTCAGATAAAACAAATCAGATTGTTGATTCATATAAAAATGGCAGCCATCAGATCCAGAGATTTTTTTTTCTCTAATGACAAGGCCGAGTCAATAAGACTTCATTACGATTTGATGAAAGTGTACTTATTTTCCTATTTCTATTTAATCAATATAAAGATTCTATCATTCGCTAGTCTCCGTGTGTGAATCCATGTATAGAAAGTGCCGAAAGGTTGGCACTGACAGAGGGAGGAGTTGAACATTGTTCCGCTGTATAAGTCTATACACGAAGTTATTTACCCTTATTTATAAAACATGATCAAAGCTATCTAGATATTTCTGACCAATTTATTCGCTTTGTTCAACTTGTACTGGGTCGTGTTTCAATAAGTGGGAATAGGTCTGTTTGATTTGTAGTATACAGGAATTCGATTTAGAAAAAGCACTATCTTTTAGTGGAATCGCTCAACTATCATTATGGTAAAAGTTATGGCGTCAATAGTTTGTTTAGTTTCAAACCAACCACTAACATGGGAAATCCATTTTACTAATTGTACGTACATGTTGCGCTAGGAACTTTGCTTTCTATCCAATTACACCAAGATGTTGAACGTCGACTGTGCAATTGGAGCTTTAAATGCGGAAAGGTTAAGTTTGATTAAATAGTTTTGTTTTTAACTAAAGAGACATTTTACTTATATTGGGTTTGAAGTTTTGGGTTTTTTTTTTCGTTACTGCTTGATAGATTGAGGCAAGTTTATGTAATTTATCAACTAGTATCTCTGGTCATAATATCTAATATACATAAGCAAGTATCTTTAACCATATTTCTAATTTACAACGGCTAATATCTCTAACCATACTTCTAATTTAACCAACTGTTATATTTAACCACAATTCTAATTTACATAAGCAAGTATCTCTAAATTTCTAATTTCCAACAGCTAGTATTTCTAAGTATATTCCTAAGTTACAGCAGCTGACATCTCTAATCATATTTCTAATATACATAATCTGGTATCTCTAATCATATTTCTAATTTACATGAAACTAGTCTGTGAAATTCATATTTTAAAAATAATAAAATGACATAATTTAAAGATATACCACTTTGCTATATGTAACCGAATTTTATTTACTAGTATATGTAATATATACTTAATAGGTCGTCATTCGAAAATCAAAAAATATGTCTAAATTACACCAGATTGCGATTTTAAAGAGGAAAAAATTGGCAAAATTCAAATACGTACCTCTTCGTGGCATGCAATTGAATTTATATTATTAGTATATGTATTCTGTCCTCAATGGGCCTTCATACTAGTATAAACACAGGAAATTGCACCCACTCTCTGTTGATCCATATTTTAAATGAACAGCCAATGCTTTCTTTCTGTTTGGTTTAGTTTAAACAATATTTTATTCAATAAGCTGAATTGGATTGAACAACAGGCAACTATGTACATGTAAGTTCTCTCCAGACATATAAAATAGTTAAGTCTTGTTTACAATACAATGCTGGATGTACATTTTTGTTTGGTGACATGTTAGGGTTATTGTATAAATTTATAAAAAAAAAGATAGCTTGCTATAAAACATTAAAATCAAATTCATTTACCAACAAAATACTGTTGCCAAATGTTATCTACATTTTTGAGTAAAACATTGGCAGGGAATACAAAACATTTACCCACAACAACCACAAGACCACAATCACAAGGCAAGAGACGTACCATTACGTCATCAATGATGGCGTGTAAATAGAACGAATTAGCCACTGCAATAAAACACACAATGGCTGAGGTGTCATTGAAATCTTGTTGATTCGATCGGTGGTGTCCATGGAGCTTTGCATTCATTTCTTCATCAAGATCAACTTAAAAGAATAGATTTAAGATTATTACTCCGCGTGAAAACACAGTGATAAAATCGAGTATTGAGTAAGGTACAATATTGCCTTGAGACAGTTGATCTTTTGGTCTTTAGCCCGGAGCATTAGGTGTAATAACGGTTGTAAATATTATTATACCTATATGTAATAGACACCTCGTATTTTCTGTTGCTAAAATTAGACAATGTTCATTTAAATTTAACCAACAGATATTCAAGTTCATGTGAAATTCGTTGTTTCCTTTTCGTACTTCCCTTACAGGTTGAGTTTGACATTTATAAGCATGATTATGCATATTGTTGTTTTTTGTATTACAAAGAAGTTGTCTTTAAAGCCCCAATACCACTATTGCTGTGGCTGAATAATATGCCCCAATCATTTTTCTGGACAACAAATTGTACTATTTTACAATATTCCAATTAATTGATGATACAAATTTCATCTTAACACACCAAATTTAAAAAAATGGAAAAATTCAACTACATGTACATGGTAACAACATGGTTTGAAAAGCTTTACGTAAACACTTTCAAATGCAACTTGGATTTAAACATATTTTCGAACCCTCTGGACAAGTAAAATAGGATGTAATGGATAATTTACACAACAGGTAGGACACTAAAACATCTTGTAGTTAGAATAAGGGAGGCTTTTTTTCTGGACCTGTCAAGCCAACAAGAGTGGTATTGTCCCTTTAAGGGAGATAAATATTAAAGAGCAAACGTTTTTGAAAATCATTTTTTATAAATACGTGTTACACTACAATTCAAGAAGGCTCATTTATCTTGGATGGAATATTTTGTATTATGATCATGCTGTGATTATTAATTAAAACCAATACAATGTTCTAAATATTAAACTTTTTTAAAGGACACTAATAGAAAGTAGTGGACACGGGACATTTAGTTAGAGGGGATAGGGGCTATCTTTCGCTTAAATTTTTAAAAATAAACATAGTTTCAGTGGGGATTTGTATCGCATATCTGGACCCGAATATAGCATTGCATTTCTTCAGCAATATCAACCTAATAATACAGAAATCCAGTTTTAGCTGAGGTTTAAAGGAGCTCAATCGCTGTACTTTGGCTCCTAGAAACGGCAACAAATGGGTCGCAACGCATAGAAGAATGTAATATGAATACATATATAAACTGATTTACATTCAATCGTCTCTGTTTTACTGTAATTTCTGATCAGTTATGTTAGGCGAATGCGTGAAAATTGAATGGAGTCTTTGGCGTCTACACCGGTAGTATTATCCTGATGGCTATGTTTAGCCTTGTTCATAGAGTCTCGTCATTACAGATAGCGCTCAAAACCATTCTGTAACACAAATCGTGTGCCAATATTTGAATTTCTATTTTGTCTTAAATGTTGGCTTTCAGAAGCCCGTCTATTCAAAGTATATCACCAATGTTGATTTAAATTGACCAATAAGTCGTGTTTGCAATGTCAAAGACTGTGGATTATATTGAGTTAGCGACTTGCCTCCTTTAATGAAGAATCTTCTGGATGAAATGCTTAAATAATTGAACTGGCTTTAAACAACATCGAACTTGGTACATCACTGCTAATAGATAAAACCTAGCCGTGACTGTTGTTAACTGAAACAGAAAATAAGTTCTAATCAATATTGTAATATATTCCGTCATATAATCATATGAATAAGTAATGGATTTTCTATCTTTACTCTTCAAACAGGTCGACCTTAAACAATGTTCAGCTGGCTTTTCTTGCACGATTGCACCAACCATGTTAATTGTTTGCAATGATTTCGATTGGAACAGGTTTATTCAAGAGCATTAGGAAAAAAAACCATTATCAGCACAATGCAATGAGTCAAGGACATTTCATTAAAACTGCATTAAATTGTAAATGAGCACGTAGACCATTGAAATTGGAATACGGATAGGTATAATATATTAAATGTTATTAGAACTTGCTTTGGGTCTCTCATAAACCCAAGGTACATTATGTTCCATTCGATAGACCTACATGAGTGTACAGGTACTACTATAATTTTTAGGTTAAATAACTAGACCTGATTATACACAAATAAATTTGTCGATTTAATTAAGTCTGATGTGTGTTGGTTTGTTGGGTTTTTTTGCGTTATGATGGGTATCTGTCTATATCTGTAGAAATATTATAGCTAATTTCTTATTCCACTGTATGCAGTTTATAAGAAAATGAATTAGAAAAATAACAACTTCTGCCTAATATTTTAAAAGGAACACTTAATCTTAAAGATTTTGCCCCATCTCTAATCCGAAAAGTTCAGAGTAACACAAACCAACCCTTGATATTAATCTGAATTAAAATGGTGTAGTTTCTTTAAATTAATTTGCATCGTGACTGGGTTTTTCTACCAATCGGAGTAGGGGGTGGAGTAGATAAAGGGACGTTTAACCCCATCTCATTTCGTTTGTAAGGTTGGTTTGAATTTCTTTTGAAATAATAATGTTTTCCACATGCTTGACTCAAACTTAGCTTTATATTTATACTTGTATTTATATATTTTCATTCAATTACGTCTTACAACATATTCATAACACTCGTAGTATTTGCGCTGCCATATGAAAAGAAAACGACAGAGTATTGATTTTCATCTAATTATTGCAACCGAGTACAAAGTAAAAACGACCGAATTTCACCCCCTTATATATGATTTGTTCTGACGTATATTGATGGATGAATGACGAGATCGTTTTGATGTAATTTGTAGAATAAATGATAAAAGTAAAGTTTAGAAGGTTCATACATATCAAGGCATTATTGATTAATTCCGTAAAAATAGCTTAAAGGCTTATTCTAAATATACTTTGTATTTGACAGATAAGGTGTGTGGGACATATCAAACAATATACAAGACTTTTACTTGTTTCGCCGAATTATTAATAATAATTAAATGCTATTTATGGAAATACACAAGCTTAAAATAGATCGGGCGAATCAAACAGTGTGAATATTCCCTATTTACCATATTTTTTATATAAAACTGTAGTATTTTGTGGGTCAGTTGACAAGAACAGGAAAGCTATTGAGTACTGTGCTCGATGAATTTATGGCCATCACCCTTAAAGTAAACGCTTATATTATAGATACTCACGCGTTTATTCATAATTATTTGTAGATGTGGATATTATGAACATTGTTAATTTTTCACAAATCTTACAAACACTTCTTGTTCTTTGTGTTAATATTCCCATTTCATTTTACCTACAAATTTAAAAACTAAATACGTGCGTATACTGGAAAAGTTTATCATGAATATTGTTTATTGTAGACGAATCTGACAAAATCTCTACTTTCATTAAAGTTTTACTATCAAAATAAATATTAATTTCTGAAAACCAGTTTCTATATTATTGATATGAATGTCACCAGTCTTGACTTTATCATTTACAAACAATGGTTTTGCATTGTACATAGTCAGGTGTTGGCTATTCTGTATTGTATTTTTTTATTTTCAAGTTTTAAAGTGGGCTTTCTCAGGACATATCGTCACGTAATGTCTAGTGTCATGGGTCACCCAAATAGTTTACAACTTCAGGAAACAGGAAGGTTTTTCATAAATCTGTTTCCACGACATTATATCACTGACATCCAATGACATAATCGAGTAAAAGTTGTGAATATAAATCACGCACATGTTACTTATCTGCCCTTTGTATCTCAGATGTCCAGCTTTTGTTTCGAGAAAGTTTTATGATCACCATTAAGTTGTATTTCAATATTTCTCAATGCGTCTTGTATAACTCCTTTTGCTATCAGGTCGTAAAATTTAAAAGCCCCGATATCCCGCTAACAGTTGGTGCCTCGGGGACCGACGAGTAGACAGCAAAGTATTTTGAACAAGCCGGCGAGCACCATGGGCAATGACTCGATTCAAATTCTGTTTTTGTTGAAGCGAAACCGAGCGAAAGATTTTATGCTTTAAGAGTGGTATTAAGAATATATTTTTAAAACGAGATTAATGAAGACTTAAGTGTATAATGTGAGCATGCTTAGTTAGCTTTTATGAGATGTGATCATACATTATGGCCATTTAATCCGGTTTTTACTTGAATAGACAGAACAGTGTGTGTTTAAATATCACTTTAAACCTACCCTTGAGAGGTTAAACTATTGAAGTCTATGTCGCATCGATGATAATAAATGTCATTGAACCTATTGACATCATCATAATGATACATAATTAGAAACCATAATACAAGGTGTTTGGGTTTGTGTCCAGGACACGGAGAAACAAGAAACTTTCTTTTATATATTTTGTGATATGTTCCCACAATTTTCATATTTCGAAACATTTTAGTATACCACAAGGTACAATTTTATTGCTACACAATTACTGAGTTTGATACTTAGCGACGTTTCGACGAGGATATTTTCGTCTACACAATAACTGAGTTTGAAACAAGGCGACGTTTCGACGAGGATACTCTCGTCTTGTACCTTGTGTTATTATGTTCGATTACTAAATGCCAATCAAAGAAGATTTTAGTATACATTTTACGTTTTCAGTAGGGGTTTTCTTCATTTTGTGTCTAGTACACGACGATATACAACAAGAGACTTTCTTTATATTGTGTGATATTTTCTCATAATATTCACATTTTGACCCATTTTAGTATACACAAAATATGTTCAATTTAAAAGTTCAACATGTTGTTTACATCAGGTCCACCTATACATGAAATGATGCACATATTTTTAAGTTCTAAAATTATTACTAGTCACTTTAAAGATTAAATTTCGATAATTAAAGTGTATTTACGTTTTAGAAATGATTCTGCGTAAAAGTTGAATTGTAAACAAAGATTCAAATTATAAGAAACAGAGCTTGCAAGGATACTATTTCCCATCTTCCATCAGTTTAAGAAAAAAAAATGAATGATTTGCCTTGACATAAATTAATTAGTACCCATATTTAAATATGGACACCCCTCGCCCAAAGACACTAGTTATATTTTACAAATGTGTGGTGGTAAATTCTTGAAAAATTCCTTTGACATTTTCGTGCATGCGTTTAGTGCAGAAAAGGGCCTATCTTCATCTCCCAGAGATAGAGCTTGCAAGGATATTATTTCCATCTCCACCCGTTTCCAATTAAATATATGAATGAATGAAAAAGATAATGCTTTAGGTAGAATTTGCTTAGACATAAATTATTTTTAAAAGAATAAACACTTACACAACAGACAGGAGACGAACATTTCTGACACAAATAGAAAAACCGTTGATTTTATTGTCGAGAAATGCTATTTTTATTAAAATAGCATGTGATGTTTAATGAGCTTGTGGAAATGAGCTATGGCGAAATAATGTAAATAACTATTTTTTCACTCAATAATTGAAGTTTTAAACAATTTAATGTTAACAATAATCAATCTGAAACGAGATGATTAAACCCATAATTTAATGACTAAGATGTCTGCCTAAACACGACTAATAGTAAGTGCAGAAGGACCGCACCACACGCAAAACAAAAACCTGCGGACAAGACAGAAAATTGCTATAGCAAAAACAAACAATTATCAAATCAAGTGAATGAATCCGGGGGCCAGCCGTAGCGTCCACTGCGCTGTTATGGTACGGGCTTCACTAAAATGATTTACAAAAAAGACGTAACAAAAATATGATTTACAAAAAAGACGCAACAAAAATACGAACAATCTCTACAGTGGTCGTCTCTTCCATGGCTTAATAACTAAAATAATTCACCAACTAATAAATTAATGAAGTATTAAATAAATTATTATCAAAATCCATTGATAAATGAACGAATTTCGAAATAAATTAATTGCGGAATGTATAAATTCATACAAATATGAAATTCACAATGAAAATATGTAACGATAAACAGTTAATTTACAAATATATAAATGTTTGTTAAAAAAATATATATACACATGGTGTAAAAGTTTTTTTTAAATATATAAAATAAATTGTTAATGTGTTTTTAATGTTTTTTTATAGGAAATACATCAATAATGAAATATTTGGCACGAAAATATATTCAATATTTTTATTTTAATGTCTGTTGTTAACAATCTATCATAATTGTAAAAAATTATAAAAGACATATATCTTACAAAATTAAAGGCTTATATGTTTGAAAATATATTTTCTTCAAATATTTATAATTTTCACAAAATAATCCTGGACTTTTACTTTACAATCTACAGAACAGTAAATTTTATGAATTGATATATACCGATTATTAATAATAAATAATTAAAAATATGAAATCTTTACTCAAAGTTTCATGTGGTTTCTTTTTGGTTACCTGTGGTTTCAGGATTCAAATAGAAGAATGCTTTCCACCGTATTCTTCTGCACAAAAGTTCCGTTTGTTGAATTAGTTTTCTTGTATACTGTTGCTCGCTTGGAATCGATATGTTCTTGGTCGAATATTCAAACTGCGTTGATTCCCATTTTTCGTGTCAGCGAATGTACAGAGTGCCCGACTATAATATGTATTTCTAGACGTATTTGATTTGAAGGCCGTATATATAATGGCTATATTTTTTTAACTAATGCGTAGCGTATACGATTTCTTTTTCGGACAATAATAGTTGAATGTCCTATATTTCTTTTCGTATTACCGATTTATGTCCCCATTAACATACATTTTGTTGAATTTATTGTTGGTTACAGAATAAAACTATAACTTCTTTTAATATAAGAATAAGGTTGTTTCGTCAGCATGAGAGAGTAGGGGTATGCCTCGTCAATCGAAAATCTGCATGGCATAGAGAATATTAAAAATAAGCCCGAAGCGCAACGTTATATTAATGTGAAAACTAAAGGCTGACGAAAATAAATGCTACAATATTTACGATTTTTAGAGAAAAAATTTCAAAGCTGTGTTTCATTATTAGAGATAATTTCTAAGATACTGGAGCGTTTATGTCATCATTGGAAAAAATGTACCCTCTATATTTATAATAAGTTCATCAAATAAAGCTAATTATCTGTTCATATTTTTATTTTACAGCTGATGTGCATTTTGAACAGAAGAGAACCCGACAAACCTATACACGATACCAAACATTAGAATTAGAAAAAGAGTTCCATTTTAACCGATATCTCACAAGGAGACGAAGAATAGAAGTGGCACACATGCTAGGGCTTACAGAAAGACAAATAAAAATATGGTTTCAAAATCGTCGGATGAAATGGAAGAAGGAAAACAATGTTCAAAAATTAACTGGTCCCGACAAGAGTTTAAAAGACTGTGACTTGTCCCCTAAAGACATTGGTACCTCTTCTTTAAATATGGACACCCCCTCGCCCGAAGACCCCTCGGGGTAGTTGTATTTTACAAATGTGTGGGGGTACCAACTCCTGCCACAACGAGGAAAACAGGTGACCTCAGGGTAAATTCTTGAAAATTCTCATAATGTGATTTTCGTGCATGTAGTGCAGAACAAATGGTTAGCTTCATCCTCCATTGTGTGGTAAGCGAATTTAGCCGATAAACCAAAAGAAGTCCTACAGGGTGCCGTGCTAAAATGACAATCATTCAGCTTGGGTGGTAAAAGTACTCGAACGGGCGTTGTGAAGTGGACCCTTTTAGTTGACTGAAACCCACAGCTCTTGGGATTTTTTTCTCAAGTGAAAAACTTACAGGGTAAACAAAAACTAAACGTAGGTTGTTGATGAATATGTTGATTTGCATGAAACGTAGTTGTGTTACTTTACTTTTATTTAGTTTGAGAATCTCTCGACAAATTTGATCAACTACCCGAAAGTGTTGCTGGACTAAATTATATTCTAATTCTAAATGCGAGGGAATAAGACGGGCCCACATTTAAGCCAAAACGCACTTGTTAATATACTTATATTAATTAATATTACGAACGATATGAAACACTCATAGAAACCTTATATACCTCAATATGGCTGGGAATATAAAACGGAGATCTACAAAATACACTTTCAGCAAGTTTTTTTTTTTGTATTATGTATTGTGTCCAGAAAGTTGTAAATTATTAGTATACCTCAATTATTAGTATATTTTAAGTGATAACTATATTTCTAGTTTTAAGTTATAAAGTCATATGGGTAATACCATTCGTTTGCTTATTTCTGATTTATTCTATTTAAATTATCTGCATGTAGGCGTAATTCGTAACGTCTATTCATAGTCTTGAGCTTAGGATGTGCCGTTGCATATTTATATATGAATATATTTAGGACAAACATGTGTTGCTTTAGAAAGAAAACCATTTAATAAAGATGCTATTATGTGAATTTTTTTTTATTAAAAAAACATTAATGTTGTTAATTATTAAATCTGAAAACAAAAATATAAATATCCAATAATATTTTTAAAAAATAATCGCATGCTCAATAAAATGTAATTTGATGAAGAAAAAAGTGCAAAAAATGGTTTTTACTCTAATTTTGTTATTGATTTGTCAAAAATATTCATCTTTGTTATCATCATACGTCATAATTTCTTACTTGTACGTTTAGTGACAATATAGTCTCTTAACTTATGAACTTACGATGATATTATTAATGTGTTTGAATAAATGTGATGTATTCGTTATTAAAATGGCGTCAGAGTGTTTACAATTCAGTCAGAAACGAGTTAATATTTATACATTTAAAATATGATTGTGCACACGTGTTAGTTTCTGCCTAGACTTTATGCCTAATCAGAGTATAAATCGCCTCGGGCCTATCACTGAAAACCTTCCAAGATAATGTTGTGTTTCGTCTAGACTTCAATTTGGGTGCCGAAAATATAACGGAAAATCAAAATTAGTTTTATCTCAGGTTTTAGCCCTGAGTTCTAAACAGTTATGAAATTATTGAAGAGATGCAAGACAGTTATGTAATTCTTGAAGAGATTGTGAAATTCTCGAAGAGAAACAAAAAAGTTATGAAAGTCTTGAAGAGAAACACAACTGTTAGAAAATTCTCGAATAGAAACAAAACTGTTATGAGAATCAAAATAGTTATGAAATGTCCTAAGTGATATTAAATCCCTAATTATGCCTTCCCAACCAAAAAATATAGATTCTAAAGTTTCCAAATGTACAAGCAAACGGGGAACTAAAGGTAGATATTCAATCTTGACAAATGTCTTTCCTTTTTTTATCAATATGTACGCATAAAGTTGACAAGGGGGTTTCGGGGAAACCCCTGACATAAGCTAGATAAATGTAAACTATCAATCTACTGTATGTTTGTGATAATATGGATACTTGTCTTCGGTATTCTAGACGGCTTAAAATATCAACAGCTTGAAAGAAAGGGTCACAGGTCAAAGACGAAAGTTTAATCCTAGGTTTCCTTCCAGGTATCAATTAAGCTGTAAAATAATTTGGGGTTGCTTGGCGGATATGCGTTGTTTTTTATTTCTAAGAAAAGTGTTTGGGTATAATCGGTTTATTGCAGTGATTAAGAGGTAGGCGTCGGCATATCAATAGTACCAGTCTGTTTACAAACACGTACCTTATGACCGATTATCTAGGTGTGAAGTGCCTATTTGCTGACCACTTATCTGGACGGTAGTGACCACTTAAGGCCATGGTCATCTTGACACTATAATTACCCCTCTTATCTATTGTCGTATTCAATTCCTTTTTCCAAACAAACCGGACAGGTTTACAGCCCCTGGTGTTTCACCAGTTATCTCCCTTCTCATTCTCCTGGCAATAAAATCATTTGGTGTCATGTCCTCTGAAAACGACAGCAATTACAGAGCTGTAAAAAGACTGTAAATACCAAAGGTATTGAAAGATGGCATTGTTGATAGCGAAAATATCCACCCCCGCAATAAAATAGCTGGTTTTAATGCTTGGACTACCTGGATGTTCAAATGATCGAGATAGGTTAACGATTAGAGTGAATTATCGATACACGCTCCTTGACAACATATTTTATCCCATTTTACGATTCTTTTCCATCCTTTTTTCATTGTCTAGCCGATTCGGTAAGTAATAAAACTGTCGCATATGTATGGACTTTTAAACATGCCAGGATATACAGAAAACTAAATCGCTATTAAAAAGAATGCTGCCATTTTGTAATTTTCCAATGGCCTCTCCCCCTGCAAACCATGGGTGTATTTGTTTACCTTTCGTGTTTGGATTTCACAAAAAGAAAGCCACAAAAGTATCAATCAATATTATGAAAACTAAATCGCAATTAAAAAGAATGCTACCATTTTGTAATTTTCCAATGGCCTTTCCCCCTGCAAACCATGGTTGTATTTGTTTACGTGGCATGTTTGGATTTCACAACAAGAAAGCTTCAAAAGAACAATCTATATTATGAAAACTAAATCACAATTAAAAAGAATGCTTTTATTTTGACATTTTCCAACGGCCTTTTTTCCTTCAACCCACACCACCATGTTTGTTTACATAACGTTTTTGTAATTTCACAACAAGAAAGATACAAAATTCCCATCGCATATTTGTCTGAAACGAAACGAATATTATCTGAACGGTTACATTATGGTAAGTTATGGTTAAAATAAATACAGCAAATGGATATCCACGGGAAAACGTGATGTTGTACATAAGACGTTTCTTTTTGGGAAGAGAGAGAAGCTGTATTTGTAAGACCCATGTGTTTTGCTCGGCGACAGACTCAAAATATGAATTCCGGAAGATATAAAAGAACACAAATTCCACAATAACCATTAACGTCAATGCTTCGGCTTCAAACTTTTAACTTGAAGATACGTCCTACATTTGTTTTTAATTTAATATACAAATGCCATATATTTCGCTATAATAAAGTATAGAATTTCAAAACAGGGGACGAATCCTATAACAATATATAGATTTACATAGTTTATTCAGAACAAAGTGGAATACATATCCATAAAATAAAACCGTCGAGTCGGTCCAACTGGCTTATCCCCCTTGCTGGGAATTTATGAGAAGTTTGATGGATTTATCTTTAGGTGTGTTAAAAATACTAGAAATACGTGGAGACTGTTTGATACAATCCAGAGCAAAGCAACCCGGTTGTCAAATTATTAGTAAAAGCTTTTCTACGAATGGTTGCTGTTTTATAGCCGGCATACATACATCGCAGCCTAAGTGAAAAGGTGGCCGTTGTCATTATTGAGGCACAAAACACCGCACCCAATCAGTGTGATATTCATTAGGACTTTTTGCCATTCCCCAACTCATAAAATGTTTTATTGTGTTTTAAAAGGGTACTGGAAGCGCCTTTTCCGGTTTGCATTTCAGCAAGTATTTAGAAGATGGCAATATCCGTCAGCGCCCTCTACCTAGCTCATTTATATTCCGGCTACTTGAAAACCTATAAATGTATGTCTGCCTACGATTTCGCTGTATGTGGCATAGAAAATTACATTTGTGTGCTATTTTCCTTAGTTCTACAGAAAATAACTGTTTGGCTTTATTTATTATAAGTTAATTGTTATTGTTTACTTTCAATTTAAACTCACTTTTAGAAATGAAGTAAACACATTCTATGGTATACTGTGTTTGTCAATATAAGTAAATTAATGAGTTGTTTTGACACGCGTGGTACATGTAAACTAGTCTACCCAATTGCTGAATATCCTTACATTGACCCACTTCATGTACTGGTCGCCCAATATCGTTAAACGTTACTACAAAATCTGAAACACGGGTAAGTTAAAGCGGAAATGATCAGAAAGAAAGCGGTCTCTTTTCAGTCACCCCCGTCTCCGATTTCCTCCCACTGCTAAAGACCCCTACGCGCAAGCGAATTATTGAAATAAAATTAAACCATGTGCTAGTCGCGAAATGACCTCGTTTGTGTCGAGTGGACGTTAGACCGCGTCTCTCTCTCTCCCTTTCTCTCTTTCATTCGAATTGAATATCAAATATCGACCGGTATGCTCACTCCACTGGGGTTACGTTGACTTCAAAGTTTATCCCTACCATAGAATTACACTGGTAAAGTGTAGCCAACACAAATGACGAACCAATCGTCAGAATAACATGTTCAATGGGCGAGTTAGCCAAAATCGAAAGCATGGAAACTGACTAATTTATATGCAAAAAAACACTCCACGAAATTTAGGTCCACAATTCGTTTTGTGAGTACCGTCTTTATTAGACCAGTTTCTAGGACGTTTCCTTTCCTTTTGTGAGTAAGTATACTAGACAGGAAATGTACAAACGGTTCAAAGAAGCCAACCTCTTGGATTTAGGTTAAAATAAAGCCTTGAGTTAGCTTGTTAATACGATTAGGTATGAGATAATTGAACCATTAGATGTTTGATTAAAGACCTGGCTAAATCGGGTTGTATAATAATTTTTGATAGTGCTTGGCTTCAACGTACTAGGTAGATAGATTATAACCCCACTAAACAAAGCAAAATTTAGAATCCATTTTAACGAATAATTTTATGTTTGACCAAGAATGAAAGAGTAGTAATACACAAAGGAGCAAATGTCCAGGATGGATTCACTGTAAACTGTTTAGGTGTGGCCAGTCGTATCATTTCAATATATCTGTTTACAGGGCGTTGTATACAGATATAGCCCTGTGACACTCCCTTCCGAACCCGAAAGTGTTCATGTAACTCTATCAGGCGTATGCCGCTGCCGGGCTGGGGCTACGATTGTGCCCCAAATTCCAGCCGCGGGGTAGCATTACGCCCCTCCATCCTCGGGGTGGCAGGCATTAGTGTAGCCAACAACCCCTTTACAGACAAATAAACAGACAAACCACAGACACAAATATAGATTTTTTTCGTTATATCATGAAGACTAGTGCAGAAAGTTCAAATTATCAAAGCCATATGTCCATACATGTATATGCCCAGTGGTTGTGAGGTCATATATTACTATAGATGTGATTGACAGGTCTAACTGTCAAAATACTAGTCGCTATGATGGACAAGTCATACATATCATTTGATCTTTACCGCTCCATCTCTTTGATAATGACCTTAATAAGTTTGATCTTTCTTATCATGGCCTCTTAGATCTATATAGCTGTGACAATTCACACCGATAGTTATAAACATGTTATATCCCCCTAAATTGAGTCCACATATTATTATGTGTATTGGACATACTTATAATTTAACCAAACTTGATTTTGATTCTGCTTTCCTTTCCAGAATTTGATATGGTATCGACGTCATATGTTTTATCTATTAAAACTATATTGTGGAATTTGGTTTTTGTATACAATATATATACCTAATAGCAAAATAGTGTTTGGACTTTTTTATTTGAACGTGCCATGTCAACAGGCGTCTCATTAGCAAGTTGTAACAGGTGTTCCCGAAAGGGTAAATAACTACCTCGTGCACGAAACCCATAGGTACTGTGTACTTAAAAGTAGATTATAATGAATGAATGAATGAAATGTTGTTTAATGACACGTGAGCTCCAACCGGGATTTATTGCGCCACAAGTAGATGATAAGTATACAACACAATATCAACCCAAGTTATTTGTCAATTTAAATGAACTTCTGATATCCAATATTTAAGACAAAATAAACATTTTACTAACAGTACACGAATCACTTGGAGACATTAATAATAATAATAATAATAATAATCGCGTCATTTTACAAGGGTAGCAAATTAGGCCTGAGGCCTTTTTCCAATTTGGCCCTTGGCACAGATCGTGCGAATGATTTTGATCATTACTGCAGGAAGAAACCGAAGAACTCGGGTGAAACCTGCCTGATCGGACGGGAGACCGAATATCCCTCTCACTTATAACGATAAAGTTCTTGCCCTGAGCTGGGATAGAACCCTCGTTGCATTGGTGAGAAGCCGCCCCTCTATCGCCACGGCTATCCGACCAGCTTCACATCGATATTGATCACCAAACGGTAAAATACTTCTTTTCGGATACCAAATGCAGTATTCAAGAACCTAGAAAGTCTTGGTAAATGCGCGCAGTTAAAAAGCGAGAATTTCATATTTTCTAAGAAAGTCAAAACATAATTATTTCTATGTCTTTTGCTCAATAGTTTATCAACTTACTATTATACCATCATGGACATTATTTAATTTCGCACCCTTAAAAATCATTGGCACAGGAAATAATAACACAATTACCTCCCTTGTTTCCATATATCCTCCACGGTATGGTTATCTTCAAACGTTGGAATTTGAGGTTGAAAATTATATTTGTGTCAATTTCTCAGCTGGCAATAGTGAATTATAGGATTAATAGGATTATTCTTTAACAAGGTAGGACTGTTTATGGATACCATCTATTTTAAGGCTTTATTTTAATAAATTTTAAAAATATAACTTAAAAATATGAAATTGTAGCTTTAACCCAGAAAACAATTCATAATGATAGAATATTATAAATTATAAATTCGATTTAATTCTAACTGTAAAAAATCATAACCAAATCCCCCGACGTTTGTAATATTAAAGTAGCATATAACAAAAAAAGCTCCAGCCACTTCCAAAACACTGGCCTACAAGTTGACTGATGAAATAACAAATACACGATTCTCTCCCCTGGACTGGAGATAAAACAACTAAATATAATGTTTGTGTAGGAAATAAACTTAAAATATCAGTATTGTTTTTTTTGTTTTTTTTACTGAACTCAATGTTGAGACAATCTAATAATCTATGTATTTCAACATAATGACAAGTATTGCCATTGAAATAAAGTTATAAACAAGCGGCTGCCAGGCAGGATACGCCCACATTTTAGAGAGATGAATAGAGAACAAGCTAAAAAGAAAATGACTTTTTTCTACAATCAAGGGCTATATTTCATGAAGTTACAAATCGATATGCGCAAATATCGAAGGGAACTAAGATCTTGGGTTATAAACATGCATTTCAAGTTTCATCAAAATCGAATTAAAATTGTGACCTCTACAGGGTCCACAACCTTGATATACCATATTTTTTACACTATTCGCGTACAAGTGGCGGTCATTTTGTCCTTTAGATTTTCACGAAATTCAAACTCAACCTTCATTACGGTGCAACGGTGATATAATCGAACAGTATAGTAAATCGAATAATAATTTTGGCCTCAAGAGGGACCACAGGATAAAAATGGCGATTTTTCGTATAATTGGGGGTCATAAGTTAGGAAGTTACGATCCGATATGCGCATATATCGACAGAAACCAAGATCTGTGGGTTATAAGGATGCATTTTAAGTTTCATCAAAATCGGTTCGAAATTGTGACCTCTTTAGTGTTCACAAACTAAATACGTGATTTTTCGTGCAATCAGGGGCCATAATCCATTAAGTTACAGTCCGATACATGCCAACATCGACAGGAACCGAGATCTTTTGGTGATACATCTATATTTCAAGATGCATTGAAATCGGATAAAAATTGTGACTTGTAGAGTTTTCACAAACAATTGTGGACGGGTGGGCGGACAGTGGCGACGACAATATACGTCCACATAAAAATGTGGGCGTATAAAAATGTATGTTATAAGTTATTACAACTTTGTTAAGATGTTTTTTCTTCTAATGCAAGAACGTATATTTGCTGAGACATCATTGACAATGTTCATTGTATATTAGCTTGATTAAAAACATTTCAAAATATAAATGCACCATTGTTGAAATGAAAGATACTATTAGGCCACAGCAGTGAATAAGGTCGCCATCGCTTGTTTCAAGAACCAAGGTATACAATGGAGTTATCTTCCTTTGAGCAGTGAACCACTAAGATTAATAACGTAAAAACTAAAACAAATGCAGCTTGGCCAATGAAGGTGAAAGTGGAAATATTCCGGAGAAGCTACAACCACGTCTACGACAGATATCACTATTCTGAACAACAAACAAATTACAGACATGTATTTGATATAAAGTGATACTCACAGCTAGAATTAAAATCGGAATAAAACCAAAACAGGTTGTTAGTCTAATCTCTAAATAATATAAGATTTTAGTTTAAATTGTAAAACTTACGTGGTTGTGGGTGAAATATACCTCCTAGTGTTATGATTACTTAAACTAACATTAACATCACTTGATATTTCCATCATAACTTATACTACTATAACCATAAAGTTTAAAGTAATTTCAAACTTTCCTTTGATGTATAACCGGATATTGGCTTTTGATGACAGTAACGGTCATGATATATTAGAATTAATAGGAAATATATGTATATTTATTTCATCCTATTTATCCCATATCTATATTACATCTATATCTCTATATAAATATACATAATTATACCCCATTTCTTACCTCGAAAGCTGAAAAACAGCTTAACAGCATTGGCACAAAGCCCTGATACTGCTCATTTAGTTTGAACGTTTGAATACCATAAAATTCGTTTAATCTTATTTCTAAGTTTAAAATTTGGATAAAAATTACAATTTATTAACAAGGGGTAGAATGTATTTAACCTGTGCCCACGCGTGAAATATCTTTTTCGTTGGGAGTTCTTTGTTTTTGTTTTTGCAATAGAAATCAGTAGTTGTTTCCCTTGTATCACCCCAGAGTGTCCAGACGAAATCGACCTCTTGCCATTGGATTCCTCATCTGAAACCATAGCAAGGGAGGCAACTTTACATTAGAACAATTTTGTCTATCAATTTATCGACATAATTTGATTTTTGACAAAACGCTATCAATTAAAAAAACATACAAACTTCCAGAATTAAAATCAACATTGCTTAATAATTAGAGATGGCGTAGATAAAGTATCTTTAATTATGAAACAATGGTCGCCAAATATGGAGTATTCTCCCTTAGATAGTCGCCGTTCCGACAGTCCTCTTAAAGGAGTTTTGGCTTCAAACTGGACAAATAAGGGTATAATAAAATATATCAGAGGCCTGCATTTTAATATATAGATCTTGAAGATTTGAGTAAATTTAAATGCGAATTTATGCGTTGCAATCTGTATCTGTATTTCTGATGTGTTATTCTTTTTCATTTTTTTTATAGAAGGCGCGAAGGCTAAATCATCAAATAAACAAATAATTATATTATATTATTCTTTTCTCTTGTTATTCGTAAAGGCTCTTCAACCCCGTGATATTATTTATTGCATTTATTAACCCGAAAAATACGGTTTTATAACGAAATTGTACACAAAACATTTCAAATTTGTTTTCGATCATATTAGCAATAATAACTATCGTTCTGCTTCTTTCTCTATAATATAATAACATGCTAACATATTCTAATTTCTTCCTATTTAGTGTATTCTTTTAGATTTTTATGATTTCATTTTACAAATTCAACGTTACCAACAGCGACACCACGCGGTGAATAAGCGAAGCAGAAAACGTAAATCATGTAATTGGTGAAGGCGATCTGTCTGTGTCACATATAAATACAGTTTCGCCTGCTGATTAATGGAGTTCGGAGCCAAAAGATGGAAATTGAAAGACGTCTTGCCTCAAAATATAATAACCGTTCTTCACTGGCGAAAATAACAAGGCTATTTCTATTAATCTCGGTCACTTAACGAGAATAAAAATTCACGACGTCATGAATATGGCAGCTACTAAATTCAATTATAGCACTGTGATGTTCACTTTTTATACTAATACGTATATTTTATTTCTATTTCTTTGCGATTTTGGTTCCTTATAATTGCGTTATACAACCCGAATTTACGAAGATTTATAAAAAGTTTAGAATAACAATGTAAACAAAAACATAGAAATATCAAGGATTTTCTGTGGAATAATAACATAATCCATGATAATTTTTTTTGTTAAATTGAAAATGAACAAGATTTAAAAAAATCTTTAAGAGGCATCTAGTAACTGGATAGAACAGTAATACAAAAAGAGTATTACTGTATTAGCTTGATAACGTTGAGAGAATACTCTTCGAAACGTCGCTATAATAAATGTTTTTACATATGTATGTGTTATAGTTTAGAGATTAACAATATTTGAAAACAAAAGTACAACACTTGAACTTCTATGGGAAGTCGAGATACACCATAGTTAATGATTTTCCCCGGTACGTCCAGCTTGTTCCTGATTGTGGACGGGCATCCTGATCACTTTTTCATATTAATTACTTTTCAGAAAAGTACGGGAATATTTTGTTACTTTTAAAAGCACGAAACATTTAATCAATTCTGGTATATATTTCATTCATAACACAGAACTGACCATTACGGGGTTTATCGTATATTGCAAGAGGTTCATTAGCTTCCTCTGCTATTCAAGGGCTGTAACTCTAACCCCTTCCGTTTTAACAGAACCAATTCATCATGCGATCTTTGATGACATGAATCATAATTATTGCGGTATTTAGAAGTATTCAGAGAGACGAGCATAGAGACCTCAAAGCGACTTCGGGTTTCAAATAAATGAGAAATCTGGCCAAGGCAAACGATATCGACACTTTCTCGACGGACATAGAAGCTTCTATGTTATGTGTGTTATAGATACCATTTCCCTTTAAGACGGATAAATCAAGGAGTTTTTTCGGTTTAAATTCAAGATGTTTGCTCTTGTATATTATTTCCAGAAGATATCAATTAGAGAAAATTATAGACCAGACAATTTATGTGTCTTGGTTCTCACAGCAGAAGACATACCATTTAAATACTATAAGTTCAAGATAAAATGTATTGTAAGGGTGTTTACAGGAAATCTCATGAAATATCGCAATTCGTTCGATTTCATTTAATGTTAAATAAACATAAAAACAAAATTAGAGAGAGAGAGAAATGGGGTTTAACATCCACTCGACACAAAAAAAACCCACAAAATTACTTATCAATACAATTCCAATTACGTAAAACTAAAGTTCTATGTACATCACAATTTAGTTTATGCAAATTCAAATAAAAACTACGTGAACATAATATTTAATTGGAATAATATTTATTGACAGATTTCTTTCAAACTATATTTCGAAATATACAAAAATAATAATATTTTTTGACCACCGTAACAGTATTTTTGAATTCCGATTACAATAATACAGAAAGTATACATTGAAAGGTATTTAAATTTAATTTGGTGTCAAAATACAAATACTTATTAGCAAAATCGTACCATTTAAATCAAAATGAAAATAAAAAAGTAACAATTAAATATTGAAGTAAATATTATCTATTTAAAGCTGGGTGAAAACAAAAAGAAAAGTCAAACATTGGAGTATTATTTATTTACAATTCAAGCCACACAAAATATAACAGAAAAACAATTAAATTGAAACATATAAAAATGTCTTAACACAAGATATAGTAACAAATTGACGACCTATTAACACCGTTTCTCAAATCTGACACACATGATGAATCATATTCAAACATCCATTATGAAATAAAATTAATTTATTTGTTTGTTTCAACCGTACCGGATGCCAGTCCTGGTTTGGTTTTGACTAAAAAAAATGTACTATGGTGGTTTTCTGGTCCTCTACACAGGTGTCAAATCGGAGATATAAGAACATCGGAACTGAAATGTCCGTGTTGGAGAGAGCCTCAGGTGTCCATGATGTGGCGAGTAGTTAATAGGTTTGGATATACTTGGTATGTTCTGATGCACCTGTGGACGAAACCAGATGACATTTTTCTTCACTGATGAATGTGGAGAAAATGGGAATTTCTTGTCCAAATGTCAGCGATTTGTTTCGCTCGTAGTTCACGACATTTATTAAGAGAAATAATTTATAGCTTGATTTACCTGGGTTGACAACAACACGTACATCCTCGCCATATATTTTCCCCGATTGAAATATACAATACAATGATCGAATGTTTTCCCAATAAGCACATGGTGTATACTTTTTTAATACTGTTGTCATATTACTTTTAAAAATAGAACCAGGGTCTTAGTATTGTCAATAATTTAAAATCTGAATCTCAAACCTGTAAATAAATGAGTTTAACGGTAGCCATTTTAATCTACCCATCCTAATATGATTTAGCCTTGTTCCTAAAACCAACATAGGCAGAAACAATCAAATAATTTTTTTGCAGTTTTTACCATATGGACAACTTTTTAAAAACATTTTAAACACTTTAAATCCTATTTTAAAAATTAAAAAACAACCCGATTTAATACTTATTTTACCTACCTTTTTAACATATTTATAAATAATCCACATATGTTACAATTTAAAACCTTTGATGAAATATGAGATACACACGTATTACCCATACCTAACCTTTAATCCTAAATTAAACACATTCTACCCCAAGTCGAGATCTAAGTAAACATGTGCGCACGTCCAATAATAAAACATTAAACCAGGCGCCGAAAGATATGATAAATTCAAATTGTGAAAAGGATCACCGTTGCAAGTCAAATGGGCGTCAGGATATTTAAATAGATTTTTATTACATCAATTTTTATATGATAACCTTTACTTTAAAGTGGCTATGTTATTTTTGCATACAAAAAGTAAAAAAAGGGATTCATTTCGTTTTGTGCAAATAACCTATCTAAAAATGTGAGGAGTATATCTTCAAAACATTATTTTAAAAATATTCCTGGTTTAAAACATATACAATTATTTATACAACCAATTTGAGTGGCTATGTTATTTTTGCATACAAAAAGTAAAAAAAGGGATTCATTTCGTTTTGTGCAAATAACCTATCTAAAAATGTGAGGAGTATATCTTCAAAACATTATTTTAAAAATATTCCTGGTTTAAAACATATACAATTATTTATACAACCAATTTGAATATTGGCTTTAAATCTATCAGTTAATATATCATTATATTTGGCTTAAAGTGACAACGTTGTATTTGCAATTTCGATTCGATCACTCTAGACACATTCATTTTTAATCCCATTTTCGTGTTTAAGAAATCTGATATTTTCAGAGAGTACAGGTAGAACCATTTCTGTTATCTACGATTCCAACTATAGTAGAATATTATACTAAGTATTACCATAAGCAGAAAGAATGAATACCATTCACTTTTAATTGGGATTTCCAATGATTGACAGGTCACGAATGTTCGGCATATGCTGGAAATATTTGATATTCTTGTGTTAAGGCGTGTTTTCTAGAAACGGATCTGAAACGGGAATCTTGCCCCTACGAGTTCACATAGCATTCTCAGACTTAAATTAAGAATTTACTCAAATTGCTCACCGTATCTTAACTTAATATAGCCCCTTATAAAACGGAAATCTTGCCCCGAAAAATTTACATAGATTCTCAGACTTAAATTAAAAATTTACTCAAATTGGTCACCGTATCTAGCCCTTTATATAGCCCTTTATAAAAGTTTTGTTGTCTTAATGTATTAAGTACATCAATAAGAAAACATGTTTTGTATTTCTTGATCAAAGATATTTCTAATAAACAGTGATTGGAAGTTGTATAAGTTCTTAAGTCTGAGAATGTTTTGTGAATTCGGGGTCTCCGACGCTGAACCAGTGAATATAATGAAGTATAACACTGAACATTAAGGTAAAATAACAACACGCAATAGGACATTTTTTTTTTATAAAGTAGTCCAGATTTGGATATTCTAACAAATACACCACCATTTTACTGCTGTAGATTTTGGTGTTGATAAACTGAAACAAACCCATGAGACTTCCCTAAATAAATCACACTTTTCTCGGAAACCCCTTATTAATAATGCCCACTCAGTGAGATGTCTAGAAAATACCTAAAATATAAGTTCTTGTTCGTATTCGCCTGTACTACGATCCAATTAAAAGATAATAGCTTGGTTATAGAATGATAGGTTGAAATCAATATGGCGGGTTTAGCGCGCCATGCAGAGTAAGCTTACTCTTCCGGACACATGCTACCACTGTTTGTCGTGTTTTTTGTACACGGTGAACAGTCCATAATTATGCTGATAACACTATTTTGCCTGACAACACTATTTTGCATATACCGTTTTCTAGGACTTCGAATGTTGTCTAATTGTTTGGATTGTTCGTACTTAGATTTATTTCATTTTATTAATCAAACAAAGAGAGAATGAGCTATCCGAGGAAACAAAACAGTTATGTTATTAATAATAATACCCACAGCTTTAATAGTACAAAACTTCTTTTAGCAAAACCTAAACAAGATAAATGGAGAATGAACTATTAACATATACAACGCATGTCAACACGATTAAGATTTATGTAAGAAAAACAGTATATTGATCTACAATGTATACATATGTAGGCTACGGAAAGTAATAAAGGTCGTTGTTTTTTTAAAAAAAAAAGAAATGCAACGAGGTTAAACTCCTAGACTACGTGTATACGTCACTTGCGCTATTAGAAATTATGGTGGCACACCTGCGTTTCTGCCGACCATCTTTCCAATTTCAACAGTGAATCCGGACCTCGACATTGCTTTCTAACCGATAACTGTTTCATGCCAACACCTAGATCGAATCTGGGACCTTCTGGTTAGTGTACCAATGCCTTACTCACTGGGTTACTAGAAAACTGCGCATGATATCCACTCCATGCTATAGGTATCGCTGTAACGAAATGAAAGAAAGGTTTTTAGAGGAACAATATTCAATGATAATGATAAGGACTGTTTACATATATAAAATAAAGAACAACAAACGATACGTTAATATCCACTGTTTACATATCGATGTAATGTAATAAACACTATATAAATGTGCACTCTTTATGTAATATCTTTTTTTAATATGCAAAAACAAACACTAATATGCACTGTTTGCGGATCTATTCAATGTAATAAATAAACAACACAATAATGTGTACTGCTTATGTAGCTATGTAATATAACACACATTACATTAATGTTCACTGTTTACGTATCTATGTAATGTAATAAACACTATATCGACGTGCACTGTTTACGTATCTATCAATGTAACGCCATAAAATACAGTAAAAATGCATAATATTGATCGTCTTAAACTAAACGCAGCACGTGGTGACCACATTAAATTATATATCGAATGTGTTTACAATATTCAAATTATTGGACAATAATCGAACGAGAGATTTAGTAATGTCGGTGACCGTGTACGAATAACATAAAATACACGACTAGACTCCGTGATATCGGTTGTAGATCAGTATCGAACCTCGCGTTAACCAACCTTTTGATTAAGTTGATGAACAACTAAATAATTCATACAAGCAACTATTTCAAATCACGGCTTAATTTAAATATTAATATTCCTTGTTATTTTGCCGAGGGTTATAATTATATATATACCTGGTTTGAGGGCTGTGACGTTAAGGCACATCGGCGTTCGTCCACAGAGGATAGGGAGCTAACTATTGCTTGTGTGTGCTAACTTGCTATGGTAAGGGTTAAAGGAGGTGTCAACCAGTACTTGCATGAGAGAGAGAGATAGAGGGGGGTAGAGAGAGATATATATAGAGAGATCTAACGTCCACTCGATATATTTCGTGACTAACATATGGTTCAATTTTACTTCAATAATTCGTTTGCGCGTAGGGGTCTTTAGCAGTGGGAGAAAACCAGAGGACTCGGAGAAAACCCAGGAGTTGGACTAGGCGACCCTATTCCTTGCCAAGTACAACAGGGGAATCGAAACCATGCCAGTTGACTCAATTACAAACTTTGGGATACAGCGCGTACGTGCTAATCTTTCGGCAATCCAAACCCCCGTGCTTGTATGAGCTAACTGGTTAGGGTTAAAGTTAATAAAGCCCCGATGGTTACAAAGTCGTACATTCGAATAATTCAGGGTTCTGGATAGCCAGATTCCATATTAAATAACACGTACTTTACCGATACTTGAAATCAAGGTTTTACATGAACTGTATACCTGGATACTAAAGTATAGCTAAAATATATCCCAATTCTTCTCCGTTCCCACTGAGCCTGGAAATACGACTTCCTATTCGTGAGGCTGTTGGTCTTAGATGAAAAACAAATCCTGAAAACGGTTTAGACCTATTTTTTGTTTGAACAATAAATCATGTTTTTGTGTTCATGATTGATCAATGATATTGTATCGTTTGAAACAATCAGATCAACCAAATCATTCAATATCATAACACTCTTTTACAAAGGAATTAATACTTCTTTTTTCTGAGCAACAAGGGACGTTTAATCGACACTGCTGTGACGTAATTGAATTCATTCGACCAAAGCCCATAACAGGCTGTACGTGTAAACAGTTCTCCCCAGTAAGTCGTCATGGGTTTTCGCCTTCCGCACTTGGATCGCCAAGTCGGCACATTATCACTTCAATAATCAAAGTCGTAACATTTTCAACATCGCCAACTTTTCAGAGAAATTTGCCAGTCTTTCAATCAAAGAAATGGATTGATTAAGACCACTCGTGTGAAACGAGTTGGTGTTCTGAAGGTTGCGTGCGCTCGTAAAGTTCGGTAAGCAATGAGTAAGGTACATTAGAAAACTGCGCTTTAATGGCTCTTGTCTCTATCGACTAGAACCAAATGTCGTGCTTTCAGACGGCTGTACACGTATATGTCATATCTACCCATAAATTCAACACCAATTTTATCTCTTTTGACGATATTTGCACTCTTGATGTCACCCATCGCTTTAACCGTTGATGTATTGATATTGGCCAATAGAATGTTATCCACAATTACACACGAATACTAATGTTCTATGTTCTTACATACCTACAAGAACATCATTGTAATTTATTACATACATAAATACATCTCTAGTTTCACTTTAGAGAAATTTTTCATAAATTACAATGGGTCAGATTCATATTTTTTGTTCTGTAATCGTACGTCACGCGTACGGATGTGCATATCTGCAGATGGGTAAAAAATGTACATAGTTTTATTTTCATGCAAGTGGCTCAATCAATTGCATGGTTTCGATTTGTTACAATAAAAAATGGCTTTCCTTGCTTGTTTCCTTTAATTTGATGTTTCTTTTATCTCAAAAGATATGGGTCACGATGGAAACGGTAAGCAAAAAGATTAATGGGTACGAAAAAGTGACAATTCAATGCAGTATTGGTCTATAATGATACACGCAAGGAAAATTTATTTGATGGCAATTGGGTTTGATATATGACATGTGTTTGTATTGAACTAGAATCCATACCAGAACATATTTGTCCTCACGTAGGTGACGCCCCCATTACCAAAATAAAACACATCGACCGTTGACTTGGCTAAAAACTGTTTAATAAGATAATAATATATCGATAACACACCTGGAAAGTTTTAGGAACTTGGGGAGAAAACGAAACTTTTTCACATTGTATTCATTTCAAACCACTTCAATTTTTTTTATAAATCAAGGGAGAGTGGTTTAGCATAGGCTATACCTGTTCCCCAATTCCTATTCAGATACAAATCTGATTAAAAATATTGTGTATAAAACAAAAATCAAGGTGGTTAATGAATTTAATTTTAAATAAATTAAATCTTAAAAAAAACTAGCATCTTGGAAATGTTATAAAACCTGTGATATATTTAATATAGTGACCGCTGAAATATTAATGATCCTGGTTACAAAGTGTGATTAACGAATTAATTTTCACCATACTATATTTCCCATTTTTTTTTTTTAAACAATATTTTATATTGGGGAACAGGCTTAGCCTATGTAATACCCCTCTCCCTAAATAATTTGTATACATATATTGTTAATGCAAAAAAGTGTGTATATACATAGTTATAATGACAAACACATACATATTACATAAAAGAGAATAATGGTTGAAAATGTACAGTATATAATAAGTTTACATATACAAGTATAATTAGAATTTTAAGAATAATAGGAAACATTTAAGAGGCTAGCTAAAAATATACATAATGTTGGCGATAGAATATTTCCAAATGATATATATATATATATGCCATTTTTTCTTTATATAATATATTTTTTCATTATTTTTTTTAACAAAATACAACAAAAAACTCCAAAATGTGGAATGTTTTTAAATTCCAAATAATTTATTCGCCATAAAATGGTTATACAGACAAAACCCTAATAAAACATAATCTGCATACTTTTACATGTAAATGTAACTGGAATCTACGGATTAATTAGTCTTTTGATCTCATTATTACAGTCTTTTGTTTCCTTATAACAGAAATAATTACAAGACATTATTAATGGGCTGTCGATCATCAAGTTCATACCAATACAATCAATATCAAAACGCAGCAGAAATCAGAAAATAATTTCAAAGTATCTTTAAATTCTTCTAGTAATCTGCATAAAAATTAAGACTGTCGGTAATTAGCCGGTCTTAACGAAGACGAATGGCAAATTCTCTGATTGTATATCATTTATTTCGCATGTAATAAAACAATGTAGTTGTGGTCTGCTGTTTCATTATAGCTCATTTGTTATTCAACATATAGCCAGGCAAGGCTCGTCCTTATTATCTGCCCTTTAATTAAAATCTCTTTCATCAACGCAAGTATAGCCATCTGCCTTCTATCGTAATTTTTTATTTCTATTTCATGAATGCTTCAACATTTTATTTCGTTTAATAGTAACAGGTGTTCGTCATGTTGAGGGAGAGAGAGGGATGCAGAGAGAGAGGGGGTCGTTTAACACACACTAGGTTATTTCTGGACTAAAATAGGATACAATATTATTTCATTGACTTGTTTCTGCGTTTTTTTACGGGGGATGATGAGGGTATCTGTTTATGACTTCAAACGTGGCTAAAGTAAGAGCGTTGTATTTTAGCACTTTTCAATTGTTTGGTTTTTTTTCAGTTTTAAAAAGATAAAAAAAAAGTTGAGTGTGAAAAGAGAAATATGTTAAATTTGATAAATTACCAAGAGAGAAAACCAGGAACCTATATGATTAATAGAATCGGTTTTGAAATAGATTTGCATCAATGGGCTAATTCGTTCCCTAGTTTTAAAGTACTCGTTGCTATCTGTATGCAGCAATAGGCTAATTTTCAACGATTTGTACAGAGAAAGAAAAAAGTATTAAATGAAATGCAGGAGATATCGCTTTACATGAATTTGAATGGTCAATCAAAAAGGTACTACTTTTTTATTTTCAAAGAACAGTTCATTTTTGTCATTAAATATAACTTTTTTTCTTATGAAAAAGGAACTATTTTTATTTAATTGACTTTGATGGAAACATTGGGTCAATATAAAGGACTTTGCAATGGTTGAATTGCTGTCAAATAATTGATGTATCACTACGCCATAACGTATTCAGAAGGGATTGGATGATAAATAAAATCCCCTACTCCTCTTTTTTTTATCAACACTTGTTGATAAAGTAAAAAGAAATTCGTTGGAGCATCGTTTTCTTTACATTATCAACTTGTGTTGATATTTTTTTATATCAAAAAAGACTCGTAGGATATGTTCTGCGAAAGAAAAGTTAGCCATATATTTTAAAACTAATTAACGCGACACGCGCTCTCTACGATATCCCCGCGAGGTTAATTAACACTAATTAGTTCCAATGCACGTAATAAAATAACCACACCTGGGTAAACCCAAAATGTATATTTGATCTGTTTCGCGATATTTTTCGGAAACCTAGAGAATAAAACTTTCACATAAAAAATGAAGATTTGTTGAAACCAGATTGTTTATACACGCTGTCTGATTGATATTAATACATATTATGAAACTTTGGATATCACACACTCAGGCGACTTTCGAATTTGTACAGTAAGGAAAATAAAATAAACCCTAGTACGAGCAATCCAAACCATTAGACAAATTCGAAGTCCTCAAAGTCGATATAGGCAAAATAGTGCAATAGGAGATGGCGTCATACTCACTAGGCGCGATGGCGTCTATCCCCAAAAAATCGGTACTATTTTAATTCAAACAACGAAACAGTTAACTAGATGAATTAGCTCAGTAGATCAATCATTACTTATTCCAAGCATATACTACATGCGCTTACAACATAAGTCGAATTAGGTATAACGATGATATTATAACCTCGCGCACGTGATCACTCATAGCTACTAACAGAGAGGGAGGGAAATGGGGTTTAAAGTCCACTCAACGAACTTTATTTCAAGAATTCGCTTGCCCGTATGGTTCTTTAGCAGTGGGAGGAAACCGGAGGACCCGAAGAAAACCCACGAGATTGAACAGGCGACCTTACTCCTTGTCACGTACAATCGATGATTCGAAAGCACACTTCTTACAGCTACCATGGTAGTTGTTAATCTTAAAGAAGCATTACCACTGTTCGAGTCCTGACAGGTTGGTCAAAAATCAATTTGACCTGATTTTACTAAACCGTTATATCGCGTATATTCAAATCAGATTGTATTCAAAATATGACCAATTTGCCTAGCCATGCAGAGGTTTACTTTACTTCATGGTGCAATATATTACGCTGTAAGAAGGCCCCGCAGTCTTCTATGAGTGACATATTGCCCTCAATTTCAGTTATCATTAAATATTTTACTTGACGCCAACATATGCGCGGGACCTCGATGTTTCGTCCCATCTGATCCGTGCTACACCAGATATGAACCTAGGAATCTGGTTAGTGAGCCATAACCTTACTCACTGAGTCACCGTGGCTCCCTACACCAAATCTTATTGGTACAACAAAAGATAACCTCGCGTGATAACTATCTAACACACCGAATAATAATTGTGATGTTGAATTTATTTGGTCTCTTCATTAATGAAGACACTAAAAATCTAAGAGTATGCCACTACTCCCTTTTCAGCGAAAGAGTTATTTTTCTAATATTTGTATACAGAAATGTGAACTGTTATCAGCCATACCATATTAATTCTGGATCAGGACTATTCTTTTGTGTTCTATCAGTAGAGAACTTCCGGTTATCCGGTTTAAGGCAGGTATCGAAGGTTAAATAATTCGCGGTGTTGGGTCGTCGAAACAAACAGATAAAGTTTAGCTTCATCAATATCTATTTTCGACAAATTTGCTATCAAACAAATATTTTAAATTAATTTTGGTCTTTTAATAAACATATGACATTACCGATATACTATAGTTCTACAGTGATTCATAAGGCTAAAGTCATAGATCGTTATGCAAATTATTACATCCGTTCTACAATAATAATTAGGAGAGAGAGAGAGAGAGAAATGGGGTTTAACGTCCACTCTACACAAACTAGATCATTTTGGGCCTAACGCATGCGGGGTTTTTTTCAATGTTTATTTCAATAATTCGCTTGCGCGTAGGGGTCTTTAGCAGTTGGAGGAAACGGGAGTGCCCGGAGAAAACCCACGAGGTTGAGAAGGCGCCCCTCAGAGTCGCAAGCCCCCATATAAATTAGAAAAAAGGAGACAATTATGGTGACAAAAATAAAAAAAATAAGTACGAACAATCTAAACCATTAGACAAAATTCGAAGTCTAATAAAAAAAAACGGGGTAGCCAAAATAGCGTTGTCAGGAAAAATAGTGTAATCACTACTTTTCAGAGGCTGTCCAGTGATAACGATGAGTCTGGTTATATACATATCAAATGTGACGAAATATGCATTAATGTCTTATCTGAAGGTTTTAAAAGAACATAATCGCTAGATTTGCATATTGGGGTTCCGTAACTCATAAGGAATTTCCCAATGAACCCATGGAACCCCATAGTCCCGAAGCAATGACCCTATAAACCCCTCTCTGGCCATTGCTGGATTGGCTTCTAATACTTGAACTTTTGATTGAGGGGGTGTTTCTATTCCAGCTCAATCAAATCTATCACCTGAATACAGCAACACGACAGGCCTTCATTTAATATGGGGTCTTCCCTAAAACTTTGCACAGCTTTACTGCAATATTCTGCTATGTACTGGTTAATTGGGCATAATAAAATCGTGAGCCATGACGCAACGTTATATAAACATAATTTGGCCCAATTTGACGCCCTGTTTTAAGGGTAATGCCTTTGAATTGCGGTTATCGATTGGTAGGTAATCGGACTATTGACCAATCATAATTTAGAACAGGAATTTCCCCTCTTTCTAGCAGTGAGTAGTGGGATTAGCTTTAATCAAACGGGGCACTGCGAGGAGTATGATGGACCCTTGCCTTTGATAAATATGTTGAAATGGTGTTCCAGATGTATTCGAACTATTAACTTGGCAACCCCACAACAGATACGTGTTGGGTGTACGGAACGACCAAGTGACACGCCCAAATGGCAATGCATTATTCACAGTCATACATACTTCAACAATTTAATGTTTCATGCAACAAATGAATTTACCTTAAGGACAATATTGGTGTCAACCATTATCACATAAGTGATAGGACTAGTTAAACACATTCCTTATATAATTTTAACACAGAGATCATTGCTACGATTGATGTGTAATAAAGGTTTCATGAATCGGAAGTGACGAACGCAAAAGGAAAATACGAGTTATTCCTCTATATAATTAATAACTTATTGAAGTAACGAGTGATAACAGATACACGGCCGAATTTCTGCTTACTAATAATTCCTTCGAAGACCAAAAGTAACCAGTGGACATTCCTGAACTGGCTTTGGGTGACCTGTTTCCTATATTTCATCTGTTGTGGGAAATATTTTGATCTTAACCCTTCTTCAACAAGATTAGTATGTTAATTATAATTTGATACCTCACTACAATTAAAACAATATGCTTTGGCCAATTTTGATAGATGTTTCTTTAACTATTTTGTTTAAAAAGTTATTATTACTTTCAATTATAAAATGTCTTAAATTTGTATAATTTCAAGCTCGATATAAATCTAGAATCAAATAATTAGTTAGAACAAAGGGTGGGGTTTAACGTCCACTCGACACAAACCAGGGCCCGATTCCTAGAAAATTCTTAAGCACGTTCTTATGCTTAGATTTTAGTCGACTTTGCATTTAAGTAAACTTACCTTATTTTGTGTTCCCAGAAAATTCTTAAGAACGGCCTTGTGCTTCGATTTTAAGTAGACTTCATTGTAAGCACAAGAACGTTATTATGCGTTCCAAGAAAAAAGTTAAGCACAACTTCGTTCTTAAACATAGCCAGTCTAAGCACAAGTCCCAAGCAAGGTATAGGGCTTGCTTACCAACCTTAAGTCTGTTTCTGCTTCACAAAGATGGCTTACCGTAGAGTTATTTCACGGCATTTCCGACAGCTTTTGATACCAAAGAGACAATTACAAGATAGGGAAAACTCTTCTCAAAAAGAAATTAAGAATGCTAAAGAAAATTTTGCATCTAGGGCCTTATAGGCCTACCCTGAAACCAATTTATGTATTTGCCAATAAGTAAACAATAGGCTACAAACACACATGCTAATCAGGCGCTCTCACAATTATTCAGTTAGTTTGTAGGCCTATGTGTCTGCGTTTTTTTTAAATATAGGCCTATTTTAGCACATTTTATAATTATGTAGGCCTATACAAGGGACATATCAATCAAAATCAACCACAATGAAGCAGACGACAAATTTATGACGTAATTCGCATAGCAAAGTTATTTTATGACGTTAAAGAGCATCGTAGTCTCAGTGTATGGTAAGCTTTACCAGTCACAATGTGCTTAGACTTGTACTTGACTTGTGCTTACGTAAGAATGGTCTTGAGAATTTTCTAGGGACGGTATTTTTTTAAGATTCTTACGTAAGTAAAAGTGAAGTATGACTTTGTGCTTACTTTAAGAATTTTCTAGGAACCGGGCCCAGGTCATTTAGAGAGAGAGATAGAGACAGAATAAAGGGGTTTAACGCCAACTCGACACAAACTAGGTCATTTCGGGACTAGCATATGGTTTAATTTTATTTCAATAATTCGCTTAGTCGTGGGGTCTTTAGCAGTGGGTTGAAACCGGAGGACCCGGAGAAAAGGCACGAGGCGACCCTACTCCTTGTCACGCCAGTTGACTCAATGACAGGCTTTATGATACAGCGCGCACGTGCTTACCATTCGCCCCCTTCCCCTTAGAACAAAGCAGTTGGCACATAGTTCCATTTCACTAACCGCCATTTGATATGGTTTAAATTACAAGTTTAACAGTATATTTGATAAAGATTATGTTCAACTGACATTACTTTACCCACTTGCTTTTAGAGGTCAAAATCAGAGATAGCAGATCACGGGGAAACATAGACTAAAAATAAATCGGAACGTAATAAGTTCAAATTTTAGATTAAGAAGTTCTCTAGCGCACTAATACTATTTTTTTAAGTGACAAGAATTTAATTTAAAACTTTCAACATATCAATTTCGAGAATTAAATTCCCCAAACCCCCCTTTAAATGGAATACTTTAAACGAATTATACAGATGTGAGAAACATTTTAAATCGACGAATTATTCTCCTATTAATATTATTTTTTTCTCGCCAGTTGGAATTTCACAAAAGAAAACACATGCATAAATATTTTTAACACAATAAACTCAGTAAATCAAAGACAGGGATTCTGAAATAATCAAAATAAATCACTGTAACTTAATTATGAACGTGTTTAACATATTTATACACAACACATCACCGCGGGGAATTTAAAAGCCCCAATAAATAACTGGTTTGTGTAGATTTGCTTTTCAAATGAATCCCAAACAAATGATAACTTGATTGACAAGAGAATAAAGATACATAACTTCGTCAGGATAGAGACTGAAACACAGAAAAAAACATGAATAAGTAAAATAATTTACATATTTTTATCGATTTTTTCTATGTTTTTTTTCTAAAAAAAAATAACGTACTTCACTAAAAATGATTAAATGCTGTGCTATAATTTTTCTCAAAAAGAAATGAAATGAAGTTTAACATCCTTACTATTGTGAGCCAATCGGGTGGTGTGCCATGAGAGGAAATGTTGCGCGGAATTCGGGTAGGGGTTGACTAGTTCATGGGTGCAATAGTCCGCTGCCATATGAAATACTATAAATAAGGGTATCAATAAACCTAACCTAATCCAACCTTAACCCTAATAATAGATATCGGGGGACTAATGGACCCTAACATAGATATTGGTGGACTAATGAACCCGCGCCACATTGAACATTCCCCGTTAGTCTACTAAATACGGTTTCCAGCTTTAAGGGGATATTTAAGGTTCTGTCAATATTATGGTGCTGCCATCAACCCAAACGCCAAGACGCCTTTCCCTTAATAGGATTCTCCGCCTTGTACCACCAATAAGGAAGATCAGACAGAACAATTCCGGGGACCTTCCTCTTCGAGCTTTTCGGTGGGTTTCGATTCCAATGTAAGGTGCAAACTGCTGCCCCCTTTTATTTATGCCACATCTCCACTTTTCTGTTGTGTCTTTGCATACTTCAAAACAGAAAAGAAAAAATGAAAGCAATTTGGTTTACGATACCCACCCCTTGAATATCATTTTAAGCCATTTAGAAATGACGCACATCCTTTCCCTCTTTTGGGAATCCCGCAATCGCTCCTGGTATTTATACGTCAGTTCAATGTTGTAATTTTTGGGTGGGGTGGCGAAGAAAGTCAAAGATAATAGTTAAGATAAAGTCTACAAGGGACTTGAACGACACCAACATGGACGTTTTGACTTTGAATTCAATGAACCAATTTCACCATTATGCAATATAATGTTACAGTCAATTATCTACGGTCTTTACTCCAAAGGGTGGCTGGATGGTCGAATGGTTAGCACAAGCGTGCTGTATCATAAAGTCTGTCATTGAGTCAGCTGGTGTGGTTTCGAATCCCCGGCTGTACGTGACAAGGAGTACGGTCGCCTGTCCAATCTCGTGGGATTCCTCCGGGTCCTCCGGCTCCCCAACTGCTAAAGACTTCCACGCACAAGCAAATAATTGAAATAAAATAAAACCATATGTTAGTCCCAAAATGACATAGTTTATGTCGAGTTGACGTTAAACCCCATTTCGCTCCCCCTCTCTTTACTACACCCGCCCCCACCACCACCACCAATTTGATTCATTTTACGGGTAGACATTTTCCATACAAAACCCTAAATTGTGTTTCACATCAATTAGCATCTGTAAAGATCACCGATAAAGTTAAAGATTATACTTTGACAATTCCATCTCTTATGATTACTTAATTATATAACCTTGTATAGTTTCCTTCTGACTTTTAATCTACTGGAAGTATACACCGTTTGTTCATCTGAAACAGAAGTTAGTTTTTTATAGGCACCGTGTCAAAGTTCGTGAATCAGATCAAAGGAATTTTTAAGGCTTGAGAAAATGGAAGGGTAAAAATGTCTGATACACTAAAAAATATCTTTTATTTAAATTTACCAAGGTGATAAATATTTCGAGTGCTTTTCAAAATCTTGGTGGTTCTGACTAGCTAAAAATAACAAGTTACGATTTATTGCTCGATTTTGTCGTCGCTTGCTCACGAGAATTAATTTAGTGGAAGGCTAAGAACTATAATTTGCATATTTAAAGAAAACACTTGCCACAGTCTGATAAATGTCACGTAATAATTGGTGCCACCGCCCTGCCCATTGACCTACACTATATGATATAACTGAAGATCCTTGCCGATTTTTTGTAAAAGCAAATACTCACTTTTCATCACCAAACGGAAGAAATCGTTTTGAAGTTAGATACGTTTAGAATGGATTTGTGTGTAGATCAAGTGCTATATAAACTGCACTCTCTCCTAGATGACATTTCTATTAACTAGCAGATTTTAAGTGAAGTACCTACTTCTAACACAGATAACTGTTTTTCGTCGTACCCATCCATTGTGCATGGTTGGTTCTCATTGAGACTTCGTGTACCATAATTCGGTCGCCCAGTTTGTTTCGTTCCTTGTATATAAAAGTGTAATTGATTTAATTTTACAAATTGTTGGTTACAGACACTGTGTCGTTGTTTAGTAAACTGTATGGGCTATGGGTTTCATCTCTGTTCGCCACTTGAGTATTTTTTTCTAATATATGTGAACTGTGTGCATTTTCGGTTTAAAATAAGTATACTATCTGAGCTCAAGCTTGACTAAAAATCCACTTTATCGTATACAAACCAAGATTCCCCCGGAAATTCAAACCTATAGAGGCTATCGGTTTTATCTTTGCAAATAAGTTCTTAACTGGAGTTTTCCTAATACCAGTAATTGGTGGGAATTTTCTGTTTAAAATTTTCATACTATCTAAGTCCTAGATTTACAAAAACCACAATATTTAGTATATACAAAAGAAGTATACAATCCGAGTTCTAGATTTAAACAAATCCGCACTATTGAAAGATTCAATACCGATAATATTTTGGAAAATAAAACTGCTTAATTCTGTGTTAAAATCCCTTAAAAAACCTCTACCTCATGGCTGAGCAACTAACTAAATATATGTGATACGTTTTCAAACAACTTAAATTGGTTTATTTTTGTAGCTTTCAACCACGTAAACAATCTGATTTTAATTTGTCTTTTAATATTAAAGACGTACATAGTGTCATTGTATAGTAGTGAATGTCAGTTTATTGTCGAGCACAGGTATATGTTCTATAAAACCATAAAACAAGTCTCGACTTTCCCATAGATAAAATTCTAATTGTCTAATTTAGATTATAGTAATAGCAATTCGTCTTAGTACAATAATTAGATTCAGGTGTTGAAAGTTCTGGAGATATGTAAATGGTGGAAGCATTTGTTGTGTTAACTGGATGCTTGTCCGAATAGGTGATTTTAGGAAAATAAATATCGTTCTTCCGTGGAAGGTCAAACCGTTGTTAGTTTGAAGTATGTTCAACTACAGCTTCATTTATATATATATAGCTATTTTAAATTCATTATGCTGGATTCTGCTGCATGAAGAGGGAGAGTTTCAGATGCTTCAAACTCGGGCATCAGGTGTAATTAAGTGGAGATGATACGGGTTTGAACCAAGAGTTGACTGGATGAGTATTGGCTTCTTACTGTCTTCCGTACACAGTTAGTAGAAAAAAATAACACAAAAATGGGTGTGGTATTAAGCTTTGTTACATATATCAAAAAGTGTTGTTATGTTGAGTAGATTGAACAAAATGCTGCCTTCATGTTTTAATATGTATGCTCGTCCTATCTATTAACTATTGGATTAAAATGAAATGAAGTGGGGTTTAGCTTCCTACTGTTCTGCTCCGAACTGGGCCAATGAAGACGGGCATACGATATACAGTGTTCTATGAGGTAAATTTTGCCCGGACAGCGGCACTACGGCCTACTCTTATATCGAAAACTATTGGATTGATACGAGAACTGCCTTTTATGATAAGCCCAGTAAGTCATTAAGACAAAACAACTGGAAAAATACAGTATGCAACTGGTCGAGAACCATTTTAAACAAGTAATGAACAAAAACACTATGTATACTAGCGGTGGATTATGTTGTTAGTGTTTTAAGTATGAAAGGGGTGCGACCAGGGATTTTCATCCATAAGCAATGCATTTATACGAACAAGTTAAGTATGAAAAGGTCTGCATCCAGGAAGTGTCTTTCCTAAGCAGTGCTTTTAAACTAATAAGTTAACTCGAATGTGTTTAATTATCACACTGGACTTTATATGTGTAACAAAGTTCGTATTTAACACGAATAATACGATAAATCTTTAGTTGTTCTGTCGGGAATCTAGGAATCTGCACAGTATCGTGGTATGCTTTCCGCCTTTGTCTCAACAGTGGTGAAAGACGTGGGATAAGGTAGATAAATAGAGAAACATGCCGTACCTTATCTTGCACCAACGTCTATGATAGTCCAGTTTGTGGGAAGATGGTTTCCCTCAAGACATGAACAAAACATTTTCTCTGGTCGTATTTCAGAGAATAAACCACTTCTGATTATCTCTAGTTGTGGACGTTTACAAGTAGTTTATACTAGGAGATACCTTTGAATATAAAACCTAGCTTGCTAAACGTAATTTGTAACACAAAAAGCAGCATCGTTGAAATAATGTTTTTTCTGTAAAAAAAAGGGGGGGAATTCGATTGATATGATGTTCAATCCAGATGTTCTATCATTATAAGAAGAAACTTTATTGCATAAAATGATTCAATAGCGTGTATCAATCCTCACTTCAAACCATTGTTAATATTTATTCCTAAAATGTATATACATGTATCACTTTGATATAACGTAATTAATGGCGTGGGATGGAAAAATAAGGGCACAGGGTGATCAAAAATGATTTTTGAAAATATTTAGAATTGTATTGGGATTTGCGGAAACAATTTATTTGAATAACGCATAGAAGATTACGTTATTCTAGTTCTCCCGTCAAAAGGCAAAACCTAGTACCTCGCCTTTTTTTATTTTGGTAAAGCAAAGGAAAACGTAATGAATTAAAATTAAACCACAGCCCATTCATTCATTTGACTGTTGAGTTACTAGGTTTTGCTGTGGTATACTAGGCAAATGAAGAAAGTTGCTAGGTTGTGCCATGGTTGTAACTGCTTACAAAATCAAAAGATTGGAATATCTAGTACAATAATTTTGATTAAAACAAAGTAAGTTACTAAGCTTTGCCTTTTGACGGGAGAGTTGGCTCCAGATTGATAACACAAATTCATTCTGATATGCATAAATTCATAAGCTTTATAGAAAATTCACTTGTCTTAATGCATAAAAAAAGGATTATAAATAAACGATTTTTGTAAATCTTTATAGTTTTGTGATCGTACACAGTATTACTTTACTTTCCTTTTTATTCTATTAATCGAACAAAATATGGTTGCAAGGCCTTCTAGTATGAATGTGGAACGGAAACGTTGACCCGGCGGAGGCCACGATAATACGGGTCTGGCACATAAAAACTAATCCCACAACGATGCCATCTACCAATCCAGAAACTGGAGAGAACAAACAACAATCAATATGTTTATTATTAAATAAAAGGAAGAACTTCCCAATAAACCCAATCCATGGCCTAAGGCTGAAAATGGAAAGATTGCAAAATCATATTCTAGACACAGGTAGTAGCTTCTGCTCTCCTATATCTTGTCTGCGATATCACGTATGTGGAAGTAGACGTTGAAGCACAAAGAAAGCAAAAAAGTTGACCCGGTAACGTTTTTGAGGGTAGATCACAAATCATCTAATCAGGAGAGTCAGAAGAAGTTGTTGACGCCGTAATTTGCAAGTGTCACCTGTAAATAGTTGGGTAGTATGTTTATAAATTTACAAACTAATGGTTTCGCCGATAAAACTGAAGACATTAAAAGATAGCTGGGCTATTTGATACGCCAGCCTCACACGCAGTTTTAGTGATAACTTAATGACTTGGATCAAATAGTAAAACTATCTGGATACAAATTCACACCAGGAATATTGTTAAAGGGCCAATTTAAATTATATTTTTGAGAACAAAACGTCGCATTTTGTGTCAAAAGCCCTTAAATCATCTACCTTAGGGCTGAGCAACAACTCAATATACTTAATACGTTTTCAAACAATTTAAACCCACCACTCTTCATCTGGAAATGGAGACCGATGTCTCAAGCTGTATTATACGGTCCCTGGATAAAATCAGACTTTTGTTTTATACAAATAACGTGTAGGCAAAATTGGACCATGCACTGTATAGACCTCAAAAGGAACGGCAACAGTTCATCAGGTCACCAACGAAAAAAAAGGATCCGGAATTTCAAAAATGCTACGTGTCCGGATAAACAGTTTTGACGTTCAGATCCAAAAGACTCAATATTTTCACCTGAAATTTGAGTTAAATACACCACTCCTCTATATTTTGTCATTTACATACGTACGCCGACTTTTATTTCTGAGACTGTTATAATCGGGATGGTCCCTTTAATTGTGTAATTCCAACAAAACAGAACGTTGTATAAAGTGTTATAGAGTGCATCGATACCATTCTCTTTGCATACGACTATCTACAGTATAGTATTCTATTCCAGCAACTTCCCGCGTCGTGCGTTGTTGGTTATTTTTTGTCAATATTAAGCCATAGACAATGAAGCGACGTCGACCTTTTAACACGACGTCGCCCTTTAAAAAGTTCAAAAACTATATTTTTTTATTGATTGACTGACTTCCCCAATATACACTACATTCCTAATGATTAATGGAATATACAATGCAGAGCCCTTCCTTGTGTCTAATAATCATTGCATATAAGTTCTGGACGCCTAACGAATTATTATGGTAGAAGCGCATTTCATCACTAAAACTATAAAGTATAGAAAAGACGATGTGCGAGGTGGCTGAAATAGAACACCTACTAATGCACCACTAGTCCCCTGCACATGTTATCGGGAACTGTATGTAACCGGTCCAAACCTCTGAGTCAGAAATAGTTTCATCGATAGATGTAGGTGAAGTCTCGTCACCCAATTATTGTTGACAGATAATATCAACAAATAACTGCAAACTCTTAATAAATAAATGAATTCATTAAGACTATGAATTCTATAGGACAAATGAATTCTATAAACAAACAAATACATTCTAAAAACAAACAAATGAAAAACATAAACAAACACATGAAACTCTAAACAAAAATATGAAAACCGACAGAAAAACAAAATCCTATTGTTTGTGCTAAGGTACCATTTCTGCTAAGTTTATAAAATAGTTAAGTATTGTTAATGCAATAGGTAATTCACATATCAAATCATGTCCATTCGTTGCATAAACACATGGTCATATACTGTATCGTTTCCTTCTAATCCTCACGGGGTGGCGGGGGTGGATGGCCGAATGGTTAGCACGTGTGCTCTGTATCATAAAGCCTGTCATTGAGTCAACGGTCGCTGTGTCGAATCCCAGGTTGTACGTGAAAAGGAGTGGGGTCACCCATCCAGCCTCGTGGGTTTTCTCTTGGTCCTCCCACTGCTAAAGACCCCAACGCGCAATCGAATTATTGAAAAAAAATAAACCATATGTTAGTCCCGAAATGACCTAGTTTGTGTCGAGTGGACGTTAAACTCCATTTCTCTCGTGGGTTTTCTCTTGGTCCTCCCACTGCTAAAGACCCCAACGCGCAATCGAATTATTGAAAAAAAATAAACCATATGTTAGTCCCGAAATGACCTAGTTTGTGTCGAGTGGACGTTAAACTCCAGTTCTCTCTCTCTCTCTCTCTCTCTCTCTCTCTCTCTCTCTCTCTCTCTCTCTAGTTCTCACATTTATAAAAAATACAATTTCTGAAGATTTTGTGATGTAATCATGATATAAACAAGTATTCGATAATGTTATCTATAAAGTAGCGTAAACTCTTACAGAAGAAACTTTACAATGTTATTTGCATTCATGAATATTATAGTATTATATATTCCAAATTAAACAGTATTATACATCCTAAAATAATTTGTATATTTAACAATCAGTGCGGTTATTTCTGCTTTAATAATAGCGTCAAAAGTATTAAGAAAATGAATAAAACCAAGCCGCGGGACATTGCCGTTTAATTTATCGTGTATCTAATTGCATATTCAATGATTCGCACAATTAAATAACACGCGTCCGACCCAAAATTTAATTCTAACAAAGCATAAATAAATTTGCAGCGATTCAGTCTCTATTATCACACATTTCTAATTATTGTGACTGTGCTTTCTATTCTTACAGTGGAATGTTGGTCTTTTGAAACCATGCAGTATAAATCAAGCATTGTTTAACACACTTGTCATTTGGAGATAAAGTCTGGGTAGTTTCCTTTATGCCATCTGTACGCTGCATACACAATATAGCGTTTTTCTCGTCATGGAGTTAATACAGTCGGCTTTTTTTCAAGATAAATCATTTCTCTTAGGAGCTTGCTGAGACAATATAGAATACCCCGACCATTTTATCAGGGCATTATGTAGATAATACCATTTAAGTCTACGTGCAAAAGTGGTGTAGAGCTCCTATTCTCATAAAACGTAAATCATTTCGTGTTAACCCCGTTTGACCCGGTTCTTACATTATCACGGTTTATGCTTCTTTAAACGATGTTCGTTTCTCTATAACGGCTCAGACTGTCCCTTTTTTTCTTCGATTCGGTTGTTTAATTAATTTATTGAATTGAAATTTAGCCTCTTCAATGTGAATAGGTGCTGGAACTTTGATTTCTTTTACCAGTTAATGACAATAGATCATTTTGGGCATCTTGGCGATGACAACAGCACAATTGACTCCGTCGCAAAAAAATGGTTTTCTGGTCTCGGCTAAATTACACGTTTTGACCAAGACGGCCCAGGTCTTGAAGAAGGCAAGTCTCTGGAGTGTGAGAAATAGAATGATAGATGGAAAATGTTGGGATTAGAATACATTTGTGTTAGCTGATGGTGCGAGACCAGTTTTAGCTGCACTATAATCACGTCCCGTATTCAATGAGTCAGAATTTCCCGTTTTAGGCCCATAACTCACTCTTAGGGCTGTCTAGCTACAGCACTCATTTCCTCGCCTTTGTAGAGCTAATAATCTAATTTTTCCTCCACAATTGCCGTAATTGAAATGTATGGAATATATTTCATTTTGCTTTATACTAGCTTTGTCTGCTTTCACCCTTTTGTCATGGAACAGAACCCATGAAACCCAAAGAACAAACCGTCGACTGTTGATCAAGATCGGCAATGATCACCGGGATCAACTTAACGTCCTTGCTTTTATTACCACTTCGTGTGTGTCCAAATAAAATTGACAGAAGTATAATTCATTTTAAATTCTTCTTGTGTATGAGTAATTGGTATCGGAATAAGCATTATTGAATCCAGTTTTATAAACTTTTTTACTGCCTGATGAAAAACCTGGTAATAAGGCATATTTAGGATTATTTGAAGGTGATTTATTTTTGATTGTATATTATACGCACGATTATGTTTTATGCGGGGAGGATTTAAATGAAATTTAGGTAGCTCCACCCATTTGCTTTGATATAATATGAACACACTGTGAATATATTTTCGATTTAAAATATGGTATTGTTCAAATAAATTGATCGTCATATTTATTATCTACACACGTGCAAAAATATAGGTTCGATTAAACTGTATATCAATGTTCAACGCCCAGTCATTTATGGGGTCGCCAAGCGCTTTGTTTTTTTAACGCGCGCTTTAGAACATAAGACTATTTAACGTGCCAGTTATGGGTTTGATCCCAGGCTCATGCATGACTAGTCTGGATTTCTCCCACCTGTAAAGATTCAAGCGTGATAAAGAATTAATGAAATAAAAACAAGCTGCTTCCATGTTGTATCACTGATTGTAGTCAAATGTCCGTTGTCGTTTTTGCTGGTTTTCATTTCGTTTTATTATATATATATATGTACTAGATTTAAAATTGTACATATAAAAGCGGTTATTCCGAACTGGGCATCAACCTCTACTCACCCTGTTGGTGTATCTGGGATGAAGCACTCTTCGAAAGAACTATGGCATGACTCCGCCAATTCGTGTACGATGAACATGAAACTTGGCATGTGTTTTCTGTGGACAATTTCGTATCGGATAGCGGACATTTTAGTATGACCACACAGTTTCAATTTAAAACTGAAAGTACTATATGGTATTAAAAATGGACGCTAAACACATTTTTTCACCTCTCTGTTAACGTCATCAAGCAGATGTAATCCATACAAAACATAACACATAAATCATGTATTTATGTATGTATGTATCTATGTAAGATACTTTTTGATAATTCTAAGATCGCTGTGACGGCGTTAGACTCGGCGATTTCTTGTCCATTGCACACTATAGTTCTTGATATGGGTACCCGGGACTGTACACTGTAAATCCTGCAGGGACCACACTTCTGATAATTGGATGGCCGATGTAAAACCCCCAAAAAAATTGGTTTGTGTTTTTTGTTCATTACAGAAAGTTCAAAACACTTTCTTTTATGAACAAAAAAATGATGAAAATGCAGTAAACTAAACTAGTAATTACAATCCTTCGATATCCAGCTGATCAAGTTGGATTCGAGTAATCAACCACTCAACTAACAGACATCTTAACTATAGATGAAACCCAAATTTTAGTAGATACTTCAGTTTTGATTGGCTAAGCAATAAAACCAATTTAATATTATCCAATCAAATTGCTAAACTTTGGGTTTCATCTTAGTTAAATTTCGTGAAACAGGCCCCTGAATCCTCATAAAAATATGTAAACAGTCCATGGAAGGATATTTTGTTTTGTTTTTCTCTATCTAAAAAGGCGGAGTCTTAGAATAGTTTCGAAAAACATAACAGAAGGAACAACAAGAGGAGTAAACGTTGGTGCCAAGTTTTAAATCTAGAACACATAAAAAATGTAACAAAATAAAAAAAACAACAGAAAAGACAATCGAAATTGTGCTACAATCTGTGACACAACATATCTGAGAAGGGTGCGGTGTATTGACATTATATATAACAAGGCAATATCCTTTGGATGTTGACGTATGATCACTGCCTAGGTGTGATTTTAAGTTATGCGGAAGTATCGTGACCAGTGTCACAAGGATGAACATAACAGTTCCCACCTAAGGTGACTCATTCAATTTTATACAAACATTTCATTCAAGGTGTATCTAAAATATCCAAACTATTTTGAGCTAGGATATTTTTTTTTGAATGTTCGACATTACTGAAATCGACGTTCCAATTGGTGAAAAAGGGAAAAGGTCTTTGTACGTCAATGGGTTTTTTCTTTCAATGGATGCATGTTCACCTCATATTGCGACGTTCCTGCTCTGTTGTTTGGTCATCTCCCAACACAATTCCCTAGAGTGTGTAGCTCCTGTTACCACTTTGTCCACATATTATTATTATAATGAATATTAGTAATAAAGTTCTAATCGCGTTATCGTCAAGGATTTAAGCAGAGACTGAAAGCGAGAATAGATCCCCCCCCCCCCTTAATGTTGCGCATTGGCAGCTGCAATTGATATTTTTCTGGAAAATATTTTGGGTATAGATTTTCCCATTGGACCCTTAGATTACTTTGGTAGCCTTTGGATCGCCACTTGCTATCTCGATTTTATATTTATGTTAATGAACTTTGAAATCATCTTTAAATATCTATGTGTGTCTGTTCTTTTGCATTGGCCGGTGCAGAACAGTACGACATTTGACATGACATATTATTTAAAGTGTCACAATGACATGTCCTTTACTTTTTTCGGGTTATAATGGAGAAACATTTATAAGAATCCATCATTGCGGAAATGTTAAAGTTTATCTATATCACTGAAAAATCTATAAACTGTCAGCGGATTCGGTCAGAATTATTCGACAGTGTGTTAAAATTTTGTAAGTGCATTAGAGACCCCTTTTTAGATTTACCGTACCGAATTTCCTAATAAGTTATAGCGTTTTTTCTCGCTCGGCATATGTCCCTTTCTTGCAAAATATAAAGGCAACAGAAAACGACTTTGTACTTGTCTTAATAAAACAGTAATAAAGGAAGTCATACGCCAAACAGTATTCTGTGGGGGACATTTGTCTAGAAAGGTGCACTAGGGCCTACTGTTACTCCGAAATCCAAGTTTTACGTGACAATAGTGTGAACACATGACCCCTGTTTTATTCTAATCCGAACGACTACCAACTGTCTCTTGGCAGGCCTTCCAGGCGGTACGCTAGCTCTTTCTGGATCATGAACGATTTTTATTTATTTTTTACTTCACAAAAATGTTTACTGCTTAAAACAAGATAATACCCATTATTTTCTCAGTGTGTATGTTACTATTCTTATTTTTATTTTGTATACTTATTTATATTTCATTTCTATACTTCTTTATTTAGTTCTTGATCGGATTGAGTTTCTCTGGAACCAGGTGGTACGCGGCGACTGTACAAAAAGGTTGGAAACCATTGCAGTCCACCATTACCTATTAAATCACAAATGCTTGACAGCATAGGCATAGGCAGCCAATTTCAGATGGAGCGGGGGTCTGAGGCTATATACCGGAACATTTTCTGAATGAAACAATCATTAAGTAAGACAAATTTTCCACAAACATGTGTTGGTTGTTTACTTTAAATTAATTCCACAATTATACAACATTATAAATTTACAAAATGCTAAGCAAAAAACAACTTAATGTTCCACAAGCTCGGAGGTTTTGGCCCGCAAAACAGAAATACATTGCTCGAAAAGGGAACGGTTCGCCGAATCTGGTTTGTGGGGACTTGAAAGAATTTAACGAAATTGTTTGGTGGTCATTGGAAATCGTTCTAATGAATAATTTTTTTCCGATGATTATTAATTATATATTCTGTGAAAATAGTATCCATGTATCAATTCACAATAAGAATTAATTGCTAACACTTCCAATTTATTTGAGGAGTTCAATATTAGTGGCAATTCAGCGATCTGGGGACTGAGCCTTCGACTGCTTACCCCGTTATCGAGTCCGAGAAGTATTTTAGGATTTCTCAAGATCAATCTTGGACTGTCAGGGATGTGTCTGCTGGGGTAATAACCAGAAAGGTATGTCTGATATTTCGAACTTCATATCCACCCGTGTGGAGTTGTATTTCAAAGATCCTTCGCATAACATACATAACCAAAGAAATAAATTATCTGATGTTAGTCTCAAAATAATCGAAGTATTGTGTTGGCGAGACGTTAATTCCATCCCAGTGTTAATCTTGTGGCTAAATGGGTAAGGTGCTGGCTCGCTAGCCTGGAGGTCGGGTGTTCGATCCCTGCATTGGCCGAGCAAGTTCATCTCGATTTTCCGGCGTGGTTTCCCCTTGTCAGTGATGCAGTACCGCTGCCTAGTCGTTCGGATGGGACGGAAAATAGAGGTCCCGTGTACACATTGGCGTGCACGTAAAAGACCCCTTAGCAGTTTGAATTCGATATAAGAGTAGGCCGTAGCGCCGTTGCCCGGGCAAAATTTTCCCTCATAGCACACTGTTTGGCGTATACCCGTCTTCAATTAGCCCAGGTTAGGTGCAGAAGAGTAGGACATTAAACTCCATTTCATTTTGTTTATTATCTAAATGGTAAATTAGTGTAAATAGTTTCAATGCTAACTATCCAACTACTTCCCTTTCAATGTCTTGGTAATATATTTATTTCTATCTCGAATTACAATAAACAATGTGTTGTTTTCATCCTTCCAACGATTTAAACAATATATTCGTCTAGTCTCAACTGCTGACAGGAAAGGCCAGTTACTCTAAGGTACGGATTATGAAATATGTTGTATGTTTTTTAATCAACGTTTTAAATTAATCTACGCACGCAATGGAGGTTGGGGTAACGGAGACGTAATAAAATAGTTCGCCAGCCCAATTAACATCTTATGACACTTATGTCTCGTGGGTTTTTACACTCGAACGATTGTTAAACCCGAACAATTAACAATGAACCTATAGTCTATATTAAGTCACGAGTGCTCTGTATTATACTACAACAAGTGTATACTTTTTTGTTCTTTAAGTAATTTAATAATTAGCTATCAATCACAACATGCCGCCATCTTCACTTGTCGTATGCCAAGTAGATATATATGTACTACCAAAGTTGTAAATAACGCAAAACTGACGTTTACAACGCTTGGCACGCGTGGACGCCAAATCCGACATGATTTTTCGGACAGCTTACTAAATGCCAAGGCTGACCGTTGGTCATCGCTTGAGGTGTTTGTTGACAGCCTTGTTAAATCATAATGAGCAATTTGTAGACAAATTAATGGTACCTGAAAGTACAAGAGCAGATGACAATAACGGTGTATATGCACGAATATCTCTCACATTAAGTGACCCTAAAGAGTCTCTGATTTGACAGGTTTTAAGACTCGTTTGAATGTGGTTTTGCACAATAATTTGTAACAAAATATGAAATTTAATGATTTTAGAAACTTGAATTGTAAGTGCAGAGGGACTGAATCGCACATAAAATACATAAAGACAAATCTACGGACAAGACACAATACATAGAAATCTCAAAACAACGAACATATCAAATTAAGTGAATGGATTTGGGGGGCAAGCCGTAAGCGTCCACTGCGCTGTACAGTCCCGGGTCTATATTGGTACAGACTTGACTCAAATTTGAAAGCAACCATCAATATAACCTAGAGAAACTATTGTGTAATGCCACCATGAGTCATGACCTGCTATGTGTTACAAGAAATACGAATGTAAGCATATTGAAGTAAAAATTACCTATTTAAGTAACCACATCGGTGAAATTAATTTTTTAAAAAAGGTAGTCTAAAACTAAATGTTCCATGTCAAGTGTGTGTGTGTGTGTGTGTGTGTGTGGGGGGGGGGGGTGTAGCACGTTCGTGCTGTATCATAAAGCCTGTTATTAAGTCAACTGGCGTTGTTTCGAATCCCCGGTTGTACGTGACAATGAGTAGGATCGCCTGTCCAACCACGTGGGTTTTCTCCGGGTCCTCTTGTTTCATCCCACTGTCAAAGACCCCTACGCGCAACTATGCACAGGCGAATAATTGAAATAAAATTAAACCATATGTTAGTCCGAAATGACCTACTTTTTGTCGAGTGGACTTTAAACCCCACTTCTCTCTCTCTATCTCTCTCTCTCATGGGAGATTTTATTTTAGTATTTGAATAGAATCGAGGTAGACATCCAAAACAACACCTTAAAAGTACTAAAAAAACTTTACTGACGATCAATATTTTTTTCTATTTCATTCAGCTGGAAGACGAAAAACAGTATATCATTAAAAATGACTTATTTGTACATTATTAATACATCATGTATATTAATTGTGTATTCAGCTAAATAAATTGATATAACGATAAATAATGACATGCACCTACGACAAAAATGTTTCGAGACATTGAGAGAACATGATGACATATAAAAACGTGTTATGACACAAGAATTAAAAGATGTATCCAATTCTGTCTCAAAAGATTATTCGTTCAATCGATCATTGCTTTCTTAGATGGTTCCTGAAATTTCAAAAAGAAACCAATTCTATGACCTGCTGTGCTTCTTAGCCGGGAGATCGTGATAACATTGAGAGGCAACCAGGACACAAGACGAATCAATGCCGATACCTCGCCTGGTAACCCCAGATCTCCTCGGGGAGACATAAATTTACAAACAACCATCAGACAAGCCCTTATCAGATCTTTAATCACAGACGCAGAATAAATGCTCGATTCTAACCCCGTTTCGGATTCCTGCTATCTGGTTTGAAAATATTTTCCTTGGAGCAGCAAGGCCATGATCCGCTTTCGTGAACTGTAACTACTGACCCTAAAAGTAAATATATTTATATTGTTCCCGAAAATAGCATTTTATAATGTGTTGGTTTTTTTTTTAATCTGAAACGTGTATACAGAGTAAAAAGTTGTTAGGTGGGAAATCAAAACGATTAAATTACATTAATTTATTAAGTCCATAGTTTACATTGCGATTTCCCTTTCATATTGTGAGTTGTGTGTCCTATGATGTTGGTCTGTCATCAATGTATGGGTTTCGATCAAACGATTTAACCGTTTACGTTTTCACAAGGTTCTTTCGAACGATAAAAACATTTCCATAAAATCACCCAGTCTGTATTAAAACATATTTAGTAGATGCATGATATGGTATTAATGAGTCATGACGAGTTATTCCTAATTTACATAACCCATATATAAAGCGGACAAATTGGTAAAATGGGGCTATTCCCTTGAAGAAATCAGTCATCTATATCAAGATCGTTAGAATAAGAAATGGTCATAAAGCTTTCGATATATCATCTATCTTTAGATAATATCGTTAAGTGACCGCGTATCATAAACTTATTAATGATTGACACCACTGATACAGTTGAAGATGAGTGTGGGTTTCACTTAAGAGTCATAATTCGGACTTTATTTTTGAAATATATTTTGTTTATCGCATTCTAGTTACTAAGTTATTTTAAGATTAAAATCATAAAGACCACAGCAAAATTTACCTTTGTCTGTGTGTGTAAACTGAAAGGGTGGTGGGGTGGGGGCATGAATATTTTTTGGGTTACGGACTGACGTTATTCGTATTTATACTCACAACTCTAAGTATGTCTTTTTTAATGTCCCAATTGACAAAGTGAACAAAACCAAAACAATAATAATAATAATAATAATAATCACGTCATTTTACAAGGGTAGCAAATTAGGCATCAGAATATAAACATGAATATTTACAGATTCGTCGATTTTGTAAATTCTCCTTTATTGAATAATTTGTGTAATGCCAATCTTCACCAGTGGAAAGGAAGGTGACGAAGAACTTACTGTCATTATATATTTAAAGGCCTAAAAATAATCGAAATGTACACGCATGCCCTATTCTTCGATGTATACGCCTGATAATGCACTGTTTATGGGTGTACATGTGTAGGTTTTACCATAAGGAATTAAAAAATTGAAATCAAAATAAAGATATTTATTATGATTGATGGGCATTCTTATTTTTTTTGTCATCAAACCCCAAACAAAAAGAGTTTTCACGTTTAGGATTAATGTTGGATGATGCGAAAAGGATAAAAAAAATAATATGCCACAAATCTATAAATTATCTTCTGTAGATTATGGTAGTTTGGTAGAAAGAAAGGCAAGGTGTTTAAAATATATTAGTGAAAGCTCTATAAATCAATGAAATCTGTCTTGACTCTTTACGCTCAGGTGCTATGAATTAACGGACATTTCTTCGCCCAATACTCATACTTAGAAAGAAAGGGATTCGACAGATTTCCTCTCTTTTATTTATTAGAATTTCCATCCATCTTGCCAACGCCTCTTTCCAATTGTCTTGCAAACATACCATTGTATATAGAGAAATGCGGGTTGTTTCTTCTTAAAGCTTTCTCATTATCCGACTCTCTCATTGGTCCATATTTTAACGGTATAACCCATTTCTAAATGATGACTGCTCGTGTATGATACTAGTTCTCTCTCGCAGACGATAACTTCAATTCCTTACCAACGACTTTATTAAATGATTTTGGACTGAGATGCCAAATGGTTCTTAAGTGTCTTGAACAGATTGAATCACATCCTATCAGCCGAAGAAGTCCTGCAGCGAGCGACTGTCCACAGTAACGGAGCGTCGTTGTGATATTCACGGTGAGTTTATTGTCTTTTATGGGTGTTTAAGTGTGTGTTTTATTGCTAATGGCTAACGATGGTCGGAGGGTTTTAAACCGCAACGTACCAATTGATAAACAGAAGGGTCATAAAACAAAACTAAATACCTCAAAGGAAAGCAAGACTCACTTAATTTTCTTCTTAATTAAGTTTTATCGGATCAAGTACGTTTCTATTTATTACATTGGCGTACGGTATCAAATTAATGAGTAATTGCAATAATTGTTTGATAACCTTTAGATTATCTCATTATACACTAACTGCTTTATTGTAGTATATTATTTTGAGGTCTAGTGTTTGGATTTCGGTGTTACTCCGTACAATTTATTCTGAATATTTAGCTACACACATTATACAAAATTCCATAGAAGTGAGAGTGTTGGAATCATATTCGGGTTCCAATGTTGTAATTTAAGAGAATGGCATAAACCATAGGAGAGAGAGTATTACACACTTTTCATAATTTATTGTTATTTATTTAAGAATTTAAACAAATAAAACAGCAACAAGGGCATAGTGTCAACCTGTATTATTTAACTGTTTGTAGGTGGGGAAAATGGAATTTTTAAAGATTTTAGACAAACACCTTTTTAAGAAACAAAATGATGAGCGAAAAAAAACTTCCAAGCTTAAATTATAAATATTTCAAGATTTTGGTTATTCTTTAAGGAAATGTACATTTTTGAAATTTGTTGTTGTCCTTGAAAATAAAATAAATTCTACGTGTTCGTGAGCAGCCATTTATTACACTGTTTAATATTCATTAAATGTTTTTGGTATACTTTATAAACAAAGAATAAAACTTGAATCTGTTTTTTTTTCCAAGAGCTTAATCAAGAGTTTCACATTTGATATTTTGTTCCAGTAATTCAATAGTGTTGTGTTTCTTAAGACTTGATAAAGCTCTTTTTGCTCTCTCTCACTTTTTTTTCAACTTTCAAACTTAGAAAGATAAATATTCTTTTAAAATAAATCAATAAGACTTTTAGACCACATAATTAGGTTTTCGCATAATGTGGTTACGTGATCGTCATTTTGGTAGAATTAGATCATAATTACTTTTCACCATTTCAATTTATTTGACAAAATCTCGGGATTAAACCAACAGACATTCAAGTCTTACGGCGAATTCATGATTATTTATGTTGCCTTGCGCCGGTTTTACAAACATTATCCTGCGAGGCCCAAATGAGGAAAACTACATATTTCTTGTGTAGTGAAATGAAGAAATGAGTCTGATGTTTATTCAATGGAGACAATCATGTTGGCACCAATTCGTTTGACAGTTTAATGGTGAAGTAAGGATTTATTACTAACAATTTTCCTTAAATCAAATCAAGTGAGACGACTCGCTAACATCGCATTCGTACGCAACTCGCACTTGTAATTTTCCCCGTGTTATTTCAAATAGGGGATTTGTCATTTTCTAATTTATTTTCTTCCCAATTCTTTTTACATCTGCAAAAGTTGGTGAATCTTGCATTGCATGAACAATAGGGTCAAACTAATTTAAAAAGATTGGATTTGTTGCGTGAAACAAAGCCGCCTTAGTGACAGTAAAATATGTCTTCTGTTCAGTTCAGATGCTGGTGATCATGGTCATAGGTTGTTGGGTTTTTCTTAAACAAGATTCACCAAGATTAAAGAGAAATTATATCGGATTAATTAAGTTACAGTTTCTCTGGAAAACTAGAAATTTAATTTCATAATAAACTCCTTATGCCGACAGAAAAGAAAATTCTTACTAATTTGTTTTTAAGTAAAGTTTTGTGGAGATACACATTTTCTTTTTGTCAAAGACAAAAATGTTTTTTTTTATTAAATGTTTTATGTTTCGAAATATTAGTATTTCTGTGAAAGTCGTTAAAAAGATATTTTTCTTGTTTTGTGTCCCTTGTCAAGGGTATACTCTGAATGTTTTTTAAAACGAAGTTAATGAACTACGGTTTTCAATAAATGGTACTTATTTAGGTTTGGGAATTCGATGATTATGTTAAATCATATCGTTTAGATACTTTTATTTTGAATAGATGGTAGTTAAGTTTTTGGAGAGTTATAATTATATTAAAATGATAATTATTGTTTGTAAAACTAATCAGGAATCCATTATCATCAGATACTTCTAATATACAAGGAAATCAAAATGAAATTACGTAAGAAATAATATTTCTGCCTTAGCAATATTTAGAAAAAAATATGTAAAACTTCAGTGATTATAATCAAATTAAAAACTAAATCTAATAATATAGCACTTTTTTAAAAAAACATGGAAACCCACATAAAAACGTTTAAGGACGTCTATGTGGAAATAGTAAGACTTATCAAATCAGAGGTTTCTTTAAGCAAGTTAGAATATAGACTTATATATGAATTGAGCCGGAGATTAATAAAAAGCTGTTAAGTTTAAACCAATTGTTATAAGAGCCGTATATCCGATGAGAAATGTTTAGTCGCGAAGATCTTTTCAAACAGGTGAATTTCTGATTGAATAAAGCATTATATAAATCATTAAAAGTTAATAATATCGCAATCACAAAATAAATAAAGAATGGTGATGGGCGATCTTTGAAGGGATTATCGAATATCATTTATTTTGCTTATTTATAATAAAATGAACGGAAAACCGGTTTAAATAGAAAAGCCATGAATCAGAAAATCCATTTAGAGTCTTTTATGGGTAATCTTTGTATATGGAGGTGGTATTTATTAAATATACATAAAACAAACTTTGGATAAAAATGTGACATAAATAGAGATTTTAATTTAGATATTTTCAGCCACTTTCCACTGAAGTTATCGCTGATGTCTCTAAATAATTTCTTCATTTTTTATTGTATTTGTCTACTTTGAATCAGATTAATATGAAAAATAAAAGATGACTCCACAAATCATATAGAATTTATTAAGCAGTTCTTGCTACACCAACTTTCACACATGTCAACAAGGCCAACACTTTAAGGCAGTTATACAACTTGAAATCCGAGAAAAAAGGTACCCGTTGCATCTTATGGTTACAAACTCCATCTTTTAAAGTTTTTGGTTTGAATGTCAAAATGAAATAGGAAATCTTGTGTGCAATTTCGTGTATAACTCCAGATGTAGATTTGTATAATAAAACAAATGAATCAACAGCTAAATTATCTGCATTTAATTCGAAGAATACCCACCAGACCCCGCTTAAAACCCAAGATTTCCGTCCTGAAATATATATAACATAATTAATCTGAATAGTTATTTCTGTATTTACCCATCGTTAATATAAACGATGCGAGTTTCATACCCATTATCAGTCACTGTGCTACTGGTTGATGGTCTATAAATGCATTTCGTTTCTTTACAAAACTGATTCCATATTTTTATTTGCCTTTAATGTAGACTAACATGGCGCCGCGGGTTAGAATAATTTTCTAATCATAATGTCGGTACGAAAGAATACAAGACAAAACATATCCCCGACTCGACGTTACGGTCAGCATGAAAATCAATACCATCACTCGCACAAATGGTTGGTATAGACAAGATAAATGTGATTTTGTGACTGTGAAAAATGTGTATTGCAACTCCCGCAATTATCTTCTAGAAATTCATTAGTTGCTCCTATAGCTTTTCTCTGTACGGAAAATAACATAGAGAGAAGCTCATTATCTGGCAAACACGTTTAACACGACATCTGAACGCTGGCAGTCGATGGTCATGCGTTTCACTTATTTCCTTATTATCATTTTCCACATCTTCACAGAACTACAGAAAAACATGAATTTCGTGTTTTCCATGATCTCTTAACATTGATGATTCTTCACATAAAAAAAACATTTCATTCAATTACTGCGTTTGAATATCGAATGTGAGCTGGATATAATTTTTAGTATGAATTGCTTTCTTTTATAGATATTGAATCATTTATAAAATCTGAATTCCTTTCATTGAAATGCCAACTTCTTTGTGAGACACCTGATCCCATTTATCATTGTGTTCATTATATGTGAGGTGAGCTTGTCTTGTGTCAATGTCACACAGGTAGTGTACCTAGATTCATGTTGAAATTCTGATTAAGTTTTGATATTATCTTTTAAAGTTTACATAATTAAATGTCCTCATCCAGTTTGTTAATGCTTCTCAGTAATCGTGTATTCCTTATGTATGTTCTTTGCCTAGTTGTCCAGAGTGCCGCGCTTCGACCTCTAGCTGGCCGGCCAATCTGGCTTGCGGCTGTGGTTTCGAGCCCTGGTGTGAGCGTATGTGGCATGGATATAGGGGCGCCTTCTCAACCTCGTGGGTTTCCTCCGGGCACCCGTGCGCGCAAGCGAATTATGAAATAAAATTAAAACTATATGTTAGTCCCGAAATGACATAGTTGTGTTGAGTGGACGTTAAAAAACCCCATCTCTCTCTCTTTGCCGTATTTTTCCCGGTTGGCGTTGACGTACCATCACATATTGCTTAATTCATTATTTATGCGTTCAAGAGTTTTAAAACTAGCTCAAGCTACTTCTCCGTGACCACAAGAATATAAACTGTTTAAAAGAAGTCTGCTCCGAGCTATTATAAGAGCTAAGCATCTAAGGTAAACCTCAAAGTAGGTTGTTTCTTGAAGGAACAAGCAATGTTTAATTACAGTTTGTCGGATTGTTTACTATGGCTCGTTTTGTTTAACTTGTTGAACATAAAAGCAGTTATATCTCAACAATTCGTTGTGCATGAGGACCTTACATTTTAAATATAGGCAAAACAAATCATTTGGGTACATCACCCCTTCGTCATTTATCCTATCTTGAGGGTGTTTCATTTGGGTACAGCACCCCTTTGTTATTCATCCTATCAAGAGGGCGTTTCCTTTGGGTACAGCACCCCTTTGTTATTTATCCTATTAAGAGGGCGTTACCTTTAAATAACAGTTATTTAAAAAACTGAAAACTGAAATTTTGACACTTTGTCATTTAAGGGCTACCATGACCACATGACATAATGAATTAATTATAGTTATGTACTAGTATTCTTAGCTTTGATTTTGGTGAAATAAAATGGCGTTTAATGTTCCACTCAGACTGGGCTAATGAAGACGCGATTTCGGTGAAGGCCAGGGGAATCTTTTATTCTTTCAAAATGAACGTTGCCTTGAATTCCTCAACCTTTTTTTGATATTTTTACTTGAACTGCTATAAATAATGATGTCAGAATATCTTATGTCATATAAATAATTGCGACTCGTGCTAAAGTCTTTAATTTTTCTAGAGAGAAAAAAAGAAGAATTTTGAAAAATTGCCCAACAACACTGTGACAGATTAGAATGTTATGTTTTGTAATGGTTATTGAATGTTAGTGCGTTTTAAAAACAATTATGTTCATTACAATTCCTAAAGTAATTCCATGCTAAACACTTCAGTTATACATCTTTTTCATTTGTATTGTAAACAGATGTGATATGCTGATTTGTAATAAGTTAAATCCTTACACAATTTTCGACAATCTGCATTCCTTTGTGATATCTGAACATATATGTTATTCCTAATGACAAGAAAAGTTCACGTTAAATTATGTCATTTTTAATCAGCAGTTTTTCACATATTCATTTATTTGCAAAAAGGAAAATTAAAAAGAATAGCGTTCGAAAAGGTAGATAATGTGGGTTATTTTAAATATTGGTTAAAAAAATCTGGACTGAAAGAAACCTGCTAGTAGCCGACAAGGCCGAATGAGCGTTTCTTTTGTCCATAATTTGGTCATTGTTTTATGAAATTATTTAAATTTTGGATATGATGTATAGGTATGAATATAACATTATCGGCCAAGTTTTGCAAAACTTTAGGCGATATTAACAAAAGAAACGGTGGTGTCAATTATCAGTAGGACCACCGACGTTTCTTCCAGGGTAACGTCTGCCTTCATAAGAGTGATATCGTAGACACACCTAATCCTAGCCAGTTACCTTCTGTTAATATGAGTTAACTCAAAATTCTGGAATGACATTTAGCGATTGAGTGTATTAAAAACATAAAGAAAATTTATATGGAATACTAACTATATCACTGGGTTAGTATAGGCTACATATTATGCGACGTATCGGCATGTTTATTTTATCGTTTTCAAACACAAAAACTTTAGCGGCGGATGGTTTTGAGCATGATGACGATGTGCACAATGTAAATTTTGACTTGCCTTTCCTTAACACCTGATAGAAACATGCTAAATTGTTTCAATGGCATGAAATATTGAGCTGGAAATGCACGCGATCCAAAATATAAAATGATTAGTGGGTTGTTGCTGATTGGTCATCATTAACTAATTACGGAACTGTGGGTATCCTACTACAAACCTCAACGCTGATTGGTTAATCAAAAGTCTGACATCATAGACCAAAAGTCACTCGTATGACCCCTGGCGCTAGCTCACTCTACAACTGGTCAGATCTTCGTGAAGTAGAGACCATCGAAAGTATTAAAAAACCAAATATAGATGTGTATTTTAATCAGATTGATTATTAAACAATAATAATTATTCCACGAAATTGTGACCCGTGTATGAGTTTGTTACTGGGACATAAGCGCTTCCATCTTAAATGCTTTCCTTTTACAATAATTTTCGACGTTGTATTTTGCCTATACCGTGATTTTTAGGACTTCGAATTTTTCTAATGGTTTGGGTTGTTCGTACTTGGTTTTATTTCATTCAGAGTGAATTTTCTTTTCCTCAAAAAATAGATTTCGGTATTATTTAATTCAAATTTTGGTTGTGTTAAATTTAATTCACTCTGCTACGTAAATTTCGTTCAACGGCGAGATATTGCAAATCTAATTATTTTATTTACGAATACTCTTCAAATTTACGATAAGAAAATATAATCATGAGACAATGACGCGCGATTGATATAACCCTATATCTTATTTTGACCTTCTGTCTATAATTCTTTCGCTCATAACAAAAATTACATTTATTATTATCTTCAAATCCCAACTTCAGATTTATATATACTGGATTTATCAAACTGCTGATCAGAATAATGTTCGTTTGTCGGTCACAACTAGATTGGTCTATTTGGTGTCGGTCGTAGAAATAATAGCCGGGGTCTATTGGGTCAAGTAAGAACAATTTCTAAAATGGAATAGTAATCGCACGAAATCTGCCTTCAATATATTATTAGCATACAAATTGGACGGAACCGTGTAATATTTAAACTGTTCGACCCCTAGTCAATTGGAGGCGACCGATAGAGTCTGATATACGACCTTCGCCTTACGCGAAACACAAATTATGGCGAGTATTAACACGGGAGCAACTAATAGAGAGCTTTATCGGTTAATATAGAAGTTTTTATGCGTCTCGGAATCATAAATTTTAACACTGAGGTTTCAGAGGTATCAGTGAACAAGACTTCTAGTCAGGATACGAATCGCTGGTTTTCAGGCAGAATTGAGAACATATAGCTTTAAAGCATTCCCGTCAAATACAATTCATTTAAAACTAGAAATATCTTGTTATTGAGTATTTGCGTATTTCAAAATCTTTGAAGCGATTCGCGTATATTTAATACACAATGACAAGAAAGGTTACTCACTTACCTGCAGACGAGATGTACAAAAGACGTTTTAGCTCTGAGATTCCCATCCACCAGTAACTTTGGCTCTGGTAATATAATTCAGAGTGGGATTAACAAAGGGTAGTCTTGACATTTGAACAAATTGGTTTTGCATTGCAGACATATCTTAAAATGTATGTACATTAAGTATCATTGGAAAACAGCGTTGCTGAAGAGAGACAATCCGTAAGGGGTGGTTAACCTTCTTCTGTGCCTAGCAGAGCAATGAAGACGGGCAGTGCACTATTTCGCCACATACACGGAACCTAGGATTTCTTACCGCATCGCGCCAATAACAAGGGGAGACTTGACTGGAAACTTACACGGTCATCATTGGCGATGATGCAAAGGCTGAAACCACAAAACATTCCATGAGATAGACCAACAGCAACGACTTCGATGGGCAATCTGATTTTTTTTATTTCAAGCAATAACATTTCATGGGATTATCAAAGGCATGCACACAACAACCAAACTGATCAAAATGTTTTTCCGAGTAACACCAGTTCGTATAACAAACACAAGGTGTCTAATCAATTCGTACCAAACATCATAATCGAATCGGGGATCTCATTAGCCGAGTCGGTACATACAAAGTAGGACGTTAAACACCATTTCATTTCATTTTATTTCCATCCATAGTCAGTGAGTCAGCCATACACTCACCGAACCAACGTAGCTTCACAAAAATCGCGATCGTCTATCTGTTTGTAATATTTGCACTGATCTTTTTTTTAAGATATACCAGTACTGTAACACGACAGGCATATCATATTATAATTGTCAATAAATAAGTCATATTTATTAAATGTCAGATGTAGATTAGCCTCTATTACACTTCGTATATAATTACACACCGATTAGACCCAAAATGACTTAATGCACTGTTTTACCTTTGACTCGCTATGTATTTGTAATCAACTACAGGGTAGTAATTGTTAAACCACATATAATTAACAAAGAAATTAACATAAGAAAAGCCCAGCTTAGTCAAAATACCAAGAAATATTTTGTTTGCTTTGTGGTATCAAATTTTCAATATGCATTTATTTAGAACATGCGTGATAAGTAGTCATTCTTTCAATGATGGCCTAGCAGGAACTCATTACGAATCTTAGCATTAGTCCCAGCTAGCAATGATATAAGTGTTATAATTGTTTATGATAATTGCTAATGCCGTCATTTTGATTTAGTAGTCTAATGGCACATTTTTAAAACCTGCAGTGTAGGATTAAGGAAAATAATGAAGAACAAAATTGCACACATCTACATATGAATTATTTTCGTTTTGCATCTTGGAATTATAAATAATCTACCAGCTCTGTACGTAACTAATGATTTTTCTGTTGAACTATCTATTGCAGAAATAAGCTTATATTAGACCACTTAAAGAGTCAGACGCTATTTGATGCCCACAGAGCGTATGGTGTACCGTCCAGGGAGCTCTCACGCACAATAAACATGTATTGTACCATATGAAGTCCAGTATCTGATACCTAGAGAATTCTCATGTATCTTCTTACGTGCAATAAACTAATATTGTACCCTACAATTTAAGACAAAAGAAGTTTCGGTTTTATCTGTTGATGCCCGAAAAGCTTCTGTTGTAGTATCTGGTACCAACCGATAACCTGACAGATAATGTACCTTTTATTGACCTGAACGACTACATATTAGTTTCCTGAAATATGGATAAAATGAGCTATTGATACATTTTACTTATCTAATAATATTTGCAAAGAAATTTGGACCAGCAACACAAACTTCAGTGTTTCCACAATTGATGATACTTCAGATATAAGACTGCAGTGTTCCCGCATACTTTAAGTTACCTAAAATAGGGATGTATCCTTTCTACCACTGCTTTGGTCCAGCATTCAATTGGTCCACCTTCGTCTGTCAAAAGGTTTAACCCACAGTAGCCGTGTATATACGATACCATGGCCGCCAAAAGCAAAATAATACAGCTGATGTTTCTTTCAAGAACAGGGCATGTGTTTAATTATTAGATGCCGTGGTAAGTTAACAGCCAACAAAGTTTATTATGCGTTTGCATCACGATAATTGGGTTGTTGACTGTGCCAGTGGCCACTCACTATACAGAGGTCTACTATCTGGCCACTTCGATTTCTGAAAACAAAATCCACATTACTCTACAATTGTCGAGTGTGAAGCAAGGTATGCGTTCTCTTTTCTACCTCCCTGGTTTACTTATTTGCCTTTGTATTTATCAAGAATCTCTAAAATCCAAAATTAGATGTCTAATTAATTTAAATTTTGTTGAAAAGTCGTATTTTGCTTAATATAAAGCTTTCGTTTCGACGAGACGTTAATACGTTGTTCTGCAATGTACGCAATACTTCGTTACATAAGTTTTCAACCTGAGAGCTGATTTAATGACTATGTTTTAGATAGCATGCATATATTCAGCTTTTTTTATTTGAATTTTTATTATAAAGATGAGAAGATAGATATATCATTAGAAACGACTAAGAGTTGATTTTTGGGCACCTTCGTTCAAGGGTTATCATTGTTTTGATTTATTAAGAACATAGACATTGTTTGCCAATTCAAAACAGCATTAAAGATGTGATGTTATTTAGTAAGCATATATGCATTTTTTAATGTTTGTAGATGAGAAGATAGATATCTAATTAGAAACGCCTAGAAGTTGATTTTAGGGCAACTTCGTTCAAGGGTTATCATTGTTTTGATTTATTAAGAACATAGACATTCTTTGCAAATACAAACGGCAATAAAGATGTTATGTTGTTTGGCTTTTTTAACTTCTGTGTACAAACTTTGACTTGATTATTTGTTATCGGCTAGTAAATTATTTTGTCAGAATTTCTTTTTATAAGTTATATAACCTAGACCCTAATTTCACAGCGAGTGTTAACCTGTATCTGAAACTTATAAACAGTCTTTGATAACAGAAGAACTTTGTGATATAACTTATTGCCCGGGTTTGGATTGTGAAGTGTAAACTGTTACAAGAGGCTTTTCACCTGGCAAAAATATTTAGAACTTGAACTGTGGCCTTTCACAATGACTTCTTTTATTCCCGAGAGCAAATTAATAAAAGTGAGAATTTAAGCTACCTTATCGCGCTAAAATTAATCATAGTTCAGCAATTGTATTGGTGTGGTTTCATTTTTGGAGTTTGAATATTCAATGAGAGACCCACCCCCTCGAAACGATGACAATGACTGCACCGTTATAATAAGACCCTAAACGTATGTTTATACTCAATTGCCATATTCATATAAACTTTAAGAATACTGATAGCTCATTGGCTGAGCACTAAATTCATAGCAGAAATTGTTGTCTTGAATAAGGACACAGGACTTCATTTTGTTATTGTGGTAGAGGCAGAGTGTGCTGATGAAATGAAATGGGGTTTAACGTACTACTAAGAATGTGCTGATACTCCTGTGCCATGGATCCACCAGTTAGTTCAATGGCAAAGGAGGACAAATACTTTTACAAAGCTTTATCACTTTGTGCAATTCAAATGCCCTTCGGAAGTGTGGTAATGTATTCCGCATCTACACAGAAGTATGGCTAAAAAAAATATCATATATCAAACTCTTTATTTAACTATTTCGGTGATACTGATTAAGGCCGGGATATTTTCAATCGATATTATTCGTGACATCGGTTAAAGTTTTATGTGCTACAAAGATTTAAAAATCGAGTAATGTTCAATAATATAATGTTACGTTTTAAAATTTTCCCTGGTTTCACAAGACATGTTCGCATTGTTCTGAATCCATTCGTCACTAAATTTAACTATCTTCTGACAGTTTGATATCTAGCTTATCTGAAGAGCATTCGGGCTGTATTGTTTTAGAGAAATAAAATAAATGAATCATGGGTCATCGGGGTTCACCCAAAAATCTTTCATTAGAAACGGTTTGTGATCTTCTTAACCTTATCAATTAATATTTTACATTTATCATAATATCAGCAAATCTTCATATTAACAACAACAGTAAAACGGCGTTGAAATGTTAATGAAAAACAGTAAAAACCCATAAATTCATTCTTGACATTGCCTATCAAAAAGTCTTTTTTCTACATCTCCCAAACCTGGCGCTGCACAATATCGTCACCACAAGTCATGTCTAAATCTCGGCCACTGGTGATCGTTAATACCCTATACACAGTATCGGGCTTGAAACGCATTCATGTGTGCAATATTCCGTATTATAGTTCATGCTTGATTTCACCAGAGACAATTGTACGCGCGTGGCCGGGATGTAATGGATGTCATGTTAAGAAGTCGAGCATCAAAACATTAATAATTTGTCAGAAAAGAGAAAAGTTGATAAAACCGACCCACATCGGCCAGCACGACTTCTTGGCAGGAAGGTGTTCTTCCATGAGACCACAATATGGCGATTTTAAGTAGTCGGTCCGAGTGTTCTTTAGAACGGGTAATGGCTTCTTTAGTTGTTGCTGTTACCCGTGTCATTTACTGTATTAGATAGAGTCCATTTAGTTTTCTCACATCATCTGTCATACCTCTCGGGACAAAATAACATCAGGCTGCTTCAGGAAGATATTTACATAATGTTCCATCGTTGTTACCCAATGGCTACGACAGGCTAATTCCTGTTGTGCAACCTTTCTATAATTTCAGAAAAGTCTCTGATATTTGTTTTCTCATATTAGTTGTTTTATATATACATTTGCATAATAGCGGTTAGTAACATGCCATGTCTGGAAAATTTCTTATTTTCTCTTTTGATCCAATTATGTGGCATATGCAAGCAACCAAACAGAAATCTAGATTCAAGCCTCGTCATTTTAGAAAAAAACAGTGTTAATTTTGCTTTTTTTACAATGACATATCACATATTATACTTTTAGCATATTCAAAATACTGGTTTGCAAATTGGACTTCTTGGAACTCAAATGTTTAGAATATAGATGTTCGTTTGGAAATCTACAAATTGTTACTTCTATGGTCGATTTCTGGCTCGAATTATGTTCGATTCAAGTTTCTGAAACTTTCTCAAAGAGCACTATTTTTTATATTAATTTTGAATGGACTTCTTTGTGTTTCTTGATTTGATGTATGAAGATTGTGAATTGGTATAAAGATATTTTGGCATGTATTTAGTATAGTTACTTCATGCCTCTATCTTAGATGTTCATCACTAAAAATGACGCTCGTGGAATTTTTCGACATGGAATTGGTTACAGTGGCATATGCCATGTTATCTTTATTACCGTTAATTGACAAGTTATTCTCCGTGACAAGTCGTTTGGGGGTGTTTTTCTCAATTTTTTCCCATATCGCCCAACAACCACGTGTGCCAAGTTGCCAAGACTGCCAACAGAATGCATGTCAAAGAGATAAGACCGTGTCGGGTTATTTTTTAAATTTTTTGCAGTAGTAAAATTAATGGCGATACTATAAATAAACTTGTGTGGTTTCTCTCTATCTGGCATAAGACAAGGGGAGCTATTTTCACTAATCATTTTATATATTTAAATTTCGTTATCTGGGGTTATTTCTTTTCTGACATTTCTTTTGGATAACGATACAGACTTATCCCCACTTAACGTCCGTTGTCATTTATAAAGGATAATTTTGTTTATGTTCAGTGAAGATATTTCTGTTATTTAAATACATGGTTTTGTTTGACTGAGAACTGCTCTACAAATTGGTGTACTTTAAGTGCAGGGCAGATTATATACAGTGTTAGGCTACTTGGATCAGAAATTGTTGTCTTCATTTAAGTTGGGGGGGGGGATTGGTGGGGGGGGGGGCATCTGCTTACACTTATGAAGATATCGCAGACAAATGCTTCCTTAAGAAAACTTACCAGAATACCCAGTAGTAATTGAGGGACTAGGGGTTTGGGGGTCCAAAATATGGTGTGCCCGTACCTAGATTAAGGGGAAGTCATGCTTTTTAAGATAGGTTGTCTGGTGTCTACGTTTGTCCCAAAATGACCTGGTGTGTGTCGAGTGGACGTTAAGCCCCATTTCTCCCTCTCACACCCCCCCCCCCTCTTTCTCTGGTCGCTACGATATCACCTCGGGTGGAAGTGGACGTAAAACCCCAGAAACGAACGAACGTGCCTATTGTATATCAGGCCCAGTAGGAACCTGTTTGAACATTGACGTTGCTGAATTAAGTATTTTGCGGGTGAACTTTCATACAGTCTGTGTCATTGTAAGATTAATGTTCTTGCTCGTGTTTCAATGATTGCTCTGAGTATAAAAACGTAACACAGATCTCATCAACCCAAAATCATTTCCATCTCGTCAAGCTTTCAATTAAACAATCTTAAGATAGGGTTCATAAATAAAGGTTAATATGATTCAAAATCGACGTTCCAGGGATGTAATTTACTTATATAGTATACTAATTATTTGTTGTGACTTTCGCTAGATGTTTATGTTTAGTCTTGCCATCTGGAAAGATGCGACTTGAGCAAGATGTACACGCGTTCGGTCCACATTAACTAGCAAATCACCATTGGTGGTACTGAATTGACGCTACGAACAGGTGGCAAAACTTCAAGTGGAAATGTTTTAGCGAAATAAGCACAGAGTTCTGACAAGAGCATATCGGTGTTTTCCAATAACTCATGTCAGAAGTCTTCTCTAGAGCATGGCACGTACCATCTTCAACCTACTAGAACAAAGTGTTTCAGAAGATGTGATGAAAACAACTTCTGGGATAACATCTTTATTTAGCTGTAGTGTGAACGGGGTTTTACCCTAACAACCTGGGGAAATATGCAAAGAAACGCAAGCCCAACTTCTTTAGGAATGGTACTTGCTATTTGCTTGAAAACCCCTGGAATCCTAAATTGACTTACAGGCCACCTTAAAGTGAGGTTTATTCTTCGGTTTTTTTTTCAAAATCTGTCATTGGACGTTAATGGTGTTTTCTTTCTTTTTAATCAGTTACTACATCACTCATTTTCTGTTTTCTGAGGGGGTAATACGCCAGCTTGCTAGTCTGGAGGTCGGGTGTTCGATCCCTCCGTTGACCGAGAAAGTTCATTCATATTTTCCGGCACGTAAAATATCCCTTGGCAGTTGGAATCGATGTAAGAGTAGGCTACCGGGCAAAATGTCCCTCATAGCACACTGTATGGCGTATGCCCGTCTTCATTAGCACATTTAGGAGTAGGACATTAGACCCCATTTCATTACACTGTTTTCTGAGAACAGTGGCATGTATTATCCAAATTCCTATTCAGTTGCCAAAAGACGATCACGAAGACCAGTATTTTTTTTTACATTCACCTTTTCAATACAAAAAAACGCATGTGGTATGTGATATTCTAAAAAATTCGTGGTTATCCATCCTGCCTCGTGCACGACTATAATCATCGGCTAAATGAATAGGTTGTTCGACTTCAGAATTTAGGAATTAAACCCCCATGCTGTCTGCTTATGTAAGATAAGAAAATTCTTGAGTCTGACCTTTTTGTAGCAGCAATACATCGTAATTTGAAATTCATGTCATGTATCCTCAGCAGCAAAGAAAAACAACATTTATATGGAATACGCTTTTAAAACTTTAAAAGGTTCTTTCGATATTGGGTCTAGATTTGTATAGCTTCAGGTGTCTAAAACGATGCAATTGTTATTGAAAATCCTGGTCAATTTATTCCTGTTTGAGTAAAATTCAACAAAAACGAGAAACGTGTTTCCGTTTTTTTTATATCCATAAAAAATGACACTGGTACCCTGTAACGGTTGTGAAATTGTAATAATCGTGACTATAAAGCTAGTTGTATAATTATCACACAACTAAATTATATGCTAAAATATTGCGCAAGTAATAATTATTCATAAAATAAAGCAATAAAGTACTTTTTCCGATGGTAGTTCGCCTGTAACTAGTGGGTCTCAGACCATCATGATCCATTGGTTTTTTGACCTATAACAAAAGATGATATCTAATCTTATTAAGGGTTGTATTGGTTATGTAAATCGGTGACTTTCAGGCAATGAATGAAAAAGTCATAAAAAGGGATATCACATGAGTTGCTAATGACTGATAATGACTTCAGTGTTTTATAGTTTTTTAGTGCCAAGATATCAGCAGGAGAAGCCATGGGGATCGTTTTTTCTCTGATTGTGTCATTTTCCACAGGCATTATTAAATTTAAAGACTGAATCATTTTGAAGAATTGTTGGTCTGTCTTAGTAGGTCACAGTCATCATTAGGTCATTTTGTCAGTATTACTAAAATTAAAGGATTATTACTTCGTGAGTTGACCCGATAAGGATGGTAATTTCCTTTACTGTGGTTAGACTGCACGTGCTGCGTAATAAAGAAAATTTCCAGAACTTTATTAACGTCACGACATATCCGTTTCTTGAGCAACAAATCTAATTCGAATTGTATCAAATATGTTTTACAAAATGCTGACCTCGTCTTCATCAGCCCAGTCGGTGCAGAAAAGCAGGACGTTAAACCCCATGTCATTTCATTTACATAATTCTGAGATTCCATATTCTTCATTCCAATTGATCTGTTAAAAATACCGAAATATCGAAAGTATTATGCCCCCGTGTATTAAGAACAAAGGCCACATAGGCCAGCCATCAATACTACAAGGTGTAAATACTTACGAATAAAGAACCCTATTATCTGCGAAAATATTAATGTAATGGCCTGTATCATTCTGTGGAAACGTATATTTGAGGATATTGTAAATAAAGAAACTTTGAGGGTATGAAAGTTATATACGTATACTAAGAGTAAATTCCTAAAAATAAAGTTAGTCCTAAATAAAACGTATTTAATATACGCTAATTTCATTCTGTAGAATTGAAATAATTCCATTCACGGTTCCATTCATGGACATCTTCTAGATAGGAATTATACACTTTGAAGTTGTTTATGTGTATTAAGAATAGAATATATACATAATGTGTAATCACCAGTACTACTTAATGTAAACTAGTGTAGTTTGTTGTATTATTTCAAGGATAGTGTTAAAATATTCATATGACAGTAATGCATAATTATCTCAGCCACTTTTAGATAACCAGCTAGAACATCATAACGAACATTTTTTTCGCCATATTCCTTTCCACACGAATATTAATTAAATAAATTAGACGATATGCTAAATTAGATAAATTTGTGTGAATAAATTGCGCGTAGAAAATAATTAAAATCGCATTTCTTTATATAATGTAATTTGTTCATCAATTTGAATTAGTACTTTAATTATTCAAACAAATGTATTTTTACATGAATTGACCGGAGTAGAAATAACAATTTGTTATCCTGGCCGACACGATAACCTGCTAAAAGGGGAATAACAATTTGATATTATTTTCTCCTTCAATATTAATGAATAAAATTAAGCGTTCTAAATAAACTGAAAGTTGCAGGAGGAAATATTTTTAAACAGTACATCAGACAATAAGATTAAATTTGATGCATTCTTTAAATTATACGAAACGTAAAAAAATTAAATTGATATGTCATGTATCCTTGGTTTAAAACTGTTATTTGATAAAATAACATTTATTTTTATAATAATGAGATTGAAATTCAATTGAAACATAAACCATCCTCGTTCTATCCCTTTAATAAAATATTTTACTTCAATTATCGTCTTTACTTGCCTAGACTTTTAATAAACTTTAGCTATCAAAAATCAATGAAGTCCATATCCAATACAAAGAAGTCATTGAGGGAAGTTGTAGTGAATATATAACGACACGGTCTATACAATACAGTTCTGTCTCGGGCTGGACATCAGGTCGTCGATACGGCCATAAATTTCTTCCGCCTTCTATGACATTTGATGGATGTCAAATCTTCCGTAAAAATTAATTTTAAGTGGCAAGTAGAACATCAATAGGAGCTTTAATCCGTAACAAGTTACACGGAAAACAAATTTGGTTTGTTTTAATGAACACACGGGGGATAGGAGCTATAAAATTATACGGCAGCTATAATGCTTGTAAGTATGTCAAATAATATCTTAATGTAAACAAACCGAATAGGTTAAACAGCTTTATTATGGTATTGATATATTATTTGCACCGTGAACATTTACAATTAATTTCAATGTATATCTGCGTAATTTTGTTTTTAAAATACGATAATAAATTAATCATACCCAATTAAATAATAGATTGGATTAATTTTATTATTTTGATGTTTTTTTTATCTATTTTGTTTTTATCAATAAATAGGAATTTAAAGATAAATTTACCGAATGCGCACATTCTATATTTAATTATGTGCTTAGTAAACATCATTAGTGGGATAATTTATGCTAAATGTAGTGAAAAAAATTAAACCAATATTATAATTATTCAAAGAAAATTGACGTTTTACCTATTTTACGTACATGTACTATAAGTTTATTTAGAAGATCTGGAATAAATGAATATTCACCGGCCAATTTGCATAAATGCATTTGCAGGGCTTTTCGATATTTGTGTAATAAGCATTTCATTTAAATTTCTAATTTCTGAATATTTTAAAAATTGTGCTAACTCGAATAATTTCAACAAACCAATAATTTCAACAAAACAAATTATTTGGGTTTTGTGAAGAAATTAGAAACGACAATTAGGCTCGTTACTAATAACATTGTCCGAATAAGCATTATTCGTAAAATATTTGATTTAGCGATATTTTAGGTAAATAGGTATTAAGGCTTAATTGATATATGTAATAGATTATTGAAATCTAAAAAAAAATATATTATAAATCATATTTATTTTCTTTGTAAATATATACATTTAATTATTATCGCGTATAACCGTTAATAATTCCAACTTTCTCTGGGAATATCGTAAAAAATCATGGAACAGATTGTATCAAAATAACCAATCAAAATAGAGAATCGTCTCGTTATATAAATCAAATAAGAGTATAACTATCAATACTCTTAAAACATAATGAATAAATAATCAGAACATTGACGGGGGGATTTGATCAGAACAAAGGTTGGCCTTAAACAATCCAGAAAAAGTGTCAATAAATAGAATTATATAGGAGTGTGTTAAGTTGAAGGCGGTGATTCATGTTTGAAACAGAACATATAGATTTAATGAAAATTAACAATAACGTGATTTGTCGCACTTTCAGACACAATTTAACAATCACAAAGCACTTAAATCGCACAATGATTTACATTTTATTAATTACCTTTTTAAATCCCAGGTTTAGCGTTTCATCTAAAAAATAATATTAAAAATTATAATGACACTTTGTGAATTAAGCTATTAATTACATTTCATCCTCTCTCTCTTATTTTTTGTGTAATATTCTCTTAGATTTCGTTAATAGAACTAAGATCACATTCTAAACAGTGAAATCCAAATACTGCGACCTCTTTCCCCTATACATTGTAGGGGCGGCGATTCATTGGGCTATAAAACCACGTGACTATTTCATTGGTTCGTTTCAGAAGTGAAGTGCTGGCTGTGAAATTGTTCAAGCAATCATTGTAGTCATAATTCATCGGCTTGCTAGTATAGTGAGGCCTCGCGACAGCTTTACGGCCGCTTATTACCCACACAAAACGGCCTGATGAGCTCATATTTTGTCAATTCGCTCTCTACATGTTATGGACAGACCCCGACATTGGAGAATTGTTCGGAAGGGGGATACGAGCGAAATGGAAATTATGGAACAGGCGGTGGTGTGTACGCGGGCTATGGCAGTGGCCGGTACCCGTATTCGGCCCGGGGAGACAGGTTAAGCGAGCAGAATGGAGATTATTACGGCACACCTAGGCTTACACATCTACCCAACAGCAGTCCATGTTCCTCACCCCCCTCGTTACAGAGTGTCGGGGAAAGGAACCATGTAGAGATGAGATCAAATACCACATCTAATAATAACAACAACAGTTATTTCAGTAGCGGACATTACAATGATTCTATAGATGAAAATAGGCCCAACTCAGCACATTCGAATAGTCCCCCCAGTCACACCCCGACCCCTGTGGATCACAGAAACATACAGGAAGCACAGTGTCCGAGTCCAAGGGCTGGAGACTCGAATCCACCACACATATATCCGTGGATGAGAAGAATGCAGTATAGCTCAGGTAAGCGAACTTATTTTTTCTATAGTGTATTTATTTACATGTTAAATGTGTGAATGCGTGTGGTGGTGACTGAGTTAAACGGCGAGAATCTATCTGAAATCACGCGTTATGATGTTATTATGTATTATCACCCCAGAGACATCCCATCCCTCGATTCTGCATAAATTACGACCTATAATTCCACTTATTATATTCTATATCTATTTACATGTACACGTAATGTATTGGACCGGTGGGAACTATTTGCATTAGAGATCGTGACCTCGATTCAATTCATTTCAATTCCACCGATATATTGATTTCAGAACACTCACCGCGGGCGTCACGTTCTGTGTTTTCTTTAGTTTATGATAAAACTTGGTGATCGTTATTAGAGTAATTGGGGGGTATTCTGGCGAATGAGGATATATGTGTTTTTGTGGGTTTTTTTCATGATTATTGTTTTTATTGCCAGAAGCGTATTTGCATGTTAAAATTGACTTTATTCTAGCCATTAACAGCGGTAAAAAAGTTAATTCGCGTTTCGAGGGAATGCAACTAATGAGTAATCAGCCTTATGCATGTTGTAAAAGTGATAGATAAATAAGCGGAATGTTGCATTGCAAGTAGGCAATTATTTTAACGCTTTTCAACACGTAAGTTGACAGGAAAAAATGGGGTGATTTGTGAAAGAAAATGAAGGGTGTTGTTTTCTTTTTTTCTTATATTCCAAAGTACCTTTGAAAGCTATTTTCCTAGTAAATGTATTAATATTTTTGTATATAAAGAGTATCCTTAGTTATGTTAAATAAAGAGCACCGTATATAAAGATATATAGTTTGTAAATGAATAAAAGAAATATACATGCATAACCATAGCTAGATTAGTAGGACAAAAATTTTGAAAAATATGGATTTACCTATGAAACATTTGAGAGACCGATAAAATGACATATGAAATGGTCTTTTGGTTATATTTCATGTATTCTTATTTAAAATTGTCTGTTTATATAATAAAGGATCCGAATAACAAAATTTCAAGATAAACCCCCTCACTACTCCCACATCGAAATCCAACAAGTAACAAAATTGTTTACATGGCGCTAAATAATAAATATATATTTAATCAATTGGGCCTTGAGTGAGTCATACGTCTAACGTGAATTAAAAGAGAATAAAAAAATATATTTAAATATCATGCCAGATCATATCTTTTCAACATGGAAGCCGTTTTATGTAAGATGCGAAAACGCGGCTTTTAATTGTTAATGATTTCTGGATTGTATCGCTTATCAACAGAGTTAACATATATATGTTATATCCCCGGGCAAACACGCTTTGAAAAATACAGATTATCGTTATTTTTAAATCATATTCTATACATTATTTTTGTGTAATATGCTATTCATTATTGTGTAAATATGTCATTTTTTTTTTTTATTTTTTTTTTTAAATTGATATGATATATTATGTTAAGTCTGGCCTACTTTCGATTCATTCACGATTACATTTGTATATAAAAAGCTTTACAAAGTTCTTTCAATTTGATAAACAGATAAACATAAATAGTTTTGTTTTACTTAATATATAACAATTACATCTATTGTGTGTATTTGAATATAGTTTATTCTAGTTTTGATCCATTCATAATACACAATATTCAATATCCATGCTTCATACTTAATAGGTTTGTGACTTAGATATGATCAGCTTTGTAAAGTTCAATCACCTCGAAATTATAGGATATAAAATGTAGTTGGAATAGTTAATACTTAACTGATCCTATTATTCCTATAATATTATTTCCCCCTCCAGCTTTATAACCAATATTTCTGCATAATATCATTGAATTATCCTTTGAAAAATCTTTGATATTTTAATCTGTGAATTATCCCTTTAATCTGTGAATTATCTGATAAAATTTATTTAATAGCGTTATAACTTCATACAATATTTAAAAATATTAGGGCATTGGCCTATTGTTATCTGCCCGTTGGTTTTCTTTTTGTTGATATTTTTATTTAGAAGAGTATATTAAAATAATGTTGGATAATTAAATTAAATAGCTAATTAAATACCATGAATATTAAGAATATAACAATCCTAAATAATTTATCATGCATTATGTTAAATCTTTCATTAAATAGGGAAGCAATTTTTTTATATATATATTAAAGACAGCGTGTTTTTTTTTTATCGATTCCAGCAGACAAATAGAATATAAAACGGCTTATGTATACCACTAGAGAGCAGTTGAATCACATTAATCAATAAATTGCAAAATCTCAAAGTACTTACACGTTATTATTCAATATAAAAGGACTTAAGCCTTAAATTTAAACAATGAAATTAAAACAATGCCATGTCATGAAAATAAAGAGTGTTTTAAGAACAATAAAAATAAATTCTCAGGTAATATTATTTGTATTATTCAGTGTTAAGAATTGTATGTTTCTTTTTAATAGTTCAAGTGGAGCGTTAGTAATTAAGATACATAGAAAGTGTAATGATGTAGAATTGCAACAGTTTCAAGCGGAAAGTTCAGATAACAATTTTACGCCTTTTGTTTACATGGATCTACACACCCATAACATTTTATTGTCTTTAAAGGGTTATATTAATATGTACAAAATATAACAGTAATTTACACATTGCATTCACTGGCATCAATTCAATTTAAAGTGGCACATGGACGTTATATTATACCAGGAGCAACGGCATAATTTCGGTACAAAATTATACGAAAACTAATGTTAACTTTCCAAATGCACGAGAAGTGGTATCGTGTGTTCAACAAAAAGTAAGCAATCGACACTCGGGCACCGAAAAGACAATTAGATGACTAAATCAGTGGTTAATGGCCAAACCAATTCGAATTTTACATGAAAACAGGTAAAAACCCACTGATCATATTTATTTGTTAAACTGAAAGTAGGGTGTTTTTTAAACTCGCATTTTATTAATATGGACTGCAATTTGTTTCACTAGTGTATTCTACCGTTCCTATATTTTAAAAAAAGAGCATGGGTTAGGTATTCAGATTTTGTTTAAATGTACACGAAAACTCACTTAAAACATACATGACTCTGTGGTTAGCTATACGACATAAGACAGTTTGGCAGGGATAAATCTGACAAGGAAAACATATGTATTACATTCACGAACTATGAAAGCCACTCATTTATTACACGACAGCAAAAAGGGGTCTATGTCGCTCAACTTGTATGAAATATGTCAAGATATATAGGCTAATGATATTGTTATAAACTACCATGTATACAAAGCAAATATATAAATAATAACGTCTGTATGTATTGTAGGCTATGCTCAATTGTTTGTATATTGTATAAATGAATTTAAATAAGTATTTTCGACATCAAAAAGATTCTGAATCGGTCTTAAAGTGGTGGTCTACAATACCATTTACTATTGATGTCATATTTAACATTTATGAACAAATTGGAGCTATTTAATTATTGTTTATCATTTATACTTTAAAACATGATAAACATCCAATTCAGATCGATATCTGATTTCAAAAAAGAAAATACCCGGAATCTTTAAATAGTCTATTGCCACTCGAAAAGTAAATAAATCGGATCATACTAATTGAATTTACATGAAATAGATAAATACAAGTATTATAGAAATAAAAAAAAAATAATATTCGTTCTTTATTAGCCAGACTTTGATCAACGGTTAACAATCACTCATTCTTCATAAAAACACTTAATAAATTCCCTTTTATAACGGCCATTTGTCGCAGAAAACGAGCCGTTAAGTCACAGCTTCTCATAAAGCGCCTTCAGCTCGTATTTTACGATCGGTGAAGTATTGTAAATAGAAGATCTTGTTAAGCGGTGATATTTTCAATAGAAATTAACTTTTATGTTATTTATATAGTTCTCTTGGTAGTGATTTGCTCAAGCGACTTGATTACTTTTATTTTATCAATGATTTCCTGAGACTTGTCGCAACATCTCTTAGATTGACCACATTATAGGCTTTTGTGAACGGGAAAAAGCGAAAAAAAGTGTATAGAAAATTAAACTGTTGAAAATAAAAGGTGACTAATTTTGTTCCTACTAAATGCTAATTATAGGATCCTTATTTCTTTTTATGAAATAATCTTTATCATTTTTCAAAATATTTTTGTTCTGTTTTTGTCTACTTTGATGCATTCGTATATATTTATTTATATATTCCTACCCAAAACATAACACCGTCTCTTTAAGATCGCATCGGTTAAAGTAGAGTAGTGTAAGATATACAGATGCTTATAGATGAAATGTAAGCTATTTAGTATATTAATGTATATCTTAAATTTATTTATTTTTTGCCACTGCATATTTTTGATGTTAAAGACCCCCCATGTTGCCTTCCATGTTTATGTATACACATTTATCTTATCGTCAAAAAATATATGTTAAGTATTATGTAAATTTCAGCACTACGTAACAGTGGGTATACTTTTTATGAGGGGTAGCTGTGTTTTAAAGTTAAGGGGAGTATTTTTAATGAATTGGCATTAGGCAAAAGTGTTAAAAGACTTCCAAATACTTTTTTATGGTAATTTATCATTTTAAGCAACTTCTTATACCCCGTAGACCAAACGAGACCCACAACGTCATGTGTACAGCGATATACGTCTTTAAAGGCCCAACACCACTCTTGTTGTAACTGAATAATATGTCCCAATCACTATTCTGGTCAACAAATTGTACTTTTTACAATATTCCAATGAATTGGTGATACAAATTTCATCTTAACACACCGAATTTAAAAAAATGGAAAATTCAGCCACATGGTTTGAAAGCTTTACGTAAACCTTAAACATCTAGTGGTTAGAATAAGTCTATTTTTCTTCTGGACCTGTCAAGCCAGCAAGAGTGTTATTGTCCCTTTAAGTTTCACTATTAGACTGTTCTTGTTGGATTTAATAATATTTTTCATGATTATTATTGGTATCCGATTTGGTTTAAAATATAAATGTATCGAGGATATTCGTTTCATAATTCCCTTGAATACACATACACATTTAGCGACTGGGACTCATCAAAATTCCCCACCCCACCCTTCGTGGAAAATACATCGTTTATGACGTCATTTCCGAAAAATATGTGGTTGAAATTAAACCAGAAGTGCTCGTTTCATTATTAATCTTATTTATAAATATGATAAATTTAAATGAAGAGAGCAATCGATAAAGTATGAATTTTTAACCTTCTTGGTGCAATACACAAAAACCTCAAAAGTCTGGAATAGTTTTCTTCGCGTTTTTGTTTTTTTTTTTGTTTTGCGTGTAGTGCAGTACTCCTGCATTTACTATTAGAGTAGAGTTTTAGCCCTTCGTACTGCAGAATGTTCTCGTTGTCGGGCTTTGCTCCTGTTAGCTCACTACATTTATTTGTTTTTAGCGTTTTCCGAGTTTCTGTCCGGATTATCGCCCTTATTGTTAAAATTATTTGACGTTCTAACACCTGACGTCGATTGGCTGACTATCGCCATTGAAGAGACGACCACTCACAAGATCGGTCGCATTAATTTTTTTTTTTTTGTTACGTCTTTTATGTAAATCATTTTAGTGAAGCCTGTACCAAGACAGGCCCGGGACTGTACAGCGCAGTGGACGCTTACGGCTGGCCCCCGGATCCATTCACTTGATTTGATAATTGTTTAGTTTTTGCAATGTCTATTTTCTGTCTTGTCCGCAGGTTTATCTTGTAGATTTTTTGTTTTTTTTGTTTTGCGTGTAGTGCAGTACTCCTGCATTTACTATTAGAGTAGAGTTTTAGCCCTTCGTACTGCAGAATGTTCTCGTTGTCGGGCTTTGCTCCTGTTAGCTCACTACATTTATTTGTTTTTAGCGTTTTCCGAGTTTCTGTCCGGATTATCGCCCTTATTGTTAAAATTATTTGACGTTCTAACACCTGACGTCGATTGGCTGACTATCGCCATTGAAGAGACGACCACTCACAAGATCGGTCGCATTAATTTTTTTTTTTTTTTTTTTTTTTGTTACGTCTTTTATGTAAATCATTTTAGTGAAGCCTGTACCAAGACAGGCCCGGGACTGTACAGCGCAGTGGACGCTTACGGCTGGCCCCCGGATCCATTCACTTGATTTGATAATTGTTTAGTTTTTGCAATGTCTATTTTCTGTCTTGTCCGCAGGTTTATCTTGTAGATTTTTTGTTTTTTTTTGTTTTGCGTGTAGTGCAGTACTCCTGCATTTACTATTAGAGTAGAGTTTTAGCCCTTCGTACTGCAGAATGTTCTCGTTGTCGGGCTTTGCTCCTGTTAGCTCACTACATTTATTTGTTTTTAGCGTTTTCCGAGTTTCTGTCCGGATTATCGCCCTTATTGTTAAAATTATTTGACGTTCTAACACCTGACGTCGATTGGCTGACTATCGCCATTGAAGAGACGACCACTCACAAGATCGGTCGCATTAATTTTTTTTTTGTTACGTCTTTTATGTAAATCATTTTAGTGAAGCCTGTACCAAGACAGGCCCGGGACTGTACAGCGCAGTGGACGCTTACGGCTGGCCCCCGGATCCATTCACTTGATTTGATAATTGTTTAGTTTTTGCAATGTCTATTTTCTGTCTTGTCCGCAGGTTTATCTTGTAGATTTTTTGTTTTTTTTGTTTTGCGTGTAGTGCAGTACTCCTGCATTTACTATTAGAGTAGAGTTTTAGCCCTTCGTACTGCAGAATGTTCTCGTTGTCGGGCTTTGCTCCTGTTAGCTCACTACATTTATTTGTTTTTAGCGTTTTCCGAGTTTCTGTCCGGATTATCGCCCTTATTGTTAAAATTATTTGACGTTCTAACACCTGACGTCGATTGGCTGACTATCGCCATTGAAGAGACGACCACTCACAAGATCGGTCGCATTAATTTTTTTTTTTTTTTTGTTACGTCTTTTATGTAAATCATTTTAGTGAAGCCTGTACCAAGACAGGCCCGGGACTGTACAGCGCAGTGGACGCTTACGGCTGGCCCCCGGATCCATTCACTTGATTTGATAATTGTTTAGTTTTTGCAATGTCTATTTTCTGTCTTGTCCGCAGGTTTATCTTGTAGATTTTTTGTTTTTTTTGTTTTGCGTGTAGTGCAGTACTCCTGCATTTACTATTAGAATGCGATAAATACTAATAAATAACGCAATGGAAATAGAAAGAAAGGAAAAAGAATTAATCGATTGTAAGGAATCGATAAAGGGTGTTGTGAATAATAGTGTAATCTGACAATACAATGATAATATCGTAGATAATTGAGTGTGATTACAATAGGTCAACGATTTTATGAATATATTGCGATTGTTACTTGCTGCTGTATTGACAACGATAATAGAAATAGAAATCTTGATAACAAACCAAAGTTGAGCAAACACACTCCCACTTAACAATTATGTCAGCCTTTTAATCATTCATAACTTTAACATACCAATTACCAGTCTGACCTCAAATATGTTATGTTCTAAAAATAGAATAATCATAAACCAATGAATAGATAAATGCATGTTTATTTAATATTTAGATTCAAATGATACTATCCCTAGATAAAGTAGCGTGTCTCCTACCTGTTTCCATAGTATTAATAAGTACATGAATTTAATCATCAAATTTGAATTATATCTTGAAGCATAACCCAGACACGTAGTTCTGAATGTAGGTCAACTATACGAAATTCAAACGATATCTTCCAATTCTTCAATGAGAAAAGAAAGTCCAAAAATGGTTTCGGGCAGCCATTCTATCAGACATAGCTTTTTTAATTACAGAATGATGGACAGCTAGGAGACCTTTAAATATGAAATAGACATTCCCTCATATTCAGTGACAATCATCAGAAATTGATAAATCAAATCTCGAACGACCCTCCACCTGAAGAAGTAATTCTGAATGTATATATAAATATATGTATTAACAACCCTTAAGATAACTTATGAATCATCTTGTATATGTGAGACATAGGGTTGGCATATCGTCATAAACCATCATGCCATTTCTCCATATAAATACTCGATTATCAAGCAAAGTTTACGTTCTTATTTGTGTTGGTTTTGTCTCATAAACACATCATCGTGGCTTTTTGTTTTCAATTACAAAACAGACTGAGCGAAGAAACTGGCAGGATGTTGGTTGAGGCATTTCATTCGTTCAGACAGAAAAGGGAAAGTGAACTTTTCTTAAACAATATACCAAGTGAAATTTACGACGTATTGACTGTAAAAATCACATGGTTTTCCTTCTCGATGAATGAATTTTGATAAAAATCTGCAAGGGTGCCGTGTCGTTTAAGATAAAAGAAATACAGAAGTTGCGTTATAAATCTCGAAACTTTGACAAAGGGCTCAAGTTGATCTGTCAAACAGCGATCACACTTCAAAAAACTCAATTCATAACCCAGCTACAAGAGAATAATGATATTAATAGGCTAGACTTGTCCAAACACACTGGTCTGTATAAGTCTTAATAAGGCGTGTTATAAGGTGTGATATCCAGCCATTTTTCATATCGCATGGCCAAATATTAAGATGATATCAGTCTCCTACCCATACAAGAGTCGGCTTAGCATCCCTCTTCATGTTTGACAAGCGTTTTGTTTCGCGACCATAAAAAATGATTTAGATTTATAGCTTCAGTTCCTAATATGAAAATTCCCCATTGCCCTTAACAACAAGACAAAAATACTGGATTATGATTTTTTATGGTGCGATCCTTATCCTTTTACTTTTTTGAGTATATTTTTTCCAAAGGTAGGATAAATTTGGAGCAATTTCTGTAATCTTTATTCAAATATTTCAGATTTATGGGCTAATTTTCCACACAAAGGTGTCGGAGCGTTCCAACTTTCAAGCTCAATGAGTCTTTGAAGTGCGTAAGCCTAAGATAAAATGATATTTTATTTATGTTTATATTTCCTTAGTTACTAACTATTAGCATCCACATCTTGATAAAACTAAGATGACAATAGTGATAGGGTTTATAATAGTCACATCAATATTTAAACATTTAGAAGTCTAACATTACTACAACAGAGTTCATAGCTCATATTACAGTCTACTAAATGGTATGCATTCATTTCACTAATCTGAGAATTACTATGTCAAATATTTAGTAGGATACCTCTAGTACTATAAATATCAAGTTATGGATTGAAATATTTGGAGACTTCATTGATAGATTGGGATCTTAAACTCAAGGGATTTCTTGTCAAAGCTCAGTTGTGAGAGTAACACGCCCACAGAGGATATTGTAAAATCACACTGCTACAGATCTGAAACCATTCCTTGAGATTTAAAGCAAATATTAAGTAGGATATTTCTAGAACTATAAATATCGAGTTATGGATTGTTGAAATATTTAAAAATGTGATTGATTGATTTTCTGTTCATGCCGCATTTTGAGAGTAGCCTGCCTACATAGGCTATTACACATATCACACTGCTACAAATAGGAAACCATTCCTTAAAATATATGCCAAATATTTTGTAGGATATTTTTAGCAGTATAAATATCGACATTTTCAATGCTCAGTTGTTCGGGTATTACACCCACAGACGACATTATAACACGGCTACAAGTTTGAAACCATTCATTGAGATTTAAAATTTTGAAACACCTGAATCTATATGAAGCAGTTAAAAAAAATTTGCTAAATTTTCCGAAAAGATCAAAGTTAAACTTTCAGAATCAGATCAGACCACCATGTCGTAGTCTTACTGCCCGTACTGTTCATATGAACCAGACGTCATCTAGATCTAGACTAAAGGTTTTGTTGATATCATAACAACAAACCCAACAGACTAAATACATGAATATGAATATTATTGTATATGTTAGTATTAAAGATGTACAGGTGTTTCGTGTTGAGAAGAACTATTATTATACTACACACAACCACGAACAGGTTCACAAGTTTCCGTCTCACCGTTTTTAACAATCTTTGTCCACAAGCGCTACATAGAGTGGGCAAAGTTGGTTTCAAAGGGGGGAAATGTAAGGTTATGTTAGTCGCATAAATTATGCTCTCTATTGCTATGTTCTTTTATGTGGATTTGAATTGAAATGTAAATGGTGTATCCCGTCGGGTAATGATCTATTATGGCTATTTGAGTAATCGCCTTGTCTATTATAGGCCTCACATCACAGAGTCGGTTTGGTATTTTGTAAAAGTCACATTTAGACGACCACTATTCAAATTCATCTATTTGAGGCTGTGAAAAAGAAAAAAAATCGCTGTAGATATAGCCTTGGATCGTTGTGTTGGTGCGTTGCTGATAGTTTCTTATTCAAACGTTTTGATCAGTCGGCGTCGTGTTCGGAAAAGTTACATTTAGACTACACGAGGGCTTCTAAAAATATATATATCGGCGATTAACCAGTTTAAAAATCACTGTAAATGAAGCTCTGAGTTAGTATATTTGTTAATCGGCGATAGTTTCGTATTTCGTTTTGTATTAAAAACTTTTTATCAGTCGGTGTCTTGTTCGGAAAAGACTTTATGAGGGCGTCTAAAAATATATATATCGGCGGTTAACCAGTCTTAAAATCGCTGTTGCTCTGCGTTGGTATATTGGTTAATCGTCGATAGTTTCGTATTTCGTTACTTCTACATTGGACGCAACAATTCAATATTTTTTTCTCGTATATTTAATATATGTGCACTATTCAATCGCCATATATATTTTTTCAAAGCAATTACACCAAAAAGTGAGAAAATAAGAGAGATGTATCTGTTTTCCTGGCATATGTTAATGGACGAGGCTTGGACGTTTTCGTATCCCAATTCGGAGTAACATACATACACCAGACACAAACAAGTCGCCATTAAGAATTACTCGTTACATTAATCACGAAAATTCAGCTACTAATAACCATCTCGTGTCTGTTTTCACTAAGAGTAAGAAATTCATCCTCTAATCAGTTCTGGTCTCCATTTCAAATGAGCTAGAAGTAATTTGCAAAAGAGTTTGTGTTCTGAATCTAATTACTTCAAGGTAGAAATATGACTTAAGTGGATTGTCTTAAAGGGGAGGTACAACGACCCCTAAGAGTCGTGCACGCAAAATGTCAATTGCATTGTAGCAATAGTGGGCTTCAAAGTATTGGAGACATCAAACCCAGATTCCACGCGTTTGAACAGCAGAATGTCAGTCCTCACAAAACAAAGAAATGGCTTGAATGATTGAAAATTTTAGCCCGTTTAGTACTTACGTTGATTTTTCTAAAGGAATCGCTCCAAGAATCACGATCCATGAATACCATGCATCACCAATCTTGGAAGGACTTCTGGGGCTCTTCACGATAAAGAAAGTTAATCCATGTTGTCAGAACAAATCTGATTATTCTTTGATATACGAGATACGTATGATAAAATCATGCCGTGATGGCAGGGAGGGGGTTGAAATGCTTTATGCGCCGAGTTAAAGGAGCGAAATGGCGACTTGCTGGTAGACGGGCAGACGGCGTCGTTAGGACTAAACTCAAATAGTAAACCATGTCTACGATGGAAAGGTTTTCACCACATTAACGTAAAACTGCTATAAAAACAGAATCGTGTGAAGAGACAGAGTGGTGGCTTGCTGGGTAATATGATAAATTATTAGTTGTGTACACGCCTTGTGGTCCTTAATGGGGTATTGATACCCCGACTTTTATTATAAGTCTGTGCGTAGAACTGGGCAAATCTCCGCTTCATTGCCCGCTTATCTTTCATCTGTAATTGACAACATTAGGAAGTAGCGTGAACTGTCTATTCGCTTTACGTTGTAGACTCCAATATCCAGACTGAATCAGACCTAAACGGTTACACAGATTAATATAGGTCTCAATATCCGACACTATTAAGTTTTTTTTATCAGAGATTTGATATCGTAACAGCAAAATACTGTTCCAACAAAACACGTGGATGTTTTCTTAAATTGGACCAAATTGATAAAATGAGACATTTATTGCCTTAATTGTAAGATTTGTAGGACCCCACTAAACACAAATCTACGGACAAGACAGAACTAAACTAAGATTACAAGCAACAAATAGTAACATGTCAATTCAATCGAATAGGTCCGTTTATGTTAATAAAAGTGTTACTGTTTTGTTACTAAATTGAAGTTATCGCATGTTCTCGTTAACAATTTGTATATAGTTAAATGTTTAATAATAAATCAACAATTTGTATGACTTATAGTTTTTGGTTCATTGAAAAACTGACTCCAACGTTTCGTGTTGGCAGACATAAAATGGCATGAGTAACCCTAACAGACCAGTCGTCTGGATAATCAAGAATATACTAAATCGGTAAATTGAGCGGAAGTAAATATATGTGAAGGCCTGCTGGGTAATTCATGCCCGGTACAAACAAGCGAGATATCGGGTTTCATCATTTCTAACATTATTTACACTTTAGTGGATTCATAATTTATATCATCTTAAAAATTGTATGTCGGGCCATTTAGTATATTATTCAGAATCATGAACCGTCGCCATATGACTAAGCCATCTTTGAAATTAAATCGCAAAACATTAAGGCCTGTTAACACAAAGATTATTATGTCTGTTCAAGGCGTGTATATTTGAATATTCTTATAAGAGCAGTATGTAGACATATTGATAACAATGCTAATTAGGGTTCCACAAGAAAGAAAATGTTTTTTTTTAGTATTATAACATATTTATAAAGCGCATAATTTCAATGATAAAGATTGAAACTGTACTCAAAACTTAAGTTTGTAGAATATATTAGACACGAGAAGAAAGCAGATCACCTTTAAAACATTTTGCATACAAGCGCAAACAATCTCCATGTTTGTTTTTGTGGTGGGGGTTCGGATGGCCGAATGGTTAGCACGTGCATGCTTTATCATAAAGTCTATCATTGAGTCAACTGGCGTTGTTTCGAATCCTCGGTTGTACGTGACAAGGAGGGGGGTCGTCTTTCTAACCTCGTGGGTTTTCTCAGGTTTCCCCCAACTGCTAAAATACCACTAAGCGCAAGCGAATTATTGAAATAAAATTAATCCATATGTTAGTCCCAAAATGACCTAGTCTGTGTCGAGTGGACGTTAAACCCCGTTTCTATCCCTCTCTCTATCTCTTGTTTTTTCGGTAGTTAATGGAGAGTGTCTAAACAGCCGATTTAGCTTGCACAAAATAAGAGTTTCGCTAATTTCATCGTATAAATATAATAAACATGTTTTCTAAAAACACCACCATCTGGACGCAAATCGCCGACATGAGTATGACGAACGATTAAATAAGTGAAGAAAAACAGAACCGTGTTCAAGAAGTTATAGGTTATCTTGGTGATAATGAATGCAGATTTGCCTCAATCTGGTTAGGGGTGTACCGGAGTCCCAGGGAGGTTCGCGTGATGAATCGCCTCAATTACTCACTCGGCTAATATAACATTCATAATTGCATGCGTAATATTTTCATGTGAATTGACAAACGTCTTTTTGCCAGAACTGAATATTAAGTATGTGAAAAAAATGAGTCTGAACTGTGAATCGATAGGTGTTCTTTATCGATGTAGTAATTACATCGGGTGGATTGCCCAACGCAACAACTAGACTCCTATCACATCGAAATCCGACAAGTCATACATATTTTATTCTTAACTAAGCCCCAAATAAGAGGCAGCATTTAAGCGGGCGAGTTAACGACTCTCGGGAGATTATAAAAACAATGTTGCATTGAATAGTGGTTTGAGGCTAGACAGCCAGAACATCAATCATAAAATCGAAACTCATGTCCAACTCGAATCTTGGTTTTGGACATAACCACAATAGACGCCACAACACGAAGATGGAAAGTTGTTGATCTGTTCGGAGAAATCTCTTTTTTATTTTTACTTTTAAGAAGTATATCAGAAGAGGTTAAACGGTCGAAAATCAAACGTAGACACCAAGTGAGTATTACTCGACGGTGGACGCCTAGCCGTTGAATAGATAGAAATATCGAAAATTGATCCACTTTCATGAACCTACCGCCTCGGATTACCACCAATCATCCTTGAATAGAACCACTGAATTTTATTTACTATTTACTAATAAGGATACATAATTTGGGCAACCGAATCTTAATACGGCCATCTTATGTATTGAAACACACACTCTGCTTTAAATTAAAAAGGGTTTTATATAATGAATGTGAATATATATTAGCTTATCAGACAGTTAATAATTATCGATTATTTTTGCATATTTCTCAAAGCTATTCCTATTAAATGTAATTTGACAGCCACCGGGCTTTATTAAAGTTAATTCAAGTCGGAGACTTGTTAAGTGAATCTTGAGTACATAATAGGTAGATTCTGTCACACTTAGTATTTTAATCTACCTTTGCGGTTCTAATTCGTGAAGATAAATGGAGGATCTGTCTTGGTTTATTGAAATTTCTTTAAGGTGATAGTCGGAATCTAAATGGTTTTGTATTATTAAAACATTATTCAATTTCAATAACCAATCAACTTAATTTTGGAGGTATAATTTCAGAATTTAAATAGTATATAATTATCATTGTGGGATTGGGACGGAATGTATAATTCAATAATGGTTCAGAAAGCTTAATCAGGAATGGTATTGGATATATCAGGTTCGGATGGGGTGTATTATTTCTGGATTGGATCGAGTGTATAATTTCAGAATTGGGACGAAATGCAGCATTTTAATATTGGTATATCTGGTGCATATAGTTATAAGATTGGGACTGGATATATTGTTTACGGATTGGTGTAAGATGCACAATTCCAAGATTCTACTGGGTGTATGATTTCAGAGTTGGGACACGATGCATAAAATACGATTGGGACGGGATATAAATTTCAAGATTATGAAGAGGAACATCCTTAGGCAAAATTCTCGTTATTTTAGAAAAGTCTAGGAAGTAGTATAGACACATTTCTCATTGAACTTTGAAACTACAGGGTTTTTGATTATTTATTTGTTGTTCACCAATTCGAGGAAGAAGTATACCAGGCAACCTTCGTATCCGTCCATTTTTTCTTATCCGGAGATCCATAAAATGCACGATTTTTCTTATGATAATATCAATTTTAGTTTGCATGGATGCAAATTCAAAATGAGTTCTTGGAAACATTTTCGATTTCCAATTACCCTTACCTTGTATATATATACGCCTTTAAATTTATCGACACCGGACTGTATTCAGAAACAAAATTTGGATTGTGAAAAGAAAGTATTTCTTATTAAGACGAAGTGAAGCCAAGTGGGAGTCGATGTGTGGCCAAGCTGTCGACCACCATAGTCAATTTCTATAAACATAATTTTGTTTTGTCATTGATTTTGAAATTTTGAACAACACCTGTCAATATTTATATCATGTTCTGTGTTCGCCTGATTTCCTCGCTCATTAGATATTTTATGCCAAACAAACTCATGCAATCAACTAATAATCGCTGACTTCGCTTCCCGTATTTGCTTTGGTTGCCTGGAAATTAAAGCACTACTTTATCGGAATATATAACATCATGACATGTTCTGTAGGCTAAAAACCTAAAAGAATACAAATACATTTCGTAATAAATACTGTATTTGGCATCTTGTTGTTCAAAATTAAAAGGAATACGTATACATTTCGGAATAAATATAGTACTTGACATATTCTGTTGTCAAATATCTAAAAGAATACATATATGCATTTCTATAGGAAGTTCAATATCTGTAAAGTTACAGGATTTCCCTGAAATTGATAGTGATATATTGGCGATCAACTTTGACGAAGCGTAAAAAATTTAAAACTGCCGAACCTTATTTTGAATAATATTTAAGGCCAATATGAAAACAAATATTGCAAATTATCATGAAATTAGGAATTACGTTTTAAATATTATATGATAAAATTTGTAAGCTTATTTATGTCTTTAATTGGCATGCTTTTGAGGTTTTGTTGCATATTTTTTAGCCGACCCAATAGCATTATTTGTATTTGCTAAATAGAAATGTGGAAAGGGCAAATAATTGAACTAGAATTGGTGCTTCAGACATACACGTGTACAATCAAATTTAATGTGATAATTTATTCTATAGGCCAAAATTTGGTTCAATTGATAAATTTACAAAATGTACATGTTATTATTTGATTTCGTTGTCGCGGTGAAGTTCGGGCTAATAAATCATTCGGTCGTTTCTCTTATTATTATATATTCCACGTGCTTGTATCATTACCTTCCTATTTTAAATCGTTTATAGACGATAATGTGTACATTTAACCCGTTACCTCTTTTATAACGCTCAGACGGAATTTACCGACTGGCCTTTTAGAAAAAAATCGAACATCCAGTTATACGATAGTAGTCACATTAGAGGGAATACGTAATGCAAGTAATTTTCTAACCGGAGTCTAATCAGTAAAAGTTAGCGTATTGATCTACGGACATGTCGGCGCCGTTTGCTTGCCTTAGATTAAAAAAGTTGAAATTTAAAATAAATCTTAGAAAATTAGCCTCGGAGAGCGCCAACGTGGTAATTAAATCTCTCAGTGACGAATGGAAATGTCGTGTATCCCCTGAGACGGGTAGAACAGTAGGAAGAGAGGGCTAAATTGACCCTTGTCAAAGATGACTTTAAAATATTGCAAAACGAAAGGGAAGGGAACAGAGTTTAGGCAGATATAAATGGTTTTTCTTTGTTACTTGAAACGCTGCCCCATTGGAGGATTCGAAGCGAGGAAAATATTTTGTCACGCGCGCGTAACAACCTGATTTCCCAGACTGGAGAATAAATTTGATTGGTCGGATGCTTGTTTGGTTGAGGATCTCTGGTCGAGGTCTTATCTGTGTATGGGGTCTGTGCCGCGCTCTGCGATTAGTTTAGTCATGATTAAAGAGGCGAGTAGTATCCTCGTCAAAATACACGTTTTCTTCTGCAGAATTAAACCCAATATGGCGATAAAACACAGTTTTCTTGAAAAGGAAATTTGTAATTTTACGCCAGGTTTCATCTTTGCTATTTAATGAATGGCATTGTGTGTAATTTCGTTGTTTAATTTGATTTACTGATTAGTTTAACAGTAGAAATGTCTATTCTTTGAACTGTCGTCTTCTCTCTTAATAAAATGACAAAACTCTCTCTCCCCCTCTCTCTCTCTCTCTCTCTCTCTCCCCCCTCTCTCTCTCTCTCTCTCTCTCTGTATTTTTTCGTTCACTGCATATGATTGCATAAAGTGCGTTTTGTTATGGTGTGTAGTGTTTATAAGTTTTATAGGATGATTACAATACAATATAATCCGGTACCTACAGAAACATAAAGAATTGGTATGCTAAATGTCCAAAAGAGCATAAAATGAAAAAAAAAATTATACAGTTCAGAGATTTTTTTGCACGAAACTGATGCTACAAGTCCTAGCAATGGCTTAGCAATAAATGTAATTAAAATGGACAAATTTCCATTTGGAACAAAATAATGAATATTTTAAGGGATTTGATCCTAATCTTTTAAAAAGAAAGGCACTCTCTGGACTTAATTAAATGAGTTAATTTCTAATGGAATATTTTTTACGAAATATTGCTCACTCCTGGAACGAAAATAATACAATGAGAAGACGAGAAACAGAAAACAAGGAATCACTTAAAAGAAAATAAATCAATGCCCACGTGAGCTCGTGAGAAATTACCTTTAATGGTGCCGCTCATTATATACATCAAAGGTTGCCGCCACATTGTCTGTGAGTGAATCTTTGGGTACTATTTTTATAAATTCTTCACGGTATCTCGCTGGCGTCTTTTTGTGGTATCCGGTAATGGCCGAAATCACGACATACATAGTTATATTATAAAATATTTGATTATATTGGATTTAGTAGAACATGGTAAAACAAGTACGAGTTTATGTCTGAGCCGAGATTATTTGAGATAAAAGAACACTTACCTGTCGCGTCGCTTTTAGTGATCAAAGATAATCGACAGCACAATTTACCTAATGTGGTTCATCTTGTATATTTAAAATAATTTTAAAATAAAACTACAATATATTGACAAATGAGTTTTAACTTTCAAAAGGTCATTCTTCCAGCCGTTTGAAATAGCCTTCGTGGTTTTGGGGATAACACGTTTTCAGATTGCTTGACTACTGCTGGTAGCCAGGACCCTGTTTCTCGAAATCTTAACTAAAGATAAAGTCCAAATTTTAGTAGATACTATAATCAATATAATATTATCCAATCAAAATACTAAAATTTCGTGAAACAGGCCCTAGTGTCCCAGGATTACCTTCCATCCCAATTCCTTAAACACAGGCCTTTATCGGAAGGTTGTACATGTATTTTTCTTTTGAAATTTTGGGGATTTAATGAGACGTTTTTCTTTTTGAAAATAATTTCATCAAAAGTACATAATCACAGACCATTTATGTGCCACTGACTGGTGATAGGACGACAGCCATATCGCAACAAGTAGCTTACGTATTCTTAATGTCTCATCTTTTACCCAATCATTGATTTGTTGTTTTTTTTTCATATGTTTCAGATGGAAACGATGGTGACTCAAAACGATCAAGAACCTCATATACACGTCATCAAACCCTTGAACTCGAGAAGGAATTCCACTATAACAAATACCTCACCAGACGGCGGCGTATAGAGATTGCGCATGCGCTGAACTTAACGGAACGTCAAATTAAAATATGGTTCCAGAATCGTCGTATGAAATGGAAAAAAGATCATAAACTTTCACATATAGCTAAAAACATGAACCTGGCGAATGCGCTTGAAAAAGCTGCCGAAGAACATAAATTATCGTTACAGTGAACTTAACAACAACAAAAATTAAAGATTTTAAAATTTAGTCAAGTTACCACAATTTGTGACGTTTCGTTACTGTGAACTAGGCCCACGTGCAATGGCGGTTTGTGCTCTACGTCATGGCTGTGTGTGTATACAATTCCAAGTATTAGGACACGGGAGATTATAATATGGTGATTTAAACTGGCAAGGGTGTGTTGTTGAGGCAGAAACGATAAATAAAAGGGTAAAACTGTGTACGGTACTTAAAGACATTATTATATGAAACACCCATATGGAGCATATATATTGTTGATATTATTTTTTTCTTCTATAAATTTACGTTAATTTAATTTGATTTTCAAACGTATACGAAAATTCAAATTCAAATTTATCCCGCGAATGGCTAACAGAAATCGTTAATAGATTTCGAACAAATACACAGAACTTATCTTTGAGTTTAAATCCGGATTTGTGCATTATCCTATAAGAGAATGCTTAATTTAGGTGCGCAAACCCAATTTCAAAATCCGAATATTGTTATATATATATAGAATTTGAATTGATGTGAATTCATAATTCCGGAATCCGGAATTGTGTATAGAGTTTAAATATAGATCCCCCGAGATATTTATGACAATTTTCATGTTATGAGCCAAAGACATTCTTCGCTTCCAAAGTGGTGCCGTCAATTCAGGAAGTTTCAATTTAATTTGTGTTAGTCATTTATCATGTAAGATTTAATTAATTATTCGATATGTAAATAGTCATTTTGTTTTTATGTATTTATGCCACAATTCAATGTGACTGCCTGTACATTTCTTTATTCCTTTCAACATGTATAAACATATCATGGAGGTGTTTTCCATTTGTTTGCAATATCAGCATTTTTATTTTTTATTTCTCACATCTTATCAAATATTCTTATTTTCAAAGCTAAGCTAATCGAATTGAACAACATCTTGGAATATATATTTTAGGAATGGTATTCGTACAATTACGATAACGCTATATAAAGACCAGATTTTGTGCTCATTTCATATAATTTATTCAAAATAAGACGCATTTTACATTAGTTTAAAGCCCCAATATCACTCTTGTTGCAACTGAATAATATGTCCCAAACTTTATTCTGATCAACAAATTGTACTATTTTACAATATTTCAATTAATTGATGATACAAATTTCATCTTAACACACCTAATTGAAAACATTGGAAAAATACAACTGTATGATAATAAATGGTCTTACGTAAACACTTTCAAATGTAACTTGGATTTAAATATAAACAAGTAAAATAGGATGTAATAGATAATTTACGCAACAGGTAGGACACTTAAACATCTAGTACTTAGAATAAGGCCATTTTTTTTTTATCTGGACCTGTCAAGCCAGCCAGAGTGGTATTGTTCCTTTAAGTTAACAAATGAAAGCCTTACACGTGTACAAGTCGATTTTGAAACTTTAAAACCAAAACAAAGAGTTTATAATTTAGAACTGTAACTTGACATTTACACAATGAAAATATAAGATATTTATAAAACTTTTATTAAATTAAGAAATTATTAAGTTTTATCCTTGGATATTAATAAGTTTGTCTCTTGAACTAAAATTTAAAAGACAAATGGCTATTTAATTTAATTTTTTTTGTTTTGTCTTTAACCAAAATACAATTTGTTTAGTATTATCTTCTTTTTCACAGTATTACACCATAGATAAGAATGGCAGAATTAACCATGATTATGGTTTTTTATCAAAATGAATCATTATAATTTAATGTTCATAGGAATGAATAATTAATTTATGACATAGATAATTAAATTAGGAATAAGTTGATTGAATATTTAATTGTTAATATAGATATTATTATTATTATATTATTATGAAATTCCCATAAAACGAGAGAAATTATACTTAAATCAGGGTAAACTGAGTCAAACGTTTTTTATGTCTGTGTGTGTCATAGTTGTCAGTAGCTATAGTCAATGTCTTTTTTGCAGCACATAATTGTCTTACGATGTTTCAAGATAAAAGTCTACGAAAATAAGAGGAATAAAAAATCTATTAATTTTAATCAAATAATTGTGTTGCTGTTACTTTGTCATTTTGCTGTGAATGGGGTTGGAGCCGGAAAATAGATGCCTGTGATCATTTCTCCAAGGGTGTCTGCTAGTCCAAAAGATTGCCCAGTTTAGCCAGTAGGCCTAATGGTTATTCAGACCTAGTCTTTCTTAAACACCTGATACCATTTCTCGTGTATTGGAGGAATTCACGTTTTAGTAATTCGTGTTTTATTATAGCTAATGCCTTGTTTGATCGTTAGTTTTACGATCAGTAATATAGAAAACGATTTCAAAGATCAACAACGCCATGATGTTCTCGGTTCTGTTTGAAACCATTTAATTTTACTTAGATTCTATCGACGTCCCCGTACTTAGACTTGGGCATTTGTGTAAGGTCAACAGATCTGAACCAGATCCCTTACTTGAGCCCCGCCATATCAGGAAAGGGTGTTTGTCCCCTACGTTTTATATCGATTTATAATCGGTGTTATACCTAAATTCGTTGAATTATGTGCATACATTTTATATACCAAGAACATAATATTATCTATTTGGCATTTTGAACTTAAAAACAAAATAACCCCATCTTTTTAAGTTTTGATTTGATACCAGTAATTTCTAGGTGAAAATATTTTCCAAGCTTTTGCATTTCATGTTTTTTTTTCAAATTATTAAATGCAATCCATTCCCACTATTTCAGCATTGTATTCTTTGTGTTCCTGAGACAAGAAATAACGTAGAAAAAGTCGTCTCTTAAATTATATTATGCTATGAAAACTGTTTGCATCGGCTGTGGCTTTACTTGTGCTAGACCCACTCTTTAATAAATTGAAGAAGTAGATTGATAATAATGACTTTATATTCTTGCTAGATGTCAAAAAATTCATATATTGATTGATATATAACTAGGCGTAAACATTGGGAAATTGACAATCGTAGAAGAACGATGGTGTATACGAGCCTCAAAATTACCTAACAGCTTCTATGAATTCTGAAAAATAAAAAGCAACATGCATTAGGAGGAAATTTCAATGTAACTTTATTATTCCTTGTACAAAGAAATAAATATATATTTTTATATATTCAAAATTTTGAGGGTATTTTTATACTTATAATAATGACAAATCGTTTCAAAAATGTCAATTTTTTGGTATTGAAACTCGCTTTGTATGTTAACAAGGGACTACATTTTACAGTGTGACATGTTAATCCTGTTAACGTATACAGCGTTATTAAAGTATAATTATGCACTACAGAAGTTACCAAAATCAATTAATAACATTTAAACATTTTAAGAGATTAGCGATTCTGAAACTAGAACTCTTCACAAAAGTGAATCAAAACTTACACCCCTGAGAGAATTCTTCGCGTCACTTTAGTGGGCAGAACACCTTTATCAATCTTTGTCCAGTGTTACTAATGTGCAAGCTTTACTGTTGTTAACCTCTTAGAAAGAGGTCAAAATATGAGTGACCAGGATATTGTCAAGAAAAAGAGTAAATAGTTATCTCTTGATGACTCGATGGTTTCGTGTAAATGGATGCCTGGACTACCAGACGTTGAGTAGGATTGTACAGGATTAATGGAGTGATGAATGTTGTCGAGACGAAACCGCATCTTATCCCCGTCATTTGATTTGAAATATAATGTTAAACAGCCGCCGATTAGGTGGTTAGTTATTATCTCATTAAAGGATTAATCGCCGGCTCAACTTTGAAATGACTAATCGGGGTAGTTTTCAAGGGTAGTACTTGCAACAACATATATTTAATAACACTGTAAGTGATGTATAAAAGTTTACTCCTTAAATATATATATATGTCTAAATTGCATAAATTTCAAATAGCTTACTACTATTTTTTTTTAAATTAACAAACGACTTATCGTGGTGGTCTCCAAGGGTTGCTCTTGCAACAACTTGAATTTAATAATACCTAAAAATGTTCAAGTAATAAATTACTTATCGTTGTAGACTCCAAGGGTGGTACTTGCAACCACTTGCATGTACATGTATAATAATACTGTATGTCTAAACTACTAAGATTTCAAATAACTTACTATAAAAATTAAATCCTTTTTTTTTCAAGTAATAACAGCTGAGAGAGCCAATGAATCAATTATATAAAACAAAATATCAAGTTGCTAGGCAAATTTCATTGGAGACCCTACATTTATTTGCTAAAAAAAATAAACGTTAAAAAAGATTTAAATTGTCACACACTCTTAAGACAAGTTTCTTTGACTATAAAATAAATCATCGGACTTTTGAGTGTATGAGGCGTAAACGATTTACTACTTTCACTCACATGGCATGTTCACACGTTAAGTCATGGCGGAATGATCTATAGTGTCCAGAAAGTCTTTTTCAATTGCAGATTCAAGTAGTGGTCAATTTATATTTGAATATTTATTTGACAGCACTCCAGACTAACTGTCCGAACCATTGTGGTGTTTTGGAGGACCTTTGGTCACCTGGGGAGTATTATCTTTGGCGCATGTGCAACAAGAATAACTCACACGTAGTTATACCCCCACCGAAATTAAATACAATATCTGGGGGTAGCAGGTCAAATAGCATAGCATGACCTAAGGACGCCCAGAAGTCCATAAAACATGCTCCTTGTCATCGTGTCAAGCAACCCGTATTTAAGACTCGAGCTACCAGATAGCAACAAACAGCTTTAGAACACATACAGTGTCAATCGACTGGATAATTGGGCACAAAACGCATTAGTTATTTTAAGCTAAGAAACTTACAATGTAATTCTAGAAATGCAATTGTTATTTCATGAGATGCAAACTAACAAATACTAAATAGCCTTATTGTTGTTTGGACAGAGAAATTCGTTTATTTATTGCACAATAATAATTAACCTAGAGTCATCTCCGGAAATGAGTAATATGACACAACAGCTAAAAAAAATATATCAGACAGGCGGATAGACATGTATTCTTATAATAAAAAAAATGTGTGAGGTAATGTTTTTCAATCAATGCCTACTTCCGGTTAAATAGCTTTTTCATACTTATTAACTTTTGATATTAATTCGCACTTAATGACCCGGAATCTCGGATGTATACTTATAAAACTAGGGAAAACATAACTGATCCAAAAACGTAGATCAATTTGAAAATAGAAGACACAAATTATCTCTCTCTTTCTCTCTCTCTTTCTCTCTCTCTCTATCCCCTATCTCTCTCCCGAGATACATGGGGTTTAACGTCCACCCGACACAAACCAAGTCATTTCAATAATTCGGTTGTGCGTAGGGGTCTTTAGCAGTGGGAGGAAACCGGAAGACCCGGAGAAAACCCACGACGTTGGACAGGCGATTCGAAACCACGCCAGTTGATTCAATGACGGGCTTTATGATACAGCACGCCAGTGGTAACCATTCGGCCATCCAACCCCCGAGACAAATTCGATCACACATTTGTAAGGTAGGAGATACAAAATGGTTGAAGGAAGATCCCAAAACGGTAGCCGCATACTTACATTACGACAAAGGAGATACTACCATAAAACTTACTATTTTATATGCGGTCTTTTAAGTCTGGGTAGTGTTTAAATGTAATAAAGTTTGAGAGATAAACATTCTTACCGACGCTAATGGGACATTAAAAATTTGCCCTGGACCAAGAAACATTCCCATAAAGGACACGCTCAAGTACAATATATTATCCACAACAAAAATATATAACTACATCACAGGTAATACATATTTGTAATGGAACCGAAACTAAACTCTCACAGATAATAAAAAAAAGACTTTAAGCTACATAAATCTTATAGATAAAACCTTTACTGTCACAAATAAAATGAGCTGTTCTGCTCCTATGCTTGGCTAATGAAGACGGGCATACGCCATACAGTGTGTTATAAGGGAACATTTGCCCGGGCAGCGGTACTATGACCTTCTCTTATATTGAATTCCATCTGTCAAGGGATCTTTTACGTATGCGCCAATGTATACACGAGATCTTGGTTTTTAGTACCATCCGAACGACTAGACAACTGTCCTTGTCAGGCCCTCCGTCCTACAATACTGACAAGAGGGAACCCCATCGGAAAATACCGATGAACTTTCTCGGCCAATGCAGGGATCGAACACCCGACCTCCAGTCTAGCCAAAAAAATGAAATGGGTTTTAACTTTCAGAACCAACTCCGCTCAAGGTGACGGAAAAGCGTCAGACAGTGTGCTATTGGGGCAAATTTGCCTAATCAGTGGTTCTACAGCCTACTCTGATTTTGATTCCCAATTTTCAGAGGATATTTAACGTGTTGCCAGTGATATGCCATGGTTGATTTTCTTACCGCGCCCTCTTACACCACTGACGAGATAAATCAGTCTGGAAAATCTCGAGGAACGTTTTCGCTGACAACACCGGGATCTAATCCGGGACCCTCTTTGGAGCCAGCAATCTCCCTTCCCATCAAATCAAACTGTCAAAGAAAATAAAGCTATTGGCTACATGAAATCAGAAAACAACAATGTCACAGGTGAACTGGTTACAAAAAGTCATAGATGTTCTACAGATGACATGAGGTCAAAACTGTGATGGCATTAGCTATCCTGGGATAATGAAAACGAGTATACGCCATACAGTAGAAATTTTGTCCGGGCAGCGGCACTCTGGGCTATGGGTGTAGAACACTGTTTAGCCAAATCTGAGCCTTTGATTAATGCGGTTGATTCAGTATGTGTATGGATCAGATGAGTAGGTGATACAATCAATCTATATACATTAGCAGAAACTTTACTAATTGGAATTATGAAGCAATACATTATACATCGGACAACTGTTTTCTATTGGCTTTTAGTAGTTAAAATGAAATAACGTATTATTGATCTGATATTTGCGTTTGTTGTTTGTGGTGTCTGTATAATGTGTGTCGTGCATGTAGGTGTGTCTTGTATATTTGTTTGTGTGTGGTGGGATGCTTCTGCACTTACGAATAAACTTAGACTTTAAGATGTCTTTGTTTTCAGATGAGTCGTCCCAATAAACAAACTGCTCGTGTTAAAGATGCATTCACAAATAAGTATGTAGGGATAGTTATTTCATATTAAAAAAAAATGACATATTTTGTACAGATGGAAGTGGGTGATCAGTCTTAATAGAAAAAATGGATTCCTTGAACCATATGTCTGCTTTGTATGTGTTAATCAAATGGCTAACATTTATCAAAGCAAAAAGGTACAACAGACTTTGCGATTAAACCATAGAAAGGACAAGTTGGCAGAAGATAATTCCAAGAATTTATTCATGCTTCAATGTTTGTGGTAAATGGACAGCGAGTAACGACAAATACAACTAAAATGGATTGTCCCACAATCAAGCCACGTGACACAGCTGCTTAAAATAAATTTCTGCGGCTTTGGGAAGTTTACTTGAAATTAAAATGTTTAGAAAGGTATCTAAAGCACACTTTTGAAAGATCTGCAATGGTAATACTTAGCACTTAATGTAAATCCCACCAAGTTTTAGATCATTAAACCTAATCTCACATTCTCGTCACGAATATATTTTGAAATTTGCTAACATCTAGTCTGTTATCCGAACGTACACGGATAGTTAATCCTGCAATAGGAAAACGCAATCAGAATTTAGATAGTGTTCTTTCTCATGGCATAAAGAACACCCTCTACAAGAGGTTGAATGGGCCCAATCGCCCGTAGTTTTTTTAATTATACCCGTACCCCCAGCACCAAAATACAACCACCAAATCAACTTACGTAATAAATTTGGTTTTACATTCATAAAGCATTGTAGCAGAAAAAGTCGAAAATTTTTCGATACACCATTTGGACCTCTTTCAGCTTTTCGTCAGTTGACTGAATATCAGTTAAAATTTCTCTACTATAGCTTAGAGAGATGATGTGGCCGAACGTCTGACAATGGACGCTGATAACGACTATCTAAATTGAATTTCATGTTTGGTTTGTTAAAGAAGTCGTCTCAAATATGTTATAGTGAATAAAATCAAAACCTATCATCTTCTTAGTTTGATTGGACGCAAAGTTTCAAAACCTCCAATGGTACCAATGTCGAGATAAAAAAAAAGAGTTTAACTGTGTTGTAGGGCGATTGTCGTGTTTATTGGATCAACTCAACAGTGGGATGACGATGTTATTTACACTCTTCTCAACAATGGGATGATATTTACACTTTTCTCACTCAACAGCAGAAAAATAGTTTAAAGGAACTTAACCTCTAACTCCATGATATTCGAAATAAATAACACAAATATTGACCCATTTTAATCAATATCGATGTTGATATCTTACACTGAAAATATGGGATCCTGATGCGAACGATTGAAGACACAATTCACATTTTAAGATCAGTACACGAGTCGTGTAATCTACGACTATAAATGGGGTCGAGCGCCATTCGCAGTGAACAAAGGGAAAACATACCCCAGAAGATATTCCGGAAAAACAAAATTATATTTTATTATTTTTAAATAAACGTGTAGAATGCCGCTCTATTTGGACTGTTCGTGTATTTCACCGAACATAATTGAAAGAAATTACCAAAACACATTTTTTTTCTTTTAAGTGTAAATAACTTTAATAAACTCAAATCCATTCATTTAATTTGATATTTGTTTATATTTTGCAATATCTATTTTCTGTGTGTAGTGCGGTCCTCCTACACTTACTATTAGTATGTACGTACTTTTAGACCCATGTTCGTCTATGTTAAGGTTCCTAAAAAATGAAGTTATTCGCCCTTTAATCAAATCCTGACTAGTTGTTCATGACAAAATGTTTCTTATTTCAGAATTTCTACTACTCAATTGATGTTGACATCATGAAGCCAAGTGTAATGCTGGAACCTAAATACTGACTACACGGATACGACATATGTTTGATGTTGAAAGAAACACATTATACAACATGGCTGTTTCAAAAATGGGGATCGTGTCCTGTCAGTTTAAACTACGTCATTTCGGGACTAACATATGGTTTAATTTTATTTCAATAATTCGCTTGCGCGTATAAAGGGGTCTTTAGCAGTGGGAGGAAATCGGAGGACCCGGATAAAATCAAGGAGGTTGGACAGGCGATCCTACTCCTTGTCACGTACAACCTTTATACACATTATAAACATTTGAAATGGTTTATTACAAATACAATGTTTTTATTAATGTCTTAATCATTAAACCTTAATACTTTAAGCTTTTAAAGCGAGAATTTCATATTTCCTAAGAAAGTCAAAACATAATTAGTTCTTTGTCATTTGCACAATAGTTTGTCAAATGTCAACTCACTATTATACGATCATAGGCATTATTTCCCACACTTAAAAATCATTGACACCGGAAAAAATAACACAAATACCTTCCTTGTATCTATTCCACCCACGTTTGAATTTGAAGTTGAAAATAATATTTCAGACAATTTCTATACTGGCAATTTTGAATTATAGGATAAATAGGATTATTATTTAACACGGTAGGACTGTTTATAGATACCGTCTATTTTAAGATTTTATTTTAATACATTTTAAAAATATAACTTAAAAATGTGAGATTGTAGCTTTAAACCTCAGACAAACAAAGCAACAATGTTTAGTCGTAATTGGACTTTAAAGACTGTGAAAACATAAAGACCTTCAAACTTAAGAAATTACCACCGGTTTTGTCAAACTTCATCTGGGACCCGATACTATAAATCTAGTATAGTAAGTACATGTCCGAGTAGTGTAGATCAGAATGTGACCTTTGAAATACGGAAGGACATAGTAATTAATATGCCATATATATTCATTAGTAAATGACAAATGCCTAATACGTTGGGTTTAACAATGAAATATGGTTCTATTAACTGGCTCGTTACGTTTTGATAATTTCAAAATATGTGTCCACGTGTTCACAACTTCCTTACAAGGCTTCGTGTTTTCAACACAATCCACCAAAATACACCATTCTCTGTTATCTAATTTATTATTATTATTTGCCAATTCTAACAAACAAATTGGGGTTTAACATCCCATACGACAAAAACACTTGGTCATTTCGGGACTAAATGGTTCAATTTAATTTCAATAAATCGTTTGCGCGTAATGGTCTTTAGCAGTGGGAGGAAACCGAGGGACACTGGAGAAACACCCACGAAGTTGGACAGGCGACCCAACTACTTGTCATGTACTACCGGGGAATCGAAACCCCGCCAGCTGACTCAATGACAGACCTGATGATGCAACGCTCACACGCTAACCATTGGCCCCCACACCCCCAATGATAAACAGGAGGAACATGTTTTACTCTAAAATAGACAATAATCACAAATCTATACCATCCTTGGGACACAATTCCGTGGAATGCAATTAATGTTTATTACTGAGCGGCATTCGCTCGCATGCAAAACATATTGCATTTATTTGCAATGCTGAAGTTTTCAGCCCTTCATGCACTACTATACCAAAGTCCCCGTGGAGATGTTAGTAGTAAGAAATATGGGCAGTGAACATACAAGTTCCATATGTCAGTTATATTTCGAAGCAAAACGAGTCTAAATAGGTTTGAATAGTTTATCTTTCTTTATCAATAGCCATGCATGTAGTGTTATGGGGGGCAGTGTCCAGAGAGTGGCACTATCACCCTTTCCTGTTTTGTTTTCTAAATACCGCGTGGTTTTAGACGTGGTGCCAACTGCGTATGCAACAAAGGGTATACGCAGAACCTTAATTTCTTGTCCATAGAATAAATAGGCGCCTCTCCCTTCGAGACATACCGCCATGCACCGCTGACAATGGGTAACCACGTTGGAAAGACCCGGGCAACTTCCTAGTCCAAAAACTCCTCATTCGAAGTCGGGGCAACCGGGAGCCACCATGAGATTCAGAAATACGAAATGTTTAATCATCTCCATTCCGCCCTTTTCTTGTGGTTAAACAACTTGAAGCTTAATATGTTTTAAACATAATTTGCTTTGAGACATGAATGAATCCTGGGTTTATTAATGTGTTAAAAGTAAATATTGCCATAAAAACAGGCTACTGCAACCAAAAGAACTTCCACCAGAGCTACCAAACGTTAAATAAATGCCCCCTATAAATTAATTTTTAATACTAAAAAGTCGTTCTAATTGAAAGTTTATGGTTAAATTGGTTTAAGTAGGGAGAGGGGGGGCAAGATGTTAACACTAAATCAAAAGTTTTATTTAAATACAAAAATTTGTTATTACATATTATATTGGTAATTAGCCTGTAAAATGAGCATGCCCTGGCATATTGTTAAAATAAAACGAATTCTTGTCAGCATATATATTTGGTTTGCTGGGCTAATTAAGACGGACACACGCTATACAGTAGGAAATTTCGCCCGGGCAGCGGCACTATGGTTTACTCTTATATAGTATTCCAGCTGCCAGGGGATATTTTACGTGCACCCCTATGTATACGTCCAATCCGAACGAATAGACAGCTGCCATTGTAAGCCCCTGCCTTCTGTACCACTGACAAAGGGAAACCACGTTAGAAAATCCAGGTGAACAAACGACCTACAGGCTAGCAAGCCAGCGTCTTACCCACTTTATAGATAAATGATCCTCTAAATTGTCGACTTATGAAGTCGTTATACTGGGAAGCTGTTGGTCGTTCTGAACGGGTCTGGGTGAAGGATTCAATTTCAAGCAAGCACATTGTAGCAAAGCGTTTATACCTGATTTCACTTGATAGGAATAATCTTTAATTTGTTGTTTCATAGTTTAATTTATGCATCACAAAAGTTCGATACGTTTCAATAGTAAAACATACATTTTTTACCAACCACGAGAAGCTACTATGATCTATGTCGTCATTCAAATTAAACGAGAAGTGGTATTAAGTGCTATAGAAAGATGAAGTGTTATGATTCCTTCTTATAATTTCTAGGTGTAAAAACTGGAATACAGAAACTATAGCTACTCGACAGCCTCGGTGTTTAATTAAAAAGGTTACAACGGGAGACAGGGAGATAAATGGAGTTTAACGTCGTCTCAACACAAACCAGGTCGTTTCGGAACTAACATATGGTTCAATTTTATACCAATAATTCTCTTGCGCGTAGGGGTCTTTAGCATTGGGGGAAACTGGCTGACCCGGAGAAGACCAGCGAGATTGGACATGCGACCCTACTTCTTGTCGCGCACAACCCGGGAATCGAAACCACGCCAGTTGACTCAATGACAGACCTAATGATACAAGACGTACGCGCTAACCATTCGGCCATCCACCCCCACCCCACGTTACAACGGAAATAAAACTTCGTTCTTTTAATTCGGAGCTGACAATTGTTGTTTAAGTCGAGTATTAAATACCTGATTAATCCATTTGTATATAACCAGATTAATGACGTCATCCAGTCAGGTGTTGCGGGTGATTCATGATGTGCTGCCACGAGTGGCAAACATATCAACAATACGACCCATATAACAACCTGTGAAAATCTTGTAATATCTTGTCCAGTCTACAAATTACATTTACAATTAGCAACCTGGACTGACGCTTACATGTCATAAAGCATGACAAAATGGTGTTATGAACACGAATCATTCTGAAAACCAGGAACGAGTTAAGTCTTAGCCAAGACATGATTTAGACAGATTCTAAACTAACACGATTAGTCTGCACGCTCTACTATCATTGATACAATTGACTTTGACAGCTACATACTCATTTTACATTTTTCTCCAGCATTATTCAACATATTTTTGTTTTACGAGCAAAATTAGGCTGTAGATTCGGCACCTGAAGTACAAATCGGTCGACATATCCAACCACGCGAATAACGCACAATGGTCTTAAATCGAAAATTAACGTTATCACATCGAAGAAAAAAAAGGACTCTCCAATATGGTTTCAAGGGAACCGCAATTTGAATACGTTTCCCCCTACCCCATCCCACCTCTAACTTTGAGGAAATATTTGATACTTAGTGAGTATATTGTAAAATTAAGAAGACACCACAGTTTTAGCAATCAAGTAAAACTAACAAATATCTACACGTGTTTCGAATAACTTTACCTACACTGAACAAGTATGATCACAACAGTTGTCAAAATGGCATTTCCCAGACATCTGGGATAATTTCGTTCTCTTTAACATGAAATATATTGATTGAACTTTAATCTGTCATTTAATTTAACAAAAATTAAAATATCCATTCAAACAGATACACATTATCTTTTTATAAAAGAGGCTTTATCCAAGGAGATCAATTAATCCCGTATTACTTCATTGTAGGTTCACAAATTATGCAACAAATTCAGGTGATGTAGATTCAAATTGGTCTCGCTTCATCTTTTAACCCTTTAAGATTAATGTAAGATCTGAAATTAGAACATTCATTACTATTGACGACCTAATAATGGAAAGGTCGCTACACGTGAATAGACAAGGATGTTGGGATTATGGAGTAATATTATGATCTATGTTATATTAATCATGGGATGGTAATCTATTTAAAGAATAACAATGGTAACGATACTAATTAGTTCCTCTCTTGTTTTGATTAAAAGAAATATGATAATGCCTAATGGTGATTTATTATCACATTGATAAATGAACATCGAGTATCATGTTTTGGCTAAATTTGTTATATAAATGAATATTTTCCGAGGAGTTCCGTATCCATTTTTTACACTCTACCGGTGGGAGAACATCGTCTTGAGATGGTCCTGATATCGGTGACTGCTGTTTGGTTGATGTGTAACGTCTAAGCAGATGGATTCCTTTCAAAAAAACAAGGTACTGTGTTTAATTTCTGTGTTTGTCTGTGCCCATACTATTTTTCACCCGTCAACAAGGATAATAATATTGTGGCAATGTCCTTTTTCATTTTATGCACACAGATTTGAAATTAAGGGTAGATTTGATTTTGTTAAAGATAGTTTTTAACCCTCTTATCCGCTTGGGAATCCGCAAAGCTTTCTATGTTGTAAACATTACACACAGTCAACCATGTCAGGTGTTTTAAGGATTGTGACAGTTCACCCATTGTAGATCACCCATTGTTTTTACTCGAATACAAATAAAGAGTATTTATGGTTGAATGTTATGGTTATCGCGGTGTTATATTAAGGCAAGGAATGTGTCAGGAGAGATAAGTGTAAGAAGGTAGTTTAAGTCAAGCTTCGTGGTGTTATTCTATTAAATATATCGTTCGGATGACGATGGTCGTTACACCTTCATAGCTTTTTGACACGTTATCGTACACCGAGTTGCCTTTCTTGGGTTACGTTTCTAGATTTGACATGAGCTAACACACCTACAACCCATCATTGCAGTAACAATACTATATATTGTATTGTCACTTAACGAGAAAAAAAATAACAATCTATGGATGGGGGGACATGTAGTTGGTAACATTCATTAATTTCTTCTTGTTGACCTACCCTCTTTCATCCCCATAAACACGTCACTAGGATGATCATGTATCTGGGAGGGGGTTAGGCTGGAGGAGATTCTAGCTGATCTCGTGGGTTGTAAAATTCATGTAAATCGTCTAGGTGTCGGGAGGTCCACTACCTTATATCAACATAGACGCCATACGTCGCGTGCCAAAGTAAACGGATCACTTTTTATTGGCTTCGGTGTGACAAATGGGAGATTTAGGTAGTCATTTGCAAATCTGAAGATTGGCATCGATTTCACATTCGAAATATTTTCACACAAATTCATTGCTCGGCAATTTCATGGCCAGTTATTTGAAATAAAAGAAAGAAAATTTTATATCAAGGTATCTTGGTTATGCTCAAGAATTCGTTGTCAAATACGACTGATCACACTCTTGCTATCGCACTATTATTTTTGTTTTGTTTTGATGTTGATACTATGACCTATTTAAAGGACAATATTCTACTTTCTACCAGTTCTGCGTCATAGTATTTGATTAAACCTGAACTATTATTTTAACTAACGACTGGCCTAAATTAAGACTGAAAATGCTCTTGTTCAGGGGGGGGGGGGGGTACACATTTTGGTCGATTCTTAATTATAAACTATAAAATCCATCCAAGATAGAATTTGTCACTTTAAATCCTTCTTTAAGGAAGAAACATTACTCGAGAGGAAATTGAATGTCAAACTTTCTTAAACGAAATATGATATATATTATTGACAATAGGTATACTGTCTAATCTAAAGTGTCTTGAACACTTAAACTCATTGTCGGATTATTTCTGTAAACCCTTTATGCATCGCCGCCGACCATTTCCGTTACTCAGTTATCACATGATTCAATATTAATTTGCAGTATTTACTTTTTGTCTTTGTTTGGATAATCATTGCACGGTGACACCCGATTTATCTCCCTTCAACAATAGTTCTAATTACGGGTGGTAGATGTCGCTCCGCCTGGAAGATCTCTCGTATTGTAAAGTTGTCATTCTTAAATATAGGGGCGGTTAAATAGTCGCCCTAACACTAATACATCGACAGAACAGCCAGTTTACATATAGACAACCACTGCTAGTGTTTCAAATTTATTTGCACATGTATCTGTATGTGGTCTAGGATTATCATTGTGGAAAGATATTTCCTATTTCTGTTAAAATTTATAAATATATGTTAGCTATTCAGTTTTATTTTTTGCCGATTCATATCAGTTCCATCATAAAATACATTATTATTATCATCATTACAATAATATAAAAAGAAAAATCAATTACGTAATAATATCATCCTGGTCTCGGGTCTAAATTATATAAAACATTAATATTGGACAGTTTTGGTGATTGATTAAAATATGGTTTTTAAAAAAAAAACATAAACAAAAAAGCAGCACATTGACCACACATTAAAATCTCGATTTTTCTCAAATTATTGAATTATTTTATTAGTTTAAATAGTTTTAACAATACCAAGAAGTATTTGTTAAATAAACGAATCATGGAAGTTTAATTACAATCACGGATATTCTGGGCTTCCCAAACAGAAAGTAAACCAACCCATTAACACAGCACCCACCATTATTGACGATGATTAGAGTAAACATGAGACTGTGGCCTTTTACACGAAAACTTATAATACAATATATTAAAGGAACCAAATTTAATCCACTGTCTTTTTGATCAATTAAAATCAATATTGGTGTTGTTATCTTACCGTGAAAAGATGGGCTTCTGATATCCTTAAGACAAAAATAAAATTGGTACACGAATCGCGTGCCTGAATACTTTCGATCGTCATTTGTAATGAGGCGACTCGATGAAAAACATATCCCACAGGAGAATACCACCGGTGTAGACTAAAATAACCAGACGCAAAAGAATGCCTTTCAATTTGGACTGATTATAAATTTCAGTAAAAACAGAAACAATTGAATGTAAATTAGTTTATATGCATGTATATTGCATTAATATGTTGTTGCGATCCAGTTGTGTCCATTTCTAGTAGCCAAAGAATATAGATTTAGCTCCTTTTATATTGCTAACTTCCAGTTGCCAAGAGTTAACATTTGTCCTAAGTTTCTGGTTACACAGCAGTCACCAGTTACAACAAACTTCATTAATCATGTAAGCTTTTCCACAAAATGAGAGGTGATATTGAGTGTTCTGAAAAGCGTAAGCATTCATTATATACAGCGACTTAAATGGCTCATCCATGCGCTGTTAATTTGTAGATTATAAAAGGAAACATTAGCATTTAAAGCAAGACAATAAACTACGAGTTTTTGGGACCTTGAGGTCCATTTTTACAAGCACAATTAACCGCCATGCATTTGTATATTATTTTTTGTAAAAAAAATGTTTAAATCCTTTCAAAATAATATAGGGTTTCATTACATTAATTTGGCGTTTTTAAGTCTGTTTAAGGTAGACAATAAATTGCGATTAAGGTCCATTTTTACAAGCACATTCAACCGCCATGCAATTGTATATCATTATTTGTACAAAAAAAATCCTTTGAAAATAATATAGGGTTTCATTACATTAATTTGACGTTTTTAAGTCTGTTTCATGTTTTAGAATCGAAGCAAAGCGGGGTCAAAAAAAATATTCCTTGCGATACTCTATCATAAAACGATGCACCTGGTCTCGGCGGCACATGAACAGTATTCTACAAAATATTGTTGGAGTGACAACAACTGGAATTAGTGACGGTGTTAGTGTTTTATAACTTGAATCCAAAGAGAATTAGTAGAGTTAATAATCATTGATGACGGAAAAGGCCCGACTAATTGCAATCTGATTAGTTAATCTCATTAATTTGTTCAGAAAGTTCAAACAATTTAATGCAAGTCTTTTAAAGTGGTCGACAGACATCGCGTGTTTGCGCGGTTGTCACACATATGAAAAGATAGGGGTATGCCACGGTGGTTTCCGTTGGTTCATAAAGAAAACTCATGAATCAAAGTAACTCCTACGGCACTAGTATTCTGTCTTCCTCGCCAGTTGCGCTGGATTTCTTAATTTTGGAAAGAATCGTTTTATCATGCGATACATCTGTGCGGCTCTTTTTGTTATTTGCTTTTACGGCGATATTTCATCTTGGCGGTCCATTTGTTACGTCTGCTTAAACAATTGGCTGCCACGTGACTCTCGCGTGGGGATCTCTTGGGACAACTCTTATCTAAAAGGAAAACAGAAATAGTTTGCTTCTAAAATGACATCTATCATTTTGTTTTCCTAATTCATATATGTCCACCCTTTGAACAGCTGTCCAAAAAAATAAAAGCAAGATTTTGTCACTTTCTCCGTCTTGATATATGTAGTTTTACCTGCATTATTCGAGGGGGATACGTGGTGTGGTGTTGAGAGAAAATTATAAGCCCGTCTCTGGTATACCTCTTAGAGATAAAGCTTTCTCATTGTTTTCTTAAATTCAAATGATTATCTGTGTTCTTCTATATTTTGAAATATAGGTATCTCGTTCTAATAATTTTTATTTTAAACAAAACAATCTCTTGTGGGTTTTTTGTTTTAAATTTCTGGAAAGGGCATTTTGACGTATCATTTGTAATTTTGAGTTATAAGGATTGAAATGCGCTGTTTCCAAGTTTGAATCTTTCAAAAGATAATATTCGAGGACACTGTTGGAGTAATTTAAGCTGGCATTGTGTGTGTGCGTGTCTCCCTTTTCTAGGATTAAAAACAGATTGATTTATATATCCTTTGTTTATTTTTTTTAAATGGAACTGATATTAATCCCCTATGCATTTAAGTTGAAATCTATTCTTATTTCCTACAGTGACGGGATTACAATTGACTGAAATAAATGATGCTTAGACTTTTCGATTAACCTTCATTCAGTCCCCCTGTTTGAATTTTTCCCAAGCCAATGAAATTGTACATGTAAACTTTTGTTTAAATCGGGTTACTACGCTGTATATGATTTAAATTATAATACTGTTATATCAACTGGAAATATCATTTTTTGTATTTAAAGAGGCATTATGTAATATTTAGATAAAGAGATATCCGTTCTCGCTATAGTATTTCAAAAATTGATGCAAATGGAATATATTGAAACTTTTATTCATATTACTTTATTTTGGGTAAAGTTATCAATGGTTGAAGTTTTGACAAGATCTGTACATTGATTGTAACTATTGTACTGCTGGTAATTAGAGTCTTAGCCTACCTTCTCCATTGAGGGGATCACGGTGGCTAAGTGGATAAGGCGCTGGTTCGCTAGCCTGGAGGTTGAGTGTTCGATCCCTGCATTGGCCGAGAAAGTTCGTCTCGATTTTCCGGCGTGATTTCCCCTTGTCAGTGATGCAGAAGGAGGGCCTGACAAGGACAGCTGCCTAGTCGTTCGGATGGGACGAAAAACCGAGGTCCCGTGTACAAATTGGAGTGCACGTAAAAGATCCCTTGGCAGTTGGAATTCGATATAAGAGTAGGCCGTAGCGCCGCTGCCCGGGCAAAATTTCCCTCATTGCACACTGTGGCGTATGCTTGTCTTCAATTAGCCCAGGTACGGTGCTTAAGCGTAGGACGTTAAACCCCATTTCATTCATTCATTCATTCACCTTCTCCATTGTTAAATTAAATCATCATTAAATTGCCGAACCGTTCTAATCTACTTAAAATCGAAGTCATCCGATGGATTATGGTCTTGTCATGTTAACAATGTCTAATTAATAATTAATATTTAAGACCTGCAATAGGCAGATTTAGCTCTTACATAATGCCTGTTTAAGGGAGGGTACTGATATGGGCCTAGCCTATTCCTAAATTCTATTCTTATTGAATAAAAAATATAATTTTAAAAATATATATTTGTATTGTAACAACATTGTTCATAACAGGCATATATGGCGTGTTTATGTCTCCATTATTCTATGTGTTTTTCTAACTAAGATATCATCAACGTTCGTTTCTTTTTCTGGAACTGCTTCTATCTTAAGGTTAAAATCCTCTTGTCACATACGCGACTCTGTTGCTTTAATTTTTGGATAATGCTAATCTTGTCCACCCGTTTTTGTCCATTTTGCTTGTCAGTTTTCGCAGATAATCTTTCTTGTTTGGTGGTTTTGTTGGTGGATTTCGTAAGGATATATTTTAAAGGTTCCTTAACATCGACGATCAAAGTCCCCAATAGTTAATAAGACGACTCGCTGTCGTGCAGTGCTACTGAGCTGATTCCTGGAGGTAGAATGTTATAGAAGACAAGTTCAGGTTTCACATATTCATTACAAGACTTTTAAGCTCATTGTTATTTCTGGAAACTTGGAATTATTTCAATTTTATCTTAATTGAAATTTTAATGAATCTTTATAATTGGTATTGATCCAATGGGAGTTTCTTCTAATGGAGTGTCCCTTATTCGCTAATTACCTGTATTAAAAATAGTAATCTGGTCACAAACCATTGCATCTTTGATCTGAAAAAAAACCCAAATGAGAGTTGACCCAGGCTCGTAGGTTTCAATTTTAATCAGAAACGGAAATATAATACCCAGAAAAACCAAAGAAGGAAATCGAAAACTTCTACGTTGTAAGATAAACATCTATATCTTGTGCAGTTAACTACCTATCCAATAGTCCATAAGATGTCTCGTAAAGATTTAAGATCAAGTCAGACGAGTTGACGTGCATTCAATAAAACTTGCCGTATCTGTTGGATTTAAATATTGAGTTAGACTGAACCTCGGATGGCATCGTTGCAGGATACCCCATTCTGTCACAGACTCGTCAACTAGCCAAGGTAATGGCTTTTTCATTGAATTTTATGGGGTGCACAATTGCAGCATGATTGGTCCCAATACGTCACGTGAGCGTTAAATTGGGCAAATTATGATGCTATTCCGTCATTAAAGATACTAAGTCATAGATTTATGTATAAATGTATCACCTAAATGTCGCTATTCGTCTTCTTAATGCACATTCGGATTTGTATCCCTTACTTTATTAACGTTTCTTTGTCTCATTATATGTTGAGTTTAGTTAGGAATGTTGTTGTATTTTGATTCTGGAATGATTTTGCTTTCATTTAACTCAATTCAGTCTCGATAGACAGCCTTATTTATAATACGGTATACATCTAATTCCTCAGTTTGGTTCCAGTTAATAGGTAAAAAATATACATTGTCATTATGGAGTATAGTATGTATTGGCTCTGGGATTTAGCAGTTCTAAATTTTGGTACGTATATAAGTATGGCTGTTATGTGGTCCTATGCTCACTGTTAAGAAAATTATGGATGTGATTATGATATTTTTGATTTGATTTCACCAACTGACGTTTTGAGAGACTTTTGGAACCGTTTGACTCGTTGTTATTTGTATGTTTTGATAGACTTTGGGAACCGTTTGACTCGTTGTTATTTGTATGTTTTGATAGACTTTGGGAACCGCTTGACTCGTTGTTATTGTTACGTTTTGATAGACTTTGGGAACCGTTTGACTTATCGTTATTGTTACAGTCTGTTGGTGTCTATATATAAATGGCGATTATAATGACTAGTATATACCAGACAAAACATAATACTAAAGAAAACATCATCATATATTCACGTATATTATTTTATGTATTTATATATAAATCTACTAAGATATTCAGCCACTTTACTGTTGACTTAAGTTAGTGACTGATATTTTAGGCCCAGTTGGACACCGCTTATGATATAGTCAACAATTTGACCTGTGCCTTTAATAAACATCTTTAGATACATATCGCCGTCTATATAAATATGATGGATGGCCCCGTAGACGCTATAATAAATGGAATGGAGTGAGTCTATTTAAAAGACGTGAATAGGCGATATTATCAGATGTTAATGGGTCTTTAGATGACAGTCGGTGCTTTCCGTACTATTATATTAATGTCTATAATATCGATAGTCTAATCTCAAATATTTACCATATAACCAGTGTAAATTAGATCCAATTATAATCATTATTCAAATCATCGTAATACGAGCATTTTTAAGCACGTGTGAATCCCCGTCCCTATTATCCGAATCTGAAGTTGTAACGTGTGATAAACCGGCCAATACATATATCTTATTTATAGGTATATAATATATACTATATATTTTTGATAAATGGGACCGTAAAATATTTTTTATTGATTTGCAGGGAAATACATTTCATTTGTAACTGATCTAAATCACATGTCTGAACATCAGAAAATGCTTATAACTTGCAATTATTCATAATACAATAAATGGACTATCCTCTGTGGCTAAAGTGAAAAATTTCGAAATCTAGAAAACTTTCACGGGTACGTACGTCCTATTAAAATCCCCCCCCCCCCCGCCCATAGTTCTTTATTTGAAATTATTAATGCAATATTCTGCTGTCTGTGAAAAAGGATCCACGTCCCTTCCTGTTATTAATCGGACCGCAGTCTTCATACACCTGAAACTAAGGTTTCCAAAGTATGTATAACAGCATCCACATGACATTATTCCACAACCCAGGAGTCTGGCTCATTCGCTTTTTTTTTCTGAATCTGAATCTGAATCATTCTGTCTCATCCATCATAATTTCTTTACCTGTCAGTCTGGAGATAACGGCGATCACCTGATACCTGGCATCATCATTTGCAATTACCTGGTTCTCAATACGCCCGCAGTCACCTTATCGGACAGGTAGCATCTTTATTTGTCACTTTTTGACATTAATCCAATTTACCTGCATCACAGCACAGATAATAACACATGCGCTCAGATCCAGGGATTTTTTTAAAATTTAATTATTAACCCTACTACTCCTGAGAGGGTTTCGAGGCTTTTTTATATTTTGATACATTCCTTTCAGAAACCAGCTTTTCTTTGTAGCTCAGTCAATATACCAAATTAACTATCAACAAAAACGCCATCTCTTGTGTTCTAACCCGGTAGACGTTCCTTTGAATTCCAAATTATGAGTTTTAGGATTAAGAATTTACGAAAATGTTACCATATTTATTTTATCAGGAAATTATGAGTTTTACGATTTAAAATTTACCAAAATGTTACCATATATATTTATTTTATCAGCGAATCAGTTAATAAACCTTTTATTGTATTTCTATAATTTATTCAGATATTTCTCTAAGTAGAAATGGGATGCCTTTTATGTTGTATTTAAATATCTTAATAAGATCTAGTTTTTGAGTCAACTTAAAAACATTCAGCTTCTATTTCAAACCAAGGGATTTCAGTTACTATTTATCAGTTACTTATGTACTTGGTCAGAATTAACATCTCGCCTTTCTTTCATCAAACGTCTCTTGCTTGTGTCTACTTGCTATGTAAAGGAGCAGCGTCGATTATTTCGATAACAATCAGTGTGAATAGTTTTGCTAAGCCTCTTTATATTTATAGGATGCGCCTAAATTCATACAGCATATCTAAACATTACCTATTATTAAGGGGCGTTCTCATAAATCTAGGTATATATAAATTGAGTGTGTATTTTGACGTATAGTTTTAGTACGAATTGCTAGGCCACCGATGTTCAACAAGCTTCCTTTAAGTTGGTAATTGGATTAAAGAAACCAGTTTGTTATGAGTGCTAATATTGGTGTCCTTTTTAAGAACAGCTCTTTGTGCTCGGTATTGTCAAGCAAGAGAAAGAGTTGCCTCCATTACTAAAGGACTTGTATAGAAGATTGAGCGACCCCGGGGGAGGTGTAGTTGTTTAGAGAGCAGCGTGTTTGGGCATTTACCTTCTTAACGCCTCATTTCACCTATATTTCCACCTGTGCACCTGAATGAAGCGACAACCATAGGTCTCTACCCCAATTCTGTAGCTTTTTGTCCCTTAATGCTCCTCCGGTATAAAAGCTATCTAATGTTAAAAGTTATCAGGCAATTTCTAGGCTTTCATTGACTTCTATTAAAATGTCGTCAGTATTATGTTGTTGGCGGTTGACTCTGTGTGTGCAAATAGTCTTGTGCTTGATAATTCCTTTGAAGTCACCGCTCGAACTCATTGAAGCTATGAAAAGTTCTAAATATGACTGTAAGCTGTCAAAATTGATAAACGAGGTGTGGAGAGAGATGTGATCCGGCATTACAACTAAACTACATGTGAATAAATTTTATGATTTATCACTAAACAAGCGAGATAGTTGAAGCGAAAATCGTAATCTATACCTCCTTCCCTGTTAAATTGAGAAATTATTCCTCTAATCCATTCGATTAAAATATAAATCCCTAATAAATGGTAATCTCACGATGGATAGCATTATTGGCCATTATAACATTCGTTGGCGGTAAGAATTGATATTCTTAAATGCTGTGGGAATTTTGTTTTGCTGTATCCCTTTCCGCCTTGTTATTTTTTTAAAAAATAAATAAAATATTAAAGATTTCCATAAATACGTATGTATGAAGCCTCGAATTTGCATCCACTTTCTTTCCTCAAACTAATTTCACGAAGCTTCAGTCTTGATTAAAACTACTGAATAGCTTACAAATATCTAACACCAATCATGTTGATTCTGATCGTATTAATTACGGTATCATGCATTCCCATAATGCAACATCCATAATGGATACGGGATTTGTCTGGCCAACTGTTTAATGGTCTCTAGGGGGATGGAACAAATGGGGGCTGTGTCGATACTAGTCTACACAACGGCCATTAAGTCTCCTCTGTCAGATCCGAAGTCGTAAATCTGTCAAATTTCTGCATTTAAATCCAATAACGCAGCAGGAAGGCTAAGCACTGTAACATGTACACAGGACAGTGGTGTGTCTTTTTTAAGCAAAGCCGTGATAGGCGATAGCTTGAGGGGGGTTGACAGGCCAGTCCTCTGTGTTGGTTAGTAATATATGTATTTTTCTGAACTTGAATCCAGTTTAAATGTCATGCAGTCATTTAGGGTATTTTCTTATCGTATGTCCACTTTGTGGTGTTGTGATATTAATGTATTTCTAGACGAGAATCGACTATGTTTTATGGTTTTCGGAGCGGACTGTCGAAGCTGTGACGGGCATCTTGACAGATTGAATATTTCATCTTTAGTATTACCTAACTTAATTGGCTTCTGATTAATTTTCCATATGCTGAAACAGTGACTCATTGTTTCGTCTATATTTGGATCCTCGAGTTTCGCCATAGAAGCCGGAATGGAAGCGGGTATTACTTCGGTTTCCTTGAACTAGCGAATATTATGGAATAATTAATTTTTCACGAAATCTTAACAAAAGATGAAACAAAATTTTTAGTAGATACTTCAATTTTGATTGGCTAAGTACTAAAATCAATATTATCCAATCAAATTACTAAAATTGGGATTTTTCTTTTAGTTAAATTTTCGTGAAACAGGCCCCTGAAGTTTAAAAACATAAACTTCAATAGTATCCTCATGAATGTCTCGGCATGGTATACACATTATGTCATAACCCAGAAGTGAGTACTTTAAGAAACAGTACACTGCAAATTTGTTGTTTCGGAATCTCGATTCTCCATAAAAGTCTTGACCAATTCTCGATTCTTTCAGAAACTGTACATTGCAAATTTGTTGTTTCTAAAGTCGCTGTTCTCGTGGGGTGTTGGGATGGCCTTGTGGTCTAGATTGCCGCGTTTCGACCTCTATCTGGCCGACCATCTCTGGCTTGCGGCTGTGGTTTCGAGCCCTGGTGTGAGCGTATGTGGCATGGAGAAAGAGGTGCCTTCTCAACCGCGTGGGTTTCCTCCGGGCACCCCGGTTTTTCCCCACTACTAAAGACCCCTACGCACAAGAGAATTATTGAAATAAAATTAATCATATGTTAGTCCCGAAATAACCTAGTTGTGTTTAAACCCTATTTCTCTCTCTCTCTCTCTCTCTCTCTCTCTCTCTCTCTCTCTCTATCTCTTCTCCAAGAAAATCTCTACATCTCTACATCACCAAAATGCCTTCTCCTTATTCAAAGAATTGCTAAATAAATGGTCAAACATTTATTTTTTAGGGGATTGGATGGCTTAATGGTTAGCTCTTGCGTGCTGTATCCTAAAGTATGTTTTTAAATACTGGCGTGGTTTCGAATCCCAGGTTGTACGTGGCAAGGAGTAGGGTCGCCTGTCAAACCTCGTGGGTTTTCTCCAGGTCCCTTACTGCTAAAGAAAGACCCCCTACGCGCAAGCGAATTATGGATATAAAATTGAACCATGCATCAGTCCCGAAATCGCCTTGTTTGTGTCGAGTGGACGTAAAACCCCTTTTCTCTGTCTCTCTTACTTTATTTTACCTTTGTCAAATTGAATAAAATAGTACTTATTTAGTCAGATGTCTTTAGACACAGTTCAGGGGAAATAACTCCAACTATCAAACCATTCTGACGTCGGTGAATTTGAAGGCCTACTATCTCAAACTTTCCTTGAAAATTTAGTAATAAAAATTGAGTAAATGTTTCAATTTAAGCCTCAATTATAATCGTTTTGATATTAAAGTCAAAAAACCCTATGGCGATTCTTTTTTTCATTTTTATAAATTTTAATGTTTACCAAAATGTACAAGCAAATTAACCAATAAACATATTGGGCGTTCCGGAATTAAATTATCTCAATTCCGAAAATAGTGTCAATCGAGCGAAAGGGAGAATTTCGGAGTACAACGCATGTGCCGACTGCATAAAAATATCGGAACCAATCATGACAGCTGAAACATATTTGTTACTTAAAATGCGTCACGATTCTACTCACACCACCTCGTCAGTCGGACTTACAGAACTGTGATAGGACTAAATTCCGCGTCACTCGATTGCAATTCGGTCAATTCGGAACGTTCTGGGCCCTGTTTCACGAAATTTTAACTAAGAAAAAATCCAAATTTTAGTAATTTGATTGAATAATATTAGATTGATTTTAGTGCTTAGCCAATCAAAATTGAAGTATCTACTAATATAATTGTATATATACAGTAATATAATTGTATATAAACTGATTTACATTCAAATCAGTTATGTTCGGCGAAATAAGCCACTCAGTCTCAATCCAGTGCATATTTCTATCGTCTGGTTATTCTAGTCTACATAAGCCATGTGATACAGTGCAATGTGTCTAGCCTCGCCCCTCAAGCCTCTTATCACAATTAGGGCTGAAGCGCATTATGGTACACGATTCGTGTACCAATGTTAAAAAAATTATTTTATCTTAAATATGGGATATCAGAAGCTTATCTTTTCCCGGTAAGTTTACATCATCAATGTTGATTTAAATTTACCAATAATTCGGGTTTTCGATGTCGAACATTTTGGAGGATTTTGAGTTACGGACTTAAGATTTCGTGAAACAGGGCCCTGGACTGTCAATCGAGCATCCCCATTAAATTTTATCTAAATTACGATCTGACGAATCCCATTAACTACTGAAAAAAATATACATATATATGTGTCGACCTTTCAAGCCAATTACCTCTATTTTTACTATTCTGGATTTTCAAATAATATATCCATTTTAAGAAGATTGGTATGCTATACCTAATTTTGTTTTTTAGCGATCATTCTTTTTTTTTTTTTAAAAACGAGTACCTGACAGTAAATAACGTTACAAATATAAACAAGCATGTTTTACCATTTACATACTTGTCAAACCTAATTATAGTTTTCATAATGTCAAAATCTATGTGAAAATATTTACACTCCATGGTTAAGGTATCCAGCTTTGAAAATATTTTTGACGTTAATGTTCATTGAGTTGATATATTGGCGAAGTATTTGTTTGGAGTTTTTGTCTGTTTCTAATTTAACTAATAGCTTGTACCGAGTAGGGGGTGCTTCGACTTGAGAAAAGTCAGTGTTCCGCGGAATGGGCATCCACTGACTTTTTTTTTCTTTTTTAGCTCTGATATCATTACACGAGATTTGAACGTGTTGGCTTGCTACTTGAAAAACTTTTAAGTTCTTCAAGCATGAAAGGTGTAAAAACATTTGCTTCCTCGCAACCTCTGTGATAGATATACAAAGTTATAAGCACGTGGTGAGAGATGAAAGGCCCAATAATAAAAATCGCTTTAATCTTGCCCTTGCAAACAGCGGGATATTTCTACGTCAGTTGTTGATAAATGTTTTTTGCACAGAATACCAATAAGAGTATTTCGTCAGCATTTATAGAACGGCTCGCACTTTCGTCAGTTGCTTCGCGTTAAATGATCGTTTCGTTTGATCACCGACATTGAACGGAATGCGGAGTTCCGAGAACATTCGAAGAATTCGCACTCCTCGCTTAATTAATTTGTGATGAAATAAAGTTGCCATGACCTATTTGTGGATTGACTTCTTTAATATCCCCGATGACGTATGTGCGCAACAAATATGATCGGGAGATGCTAATCGTAGGCCGGTTAGGGAGCTGAGGTTAGGGAATTTCCGGGGCCCAAAATGGACGCTTTTTATAAGTCAGTGTTGTTGGTAATACTAACCCTTGCCCTAACCCCAACCCTTTTAAAAGGGGTAAAGGGTATATTGGATCCAAGTCCAGTCTAATAAAATGGTAGGGTTAAGGTTAGTATTCCCCAAAACACTCATTTATATAAAGCGGCTTAGCATCTCCCAATGTGGTCATCTAATATCAAAAAATTACTGCTCTTCAACACAATAATGTGGCTATTTTGAGACTAACATATAGTATTTATTTACATATACGTAGCGAGGAATTAGTAGAGTATATATAACAAGTCAGCTGTTTTCGTGCAATTTTAACTTGAATAAACTATTAAAATCTTCTTGTCAGCCTCGCGAGGGCTACCCCTGCAATCAAAATCTGGAAGTGCTTTCAGAGAAAATTAAATTCAGGGGAGAGAACTACAAATAAGTCGAATATTTGATTTATCTCCCCTTCACCGTTAATTGAAAGTCGTAGTCTTGTTTGTCTATTCAAGTAATAGTGTATCAAGGCACTGTTTGGGCTTTGTTATACTAACAATGACGTTTCAACTGAAAGAGATACACGTATACAACGTAGACTATATAATTATATGTATGGGGTTGACAGATATAAGCTAATAATAGGAAGCTGCATGTATAAACTCCACAATATGAAACAGAGATTATTTGAGTAATTCTCGGATTATAAAACCCATCTGTGTGCAATTTGATATCCTGAGGTGCGGATTTTTTATTTCTGTTCATTGTGGATGTATTATAATGGCAATTGTTCAAACTATATTTGATAAAAAAAAACATTATTATTTTTTAAGAAAAAAACTTTTTTCATTACATTTTGTTTTTTATTTATTTTTAAAATGTACATTCTTTATTGCATTGATTGTTTGAGAAATATGGCAGATTACATTGATTGTTTCAGAAATATGGCAGACATATTGGATAGGATATTCCTTATACTTGTTTTGTACTAATTTGACACAATTTTCACAGCCCGAAAAGTTGAAATATATGAAATAAGTGACCGAACCCGACAGAAGAAACTAAAAAGCTGACAAGGAAAAGCCCCCTGTCAGCCTGAATAACACTTTACATTTATAGTTGACTTATGTGGTCCTTAAATATTTATATAAATTATACAGTAATAATTATGTGACTTTTCAACAATTTTATCAAATATATAGCTCGAAAAGGAGACTCAATACATAAGATCAGTTAATTTTTTATTTGAGGCCATATTTTCTGCAGTTATAAATGAAATGAAATTTAGTTTAACGGCCTACTTTTATGCACCGACTGGGCTTTTGAAATGAAATGATATGAAATAGGGTATTACGTCCTGTTGTTCTACTCCTAAACTCGGCTAATGAAGACGGGCATACGCCATACAGTGTGTTATAAGGGAAATTTATCCCGGGCAGCGTCGCTATGGCCTACACTTATATCGAATTTCAACTGCCGAGGGATCTTTTAAGTGCAAGCTAATGCGCACACGGGACCTCAATTTTTCGTCCCATCCGAACGACTAGACAGCTTTCCATGTCAGGCCCTCCGGACTGGGCTATTGAAAACAGGTCTTCGGTGTAAAGTTACCCATCACAACCAACTAACATTATCATATGAATTATTCATTTTGTCAGACGAATGATAGGGTAAATTTTACACTCAATTGAAATTTTTAAAAGTAGCTTTTCTGTTTTTATTATTATTTCTTTACTTCATTTTATATTATTTTTGCGTTCTATATTTTTAATATACGTGTAGCCCTACTTTTAATTTTGCTTGATCATACTTGACTGGGATGTTAAAGCAGAGTCATAAAATTATCTAATGATGTTAAGAATTGTTTATATACAAAGAGATTTGTTTATCTTGAATATACGCAGTGTATATAGTTTAAAGCAGGTTACACACATGCCTAAGACGGTGATAGGACAAGTATGGTGCTTCGGTTGCGGGTATAAATGTAGTTGGCCGTGTGAGTTTGTAGCCGAAAATAAGCCATGATAATTTATTATAGCCCGAATCTAGTTAAGTTCCCTACACTTTATCGCCGATAATGTCTGACCCAAGATATAAATTATTTTTAGAGACTGGTGTTCGGGACAGACTGAAAGATAAAATAAAAGGCCGAGATCTAAGCAACACGTAGTTATACATTCATGCATATCATACGGCCTTTCTTGTCTCTTTTTTGAAAGAGTGGAAGAAAAGAAGGAGTACTCTAATGGACACATATTATTACGATGACCCGTGCTAATCAGCTGTTGTTTATCGAGGTAGGTAAATGAATGTAAGGTTTTTAATGTCTACCGATGAAATAAGACACAAAGTAAATGAATCCTTCGCTTGTTTTATTAATGCTCAGAGTTTATTCATCGAGACATTACCACACTAAATCTTTGCTCAGCGGTTTTCATACCCAACAGGGCAAGATGACCCTGAAAGCTTAAATGGAGATGTTAATAATTAAGAAACACTGCGGAATGTTGTGTTGCCGATGAGCACGGAATTACTGACGCTGATGTACTTTACATATATGATAAATTATATTGTTTCCTGACTCAAAATCACCCTTTGAAAATATTCATTACGTAATGTCTGTATTTTTAAATTGTAATTTAATTACTTACACACTCTTTACGATATAAAAAAATGTAAATGTCAACTAAATGAATTTTCTGACACAAATTTATATATTTTGAAACCTCCTTCAGTCCTTGAACTGACTGCAATCTCTATATTGTTTTTGGTTTGGTTTGTTTTTTGGGGAGGAAAATAAATGAGTTGAAAAGCCTGACTTGATATGTAAATGTATGTAACACACCTTGAACTTGAAGTATTTTAAGTAATTTCCTGAAAGGTTGACACAAGACACGTAAGTACACAGATAGGCAGAATTGTTCGATGTGGGCGTATTGTCCCTACCCCATAGTTTCACTGTTTTGGAATATAAGTATTTAAATGTTGTTTTGATATATAAAAATTTGAATAGACATATAGTATTCGTGAAATTTATAGGACTTTTGATATATAATAGTATTCGTGAAATTTATAGGACTTTTGCGTGTTCGTATCTATATTTTTTGTAGCCATGATTCGTGTTAATGGGGTAATAGATCTCTCGATTATCGTTACTAGCCATTGAAAAAAAATGATGGGAGACTTTAAAATTGAATGGAGATTTGACAGTCTTATGTGAAATTCTAAACGTGACTTATCACATGTTATAAAACTGACATGACAGTTTCACGTATCACATCACAATAGCAACCCTACACCATGCAGGAGTCCCACGAAATCTCCACATACGTATCAGCCATTGTGCTAGTTTCGTATCCATGCTAAGACGAAAGTGATATTGAGTACGCCATATTTCCTCTGCAAACATAATAGCCAAGTACAAAAAATCATTTGAATGTATGTAATACGAGTAGATAAAATGACAGACAAGACTTGTTACAAACAGAATTACAAAAAAAACAAAGATGGCGGTTTTGGTTTACGTCTGCTTGATAGATCTGTACGGGAAACAACTCTGTTGCATTACACTAAACATTATAACCATTGACCAAGATCCATACTTATTCCTGCTCCCATCATCAAACAATGTAATAGGTATCAAGTATTATATGCCATTTCTGTTGACCGCGTCTCATTGTAACCGTCCATATCTCTGTGTAACTACAATTAATAATACATGTTTGCATTTGTTTGTTTCATGTATGGAGGACTATATGGATCATTTTTTTAAAAAAGCCAAAAAACAACTACATATCATTGTATACATGTAACAAACAAATGCAAACATGAAGAGCCGACTGTCACCTAAAAATAAACAATCTACCCCATTTTATAGACAAATTTACTAAAAAAAAATATTTAAATTCGCAATTTTTTCCCCGTTTCAGAAATTTGCAATAATTTCATGTCACAATCATGTTTCACCACCCCAACTCGCAATAATTGCATGCCGCAATAATTTCATGTTTTACACTAGTTGGTTATTTATTAAAATTGATCCATATAGTCTTCCATTTCTAAGTTTCTCTTCTTTGTTACTTAATTTATTAACTGACCAATTATCCTTTTGTGTGTATTTTAGTTACGTAGTTGTTATGTATTGTGGGTGTTTAACTGTTGTTATTTGCTGCATTTATTATGCAATTTCCGATTAACCACCGTGATGATAAGAACTGCTGAACTCATTGATTGCAGCATCTACCTTGTGGAGAAAAAAGACAATGTGCCTCTACGTTTACCCTGTAGATCCGAATTTGTGTGGTACTAATTCTACAAATTCGTATTTGCGGGTGATTGTGTAGTGGATGACAAAACATCAAATTATCTAGAAAGTGAAGCAGCAGGATATAATTATTTGTCAAGGTGAACCGGATCTATTGTTCTATTGTTGTCTTTTGTACTAAAATAGGTATCCGTTTTGATCTGTTCCAGGGGATTGTCCCATCATATCGTTGGTTTTTATGTAAAAATAGTTTTAAAGGATGTTGATGACAGTGAAATATTCGCTTTACCATCTATGTCATTCGTGTTTATATTTTGATAATGGGTGTTGTATATTTAATGTATATCGTAACGAGTTTATTACTTTGTATGGTGCTATTATTTTTCGAATTCTCACCTCAAAAGCCTAAATTGAAAACCTTAGAGTAGATATGGTCCAATGTTTCAACGCATGCGCTTTGGATCGTAAGCTTTCGATCCCAACCTTGTGTGTGACAAAGAGGGGGGTCGCGTGTCCAACCTCGTGGGGTTTATTTGGGTCCTACACGGTTTCCTGTCACTGCCGAATACTTAGTTTGGGATGGATGGGCCTTACCCTCCTCCCCGGCCTTTCTCTCCAAATACATTTTAGTAACCTCCCTTAATTTCATTTTTTGATCGTTATATGTATTGTGGAATGTGAGGACGCTAAGCATTGTAGTTTTTTTAACGATATTTTAGGGTAAATATTTTAGAGTTACCTTACCCATTCGGATCTGAAAATTTATGACTATTCACTAAAATGCATATTTTAAAATGAACAGTTGCTTCTGAAACAGGAGAACCTGTTGTATTATTGTGTTCTATTAAGTAAACTCCTAAATGTTAAATGCTCCAAAATTATTTTATTAGTATTTAAGAGTCATTTCCCTTGACTTTCTCGAAACGTCATCTATCCAATGATGGTTCACTGGGTGTTTTTTTAATGGTAACGACAAATTACTGCAATGACCAAGTGATAAAATTAATTTGTGCTTGGATATCAGAGAACTGAAAACATTTGGGTGAATTTTGTCGAATATATAATTTTAGTAATAACAATGTTTTAGCTTTGACGAAACTTAAACTCTCAAACACTGTAGAACTAACAACTTCTTTGTGGCTTAAATATTTATTTGCGCTTAGCTGTTTTGGTGCATGAAAAGGTTAGGCCTTTGATAAGAGAAGATAAGACCATCTACATCTGACACCGGTTCATCTCTAGTCTATGGTTTAGAAGGTTGAATGGGGAAGATAACATTGGTATGGAACGTCATACAATCTACACTCATCCGTTAAAGAGTGGCGTTTGATTCCCATATCACGGCCACATTCTTGGTTATATTTCACTATCTGTAATATAATCCCACGTCTATGATACCCTCTATTTATAGTTAGAGTCTTAAAGTGGTCTTCTTAATTCACAAAATCTTTAAAAAGACGATCCTTTAAAGTCTCAATACCACTCTTGTTGTAACTGAATAATATGTCCCAATCTTTATTCTGGTCAACAAATTGTACTATTTTACAATATTCCAATTAATTGATGATACAAATTTCATCTTAACAAACCTAATTTAAAAAATCGGAAAAATTCAACAAAATGGTTTGAAAAGTCTAACGTAAACCTTTTCAAATTTAGCTTGGATATTTTCGAAGCTTCTGGACAAGTAAAATAGGATTACTGAATAAATTTACACAACAGGTAGAACACTTTAAAATCTAGTACTTAGAATAAGGCTATTATTTATTTTCTTGGGCTGTCATGCCAGCAGGAGTGTTATTGTCCCTTTAAAAGAAGCTCCACCCATTCAATTACAAGTCGCTAAAACGGCAGTTTTTGTGATTCATTGGCGTTGGGGCCTGTTTACACTGCACAAGTTTTGCAGTAAAATAGGACTTATGGTGTCCATCATTAAACGATTTCGTATTGATCGATTTTGAATTTAATTTCCCTTTATAATCCATGATTGCCTAAACTGTATTTTATGGCAACATTGATGGATCTTTTTGGCTATTTGTTTTCAACACGATGTGTTCACACAAATACAAAAAAAATATTTGGATGTGAATCGTCGCCTATTAAACGATTCTGTTTCAGACGACTGAAGCATGTATGTTCGCACACATTGAACATGTGGCCTTACACTGTCATCGCCCCGACCGGCTTTCGCAACTTTTTTTTAAACACTTCAAACATAATTTTATCATCGGGACTTTTAAGAAAATTTATATATGTTTTTTACATCAGTGGGCTGGATGGCCGAATGGTTAGCACGTGTCATTGAGTCAACTGGCGTGGTTTCAAATCCTCGGTTGTACGTGACAAAACAATGAGTGGGGTCGCCTGTCCAACCTCGTGGGTTTTCTCCGGGTTCTCCCACTGCTAAAGACCCATACGCGCAATTATGGAAATAAAATTGAACCGTTCGTTAGTCCCAAGCGAATTATTGAAAATTAAATCATATGTTAGTCCCGAAATGACCTAGTTTGTGTTGAGTAGACGTTAAACCCCATTGCCCTCTATCACTTTGTGAATGTTCAATCAACAATATGTATTGATCGATCTGTAATGTATATACATTGTTTAGATTAGGGTAACAAAAACAACCCACATCGAATCTCAAACTGAGAAATGTCTGTAAATTACTGCTTCCGATCTGCTTAAATAGCGAAGTCTTTAACTCAGTATTATCTTTGATATTGAAAACACGAATTATTTATCAATTTAAATCAGCTTTTGATATCCAATTTTTTAAACAAGATAGACATAATACCATTGGTACCCGAATCGTGTACCATGATGGGGTCCACAATTCGTGTCCATCGGCGACGCCACATTCCTATCTTGGGATCCTCCGCAGTGTAGAATGAAATAACCAGACACTAGAGATTGTCATTCGATTGAGAGTTCTGGCGAATTTTGCAGAACATAACTGATTTGAAATTAGAGTAAAAACAAAACCGTTTCCATGTAAATCCGTTTATATACATTCAGATTACATTATTATATACGTTGCGACCCATCTTTGTCAATTTCTTTATCCCAAATATTAGTTTCTGATAAATACTTAAGTTTATATCTCGAAGCGTCAATAATATCATATGGCGGGTGTGGCTAGCCAGGCAGGGTAAGCTTACTCTTCCGGACACCTGTTACCACTGTTTGTCGTGTATTTTGTACACGGGGAGCAGTCCATTTGCTGATTACACTATTTTGCTTGAATATACTATTTTGCCTATAACGTTTTTAAGGACTTCGAATTTCGTTTTACGGTTTGAATTGTTCGTACTTGTTTTTTTTTTATTTATAATAATGTTTTATTTACCTAAAGATTTACAATGCGACAACTTTTGTCGATTGTACGGACGCCTTAGCCGCTGTCGGCGTATTGTCATTTGCCGAGCAACCTATCGTTTAACATATTGACATAATTTAAAAACTATTCACAACGCGACAACCATTAGGGATTGTCCGGACGACTTAGCCGCCGTGGACTATGCTTCGTTGCCTGCAAACCTATCTGTATGTTTGTCAGCAGGCTCCCTTTAAAATAACGTCAAGCATCGACGTTTTTTTTCGTGTGATGAAAACACGTTTACATCTTTCTAAGACTGTTGCTGATGTGATTGTTGAGAAACCACAGAAAGATTGTAATTACAATTTGCACTTCACAAACTTTCTTTCAAATTGTGTTACCCCTACTCAATTTCATGGAAAACAATGCAGACCACACCACATAAAAACAATGTCGGAATATATAACACTCCATTACTTGGTGTCTATTTTTTTTTTATCTTTCACAACACGCATATCTGGACATTTTCCAGATTACTGATATCAAATTACTGAATATTCTGTCATTGCCCCGGTGTTTAATAAATGCGACTGTGAAGTTAACAAAGTGCTTATTAATTGATGTCAGATGCTTGTGATTGGTATGGTGTTCGTTCATACCTTGCTGAGAATTTTGGTTAATTCTTTATTTTTTTCGTTTAGAAAATGGGATCTGATCGATTCAAGACAGCGATGGCGCACGTCCATCCTACCATGCAGGTAGACTCCCATCAAGTCGCGTTTTTTGAAAGGTAATTTATTTCCTCCTCGATGCCTGCTGATCTAGCCGTCATGAACCGTGTTGGGAAATTGAGATAAATGGACTACAATGCCTTGGTTTTAGACGATTCTACTTGCTAAATTTAATTATCTGGCCATTTTTCATGTCGTTTCGCGGTAATTCAAGATATCTGTAGTTTTTAACCGACAACAGGCTGGCTTGGGTTTACTGTTTTCTGAACTATAGTGAAGCTGTGATTTCTACATTAGTATGCTCACTCCATAGAACACTGTTGATAACAAACAATTGGCAATTAATACATTCTCAACATGTATCTAAAATAGATGCATCTGATTGCAATTACAATTAGTACAAGAATACCGTATACATCGGTGTGTGTTCCCTGCTCATTAAGAGGTCACAACTATTTCATTCATATTGTTAAACGTCAATGATTCACAAATTGGCTGATATTGGGTAATGACTAAATCCGTTTACCGTGTTGATTTAACAAGTGAACGTTGTTTTATGGTTTCAGGTTTTTGTACCTCATCCCCCCCAACCTCATTATCCCCCCAGCATCATCACCAGGAAAATTGTATTTAAATCAGAAATTGGTCCACCCACTCCATAGGACTATGTATAATCTATAAAAAAAGCGACCTTTTAAAGAACGGAAGAGAATGTGGTTTAATGTCTATTACTTCAGCCATTTTAAGACATTCATGGTAATTTCCATTTCTATGTGCATTGCGTGGCCAGATAATTAAACAGCTTTTCCATTTCAAACTTCAAAGATTGTTTTCGTACCACCGAAAGGCTTAGGCACTTCCCTTGTCAGTCTTGCAGTTGCCATCACTGATGCATAGCTTGAATAATTGAAACTCAAGACATTATAATCGCGTGTCGAGTGCCACGTTCGTTCGACTCCAACTATTCTAGGATAATTCCGAGAAGTAATTCCTCTGCTTCCATTTAATAAAAGTTAAAAGCTTTATTTAGTTGTTGTGTGCGTTTTGGGTAATTACGTCCAGAGTTATTGCCCTTGACAGTTTTTTGAAGCACCATGCACGCTTCTTGCGTATTTTATCCGTCACGGAAAATATTGTCAAAACAAACACTTCGAAAATTCGGCGCTTTAATGAGTATTCAACATAACTGACCATTTGACAATAACCACATGACAGCAACTATTGAAATGAACGACCATGGTGCTTTAGCCGCGGCACCGAGATTTTACTGAACAACAAGAGACATTTCATGATATAGCAACCGATGTGTAAATTTTAAAGATATACAAAAGACGCGTTATTAAAATCCAACAGGTAACATCTCAAGATTCAAAATCCTCGAAGTTCGTTGTCTTTACAATACTGACTATCTCAGTGGATTGGACTATAATTATTTCGTAACTAGTCTGAGGTCGAAAAATGTCCTGGAAAGACACCCATATGTTGCAGCAGGTCAAGATACGAACCGGTTCGCCCGCTTACTGCTATAAAACGACCCCTCTGATTGTTGCTTTATATGTTGTGGATAACGAAAGCTGGTTGACTGATAGTATTAGACATACATCCCGGAAAACATGGTATTTGGTTGGCTAGAAGGAAATTCTTAGGATAGATTTATGGTCTTGAAACTCCTCGTTGTCATATGACCACTCAAGTGTAAGTAAACAACGAGTCTTTACGGCTTTTTTTCGTCTAATATGTCCTTTTTATCGCGTCGCTTTCTTTATTTTTATCACCTTGTTAATGCCTAACAAATATATTTTATTATATTGTTGTATTTTTTTACATTCTATGATCCCACAGAGACTCTACATTCGTCAGTGTGTCTTTGGTAAGTATCATAAATTCCATTTCATATTATTGATCTTGTTCTAAGCGATTACGTTACGTAATCTAGTTACATATAGAGTAGGCATGTGAAAAGATGTCCAATAATTTATATAACATTTGAAGCAAGAAAAAACACATGTATACGACACATTTGGCTTTTACATAATGCATATGTAAACGTGACATACGCGAACATTTGTATGCTTACTGCCGTGGGTTACAACCTCGGCAACTTATATATTGAGATATTTTACAAATCTCTGAGAAACTGCTCTCTATAATGCATATTTAAACGTGACACACGCGAACATTTGTATGCTTATATATTAAGATATTTTACAAATCTCTGAGAAACTGCTCTCTTCTGTCACATTACACATATTAGGGACGTTAGGGCTCGAGAGGCTTGCTTTGCTATCTTCACATAAATCTTTGATTAGCCCTAAAATATGACCACACTTGGCAAGAGATGGACGCATAGGGAACCGATAGGGCGCACCCTCTCATTATTTCATTGCTTTAAGTCGAATTTGATAAAACTGTTTAAAACTGTAGGCAATAACCCAAGCAGTTACTGTCCGATACGAGCAAAAATCAAACCCATCCGAGCTCTTTTTACTTTTTTCCAAATCGTATAATATATCTTAAATACAGTGTTTAAACTGCGGAACTACTGGTTCCGTCATCGGGTGGAGGTTCTCCGCAAAATGATAGCACTCCCATTGCTCTTCTCTTTCTTCACAATCAGTTGGTGACTTCTCCAGCTTGTTTGCCTACTTTACTAACCAAGATCCTGTGAGTTGGTCCTGTGATACCGAAGTTTCCGAGAGCGCTCCAAAATGTTTTGAGACACAAATGCTCGTCACCCAGAGAAACAATTCCATGCCTTCCAACCATTCTGCTGCCACTGCACTTAGAGTGGCTGATATTGACTCATTTTCCTTTCATAGGCCTCTTCCATTCTTGCCTCCCAGAGGACAGTCAGCTCCACCAGAACAACTTGATTGTACTTCTTGACCACAACACAATATCGGGTTGCATGGTTGTGATGGCAACTTCTTCCTGAATCTTCAGCTTTGTCTTCAGGCCTGCTTTCATTTCCCAGTCAATTGCTCTTGTCTAAATTCCACACATGCATCTGTTCTCGTTGGCCGTCTCTCCTCTTCTTACAAACTTGATAAAGCTCAGGTCTTTTGAGCTGTCGTTTTCGTTCTTTTCTGGTCTTCAAGAGTCGCTGCTATCTCGCGAAGGACTTGATCATGACGCCAGATGTAACGCCCGTCAGTCAACGCAACTTATAATATGTCCACACTTGACAAGAGATGACAGGAGAACTGGATGAATCGATAGGGCTCATCCTCTCATTGGCCCATTGCTTTACATCGAATTTGGATAAGCATTGTGACCTCAAGAGATTCCACAATATAAAATCGCGATTTTTCGAACAATCAAGGTAAATAATCCGACGAATGCCCCATTGCTTTACATCGAATTTGGATAAGCATTGTGACCGCAAGAGATTCCACAATATAAAATCGAGATTTTTCGTACAATCAAGGACAATAATCCGACAAATGCCATATCGAACCCATCCGCGATTTTTTTGGATTTAAACATCTACAAAATTTGTTAAACATATATTTGAACGGAAGATCAGGGGCGACGACACCATACGGCCACACAACAAATTAAATTATGTAAAAATAAAGAATGAAACAATTCATTTTAATAAGCTTTGACCGATAAGTTTTTCAGAAAACATTCCGGGAAACTCTTTCAGTTGCTCATTATTCGCCGAGGCACTGAGGCACCCCTCTAATTAAGGGGGCTACGTCGTTAAGTAGAAGGTACACTGAGAAAATACAGATATCACTGCAGAAACAATAGTCATAAATCACAACATTCTTAATAAAGTAATGACTTGTTAAAATCCATTTATAGCAGATGAAAAACATGGATTTCGTAGTATGGCAAATATATGAAGAATTTTTTCAGAGTAATCGTGAGTTCAGAAGTGTCTTGTATCGCCCAAATTATATGTGACAGCTCAAGTTGGCATCAGACAGCAATCCAGATGGTCTACAAACTATTATGACACGGTGAATGGCCTCCTTCCAAATATTTACATATCTTTCACTATTCCACAATCTGTTTTTGATTTCCTTGCGGCCTTCAGAGGATGGCATTTCTATTTATTTCAACTTTTATCAACCACAAGTAACTCGTCTTAAGATTTTAATTTTAAGACTTCTAGTTTATAGGATGATTTTTGAGTTGATACACGGGAAATAATATGGGTTAACAGGCAACGAAATGCAAGTCCGTAATTAGCGATGTCGTACCGTACGCGTTACGATGTTAGTCGAACACTACTGAAAGCGAATTTAAACATTCTAACCATCATTATAAAGCGGATTGGGGTCTCGTTCAAACATATTTTGACATACGTTTGGTAAAGAATTTGTTATATCTTTCATACTAGAAAACCAGAACAGACTGCTGAGATTGTTTCGTTAAGCGTATAAATTTGATTGGACACATTTGACACCTTGACTGTATTTGCCTCTTGTTGGAGTGAAGTGTTTGATCGTAAACCACAATAAAAAAAGTAGCCTTAAAGAAACATACATTATGCAAGAGCTATATCTGCCTGTTGTAGGTCTTTCAATCGGTCTTAAATGGTATATACATAGACATTAATTAATCGCGATGTCAACGCTTGTCTGCGATATTTGTTAGATTATGATCCGATTTGCTGCATAACTTTCCTTCTCGATTTAGCGATTAAATAGATAATCGAGACTGTGATTTTTGTCGTACCGACTTCAGTAATGATGACCGAGGCTATGCTGAACTTTCGGTCGCTTATTCTCGGTTTACAGTGGATCAATTGGACTGAATTTTTCAGCAAATTGTCTTTACATTATCTAGTTTACAGCTATTATAGTGAGAACTGCCAACTCTTTATCTAATCTCCCATAATGTATTTTTAAGATAATAACAGAATTCAAAATCTTTATGGTCCAGGGGTCGATGGAAACCTCGTCCAGTAAATAGTATCACATACTGGTATCAAGAACTTTCCAATAATGTAGGATCAGCAAGTACTGATCGGAGTTGCCGTGTGATAAAAGACCTACCTTACCAAACAAGCGTCACATGACGCTACGCCTCCACCCCAACCCACACCCCCACTAATATTATAGGACGTTGCTGTTATTGCAAGAAAGCTATGTTATTGACAATCTGAATTGTATTGTGGTTTACTTAATAAAAACAACAAGTCAGAAAAGGATGGGCTTTATACATATATAGAAATAGAGTTACTAGACCTAATTTAATGAAAAATACTGCTTCCAGATAAACAAAAACAAGGAAGTATAGTTAATATATTGTCTTAGGATTGGTACCCCACCTATAATAATATGTTGGTTAATTTTATAAAGGTCGGAAAATGTTAAAGCTCCATAGTAACAATATTTCATTATCTGGGTTATATATTACTTGTCCCGTTCAATTATAGTTATGAACCTTTCCGTCTAGGCAATGTTTTTTTAAAACACTTATCATTTGGTAATAATAAAGAATATTCTTGATTGGGGTGTCCAGATAATTCAAAAGAAGTGTCCAATACTCTTAAACATCACTGAGTTGGGTCAATGATTTTTAGACATACTTATCATTTGGTATTGTGAAATATAATTCTTGATGGGGGTGTTCAGATAATTCAAAGAAGTGTCCAATATTCTTAAGCATATACCTATCATTGAAAACTAATCCGTGGGTGTGAACCCATTACATAAAACTACATCAAACAGATTAACAATTAAATCCAGTAGGAAAATGTTATTGAACTAGAAGGACAATACATATTACGTGAAGATGCTCGAAACTTGAAGTAGCTCGTTCATCATGCGGCATTAATGATTGAACGAATAGACATTTCCGTGAGCCGGCCATTGTAAAATTGATTCAATAAACAATCAAAACCGACATTGTTTTGTCTATGAGAGATTTATTACAGCAAAACACCACTTCGAACTCCATCTCTTACACGTTCAGCAAGTCGGGGCTAAATGACGTCATAAACATGGCCGCCATGTGACAAAAGAAAAGAGACATAGTGATTTATTGGTTTGCAGCTCAGGGTTACTATAGCCTCGGGGTGGTGTTAGCCAGTCAACATGTCGCTTACAAACCAGGTGGCTTGTCAGTCACCTGACTTTACCTGTCTGTTTGAAATGTGATTTAATCCCGGCATACCAAACAAGAGACTTACATTACTGTCGTGTGCCCAGTATTGTGTTATGAAGTCTGATATCATCAGCTAAATGAAATTCTGACATGTTATTTCAATTTTTATCATTCGTAAAATATATTTAGCTAGTCATGGCGTTTAAATGGCTACATCATTATGTAAATATAATATTTGAGATTTTCAGCCATGACAGCTCGTATTAAAATAACACAAAAAACTAATCTAAATATGAATACAAAATTTAGGCGGTTTGGAAGAACAAAAGGACTACAGACTCATTCTAAAGCCAACACTAAACAATGTTTGTCATGGTAGAAACAGAACATATTTGAAAGTTTAAATTTTTCAAACGGTCCGCTGTCCACATTCTTCTGGAATATACATGAACAATAAAGAAAAAAAACTATCAAAGTGTTGTAATATATTTCATAATTGCTTGCGTTATATTTTAGTTTTGAATACACATAAATATAGTAATATGTCATTTTTACTTTAAAGTTATTTCATTACAGAAATCTCACTTTAAAGTTACCTCATTACAGAAATCCCACTTTAAAGTTGTCTCATTACTGATATTTCACTTTAAAGTTATCTCGAATTACCGACATTCCACTTTAAAGTTATCTCATTACTGACATTACACTTAAAGGTTATCTCATTACTGACATTTCGCTTTAAAATTAAATTTACATATAAGATATTTTCTCATTTCGGAAATTTCACTTTAAAGATATCTTTTTACAGAATTGTCACTTTTAAAGTTATCTCATAACTAAAATTTTTCCTTTAGAGTTATCTCATTACTAACATTTCATTTAGTTATTTCGATTACTGACCACATCTCGGTTGATGCAACTACAACATTAACAATAAATTCAAGTGTAATGGTTAAAGCGGGCATTTCAAATTTTTTAAATTTAAAAAAATAAAGCCTTAAAATAGATGGTATCCAGAAACAGTCCTACTTTGTTAAAGAATAATCCTATTAATCCTAAAATTCACTATTGTCAGCTGAGAAATTGGCAAAAATATCATTTCAACTTAAAATTCCAACGTTTGGAGATGACCGGCCATGTTGCCTATAGGAAACAAGGGGGGTAATTGTGTTGTTATTTCCCGTGTAAATTATTTCAAAGGGTGGGAAATAATGCCCATGGTCGTATAATAGTGAGTTGATAACCAATTGAGCTAAAGACATAGAAATAATTATGTTTTGACTTCCTTAGAAAATTTGAAAATCTCCCTATGAGTGTCATATTTTTCCTTTCTTCATAGTTTAAAAAAAGAAATGGAAAATACTTTTTTTATTATTTAGATAAGCTGGTTGCGTCACTTTTAATTAAAGTTCTATATCAACTGATCACAAAGATACAGTCGTTCAGTTCGAGTAAAAAGAAGTCTATACTTATATTTGTATATAGTAATTCTGTTAAACGTATATTATTTTTAGCCTTTGCCAAAGGAATGTTTTATATACAATATATTATACCATCGCTTGTTGGTGATTTGTAATGTTTTGTCACTTTTATGGCCTCTGTGCTTATTATCTATCTTTAAAGTGGTAAATATGTGGTAGTCATTTGTCTATCATGTGTGGTGGTGGCTAATTAGGCGAATATTAAGCTAGATGTTCTAACATCATGTTCTCATTAATTAAAAATTAAACAGCCTTACACACTAATTGGTTTTAAGAATCTCTAGATGTTACTACACGCTGAAACCAGAATCTTTTTATACACCGACATTCAAATGTAAGGGTATATTATCGTCACCCAGCCTTTTCGACATTACAGACTACATTTATTATCAGATCTGTTTTGTGAAAACCCGTCCTTGGCGTGTACGTAAAATATACCTTGACAGTGGAAATGGTTAGCACGTGTGCGCTGTATCATAAAGTCTGTCATTGAGTCAAATGGCGTGGTTTCGATTCCCTGGTTGTACGTGACAAAGAGTAAAAACTTTTTTCAACCTCGTTTGTTTTGTCCGGGTCCTCCGGTATGCTCCCACTGCTAAAGACCCATATACACAAGCGAAATATTGAAATAAGATTGAACCATACTAGTCCCGAAAGGACCTAGTTTGTGTCGGGTGAAGCCTCATTTCTGTATCTCTTTTCCGACATTACAGACTATACTTATTATCAGATCTTTTTGTGCAAATTTTGTTCACTGTATTATATTATAGACTATTCTAACATTTTAGGATTATAATTACTCTAATATTTTGGGGATTATTTTATAAATCTGTGAGTAAAGTGACAGCTTATTAATACAGCTAATGTTGTGACTTGGGTCATTATCATGTTTGTCAGAAATCTGCAATTCAATTGCAAAACAACAGCTTTGTAAACATACGTGTTGTAAGATTGCAACGAAGAGCCAGCCGTTCTTGTTATAATAGTTCAAAATTAGATAATGAAAAATGAATTAATTGAAAATTTCACTAAAATTACTTTATTCTGAGCCAAGTGAGTTGATTGCGTATTTCGTCACCGTGATACAGGTATATTCGAGGCTTATTCTCACTTCAACATTTTTTATATAAAATCATTAAATGGCCGAATCGTTCTAATCTAGTAAATATCTCGAGTATTCGTTGACCCATAAATTGTGTTGACAAGAGATCTAACTCCTATCATATGATCGATAGTACCGGAGGGGGAGGGGGTCGTATGGATAATGTGTTAAAGTCTGTAATTGAGTAAACTGGTGTGGTTTTGATTCCACGATTATACGTGACAAGGAGGAGGGTCGCCTGACCAACCTCGTTGGTTTTCTCTGGGCCATCCGGTTTCCTCCGTCTTCTAAAGACCCCTACGCGCAAGCGAATTATAGAAAAAAATGAACTATATGCTAGTCCCGAAATGACCTAGTTTGTGTCGAGTGGACATTAAACCCCATTTCTCCCTCTCTCTCTCTTATTTATACAGAAAACTGCGAACCAGAATTTGAATTTTTTAAATGTTCAATAAATGGAATTTATTTTCAACTAAACCGTTATTTCTCTGACTTGATATGGTACGATGTCATCATTATGCGTTCAGAAACGAAATGCTCTAACCGGGCCAATGCAAACAATCGTTAAAAAACAACTCTTAATAACAAGAATCTCTGAAAAAATATTCTTAACATACTGGATTTCTTGCACTCAAATGAACCCAACAATTCGATTTACCTTCTAACAACGGCCACCTCTGGCTTGCGGCTGTGGTTTCGAGTCCTGGTGGGAGCGTTTGTGGCATGGAGATAGGGGCGCCTTCTCAACCTCGTGGGTTTCCTCCGGGCACTCCGGTTTCTTCCCACTGCTAAAGACCCCTACGCGCAAGCGAATTATTGAAATAAAATTAAACCATATGTTAGTCCCGTAATGACCTAGTTGTGTTGAGTGGACGTTAACCCATCTCTCTCTCTCTCTCTCTCTCTCTCTCACACCTAACAATTTGTGCGTGCACAAATTCTACTTATTGGCTGGGCGTCACTCCTGTGATCCATATAAATCAAAGGCCTTTTTTTGAGTTTTCAGAATACATATTCTTGTCATTAATTATTATTATCAACGAAATAAAGAAACTATAGAATATACATCATACCTAAGTCATGAACGCCCATTCATTTCCGCATTACAAGGATACAGGTGATAATTTGTATAAGTCAAAACAACCATTTTATTGCCGTGTTGTATTAGTGCGGCGTTGTTTCCGCCATACTTCAAATAATACTATAAAGTATTTTGTCAAATTCTTATTGATAACTTGGGTATACCGAGAAGTTATTTTAATACCGGTATGTTTCCAGATATTGGATTGATACCTTTGGATATTAACTTTTATTCTGACGGAAATAAAATAACATAGTTTGTCAACAACCGCACTAATATCAACCGGGAATAACGTTTATACCTGCGATATATCACAGATAGTGGGCTAATGAAGACGGACAGCGGCACTACAGTCTACTCTTATATCAAATTCCAAATGTCAAGGGATCCTTTACGTGCACGCCAATGTGTACATGGGATTTCGGTTTATCGTCACTTCCGAAAGACTAGACAGCTGTACACCTGATCTCCAGACTAGAGAGCCAGTGTCTTACCCACTTAGCCACCGTGGCCCCCCCGATTAAAAATGTATTATGTAAGCTGACAGTTCTCGCTATAATAGTTCAAACATATATTATGAGAAATTAATATATTTATTACTTGATTTTGACAACAGTGTTATGAGTGTTTGACGTTTTACTAAGATAGTTATCTATTTAAAAATATCTAATGAACGGTCACTGCTTTCTGTCTTGATCCTTTTCCCGAATCGATATCAATATGCAGTGTTAGAGTGGAACTTTTAAACCATTGAAGCCATTGTTTAACGGTAAATTATGTAAAAATTAAATCTTCCTATTATAAGTAGACTATTGTTTCTAGCTTCAAATAATATATAAATTGTTATTTATACATTTATTATCCGTATGAAAAACACATAATCAATATTTAATGAATTAAAGCCTACTTGCCATTTCAAATTTAACCAGACGTCAAAGACTGACATTTAATCATGTCTTTTCGCGTATTTTACCTAATATAACTGATTAGAAATTACAGTAAAACAGAAACGAGTGAATGCAAATTAGATTAGATACATTCATATCACCTTATTATATGCGTTGCGACCCATTTAGGGACAATTCTAGGTGCCAAAGAAAAGGGGGGTTGATTGACGAATGGTTATCACGTGCGCTCTGCTATTGAGTAGACTGGCGGGGTTTCGATTCCCCCGGTTTTACGTGACAAAGAGTAGGTTGCCTGTCCAACCTCGTGGGATTTCGGTTCCCCCGATCCTCTCACTGCTAAAGACCCCTAAGCTCAAGCAAATTATTGAAATAAAATTTTAAAAACATGTTAGTCCCGAAATGACCTAGTTTGTGTCGAGTGGACGTTAAACCATATCTCTCTCTCTCTCTTTCTCTCCCTCTCTCTCTCTCTCTCTCTCTCTCTCTCTCTCTCTCTCGTTTATGTACATTTCTAGGTGCCAAAGAAAATAGATTTAGCTCCTTTAAAAGCGATTTTCTTCCAACAACCCCAAATATCAGTATAACCGGATAAAATTCAAACTGGCATTTTTTATGGTGACATGCATAAATCCAAATATGTCTTTTTATTCATTTATTTTTACCACACTCCTATAATTGTTTATTTCGCTGAATTTTTAAGTCATAAAATGTTTAGTCATATGTCATTTATTGCAAACCCAAGATTTAAACCTAGTTGCAAAATATTTTCAAACGCAAAAATAGTGTGTGACGTCCATGGGAAACCACTTTTTTTGACCAAAATAAAGTGTGGATTTGTCAGAATTTAAAAATTAACACAACTCTGCATGAATCGTGTTTGGAAAGTGTCTTTGTTCATTTTATGCTTGGTCAAGAATAAATTTTGAATAAAGGTATAAAGAAACCCTTGACAACGATATGTTTTCAATATTCTTTATACATTTATAGGAACATCACAAAACATAAATACTACAATCGAGATATCTTGACTACTCAATGTATGGGCCTTGGGGCGTGTACATGTATACTAATGTGTGGTGGCGTAATTAGGAGAGAAAGAGGGGAGGGAGAGAGGGGGGGGTGTAACGTCCACTCGACACAAAGTAGATCATTTCGGGTCTAACACATTGTTATAGTTCAATTTTATTCCAATAAATCGCTTGACCTTTTACTGTGTGAGAAAACCGGAGCTCCAGGAGAAAACCAAAAAGGTTGGCCAGCCGAATAGTGCCTAGATTTTCGATAATTAGGTGAATCTAACTATAATTGAATATTTGTTATTTGAGAATAGTAATTCATCTTTAACGCCTATGTTGTAATTTATGTAACGCGATCAATTTATAGTTTTCAACTTCAATCTTTATTCTATAAAACAAAGGCTACTTCTGAATGTTCAAAACCGCAATGCACTATGAGAACCGGTACATTGCATATGAACAGTGGTTTAGCTGTCATTTTCACCACTTGAAAATTATTTTAAACCTATCTATAACAATATTTGTTTTAAAATTCGGAAGAGAGAATGAACCGAATAAACAAATGAACAACGTAGACCACATTAAATTCCCAGTATTCGAGATATTCTATGAAATTACCGCCACGGGATGTGAGAACAAAAGTTTAATATAAATTTTAAGACCTTATACAATCAAACTTTTTTTTAATTAAAAAATATTCAAATAAGTTTACATTGGTTTCGTCAGGTTTCAAATCGCCATCCTGTTTTCTCTTAGACCAAATGGTAATAATAATTGTGCTTTCTTTATCGTAGATGCCAGTCCGGCCTTTGTGGAGGTTTTTATACATGCGGACGTGCGTGGTTACACAATAGCAATAGTCTTGACTTTAAAATAGTGCATTATGTATATTTGATTTTTTAGATGTGATTTGTTGTGCCTTTAGATAATGTAAACAATAACAATTTTCGAAATCTGTCGATCGCGACAATTATCGCTTATTTCAATTAAATTTCAATTCTGTCTTTAAATGAAATATTGCCTTATTAATCATGATTTGTCCTAATTTCTATCTCTATTCAACAGATCCATTCCCATGTGTCGTATTAAACAATCGGCTTCAAGAATCACCCATTGTTTGGTAGACAATTTAAAACAAATTTTCTGAAATCTCAACAAGCATTGTGTCGTATGGAGAGTGCACATGCATTGATTACCATTGCTACCATGAACGACTCTTTACAAACCATGAAATCAAGGCAACTTATCATTCTCTCATTTAATGTGTTTATATTCAACTATTGTAGCGAAGATTAGCGCGCCACAATCAAATAGCTACAGGCATATAGTAAATTGGGAAGCAGTGTTCTGTCAAAAAATGATTCATAACGTAACAAAATACTCTACTAATTTGATTGGTCGTAATACATCACGTGGCTCCATTAATCTGCCATTAAGGCGGGGCTTGTTGACTAGAATACGAGTGAGATCGGTGTTAGGGTTATTTACTACCCTACCATCTCAAATTAATCACCATGAGCTCGTTTTTGGTGAACTCCGGGTCTTACACCGAGCCAAAGTTTCCTCCGTCAGAAGAATACTCACAGTCAAGTTATATCCCGACAAATGGCGGAGAATATTATCGTGGAAATTTTACTTATGGATATACACACGATCATCGACATTACGATGAGGATAAATCACCTGACAATCATTCCTACCCGTGTAATAATTCTCTAACACCCAGTCATTCTGTTACTAGTCTCACGACATGTGTTAATTCCTACCCTCCTCAATCCGTCTCTCCCGACACCCCTCCCATTCACGGACACTGTATGCCCCAGGGGTCGGGCCAACTCTCGGACGGAGAGAATATTCCATGTGGCAGACAAAATGGACACCCGGTAATATATCCATGGATGAAAAAATCACAATTACCCCAAGGTAAGTAAAAGTGTATATTATTTAAAATAATTAAAGAACGTCGAGCTTTAGTCATAAACGGCTAATAGTTTGGTTTTGTCAGTTTGCATACAAAACAATAAACACGTTTAGAGTAACTGAGAGAGGCTTTTATCTTTTTGGTATAATTCTTCAATAAGAGACATTGAGTACAATCCATTAGACAGAAATAATATTACACCTGACTCTTAAAGTATATTACATATAATGCATGAATTACCAAGTTTATTGCATTGATATATATTAAAAATAAAAGTGATAGGGATTGTATTGTCTTGGAGAATTGTTCAAATTCGTCTTTAACCCGAGTAACTCTTAATATATATTTAAAAATAAAAATGATATGGAAATGTTATTGTCTTGGAGGATTGGTTAAAACCTTCTTCAACCCGAGTAACTCTTTTTGATCCGGTTACCTGATTTACTTGCTATTAATATGTGTTAGTTTAAAGGGCTTTGTGTATATACGTTTTATTAATGGTTCTACTTATATGTTTAAGTAGCCCGTTGATATGCTTTGATATAGAGTGTCTACACCGAGTGATTTATAAAGTGTAATTTATCATTTACATGAAAGTCATGTCGGCTTTACACTTTACACATTATGTTTTATAACACTTTTTTTTTAATTCACTTATCTATCAGAAATGTTTAATTTGTCATGTCATTGAGTCAACTGCCGTGGTTTTGAATCCACGGTTGTACGTAAAAAAGAGTAGGGTCGCCTGTCCAGCCTCGTGGGTTTTCTCCAGGTCCTCCGGTTTCCCCCCTCTGCTAAAGACCCCTACGGGCAAGCGAATTATTGAAATAAAATGTAAACCGTTTGTTAGTCCCGAAATGACCTAGTTTGTGTCGAGTGGACGTTCAACCCCATCTCTCTCTCTCTCTCTCTCTCTCTCTCTCTCTCTCCCCCTCTCTCTGTCTCTCTCTCCCTTAGTCTCTCTCTCTCCCCTCTCTCTCTCTCTCTCTCGCCTCAGAGATCTCATATTTTTGAATTTTTATGACGCATACCTCACATTTCATTGTGCAGCTGTCATTAGCCCGGTTGGTTCCGAGAAATAGGACATCAAACAACATTTCTTTTTCTATTCGCTAAAGACTAACAAATGTTTGATTATCAATTTTTGTCAACTTTTATTCATTAGTAGAACAACAGTGGGGTGATAAATGTTTGACTCTGGGATTACAAACAACAGTAAACATAACTATATGAAGGCCAACAAATTATATTAGTAAAGGATATCAAAAACTGTTTCTTGCCTCAGTTTGTTTGAACCTAATTTTATAATTTATTTTGGTAACCCACGCGTCAAAAAGTGTGGGGTTTTTTGGGTTTTTTACAAAATACACACAATAATTATTATATTGAATAAAGGCAAAAGTATTATACTATTGAGTAGGTAATTTACGTAAAAACAAAAAGTATTACGTTAGTAAAGACAAAATTATGTAGTGGTATTGTTTAACATACAAAATTATGTAGTGGTATTGTTTAACAAAAAATCAAAAATTCATAAAAATTCAATAAAACTTTCACACACTATGTGTGATGTCTTTACAGGTGATATTTATGTGTCGCTTAATATTATTACATTGTTTATGCGTGTTTCGTTTTAGAAAGATTTATATTTATAAAAAAACGAGACATCTCATCGTTATTAAGTTGCAGTGAAATGTGGTTTCATATTTCATTTAAAAAACATAGGTGGTACTCGTAACAAGAATTCAAATTAACGTCTTCTAGCTACATGTACTATCGCTTCGTAAATGGGTGAATGTCTTGCAGGAGGCAGAGTACTTCCATTTCTAGAGTGTTAACATATGTCTATTTCTAAACCCGTCTGACTATTCAAAAAAATGACCTAATTTCCATGCGTGTGGACGTTAGGACGTTAAACCCCCACCGTCTTTCTCTAAAAGTTGATAGGAGTTGATGGGTTAAATTGACAAACCGAGTTTCTATAAACCGTATTTAAAAATCTATAATCCGAGTTAAATCGATAAACGGAGTTAATTCTACAGATCTATAGTTAAATCGATAAAACGAGTTAAATCATGATAAACTTAGTACATATCGTTCAATCTGCAAACCAATTAACTCAGTTCAATCAACAAACCAAATTAAATAAATGAATTAGTAAAAATCTCTTAAAGTTACATTAGTTTAGAGCTAAATCTGCCTATAGCAGGTCTTTCTCTGGGCCTGAAATGTTTTCTAAAGTATTAATTAGACATTTATTAACTGATCCAGACCTTAATCAACTTTAATTGGTATCAGATTGCTCCGATATTAAACAGATTAAAACGTTTCAGTGATACTTCGATTTAATCAAATATGGCGGACCCAGACGGTTCTAGATTAGCTTCGATCAACCAGGACCGTGGTTGAAATTACTGCACACCTCTGCCAAATCTTCAAATGCCAATATATTCGCTTGAAATTTTCAAGATAATCATTTTACATCATCTACTTTCATACCATTACAGCAAGAATGGCTAGTTCTTATCTTTATCTTGAATAATGTAACTTTAATGTGGTAAAAATCTATCAATTTTGTAAAAATCTATGAAGCTCGTAAAAATCTATCAATTTCGTAAAAATCTATGAAGCTCGTAAAAATCTATCAATTTCGTAAAAATCTATCAATTAGGTAAAAAATATATCAATTAGGTAATAATTAATAATCTATCAATTTGGTAAAATCTATCAATTGGTAAAAACCTACCATCAATATACTTAACTTTATTTGGTAAAATCTATCAATTTGGTAAAAACCTACCATCAATATAGTTAAATATATTTGAAAAAATCTATCAATTTGGTAAAAAACCTACCATCAATATAGTTAAATATATTTGGTAAAATCTATCAATTTGGTAAAAAACCTACCATCACTATAGTTAAATCTACCGTCACTATAGTTAAATCTATAAATTGAGGGCAATCACAATTTGATAAATCGTAGTCAACAAACTACTGATTCGAACGAATCCATGTCGTACAGGTTCCATTTCTTAGACGTCTATAAACAATATAAATCAACAAGAAATATTTTCGAAATTATATCCAATAAAATAGAAACATTAAAACTGATTAAATTCGCTAACCGGGTACAATGCAATTTCTCATCTAAAATAAATTAATTGCTCTGTTAAAACAAACGACATTGGATTTCCTAGGATGACAAACCAGAAATTAATAATAAAACAGAAGACCGATACACAAATAAAACAATTGACAATCGGTCCACTGAATTCATAAGCGATTTACTATGAAATAAGATACACACTTGACAATAAATCACATATTATTTATGAAAATAAATCATGAACTTGGCTGGAGGCGATGAGCTATAATGAAATATTATGCCAACAATAGTAATAAAAGTAGGATGTGTAATGGTGATAGGCATTAAAACAATTATAGCTTGTAGGCGATATTGATGTAAATAATAATAGTAATGGGTTATAACGATTTTATAGTAGTTGTATTTTTGTTTAACTGACCTATAAACCTACTGATTTACTTATAGTAATTATTTCATTTATTTATCAGTGCTTATTTACTTACCATCATCCACTGATTTACGTACCACAATCATCTGATTTACTTACCACAATCCACTGATTTACTTACCACAATCAACCGATTTTCATATTTCACTATCTTGTTATTGTATTCCACTTATACAATTATTATATTTTTTCTGATTTAGTTATCGTATTCCACTGACTTGGTTATTGTATATACACCGATTTAGTTATCGTATTCCACTGGTTTATTTACTACAGTACACCCATTTCGTTATGGTATTCCACTGATTTCGTTATGGTACTCTACTGATTTATTTACTACACTCATTTCGTTATGGTATTCCACTGATTTAGTAATCGTTTTCCACTGATTTGATTAACGTATTTCACAGATTTGGTTATCGTATTCCACTGAATGAGTTACTCTACTGATTTAGTTTTTCCACTGATTTAGTTGTTCTACTGATTTAGTTATTGTATTCCACTAATTTAGTTTATTGTATTCCACTGATTTAGTTATTGCATTCCACTGATTTAGTTATCCTACTGAATTAATTTCACTAATTTCACAAATTTTTTTTTTTTGAATTGTTTTTTTGTTTGTTTTGTTTGCTGTTTCGGAGTATGATGTCTTGTCGTTATATTCGTCCTTTATGTAAATCATATGTGGCGCAGTCCCCCTGCACTAACTATTAGTTATCGTGTTCCGCTGAGGTTGTTATCGTGTTCTACTGAGTCAGTTATGTATTCCACTAATATCAGTTGTATTTCACTGATTTTATTATCGGATTATACCGAATTAGCTATCCTATTCCATTAATATAGTTATCGTAGTCCACGGATTTAGCTATCGTAGTCCACTGATTTTGTTATTACATCCCACTCATTTGGTTATATCATTCCACTTATTTTATTATTCTATTTCACTGAAATAGTTACCATATTCCATTTACATACCAACCCCATAATAACCGTGAAGGTCAGTTCATGTTTTTAGTTGGTCCAGTGGAGTGAAGGGATAGTGGTATTGAAGACATCAATTGGTGCAGAGAAGTGGGACGTTAAACCCAATTTCATTCATTAAGTTTTAAAGACACACTCACACAAATTATCTCCGCTTCTTGGCGAGGTAGAAGCTTTAGTTTTGCAAACAATGTTACTGTTTAGCTTAGATCTCATCAAAATGAATAAACTGATGAGGTTAGTCTGGACGATTAACGTACAAAGTTATGATCATTGACAATTTTACCTGTTGGACTTCAGCGAATTATAAGAATTTTGATGAGTAGATATGACAGTCAAGGACAATATTGTTTGATTAAAGGGTTTGAGGTGGGAGTTGTTGTTGTTCTTCCTGTTTATTTTTCGCTTCCACCGAAGCTGATGTCGCAGACAAGTTTTATTTTTCATTTTCATTATCTTCGGCTCTTAGCGCACGCACAGGGGTCTTTTCTGTGGGAGGAAATCGGAGAACCCGGAGTAACCCACCAGGGATCGAAACCACAACCGCAAGACAGAGGTGACCGACAAGCTTGAGGTCGAAGCTCGGCACCCTAGACCACTAGGCCACCCAACCTCCCTGCGGTGGGAAGTGGATGGGGGGTCTGTAAATTCTGGACAGGTTTTTATTGCCTGACAACCTATATTTATATAAGTAACAGTTTTTTCGCACACTATACCGAAAGAAACTGAATCGGGCCATGTATGCTATCGAATGATCAGCCTTTATTTCATAAAAACTCAAACGCCATCAGTTATAAACCTTTCATAATATATTATATACTGACAGTATATAAAAAAAAGTTATCAAAAAAACTATCATAAAAGTTTAGCTTTATATACTCTATGACCTTTAAAATCTTATTGGATAATCTTCAAAATGCCTTTAAACATTTCTAGCCCGCCCGTCTTCAAGACACAATCTCAATCTCGACTGCAGAAAAAAACCCAGCTATTTAGGGAAATCTGTTGACGACCGATAACCCAATCAAAATAGTTGTAACATTAGCCAGAGCTCTTTGAACTTGATTACCGAACGACAGGCGGACAAACGATGAAAACATTATTGCCGTGTAGTCGTGTTAAATCAATGGTGATTGGATTAATGGTAAACAGATTTCTCCATCATAAACAAGTTGTTAGAATAATTCAAGAAATCTGAATAAAAAAAAATAAATTAATAGAATGACTACAGGAATGGAGCAATATTTAGATATTTGGACAAAACACGTGTCATTGCAAAACGGTTACTTGTTTGCTGTTTGGTCAATTAAACATGAATGTAATCCATGATTTTTGACTTTTAGGCACAATTTTACAGAATTCTGATCTCAACGTCCAAAATAATAATGATATATTCCAAGAAATTAAAGTGTTTGGTACTATTACGAAACTCTGAATTCAATCTTCAAAATATTTATGATGTATTCTATGAAATAAAACTAGGACTTAAATGTTCAGAATAATAATGATGTATTCTATGAAATTGAAGTGCTTGGTAGTGTCTTACAAAACTCTGAATTCAATGTTCAAATTAATAATGATATTTGGACAAAGCACGTGTAGTTGCAGAACGGTTCCTTGTGTGGTCAATCAATGTAATCCATGAATTTCAATTCTTTGGTGCTATAATTACAGAACTCTGAATTAAACGTTCCAAATAATAATGATGTATTCCATTAATTTAAAATGTTTGATATTGTCTTACAAAATTAGAAATTAAATGTTCAAAATAATAATGATGGAATCTATGTAATTAAAGTGTTTGGCATTGTCTTACAAAATCCTTAATTCAATGTTCAAAATAATAATGATGTTTCCCCCTCTCTCTCTCTCTCTCTCTCTCTCTCTCTCACTCTCTCTCTCTCTCTCGTTCTCGCTCTATAAATTATTGACTTAACGCGCTTCGGTTGGGACCGAAGAAATGTCACTAAGACGAACAGGCGACCCTAATTCTTGTTATATTCAAGACTGGGGTCGAATCCGTGACTTGCATAGATGTCAGACCATATGATATAAAGTGTTTGGATGTCTTGCAGCCTATGTTTCATCCATGAAACATCTTAAAATTAAACTCAAGAAGACATCAGTTTCAAAACTGTAGTGAGAAGGGTGTTCCAGATCTGTCATGATTCATGTAGTGTTTTATACTTGCTAATAATGCATGCATATCTAGGGCATATTTCAATTTTTATATCTAAATTTTATGTGAATGTCGCTTAAAGAGAAGTAACCTTTACTCAAGAAAGAATTATTATTGTTTGCGTTAATTTATTCATCATTTAATAAACATGCCATAGCGAAATAGAATGTATAATAAAAATGACAGTTTGACTTTCAAGACAAGTTAAGTATGGAAACGTACTTTTTAAAAAAAATACAGGGTATTAAATTAAATAAGAAGCTATCGTCTACCCAACACATGAATATGGCTTCGGCTGCTGGAATCCAGGGCCTGTTTCACGAAATTTTAACTAAGATAAAATCCAAATTTTAGTAATTTGATTGGATAATATTAGATTGATTTTAGTGCTTAGTCAATTAAAATTGATGTATCTACTAAACATTTAATTTTATCTTTAGGTAAGATTTCGAGAAACAGAGCCCAGGTTCATACTATCTTTCCATTTAGCTTTATGTTGTATAAGTGTCGTGCGCAGGTCGGGTATATACCCTTTCTAGAACACCTGATACGCTTTCTTATGTATTTGAAAACTTCACTACACCTCAAACGTGTTGAGAAAAAATTATTCAATCGTATAATAGCTTGACATTGCCAGACAAACTCTTAAACGCAATAGAGACTATTAATTAGTTCTAGAATAACTTAATTGACAACTTGCAAACCGCATCTTTCATCACCCCTGATTCGGGCGTATTAAGATTTCCGGTTGTCTTGTGATTGTCTATTAAATGATCAACTTGAAAGAGCTGATCGTTCATCTACTTGTATTAAGTAGTTGTTAATACGACAGATACTAATGATACTCAAGGAAAATCTCAGACAAACATCTGTGATAGTCATTTTAAAGATGGAGAAAATATTAACTACAATTTCTAGTGTTTTAACAAGGTCAACGCCAACATTTTAAACTAGGGTTTGGTTTCTGGTATCAAGTAAGACTTGGGCAATCGCAACAATTAAAACACTAAGAATACATGTATTTATATTGTATTTATATCTATAATTCTAGAATATCATTAAATATTGACTTCCCATTGGAACATAGTTCATCAGTGTACTTTGTATTTATTCAGTAGTGAGGTTCCGCAACCAGTACGAAGTACGAACTACGAAGCACGAACTACGAACATGGCTTTGTACTTCGTACTTTGTTTTTGCAGGTTCTGCAACCAATACGAACTACGAACTATGGGGTTTCTTGTGTACTTGTGTTGGCGTTGGTCAATGACCTGACACAGGTGGGCCGACAATGCAAGGAATAACACTGTTTAGTTTGGTTTAATAAAAAATATCAAATTAATTTAAATTTTAGTCCACAAGAAGCTCCTTGCAATGTGTTTTTATAAAATTCGAGATGATTCGACATCGTAGCCGACTATCAAAAAAGAACGAATTTTACAGCCCGAACATTTTTCCAAAATCACAACAATTGCCGATCACTTTGACACTTATCAACCATAATAATATACTGAACTGTAAATATTGAGACTTTCTATTATACCGTAAAAATACGAATTTCATCCACAAATCAGTGAGAAAATCACGATTTCGTACCTAGTTTTTTAACCCCGAACTTTTCCAGAAATCTTCGTAGAAAATAGACAAATCGAAGGCCGCTTATGTCAATGAGAACACATGAAGTGATGACGTAAGCACAAAAAACTTCGTAGTTCGTACTGGTTGCGGAACCTCTCTGTCGTGTGGGATTCGAGTACAGTTCCCCACTCCCAATATTTGGGCGACCGAAAATTCGTGCAAGGTGGTTATTCACATTTTGAACAATCATTACAAAACCAATTCCACTTAAGCCCAGTCATTTCTTTTCCACTAAACACATTTACAATAATTGTTTTCAAATTCAAACAATGTCTTTCAAGTTTAAATATTCAAATTTCAACAATTTAAGATATTGATTCTGAACCAAAAAGTAAAACTTCTCGATTTAACTCATTTGTAACACTTGTTTTCAAATTCAAACAATCGAATTCCAACAATTTAAAATATTGACTCTGAACCGAAAAGTAAAACTTTTCGACTTAACCCATTTTGGAACATTTGTTTTCAACTTCAAACAATCGAATTCCAACAATTTAAAATATTGACTCTGAACCAAAAATTCGAAACTAGTAAAATGTTCCAATTCTTTGTTATTGTAACCGTATTTTTGGATACCTATAACTATTTATGTGTATTTGTTTGTTGGTTTCCTGTACAGTTTATTATTCATATATACACATAACCTTGTAAGGTTTTTTTCTTCTATAGTACTATTTTCGGGCGTTGCTTCCTCCTGTCAGTGGTGCAGGACGGATGGCATGACAAAAACAACTGTTTGGTCGTTTTGATGGGACCAAAACCCGAGGTCCCGGGTACACATTGGCGTACAAATAAAGCATCCCTTGGCAATTTTAATTCGATATAATAGTAGGCCGTAGCGCAGGTGTCCGGGCAAAGTTCCCTTTCCCTCATGGTACACTATATGGCGTATGTCCGTCTTCATTAAGACAGTCGGAGCAGAACAGCGGGACGTTAAACCCCGTTTCATTGCTAAAGTACTAAGAATTTCACATTATCTATCGAAAATTTCCAATAGTTCCGTAAACCTAAGGTATTATTGAAATAATATATCATACCAATCTTCACCAAATTGGAGTTGTCAGAGATAAAAATCAAACATTTTCTTTCAAACACAACCTATATTCATTCATAGACGCAAGTCCAAGAATAACCCCCGTTACTTAATTAAAAACTGTAAATTCGACATAACTTTTTGGCACTCGTAGATACAATTGAAGATTTACACATAGTTATAAATCTTATAGTCATACCCCCAAACAAAGATAGCTCTCGCTATTTCGGTCATCGTATACGATTTCTTGATAAGAAAGGTAGAAATGTGTTACATTTAGTTGGAATTTTCTTACAAGGGGGCCCATTATAACATTTTGAATATTTTAAGTAGTATGTTAGTTTGATCTGGGTTCAGTCGGTGAAAACGTCCCGGGTTTCCTGTCAGTTTGTGATTCAATCTTGCTTCTGTTGAATAAAACATGATCACAAAATAATTTAATTTAACATTAGTCACAGTCATGGCGTGATATCTTCTAAAATGATATTACAATTATAGAAGGGCGTTAATAGGCATCTGTAAACAAATACTTACCAATTCATTATATATTAATATAAAAAAATAACTGAATAAATCAGACATATTTTGAGAAATCAACAAGTGAAAAATATTTTTGATTCTCTTTTGCTTACAGTCATCCAAAAGAAAATGAAATGGGGTTTAACGCCTTACTGTTCTGCTTCGACTGGGCTAATGAAGATGAGCATACGCCATACAGTGTGCTGTGAGTGAAATCTTGCCCGGACAACGGCGCTACTGCCTACTCTTCTATCGAATTCCAACTGCCAAGGGATCTTTTACATGCACATTAATGTGTACACGGGGCCGCGATTTTTCTTCCCACCCGAACGACTTTACTGCTGTCCTTGTCAGGCCCTCCATCCTGCACCATCCAAAAAGGATTTTCCTACTATAATAGTTAGAACCTTGGTATATTCTTAGCCTAGACTTGCTAGTAATGCTCGATGGGGCCCCTTTTATGGTTAAGCGCAGATTAAACGGTGGCGACCCTGCCCGGGCAAACCGTTCTTCGTTGAACATAACATGGCAGTTGCCCGTATGGTGCAGAAAAGTAAGACGTTAAGCCCCAATTTATTTTATTTAATTATTTTTATACGCCCACATTGAAATGTGGTCGGATATTGGCGTCGCCCGATCCGTACGTACGTCTGTCCGTACGTACGTACGTCCGTCCGTCGTCAACATTTTTCTTGTGAACACTCTACAGACTACATTTATCACCTGATTGTTTTGAAATTGATATATATTGTTTAAGGTCATGAGACGAAGAAGCCTATTGATTTTCAGCGATTTCCGATAATTACTGTCAGAGTTATGGCCCTTGATCACTTTAAAAAATCTTGTGGACGCTCTAGAGGCTAAAGTTAATAACCGATTGACTTTAAATTTAAACACAGTGTTTAAGGTCATGCGACGAAGAAGCCTATTGATTTTCAGGGATTTCCGATAATTACTGTCAGAGTTATGGCCCTTGATCACTTTAAAAAATCTTGTGGACGCTCTAGAGGCTAAAGTTAATAACCGATACACAGTGTTTAAGGTCATGCGACGAAGAAGCCTATTGATTTTCAGGGATTTCCGACAATTACTGTCAGAGTTATGGCCCTTGATCGCTTCAAAAAATCTTGTGGACGCTCTAGAGGCTAAAGTTAATAACCGATTGACTTTAAATTTATACACAGTGTTTACGGTCATGACATGAAGATGCCTATTGATTTTCAGCGATTTCCGATAATTACTGTCAGAGTTATGGCCCTTGATCACTTCAAATAATCTTGTGGACGCTCTAGAGGCTAAAGTTGATATCCGATTGACTTTAAATTTATACACAGTGTTAAAGGTCATGAGACGAAAAAGCCGATTGATTTTCAGCGATATCCGATAATTACCACTAGAGTTATGGCCCTTGATCACTTCAACAAATCTTGTGGATGATCTAGAGGCCAAAGTTAATATCCGATTGACTTAAAATTTATACACGGTGTTAAAGGTCATGAGACGAAGACGCCTATAAATGTTCACCAATTTCTTATATTTACCGCCAGAGTTATGGCCCTTTATCACTTTGAAATATCTTTTGAACGCTCTAACGGCTAAAGTTAATATCCGATTGACTTAAAATTTATACACAGTGTTGAAGGTCACGAGACGAAAAATCCTATTGATTTTCTGCGATTTTCTAAAATTACTTTTATGGCCCTTGATCACTTCAAAAATTCTTGTGGACACTATTGGAAGCTAAAGTTTACATCAGATTCACTTTAGATTGAAACACAGACTTTAAGGTCTTGCTTGCGACAAACAATTATATATAGATTTTTAATGAATTTTGATAACTTAAACAGCTAAATCCATGATATTAAATGTTTCATATACTAAACGTTAGCATGGAGGAGAACTTTATCAAAGCCAAACAAATTGTAATGATTTTCTGATAATTACTTAATGAGTTGTTACTCTTAATCAAATTTTAGTGTATTATAAATGTTTCATTACCGAAAAAAGTTGAAATATGCGACAACTCTTGTTGACTGCCCGGACGATTTAGCTGCTGTGGGCGTATGTTTCGTTGCCTGGCAACCTATCTTTACATATTCCTAATATATAGGAAAATAGTAATGTACCGTTCAATAAAGTGTGCTCTGTAATTGCATTTAAAAACAATTTAGATGTCTTATTTCATATTATTAGCTGCCTAAGGTATGGTACCTAGAAACTGAATGCAAAGCCGAAAGCTACAACTGGCCTTTAAAAAGACATACTCACTCCCACCAAGACATTAATATCAATTTAATGTTAAATAATATCATATCAATATTCACAATACCCTTAGACTAAAAGATTTCTACAACTCGTAAATCAAAAGTTAAAACGTGTATATTTCTGCTATGGCACGGCAGATTTGTCTCAAAATTTGCATTCATTCTATGGTGATTCTTCAGTTCAAAACTGTTATGGTACTCCTCAAACTATAGAGAATCTTCACTGTCGAATGTTTTCTAAAATCGTGAATATATTAACTGCAATTCACAGTAGAATAGACTCGCTAAACTTTCACGTAAAAAGCTCCCATTGTTTCAAAAAAAAACACAAAAAATTGAGAAAGATAATATATAGAGTAGACGATAATATACTTTAAAATTAACAAACATACGTTTTGCTTACCACATTGTTTTCTTATTGTATGTATATTATTTACATGTTTTAACTTAACTTGTAACAAAACCTATCGTATCATTATCGAATATTTGGTAAGAAAAGCTGAAAGAATGACGAGCCTTCACAGATGTGAACCTCAACTCATCGTCTGACTGACAATCCTGTGACAAGCAGGGTTAATATATGGGTACCTGTCAACTCCCAACACTGATAACATCTATTTCTCAGTAATTAGAGTCTGCTTCTTTAACACCAAAAATCTTTAAAATGAACAACTTTAGTTCATTGCCATTTCACTCAGCCACTGAAAGTAATTTCAGCTTTTCCTGAACCAAATTGTTTTTTTGAGAACAAAAAAGTCTTTACAATACGTCAATTATAGAGCCTTAGATTGTTTCGATTTCAAAATAGAAAAAGAAACAACAGACACATAATAAAGTATATTTAAGTGAACTTTATCCATTTAGCGATATTTGCAGAAGAGTCACTTATTGTAACGTTTGTATGTAACGTTTGTATCAAATTCCTTCAAGACTAACAATCTTTGGATTTTATTGTTCTCGTATGGACTTCAGCTGAGGTGGTTGCATTCGTGCCTTCTTTTTCAGCACATATGTTAATGTGGCTACGAATCTAAAATATAAATGCCATAGACTGCTATATAGTCCTTTTTATATCAACAAAAAATAAATTTTAGGCTCATTTGTACAAATATAGACTTTGCTTTATTAAGAAAAGGTTTCTTCTGCTCTGTAATAATTGGTTTTCTCTTTATATTTTTCAGTTGCTGGAAATACCTTATCTATCGTCGATTCCAAAAGAAACCGAACAGCCTATACCCGTCATCAAGTCTTAGAATTAGAAAAAGAATTCCATTTCAACCGTTACTTGACCAGGAGAAGGCGGATAGAGATCGCACACACGTTATGTCTGTCAGAACGACAAATTAAAATTTGGTTTCAAAATCGGAGAATGAAATGGAAAAAAGAACATAAATTACCCAACACGAAGTCGAGAATGTTAGAAACTGGGTTAGAAGGCGGTGATATGTCGCCCACTGATTTGACGGTTATTTAAATAGACAACAGCAGAAAGCAATATATATTCAATTAACTGTTATGCCGATGATGGCAGATTGCAGGGATATGAAATGCCTCGGAGAGTCGGGTTATTTCTGCATTACTGAGAATTCACAGGCATACAATTCGTGTAATATTCAGTAAATCTGTTAATATGAAGTCTTTGTGGAATTCAGTAGTGTGGGGGTTGGTTGGGAATTGTGCGTGTTCAGATAACATAAATCTCGTTGTCTGAAACTTTGGGCAATCGTGTGTGAACTATTAAGTGAAAATAGACAATGAAGTGAGAGGTTTTATATAAATTGAACGGTTTTATTAATTTGTATATTTATCAATCATTGCTGTGGCGATTAGTGAATTATCCTTGTTTCATATCATACATCATATACTAAAATCATTTTATAGCCAACTAGTATTCAATGTGTGTCATTGTCACTAATTTAAATTAATCAATGAAAAGGTAAGGTGTGAGAATAGTACACTGTCCTGTTATAGCTGTCACTAAAACATGCAAATAGATGATTTAAGACATGCCACACATGTCCTCTGAGTATAACGCGAACCAAAACCTTAAGTCACGAAGATATTGCATACTATTGTTATGTAATTATACAATATGTTCTCTTGGCGTGTGGGGTTGGGTGGCTGAATATTTAGCGTGCGCACGCTGTATCATAAAGTCTGTCATTGAGGTAACTGGCGTGGTTTCGAATCCCCAGTTGTACGTGTCAAGAAGCAGGGTCACCTGTCTAACCTTATGGGTTTTCTCCGAGTCCTCCGGTTTCCTCCCACTGCTAAAGACCCCTACGCGCAAGCGAATTATTGAAAAAAAAAATAAACCATATGTTAGTCTCGAAATGACCTAGTTTGTGTCGAGTGGACGTTAAACCCCATCTCTCTCTCTCTGTAAGGTCTCTTGGCGTGGTAATGACAGCATCATGATTGGAGAAGATATCTGATGTAAAGTGCCGAAAACTATATTTGTATTACTCAAAATATAGATTATGGAGCGCAATAGATGACATAATCTTCAAGAACAGACTGTTGTTATTAGTGCTTGGAACACACTCGCAGCATCATCAAAGAGAAAGATGATGTCGATTAATAGTAATTAGGGTTATGGAAAGGGTAATTAATTAAAGTACTGTCCAAAACTGTGCGTAACAAAGAGGCATAATACGTCTTATAATAAGACTTACTAGTATTCGCCAAGTTAAAAGACTTACTAGTATTCGCTAAGTTATCTATCTCCGGCATAGAATATTTATCAGTATTGTGGTCTATATGTGTATTCATTTATATTATACCAAAGTCATGAATTATGTTAATATTTGATAATATATTGACGTAATATTATTTCGGTGCTCGTTTTTTAAGTTAATTTTTATGTAAATTTTTGTGTCCCGTATTTTTTTTCTATTTATAAATTGTCTAATGAATGGTTTTGTAAATAAAGAACTATATGTATATATAATGAGTATTGAAAATAAAAGATTAAATATTCCTGTTTATTTATTAATGAGGTTTATGACCTTTTTGGGGAGAGTGTGGGGTAGTGAGGTAGTGGGATAGTACTGTGGTTATTTGATGAATATCTAGCATGTAGCTTCTGAACGTGAAACTCACAAGTAAAAACAGTCAAGCATTAAAATATATCATAGTTTTAAATTCCGAATGCTCGACCTGTCAGAGAGAGAGAGAAAGAGAGAAATGGGGTTTAACGTCCACTCAACACATCTAAGTTTTTTCGGGACTAACATTAGTTTAATTGTATTTCAATGATTCGCTTAGTGGTCTTTAGCAGTGGGAGAAAACCGGAGTACCCGGAGGAAACCCATGAGGTTGAGAAGGCGCCCATATCTCCATGTCACATACGTTCACATTGGGGCTTGAAACCACAGCCGCAAGCTAGAGGTGACCGGCCAGCTAGAGGTCACAGCGCGGCACTCTCGACCACTAGGCAACCCCAACCCCGCTCGACCTATCAGCAATTTATATGAATTGCTTATATCATTGAGGTTAGAATTCCAATTGATTTGTCCAATCTGTGATATATTAGGGACTGATTGATGCCCCGTTATATCTTTGAAGAATCCTAGAACCTAAAACTATTGTCCAACACTGAAATTAATATATCTAATCCTTATTATGTCCATGGATAAACTGGAAGAAGCCTGTCATGCTTGCGAATGCCCGGTAGGCTTAAGTTATCAACCAATATTTATAAAGTCCATCAGGTTTATGTCACCCCTTGTGGCCTTGTCTGTCACCCTGTTGTCTGTTCATTAATTGAAATGTTGTCGTATATTGTAGTCACGCCGTCCGTCAATCTGATGTGCACAATTGTGAACGCTCTATAAAGTAATCATCTGATTGACTTTAAATTTATAGACAGTGTTTACGATCATGAAACGAAGGTGCCTATTGATTTGTAGTGATTCCGAAAATTATTAAAGAGTTATTGTCCTTGATCACTTTGATCAATTATGACCCATTGAAATGTCGCCGTATATTGTCATTATTGTCGTCTCGCCCGCCCGTCAACCTGACGTGCACAACTATCCATGGAGGCTCTATAATGTAATTATCTGATTGACTTTAAATTTAAAGAAAGTGTTCACGATCACGAAACAAAGATGCCTCTTGATTTTCAGTGATTCCAAAATTTATTGTCAGAGTTACGGTCCTTGATCACTTTGAAAATGTTGTGGACACTCTATATTCTAATGTTTTCATCTGTGTTAGCATTTTGAAGATCTAGAAGCCAATTACAATTTGATTATTTCTTATAATTACTTAATGGTTCGTTACTCCTGGTCAATTTATGTCGTCTTTTAAATGCTCTAATTACCTGCAACCCTTTTGGCTTCTGTTCTGCACGGACAACCTTTTGCATTTTGGACTTCCTCTTGGTCACTTCATGGATATGAATTACATTTCGTAGATATGTTGCTTTGGTGATGAGTATTCATATATTTGTTCAAATAAAGTTGATTGATCCCATAATGACGGATCCTGGGCATCTGACAGTAGCAAATTTAGATATACGCCAACATTTTAGTGTTGTTATATACAATATAATATATGTATTCCGGTCATCCCTGTTCGTAACCTCCAAAAACTACATAAACCACCACAAATTCAAACTGATACGTCTTGTCTATAAATCTATAAAAATTTAAGCGATTTCCGATAATCACCTTTATCGTTATTGCCCTTGTTCAGTTTGTAGAATCATATGCTTGAAATTCAAATGGTTTGTTCGGATTTGTGGGACGAAGAAGTTTTAAAATTTTATCATTCTGCAATAATGATTCACTTTGTAGATTTTGTGCACACTCAAGCCCAGGGTTTATCATCTGCTGACCCGCTTTAAAAGTTATATTCATTGCTTAGATGGGATTTAAATAGGATTTTAAAAGTGTGTAAATGTACCTGTGATAGGACAGTGCCCAGTGACCGTTCCTATGACGAACAAAGAAGGATTACGGTGGAATATAGTTGATACAGATTCCAAAATAGCCTTAGAACGAGATGGGGAAGAGTGGTATTTTTCATAATGCAGCTATTTATAGGGTCGGATGGGAACTATAGTCACATAGCTTTTGCTTATTTGTTTATTCGACCCATTATAAGAGTGAGTGAAATTAAATTTTAAGACCTTCACGTTAGTAAAATCTATTCAGACCGGCGGAAGCAACTCTTGATTGGGGGGCTTCCATTATAGGTCATTATAGACGAGGGTCCAGGGACCGCAATTAATATCCCGAAGTAAAGAGTACTTGCGGCCTTTTTTTTGAGGGCGGGCAGCCCCCCCCCCCTACTCCACCCGGACTGCTAATGTCTTCATGTTGATTTATCACAAACAGAGTGCTTGTTTTGTTAATGACAAATGCAGAACTATATACTAAGCATCTACTCTGTGTAGCTCTATGATACCCAAGAGTTATAAATGGCTCCTGACACCCAAGTAAACACACCCTATAACCGGACAACGACGGACAGAGAGAGAGAGAAGTGGGGTTTAACGTCCACTCAACACAAACTAGGTTATTTAGGGAGTAACATATGGTTTTAATTTCAATAATTCGCTTGCGCGTAGGGGTCTTAGCAGTGGGAAGAACCTCGAGGATCTGGAGAAAACCAACGAGGCTGTACAGGCGACCCTACTCCTTGCCACGTACAACCAGGGATTCGAAACCACGGCAGTTCACTCAATACATTATAACCTTTAACGTGTTGCAATGTGTTGCGTAGTTGAATATTTGACTTAAATCTAATTAATATATATATATATCATAAACAGTTTATTAGTTGTTACAAATATAGTGGTAATATTTAGCTTATATATCGCTCCTGAGTAGGTCAACATGTACGTAATTATAGTCTCACGCCCTTGTGTCAATGGGCTGACAGCGACTTTCAACACATTTTATCAGATAAAACCCGAACTTTACCCCTTCTAAATACTGATCCTAGCTCTTCCAATATACTGCACTTCGGTGCCTTGATCTGGTGTTTGTTGCAAATCACTGGAAAAAAAAGTATTTCTTTCAACACTTTTCTACATGTCGTGACTACTTCCTTTCATCCACGTGACATAATAAGGTCAAAGTTCGGCGGGTTAGAATATGTCAGATTTGACTCTGGCGGACGGAAACTTTCACGAATCTGTGAATCAACGTGTCAGGGAGTTAATTTAATTATAAGATGAAGATATCATTAAAATTGGTGATGATTGAAATGTTTTGGTTTTTGCTGTTTGTGCCTGTATTTATGTAGCCATGTTGAATCACAGGTTTAAACGTGTTACTTCTGACAATTTAATTAAAATTACATTTTGTTTCGTTTCTTTAGTTTTCACCACACGTGGGATTTTAGGAGTTTTTTTTCTTTTACATACATTACACTGTGTAACATTAGAAAGAAACTGAAACGACATCGACGTCTGATACAGTGTACGACATCAAAAGAAAATGAAACGATGTCGGCGTCTGATTTTATTTTGACCCGCTAAATATTAACCAATCCTGTCTCGGGTTACATAGTAGGCTACTCTAACAGTCACAATGATTTTATAATGTACCTACTATTTGACAAGACAGCAGCCGTGACTCATTTGGTATTATGCTGGCTCACTAACCAGAAGTCCGATGTTCCCTCCCGGTGTTGGTCGAGATTTTCGGTGTGGTTTCCATTTTTGTCGATAGCACTGACACGGACAGTTCCTAGTCGTTCGCATAGTACGAAAAACCCACGTCCTGTGTACAAGTTTAGGTGCACGTAAAATAACTCTTGACAACTGGTCGTAGCGCAGCTGTTCGGTCAAAATTTCCCTCATAGCACACTACATGGCGTTCATAAATACAAAGTTATTTAATCATGCAAATACTCGCGACCCATTCGTTACGGATAAACTTTATCCTTTACCCCAGGGGAAACATTTTTACCCCAAAGAGAGAGAGAGAGAGAGAGAGAGAGAGAGATGGGATTTAACGTCCACTCGACACAAACTATGTCATTTTGCGTAGGGGTCTTTAGCAATGGGAGGAAACCGGAGGACCAGGAGAAAACCCACGAAGCTGGAATCCTTGCTACGTTCAACCGGGGATTCGAAACCACGCCAGTTGACCTAATGACAGGCTTTATGATACAGCACACACACGGTAACCATTCAGCCATCCCCCTCACCTCTTACGAAATAGATTGCATTGTTATTATTAAAAGAATCGTGGTGTGAAATGAATAGAAACTAATATAAATTTTTTTAAATGGTCATAACTTAAGTTAATTTGGTCGATATGAATAATTCTAGACCAAATTTAAATGTGTTTTAATAAAGTACTCTTGATTGCGCCCGGTCTTAAACACAAGATTGAACTTTTACCCTACCTTGTTTGGGGCATTCCCCTTGTCAGCGATTTAGGATGGAGGGTCTAACAAGGACAGCTATCTAGTCGTTCGGATGGGACGGAAACCGAGGCCCGGTGTACACATTGACGTGCACGTAAAAAATATTTCAGTTATAATTCGATATAAGAGAAGGCCGTGGCACCGCTGCCCGGGCAAAATTCCCACACTGTATGGCGTATATTCGTCTTCATTATCCAAGTTTAGGAGCAGAAGAGCAGCACGTTAAATCCAATTTCATTTCATTTTGTTGGGGGAATAATATTGAATACGGTACACGTGTATTTAGATATTAATTGTCATCACAATTCGAAAAGATATTAAATTCTCGTAACTCAAGGAAAGAACAATCGAGTTTACATCTGTAAATGATATTTAAGTAGTTATTTGATTAATGATCTCAGTAACATTATAACAAAAACCTTGAAAATCATGTAAAAGACACAGGTACACGCTCATTACAGGTGCGTCCATCTTTACCTTTTGATGTTCCGTCGTCATGTTAGTGCGACACACCGTCATGTCAATTCCTCTTTAATTCGTAATTTGCTTTATAGGGCTTTTATGTCGCCGACTGTCGGCTCGTCCCGAACATTAAAAGAGTGAGCTTGATGAACATGTACCTCTTATGAAATCAACATGTCCTATATAGACCAACAGGTAATTATGTAATAAATACCAGGAAAATATTGTATTGAAAACAATCATTACATATATTATATACTATTTCATTAATTACATATATAATCTATTTCATTAATTATATATTTCATAACATGATGTTGAATTATTTTGGATTATATCTAATGGCATCACATACACAGAGAAAACAATACCTCGTTTTGACTGTCTCTTGTTATTTCAAATAATGGAAGGCCAACATCGAAGGATGACATTACATCTGTATTTTAATAACATTTATTATCCAATTGAAACGGTGAAATCACGTCAAACGGAAATTTTCAACCGGTAAAGATACCATAGCATTCACTATATTTACTTAAATTATTATCATTCTTATTTTAGATCTACTTTGAAATTACTTTTCGGGCAGAGTATTTCCATGATGGCACAATGTATTGTGCGGAGAGAGAGAGAGAGAGAGAGGGATAGAGAGAGAGAGGGGGGGTGTCCTTAGCCAATCGGTGCAGAAAAGTTCAGCCTTTAAATCCCATTGCATTTATTCGCGCTAGAAGATTTACTAATATTCTGATCACTAAAACACCAAAACAACGCAGCGTATAATATAACAAAATAACATATTTTATAAAACAATTTATCATGCATATTATTATTATGAAGACTAAAGAAAAACAAAACTTGAATGATCATAGGAAGTTATTACCAATTTAACTTTTTTCAGATTACTTATTTTTTCACAGATAATTCAATACGAGTCCTTAGTTTAAATTCGTTTCAGTAAAAAATATTAAACGCAATTTCATTGGCATGTTGAATTGCTTGTGTAACTTTCAAATATTGTATTATTCATGAAGTAAAATAATATGCACTTAGAACCTTTGTTTGGATTGTTTATGCGTTATTTTTTCTAATTTTAAATTAAGATCATACGATTGCACTAAATGTTTAACGTCATCCATCTTTCTCTTCTTCTCTCTGTCAAACAAAAGTCAGATATTGAAACGGAAAGTATTTACAGTAGCTACAAGTGCGTGCCTCCTTCTATTTTCATTTCAGCTTAAAAATGTTAAAAATTAGAAATTTTACACTCTCAAAACAACTAAAAAAAGCGTACTTTAATTCTGTGAAGGATTCGGTTCATTATAGAGTGAAATTTGATTAAAGTAAAGATCCAAAATAATCATCACGTGGTTGTATTGTGGGCGCCACGTAAGAATTTTTGGAGACTCATAAATCACTAAATTAACAACAACATTTTGAACACGTCATGGATTCAACTACGTCTCCCTCTCTTTCATCTTTGCCGCCATTTTATTGAGCAATCATCGACACTCTTGTGCAGGGGGCTAAAGGTTCCGTTGACGGCTATTGTCAGTCAACATTGTAGAATGGCCGCGAACAGAAATCCTGAAAAATTTCAATTTCTTAAGCACCGAATTGAAATAAACAAATATTTCTCATTTAAAATTCCTAGTTTAAGGGCCTGGCAAAGAAAGTGTCTAGTAGTTCGGGTAGTGCGAAAACCGAGGTTCCGTATACATGTTGACGTGCACGTAAAAGAACCCTCTGCAGTAAGTAAAGGCCGTAGCACCGGTATCCGGTCGAACTCACCACCTCATTCCACTATCATGGCGTACGTCCGTCTTTATTGCCCTTGTCGGTACAGAAAACGAAACATTTAACCAAATTACACTTTCTTGATTTGGGAGGACGGAGGAATTGACAAGGACAGCTGTCTAGTCGTTCGGAGTGAACGAAAAACCGAGGTCCCGTGTACACATTGGCGTGCACGTAAAAGATCCCTTCACAGTTGGAATTCGATATAAGAGTAGGCCGTAATGCCGCTATCCCAGCAAAATGTCCCTAATAGCACACTGTATGGCGTATGTCCGTCTTCATTAGCCCAGTTCGGAGCAGAAACAGTGGGGCTTTAAACTCCATTTCATTCCATTTCTTGATTTGATGGTCTTGTTGAATACCTAGTCTTGATATGAAATGATGATAAATTTTGATAGGGTGTAATGAACACGAGGAAGACAAGTTTCCATATAAGATATAGATTCTTCAATATATTTCTCTGAACAGCAATAATTTTCACCGAAGAATAAAAAGCGCAAATGTTTTCGTATACGACATCTGTACCTAAAACGGAGATTTGAAGAAATTAAAGAAACCTGATTTTAATTCCAGATCAGGAGGAATTCAGATTTATCTCCCTTCTATTGTTAACAGTAGAGGTTGGCACCACCTGGTTTTAATGATTTTATGCTGATTTCGAGTAATGCTATAAAAAATACTACCAATAACAAACTCTTTATAATACGAAAATATCGTAAACAGATAATAGCTTTTTATTAAAATAAACATTGTGACGACACCGCATTATGACGTCATATTATAGTCAGATGAAGATTGACCAAGCAAGAGCGCATTATAGTTCTAACAGCAAAATCAATCAAGACTTTTAAAGCTATATCTTTCTATCAAGACAACTAAAACTGACAGAAATTAATAATTCTAAATCAGGTAAGATATAGCTATTAATACATATTATTTTTGAAAAGAATTTGGTTCGAATTTAAACATATTCCCCTTAGGGAACGGTAGCAACACAAAATGCATTTCGGGCGAAAAAAGACCGAATTTTTTTTTATTATACTTTAAGTACAATAAATCAATTTTCGGTCTTAAAGCGCCAAAACAATTATTAAAAATAGACTTCTTTTGGGTTTATATATATTACTGTACCAGAAAAATAAGCATTTAATTTCAAAATTTTAAAATAGTTTTTAGTTGTTCATAATTTTCCATTTTCAGATAGTGGTGGCTGACGTAAATATATTGTTACGTCACAAAGCTCATAACGTCATACCTTTTAGCAGGCCCTTGAAGTAAGAGAACAAAGAAAAGTGGGAATAACTCTTGCTTTTTTAAGGTAAAGGCATTAGTATTTCTTCATACTCTACTGTACTACATCATGACTGAAATGATCAATTATCTCCTGGGTTAGGGTAATGTTTTAAGTGTCTGGTGAAATCTTATTGATGACTTTACGTTGAATTAAAAACAACAAACGTAACCTATTTTATGTCTTTTGACTAAAAATACTCGTTCATTTCTGGAGTTAAACGTCCACTTCCACCAGGGGTGATATCGTTGACAAAGTATGAGGATTTTATAGGGAGGGGAAAGAGTGGGGCGAGGGTGAATGGTTTAACGCATGCGCGATAGATCGTAAGGTCTGTCAAGTCAAGTGGAGTGGTTTCGATTTCCCGCTTACAGTGTACGTATCAAGGAGTATGGTCGCCTGTCCAACTTTGTGGGTTTGGCTTTCTACGGGTTCGCCCCACACTAGCCCCCCCCCCCCCACACACACACACACACCACCACCACCACTACAGCTCATGACCAAGCGAATTATTGAAATAGAACTAAACCATTGTGTTAGTTCAGAAATGATCCGACAATTTTTGGTCTCATCCGAACGACTATGCGCACTTTCCCTGTCATTTTCGCTAGGGACATCCCTGACAAGCGAAGAACGGGCTTGAAAATTTCCATAGTTTCTAATTTTCTTCCAAAGGGCATTCTAGTTTAGGGTCCATTGACTTGATCGTTCGAGAACTGGTGATATAGAATAGATTTACGGTTAAATATATTTACAGTAGCAACCATGATATATGGCCGCATTAGTAGCATCGAATTATATCGACTCTATTACAGATAAACCCTGCTTTAAGTTAACACACGCCGCTGGATTCAATTTTTTTATGGACAAATAATAATTATTATATAATTTAAATCTCGTAATTAATCTCTACCCCATTTTATTTCAGTTTATATTTAACATAATGACCGATTTAAATCCGGAGGTGATAGAACAGAAGGGTGACGGGGATTCAAGCGAAACGGTGTATTTTTCCATAAAGAAGCAGAATTTTTGTATTGAAAATGGAAAAACATTTAGAATGATACGGAGACGATATAATGGAAGAATGATGACCGTTCATGTACCAGTCACCCCAAAAAAGAAGAAGAGAAAACGACGACAAAAGAAGAAAAGTAAGTAAAATGATTAACCTGCTGAATCCAATTCCGCCAACTTAAGGCCGCTTAATTATCGCCCCTTACAGCGACCCGTGTCGTACACATGGCATTAGTGGTCTTTTGTTCCATAACATCGATATCTTGATAACTATTTCAGAAATATGTCTGTAGATGTGGTCTGCTCCAGGCCCAGGGGGCGGGGGGGGGGCTAGATTATTTCCAGGGCCTGGACTGTTCACTATCGGTTCCAGTTTTTTCCGCAAAGTGTGGCATGTACGCAATCAGCCTGAAGTTGCCTAAAACAAAAACATACCTTAATTCCTATAACTAAAGTAGTATATCTTACTTTCAGTCGTTAAGGAATCAGAAGACGAAGCTCATGACGATGCTAACGTAGACAGAGAGGATAGTGCCACACCAGAGAACTGTGGTGGGGGTGATGTAGAAAATAGAGAGGAGGGGGAAGGTAATAAAGTTGAGATAAATAAAGAAAGAGGTGTTGATAAAAAGAATATTAGAACCAAAAATATTGATGATTTTCAAGGATTAAAACACGAAAACACTGATGATAATGTTTTTGAACAACATACACACAAAAGCGTAAATAATGAAGATGACGAGGGTGAGGGGAAGGCGGAAGTAGAAAATAACCCAAATAAAGATAAAGTCCTTGAAGAAAAAATTACCCCAGAAAAAGTTAAAACCAAGAAAGATGGTCGATTCGTCAGGTTTTTACGAACAATAAGAAGAGGCTTTAGGAGAATTGCGAGTTACGTCGAAGAGATAAATAACATGCTTGATCATGTTCTGATAACTGTATTTTTGTGATTTTGTTGTTTTTATTGTTTATAAAAGAAATAAATCTATTGCTTCTACTTTTGTATGTATTTAGCTCTAACGCCCAGCACGTGGACAATATTGGAAACTGTTTTGCAGGAAGAAATCACAAAAGCGTGCCGAACTATGCCCCAATTGTCGATATTGTACTTGGTAGTAAGCTTACTCATCCGGACACCTGTTACCAATGTTTGTCGTGTATTTTGTACACGGTGAACAGTTCATATGCTGATTACACTATTTTGCCAGATTACACTATTTTGCCGACACCGTTTTTTTTTTAGGACTTCGAATTTTATCTAATGGTTTGGATTTTATTTTAGTATCCATACTCCAAGGTATGATCCTATCGAATATATTCAATGAGTTTTATTCGTCGATTATGTTATACGTTATGTAACTCATGAGGTAGGGTTGATCTGTTAGAATCAACAAGTGGCGTTGGTGTAGTTTAACCCCCTTACTTCCCATTCATTAACAACACTTTAGACATGTATAGATATTTACAAAATTCAGATCTTTTGATTCTTTAATTCAGATTAACCGATTGAATCAAGTTGCTTTATTCCATTTAGGTCCGGTTAGTCTAGATTTGATAAATGACCTGTTTTTAAACATTAATGTTTGGCTAGTCAGCCCGTCTTGAATTTATTTTTTGTCATCGGGTCTTGGGCAAAGAAGATATATGATCAATATGGCTCTTTCCTTTTATTATGAAGAACATTGATATTTGATTAGTTCTGAATGAAATCAAGTTCCCGGACATCGACGCTACGGCCTACTCTTATATCGAATTCAAACTGCCTAGGGATCTTTTCTGTGCACTCCAATGTGTTCACGGGACCTCGGGTTTTCGTCACATCTAAACGACTAGACAGCTGCCCTTGTACTGCACCATTGACAAGGAAAGACCACGCCTGAAAACCTCGATGAACCTTCTCGGCCAATACCGGGAGCGAACTAGCGACCTCCAGACCCTAGCCAGCGTCTTACTCACTTAGCAAACGTGACTCCCAGATTTAGATGCTCGAATGTCTAAAGTGTGAGAACCCAAAACCAGAGAGCAGTAGTTAACCGGTTATGAAACTTGTCCATGTTTTCATGCACCATCTTTGATAAATGAGGGGGGTTGGACGGCCGAATAGTTAGCACGTTCGCGCTGTATCATAAAGCCTGTGATTGAGTTAACTGGTATTGTTTTGCCATCCCCGATTGTACGTGACAAGGAGTAGGGTCGCCTTTCCAACCTCGTGGGTTTCTCTGGGTCCCCCGGTTTCATCCCACTGCTAAAGATCCCTATGTTAGTCCCGAAGTGACTTAGTTTGTGTGCAGTAGACGTTAAACCCCATTTCTCTCTCTCTCTACCTCTCTTGATAAATGAGAAAACAATTGTATGCGATTCTAGCCAAAAATAAAATAAAATAAAAACAACTCATAAAATTCATGGCATGATAAGCGAAGAGGAAATTAAAACATAACTGTCTATATGTCACATTTTTTTCATGTTAAAATTTTATTAAATTGACAGTGACACTTGACATTGTCGAAAGTTTAATTACACTCCCTGTTTGACGTGGCATTGAAAACAATGTGGTTTAACTAAGTCTTCTTACTTAGTTATGTAAAATCGTCACCTACGAAATGGTATCAAGTGTTCTACATAGAAAATGGGAAATCGCTATATTAATGATTTGCTAGCGACCGCCAGTAGAATATAATTACATATTTAGAGACAGAGAAATAAAAGTGGTGTTAAACGTCCACTCAACATAAACTACCAAAACTATGTCACGGACACTCGTGGAGTCGAAACCACGCCACACGTTACACTATTCGGACACCCAACCCCACTATCATTAGAAGCACGCATAAACAAAACACGCTGTTGTGTTTGTACTCGTGCTTTATAATAATATGGATAAAATAATGTCCGTCTGGTAAACTGTAGAAAACGTGAAAACAACACAAGAAGCAAGAATGGTATTCAGATCAGATCTAGTTAACTATAGCTGTGATTGTTGTCTTGCACTTTTCAGGGTATGCTTACACAGCGTAGATCACCAAATAACAGTTTTTACTCCTTGAGGGGGGGGGGTTTGATGGTGGTTGGAGTATAGACCTTTTAACTATAATATCCTGGCTTCAAATCCCAACGTGATTCCTCCGGATATTCCAATCCCGGTTTTAACTAATCAATGCCCTTTATCATTAAAGGAAAGAGCCATCCTGATCATATATCTTCTTTGCTAAACATGTTATGACAAAAATAAATTCGCGTGTCAAGACGAGCTGACTAACCAAACATTAAGGGGCAGATTTTGTAGATGGAGCACTCACGATGGGTCGAAAACCAAGATCCCGTGTTCATTTTGGTGGATACGTAAAAGAACGTTTGGCAGTTGAACGGTGACCGGGCCACATTTCTCCCATAGCACACTGTACGGCGTATGGCCACCGTCTTCATTAGCCCAGACGCAGCAGACCAGTAAGACGTTAAACCTTATTTCTTTTCATTACACCATTTTTCATCAGGACGCCTTCCAAGATTAAATGTTTTTGTGATTTTTTTCTGCAAAACAGTTTCCAATGTCGGCCAAATGCTTGCATATGTATCTAAATCTTCTGGAAGCCTATAAGTATGGAAGCATATAAGGGTCAATATTAAATTGGTAATATATTATGTTATTTCGATCGTTCTAATGATTTCGTTCTGATGATTTTAATTCTAAAAAGACAATTTTTAAACAGCATCAGTACAAAACAACCACCTGGAAATGGTTCATTATTATCATCGGCGATAAACCCTGCACAAAAAAGCCATCAACCTTTCAAAAATTTATTATGGAGCTAACGCACCTCATGCCACAGTGGAAGTGATGGGTACGGTTATGTAGAAAATATAACATTATACCGATCCTCTTAATATCTATATTTTTAAGTCTAGGTAATTTTAAGGTTGACATTTACTGCTATTTTGTCTGAAGTTTATCAACGTCTTCAATGTTCTTGGCCAGACCTCGACGTCAGTGTACCGCTACTACTATAACGTACCAGTCAACGCACCCCTTATCACATATATACAAGCGTCATTCTTTCCGCGTTATGACAAGCAACAAGTTGAATTTCGATAACAGTGTCTATTTGTATTGATTGGAATTGACTTTTCTCGTGTTGCACAATCTGGAAATATAATTGCCTTTTTTTTTAAAAAAAAGTATGTCGTTTTCCAACAGCGAGAGAAAGAGAGAGAGAGGGGGGGAGAGAGAGGGGAAGGGGGGGAGAGATAGTGTTTTATCGTCCACTCAACACAAACTAGGTCATTTCGGGACTAACACATGGTTCAATTTTATTTCAACAATTCGCTTTGCTTGTTGAGGTATTTAGTAATGGGAGGAAAACGGAAGATTCGGAGAAAACCCATGGGGATGGACATGCGACCCTACTCCTTGACATGTACAGCAGAGGAATCGAAACCACACTATTTCACTCAATGACAGACCTTATGATACAATGCGTCGTGCTAACCATTCGCCCCCCCCCCCCTGTTTCCAATAGCGGTATTACGTAATACCCCCATCAGACCGTTTTGGCGCCCTTACGTCGTTGCTACGGCGATGGGAAATGATTTTAGAGCGCTTTAAGGTCGCCATAAGCGTGGTGGAAACGCCAGCAATGGTGCTGTGGTCACCATGGTCGCCAATGATCGCCGAGTCACGGCGTTATTTTGAGCATGTTCAAAACAAACGCCAGGGTTCTGCGATCTATACCCCCGCCAGGCCTTGGTGGCGTCCTCGCTGCGACGCTACGGCAACGGATATGACCGCGGAGCCCGTCAAGATCTCCATAAGCGCGGTAAAATCGTGGTGGAAACGCCAGATACCGTGCTGTGGTCTCCATGGTCGTGAATGATCGCCTAGTTACCGCGTTTGTTTTATGCATGTTTAAAACAAACGCCAAGGATCTGCGACCTAACCTGGAAAGTTGTAATGCCCCCGTCAGATCGCCTGGCTTCCTTACTGCGACCGTACGGCGACCAGAAAATGCACAAACGTGGACACAACGTACGAAAATGTCCCAAAATATCACATCTTTCCAAGGCAGATCGCAGAACACTGGCGTTTGTTTTGAACATGACTTGGCGATCATTTGCGACCATCGAGACCACAGCGCGATATCTGGCGTTTCCATCACGCTTTCCTCGCTTTACCTCGCTTTAAAGTACGCGACTTCTTTTAGGTTTGTAAATTTTAGGGAGATTTTCTCGCGTTGTGTTTACGTTTACCGGCGACCTTGTAAATTTTCTAGTCGCAGCAGCGCAGTAAGGATGCTACCTGGCCTGACGGAGGCATTAGGCTGGATGAAATGTGGTCTTACGTTTGTGCACCGACCGGGCTATAAGTTAGGTCGATGATATTATGCAAATTATGTATGTTAAAGAAGGCTAGCCTTTAACTCAATATTATCATTCTTCGGGGGGGGGGGGGGAACTCGGTAAAGTTTTGCAGACACCCTTCTTTGTAACATACAATTGTTTCTATCGAAACCACGTCACATGACACAATAACAGACAACTCGACCACCCAACCCCACATAAAAGTAAGCACCCTTTACAGAATTCCTGTAAACTTTGTTCCGTTTATTTCAACAAGGTGCCATTCCCAACTAATCATCTTTAAAATTACCAGGAATTTCAACTATCTAAAGCGATGCAAAATAGTGCAGACCATGGCATGTGACGACAAGCCGAATTAGCATCAGTTCTAACAAGAGCAGAAGAGAGTCATGAAGATCATCCATAAATACACTGATAACCGCGCCTATTTTTAATGAACTTCCACACTTTAAGCCCCGAATGACATGTTGTTAAATTTATAGCACTGACAGATTGATAATTTGCTCGATCATCAAGTCAATGTAGCGTTAAACGAACGGTCTGGGTGATCTAATTAAGACAGCGAAAATACTAGGCAGTAAATGTTTGATATTGTTTAGATTAAATGCAGGCAAGATTAAAACATTAATTTTATCAGCCGTCGGATTCTTTCGTCGTGGAATCCTGCACGTATCAGAGGCGTTTCAGTGTCAGAAGTTATAACACATATCTTCTGTTATCCATTGGCATTTGGTCTTTCATTCCAATAAGATTTATCGGATCAAAACACGACACTGGGTGTGTAAGAAACCTTTGTTGTACCTCTATCAACAATATTTAAAACTTGACATGTTTTTTTTTTTAAATTCTTCAAATAAATCGACATCACCTAATTATGGCTAATCTGTCTTACAGAGTACTATTTTGGATTGATATTCTCGGGCTATAAAAAAAGACGAACCTTATGCAAATGGCGCACATACCCCATTTGATTGGTCACATTGCTCTTTTTGGATTAGAGGGAGAGAGAGAGAGAGATAGAGAGGGAGAGAGGGGGGGGGAGAGAAATAGGGTTTAACGTCCAGTCGACATAACAAGGTCATTTCGGGACAAACAAATGGTTTAATTTTATTTCAATAATTCGCTTGCGCGTATAAATCTTTAAATCTTTAGCAGTGGGAGGAAACTGGAGGACCCGGAGAAAATCCACGAGGCATTGTGACGTACAACCAGGGATTTGAAACCACGCCAGTTGACTCAATTGCAGTGTTTATGATACAACGCGCATGTGCTAACCTTTCGCCATTCGGCCATCCACCGTTATGGATAGCATTCACTAAATGTTTTAACTGCAATGTTTCAATGGGAATATTCTCGTCATTATCAATCAATGCTACCCATAAAGTTTTTTGTATTGTACAGAATAAAAGACATTAACCCAGATATTTCGGTCGATTTACATAAAAACACAGTACTAAGTAAACATACTAATTATAAGTAAAACGATTACAATTTCAAATACAATAGTTTACAACCAATAAAAGTCGGATACAAATAAAAGATACCAAAATAACTCTTTAAAATAAATAAAATGATGTTTTATTTTTTAATTGAACCAATCAATCGATCCCCGGTCGTTATGAAATATTTATAAAAAACGATGAACCAATTAGATAAGAAATAAAATGAAATAAAATGGGTTTAACGTCCTATTGTTCTGCTCCTAAACTGGGCTTATAAAGATGGGCACACGTCATACAGTGTGCTATCAGGTAAATTTTGCCCGGGCAGCGGCGCTACGTCCTACTCTTATATCGAATTCCAACTGCTAAGGGATATTTTTCGTGCACGCCGATGTGTACACAGGACCTCGGTTTTTCGACCCATCCGAACGACTAGACAGCTGTCCTGCATCAATGACAAGGGGAAACCACGCGGGAAAATCCGGATGAACTTTCTCGGCCAGAGCAGGGATCGAACACTCGACCCCCAGTTAGATAAGAAACGATGCCGATTATATCCAGTCCGATTTCCAAGCAAACAAAGGCATCGGAAGATTCGACATTTCTCAGTTCATGGAGAAAACAATATTATTTTGCTCTTTCATAGCTGTTAAATGTCTACTCCAACATTTTTAAATTTAATACATTTTTATATTCCATTATCGCGGTTATATACTGAATTTTATATATGTTTAATGTGCCAGTTTTATTCTTAATCCAATACAATCAAATAAGAACTAATATTATTGTTTAAAACAAACGGAGGGAGCTGTGCAGGGTTATCAACGCCGGTCAATGTCCGTATTGGTCAACAGGGGCCTGTTTCACAAAATTTTAACTAAGATAAAATCAAAATTTAAATCATTTGATTAGATAATATTAGACTGATTTTAGTGCTTAGCCAATCAAATTGAAGTATCTACTAAAATTTGGATTTTATCTTTAGTTAGGATTTCGAGAAACAGTGCCCGGGGCTTCGTTTTTGGTTGTGGGAATTTTAAACCCCAAACGTTGGTAGAGTATAACTGTTTGTTTTATGGCTGCTTTTAAAACCCAAGCCTGGTCAAAAAAATAGAAAACATAACGAATCGAATTTCTAATCCCATGTTAATTAGAATGTTATATAAAAACTAGCCAATTGGTTGGTATATGAATCCCATTTCATCGGCCCTGCTGTGACATAACAGTATGTGCCAAACAAACAGTAAATCAATACAGAACATACATTTAAAAAATGTCAACGTGAATGACAAAAAAAACAAAAGCAAAAACCGAACACTAAGTGTCAAAAAAGAACTGACTATCAAATAGAATACAAGATTGGTTACATGGACCTATGATAGGACAACTTCTCCCCCACACCGATCAAACAAGCAACTGAAATCTGATCGTCCGGAAATAGTAGACATACCCTGTCTCGTGCATGACCTCGTAATATAGTAAAGCAACACCTCGTAGTCAGGGCGACTGTCGGGAAATGGACGAAATAATATTATGTCGTTCGTTCGTTTCTGGAGTTTGACGTCCACTTCCACCTAGGGTGATATCGTAGACAACGAAATACGTCAATTTACATTACTATATATCTTCACTTTAAATAGCAATAGCCAATCGTTTGAAAGGATTTCCTTCTCTCCGTTGACCAATATTTCGTCGATTTGTTACCTGTCTAAGGAGTAGGATAAATGAGACTGTTTTTTATGCCCTCTGATTTAATTACTCATTTGCTTGCATGTCAATTAGGAACCATTAAAAAAGTTGAAGCGAAGTAAGCGACTGCTTTATCGGTCGGCTTTATCGATTGAGAAGTTAAAATGAAAGAAAGAATGATAAACGACGAATGGGGTTAAACGGTAATAAATGACTCTTTTTCTTCTCCTGAATTTTACACATATTTAATGATAGGCTTCGCCGTGGATTCAATAGATTTAATGCATTGACGGCTCAAAACGAAAGCTGCCTTTTTCCTCATCCATTGTAGCCGTACAGTTTGTCGACATTCAAAACTCATTAAAGCCGATCAGCTCGAATTGTAATTTAGCCTAACATTTTGTGATTTATGTCTTTATTCGGGGTAAAACTCGCTTTCTTCTTAAAGAAATCTTAGTTGGTGGGCCTCGCATAGTAAATATAAGAGCGATCATTCTCTAGCTTGGGATATAAAGGACAATTTAAGGATATATTCAGAAAAGTCTTGTATTTGTGGTTTTTATTTGTGTTTCTTCTATATATGTATAGCAAAGATATTGGGAAAATATACCAGACCGTTTCCTGGATTTCAAGTATGGGAGAATTAGAATTTTATTCAAAATGGCACTGGCAGGTGGTTTTCTGTCACATGAGCAGGTTAGTCCTGTTTTTTTTTTATATGATTATGTTTTCATCTCTACCAAGACATGTTTCTATAATCGATATACAAATCCGTGGGTTGAATTTTCCAATTTTTTGTGGTTAATATAAAACAAATGTTCGTGGTACATGTATCAACTACATAGTAAACCCGTTGCTTTTTGTAGCTTTGGTTAATATTTGGTTAATATATACAAATGTTCTTATTATTGGGGTTATGCTTTGCCACACGAAAAGAATGAAGGACGTGGTGTCTTTAGTGGCTTGAAACGTACACATAATTCATTCGGAAATGAAATGGGGCGAAACGTCTCCACAACAACCGTTATATATAGACAGGTTATTTTATTTGCTAATGTTATGTGTATAATGCCGAGGGATGAGAGTTTAAGCTTCATCGATACCCATCTATGAATTGATCTTTCATGTGCACTACGAATGTTTAAATAGTAAATTTCTTCCCGTCCAAACGTGCCACCACGTGGAAACCAGGCACGGAAATTACCAAGGGAACTCTTCGCCTCACACTGGGATTCAATCATGTTTCAGTCTATGGTCATGAGTAAGACACTACTGACGTGATGATGGTTTAAAGCCTAAGTCATATAAGTCTATATGACTTCGAAAAATATGCGAGAGAGAGAGAGAGAGAGAGAGAGATAGATTAGGTAACGTCCACTTGACACAAACAAGGTCATTTCGGGACTAAAATATGGTTCAATTTTCTTTCAATAATTCACTTGTGCGTAGGAGACAATATACTCCGGAGAAAACTCTCGATGCTGAACAGGTGACCCTACTCCTTGTCACGTACAACCGGGGAATCGAAACCACACAAGTTGACTCAATACGATTCAACGCTCACTCTCTAATCATTTGACCACCCACCCCCACTCAAATATGAAGAAGTTCTTTCGATTTGTGGTTGTTATTTTGGTTTGGGGTTATTTTTTTTGGAGGAGGGGGGATTTCCTTTTTGTTTTTGGGAGGTTATTGGCATATAAATAAAATTGTATTCTTTTTAGCGGTTTTTTTTTGGGGGGGGGGGGGTCAAAGCAATAATGATTTTATTAAACGATTCCCCACATACGATTCCCCACATACTTCAATCAAATAATTTTGCAGATAAAATTAAAGTCGTCACTTGCGTCGCTTATTGGACAACACTCGATCGGCCTGGCACATCTGAGTTCCATTTACATGTACATTATAGAAAAGAAAGAACCTGCAGGAGAAGATCCACGGTTTTTGTCTTTACCAATAGATAAACAAACAAATATATCTACTTGGATATATATAATATTATCAAGGGAATTGATATAAACTATCGCCAACGGTGAGGATTATTTTGATTAACATCCAGTAAATGAAGAAAGCTAATTAAGGCTAATCATTAATTATGTTGATGACGTCATTTAATTACTCTCTGATACGATCTAGCTAGAAGTGCCAGAAGAAGTTGGCGAAGTAAACTTGATGCTCATAACATTTGAGGAAAGGGTTATATATACTTCTATAATTCATCTAGCCTTAGTGTATTTCATCGAGCAACATGTTTAAGGCCAATAAGGAATATATTAATGTTAAATAAACATACTATAAGTACATGTAATGCAAAGTGTTTTGTAGATAATAATTTAAAAGATTATCAGAAAAATAAATGATCAATTCAGTAGATTAAGTTAAATAAACAAAACGTAGTGTAAACTTCAATCGTCCATAACTTAATAGTAATAATATAATAATAATATTTCTTCTAAATACAGTCGAACATGAATATCAATATTTTTAAACATTTACGTACAGCTATTTACATATATAATTATTGTGAATCCTTCGGTTAGGTATGATCGAATTTTATAATTACTGTTTTAGTAAAAGTATTTTTGTTTTGTGTTGACTGCATAAATAATGTTTATTTCGGACTGCTAACATTTTCATTGTTAAAAGGTAGACTTGGACGAAACTACAAAAGGGGGGGGGGGGGGCGTATTCTTATTAAGATATGCAAATAAACGTCTATTACGTCTTCATTACATATCACTAATTTCTAATTTAAGTTGTTCAATTCACAAATATAAATTATGTCTTGTGAATCCAACCTTCTGGTGCTGGGTGGTTTTTGGCATAAAGTTTAGTTGTGTCATCAAAGCTTTAAAACTGGCTAAGATCAACGATACTAAAATATATTATTATCTGAAACATTTAAAGAAAACAGCTGTTCAAAAGTTGAAGAGCTCAAAACAAAATTTGCAGTTATCTCCCCTGCATGGTTTATGTCGAATATTTCAGCATATCGGGGTTGATGAACGAGATTTGATTTATGAAAAAAAAATTCATTTCGGTAACGGTTCAAGATATTGACATAATCCATCTGCGAACAATTATAACTCTTGGATAGAGACGAGGTGGTTGGGAAAAAAGAGGTACATCGTCATGCGTTATTAACATAAAAAAAGAGAGAAAAGTTCGTGATAGTTACATTCACAAAACAAAATACTCAATATGCTTATTTCAAAATACATGCGACGATATTCCCTAGGTCCATACAGGTCGTGATGTATGTATGACAAATAAAAATAGAATGGCGAATAAATAGAAATATAATGTTATACAATTTGACATAAGCACACAGGGGATTTATAACAAATGGAGCTGAAAACAATAGATTCATCAAAACTCCCTCCAACAAAAATATTTGTCACCACGCTACAGTTTATAAAATGTTTATTTTGGATGTGATTAGTAAGTCATCAATGTTATTGTCATGATCGAAGCAATCCCCGTATTCGTTTATTTGTACTTAGCCACCGTACACGGCTTCTTATTATCATTAGCGTTAGATAAATAATTCTGAAGTGACTTGTTTTGGAATTCCATGACAAATGAAGAAAAAAGAAGCCATCCATCACTCTCAGATGCTGAAATTTTGCAGAGAAAACAATTTGTATTTGGAATTAAAGTAGAATGGTCAATTTCCTGCGCTTGGCCTCTGACACGTACAGATTAGAGTCATAAATCTTAACTGACCACTGGGTATTGTATTTTACTAGTGGTCATCTGGGCTGACAGATGAAAGAGTGAAAGTGACCAGTCTTTGAACACATGGACGTTTAAACTTCCAAGACTTCTAGCACAAATTCATCCCTGATTTTATCTCCTGTCGTTTGATCTCGTATAAAAGAAAGTTTGATTGAATTATTATCTTCTATAGTTGAATAACCATCTCTTAGATTACCATATGGTTTTAAGGAATTCCAAATTTTATTCAATTTGTATCCATCCTTTTAGGCAGCCATATGGTTTTAAGGAATTCGGAATGATTTTAATCAATTTTACCCATCCCCATTTATTAATTTAAAATGTTATTCAAATTGTGTCATTCTCATAGATTTCCATATCATGGTATTAAGGAATTCAAAATTATATTTAATTTGTACCTTAGATCATCATATTTTGGTGTTAAGGAATTCTAAATTTTATTAAATAATCATTTCTTAGATTACGATATAGCTGCGAGGAATACCAAATATTATTTAATGTGTATCCATCCCAGAGTTCCATATGGTTGTAAGGAATTTTAAAAATTAATTTAATTTGTAAATTCGATTGCCATATTTTTAAGGAATTACAAATTTGTATTAAATATGGATCCATCCTCGTAGATTAGCGTGTGATTGTAAGGAATTCTATTTTCTTTTAATTTCTGTATTCATCTTCCTAGATTACCGTATAGTTAGTTGAATTTGGATCAATCCTCTTAGATTACAGAATAGTTTAAAAAGAGTCTAAATTGGGTTGAATTCGTACCCACCCTTCCCATAAGATTACAGGATAGTTTAAAGAGAGTCTAAATTTTATTGAACGTGTATCCATATTCTTAGATAACCACATGGTTTGAAGGATTTCTAAAGCTTGTTGGATTTATATCCTTCCTAAAAAGATAAAACATATACCATTTTATTAAAGTCACAATATGTCTTGGGCCTGTTTCACAAAATTGTATCCAAGATAAAATCCAAATTTTAGTAATTCGATTGGATAATATTAGATTGATTTTAGTGCATAGCCAATAAAAATTGAAGTATCTACTAAAATTGAGATTTTATCTTTAGTTAAAATTTCGAGAAAAGGGGCCCAGATGTCAAAATAAATGCACTGTTTTGATGCAAACAAAAGCGTACAGCCTACGTGAATGTGTTAGCTACCTTTATTAACGATTCATTCCGACGAGTAAAGATAACCATATTCAAAAAATCCTTAGACTCATCGGACTGTCCAAATTCTAAGCACTAACTTACGAGAAGGAAATTTGTCAGTAAAGTTCGTTATGATTTTGTAAATCACTAAACAATTTGTAAACCTCTTATACTGAAATAAAATCCTGGCATTTATCAACGATGGCTTTGCACGTTTGTCTCAAAATATGCATACAATCTAATTAAGGCATGCCCGATGTAGCCGTATACATTATCTTTTGCTGTTTTTTCTTTACCAACGACGACCATCCTCAATCCGCTTCAATATGCCCCTTGTAATAAAGACGATCTCCCAAAAACCAAACCTGTACTACTAGTATTTAAACACAATGGCCTGGCCTGAATAGTATGTATGGATTTATGCGAGGTTATGATTTTAGTAAAACAAAGTATAATTTTGATTAAGCATGGCAATTCACTCTTTTGAGGCTCTAACTTAAGAAACTTGTATCAGAGAATACAAACGTCACTTGCCTAGTTGGTTAAATAAAACAATAACTCAAAAGTATATAAACAATATGTAGGGAGGGGGGTTTATATAAGCTAAGCCTGTTACCCAATCCCATTCAGTCAACGTGAATAAAAATATGGTTTTAAAAAAAAAACCTATATATAGCCAGGTTTGGTTTTGGATTATAGAAACAGAAGGTACGTGGTAAATAGGTAAACATAGTGTGAATGCTAACAGCTGATATATTTAAAGACTAAAGCATCATTTTCGATTGTCTTCTATCAAAACACCAAAATACTTTCTTTCAGATTGGTTTCCCACTGAATTTCTACTACTACTGGAAATGAGATAGATTAGTCGGCTAGTGTGACAGGAATGGTAAGAGCAGCTAGGTTCCAACTGTCCCCGTGTTCTCCTTTCCAAGCGAGATTGGGTTCCCGCTGCCATTTGTATAGTACGGAAGATGGGGTTGTGTCCTATCAAAACACGAAGCTACTTTGTTTCAGATTGGTTTCCAACTGATTTACTACTACTACTGGAAATGGGATAGATTAGTCGGCTAGTGTGATTGAGTTGTAAAGAGAGGCTGGGTCCCAACTGTCCCCTTGTTCTCCTTGTCAAGGGAGATTGGGTTCTCGCTGCCATTTGTATGGTACAGAAGACTGGATACCTATAAATGATTAGTATGGACATAGATTCGGTTCTTACTATCATTCGTATTGCTAGGGACATTAATTGCTGTTTTTGGTATTTAAATATATTAGGTTCGACCTGATATGAGTGGTTTTCAAATCTAACTAGGGTAGTAAGGGGGGGGGGGGGCTGGTACCTACATTGGTTAGCATGGCAAGGGAAACTGGATTACTTCTGCCGTTGGTAAGATAGAGAGACTGAGTTTCTACTCTCCTCGCTTTGCCCAGAGAAAAAAGCCCGTCATTGATTCAACTGGCGTGGTTTCGAATCCCCGGTTGTACGTGACAACGAGTAGGGTCGCCTGTCCAATCTCGTGGGTTTTCTCCGGTTCCTCTCCTTTCCTCCCACTGCTTAAGACCCCATACGCACATGCGAATTATTGAAATAAATTAAACCATATGTGTCGAGTGGACGTTAAACCCCATTTTTCTCTCTCTCATACCCCGAGGGACTGGGTAGCTTAAGTTACTTGTATGTGATGGGCGGCTGGGTAGTTATTAGTGGTATGGGAGATTTTTACAGTTATGGGAGTTGGGCAGCTAATATAGATGACAATAACACCATTTACATTATGTTATATACCTTACCACTTACAAGTGTTATATAATTTCCAATAACGTCACATCGCAAACATTTTGCTCTCATCGGTGTAACATGGGGGAACTGAACTTACTTAACTTTCCTGCGAACAGTTTTACATTTAGCGTACCAGGAGCTGTTATTGCTTAGGTTATCAGTGTCAGAGTGAGGAGGGGAGAGAGAAAGGAACTCCTGGTGTAAGTGATAAAGTAAGGATATCCAAAATGCTTACTGTCATTATGGTTCCTAAGAAAGAGTAGGTTACTAGTGTCAGTTATATGTTCAGTACACGAACTTGGCAAGGAGAAGGGTCGCCCTCCAGTCGTAGGTTTTCTCTGGATCCTCCGGTTTCCTCTTACTGCTAAAGACCCCTACGCGCAAGCGAATTATTGAAAACAAAATTGAAAACCACATGTTAGTCCCGTAATGACCTAGTTTGTGTGTCGAGTGGACGTTAAACCCCATCTCTCTCTCTCTCTCTCTCTCTCTCTCTCTCTCTCTCTCTCAGTACACGAAGGTTCCTACTTTATAACCGGTTGACAACCGGATATTTTTCAGACCATTAAATCACTACAGATTTAAGTTATCGTAAAAAGGGGCGTTTTAATGTGGTAAAAGACTGTCACCCAACTGCTGGTAAAAAACTCTGAACACATACAGATGTAGAAGTTGGATGCGAACAGTGGTCCTTCACCCTACTTTCGACCGAAAAGGCTAAAACGGTAAATAAAGTATTTAGCCATCGTGTTGCGCAAGAAAAAATTTTGAAAAATATTTCAAGATGCAATTTATATATAACAATGGATATCACTCTTATGTTTATTCGGCATGTGTTAATTATTATTTATCACAGACAAAAAAAACACAAATAATTAAACAGAGCACCGAGTCATGGTTTCCGTTTTTCCCCTTCCATACTATAACCAATTTATCAGAAGAGCTTCGTTCGTCGTTGTGCAGACGACGTGCATCTAAAGCAGGATACCGTGGAACATGTTTTGGTTAATTCTGTTAAAATGTCTGATTGTATTTTGTCATGGCTATTAATCATCTTTACCCAAACTAGCTGGTCACAAACCCTCGGAGATCATTTGTTTTAACTTGGGGTGTCATCTTGACGCTTTGTGACTTTCGCTTAATCAAGATAAATAACTCCCTGAAAACAATAGGAATTAGAAATATTAGCCAACTCGTCGGATCAAAAAAGAAAGAAAAAGAGAAAGTAAGCTGATTTTTTCCCCGTAATTGGATTTCGTGAACTCCAAATTTGACACAAGAAAAAAAGCTTTATAAGAATAGCTGTGGACGAAACAAAGGTCATGAGTTCGGTTGATCCGATTTATATTAGAGGGCTAAAAGGTGACCATAGTCATTTGTTAACCGATTAATTTGTATCAAGTAAAACTAAGAGTAAATTTGCTAAGAAAGCAGTAAGTGTACCCTAAGCTTTATTCTTCACTAACTTCTATTCGGTATAAATTTAAGATAGACGGTGCTAGGAGTTAAAAAATCAAAATTTATTTCTTTTTTCGTAATTTGGCGAATTTATCCACTTTATGGTTTGACTTTCAGTTAGGATTGCTTGAACTTGATCTTTATTCACAATCCATACAGTCTCACATTGTGAAGACTTTTTGTATTTCGTTTGTTTTCAGGATATGACTTTTTACTTTTTGCGCTGGGGTTGTATGTGTCTCCCACATTAAAAGGATTACAAAGTGGTCTATTGTTGGTTGTTTTGTTTGTTATGTATTATTGTTTTGTTTTTTGTTGGGTTTTTTTTTTAGTGGGGGGGGGGCAGGGAAACGGCAGTGTTCACAATCGGGTGTAATGGCGGTATTTTTAGGTTTTGGGTTGTTCTCTAGATTCTGTATATTTAATAAAGCGGATTCTTAAGTCCCATAAGCGTACCAAATTGTATATGACTATCGATGAAAATGAAACGAAACTAATGCCATATCTCCACAAAAGCTTTGATTTTTTCCTGAAAGTATTATCACCCCCACCCCCTAGCCCTGCCTGATATGATAACTACGTAAAGTGTAGTCATTCTATTTAGGTACATGCGTCCATAGTAAGAATAAAGACTGATCAACAAGTTCAACCATTTGAATTTTTTTTTTAAAAACGCAGTCTATTTGCATTTGTCTTTTCAATTATGAATTTATTTTCACCCTGAAAACATATGGCTCGAAACTTTTGTCAGATGTACGTCAATGACAGTACTAATTCAATTACTTTGACAAATGTACACTTGCAAACGTTGCATCTGAAATATGCATCGGTACCATACACCAAACAATCGTATAATTTAAACAACAGGGGAACAATTTCACGTTATATTAACATGTCATAAAATTTCTAATCAAATAAACTAAGTCGTGATCAGAATATATTTACAATAGTATAAATATCCATTAGTTTCAAAAAAAAATTGGAGTCGCATATTTTCTCATTCTAGGTTGTGCATGCTGACTTCAATTACGTTGCGTTAAATGGGGTGTCCTGTCGAATTTTTGGTCTCTTTTTTTTTCTAATGACAGATTCTTGGGTTAGAGTCTTGTTCAGATGATAAATCACCAAATATCGTGTTATTTCTTCTCATCACACGGTCGCTGCCTCTCTAAAAGATTGCTTCCACGTCATTAGGGTTCCTCAAATTGAAAGGGCTATTCTGATCAATTGCATAATTCATGCAAGAAATTTCCATACAAACACGAGCTCGTAGTAAAAGGTGATGTTTAAAATGAAGTCGTGGAATAATTTAAAGCATGGACCAAGATTGAAGTGGTTTTTGAGGTTTTAAGCCCACTAGCTAATTACACAATTACACCGTATGGTAATGACTAAGAATAGGGGGGGTTTTAGTCAACGCCACACAATAAAATAAATGTAGTTTCCGATGACTTTTAATAATGACGGAGTGCATAGTTTGATTAACATAATTCAAATGGAATATTTCCAATTATCTTAAAGATGACTCTAGTTTAGCTTGGCAACCAAGGCGTGTTCCGAACAGTCGATTTTATTTTAATTACATGGGTGCCTTCCGATTGGCCGTTACACGAATAATGTTATAATATGCGATATGCAAAATGTTTCGCAGAGTTGTTGTTAAGGTCGTGCCTACATGCACCTTCACCCGAACTACAGCAACCAGTTCGAACATGTGATGATTCATTCAAATTACGTCGTTTTCCTCTGCATACTCATGGCGTACAAAAGATAAGAACGAATGAATGAAACGGGGTTTAACGTCCTACTGTTAACAAAAGATAAGAGTTTATACGTACGCAAATGAATGTACAACCCTTTGAAATTGTGAACAATACATTGAAATCATTTTTGGATTGAATACAATAAGGGATTTCCAATATCCCTGTTCTGTATTGTCTAAAATAAAAATAAACTGTTTTTGCAAGATACAATAAAGTATTAACAAGGTAAGGTCATTGACATCAACTTTCATAAATATAAACAGCATGTCACACTGTTTAGGGTTAGGGATCTATAATTTACATACGTACAATAATAAATCCAAAGAAGTAAGGGAACCACGGTGGCTAAGTGGGTCCCCGGGTTCGATCACGGGCTTGGTGGAAAAGTTAGTCCGAATTTTCAACGTGGTTTCCCCCTTGTTTGTGATGCACGACGAGTGGTTGGGATGGTCTAGTGCCGCGCTTCGACCTCTAGCTGGCTTACCTCTGGCTTGCGGCTGTGGTTTCGAGCCCTTTTGTTAGCGTTTGTGACATGGAGATAGGGGCGCCTTCTCACCCTCGTGGGTTTCCTCCGGGTACTCCGGTTTCCTCCCACTGCTAAAGACCCCTACGCGCAAGCGAATTATCGAAAAAAAATTGAAAACCATTTAGTCCCAAAATGACCTAGTTTGTGTCGAGTGGACGTTAAACCCCATCTCTCTCCCTCTCTCTCTCTCTCTCTCTCTCTCTCTCTCTCTTGTGATGCACGACGGAGGATACAAGAACACTTAGAATTCGAAATTAGAGTAGAACGTAGCGCCGCTATCTGGGCAGAATTTCTCTAAGAACACACTGCATCCCCGCCTTTATTAGCCCCGTTGGTCTTGAACAACAGAACGGTAATACCATTTCATAATTTATATCTATATGGTAGACTTTCATTTGATAGCTCTGACTCTTGTCGGCCATTACTGGACGTAAAGATTCAACAATAGTAAGTTGTAAATGAATCAAAACGTAAGATGTGGTATCAGGACTGTTACATTACAAAATACAGTTAGAATTATATATTTATTTTATTCCAATTTATTGATCTACTCTCTAAAATATGTAATTACTACTTTGTCAGTATTGTGTTCCTTTGAAGTCAGATTCAGCCCACTGTAATTGGGTACGACAACTGTTTCTCTAAAAGAAACTCATCTTTTCATTGGGTATATGAGTAATTAAGTCAGGTCAGCTATTTGGAGTAATGTTTTGAGTTTCAATGAATGAAATGGGATTTAACGTACTACTATTATGCATATAACCTGGGCTAATGGAAGACGGGCATACGCCATACAGTTTGCTATGAGGAATATTTTGCCCGGGCAGCGGCGCTACGGCGTACTCTTATATCGAATTCCAACTGCCAAGGGATCTTTTACGTGCACTCCAATGTGTACACGGGACCTCGGTTTGTCGTCCCATCCGAACGACTAGGCAGATGTCCTTGTCAGGCCCTCCTTCCGCATCACTGACAAGAGGAAATCACGCCGGAAGATCGAGATGAACTTTCTCGGCCAATGCAGGGATTGAACACCCGACCTCCAGGCTAGCGAACCAGCGCCTTATCCACTTGAGTGCACGTAAAAGATCCCTTGGTAGTTGGAATTCGATATAAGAGTAGGCCGTAGCGCCGCTGCCCGGGCAAAATTTCCCTCAAAGCACACTGTATGGCGTATGCCCGTCTTCAATTAGCTCAGGTTAACTGCATAACAGTAGGACGTTAAACCCCATTCCATTCATTCATTCCGACACCCAACAGCTAATTAATTTGTCCTGATGCAATCCATTATTCCGTCAATTTGTCCGAATGTGACGAAGGGAGCGAGTGGTGGGGAAATCCTTCCCAGATGTGATCCCCTATTAACAAGAATTGTCAAAATAAGTTAAGATGGCGTTATGCAAGGTTGTCGTCAAGGAGAAGAAAGTAGCCATGTTTTCGTATAAACTTTGACAACCAATAACTCATCCATTTATCTCTTCCAATACGAGAATCTCGCGAGTGTTTGTTTTCTCTACTGTTCGTGCCTTGATCAAGCGTGTCTCATTAGATCTCCTGATCTCTCAATCTAGCGACATGAATTCCACATTTTTCTGGCAGTGGCTTAGTGAACTTGGGTTAATTCATCATCTCCTTAGTTGAACTTTAGTAGTTTGGCATCGCCGTCCATGATTAGGTTTAGTAGTTAAATAGTAAACGGTGTAGTTACACATACCTATATAGTTTCTTTGATGATATAAGTATAAACAGATGGCAACTAAATATCCTACCAGTTTTTACTTATATTAAACGTATATAACAACGTCTTCTACATTCTTTGAGAATTTTGTCAGAGATTTTTGGGATTTGGGCAATCTGAGAATGTTTTTTGTTGATGTATACATATATGTAATGGCGGATATATATATATATATATGGAGATGCTAATTTAGGCCGGTTGAGGAGGTTTGGGTATTTCAGGATTCCAAAATGGCCGTTTTATATAAATGAGTATTTTCGGGAATACTTACGCTAACCCTAATTAGAAGAGTGAACTTTGATCCAATTTACATTTTACCCCCATTAAAAGGATTAGGATTAGTATTCCCTAACCGGCCTAACAATTAATTAGTATCTCCATGGGTTATTTAATTTATGAGGCTCCCCCGATCACTGCACCCCCCCCCCCTCATTCACGACTATATAAAGATGAAAGTGTGTTTTAAACACAATTGAGAAAAGTTGGGGATTATGGAGGATATTTAAGATTACAGTGTATGTAAGAAAGGCTTGTGGAAATGTCAAAAGTATGATGCATCTTACACGGCGGCCTCCTAGATCTTGAGGCCTTGGGCTTCAGCCTGCCAAACCTTTGGACACATCCTGCACTGCAGATATAAATTGAGTTTGAGCAAGCTTAACATATAATTCGTACTTAACTTTCCCTTGGATGAGAAGCTTACATATCAGTTTTTTTCTTCGGGTTATATGTTTTAAAAGCTATAGAAATTATGTTCTGTAATTTATTTATTAATATTTAGCAACTGACCCAACTTAAATTTGATATAATGTGTGGAAACAACTATATGTTTAATAGTAAGAATCTGTACCCCAACTTATATTTGATATAATACATGGAAATAACTGTTATATTTTATCGCCATTGTCCCAATGTTATTATATTTGTGTAAGGATATAAGTCATATAATATACCACCTTCTTTTAATGCACCCAAATAAACGAAGCTAAATTTTACATTAAAAAATATATATTTAGATCGTTAAATTGGCATAAAAAATGCAAAGAATGCTCAATTGTATTTCTTTCTGTGCCCGTTGTCATTTTATTCCCCTTCAACGAAATAGTGTCGGATTATGAAGACATTAACTATTTTCAACTGAATAAACTGTAATAACTTGATTAAAATCGCATCATATTTTTTCCATCTTAAAGGGCAAAAAAAGAAAAAATAATGTTGTTAAATTTGTGGAGGAAAAAAAAAATTAACAAATAAAAAAATGATTAAAAAACTCGTGATGTTGATATGTTTGAACTTAGTGACACAATATATAAAAGACGTGGTATAGAACTGAATATGTTCTAAAGCAGCGAAGAACCAATAAAATTCGTTGAAGCGACTAATGCTAAGACCATAATTGTGGATAATTAAGGTTGAGAGCTTAAAGAGACCTGAATGTTATATCTAATAAGTGTTTACAGGTTTATGAGCCCAATTGTTATTAATTATGATATATGACGAAATATGAAAAATACCCCTCAATTATTAACCAATAGATTTCTTTCATTTTCGACTGTTTACTTACACCTGATTGATTTTTTAAGATGAACCATTGTATGTTATTTACTTCACAAGTTTTTTTTATGCATTCAGCCATGTCTATGAAATTCTAGTTGGATTAATATCCCCGATCTATTGTAAATGTGCATGTATATGTCTGGTATTGTTCCATTTAAGTGGTATTTATAACAAGGTGTTTATCAAAGCATAAGTAATCTATAGGGGCTCATCAACCAACAGTTTTGGAACGTGACTATTAGTTTTAATGTATTAAACTCTTGTAACTAGAGAAGGATTTGTTCGGGTTTTAGAATTCAATTGGTAATAGATATTGTGAATACCAACTTCACCGAAATATCATTTAAATTCTTAGAAAACTCATGAATTTATTAATTTTCTCTGTTTTATTAAACATTACTTGCTCGGTGTATTCACATTTTAATTAGTATTCCTAATAATATTAAAACGAAATCAAATAGAAATTCGAAAACATGGCCGTGCCCATTTCCTGGATGATCTGCCTACGTCACATCCCGTTAACATTTCAGCCATATCAAACTACACTAAATGTTGAAAACAGTGCTGAGAATATATTTATTTAATATATGAGTACATACAAAATAATATTAGAAGGTTTAAACTTCCTTTTAAATTAGTTGAAACCTATTTGTAAAAGGTTTTCCTGTCTGCAATAGGGGGAAATAAGAAATGTTATTCTTGACTTTCCTCTGTTTAAGACGACGAGCATCGATTGAGAGCTAGGTTCATTTACGGACTCAAACCCAGTAATTACGAGGGACATCATAAGAAATCTCTATTTTACATTACTGATTCGTCTGTGTGTAAGCAGTGGCCAAATATTGGCTTTGGTAAATCGCGGTTCAAATATCGATATCTCAGTATTTTGACGGCGATCTCTCAAATCTGTCACTTATAACAAATGATGTTTCTATGGAAGGCGATGTAGAGAGAAATAGAAAAGGAAATTGTGGGAAGATGAACACGAGAGATAGTTAAGATCAATCAGTACCTTCAACTTTTACACAACAATCACACTGGAAATTCATCATCATTCACTTTTGTCTTCTTATTTTCACTCCAACTTATTCAAAACTTTTCTCTTTTGTTTTTGTTTTTGTGAGCTTCAGTTTTGCATGTTTTTTTTTTATTTTCACTCTAACTCATTCAAAACTTTTCTCTTTTGTTTTTTTTTTTTTTTTGTGAGCTGCAGTTTTGCATGTGTTTGTATTTTTATTTTCACTCTCACTCATTCAAAACTTTTCTCTTTTGTTTTTTTTTTTTTTGTGAGCTGACGTTTTGCGTTATTATATTTTTATTTTCACTCTAACTCATTCAAAACTTTCCTTATTGGTTTTTGTCTTTTGTGAGCTGCATTTTTGCATGTGTTTTTTTTTTATTTTCACTCCAACTCATTCAAAACTTTTCTCTTTTGTTTTTGTTTTTTGTGAGCTGCAGTTTTGCATGTGTTTTTTGTTATATTTTAACTTAACTCATTCAAAAAAATTCTCTTTTGACTTGGATTTTTGTGAGCTGCAGTTTTGCATTTGTTTTTGTTTTTTTTTTCACTCTTAACTCATTCAATACTTTTCTCCTTTGTTGTTATATTTATTATTTTGTTGTGAGTTGAAGTTTTGCAGTTTTAGAAAGGTTCTTAGTTTTGTAGCATTTTAAGACATATTTTCAATATCGAAACTGTATACAAGAATATTAAAAATATTTTGACTATCTTATTTAATCAACCTCAAAAACTGGTGTCAGAGACAAAAATGTTAATGTTGTGAACAAATTAAATGGGTTTTTTTTCCATTGATAAGAAATGGTACCGAAACGATATTTTTTCTATTCTCTTGGGATATAACTACTTGATATTAACCTTCATTTTTTGTAAAAGAAATTGCAAGAAAAATTATTAAAATGCAACAAAAGTTTGTTATATATTATAGCTACTATGAGTATTTTGAATAGGAACAGATTTCTTACAACATGAAGCCTTTGATTTTAAAAGATTTCTTTGTGGCTTTTATTTGGTTCTCTTAGGATACACTCATAATATTGTAATAAAGCTATTAAAAAATCACAAAAAAAAGAAAAGTAGGTGCAAGAAAGGTTTGTTAGCTAAAAGTACTTTGATTTGGAAAATATTTCTTACAATCTGAAATCATTCATTATAAATAACTTCCTTGTATTAAGTGACCCGCCATCTTTCTCTGTGACTTTTTAATTATCTGACAATACCCTGAATAATTAATAATTGATAAATGTCAAAACTCAATAATTTGATTCTATTTTAATATAAAAAGACAACATTTACTGAAAAAACAAAGAAAAGAAAAGAATGCCACACACAAGCTACAGACATCAAATTCGTGCCTTGGCATTATTTTTGTTTAAAGAACTTTCTGTTCGCTTGATGTAGTCGATCATTTTATTGTGTTTGTTTTGAATTTTCCGATTCTCTTATTTTCGTAAGACTGGCGAATATCAATACATTAAGACGTAGATTGATTACATCATGGCTAGCTACATTTACTTGGATTTAACATCTTGTAAAGATTTACACGGTGTCTGTTTCACACGATAAATATGATTAATAATATTTCGATAATATTGACTGAAAATCCGTTTCTCGCGTCTGCTTCGGTGACTTCCTATTGATTCTCGCAGAAATGTTAAATCTTCTGCCTCATTGGTTGAAATTGGATTGATATTTTTGGTAAGATTTTGATGAAGCGAAAGATCACCCGGTCGTCTGATCTTTTTGCAATTTATTTTTTTGGTCTTATATTTCCAGACTTGTAACCTTTCCTTAATTTTCTTTTTTTTTCTTGTAGGTTTGCGTCATATTATGAAACTAGAATTTATAACCAAGGCAAAGGGCAATAGCAATCTTGTAGTTGATTTTAATTTTATATGGCGGTTTATACAATAGCCCCCAACCTCACTATTGTGTTCAATGAAATTATACGTCATCTACTTGTTTCGTTACCCATTTTAAATTAAAATTTATATATCATAATTCGCATGTTTGCAAAAGACGGTCTTGAATTTTATATCTTCAAATGTATTTCTAAGTCATCTATATCTATGTACATCAATATTTAAAGATATACTATCTCAGATCGAATATCTCAATTATAACAAGTATGATATTTTTACGGTAACGAATAACAAAATCATACATCATATGCGTTAAAATGTGCATATATTCAAAACGCTGTTACAAAGTTATTTGTCATAGTAATTCGGATGTATTTCCAATCGATGGTTATGTATTTGAACTTGCGACCGATGAGAAAATACACATTTTTAAGGGCATGATATTATAAAAAAAAAAAAGTTTTTAATAATTTTGAATTGTACTAACAGTATTTAATTCCTAGGTGCCGACTTCAAAACATTTTCTTTCACAGGGGTATGAACCACTATCCTGTTTTCGAAATTTATGTTAATCACGTTTCTATGAAATGCTTAAAACAGAGACAAATATCTGCAATATTTATATTAAATTACTTCGAGAATTGTACAACTTGCATAAAAGTGCAGCAAAGTGTAGAAATCAACAAGTCTTAACCGGAAACTTAAAGCGGAAATGAATACATAAATATGGTTCAAATTTCTGAATATTTCTGTCTGCTCGTCCACGGACCAAAGATCACAATTGCCATAAATCTTGTAAAAATTCTCGTTAAGTCATCTCTGGGCGGAGAGCACCGCCATCTAACGAAGCGAAACATCTTTTATTGTTGTGCCAACACGTTCGAGGAATAAATGAAGTCTGTTACATGGCTGGCCAGAAGATTTATTTTTCTTGTTTCAAGATCAAAAGATTTCAAACTGGGAACTTATATAAAGCTATCGGTTTACAAACTTGACATCTAAATTGAAGCAAGTCACGATCCATCGGCCATTGTTGACATGGTTTTAGTTGCGGGGCTGTCATTAAAATTAGTAAATAAAAAGCTTTTAAACAATTTACTGCGGAGTTGCTTCATTAATGACAACCAATGCGCTGTCATTGTTTTAACCTGCTTTCAATTCCTGTTCCTTTTTGTCTTTTAAACGATGACAACACATGATCTATGTCTTTCGAGCTTTCAGACTTGTCAAAAGCGGTAGTGCTGAACATATTTAGTTATCATTTGGCAAATTTCTATTATTTTATTCCGATTTCTCATTATTCATTTATGAAACTATTGTCAGTTTTGATGACATATTTGTGTTCTATTATAATATGCCCTGGGTTTCTTGCATTCACTTAGACACATTTAGTTTCCGCATGATTTCGAAATGTTTGCTCCCCACCCCCTCCCTTCTTAGAATTGATTTTTATCTGCGAAAGGTATGTTTCTACGAGTAATTATTTATCTCAATATATCACTCATACCGTTGCTGGCACAAATAACTTTTTATCATTCTAAATGTAATAGCAACAAAATTTTTAGAATTACTTTTCCTAACTTTGTGATAGGCAGAAGTTGTCAGGAATGACAAATATATGACTTCATATTATGTGTATTACGACATCAGGTGGAATTACGTCATTGCTATTAGTGCTGACGTCGTTGATTTATGGGTGGAGTCAACTCGTGACAGGGTGTCTTGCTAATGGAGCAGAATGAAGAAGGTGAAGAATGCAAGTGACGATTGCTGGTATGTCAATGGTTAATTGGAAGTTGGCGAGAAAGCTCACGTGCGATCCTGATGGTCAGCCTGCTGGCGAGTGTAGGTCAAACAGCCAATGGGATGCAAGCTGACCGGTGCAGTCTTTGATAGTCTGTCAGAGTAGAGATACGGTTGATAAATGAGATTATGGGATTAAAGATTGAAGAACAAATTTACTTCTGGTGTTATGTTGCTCTAGCGTTTCTGGTACACAAAGAACGGCGGTATCCCCCTCCCACCTGCTATGTTTCAGTTTGAAAAATGACACATCTGTCTATCGTGTCTGTTTCATCTTTATGATGAGCAGTTGTGGATTTCATTTTACGTTTATCTATCGAGTTCTTACTTCTTTCTACAACATGCCTCTCATAACATATCTTCTGTCTATGTCCGTCAAATGTATTCATTCGGTTGTAAATCATATCATTTTTTTATTTCTCGCTCTTTCTTCTTTACGGTGTCGATGATTGACAGTGAAAGGTTCTATATACTATCTATTGTTCTGATATATCTGAACGTTCCCTGTATGTAAACAATCATATGGTATAGATGTTAAGAAATGTATTTTGTGTTTGGAGGATGCGAGGGTAATATTTCTAGAGTAATGAGTCGCAACGACACACTACATCCACCGTGTCAAAGTCTGGCAAACTAATCAAAGAAAAGTTTCTAGCAGAAAGATTTTGTAACCGTTCAATGACATATTTAAACTATTTACTGACTTGGTGTCAAATGAAATAGTTCTCTAACTTTAGTGATATTTGTGGAAGTATCAGGTGCTGTTTAATATGTATAAATGGCACATTAAGAAACAGGTGAAATGATACTGTCTATCAGAAAATCATTCTGGAATTCTTATCACATTGTCATTGTGTCCCACCCAACCACTTTCCAAAACCGTTTTACATTTTCAAATGCATGTCGAAATCATATTTTGATTTTGTAAAAGAATAGATTTGTTGACGATGACACTTGAAATGATGCATTCTGTACGAAATTCGTCCATCTCCACCACCTCGCCCTATTTTTTGAAAATGTAAAAAATGTTTATATTTTCAAATGTACAGGGTGACCCAAAAGAAAAACAGAACCCATGAAATTGTTATTCAATCCTACAAAGGCACAGGCTAGACTCAAAACCTCGTTCTGTTATCTTGGTCGCTTTGCATAAAAGTCATATTCTTTCAAAACATACTCTAAATATACTATTTGGGGATTTGTTTAAACTCTATTATCCAGATTAAAACAGAGTGTTTATGTGTGTTTTTAATAGTGAGAGACTCATTAATATGTTGCGCTTTGAGCATGCGTTTATGGATGGATTATTAAGCGCATTACAAATATACATTATTATTATCATTATTTCCCCGATTTTTCGCTGTGCTTTCTGTGGGTATCTCAAGGCTAATGTCTACCAGAACAACCCTAAAGGCAGCAATCATAGATTTTATAAAAAGCGGCCAAGATTACTGAAGTTAAAGCCCAGTAAATAATTTGCTGGACCTTTATAGGATTTATGCGTTCTGTTTATATTCATGGGTCATCCTCTTTATATTCAAATAAGGTTTTGATTCTATGAAAGAATAGGTTTAGTGACGATGTCACTTCTAAAGGTTTCACTTCTCTGTCAAGGGAAACAAACTCAATTTAAAGTCTCCTGTATTTGTTTATTACGATAGTTTATCTAAATTCACAGAAAACATAATCTATTATTTATTTCTTTGGGGAAAATACAACTTCTAAGTTAAAACCTACTTTTTCTCTTAATGCTAATATTGTTGTAGACACGAATTATCCTAAGATTGTTCTTATCTCATTTTCCTACTGACAAAAACAAATTTTCTAGGGAACATCGCCATTTGTATATCTCTTAATATCGAAACTTAGCTTATTTTTATCAATGGGAAAAATTTTCGATTAGTAAAACTGTTGGGGGTATCCTTTTTTTGATTATCACTTCTCGGTTGGGCGATAAAAATTATCAAATGAAAAATTAAATGTTTATCTGGAAATTAATTCAATTTAGAAAATGATTTCGTCCCAGGATGTTTGTTTCATTTTCAAATAGGAATTTACCCTTTTCGTAAGTCATAAGTGTTTCAAATAATAATAAAATTATTAATTATCCATTAAATAATATATTTTTGAATTCACATTTTCATGATTTTTCATTTATTTGAAATATTATATTGGAATAAAAATAATTTAAATATAAAAAAATACCAATTTATCAAAATTTATGATAAAACGTATGTTACTTGACTTTACTTACATTGGCTGGCAATTTCATAATCTGCGCGAGACAATTCATCACGTGATTGCAAGCGCGTGAATGTCGTGTATCATTTTTATTGTTAGTATGTTTATGTGAAGTGAGAAGTGTAAAGGCTTGTATTGATATTGAACAAGGTAATTGAATCACATTATATCATTAATAGTCCTGTAAAATTTCTTCTATTTATCGCTTTATTTTATTTTAATAGTCTTGCGCGCGTGTTTAGCAATAATGGACTCAGTTTACGCTAATTATTTATTTGATTATATACACTAAACGTTATGAGTAGAGGTATTTGTGTTAGTACTAAGTAAGGTCGCTTGTTCTATTTTGTGGTATTTGAACAAGTTACAAGATAACAGTACTCCCACTATATACGTTATTATATAGCTGACCTTAGCTCACAAAGAAGTAATTTAAAAATACAAGTTACACGATAAATCAAATGTACCTTATTATTTCTTACCTTAGTTCACGATGTAATTACATATCAGTTCCAATATAAATGTACTCAGAATATATACCTTAGTATTGCTTACATTAGCTCACAAAATAGTTTTTTTTTTTTTAATATATAACTTTATTTAGATGTGGCTTTAATATGTGATTTTGTCAATATGTTTTGTTTTGTTGTTTTTTTTTTTGTTAAATTGGCGTTATTCATATTTTAATTATTTCGTTTTGATTAGTTCAGATTAATTCAAATGTTTGTTTAGAATGTTATAAGGCGTTTTGGGATATTGTTGTATTAAAAATACGCTTATAAGTCAAAAAGAACGAGAAAATATGATGGCATGGTCACAAGAGCATAATTAAATATGGTATTCATAATATTCATATAAATTTATAGACTGACCTGTAGATATTTTCCAAAACCAGCTATTATATATGAGCTCAGTAAAAAAGAGAAAATTTCAATGTTCTACAAATTTATTCTAAATACTCATGAAGTAGGGCAAACGTTTCCGAAATTCTGTCGAATCTTATTTCAGCGACTGTCCTGGAAATTGTAACTCAAGAAAGTTTCGTAGCGAGCTACAAAAGTTAACGAAATTCTGCCTAATCTTATTACAATGACCGTCTTAGAAATTATAATTCTAGAAAGTTTCGTAGAGAGCTTCTCCTACTATTTATCTACAGACAAATAAAACATGTCTCTAACATATGAAATGATACACTTTACTAAGTTCATTTCGAACTAACATCATGACCTCATGAGAACCAGTGTACCATATTCGTCTTAAAATCTAAAACAATTTGATTGTTCTTTATTTCAACATACTCATTTATTAATGGAACCTGTTAGGTATTTAAATCATACAAGAAAAGGAAATTTAACATATTTGTCAAAGCTGTTTTTCAATTCGGTAAAATTTCCAATTAGCTCGAAAGTAAACGTGTTGGTATTAAATATTGTGGCACTTCTGTTCTTTTGAATAAACAATTCCAGTCGCTCAATCTCTGAAAGATTCACTTATCAGATTCCCTTAAAAAATCAAAGAACCTTTGATTTGTATCAGCGAAAACAAAGGCTCTAATCACAAATTCTCTAATGAAATATTGAGCTTTCGGTGTTTAATTCTGAAAAAAATATGGAAAATGAAAGAGATTTCTTTTAGAAAATTTCCTACAAAAATCCACTCAGATTAGCGGCTTTGGAGTCAAACACTTCCATTTGGCTTTCATGTTGTGTATTTTTCAAGGAAAATGATATCATATGGCAATTTTTTACCTGGTCACATACCGCCACTGTCAAGCCTGGCTGATTTCTTTTGAGTCGACATAACGTTTAACCCTAGACACGCTCCGTAGAAAATCTTTTTACATCTCGGGTCTTTGATGTCCAACTATCAATGCTCTAAACGGGGCAAATTTATCATCGTAGGACAGGCCTTTGAGAAAAAATCATATACACAGAACAGTCTCTAACTCTACACGAAATTGGAAAAGGGAGACCAAACAGAACTCATATTGTTGGTAATTCAAACTTTGAGATGTCCCACGAAAAACCCATAGATCACGCATGAAGACTGACTGACGGGCTGATTCGAAATAAAGAGGGCTTCTTCAATTGACTATCTATAAAAACGTCAGTCGATTTCTGATTTACGGCGGCCGGGTTAAAAAGAAAATTTAAGAATGGGAGAGGAAACGAAACGATTGTGCAACGGAATGACAATTACGTTTATTGTATGATGGAAATTTTGAGTTGAAATAATAATGGCCGTTACTATTGATAGAAGAACTCCATTCACATTTTATCAATTCATCTTTTTTCTGGGACTTTCTCGCATTTATTTTCGTGTCTGTTTTAAATGGGACAATCGTTCTCCCATTTTTCTTCAACCGGCTTCACTTAAGAATAATTTTCCTATAATTTTTGTGACTTTAAGAATATTGTGAAGGCTCCATTACTATGATTTATTTCGTGGTTTAATAGGGACATTTCAAATAAATATGATTGATAAACGATCTAAAAGATAAGACATTCTTAAAAAGAGAAATGTTTTGTTATCCTAACATATGCCGATGACCTTTCTAATAAAAGATGTCTTAGCACTTAATTTTCAAGTGATATATTTATAAAAAAATACATATACATATAAATGAATGAACGTTGATGTTTTTTTATGGTTTTATCTTGATTGAATTATGGTTTTGATAATTATTATGGGACATTAATATGATTTATTATGAGAAAAATTATGTTTAATATTGTGTGATTTATAAGGTCATGGAGTGCAATATCAATATAGATAACGTGTCTTATCTAGGTTTCATTCATAATGTAAATATAAACATTAAAGGAACAATCGGGATGTATTGAATAAGACCATTGCCGTATATATTATAGATGGATGGGGAGTAGTCCTGAATAATAAGTCTATTTTTTAAAATAAAACATTAACGTTTGTTCTTGACATATTATGACTAGCACAGGCCAGGTTCCTCACACCCATTACGTAAATACAAAATTTTGAGTTTCTATTTGAGAACCATTAACTGCTGTACCCGTCTTCATTAGCCCAGTCGGAGCAGAACAATATCACGTTAATAACACTCTTGCTGGCTTGACAGGTCCATAAAAAAATAGCCCTATTCTAAGTAGTAGATGTTTAAGTGTCCTACCTGTTGTGTAAATTATACATTACATCCTATTTATTTTTCCAGGGGGTTCTAAGTTACATTTGAAAAGGTTTACGTAAAGCTTTCAAACCATGTAGTTGAATTTTTCCAATTTTTTAAAAATCGGTGTGTTAAGATGAAATTTGTATCATCAATTAATTGCAATATTGTAAAATAGTACAATTTGTTGACCAGAATAATGATTGGGGCATATTATTCAGTTACAACAAGAGTGTTATTTGGCCTTTAAACCCTATTTCATTTCGTTGCGGTAGGGCCTTGCTTTGTTTCTTTCAGTAAATTTCAAATGTTTCCTTTCTTGAAATATTAATATTATGGTATATACCAACATCAAAGTTAAATATATCGGCCATTGTCTAATTCAAATGCATTTGTCACATTCCAGTTTAACAGCATTTGAATACAGAATTTAAAATGGTACGTTTTTGACCTATGTGTCTCATTTAGCCCAAAACAGGCCCCTGTTATTCGTAATCTTAACTAAAGATAAAAATCCTAATTTTAGTAGATATTTAAATTTCGATTGGCTAAGGACTAAAATAATCTGATATTATCCAATCAAATTACTAAAATTTGGATTTTTATCTAAAGCCAGGCTGACACTTGCACGATTCCGTGGCACGCATTGGCACGACTCATGTGGGCACGACACCGTCCGATTTGCGCAAACTCTTCGTGCAAATGCGGGAAGTGCGTAAACAATGCGCAAACTATGCGTAAACTCGTCGTGCTAGTTCGTGCCAATGTGGGCATGACAGAATCGTGGCCAAAAGTCGTGCAAGTATCAGCCTGGTTTTAGTTAAAAGTTCGTGATATAATAATGTTAGTATAGCAGTCGCATTTGTCTAAACAGATCTGAAGCCGTGTATGATGAATCATGGGTAGAATAAGAATTTATGCTGGCTCAAATCAAAATTTTATTCCCGTTTTTTCTACACGTTCATAAACTGTGTAAACAATCAGTTCCCCGGAGTTCTAAATAACGAAACGAACTATAAGGTCTATTTATACGAATTTATTATTTTTATCGGTGCCATACTTACACGGGACAGAGTATGCTTACTCTGAAACTGCTCCACTGTTTCGTAAATTCATTTTGATTAATTTCCCATTCAAGAAATCAACATACTATTATTACGATTTCTACTTTCGTTTTATGGACGTTTTGGATTAATAGGCTGGGTCTATATTGCGTGCAGTAGGCTATATATAACGAAGAAAGAAAAATAACAAAATAGGACCATTTCAAGCTTACAATTTGAAATAGCTGTCCATTTGCTTGATTGGATGACAAAACTTCACACAACTCAAATTGATTGCAGGATTGTGTTAGATATAATAAAAAACGAACATGGCTGCACTTTTTTTGTTTGGAGCCCGTATATTTTCAAGGCATGGCGAAGAAAGACATTTTTAATTGTATTGTTCTTCTGGCTATAACTAAGATGTTGATCAATTATGTAAAACGCAGGAAGAAATCAAGAGAGAAGGAATAATTAGAATTTTTATAAAACGCGTGAACACACATCGGGAAGGAAGAAGAACAAGGCGATATTATAATAAGATAATTTGATTTTAGATTTGAAGATTTGTTTAAAAAGAAATGTTTTAGATGAAGCAAGGCAGTATAACTGACTTTATAATAATATTAGCATGGCAAGTCGTTTATCATTCGCTAGACTCCCCTTGTCAACAAAGCACAAAATGCAATTTTTGATATTGTTAAATTTTAAGGACAGCCAAGATCCAAAGTGTCGAGGGAGTTTGAAAAGCGAGTTTTTAAATCCCTACTGGTTTTATAAGACGTGATTTTCTGATTCGTTTTGCACCGAGTTGACAAAATCATGATAAATGGGCTTTAAGTTAGAGAGAGATGCTCCAACGGGCAAACGGCACCGATACCTCGCGACACCTCCACTGCTGAAGATTGCACGCGAGCTAAGACTCACGATTTAATTTTATTTTGCTTGATAAATGAGGGTCGCGACCAAGCATTCATCTCCCAAACATTATTCATCTACAATGTCAATTCCCGCTTGACTGTCCCTCCGCATCTGTCGCTTATACCGCTCACACAACCCCAAATCCAATCTTCTTCCAAAGGCCAACTCTCCTGCGGTACCGTTCCATATCCGAGTTTCAGATCAGAATATTTTAACTTTTGTCTTATCTACGGTCAGAAATCAACATCCTCTTGTAGTAACTTTGAACGTTTAGCGATATTTATGGCGGCCAAAAAAATGAAGAATGTGAACTCTTGGAAGATGCCGATCCGTCTGTATAATCTTGATCTAAAAGAAAAATGAAATGTTTTTGGTGCCACTGACACGCATATTTCTAATAAATGTTAATATTACTGGTTTTCTTTTAAGATTGGAATATCTTTCTGAAATATGTTAAATATTATTCACTGTTGTATTTTCAAATATCGCAGTTTTTCATCGAATACTGTGTGATATTTTTATTATAATATTTTGTACTTTATGTAATAGCATATTGTACTTTACATTATAAAATATTGCACTTTATATTATGAAATATTGTACTTATGTTATAAAATATTTCACTTTATGTTATAAAGGAAGTATTGCCCTTTATGTTATGAAGAAAGCGTTGCCCTTTATGTTATACTTATTTGTACTGGAATATCCCATATTGTAAAGTATTGCCCTTTATGTTATGAAGAAAGTGTTGCCCTTTATGTTATACTTATTTGTACTGGAATATCCCATATTGTAAAGTATTGCCCTTTATGTTATGAAGAAAGTGTTGCCCTTTATGTTATACTTATTTGTACTGGAATATCCCATATTGTATTGATAACCCGTTCTGACTGGTGTTGGCATACATCTTACTATAATGACAGTTGTAAGAAAACACGAAGACAGTATATATGGCACTGTCATCCACCAACGTTCATTTTTCGACAGTTCACGTATACGTTTGTATGCGTAATAGGAATAATGCGACCCGTCAAATTACTCTCCCCCGCAGAAAAATGGGCCTCGCATCCAAAAATAGTCGTAAATGGATATTCAACAACGTCTTTTAACTGACACGGATGTAATTTTCACATCTTAATCAGACAACCCATTAATTAGTCTTTCGTCATCCTGAATAATTTATAATGGGAGTGCAAAGGCAATCTTTTTTTTTCTTCTCAAAACAAGCAACATAATTGATCTTGAATACACATGTCTCATCTTGAAGTTGCAAGTTTCTTACAATACCCAACAACAAATATATGATTGTTTTACTTCTAAAGAGACACTGACACCGCCTTAAACCTGTCACTTACTTTCTTTAACATCATCCGAATCTCTTTCACTAAAAATCAAACTTGTTGAAACAAAACGACAATTTTGTATTTTTTCTGTCATCTGACAAGTTGCCTCGATGAAGCAGACACAAAGGGTCACGTGACGTATTGAATTACGTCAAAAGTTTTACCGGTTAAAAAAGTGGAAAGAAATTCAAGCCTTGTACCCGAAAATCTCTACCAAAAATATCTGCGTATTGTGGGTTTAACGTTTCAAAGAAAACAATCGCGCCTGTTTTGAGAAGTTAGAACCATATTTTTGTTTTGTTTATAAATAGCGTTATACAAAGGAACTGTTAAAACGAAACGAAAATCCTTTGCATCAGATAGTTCATGTTGTGTTTATTTATACGTTGTCGAGTTTGTGTTCTGATAAATTTGTTGTTGAACACAGATATGTTAATGTAACGAGTTGGAACACATTTGTTACTTTAAGATGTAGTCTGGAGACAAAAATTATCTCGAACTTTTTGTAACCTTTCAATACATTCACTGGAAAGGAATAGGTTTAACATGTTTATCATCACGTGACTCGATTATTTTGAGACGAACACATGTCGAACTGGGGTCATTTTATTTTCTATGGTTAATGTTATGGTGTGAATATTGTGGTCAGACATTGCTGTTTTCACCCACTTAACTTTTGGGGTACCAAAACCCCACCACCGCTGTCACCTTTTAAACAACCTATCTATTTCATTAAGCTATAAGTATATACAGTGCACACTGTACTGTTCAATAAGAATTGTTATTACTAGACATTCTCTTATTCGAACTATTAAATCATTTTAAATCACCACCAGTTGCCAAAATGGAGCCCCTTTTAGAAAATTTACACTGAGTTACAAGTGTGTGTTTGGGTGTTTGGGGGGGGGGGGCGTTCTTAATGTTACGTTCCAATCAATGGTTAAGGGATTTACATTTTCACAATTAATTCCCCCGATGATGTTATATTGTTTGTGGAATTATCAAGGTTCAATATGCTGATAAAATAGCTTATCGTGCCTGTAATATTTGACCTATAACTCAAACTTTTAATTATAGAGAAAACGGACAGTTTAAAAATGTAAAAATGCACCTTGTAAGATTTAAATAAAGGGCTAGCCAATCTTGGTATACTAGTTCGAAAACAGATAATTTAAAATGAATAATTTGAAAATTCCATTCGAATTACTCTATTGTGAGCGAAGACATTAGACTTTAAATGTTTGACAAAACGTTTGCAATAATTTCTACCACCGCATTGATTGTTCGAAGCTAAGTCTCGCTCCTCCATTTTTAAATTAAATCAAAATATGGCTGAACCGTTCTAATCTATTTAATATCGGAGATATCCGATGCCATCGAGAGTTGATGATGGCCTGGATCAGTTAGTTAATGTGTAATTGATAATTTTTTAAAAAAAACATGTCAGGCCTAAAGAAAGACCTGCAATACACAGATTTTGCTCTTGAATAATGTATGTTGATGTCGCTTTTAATTCTGACTCTGTTTATAGTCATCAATATTCAGGTTCCTTCTAATCGTTTTTATTATGAATCAATACGAACTACCTTTAGTTGTTGTTTTGCTATTAATATACATGTATTTATACTCCCAACACGAAATATTTATGGTTATTGATAACTGTTGCTTGCGAATCTTGTCCTTGTAGTAGTACCCGATGTCTATTATAAACACATAAACTTGATGACCCTTAACCTTAAGACATTATTTCGGCAATTTCCACCAATCGGATAAGGTAGGGTACAATCATTCTGATGTTTCCAGTGTCGTTTGAAACTATTTGATGATAGTAAACATGATTTATGGATAGGGTATGTTGAACTGGCCTTGTTCTCGTACTGTACTGGACATACCACTTCGATACTATTTGATAGAAAATTAGAACGATCCTGGTAGTGTATATTGTCTTGTGTCTTATTTGAGAGAGAGGGGGGTGAGAGAGAGATTTCACGTCCACTCGACATACGTGAGGTCATTTCGGGACTTACACGTGGTACAATTATATTTCCATAATTCGCTTGGCGCGTAAATAACGTTTGAAATTGGGAACCTTCTCTATCCCCGTGTTCATGTTTGCTTTTAGATGTAGACTTTTATTGGTAAGAAAAACGTACAGGCGCATTGCCGAATTTGATATTTCACTACTTTACAATATCATTAAAATATGCATGATATTATGTGTATTTATCTCTGCCATGTGCATTTGGTTTTGAGTTATTGGTAAAAGAATTATTCCATGTGTACTTGGCATAATTTCAGCCTTCCACTGTTGAAGATAAGTATTGCCTGTATAATCGGGGCTATGCTTATGCGCACAATTGGGTTACGAGATTATACCGAAAAACATAACACATCCGGGTGCATTTGGACCAATCGCTCATATGAATGGGTTTCGATGAGAATGAAAATGAAAAACCAACAGACGTCACGTTTCTACGTGTCAAGAAACACTTGCATCTAAAGACGACAGCCTTTGCCTCCAAGACAAATTGCAGCCATAAACGCAACTGCAATATTTGGCATTATTCCTTTAAATAGTACAAATTGAAACAATTAAGCATCTTCTTTTTTGTAAACCAAATCACAAGAGAAGGTGAAATTCCAAATTATGTATCAGAGGCATTTTGTTTCTTGTGACAGTCTCTGACTATAATATGACATGGTTGTTAACTTGTGCTTTAAAAGAACTTCAGAAACGGGATATGAAAAAGACGACCCCACTACACAACTCTATGAAATGAACAGTTTGTATTTGCGTTGAATACATATTCAGCTGGTTGTTTTATTTGGGGGAGGGGAGATTTTATATGTTGGTCTATTGGTTGTGGGGGAGGGGAGGGACAGTCTGTCTTCGTTGAAAACTTTGCGAATATGGATAGAGCTATAACAGACATGTGTTTGACTGTATGCCAAAATATAAACATGCGGATTTCATCGAAATAAAACGTCAGCTTGACCCGATTCTATTGTTGATTTTGACTGAAACCAAAGATGTTTATCTTCTTTACGGTATATTACAGATGTGATTAGTAAATAAGTGACCAATTATTGAATTGGTAGTACTCCATTTTTGTCTTTATTGCAATATCAAGTAAAAATCGCAATACCTAATGTGTCCTAAATCAAAGAGATCCGGCTCCTTTAATTATGAAATACTCCACTCTAAATTTCAAAGTATAGTATTATAACACACGTAACTCTAGAATAAAACCCCTTTAAAGCGGACAGTAAAAGGATTGGGTTTGGTATTTTTCAATCCCCATGGCACTGCTACAAAATTAATGGAACCTCTCTACTTGTCAATACTCATGTATGCCGTGAAAATAAAACAAAATGGAGGGAATAAATCATGTAATAACTAAATGTACTAAGTAAATTATTTACACAGCTTACTTCTCGTCAAACGAGATTTGTCTAACAGACGAGACGAGAATTGCAAGATCAAACTTATTTTCCGATCGGTCGAATCGGATTAAACCTCATTCATCATCAAGCCAATCAAATCTCTTGTTACATAGTTTAGACAGCGGCTCGACCAACCAATTGACACGTAAGACAGGTAATCGATCGGAGAATGACGCGCGAGAGAAAACGAACGAACACTTTTAAATATGAGTCGAGCTCGTATGTGTATCTGTGTTTTAATAACCATAATGGTAGGATACAAAGGTTGGCATTTAATGGAGAATTCCACGTTTCTTTAAAGGAGTCAAACCACTCTGATTTAAATCCCCTAAATGTATTGAATTGGCTTAGTCTGATGTCTGATTTCATTTGAAAGATTAACCGGAAGTCGACTTGTTTACTACTTTCAGTTTCAAAGTATCTCAACGATATGGATATAAACTTTTAAACAAATTCAGATTGTCATTCCACAAAATTAACTTAGGCTTAAAATCAAATGAAATTAACAACTATATTAATGACCCAGAACAAAGCGGTTTAGTTATTTTAAAAACCAATTTAAAAGACCCGAGAGTAAGCTGACCTTGACACTTAAAGATAATTTAATATAGCGTGTTGTTTACCCGATGAAATCCTTTTTAGGGCCAGCAAGTGATACGGGATGATGCTCTTTAGGGCAACGCCCCTGCAAGCTTGAACATTAGACAATTGCGCATCGATTTTACATATGAGGTCACAATTTTAAGACGGGTGCGATAACAACATGTTGGGTTGTTGGTCCATAATATAGTTAGTTGGCTCGTACTTGTTAAGTACCCTACTTTGGTTCCAAATTATGCATCCAAGAATGTTGTTATTTGTCATAGAATCATTTATGGGTAGCCGTTATAATTATTTGGCTTGTAATGAATGTTTCCATTTTTTGGTTCTGTGCCTACTTTGGTTCAAAAACATGCATTCAAGAATCTTGTTATTGCAAATAACATACTTTATGGGCAGTATTAGTACTTTTGCAAGGAAAAACTTCTGTTCGAATTCTAACAAATTGGTACCTACTCAAACAGCGCTCTCAACAATGTTACAAGCACGAGTGTCAAAAGGACAATATCATACCTAAAGATACTCGGCTGGACTATAAATCAACCAATGCATCGTATCTTGTCTTAACCTCTTCAAACATTTCCTTTCATCTTGAAGAAAACTTGTTGGCAGCTAATGAAAGACTTCCTAATGACCAATTGACCATTCCTTAGAATTCCTGCCATTCGAGGACTTTCTGGCAAAAGGTTCCAAGTGCTTGGTTATTGGCGGGAAATAGGCACTAAAGACTGTTTGTTGAATGCGATCATACATCTTATACGTCTAGCCCGCGTCTAAACCCTAATAAGATTTACAAGTTGATCTTGAAGAAGATTACTCATCAGACAACTCTCCATTACCTTACTCGTAGATTATTCCATCGATTCCTGAAAGTATTTTATCAGATAAACAAAAAAAAGAACATTGTATGTCTAGCCCGTAAAAACTTCTGAAAGTCAAGGAAACATTTTGTAATTCAACCGAAAAAATAAAAATAAAATGAATATTCCATCGATTTCTGGAGGTATTTTATCAGATAAACAAAAAAAAACATTGTATGTCTAGCCCGAAAAAAATTCTCAAAGTCAATGAAGCATTCTGTAATTTAACCGAGAAAATAAAAATAAAATGAACTATTTTGTGGCAGAAATTGTCGCTTTTTTGTATAATTTGTCTCCTATAAGGTTTCTGATACAGACATCAGGTATTAAATGAAAAGAAAATTGTTAGCCATGCCAGTTTCGCATTTAAAAAAGAGGTGATATCAAGTGTTCAAGTGATTTGATAATTCTGTTGATTATGTATTATAACGGACAACGTCTTGTCCGGGGGGGGGGGGGGGGGGTTGTCGGCTGGGTGTGTGGTGCTGTTCTCCTGCAAGTACTGGTGGAAAGAATAACCATGCAAATAATTTTATGTTCTCCATAACTAAAATCATCGTTTATCCAAACCTTTGATTATCAAGAGCTTTCTGTTATATTCTTTGTAAAACAGAATTTGAATACCTGTCTAGAAAAAAACTAAACTTTGGAACTAAAAGAAGGGTGAGGTGGCTGTAGTCAAAGTACCTAATCCAATGAAAGAATTCAGCTAAGCAAATTGTCCTAGTCCCCCCCCCCCCAACTGGCACCATGATTGCCGGAAATCAGTAAATAATTAACTATTCTACCATAAATCATAAACGAACATTATAACATTAATGTGATATTATTATTATAAAGATTAAAATCTTAACACCATAGTTTTTTTTAAATATTAGAGCATGTTTATGACTTTCAAAAAGTTATAAATTCGTCACCCATCTCTTATCAAAGAGTTTAAACCAGATGTTCTTCTGGCGGAAAGCGTGTGGAAATTTATTACAAAATTTTGATAAATAACGGCACGGCAGCCGTTTCGGGCCAGGATACGGGAGTAGCAAGCTGTCGAAAAGTCGAACAGGGCCGTAAATCTGCCGACTTGTACATCAAGACTCCGTCTCTTAAATCATTGCCGCTCTCTCTACAACCTGTAAATGCAATCAAAAAATACTTTTAATGAATTTTCAACCCGTTCTTCTGCTCGGAGAAATTCCTGGGTGAAACATAAATAAAGTTGTGTGGAGTGTTGCAGAGACAACTTGACAGCTATAGTAAAAACAGAAAGAAAGTTTTACAGTTACTTTAAAACTAATAAATTGAAAGATTGGATAATACTATATTGACATTGTGTAGTTGTTGTGATAGTAAATATTAATCCATTAATCCTATAGGAGATTAATTATAACGGTCAGTAATCTATTTAATATCTCAATTTTAAAAGTTTTCTATTTTTCTTATAAATCTTTGTTTTCTTACTCAAATTTATTTCTAAGGCTGCTAGGTCATGGGTAGAGTGTACATCGATTCGTTTTTCGTTATTTTAACTTGCAAGCCCCAGTTTTACCTGATTTTGTCGTACCGGCTTTGGGGATTATCTTTCTCTTACAATACCTCGGGTTTTCGTCCGAACATCGGTCCTTCGCCCCGCACGTCTGACGAGAAAACACCAGGGCGGGATATCCCGAGGAATTTTCTTGCACAAAAATGTAACCCCGTAGTAAGTGAGCCATACTCATGATACTTCGTAAACTGCATGGAAATATACTCTGCTGTAAAGGGGCATTATAATTTTTACCAATCAGATCATGAATGTAATTGATTTTATACACTTGCCTACTTAGAATAAATAATTTCGTCCGTTAAACTCCTTGAAAACCACAGTAGCGTAATGATTGATATACATGTATAATAATAGAGTATATAGAAACTTTATTGCATAAAAAACCTTACAAGGTTATACACATACACATAAAAATACTATAAATACACATAAAAGGATAGTTATACAAAGATACACAACTTTACAAGGACGAGAACGAACTGTTTTAAAGTTTCTGCATTTTTATTCATCATCAGTATTTTAAATGGTTGTAAATCAAATTTGGTAATATCAAATTTAAACAGCTACGGTATCCATGTGTACCCACTATATGTGTGTAAATTTCTATCTTTGATTCAAATATATATTTTTATTTATACATGTACATAATCATGTAAGGTTTTTTTATGCAATAAAGTTTCTTCTTCTTCTATAGTTAAATCAAAACTTTTTTTTATGAAATTACTATTGCGCCTTTAAAAGGTTAAACATGAGCGGATCATAGTCTTAACAAATCATAGATTATAGATAGAACTCCTATTACATAATGTTTGAAAATGCAACTTCAAAATAGAAGGAAAATAAAACATCACTGTGTTCCTTCAACGGATTCTTCACCACTAGCATTTGTTATGAAAACTCGTCTGTTAAATATCAACGACTCTACTACACAAGATGTTGAAGAGTTTAGAATAATACAAGACAATCTGGTGCTCTGTGGTAATTTATTACAAGCCACCGATTATTAAAAATACGACTGTTCTATGCAAATGAATGAGAACCAGACCTTTTGTGGTCAAAGGGTTAACATGAGAATTTGATGAACAGATTTATGTTCCTTGGATGAATTGTTAATCTGAAAAAACAAAAAAACGGTTAACAATGAAATAAAACAATATCATTTGAATATTAACCCTATAAAACATTATCCCAAGACAGTGACGATATTACTTCATGACTTGGGGAATAATTTCTCTGATTGGAGTCATTAATATCGTTTTATTGTGATGACGGACGGGTCGTAAAGCAAACCGTTTAATAAAAATTCGCCAGACACCTGGTCGCAGCGCCTAAAATCAGAAACAGCTAATTAACAATAGAAGTATTATAATAGCGTAGTACTTTTAATTTTTGGTACTTTTTTGTTTGTCAAAAAAATCGATAAGTTAATAGAATAATTTTTCATATTATGGCGACCCCTGAAGTGAGTGGTGTGATTCGCCTCATTAAGCTGGCCCATCATATAGTGCCATGATTGACTATTGCTGCACTGCATGAGGTTTTGACGTTACAAAAAACCTTCGAGGACGGTATCAAATTTTTATTATGGCCCGCCTTATGTACAAAGGAAGTTCGTGGTTAAAATTGATCAAGGGCCAATTTCGTCTTTCTGGCATCCAATTTGTCCTGACTAGTTCCCAATACCAAACTCGTTAATCTTTCGCCATTAACACGGATTCGTATTCAATGGTACTCTCACTTGGTTGAACACACAACGACTCGGCTTGATCCCTTCGGCTCCCCGTGGAATCCCATGATCTGATTGCGTATTAAGCTCACGTACTCGTCGTCCAATACAAGCAATATTGACATTACTTCTGCCTCGATGTAGATATAGAAAGCTTAGTTTGTTTGTGACCATAGAGTAGTAGATGTCTTATACAGCCACACAGATTAGTGCCAAGTTTAGCTCGTTTCATTTCATATTGATAACCTTCGGTGGAAACTACATGGCTTTTTGATGTACTTTAGGTCAAGGACAATGTTCTTTTAATTTACTATAGACGAAGAAGAAAAAGAAGAATTATTTCATAAAAAAACATTCAAGAATAACGCACGGTACTGGAAACAAATGAAACGAAATAGGGCCCTACTGTTCTGTACTAGAAACCAAAAACGTAAATAATCATAGGCATACATGACATACTTACAAAACTACAAAGAATTAATCATTTTAATAATTCTACATTTTTATTAAACACCATTCAGGGGGGGGGGCAAGTGCGCGCTGTGTCGTTAGGTCTGCCACTGAGTCAACTGGCGTGGTTTCGATTCCCCGGTTGTACGTAACATTGTGTAGGGTTACCTGTCCAATCTCGTGGGTTCGCTCCAGGTCTTCCGGTTTTCTCCCAATGCCAAAGACTCCTACCCCCTCTCTCTCTCTCTCTCTCTCTCTCTCTCTATCTATTTCTCTGTTAAAAATCAATATTCTAAATTGCTGGAATCGTTGAATTCATTGAATGGTTCTTGATATTAATTTAGTCTAAAAAGATTGTTTTAGCAGGATGTTTTAAAATGAATGGTATTACATATGTTTAGGAAAATCCCAGGATATAGTATCATCATTACCAATGTCAAGTGCTTAATTTCCTTACTAACCATGCTTTAATGTATAATCTCTATCCGGCATTGCAAAATGTCATGAAAATCAAATAAATTGTTAACAGTTAATGATGCAATATGCACCAAACGATGTTTTCATTCATTCATTCATTAATTTATTTATCCATTCATTTATCTTTTTAGAATGCCTCCTTTTGAATAGCACTACAATCACAAAATTAAATGCTTTGTGTCCTTAATATTAAATTTGAACTGTGATCGTTTTATAATTTGTTAAATATCTCTAATTATTTCTATTAATCTACGAAAGGGCATTATAGTTTGTAAATTTATTTTAATGATATGATTTAACACAGTTAATCCCATTGTGATCGTCACATAATAACGTATAATAATATGTTTAACTCCAGTCTTTTGAGAGACAGAAATTGCTTTGTAATTTATCATAACGCTCGCTTCCAATGTCAATCCAGAGCCGACTAAAAAAATCCGATCCAGTTGCAAGAATAATTGACACGATAGTAGGTATCCTATTGTCATAAAACAATGACGTGACAGTTTGATTATATAGTGTCAATGACAATCTGTCCCGATTTAAAACTGTAGTCAGAAAGGCAGGGGGAGGGAGGATATGATTTGAAAAATACACGTTATAGACTAGCGATATAACACTCGTGTTTTCTTCTCCCCTCTTAACTAACCGGCGTCGAATACTCCCCCATTTGAGTCATGGACCCGGGTAAAATTAGCGAATTCTTGTGTCACTGATGGATGAGGTTCCGATCTGGGCGATATTTGAACCCGTTGTCTTTTGAAAAGAGAATAACAGAGTATCAGTGCCGACTCGCGTGTTAAGATGAATGCCCCACGTTTTACCGCGCCTTGTCGCCTTTGTTGATCGCGGGGGAATCGTGTATCACCTTGGCTATTAATTCTTAAAAAGTGGGAGGAAAATTTTCGCTACGTCTATCTTTAATCTCTCTATCCCTCATTGATCCCGCCGAACCCTACTCCCTTTCTATTGTCATCCCCTCAGATTTATCTGTTTGGGTTCAGGGGTCGAGACAGCGCCGCCGTAGGTCGTGTGACAGTCAAGTCATACAGAAAGGTTACTGCTCTATGTGTGCCGACTTATAAAGTTAAAACGATCTTTTAAATCGGCGTTTTTTTTTCATTTTTGTGTGTTTTGGCTTAACTTGAGCGATGCTGAAGTGATAAGTCCTCCTTGTTGTTACACGTGTAATCCCTTTAAACAAACAATTTTGAGTTCAGACAGCGAAAAAAAAATGTTATCTTAAATTAATCAATTATTATTTGATATCAAATTGACATCATTTATGAATGACAAACAAAGAATTCTGAAAACATCAAGTTCTTATTTGCTTTGATGATTTAAAGTTTAATATGTCGAAGATCGACGGATCGGGGTATTTTTTTCTCTGTTTCATAGGTTTTGCCGATTTTTAAAACATAAATTTTGTCAACTATGAATTATGAATTTGGTTTATAAAAATATAAAAATGTCTCTCTTGAAATAACAATTCAACTATCAAAAATATATAGACATTCTTATCCAGACACTATACAGCTGCTAGTTTGGTCAGACTCCAAGTTCACAAAGCATTCTCAAGTGCAAAGTTTTGTGTTTCTGAATCAAAGATATTTCTCATAAACAGTGATTGAAAATTGAGCAAATTCTCAAGTTAAGTCGGAGAATGCTTTGTGAACTCGGGGCCTGGTAGATACACGGCATTGGGACAAATTGTTCGAGTCACCACCAGAGAATGAACCACTTTTATTTACCCAAATAATATAACCCAGGCGACCTTTTAAATCTCATCACTTTGAGAAACATAGGGAATTACAAGTATATAATATGTACAAACGTAAATGTCAATACATCGATACCACATAAACGATGGGAGTAACTGTGTTATTTATATCCAAATCAATACTTTCTATAGGGTGTGATTTTATAGGCCAGTCATTAAGGTAATATTTACAATTTTTTTAATAACGCAATGACATTAAGTAGAAACTAGCTGACAGAACAAATTTTTAATCTGAATTTTTTTTTACGCCAAGGCTGATATTTCTTTTTACAAATCTCGTTAGTAAGGTTTTTTTATTTAGAGAGAGTGAGAGAAATGGGGTTTAACGCCTACTCGATAAAAACTAGGTCATTTCGGGACAAACCTATGGTTTAATTTCATTTCAATAATTCGCTTGCATGTAGGGGTCTTTAACAGAGGAGGAAACCGAAGGACCCGGAGAAAACACACGAGGTTGGACAGGCGACCCTTCTCCTCGTCACATACAGCCGATGATTCGACACGACGCAAGTTGACTCAATGACCCCCTTTTTTATTTAAAACATTATTTTGCTAATACATTTAATTTCAAGGAAGGAACACTTAGTTAAAGATGTAATTTGGATTTGGAGAGATTGCTGGCGTTGTTTTTTTACTTTCTTTTTTTTTTGGGGGGGGGAGAGATTTTTTGCTGCTTTTTGTCACAGCTAAAACATATGTTTTTATGTATAAGAAAACTCTGTAAAGATATGTCATATATATATAAATCTGTCAGATCATAGCCAAGTCATTTTATGTGACACGAATGAAGAAAGATGAACCATTTGACATGGCATATGCCACTTACATTGGCCTTTGTAGATTAGCCTATCATATTAAAAGCCGACACTGACATAATTTTATATACAACCTGCGGAAAATTTATATATATGGATCCTATAAGAATGTAACGTTAGACACATTTCCGACATTTAGCTACATTGTACTTAGTTAGCTGTGTGAATTCCTCAAATTAGTTAGCTACATGTGAATTCCTCAAATTAGTTAGCTACATGTGAATTCCTCAAATTAGTTAGCTGTGTGAATTCCTCAAATGAAAAGTAGCGTACGGTGTTCTATAAAGGGTAAGCGTACCATCTGGGGCCTCACAACAAATCACTTTAAAATACAATGTTTTAACATTTTATCTGAAAATCCCGATTCTAGAAGTGACAATGAACAAGGATAGAAACAATTTCAAAAGTTATGTTGCGTAGATGCTGTGTTATTTTTTCAAGTAAGAGAACTACTCTTATGTAACACAAATTAAAGCAAATAAACAAAGGACATAACGAAATCAAGTGCAAAAAGGCCACTTAATTATGGTTGGGTCTATCTCACAAGGACAACTTCGAGTATTGTCACAGGTCACGAAATGTAAACAGGGCTAGCACTATCCCAAACCTAACCCTAACCCTTGATCTAGCCCTAACGCTTACTCTAACCCTAACCTATAATCTCGCCAATAAACACGTGTCCTAACTTTATTTGCATCCCAACAACCCTGACGAAATTTTGAGTTGGACTCAAGAAATAGACCAACCCCATAATTATATTGATGTTCCACCGATTTTCTGTGTTATATGTTTTTACATTTCATCTCATTGATTAACATGAATGAAGTGTTGAAACTGGAATAATGTACTGGGTGTTTTTCATCCATATTTAACTATTTAAAGGCTCAATACCACTCGTGTTGTAACTGAATAATATGTCCGAATCTTTATTCTGGTCAACAAATTGTACTATTTTACAATATTCCAATTAAATGGTGATACAAATTTCATCTTAACACACTCATTTTTTTTTAAAAAAATGGAAATAATTCAACTAAATGATTTGAAAAGCCTAACGTAAACCTTTTCAAGAGTGATTTGGATTTACAAATATTTTCGAACTTTCTGGACTAGTAAAAAAGGATGTAATTGATAATTTACACAACGGGTATGATACTTAAACATTTAGTACTCAGAATAAGGCTTTTATTTAATTTCTGGAGCTTTCAAGCCAGCAAGAGCGTTATTGTAAAATTTTAAACATTGGTTAAGGTGTTTATTTAATTTTCAATTTGGCACGATATCAAAGAACGATATAAAAACTGTTGAAGCATCATTGAGCTTATGCCTTATGAAAAGAAAAGGGCAGCGGAATTTAGTAGCTGGTGGTTTTTTTTCTTAATTTCTACCTATTTGTTGATTTTAGCATTTTCACATTTTTAACTAAAGGCCAAATTTCAACTCAGAGATGTTTTAACAATAACCACTAAATTACCATAAAATAGTAATTTGTTTAAATAGTTTTGCTACAATTATGATGGAGGTATAGCTGGCATATGTTCAAACATTGCCATTGCCTTTGAATGCAATATTGTTATCAGCATCTACAAAATTCTCCCAATTTTACAATTCCAATTCAGTCCTGGTCAGTAATGAATTCACTGACACGTACACATTATTTATTTTCCGTGAATCTTATGAAATAATAACAATAATTGTTGTTTTTGTCAAATAATCGAAATTACTACAGCCATAAAAATGGTTCCGAATAATGGGCCGATATTGGCAATGTAAATGACGTATTCCTTGCAGCTTTGAGACATTGTGGACAGTTCGTCTCAGGAGAGACATTTAAACCATTGGTTTGATAGGACAATTGTTCGGCTCCTGATTTAGTTGTGTCCGAATGAATGCACTATTTTCTAGCGAGTATTCATCAAGTTTCCTATTGTTTATAGTTAACCACGACAGCTGATTGGCTATTTGGACCATTGTGACTATTGATCCGACCAATCATATTTCGTATTGATTTTTGAGCTCGTGGATTAATTTCTGTTGGATTGCTTTGCAAACTGGCGACATCTTTTGAGTAAATTATAATGTATCTAATCTAGAAGATTTACAGGGATTTTTTTGGTTAATTTAAATTAGTGGTTTCAACATCTTGTCGTCATAGTTTTTAACTTGTTTTTGCGATGACGCCTTGGATGTAATTCGAACTGTCCGTTTTTGACATATTTTCATGAATTTCTAATTTAATAATTTTGCGTCATATATGGTTCAATTTAAGTAGAAAAATGACTTTTTATGATTTTCGTATAACGTATTTAAGACTAATTTTTAAAATGTTTATGTTTGGCAAAAACTGAGAATTACAACAATTCGACAATTGTGTCACGCCATATTGTTTCAGGTGTTCGTGAGAACTCAATATGCAAAATGTCAAAAACAGTAACATACATAAATTTTAGGTTCGTCAAAACTTTCCGTTTATGTTTATGACAAAAGCATATTATTATTACATGTCTAGTTTCACTTTTTTATTGGACTTTATATGTATTGTACCATATGCTGACTGTATTGAGAATAATACAAAAAAAAGTTTTATCATGCAATGAATGACACGTTTTAAATTACAGCCAATCATATAATTGCAAGCAACTATTGCATCACAGTATATACAAGAATTATTACAAATTTGCGTTGTTATCGGTCAACTTTTCGAATAATCCAGATATCAAATTTTGTTATTTTATTGAGTTTATGTCATAAGTGAGAAAGTTTGTTGTTAAATATCGCCAAAGGGCTTATGCACTTGAAAACAGTGTTACAATTTGTCAATTAACTCAAAAAGGTGTTGTCACTTCACACTATCGCATTACTCGATCACGTTTTTCCTATCCACTGCTTTACGATGATACACCATAAATTTAATCCATTAATCTACCGAAATGTTTACATATTTTTGAATCATGGTCCCTTAGAAACTATCAAAAATCCTGTTTAGTCCCGATATTTGATCGTTCAATATAATCGTATAAATATTTCAATAGAATAAAACAGCATTAATTTATAAGCCTTTTGTTTGGCTCCAGTGTGGGATTGCTCAATGGCTGATACGACTCTGGTCGCCATTGTGTAGCTCTATACACTATTTATCTGCCTACAACGATACTGCATTTCCAACATGAATATTTTAAACATAAATTCTCAGTTACCTGTCACCTTATAAATGAAGTTAAAACACGCCATTGACGATATTCTAAGCACATAGCATGCTCTAGCTTTAAAGAGCCTTTATTTCGTCGCTCGGGGCATTTTCCGTTCCACAATTTGCTTTTCTGACACTTGACTTTCTTACCGACATGTGCGCCGCCTTTCTATGTCGTACGTAAAGGATTTCGTTTCGGATCAGTGACTGCTAAATTATTCCAAGTTTTAGAAAAAACATTAGCTCGTGCTCTTTTGTAAAGTAGCCTCCATTACCTTTTTACATCGTGTTTATGCGTAATCACAGAAGTATGACACTTCAATGCACCTTTAGTAGTTTGGAATCTAAGCATGAAATCATATTCCTGTTAGAGCAGAAGTTAAAACACTTCACGCGACATACAATAAGAATCCATCGTGTAGAAAAACACCTGTATATTCGAGTTTAAAAAGACCAGTCAAATGTAGACCAATTAAGCCCCTTTACGTGAATACTCGTAGTAGCGTTATTGATAGCAATTTGTCTGATAGCAATCTAATTGAAACGATGCAGAGAGAAACTAATTCCTGATAATAGAACGATAAATAGTGTAAAAGAGACCACACAGTGATAATTGCTTTAGAATATTTAATATTAAAAGGCAGTAAAAAATGTATTTTATTAGAAATTAAGAGGGACTATTCAAATGATATAATGTAGTAAATTATTTTTGCTACAAAATTAGTATATAAGTAATTTATATTTATCAAAAAGAGTAATTTATATTTATCCAAAACTCATATTGAGTATATTAAAACTGATTTAGAATTAAACAAGGACCATAAACTTATGAACTAATAAGGTTGACCTTAAATACATTATGTATAATACTTCTATTATGATGAAGACAATTTAAGATCGATCCAAAGAATATTCGATAAAGTTTGTTTTAAAGAAGAAACCTAGGTCAATATATAATGTAAATAGTATACTGAACCCACCATGTCCAATATGCTAGCCAAAGGAGTCCATTATACTAGTTTTATACCGAAAGGTTAACAGATTTATGGGTTGTAGTCCTATAAAGTAGGGTTTGGGTGGTCCCTAGCCAATAGGTGACCAAAATGCCTGTTTAATATCGGGAATGTTATACGTCATGGGAATATCCCTTTAAATTGGGGACACTCCTAGGGAACTAAAAGTGGTGGTAGTCCAATAATAAGATCCCGAATATTCACTGCTACATTGGATGACGTTCCAGCACACCGAGTGTTATCCATAACCAGCACAAATCGAAAGTAACATCTCAAAATAACCATAATCCTAGTATAATAAATAATCCAAGTAATTGAAAATATCCACAAGTTGATACAAGACACACTAGAAAAGCCATCATCATCGGGTTCGTAGACATAATCTTGCCAAGATTCTCCACGCAAATGGGATAATTTGAACGAATAACAGGTTAAATATGATTGTCACAGGTGCGATACGACATAGCTATACATCTTTTGAACAATTAGTGTCGACGCCATGACACTAGATAATTTATTATATTAATTCATCATTGTAACGTCAGTCAACAAAAAGCTTCTTTATTTCAAAACAAGGCGCTGTAAGTTTGGGCCAATTTTATGCTTTTCTAACCCATCAAGGGTTTGACATTATTATGTTAATACAACTAGCGATTAAGGGATTTTGACAGTGGAGGGTCTTCCTTCAATATACGACCGCGTCTGTAATATAAGAAGTGGTTATTTTTGTTAATAATCATATTAGCCCCCAATATAATGTATAAACATTTCTAGGTGACATTTGCTAAAGTATTATTTTTGACAAATACTTATATACTTGTAATATTTGTAAACTTTATACTGCCCAAAACTGACATTTGTATTAAATCAATTTCAAGACCGTATGATGTCCCTAATTCTCCTTCATAAAATTTTCTATTTTCTAATTATAGGTTTAACATCTTTTTTTTTAATTATGACACGAACGCTGTTCTTTTCGTAACCCTGAACCATTTTAATGGTTGGTCAAATTAAACTTTAGAATACGATTACTAAATTTGCTATGAGTAACGTTTCAACAATGATTCTTGTGTCATTATATCAATCTACATTCTAATAAAAAAAAAACCAAGTACGAACAATCCAAACCATAAGACAAAACAGTGTAATTTTGCAAAATAGTGTAATCAGCATATGGAATGTTCACCGTGTACGAATAGTATTTGTTTAAAAACACCTTCGAAAACAAAATTATGTAAAAGGCGTATCTGAACTTTTAAAATTTTTGGTATCAATGAAAAATCTAAACTGATTAAGTTGTAAACACAAATAGTTCTTATATGTAGAAATTGGTTAGGAAATCAAAAGCTGTGTTTGGAATAGCTTTTTGTGAAGTCTGCTTTCAAAAAATAATATCGCAGACCACGCATTTACTTACTGTTTGGTAGCCTTCTGACTCATTTTGTAAACAAGAAACTTCTTATAAACTGTGTGCGAAATCAGCGGCATAAAAAAACCTGTTATTATTTTTATCCATTGCAAAGATAAAACATGTGCACAGTTATTGGCAACCCACGGTTCGACAGAGATTTTGCAATTATAGATAAGCCGAAGGACATTTTTATGATGACGTATACACACTAAATAAATGATAGTACATACTTTTTTAAAATTATCATACCCTCGTGAATCACCCAGAACAAGCTGTAGTAGACAAAATATGTACACAACTTTATATTTTAATACAATTATCATGACTTTTATATTGGCTTCTGCTGTCTGAATGGCAGCTTTGACAATCTTATCATTCTGCGATGGCCAAATGGCGCCAATTCCGAGCGAATCCGGCACTAAATGTTGTGAACGGAGACAAAAATATCTGTAGAATTTAACAGGTACATTGTTATTTCATGTTTTGTTGAAGACTCAATAACAATATCCGGAAATTAATCTTGACGGCAATACAAGGTCGTGGTTTATTTTTGAAAAGATAAGATATTCGTGCCAATTGCCTAAGCTACATCCGTTGTTTGGAGGGCATTTCTTTAATATATGACCTCGCCGTAATATTAGCACACAAAATCAACAAGTCTGTTGTTCTACAAAGTGTTAAATTTTAATATATTTTCCATTCTAGCGATGAAGAGGTATTGACAGTAGAGGGACTCGTTTCAATATAGGACTGAAATATTACAACACATTCTAATATAAAAAGATCCTTGTCTTGTAGCCCCCAAAATCGACAGGTGGTATCAGGTGTTCTAGAAAGTAGCAGATTATTAACACACAATTCAATCTATATACATGTACACTATTTCGGATGTATGATTCCCAGGCCCGTAACTAGGGGGTTCAGGTGAGGGGGTTGGGGAACTTCATAAAACGTCCCCCCACCCCACCCCTGTCAACAAATTATCGACCATTAAAACAATAGCTAACATTGTCCGTCAATTTTACATCACCCCCGAGAACACTTCCCACCCCCCTCGTTGCTCTGAGCTAGTTACAGCCCTGATGATTCCATTTGGTTTGGGTTGAGTGGACGTTTAGCCAAAGTACCACAGATTTTGAAAATCACGAAAGTACAGCAGATACTGTAATCTAATCTAAGAACTTTTCTTCAAAAACTGTAAATTTAAAACAATATATAACCACATGCCAATCTGTTATGACGAAATTACTAACCTGTGCTCGCCCAGCCGTTAAAATTAATTCCATATTCTTGAGTTGTTGCTAGTCTTGTGAACCTTTCATGATGACTAAACTGGAGTTTTTATTCATTCATTTGGACGAAAGTTGTTCTATTTTATGGCGGGATGTTTGGGTTAGAAGAATTGTTTCAATAAAGCCGATGTAATAACTGAGACCCTTATTTAGATATCAAATGGAATTAAAATTAAGTAGGACCAAAGGAGACCTCATTTGTAACGGCGATAATTATCATGTATGGGGGAAATGGGATTTTATTGCGAGATTCAGGGTGTACCTGATTACCAAATGAAAGATAAACCTTCATTAAATCCACATCTTATAACGCGAATTATGGGCCATTTGTTAAGTCGTCTGCTGCGACTAAAGACAGGCGACCATTTCTGGTGATTTAAGAGAGAAGTCATAAATTACATCGGCCATCTTCGGTCGTTAACTTCCCATTCTAGCGACCATTTACAACTTTTGGCATTAGCGAACGACATAAATTTCAATATGGCGACGTCGATGTTTTATGAGCAAATGACATTAAAGACATATGATAAATCATTGTAAAGAGTTCGTATTTCACCATTGTATTTGTTAGTTTGTCTGAGTTGAATTCAGTCAGTTTCTTCTTCCCTCTCAACGTGTGTGGTGTGGTAATATTCATAGTTGTGGAGTAAATGTTAAAAGTCTACAAACTTCAGCAAACTTCAAGTCGAGATTATCACCACTGTTAATGCCATTTCCAAAATCCTATGTATGTCTAGTCTGTGTTGGAATAGCGTAATGGCGCCTAAAAAGTTACTTCATGGATATCTCACATTCTAAGCCTGGTGTCGAATGGCTGATAATTTCACAACTTAATATTCACCAACCTGCCAACGACTACCCGAAATATTTTGAGGATTTTGTAATAGAAACCATGATCAGAATATCGACTGCATCCTTCTGGGATGTCATCGTGTACTTGCCTGTTCACCTGAAGGTAAGACAACCAAGGTCAATTTGGGGGGAAGATGAGGGGGTATAGAATAACATTGTAAATACATGTATGTTCAATGTGTTTTGCTCAGGGGATATTTATAATAATCTTTTAGTGGCATTTAGCGATCGGGAAACACATTAACAGAACACAGTTTTTATGGGATACAATCACTAGTTTATTCTACAGCACGACGTTTCGACAAGTATCCTCTTATCGTTATCAAGCACAATGACATTTAGTAAACTTGAGGTCAATATATATGATATTTATAATGTTTAGGATAAAGTCTATAATTGACATCGTTAGTCTAGATTTGAAATTCGGAGACTTCGTTTTTTAACCCGTTGTTTCTTCGTCATTTCATGTGGCTAACGTATTTTTTTTGGATACGAAATCGTTCATTAAGTCATCTAAAAGTATAATATACGGTGTTTCAAGAAAATAGTATTGTCTTACACTAATGTTCATTTCAAATACTGATTTAACCATTTTCAAGTCAGTTCTTTGTAAGGTCAAGGTCATATATTTTTGAACCAATGTTGGCGAAGGTAATCGTAAATAATCCACTATGTTTGTCTTTTACTAAATATATTGATAATACCATGTGTAAAGCTTATCTTAAATAATGTATAACGACAATCCTCATGCTTGAAAAACATGCAATCGGGCCAATCGTTAGGTAGCAATTTGTGTAAATATTCATGGATGAATAACTCGAAAATTCTCAGTAAGTTTCGAATGATCGCCCTGTTTGTGAACCACGTTCTCCTATAATAAAGCTTTTCCAATCGTCAATGATTATATATTATTCATTCGGCCAACTTTCAAAAAACCCTCATCAGATGAACGACTGTTTGCTTGTAAGTGTGAATTACGTGGTTATCCCTAGTGTGCTTATTATGAATATCACATTACATTCTTATCTCTACAACTATATGATTTCATCTCTGAGAGGAAAACCTTTACTTAGATGGGTAGTGTTAAAATCGTCAAATAGCAAGCGTGCCAATATTCAACCTTGTCGATTTTAAAGTGGATAACAGACATGAAATTATCAAAAAATGTCGGTCAAATAACGTGGATAGTTTGATTCTGAAAAAAAGATTAAATCTTATTTTGATATCTCAGTTCAAGTTGTTCAGACATGACTGTTCAATTCCTACAATTTGGAGACAATGTCACTTGTTATCGCAGCTGATTAGCCAATACAACGTTTCCAGATTACACAATTTCTCGATGACCCTTTACAAATGTAACTGCTTAAAGGGGAACTATTGTTATCTAATGTATAAAAACCAAAGAATACTCTAATTATGATCATCTACAAACTTATACAACCATAAGACATCCATATTTCACAAATAAAAAAAATGATTCTTAAATTTTAAACTGGTTGGCTTTCTGTTGGTTAATTGCTGCAACAAGTGACGTTATGGATCCATAAACCATCGATATTGTTCAAAAAAATTTCAAGTATTGTCGCTTAAACTGTTAGAATTTCTAAAGAAATATATTATTTAATATGTATTCCACAATTACAACGTGTAAAGGCTGGTAAATGGCAAGAAATAATTCTATTTTACATAAGTTTCAAAGATTTATCACTGCTTTAAAGGGGGTCGCGATGTCGATACCGACACGGATATTCTGCATTGTTATTCTTGCATACCATAATCATATTCCTTGATGAAATTTTCCCAATTATCATGGCTCTTGCAACTTGGCGTTCGTGAAATATTATTAATTTTACCGCATGGGTTGTTTTATGCTTTGACATTAAAGGTTTTTATGTATGGTGCACCATGGGAAACATTACAATGAACCACCGATTTTCATCCAATATGACATTTTAAAACTTACCAAATCAAATTTTAGAGCGAATTAAAAGAGATTCACGAAGCACGTCGGATTTCGAATAACAAATGGTAATATTTGGCTTCCTGAAACAGATGGAGTTACATTCGTCATAAAAAGAACTGTGTCTCATTGATCAAATATACCAGCAACCCGGCAGGTTATACCTGATCTTTCCAGAACATTCCATATTATATATCTTGGAATTTCACATCATAAATACGCTGCTATACATTCTGTATACTTTATCGATAGAAGTATTTCAAAACGTTTATGTCTGCTATAGTCACAGGTCTAATAATGGTTCCGTTTATCAGTCGACGGAAGTGGCGGGTGTTGCGCGCGGTGCAGGGCGTGCTTACTCTACAATGAACACCTGGTACCATTTTTATTATGGAATTTTTCTCATATGGCAAGTCCACTTGCTGTGGTTACTCTCTCAGCAGAACTCGTACACTGCATATGGACTATTTGTTAGGATCAATTAGAAATAAATACAGATTTATATTTTGTTTCGTTTTTATGCTTTCGATGGCCTACACTTCATGAAGATCAGACAAGTTGTACTCGAAGGTAGTGTCAGGGGTCGTACGAGCCTCTTTTGACCCTATGACGTCAGACATTGGTTAATCAATCAGCATTGACGTTTCTAGTGGGTATAGTGCCGTGCATGACAAGCCAAGAAGTCGCCGTAACAGACCGTTTCACTGGTTAATCCCTCACTTCAACCAAAACGCCGCTGAAATTAAACAAGTAAAACGAAAGTTTTATCTATAAAAAACGAAACGAAATAGGATCTGTGTTGTCATCAGATTGAGTTAGGATCGATTGAGTTTTATTCTAATTAAAGGAAGGGTAGAGTAAAGGGTACAGCGACCTAGAAAGCTGAATAAATTTATCACTGATAATTGCATCATCAACCTTTCTTCCAACCTTTCTACGTACTTTGAATGGAAATTATTCTATAGGCAGACCAAATGTTTTTGCAGCGTCGACGCATTATCCATTCGTTGTTCAAAACAATGAACCGTGGAGTGAATACTCCAACAAATAACATATGCCATATGTTTCAAACTTTTCAAAAAAAGGTAGAGCATTACATCAATCATGCCAAACGACCGTGAAAGATGACAAAATAATTTTTTAAAAGCTTTATACACTTTTTTTTAATTTTCAAGGTAAAACATAATTTAACACGTCCATATAATATCTATTTCGTTTTATTTCAATTTTCTATTTTACTGCAACCCTGATACCTATTAGTTTATTATTATTTAGGCGTCTGTAAACCTGCGGTCGCTAAGATCGCTGACAAGCCACGGTAGGGTGCCATGGTATCAATTTTCTGTGCCGCAGGTATCGTAACATCAAGGCACTCATCCCCAGAAAACAACAAAAAACTGACAGTTTTAACTGTATGCATATTTTTGAAATTTGAGTAAACTGGCGTTTTCTGAAAGTAACTTTTTAAAGTGGTTGTTTAAAAAGCCGTCACCATTACAATCGGTCGACATATAAGTCAAGCTGTAATCTGATAGGTTTTATGTATAAATGGCTATATTATCCACAATTATGTTTAACCTTAGTGAGTAATTCCAAGTGTAATAGATACTTTATTTAATATCGTGTTAGCTTCACTTCCACTCAGAAAGCTGTAGTGTATATTAGAAGAACGTGAAATCATGGCATTGTCAATGAAATGAAATGAAAATGGGGTTTAACGCCCTACTGTTCTACTCCGTTGTCAATTAAAGTATTTCGTTTTATAATCTATCGTAAAAGTATATGTTATTTTGGTTTATAAAAATGTGGGGAGAACGTGCATAGGGTTTTCCAACGTCGTTCCCCTCTTGTCAGTGGTGCAGAACAGAGGGAATGAAAACTGTGGCGTGCACGTAAAATAACCCTTGGCCGTATGAATTCGATAGTAGAGTACGCAGTTAATCCGCTATCGGGAAAAAAACCCGTCATTGCATAGTGAATGACGGACGTATGGACGTCTGCATTAGCCCGACTGGAGCAGAACAGTAGGACATTGAACCCCCATTTCATTTCATTTTATCAAAATGTGAACTAAATTCATGTTATATCAAGCAATGGTGTTCAACGATTTTCAGTTGTTATATTTTCACTTAGTTTGTGTCGAGTGGACGTTAAACCTCATCTCCCTCTCTCACACTTTAAACCCCATTTCCCTCTCTCACACTAAGTTATTTTCATTTATCAACATTTGAAATAATGAGACGATTTATTCTTCAGCCTATGATGACCAAGTTTTTCTTTTCATCGGTTGTTCCGCCATTCATTAAACTGGGCGGCGAGAGAACTAGAATCGAAAGTCATTAATAAGATTGCATATGCCCGCATTTTAATGTGGTCGTGCATTGTCGTCACCCAATGCACCCGTCTATACGTCCGTCGTTTGGTCTGTCGTTCACATTTTTTGTTAGTACAATAGGGGTTACCATAATCCATATATCATTTTAAAATTGATATGGGTTGTCTATGTCATGAAGTTAAAAATGCCAAATAATTTGCAACGACTTTCGGTAATGACTTCTTTCGAAAAAAAAGTGGCTTTAATTATGATCTGAACTTTTTGAATTTTTATACCTTACCTGTAAGTGTGCTAATATTTCGTTACATGGCAACCAATTTCATTCAACTGACATGTACATGTAGAGGGGAGGGGGCTGAATGGTGCTTTACCATAAAGCCTGTCATTGAGTCAACTTGCGTGGTTTCGAATCCCCGGTTGTACTTGACAAGGAGTAGGGTCGCCTGTCGAACCTCGTGGGTTTTCTCCGGGTCCTCCGGTTTCTTCCCACTGCTAAAGACCCGTACGCGCAAGCGAATTATTGAAATAAAATTAAACAATATATTACTCCCGAAACTACCTTGTTTGTGTCGAGTGAACGTTAAACCCCATCTCTCTCTCTCTCCCCCCCCCCTCTCTCTCTCTAGCTATGCAATCACATTGTAAATTGGACTCAGTGCACTTTCAACTTGTGTATCGGATGTGTTTCATGTGCTCTCATCCTGTATTGTCAATTATATGCAGTTCATATTTCGCAAAACTAAGTGTTTCTCGCGTCTTTCATTCATATGTATGTATAGACCCTTTAACTTAACTTTTAAAAATGGGCGTGTTGCGCTTCGTTTCAGGACTAAAGAATAGTTTGTATATTTTACACAAGTTCAACCAAACAATTTTATATTAAAGCAGATGTCAGATCCCAAAATTGGTTTTAAAGAATTACACAGATCAAAAGTTTAGCGCTTTAGTTGGTTTTAGGAACGTTCTAAGGAAAGTCAATTCATACGTTTTTTCCTCTTTACAAATAGCTACATAAGCTGAACAAATCTTAGAAAGAGATTTAGACAGAGAGACATAATAAACAGCTCAGTGAAAATAAGCGTATGTATTTGTTGGTTTGTGAATGAGTTTTGTGAATGAGGTGATCCAAACAACTTGTACATTCAGTTTAATCCTCGATGTTTTTGTGTGCTTGTATTAAAGATATTGTTTGATTGTGTGATTTCGGTGGTAGACGGTAACGCCCCCTAGTCTTTTTGCTAACTGGGCTATTTATGGCTGAATATATCGACTTTTTGACATTGATATTCATTCCAAAACAGGGTTTACTAAAAAAAGATATGGTCTTGTTTTTGAACCATTCTCAAATTTCTTATCATGCATACTTGTAGTTTGACAGAAAAGAAACCCAATTTTTTGTATAATGTCTTGTTTATGTCAGTTTTAAGATATTTATAGGTTATACTAGATTTAGCCTTAGGTTTTATGTGGTATAAATACTGGACCGAATTCATTTAAAGTCATACGTTTTTAAGTATTGGGTGTTGTTTATTTCTTGCATAGTCTGTGTAGTTTGTATTGTCCACTTGTTTGTGTGTAGTGCGGTCCTCCTGCAATTACTGTTACTTACTTATATACACCTTACTATCAGCACGTACTCAATATCATAATGCACTGGAGAAAGGGTGTGTATATTGTCTCAATACCTTTCTAACGGCTTTAATATAACCTTTCAAATACGTAAAAATGCAACTTCTGTAGTCGGTTAATATGGGGGTATTCATATTGTATTTTATCATATTTATAGTTTATTAAAACAGCAAGCATATTTGATATCAAATAAACCGCCGTAAAAAGAATAATTAAAATTCCTGGTGACCATTATTGTATTTGGCTGTTTGAAAATTAATATCTTTCCTAATATAATAATGGTTGTCCTTTACTAGTAATAAACTGAGAAAACATAACACACAATTGGGCTTGTCAATCAAACATTTTTAGAGGGAATGCATGTATATGATGTTCATTTGAAATTAGTTCCGCATGGTATATCGTCTCGTCTAAATATATCTCCATATCTTATCCTTAACGTCACTGGTATCTCATTGGTCTCCCTTTCTGCTGTTAGTATATAAACTTTGATAAACCACACTTGTTACTATGATATATCAAGTCTATTATTCCCTCTTTCATATCTACTATAATACCTATATACATAAGTCTTTAAATATACTCGTATACAAAACGTTGTCGGCACACCTTTACGGAGTGTGATCTATTTAGTCAAGTTATAATATACGGTTGTGTAGGTTGTATTTAACCGTTGTAAAGGATATTGATAAATAGACTTTAAAAGGTACGTTTTTTTCTCATATACTGCATTATGAATGAAATGGGGATTACCTTTTTTACGTTGAAATGAACACAAATCGATTAAGAAGTCTTATGGCTCTTTTAGTAATAACAGTCAATGCACCACGGGTTTTGCTTCACGATTTGTTACTTTACACTGAAAGGTATTTATAGTAAAATGTTCAAGTTAGGCCTGTAATGACGATCATCTGTTTTGTAATATAACTATTTGCACACTGAAATAAACATGGGTGTGTTTTACCATTCAAAAATGAAATTATTTAGCCATAAAGATCAATATAGTCCTGTGATCTGTGGGGTAGAGGGTGGTTCCTAGCTGATACCATACCCTTTCGGATGGCAGTGACATGTTAGTCTGGCGATAGTTTACCATTCCTTATTTTGTAATTACACTGACCATACACCTAATGCTTATTCAGTTGTTTAACAATTCATAGAACAAATAATACACGAAAACAGCACACAGAATTCAAAATATCAACAAAAAATAAAGCCGTTAGTCAACTAAAATAAACCCTCCACAACGTAACATCTCACTCGCTGATCATACTATAAACTTGTGCTGTTTGTCTACAGTTCTGCCCCCAGGCAAAAATTCCCTCATTGCACACTGTATGGCGTATTACCGTCTTCATTAGCCCAGGTGAGGAGCAGTCCAGTAGGACGTTAAACCCCATTTCATTTCTGTTTACAGTTCGCTCCGCTTGAGAACAAACAATAAGCTGTTAACCAACATTTTAAGTCCTAAATCGACGATTTTAGTAGAAAACACTGAGAATACTTCCAGAATTTTGTTGTTAATTATGTATTCTGCTTCCATTTAGTAAAATTTAACAAGTGTATTTAGTCCTTGTATGTATCACAGATGTTAAACGTGAACCGTATTACGAAACAGTATACCAGTTTTGGGATAAAACGGCCATTTAGGGTAGAGATTTATTCTCAAAGTATGAAAGGTGGATCTCTGTGAGCAGAATTTCTCACTGATGAACCGAAGATTAACTTGTCACATTAAAAAATCATTTTACACTAATTCTGTGATTTAATCTATTTAAGAACTTTATGTATGTGTGTGTTTGCAATAGGTGTCCGATTTAAATAATCGTAAGATGTAACTGAAATAAACTTGGTATGTTTGTGATTGAAATAAACGTTTGTGACTGAAATAAACGCGGCACACTTGTGATTGAATGAAATAAACGTACGGTTGTGAGTGAAATAAATTTGATCAGTTTGTGATTGAAATAAACTTGATCAATTTGTGACTGAAATGAAATAAACATTATGTTTGTGATGAAAATAAACATTATGTTTGTGATTGAAATATATTATGATAAGTCTTTTAATCATGTTTTGTAGACTAGAATCTCAGCAAGCAAATTAGTTAAAATAAACAATCAACAGGGATTTAAATAGATATCGTTTTTAATTAAAACTACGTTTATCTCAACTTCAGACAAAGGTACATTTATTCTAGATTAATTCAACCAACAATCTGTCCTATCTTAATTTGATGGATTACATTTCCGTGTATCTATAATGAATATAATGAAATCATTGACCAGTGGCCATTCTATAATCAGACTCACTGACCACTGTGTTGGTCATGTAAGGTCACTTAGTGGATATGAAATTGAATATATTTATAACGTCAACAGTATATGAGATAATAGCGACCCTTGATTAATAACCATATGGAATAGCTATAATTAATTCTAGATTTATATATAGCATTTAATCAAATAACATACGGATGTTCGAATCTCTGAATATTGTAAAGAAAATAAATAAAATAGACTGAGATGGGGAGGGGCATACTCATAGTATGCATATATTTGGTTTATTAGGTTGTTTTTTTAAAAGTATAACAACATTGTTAACGATTTTAACTTTCCAAGTATTTGATGACATGTTCTGGAATGAACAAAAAAGAACGTCAGATTATGTGATAATTTGGCGTAATGGAATGAGGTTTAACGTCCTATTTTTTCTGCAATTTAGAGACATTAGATAACTTATTCCTTTTGTGTTATAAGCAAGGTATCTAGAATGTTAGTCGCAAAATGACCGAGATAAGGTGTTGACGAGACTTTAAACTCCCTCCATCTCGTTACATTTATTTAAGTACATCGTACATGTATTGAACTATGTTAGTCCCGAAATTACCTAGTTTGTGTCGAGTGAACGTTACATCTCATATCTCTCTCTCTCTTTCTCTCTCTTTCTCTCTCTCTCTCGCCCCCCTCTCTCTCTCTCTCTCTCTCTCTCTCTCTGTCCCCGATGCCTACCTTCTCTATTCTATCACAAGTTTCCCCTGTCCTAAGTACCATAAAACAACTATTACTTTTGGAATTTTCTAATAATTTATAATCTATAATGTTTGACGGTTGACAGATTTCCCACTACCCTAACTATCACAAGAATACGGTACCCTTTGTAAAACATTGGAAAATTGAGATCTGTAATATTTGGGCTGTCGACGATTTCTCCACTATAATAACCAATACATTTTTGGGAGAATGTTCTAATAGTCTACAGTACATAACGCGTGTTTAAGGTTTTTGGTCATCGACGATAACTCTAACTACAATATGCTACGTAAGAATAGTGTTACCTCTTTTATTGTGTCCCAACAAGACCAACAATTAATAAGGTGTTGGACAACAACAAGTGAATTTAAGGTTTTGTTGGCAATCAGATTAAAGTGTTATGACCGTTCAGTGGCCCCTGGAGGCATGCTCGAGATGTGAATGTATTTTTAACCAAGTGTGAAGATGGTAGTATGTCTGAACGAGTTTATTGTAAAACCATAAGTATTTTGATTGAATTAATGGTGTAAAGATCACTGTCATCCAAATATTTTTGCAAAAAAACTCCAAGTTGACACTGATGATCCAAACGGTTGTCCTTTTGTTGGTTGGTTTAAAGTATTGTAAGGCATCGGAAATCATTTTCTGCTTAAGTCTTTATCCTGGCATTGTAGATCGTCAAGTGCTTAGACTTCTTGACACCATATAAGTTTTGTAGATGTTAGTGTACCAGTTAAATGATTTACGACCCCAGAAGTAGCAGGATAGCGACCGAGGAAAGACAACTTTTATAACCCAGCTTTGTTTATTTGTTTGTTTATCTTAGAGGTAAGGAATAAGAGTTTTTCCAACATTTATGACCGCCGTAATAGATTTATTTGATAGTACTCTTAAAAGTTTTTGCTCTTATTTATTTATTGACTTAACTTTAAAGAAGAGACGGGTTAGGATATGATGTTTTAGATTACATATCTGACAAAATATATTGAATTTTTCTGTCATCTTATTCTTCGCTGCGACATAAACAAAAACACAATATATTAGCATTCCTGTAGCTGTGATACAGACTGGGTATTTTATGAGGCTGACATTTCAGAAAAATAGAGAGACTTTTCGTTACAAAGGTTTAAGGTTCATCTCGATTTGGTTAACAGTTTGTTTTAAAGGCTCAATACCACTCTTGCTGAATAGTATGTCCCAATCTTTATTCTGGTCAACAAATTGTACTATTTTACAATATTCCAATTAATTGATGATACAAATTTCATCTTAACACACCTATTTTAAAAAATTGGAAAAATTTAACTAATTGGTTTGAGAAGCCTAACCTAAACTTTTTCAAATGTAACTTGGATTTTAAAGTATTTTCGAACCCTCTGGACAAGTAAAATAGGATGTAATGGTCAACAGGTAGGACACTTAAACATCTAGTATTAAGAATGAGGCTATTATTTATTTTCTGAAGCTGTCAAGCTAGCAAAACTGTTATTGTCCCTTTAAATTCGAATTTTGATTTGTTTTGTAAATGAATTTATGGTAATTTCCATATGTTAACGCTTTGCCTTTATGAAACTTATTGCTATGAATTTCCAACTGTTGCCAAAGATAGCAAAAGTAATCAGATTTATTTTTCATAACTCAATATTACGCAGTGTCTTGATTATCGTTTTCTCGGTTTTTAAACTTTATTGTTTGTTTTCATTCATATTCATATGCTGATTCAGGACACCTTTTTTCTGACTATAAAGAATTTGTAAATTTAATGTTTTCCTTGAGTCAAATCAATATTTGTATTGACTGTTTATTTAAATGTTTTTCTCACGTGTATTCTATGAAAGTTATAATCAAGTCATTTCAAACGGTGCCGATAAAAGCTTTGTAAATAATGCCGGCGTGGGATGAGTTTCAAGTCTAACAATATTGCAGTGTTATCAAAGCTTAGCATCGACTGTCTGATGACAAATGAGGTTTTGTACTATTGTCCAAACAAAACTATTATTATAACTACACACAGGACACAGCCCTCTAATTATTCCGTTTTCTTGTCCCTCCTTTTTCGTGGTCATCTGTGGGCTGTCCACTACCATTCGGTTATATACAAAGCCTATCTGGTATCGGTTCTAATCCTTTGTATCCAATAATTTCTTTTTCTGTTTTTGAAATTCTGTTTGCCCATCTTTAAATAAAAACATGTTTTCATCTGGCAGCTATTTACCAAAAACCCGACAAAATCATTTTGTTTTTAAATTAAATGTATATACCAATCGTCTTATTCGATAAATTAATTTGTTGGCTACTATTTTTAAATGACTATATTAACTCTTATTAACTTAACAAATTAATCATGTGCTTTTTCGACTGACAGCTAACATAATTCGTTTCCTTTTTAAAATATTAATTCCATATGAAATGTCTTAGATCCGAGTATTGAAGTATCAATCTTTATATTGGGGCCTTAATTATCTGGGGTTGTTATACCCGAGGACTTTTATTTCTTATTTTTTTTCTCAATGTTGAAGGATATTAATGTTTTTTTTACCGCAAGCAAGTATTTTTTTCTGTGGGGGAATAATAGGGTGTTAGTTAGTTCATATCGCTGATTGCTAAGTTTTAATTATTCAAATATGCCGGAGAGGAACTAGAATGAAACGATTTTTATTTTTTATAAATTTCTAAATCTGTTTTTACCATTTACTGGTATCCTATAACATAGCAGCTGTTTTTCCTCACTCATTAAAAGTTCAAAGAATTTTAATTCCTAGGAGAAAAACAATGTAATCCAAATATGAAATTTTCATAAGTTTTTGCTACTGGGAATGTTAAGAAATGTAGATTTTTGAGAATTTGTTGGATTCGATTTTTATTATAAAATTTTAAAATGTCAAATTTATTTTCCTATTTTTTACGTTCGTATTTTTTGCTTGTATTTTATTTCAAATTCAAATGTGATTAATAATATTTAAATCTCGTATGGTATATTTCAATGTGTTTGCCTTTATACAAAGTTACAACAGATAACTATTCCTGCTTTTAACAAAATACAAGAGAAATGGTAATTTTGCTACGGATCCCCTATTGCTCAAAGTGAATTTATATAATTTGATGAGAAAGCATTTCCTACTATAGAAATTACCCATTTAGAAGCGATCATAGTTTGAAAATTGAAAGCGTTCTCATCAAAAGCGCGGTCTCCTGTTCTTTCACAAACCCTTCAAGTGGATGGTATGAGCTGGGTGTTTAAGGGACAAGTGTCCGTTTGGGTCGGGCTGAAGGGCGGTGTAATGTACCATCAATCATATTTGACACGATGACACCAACCCCTATGTTTTACATGCCTGCGTATAATGAGATAATAGTTAACGATACAAGGAAACAAACACACACCCGCTGTGATCAAACGTTACCCCTCTTTCCAAACGATTCCTATCTCGTAATTGGCAGCAATTCTCGCGCTAAAGATTTAATTTAGAGAAAAATTTATATGTTATTAAGAGAATTGGGTGAAAGAGGAATAACAGACATGTCTTTGGGGGCGAAGGGATATAATAGTCGTTAGTGAATATTATGGAACTGATTTTCGCGTGTATTGATAAAGCTCGCCAATTTCGTTTCCTTATCCATTTCCGATCACGGATTTGGTTTCGTTGAAAATTTGGTATCAGGAAATATAGATCTGAAACGAAATAAAAACAAATATTTGTGAGGTAATTTCTCCTGGGAGATTGCTTTAATTGATGTTATGTGTTGAAAATTTCTGGCACTGTGAATACTATTATAGTGTGCAAATGCCATAAATCAATTGCAATTGTAATCAAGACTAAAAAAATATGCGTTTATTTAATTAGAAAATTGAAGCTTGGGCGGAATTTATGATGGATTAGTAACTATACACCATAGGCTTAAATATGAAATTGTTTATATTCGATAATCACAGTAAACTGATTTGACATTTTTTCACTTGAAGAATGTCAATCATTTCATTTATTATAAACAAAGTTACTTTTTATTTCACCCTGCTTTTTTTCTACATCCAACCATATAAGTATGAAATTGTTTACATTCGATAATCACAGTAAACTGATTTAATATTTTACACTGATTGTAGACTACATACTTCTGAAGCACGTTCCCGTTTACCTTTATGTTATCATTTCATGCCTCTAACCGTATAAATACTAAATTGTTTATATTCGATAATCACAGTAAAATGATATGACATTTGAAGAATATCATTCAGTTTATTTATTATAGGCAAAGTTACACACGTTTAAAGCACGTTCCAGTTTATCGCCATTTTTTAGCTTTTCTAACCATATAAATATGAACTTGTTTATATTCGATAATCATTGTAAACTGATTTAACATATTTTATACCGATTATACAAAAATTTAAATACTTTTGAGGGACTGTCAAACCATATAAATATAGAATTGTTTATATTCCATAATCATAGTAAAGTGATTTAACATTTTATACTTATTATAGACAAAGTAAATTACTTTTGAAGGACTGTCAAACCATATAAATATGGAATTGTTTATAATATTCGATAATCATTGTAAACTGATTTAACAAATTTTATAGTTAATATAAACAAAGTTTAATACTTTTGAAGGACTGCCAAACCATATCAATATGAAATTGTAAGCCGATTTAACATTTATACTTGTTATAGACAAAGTTAAATACTTTTGAAGGCTTGGCAAACCATATAAATATGAATTTGTTTATATTCGATAATCACTTGAAGGATGTCAATCATTTCTTTTAATCAAGACAAACTTACATACCTTTGAAGCCCGTTCCTGATTACCTAGCTTTTATCTGTTCATATGTTCAACCATATATTTTATGACTTTCCCATTATTCGTATATTTTGGATTACACAAATTCCAAATACTTTCTACATTTTATTTAAGAATTGATTTATACGACAACGGAAATATAAATCACACAAACTCCATGCATGAATATTATTTTTTTAAATAACATTGTTGGTGATAAATAAAGCCACGTGCTTATGAGAAAAAAAAACGATTCTAAGCGGCTTATCTCGCCATGGTTTTTTTTCTGTGTATTCTGAATTCTGACAGTAAAGCGATAATAAATTTCAACGGTATGACTTAATCAGGGGATATCTTTCCACGGTAGTTTTCTTCGAGAAACGGAGGTAAATGTATCTCCATTTTATTTTAATAGAACGTGAAGGCTTGTCAGATATCAGACAGAGTTGAATTTCTGACACCATTCTTGACTTTGCATGGTTTAAAAATAGAGATTCCCCTCTTAGATACAAGATATCATTGAGATGAGTACGCCCCCCCCCCTCCTACTTTCTTTGAGACAAACCCGTATCTATGTAAAAAAAAGTATGACTTTTAATTTAATTATTGTCTATTAAATGGACCGATTGAGAAACATTCGTTTCATATTAGCTATATATCCTCTACAGACTGAAAATAGCGTTTGTTCGATTATACTGAATTCTTCAACTGGATTTTGTTTGGTTATATTTTAAAATGATGGTGGCGGTTTTTAATCCTTCGTTCTAAATAAATGTCGCTTCGTTTTATCTCTAGCTATTTAATAAAGACACACTTTGAATATGAACACCCGGGTCAAATGTTAGGTCTAGGTTTCGATATATATATAAAAAAGAAAAAACGCAAGCAATTATTAAGTTTTATACTATAACCGATATTTAAATTTCTAACACATTTGACTTACCGTATTTCTATTATCGCTTTTTACTAGATATCGTTTTCTTCCATGTGTACGTACGTTACATTGACTATTGTATAAGATACACGTCTAAATGTGACCTATTACTTTCTATGCGTGTGTCTATAATAATCTAACAATCCTGTCTTATAGCGTTTAACCGTTTAAGTCAGTCTTGCGCAAACGTCTGTGATGAAAAGACACCAGTAGTAAACAATAAATGAATTTAAACAAATTTTTGTCAGTTCTGTGTAATTTATTAGAGTTGTGTAGTCAGAGCTGTAATTGATGCTAGTTTCATTGCCGTTGAAATGCTTCACTTCACGTGTTTCTCTTTCAGAAGCTCTCGAGCGCTCCAGGGAACCCGACGTCACTCATTGGCTACGGAAAAATCACGTGATCCTCTACTGGGTCGGGACACGCAATGAATATTGAAGATATAGTATGCTGAACGCTTCAACCCAAGAAATAAATTTTGGAAATCGAAAGATGCAGAAAACATATTGCGAAAGCATGCCAGCTTACCAGGGATATTATCCTCACGATAATGGTTATAAGTATGAAAATTCTTATGCAGCCTACGGCGCCATGGGGGCAGACTCTGCCCCGGGCTACTACCGTTCCTCGAGTTGTGCTGTTCAGACACCCATGACACAAACGGGCGACCAGTGCCCGACCCTCACGGAATACAGTGATGGTTACAACAGCTCGTGTATGCAGACCAACCCTCTTGCCTGTCACCCAGGGGCCAATGCTCTTCACGAGTCACCGAACCCCAGCGGCAAAGGACAGGGTGTTTTCCCGTGGATGAAAGACTCACGTCACAACAGTAAACAGCGACCTACTGCTGCTACAGGTAAGGCTATGATTTATATTACTCAGTGAAATAATAGAGGGGGGACTCGTGTGTTGTATTGATACCCAGGGTAATAAACAGTTGAGTTTAATGTTTTTAATGATCAACTAGGAAAGAGTTATGGCCTCATCAAGTCATCGAGACCCATTTAACCCACGACCATAACTTGACCGCTTCTAACGATCTTTCAAGTATTTTACTCATTTTTTTGTTCATTTTTTTAAAAAAAAAGAAATTTGATAAACGAGCCATGAATTAGCCTCGGTGTCTTCGCACGTGCCTCATTTTTTTTCGTTTCCTCGTAAAAATGATTTGTTTTTCTGAAGCACGCTGGCCAGTGTTCGCGCCGCTAGTAAATCAGTCTCACTAACATTAAAAGACAATTACTTTAATAGCATCTTATTTGATGGAGTAAGGAAATTGTTGAGAGGGACACACTGTGATTTATGACATTTTTTTTAACTATTGAATGAAGACTGTCTTGGTCACGTTTCTAACAACTAATGTTTGAAATGTGTTAAGTACATTATCCATTTTCATATAAATTGATCCATTTCATTAATCTTGAAAATAAATTATCACATAATCACATCACAGATATCTCATCGTTACATTATTTACATAAACTTATTTCTTCGTTATTTTGCTTTTTTTATGTAAATATTATAATATTTATTCTAAAAATGAATATATTCTCGGTTGTGATATGGAGAAAATCCGCAAAGGAGCTATCATTGTTTATTAATTTTCAAATATGTTTATTATAGATCAGCCTTATCGTTATTTAAATAAATATATTAAGCATAATCATTTAGTTATTGATAATCGTTATAGATATATAAACATTGGCATTTCTTACCACGTGATCGGTAAATAATATTCATGGCTTATGTTACAAGAAACCTGTTAAACAGTTATATTATAAACAAATCGAAGTTGTTTACATTCAAACACATAAATATATATATGTATTGAAATACATGAATTATTCATGAAAAACATCAAAGAGAAAATATCTATATTATGAAAGGAGCAGTTTCTTATATTTTACAATAAAACTTCTCTTTGAATTTCTAGAATTGTGTAGGTGTAAACACATAGGTGACAAAAGGAATAATTAATTAGAAATCCAAGGAAAGATTTTTAAAAAGCAATTAATGTCAAATTAATGATTGGCATGCAGGGTATTAATTGAAATGGCATTCTCAGTCATGATGATCATTGCTAAATAATTGTTAGACAATTATACAGTGCTTGAAATTAAGACTTTGCGCTTGGAATCCTGTTCCATGTTTATCGACTTATCTTTCCTTAAAATAGTAAATTTGAATTCTTAGATTGAATATATCTTCCATAGTAAAAGCAACTAAGTCAAAATCAAAGAGTCAAATATTTTTTTAAAAAGTCTTGAAATGGAAAAAAAAAAGACATCAGATTTAATCTAATTTTAGGTGAAATAATATTGATGACGTCAAACGTATTATTCACAAAAATGACAAAAACAATTTTCTAATGAGTTTTACATTTTTATTTTTTAGGAATTAATTTGATATTTTTCATATTTTTTCTATTGAAATATCGCTTATAATTTTAATGATTAAAATATTGATTTAAAAAACAACAGCTATTAAGTTAAAACTGTTATATTAATGAATGTATTGTTTAATGATGATATTACAAATTGTGATGAAATTCAGCTGGAAAAGACATCATTTTTATCCAAACATTGTCTTTCAAAATGTTTAAATTTCAGCCCAACCAAGTTTTATTAGAAAGCAATTAAATAAATCGGATTTTCCTTTTCAATTAATCTGTTTTTCTGCTATTAAATTTATCAGTTGAAGCGTGATAGTTACATCAAATATTAATATGAGAACGATTATATCTTGGTCGTGTTATTGTCGATGGCTTATAACGGTGAATTTATAAACAGCGATATTGAAACGCACTGTTTTGTATCATAACAAATAACGCTGGATTTGTGGATGTCTTTTTCAAAACGGATTGAATGCCGGCATGGATTTTCTTCATAAGTGTATACAAGTCAAATCGTAATTTAAATACTCAACTTTGACCCTATAGTTCAAAGTTTAATGTCTAAACCGACAACATCTCCGATAAGAAAACAATAAGTAAGGCATACTGATAGATTTACAAAATACATTATGCCATTTAAAGGTGATTTATACATCATAACTATATTGTCATCTCGATCGGCATCTTTCATATATATCACAAAATCTTCTAGATATACATATCGTAACATACTTTATTTACATATACGTCTAGACCTTCTGATATATCCATAAGTAATTTAATACTTATGTTACTTAACACAGAAATACCTATAGCCATTTTTAAAGTCAGTTTCGGTTATGTGGCTATATAGATTACGAAGATAAAATATAATATACAACTAACTAATCTTGAGATGCTTAAAGGGGATTTCCATCCACAAAAGATGTCTATTTCTCAAGCTAAGAAAGTATATATATAATATACTGATATACAAATACGTAATTTCTTAGACTAAAATAACTCCATGTAAATTTATAATGATTATGTACTTTCCTTTCAAGTACGTATATTTTAATCCCACGAAAAAAGAAATGCTGGGTCATAACGTTTTGTTAGAGTTAGCGTACTTTTTAACTTTTCAAATCTAAGTCGCTTGATTTTTTAAATGTTCTTTTAGTAGTACATAATATTGGAGAAAAAAACAGTTTGTTGAAATAAATGAAGTCGACACAAAAACAGCAACATCAAACATCAGAATGTCATTTAAATTCCATTATAATTATTTACAGTAGCACTGCTTTTTCATTTTTTAAAAAGAAAATGATGTTTTAAATCTCAGTAGGCAATATATGTTAGAAACACAAGCCACAAGATTGATGGATATCGTGAATGACATCTCTAAGAAAAACAATAGTTGAACTTCTTTCTTCAAATGCGACAATATCGTGTGAATTTGTCTTTATATAAAATCGTAACAAATGCCGAAAAAAGTTATAATCCATTTTACGCAGAAAGAGGTCAGTAAATATAGTTCATTGTTGTCATGACTTTTCTGCTAAGCGAGTTGTCCTTTTAAAACCACCTTAAGGCATACATGAAGGCCATCTTGCGTATGATGCTTATCTTTGTGTGTCATGTCTCTTCCAGATATAAACTATGATATAGGTGCCAAAATATATATTGTCAAATATAGTTTGTCAGTTATAGAAGATAAGACAACATGGCTTCCAATACTCGAAAGGCCTCTCTGTGTTACAAAATGTTTAAACTAATGTTCAAAGTTGCTCCAGGCTACAAATGGTTTAAAGAAGTGTTCAAATAAATTTATGTTACACATGGTTTAAAGTAGTGTATATAGTAACTATATGTTACAAATAATATAAAATATAAAATATCTGTCTGTATTACAAACAGTTTGTATAAAGTAATCTAAAATATATATTAATATTATGATTTAAAGTAGTATATGAACTAACTATATGTTACAAATTGTTTAAAGTCGTGTTCAACTAAATCTATGTTGCACGTCGTTTAATTAGTGTTCAAATATATATATCTATGTTTCACGTTGTGCAAATAAATCTATGTTGCAAATAGTATGGTTTAGTGTATAAAAGATCTATCTATAGTACAAATAGTTTAGTATAAAGTAATATTTAGGTTTAAAGTAATGTATAAAGTAACTCTAGGCTATAAAATAATGTATAAAATAACTCTATATAGTACATTGTTTAAAATAGTGTATACATAGCCCTATGTTACAAATAGCTTAAAGTGACTTTATATTACAAATATTATGGTTAAAACTAATGTATAAAGTATCCCTATGCTACAAATATTATGGTTAAAACTAATTTATAAAGTATCCCTTTGCTACAAATATTATAGTTAAAAGTAACTCTATATGAAACAAAATATTATGGTTTAATGTAGCGTTTATTGTTTAAAGTATAGCGTATCAAGTCTCTTTGTGTATAGCAAATAGCAATGACTTCAATCAGTGTATTTAATTATTAATCTTACATATTAAAGACGTTCTCTCAAATATAAAAATACATTCAAATTAAATATGCATAATTCATCTAATTTAACCCTTAAATATCTCGAAAATATTCAAAACGGACGAGTGTTAAAATAGAAAGCATCACTTTAAGTATAGAAACAAGTAAGATCTATGCTTCTATTTCAAACAACCCTCTTGGCTATATAACCGTTTTATCCAAAATTTATTCGAGACAAAACAATTCTAGTTTAAATGGTAATACTATTTTAACTTGAAATAGATCATTGAATTTGTAACAATTCCTACGATTACTACTGTGTTGTGTGTAAAATATTTGTATATAACAATGATAATAGCTTTGGAAATGCAATAAACATTGGTAACATTATCCGACATTAGAAACAGTATTATAATATTTAATAATATATTGCAATAACATGTTTATAAAATTAGTTTTCGTGTAAGATTTTACAATCTAGAATCAACCTATAAGATCAGCAGCGCTGTTAACGGCTTCGCGTGTTACTTTGCAGCAATAAAACCTCCCAAAATATGTGGGCTTCCAGGTAATATACGATATTAATATTAATATATATCATAACGCACAGCATCCACAAATATATCTCAATTTCTTTTTTCTTGAAAACATTAACAAGCTAAAAAAAATAAGGTGTGTCTTTTTTCCATGTACATATGGTCGACAAATCACCATTTAGTCGGCAACTTTGGTTTGTGTGAAGCTTTTTTCAAAGTGTTTATGAAAAGATCAATAAGTTATGAACGTGTTTGGTCGCCCTTTTCGAAACCATTTATTTCATATCAAGTGTCTGGAGTTTTCCGCGTGAATAATCAATAAGTTGTGACAATCGATACAAAAAAACACATCAAGGTAATGTTACACTTGTGTATATTACAAGACAAGTCGTATGGGACATGACAGACAGTTATAAAGCTGTATACACACAATCCAATCCAAGACTGGTCATAAAAATAAATCAAAATTGAAATTAATTAAACATAATTTATCTCCCTCACCGTCAATGGTTATTCAATATTTGCAATGTTGTTTCACGGTTGTGATTTATATTCGACAAGAAAACAGAGATTTCAGACATTCTGGGAGTGCTTTAGTGACACTTTAGACAGTGGTTAAATTTTATTAACTCAAAATTTTCATTCAAGAAAAATCAAAGTAATTTATTATCTCGATTCAGTAGTCAGAACAATGATGTTATAAATTCAAATAATGTAACAAAAATAGACAATTACAAGCATATGTTTCGGATTTTTGGCATTGAATCTATAACTTTGATGTATGCTGCTAAAAACTCAAAAAGAAATTTTGAAATATTGAAACCGGTTACAGTGACCCGGTAAAAATATAATAATAAATTGATACACGTTGATACATTATACCTGAGAAAAAAAAATGACAAATTATTATATTTAACGTTACTTTTCATTTAAATAAGCGTATATTTCTCTTTTTTGTTAACTTCCAGGCTTCAAAATAGATTAAAATCCGATAAATGCATTTTATAGGAAAACAGTAATTGATTTGGCCTGTTTGACCCAATTTAGAGGATAACACCACGGCAATCAGCCAGCTTCTAAAACATGATTTGTTCAATAGATCTCAATTATGTTATTTTAAAGTTTAAATGATCTTAAAGAAAGTTTATCCTCTGGAATTGACACTAATAATGGGTTAAATTTATTGGTCTGCAATTCAGTGAATAGACTGAGTTTAAATTTCTAACTGAAAGCATCCAACCTGTAACATGTCTTTTCATCTGTTCAACGTCCAATTTCAGACAGATTCCCTTTTACGAAAATTAAAGATTAATCTTCTGGGACAATACTGCGACGTGGCTTGTAAATTTTGCGAAAATATACTTTTAATGTCGGTAAATCTTTCTTGATTTGCAAAATGGGGTTATATTTTTTACCGCATTGAAGTCAATGTTTACCACTAAATTATATTCCAAATGTCATTGCACATTGACATTTTTTTTTTGGGGGGGGGGGGGGGCAATTTCAATCATTTTAAAATACTATGACTTAATTTTAAGCATGGCCTTCCTTTTGCCACGAGCTTCTAGCCCTTGATCCTATTGAGTCTGGATAAGCGATAATCAACAATGATTGCTTTTCAACAACAGAATTTGAAAATTAATTTGGGCTACTTCCACGTAATTTCAGACATCTTCAGTTCGTGCCGCTCGGTCTCACCTGGATGCTGTATATTTAGTAGTGAATATGATATAGACGAACTGCATCAAAGAAATATAGAAACTTACCCAGAAGTATAAATGTATACCGATACTACTTTCAATTTTATTGGAGGGGTGTGCCAGTAACAAGTCATCAGAATCTGAGTAAAACTTGAAATTAGCAAAACTCGGGATCCAAACTTTAATGCAAGAGGTCCATGTGGTCGGTTTGTAAAGATTGGTGAAATGTATATGTTCTCCCGGGAAATTGTCCTCTAAAAATATGCTTTTCTCTTAAAATGTATTTGTTGCTTTGAAGCTGTGCCTTTCCTGTGAATCCTGGTTTAACATAAAAGAGTATAAATGGAGTATTGTCTGCATTGAAAAAATATTTTTTAAACAAGATAGCCATGAGACAGTATCTTCAACTGTTTCTTGACAAGCTTTATTTTTTAATATACAGGTCTCAATTCTATGGAATACAATTACTATTTATTACTGAGTGGCGTTTCCATTAGGCTTCTCTAGTCTGAAACAAATTTTTTTATGAGGCAACAAAGTATTTCGTATTAAAATATGTTTATCGTTTTCCAAAACATGTTTTACAATGTAATAACAATATTATCAGAGCTCGGTCTCGAGTACTAAATTATTTATCAATTTACTAAAACAATCTGTTCTTTTTATAGTGATTAGTAGATGATAGCATTCTTGTAGCAATATCACAGGTCATTAATGGCGATGTTTATGGACGGCAATAGACATGAGGAATTTAAATTTCAGTTATCTTCTTCAATATTTTTGTCGCCGACTCTATTTTGGAAATAAGCATCGGATCTATTGACTTATTATCGTTGGCGACATTTTCATCCTGGGGTTATCGTTTTTCATTTCCGCATCTCGTGGATTTTATTATCTTTATAAGAGACGATTGTTTTCCGTTGTGTCGATTTTATCGTTTTCGTGCTAATTGGCGAGGGAATAATTGCACTTTGATATTTTGCGGTGATCTTGATAGCCCGTTCTATGCTCGGTTTAATAAGTCCACGTTCAACAAGCGATCTTTTGTCTTTGTAAAAGGAAAAAGTACAAATTTGTCATGTTCTCCGCATTTGTCCAATTATGCGACTTTCTAATATACATAAGTTTATTCAGTTACACGATCTGCGATACCCACGCACCGACAGACCGGGGATTTGTTTTATAGTGACACCGAATCATCCCTGATGTTGCATACATTTTCTTCATGATGGTTCTGTATCGTAATTTGGAGTTATTGTGTGCAAATTAATTTAATTCCGCCCCTGCAGTATAAATAACGATCATCTCATTCGGTACATATTAAAAGATAATTTAATCATATTACATTTTGTTTACAAGTTGTCTTAAATGTTATAAATCAGATATTACATGATTAAATGTATTAAATGTAGCCATTAAGAGCAATTTACATTTGACAACAACGTGTCCAGAATTAATTGAGTATACTCATAACAAAATAAATAATGCTTGGGGTATGAATCATTTTAACTATTAACCTCGAATCGATGATATGAAAATTCCATTATTTTTACATGAATCATTCCGACACTGATATTTTTTTTTTATTGCACTACGGTGTGTTGCCATTTTAATTGCAAGTGTGAAATATCTATATACGTAACCCACTATAAGACAGAAAAAAGTAGATATCACATATTAAAAGCACTCAAAGGTACGTATATGGATATACAACTTCTGAATTTATTAACATGCCACGTTTCGATACATATACAGATATCGTTATCTATATACATATTTTGTAAGGAAGACTATTTGAAGTTTGGCTAAAACCGAGATATATAATTTTTATGGACACCATATATATATTTATGTCTCTAAGAGAGGAATGGCAATATTTGTTGTCTGAAAGTGGTGCCTCTCGGAGTATTACACGTTTGGTGGCATTAGCTATAAATGTTATTATCTTTCATAACAAATAATATGTTGAATACGTTGTATATTATGTATTCAAACTTTAAATATTGCACTATAAGATTTTATTGTATTATATACCCCTAAAACGTACTTTATGAAAGAGCTAAATCTGCCAATTTCAGGTCTTTGTTTATGCCTGATATAATATATAAATTATTAATTAGACATCACTTAATATACATGAATCCAGACCATAATCAATTCTCGATGTCATGTTATATTTACTGGATTAGAACCCGGTCCGCTGCTGCTGATTAAATCAAAAAATGAAAAATCGAGACTAGGGATTTTTTTTATCGGTTCAGGGTGATTTAAATTTGACTGAAATTTTCAGCAAATTCCCATTACATTATCTACTTTTTAACTGTAAGAGTGAGAACTGTTAGCTCTTTATCTCATCTCACATAATGCATCTTTAAGAGCAACATGCACATGACAAAAAATGAAAATAGTATTTAAACCAAACAACAAAAATTTGTTGAACACAAAAACAGAATACCATTTCAAATACAACGATCCACCATTACAGAATGTTTGATTATGATGAAATATAAGAATAACATAGAAAATTATGTTTTTTGTTCAGCCTATACAATAAAGTTTCTTCGAATTCCATAGGCTTTTGCCTTTCTTGTAATACTGTTTTGGCTGTATATTTTAATGTATATTTTAATATACAGCCAAAACAGTATTACACGAAAGGCGAATAAACCTAATAAAATTACCAAATTTTCGGCTAATAATATTTTAAAATTTATATACTTTCTTGAAAGACAAACAAAATCCAGAACGTTGTTGTATTTTACAGTGAAATTTTTAGATTTTCTGAAAGACTAAATAGTGCTTTGTTGCTTACACTATTTTTGTATTTACGTATTGGTAACCTTTTAGTAGTTGCCAAAATGGTTTGAAAACACGCCAGTATTATTATAATTTTCCTTCAAACGAAATCAAAATAGTCGACAATTATGTAACGTAATGGGGGTTCCCATCTTTCATAAGATTGAACAAAACCCCTGGAAGCCACTTTACGACATTATCTGACTTATAAAAGAAGGTCTTTATTGAAATCATAACTTTACAAATCGCCCCACTACCAGTCCATTGACATGACGACATCGTATCCCCTCGATGACATATCAGCCTAATTTATAGGTGTTATATCTTTAATAATTACCATATTCTCGCCCGCCTTTGATATTCAAGGATGTGAGCGACCTATTATTAAATATTAACCATATCCATACCCTTGGCCATCCAGCTGCTCTTGATGGTGATAGTGAGCGTGAAATTCACTTTTTACCAGTCACTTGTGAAGCCAGTGTTGAGACAATTACGGTTTGGGTTCTTCTATGTTACATAGATATTTCTCAGACATATCGGTTACACATTTTGACATGTATCATAAAATAAGGGTATCGAAATATAATTCATATATAGATTTCATTATAGATAACTGTTTTCTATATGAAAATTCATATCTGAAAATCTCAGGATTTCAACGGTATACTTATTACATGTATTATACCGTGCAGTGAGTGGTCTATATCTCTCATGGAGTCATGGGCAATCCTTTTCGGACCCTTTTTTTTCTAAAAACAAATGTGTCTGTTCTTCATAAATATCGGATATCATAAATGATAAAGTTATTATGTATACTACCTAATGATTGCCCTTTATTCAAATACGATTTGAAGATATGTATATTATCCATAAATATCAGATATCATAAAGTTATGTATATTAACTAATTTTTCCCTCTTCTTTCGTTTTAGTCGAACCAGCCAAGAGAGCCCGGACAGCTTACACCAGTGCTCAATTAGTGGAGTTGGAAAAGGAGTTCCATTTTAATCGTTATTTATGTCGGCCTCGGAGAATAGAAATGGCAGCCTTACTTAACCTTTCCGAGCGTCAAATTAAAATCTGGTTTCAGAATCGGAGAATGAAGTTTAAAAAGGATTGTAGACTGAAAGGAGGTTCCGATAAAATGGACGGATACGGCGGAAGTGACACGGAAAATAGTGGCTCACATGATCTCAGCGCCAGTCCTGATTGTATTGCAATGAACTGTGGAGGTGAAACTCCTAATGGACACCGTATTCCCGCCTCTGGTCATTCCCCATCCCATCCCTCATGCGAACAACAATCTAGGCAGCTTAATCATATTCAGAGCATGCGCATACCAACACAGATCAGTCCTGTGCCGCAATCGGACAGTCCGTCATTGATTGCGCGTTCAACAATTTCTCCCGGATCTCAAATAAACTCCGTCACGTCCCCTTATTCCCAGGCAGGACATAATATGTATATGTCCCACAATTCTAGTATCCAAGGTTACCATAATAATAATAATAATAGTATGATGGCACCCGGAAACGTATATTCGGATATGCACCCAGGAATGGAATCCCAGCAACAAGGACAGTGCATGACCTCTGGACCACCAATGTCCAATTCCATGAGTTGTTCAGTATCGTCAATGGGTGGTTACAATCAAAACGGATATGACTATATACCCAAACTAACGCACTTGTAGAATTCAAATTAAAATAGTCCTAGAGTTATTTTATTTTCTAAAACGGGTGTATTGTCTTCTGGGAAAAGTGGAGTTGAGCTTGCGGAACATGGCGTGGAGCTTGGTTAAAAAGCCCGCAATTCGTAAAGTCAACGATATTGGTAATTACGATCAACAAAGACTTCTTAGAATACCCGACGATTGGTGGAGGCCTACCTTAATGCAGACCATATATTGATTGACGTATTTAAACCGTGAGTGGGTTGATTAGGTTAAAAGAAGAGGAGAGAATTAAAGGTTTCGTTCTACTGGTGTTTTGAGGACAATGAAAGCCGATAAAAACTAAAGGCCGATGCTGCACACGATATAATCCCCTGATCAGGTTACATACGGGTAATTAGAGAGGAAAGGTTTGTGGACGTATACGTTGCATTATGGACACAGATGGTTTGACAAAACCCCTATCACAATAACTCACCTGTAATTTCCCCTGCCGCCATTGTCTTTTTACCTGACCTTTAAGCAACACGCTTCGGGTAAAAAATGCAGCTCGTACCCAGGGAGTGATTACGACGGCAATCACACCAGTAATTTGCCCACTCGCTCGACCAGAACAATCTCGTCAAAGCTGACATTTAGAGACCTTCGTTCACTTCAGCTTCATTGAGCTCAGTTAAACAAGAAAAAGACTAGGTGTGATTCGTTTATAACATGATGTAATTTTATTGTTGGTGGCCATATTGTGTTTAGAGTCAAGGTGTTAAGACCATGTTTAGCAGCTGGCGGCCATTGCAAGGGAGACAAATCTCACAGCATGACCCCCTCGGTGGCTGGAACGACAAGGTATATTAAAATATAGCCTGCTGTATAAACACTAGTTTAACTTGATTGGACTCCAATAAGACTAGCAGATTGCCTTTTTGATAAATGGATCCTATTACGTTGACCAATTGGCTAGAGCTATTATTAAGTATTTAGTGTGATGTAACGTTTTTAATATATTGGCCTATATGCCCCACGCGTTGCAGTAATGCAGTCGTGTCATACGAAACTTCATGTGCAATAAAAATATGATGTCACTAATGCGAAAATGAATATATTTGCCACTAGGAACATATTTAACATTTGTAAAAAAAAAACACAGATTGATTGGCATAATTATTAGCATTAATTAATTACTCAATTATTGTATTGTTGTTGGATTATTTTTTTTCTCGAATTTTGTTTTAAATTTCTGCTGAGTATAGATATTATTAATATTGTTCGGAGTGTATATAAGAAAAGATGTAACTTAATTTTAAAGGAGAAATGAATTATAAAGCTTATTTTACCGAGAAATGCTCAATATAGTAAATATATGTATAGATAATTATTATAAAAAAAATTATCAGGGTTAAAATGGAATTATGAAATGTTTTATCAAAAGCATGCAATGAACATTATATAACGTGTGTGGACTGTTTCTTTTTTGTTGTATGTTACTTTTGAAATCCTATAAATTGAGTCCTTCTTATATTCTATATATACCTTGTCTTATGTCCAAATTTTCATGTTTTGTTTGTAAGTAAAGCGGTAATATTATTTTCAATATGATAGAAATGGGGTTTAACTTCGACCTAACACAAACTATGTCATTTCGGGACTAACATACGCTTCCAATTTTATTTCAATAATTCTCTTGCAAGTGGGGGTATTTAGTGATGGGAGAAAACGGAGGACCCGGAGATGGGTTAGGCATGCGACCCGATTCCTTGTCATGTACAAATGCCTGGGGGATTACCCTGCCACTTAACTAATCAACAGACCTTATGGTCTGAACTGCATCCGTTAGACCATTCGCCCCACCTTCTTTACGAAAATTTGATGAATGAATGAATGTAGCTCATTATTATGTATTCCCCGTTTTCCTGGTGGTGTGGATTTCTCTTGCCTCATGATCAGTTGAAACAAATTAAATAGGTGTTGACCTTGCTTTTAAAATAATCATTAATTAAATTGTGTGTTTGTAAAATTGTTGTGGTTGCATGTCAAATTTTCCTTGAATTTAGCTACTTTTAGAGTCCCAATGTTTGTCCCGTTTCAGTTTATATCATTCATAAAGAACATTGTGATATTTTTGATTTTTAAAAAGTAAAAATCTGTCAAATTATGATAAACTGTTGTTTTATTTATTATATTTTAAAACGGGGTCATTAATGCCGGGGAGGAAAACAGTGGCTCACTAACCATGAGGCCCTTGTTGCAAGTTTAATGTGGCTTACCCTTGTCAGTTTTGCAGGAAGGGGGATCTGGCAAGAAACACGGTCTATTTGTTGGAATGGGAAAGACCCTACTTTGGCATGTGCGATAAGGACTCTTGGTAGTTGAAAGAAATGCCACTGTCCCTGCAAAATGTCCCCCATAGAACACTGCATGGTGTATGCAAGTGGCATGTAGCCCATTTAATTTCATGTTTTAAATCTAAGCTTCTCTAAAGGGAGAAAAGTGTGCTTGTGCGGGTGGAGGGGGAGAGGGGGATATCAGATTGAGGAATGAAATGGGGCTTACCATGTTATTCTAAGACTAATGCATGTTTAGTTGTGCGGGGGGAAGCTGGTAAGGCGCTGGCTCGCTACCCTGGCGGTCGGGTGTTCGATCTCTGCATTGGTTCATTCAGATTTTGCGGCGTAGTTCCCGCTTGTCAGGGATGTAGGACAGTTGTCTTGTCGTTCGGATGGTACGAAATAAGAGCAGATCGTAGTATCGCTGTCTCGGCGAAATTTCCCACATGGTCCGTCTTAATTAGCCCAGTTGGGGTCAGAAAAGTCGGACGTTAAACCCCATTTCATTTCATGTTAGCTATGACCTAGGGGTGTGGTATATCAGGGTAATAACCAGCAGACTACCGCGTGAAGTGGGTCGATACGAACCCCAAACATTCAGGGGTGTCAGTAACGTCTACACCCCCAGTTTTCACAAGACTCGAGATCAGTGTGTTTGTTCATTTGTCATCTGAGGCAAAGCTGATGAATTTAGCAGTGTCTCACCAATTTGCCACTTCTCGGCCCCATTCTCACTGACCCATCACAGGAAAATTAGTACAGTAATTGGTTTACTGTAATCTAATCATCTTAGCCCCTTTGATAAATAAAACGCCTTTCTGGACACCAGACATTGGACAAACGGCCACAGAAATTCTGGCGATCATTAGGTTTTTATCTAATTGGAAATTTTGCCCGGACAGCGGCACTACGGCCTACTCTTATATCGAATTCCAACTGTAAAGAGATCTTTTACCCGTACGCCAATGTGTACACGGGACCTCGGTTTTCTGTCCCATCCGATCGACGAGACCTTCAGACTAGCGAGGCAGCGCCGTACTCACTTAGCCACCGTGACACCCGAACACTTTATGAATATTTGGGGCCAAATTCAAACAATTTTTGTCACGACTATAATATTCTAACCTTTAGTACAAGAATCTTAATAATACCACCAGTGGCATAAAATTGTGTTTTTAAAAAAAGATCAATTCTCAAAGGTGTTTCTAGATCACTCATTTCTGTTTAATGAATTGACCTTTTGAGATATGCCAACAGAAGTTCGATACCTGCCTTGATTTACATATCAAGATTAATTAGTTGGGCAGTGAAAGAAAAAAAAGTTTTGAAAAAAGAACTAAAGGGAAAAAAGACACGAAAAAACGCGCAAATGTCAAAAATATCTTTGAATGGCGTGCTACCCGGATATCTGCAATTGTCATCTTCAATTTCAAACAAATCGCAAAAAAAGCTCTTTCTGAACAATTCAAGTCATTGGTAGAAATGTCGGATGTATAGTATAGAGTTTTAAACTCGGCATCATTATGCCTTGTTTTTATTTCCGTTTCAGCTAACTGTCCTATTAAAGTATCAACTTCTTGTATGGAAACAAATGAAGTTGATCGCGCATATGTCATTACGTTGACTTGTCGGACTTTCTTACACCTGGTCTGACAACTGTTTGAAGATAATAATTACCTATAGTGAGCAAGGTGGTTATTAAATCCTTACTCGGGGTCTCTAACCAAGTTTCTAAGCCGCCAGGCTAGAGAATCCAGGACAATGGGCCAGTTAACCTGATAACCCATACTTACGGTAAGCTGCTCCTTATAATAGACTTTCTGTCACAACATAGCTCCAATCTGTAAGTTGATGGACGACAGGTACTGCCAACTTTGTCTACCTCACGTCGACATGGATAGCTATCAATGATTCTTGTGGTTTTCCGTCTTAAAATAAAAAAAGATCATTCAAAAATACACATTTCTGGAAAGCATGGAGTAAAGTCTACAAAAGGAGATTTAATTAAATGAAATGGGGTTTAATGTCCTTCTTTTCTACTCAATCTAGGCTTATGAAAACGGGCATATTATGGGCGAAAATTCTGCTCGGACAACGGCAATATGATCTACATTTATTTTGAATTCAACCTGTCAGGTGTTCTTTTGTGGGCATAACAACGTGTACACGGAACCTAGCTCAACACCTATAGCTGGCCGGTCACCTCTGGCTTGCGGTTGTGGTTTCGAGCCCTAGTGTGAGCGTATGTGGCATGGAGATAGGGGCGCCTTCTCAACCTCGTGGGTTTCCTCCGGGCACTCCGGTTTTCTCCTACTGCTAAAGACCCCTACGCGCAAGCGAATTATTGAAATAAAAATTGAAAACCATACGTTAGTCCCAAAATGACCTAGTTTGTGTCCAGTGGACGTTAAACCCCATTTCTATCTCTCTCTCTCTCCCTCTCTCTCTCTAGCTCAACACCTGGATCGAACCTGCGACTTCTAGGTTAGAGGACTTTGTACACATAGAGTAAGTGCCCCACCCACAGGATGGGGACCTGACAAGGACAGCTGTCTAGTCGTTCGGATGGCACGAAACCCCGAGGTCCCGTGTACACATTGGCGTGCACGTAAAATATCTCTTGGTAGTACGAATTCGATATAAGAGCACACTGTGTGACGTATGTCCGTCTTCATTTTATTTCATGTCATTTCTAAAAATAACGTGATGATTCGATTATTATTCAATTATTGACAGTCACACATTACACAGTTATTTGCGTTTCGTGTTTCTTGGTGACTATTTTTGCATCACATCCATAATAACATTTTGGTTTTGATACCCATATATCGATTGCTTTAATACAATACCAGGGTATTATCGATTTATTTTATTCAACAATATGAGAGAGAAATATTGTTCACTGTAAATGATAGTGCAGGGGAGATAAACATGCATTTGTTTCAAACGTCGCTCATTATATACTTATATAGTTTCATAATATTACTAAATGAAACTATATGGGTTTAACGTCCTGCTGTTCTTCTCCGATTGGGCTGACGAAGACAGTCATACGCCATACATGATACAGTGTAATATAGGAAATTTGCCCGGACAGCGGCACTACGGTCTACTCTTATTTCAAATCAAAACTGTCAAGAAGTTTTTATCGTGCACGCCAATCAGGGGTCTAAGGCTCTCCCCCCACTAGAACAACTATATATTGTCCCTAGCCAGTCCCTCCGCCCTGCACCCCTGACGATGAACTTCTAGGCCAGTTGGGAGGTTCGGGAAATTCCAAAATGGCCGCTTTATATATATATTAGTATTTTGGGGAATACTAGCTCAAACTCTAACCCTTTTTAGAAGACTGAACCTGGATCCAATTTACCTTTTACCCCTCGTAAAAAGGTTTGGGTTAGGGTTAGACTAGGGTTAAAGCTTATAGGCCTATTCCCCAAAATATACATTTATATAAAGCGGCCGTTTTGGACTCTAGAAATTCCCGAACCTCCCCGACCGGCCTACAATTAGCATCTGCCGATATCTTTGGACAAATATCGAGGTAGGATCACCAATTCTCTGAATGAAAAGCAGAACAGATACTCGTCTCAACTTTAAAGCTGACCGAACTTGGTATCAAGCGCGGGATAGGGTTGTCTATCCCCTTTAATCTCATATCAGTTAGATGTAGATTTAAAATGACCACTTTATACATTATCCACTAAATTTTAATGCACTTTATTCTCGTCGATTTGGCCAGAGCGTATCTTCTAGTCTGCTCGGGGAGTGGGGGCTGAATAGTTAGCACGTGCGGGCTGTATCATAAAGCCTGTCATTGAGTCAACTGGCGTGGTTTCGAATAACCCGATTGTACGTAACAAAGAGTAGGGTCGCCTGTCCAACCTCGTGGGGTTTCTCCGGGTCCTCCGCCCCCCCCCCACACTGCTAAAGACCCCTACGCGCAAGCGAATTATTGAAATAAAATCAAACCATATGTTAGTCCCGAAATGACCTAGTTTGTTTCGTGTGAACGTTAAACCTCATCTCTGAACGTTCTCTCTCTCTCTCTCTCTCTCTCTCTCTCTCCTAGTCTTCTCAGTGGTGAGCCTGCCCACAATGACTGTCGACACTGTAATGAGGTCCAAAAAAAAGAAACGTTTACCGAAATTCTAATGGTTGCTATATCAAGAATCGTAGTAAACCAAATTAAGACCATGGACAAAACAGCACTTTACTACGGAAGACCATAAGGGCCAATCAAAAAAAAACGGTTGCTCAAAACTAAGTTATTTTACGACCCGTTAAACTCTAACGGACCTGTATCTTGGTAACGTGTTGTTTGTTAAATTTACTACAGAAAACAGTATAGAATACATTATTTTTTCCTTTAGAAATATTAGCATAAATCTGTAGAAAAAATTTGCCCCATCGAATGTTTGGGGCCTTTATTTCCAGCAACAATCTTTCTCTCCGTTAAAGTTAACGGATCGTTAAATGATATCGGAGCTTTGAGCAACCGGCCTGAGACCGTCAAATTACAACCAAGTATAAATTAAATTAAATATCTAAAAGATATGAAAACAACTGTTGATAAACTGACAATTTAAATACCGTGTGATATTTACATGGATAGGTAGGGATATACTATATCAGGTATATGTCAATCATATAACAATAGCTTTAATACCTATATACACACATATACATCTATACATAGTCTGTAAGTGTGTTATTTTTTTTCCTGACAGTATTTAAACCTGCATGTTAAACAATCACGTAGAAATTGTCTTGCACTATACTGTACCGATAAAGGACGTAACACACTGGTCAGTTTTTTTCGTCAATGACAAATCAAAAAATATGGTGTTCTTATTGGGTGTAATAGCTGGCCGGTCACCTCTGGCTTGCGTTTTCGGTCACTGGTGTGAGCGTATGTGGCTTGGGGATAGGAGCGCCTTCTCAACCGCGTGGGTTTACTCCGAGTAGTCGGGTTTCCTCCTACAGGAAAGACCCCGCGCGTGCGCTAAAATAATGAAAATAAAAAAGACAACTTGTCCGCGAAATCCCCTTTGGTGGAAGCGCTAAGAACAGCATGCGTGTACTGCAAAATTGGAAAATTCGTGCTGATTACTGGTTACCTTCCAAACTATCGCATACACAAACGATAGGCTAAGTCTTTGACAAAACTACTCCTTTATATGGGAATTTATGATAGCTAACCTGTTCTAATGTACATTTTAAGGCTGGTTCCTTAGTTTTCGGTCATTGTCATAAGGTTATCTTCTACCAAGTGTCAGCGATAATGACGAGGGACGAGTACGAAAGAGAGAGAGAGCGAGAAAATGGGGTTTAACGTCCACTCGACACAAACTAGGTCAATTCGGGACTAACATATGATTAAAATTTATTTCAATAATTCGCCTGCGTGTAGGGTGTTTAGCAGTGGGGGGAAACCGGAGAGAGACGAGTACGTGCAACCAATATAACTACTCTCTGATATTACGAAGCTATACTTATTCTTTGCTATAGCAGTATCTGATATTACAAAGCTACATTACCCCCTGTTGTAGTGTCTAATATAACGAAGCTACAATCACCCCCTTATGTAGTGTCTAATATTACGAAGCTACAATTACCCCCTTATGTAGTGTCTGATATAACGGAGCTCAAATAATTACCCCCTAGTGTAGTGTCTGATATAACGAAGCTCAAATAATTACCCCCTAATGTAGTGTCTGATAACGAAGCTAAAATAATTACCCCCTTATGTAGTGTCTGTTATTACGAAATATACGGTACGTTGAAGTTTTGTATTTAGCCAATCGAGGCAGATCTCAAAAGCAATATTAAATCATCGTCGAATTCAACTGTAATGGGTTCTTTTATGTGCATACCAACTGGACCGTGATTTTTAATACCACCCAAATGACTAGAAGCTGTTCTCTCCCATGCCCGCCACCCTGCACCAATGGCAAGGGGATTAGGCAAAAATATCCCAAGAGACCTTCTCGGCCAACACAAAAATTGAAACCGGGACAACAGCCACTGAGCCAACGTGGCATCCAAACACGTAAGATTAACTGTAACCAGAGTACAATGAATCGTTGTTATTTACTGACATACCCAACAAAAACCTTCATTCAAATTCAACTGGGGATCGCATTGCTAAGTGGGTAAGACGCTGGCTCGCTAGCCTGAAGATCGGGTATTCGATCCCTGCATTAGCCGAGAAAGTTCATTAGCCGAGAAAGTTTCCTCTTGTCAGAGAGCACTTGTCTAGTCGTTCGGATGGTACAAAAAACTGAGGTCCCGTGTTCACATCGGCGTGCACGTAAAAGATCCCTTGACTTTTATAATTCGGTATAAGAGACGAACGTAACGCCGCTGCCCGGGCAAAATTTCCCTTATAGTACACTGTAGGGCGAATGTCGGTGGTCATTAGGCCAGTACCTTTCATCAAAATCAACTGCAATTGACATGAGAACATGATCAATTGTGAGGCATTAACGATTTGAAAGTTTTCCACGATTTGAAGTATTATGTTATTTGTTCACAATAATGAAATATTATTTGAAATAGTATCATTTCATTTATTTGGCAATAGTGGGTGTTTATTGGGTGGGGATTGTGTGGTGTTGGGTAGTATTGGGTAAATCGGTCCTGTCAACAGATTTACTAACTAAATTGTTCTACGGACATCCATTCGCCACATACTTTTAATTGTACTCTTGTTCCATCAATGGCTAAGGGGGAATAGTGGGAGAATATTGGGGATTGAGTGGTATTGGGTAGTATTGGGTAAATCGGTCCTGTGAACAGATTCACTAACTGAACTTTGCTACGGGAATCTATTCACCACATACTTTTAATTGTACTCGCGTTCCATCATTGGCTATTCCGAGCAATCACACCTTTGCCGCCTTAGGTTGTCATAAGGGGAAACCTCATGGAATCTTAATGTGTTTTTCTGACTTTGAGAAATAATGATGCGGCTTTTGAAAGACAGATTGATACGAAAATTTAGTTAAACATGCCTCAGGTGTAAAACACTAATTATACATCGTGTTGCAGTTTGATCTTTCACAAATTCACATAAAAATATCACCAATTCTCCTGATGAAAGTGTCTAAACTGATCAACGCAGTACTCGATCATTCAGCAACACTCTTAACGTTCATTATAGTCATGTTTAAATGTCAAGTATTTTTTTTCATAAGACTTTTAGTAACTATGTTTCCTTCTGAGATTTATTAAAATTATCAGGGGAATGGATCGTGGTTAAAAAAAAAAAATTCTAATTTTCCAGTGACATCATTTTTTTTTCTTTTAGACAAAATATAAATCTAAAACAACAATTTTTATCAAAAAAGTTAACACAGAATAATAAGGTAGAACACGAGAGAATATATCAATAAATATATAGAAAGAAATGGGGTTTAGAGTCCACACGAAACAAAATAGGTAATTTTGGTAACAACATGTTCAATTGTTTTTTCAGTAATTCGTTTACGCGTAGTGGACTTTATCAGGCAGTGGGAAAGAAAGGGGGGTCCCGGAGTAAACCCACAAAGTTGGACATGGGACCCTGTACTTTTACTAATTTAAAAGTTGGGAATCGAAACCACACCAGCGACAGAGCTTATGCTCTAAAACTCACACACTAGACCACTCAGACACCCATGCCTCCCAGTGTAAATATAAGTACAGAAAGCGTATCGTATAGTCAGAGGAAACTGGGTTTTTTTTCAGTTATACAATTATTTTGTTTCCCTTCTTTCGGGGAAAGGGACGGCTATGGAAGGAAACCGGAGGACCCGGGGAAAACCCACGGAACTGGACAGGCGATTCTACTCCTTGCCGCCTACAACCGGGGATTCGAAACCACGCCATTTGATTCAATGACGAGCTTATGATACAGCGCACACGTGCTAACCATTCGGCCAGCCAGACCCGTTGTTCAAAGAAGTATCTCTGGCGATATATACATGTACATGTACAGCCTACTTGTGCATGGTTTCGGTGAGATGTGCAATACATTACAATAGAATGCAAAGCTCTAACTATATATTTTTGTCTCTGTAAAGTTTCGACGATATGGGCTCATGTTAATGTGCTAGATTAAATTTCTAGAGAGCTTGTCCTTGGTACCATAGAGCGAAAGGCGAACAGTTTACTACTGCATATAGAATGCAGGCGTATAGTAAATCGCAGTCTTACTAAAAGAATAAAGACAATCAAATTGAAAGTCCATAAATAACAACCCTAAAGTACGTTATGGTCATCTAAACTTGAGATTAATTTCTATTCATTTCATACTGCGATCTTTAAGATGTTGCAATCGTTTGTCAGCGTTTGAGCGATACTTCATTTATTAACTATCATTAAGATCAACATAGTGTCTATTACATTCTAATGGCCACTTTTCAACTTGTATGTTATCCTTACTGGCAAATGTTTTCAACTAAATCTGCAGTGACTGCAGCAAATTTTAGTCCGTTTGAGTCCTAAGCCCGTCTATGTGCTGACCAGTAAATTTAATGGTTTTACGAGTTTGTCAAACAGAAACATTGCACTAAAAACCATATACATGGTCACTTTTGGAAAATTAGTAATAAGTTTTCTACGAAACATGGTTCTCTTTCTTTTACGGTAGCTCAAGGGGTTACTTATTTTATTACTTTATATATTTCAGAAAGTTGTGTAGATCTCGCCAAAAAATGTCGAAATGAAGTCGATCTACATGAGGTAAGTATGTCTATATGTAAAAGAAATGTTTCATTACAAATTCTCCAACGGAACAAAAACGGTTAACAAAAACTAGAATTTCTTAGGAAACTTTATGCCAAACTAATAGAAATACCGACATTTCAGCTGCCTGTGTTAATTTAAGGGTTAAGAATAGCAGCGGGTTCTGTTATTAATATTGCCGTCTGCTAATATTATCAGAAGGTTTTGATAAAACGTTTGTTTTGATATATAATTTCTTGTCACAGCACGAGGTTTTTGAAAAGCAACAGATACTGTCTGGAATTTGAGGCGATGTGCTTCAATGTTTCTAATTTCACCCCAAGCTGAGCCAATCTGACATAGCTGTCTGTGAAATATCCACGACTGAATTGGTTGCAGATCTAATAAAACGAAAGAGACATTTTCAGTTCCATCCTTCCTTTGGAGGAAGTCTTTTTTATCGCATTTTTAAAATGTATGAGTGTTGACATACTCGTGTATTTATCTGCTTTTATACCAACTCAGCATGATAACGGAAGCCGTCTGCAAAAAATAAAATGGTAGTCTGGTTATATCATCGCGCCGTCACGTGATACGACTAATTCAAGACGAGTATTTACGGAAAGTCACGAAGCGGATAAGGATCATCGAGATGGAATTAGTTGCGCAGCGGTGACGACATGAATTTTGATTAATGATCAATGGTGTGTTCTGGTTAGTGACCGGTAACCATAAACTGTGTACAAACAGTAACATTGGTGAAGATATATTCTTCTTTGAAAACATAATACAAAAAACACTTGAACAGATGGGATTCCAAGTTGAACAATATATACAACCATCATTTCGTAACAAAAACTAATTTTTACCACTGAGGAGAGAGAGGGGGGGGAGAAATTTGGTTTAACGTCTACTCGACACAAACTAGGTCATTTTGGGACTAACATATGGTTTAATTTTATTTCAATAATTCGCTAGCGCGTAGGAGTCTTTATCAGTTTGAGGAAACCGGAGGACCATGAGAAAACCCACGAGGTTGGCGTCTGTACTCTTTGTCGAATACAACCAGGGATTCGAAACCACGCCAGTTGACACCAAAGGCCCTGATGATATCAGTGGGAAAATATTAAAAACTATTGTAAATGAAATAAGCGAACCACTCTGTTATTATGATTATTTAAATAACAGAAAGCAAGTAGTAGTTGTTAGTGGTACCCCCGCTGACCAAAGAATTGTCACTGCCGGTGTGCCACAGAGCTCGCTTCTCGGTCCTCTTTTATTTCTGATACATATGAATGATATCGTAAATGATATTAACTCGAATATTAGATTATTTGCAGATGACACTCCCCTTTAGTTACAAATAACGGATCCCCGGGCAGATGTGGCTATCTTGAAAAATGATTTGATAACTATTAACAACTGGTCGAAGACATCGCTTGTAACTTTCAACCCCCTAAAACCAGAAACAATAACTTCTTTAACTATAATAAACTTAACCAAACCACACTTGTGCGAATAAAAGAAGTATCGGAGCATAAACATCTTGAGCTAAACTTTCAACCAAATTGCAAATGGGATATCCATATAAATCATATCTGTAATAAAGAAGGCAAACTTATCAATTGTTTTAGATCAATAAAATATCGACTTAATAGGAAATCATTAAACACCATCTATACTTCTTATATTCTACCATATTTTGATTATGCTGACGTAATTTGGGCTGACTGCTCAGGCAAATTAGATTTACAATTAGAAACTTTACAGTTAGATGCACTAAGGACTATTTGTGGAGCGGTTATAGGTACAAGCCATGCAAATTACTATAAAGAAACCGGATTTGTTCCATTAGCTGAACGTCGACGAAGACACTAACTAAAATTATTATACAAGTTAATCAACGGCCTAGCTCCTTCTTATATTTCTTACCTTATTTTAAAGAAAAAAATCACCATATAGTCTAAGAAATTGTAATAATCTCGAAGAGTACTTTTGTAGTACAGACATTTTTTCAAATTCATTTATTCCGTCGACGATCAGAGAATGGAACACATTGGAACATGAAGTACAAAATTCAAATTCTGTTTCATCTTTTTCTTCAAGCTTGATTAAAATAGTAAGTGCAGGGGGACTGCACCACATATGATTTACACAAAAGACAAACATAGCGACAAGACACCATACTCAAAAAACAACAACAAACAAACAATTCAAAAAAAGTGAATGGATCCGGGGGCTAGCCGTAAGCGTCCACTGCGCTGTACAGTCCCGGGCCTGTTGTGACACAGACTTCACTCAATTTGAAAACAACTGGGAATGCAACCCAAAGAAATAATTAATTATTATTCCACAGTATTTTTATATTGGAGATAGAAAAAATCAAATAATACATAAATGAAATTAGGCTGAAGCGATTTAAATGGTCATAAGTTTTTGAGACATTTAACGGATAGCCCCTCCTGCGCGTGTGGTCACCTTTTTTGAAGATTGTTACCACTATCTGTTAATATGCTCCCTGCATTCGGGTGCCCGAGGAAAAACTATTGATTTACTCGAGCCACAATTTCGAGATGTTGTTATTTTATTGAATGGTCGAACTGTCCTCTCATCTTTTTAACACTGTTCATAACTTTTTAAAATTGTTAATCGTTAGACCCTCATTTAATTCCACCTAATGAAAAAGAATTAACTTTGTAACGGCTTAATAGTAAATATTATCTCGCCATCAATTTAGTGTTTAATTTGACTTCCAGTCTCTGTTTAACCTTGAATACCAAGAAAAATTTCAATCAACAGTGGGGCGTTTTGTAAATTTAAAAAAAGAAAAAAAAAATTAACCTTAAAAATGCCAAGCAATATGTTTGCTAACAGTGTAGGATATATCAATTAAGATTCCGATTTCAAAGCTCTTTTTCAAATTAAAGTTCACGTGTTCCGTATCAAACTTTGATAAGTTATCATGGCTGAAATTCATAGATGAAATACTTTACATTTAACATGAGTACATGTATATATTTTTTAAACACATTTGTTTATATATTAGAGGGTTTAAGATATACAAGAAATAAGTTACCACAGGGCTACCTATATCTACTTATCAGAGAATTGTCAGGTATCACGCCGAGTCGAGATACCGATACTTCGTTTTAGCAGACATTTTATCCCTAGCTACAGAATTAACTAAATCTGTAAGCAGATTTGTTTCACAAACCCATATCACGGTCGTTTCATTAGAGTCGTAACCGGCCGCCAAAATACTTTGTATCCAACGGCGCGCGATTTTTTTTACTACCATTGATCGAAATAGTTTTTCTCTTGGTAAAGGAATTCGGCTGTCAGTCAAGATTTTTTTCCTAGAGCGCGCGTAACCTCCTTGTGACCTTGTCGTATATCTTTTAAAATGGAAAATAATTAGATTTCTTTTTTTTTAAATTTTAGTTATTTCCACTCTAATCAATGTAATAGGAAAGATAAAACTTGTTTTCCGGTCTACACGAAGTTATCTTCTTTTTACGAAAGTGTTTTTCTTTTCTTTTTAAAAATTATCTACACAGACTAAAATGAGGGTTTTTTTTCATTGTGTGAAGTCCATGACATTTCAATAAAGGAATTCTTACCTTTGTTTCAACTTGTTTGTATATGTATTCTTTTAATGAATCTTAATAAAATTGCAACTCTTTCTAGCAAAATGTTTGTGGTATATTTTTTTAAATAAATCTTTGCTCAATTTGATTTTGGGATTGACTGTATGATATAAGTAAATGTACTTTCGAATTTATATATTGAAAAATTGTCTTCTTGAAGTAATATATATTTTAGTTGAAGAAGGTGCTGGCTCGCTAGCCTGGAGGTCGGGTGTTCGATCCCTACATTGGCCGAGAAAGTTCATCTCGATTTTCCGGCGTGGTTTCCCCTTGTCAGTGATGCAGACGGAGGGCCTGGCAAGGACAGCTGCCTAGTCGTTCGGATGGGACGAAAAACCGAGGTCCCGTGTACACATTGGCGTGCACGTAAAAGATCCCTTGGTAGTTGGAATTCAGTTGCTGTCTTAAAATGATATGATAGTTTTATTGGATAGAAATAAAAGTGTTCATTATATTAGATACTAGATTAAAATTCTAGGTTCGCAGATAAATCAATGGTAGATATAATACGGTATTGAACGGTTGAGAGTTTTGGCCAAAACGAAACTAAAATTATTAAACAAAATAGAAAACTTAATTACATCTTTTCTCATTCAAGATCAATATAACAAGTCATCCAATCAGCCCGAAATTCGCAGATCTTTTTACCCTTTAGAAGTCAATGGGTTAAGGTCACCTAAACCTAGACCAAATTGAATCTTTAGGTGCTTAGCGGAAATTGGAGTAGTTCTTTAAAACCAGACAATATAGAGTTTAGTCCGAGGTCAAGTCAGGGGGAATAACTCCATGATAAATCGTCGAGATAAATCATATTTCTATCCACTTCTACGCGTTATAAAGAGTCAAAGATTCCTCTTAGGATTTTAAATGTTTTTAAAAAGATTCCACGTTACACTTTCATGGAAAAAAATAAAACCCCTAATAAGGGGGGGGGGGGAGCTCCGTCATATTAATCAGGGGAAGCCATGCCGGAAAATTCTGTGGAATTTTCTCGGTCAACACAGTGGTCGAACTCGGGATTTCCTTATTGGTTTAGACAGCGGCTTATTCGTCATATCCATCATAGAAGTTAGAACCACCATTGAGCCACCACTTACTTCGTGGGTTTTCTCCGGGTCCTCCGGTTTCCTCCCACTGCTAAAGACCCCTACTCACTAGCGAAGTATTGAAATAAATTACGACCGTATGTTAGTCCAAAAATGACCTAGTCTGAGTCGAGTGGACGTTAAACCCCATTTCTCTCTCTTACTATATATTCAAATAAATACTTGGGGTGGAGGTGGGGGGGGGGTAAATCTGACTTGTAATAAACTTTTCATAGACAATTGCGTGGTATTTTATATTCAAATTATAATTCAATTTACATTTTCTATCAAAGATAATATTAACGTTTGACATGCTCTGTCATGCTTTACCTTCTATGTACAATAATCTTCATAAAGCGTTTAATAACTATCAATTTGGCTATGGACAATATTAATATCAGATAAGTATATTTATGAGATTATTATACTTTTGTTAAAACCCTCGAAGTTTCACTGACCGTTAAATATTTTGTAAATAATCATTAAATTGATGTCTGTTTTATGGGTGAAAACTCCAACATCAGGCAATGAATGACCTTATAGGCAGTTTCACACATATTAAAAGTATATCAATCTCCCTTTAGTTGAGAAATATGACCTTGTCCGATGTATGCTTCATATAATAATGTCTTCTTTGATAAATAATTAAATTGTTGGCTTCAAGTACCGAGAGGGCCGCACGATTATCTTACACACTAAGACCTCTTAAAGGTGTGTTACTTCCACAAACGACGCAAATCTTTCATGTTGCCGACCTCATCAGGTGTGTCAAATATCCTGTCTTGCGACTCGCATATCGTACATTTTTGTTTCCTAACAACAGATACATTCTAATTTGATTTTTCGATTCATATTTTCTATCATTATTGTTGCGTTTTATTTTATAGAATTTTTTATTAAAGAATGTATGTCTCTATTCTTTGAAACCTATAAATAGACGTAAATGTTTCTAAAAGCACATATTAATGTAAAATGAATGTGTATTTAAAGGGATTTATATTTAATTTGTAATTCCTAATCAATTATTTTCGGTGGATCAATACAAATTAAACACAGTTGTTTGTGAATCGGCATTAACTACAATAATTACTTTATATGTTTTTCATTCATTATTACAAATGGCACCCGAAACTACGGAATACACGACTCATGTACCGATTATAAAATGTTCCTTATGTCTTAAATATTTTATATTAGAATCCCATATTTTAACGGCAAGATAACATCATCAATATTGTGATTGAAATAAACCATTATGGAATACTAATTCGTGTTTTTAATTTAGGATAATATGGAAGATATTGAGTTAGTGGTTTAGCGCCTTTAAATGTAGAATGTACTGTTGACAACAAATATAAAATTTCATCGCATATTCTGTAGATTTTAAATTTGTCATTAATTGTCCCATATACGCTACACACTTTTGATATTTTTTCTCAACGGGGAAAAGGTTTGTATTTACATGTGCTTCTTGGTGTGTTTTTAATGTGGTTTTCTTTTTTTTAGGTTTTTCGGTTTGTTTGTTTTTTCCTTTGTTCTACTTGATGTTGATTTCAATTTTAACATTTGGCATTTCATTATACACCATCGCATTTTGCGACAAAATAAGACAACGCATTTAATATATTATAGCTGATGTCTTTTCGAATCTACGATCGCGATTTATTTGACATTTCAAAAACAATAACATAACTCTAAAAAATGATTTCAAAACTTAAGTTGTTTAAATTTATTGTTTGGAAGCCTGTGAGGATTATTTTTTGTGCGAGGCTAAATATTTCAGACAAAAAACAAGAGTAAATGTATTTATTCCTTCTCTGAAAGTCGACTTCTTATTGACTTCAGAAAAAAAACACTTTATAGTCTCCTTAGATTTCTTTATAAGGCAGCGAAATATAGATTAGCTTTAATTGGCAAGAAGAAACGTATTTTGACCGTTTTTACAGAGATATACCAGTCCAAGGGGAGTAACTCTAGTTTTATTGATCACCTGTGGAAGGCTTGTGATTCCTTTAATTTAATAACGAAGAGGTTTTCTAGTCCCCAAAACACAAAGGATAGATTAAAAAAAATGTTTTGGGAATTCACACTGATCAAATTCAAAGTAAGCCTCCTTACTTTTTTCTTTGTCTGTAAATATTGTTAATCGATTCTAAAATTATTTAAAGTGGCAACAGTGTTATCAATTTAAATAAACCAGTTCGTCCAGCATTGTTCTGCAAACACAATACAAATTTATTGAATCTTACAAACCTCAACATTTCTCAAATACAACATTTAAAGGCTCTCATTCATAGATTAGTTGATAACCAAAATAACATTTGTGTACAAGAGATAAACATGGGGTTTAATTTAATGGAGTATATTATGTATATTTTAAAACCTGAGCTCACGGGGAGAGAGTGGGAGAGAGAGGGGAGAGAGAGAAAGAGAGAGAGCTCCACTCCACAAACTAGGTCATTTCGGGTCTGACATATGGTTTAAATTTATTTCAATAATTCGCTTGCTTGTATGGGTCTTTAGCAGTCAGTGGAGACCGGAGCACAAGGAGAAACCAACGAGGTTGGACAGGCGCCCCTACTCCTTGTCACGTACAACTTGGGATTCGAAAACACTTAATATCATCCACTTACTGTGAAAAGATGGGGTCCTGGGGCCGTATTTATAAAAATTCTTAGAGTTTTCTTAATTTTTACTCTAAGACTTCCTAAAACAACATTTAGTTAAAAGTTACTCTCTAGAAATATTTATAAAGGGTCTTAGAGTTACTTTTAACTAAATGTAAGAGTTGGGTACTAACCAAACTAAATCTGTCACAAAAAGAATCCAACCCATGTCCATTCGATATCTCCTTATCAACTCGTCATTGTTGTACTCCACTAAGAAATCTCTGCTTGTTTTAAACTCTCGTAGGCGGCGTACACGGACGGCCATGTTAACCAAGATAAGAGTACTATTAACAGGTTAGGAGTGCTACAGCAGGACTCCTAAATATGTGTCATAGTTAGGAGTAATTCTTAAAGTAAAATGTTTTATAAATAGGTCTAAGGGAAATCTACAAAGTTAGGAGTAATTTCTGACAGTTAAGAGTTGATTTCAACTCTTAGAATGTTTATAAATACCGCCCCTGGTATCCAATATTTAAGACAAGGTGAACAGTTACAATAGGCACACGAATCGCTTGCCAAAAATGCATTCCAATGCCATTTGTAATGAGGCGACTCGATTAACGAGGCTATTCATATCCAACTGACGATTAGTACAGGTGTAGTGATGAATAACCAGTTCGCGAAGCATAACTAATTAGGAATTAGAGTAAAAACAGAAACATTATTAAATACGTTGCGAACCGTTTGTGTCCGTTTCTAGATCCATATTTAGAACTTAATGTGGTTTAAAGGACAATATTGGTGCCAGAAATTCGCCCATATATCTGTTATCACTCGTCATATCAGTCAGTTCCGATTCAGAAAACCTGTATTACACAGCTATCGTAGCAATGATCTCTGTGTTAAAAAAATTATTGGATAGTTCTATCACATGTGATAATGACTGACACCAATACTGTCCTTTAAGCCCGATCAATGACGAACGATATTTCTGACGTGCATAGACATATCCCCACTTTAAACCAAACACGCGTCGCTTAACATTAGAGGTTTTAAATTAGTTTTTTATTATTATTTTATTCTTCTTGTTGTTTGGTTTTGTTTTTATTTTTCGTTGTCCCAGTACTTGCCATATATGAGAATGTTTGATCTCTTAAAGTTAGTAAAATATACATCACGTCAGTAATATTTTCGCATTAGTAGCTATAACGAGCAATTTCAACAGACAGTTAATGTATGTAAATAAAGATTTAATTATTTGTTTTCAATACTAATCGGTGGATTTTTTATGGTTTGTATGTATTCAAAATGGCGGACACGGTGTCGGTGAACAATCCTCGGTCGATTCGTTTGGGATTTTTGAAATTATGACGACTGTTTGATATATTTCTTACTGAAGTTACCAGTATGTGAATTTGTTAATTACCCAACTGGTAGCCGACGTGTATGTCAACTTATGAGTAACTTACATGTAACGTGCATAACGCGTGCATAACACGTGCATAACACGTGCATAACTTACCTGTCGCGTACTTCTAACTTAAGCCTAACGTGTAAGCAATACGTCCGCATACGCCGAAAATTTTATGCATGCACAAAATTATGGGCCGCGTTCGGCGTACAACAACTTATACTATCCTATTTCAGCGTTCTCGTAACTTGTTAAAAACGTACCCGTAACGTATTCAACGTACACCAGCGTATTCGCTAAATTCCTCAGACGTCGGCATATACGCTGATACTATACGTCAATGTGTGACAGCTCCATAATTACTTTTGGTTTTAGCGAGCCTCAGTTTTTATATCCGACCTCACGTGGTCGTCGAAGTACGCTCCTACACGTTATGCATAACTTAGGCATAAGTTAGACTAACGTTGTGCATGAGTTCTGAATAAGTCGAGAACGCTAAAAATTCGTTGGGACCACGCTGTCATATATTTGTTTAAGTTATGTTTACGTTGGGGATAAGTTCTAAATTAGTTACTCATACGTTAAACATAGGTTATATATTCGTTCAGCGCGCTATGAGTACGTTAAATATACGTAAATAAATTAGCCCCCACTTGATTTTTAAAGTCAACTTTAGCGTATGCCAGCGTGTTGGGGCTTTTTTTTTCATTGGTCGGAATAAGTTTTCATTGGTCTAAAACGTTATAGTGTGACAGGCCCATTAGACGACATATTTCCAAAACTGTTTGTGATATTAGTAAGCGTTTGCTCACAATTCCTGTTACAACTGCAGAACGTGAAGGAGGATTTAGTAGACACATTATATATATATATATATATATATATATATATATATATATATATAAACAAATACCGCAATTCATTCAAAACCAATACGCTCTGTAGTTTAATGGTTGGCTACTCAGCAGTATTCGAAAGCTGGTTACCCGGATTTTAAAAAATCCTTTAAAAAATGTGCTTCTGCAAAGCAGAAAAGGATATTGTTATTTATAATAGACTATGTACAGTATAAATGTTAATAAAAATGTTATAAAAATTACTGAAAATTTTGGCTAAAAAAATAAAAATTAAAATTGGCGGAAAAAAATGGAACCCAGAGTGAGCACTGATGTAGCTCATTTGAAATTCAAATTATGATAGATAAAATTTATTAACGTTTTAAATAAAGATTTGTTATAGTGACAAGCAAGTACATAAATATGAACGTTTAATGGTAATCCAATATTTAATGCAGACATACACAAGTATACCTTTTGTTTGACTAACATATGGTGCAATTCTGCTTCAGTTTTTGCGTAGGAGTCTTTAATAGTTGGAGGAAACCGGTGGAGAAAACCAGTAACGCTACGCAGATGACCATACTCCTTGTCTTGTGCAAGCATGGGATTGAAACTACGCCTCTTGTCTGAAAGACGGGCCTAGTGATCTAAAAGAAATGCGCTATTTGTTTCAATTTTGTCCAATCATTTGATCATGTTTCACAAATCTGCGTTGTGATTTACCAATGGTATTAAACATGCATGGTAGCATCCCCTGTATTTAACGGTTCAACAGTTGGATACTAGATACTCCAGTAAGTGTAATGAGCCTGTCACACTATAACGTTTCAGACAACTTATTCCGACGTATGAAATAATAGTTCCAACACGCTTGCATATTACGCTGCAGCTGAATTTAAAAATCAAGAGGACGCTCTTTTTGGACGCATATATAATGTACGCGTTGAACGAATATATAACCTCAATCTCGAAACCGGAAAAATTGTTGGAGAAATTTCTCTGGTGACTCAGGGTAGCCATTTACCCGAAAGTGACGAGTCACGTGACATGCATTTATCTTACGTGCCTGGATGGCCGAATCACTTAAAAATATACCCACGCGTAGTTTTTTTACGTGCCTGGATGACGGAATCACTTAGAAATGTACCCACGCAGATCTTTACAAAAACTTGAATGTGTACGTTCAGGATCCATTTTTTTTTAGGTCAGCGAGTTCACTTTGACTCAAGATCATTTTACAACAAACGAAACGACGATCCGACCTCTAGTTTTCGAGAAATCGACCCCAAAAAAGATTAACCAATCAGAGGTCAGAATGGGCGGGGCTTAGGTGTGGAAAAATTTGCAGAAAATGGACGGATAATGGCCCCAGATGCCTCCGGCCCCGCGGCTGACAAGCATATTATGGCATCGTGTGCCAAGCGAATTTTTGGCGTTCTTGACTTATGCGAAACACATGCAGTAACACATTGATCTGCACGTAAAAGGACCTTATTGGAATTGGAAAAATTCCCCTTGTAGCACAATGTATGTATACCGCCTGCCTTCATTATCCCAGTCGGTACGGACATGTAGAACGTAAAACACAATTTCATTCCCGTCATGCAACTATATGTAGCCGGTGGAGGTAGTCTGTACAGACAAGGGCATATCATTCGTCAGGTCACGTCATTTAGGAAAAATCCATTTTAAAGGGACAATAACACTCTTGCTGGCTTGACAGGTTCCGAAAAAAAAAAATTAGCCTAAATCTAACTACTAGATGTTTAAGTGTCCTCCCTGTTGTGTAAATTATCCATTATAACCTATCTTACTTGTCCAGAGGTGTCGAAAATATGATTAAATCCATGTTGCATTTGAAAGTGCTTACGTAAGGCTTTTCAAACCATGTTACGGCATGTAGTTGAATTTTTTAAATTTTTTAAATTAGGTGTGTTAAGATGAAATTTGTATCATTTATTAATTGGAATATTGTAAAATAGTACAATTTTATGACCAGAATAAAGATTAGGACATATTCAGTTACAACAAGAGTGTTTTGGGGGCTTTAAGAGTTATGGAACCGCGTTTAATAATTATGACGACCGTTTCCGAACAACACGGGCACAATTTCCCCCATGGCACACTCATTGTATGACGTATGCCCGTCTACAATATCCCAGTCGGTGTAGCAAAGTAGGGTGTTAATCCCCATTTCATTTCGAATTCACCGGTATTTAAGTTGAAGATATATAGGTCACTGGTATATATGTTCTTAGCCAACACACCTTTAATTTATTGGAGAAAGTAATAACTCACCTTTATGTTCGATAATGTTGAACTCTTAACATAATTATGTATGAAATTATTCTCTTGATCTATTTCATGGTTAGCCTTTGATTTACATGATAAAAACCCACATTGCTTATCTACAAGAAACCTAGAATGATCATATTATTGGATTGTAAAGAAATTCATTGAAGCGGAAGCAAAAATGTCAGAAGTCGTACGATATTTTGAACATAAGTATGTCAATTTGTAAATGACCCTTATTACACACACAATGGCAAATTTCAAATGGATATGTGAATGGTTTTGTGAATACAGAACCCAGTTTAAATAAAGTATTGTGGTTATTATTATCAAGATGTATTTAATTCTTTCTTAAACTTTTTCTTTAGGTTAGTCAAAGAAGGACAAGGCTCCATTTTCTATTTGATCAAAAGAGGACTAAAGTATGTGATAAAAGAAATAAGTAAACAATTGTCGACGTACAAGTGACAGACAAGTTAAAGATGGCTTCCTAGAAAAGAATTTATCGGGTGGTTATTTCCAATAGAAGTATGGCAATTTTGGTATATATGGAAAGTAGAGGTATCCAATCTTACTAGAAAAATAATGGATTCCCCGAAAAAAAAGCTAATGGAGCGTGTACAGGACAAAAATATAAGCCCAACAATCAGGAATTTCTGCACGCGTGATGTCAAAGGTCACACGCGAACATCGAGAAATTGATGTACAAGTTGATTAACTATATGAAGAGTTAGGCGTACAAAACTTTCTGGGATAAAAGTTTAATTAGGATTTGATATCTGTAATAAATAGTAAGAGCGATTAAAGACAACATCGTCCTATGCTATGCAATGGATTCTCTTCCGAGGGAGGTAAGTCACGTGACATAAACATGACCTGGATTGATCGAATTTTTATAGCAGGGCATTCCTTGGCAATTACATTGTTTGAGAAGGATTTGAAACAAAATTATGACAAATTAATTAGTTTGATTATGTTTTTAGTCCATATATACAATTAAATCACTCACTTTGTACGCGAGAATGTAACTTTAAAGAGACCAAGTTGCTAAAACATATACCCACAGTTATGTTACGAATCAGAGAGAGAGAGAGAGGGAGAAAGAGAGAGAGAGAGAGAGAGAGAGAGAGAGGTGGGGTTTAATGTCCACTCGACACAAACTAGGTCATTTCGGAACTGGCATATGGTTTAATTTTATTTCAACAATTTTCTTGCGCGTAGGGGTCATTAGCAGTGGGAGGAAACCGGAGGACCCGGAGAAAACCCACGAGGTCGACCAGGCGGCCCTACTCCTTGTCACGTACAACCGGGGATTCAAAACCACGCCAGTTGACTCAATGACAGGCTTTATGATACAGCGCGCACATGCTAACCATTCGGCCATCAAACCAATATTGCCACAGCTAAATATAGACTAGAATATGGGCAGAAGGACTAAAAGTACGACACGGTTTATTTATTGGTAGAAAGTTACGACTACTCTCGGGGAACGGCGGAAAACGCTAACCTTTTCCGGTGACCTTTAAAATCACAATTTTGGGTTCCAACTAATCAGCAACCTGGGGCCCATTTTGTCAATGTCACCAACAGTATTACAATATATATGTCACCGTCAAGTAATTATATGTTATTGGTATGCATATTCTATACATCATATCCAACATTTATATGATGTGACACAGAATTGACAAAATTATGAATGATTGAAATTTTGCAAAAAAAGGCGTCCTTTCAAACACAGCTACGAAGAATATACCGTCGGTATAATATCCAAAATCACAAATTTTGAATTGTTCTGGAATATTTTGCCTCAAAGTCAGCGATGTTTGAACACAAGTTTGAATATTTTTAAATTAAACGAAACACCAATTCTATCAAGGAAGTCCAAGTGTTAGCCGAGAAGCTACCTGGAATGTTTCAGGATCGTTTCCCTTGTCGATGGAGCGGGATGTGAGGAAAGTCCGAGGTTTCGTGTACATGACGGCGTGCGCGTACAGCAAATAGAATCACTTGATAGTTAAAATTCGATGAAGAGCAGGCTCGGGATTTTTCAGGATCACCCCGTGTACATGACGGCGTACACGTACAGCAAAGAGAACCCTTTGATAGTTTTTAATTCGATGAAGAGCAGGCTGAAGCACTATTGCTCGGCCAATATTTCCCTTATCGCACACTGCATTGTATATGCCCGTCTTCGCTAGCCTAGTTGGTTCAATGCAACAATAATTTCAGAGGCACTAGCCCGAAATATGTCGATAGTGTTTCGTTTATGTCTTTCTTTCTGTTTTTGTGGGGGGGGGGGCGCTCATGTCACCCTTCAAAATACTGCCTGACAACGATATGTTTAAATATTTATTTATCTTATCGCGTTCGTAAGATTTCATTGATTGAAGTAAATAGTACGATAACTTGGCTTGACGGTCGAAAACAACCCGTTTTTTGGGGGGTCACACTTTTTGTATCGGGGGGCAGGGGGTCATATCACCCTTCAAAATGCGTCTTGACAACGGTATGTTTAAATATATTTATATCGCGCTCGGAAGATGTCATTGGATGACGTACAACGGGGAGATAACTGCGATTGGCGGTCGAAAAATTCTGAATGTCGATAGTGTTTCCTTTGTGTCTTTCTTCAGTTATTTTTTTTTATTTTGGGGTGGGGGGGGGTCATGTCACCCTTCAAAATACTGCCTGACAACGATATGTTTAAATGTTTATTTATCTTATAGCGTTCGCAAGATTTTATTGATTGAAGTAAATGGTACGATAACTAGGCTTGACGGTTGAAAATTCGGAATGAATGAATGAAATGGGGTTTAACGTCCTACTGTTATGCACTTAACATGAGCTATTTGAAGACGGGAAAAATTCGGAATGTCGATATTATAGTGTTGGTAACAACACACCATGGAACTTATTATAGTATTATAAAATAAAATTATTCTCCAGAATTTTAAATGGACAGTGGGCCACTTTGAATGTCGAGTTCATCTTTTTATTTTTGGGGGGCACATAAACTTATTATAGTATTATAAAATAAAATTATTCTCCAGAAATTTAAATGGACAGTGAGCCACTTTAAATGTCGAGCTCATCTTTTTATTTTTGGGGGGCACATAAAGTTTTTACTATTCTAGAAGCCATTTTGATTTGAATACAAAAAACATTACGTTGGGATTTGACAAATGAGATTTTAATTGTATGTTGACAGATTAGAACACTGTATAATTACATTAAATCAAATAAAAGTCATCTTTCGTGTTACTCAATTGTGCGGAATTTCATTTTCGCTGACACTAAATTTGTATTTGTCATTTTCAATAAAAATATTATAGATGCTTATTCTTTTTTAGGATATCTAATAACTCTTCTTAAAGCCCTATTGCACGTTTGAATCGACAATGTGTTGGTGTTTGTTTTGGTGGGGTGTTTTTTTTGGGGGGTGGGGGGGTAAAGACAGCAACATGTCTGGTGTTTTTCAATGGGTAGTTAGTTTTAATTTCAAGCCTACAGTGTAAAATGGGTTTATTTCAAGATCACAATATGTAATCGTTTTTATTTCTAGACTACGATGAGTAAATCTTTTTTTCGGGACTACAATGTGTAATTAGTTTTGTTTTGTTCCAGACTGTAGCGTGTAACTAGTTTTTTGTTCAAGAAAGCAATCTTTTTTTCTTCTTTTCTTTTCAAGACTACAATGTGTTAGCTTGTTGGAGTTTTTTAATAATTGATTTTTTTTTTATTGTCTATCTCATTTTACATACATTCTGCTTTTTATTCCGGAATTCTGGAAAACAATTTCCATATTTAAACCACGATAACATGCACGAGCAAGTTATTACTATCCATAATAAACTGTTGGTATTGTTATAATACTTGTCATCGGGGAGCACACTCAATTAATTTTTAACTTTATTGATTTGGTGATACAGTATCGTCGATACTGGTATTCCATACCGTCACAATAATACATAGTGAGATCTCCAACTCAATATTATCCACAATCTTCGACAAATATAAGAATGTTCCCAATTGAAATCCATGCATAGGCGGTGATAACCCCGTGTGCTACGATGTGTTGGTGCGTGAAGCAAGTGTGCATTGTAATTCGGATGGAACAAAAAAAGAGGTCATTCATGCACATTGACATATAAATAAAGGAATGCCTAGCTCAAAGCTAGGTCTAAATGTTACGGTCAACTGCATGTTTGGTGAAGTGCCACGGGGTGTAATCGGGGCTAGCACCTACTCCAGCCCTATACCTAGAACAAGCCCTAACCGTAACCCACAATCGCTATTTACATCTCGCGACCCTGACGAGATATGCAGTTGATCGTAATACTTAGACCTGGTCCCTAGCGCAATGGGAGTCGAAGTGCAGCTTTCTCTTCAAAATGATTGCCGATATGATAGCAATTAAAATTACTATGAGATAGTCTCAAAATGACTGGAATATTGTGTCGGTGAGACGTTGAACCCCACTCTTGTCACCAAAATCGAATGGGTGTATTCATAATAGAGAGGTTCAGATGCACTTCAAGATCGAAAACGAGAACGAGGTACGTCATCAGTTCTCTTAGACCCTCTAGAGTCGTGTGTGAATTCCGTGGTTGTTTAATTCTATTTTAGACAACTTTTTCATAATTATACCAAAACACACCCCTTTGTTAGATACTGTTTGAAATGATAGAATATCACCATTTATAAACAGTTCACGTCAAGAATGCGTATTTTCTGAACCTTGAAATTGCATCACGTCTTCCGAGAACGTCGACGACTTCACCTCGTTCTCGTTCCCAAAACGCACCTGAACCCCTCTAACCTCTTGTTCACTTGCAAAACACGCTATTGTGTTCAATACTTGATTTTAGTAAAATTTGATTGGTCAGCCACTTCACTAGAGCTAATTAAGCACATCATAAAAAAAACCATCCCCGTAGATCTCTCCCGTCAATAGGCAAACCTGGTAACTCACCTTTTTCTTATTTTAAGAAAACAAAGGAAAACGTAATGAATGAATATTAAACCGTAGCTCATCCATAGATTTCACTATTAAGTTACCTGGTTTTGCTGTGGTATTCTAGGCAAATGAAAGTAGTTGCTAGGTTGTGTCATGGGTGTAAATGCTTACTAAGTCAAAAGTTTGGAAGATCTAGTACTACACAAAGAAGCACATACCCTAATAACTACAAACTTGGTCCTAACTAAATTTTGATAAAAATAAAACAAAATTGGGCTACTAGGTTTTGCCTTTTGAGGAGAGATCAGAGGGTTCATCTTTAAAGGAGAGTCAGAGGAGAAGTCCGAGGTGTCTAAGGTGTCTGTTTGATAATAACAAAAAAGTGAGTTACTAGGTTTTGCTTTTTAACCGGAGATCTCGGGAGTTCACCTTTTAAAGGAGAAGTCCGGGGTGTCTTGAGGTGTCTGTTTGATAATAACAAAAACGTGAGTTACTGGGTTTTGTCTTTTTAGGGGAGATCAGAGGGAGGGTTCATATTTTAAAGGAGCAGTCCGATGTGTCTGAGGGCAACCATCGAAACGAATAGTTTGAACTACGAAACGAATAGTTTGAACTACTGATATGCAAAAGTGTAAATAATTAAAATAAAACCAAGTACGAACAATCACTGACACCCTGTTTTATAGTTTCAGTTCAAAATATTTATTGGTTCTGAACTGACTGCAAACATTGTACAGCAGGGCTACGCATGATTTGGTCTTTATAAAAATGAAATGAAATGAAATAGGGTTTTACGTCCTACTGTTCTGCTTCGACTGACTGGTCTCTATAGAAACCAAACAATGGAAATGATCTGATATTTAAAAACATTCCAGGTTATCTAACAATTTGCTTACACCATAAAACTTAAATAAAAATGTCTCCACTGTATGAGTATTGTGAAATCATAAAGGTGAACATATGTAAATTACTTACGGGGTTTTGACTTTAAAAAAAAGTAACCGAGTGGAAGAAACCTTATATTATTATATCGGTTAAAAATACATTACCTGAGATATGTATATTACGTATATACTAGAACCATGTCTATATTCTCAAACTTTAATAAAAAAATTCTGCACGATTTACGAGCATTTTGACCTGTTTTATTAACAATACTTGTTGAATAATCGGTGAAGTTTGTAGCTTATTTAGTATTCGACTAAATAATTCTCTTGTATAAAAAGCAGCGATAAATCAACTCGGATGTATAGAAATAAATTCCGGTGTACAAAATTCTTCTTGCATACATTTTCCCACCATATTGAAAAAAGGACATAAATAAAAGAATTGCTTCTAGCATCTGTGCCAGTTATTACTGCTTGTTAAACCGACATTTTTGTAGTCGAATCGATTTTGCAACGAGTAACATATGGAAACTTTGTCAAGCGTAAAGACGGCGTGAAAAATCAACAAAAAGCCGCGTTAATCATTTGACATACTGTTTAACATTTTTCTGTCTTTTTTTCCACATTTCTTACAAACAATATATATATATAAACATCTATATACGAGCAACTTGCAGACACAGACTATTTATTATATACACGGTAAATAAACACAGACTATATACCTCTCGTGTTTCATTCTATTTTAAATAAAAACTTTAAAAAAAACAACAAGTTGGGTTTTGTTTAGTTGGTGAAGGAATCCGGGGAGCCAATAAAGAACACGTCGTGGTTAGGCACGTGACCCCTCGGTCATGCCCATCAATTATTGAGTTCGATGCTATTCTTGTATCAGTCAGATAAATAGACCAGAAGTTCAAAAGAGGTTAGATCATTATCCAATATCTTCTTTGGTTGGCATTTAGTAATTGAACACATTAACACAAGGAACAATTTTATGGATTACTCAGAATTGTGTATCCATAAAATTGTGTTATTATCCAACTGAAATTAATGTCAGTATATTTCCTGATATTATAAGTCTTACGATTCACATCCCCACATTCACTAGACACAAGTGGTTATCTGTCTGTATCGTCTGCAAAGCAGATTGTGTCTGGAAAGAATCCAGATCCAGAGTTTTGGATAATCGGGCGAGCCTGAAACGCTCCAGATAACTCCAAACTCAACTCTAAGATGGAAACTATAATATTATTTATTGATGAACTGAAATCTAAACTGTTAGTTGTGATCTATGAACGAGGGGTGAATGTTTTCATTCAATTTTGATTAATTAATATAACAACCACCCAAAGCCCGTAGCCCGAGTGATTCACTTGTGGGGACTGTGTCTTCGGTTTATGGAGGTAAAGATTTGTTAAATTCTACGGATAAAAATAGGTTTGCAGACTAAATAATTTATTTGACCAATTTATTATAATATTATGCTCTACCTATAGTCATAATAAAATCTTTACTTTTATAAATGACTGGTGGCAAACATCGGTTACCAACAATATGCCAAGGTTGACACCTGAACACCGAGGAGTCCGCCATTGCGGTAATTCAAGAGAGCACGAGTACCAGAGCCAACATCTGAAGACTTAGAAGCCATCGTTAGATCGACCCCAGTGAACAGATGCATTGGACATCGGCCAAGGCCTGGTTGGCAACACGTCACAACGTCTCGACAAGACCGGTACATTACCTGACATCGCGCGCTTCCAGTTCCATATAGCCTACTTTTCTTACTGCGTGCAAGTTGGTCTTACATGGGACCATTTATGACCAGTATGACAATATACAGCATGTGTCACCCTCCGCCGATTCCGAGAACCAAAACAACGTGACAATGCTCGAATGGACAGCACTCTTTCGTGATTCTGGTGCATGACGTTGGTCGCTGAGCCCTTGTGCAAAAGGTTCACTCTATAGTATAGTCAAGTTGCCTCTGTGTAGTTTTGTTCAATTTCGTATGTCGTTGAATGTCCAGCAGCCTATTTCAGCTGAACACGTCCAGCCAAAATCACTGGTGTGGGTTTTTTAGGGGGGGGGGGGAACTTAAGCATGACTTCCAGTGTGGATCATTCTAACTCACTTTTAGCTACGCGCCTGTTGTTACTATTGTCATCGAGTGGCTCTTGTGGGTAAAAGAAGCTGAATGAATGTCTTGTCTGTTCAGATGTAACTTAAGTTAATCCCAAGTGACAAATACATGCCCGTGTGTGACAAGAAAATTAACCATTGAATCCAAGCCTATAATTATTACGAGTGAAGGCTTGAGTATATCTACTTGCATTAACTGGGGTAAATGTAACAAATTTAGTGATGGGTTAAGCATTCAGACCTCTTCCAGTCATGAGCGACTGAGAAAAGCTCTAGAAAACCTAACGTCCTAAATGACCCGCTTGTACAGCACATGTTTGACAATGATATGAATAGTATGCAACATAACGATGAAATACAATGAATAGTTAACACTGTTGATTTTAATTGTATTTATTGTTATGAATGTTTCATTATATTCTGTAATTGTGTATCCCTAAAATTGTAACTTGCGCTACGTTATTGTTCGTCAAGGCTATCGTTGCATTCTGTCGGGGGGGGGGGGGGAATAGTGAGCACGGGCTTGCTGTATCATAAAGGCTGTCATTAAGTCAACTAGCGTGGTTTCGAATCCCGGTTGTACGTGACAAGATACGGTCGCCTGTCCAACCTCTTGGGTTTTCTCCGGGTCCTCCAATTTCCTCCCACTGCTAAAGACCCCTATACGCACAAACGAATTGTTGAAATAAAATTAAGCCATATGTTAGTCCCGAAATGACCTAGTTTGCGTCGAGTTGACTTTAAACATCATTTCTTTCTCTCGTATTCTGTCTGTCTGATAGTTATCAGAACTTAAGCAATCAGACAGGACTTTAGGTCAGACAAATATATATTTAGTTAATCAGTAGGGCCTATAGTATATTATTAGGTTTGAATAGTTAAACATTCGGAATGAGTCAGAATATTTGACACACAATAGATTTGATTTTCTTTTTCAAAAGAAATGAAATGAAATGAATATGGGGTTTAACGTCCTGCTGCTCTGCACCGGGAGCCACGCTAGGTGTTGGCAAAGGAAGTTCATCGTGTTTTTCCGGCGTTATCCCCCTTATCAGTGGTGCGGAGAGGAAAAAATTTCCCTAATAGCACACTGTATGTCGTATGCCGGTCTTCATTAGTACAGACGGAGCAGAAGAGTAGGACGTTCAACACCATTTCATTTCATTTCTGCACCAACAAGGCAACAGTATTTACGTTTGAATTGTGAATGTTTAAGACTGCTTTAAGGACGGGGGGCCTTGAAAGAAAAAAAAGCATAGTTGGTACGGGAAAGAAAACTAAATTCCCAGTCTGCACCGGTCTTTTTTTTCTTTTGAAAATATTTACTTTGGGCCTACAAAATATTGATCTAACTGGCAGCAAAAGGGGTGGTGGGACGGGCGGGAAGTGATGATGAATTTTTAGCACGTTTCACTTATACACTCGGGGTGGTGGTCGAATGGTTTAACGGTTCTGCTTTAGATCTTAAGGTCTGTATTTAAGTAAAAAGGCGTGGTTTCAATTCACCGCTTGTACGTATCAAGAAGTAGGGTCGGCAAGGCGTTAGCAATTTTTTGATGTAATATCGAGTTATCGAACTTGAATCAATTTGTTAAAATCATTTGTAGTTTATTACCAAGGTGATAAGTTAAAAGACAAATTGATTATATCAAAATAGGTGTCATCCGATTTCATTTTTTATTATTTAGAATAACACAAAGTTTCTTAAACTTAATAATTATTCAATACAATTTTCGTTCATGTATAACTAAATAATTTAACCCTAATACAATATTAAAGTAGAATTGTTTAGACACATTAAATAACTCCATACTTCGATTAGAATATGAAAGTTTAACTTTCCAATGTCTCTAGAGAGGACCCCAAGAAGGGATCTCGGAAACTTAAAAATGAAAATAGACAAACTGGCTTGTAGTAAATCGGTATTGTTATTTATACATATAACACTAAACGTCTCGTAAACTGACATTAAAGATACATTATGCAAGAGCTAAATCTGATAATTGTGGGTCTTTCTTTAGGTCTAAAATGTTATCTTAATTATTAACTAGACATTAATTAACCTATCCAGATCATTATCAACTCTCGATGTCACTGCTAGCCTGCGATATTCACTAGATTAGAATCCAATATGCTGCTCAACGCTCATTTATGATTAGATCAAAACGTGGACAATCGAGACTATGGTGTTTTTTTTATCGTACCGACTTTAGTGATGATGATCGAGGCTAGACCCAAAATTCAATCGCTAAATACTCGGTTCAGGGTGCATCATCTTGACTGAAATTTTCACCAAACTCCCTTTACATTATCTAGATTTTAACTATTATAGCGAAAGCTGCCAACTCTTTATCTAATCTCACATAACGTATCTTTAAAGGTGACGGGCCCGAAATCAATTCCCTTGGCAATCGGTTGACTAACATATTGAATGATGAAATAAATAATCGAGGCTACCTTGCCAACCGAGAATGCAGTTGAAAATCTTTGTAGAATAAAATGGTGTCAGCCATGTCAAAATCCAAAGTGAAAATCCCGCACTTTCAATAACAACTACTTGTCAATATACTATTATTTATCATCATTCAGAAATGAAGAGAAAATCTTTATTAAACTTGAATTTATTTACATAATTTGGATAATTTATTAGCAAGGTCACCAAAATTAAACGAAAAACGGGTAACGTCAATATTTAATTGGTGTAATCAGATTTTATTGCAATTTATTGAATAATATAATTTTTCCTTTAACGATATAAATAAGAAAAGTCAATATCTTTTATATGTAACAAAACAGTTTAACCGTGGTAAAAATATTTAAGATAAGAATATGGAAGTGTCAAAAGACATCTCGAAAATTCGAAGCATGGAGAATGATTAAATGGGTATTTGTGCAGGATGATATCACGTGTATCCCATTGTCAGCACGTTAAAGATCCACTGGGAGTAGGACGTTGAATTGAATACGGTATTGTTTAAACCAAAATAAGAGATGGACGTATTTGCGTCTTCATTGGAACCTTAGGCGCAATTTCATTCATTATATTGTACATTCTGTCTGGACAAATTTGCCTCATAGCCCAATGTATGGCGTAAGCCCCTCTTACTTTTAATTAGTCCGGTGCGAGCTGAACAGAACGTTCAGCCCCATTTAATTTAAATGTTTTTTACGTGACAAAGCGAAGCTGGTTTAACGATATTTTTCCAGTTATCAAAGCTATGCCAGTGAGGATAACCTCTATTTTTATCATTTCCCTGTTCTTCAAATCATTGTTCCGGTTCAACCGTAGCAAATATCTATATTGGGATGTGGTTAAACATTTCAATAACATATAGTGGAGACTAATATTTTCCTTTAGAGGTTGCCTCTTCCGCCGAACGAATTGGCCAAAGATTTCCCCATTGACTCTAATATATCCTTCCGCCTCAAAATCATTAATACTCACTAAAACCTGGCAGAAAATATATTTTCAAACCCTTTCCTTCGATTCAACACCAAAACCAAAAAGTTAACAAACATCGAAATGCAAAAGGGGGAAAGGGGATAGGTAGAGGAAGACTAAAAAAACGGCGTAGAAATATAAGGGGGCGGCGTGGAAAAATTGGGCGTAGAAATATTAGGTGACGACTTTGAAATATTAGGCGTAGAAATATTGGGTGACGGCATAGAAATATTGGGTCCAATTGAATGGGTAATAATCACTTTCAGACATGCGCATTGAGACAAGCTATGAAAGTGATGTCCAATTAAAACACTTTGGTTTATTTTTATGTGACCACTCTCCTATTATAAAATGTCGAACATTTTAATTCGTCTTATCTATTGCCGACGATGTCCTAATAATAACACTAACAATTTGTCTACTTTTTTAATGAATTAATGATGCTGTTGGGGGCTAATGGTGTTATTCATTATTTTTCTCCTTCATCATTGTGTGATTTTATTAAATATGATTCATGGTCATATCAGGATATTTTGAATATAAACAATAAAATATAATTTAATCAACCTCAACATCTAATTACCCATTGTTTTCTCACATCAATGATTCCATTATTCAAATTAACTAGATATTGCTCTTTTTTGATGATTATCTGTTTTAAAATAAAACACGTCATTGCTATAAAAGAGTTCAACCCAATCATTTCGAAAAATCACTTAAAGTATATGTACAAGTTTGCCAGTACCCCAAAAATCTTATCGCAAAAATCAAAAGCTAAATGCCACTCTTATTATTTAATTATCGCAAATTTTAACATTGGCGACTGAGAGTGTGGATCCGAAGGTAGTTGTCTTTCTAAAACGAAACAACTGGCAATTATTTAGAGTACATAGAGACGGTTGATGGAACTAGTAGTTTCCTGGAAGTTTACATATTTCCTATTTTACACAAGATGAGTCAAAACATAACAAATTTCGGTAAAGTTTGAAAGGTTAGTCTTATAGCCCGTTCAGACGCTTATTTTTAAACCAGTTCATAATCGCCGGGGCCATTAAGATACCGTCGTGTTGCGTTCACACGTACTATAAGCCAAGCCAGTTTAACTATTCTGACCTATTCGGTCGGAGGTTAGAATTAACTACGCATGGGTATGCTTCATATTCTTTGAGAACATAGAGACGGTTGATGGAACTAGTAGTTTCCTGGAAGTTTACATATTTCCTATTTTACACAAGATGAGTCAAAACATAACAAATTTCGGTAAAGTTTGAAAGGTTAGTCTTATAGCCCGTTCAGACGCTTATTTTTAAACCAGTTCATAATCGCCGGGGCCATTAAGATACCGTCGTGTTGCGTTAACACGTACTATAAGCCAAGCCAGTTTAACTATTCTGACCTCTTCGGTCGGAGGTTAGAATTAACTACGCATGGGTATGCTTCATATTCTTTGTTCGGTTCTCGCACGCTTTCGATAACATTGGCACTGTCTTACCCCGATATTTTCACAGGAATTAAACTTACTGCGTACTGCGCATACTAAAAGCAAGCTGGAACCGGGTTTTTTAAGCTAACCCGTTCAGACAGCCAATATGAACCAGTTTAAAATAAAAAGCCTTCTCGAAGACATGTCGCGAGCTTGGGTTTAAAAACGGGTTTGTTTTCCCTTAATAATTTACGTTCAGAAACTTAAGTTAAACTGGATTAACGATCGAGGTTTTTTTTTAAACCTGTTTAACTTTAGCGTCTAAACGGGCTATTAGATTTTGCATTATGTACATTATAAGCCTATTTCTGGAGAAAAACGAAATCAGTTTTGATTTTCTACGCATTCCGAAATTTCCTAGTCTTTTTGTCCAGATAAAAAATTGACAAAACTGTGAGTAAGTGAAATTGCCAAACACAAAATCGCTTCTTTTTTTTTTTAAGAAATTAACCTTACTTGACAAAATAATGCTCTTCCAATATTTCAATTATCTATAATTTTGTCAGTTTTTTTGTGAAATCTTGTAAATTTTGGATATGTAGAATGTGCATTTATATAACATAAGTATCCTTGTCGGTCACGTTTTGAAATAATTTGGACGCTTTTGACCACAGAACTCTCTTGTCGGTGAGAAGATTGTCTATTTCGTACAGGCCATACATGTATATATATCCAATCGGAGAGGCATGGAGTTGACGTCTTGCTAACCAGGCGGTCTCAGGGGGGGGGGGGGGGGCTGACAGGTCCCGTGATATATGAAATTCACGGGAAGAGTATGCAGCAGTGCCGCTGTCCGGGCAAAAGGGAGCGTGGAAAAAACGGGGTTTAACCTCCATTCGACATAAAATGGGTCATTTCAACCATTCGCTTGCGTGTGGGAGTCCTACGAATTGGCAGAAAACCGGAACACCCTTAAAAACCCACGAGGTTGGACATGTGACCCTACGCCTGGTCACGTATAAGTGGAGAAGTGAAACCGCGACACTTAACTCAACCCTCCAAAACTATCGTAAAGGTTGCATACCGTTCGTTATGAAGTATGTACTCAGAATTCCAGTTCTCAAAACTCCCGGTCCTGGGAAAAGCATGTGATCTCCCCGCATATCACACTGTACGGACTTCAAACATCGCTGTATATGTTACTCCTGGCAAACATGACCTCGGTAAAACCATTAATGTTAAGCATTTGAAAGGGAAGTGTCCGAAATCCTCAAGTAACAAACATAAAATTGGACACAGCATAAAACCTGTATAGTCGCGTTTACACTTGGCCCCGATAAGCGCGCCGTACCTGGTACCGTACCAGGCCGCGATAGATTTCAAGAATTGACCCGTTTACATTACCGTTCTTGTAACTGTGCCAAGCGAGCCAACAGTGGAACTCTTCACAGAAAAGTAAATTTCAGTCCCTAAGCACGTTACCCGGATGAAAACAATTATGGCGGTTGATTTTGGTACGTTTGGCCCTTTCTTTTTTGTTTACTTTCTGTTATTGAGACTACAAAAGAAATCAAGAAGGAATGGTCTATTTCTAACAAACTTGATGCCTACTTTGAATGTGTTAGCAGTCTCTTCAAGTTCTTCAATGATGTCACGCTACCAGAGGAGACGAAAACGAATTATCATGTCGTTTATAAAAATTTTGACAGAAGTGATGACATTTCGCGGGAGAAAAAGGTCAAGGTCCATTTGGCGCATGCGCAGTAATCCGTACTGAGACCAGTTACCGTTTACACTACGGAAATTTAAAGAGAGCCGCTCCTGGTACGGTACTCAGACCACATCACTTCAGTGGGCCAGATTGGAACCGTACCAGGCACGGCGCGCTTACGTTTGTACCGTTTACACTATAAAAAAAAGAAGAGAGCCGTACCTGGTACCGTTCCTGGCACGCTTAAAATTTGTAATGTAAACGGGGTTTATGTGTTGTTTCATAATTACACGTCGTCCATTATCACTGTTGCTATGATACCAGGCCCAGAGTTCACAAAGCATTCTCAGACTTAAGTTGAGAATTTGCTCAACTTTCAATCACTGTTTATGAGAAATATCTTTGATGCTGTTGCGAACGATGTATGAGATATCCCGAAAATGGATTCTCAGGCTGGGCCCATAAATAGCAGACTCGTGGCTTTGAGTTACGATGGGTGAAAAAAGAAACAAACACGATGTTGATGGTACGAAATCTCTCTAGTGCATCTCACATGCTTTATTTGGGACTACATTTATATATCAAAATAGCATGCGTGTATTCATACGCCTGGTAGGCGTAATTAACCAGTCACTATCAAACGATGAATGCAGTTCATTTCTAACAGATGCAGACAGACAAAACTTTGCACATAGTTTCTTAATGATGTATTTGATACATTAAAACAACAAAAGTTTTATTTTAGTTAGAATAAGGTGAACAAATTTGAGTAAATTCTCACCTTAAGTCTGAGAATGCTTTGTGAACTTGGGGCCAGTAGTTTTGATTCTTAGGCTACAAGAAATAGAAACCATGACTTGATTGGTTGAACAAATTAAATGAGAGAGGGGGGTTAAATGGGGTTTAACGTCCCCTCGACACAAAATACAGATCTATATTTCGTTTCGTTTGTTATACTTTCGATGGCCTACACTACATGTAGATCTAATAAAATATATTGGGAGTTCACGTTCTTTGGCGTAAGGTACCAAGCAAGCGACATTTGACCTGATAACGACGGTCATTTGATTAACCAATTAGCGACCATCATAGGATTTTTTGCTTTGTTTTGATTTCTATCGCTGCTAATCTCTACCCACAGTTCCGCGCAAAAACAGGTCAAACACTCGATTCGAGAGACCATTTGATTGGCTGGCCCCTCATTTTAAGCAGAACACGAGTTAAATAACAACTCTTCAAGATCCACGTGTAGTAAAGACAAGCAAAAACAAAATTTTGAACTATAAAAAACGAAACGAAATTGGATCTGTGTTTTAATCAGATTGACTAGGTAATTTCAGTACTAACACATGGTTCAATTTTATTCCAATAATTCGTAGAAAACCTACAAAATTGAAGAGGTGATCCTACTCCTTGTCATGTACAACCGGGAATCGAAACCACGCCAGTTGACGCAACGACTGATCGACCCTATGATACCGCACACACGTGCTACTCATTTGACCATCCAGCCCCCCCCCCCCTCGGAACAAATGAATCAAAAGCTTCAATATATAATCAAAAAAAAGTCTTTTACAGGGAGAAAACATTTCAATTAATGCAAAGTAATGTCCATTTTAACATAATTCAAATGATGCCCCATTGTCATTAATCTTATGTAAGGTATTACACCATGAACATTTGTGGGCGGGGAATAATGGGGTGGTTTTTATCAAAACTAATCGATAATCTCTCCGGTCGAATTTGATTAATCGCTCCTACTTGTTATTGGCAGTTTTATTTCTTGTAAAACCTGGTTATTCAATCAGTGTAATCGCCATGTATCAAAGAACCGCCATCCTAAACACGCAATTAGGCACGAAAATATGATAATTAAATAAGAAATGATTAACTTTATTTCACATAATCATACAGAAAGTCGCTCTAAATAATGAAAGTTAAAATCACTAGTAATCATTAAAACGAATTGAAATGTTTTGGTAACGTTAACCGTAAATCGATCATCGTAATGCATTGTTGATTCGGTATCCATTTACGATTTTTTACTTGCAAACTGCCACGGAATTTAAATACAATTCATTTTCTTGTACAAACTTTGCTTGTCTGCATGTCTCGATCTTTCAAATTCTCGATCGATATCAATTATTTTTCTACTGAAGTTTCTGCCTAATTCATCACGCTGGTCAGACATCTAACAAACGCCATTTTCTATAGAAATAAGGAAGTGGAATTTACGCGCATTCACTAATAGACGTTAGAAACTCTGGCGTGAATGAAGTCGGAATTTTGATGCGGTATATATCAGCACGGGCTGTCAATACCGTCCGGTTTTACACACCAAAAGAAAGACAAAAATCGAAATTCTGACTCTATGATCGATATAACGGTCTTAACACTTGTGTCCCAGTCCAGCATGAAGGATATTCAATGTTGAATCAAAACTAACCCAAGCGTAAATATTATTGATCACAATCGAGGCAAGAAATACCGTTACAACTCGTGTCAGGAGAAATACAGAAAGGAAAAAAATCATTTCGCATATTTGTTCAAATATCATAATCGTATAAGAGACTTTACAGATAAATAATTATGATTAATCGTCAATTTCACAAGTTTATAGCGCCGCGGGAATTGAGATTATGCATCATTATGCACATGACGTCATTTCGATGAGATATTGGAGTTAACTCCCTTAGTTCAAGATACACCCACTTTTGGGGGGTTTTCGGGACATTTGACACAGACTAAGTGTAATTATAATACAAAGAAAATAAATATTAGTATGTTTAGTTGATAGCTGTTGTTCTGACCGTTGAATGGAGATAAACAAAAATTTAAAAAACATTTTGAAACATTTGAACCATTTTTATGTAAACGCCAATTTACGCGGCGGGTGCCCTAGTTATAATCCGAAAACCGAAACGAACAAGAATGTGAAGTATTATCTTTTATCTCTTTGGGAAACATGGTGGTTTATTATGCATGGCGCTGGATCACGGACTTGAAAGTCCCAATTCCAGAAAGTTCCGCGGATTTCCAATGGTGCAGGGAGCATCTTTAGCGGTTATCGTGGAAAATCATCTAGTCGTTCAGATGGAACGAACAAGCCAACAGTGAGGCTGATGTCCCCCGCCGAAATCCCAAAATAATAAGATGACACATATTAATTAATGGAACATTTATTTTTTTCAAAATATTAGCTTTAGCTCAAAATGTTTATTATTGAATTTAGTCAAGACATTCGCCTAATGATCCTCTACATTTAGTTCAAAATTCTACCTCAATTAAAAGCATGTTCCAAATGTTAGAGTTATGTTCCAAAGTCTTGACCAATAAAATTGCTAACCGCTCCTTATCCTGAGCAGAAAATTTGCACCATAGAACTTAGTCAACAAGGTAATGATAAAATGAATCTATATTCATCACTTACATCACTTCATTACAACTAAAGTTATCGTGCCCCAAAGCATCAACCAATCAGACTGTTTATCGTTCTGCTTACCCCCAGCAGAAAATGTTGATTATCGAACTTGTGGTCAATGTATCGGTGTAATAAAGCTAAAGCTATACACCAAGTGTCCTCACTCTCACTTAATCAGAACTTAATAAGCATCATCCAATCAAATTGCTTATCTCTGCTTACCCTAAGCAGAAAATGCTCACCTGCGAACTCCATCAAAGTATTGACATAATAAACGCCTACACCAAGTGTAAACACTCTAGCTCAATTAGAATGAGAGTTATTGTGTTCCAAAGTCACGACCAATCACATTGCTTATTGCCCTGCTTACCATGAGCAGAACATGCTCATTATTGAACTCAGTCAAGGAATTGATGTAATGAAACTACACACCAAGTTTCATCACTCACACTTAATTTGAATTTAAGTTATCGTGCCCCAAAGCATCAACCAATCAAATTGCTTGCCTCTGCTTACCCTTAGCAGAAAATGCTCATCTTCAAATTCCATCAAGACATTGACCTAATAAACACTCACACTAAGTTTGAACATTCTAACTCAATTAGAATGAGAGTTATTCAGTTCCAAAGTCTTGACCAATCAAATTGCTTATCGCTCTGCTTGCCATGAGCAGAAAATGCTCATTATCGAACTTAGTCAAGGTATTGATGTAATGAAACTATACACCAAGTTTCATCACTCTCACTTAATTAGAACTAAATTTATCGTGTCCCAAAGCATCAACCAATCAAATTGCTTATCTCTGCTTACCCTAAGCAGAAAATGCTCATCTTCAAACTCCATCTAGACATGGACCTAATAAACACCTACACCAAGTTTGAACATTCTAGCTCAATTAGAAGAAGAGTTGTTGTGTCCCAAAAAGTGTGACAGGCAGACAGACGGACAGACAGACGGACGGACGAACCCATTTTCATAGTCCCCTGCTTTTTTCGAAAGGCGGGGGACAACAAAAACGTCATGTGTATACCATTGACAGCATGTTAAGCATCCTAGTAATGTTTAGCGCAGCTGTCCAGGAGAAATGTTCCTCTTGGACCACTTTTAGTCCGGTTAATGCAGAGAAGACGTTAAACCCCGTTTCATTTGTATCATGTTTTCCCGGAAGTGATTCTTCATTCCTGACTAGATATAAACTAATGGGTAGCAATATACATTTCAGCAAATCTTATTATATTATACGATTATATTTTCAGAATATAGGTCTATATTTCAGTTCTTTTATATTGAACTCCTATGTATTGATGTTTTGTGAAATATTGTTATACCACTATGCAAAACGTTACCCTGGATTTATTTATATCTTCTAACAATATTGCGACTGAAATGCCAATAAAGCGTATTTTTATAAAGATTGAAACATAAGTGGTTGGTGGCAGTTGTCGTCTCTCGCAACACTTGTTCAAATCAATTTGTTTAAATATTGCATTGCTGGAAATAAATGGTGTCATGCAGAAATTGACGCCTATTCTCTACGAGAAATGACTAAGAGTCTATATAAGATAGATATGGTTATGAGGTAACATGTGTTAGAATACTTTGTCCATAACATTGATCGAATAGCCACCTATTGTTACTTGAACACGTGTCTTTTTTTCGAAACTATGACCAACATTACAAACAATTAACCTTATTTGCATAATGATTCATGCTAAAAGTCACGTGAAAGTCACTAGCCCAATCATATTTCCCCTAAATTATGTATGTGATTTGTATCATATTTTGTATCATCCGTTCTATTAGTGGTGTATGTAAATGATTAAGGGGACAATAGGTAACCCTGACACACTACCATTATCCATTGACACTTTCATTTATACAATCACTATAGGTCCACAGACATTAATAAATACAGCCAAATATATTTATTCTATATAAATCCAATTATCGATTACATTTGGTTGAATGATCTTTTTTAGTCAGTGATCTTAATAAGAATACATTCAATTCCAGTTGATGTGTTCTTTGATTCCATTTTTCGCTGGAAAACAATACCAGTATTCTAACCGGGGGCTGGGGGCAGTGGCAGCTTGTTTTGTTGACACGTTACCTGGGATATTTTTAGATTAACATGCGCTTTTTTTTATTCTGGAGATGAAATGTCAAACTTTTTTTTTTTGTTGCTTGAGGAGTGAGCTAGCTTATCTGCCTTCTCGTATACACTTTTCATTATATTTTCGCCTAAATAAAGATAAAGAAAACCACACTAGTATTGGGTATGGACTAAAAGACAACATAAGAAACGGTGCTGATTTAGTTATTACTACAATCAATCGAGTTTCCACCCAAGCTTCATATGGGACTAGAATAAAGGAATTGGAGAAATGTGTATATGGGATCCCTTCTTTGCAAGTACGAAGATCCGTTGCGATTATGTGGCTTTTTGCATTTTGATATTCTACCAAACTCTGCAGTTCTAAATAGGATTGTTTTAGACAGGGGCGCCGGAACCCGGGTACCAGGGTATACAAATGGTAACCTAGCCCTTTTCTAGGGTATACATGTATACCCATGCCCTTACGATGAAAGTTTTCAACCTTTTTACTAGTATTTTCATTTTAACCGGCTCTCGCACTCATGATACGAAAATTGCGAATAATCAGGTATTTGTCTATTTCATTATCATGTATTTTAAAAGGATTTAGATTGGAATTTAGAATGCTAGGGGCGCTGTAGACAGCATTCTCGGAATTGACAAATTTTATAATTTTCCAAAGGCCGGGGGGGGGGCATTCCCTGTGTTTTTGTACCCTGGCCCTCGCGTCGTTCCGGCGCCCCTGGTTTTAGATTACCCACTGTTAAGGACTCGCCAGTCATAGAAGACGACGCGCAAGGACTGCGTAAAATACGTAAGCGTACTCCGTCTCATTCACGATACCTTTGCATTGGGATAGTCTGAGGTAGGATTTAGAAGACGACATCGTGATAACAAATAAGGGAAACAATGTAAGACCCCCCCCCCCCCCAACCCGATTGGTATTAAATATATGTAGTATTTAAATGACAATACAAATATGTTAGTGATAGCAGGAGATCCAGAAAGAGCAACCATGCCGTGTCCCGTGCATGACACCCATCACTTCACTTCTTGTAGCTAAAACTAGTTTCATTTCGAACGAGCATTTTGTAACGCATATTATGATGGGGGCCAAGGTGTCTCAATGATTAAGAAGCTGGTTCACTTCGGCATCTTCACCTTGTCATTGGTTTTGGACTGGTAGCCTGTTGTAGAACAGTATTTACTCATTAGGATGTGCCGACACTCGGACGTCCCGTGCACGCATAAAAAAAACTTTACATGTACAATTCGTCAAAGATTAGACCCGTGTTTGGTTAAAATTTCCTTTAAGCAAATCGCATGCCATATGCCCAACCTCCTTAGCCCATTTGGCATTTGGTGCAGAAAATTTGGATGTTAAAAGTCCATTTCATTTCATTTGAATCTGGAAATATTGCTTATGAATTAACTGCAATTTTAAACTGTACAGTACTGGTAGACTAAACATATGGCACAAGGTAGAATTTTATGGATACACAATTACTGAGTTTGATACTCTCGTCTTTATCAAGCAAATGATACAAATATATGAATTGTGTCAATTGTGGGCAAATATATACAGAATAATGTTCAATTACTAAATGTCAATCAAAGAAGATAAAAAATATAGCGCCAAAAAGTGTGTCATGTCCTATGTCAATAACTTTGCTTATGTATTAATAAATCTGTGTGAAGTAGAGAATTTCAGACATGGTTTTTGAAGAACCATTAACGTATACACGTTAAAAATCTACAACACAAAGGAATAATATGATTGATTACGTCATATTAAAATCGACCATGACAAAAATCACCGCTTTCTTTAAATGGCGCCGTATATGTCTTAAATCGAATATTTAAATTTCACGTATTAAACATTCATATTTATTCTTAGACACGGTCTATTTTTGATATATTATTTACATAAACAATAAATTTCAAATTAAAAGAAACTCAAATTTAAATGAAAACAGCGCCTGTACTTCTAACTAGAGTGTCTTACATTAAATTTTTCAAATCAATGGCCACAATCTTTTAGAGGGTGGGGATGAGAAAAATATACTTTAAGGAAAATTGAAGATCATTGTATAACGATTATCTCTCCATTCAATTGTGATTAAAGTCTATAGAATCAATCAATTTTGATTCATGGAATTCGTCTGGCAGGCGTTAACTAGATTTATTGCTCCTTTGAATCTCTAAAGACTAGCTTACTTCTCCTTTTTTGCATTGATGATGCATTAGCATGGGATGATATGTTTATACCTATCAAATGAATCGCTTATGTCTATGACAGGTACTATCCCATTGTGCAGGCAATATTCTACATTTTTTGGGATACTGAAACTCAGTTTAATTTATTTGTAAATAACTGTTAGCTTAAACAAATGACTCGCTGAATTTGAAGACAGTCTTCAACAATTTTTATTTGAAAATCAGTTCAATCATAATACAAGACTCGTTGAATTTGCTGATATGTTTTCGCCTTTGCCCTCTTCTCTGCAGAGGTCAAGTTGTGTGATACATTTCGAGCATTTGTGGTTCGTTAAATGTCCAGTTCGGGTCTAGACATAGCATCTACTGGCTAAAATTAACAGAGATTGAACCTAACTGTACAGAAATCCCTACGCACATATATTCTAATCTCTTATTTCTTTAACAGGTTTTGTGGTTAAGAGGGGTATAGTCCCCAGTTAAGTGTTATTAAACGTGGAAAAACGGTTAACAAACTCTTCGCTTCACTTCAAACGGGATCCAAACAATAACAAATCTGGTCTCTTGTTTTCACCTATTCACGCTTCTTCACTTCTAATCCAATCTTCTTGTCAAAAACCCACTTCTTGCTTTCGCGCTTCGTTTCATTAACACAACGGATTACGCAATTGGTCAACGATATGGAAGTAGGTATCATGTGACTCAAAGCAGCCACCGCATTGGTCCGTGAAATTATTGTGTAATCTCACGGGTTTAAACGAGATCATGAACTAAGTTCGGTGGTGTAAAACATCAGACCTCTTAACAAAGATGCAATGGGGTCTGAGGGGGTGTCTACGATATCACCCTAGGTGGAAGTGGACGTTAAACCCCAGAAACGAACGGGTCTGGGGTCTCATCCACACAATAATGTTGTAGAGACTAACTTGGTTTTTTCTATGGTCACGTGTATAATCCATGGCAGAAGGATTTGGTCCCAACAGCAGCGTTTCGCTTAATCTGTGATACATTCCAATTGTCGATGGTTATTTTACGTGCACATCAAAGTGTAGACCTCATATTACTAGCACGTTAGTTGACCAATCTGAGAACTGGAAACCAGGCCTGAAATTCCCCGAGGTTCAATACCTTTGCCCCCCCCCCTCCATGAATAGGCAGATCCCTTGCTTCTTATTTATAGAAATGCATACATGATGTTTTAGTGTTGGGGATTATTGTTTTTGTTTACGTCACGGCAGTTGACTTTAAAAACTAGATGGCTGTGTTTTTTTGTCGGGAGATAGGAACGGGTGTTTCTATATTGGATATAATATTTATGTAAAGAAATAACAAAAATATTGATATCTATGCGTGCAATCTTTAAGTAGCAGGAAAGAACCAATGAAAATACAATACAATAACAGCAAAAATAAGTCGAGATCGGCAGTTGATAACAATAAACGGAATTACAAAACGCAATGTTTGTTTTAATGGAAACTTTGGGGCTTTTTTCAAAGCATATTTACATATCTAAAAAAAATATTTGTGACCAAGATGCTTATTTGCTGTTAAATAAATTGCACTTTCCCTTCATTCAAACTACTAAAGATGTTGTCAGTGACATTTTATGGCTTTCAAAACAATTTTCATTCCACCAATTCAATTCTCCCTTCTCGTCCTGGTTACTAAACGACACACATGTTCCTTTCTCAATGGCCCCTAAATCCCCTTTTGTCGTCCATTGTTCCCTGTCGGGTCGAATCCCGCCCCGGAATTTGCAGCAGAAAAACCCGACAGAATATTGTTTGTAAGGCTGATTTAGAGTCGTATACAGCTGTTCATTTCAGCTGTCTCTGGTCTGAACCATCATCTTGTACTTCTGCATGGTTTATTCAAAAATACGGAGTCTGTCTAGTCGTCAACACGGAACGAACGAAAAATGTCTTCTCTCTAGCCTGAAAAATAGAAAGGAAAAACATCTGCATGATTTGTAGCAGAAGGAAATAGCCTTTGAGAGAATTTCGTGCTTGCAATAACTGAAGCTGCGATTAGAAATCTTGTTGAAAGGATTGTAGGCATTTTGTTTTCATCACAAACGTTTTCTGACATCTCGCGACCTCGAAGGTCAGTTTTCTTTACGCTAACGTCAAACCGTGAAATCTGAAGCGAAACGAAAACCAAGCAATGAGTATAGCGAGATACAGTGACTCATCTGCATGGATCAACATGGCTAAACAAATTTACTTGTTTACTCGAAAAATAACCAATAACAGAAACTCTGATATCCAAGCAAATTGTCAAATTCTGTACAAATAAAAACTAATCAGGAACGAAAATAGGGGGAAAATACTAGGTAATTTCAACTGACAAAACAAGATAATAGAAACAACGACTAGCGAATTAACTTTTTCTTTTTTGTGGTATTCACATCTGCACAACAAGAGGCCAGCGATAGAAAACTCATTCGTCAATCATATCACAGAGCTTTAACGAACAAACAGCGATCGCCTTACAATATTGCTCTTCTTGTATGTTAGTGTCAGTCGGCAAGCTTCGGCTATCAGTATCGTTTAAACATTGACTGGCGAGTGATGCGACTTGCTAATTTTCTACATCTCTCCGACTTGAGTTTGCAAATATTGAGATTAAACTGTTTCTTTAGCTAATGAGTTTGAATGAAAGACGTCATATTGTTATCAAGAAGGCAAATCGACCAATGGACGAAGAGCAGTTGGCAGAAATATGCCATAACACGGAATCAAATTCAATTTAAGTAGCGGTGTGAACTCGGCACGCTATTTTTAACAGTGTCAGTATCATGGGTTGTACCACGCTGCGATCACTTCTCGAGTTACGTCTTCGATACGTTAACTTTAGGAGTTCGGGAAGCTTTGAGACATTAGTGTGAGAAAATATGGCTAATTTATACAATTCACATCTGGATTGTAAACATTAAATTTTACTTTAAATAAATCTACATTTTGTTTATTTTAGAAAAATGTTTTAAACAAAATTATCAGATGTTATGGTGTTAAATTTGGTTTACTTTATTCGCGGATCCCTTTTCTAAATGTTTCTAATTTTTAATATTTTTTGTATATAAATTATTGTTGATTTGTATTTCTTAAGTAAAAGAAAAATTAAATGTTATCGGTTCTATTGATACTTACAAAAGTTGTATCATTTTTTTCTTTAAAAAAAACTAAGATGCATGTTAAATAATAATTTAATTGGTATTTACAATCAAATAAACTTTTTTGTTAGTTCTCTTATCTTTACAAAATTTGGATCGATTTACAAAAAGCATAAAATAAAGTCAAAGGGCACCATAAATAACAACATGATGGAAAAAACATACATTAGCATATTGTTGGTGCGGCAGAGAATAAATAAATAAAAAGCTTTAAATATTTCAATTGAGGCGGAAATGTGTTTTCTGAGTTGGAAGATATCCAGTTTTCTAGGCCAGGGCTTATTGGAGCATGACTCCTTGCACGTGTAACACAGGGGACGAACAACTGGTGTTCAGAAAGAAGGCGTTACTCCTAAAACGTGAAAATATTATGTTGGAGAAATTAGAATTCACCCAATTGATATGCCTGTCACCTATTGTCGAAAACGTCTAATTTGCATGAACATTAAAAGAGAAGAAATTTATAAGCTAATTTCTTTAGATTTCGTATTCAGTTCTAACAACGAAAGTCAAATAAATCCGGCGCGTTTTCAAAAACTCAACGAATTCAAATCATTAAATTAAGACATTATTTTTTTTTTCATTTAAATTTGAAAACTTCTAAGCTTGTCACATTTTACATTACAATATTGAAAGCTGTGGAAACAATTATATTTTTTAAAGAAAAAAAAGAAAATAATAAATGTGCATGTCTTTGAATTCCAAATATTTCACACAAAAGATTTGAAACGCCATTTATGTAATAATACAACTTGGTCGTTAATTATAGTTAAAGTCCAAATCGTTGACATATTATTTCAAAACTCATCACCTGAAGTCAGTTGCATGAATAAAGTTTACCGTATTCATAGTAGGGGTTCTAACTGAGAACAAATAATCTTCATTAACATTAAACAGAAAATGTCGCTAATAGATACAATTTTATTCTTAGTCGGAAGTAATCTTATAAAAAACATCGAATGTTGCAACTGGTGACAAAAAAACTTATTTGTAATTTTCTCAATTTTCTTAGAGTATTGTAAAATTTGAATATTTATTATCGAAAGATAATTGTCAATGTTTGTTGTCATAGAAATGCAAATATTGGTTGCCATAGAAATGCGTTTAATTGAAATTTATAATATTTTTGTAATATTGTTTCAAAAAGCAACATAATTTACAGAAACGAGGAGAAAGTCCATTAAAACATATCGTCAGAAAATTGTAACGAAAACATTGGTAATATTAGTTTAGGAGTTGTTTTAGTATTGACCTTCTCTTTAAAACAAATACGAGGAGAATTTTATTGAGAGATCCCCACTTAAATATTTTATTGACTATAAGATGGACATCCACAAATCCTACCCAGGAGTGTCTTAGACGTAGAACGAAAGCTCGCGGCAAATGAAAGAGGAGATGTTGTAAATCTTAAAACTAATAGAAGGAAGAAGAGAGAGGGGATTCCCAGCTTACAGTAACGCCCCCCTTGGGGCAAATTATATTATACACAGTAATTCTTGTATTGACACTTTTACTGTGCATTTAACTGTTAGGATAGTGATCATCTATAGGGCGATGATAAACTACTGCTTATATAAGAATTTACAGTAAATAAAATAAATTACTCTGATTTATGACGATATTCATCAATACATAATCTTATAGATTTTAGTGATAATATTTATCAATTTATTACTATTCAATTTTTTTCTTAGATCGATCACTAGGATTAGGCGACACAATAGTGTAAGTGCATTTCCCTAAAATGACAACTTTATTATGTTTATGTAATTGTTTTTCTTATAAAGAATTCATATTTTAATTCGACTATTTGTTTGTATTACAGGTAAAAATTCCCAACATTTATGCCAGGTGAAAATGCATACAAAACATTATAGCACCGATTAGACCAGATAACATAAGCCGGCCAATTAAAGGAAGGGGGTGAGGGGGTATTTTATATTGTCTTTTTTATGATTTTTGAAATTTATGTAGTATGAGAATTCATATATGTATGTTATTTTCACCTTTTTAAACATGACCCAGGGGGGCGTGATATGTCTAAATCCGCTTTTCATTATTAAATAATGGTGATAATACTCTAATAATTTATGGCATGATAATTTAGATGTGTATCTCACGAGGTCCTGCATGGGTTAAATCCACTACCTGCAGTTTACCTAACATAAATAATTTACCTACATTCAAGCCCTCGAGATAAGAAACAATTTAGAGCCCATTTAGCCAAAACATTAAACCAACTCCTTTCGCTCACTCCCCAACAGACGACATTTCAAGCATTGAGTGACGTGATCTCGCGAGATTTGATCTTTGGTCCCGTGATTTGAGGCTGATTACCGCTGATTTATTGCCGCCAATTATGTTCTCCTCTTGCCTTTAATACATGGCTACTCACCCACTTTAAATAGATACACCTCACTAAATGCAATTATCTGTTAATGTCCGTTTTATTTTTATGGTCAAACAAAAGCCTAATAAACAAACATGGCGGGTGTGGATACATTTATAGTAAATAGAGGATGATTGGCGATGATGGAAGGTGTGCCGGATGGAATGGTCATTACCTGCATGGAATATATATTAATTTATCACCCTATTTATCCGATGAGGGACAAATCTGTAGTTTCAATAAACAACGTCTTTTGTAAATGCATTATGTATTGTCCTATGTTTATCAAGAATTCAATACTGCTTTTGTGAATAGATTACGTATTTCGCAGTACTTATCTAAAGATGAAATCTAATTTATGTACTGCTCTATGTCCAATACTTCTTGGTAAATACATTGTGTATTATGCGGGGGGGTCGAATCCCCGGTTGTACGTGACAAGGAGTAGGATCGCCTGCCCAACAGTGTGGGTTTTCTCCGGTTTCCTCCAACTGCTAAAGACCCTTACGCGCAATCGAATTATTGAAATATTTTTTTAAAAGCATATTTTAGTCCCGAAATGACCCAGTTTACGTCCAGTGGACGTTAAACCCCATCTCTCCCCCCTCTCTCTCTCTATCGCTCGCTCTCTCTCTTTATGTATTACCGTATTTCCTAGAATACAAACCCGGCCTCGATTACAACCCGGGCCTCGAATAGAACCCGGGGGTAAGGGGGTGTTGAGATAAATACAACCCGGGTCTCGAATATCCCGGGTCTAAAGTAAAAACTGAATACTAATTAATTAGTGATTCCTGCACATGAAGTAGAATTGTCTTATGTCACGCACAGAGAGTTTAGCCATCGTTTTTGCAAGACCGACCCTGTCACCTTGTTTTACTTGTCCAAAATGTCACTCTTATACAAGGTTTTGAAGCATTAATTCGGGTCTGAAAAAATACAACCCGGCCTTGATTATAACCCGGCCTCGAATAGAACCCGGGGGTCGGGGGGTGCTGAACGAAATAGAACCCCGGGGTTGTATTCGAGGAAATACGGTATGCACTATTTAACAGGGGTCAAACCTACTTTATGATTAAAAGCTGTTGCGAAATTCGGGTATTATCATTAATGTATTCACTTGTAAATAACACTAGGATTATCAGGAAATCTAATTGAAAGTGCAAGTGCCTTTTGAATATTATACAGATATATTTAAGTGAGTTTAAAGCTCAAACATAAATTTAAACAGTTAGCTTTCTTGAGCTCTAAAGTTTTTTAATAAGCCAGTGGTAGATGTTCGAATGGTTAGCACGTGCGGGCTGTATCATAAGATCTTTCATTGGGTCAACTGGCGTGGTTTCTATTCCGCTGTTGTACGTGACATGGAGTCTGATCGCCTGTCCAACCGCGTGGGTTAACACCAGGAACTCCGGTTTCCACCCACTGCTAAAGACCCCTACGCGCAAGCGAATTATTCAAATGACCTAGTTTAAGTCGAATGGACGTTAAACCCCATTTCTCTCTCTATCTTATTAAGAAAAAGACGCCCAACCAGAATGAAATTCAACTCAACATTCAATCTTAAATTCTTTGTTTAATGACAAATATCAAAAGGGATATACACACGTTTCAAAAATGTAGCGTATTCCTTTCCAAACATATTGTTATATACGATGGTTTTACTATCAATTTCAAAAGAAAATTAACACTTCATTTAATTGTTGCATATTAATGAACGCAGATAATACCATTATTATCTATTGAATTATGACAAAAAATAATAGTTTGTATTATGGAAACAAATTAATAGTTTGTATTATTACAAAAAATGAATAGTTTGTATAAACGGGTAGCAATGTTTACACATTCCAAATGATTTCATCCAAATAATAAACCTGGATAAAAACAATCATAATCCAACAAAAATATTATTTCAGCAAAACAAAAAGAGAAATAACCATTAATGTTCTATAACAGCTACAAGAAATTAAGGCTATAAAACAATAATGGTTTTATGATGGAACTGGTTCACACCTCGGTAATAATTATGCGGCCATCTTGGCAAAAGATGTTACAGCATTAAGCATAGTGATTTCCTTAATCAAGAAACACAGAGGGTGTGGAGGTGCCAAGATGGTACCCATGGGACACGTCTTTTGAAGAGAGGCTACACAATCCATAATTTTATTACAATTTAACAAAACATTTTGATTGTGAGCTCGTAAATACCGCGTAGTATTAATTAAGAACCCAACATTTCGAAAGATTTTATGAAAATGGCATCATTTGTTCTTGGAAATTTCACTGAATGTCCATTTTACACTATTATTGGTGTTCTTTAAAGATTGGGATTTCCGCTTTATCCAAGGCTTGGTAGAGACAGAAAAAAATATTTTAGGTGCCGATGAAAACACCACTATGCTGAATGTCCATTTCCCATTATCACTTTCGGGTTCCTTTAAATGTTGTGAATTTTGCCGAAATCTAAAGCCTATCTGTTGTAAATAAATTTACTGATTCTGAAAGTCTACGGTAAAGAAAGTTTTTATATTTGATTTGTCAATACAGATTCCGAATGTCCATTCTCAACTATGGCTGGCGTTTTCCTTCTAATATTGGGAATTCGGCTTAATCTAATTCTTAAGAGAGAGAGAGAAAGCGTGGAGGAGAGAGATAGAGAGAGAGATTAGTGATATGTCTAAAGAAAGACCCAAAGGCAGTAAACACGACAGTAAATACAGTTTCTAAATCTGATTTGTCAAGTCGACAATGTATGGAGTTTCTAATTCTACGTTTCTAAATCTGATTTGAAAACTAACAGTAAAAAAAGTTTCTAGATCTGATTTGACAACTCAACAATAAATATATTTTCTGAATCTGAATTATAAAGAAACATACATGCTGGCAGGAAATAATACATTCATATTATAAATCAATGAAGCTACGGGAGGATTTTAACTTAGAATATGATATAAAGATTAAATTTTAATTAAATTTGGACAGCTGGATTTCAGCTTCAAGATGGCGCATTGGTGAAAAAATTTAATTGATCAATTTTATGGAATTTTGATAAAGGATCGTTATAAATGGCCAACAGTTCACTGTGTTAAATACATTTATATTGTTTAAAAATTGACGGCGACTGTATGATTTGTTGGCGATATATGTGGGCATGCATGTGGGGAAAATTTTTTTTGCTACTTTAGATAATTCAATAACGCATTTTGTAAATATTCAGTATATAATGATTTAATGAATTAATTAAATCTAAGGTGTTGCACAAAGATGAATATCGCGAGTGTTATGCAAAATTGTTGACAAATTAAAACAATTCACAGCGATATGACGATATGATTGATGAGGGGATTATAGTCAAATAATAGAAGAATATTCATACATTAATCATTGAATAAACATGCTTTGTTTGAGATGGTGTTTTTTGTACAAATGTAAGACCGATAAGCATCAAAATTCAAAAATGAATTACTGTGTTCGTATTCATCTAAAATGACACCCGCATGCATTTTTACAATCATATAGATTAGTAACAATTTGTTAAAACACGTGTTACGACACAAAACAAAATGGTAGATGGGTAGGGGGTATATAAATTTAAAATGGAGGATAGATAAATAGGGGATTTTTTTGATAATTCTTTGAGTATCACGTGTTATATCTCACGAATTCGCTATCTTTAAAAGATCAGGAATATCAATTTTTTTTCTGCTCGAGCTTTTAAGCTATTAAATTTGTAATTGACAAAGAAGTTTTAAACATGTAATGAGAAATTAATACAATCTCTGGTGCCAGATGGGGTAGTAGAAAATCCGGTAAAAAATGGCTTTAGATAACTGAGGACCGGACTCTCGTTCGGATCATCACAGGTTCGAGTCCCGTCGTGGGTCAGGAAGAATCTCGAAATGTTTCTCGGATCTGACAAGTAAAACGTTGCCTAGTTGGATGTGATGGTGTGATAAACAGGTTCACCAGTACACGTAAAAGAACCCTTGAAAGTCTCAAATCGATTAAGAGCAGCCCCCCCCCCCATGTATTGTACGTTTGATCAATGAAAGAATGTGTGCTAGTCTTAGAATTATCGAAGTGCTGGGTTGACGAGGAGTTAAACCCCATTCCTTCCCCTTCTAACCTCGAAACTACTGTATTAACCTTTTATTGACGAAATCTATATGTAGACCATGTTGTGTTGGTAAGATGGGGGTATGGAGTGATTCAAGAAAAGATTGTCGGCTTTTTATCAATGTTAAAAAATAATGACCCAAGATCACCATAACTGAGTAATACGTGAACTAACTGGACGCATTTGTACCTCAATATCAATTTGTAAAAACTTCATACTAGAAATAACTTTTCTTTTCCCCAAATACTATGCATGCAAGACTACACGGTGTCTTGAAGCAGAGAATCGGTCTCTCCAGGATCAAAATACCATTATGAAGATATTTGTCAATTTAAGGTACTGTCTTTTCAATATTAATACTCCACAAATTCTTCAGCAAAAATGATTTTAAGAAACTATTATAAAAAATTTGTCGTTCATCCCAAAAATTACCTAGCCATTCCTAACAAAATAGTTACGTATTTGATATCTAGAGCACATGCTGCAAATCAAAAAGGCAAATCAAGATATAAAGACGCAATGAAATGAAATGGGTTTAATGTCCTACTGTTATGAACCTAACCTGGGCTAATGGAAGACGGAAAAGATATAAAAACAGCCCAAGAGGTTCCCACAACCAGCCCTTATTATTTTTTTCACGAGCCACCATTTTTTTTAATATTTATGTTCAATATTTGTAATAAACGATATGTACGTTTTCTCTTAAGGTTTATTAGTACCTACTAGTGAAGTACCAGTTTGAAGTGTGTATTTTTAACCCTAGGCGAATGTAAGTCTAACCAGATTGATATATTTTTCTTTGCAATCTGCCTACAAAAGGGCCACTTGATCCCGATTAAAAGGTCGGGTCGGGTTAAAGTATACATTTAGACAATGATTGAATAAAAAGGCGAATGTGTTTATCCCAGCCTTTAGGGATGGATAACAACAATCAATTTGTCGTATTGTCCGTGCTCAATCGACCGGACAATGGACGATGGCGACCAAGTGGTCAGTCGGAAGGACGGCGCGTGGATGAAAGGAACGAGGGGCTAAAAAATTAACACCTTGACCGTTGAATCCTATTACATTGCATAAAGGGGGTTGGACGAGTATTGGAAAAACAAATTGAATCTTTGAATGTGTTTCACCCGTAAACGTCTTTGATGTCTATTGGGCGTCATCTGTTACAAGTCCTAGCGCCAACCAACACCAGTCACAATAAGTCGGCTGCTTCTTTGAAGCTTGATCGATTCAACGAAACTCGAGGAGTCTTTCTTAACCTGAAGCAACTTTTTTTATCCAGAAAAAAAAGAAACTCTTAAAAATAACCACGAAAAATTGGCAAGCCACTGTGGCAATTGTTTAAACCCAACTAAATAGCTACCTCTCCAAAAGTTAACGTTGTTATTTCGAATACCACTAATCATTTATCAGTTAACTTTCCTGAAAACTGTTGAACAACGAACAATCCTAAAATGCAACCATGCCTGGCTTAAAGAGAAAGCAAAAATAAGTCGGTAATACAAATCCCCCCCCTCTCTCTCTCTCTCTCACTCTCTCTCTTGCTCTCTCTCTCTATCTTATCAAAGTTCATTAATAATTTGTTCCTTTCGGACTGAACGGCCAAATTTAATTTTTTGATTTGCGTAATTTATGCAGCAGGAATAATTATCGCGAAGGAAACTTACTCACCGGCGTCCATTACTACTGTATCATAATGGTAGTAGGCTACTCGTGGCGTGCCTAAAATATTCAACAATCTAAAATATTCCCAAGATTCTTCAGCGTTCATCCAATTTCCTCTTAACATTCTTCTTATCTTAAAGTCAATTCCTGAGTTAGAATCGGAATCTAGAATAGTGCGTCTGCCGTGTTAACTCACGTCTGGTCTTGCTAAAAATTCAGAGCGCGAGTGTTAGATATTAGGCCTAAACGAGAATATGATCATTTGTGGAGTCGGACAGCCACTAACGACATTTTTTTATTAGCGCCTGAAAAGATCCGAGGTCGTCTGATTTAAATGATGTTATTGGAGAGTTGACAGGGAATGAAATATAACGAAATTATTGCTAGTAATTGTCAGGCGTTCAAGCTAATGGAGCGTGGTTGTTGCTAAAAGTTTATGGACTCCACGAGCAATAGCAGACGACAGTTTTACCTTCTTATAATGTGAGTAGATTTAAAAAGCTAAAGAGTGGAATGGAAAGCTTTTGTTACCAATAATTATTGTTATGTATGTAAATTTGTGTAGCCGACGGTAATACTACACCCGCGATAACTCGGTGTTAGATCAAAGCCGTTGAAATGTACTGCCCCTTTCGTCTGTAAACTGTCACAACCTGCCATCAATCAATTCTGATTGGCGGAGATTGATCACGTGGTTTCACGCGGTGACTGAATATTGGCGATCGGTAGCTGTCGAGGACTAGCTTTTATTTGTATGTCTCGTCATGATAGCGTATCGGGGATATACTTTTACCAACCCTTACCGAGTGAATATTTTCTAAAGTCGAGTTCTAGCTGCTCGTCAGTTCTTTAAGCTTAAAATCACAGAGAAGACCGTCTTGAAGTGGTGACTCGTCAAGTTTCGGTTTAAAAACGACTCATCAGTTAATGAAAATGAACGAGGAGGGTGAATGTGGTTATTTAATGGGACAGGGTGACGGCATGGGAGGATTTATGACCGGACTGCCCCACGTGAATGCTCCCCATCATCAATCATCGCTTCTTGCCGATAGTCGACCCTACTGTCATGGCTATAACACTTTACATCCCTTACAGGATTCGTATCCATCCCTCACTCCTTCTCCTGATGGATCGGAAGGGGGATTACTGTCCAATAAACTCCAGGAATACCCGTGGATGAAGGAGAAGAAGTTATCCAGAAAAGGGGGACATTTACTCGAACCTGAAGCTGGTAAGTGTTTCATCAACGTCATGTCTTTTCTTATAGAATTTCTTTGTTGTTTATTCTTCAATCTCCACGCAGTATGCTTGAGATTTGTAAACTTGTTTTTTTTTAAAAAGAAAGCTTATGCGCTTCACGAATCATTAAATTCACATAAATCACGTTGACATGTTTAGTCATTCTATCTATTTATACGCTTTAAAATTTATTTTAATTCGGGGGAACTCGTGGCTTAAGAAAGCAAAATTCCCAGCGATCTCAGAAAATATTTCGTTTCGTGGATATAGAGGACTAATCCATAAACTGCGCCACTGATATCCAGCGCAAGTCTTTGTGGCCCACCGATATTTGAATATCACGTATAGCTGTAAGCTGTTAAATTTTATGATTACGTCATATTCTAAGGCCAAGTCAAAATAAAAATTTATGGGATATTACGTGACGGTGCAAAATGCTATATGTAATAGTTGATATAATATGTACAATAATGAATTATTGCTAATTATATATAAATCATTATGCACTGCATATTAAAGTGCCCGGAGCGGAAGGTTCCGTTGGAGCCGCTGGAGATAGTTTATTTACTGATCTAAGATTGATGGATTGGTTGATCTGACAGGCTGAAAGCCACGCCATAGTTACTTTAAATATATCTTTAACTGTTCAATAGAAAATATAGATAATCCTTTGTAAAGTTTTAAATTTTTGTGTGTATGACTTGATTGTAATAATGAGTTTTTCTAAGTTTGAAAACTTAATTCAAATTACTAATTTTGTGTTTCGGTCATTTCTGAAAAATAATGTTATATAGGACTGACAAGCGTGAATAAATTTTGATTAACAATGATGAAAATTTAACAAGTCTTAACATTTTTTTATTTCGAGTACATGGGTATATACATTACTGATATATTACAAAGAAGCCGAGGACTATATAAATTCATCTCATGTTAACACATTGACTTTTATAATGAATTAAAGGATCAGAAAAGCGTGTCAATTTACATCAATGTATTAAAACTAATTCACACAGGATATGATACATTTCACTAATCATTTCATGCGAGTAGTCAATTCCACACTGGCTGTAATTAACCGTCACACCGACTATAAATAGGCTGACAGAAGATGATCGCCAAGAAAAATGTTTTATGTCGCTTGTCTCTGTCATAGAAATTGACACGACTTTATTATTGAATGAAAGGGGTTGCGAGGCTGTAATCATACACGTGCGTGGTGCATGTAATCGTCACTTTGGGTCCTGTCTTGTATCTACCACATGCACCATATACTAGTACCACATTCAGCGCACCACATCCATCGCCATGACAGTCAGGCTTTAAAATGAATTAAAATAAATAATCTGAACAGAAAAAAAAATAATATCAGAGCAAGGGATTGTATTGTTTAATTCAAATATTTTTTTTAAATGATTAAAATTCTGAATGAATCTCCACAAATATATATTCCATTTCAAAATCCATTAATTACTCCAACATAGATTGCTTATAATTTGAATTTTTGTAATTTAATTCCTGTTATCATTATAATTTTAATAATTTTTTTCTGTGATAAATAATTTCTAAATTACTAAAACATTAATATGTAGCCTATGTTATTATTTATTTTTAGTAATTATATAATTAAAACATTTGATATTATAAGAAGTACAGAAGAAAAATAAACACGAAAATAAATAACACCATATTACAAAAAAAAAAAAAAAAAAATACAGTATAAATTTTAAATGCCAATCCAGCAATCTGGACCTTTAATAGAAAGCTCCGAAAGCTCTGTTTGTTCACCTCTAAGCATCAATTTAGTATTTGCCGTTAAAGAATTAATTTTTACTGCTTGGTCCATCCTAATCCCCCCTGGACCTCCATTTAAAGGATTTTCTGGACATTTCAATGTACTCCGGGTCAGTTTTGACGGATCAAAACTAATTACTGTCGGCTCAGTAGTCAAATTGTGAAACCATAATTGTCAGAAAGCTGTTTACTTTCCATCGTCATTTTCTTAGACTGACAGACAGGTTGGCATATATTCTGCAAGGGTTCTGTATTCTGTGAAATAAACATAGGCTATATAGACATATGTGTTTATTTCTTGGAGCCCTTATTGACACAGATTTAATCACCCAAGCGCGCTACTGGAAGTTAACTATACAGAACCTCTCTGCATTTTGATATGCAATGCTAAAAAGATAGAAATCTGATAATTTAGATTTGAACTCGTGCTTCTTACACTTTTCATCCAATTAAGTGCTTATTAATTGATTCATTTATTTGTTAAGCTATTCAATAATTTATTCATTTATAGTAATTATTTATTGATTGATGAGTCTATTTTATTTATTTATTTATTTATTTATTTATTTATTTATTTATTTATTTATTTATTTATTTATTTATTTATTTAATTTATTTATTTATTCATTTAAGAATATGCTTTTCAAAGATGGTTCAAAATATTACTTTTTCATTTAATACAATATTTTATATTCATGTATTTTTTTTTGTTCGTTATAGGGGTTTGACATCCTCTTCTAGCTAGGATGCTACCACAAACAATATTCTTTTATACTTTATTCATTTATAAATGTATGTGCGTTTACTTTATGCTATTCATTAAATACTCATGTTATTATTTATCTACAACAGCCACACACCAAGAACTAATAATCATTGTTAATATTTTTTTAGTTATTTCACCAGAATAACGCACCGTTCTAAATCACGATATGGATCTTTATTTCAAGTAATAAAGTATAAAAGAATAACTCTATAAAATGAATTACGTCAAAGCGACAGTAGCAGGAAAAACTGGAGTTAATCGCTAGATTTAACTGGCTGAGTGCCTGATTACATCGCAATACGCTTGTAGAGTTTAATCACGTGAAAAATTCGGAAAATGATAAACAAAAGATCCCTTAAAGCATAGAAACACGCACACGTTTACTTAGTTTAGTTTCAAATTATTTGACAGTCTAATTTATTTAATCGAAATACGTGTATGTTTTGGAATTAAATGTAATTGAATAAGCATTTAATTTAAAAATGTTTGGAAACATTTGCACGATCCATTAGCTTATTTCATCTACAATGTGAAAATATGAGTTAGGTATTCGAATGTATTTGAATAAATACATGCATGTTCGCTTAGAATATAATTGAATTAACATTGAAAATTTCGTGAAAATATTAGCAAATAAGATGGTTTATGTATGTAACCTATGACTCTATTACTTGTTCTGCTATGTTGAGACAGAATTTCTCGTTTTGTATACTAGTGTATTACGTACATGTTTATGGCTCAGATACGTAAAGATCGTATATCATACATACACGGTCTAGATTTCAGAAACCGCTATTTACAAACATGTGGTATAGATATGTAGATTTTAAAGCCAGGAAAACTAATTATATCTCTCTTGGTGAAATGTATCCATATGTAATATGTGTCAATGTTGTGAAGACCGGAAAATAAGCCTATCGTGAAATAAGCATCTCGGTAATGACTTTGTCATATGTTTCAAAGTGAAAACTAAAATACCTCCGCGCCTCTTTAAACCCGTAAAACACCAGAACTATTAGAAGCTTGGTTTCCAGTTTTAAAATGCTTTAAGAGAATTTGTACCAAACGAGGTTAAAGAAACACATTTTGATTAAAATAAACATGATTCCTCGTTCTAAAGGGCTTGTTCATTAACATTTTTGGGAAATTAACGAAAGAGATACCGAAGACTTATACCGTGTTCTCTGATCAGAAATCTACACATAATGCAAATACCTCCTTATTTCTCACATATTGATTTAGTTCGTATTGTGGATAATGAAATATCGCCAAACATGCAAATGGCTTCTCTTTGTAATCTTGATGCCAGAAATTTGCAAAGTAGGACTGCAATGGTTGAATGTATCGACACCAATATGCTTCGGTCGTTTTCAGGCAAATATAAGGGCACATGGTATTGCGAGGTGCTAATTTAAGGTCGGTTGGGGAGGTTCGGGAATTTCCTAATTCCACAATGACCGCTTTATATAAATGAGTATTTCGGGGAATACTAATTCTAACCCTTTTTAGATGGGTACAAGATAAATTTGATTCAAGTTTAGTTTTCTTAAAAGGTTAACCCAAATACTCATTTATATAAAGCGGCCATTGTGGACTCCGGTAACTCCCGAGGGGGGAGAACTTTTGATCGGACAACAGCTTTTCCTTCTATTCTGCTTCGCTTTCATTCACTGGTTCTTTTATGTGCACGGAAATGGAGGCAAATTAGAAGGGGGTTTAGCAAAATGAGTGTTGAAATTAAGGCGCTATAGTAAATGTACCTTGAACATGAAATTGGAATTACATGAATCTGTACAGTTTTTATACAAATCCCATAATTATCATGGCGCAAGTTTCTTGTGCATGTTCTCATTTCAAGTCCAGCTGGTAAATTGATCCGCAGTAAATATTCGCTTGGCTACTACTATCACTGTGAGGGGTAACATCGGGACGAGAAAATAAGCTCTCAATAGTACCTTATTTTCTTCTGCAAATTAATTTTTTTAAATTATTAAGAAAAAAATTAATGTTTTGGGAGCATATCTGCATATAAAAAAAAATAATTGTAAATGGTTACATACAATAATAGTTCACCACGGCATAAAGTGAGTAAAAGGCACCAATTCTGTCTTGATCAGTTATTGCTACTACGTCCAAAGTTGACAAAGCATGTGCTATCAATGCCTATGAAGTGACGTCACACGTAGGCCTTTACTGCACGTGAACTTAAATGTCAGCCATTTATATCAGCAGGCTTCCGCATTACCACTGTAAAACCGATTGGGTAAGCACATGTACTATTTTCGACCTGTTTTAGTCAGCAACTTAAAGGTTATAGACATACATGTATCGGATTTGATTGATTATTCAATTTTATTAAAATATATAGGTAGGTTAAAGACGCACCTTAAGGCTTATTAATTTTTTTTGTTTGTTTTTGTTTATTTCTTTGGTTTCGAAAACATGATCCACATTTAACCCGAAGCTTAATTTAAAATAATATTTCTATTATAATGAATGAGTGAAAAGTGAATGTATAGTTTATTGGTCTTTCAAAGATCGTGACGTTTTTGCCAAAAATGTTCTTTTTTTACAACCCCCAAGCCGTTTGACGTAGGCTACTAAATGTGGATAAAAAGTAATAATTCTGTGCTTCACCCCTTTAAGGGTTAACGCCCTTTATGTCATTTGTAATAATCTGCAGGTCATGTATGATACGTTGCAGGTCATATAGGATATTTTCTTATCAAATTTTGGAGACCAACTTTTCTTTTCAACTAGGGCTAGGATCAACTTTTATTTTAAATAGAATTGAAACACACTTTTCATTTCAGATAGAACTAAAACCAACTGTTCTTTACAAATAGACCCTTTCCTTTCAAATAGAACTTTTCCTTTCTAATAGAACTTCTCCTTTCAAAAAGAACTAAACCTTAAAAAATCAAACTGAGATGTAATATTCTTTACGTTAAACAAGGCACTCACATATATAGCAACATTGTGTGGGCCTGGTATGTTTATTAACTAACCACTACGAAGGTTTTTTTTTAAGTCTTTATTTACTTTTTGAATTGACACAACTCAAGTCCAACAATCTTTGTTGTCCTATAGCAGTGCTGGCTTTGTGATTAAGGTGGACATTTGTTTTACTTCCAGGAACTAAATTTTGAATATCACTAGTAAATAACCAACCCAACATAACACGTAAATCAAACATTCGATAAATATTAAAGAAAACAATAACGCTTCTTTTTTACAGTGTATATAGCCAATACATACGCGTATACTCATTCATAATAGTACATGTAATACTGAAATTTATTCCAACTCACGTACTATATATGTATTGATATTGGCAATAAATAAAAAGGAAACAGTTTATAAAATAACAGTAAAGTGCGTATTGGTAATGTGGTCTAGAACGAATAGTGAAAACAAACAATATTCCAGCTCTAAAAACCTATAATTGATTTTCTATAAAAGAAATCATTCGCTAGACTGATCATAAAAAAGATGTGTTTATGTAATATTCTGTACTAATGGAAGATAAAGCAAACCCAGTTTTGATCTTAATTAGGTTAATAATATGTAAACAGACCCTATTCTTGGTGTAAATAACAAATATATCATAGACAAAACTCAAATACTAGTATGTAAATAGATCCAATTCTTAGTGTAAATAAATATATCATAGACAATATTAAAATATCAGTTTGTACACATTAAGGAATTTCTGATTTTAATTTTATGATGATCATAACATGTGGGTAATTTTAAACAATTACTTTTAATGTAGCGATAATACGTTTCCATTAATATCATTTTCGTGTGGAGCCTCTGAATTGCAAAGCTCTATATTTATATAATTTTCGTAGGGAGCCTCTGAATTTTAAGTTGACGGATTTCTGTATGCAAAGCAAATCTCTACAGTTATCTGTACCAAGATATTAGACACACGTAGACACTCTTTTCAGAATGTACTGAACATAACTTCGAAACACGTGGGCGAAAGCAAATTCTTTAGTCATTCGGCACCTTGAGGTATTTGGCATGGAGCTCAAGTCCTAGATATTTTGATACTTGATGTGCATGTAAACCTGTAAGGTAATCGCGATTAAACAAGGTAGTAATTAGTATCTTATATTTTCTAGAACACCTGACTGTTAACAGATTGAAAGGTAAACATACAGTATTACTTATAACAAAGTCTGTTAGTCCCATCAACTGACCATAACTGTATGCCTTACTATCTATATCAACTGTCAACACTCAGTCGTGTAGTGTAACCCGACCTTGAATTGAGTATAAATAAATCGTTTAGTGTAACCCAACCTTGAGTTTAGTATAAGTTAATTGAATGAAGACAGATTTAGGGCGAGTAATGAGTGATATTTTATTGAGCTGAAACCAATTTCCATTGAGTATCTTCAACCATGTCCAATTTACAATGCTAATCCAAGTGCAATCTTCAAGGCGACTACATAACACCCTGCTCTTTTCGAACCTTTATAAATAACAGGAATATATTCTGAATATGTGCTTGTGGTGAGAGTAAAAACCTGAATACACAATTATACATACTAGAAAACTATTTTCAAAAATATATATTTTAGAGAAAAACAACTTTCAGTACAAGTGCGTTCTTCAAGGAAATGCCCCGTTTCTTTAGAACCTTTATAAATAACCGGAATATCTTCTAGATCTGTACTTGTGGTGAGAATAAAAACCTGAATACACAAATACACATACTAGAAAACCTTTTTCAAAAATATATATTTTAGAGAAAAATAACTTTCAGTACATTTAGATAAAATTTGGTTTGTGGGTTTGGTTTTCAAATATAAATATCTTCTGTTCACTTTTTAAAATACGTTAGATGAATTTTATTTTCAAACATAAATATCTTCGGTACTTTTAGAACACTTTGGTACGTTTTAAAATAAGGATAAATTTATAAAATTTTGAGCGAGTTTGACTTTAGAAAATTAATATCTTCAGTATATTTAGAAAACCTTTGGTAGTATTGAAGAAGAACCCCAGATCATTGACCCTGTATTTTTATATGTATTCAAAATATATTGATAGAATATATATACAATGCATATTAAATAGATCTACCAAACACGCAATTGAAAAATAAATGTGCCGCATACAACATTTCATTAAAACGAAATAAAAGTCAACAGTTAAAAGTTGTTTGCATGTATTGTATATAGAGCGACGAGGGTTTTATTGAACACTTTGACCCAGTGTAAAATCTAACTGAATATGACAGACATGGGATAGAGATCTATATTCATTCATAATATTATCGTTTTTGGGATTGAAAGCATAAAACATGCGCTTTTACAACGGCTTTTATGTGTCTCCAAAGTATACGAAAACGTAAAGTAGATAAATTTAATACAAAATGCACCAGTGACTTTAGTTTGGATTATCTTTGAGTGCGGAAATTAAGATTAGAGTTTTCACCGATTTCAATTGAGATCTAGGGATTAAGTTTTTCGTCCGTGAAAATGGGATTTCCCAGGTGTGTTTTACATATTTTTGAATGCAATAACGAATGTACGAATAGAAACGACGCTAAAATACTAATAAAGGAAGCACTTCGTTATCTTCAACAACATAGGTGGCAAAATTATTCTCGTGAAAATAATAAAAACACTCATTGATAACATTAAAAAACCTCAATGAATTATAAAATAAATTTTGATTTTTAATACAAAAAACGTAGCGTTTTTTTAATTTATATGGTTCAAGAAACCAACCGATATATATACACATACATACATACACACATACATACATACATACATACATACATACATACACAATGGCTGTTTCATAAATCTTTGTAAGTTACCTTTTTTTAATGTACATCGTTTATACCTGGATACTTAGTGTCAGTTTTACTACCTAGCTTATATTTATGATGAAGATGCTCCGATAAAACCAATTTATTATATATCTTTATAATTAAGATAAGTTTTATAGGTGTAAAAATTTCACACTTTGAACCACGTGTAAGAAGCTCGGGATTTGAGTATTCACCGTGGAGCTTTATGTGATCTGTCTGTTCATGGACCGCCATTGTTGGGTGGTTTTATGGGGTCTTTCACACCTTTCAATGCCTGGATTGATTTCACAAGAAAATCCATTCATGAGTTTAACTTGTCCACGGGACATGGGTCCATTTAATGACATCGTATATGAATGACACATGGCAATAAATGTCTTTAGAAAGCGATCTGTCTAAGGCCTTGTTATACATGAATAAAGCGGGTCTAAAGTTCTATAATAATTCTATACAAATTTTATAGTATTGTCTCTATGTGGTATCATTGCCATATATATCCTTATAAACTAGTCTGTACTTTTATAAAGTTTCGAGGAATTTAAATATTTATGCTACAACCATTTTACTTTTTGGCAGTTTTCTGTATTACTTTATTGATTTGGATAAGTATAATATTAGATTTGACTCTTTCACCAAAATTAGTTTAGAAATTTAAGAAATCATACAATGTTAACAAATATGTTATGGTATCATTTTATTTAAAATAATACGAATGAAGGCTAGTGGCCTATATTTGAGCATATAAATAAAATAGCTTTTAATAGGGTGCAAAATGCGAATATTATGATTAGATACGATTGTCATTTTTATCAATCTAAAAAAAAACATCGATTTTATTTATTTGCATATTTCTTTCAATTTCATAATCTAAATTCAGTTTTATTGCGATGTTAATGAATCATGCGCGCTTTTGTAATACCAACCATGTGGAATGAGAGTTAACATTTAGCAAGAATTTAAAATGAATTCGAGATAAGCGTTTGCCCTTACCTGTTCAATATGTTAATAATGGCTAATGAAGTTCATCGTAACGATAAAATCAGCGCAAGTCACTATTTGTGATGCTATCATTATGAAACATTATGTCTACCCGCCATGATTTATGTATTATGAGATTTGTTAGGACGATACACAAGTCGGGAAATTAGTTCCACATCACCCTCGTCATCAGCACCAACCATCAGAGAATAACCTTTATATCAGAACTACTGTCTGAACTTTCTACAGTTCTTGCCTTGTAGCACGGATTAGTGGTGACGAGTTGTCTCAATCATTTTATTATATTTGCCCATAAACTTTAATACGGCGATGAAATGGTCGATTTATCCTTGTAATTATTTGCAGACACTAACATTAGATCATATGGATAATTTATATTAACGAGTATTAAAAGGGATATTCCGAAATAGTTAATTAAAATAGTTTTATTAATCATGGGTATAATTAAACAGTTTTATCTTCGAAGATCAATTGGCACCTATACCTGTATCATGAAACTAAAAATGGGGGAAATGTTATGCTCCTAATTCCAAAACAAACAGAACCACAGTAACAAAAGCTAAGCACTACACATTTGTCTGGAGATATATTTTCACATTAAGGTTCCGCACAAATGCCATTGCTTTCAATTTACGAAACGAAAATCTCATTCGGCAACAAAAACAAGACGATAATACTTTGCCTGAATATATAAAGTTTTTCCATTAAGAAAATATCAGAAAACTGTTTTGTCATATTTGAGTTTACTATTGACGGCTGTGATATTTTTTTTTTTAGTTGTGTAACATAATCTTTTACTATAACAAATACGGTAATTTTGTTGGTTAGGAACATTTTGTTGGTTCGGCGGTTTCACTATGGGGATGAAAAACGTTAAGCCAGGAATTTACAACCTGACGTGTTCACTACTCAACACAGATAAGACGGCTTAATGTTGTGTATTATTGGGCAGATTAGACACTGAATACACAGTTTACATACAGCTGGCCTCAAAACACAACACAAAAAACTGAAAAGAATACACGAGTTAGGCCCAAATCGATGAAGCAGAACGAAGCTCAATTTCTTCTGTACAACAAGTGAATTCATGGCGGCCATCTTTTTTTATTATACTATTATGCTGTATTTACTTTTACAACTTATTCATTGAATGTTTTATATAGGGAATTCACCTGAGCTATGTTTTGTTGCATTCAAAGTGGATATTTTAAAGGGATATTAATACATATAATAAATAATAATAATAATAAATTATGAATTTGTAGAGCGCAATTCTTTCCAGTAAACTGCTCAAGAGCGCTAGTCATAAATTTGCTTGAAGATTGATGTCTTTAACTGTGATTTAAAAATGTTCAATGTTGCGGATCTTTTGATGTCTATGGGAAGCCTGTTCCACAAAACTACACCACATCGCACAAAAGCACGATCTCCATATTTGGTTCTTGATTTTGATGGCACTGCCATTATAAATCATCATTATGTTGCAAAATTTAGTTGAATCTAAAACGCCAAATGTTAAATACGTTTAAAAATTTCTTCAATAAAAAAACCTCCGAAGTGTCCCTTTAAAATCTGCTAATAACATTGAGCTCAATAATATGTTCAAACATAACTCTTTATTTTTGTAAACGAGAAAGTTTGTCTGCAATAGAATTAGTTTTTTATCAGTGGTAATATGTTTAACTGAATGTATATTGGCTATAAGTCAAATCAAATATTAGTATTGCAAATAAGAAACTGGATTTTAGCGTGTTTATAGATGGAAAATGTCTAAATTTGATTAATGACGTTATTCAAAACATTAATAAATTTAATATGCAACCCAGAAATAACATATTAATATTGGATTTAGAAATGTCTTTACATAAGTTTTTCACGTGGGATTTTCTGCGGCAAAATTACTCTAAATATAAAGAGAATGTTATTCTATACCTATTCTCATTTTTTGAAAAATATTTATTCTTTTATTTACTAGGTACTATTTAGTTGATAATTCTTGATCACCATCTGTATCTAAACATTATTATAGTTAATAATTCTTGTGGGCTATTTGTATTTAAACATTATATTCTTTATCAGTTGATATTTTGTGTGGACTATTTGTATTTAAACATTATATAGTATACTGAGATTCATGATAACTATTTGTATTTAATAAAATTATAGTTAATCATTCTTATGGACTATTTGTATTTAAACATTAGATACTGTATAAGTTGATAACTTCAGTGGACTATCTGTATTTAAACATAAGATACTGAGTTGATAATTCGTGCTGTCTATTTGTATTCAAACATTAGATACTGTATAAGTTGATAATTTCAGTGGACTATCTGTATTTAAACATTAGATATTGAGTTAATAATTCTTGTTGTCTATTTGTATTTAACACTGAGTTGATAACTTCAGTGGACTATCTGTATTTAAACATTAGATACTGAGTTGATAATTCTTGTTGTCTATTTGTATTCAAACATTAGATACTGTATTAGTTAATAATTTGCGTGGCTATCTGTATTTAAACATTAGATATTGAGTTAATAATTCATGTGGACTATTTGTATTTAACACTGAGTTGATAATTTGTTTGGCTATCTGTATTTAAACATTAGATGTTGCATTATTTGATAATTTGTGTGGTAGATATGTATTTAAACATTATCATAGGTGATCATTCTTGTTGACTACTTTTTTTTTAAACATTAGATACTATGTTAGTTGATAATTCGTGTGGTATATTTGTATTGAAACATATTATAGTTGATAATTCTTGTTGACATGATATATTTAAACATAAGATACTATATTAATGTTGATCAGTCTTGTACGATGCATAGTTGATAGTTTGTGTGGTACATTTGTATTTAAATATAGACGGTTTTATTATAGTTGATCAGTTAAATCTATTAACAGTTGATAAATATCAAATCCAAACAATATATGTGTTGTGGAGAGAGAGAGAGAGAGAGAGAGAGAGAGAGAGAGAGAGAGATGGGGTTTAACGTCCACTCAACACAACTGGGTCATTTCAGGACTTAAACGTGGTTTAATCTTATTTCAATAATTCGCTTGCGCGTAGGGGCCTTTAGCAGTGGGAGGAAACCCACGAGGTTGAGAAGGCGCCCCTATCTCCATGCCACATACGCTCACACAAGGGATGTGTTGTGGACCAGGAGAGATGTGATTATTGTTTGCATAACACCGTATACCACTCCTAATTCATGTTCATATGGCTAACAATTTTTGTTTTACTTATAGTATATATAATATACTATAAAAATATAATATAATATACATTGGAATTAGTACTCAGTCAGATGCCCAATGAGAATTGAAAAATATTTTAGTTGACCTATTTATGTTACCAGAAGCTTCACTCTATAAAATGTTTTCTTAGGAATATATGTATAATTCCAGTTATTGTCATGTGTGTATGTATATATATATACAGGAATCGATCTACACTGTTTAGCAATTACAACATCTGGACCGAAGAAATCAATTCTTCATATTGAATCCTCGGGCTATTTAACAAAGCATGTAAAACCTACCTATTAATGGTTCTCAAACATTTATCGATTATAAATTATATCTGTGTTCGCGTTCTCAAAGACTCTCACAACCGAAATAATTTTAAACAAAACATCCCTAAACGATACGCGGCTAACAATTGATTTATTTTCCACTATATTTGTATATTGTTATATACAAGTCTATGACAAAATATATTGATATTTTTTTCGTGTGGGTGACACGTGTTTCAGTAAGATTATAAAAACGAATATACCTTAAACCCCCCGATCACTGTTTGAGTGATTGTAAATCCCTCGCAATCTTCACTATAATGAAAGTGAATACTGAATACCTTGAACCCTCCAACAACCGATTTAGGGATTTTGAATCCTTTTCATACTACAATACAACGAAAGTTGTAAAGGCTTATAATAATCCCCAGAAATGGTTACATTCCGTTCAGTATTGTCAAATATGTCATGAATTGAAAACTTTGCAATATTCGGCATTATATCATATAAAAAGCCAACGAGACTTAGACGTGTCGTATAAAATTGTTTGGCCTCTTTTTTTTCGATTGAATTCAAGATTCAAGAAGTGTGTTATCTACCGTTGATACTTTCGTTTTCTTGATTGAATAGGGGGGGGGGGGGGGGTAACGCGTGTGCGTTGCATCACATGATCTATCATTGAGTCAAGTGTCGACCCCCCCTTGTATTTGGTCAGGAATAGGATCGCCTGACCAACCCCGTGGGGTTTGCCTGGGCCCTCCGGTGTCCTTCCACTACTAATAACCTACTCACAAGCGATTGATTGAAATATCACTGAAAAAAGAATTTCTAAATACTTTATCCTTTTAGAAATATAAGAAATAAAATTCACAAATGTTGAAAATTGGAAACAGTAATTGTAGAAAACGATCTTAATGATATTTTACGAATGTCTGCTATATTTTTTTTTTGTAAATGAGAATGTCTATTGGATTCGGTTGAGAACTCAAAGAAGTAAAACGGCAAATTTCCGCTCCATATAAAATGCTGAGTTTACCCTTTCAACCGACTCCATAATACGACATATGTAATAAAACCAACACTTACTTTTACATAAATCAAAACATCTGAATGTTCATTGCCGTTCGGTTAATATTTTATTAAATTAATAAATATTTTAAGAATTTTAATATGGTGCTTATTAAGAGTCTGTAAAATTTACACTACAATTTTTACCATGTGCATATTGTATTTTTTTTTCGGGGAATATTCGTTCCGTTTCAATATAATCAGCTTTCCTAGTTTTAATTAGTGTTAGTGTGTTGTTAAAATTTATGACAGGAAACAAATAATTCAAACGAAATGTAAATATAATGTAATAAGTTGTTTCTATAAAATTCAAATAAATTCTGAACGTTTTAATGAAACGAAATTCCACAACATTTTGCAAAAATTAATGTCAGGGACATAAATTTAAACCAAAACGAAATTTTCATTATATATATATATATATATATATAAGAGCATATTTCTAAATTCTCAACTGAAGAAGTTTGTGTTGGAAAAAACGTGTTTTAAGTTATATTTATAGCCAGGGTTTATAAGTGAGATAAGGGTGGAATATCAAAGAAATATTTTTGTGTAAACTAGAATGTGTGATCCTAAAACTTGTCTGGCGGGGTCACATAATAAACGAAATTTAGTTTATGCAAAACACAAACGAAGGAGACGACAAAATGAAGTATATGCTTGAACGTGTCTAATAGAGACAAATCATCAAAGACATACCCCATCATTGTTCGTTAAACGTGTTTAATAATGGCAATTTTTCTCTTTTGCAGCGTACACCCCTGCTCCAGTGGGAGGTAACCAGACAGGTCAAGCGGGGTCACGACGCTTGCGCACCGCCTATACCAATACCCAGCTTTTGGAACTTGAGAAGGAATTCCACTTCAATAAATACTTGTGTAGACCAAGGCGGATTGAGATCGCCGCCTCTTTAGATTTAACTGAGAGACAGGTATGTTCTTTGATACACCTCTGCCAGATTTCGTTCAACATCACACAGTTGAAAGGGGATTTTTTTTTTAAATATATATAATCCTTCTTGTGAATAAAGCATGTGGTAATTCGATCTTGTAAATTAAAGAAACGGAGACATGGGGCTGAATATAAAAAAAATTGAACAACATAAAAAGGTCCGATAAAAATATATGATTTTTAAAAAAAACATTTTTACCCCTGAAAAATTATATAAGCCCCTTATCTTAATTAATTCCTTAAGATATTTTGTACGCTATTGCATATTATCTAATAAGTCATTTGTCTTTTCTGCTTTTAGGTGAAAGTTTGGTTTCAAAACAGAAGAATGAAGTATAAACGCCAGTCCCAATCCGGTCGGAAGAGTTCAGATGTTGGAGATGACAGTCTGAGTCCACAAGCCATGGACAAAGACATGGGGGATTCGGGTTCGGAACACGGAGACAGTAAAGATGACATGGACACAGGCGGGGAAATGGATCTAAGCGTTAAAGTCAAATCGGAAAATATTAATCAGGACAGCATGGAAATAAAAATCCCGGTTGAAAGAACCACGGTCAGCCCCCCAACACGAGGTTCAAACGCATCAACAGATTCGGGGCTTTGCTCTCCGGATAGTCTTCGCAGCGCTACAAGTCCTGCCTCTTCCACCTGCAGCGCTAACCAGTCTGGTCGACCCTCAACATCTCCTATTAACCCAAACACATCAGTTTCATCATCGTCGCCATCAATGGCGGTCATAAGATCATCGTCGTCAGATGTTACACCAGGCGCATCACCTTTATCAGTAGCACAGGGCAGCGTGGTTACTCAAGAGCGACCCTTCAGTTCCGCGCGCTCAACACCGGAAGTGCAAGCAGGAAGCAACACTACAGCACAGAGATCGTACCCTTATACAATTAGTTACGGCGAGGCGGGTTATCGCTTCAATCAGAAAGCGTGTCCCGCTCCATACACTAGTCCAAACACGAACTATTCACAAAATAATTATATGGACCAGATTCAGTTCCAACAGGGAAGAAATTACCCTGGGATACAAGCCAATGTTTCTAATGGATATTCTAATGAAAGCGGTGTGAACCCGAATCCTATGGGAGATTGTCGTTTGCAGCAACAACAGTCAACGGAACCTAATCATCACTTCGACCAATACAATATGTGTAGTTCAGAAGATAATGTGGCCGTAAGTTCTCCCCACGGAATTCTTCCAGCGCACTTCGCTCAACAAGCTAACACCGCGGAAAACCGTTTAACGCAGGATTCATTTAAAAACAGACTTCAGTATCAATTTCAATATTCTGCAAATTTCGGTGTGCAATCTACTGGAAACCAAGCGCCGAGACATGCGTACAGTGGTGAAGCAATGTACGGAAATAGAGACAATAGATCTGCGAGTCACGACTATAGCACCACCTATCCCGCTAAATCCGACGTTTATTCACAGCAGACGTCAAGTAGCCATTCCCAGCAGGCAGCAGCTGCGTACAATGCAGAATATCTTTCCCGATATCAGCAAGGAGTCAATAATGTGAGCGACCAAAGCGCCCTGCAAGCTATGTTTCAGAATTACGCGACTGGCAGCGAATATAATGGACAAACTTTTAACGGTTACGCTGAAAATTACTGCGCGGATTCTCAAAATCCATACGGTGATTTCTATCCTCAAGCACCCGAGTTTCCTGTAGCAGATATTTGATTGTAAAATGCATGGTGTATACATTTATATATAAATAAGTAAGCATATAGGTTGAACATTTATGTAACGTCTCAACCTTCTTTAAATAATGGCAGCCACAAAAGAATTTAGGATACGTATCATAACTTCTATTTTTTTGTGTATTTAATTACTACATTTCATAAAATCAGGCATCTCTAAAAGAAACATTTAGTTATAATTAAAAATTGTTGTGTATATGCTCAAAATCTTTATAGATCTCGACGAAATATTTCGGTTAATTAATTGTCAACTTGAAATTTGTTTATTTTTGTTGAATGGAATTTTTGGCTAGCAGTTAAAAAGGTGTATACTTTTTAATCAGTGATCTCTACCCAAAATTGCTGCATGCTTTTGACTTTCTTTTTGTATAAAAATATATTTAAATGGTTTAAATAAATGTATATATATTATAAATTTGTCATTTAATGACGTCATATAGATAAACGATAATATAATTATGAGTTACGTCACTTTAAGTCACGTGGGCTTTTTTATGTATATATTATATAAAGTATTTTTGTCTCTAATTGTAAAAATAAAATGGCGCTTAGTCGGTCCTTTATATCTACATATATAAATATATATATTTAGCTTTAAGAGTTTTAACCGGTTGACAATTTTAATGATCACTCATCCAAGAGTTTATTATTACACGTAAGAATGAGAGAAGAGCGAATGAATGAAAGAAAGAACAATAATATATTATAAGTATGTATGTAAAATGTTATATCTAGTCATATCATAAAATATAAGAGCTGAACATAATTTAAACATATTTTTTTTTCTCTATTTTCAATGTGTGTGTATATTTGAAGAATTTGGTAAAAAAAACATTTGCTGTGACGTATTTCAGATTTAATTAAGTCCCATTGTTATTTTAATTAATTATTCCATTGTCCTCACTTGCTCATATTCTTATTGTCTTTCAGTATACTCTGTAAGTGGTAGATGTTTATTTATTGTGTTCACAACGAGAAATAAAATTCTTTAAGTCGAATTCTCCTTGTTTTAAACCTGTTTTAAAATAGTTTATGGTGTAAAATGCAAATCAAGAAAAACTATCATCAAAATTAGAAAATACAAAACAAAAATGAAATGAAGTGGCTTTTAACGTCCCACTTTTCTGCTTCACCGGGATAACGAAGAGAGGCATGCGCTCTACAGGGTGTTATGACAAAAATATTGTCAAGACAGCGAAGCTACGGATTACTACGGTCCTTTACGTGCATTCAACCGTTCACACGAAACTTGGGATTTTGTCCATAAAACCATACACATATTTAAAATTTTGTCTACAGCAACCGAAATAAACCATATGTTAGTCCCGAAATGACCTAGTTTGTATCGAGTGGACGTTAACCCCCATTTCTCTCTCTCTCTCGCTCTCTCCAGCCAGAATAATGAAATTTCGCGCGGTATGCGGCTGTTCCCACTACAGTAAAGGGAGTTTTTACGTGTACTGACAAGGGAAACATAACGACTGGAATATTCGCCGGAACTGTCTCGGCCAACACCGGGATCGAACCTTTGCTTTCAACCCGCGCCTACACACTAAGCCACCGAAACTGCAACATTATGAATTGCATATAATAGTCAAACATGGTTAAAATAAAGGGAGCTTGGATGCCCCAGTGGTTTAGAGTGCCTCGCTTTGACATCTGGCTTGCGGCTGTGGTTTCCTTCCACTGCTAGAGACCCCTACGCGCAAGCGAATTATTGAAATAAAAATTGAAAACCATACGTTACTCCCCAATTGACCTAATTTGTGTCGAGTGGACGTTAAACCCCATTTCTCTCTATATATAATCCACGAAAACGTAATATTGTTTAAAATATATTGGATTTTTTTTTCTTTCTTTACTATGGAATCTAACAAAATTTTGTGAAATAGCCCGCAACCCGAAATTATAACTGCCCAGTACAGAGGTTCGAAAAGTATTTAGGTCCCGTGCGCCGATAACCCCTCCTACGTCACAGTAACAGATCAATGATTTGATTTCGAATAAACCCCATCACATTAATTTCTTCCCAGTATTTTATCAAAACATTAAGAAAATAAAATTCTGCCAACAGACTATAAAAGTGAGAGAGACAGAGAGACGGAGATGGGGTTAATGTCCACTCGACACAAACTAGGTCATTTCAGTTCTAACACATGGTTCAATTGTATTTCAATAATTCGCTTTAGCAGTGGGAGGAAACCGAAGGACCCGGAGAAAACCGACGAGGTTGGGGACTATAAAAACGGTATAAGGAACCAGTATTACCAAGAAGAATTAACATACTGCAGTATTCTATGACAAAATAGATTCAAGAAATAACACCCGTATCCAAAGTATATAAGCACTGCATGTTAGCTTAACGTGGAGGTTAATGGTGTGCTTAATATTTCCTGAATACCAGATTACACCATTTTTTCGTGGAGAGTGGGGATGGGTGGAGGTTTGGGGTCCTCCGTGTAGTCAAGCATTACTTCTATGTGTTTAAAAGCTGAAATGAAATGGCGCCTCCGACCTTTTGTTCTGGGGAGCCACGCTTATCTGGAGGTCCCATCTTCGATCCTTGAGAAGTTTGTCAGCATTTTCCCCTTGTCAGAGATGAAGGACGGAGGGGAGGGGGGGGGGTATAGAGGACAACGCATAGTCGGTCGGATTGGACATCGACATGCCCGTAAAAGAACCACTGACTGTTGGAATTCGAAATAAGAGTAGGCCATAGCGTCGCTGTCCGGACAAAATTTCACGAACAGCATATTATTGCATGGTGTATGCCAGTCCTTCTTAGCCCAGAGGAGCAAAACAGTAGAATGTTAAACCCCATTTCATTTCCGGGATAACGAAGACGGGCATACGTCGGACAGCGACGTGTACACAGGAAAATATACACGGTACATCGTTTTTCATCCCACCCGAACAACTACCAGCTGGTCCTTACCATCGCACTTCCTACACCAAGAGGAAACCAGAAAGGAAAATGCGAAAGAACTTCCTCGATCTAAATTGGTAAATACTTATCTTCCTTGAATTATATCATATTCCTGTTTGAGGAATCCGTGGGACACCCACGAGGTTGGACAGGTGACCAAACTCCTTTTCCCGTACACGTGTGGGATCACCTCACCACTTGATTCAATGACAGGCCTTATGAACCCCCGGACATCAATTAGAACGATTCTATTTTACAAATATACATTTTGTAAATCATGTCGAAATTGTATTCAATACATTAATATTGACATTGTGTTGATATTTCCAACAACAACAAAGAAAGGGTGAGATAGAGGGGGGGGCGAGAGAGAGAGAGAGAGAGGGGGGGGGGTATAGTTTAAGACTCTAACTAGATAGCGACTAACATATGGGTCAATCGTACATAATATTTCAATAATTCGTTTGCACGTAGGGGTCTTTAGCTGTGGGAGGTAACCGCGGGACCCGGAAAAAAACCCGGGAGGTTGGACAGGCGACCCTACTCGTTGTCACGTACAACCGGGCAATCGAAACCACGCCAGTTTAATCAATGACAGACATCATGATACGTCGCGCAAACAACAACAATAGCCCATAACTATAGAGCCATATAAAACAAAATATTGCAAAGTAGACTGGTGTTCAAAATGTGAACAAAATCTAAAATCTCATTTCCCAGCTTACCAAATATTTTTTTTTGTGACTACCATTTCGATCATTTAGTAAACACACCGCATAGTGCAAGGTTTACTCGACTCACAGACAAAACTTTTCGTCGGTTTGTGGAGATTTACTTAAAGGGGTCCATGCCAATAGTCAACCAGTGCCGAGCTCTCCACGCTTCGTGCTATTCACTCACACAGAGCAGAGAATGGATTTTTCCTCAATAGAAATATTACCTGATACGCAGTGTCTAGAATTTAAAAAGAACGAGTTATGTCCCTTCAATTAGATCAGCAAAGAAACTTGACTTCGAAAGTCAAGAAAATAATAATATAGAGATTTATTTTCTAACATGATTCGTATTTAATTCAATAATTTTGTTTTAACAATAAACTAAAAATCAGGGCTGGCGCCTATGGTGTGCCAACAATGCGAGACAAGTAAGAAACTTCTGGCCAAATAGCAACAAAATACATTATGAATCTTTACTTTACTTTATTACTAGGTCTAGGCAAACCAAATCACTTGTGCTATAGCCAACATCGGTACATAGAATATTGCACAACAGATAAGGAATATAAGGAACATTATGAATCACATCAGAGAAATTTTGGATATTATTGTATGATACTTGTAGGCCTATACCATATTACACACCTATAAAACAAAATAATAGGCCTATACCATATTACACACCTAGAAAACAAAATAAACGATACCCGGTAACCACAGAAGAGGGGGAGTTCATAATAAGGGAAGATACCTATTCTTCAACAAGAACACAAGTCCATAAGACGGGCAGATCCCTCGAGAAGAAGGGATAAATTGAAAGTAGCTGTATGCCAGTGTATTCGATTCCGCTAGTACTGTTTTTGTAAATCAGTCGTTGTACTTGTAATCCAAGTAAATTCTACAATTAAAATTCACCAATGAACTGTTTACTTAGAAAATGACATATAGCCGGCCTTTGATTATTGATCGACTGAAATACAACAGATAGCCTATCTCAATTTCAAAGAGAATGGGAGGGGGGGGAACGTCCACTCCACCCAAACTGGTCATTTCGGGACGAACATATGGTTCAATTTTATTTCGATAATTCGCTTGCCCTGAGGAGCCGTTGAAAACCCAAAAGGTTGGGCAGGTGACCCCGCCCATTGTCACGTACTAGCGGGGAATCAAAACCACTTCACTTGATTCAATGACAGATATTATGATCTAAAGCACGCGCGTTAGGCCATTTCACCATCCAACATCCGACATTTTCAAAGTTTTCATTTGCTACTCACAAATCAACAGCGTTAAGTATTTCTCCTTTGATAAAAATCTGGGTTTGTAAAGCTTTGTATACCTTCTGGGTTAAACGAGTGAAGTGGCTGTCGGGAATTCTGATGAAATTTCCACAGCAGCAACATCTTACATGATACAGATTACTCTATCACCTTGGTAACCCGAGACACTTCACGTGAAGAGCTTGTCAGAAACCCGGTCAACAGAAAAAAACAAGAGCAGATAACTTCACTGTTCTTCAGTCACGGAGTTAAAACAGATAAAACAAACAGCTCGTACAGCGTTTGAAGCGAGGTTTTTTTTTGGACAGGATTGCGATCCTACTCCTGATACAAATATCGTAAACATCTGGATGAAAAAAATGGGAAACGTACACTTTCTTACTAACAATCCTGAAAATACGATAGCTCGCTGTTCTCGAATGGTATTCACGCTGTAGAAAAATGCTTAACAGAAATACTTTCCCCGGTCTGCTAATCCGATTACTCAGAATTATTCGTCATCATGGCGAAAAACAATAAGGCATCATACAAACAGACATATATGTGGGGAATGTAATAGCTCTCCGATTCGAAAAAAAAACCACAACACATGTCAATTTCGATCGAAAAAAATATGGGGAAAATTGTACTTAAGTCGGGTGATCTACTGTTCAAAAGGCTAACTGAGCATTTTAACGAACGTTACATTTATATCCACAACGTGTCAGAATATCTTTTTTCTCGTATTTAAGGAAATACATTCACTGTTGTCATACCCCGGTGACTGATGAGTTGTCAAAGTTAAATAGAATAATTAGTCCCCACTATGATCAAATGTATTCTATTTCGTATTTTTACTCTTGAGAAAGGCAAAACAGTTTAGGTACGAATTTAACGTTTCAGTTTTCTGCTCTAAACGGGCTAATGAAACACGGTATACTCACGATGTTGTGTGCTAGAAGTTAATTTTGACATGAGATCAATTGAATGTCAGATGTAAAGGGTTCTTTTACGTGCATCCAATGGGTTATGAAATGAAAATGTGCACATTTGTAAATTAACATTCTCGTTAACTTTGGTCAGACATCCTGAATTACATATTGTTTATAAAAAATAAATTGGTCAAACGGTATTCGTTTCCCGAGTTTATATAATCTAAAATTAAGAAAGAGACAAAACGCTTCCGTTTTGCACATGATCTATTCGAGACTTAAAGACTTAAAACCCACCGGCGTGTTCCGAATGTCCACGAACACCTTGGGAACTTTTTAGCTGGGATATTCATCTGCTCGTAAGAATGAAATGAATGAAATGGGGTTTTACGTCCTACGCTTAAGCACCTAACAAGACGGGCATACGCCATACGCCGGGCAGCGGCGCTACGGCCTACTCTTATATCGAATTCCAACTGCCAAGGGATCTTTTACGTGCACTCCAATGTGTACACGGGACCTCGGTTTTTCGTCCCATCCGAACGACTAGGCAACTGTCCCTGTCAGGCCCTCCTTCTGCATCCCTGACAAGGTGAAATCACGCCGGAAAATCGAGATGAACTTTCTCGGCCTATGCAGGGATCGAACACTCGACCTCCAGGCTGCTCGTAAGAACCAGAATGTGGCCATAGTGGTCTCATTGTCCTCCTTTGATCGATAAAGGTGTGTTTATTGTCTCGGATAAGAGAAGTGGAATACGTATCATAGTTAGTGCTACAAAAGTACGAAACTGGGGCTTTGATCAAAGATGTAATGATAGCTCAGGATCTGAACTTAGTAGTTCATGTTTAACGGTACAAAACATAGTAAAACAAAGTACGAAACTATGTCTATCTCTTAATGTATGTAGATCGTTTTGATGCTATAGAATTTGGGAAATGTCAATAATTATTATGTAAAGAAGGTATGTAGCAGGGTTCTCTCATACCTCTCGCCACATTGGTTCCGTCAACTAATGAATATCGTTTTACCATTATAAATAACCCACTTCGCATAAATCTCCCGCCTTTAGAGAACATTCTGTTCATACTTTTGTGAGTCGCACATGTCGTTTTAATAATTTTTTAAATGGGGATGGATATTTTCTATGAGAAACATATGGCATTCGAACGTCGTCAACGGATTATTTCAAAGTTTATGTCAGATTTATCAGACAATCTTGATATGTCGAGTTATATCGCTACAGTATAAAAACATTTTCTTCTCTGTATCATCTGATAAACCTCATTGTAGCCTCTCAACGCGCGTGCCGGATATTACGTGTCGCTTCCGAAAACGTGCGAAAACTATCACATTTCGTTTGCGCGCTAACCACCGTATGGGTGTAAATGGGCTTGCGGGCAGCTGATGATTTTCTGTATGACATAACATAAACAAAACGTAGAATCCCGTGAGACTCCCCATCCAATGAATGTCAAATTAAATCTCCATTTTGAATGTCACAGAATTGTGACATAATATGAATCGATTTGACTGCTTTATGTAGCCAGGAACATAAACTCGAGATCATATTGCTGTCGTACACGAGTCATTCTATTCCTCGTGGCTTTCTCTGGGTCCTCCGGTTTCTGCCCACTGCTAAAGACCCCTACGCGCAAGCAAATTATTGAAATAAGATTAAAAACCATTTTAGTCCCGAAATGACCTAGTTTGTGTCAAGTGGACGTTAAATCCCATTTTTCTTTCTCATTCTATTCCAAGCATCAAAGCCAAGGCCATCACGTAATTAAAAAAACAGAGAGCAGTAACCGACAACTGAAATTTATCATTTTTGTTTTTAAAAATCGGATAATCACATTCTTCAACAGAAAAAAAATGCATATGTGTCGCAACAATATTTTAAAAACTGGAAAGGGAAATAATCAATCAAACAGTTTAAAATTAAACTTGCACCGTCAAGACAAAAGCGCTAAAACTGGCATATCAAAAGATTGATATCATATTCAATAATTAATCATAATTAATATTTTATTTACCTCTGCTAGTGTTAACTATATGATATATAACAGCAATCTATTTCATGTCTGGGTTGCGGTTGGGCGAGGGGTGGGGCTACCTAAATGATTAAACCCTTTTTCTTAAAGGAACAATAACGCTGTTGCCGGCTTGACAGCTCCAAAAAATAAATAATAACCTTACTCCAAGTAAGTACTAGATGTTTAAGCAAATTATCCATTACAGCCTATTTTACTTGTCCAAAGGGTTCGAAATATTTTTAAATCCAAGTCACATTTGAAATTACTGTTACCAATTAATTGGAATATTGTAAATAGTACAATTATTTTTGTTGACCAGAATAAAGATTGGGGCATTATTCAGTTACAACAAGAGGGATCCGCAACAAGAGTGTTATTGAGCCTTTAAATACCGATTACATCATGTGTTATAATCTGATGGAACAAGCTATGCAAGATTAAAATTTCATTTTAATTGTGGATTAGTATAAATTATATTCAAAGAAATGCCATCACAGGGGCGCGTCCTTTTCAAATGCCAACATTAAATTTGACGAAATCGTTTATAAAAATCACAGGGGCGTGACTTTTGTATCTAAAATTCACAGAAACGTGTCCTTTCCATCTAGCAACACTTATTAACACATTAAATGTAATCAAATCAATATAGTGCATTTACAAATTATCATAATGTTTTCTTTTAAGGCTACAATTTCATATTTTTAAGTTATTTTTTTAAAATGTATTTTAAAAAAGCCTTAAAATAGATGGTATCTATACACAGTCCTACCTTGTAAAAGAATGATCCTATTCATCCTAAAATTAACTATAGTCAGCTGAGAAATTGGCAAAAATGTCATTTTCAACTTCAAATTCCAACGTTTGAATATAGCTTACAAATGGCGTGAATGGGAAAACAAAGGATGTACTTGTGTTATTATTTCCTGTGTCAATGATTTTTAAGGGTGGGAAATAATGCCCATGATCGTATAATAGTGAGTTGATAACCTATTGAGCAAAAGACATAGAAATAATTATGTTTTGACTTTCTTAGATAATATGATATTCTTGCTTTCAGTTAGTTACGTAAGATAATTGGTATGTTTCGTTATAGCCATCTAGAACCTACTAGTCTTCATCTTACACTAATTGATAAGTTTAACTTCAAGTTTCGTCAAAGGTCTAGAAATGTAAACAGGGTTTTCGATAATCCCAGCCCTAACCCTGGGCCTACCCAAATCCTAATCTACAATCTCGCCACTAACCACGTATCCTAACCTTGTGTACATCTCAGCGACCGTGACGAAAATTAAGCTGCTCTTAACAAATAAACTTATCACTTACGGAGTTTAGTTTTTATGTCGTTGATTATACAGGACATTTTGCAAAGTCAAGTAAGAGGTGTGCCCATTCCCGAAATAAATACTATTATTATCCATGCATTATTATAAAAAGACATGAATCGTGCCGACGAATTAGGATTCCTTCTTTTTCTTCTTCTTTTTTTAAAAAAAAACCCATAGATATGTCCCATAAAGTTTGAAATTTTACAAGAAAAGAATTAAGAGTGTTGGCCAATACTGTATACTGGCAATGCAAACGGATTATATGAAATGTCGACTCTTAAATTAACTTCATGGGCGTCGACATCTTGTTTTGTGGCTAGTTACCTCCCTTAGATTTTGTTCATGACAATGTAAAAGACCTGATAATCTAGCCAATGACCTATTATTCTCAAATGATGACAACCCTTCCAAACTATATTCGTAGAATATTGTCTGAATGATAGAGACTAGTTTCATTAACACACATGGTTATATGCACGCGAGGTGTAAAATATGAGTGTTATAAAGTGATTATAGATAGAGATAGAATCAGTTCTAAGTGTCATTAACATGCTGACATCAAGTGTTGTGAACCTGCCAAATATATAATCCCTTTACATCATAATATAATATCTATGGTGTGTATATATCATAATATTATACCTATTGTTTATATATATATATATGTGTGTACACAATCAGTTTGTGTCGGCATAACTTTTATCTATTCATCATTTACCGTGAAACAAAGTAGTGCAGCTTTGCGGTTGTGCTAATAATTTTGGATATATATATATGTATATCATATCATACCATTGTTTATATTTATTGTTATACATCATAAAGAAAAAGGCACAATTATTGATCTTGATCGTAACTAAAACAAAAGAAAACAGAAATATCAAATGGACGAAATCATATGTTTTATTAAGGAAAAGAATAACAAATGATCTAAATCGTTAGACAACGAAAATCCAGTGGGACGAATTTCGGAAAATCGAGCATCAGCAAACAAACCATTCATAAATCAAGTTCTTATTACTGAACAGTGTTATCTAAATTAATGATAACAGATATTTTAATCTTATTTCAATAAACTACAGAAGATCATTTCATGTTATTACAATGAATTATAACAGCAAATTTTATTACAATAAATGATAGCGGGTCATTTTGATTTTATTACAATAAATGATAATGGGTCATTTTGATTTTATTACAATACATAATAGCAATTCCTTATTCGCCAATCCAACGACAAAATATATTTTCATTTCATTTCAATAAATGATAGCATATCTTTCTACTTATTGTGTTACCGAATAGTTTTTTAACGCGTGTGCATTGCATCATAAGGTCTGTCATTGACTCAAGTGGTGTGGTTTCTATCGGATTGTTCTTTTGATTATACACTACAAAGAATATTCATAAAAGCGATAAAGCTGATATGAAAATGGCGCGACTTACTTAATCGAATGGATTTTTCGTAATGTATATTAATTTTCAATAAGTCAAACCAATATTATTTCCACATTTTCTCACTTGCAGTATGAAATGAATTGATGAGTCAAGAGTGACTCTGCCAATTTCAGACCTCGGATGAACCCCGGTGCCAAAATGGGTGGAATTAAATTGACATGTTTCTTATTAATCTCACCTCAGCCACTCGTTCAAAAACAACTATTGTTAAACGTGTTGAATGACCTAGAAACATAATTCTCTCGCCATCCCAAAGATAAAGATGAGTGTTGCTTTCCTCGACACCATTTCATTGACGCTGAGGATTAGATAATTAAATAGGGTGCTTAATGAATTGATTGATAACGAGGACAAATTCATCCTCGCGTTATGAGTGATATAATTATCTTGATTTGGTTTATTAATCAGTTGAATAGGACGGATAAAATTGGGAAAATGGCGTCTCCCTGTATGACCCCATCTCTAAAGTCTGTTATATCACTGTCATTGATGATAACATCACTGAAAATCCGAGAATATTATTAATTGTAGCTATAGCTAATAGTGTATATAATTTAATGTATTTGACCACACCGGGAATTTGCGATTAAACAACGCCTGCAATTTAAAGAGGCAACTCAACTCAAATATTTATTTTTTTTCAGTTTGACATGATATGATTACTGTTCAATCGGGTAAGTTCAAAGAAAGTTCGCGCATAATATTTTGCTGCAATGTCATATCTTTCCAATATCTGTATTATTTCAATGTAAAGGCTGCTGTTATTGTGTAATTACGTACACCGGGGTATAATAATCGAAATAATGAATTACATTATTATTTCTCTTAAATTCCAAATACTTTTAATTAAAATTCTATATTTGTACTGCCTTGATTTGAATTGTTCGTACTTGGTTTTATTTTATTTAGATTGTGATAATACGAACTATTGTCTGATTGTTGTCTTGTTATAGTTTTAAATTTTGTGTCTTGCTAATTCCCGTTATTCAACTTTTCAATTATCAATAAATTTTTCAGTATATTATTTTGCTTTTTTTTTTAAATCATATACATTTTGGAAATGATGTGTAGAATATACATTACATATCTATTACATATCTTTTCTTGACGACCACTTCTTGCAACAATTTGGCGGTACTGACGAAATAACGATCTTGTTTTTGGTCAATATTTCAATAATCCATAATTATTTCAATATTTCATTGGTTTTAATTGTAAATTTTTGGTATGATTCGTAGAATGTGTATATCTATAACACATATTTCCTTGTGGGACGTCGGTCACATTTCGCAATACTTTGGACGTCCTTGACCACAACACTCTCTTGTCGGTCCTTGTCCGTGATTAGTAGGACCCAAATTTGGTTCATATAACAAATTATAGACGTCTTGTTCTGCCTTGATATCACTGTAAATTGTGTGAATATTGCTAAGTCATATTATCTAAATACAATAATCAATGAAATGGTACAATGATTTATAAATGTATGAACATTTAAATATCATTTAATGAACCGTGTCAATCAAACGTCTTTGATTAATGGTTATATATCATCAAATATTTATATACATTAACAGGGAAATAGAAATATATCATGTCCATATCATCAATCTTCGGGCGTTTTTTTTCTATTATATTAAGGTCAAAGATCCAAACAAGAAATGGTGTTATTGTACATAAATCTGTAAAGAACTGAATTAAACCCAAAACTTTAATCAGCAAATCTGATTGAAACACAGATCCAATTTCGTTTCGTTTTTTATAGTTCAAAATTTCGTGTTTACTTGTCTTTACTACTCTAGTGTAGGCCATCGAAAGTATAAAAACGAAACGAAACATAGATCTGTATTTTAATTAGATTGTTGTTAATCAGTCACATTAGTAGAATCTGATAGCTTCAAATTGGCAGTGTATATCTCCTATTTCTAAATTTCCGGGTAGCCGTGCTAGCTCAGTGAGTAAGGTATCTTGTTCGCTTTCGGTGACTCTCTGGATTTTTCGTCGCTGTTCCCCATTGTCAAGACCTCCAGCAAGTACCACTGGGCACTGACAGTGTCTAGACGTTCGGATGGACCAAAAAACCCAGATCCCGCGTACACCTTGAGCTTTTATGTAAAAGAACCTTTGGTAGTTGGAATTCGAAATAAGAGTAGGCCGTAGTGAATCTGTCCCGGAAAAATGTCCCACATAGTCGTCTTTATTAGTCAAGTCAGTGTACACAAGTTGCATTTAAACCCCATTTCATTTCTAAATTTCCTAACATTTATCTCTCCACATGTTGATGGTTGCATTATAATATCTTTTATTTATGGAAATCCGGTTTAAATTTTGAAGGGTTAAATAAAAATTATGCTATATGTAATATGTGTACGCTGTCCCATGCTTTAAACAGTCCATTTGTTCATTAATGTTCTTAAGCGAATCGGGGGATCACGGTGGCTAAGTGGATAGGGCGCTGGTTCGCTAGCCTGGAGGTTGAGTGTTCGATCCCTGCATTGGCCGAGAAAGTTCATCTCGATTTTCCGGCGTGATTTCCCCTTGTCAGTGATGCAGAAGGAGGGCCTGACAAGGACAGCTGCCTAGTCGTTCGGATGGGACGAAAAACCGAGGTCCCGTGTACAAATTGGAGTGCACGTAAAAGATCCCTTGGCAGTTGGAATTCGATATAAGAGTAGGCCGTAGCGCCGCTGCCCGGGCAAAATTTCCCTCATTGCACACTGTGGCGTATGCCCGTCTTCAATTAGCCCAGGTACGGTGCTTAAGCGTAGGACGTTAAACCCCATTTCATTCATTCTTAAGCGAATCGGGGATTGGATGGCCGAATGGCTGGCACGTGCGTGCTGTATCATAAAGGCTGCCATTGAGTCAACTGGCGTGGTTTCGAATCCCATATTGTACGTGACAAAGAGAGTAGGATCGCCTGTCCAACCTCGTGGGTTTCTCCGGATCTCCGGTTTCCTCCCACTGCTAAAGACCCCTACGCCCAAGCGAATTATTGAAATAAAATTAAAAACCATATGAAATGACCTAGTTTGTGTCGAGTGGACGTTAAACCCTATTTCTCTCTCTTTATCAATGTTCTTAAACGGATCGATAGTCTTCTGGTGTTCTTTATAATTTAGATATACTGAATTATGTCCCTTTAATCGCCAACTCTCATCTCAGGTACAGCAGACACATTAACGATTAATACTTAACTACGTAACTTACATGAGCAATACCCAATAACGCAACATGTTAACAATTTAGTCTATATTAACAGTAAAATACTGATAACACAATATTAAGACACGTAACCTTCTTAAAGCGAGAATTTCATATTTTCTAAGAAAGTCAAAACATAATTATTTCTATGTGGTTTGCTCAATAGGTTACAAACTCACTATTATACGACCATGGGCATTTTTTTCCACCTTCAAAAATCAATGACACAATTACCTCCCTTGTTTCCTATTGCATCCATGCATTAGCCATCTTCAAACGTTGGAATTTGAAGTTGAAAATGATATATTTGCCAATTTCGCAGCTGGCAATAGTGAATTATAGGATTAAAAGGATGATTATTTAACAAGATAGGGCTGTTTATGGATACCATCTATTTTAAGGATTTATTTTGATACATTTTAAAGAAATAACTTGAAAATTTGAATTTAGAAGTTTAACAAAATAGACATATGTATCGGGGAATGTATATTGCTGTATGCAATTTTACTAATACATGTATGTGTATTTAGAGAGGTTTAACATTTTGTTTATGATCCTTTATTTATCTCTTAATTAAGTGTACTTGTATCTACGTGTTACACAAATTAAACAAACAATTTACTAGAGGCTTTTAACTTCATGTTCCACATAATAAACAAGAAATTTACAGCAGCCAGTGGACGCCTACGACTAGCCCTCGGATCCATTCGCTTACTTTGATATGTTCGTTTGTTTGTGATTTCTACGTATTACGTCCGTAGATTTTTTTTGTGTAATTATGTGTAGTGCAGCCCCCCTGCACTTACTAATAAGTATTGGTCCCAGGACAAAGCAATGTGCTGAGCCCAACATCCCCAGCATTTTCTGCTTTTCATGAAGAAATGACTTTACATTAGGTGAAAGTCTTGGATTTTATGCATGTCGCTTTCAATGCACACCAGGGAATACAATTTAAACCGATGATGAAATTAATTTGCCTTCAAACCTCAATTTAGCCCAAAGATCAATTCAACTCACCTGGAGAACCTGGTTTCACATAAACTCTACTATCAAATAATATGAACCTTTAGTTTTATATTTTAAAAAAAGCAGGGACCCCGGACACCTGTTCGGTCACTCGGCAAACCTCAGAAAATTCAAGTACCCTACGGCTAGATGTAGGGTAGCGGAATCTGTCGAGATTTGCCGAGTGCTGTTCAGTGGGTCAATTTGATGACATGATCCTGGATTTTATGATTTCTGGGAATACTCTATTGCGGCCTTGCCAAGGATAATTCTGTTAGAGACCCGCCCCCTGAACGTTAAAGTTATTTGACAATTTCCTCGCAGTTTTTCATCTTATCTTTGGGATACGTAATGGTTATAAAATTTATTCTAAATAAAAAAATTAAAAATCTCGAAAAGTTATGCCCATTATTTCTACTGGAACCCCATCGTCAACTGAGATGTTGCAATGGTATGAGAAACCAGGCCGAGTTACAGTTTTGGTACCGATTCTGAATAAATTGAAAATGAAATTATAAATTGCGTAATATATTCATTATATCTCTCTATTTTGCTTGAATATACTATTTTGCTTATAACGTTTTTTAGGACTCTGAATTCCGTCTTACGGTTTGGATTGTTCGTACTTGGTTTTATTTTATTTCCATCTCAATCAGTTAAAATGTTATTATTTTTTTTAAAAATGAAAACATCAAACACAGTATTGGTCTACAAATATCAGGATTCCAGAGTTATTCCTGGAGAATTGCTAACAGACTCGTTTCTTCAAAGCCCAGATTAGGTATGGACAAAATGGGCCCATCCCCAGTGCCCCACTGTTCATGACAAAACGAGAAAAATATTCCCAGCGGCGCGATTGGCGTAGGCTCCGCTACCCCTTAACGTTGTCCGTGACTTGGTCAAAACCCCTGACGTAGGCGATCGCGATTGCTCGTATGCTAATTATATGCTATTCGGAACTGAATAGATTTTCTGTTTGATCAGATATTATGTAATTTCTTATTGTGTTACAGACCGTATAATTGAAAGTTACACATGCGTGCGATTCGAAAGGGTATAAATTATCTTTTCGTGGCGGTAGGGGCCCTGCGATTCTAGTCTTGTCCAGGGCCCCGCTCCGTTGAAGCTGGACTTTGTGTTTCTTAATTATAATACATACATATAACGATCCGAGAAGACAGTTGATTCATTGCATTTTCAAATCTTAAGTCTCTTTTCCCCAGACAGACCAGTTTCAAACCGGAAGTAGCCTAAATATTGCCAGACAAGTGTCCAACAGTATCATCAGTGTCATAAAAGAACACAGGAACGGTATTTTGTAAAAACATACTAGTTTGTTTACTAAACGTATAAAATCCAGCCAGTGGCCTGTCACAAAATACTGATGACGTAATTAGTTTCACTTCTGCTTGTTACGTGTCATATTATCAGTCAGTGACTGTCAATCCGACTTCTTCACCCAATCAACTGTCAGACAATCGATCTCTTGACCTGGCCGTATAGACTTACTTGACCCAACCGTAAACCATTGCACGGGGTGTAATATGTTCTTATATACTTTTACTTATTGATATTCTTCTATTTTAATGGATTATTATGACTGATAGATAATGAGAAACATAAATATTAATCCACGGGTCAACATGTTTTGACTGTCAATATTTGCCGTTATAGAAATCCATTCTGATGAACGGTCATGATAGTTTTAGTGTGAGCAACTATTTATAAGTAAGTCTAGACTTCGTGTTTGATCCCGGCATTGGCCAAGAAAGTTCATCGGGATTTTCCGGCGTGGTTTCTCCTTGTCAGTGGTGCGGCGCATGGCCTGACAAGGTCAGCTATCTAATCGTTCGGACGGTATGAAAAGCCGAGGTCTCGTGAATACATTGGTGTGCACGTAAAGATCTCTTGGCAGTTGGAACTCGATATAACAGTTGGCCATAGTGCAAATTTCCCTCATAGCGTAATATGTCCGTCTTCTTTAGCCTAGTCGGAGCAAAACAGTAGTAGTGCCTTCGTTAAAACCAATTTCATTTCATTTCAAGTCTAGACTTCCACCAATTATTATAGAAGGTTTAACAAAACAGATATAATTTATACATACACAATCAAATCCAGACAGAAAGAGTCGGACTCCGTTATATTTCCCTCTTTCTTTTCTCTTCAATTAAGAAATCTGGATAAGGTGGCATGTATAGACCAGGGTTGGCCACCCTTTACACACCATTCGTCAATTAGTTCCCACGCGAATTCAGATCCACCATAAAACTCTTGTACTCCCATATACTTCTTGTAAAAAATGTATTACAGAGAGAGAGAGAGAGAGAGAGAGAGAGAGAGAGAGAGAGAGAGAGAGAGAGAGAGAGAGAGAGAGAAACGGGGTTTAACGTCCACTCGACACAAACAAGCTCATTTTGGGACTAACATATCGTTAAATTTTATTTTAATATTTCGCTGTGCGTAGGGGTCTTTAGGAGTGGGGGGCCGGAGGACCCGGCGAAAACGCACGAGGTTTGACAGGCGACTCTACTCCTTGTCACGTATAACCGAGGATTCGAAACCAAACCAGTTGACTCAATGGCAGGCTTTATGATACAGCACGCACGTGCTACCCCCCTCCCCCTGTATTGAACAGATTGTATTGAACAGATTGTGGACGATTGCAGAACAAAAGTTTATTAAGCATATTTTAAGTTCAAAACAGATTAAAGCGAAGGTCTAGGGATGGTTATATTAGTGTATAAACATAAATAAGGACGGTTGCAAGCATCATTCAAGCACTGCATGGCCTCTTAAAACCAGAGTTGTCTTAGATATTGATTAAAATGAAACATGCCGGGTGTCTTTGTATGATCAAATCAAATCTCCCAACGGCCCAAAGCCTCTTTATTTTTTTTATTTTTCTTCGTGTGAAAAATGCAAATTCGTGAAAAGTCACCCAATTTCCTGCTTTGAACCTACTCGAATATAGAAAATAAACTTTAAAAATTAGACTTGAGACTTGTGAAAAGTAGAGAATTTAAGCAATTAAGAATTCAGAGATAAGGTGGGGGGTGCAAGGGGGCAGCACACCAGGATCGAGTCCGGTAGATATCCCATGGTTAGACTGTAAAGAAAATGAAACGAAATGTTATTCCCTTATGTCTCCAATGTATTCAAAGTTTTATAAGAGTTGCACTAATCATGCCAAGATAGATGAAACCACTATTGCACACCCAATCCAATACACTTTTACATAGTCCCAATAGTCCCAGCGCTCTCTATTCCTTACGCAGACCATTTAGATCTGGTTTTAATAGATTCAATATTAACTGCATCGATTTTCATTATTCCTAATTTGATATTCCATAATTACAACAATTTCACGATTGTTTAAATTCTTGATTTCAATATCTTCGCCATTCATACCAATATACATGACAATACATGACTCCACGAAGCTGATAATGTTTCGCCTTTACATGCAATGATTTTTCTCATTTTCTCAATGATCGGCCTGGTTGCGGTGAGGAGAAGTGACAGCTAAAGTGGTCTTCTTATTGTTAAATCCTACAGTTATTATACGCCATATAGTAATCAGAAAGCTATATGCCAATTATCCTCTCTATATGGTGATACACAGGGCAAATATTATTACTAGCTATCGATTAGTTGGCATTTAGTCTTGGTCTATTTCCTTAAGGCGACGGATTGCAACAGAGCAAATTATTACTGAAACCATACAGGTTCATTAATTTCATTAACATGTTAATTTTAAAGATCAAAAATGAAACATTACTCCCATAAAAAGTGATAAAATGGCGTCCGATATTTAAACATTTAATTGACGCCGCGGTTTCGTATCAATATTCGTCTTGCTAGAATGGCAGGTTAATGGGCACATTTTTCGCCTATTTGATATACGGGCGGATATCCAGAATTGTTCCTGCCTTAACTTCATTAATGAGGTTTGTATTAATTTACCCCTGATCCACAGAATGTTTATGCATGTATTTTCAAAGTTAAGAAATAAGGTGGAATGAAGCCGAGCTTCCAAAAGATTGCCACCGTTGCACATAAACAAATATTTTAAAAAGAATCGTTTCTTCTAAGTAGATAAAAACAAAATGGGGTGTTGGGTATTCGATTTCCCCACACTGTATTATTCTCAGAAGGACGTAGTTTGTGCCGAAGAGATGTTATCCCCCCCTCCTCCCTCTCCCTCTCTCTCTCTCTGGGAATGAGAAGGGAAATAACTCACCCATAGCAGACGAAGAGGTAAGGAATGTCATTGTTAACCGATATAATGTCGTCATATTTTGACGGAATAATATGTTCGCCATACAGCTTTAACCCTTCTTTAAAGACAAAATAAAAGCGTGAATGATAGCATCGAATTCTCATTTCCAAATATATACCGATATGCTAGGAGTTACTAAGCAGTGAAGAAATGAGTTATCGAACTTGACGCAATTTGTTAAAACCATTTGTAGTTTATTACCAAGGTCATCAAAGTTAAAAGACAAATTGATTCTATCAAAATATGTGTCATCCGATTTCATTTTATTTTATTTAGAATAACATAAAGTTTCTTTAACTATATAATTACCTAAGACAATTTTATTTCATGTATAACTAAATAATTTAACCGTAATACAATATTAAAGTAGAATTGTTTAGAAACGTTAAATCACTTCTAAGTTCGATTAGAATATGAAAGTTTATCTTTCCAATGTCTCTAGAGAGGACCCCAAGAAGGGATCTCGGAAATTAAACTTAATAAAGATGATAGACAAGGACTTTGGTCGCCTGTCCGACCTCTTGGGTTTTCTCCGGTTTCCTCCGAATTATGGAAATTAAACCATATTATGTTAGTCCCGAAATTACCTAGATTGTGTCGAATGGACGTTAAACTCTCTCCCTCCCCTCTCTCCCTCTCTCTATCTCTCTCCCTAACTCTCATACACTCGCATGTAGGTGAAAACTGAGACAAAAGTGATATATGTTACAGACACGAACAACCATTTCCCACAGCCTTAACCCTTCTTCAAAGACAAAATACAAGCGTGAATGAAAGCATCGCATTCTCATTTCCAAATATATACCTATATGCTAGTGGTTACTCAGTTGTGAAGAAACGAGTTATCAAACTTAATGCAATTTGTTAGAATCTTTTGTGGTTTATTACCAAAGTCATCAAAGTTAAATGACAAACTGATTCTATCAAAATAAGTGTCATCCGATTTCATTTTATTTTATTTACAATAACATAAAGTTTCTTTAACTATATTATTTCCGAATACAATTTTATTTCATGTATAACTAAATAATTTAACCGTAATACAATATTAAAGTAGAATTGTTTAGAACCGTTAAATCACTCGTAAGTTCGATTAGAATATGAAAGAGTTTGTCTTTCCAATATCTCTCGAGAGGACCCCAAGAATAAAAATGACAGACAAGGACTATGGTCGCCTGTCCGACCTCGTGGGTTTTCTCCTGTTTCCTCCGAATTATGGAAATTAAACCATGTGTTAGTCCCGACATGACCTAGATTGTGTCGAATGGACGTTAAACCCTCTCCCCCCTCTCTATCCCACTCCTTCTCTCTCTCACTCTCATACACTCGCATGTAGGTGAAAACTGAGACAAAAGTGACATATGTTACAGACACGAACAAATATTTCCTGTATCGTCTCTCTATCCCACTCCTTCTCTCTCTCACTCTCATACACTCGCATGTAGGTGAAAACGGAGACAAAAGTGACATATGTTACAGACACGAACAAATATTTCCTGTATCGTGTACGACACTTGTTATTGGTCCTATTATCCAGACTTAAATACAAAAGTACAAAATAACATTATATGCGAATCTCAAATTACGCGGGCGATTTAGATTATGGATTATCAAAATGCTTCACAGTATTATTTTGCGAAATTAATAGTTTAATCGATACACCACAGTGTCGTGCTTAATGTAGGTTATGTTTACCCTTTATCTGTGAGGTCCATGGGTATTTTAACTGGTGGTGGCCATTGTAGCTTTAAAATCAAAGTACGCACAATCGTTCAAATTTAGATTTATACGTAGACACAATGGCCGTGCATGAGGTTGTGAACGTATTTTGTTTTTGAAAAGGACTTACTTTACATAATCTAATTTCATGGATTAAATAGCAAATTTTCTTGATGATATCTTAAAACAATTAAACTTTTAAGCCCAAAGCAGGTGTGCGATATAGATAAAAATAAAGTATTTTTATGCGAATTCACATTTAGAGCACGCTCATTAAAATTTTACCTTTTGGCATGATCTCCAATTACAGCAATACATGTTATCCTATTGTCACGCTCTTGATGTGAAACCTATAGTACATGTATTAACAATGGTATTAACCTCTCATATAGATAATCAATAAATAGGATTAACGAGCATCAATTACAATATGATAAACATATCACTCATGTATATGTGGGACATTAGGAGCAGATATATTATTATTATTATTTAACCTATATATTGACTGTTATGATGTATGGGGTGGATTATAGACAATTTATTTAGAGGATAATATACTATTTATAAACATAACATAAGAGAGAGAGAGAGAGAGAGAGAGAGAGAGAGAGAGAAATATGGTTTAACGTTCACTCTACACAATCTAGGTCATTTCGGGAGCTTACCTATGGTTTTATTTCAATAATTCGCTTGCGCATAGGGGTCTTTAGCAGTGGGAGGAAACATAAAATCCACGAGGTTGGACAGGCAACCCTACTCCTTGCCACGTACAACCGGGGATTCGAAACCACGCCAGTTGACTCAGTGACAGGCTTTATGATACAGAGCTTGCACGCTAACCATTCAGCCGTCCGAGAAAGATCATCGGGATTTTCAGGCGTGGTTTTTCCTTGCGAGGCACAACGCAAAGTCGAAAAACTTAGGCCGTGCTTACACATTGGCGTGCACATAAAAGAACCCTTGATAGTTAAAATTCGATATTCCCGTTTTCGTTAGACGAATCGGTACAGAACGATAGGACGTTGAGCCTCGTTCCATTTAGTATATCGGCATGAGTATATAAGTAACTATTGTCGATTTTTCTACCATTCATAAATCAACGTGTTTTTTTCTTTGAAGTGACAGCAAGTCTTATTTCCTCCTTATTTAATCACTTTTATGTTTTCGGCGCTTTTACTTATATTGACTCTATGGTGTGAGTCACAAATATTTAACAAAGTCATAAAAAATTTATATGGTGGGGGAGACATCCTCAGCCTGGTTGTTTAAAACAATACATCATAAAAGCAACTTTGTAATCCAAAGACATTAATAGCCCTTCTCTTAATTACAATATTTTATTTTCAATACCACATGACGTAATGTTAAGCTTAGCCCACTGCCCTAGGGAGTATTCCTTTAGGCTGCCTGTGCCAAAAACACATACAAGTGGATCTTAACGCCGACGCATGCTCGCTTATTCAATAGTTTGTTTAAAGTACGCCAGAAAGAAAGTTGACAATATCTAAGAGAAACAAGTGGTTTAAATATAGAGAGAGTCGACGATAAGGTGTATTATTTTTAAACTGTTCACCGCTCATATTACATTTGGCATATAAGTGTCAGCCATATGAACGTAAGGCAATCTTTAAGGTAAGTACCTTCATTGTTATATTAGAGAGGGTTTCGTCAGCGTTGATACATAACTTTTGAAAATTTATACAGGGTTTTCCATAAAGACCCCGACTGTTTGTTTTATGTATTTATATATTTTTTTTTTATAAAAAAAAACGAATATTTTAATAGCTACGACACTGACTTTTATGGGATATTTTTCTAACAATGAACACGTGTGTCACCTTGGTTACGCATTCTGATGCTTTTTTTCAACTGGTTGTTCCAAACACCACGATCGAAGAAAATTTACACAATTGTCGGTAAAGCAGTGAGAATATCCGATTATTTCTTTCTCTTAAAACTCTAGTGAATTTGTGAATCCCGTCTTTAGTCATCTCATCTATCATCCCGTAACGAACAGCCCTCCGAGAGCCACTAGTCGATCATTGGCTATCGCTAATCACGTGGTATCTCTAGCGTCTGTAATCCTGTCATTTACTCGTCGTAATTTACCTTCATTTATTTCAGATTTATCTAGACATCGACAGCTAATTTGTGCACCTTCATTGACAGTCGCTCGGCGAAACGAGCAAATTATGAATTCGGATAATGATTACACGCTTTGCAACTTAGACTCTCATTCCTACGGAGGGAGTTATAATAACTCAGATATTCAACCCTCCAGTTATGGATACGCGAACATTTCCAACAGATCCCTGGACACGGGACAGAATTATTATGGTGCAGAAGCCGTGTTACCCCACGGACTAGGGGGTGGGGATTTACTTTTAGGTAACACAAATCAACCATACTCGGTGTCATCCAGTGTTCTAGCCAGAAACTCTCGCCATGCTGGAGCGTACGGTCTCTGTGATCTTGCAATACCCCAAGCAAATGACTGTTATATACCGAATGGGGGATCGACCAACGGTTCGTGTATGGACGCTGGGGTACGATCACCATATAGTTCTTCCCCGGAGCACATGAGAGGGCCTGTGCTTGGAGGTAATGGTTACCCCCATCAGTCACCCGGGGGATCACCTATTAAACCCGATCAAACTTCCTCTTCGAGTTATTCTTCAAAACCATTCCGATGGATGACCATAAAAAGAAACGGTTTCAAACAAGGTAAGTTGCTGCTTTTCTTGTTTAAATTCAATCAAACTTTTTATCTTTTAATACACCGATAACCTTCAAATTTCCAAAATTACAGTTGACAAGATAAACTGTTCACTTTTTATCCAGCGAAAAACGTAATGATTTTAATTTTTTTATATACTCGACAACAAATTCAATTTCCAATTCCCAACATGTAAATGATTTATTAAATAAATAGTGTTAAAAAGGTGTTAGCGCTTAGTTATCAAATAATTAAAAAGCGATTAGATTCATTATGGAAATTCTCCGATGCAAATTAACTTTACCTCATCGTACACAATTTTATGCATTAACGGATACAATATCGCAATGACTTGCGCTATTAAGTCAACACACTGTGATTGTTATGTTTTCCGTTAATTTAAACGCTTCGTCGTTGTCTAAATTGACTTCTGCAATTAGGTGTCGTCTGCTTTTAGCATGAATCAAATATGGAGGAGAGCGTTTTTATTCGGGCGAATTCAGGTGTTAAATGGTCCACACGAAGCCCCTATTGAAGTTAATTGCTTGAAATGTTGACAAACTATGTTAAGTTGGCTCCTGTTGTGTTGTGTATGAGTCCATTGTTGCCTATCATAATATTCACACATACACAGGTAAAGATGGTCGACAACGTGGTCGTAAGTTATGAATAGGAAATTATGGAGTGTAACTTGATTCTAACAAAAACACTGCACCGTTTCGTTCGGCTTCTCCTTCAAACATTAAACTGGCGGTGGTCGACAAATCCTCAAGGTTCAAGTAGTCACTAATTCCTAGTTATTGATATTATTCATAAACACTGGAAGTTCATAGACGCGGTAAAGATTGCGTATATCTCCCTGTTAATAATCATATTAAATCGATGTTTATTATGGCAACACAGAAATGTTTGTTTTAAGTAATGCTTAATAATTGAACTCAAGACATTTCGTTTTTAAAGCAATGCTTGATATTTTTAACACAAGTAATGTTGTTGCTTTAACAAAAAATGCTTCTTTAATCGTCTTAAAATCAATCTGTTGTTTCATTAAGTAATGTTTAAATATTTGAATAGCGATATATTGGGATGGGGAAGGGGTTAAAACGACGCTTAATATTTCAGCTCTGGAATCGATGCTTAAAATTTCAGCTCTGAAAAATGTATTAATTTAACACCGGTATGTTTGGATTTTGTTTATTAATTTGAAAGTATTTGACAATCAGGATATTATTTAGATATCGCACATTAACTAAATGATTATTACCTTATACACACTACAAAGAGGATAAATCAAATTACCTTAGATTCATTACAAAGATTGGCACAAATAATGACAGTTGGTTTACAACAATCAAAAATCAACACATAATATGTTTTATATTCAAAACCGGTAATCGCATATGTCTCTTTTGTCTATTCTTAAATTTAGCATCATAAAATTATTATGGACCAATTATCACCTGGCCTCAAAGCTAATTCCATTCATTATATCAAAGAAATAATTAATTTTCCATAATGCTAAATAATTGTAATAACAAAGGGGATTTATTGGTCTACATCATAATATAAACGCTGCCACAGTGTGAACAATATGTGAGGCGCGGGGAAAACAACACGAAGTTAGCCCATAAATTATGAACGTATAATATTTTCTGACAGATGTTGAAGGGGTATTTTGTTTCAAGGAAGAGCCAATTAGCCAGGAAAAAGTATTCTTTAAAAAGGGTGGACAACCTTCGTAGGGGTAGAGTTACGATCTTTAAGCTAAAGAACGGCAGGAATTAGTCTGTACACAATATATCGGATTAAAGTTTTGTGTTAAGGCGTTAATTTTGTCATACCCGAACTGAATCATCCTGCTAGAAAAAACAAGTTGAGAAGGTATAAGGTTTCTTGTGGTGAAAAGCTGACAGAACGGAAATAAGTTTTTAAGTTTCTGATTTCAACACTATATGTAATGAGATTTACTCATTTTGTTGAAAGTATATCTTTTTTAAACCCCCTTTCAAATATACATAAAGCTAGAGCTTAACTCTGCCTGTTTGTCCATTCTTAAGTTGATGTTAAACAAAGTAGTCTTCACCCAGGCTCCCATTTACACATAAAATCATTCCGCAGTTCTCATCCCAATCGATAAGTTTCATCCTGGTTTAACGTTTTTAAACAATAACTAGCTCCTTTTCATATTAGAATAATTATAACCTTTAATTCTTATAAAATCCAAACTGATTTGAATAAAAATAAATATTCATGACTTATTCACATTTCTGAATTATCAATAAATTACTGCTAGGTATTTATGTATTTTATTTTTGTATAATAATAATGACGCTTCTTATGTACGGAGCTTACCATGCTAAAAATGTTGTGTTACATATTTTGTATAATTTTTCTCGGAGTAGAGTATTTTGTAAGACATATAGTTCAAAATAAATGTGAAACTTTGTAGTACTCACTATCGGATGTGATTGAAATTATCAATAATGTGTGTTAAAGAGAAAAACTCAGTTCAAATATATATGCATTTTTCTACGAGGTATATAATATATAGATATTTGTATATTGTAACATCGCAAGACGCTTATTAAGGGTAGGCAGCTAGTTGTGGGTTGGGGTCCTTTTTAAACTGGGGGTATGTTTATTTTATTTATGTAATTATCTACCGTAAAGATATAAGTACCTGTATTTTATCTACTATAGATATACACGAAATTTCCAATAGATTTCAATAACTCCCAGATTTCAGAATCTAACACTCTATTAAAGCAACACCATTGATTTTCAATATAAACCGTCAATATTTTCATTAGCGAAATTCCTCTTTAATTGAAGTTAAAGTATTAAGCGCATTATAAGATTACAGTGTTATTCTCCTTACGGCATTATAACAAACTTTAAAACCAATAAACTTCATTATATTAATCACCTCCTTTAGATTTTAAAGGGACATTTCAGAGAGATAAATAAAGAGATTTCCTATAAAATCCCCTTTGTGAAATACTTCTAGGAAGCAAGGTTATTGGCTATTTTATCAATTGTTATTATAGAGACTTGCAATATTCGGTTTATTGTCCCTTTAACTCGACTGCAGGATCTAACCAAAAGGGTGAAATTATTCTAAACTCTTTTTAAATCTCAAAAAGCAATAAATTCATTACCTTCTTTCGATTTTAAAGAGACATTTCGAAAAGATAAATACGGAGTTTCATATAAAATGCTCTTTGTAATACCTCTTGGATTTTAGTAACTCGAATGCTGATTACACTATTTGACAGCATACACTATTTTGCCTTTACCGTTTTTTAGGACTTCGAATTTTGTCTAATTGTTTGGATTGTTCGTAGTTGGTTTTTATTTTATCCGTATTACTTTCCCTTTAACTCGACACCGGGTTGAAACCAGAAGGGTGAAATTATCCTCAACTATTTTTTAAAAGGAAAAGAGCAATATAATATAGACTACATGAACAAGTTTACGGGGTATAACTTTAGTTTGTTTTTTCTAGTCGGTGTTGATACGTTTTTAATTTACTCGTCCTGTCAGTCAACATGTCCGAGCCTCGAGCGGGGAAACAAGCAGAAAATTGAAAAAGCTAAAATCACCTGCTAAAGATAATTATTTTCAACCAAAATATAGCCACAGACCATGAATATTACAAGTCAAAAAAAGACCAGTTTCTCAAGAAATATCGCCTTACATAAATTAGAGATTGTTATATACAGTGACAGTGTCTCAGACGCTTTACTTTGAAAATAAATTCGTGATGTATTCGAGTATATAAAACATAACGGTTTACTTAATTTGAGAGTTTGGTGGCAAAAATCTTAGTTTAAGAATATGACAGTGTCTCAGAAGCTTAACTTTGAAAATAAATTCGTGATGTGTTCGAGTATTAATATAAAACTTACTTGTATACTTAATTTACGAGTTTGGTGGCAAAAATCTTAGTTTAAGAATATGATGGAGAAAAATTATATTAAAATCTTTGGTCTTTGTGAATGGTCTATGAATACAACAAAAACTCAATGAATTAGAATATAATATGCAGGTTTTAATTAAGAAATTGGTTGTTTGTAAATTTGACGGAGAAAATGATTACCTGAGAATATGATGGAGAATATAATATTAAAATGTTAAGCCTATAATATAAATAGTTTATGTGTATAACATCTCAATCAATAAGAATATTAGATATCTTTGATAAAGAAAATGTTAATTTGGGAATTTGACGGAGAAAATTTGATTTAAATTTTAAGCTTATATAAATAGTAATGATTAAAAAATATCAACCAATTAGAATATAAGATCGTGTATTAAATAAAGAAATTGATTGTTTTGAGATTTGAGTCAATTAAAATATAAAATGATGTCTTTAAATTTTGGACTTTTTAAATTGATACTCTGTTAAAATTTTAATTAAGATAAATTTAAATCGTCACAGCAAAATATATCCATCCAAAATATAGTTTTAATCTCTAAATACAATGATCGTAATTAATATACTCAAATAGATTATTCAAAATTGAATTTAAAAAAAAAAAAGCAAAACCAAATGATCAATGATTTTGATTCAATAGGAATAAAATGAACCCCATCAAAAGATATTACCTAACAAGTGTGGGTGGGTGGGTGAGTTTATGCCATCTGAAGGAAATGCCTGTTGCGAAAGTTCAATTCATTATATTTTTCAAAATACTGAACAGAATTGAACGGTTTTTCTACTTGTATTTTTTACCATATTGTAGTTTAAATTTAACAAATTTAATAAGGAAAGCACAAAATATATGATCTTTTAGAGGCATTTAGTAACTGGGTAGAGCAATAAACTATAACACATAAATTATGGAAAAACAATATTACTCATTTATTTAGGCGACGTTTCGAAGAGTATTCTCTCAACGTTTTTAAGTACTTGATTGAAAACGTTGAGAGAATACTCTTCCATAGAAATATATACTTCGAAACGTCGCCTAAATAAATCAGGTTCTTACATAAGTATGTGTTATGGTTTATCGCAAGATATTTGTGGGTTCCTAAACCTCTGTATATTTATTTCATTGTTTCGACATAGTTCTAACTGTTGTGGTAGAACTAAACGTATAACGATATACAGCAATTTAGTAAATAATCCATATCGTGTTATAAATTAAACTGAATATAAAAAAATAACAAAAGAAAGGGAAATTACAAAATGTCAAATATTGGACATTAATTCCAAACCCATTTACTATCCAGTATCTTCATTTTATGTTTTCATATCTTATATATTTTCAAGTTTAATCGAGATACATTATGGGAAAGGATTCTGGTTATCATGTTGTTTTTGCCCATTTAATATCGTCGTAATTGAATTAGTCTACATTGTCATTATGTATTATTTTAATGGTTTTTGACAGTGTAAAGTTAGTTTTCTGTTTCTCTGGGTACAGACTAAATGATTTCTATTCTGTTAGAAATTGTGTATGACTAACTGATGTTAATAAAAATGCATTTAACTGCGAATATAAATGCTTCCAGGAATTTAAAAAACCGTGACGATTCAAATGTCTGTCTTTTACAGAGATTGTATACATGCATAGGCACATTTATATAGAATGAAATTACAGTTTATTACTGAACGACGTTTCGGCTAGGTTTCGCTCAATAATAAACAGTCATTGCATTCCATAAAGTTGTGTCTTATGTGTTTCCATTCAATTACTAAATAATATAGAAGCCGTATATTTCAAACAAATAAGTTTGTAGTTAGACTGTCTAGTATTTCTAATAATATGTCTTTCTTCCATATACATTTTATAAACACACAAAACACAATTCTGTGGAATACAATTACTGTTTATTATACTCAGCAAGCGGCGTTTACCCTTATCTCAGAAATAATATTATACGGTAATTGCATTCCATAAAATTGTGTCTTGTGCGTACTTAGTTATTAATTGCTGTTTAAATAATATGGTTTATACAAATTAATTAGATTTTATTATATATCTACTATTTCTCTAGTTTATTGTTTAAAAATTGAAACCGTAATTCTGAATATTTGAGATAATTATAAATTTATGGATTTAATAATTCTAAGTTTATTTTATGCCACGTTTCATTACTATAACTGATATATATATATATATATATAAGGTCTGTCATTGAGTTAACTGGCGTGGTTTCGATTCCCCGGATGTAAGTGACAAGGAGTAGGGTCGCCTGTAGAATCTCGTGGATTTTCTCCGGTTCCTCAGGTTTCCTCCCACTGCTAAAGACCCCTACGCGCAAGCGAATTATTGAAATAAAATTGAACCACATGTGTTAGTCCCGAAATGACATAGTTTGTGTCAAGTGGACGTTACCCCCCTCCCTCATACCCCCCTCTCTCTCTCTCTGTCTCTCTCTCTCTCTCACACACACACAAAAGCTAATTACATATCAGCTAAACCAACGTTACAGGGTATCCAAGTATATAACATTACTATACACAGGTTTTACTCTATCGAGTATATCGTTGATCTGCCAACTAATCCGTGCTTATAGCAAGAAGTCAATAATAGCCTATCATATCAATATTAATCATATTCAAATTTCGCTTTTGTTTTCATTGAGGAGTGGATGTCATACTATACAAGACCTTATAAGTGGCAGTCATCGACTAAACATATAAATTCAATTTAGACCTCATCAATTATGGTTGAGTGTTATTCGTTAGTGTTAAATATTTTACGTTTTGTTATGGAGAAAAGCGCTCAAGATTTGTATAGAGAGAGGAATAATACCGCTTTGATGATTTACGTTTCGTTAGTGAAGTCAAGCTGGTGTTTTCCGTATTACTCAGTTTTAAATACAAAACATAGATTTATCAAAGGAATAATTAATTGAAAATATATTTTGATTTTTTATTGAACCGTAAAGTTGTGTTTAGAAAAGGGTAATACTTCTTTAGTGTTTCATGTTCTGGTTAGTAAATTCAGTATTTCGTTTTCCGTTTTAACTTTGTTTTAAGCAACCAATATACAAAATATATTTGTCAATAATAATAAAATGTTTTACCCATTTGCCTTTGAAACTTTGGAGTTCTGATAAGACAGGAATAATTCGGCTTTAATGTTTATGTGTTTTGATTAGTCCTGTAGGCCTACCCTTTACGTTTTGGGTATTCCTAAGGGGGGGGGGGGGTATACGTGTTGTATGTTGTTTTAGGTTTTGAAGAGTCTGATGTGGTATACGTATTGGTAGTTAGTATGATGTTTCGTATTTTTGGATATCTTCTCTTCTATACGTTTTGATTCTTTTTGTATGTTGTTTTGCGCGTTCTGTAATGTTTCATGTGTTTTGGTCAGTCTGGTATTGTGTACGTATTGGTTAGATAGTATGGTGTAAGATGTTTCGAATGTTTTGGTCAGTCTGGTATTGTGTACGTATTAGTTAGTTAGTATGATGTAAGATGTTTCGAATGTTTTGGTCAGTCTGGTATTTTGTACGTATTGGTTAATTAGTATGATATGATGTATGATGTTTCGTATATGTTTTGGCTAGTCTGGTGTTCTATATGGTTTGGTTTGTATGGCGTTTTACACATTTTGGCCAGTATGCTGTTTTGTACGTTTTGATTATTATGGTGTTTTGTAAGTTTTGGTTAGTGAAATCAGTTACTTGTTTTCCAATAGGTTTTGTTGAAACAGACCATATTCAAGAAAAACGGTAACGGTAAATTATTACTTAAACATTAATTAACTTATCAAGGACCATAATCACTCTCGATATCATCGATAGTCTGTGATATTACTGGGTTAGGATCCGATTTGAATTAACCATTGAGTAGATAATCTAGACTATGTTTGTAGTAATGATGATCGAGGCTAGGCCGAAAATTCAATAACTAAATTCTCGGTTCAGAGTAGATCAATTTGACTGAAATTTCAGCAAATCCCCTTTCCATTATCTAGCTTTTTACTATCATAGTGAGAACTGCCAGCTCTTTATCTAATCTCCCACAATGTATCTTTAATATAAATGGTATCTAAAACATATTTCTGTCATTGATTAAGTTGTTTACAGGATATAATAATAATTCTGTTTACCAGAGTGCAGAGTGCATAATATACTTGTAATCCGCATTAGTTTTGTGGGCATATAAATTTCTGTCAGTATCAATTCGTTCCGCGTTTTGTATATAGATTAATAATAATGCTTAAGATTTGGTTAATAAAAGGAGATTATGGTTTCAACTTAGTTTTATTATAGATAAATGATATTCGAACCGTATTTGTAAATAAAGTTACGTAAATCGCTTGGTACATTTTGTTAATCTCCCTTTATTCCTTTTTTGTGTGTTATTGAATCTGTATTATTTAAAGATCAAAGGCATTGCCTTGATAAGATAAAAAAAAATGATTCTGCCTACACTGAATTTAAACTCAAATAACACGTTGTTATTTTTAAACATTTAAAAAAATCCCGCCTTATTCACATTTGACTGACGTTCGTAATATTGGAGAGAGGACGTTGCCGCACCTAGAATGGGGATTTAAAGTTGTTTTTTTTTTATCCTTTTGAGAGTTAACCTAGCTCATATTCATACGTTAAATTTCATTTCATTACATTTACTTTTGTAGAACTATCTCGTACATAGGAATACAATTGACATAACCATATGGTTTACCATGGAAGACGTTTACTGCAAGTCCCAGGAGAACGTGCACTTGTACCATCAATGGTTTCTGTCACGTCACAAGTCCTATTATACCTCTCAAATGTTCCCTGTGACAAGAAAAAGCCGACTTCTTCTTGGTCAAATTTGAGTAAAATGTCGCCTGTTCTTTCTTATTACATTTGAATTACCGATAAAAAAATCCAAACTTCAACATGGACATCGCCACCTTCTCAAAACAAGTGGAACACAAATAAAATGATGGAAACATGGCTTGAAACCCTTCGTTTCAAACAACGATTCTTTGAATGACATAACCTGTAGTAAGCCCACTTAGTTACGCAGACAACTCACTGTGGGATCTCACTCATAGGCATCTAACATCAATCTCCTGTGCGTCCCAAACTAAAAAGGAATCAACTGGAAGACAAGTTTTGGGTAGAAATTATGGTTTCTGGCTTGAGTTTCGCCTTGAACTTAATTTCCGAAAAAGACAATCTAGTTATGCCCCTGTAGCATTAAGATTTGATCAGATAAAAAAATCAAGATATGAGAGTCATTACATGTATCGTGATTAATTCATATCTATTTGTAGAAATTCCATCGAAAGTTGGTACTAATGTTAAAGTGAACGATAAAAAAATTCGGTTCAGTCAGCAAGGACCAAAAATGTCACGGCGTCTCTTGACAGGAAGAGAAGGGGGTAAAAGATCACCCAATTAATTCATTTTGGGACAAACATATGGAAATTCAGCATTTTTTTTAGAAATCGAAGAACCCGAAGAAAAGGTTTCGATGTTAGGCAGGCGATCAACAGTCGAACTGGTGACCGAAAGGAAGAAACGAAACTTTAGGAACCCTATTTAATAGAAAAGAATCATTTAAAATTAATAATCTAACGTTGTTAATTCATTGCATCTAGGGACACACAGATAAACCGTTACAAAGTTTGTTGGAAATCTGAAAATTGTAATGGCCGTTAACAACAGTCAAATTTATACATTATTTAAATTCACAGATCTTAAAAAATATTTTTGCATAATATTGAATTTAACAGAGATTTCGATTACTAATAAAAACAGAAATTACAAATTGTAATGGCTTGCTCAGATCACTAACAACGAACGCTACATGTATATACATTACGTGTTCGGGGCTTATTTAAATTCACAGAACGTAAAAAATAAGATACGAAGCTTTTCCACAGTACTGAATTATTTTGAGATTTTGATTCCTTCATTTAATTAGACGCACGACTTTAGGAAGTAGCCAAATATCCACGAAAAGACCTCATTTGTTATTGTGAGTCTCGCTTGTCACTCTTATAGACAAGTGTAATACGAGATTTTTTCACCCTGCTTGTGATTAGATGAAAAATACCACAGTTGGCATTGTCAGTATCCCATGGACATTATAATAAACAGGAATACATTCTAGTATATTACAAACGCCATTTCCTCGAACAACCGTCATCAAAGTGCGAACGCGACCAAAAACGGTCTTGATTGTTATCAGAGAACACGCCGTACTGGGACCCGAAGTGCGAAGACACTGACAGACCGACGCAAAAATTTTGGCGCAATTTGTTACAGGACGTCGAAACGAAGACAGATGAGTCTGACTTGGCCTTTTGGAAAACTAGTCAAAGAGGGCAAATTCCATTTCCGAAGCCAGATTTTGGTTACTGAAACTTTAAGACCCGAGCATGATATGGATTCGTACATTGCGTGGATGTCCTTCGTTAAGTAGGCTGTCAGAAGTAAGATAAATGAGCAATTTTCTGTTTTGGGGTTTGAGAGAGATGAGTTTTATAATGAGGGAGGAAACTAAGCCTGTAGGGAAATGACTGGTATTGATGTGGAAAGGGTTAGATCAGCTGGGCTTTATATTCTATTCCTCTTACAAGACAACTAACACTTTACTAACTACTAACATAGCACTTCATTACATTAACATAACCTACTAACACACACTCCAGACTCATTACCACCAATAACACATATGATTAGCCACGTACCATGTACATTTCATGTCATTCCCAACTCTTCTGATTTCATTGAAAATCGGTACCACCTTCTCGTTCCATCCCCCATACAATGATATGGCTTTCAGAACATAATATAATAATATTCGGCACTTTCTAACAACAATACTTAACACAATATCAAACATCACAAACTAGTACATGTGACTGTCATTATCGGGATAACATATTATTACCACCATTAAATACTAATACACAATCCCCTTCTATTATACTTTTATACTATTATCACCATAAGGTTCAATTATCATCATCATTATATATTACCATCCTCACATACTATTACCAACATCACATTATATTACCATCCTCACATACTATTACCAAAATCACGTTATATTTCCACCCTCACATACTATTACCAACATCACGTTATATTTCCACCCTCACATAATATTACCAGCATCACGTTATATTTCCACCCTCACATACTATTACCAACATCACATTATATTTCCACCCTCACATACTATTACCAAAATCACGTTATATTTCCACCCTCACATACTATTACCAACATCACGTTAATTTTCCACCCTCACATACTATTACCAGCATCACGTTATATTTCCACCCTCACATACTATTACCAACATCACATTATATTTCCACCCTCACATACTATTACCAACATCACGTTATATTTCCACCCTCACATACTATTACCAACATCACATTATATTTCCACCTTCACATACTATTATCACCACCACATTCTATTACCATCCTCACACACTATATTACCATCGTCACATATTTCCACCTTCACATACTTTTATTACCATCACATTCTATTACCATCCTCACACACTATATTGCCATCGTCACATTATATTTCCACCTTCACATACTTTTATCACCATCACATTCTATTACCATCCTCACACACTATATTACCATCGTCACATTATATTACCACCCTCACATACTTTTATCACCATCACATTCTATTACCATCCTCACAAACTATATTACCATTGTCACATTATATTATCACCCTCACATACTATTACTACCATAGCATTCTATTATCACCATCACATTCTATTACCATACTCACATAATATTACCACCATCACATTTTATTACCACTATTCCACCCTATTACCATAACATTCCATTACTACAATCACATACTATTACCACCATCACATTCTATTACCAACACAACGTACTCTTACCACCATCACATTCAATTAACACCATCATATACTATTACCATCACCGAATACCATTAACATTATTAAATAATATTATTATCATCACATTATATTACCATTATCACACACTCCCACCACAACATAATGTTACCACCATCATAGTCTACATGTATTACACCATCACATTCTGTTATCACATACTGTCTAATACTACTACAATAATCACAAGTTAATATTAGTATTGCCACCCTTCCTATTATATCATCACACATTACCATGATCATATACAATAAATCTTATCCCAGATTATTACTATCATCATATACTAGAACGATCAACACATGTTATGGATATTATAACCATCAACGCCATTAAAACATATCATTACCATCATATATTATTACCACCTTCGATATACATTATTGTCACCGTTACATAATTCGTTTATAACCATCACATATTACTATCACTATAGCATAGCATTATTATTGCCACCTGTACTGTATTTGCCACCATGCCATACAATTATCACCCTCACATACTATTACCACCATCACATACTATTACCACCATCACATACAATTACCACCATCACATACAATTACCACCATCACATACCATTGCCAACATAAAAGAAGCATAATCTTTTACTACCATTGTACATTATAATAACTAAGGGAAATACCCTATGGACTAACAGTTCAATAGCGACTTTTAACATTGCGAAATCAATAGAATAATATACTCAGATGAACTTAAAGGGCTATTGCTGCCCTGTATTACAGCGAATATGTTTTACGAAACAATATCTAATATCATGTTCAGATTATGTTAACATCGTTTTCATAAGACCGTTTTCTTAAAGATTCGGACCTATTCGTACTTAATTTTCATTTCTAATGTGACCACCGAAGAAGAAATTTCTGTATTTACCAACAATATATTATAGCATGAAACACGATTCATGTAAAACGGCCCTAGCTCTCATTTCCGAGCGGTTCAAAATTTTGATTTCAAGCTTCCAGACCATATGTGTAAGCAATATCGTCACATTATGGAGTTTGTGAAATTAAGGAATTATCCCTTTAAATTGCGTTGGAAGGTTTCAATGGCGTGTTTTATAACCACCATAGAACGTCTGCAGTTTTCCCAGATCTGCATGTGTTCATATGACCAGATGACTGTATACTTCGGCTTGTTTCAGAAGTCAAAGAGAAAAAACAGGTTTTGTGTCATTGTAGTAAACTAATGATTGAAAACAAAATCTCCACGCCCAGTCTGATTAACATTTGTTTGTGAGCAGATTTTATGTTCAATATTCACCCCCAAAAATTCTTGACGGTTGAAAAGTGTAACCGCCTTCTCATGATTTTCATTTTTGTTTTAAAAATGATCTTTTTGACTTTTTGTCGTATTACATTTCGTATCAGTATCAGGCTAGTGTTATTTAAGTTAACAAAACGTGCACTTATCGCTTAATTTTCTATCATTTTTCATTCCTTTTCACTCCTTAGTGTCTAAATGTCGTTAAACATACGCCCTTTTCTTTAAGTAAAAAGCGGATAATTTGAATTGACGACGGTGGGTGAACTAAGCCGCTACCACGCCCAGGTATCATGACGGGTAAAAATGGAAGACGTGTTTAACAGTGTTACAAGTCGGCAAGAGAGAGAGAGTTGATTAGAGTGGAGTGTTTCACCAGTCACAAGGGCTGATTACAGCTATCCGATGACAATAGCCGCGATTCGAGACCTCATAAATCACCTTAGCGTTTCCCTTACATCCAAATCTCTAGAGAGAGGATAATTTTCTAGATTACCGTCATTGATTTTTTTAACTCTTTTTATAAGGCGGCAATAAATCATATTCTTGGTAGTGGTTTAGCCGCTGGACTCTGTACGAACAAAAAACATACCGCCCGTAGTTCTAAAACTTTATCGTTTTCCTTGCTTTTTTAAAAAAAAAAAGACTAAGGGAATTTACATACTGTGATATTCTAAGATAAAATAGCTAGAATATTTATGAGATAAAAATTGTTTGTATGAATAAACTCAGTTTACAAAGCGACAGCATCCATATGCAATTTAAAATGACACTTTAAAATAAAAATACTACCCATTGTTCAGGGTATTATAATGTATAATGAAAAGGGTATTTATGTGACGCATCCATTCCTTACATTCAATAAATACGGTACAGAATATGATTCTGGTGTATGACTACGCTTCATAATTTCCATCTAAATAAATTGATGACGGGACCTTAATCTGTATCCCTGAACTGAAATGAAATAAAATGGGGTTTAACGTCCTGCTGCTGTGTTCCGACTGGGCTAATAAAGGCGGACATACGCCATACAGTGCGCACTATTAGGGAATTTTTGAACGGACAGAGGCGCCACGGCCTACTCTTATATCGTATTCCAAATTGTAATGGATCTATTACGTGCAAGCCGTTGTATACACGGGACCTCAGTTTTCCGTCCCACCCGAACGACACGACAGCTGTCATTGGCAGACCATCCTTCCTGCACCACTGAAAAGGGGAATGAGTTTTCTCGGCAAAAACCGGGATCGAATCCACGACCTCCACGCTAGCGAGCAGCGTCTTACTAACTTAGCAACCGTGAACCCCAATCTGTATTCCTAGGGTAATGCGTGTACATTAATATATAATTGTCCAACATGCTGTTTTAGGTGACATGGTTACTTAAACGGTATTTGGGTTTGGTTTAGAAATAACTTGGTTTGTGTCGAGTGGACGTAAAACCCCATTTCTCCCGGTTCAGACAAGAATATCCAAATGTCATGCACGACAATGGTCATTTCTTACAGCTAAAAGGAGCCATTTTGGGTGCGTCTGACCAAGAATATGGTAATAATATGGTTTATATTCCGAATCTTAAATTGAATAGTTGTACAATTTCTGTTTTGTTAATTAATGAAAATAAGTTCAACACCTGAAGCCATTATAAGCCCGTGTTATTTAGATAAAAATTATTTGTGTTTTTTCTTTCAATTTTCAATTATTATTTCTGACCTGATTGGAATATGTACTTAAAATTATTGGCTGAGATGTTAATAATTGATTTTCGTATGGTATGAGCAGTTTATCTGTGTCTAAAAATGTGCGATTTACAATCGAAACACCAAACACTGGCCATGGCCAGGTAGAATGGGAAAAGTAATTAGGTTTTGAACTTGATGGTTGACTACCATATGTTGATGTTAATTAAATAAGTATAAGTATAGAAATGTCATTAACCTATAGCCTATATACCTGTAAGCTATATCTACACCGAATCCAATGAAAACCAGTCTATGATTGAGATAGTCAAGTTTAGATACTTAACTCCCCGTGTTATATTGAATTAATTGATAGATAACAAAACTACAACAAAAAATAGTTAAATATTTCATCACATCAAAGGGAAGTAGCCTTAACTGTTCTATAAAGTTTATGCATACCCTGCATCATGCACGACATCCGATAATTTAATCATGGAATTACGTTATTCGTAAGTGATTATCCTACAGGTTGTTCGTCGGTAAAATGATTATTTGCATCAAGAAAATCAGACAAAGATATAAACAATAAACCTGTTTGATCTTCGACATTTATTTACTTCCGGGCAAAATTCGAGCCTCGATTTAACAGTGAGTGGAAAGAACTTTCCAGGTGTTATAAGGGAGATATATATTTCCTATAATACCTCTGGGATGGCGAGGGAGTTGCTTCTTGAAACGCGACATCTCGGGCCCTTTCGGTACAAACACATGGTTCAATTTTATTTCAAAAATTCGCTTGTGCGTAGGGGTGTTTAGCAGTTGGAGGAAACTGAAAACCGGGAGAAAACTCACGAGGTTAGACATGCGTCATACTCCTTGTCACGAACCTGGGATTCGAAACCACGCCAGTTGACTCAATGACAGACCCCATGATACAGCGCGCACGTGTTAACCATTCGGTCATCCAACCACCACCCCCAACCCCTGCTACGGGAAGAGTCACTGTCCCATTAGTACCAAACACGTACTCGGGGTCATCCCCAGCACGTGATTTATCAACTTCCTGTCGAATTACTCATACATGGAAAATGTTATGTATCAATATAATATGGGCCTATAAGATATATACCAGCGTGTTTGGTGTATGTATACCATACATCACGATCGCAGATCAAAGAAAACGCCGATGGCTGTAGCTCTAGGTATCTTTCATGAGTCATCGAGTGATTTTATGCAGTGACTATCTAACTAATATTCACCAATACCTTAATATCAAAGACTCGATTCATAGCTTCCGGTGATATTTCTGTTAGACGTTATACGTTTTAATTGCCGTTTTAAACACAAAGGCTGGGTTAATGAGAATTCGCGGTGGCTTGTGTCGATGATTTTTTTTGTTTCGTAAAAAAGCGATACTGTCTCCGACTGTGTTTTACGATTCACGTCTATACACCTGTCGATCATGATTGATATATTTCATCGCCTTAAATATTCGATTTATGGTCTACATGCAATGCAAATGGCCGACGGGTGATTGTGTAACATTGAACTGTAAAGGGAGAAGGGTGGTGTACAATTTATAATGGCAGTTGCTTTGTGTTTGCTCTTTGTTGTTCGAGTTCAGTTTGGTTTCAAATTATTCATACAGCAAATATTCCTATACCTTTGATGATTAAACTAACAAAAACGAACATTTCAAATTCATTGGTCTGCTTTTTTGTTTCTTAATTTATTTGATGTTTCGGTTTTGATGTTTTAAAAATAACGAATTAAAAAGGTGTGATATTTCAAAAGAAACAATATTTTACCAATCAAAAGAAATGAAATAAGGTTTCATGTCCTATTTTTATGCGCCCAAGATGAGTATACGTCATACAGTATGTGCACTGCAAGGACACTGGTATTTCCACCTACTCTTCATCGAATTACAATTGTCAAGGGTTCTTTTACGTGCGTGTCAATAAGTTCACTGGTTGACCTCGGATGTTCGGCTCTTCCGAATGACTGGAGGCTTTACATAACCCGGTACCACTGACAAGTGTAAATCAGGTAGTAGTTTACCATGGCCTAGTGGTCTGAGTGCCGTGCTTCGACCTCTAGCTGACCGGTCACCTCTGGCTTGCGGCTGTGGTTTCAAGCCCTAGTGCGAGCGTATGTGACATGGATATAGGGGAACCTGGAACCTTCTCAACCTCGTGGGTTTCCTCCGGGCACCCCGGTTTCATCCCACTGCTAAGGACCCCTACGCGCAAGCGAATTATTGAAATAAAATTGAAAACCGTACATTTGCTTTATGATAAAATTCAACACTGACTTTCGGTTTTAGAAATCAGTCGTTATTAAAAAATATATTTCAGATGTTACATTATACAACAATTTCTAAATATACACAAAGTTGTGTTTAATAAATTAATAGGTATTGATTAAACTTGTGTGACTAATATGTGAGAAAAAAAGTAAATATGTCAAAGCATAAGTGTCCCGGTTTAAAGTTTGTGAGAAAGAAAAAGTGATGTTCCCACTTGAAAAGTTACAATAGTTTACTATGACAACTAACAACCAAACTAAACTATAACATGACAATCAGTAGGTTAGCCAGTACGCAGTTTATGACATTTTGGATTAGTTGTTTCTTGTCGCTTTCTTATTACAACCCACATAAAAACACAAGACTGCCCCAGTTCCCATCCTAAACAATCATGTTTTCATTTAGTTCCAATTCCAGTACAACATCCCCCGAGCTCACCGTCCGCTACAAGTTCTTAAACGTCAAATTTGACGTCGAGCGGAAGGCGTTGCACCTGCTTTGCCTGAACGGGAGTCCTCTGAGGTGAAATTTGACAAGACGTTAGGGAGAAAAAAGAGCCGATTGTTCAAGCTATGATTTGTTGGTCAGTGAAATAGATACTGCTACCGGATGTACTGTCTGATGGTAGCTCACGTTTTTGGCCGATGTACGACATGATGTTGTCTAGGTCCCAGCCACCAGGGGGTACACGTCATGTCAACCCTTCACAGTGTGATACGGGTGGTCGATACGTTCTTCATGATTCAGTGACTAAACAAACTCCATGGTCAACATACTCTACTTCATATTTATAAAGTATTTAGATTAATAGACATGCAATGAAATGGGGTTTAACGTCCTACTTTTCTATACCGACTGATCTAATGAAGACGGAGATATACCATTTAGTGTGTTAGGGAAATTTCGGCTGGTCCGAGCCCGAGACCGCCTGGTTAGCGAGCCTATGAATCGATCACGGGGCTCTTTTATAGATAAATAGATATAGCATAACGTATCAAACACTTTCTAGAATGCCTTTGTAAATTTATAAAATATAGAATTATTATTAAAGTCTATGAATGTCATGTGAGTGATTTTCAAATTTGAAAATCTAAAAAGGATAATAATAGACGTTCGGATGGGACGAAAAACCGAGATCCCATGCACGTAAAAGATGCTCTGGCAGTTTGAATTCGATATGAGAGTAGGCCGCAGCGCAGCTGTCCGAGCAAGATTTAGATTAGCCCAGTCGGATCAGAACAGTAGGACGTTAAACCCCATTTCATTTCATTTCAGTCCTAAAATAGTTAAATCCCATTCAAAGATACGCACCAATAATCGACATGCTTTCTAGTTGTGGTCAATATACGCCACCTCCGCCTATAATCTTGGCTAAAAAATGATGTATCTTGTTTATAATCTGATTGAATTGAGGTATAATCTACCGTTGATATCAAGATCTGAATTCAACTAAGGGTACATCTTAATATTAACACTAGATTGTGTGCTATCATTGTGCCCCTTCTTGAATCATATCCTAGGATCGGGCCTTTATCCTGAAACATTATTATTACTAATAGTTTGACAAATTATGACGAAGAAAACATTTTATAAAAATAAATATCATATACTTTGGTAACAGGAAATATCATAGGCGAGCGTAGCAGTTTGAAAAACGTTTTATTTTTGCATGGTAAGACACTTATTATAACACAAAAAGATAGTAAGCTGGCACTGCCAGGCAGGATACGCCCATATTTTCGAGAGATGGATAGAGAACAAGTAAAACCAAAAGTGATTTTTCCTACAATCAAAGGCTATAATTCATTAAATAACAATTTGATATGCGCAAATATCGAAAAGAATCAAGATCTTTAGGTTATAAACGTGCATTTCAAGTTTCATCAAAATCGAATTAAAATTGTGACCTATACTGGGTCCACAACCTTGATATACCATATTTTAACACTATTAGCGTACAAACGACGGCCATTTTGTCTGGAAATTATGGTCCAATTTCCCTGAAATTCAAACTCAACCTTCTGTATGGTGTAACGGTGATAGAGTCAAGCGTTTTTTTTAAATCGGATAATAATTTTGACCTCCAGAGGGACCATAGGCGATTTTTCGGACAATCAAGGGCCATAATTCTTGAAGTTATGATCTGATATGTGCAAAGAACGAAAGGAACCAAGATCTTTGGGTTATAACCATGCATTTCAAGTTTCATCAAAAATGAATCAAAATTGTGACCTTTACTGGGTCCACAACCTTGATATACCATTTTATAACAGTATTCGCGTACATGTGGCGGCCATTTTGTATGGCAATTTTGTTCCGAATTTTTCCGAAATTCTGATTCAACCTTCCGTAGGGTGTAACGGAGATATAATCAAACGATTTTTTAAATCGGATAATAATTGTGACCTCCAGAGGGACCACAAGCTAAACAAAGACGATTTTGCGTATAATCAGGGGCCATAATTCAGGAAGTTACAATCCGATATGCACAAATAATGAAAGGAACCAAGATCTTTAGGTTATAACCATGCATTTCAAGTTTCATCAAAATCAGGTTCAAAATTGCGACCTCTACAGGGTCCACAACCTTGATATACCAATTTTTAACACTATTCGCGTACGAACGGCGGCCATTTTGTATGGTAATTTTGGTCCGATTTTTCCGAAATTTGAACTCAACCTTCCTTATGGTGTAACGGTGATATAATCGAACGGTTTTTTAAATCGGATAATATTTGTGACCTCCAGAGGTACCACGAGCTAAAATAGGTGATTTTTCGGCCAATCAGGGGCCATAATTCAGGAAATTACGTTCCGATAGGCGCAAATATCGAAAGGAACCAAGATCTTTGGGTTATAAACATGCATGTCAAGTTTCATCAAAATCGGTTCAAAATTGTGACCTCTATAGGGTCCACAAGCTAAAAACGTGATTTTTCGTACAATCAGGGGCCTTAATCCATGAAGTTTTGATCCGATACATGCCAATATCGAAAGCAGCCGAGATCTTTTGGGGATAAACCTATATTTCAAGTTTCGTCAAAATCCGACAAGAATTGTGACCTGTAGAGAGTCCACAAAGAATTGTGGACGGACGTCCAGACGGACGGACGGACAGGGGCGACGACATAATACGTCCACATGAAAATGTGGGCGTATAAAAATGTATGGGAATATACACGCTATTGATTTCTTGGCTTATAAACATATACATTTCCATAAGACATCTAATTGATATTAAGACCTGTTCACAGTTTATTGTATATTATATCAATTAATAAGCATTGCAATTATAATATTATAAACAAAGTCTGACATTGTCGCGCAAAAATAACAATAACAAACAATACCGTAATTTGATAGGAAGATTTTTTTTCTCAATATTATCAATTAACAGGATTTTTTTTTTCTTCATTAAACAATGGTGTAACATTTGATAATGCTACCGAGTCATATTTCCTTGTATAAAAGCTATAAATATTTTAAATTGCCTAGTTTAATTATTCAAAGTGTTTCCATTCTTCTGTTTGATTCTGGTAATGGATATTATTTTCGCATGTTGATTTCACAGTACGCGAGAGTGTTAGAAATTAATTTTTTATTGTATTCAACTACGTTGGTGTAGGTTATTTTATGTCAAAATGTCAGTATATGCATATATTTTATTAGAAGATCTGATACCACACTTCTAGGGTTTGGAAAACTTTTTTTTTGTTAATTAAGCTGATGATTTTACTTGTGACCATTGTGATATGGGAAATCGTATACAAGGCAGAATAAACCAGTCGTTACACACAACATATAACACTACTTCCCATTCACGAAGTTCGCAAATAGTTTTGTATAAATTTGTTATTAATACTCCAAAATTTGTATCATGTTCGTGAAACACTGGCCAAATACTAATTTTTTTGAGACAATAGTTAAAAATGTTACTACTCTTGTCGCCACTTCTGTTTCGTGTTTTTATTTTGTTGGGTAATTTTACCCAGCGGATGTGTCAATTTTAACCCTTTTATTGGGTCTGATTTAATGCATTTAAGGAACCGTGTTATATGCCCTGGTTCATTGGCTTGCATATCTTACCTAACCCCTTGCCGACTTAAAAAATAATTACTAGCGCATGAATGCAGGGGTGCAATCAAAGGGTCTCAATTAACCCTTGTATCTGGAAGATGTGCAACTACCAATTATTACGAACAAAAATACAAAATTATTATTAAGCTTTTATGCAGAAAAACAAGAGTACAAATTTTAATTTAAAGCAAGTAAAATATACATGATACATTTGCCGAAACGTCGTGCTGAATGTGTACAAACCAATAATTGTTGTCCATATAAATTGTGTTGTTTTCAATGGCAAAATGTTACTATAGGATTGTATACATCTATTACTGCAACGTGAACCCTTTAAAATATACTAGGATGTCAAATAGTTAAGAAAAAAATCAGATATTACACAGTTTGGAAGTTTCAATCATGAACAGAAATAAAACGTCAAATATTTGAGTAAATTCTGAAACCCTCGGTTGATGACTGTCATGTTTCGTTAAAGAAAACTTAAAGTAAACTCCTCATAAACGTATAGAAGGCTATTAAAATCTTTCTCTCGTACAATAAATATGTCAGAAGCCATCACCATCGTGAGATAGTTTTTGTATAATCATCTCCTCTCTGTGGTCTATGAATGACGTACGCACGCGTAATTTGCGAGATTTTGTGGTCTAAAATTTTTGTGTTGATTCCTAAAATAAAAGAGAAACGCGGACCTGTCTGTATTAAAAGATGTACAATTTAAACAGCGTTCCCCATACACAAATATCCGCACTCCAGATGTGTAATTCATGATCGAATGACGGGGGTCTCTCTTGTGTTGTACGAGATTAAAATTCCCAATTCCATAATAAGTAATCCTTAATGACAGCCGACGTCGTTTTTTCCTTGTCAGTGGTGCAGAATTGAGGCCTGACACAATGGCAGCTGTCTAGTCGTTCGAATGGGATTAAAATCCGAGGTCCCGTGTATACATCGACTTGCACGTAAAAGGTCCCTTGATAGTTGCATTTCCATATAAGAGTAGGTCACAAATCGCTGCCGTGGGAAAATTTCCCTCGTAGCATACTGTATGTTTTCATTAACCCAGTGGGAGCAGAACAGTCGGACGTTAATCCCGGTTTCATTTAATTTCACATCCTTAATTACAGATTATGTATGTCCATCTTCATTAGACCATTGGTGTAGGGAAGTAGCACGTGAAATCCTGTTTCATTTCTCAAGTACAATTATGACATTTTAATAATACAAGTAAATGTAGCAGTTGGCGAACTATAAAATTATAATAATAACAACCGCATTAGCATTAAACTAGTGTCTTGGAGTACGTGGGGTACAAACAGTCATCGTAAAGTATTTAAAATGATGTAATTGTCTACATGATTCTATCATTACATGCTTGGCTGCATCATCAAAATGTATTGTTTTAAAGAATGGTGGGTGTTCGGGTGCATTTCGTCAAGATACAAATGACAATCCAAATATATTTGCTCGGGCAAACTATCCCAAATTTGTGTGGTCTGGCTACTTAGGCGAAACTCTTGTCATAGAATTGTCCTATCCTTATATAAATCTACGACGGAAATTTTCTTTGATCTTTTAAGCACATTCTCTATGTGGAAAAACCTGCTCGTTGGGGTTCAACTGCATTTTCTGACATAGGTTTTTATAATCTGTATAATTATTAATGCATGGTTAAAGAACGGAATTAAAACGTTCATAATGCATGGTTCAAGGGAAGATTATAAAGATAATAATACATCGTTAGACGGGAATTATAAAGTTTAAAGTTCATAATGCATCGTTAGATGGGAATTATAAAGTTTAAAGTTTATTATGCATCGTTTGACGGGAATTATAAAGTTTAAAGTTTATAATGCATTGTTAGACGGGAATTATAAAGTTTAAAGTTTATAATGCATCGTAAGACGGGAATTATAACGTTTAAAGTTTAAAATGCATTGTTAGACGGGAATTATAAAGTTTTTAATGCATCGTTAGAGGGAATTATAAAGTTTAAAGTTTATAATGCATCGTTAGACGGGAATTATAAAGTTTAAAGTTTAAAATGCATCGTAAGACGGGAATTATAACGTTTAAAGTTTAAAATGCATTGTTAGACGGGAATTATAAAGTTTAAAGTTTATAATGCATCGTTAGAGGGAATTATAAAGTTTAAAGTTTATAATGCATCGTTAGACGGGAATTATAAAGTTTAAAGTTTATAATGCATCGTTAGAGGGAATTATAAAGTTTATAATGCATCGTTAGACGGGAATTGTAAAGTTTAAAGTTTATAATGCATCGTTAGACGGGAATTATAAAGTTTAGAGTTTATAATACATCGTTAGACGGGAATTATAAAGTTTATAATGCATAGTTAGACGGGAATTATAAAGTTTAAAGTTTATAATGCATGGTTAGAGTGGGATTATAAAGTTTAAAGTTTATAATGCATCGTTAGACGGGCTTTATCAATTTTTTAATGTATCGTTAGATAGGAATTATCGTTAGACGGATATCACATCAAAATGTATCGGAAATTGTAAATAGTTGTAATTTAACGGTATGAAAATGCGTATGTTCGAGAGGTGTAATGTAATTAAATGGTATAAATATATGTATGTTCGAGAGTTGTAATTAAATGGTATAAACATGTGTATATTCGAGAGTTGTAATTAAATGGTATAAACATGTGTATATTCGAGAGTTGTAATTAAATGGTATAAACATGTGTATATTCGAGAGTTGTAATTAAATGGTATAAAAATGCGTATGTTCGAGAGTTGTAATTAAATGGTATAAAAATGCGTATGTTCGAGAGTTGTAATTAAATGGTATAAAAATGCGTATGTTCGAGAGTTGTAATTAAATGGTATAAAAATGTTAGGTGTATACAAGTATGTTCGGAACAGCTGTCGTCCTCAATTTTTTTTTCCCCAGCATCACTTCGGACCTGAGGAGCGAAGCTGTTCGCTGAATCAAAAACTTTAAATTATTACTAAAAATGGCTCGTTCTGAATTAATGAAGGTACATTGCCTTTGTCATATTAACCTGATATTTGAGTTATAATATATTATGTTACTATTTTTGTGAACTGGCCTTTTGGTTGAAGATATGGACATTTTTTGTATTTTAATAAAAGAATTTTAAAAAATGGCACGCAAGTTCTGACATTTCATAACCAAAATGTCCTAGTACTTGCTCTATTCATCCTTAAATTTAAATCTTTCCTTTTGAAATACTTCAAAACACATGTTCGCCAAGTTTTTCTTTAGCTCAGTTTTTACTTACATGTATCCATAGCTGAAATATAAATATTTAGAATTGAGCAGAACGGGAAGTATGTATATTATGGTCTGTTTTGTTTTTACACGTGTTCAAATCGTTACGTTTTTACCGTTCATCCGACACCGACCGAGTATTTATGAAAATAGTCGCTACCTTTACTCCTTCAATTAAGCTGTTTACTTTGCCAATATTTGGCGTGCCGAATATTTTTCTTGATACCAAGAAGGATTTTTTTATTCCCCTTTCTAACTTTGTCGCAAACATTTTTCTGAAAAAATCTTTTAAAACAAAACAAAAATCATTTAAAAGTAAATACGACTCGTTGTTTTTGTGAAAATTCCTGTTCATTAAAATGAACACGGGAATGTTTCCTTTCATTTGATAGTTTAGAATTTTATATTTTAATTGGTTCATAAATCATATGCATTCGAATAGTTAGTGCAGGGGGACTGCGTCACATATGATTTACATAAAGGACAATATAACGACAAGACATCATACTCCTAAACAGCAAACAAAACAAAACATAAAAAAAAAAAATTAAAAAAAAAACAATTCAAAAAAAGAGTGAATGGATCAGTTGCAATTTTAGTTTATTGTTTCAGACACCAAATGCAAAAAATTTATACAATTTTCAGGTTTTTTTAACATAGAAGTTTGGCTGTCGTTCGGCTAAGAAATTATGAGCTTATATAATATTTGCAAAGATATACCTTAATCCAGAACAACAACAACTATGAAACGCTTGCGGACGAATTGGTTAGTTTACCGCCCCTTTCATTTAAATATGATTCATTTTCATACAAAAACAAGTCCAGTAACATTTCTGTGTTAAGACGCACTAAGTCACTCTCCATTTTATAAAAACAAAAGACATGATTCTATAAGTAAAGTGACATGTGCACTTTCACTTATTTATAATACAATCTTCGGCTTTTTCCGCTTTGTCTATTTCGGTGGCGTTAACTTCGTTTCTTGTATTCGCAGCTATTCGTCTTAATCAGAACTATAAGGTTGCTACAAATAGAGGATCAAAGTGAAACGGTGCTCCAAAACATAGAGCATGTTCTAACCCGTGTTTACCCTAAAGATCAAAGATAGCCAACAACCAACGACAAGTGAGAATATCAATGACTGCGGACTTATACAAGTTCCGCACTAAATATATATAAAAAATGTAATAAATTAAATTTTGTGTAAGAGGAAGCACCGACGTCCTTATGTCATGCTCGCGTATTTTCCGGATTTTTTATAAGTGTTATTTTAACCTCCTTTGCTTGATTAAAATTGTGCGTTTAAAGATATCATTACTTACTTACATATATGTAACACATTTCAATGAAATCGCTAGAAAAGACAAATTTGTCGCCTGCTAACAAGATAGCAGACAGATGAATTAGTAAACAGACAAATGAGATTGATGAAGATTGAGAAAATGGCGTTGAACGTTCACATTTGGCCCAACATAAGCAATAAAGATATACTAAACATTATGGCGGGTTTATGACTCGAGAATAAAGCTTCCGTTTGATGTATCGGTTCACTCCGCAAATATGAATTTTCTTTGCGACTGATCAATCAAAACGCCATGTTTTAAATGTTTACTAAATAGCTCGTCTTTTCACTCCTAATTCATCACAAATATCATCTTAGCTATTAATTTATACATGACCTCTTGACAAAGTTAAAATTCTAAATATAAGATAGTTTGATGACTTATTTAACAGATTATCCTATAATAGGTCTAGACGGATTCTTCATTATTTGCTTTTACCTGCCTATGACAATTTATGGGTATTGCAATGGGGACAAAATTGGTCCACAAGTGACTCAATTTGTCCTTGCAGATGACGAGAGAGAGAATGGGATTTAACTAGGTCATTTCGGGACTAAGATATGGTTTAATTTTATTTCAATAATTCGCTTGCGCGAAGGGATATTTAGCAGTGGCAGAGGAACCAGAGAAAACCCACGAGGTTGGACAGCCTCGCAGATGACAATTTGTTGGTATTGCAATAGGCACTCACATGACATTTTGATGGTATTGCAATAGGGACTGGTCCACAATATTTCACTGGTCGGGAAGAGGATACGGTTATCAATTTCATTTGTTGAACATTTGTTGTTCTCATTTAAGTTCTTTCCAACTGACAGAATAAGCAAAGTTTAGCTCCGAAATAGTGTTACATAGCTTATGCTAAGATAAACACAGCATGCACGAAATTCCAAAGTCAGCCATATAAAAAGACAAAATTTTGTTATAATAAAAGTTTGGCATCCCTGTTGGAAACAAGTCAAACCCAAAGCGACTGATTTCTAAATGTTGAAATTACATGGTGGGATAACCTAGGCTATATTCAAACTCTTCAGAACCATTTTACCTGGTGTAAGCGTAGGCCTATGTGGCATGGGGATAGGGGCGCCTTCTCAACCTCGTGGGTTTCCCTCCGCGCACTCCGATTTCCTCCCACTGCTAAAACCCCTACGCGCAAGCGAATTATTGAAACAAAATTAAACCATGTGTTAGTCCCGAAATGACCTAGTTGTGTTGAATGGACGTTAAACCAAAATATCTCTCTCTCTCTCTCTCTCTCTCTCTCTCCAATTACATGATGTGATTAGGTCTACAGATGCATTTTAAATTTATTTGAAATTTCTTTATCTGCGAGAATATATATTTCTTATATATCTTCATCAAAGTTTTAACACATACATATATATTCACTGTTTGATGTTGAAGCGCACGTGCAGCTAGTTGTGTTATAAAATTAAACCATGTGTTAGTCCCGAAATGACCTAGTTGTGTTGAATGGACGTTAAACCAAATTTCTCTCTCTTTCTCTCTCTCTCTCTCTCTCTCTCTCTCTCTCTCTCTCTCTCTCTCTCTCTCCAATTACATGATGTGAATAGGTCTACAGATGCATTTTAAATTTATTTGAAATTTCTTTATCTGCGAGAATATATATTTCTTATATATCTTCATCAAAGTTTTAACACATACATATATATTCACTGTTTGATGTTGAAGCGCACGTGCAGCTAGTTGTGTTATAAAATTAAACCATGTGTTAGTCCCGAAATGACCTAGTTGTGTTGAATGGACGTTAAACCAAATTTCTCTCTCTTTCTCTCTCTCTCTCTCTCTCTCTCTCTCTCTCTCTCTCTCTCTCCAATTACATGATGTGATTAGGTCTACAGATGCATTTTAAATTTATTTGAAATTTCTTTATCTGCGAGAATATATATTTCTTATATATCTTCATCAAAGTTTTAACACATACATATATATTCACTGTTTGATGTTGAAGCGCACGTGCAGCTAGTTGTAACCTAGGAGGCGTTGGTGGTAATATAATAAATGAGTAGGAGTCAAAGGTAAATGGCGGGGCTATATATCATCTCAGCAATATAGAAGATAATTATTGAAACGTCAGTTTGGACACAAAAAATCATTTGAGCAAAAGAAATGTACATGAACATGACAGGCGTGTGAGAAACGTATTCATTGTGTTAAGATGTCTGCAAGTAGGCGCTCTTCAGAAACTAGATTACTTGAACTTCCTATCTTCTTCTTCTTATAGTAGGGTTTTTACGTCCGCTTCCACCCAGGTTGATATCGCAGGTGATATTACTATCTCAACCAAACGTACTTTTATAGTGGTCTAAAACCGAGGTCCCGTGTATACATTGGCGTGCACGTAAAAGATCCATGACAGTTGGAGTTCGCTTTAAAAGTAAGCCACGGTGCCACTGCCCGAGCAAAAATACCCTCATAGCACACTGTATGACGTATGTCCGTTTTCATTAGCCCAATTGGAGCAGAACAGTAGGACAATAAACTCCATTTCATTTCATTTAAAACTAAATATATAGATTTTATCTGAATAGGGATTGGAGAACAGGCATAGCCTATATTAAACCCCTCTCCCTGAGAGTTTGAATAGTTAATTACAATCGGGCCGAGACATCAACAGTTTATGCCTTTAAAGCAAAATGGCGGATTTATGTTTTAAATGGAACAAATCGTTGTGAATATGAATATTTGGTAATGAGATTAACGTATTCATAACATGTATGTCTAAGAGCAGTACACAATATTTAGCCTAAATTGCTGCGTAACTGTGTTCTTTGACGGAGAAAAATCGATTTAGAATTAATTGTATTTATTTTGCATAACATCAGGTGTCAAAGTGTGTATTTAATTTAAAGGCACGTGCGTACTTTTATCGTTCAATTCTCTAATAGCTTCTTTGGCGTACTTGATTGTTGCTAAGAGGTATCGGCCATATTGTCCTAGCAGGGAACAATAAAGCCAGTAATTTTATTTTCGCACTGGGTCTTATCATATTACCATTTCAAAAACAATATTGACGTCGGCATTGACTTGATATTTTTTTATAATTTTCTAATTTACGCTTGTCGCTCAGAGGCCAGTGCCAGACATGCACAGCAATACGCTAAGCGAAATCGTGAACATCCAGACACAAGCAGATCTGCCTTGTTCGATGAAATATTGTCCAGACCTCGTATATATATGAAATCTGGTTTAAGCTGATAAGAAGCGAGTCAATATTTGAATGCGACTCTTATCATTAGTAGTGCATTAATATAATGTTTGAGATATTGACATTGACGTGATATCAACACTGCTATAATAATAACAGTTCAATAAAACATCGTAGAAAAAATATCATTGAAAACGCCCCCTCTGTAATATGATCACCTTTTCATTTTATTTTAAATAAATAAGGCAAAAACGAATCCTTTAATGTATAGCGTGATAAGTACATATAGGTCGTGCTTCAAAAGTATTTCTTATGTAAATTGCGTGTAAGAATATAAATTATTTCTATGTGGGTTACGTTTTGTGGACCAGGATTTTCGAATAATAGCACGATGCATGTTAAAGGCTCTGTGACAGATGGAAATCGAAGAAGAATAGACGGAAACGCCGCTCCCCGGACAGAATATTCCTACACATAGCCATAGACACCAGAATTACCATATGTTTTTGTTTTTTCTCAAAATTAAACCCATTTCAATATTTTCTCTACGAATAATACTATTGATCGATAGAGACTATAGGCTTTCAAATTCTCGACAATTCCTATTAAATCCTATTAACAAAGAACTCGTAAAGAATAAAAATGTTTATGAGTATATTTTTTCTGTGTTTTTTTGTTTTTTTTGTTTTTAGCGTTATTATTATTTAATGCATAGCTTTTGTCTGTTTTCTGCTGTCACCAATCAAACGCCATGTTCAATGCTTATTACTTTAATTAACTTCCGGCTATCTTATCTTATCCAATTTTTAATATACTAACAATACTGAGTAGGTAAACTGTCTGCAGATTTAGACCCCTCAAGACTTGTCCCTGTCTAATTTCAGTTCAAATTTGAAAAGAAAATGCCTCCGGTCCTACGACGTCAACACGTCCTCGAGGTTTGAAGATGTCGATTATGTGTCGTTGACATGGCCGACATTTTCGTTAATACCAACATCGCGAGTGCCTTAAGCTATATCTACATTCATGATCTCAGATATTTATATAAACTTTAATTAAATGACTAAGTTATACGTGTGTCACAATCATTCGTATTTCAAATTGCAATCGTTGGGTTAAAAATGGAGATTATTACAAAATCGGACAACTTGGAAAAGGAAACGACTTGTCAGAGTTACCAGCAGGAGAGTTTTATAGAAGCAGGTTTTAGATAAACTGAAACTAACCGCTCTGTTAAAACCTATCCTTCTAAATAAATTTAAAATGATGGCAAATTTAAAATTGATATTAAATATATATCTCGAGTGAATTTAAATTTTATATATCTCAAGCAAAAGAGACCAGTTTCGTCCTATAATATACAGTATGTCCAAGGACCAAGACTGTATGCCCAACACCAACGAATGTATATTTAACAATTCGGGCAACTGCGGTCCTACTAATCACAGACGAGACCCGACAAGAGCGTATATTGTCAATAGCGCACAAGACAATACATGTTTTAGATATGCGTATTCAACACATCATATCCTAAATTTAAATTATTTAATATAGTGTTTAACGTCCGCTTCCACCGAGGGTAATATTGCAGACAAGTTGTCTTATCTTCATGTTCATTATCTTAGCACACGCGTATGGGGGCTTTCCTGTGGGAGAAAACCGGAGTACCCGGAGTAAACACGAGGTTGAGAAGGCGCCCATGTCTCCACGCCACATGGATCGAAACTGAAGTTCGAAGCTCGACACTCTAGACAACTAGGTCCCTCGCCCCACCACCACTTTGGTGTCAGCAACTGTTCATTCGTTAATTGCTACTTTAATGTGTAGTTAAAAGCATGTCAAATCGTATCTAACCATATAGTAAATTTTATTACAACGCCTTAATTGATACTTTGAGGTATTTCGGGATAAATTAATTAAGCGAAGGCAATCAACTTGATCAAAATCTGTCAATAATGATTGATGATCCATTATTACTGAATATAGAAAAATATTTAGATATCGGTGAGAAAGCACTGCTTGCAAACGGCGGCCCAATATTTCCACTTTGATTTTTACAAATCAACACACATTAATGACTTGTTGAATTTATCTAGGAAAAAACTGTCCGATACGACTGTTACGTTATGCTAATTTTCTTGTCAGATAATGCATTTATATCGACGATTCCCTGTAGCTTCGATATCTCTATAACTTTATTACACATAATCAATGGTTGTTACTCACATTAATACCAATCACACCATGTTTATCTTAGTGTTAGATATCATTGTGAACAATTATAGAATTTCATTGTGAACAATTATAGAATTTCATTGTAAACAATTATAGGATTTCATTGTGAACAATTATAGAATTTCATTGTTGAACAATTATAGAATTTCATTGTTGAACAATTATAGAATTCCATTGTGAACAATTATAGAATTTCATTGTGAACAATTATAGAATTTCATTGTGAACAATTATAGAGTTTTATTGTTCATGATTTCAAATTTCACAATTTATATTTAAATTTAATGACCATTGATTTTTTGGCAAATTTTATGTGCTTTGCATTTTAAAAAGCACAAAAAAGGTGATAGAAATTTCGCGCAACGCACCCCCCCCCCCCACACACACCGCATTTCACCTTCCCCTATGCGGATGGTTCACGTATATGATCGGTCTTTTGGGAGGAGAGAAGTTCAGAACTGATATTTTTCTTTTATAAACTATAATCTGATCCAAATCGAGAAGATTTTAATAGGTTTTTTTTTTTGGGGGGGGGGGGGTATTTTAATTTAGAATCTGTTTTAATCTGTATTGAAATTGTAAAAATTTAGACATATTTCATATTAAATATTATAAAGTTCTAAAATTTTCAAAAATATTACCGTATTCTATGGTAAGTACATTGAACTAGGGTCTACAGGTGTTTGCCGGATATTTATGAAGGAATTTGAAATATCATGACTGGGTTGTCTTTTTAGACAAATATATGCTGATGTCTCGTGTTCGTAAACGTATAAAATTTAAGTTTCAGATTTTCAGACAGTCAAATTTGAATATGTATGATCGATTGGAATTGTCTAGTCAGTTCATATACAAAAATTACAATGTTTCATGTCGAATGAATGATTTTATACAACGATTAGATAGATCTATGACTTTAGAGCACATTTCGTCATCAGAATATATATGTATTGCCCCGACACATATTTATTAGAAATTTTGATTAATCTTTTTTATCTATGTTTTTATCCAAATATTACCCCATGACGTGAAAGATCAGATATAGTATTAAATTTACAGACTAGCTTCCATTTGCAGATCTTATGTATAAACTTCAAATTTGTCTCGTCGCTTAGCGCATGATATAGTGCTTATTTTCCACCCATGCCAATGACAATAATTCGCTCTCTCGCTATTCTACATTCTACAATTTGTAAACATTTTGTTAAATTAATTTCTTATATCGAGTCACCTTAACCCCTTAATTTGAAGAAATCTCGACAAAATGTCGAACGGAAATGAAGGAAATGTAAAACGGATATGTTTACATCTATGTTTATTAGTTGCGTCTCCGTGATTGACATTTTCTAATTAATTCCGGTTCATGCAATATGTGAACCAATATGGCTTCTCGTAAAATCACTTCTTATTTTAATGGATATTTATATCCGCCGAATATGTTGTTAATTATGGCAGGGGGTAATTTAGTCTCTCCGTTTTTCTAAACACATGAGGGTGGCAACTTAGTGAGGGCTGTTCTGTCATGTGATGACTTTCCGCACGCGTAAGATTGACGCAGGCACCTGTAGCAAAATAAGCCGACGAAGCAATGTACATTTCAATTATCAGATAATGCTATCAGTGACATGAAACATATTCACCGTGAAACTAATTTTCTAATGATATCATTGAATTTATGTAGCAGACGGCCCAGGACACGATCTCGCTAATTAAGTGACGAGATATTACGAGAAGACAATGAAAAGCAAGCTGCTTCATTTGCATATCTCGGCCATAAATTTCATCTCAACAAAAAGAAATCAATTATTCACACGCAGGACAAATGTATTTAGTATTATTTGTTTTTAGTACTAGGATTACTTATAATATATATGAAAATTTAATAAGCCATTACTGATATTCTTTGAAAACAACATTGTTCTTTCATTGATTGTTTTTATTTATTTATTGCAATTTGGTTAAAATCAGATGTCAACTTCGTTTCGTTTTATTTCTGATAATGTTCTACAGTTCAATAGTCAGAAATAAAAGCGAAACGAAATTGTAATTTAATTTCAATAAAATTATTTAAATAGAATGAAGTATAACGTATGATACAACGGTCATTTTATCTAATGAAAAATGATTTCTGGTAATGTGGATTGCTAAAAACCATTTGTACGTCTTCAAAATCATGTCAGGAAATTTGTATCATTTGTATAATATTTAACGTATAGTTTGTTATGGGTATTTTTAATTTTATTACGCCGAAACCGATCAACTTCTATGTTAAACCACCCAAGTGGACTTTACATGATAGCTTTAGGCTAGTTATAAGGCCACCATACCCCACCCATATCGCACCTGCCGTTGAAGAGTGGATTAGCTGTCTATTGGTCTTCAGGTATCCACTTCACTTGTTTGTATAAGAACCGGGGGAAATCGGCTGTACACGCGTGTTAATCTAACTCCAAGAGCTCTTTGTCAATAACTAACCACAATCAAGCATGAAATTTGATGCCATTATGCAAATGAGCTGTCAAGGTCTTTTTCAACTAGCGAGGTGGGTAAACAATGCAATCACCTGAATCACTTTGAAGTAGCCGACGCTAACAGGTAATCGATGGAACATTTAAGCTAAAATATCTGTACAAGAGTTATTCGTGTAGAAAGAGTATTGTAGAAATATGAATGACAACGGGTGTAAGAAGTGATGTGTATTATGCACGACTAAAATCTAACAGTGAAAAAATCAATACGCCATTACACGGTTTTTATTTGGATTGAATTTCCTATTCACCCGTTCTTACAATCGTTATTAAATCTATTTAATAAAAGTCAACAAATATAATAGAATTTATGATTTGTTGTTCTGTGTCATTAACAATTGCATCATTCAATTGTAACTAATACACTATTTGCATAATGTAATCAATCGCTAGATAGTCTTTGTTAAGTATGTGAGTTTATTATTTGCTTTTCTACAAGAACACGAATTTGTTTTCGGCTGTTTATTCGCTGCTGATTTTATTAATAAGATTTTTCCCCCATACGCAGATTGATTAAGAATATAAAAAAAATTCATTATAGAGAAAGTACAATTCTCTAAAAGGGACAATAACACTCTTGCTGGCTTGACAGATCCAGAAATTTTTTGCCTTATTCTAACTACTAGATGTTTAAGTGTCCTACCTGTTGTGTAAATTATCCATTCCACCTTTTTTACTTGTCCAGAGGGTTCGAAAATATTTTTAAATCTAAGTTACATTTGAAAAGGTTTCCAATTTTATAAATTCGGTGTCTTAAGATGAAATTTGTATCATCAATTAATTGGAATATTGTAAAATAGTACAATTTGTTGGCCAGAATAATGATTGGGACATATTATTCAGTTACAACAAGAGTGTTATTGGGCTTTTAACATTTTCTATTAACAAATTTTTATCAGTTTTAGTGCAGTCCATCGCGATGAATAATTGGGTATTACAACTCATTTGGATAAATTTTTTTAAAAGTTCAAAGGCTTATATTATACGCACTGTTAAAGGAATTGGAGTGATATATACCATTTTTAATGTTTGTTTGAATTAATTTCTATTTGTGAAACTAAAGGAAATGCAAAAAGGAGGACCACACCACACATAACTATAATTTCTTTACTGAAGACTAAAGAATTCGTGTTAAAACATTGCCCAGTAATACACAGTAATTGTGTCTTTCATAGAAATGATAATTGTGTATTAACTAGAAGCTCTGAAGAAAAACGTGTGAATAAGAAAAAACACGCAGACATTGTAAGCCTTAACTCATTTGTAGAATTACATATTTTTATGGGTGGGTTTTTTTTCTGCAAGATACATTGACAATTTTTATAGCAATGTAGAAGTAAAAAAATGTATTTGTTCGTTAAAAAAATTGCTTAAATAATCAAAAATAATAAGCATCAATCAATTTCGGAAACACCCCCTCCATTTTCGTTGTTAAGGCATTAAGCACACGGCTAACATGTAAGCCATATCTAATCAAATACACTCTATAATTAGTAACATGTATGTAAATGTTAATTCGTCAATATATTTGACTAATGTTTTTACATCCCACAATTCACATCAAAAGGGAAGTCCGACCCATCAATATATACAGCGCCATTTTGACAAGCTGACAATTTCTAACCAATAGGCAAATACATATCTGCAAATAAATTAGCAAAACTGTTTTTTTACTTCTTTTGTTCAATTGACACACCCTGACATTTGATTGATGTGTGATATTATTGATGTGGTTTATATGATAATAAAAATATTACCAAAATATATATATTAAAATATTTACCTCATAATGTTTGAATGATATAGGTTGCTACATTTCCTTGTAAACCACAAAGGCGTCATTGAACGATAGGTGAATCGAAAGTAGCCTATGAAGAGAAACCGGAAGGAACGAAAGGATTCTTACGTTTTAAGAATATCGTATAAAAAAAAATTCGAAATTTGAAGATTATTTAATTTTCGAAAAATTCAATATATATCATAATATATACGAAATTTTGAGAATATCTCATTTTCGGAATATCCGATATCAGTAATAATGTCAAGAGACACGGAAAGAAATACCTATGTTTCAAATCGTTATAGGGCCTACTTCATTTATCGTGTATACAAAAAAAACATCTGGGGGCAAGGGTGGGAGCGAAACATAGATCACGCTATCCCCATTCAAGAACCAATTAAATAAAGTTTCTATTCGTTTCACGTTGCCATCTCTGTTGTCTTCATAAATAACAATAACTGTGAAATCTTTTCCATGCAAACCAGCTCACATTAGAATTTTAATTATGAAAATATTTCGTTCGGTTTTTTTTTAAGTTGTTATTCCAATACATTTTAATGTAGGGACAAATTGAATACACGGAACGAAAATGGTGTTGATTAAATTATCCAGACCCTTCTTTATACAGGATTTCTGTGCTAACATTTTCGTAATTAGACTATTATAACAGTCAGTTCATTAAATAAAGTAATACATTTTTTCTATTTTCCAACGTGTATTGGGCAACGGGATGCGTTTTCCTTATATACCATACTGAAATTATTATTGTTTATATGTAAACTACCGATTCTTCCATAGTTCTATATTATTATATCTTGTACGCGATATTTTCAATACTTTCCAAGATTTCAATTGGGTTATATGGTCTAAATCAGATTGATGAGAATCCCTCGTGCATTGTGTCACATGGGCCAACTGACATGACCATAAACGTATTCATCATACGGACAGACGGAGAATTGAAGAGAAATTTCGGCGATAAAGTTCACACTGTCTGAATTAATATGGCAAAACGCATGCGAGACAGAAATTTTGACTTTGATATATGACTAGCGAGGAAATTAGAACACACTTTCTTTTCAATATTCAATTAATGATGCGAAAGAGGGGAGGTCAAATTGCTCAAAGAGGGCGCTATCGTCGCTGTTCTCTAATTGTCATATTCCTAGCTGAATACATCATCTCCTTGATAAATGTTTCTTAAAAGAGATAATCACAAGATTATAAATGCTCATTTATTTTTCGTTTATATAATTTCAGCTGGAAAACCTGGTGAATATGGCTACACACCACCGTCGACGACTACGACCCCAGCAGCGCCAAACTCTGGGAGAACCAATTTTACAAATAAACAACTAACGGAATTAGAAAAGGAATTTCATTTTAACAAGTATCTTACCCGTGCGCGGCGAATTGAAATCGCTGCTTCGCTTGGCCTCAATGAAACACAAGTCAAGATTTGGTTCCAGAACCGACGAATGAAACAGAAAAAGCGCATGCGCGAAATTCAGTTCGAAAAATCAGGTGTGGACACATGTCAATTGACCTTAGATGCATTAACTGTGCCAAATTTAGCCATGTGTCATGATACACGATAAAACAATAAGTTTCTTCCCCTATATAACTCCCTCGATAATTCTCTTTTTTAGAATTCTGTGATTTTGTTCTTGTCCTAATAATGCCCATTGTTTTGTCTTCAAAAGCAGACGTCTATGTATAAATAGGTTCGGGTAGACTAAATAAATTTGTTGTGCACGTTATGGCCTTCGTTGACGCCACACTACAGACAAAAATATCAACAAACTCCAGTGGCTATATATATATATATATACATAAAATAGATAGAATCTATAATTTAGCCAGCTATTTCGAACAAGTGTGAAGAATTGGATCCGCGAAGCAACGGATGGAGTCTACTGTGCATACGATAGGGATTCTGTAACTATGTGCTCATTTACTTTATTCTATTTCATAATTTTGTTTTCTTTTGGAGATGGTATTTTCAACAACGCAGTTTTTTCTTTTTCTCTGCGATAATTTTCTTTAACGTGTCATTTATTGTTGAGCATTGCCTATATTAGGCGGAAAAGGAAGTGAGTTATCCGCCATTGTTAAGGAACTGGATTTCTTCGACGAATGTTCAACAGATCCCCAGTTATTATTTTATTCCTCTCTTTCTTGCTTTTAGACAATTTACGCCAACTTGGTTACACGTAGCGCAACAATTGTGCTTGCCTTAAGTAATGATGTTATTTATTTATATTTGTTTGAATTTTTATGTTTTGTTTCAACATTCCATAAAATTAGTATATGTATTAATGTGCTGTTTTCTAGAATTATTTGAACATGGCGTCTTTTATACGGCCTTTTCCATTTTAAATTAGAAACCCATGCCCTAATATGGCACGATTGCTTGAAAACATCGCTGATTAAAAAACATTTAAGCAAAATATGTTTGATTCAACACAATATGAAAATCTACGCCATTTTGGTTTGGTTGTTTACTCTAACAGGAAACCATTCACAAAATGGTGACCGGAAGTTCACGTTTATCACTCGGTTGGATGTGCATCTCGCCTTTTATGTTCTGAATATACATAAACGTATATTTTATGTTCATATACTTAACAAAATGATCTCAAATCGAAAGTGAAATTTTACAGAGTTGATATGTGTGTACAACGCAACTCTGTTTGTAAATGAAAACATATATATATCCATTATTTTGTCTCCCTGTAATTAGGATTGAACAGATGTAGTGTCTTGTTGTTTACTAGAAAAAAATTGACACTTGTGTTTATAATGTGTGCAAGAATAGGTTACATTTTAGCTTAAAGCTAGTAAGTTTAGCTAACTGGAGAGAACATGTGTCTTTGGATCGATAAAACTTTGCCCTTAAAAAATAAAATCGAAATTTCAGCGAGAACACACCGCTCGCTATCCTTTCAATAAAATATATTTATCATTCAAAGGTTACGCTTCAGTAGTTTGTCATGTTTTAGAATAAAAGTCTTTTTTTTTAAATTTACGCTATTAAATTATACACTATTCCTCAATTCAATCAATTTGGCAATGGACATTAAGTTCTTTAAATGGCATTTGGTAACTAGATAGAATAACAACAAAACACATTCTTATGGAAAACAATAACTATAAGTATGTGTTTTTTTGAACATTAAGTTATGTAGTTGAAATGAATGTCTATGATTTTTTGTCAAATCTGTTGTCTGTAAATTAACTTATATTTATCAGCTTTGGCAGCGGAATATTAAGTTATAAAGAAAAGAATGTTAAAGATCATTAGGGAGAATCGCTAAGTCGTCGGTATGGACTGGGTCATAAATTAACCAATCTACTGAAGCGACTTGAGAGATTCAGCACAGTTTACACAAAATATAGATCTGTGAAAAAGTCTGTGTCTGCGTACAAAGGCTGACAATGTTTAATACATGTACATGTTCGTTAACTTTGTAAGCAACTGTAACTTCAAGAGAATTGACCCGGTAATTTATTTTTAAAAGACTGTGCAGTTTAAGGGCTTAAGTCCGGTAACTTCCTTTAAGATACTGTAACTTTAAGAGCTTAAGCCCGGTAACTTCCTTTAAGATACTGTCACTTTAAGGGCTTAGGTCTGGTACCTCTTGATAAGAGACCGCCATTCTAAGGGCTTAGTTCCGGTAACGTTTTTTTAAAAGACTGTAACTTTAAGGGTTTAGGTCTGGTAACTCATGTTAAGGATTTAGGTCCTGTAACTCTTTTTACTCGCAGAAGTATCTCTAGGAATTATGTTATACCCTGCCTAACTTTTCATGTTGACTGTTACCCCACTACCTGTATGTACATGTATATATATAAATATATTATATATAAAATTACTGACCTCATATTCAGGCAACTGCCGAACTCTAGTCTTTATCACTGTCATTGCTTATAAATTACATGAAGTGCTAACCCCCATCCTCTCGTAATATTATGTTCAAAAGACATTGTATTTATTGTTTGTATATAAATTGCTCAAACGAAGGAATAAAATTTCATTTTAAAATATGAATAAACTGATTATTTAATTTATTTCACACAAAGATTATAGAGATTTACCTGGAAGTATCACCATAAATATGTATGCCAAAGAGGTGAGGTTTTAGATCATACGGACTGCCATTGTGTCAAATGGCGGTGTTTCGATTCCCAGCCTGTCCAACCTCTTGGTCTTTCCCTGGTTCCCCCGGTTTCACCCTACTGCTACGCTATATTTTGAACCATATGTTAGTCCCGAAATGACATTGTCGAGTGACCGTTAAACCCCATCTTTCTCCCTCAGATAGAAATTATATGAGATGACCCAGTCGTCCTTGACCAAAATACACGTATATTCAGTGGTTAAATCTATTTTTATTTTTTTCTGCAAATGCCACATTTTTAAATGGCATATCCCACTACACCACATCCAACCCCAACGGCATTATAGCCCCCCCCCCCCCCCGGTAGCACAGTGTTCTTGGTGTCCATATCTACACAACCACTCACATGAAAAAAAATGTTGATGGTGGATAAAATTAAAAATATTTGTACTTCCAACCAGTACTTAAACATTAAAAAAAACATGCTGTTTAGCAAATTTTAATCACCACAAACGTTAAGGTTGAGACCCGATGATCGTGGGGCCTCTGGGCAACTGGGTAGTGGGTCCATGCGTTAAGATGGGTCAGCATTTAATTCAATATAACATGGGATTCAGATGATGACTGAATGACTCCAATCCAAGCAATGTTTCTAATTTCTATCCATACATACATTTCAGTGTGTGTGGGGGGGGGGGGGGGTGAGTATTGTCACCGATGGGTCAGCATTTAATTCAATATAACATGGGATTCAGATGATGACTGAATGTCTCCAATCCAAGCAATGTTTCTTATTTCTATCCATACATACATTTCAGTGGGGGGGGGGGGGGTATGTGAGTATTGTCACCGATTAGGAAATCGTACAATCCTTTAAATTCCCCATGGGTACGTTTCTGTTTATTCTTCAGATTAATGTGAGAAGACAATGCAACATGATTATCTTGTATTTCTCTTTGATCTTCTAGCTTTCATGATCTGTCAGAACCGCCCCATGTCCGTTTTGATATCAAATTATTTAACCTTAACAGTTTGTGACACCCCGTGGAGGGCAGTTTTCGGCCTGTCTCTGCAGCGTAAAGTATAAATGACAAGCTGTTATTAGACAAACAATAAATTCATTTGCCTAATTTGCCCTAATGACTCATGATAGTCATATCATTATCTTTAAGGCACTTTCTATTAATACTGACAATTTGTTGGAAACCATTCTTGACTTTCAGGAATCAGCGAGATTGACACATCAGTTGGAAATCTTCCTGCAGGGACATGGAATGGTTTGATAAATGAATTAAAGCACAAACGTTCCTTTTGCAATAATTTAAGCCCAAGGAGTTTGTTTGTCCGCAATCGTGGTCTCTTTATGCAACGCCTTTGTTCTTTCCTCGATTATATGGTAAATGTACAATATATTGTTTCCATTATTGTTTTATTGTATATTTATTGAAATATGGAAAATTCGGTTAAGGAATAACTCGAATTATTTTTATTCTTAATGTTAACCAGATGGCTTATGGGCTTTAAAGCACGATTGCTATTGGGATCAATGGGCTGAAATGTGGTTTACTTGAAAGATACGTCACATAATATTGTGTTTTCTGTAGGTGGCAACTGAGCTGCATTATGATGACCAAATGAGAGAGAGAGAAATGGGATTTAACATCCACTCGGCACAAACTAGGTCATTTCGGGACTAACATATGGTTTTTAATTTAATTTCAATAATTCGCTTGCGCGTAGGGGTCTTTAGTAGTGCGAGGAAACCGGAGAAAACCTACGAGGCTGGACAGGCGACCATACTTCTTGTCGTCACGTACAACCGGGGATACGAAACCAATGACCAAATGATAGAACATATATACCGGTAACCTAGGATATCAACCATCGTAGCTGTTTCTGTAATAAAAGACTGAAAGAAATACATTATGGTTAAAATGATCGAAATTTCTGTGACGAAGCGGTTTCAATCGATGTACTGATATTGCATTAGATTGCTTTCGGGGGGAAAAGTCCCGAAAAAAACTTCTATGTTGTTGTTTGTTTTTTTAAAATCCTACTTTGTCGTCTTCAACTCGCGAGCGAAAGCGACCGATAAGAAGTCTTTGACGACCCATGCTCGATTGTTGAATTCAATTATACTTTTCTTGTATCATGTGAGCTGTTAACGCACATCGTCTTGTGGAGCTTGGCCAAACTCATTTACCGCATACCCTGTACCCCGCACTCGCCATAAAAAAGAAATCAGCGAAAACGAATCTTCGTGCATGCTGTGTCTTCTGAAGAAAATATCTACGCAGAGGTAGACGAGATCTTAGACTGTCGCCTATAATCGTAAGTGTACATTGGTCTTTAATCTAGAGATAAGTTTAAGAGAGCATGAATGTGGTTTTTATTCAAAAAAACTCATTTCCTTTCTGGACAATTTTTTTTGCATGTTTTATGCACCCATTTGTGTTTATAGTTGTCGATTATTATAGTTAATATAAATATGAACAGTGTTTGTAGCAAGTATAATTACCACAAATATTATTGAGACCAATTTTCCTATAATACCCATATAATTTCCATATCACTTATGGCAACGCTGGGTTATTTTCCACTTAAGTGAGTAAACATTGTCAAACTGTCTTATCGGTGAATATCGATTCCAAGACCCGGATTCCATCAAACTGCAAATATTGGTAAACTTCCATCATGCTTACAAGTGACAAAGTTCTTCTGGTCATTAAGAAACAATAGCAAATCACCTTAAAGCCAATTTATGAATCATAGGGAGGGTTTGAAGCACGTTCACCTCGGCGCCAAATCACCTACTTGCATGCAGTAATTCCTAGTCTCAGAATAATCTGACGTAAAGATGCGTTACGTCACGCGATATTCTTATAAAGAAACAATAATTTTTGATGAAAAATAAGTCGGTTGCGTACAAAAAGTAATGAGGGGACTTAAGAAACGAAATAACCATAATTTGCATGTACATGGACTATGCGACTTAGTAGATGCGTGTCTCCTGAATGTTTTATCTCATTTAAATTACTTATCAACTATGAATAAACACTATATCGTATAAGTGGGGGAGGAAAAGGAGCCATTATAATATGGATTTTCCATGTACAGTCTAATATTCCTTATGGGGGCTTGAGGGGGAGGGGGCGAGTGAGTTATTGAGTTAATTGGCGTTATTTCGATTCGCCGCTTCTACGTGATAGAGAGTAGGGACATCTGTCCAACCTCGTAGATTTCTTCGGGTTCCGGTTTCCACCGACCGGTAAATCCCCTATGCTCAAGCTAATTATTGAAATAAAATTGAACTATGTTAGTTCCGAAATAACCTGGTTTGTGTCGAGTGGACGTTAAATCCCATTTCTCTCCCTGTATAAATAAGGTTTCAAGGATAACCAAAGACGGGTCTAAGGAAGGAAAAGGGAGGATGGGAGGTCCCGTCGACTTCCTTAAAAAATGGTGCCCTTTGCTATACACGATTTTTATACAAATCCAATCAAACATCTATCAGTTACCTCGGAACCTGTGCCGGATTTAGGACAAATGAGGCCCTGTGCTAGTTAAATTATGAGGCAGATCAATCATTATTTTCAACAAATGTTAGGCAATTTCTTTAAATAGTTTGGAAGGAAGATGGAGACCCCACACCCTTTGCCAAAAGAGCCCTGTGCCTAAGCACAATGGTAAATCCAACACTGCTCGGAACCACCATTTTTGTAAGGATCCTTCGCTCTCTTCATTGAGTTACTTCTATTCAATATTTCATTTAATTGAAATGATCTTGTCTGTAATATCGATATATAAGAATTAAATTAATTTATGAGCAATCTCGGAATCCCCACTTTTTTTAATTTTCATTTACATGCACATGTAATTGAAATACTTTTGTCTTGAACATTGGCATATGAAAAGGGGCACTTATAAGGTATTGAGGTAGACGAGGAGGCGGATGTCATTTTCATTTTGTAACTGACTCGCTACCTTTGCAAACACCACCACACTACCGCCCTTTAAGCATCACCGGGACCACACTTTGCAACTGATAAACATCATAACCACACCTTAAATGAAATGAAACGAAATGAGGTTTAACGCCCTCCGCTTCTGTGCCGACTGGGCTAATGAAGACGGGCATACGCCATGCAATGTGCTATGGGGGAAATTTTGCCCGGACAGCGGCGCTGCCTGCGGCCTGCTATTATTATCGAATTCCAACCGCCAAGGGATATTTGACGAACACGCCAATGTGTACACGGGACCTCTCTTCCGCACCACTGACAAGGAGAAAAACTTGCCGGAAAATCCCGATGAACTTTCTCGGCCAACGCAGGGATCGAACACCCGACTTCCTGGGCATGACATTTAGTTCAACCAGTGGTCGTGACCAGACGTACTATGCGATAAAGCACGGTCGGGGTAGTTCAAAGATGGCAGACAAAACTAACACTTGAGCAGATTGTCTGAAAAATATAACAAAATTGTCGATTGCCGTTGCGTTATTTACAATGTTAACACCTGAAAGTTAGTGAACGGCCGTATAGATGTTAGGTTTGATTTTTTTCCTGTCTTTTTTTGAAGAATTTGATAGATCTTCTTATTCGATAATATATAGGCCAACGACAAAAAACTGTATGTGTGAAATGGTCTTGGTTGGGTGACATAAATCCAATGAAAAATAAACTGATATTGACTAATCCTATTCGTAACCCCTTTAAAGCTTGCTTTCACATCGCAGTATGAAAAATTAACCAGTTATTAAAAATACACGAGTAAATATAGCAGGCGGAACAACTGACATGGTTGCCACCATATTTAAAAGTCAATGGCTAGGGCCATTTGCTCTCGGGTCCTGGTTCAGACTGTATAGTCGCGACCATAGTCTACATCCGAAGGTCGCCCAGGTTAGCGAGCTGAGCCACCCACATCTTAAAGTGTAGCGGATGTATCTGTATGAGTTGGTATTAGGAGAGATAATGTCACTTTGCGTTTTCTTTATTGTTAAGTATATTTGATAAATGAGCGCTGTTAATATGTTGATATGACAGTTATAAGTAGATAATTACAGTATATAAACTATAAGTATCATAAAGTACCTGTTGAATAAATATATATATATATATATTGGTATATTGGTAAAGTATTATTTTTATTAACAACTTTATTAATGACGTATGAAGCTGTCGATGACCACTTTACTTATGACTGATATACATGTAGTATTTTACAAAGGACTTGCATAGTTATCGACATAACTCGGTAACGTTTCATTCATTTATATAATTTAAGCACTCTTGTTAAGTTCGTGGACAGTTAGGATAATTTGCCACCGCAGCAACAATACAGTCATTTTATTTACAAAAATGAACACGAATTGATAGGTACCTTCGAAGATCAACTACAGACACCTTAAAATATTTGTTTAAGGACACTTAGTAATTGAAATGGGGTCATTATCACGCAATGATAAAATAAAAAAATATAGCAAGAGAATAGGGACAGGCACCGTTCTGATTACCTGAAAGCTACAATTTTATATTTTAAAGTTATATTTTTAAAATGTATTAAAATAAAGCCTTAAAATAGATGGTATCTATAAACAGTCATATTAATCCTATAATTCGCTATTGGCAGTTGAGAAATTGGCAAAAATATCATTTTTTAACTTCAAATTCAAACGTTTGAAGATGGCTATTCTATGGGGAAATAGAAAACAAGGGAGGTAAGTGTGCTATTATTTCCGGCGTCAATGATTTTTAAGTGGGGGAAATAATGCCTACGATCGTATAATAGTGAGTTGACAACCAATTGAGCAAAAGACATAGAAATAATTATGTTTTGACTTTCTTCGAAAATACGGAATTCTCGCTTTAAAGGAAATCTAATTTTATTAAGCTGTGTATTTCAGGGTTATTATGGAAGAATACATAAGACATGCTTTATAGGATGCGGGGGATGGTTAAATTCCTACTACAGACTGCATTCTAAAAACATTTTAATTTAAGGCCCCAATACAATAAAGGGATTTTTGAATTTTATATTTAAGCTTTGTTCATTTCATGAATTAAATATCGAGTTGATTGGGGTGGGTGCGAGGGTAAGGCCATCTTGACCTTTTTAAAGCTCGACCCTAGCTGTTATGGGTAAAGTCTGTACGGTTGACAAGTAATTGTTGTAAAGTCCTTTAGATTGGATGAAAACCCGTGATACACCATGCCAGTAGTTTCATAATAATCTCGCTAAATAGCCCCTCTATCTCCATTTCTAAATTTATTTATTTATAACCAATATGTCCATGATATGATTTTTGCTTAGCTCCGTTTTGCGAAACTCATTTTATCCTGCTCATTTGGATTGATGTATTTTATAGGCCTACTGCAACCAAACATAGTTACAACAAACACATTGCCCCTCAGAAAAAAAATATAAAATTGTGAAAGATGAAGCTTTAAAATAAATACCAGTCCAAAACATTTTTCAATTCCGTTCAGTATTTCCAAAAATATGATGAATTGAGAAATTCGCAATATAAGTCATTCTCTGCAAACCAGTGCCCTTTTCAAAATCTTTGACGTCTGCTTCCACTAAAACTTATTTTATATACTGTTAGAGCATAATTTGCATGGGCCTATGATTACAATGTTACAAAGTATTTACAGTAATGTCAAGAGTAAAGTCTAGCGATGACATCGAGAGTTGATTATGGTGTTGATAATTTTATATAATGTTGAATTAATATTCAAGATCGCATTTAAGGCTTAAAGAAAGACCTCTAATAGGAAGATTAAGCTCTTGTATAATGTATGTTTAAATTTTGTATACTTAATGCTTGGACATTTTGGATATGTCGTAAACAATTGTCAATATTGTCCAGAAAAAAGTACGATCGGAGCCGGCGACATTAATATTTAGGTCCAATTTACAATGCAGCTCATACATATTGCCTATCTACATTAACGCCCTAAACAAAAGGATCTGAATGTCTGACAAGCTGAAACGTGGAAAATAATAAGAAACACATTGTTTCACACGTTCATCTCGGAGTTTCTACCTATACATACAAGTCATATAGACCATCTACTATAGTCTCTGACAGGTGGCAGTTAGTCATACTTACTGTTGCGAGCTTTACTTATTTACCGTGAAAAGAAAATAGACAACGGCGACAACATTTGACAAGTGACACCCGAAATAAACTGGTCATTCCCACGCTCTCTTAGGTTAGTTTTCTTATAACAGGTATAAAAGACATCACCTTTTTCTGTACTGTTTACATTTTTTAGCAGAAGTAAACAAGTGCATTTTCATATATCTTATAAGTATGTATACCGCGGTGTTGATTTCGTTATTTATTATTAGCGAGCATAATTAATTGTTAAATAAAATATAATTCCCGATGAATCTCGGTGAATCAACAACATTAATTAATGGGTTCAAACTAGGATTAACTCCTGGTTTAAGAGATTACCGTGGAATGACATTAAATGAGGTTTAACTTTACTTGGGTGGATCTAACAGTTTGGGTAGATAAAGGACCGGGCCGGGTAATCGGATTAACCGTGTGAGGGAACCGGGAGAAATCAATGCCGGGGGGGGGGGGGTAAGAAAAAATGCCTGGTCCAGTGTAAATTTTGAAATATACATGTAGATTCGATTTAGAGCATTTCGTACGGGGGGAATATTCTGCACGAGTAACACAAGTTAGATTAAATTGCAATATTGACGAATCCTAGACAGTCTTTGAAATCGAACAGTCAATGTATGAATGATCTCACATTCCTGACGAAGTTTTGGCACTATCTATAAACATATAGATGTCTACCAGCAGAGTTCCAGCCAAAGTCATAATAACCCACAGAGCCCCTTTCGTGTAAAAGGAGCTTTTATAAATGAACAGATTGTGGACCGAATGAGCGGCCAGAGAATGACCTTTATATTTTCAAATCTAAATTAAAATCTCTCGGTCAACCAATGGAATTCCTGATTTTGTACTGAAACCCAAAATATGGGAGAAGCACCCACCCAACCCACCCGTAGATCAGGTACTGGGTAGACATTCTCAATATGAACGGAAAACGATTTTAGTATCCATATATTGATTTACATGATAGGAGAGAAACTTCTGTAATAATAAGGACGGTTGGTTTATTTAAATTGTATCGCGCTATGGTTTGATTTACGCACAAGTCTAGATCCTAAAAATTAAAAGAGTGAAAAAAAAACAACATTGTCCTGCTAACACAGGTTGTCAGGCAATGGGACATAGAAAATCAAACAATCCCATCAAGTTTGGCAATTGAAAAATAAATTCTTAACCCCGCAAATAAAGTTAATGGCGTATGTATTCACTTTTTTTGATGGGTTCGCCCGTATGAGTACGACACACAATCCCAACAATCTCTGACTTTTAGACTGATTAACACGTTTTGGTGGCATGGGCAATCTGAGAATATAGTATACGCGACCAGTGTTAATATGAATAGGCCCCGCATTTGGTTTGGAACATTTTTTTCTAGGATGATTACAGTAATTACTAGTATAGTTGGACAGGCCGGCGGACAGGACGACGTGCAGGTGGGCAGGGCCGATAAAAAACATATATATATAGCGTATATAGGCGTGTTCATATACGAATCGGCCCCGTATTTAGTTTGGAACAATTTGTTTTTCTAAAATAATGATTTACAGTGTTATTACTAGAATAGTTGGATAGGAAGACCAGACGGAAGGTGTTTATGTGTGTGTGTTGGGGGGGGGGGGGTGAAATGAATTACATAAAGTAATGTATATGGGCGTGTTTATAAATTTTAGCGAAAGGGAGGTTGGGGTGGAGATGGGGGCAACGTCAAGATCGGTGTAAAGTCTGGTTGATTAACAGAAAGTTTTATTAATTGAGCAGACAAAATCGATAATTTGCAATAATTTCACTACTTTTCCCTATCATTATTTCGAATGTCCCGAGTAGGCCTACGGAAGAGAAGCTTTCCAGTGCGAAGCTTTTCTGGGTTGTCATTTCTGGCCCACCGTACGTGCACAGTTTAATACAGTATTATATATAACTAAAAAAATATTTGACTGAAAATAGTGTAGAAACGATCGTGCATGACCTAGTTTACCCGCCGTGTATGTTTAGCGGGACAACAATATCACATTAAATTTTAGTTATTGATAATTTAGTTCACAACTTCACAAGAACTCGCACATATTTCCCAGTATTCGTTTTAATAACTATATTATTATATCGACAAAAATAATCCGCGGTTTGAAACATCAATAGAATACCCACGGCAATGTCATGTCATTATTAAAACGAAAACTGGAAAATATGTACGAGTTGGGTCTGTGCCCCGGATCTAATTGGGTCCTAGTGACGCCTCTGTGATCTGGTCACTTTTAGAACTGGACTGACGGGAGTTTATGGAGTACTATATGTTCACTGGTCCTTTCTCTTTACTATTGACGTGAAATGCTAGCCGTTTGTTTGACATACAGGTTGAGAATAAGATGTATTACGGCTGTAAACAATAAGAACAGTTGGTACAGAGGTGGTCATTAACACACAAGTCTCCTAGCTATAATTAAAGGTACTGATTACTTGACTACCAGTTGTGTGTGACGGTATGATAAATGGCCTGTGACCTCGAACCACACTCGTGTTATAATTTGTGCCCTCAGCTAGTGCAAGCGGGATTAAAACTCGGTCCTCCAGACCATTTGAACGTCTTCCGCAATTACACCTCGTTCATCATGCTTCCAAAATCTGTCATTTGGTTTATGACGTCATTTAGAAAACTGGTGGGGAATACCGGTACAAATCGATAAATGTTCCGATTGACCGTAAGAAAAGTTTCTTTGCAACACCAGATCATTAATGCAGCAAATAAATGAAATTGTGTATATTTATACTGTCAAAAATGGAATTATAAATCAGGAGGTCTCTTCTGCGTCTTTGCATAAACGGACAGAATGCTTAAGTATTATTCACACAAAAAAGGGACACAGAATTGCAATCACTCTTCCCCGGTGAAGCGGGGGTGGGGGGGTGGATGGCCTAATTGTAAGCACGTGCGTGCTGTATCATAAGGCCTGCCATTGAGTCAGCTGGTGTGGTTACGAATCACCGGCTGTACGTGACAAGGAGTGGGGTCGCCTGTCGAACCTTGTGGGTTTTCTCTGGGTACTCCGCTTTCCTCCAACTACTAAAGAGTGTTTTTCCGAGATAAAAAATGATTAGACGTCTATTTAGGGTCAAATATAAAATTGCTAATTCCATTGCAGTCAATGAATGTTAATCTGTTTTCGTGCACGCATAAAGCCAGTGTTGACACAGTAAGCCCAAATATAAACTGAATTTAGTTAACTTCAGAAACAAAAAATTTAATCCTTTCGAACATGGCCCATCACTAATCGAAATCACGCATTAGATCAACATAATCCAATACTCGATCATGTCCTAAATCAAAGACAGTTGGCTTCTCTGGAGATTTTTTTAAATAATCGATAAAATAACAAACGCGATTTCATTCACATTTTTCTCGTATTTTTCTCCTATTCATATTGATTATACTATTAATCATAATATCTCGGGTCTCATCAATTTATCTTTTAATGTAGGGGAGACCACTCCGTTTATTTTTTTGGCCGATGTTGTAATTTTGTATATTATTTCCTGAGATTCTACGCAATTTTGAATACTACTATACTGACTACTTTACATAAAAACAACACAATTTAATTCTACTCTGAGAGTGGGGCTGTTCTTTTGCTGAACATAGCTTAAAGTGAAATAGTTTTTATACATTTTCTGAAAACTAAAGCCCCCTAATGTTAAAGGATTAGAACTGACTGCATCTGATTTTGTTCTCTTCTTTTTTATTAATAATATAATCAGAAAGCTGCTTTTGATCTTCCTTCCTTTTTTCAGAGAAAAAATATGTCAATATAGAAGAGACGAAAGGAATTGATAGTCTCACTCACCCTAGCTGAGCATACCCCTGTCACAGAATGATAAATTACCGCGCAAAACACGCATCTGTAATTTTCTCCCGTGGCGTGTGGAATTCACCATCAAAGCGCTCCGGTGCCTTTTTGGTGTTTCTGCCAGCTGAAATGACATGGTTTAATTTTCTCTGTAATTGTGCGCATTTGAACTGAACTGCCAACATGGCGATGTTGTGGTCAGAAATATTGACTAACGGACACTTTTCTACGTGTTTCTTTTGTTGTTCGACGAAGAATTTGTACTAATGCTACTCTGAAGAATTATGACGCCGACAATGATATCAAATTTAGAGTTCAAAATTCCGCCGTAACACCACTTGTTAAACTAAAAGTAGCTAAATGTCTTTTCAATGCTAGTATTTTAAATCAAGATCAATGAGATTTTAAAAAATAACGGTAAATATAAGAATTATTTTCTTTTTATTTAAAAAGTCACAGAAGATAAAAAAAAAAGTTCTTAAAATATTTTTCTTAAGGGCCAATACCGATAATATTTTGGAGAATAAAACTGTAATTTGGTGTTAAAATCATCTACGTTAAATGTGATATGCTTTCAAACAACTTAAACCCGCCAGTCTTCATCTGGAAATGGAGACCGGTGTCCCAAGCTGTATTATGCGGTGTATAAATAAAACCTGACTTTTATTTTATAAAATAATGTGTAGGTGAAATTTACATGTACCTTCCGTCATCTAGTACAGCACATGGGCCATTCATTGTATATACCTCTAAAGGGACGGGACTCGATTATCAGGTCACCCAACGCAAAAATTGACCCGAAATCTTAAAAGGGTTACGTATCCGGATAAGCACTTTTGAAGTTCATGTCCAAACAACTCAATGTTTTGAGCTGAAATTTTGAGACAAAGTAAATACACCATTCCTCTATATTTTTGGCACCTAAATTTCGTTTTATTTTTACGACTCCGTTTAAATCGGGATAGTCCCTTTAAATTATAGCGCTGAAGAACAGAACGTGACTGTTGCCCCCAATGCTTGCTTTTGTTCCACATTATTATATCCTGATTTAGACAAGATCTAACCAAATTAAATGCAAATAGGAATTTAATAGATCTGTGTCTGCCTTGGCATTAATGGCCATTTTATAACAGGCCTACTTTATGGGGAATTAATAGGGTCTTGTGTTCTGTAATTCTTGGTTTGGTATTATCAGGTTAATACAACATAATGACGAGTATTCTTGTTTTAATCAGGAAAGTAATGGGAGTTGTTTTATAGGGAGTTAAATAAAACAATAGAATTAACAAGATTAAAAGGGTCTGGTGTTTTTCCTTTAGAGGCATTTAGAAACTGTGTTAATCAATAAACTATAACACATACTAATTGAAGGACAAAATTACTTGAATATTTTAAGAAATACAGTGTGCTATGAGGGAACTTTTGCCTAAACAGCGGTGCTATATGGGCTGTCTTATTTCGTATTGCAGCTGCCAGGTTTTTTTTTTACGTACAAACGAAAAGACTGTGCCACTGACGTAATAGTACCATCGACCCGACACAAACTAGATCATTTTGGGATAAACATACGGTTCAATTTTATTTCAAAAATTCGTAGGGTTCTTTAGCCGTGGAGGGAAACTTGAGAACCCAGAGAGAACCAATGAGGTTGGACAGGTACTAGAAAGGGGTCGATTCTACACCACTTGACTCAATGACAGACCTTATGATCAAACTCACACGCGTTAACAATTCGGCCACTTAACCGGATTCCTCGCCCCCACTTTAGTCTTCATTGGTCCAGTCGGTAAAGAAAAATAGGACCCCATTTAATTTGATTCCATTTCCTCTAGAAGGTGACCTTTTGTTCTGTAAATCTGCAACACGAATAATATCTTTGAAATTAACGTAAGATTTTTTTGTTGAGAATGATTGATTACAAAGATACAAGCAGTTCTGGCACGAACTTGAGTCCTGTGTTGTCTGCCATTAGACATTTGGAAGCAATATCCGATCTTTCTCGAATTTTTGTCGCAGAAATGTCAAGGAAAAACATGGAGACATTAAAAAGAAAACTCAGGCATTTTACAATTAAATGACCAACTTCCGTCCTCGTCACTTTAAATAAAATAATTTTATTCTGAATTCACGGATGTGAGTATTTCGTCAGGGGGACCAGGTCCCAATGGGTGAATATTAGATAGCGTGATCTTGATGTTTCAAATCTTGAGACATTGGCATTTGTAATGATTTTGCCATTTATTATTTTGTTTATAACTGTTGTAGACGGTTATGCGACAAAATTGGCAACGTACGAGCGAGTGACGCGTTATCGTTTATCTCTGAACACAAACTGATTAAAAAACAGATACATGTATATATTTCGTTTCGTGTTTTTATACTTTCGATGACCTACACTACATGCAGATTTGACAAGTTATAGTGGGAGTTCACGTCAGGGGTCAAACGAGCGGCTTTTGACCCTATGACGTCAGATATGGATTCATCAATCAGTGTAAGAGTAAGCATTGCCTACCACGGCTATGAGATCAAAACTAATCAGTTGGAAAAGGCAGGCTCGATAACCCCAAAGGGTGTCGGTTCGATCCCAGTGTACCTCGTGAGTTTTCAGCATGGTTTCCCCATGTCAATGGTGCATGGCGGAGTGTCTGATACGGATGAGACGAAGAGAGTCCGAGACAGTGGTAATTCGATGATGAGTAGGCGGAAACGTCGTTGCCTGGGCAAAATGTCCCTCATTGCACACTGCATAAAGTGTGCCAGTCTTCACTTGATCATTGGTGTAGACCAGTGAAAAGTTTTAATTTGCATTCGACCAAATAACAGTCTTTTTTAGCCGAGTGGTCAACAAATGTAGACAAAAATAGTATTTCAGTATTTCAATGGTTTGCGTATGGATTTGATTGAAAAGCCTTCGGTTACGTCTGCGTGTCTTTTTTTTATGATCCACGATAACAGATAATAGAAATGAACTGAAATGGTGTTTAAACGTCCTAATTGTTCTACTCCGAACTGAGCTAATGAAGACGGGCATATGCCATGTACAGCGTGCTATGAGGGAAATTTTGCCCGCACAGCATGAAAGGGATCAGGGATATTTTTCGTGCACGCCAATGCTTACACGGGACCTCAGTTTTTCGTCCACCCACACATCAAGACAGCTGTCCTTGTCTGGCCCTCCGTCCTGCATCACTGACAAGGGGGTCCAGGCAGGAAACCAGCACAACAGAGGGGCCACCACGTGTGTATAGCGCTGGGTTCGGCGATGTTGGAGATGTTCATAAGAATTTTTCATGTCTGGTTTCTTATCAATAAATGCAGGGTGAAGTGAGTATATGAATGATATTTTGCCCTGACAGCGGCGTTTCTGCTTATTCTTCATCGAAATCCCAACTTCCACCAGTTCTTTTAAAGATACACTAAAGTGAACACCAGACCTCGGGTGTTCGTCCTATACGAACAACTAGGTGTTTTCCCGGCCAGACCCTCTATCTTACTGAACCACTGTGGCTCATATAATTATAGAATATGCTGTTATGTAGCGTACAGTTGTTTATCAACAGACACCACATGAAAATACATAAAACAATCTAATATCGAGACAAACAAAACTAAATTAAAGGCATATGGTCGATTTAATAACGGGTCAATGAAATTGATCATAGCTGTCAATATTTTTTCTCGTGATTGGCAGTTAATCAGCTGTTTTACGCTTTGATATTGCTAGTTTTCCGCGTTAATAATTCATCTTTTTTATATTTTGAGGTTATTCTTAGTGGTACCAGAGCCTTGATCAAACACCATAGGTCCTTTGATGTTACGTCATGCGCTATGTTCATAACATGCCTACTGTCATACTGCTGACAGCATAAAGCTGAAAATTGAATGTAGGTGAATCGAAAAACACTCATAATTAATTTAAGCACAAATTAAATCCATAGAATGTAAAAGTTCGTGGTGGTCATGTGGGCATGGCATTGTGGCTGTCAGATCTTATTGTGGACTGTGGAGTTATTTCTAGTCCACAGAAACAGGAATAGCATTGTGTGAATTTCGTAAAAAAATAGCCACTACTTGATAAAGACTAGAGAAGCCTATTCGAAAGGTCGCTCAGTAAATGTATGCCATATAATTGTGTCCCTTGTCAGGTTCAATTCCTAAATTTAAACAATTTAAATACTAGTGTAGCCAGTCCCCTGCCAAATTCACACGCATTTTGCACCTTGATTGATTGGTAACATTTTTGATTAATATTACTTACAGTAACACAGAACACATCTAAATTATATTGTATGCAAATTTTGAGACAGACTTGATGAGCCATCGGTGTGGAATACACATTTAAACTTAACGGATTTGAATTCATTAATGAATAAATGAAATGGGGTTTAACGTCCCACACTTCTGCATACATTGTGCTGTTACACTTCTGCATACAGTGTGCTGTGAGGGAAATTTTGCCCGGGCAGCAACTGAATTCCAACTGCCAAGGGATCTTTTACGTGAACGCCAATGTGTACACGGGATCTCGGTTTTTCATCACATCCGAACGACAAAGAAATCGGCGGGGTCCTGAACAAATCGATGTTTATCAATTAATGCATAATTCTGCCTTCGACCTGCTGATTGTCGGTACCTAATATCTGAACACAAACGAGGTAGGCCTACGTTCTAGTAATTATTGGCTCAAAATTATTGTCTTATCTATACAAAGAATACAGATGGGTGTTGTCAAGACCCGACCCACACTTTAATTGTCTAAAATTTGTAGGGTATGGCATTCACAAAATTTCATAGTCCGAAATTAAAACGTCGCCAGTACGGAAGCAAGCCAAAATAATAGGTTTGCTATTAGCGCGTGTGTTACTATTAGCGTGTGTTTATTTCTTAATTTCCTATTTTCGACTTGCATTTTTGGCTTGTACCGTCTTGTCGCCTGCCTACTGACATCAATAAATACAAAAATATGACTAAGTCGAAAGTCGACAAGACGGTATTCAAGCCAAAATGCAAGTCTCAAATAAGAAATTACGAAAAAAAAAACGAGCGACGCAATATAGGGTAATTAGGTAATTATCTCTGTGTGTTATTTCTTATTCGAGTTGATATTGGCTTGTATAACGTCTTGGCGCCTCACATTTTGTCGTAACTTCTACTTTTCGACTTTCGTGTTATAAATGGTAGTTACAAGCTTCCATACCTTCCCGCTTTTATGTGCCAATGAAAAATTTGTTCTGCATCACTTTCCAATTAGCCCAGGTAAGGTACAGAAGTGTAGGACGTTAAACCCCATTTCATTCATTCATTCATTCCCTTTCCAATAGTATAGTAGGCTAAATGGAAAGATAACTTTTTAATAAGTTGTAATATATATAGAATTTAGCCCATCTATCGACGGCAAGAAAACTCGTTCGAAATTTTAATTTGTTCAAGATCGATAAGGTTATAACTTATGTCGGTGTAGGACAGGTAGGCAAATGGCCAACAAAATCGAACGAAATCACAACATCGAGGACATTAAAAATAACTAGTTGTTCCGAATGCCACTTTAACACATGTGAGTTATTTCCCTTAGCATCATGGCTACCTTTTTCCTCATTTAGTTTTATAATAAAACAATTTGTCAGTATTTCATTTATATTCGCAAATTTACTGATGTAATGGTGAACTTATAAGTTTTAATCGAAATAGTTAGTTTCCTTCTGTGTGTGTGTGTGTATTACAATTACAAATTTAGAAACACAATAAATTAGGCAAACATTAATTTTGGAAGTCCGAACAGAGACAGTTAAAGTTACGGTGACCAGCGAGTTACTGTTGTACTATTATTCTATTAATAATAAATAATGTATATTGATTACTAATATTATGTAACAGGCATTGCCTGAGTAGAGCGAAACTGATACAAATAATGTTAAATGATTTCGTTTTTCCAAATTTATTTTAAAACAGATCTAAATTGTATGATTAATTTTGTTTAAAAGAAGAGCAAAAAAAGTTTGGGAATTATTGTTTTTGACGTCGAAAATATGCGACGTCATTGATTAAACAAGTCATAGAAATATTTCTATTAGACGTGTGGTAAGCTGTCATGCGTATTGTCAATTTTGCCCATTTGAGGCCATTGTGTCTGAATTTTTTTTATTCAACTGTCTGTGTGTAACAGTTTTAGTTACACTCTCATTTTACCGGCATGGTTCTGCCTGTCCTGCGGTAGACCTTGAAAACAGTCTTTTTTGATTTTTTAAGTCGCATGCACTACAAAAACAACAAATGGACTGACTGATATTTTTTATTAATTTTTAGACAGACGGTGGTAGTAGAGTAGATGTGAAATGGAAATAACATTTTTGGGTACTGCCTCTGCATACCCTACACCATCGAGAGGAGTATCATGTATTGCTTTTACCAATGGTAAATATTTTCTTAACGGCTTCAGATCAATCTATGAACATGTATATACATGCATAAATATTTTTTTATTATGATTAGTGGAGTCAGTTTTAATTGTTTTATTTATCTTAGAAGCCTAGCTATTGCATCTCCATTTTTATAAGCTTGTGAAAGCTACATGGTATTGCAATGTTATGGGTACCAAATATGTTATAATAATGAATAAACTAAAAAACATACCTTTTCAAAAGGATAAAACATTCTTAATGGTGAACAAAATAATTATGAGGTTTAATAGATAGGTGCTTCTACTTCTTGCATTCTACCTTGAACCGTTTTAGTATATTATCTGAAACAAAAACACAATGTTCTAACTATGGTCATCCTCCTCGCAGTGTTCATTTGATTAGAGCTAATCCCACTACTCAATTATGACTAGTCAGTGGTCCTATTACTGGCCAATCACTGACTTTGTTACAAAGGTATTACCTTTAAAACAAGACGTTTAATTAGGGCAACTGTGTTTACATAACGTTACGTCATGGCTGCACGTTTTTTTTATGCTATATTAACCAGCGCATAGCAGGATATTGCAGCAAAACTAATTGCGTGACAAACGAGGCTATCGGTATTGACGTAAAGTAAACATTACTGTATGGTAACGAACAAACTTTCAACGTTTTTAATACCTTAATCTTTGTCCAAAATATTAAGGAAGACCCAAGATTAAACGACGGACTGTCATGTTACTCTACGTTAGTGGTAGATTTGATTGAACGAAAAGAATAGACACACTTACTTAAAAGTTCAAGAATCTGAACTGAATCCAGCAATGGCCTGAGAGGGATTTCTCGGGCCGTTGCTTCAGGAATATGAACTATGGTATACTTCTGTATATTGTTATTTCTGTCATATGTATTTTGCTTAAATATATATTTTGACAATTGTTTGATCTAGTAATGATAATTATGTTCAATGAAATGTAAATGTTGATTTCAAGGTTATCTTAATGCAACTTTTATCAAATAGACATCAAACAATTACCTGCTTTCTACACTAAAATTACCAATATCATAGATGATTAAGTTTGTTTTGAGGAAGTTGTAAGAATGTTTTTATACGCCCACATTTCCATGTGGACGTATTATGTCGTCGCCCCTGTCCGTCCGTGTGTCCGTCCACAATTGTTTGTGGACTCTCTACAGGTCACAATTCTTGTCCGATTTTGACAAAACTTGAAATATAGGTCTATCCCCAAAAGATCTCGGCTGCTTTTGATATTGGCATGTATCGGATCAAAACTTCATGGATTATGGCCCCTGATTGTACGAAAAATCACATTTTTAGCTTGTGGACCCTATAGAGGTCACAATTTTGAAACGATATTGATGAAACTTTACATGCATGTTTATAACCCAAAGATCTTGGTTCCTTTCGCTATTTGCACCTATCGGAACGTAATTTCCTGAATTATGGCCCCTGATTGTCCGAAAAATCACCTATTTTAGCTCGTGGTACCTCTGGAGGTCACAATTACTATCTGATTTAAAAAATCGTTTTAATATATCACCGTTACGCCCTAAGGAAGGTTGAGTTCGAATTTCAGAAAAATTGGACCAAAATTGCCATACAAAATGGCCGCCATTCGTACGCAAATACTGTTAAAAAATGGTATATCAAGATTGTGGACCCTCTAGAGGTCACAATTTTGATTGGATTTTGATGAAACTTGAAATGCATGGTTATTACCCAAAGATCTTGGTTCCTTTTGATATTTGCGCATATCGGATTGTAACTTCTTGAATTATGGCCCCTGATTATACACAAAATCGTCTTTGTTTAGCTTGTGGTCCTTCTGGAGGTCACAATTATTATCCGATTTAAAAAATCGTTTGATTATATCACCGTTACACCCTAAGGAAGGTTGAGTTGGAAAATGGCCGCCGTGATCCAAGCTTAAATGTACTTGGATTGAATAAATAATAGTCCGGCCGTTTACGAAATAGCAGGGGGACCCAAATTTTTCGAGATAAGTTTTTTTCTCGACGGTTTTATATGGAATCGGACCCGCTGAATCTATTTTCCGCTACTGGATCACTGTCAGCCTGGAGGGTTTTGAGTAATTAGCGAATTACTAATTAAAAAAACTAATTAAAATCCCCATTCCTTTAAAATGACACATACAAGTCGAAATACGCCGCTGTTTGTAATGTTATCTATAGACTAGGACCCCTGAGTCTGTTTTAGATACTAGTTCACTATCAGCCAGATTGTATTTCAAATAATCCGGCGGCCGTTTACGAAATAACAGGGGGACCCAAATTTTTCGAGATAAGTTTTTTTCGAGACAAGTTTTTTTCTGGATGGTTTTATATGGAATCGGACCCGCTGAATCTATTTTTCGCTACTGGATCACTGTCAGCCTTGAGTGTTTTAATTAATTAGCGAATTACTAATTAAATAACTAATTAAAACCCCCATTCATTTAAAATGACACATACAAGTCGAAATACCCCGCTGTTTGTAATGTTATTTATAGAATAAGACCCCTGAGTCTGTTTTAGATACTAGTTCACTATCAGCCAGATTGTATTTAAAAAAAATCCGGCGGCCGTTTATGAAATAACAGGGGAACCCACATTTTTCGAGATAAGTTTGTTTCTCGACGGTTTTATATGCAATCTGACCCGCTGAATCCATTTCGCCTCAGGATACCTGTCAGTTTGGAGGGAGGGTAAGCAAGTCGCTAATTACTAATTAAATAGTTAATCCCAATGATTTACCATCCCCTTTTGCAATGAACATAGGGATAATTCAGCACGAGTAATAAACATTGTGGAAATGCGCCACTTATGTCACTTATGCAGATCGATCACACGAAGAGGGTGTGTCCACTTATTTGTGAGTGTGTCAGTCCAGCGACTGGAGCTTGGAGACCAGTCTCCTACTCGTGGGACTACCAGTCTCCTACTAGTGGGACTACCGGCGGTGACTTGTAAGAAATGTCATCATTTTCATGCCGAAACCAGAACAGCCTCGTACTATGCGGTCACAACAAATGCTGTACTTTTGTGAAGCACTCACCACTCACTCTGCACCGAAATGGCTGAAAATACATGTTATCTCCTAATGGTGTATGAATGTACAAGTAACAAGACGTGGGGAGAGTACGTTAAAGCTAAATCCAAAAACATATATATTATATGCTTCCATCGGTTGATTCTAATTCATTCTTTAAATCTTCCTCAATCCCATCCTCATAAATTTTGCTACATCTAGCCATGTTTTCTATTCTTTTAGATTTAGCTTTAACATACTCCCCCCACACCTTGTCACTTGTACATTCATACACCCTTTGGAGATAACATGTATTTTCAGCCATTTCGATGAAGGATGAGCGATGAGGGCTTCACAAAATTACAGCATTTATTGTGACAGCATAGGGACGAAGTTGTTCTGATTTTGGCTTCAAAATGATGACATTTCATACAAGTCAACGAGCACCACACACATAGATTGATATGGTTCACTCTGCAGCATGCACTTACGATACATACATTAAAAATATCATCCTGGGCACAGCTTTCGATAATCCAATTATTATAGATCTTTTTCGAAGGTAAATTGGAAAAGACTCATTTTGTTTTCCCTGGTCACCGCTAGTAGTCCCACCAGTAGGAGACTGGACTCCAAGCTCCAGTCTCTGGACTGACACATCCACAAATAAGTGGACACACCTTGTTCGTGTCATCGATCTCCGTAGGTGACATAAGTGGGGCATTTCAACAATGTTTATTACTCGTGCTGAATTATCCCTATGCAAAAGGGGACGGTAAATCATTGGGATTAACTACAACTTTAATTATTTAATTAGTAATTAGCGACTTGCTTACCCTCCCTCCAGACTGACAGTTATCCTGTAGCGAAAAATGGATTCAGCGGGTCTCATTCCATATAAAACCGTCGAGAAAAAAAACGTGTCTCGAAAAATTTGGGTCCCCCTGTTATTTCGTAAACGTCCGCCGGATAATTTGAAATACAATCTGGTTGATAGTGAACTAGTATCTAGAATAGACTCAGGGATCCTATTCTATTTAAACACATTACAAACAGCGGCGTATTTCAACATGTATGTGTCATTTTAAACGAATGGTATTTTAATTAGTTATTTAATTAGTAATTCGCTAATTACTCAAAACCCTCCAAGCTGACAGTGATCCAGTAGCGAAAAATGGATTTAGCGGGTCCGATTCCATGTAAAACCATCGTGAAAAAAACTTATCTCCAAAAATTTGGGTCCCCAGGTTCGTCCGCCGGACTATAACATTTTATTGTATCTTTTGTTATTTTCACCATTAGAATTGGCCAGTAAACCATCGGTGCGATTAAGATCTTCACCAAAATGAAAAGATGGGTAGAAATATTTTACCAGACAAAAATAAAATATTACATTTGTAAGTTATTTCAAACAATACTTCTGTTTATTCTTGCTTTCCTTGAAATGCATGGTTATTACCCAAAGATCTTGGTTCCTTTTGATATTTGCGCATATCGGATTGTAACTTCTTGAATTATGGCCCCTGATTATACACAAAATCGTCTTTGTTTAGCTTGTGGTCCTTCTGGAGGTCATAATTATTATCCGATTTAAAAAATCGTTTGATTATATCACCGTTACACCCTAAGGAAGGTTGAGTTCGAAAATGGCCGCCGTGTGTACGCAAATACTGTTATAAAATGGTATATCAAGGTTGTGGACCCAGTATAGGTCACAATTTTGATTTAATTTTGATGAAACTTGAAATGCATGGTTATAACCCAAAGATCTTGGTTCCTTTCGTTATTTTCACATATCAGATCATAACTTAATGAATTATGGCCCCTGATTGTCCGAAAAATCGCCTATGGTCCCTCTGGAGGTCACGATTATTAACCGATTTAAAAAAATGCTCGACTCTATCACCGTTACACCATACGGAAGGTTGAGTTTGAGTTTCAGGGAAATCGGACCATAATTGCCAGACAAATTGGCCGCCATTTGTACGCTAATTGTGTTAAAATATGGTATATCAAGGTTGTGGACCCAGTATAGGTCACAATTTTAATTCGATTTTGATGAAACTTGAAATGCATGCTTATAACCTAAAAATCTTGATTCTTTTTGATATTTGCGCATATCAAATTGTAATTTAATGAATTATAGCCTTTGATTGTAGGAGAAATCACTTTCCGTTTTGCTTGTTCTCTAACCATCTCCCGAAAATGTGGGCGTATCCTGCCTGGCAGTGCCAGCTTACTATCTTTCATTTTTTTATATTCATGTTACAAGATATTATTTAAATTGATTGCTTATTGTACATTACAGATTCTATCTGCTGGTTATTTGATTGTGGAGAAGGCTCGCAAATACAATTAATGAAAAGTCATTTAAAAGCTGGGAAAATCAGTAAAATCTTCATTTCACATTTACATGGTGATCATGTAAGTTATCAAAGTACACAATACACATTCATATATCAATTTTACAGCCAATTAACCATCTGAAACTAACTCATTGGGGTTGGGGGTGGGGTGTTATTGGACTTGGAGGCATAATGGTTAAGATTATAAATTGAATTGAAGTTTTTTCATGTAAAAACATATAATATTTGAAGTATAATAATAATTTTATAAAACCACTAATATTTCGGGTATCTAAGATAAACAAACATTTGCAAAACATTGGACAATTTTAGTGAGAATATCATTGAATGACATTTATTGATAATAGGCTTGAATATCCTTGAGTGAGAACTTTGATAATTACCCAGTATATATTTATAGAATTTAATTCTCTCGTTTAAAGGGACAATAACACTCTTGCTGGCTTGACCGGTCCAGAAAAAAAAATAGCCTTATTCTAACTACTAGATATTGTAAAATAGTACAATTTGTTGACCTTAATAATGATTGGGGAATATTATTCAGCTACAACAAGAGTGTTATTGAGGCTTTAAACAATGGCAACAGTAATAAAATGGTCATTTTTCAGGTGTTTGGTTTGCCAGGGTTAATGTGTACAATCAGTCAAAACAAGGGAAGATCAGAACCAGTAGATATATACGGACCTGTTGGTCTACGGAAATATTTGAGAGTAAATCTACAATTATCACGTTCACAACTAGAATATGAATATATTGTTCATGAATTGGAAACACTAGAGGACGAATATCCACCAGATTGGGAGGTATGTCCTTATTAATGTACTAGCTATAGCCTGCCATTTGAATTGGATACACAGGCAGCTCACTTAAGCTTGCTAGCTAAATTTACCCCATTGTGCATATTTTGGAAAAAAACAAATGTTCCACCGCGTGATCCAAGCTTAAATGTACTTGGATTGAATAAATAACATTTTATTGTATCTTTTGTTATTTTCACCAATAGAATTGGCCAGTAAACCATCGGTGCGATGAAGATCTTCACCCAAATGAAAAGATGGGTAGAAATATTTTACCAGACGAAAATAAAATATTACATTTGTAAGTTATTTCAAACAATACTTCTGTTTATTCTTGCTTTCCTTTGGGACAATAAAGTTATTGAAATTTATTAAAGTACTGGTAAATCATGTACCAGTACTTTAATAAATTTCAATAACATAATTGTCCCAAAGCAAGAATTAACTCTTTTGTTATATGATTTTTTTTAGTACTATTATGATTAATACATTAAAGTAGTGATGTGCCATTGGCATTTGTCACTAAAATATATAAAATTTCTCACAACCTCATTCACTCTAATATGTACACAAATTGATTACGTAATTTTTCAAAATAAAACAAAATCGAAATACTAAAGCAAGATAATGTCGCTGCTTTGATTCAACTGGATGACCTGGCGCTTGGTACGTTCGGGCATTTTTATACACGAACTCTTAGTTTTCTTTTACTGGCACACGCACAGGTACTATTTCTTTTTCTTTTACAAGTCCCCAAATCTGGGATTTCGTGCGGAGGTAGTTCTAAACTAACAGTCTGTGAAACTACAACATTTTTGCCACTGTACCTGTGTATCGCTAATTATAAACCGAATGTGTGAAGAAAGTTGATACATATCAGTCAAAAAATTGTTTGGTACAAACTGAGTTGATTCACGCTCAATTCGCTAATAAACAAATCATGGGTTTATTTTCTCATCAGTGTCACCGCGGGCATAATCAAGGACCGACAGGCTTTATCTTACGCGTGAGTGTTAAATGGACTTTGTATAAGGACATGTCTTTATATATGTGGAAGTTGTACGGGCCGTTTCTTCTATGTGTCTTTTGTATTTGTTGATGAACATAAGACACCGTACATGTATTATTAAAATATAAATATGGACCGTACTCTGTCGTGAAAAAGGAGAAAACAATGTTGTCATTTATAATTATAAGCAGCAGTCAGACCCCAATTTGAATGTATCCGGGTATATAGGGATAAGCTAAATTTACTGTAGTTTATTGTTTTGCGTGTTGAAATAAGTACCACGTTAGCGGTAAATCATTGCCAGTTTATTGTTTTGCGAGTTGAAATGAGTACTGCGCAACCCGTAACTCTTAGCCATTTTATCGTTTTGCATTTGTAATTTTATGTCCGGTCAAAATTAATGTCTCACTTAGCAGTGTTACGTTCTGCTAAATATGAAAAAACGCTTTAAGTTTCGGTTTTATGGAGGATCTTACCTTTATTGTAATAAAATACATAAAATTATAAATTTCCATGTGTATGAAGATCGCGACACACAAAACCATAAGACGAAGATCACAGGAAATTTAAATATCACAAATAAATTTTTAATAACGTTCAACGGTTTCGTTTATCACCTCACAAAATTTACAATAATGCTAAGAGTTGTTAATGCAGAACGATTTGTATGTGACTGGCTTCAAAATAACGTGAGTTGTCAAATCATCGTTTGAACTCTCGGCACTCCCGTGATCGAAAGGAATACAAATCTAAAAATAGCCAAATGCACGTTTCTTTCAAGACCATGTGCTTTGGGGCGTAGACATGCCGTGTACTGTACATAACTTATTTTACATTTTATATGTAGTAAATAATACCCTACTACGAGGTTGATATTAGAAATAGCCCGAGACCGAAGGTCGAGGGCTATTTCTAATATCGAACCGAGGGTTAGTGGGGTATTATTTGACATACACATTGACATCACTTCAATAACAGAGTGGTCAGCATACCCCCATATAGCAACATAAACGCATCCATATCGTCCCGTGTTGTTTTTAGCATGATGAAGGGCAGGGCTACGTCACTGTTGGAATGAGTATACTAATAGTGAGCTGTTGTCCACCACTGCCCATTACACCTGCGTTATTTTAGTCATACATCGACCAGTTCACAAGTAAAATGCTGTCAATGACTGATTCAGACGAAGTATATTTTTCGATATGGATGTTGGAAATCCAGCGCTGTATTTAGATATTTCGGATGTAGAGGAAAATTGATCTGAAAATGACAAACGTTTTCATGTTGTCAAAGAGGAAACGGTTTTAAACGTTGCAAATAACGCTGTACCAAAATATATTCTAAGGCGTAATAAAGGGGCTTTTAATGCTTTTTAAGCATGGTTAATGTGGCGAAACAATCAACATAATGACGAAGAAAGGAAAATAACTAAAGATCTTGAACACATGGACAATAGAGATTTAAACTTTTGGTTAAAACACTTCGGGGTTGAACTTTGCAGGGCCTATTTTAAGGATTATTTGACGAAGCACGGTCTCCGTGTCAATGTTGGGGGGGGGGGGTCGCTCCCCCCGGCTCCGACAAAATTTTCAAAATTTGACCGCCAGAACCACCATTTGCGAGTAGAAAGTGATCAGTTCAATGTAGCTGCTTAGCTTTCAGAAATTGTGACCAAACGGATCATGAACTATGAACAAAACTATCGGATAAAACTCACCAGAAGTAAACTTTTTAATTCCAGAATTATTATCACAGTACTTATTACACTTTTAATACCAAAGAATTGACTGACGATGTATGAATATCCGACCGCTTGTCAGGGTATCGAATGTTCAAAAAAAATTCCATAATCTATACAAAGAATCAGCCTAGGGCCCGTATTTTCGATGCTATTTTGGAGAAATGAAGGGTCTGTAACTTCTCTTGTGATATGGATAAAGCATACTGTCATTATATCGCATAATAAAAATGGGCGGTAACCGCGCATTCCATAGGCGGTAACAGTACAATATGTCTTAATCACTATCAGAAGAGGCGTTATGACGACTTGAGTTTTTGAAATCGCTTCAAAAATCTCTTTGTTACTGTCCGCTTTAGGGTATTCAAAGAATCAGCCTTGGGTCCGTATTTTCGTAGCGATTTTCAAAAACGCAAGTCAATGCGAAGGACCACCGCGAAAGAAACAACCAGTGAACCATGCTTCTGAAACAGAAAGCGAACGTGAAGAAAAATAATGAGACTGGATAACAAGTCAAATGACGTGATCGATGATCACAATGACTGCTGATGTCGCACTTGCTCATTGCACAATCGCACATTTTACAAGTACACACTAAGATTAACAAAGATATACACACCTTTTTTCAGAGCACGGATTTTAGATTTTCAAAGCACGGATTTTTCATCCCGAGGCACACGTCCGTGCCTGTAGGCACGTTAAAATAGGCCCTGGGTTGAAGGTAGAAAAAAGGACGGCGAGAAATACCCTATGAATTCAATATTCAGTTTGGTAATGGGATTGATGTCTTATTTACGTCTTAAATGTAAGAAAAACTTGGATATTTTTCACTACGTAAAGGTAAGAATGGTGTCAGTAAGAGTGATGAGGGCAAAAACGTAAAAGGCGAGGAAGACACCAGAAAGAATTACGAGACCGAAAATTTTGCAAAACCACTTTATCTACAAACATCTGCAGAAAATGATTCTAATCCTATTAAATGTAGGCCTGCTTTTAACTATTATAACTAAATAAAATGTATCTTTACTGTGTTTGCTTAATATGACGTCATCAGAGGGTGATATGTGATATCGCCCCAGGGATGATATCACATATCACCCTCTGATCACCCAATCATCGGTACGATATCCTTATTATCGTTTATGGAACATCAAAGACAAAACACCGTGAAGGTGTGTATTTGTACATATAGCCTAATCAACAACTAAAAATAACTACAAAAAGTGGTTTTAATATTGTAAAATATTTTTAGTCTGGATATACTAATTTCTGTCTTAGACAATACTACTATATACGGAATGTATTTAAATTGTGTAAAATACACTGTCAATATGCACATGTAATGTATCTATTATGCATTTTACAAGATAAAATAGCAAAACAAAAAAAACACCACAGCCACTCTAACCATTCATAATACATCTAACTATCCCTTTACAGCACTTCACTCCCTAAACATTTCCCCTCGTCCTACTTTCCCAAACGTCAACAACACATCTCATACATCCAGTTCGCTGATTAACCCTTGTACCCCGATTTAATACAGTTCTATCATTTAATTTTCATGTACAACAGAATAATGGTGTGCTTATTGCATAACAATCAGCATAGATCAATGAAATTTCAATTTCACATATCTTTGTTAATACTTAATGGAATTGAACTGAAATTGGACTGATATGCCTATTATTAGAGATTCATCTTTCACAGTACATGTACTGACTCATGACTGTTAACTATGACATCATTTGAATTAATTATTATTACAGATATGAAGACAGCAGTGTAATTGTTACATCTGTATGGACAAAACATAGAATACCATCGTATGGCTTTATAATAGAAGAGAAATCTCAGCCAGGCAAGTGAGTTCAACTAATTTAATAGTATAAATCAGTGTCCCTCAGAGACCTATATTCCCCCATCCCCCACCCCCATGACCTTTTTTTGCTGGATGATATGCAGCATCATGTTAATATGAGAAAGCTTTTGAAACGGCACCAATTTAGGTCCCAAACAGGATTAAGTCAGAAGCTGCAGGTTTTTTTTGTAAATTGTTAATTCATGACCAACCTTCTGTATATTAGTATATACACTATTCTGTCCCATTTTGGAGTTCCTCTAATGACTAAAATTCCTCCATGGATTTGTTATCTATAAGGGGAGGTAATGAGATGTAAGCTTTTACTTTGGAAATGCAATGGAGTAAATGTCCTACTTTTCTGCACCACAGGGCTAATGAAGACAAAGATGTGCATGCAGTGTGCGATGAAGGGAATTTTGTTGGGATAGTGGCGTTTCTGCCTACTCTTCCATCTGCCGAGGGATCCTTTATGTGCATGCCAATATATACACAGAATTTCACGTTTTTTTGACGTCCGTATTATTAGACGCTCTTCCTTGTGCTTGTTTGTTTTGGTTATTAACAAATCTAACATATATAATTTAATTTTGCCAATTGTATTAAATATTTCAGATTAAATGTAGGTAAATTAAAAGCTCTTGGTGTAGAACCTGGTCCATTGTATGGTCAAATTAAATCAGGTCAAACAGTTGCACTAGATAACGGATCTGTGGTAATTAACACATTTATTCAAAGCTTGCACCCAAAAATTGAACTTGTTTTTTTTCATTCAGTATTTGTATGCCATACAGTGAGCTATTATCAACTCTTGTTTCAAATTCCAAGTTATTCTTTTACATGCATGTTTTCGCATCCCCCATTGTACTTGAAAAGGAGTAGGCTCACCTTTCCAACATCGTGGGTTTTCTCTGGGTCCCCCGATTTCCTCCCACTACTACAGACCCTACGATTTTTTTAAATAAAATTAAAAACCATGTTAGTCCCAAAAATACCTAGTAGTTTGTGTCGAGTGGACGTTAAGCCCCATTTCTCTCTCTCTCTCTTTACATTCACGACAATGTTACAACTGAACTACTATTCTAACCTTGCCAGGCACTCTGTCTTGAACCCACTGAAAAGGGAGAATTATACTGGAAAAATCCTAAGAACTTACTGGACAATCATTGAGATTAAACTCCAGACTCCTTGATTAGTGCCCTGATTACTGAAAATACTAATGTCGTGTAGCTCAACACCGGATTGGAATATTTTTATGAATTTTTTTCTTTAAAACAAATTTGTTTTGGTCCAGGTTATACTGAAATCCTGTCAAATTGTAAAAAGTCGATTACCGTCTAGTGCACCTGTAATTATCTACAGCTCTAAGCAAAGAGTGTCTATTTAAAGATTCTTATTTACTTGTTCAGATAAAACCAGAAGAAGTGCTAGGTCCAGATATTGAGGGAAGAAAAGTTATCATAATGGGGGATAGTGCTGATTCCTGGAATCTCAAACATATTGGTCAACATGCTGATGTTTTAGTACATGAAGCTACATTACAGAATTCTCTTAGTGAGAAATGTGTTGAGAATGGTCATTCTACACCTGGTAAGATTGTATCAAATATTATTCAGTCATTAATCTATGATTTCTTGTGCACAAGTATTTAAACTTTGTGATAGGTGTGGTGCACAAGGCAGGATACACCTTTACCTTCCAGAATACCTTTGAAAATAGTGTTATTTTATGATAAGTTTACATAGCTAACACCTTTGTTTACTTTGAGTTTTTGGATGTGCTGGAGCAGTTTTATATTAAAGCATGCATCTTCCACAATTTCTTTTGAACACTCTACAGATTACATTTGCAGAAGATTGCTGATAATAACGTCCAGATTTATTGCATTGGATAACTTGTAGCATCATGTGAACCCTATCATCCAATCTGTTTGATATCTATATGCCTATTCAGATTAGTTAGATGCTGAAATGATGACTACTCTTTCTAAATTACCCTGACTACTATTTCTAAATTACCCTCTCCATTTTATATTATTTTAACACAGGTCATTTCCTAATATTTGTTTAAATAAAGCTTAGCCAGTCCTACTTTTATAAAGAATAAATATATAAACATGCCAACAGTTAATTTTCTGAAATTCTATTAAAGCATTGCAATTAATTCTATTTTCAGAAATGGTTGCTAAGCTTGCTTTGTCTCTCAATGTTCGTCAGTTAATATTAACACATTTTAGTCAGAGATATAAACCTATATCATGTGAAACTAAGGTAAACATATTACATTTATTCTTTCAAAAAAATGAAAATCCATAATTGACATCACTGGTAATTTTTATATGCCCACATTGACATGTGGTCGTATATTGCGGTCGCCCCCGTCAGTCCGTTAAGGTCATGAGACAAAGAATCCTATTTATTTTCAGCGATTTCTGATAATTACTGTCAGAGTTATGGCCCTTGAACACTAAAGGCTAAAGTTAATATCCGATTGAGAAACAAGTATATTTACACAGTCACATTATCCGTCGGGGGGGGGTATGGCCTAGTGGTCTAGAGTGCCGCGCTTCGACATCTAGCTGGCGATCACGATCACCTCTTGCTTGTGGCTGTGGTTTCGCGCCTTAGTGTGAGCGTATGTGCCTTGGAGATAGGGGCGCCTTCTCAACCTCATGGGTTTCCTCCCACTGCTAAAGACCCCTACGCGCAAGCGAATTATTGAAATAAATTTAAACCATGTTAGTCCTGAAGTGACCTAGTTGTGTTGAGTGGATGTTAAACCCCATTTCTCTCTCTCTCTCTCTCTCTCGCATTATCCGTCTTTAATACTTCTGCTAATCTTATTAACCAATCGAGATGGTAAATGGTTGCCAGAGGGGAACAGGTCGATGTGATAATACTTGATTTTGCCAAGGCCTTCGACAAGGTCCCTCACCACCGACTTCTCCAGAAGCTCAAGTTTTATGGGGTAAGAGACAACACGTGGCAATGGGTCAGACTTCCTTGCCAGGAGGACACAACGAGTTAACCTTGATGGGTGTTCTTCCTCCTACGCAGACGTCATATCCGGAGTCCCCCTAAGGGCACGGTGATGGGACCCCTTCTGTTCCTTACGTTCATCAATGACCTACCCGAACAGACCACCTCAGATGTCAGACTCTTCCCTGATGATGCCCTCATGTATAGACACATTCACAGTGAAGAGGATGCCCAGGCACTACAGAAGGACCTATCATCACTTGCCAGATGGGAGCGTGAATGTCAAATGGAATTTCACCCCCAGAAATGCATGGTAATACATGTCACCAACAAGAGAACCATCACTAAGTACCGATACAACCTGCATGACCACACCCTAGAGTCAGTTACCAACAGCAAATACCTGGGAGTCACCATCAGCCAGAACCTAAAGTGGGACAAACACATCGGCAACATACGTTCCAAAGCCAGCAGGACTCTCGGTTTTATAAACCTTAACCTGAAGGGCTGTAAACAACCAGTGAAGGCCATCGCATATACCACCTTAGTGAGACCCACACTGGAATATGCCTCGTCGATATGGGACCCATACCAACGGAAAAACATCAAGTCACTAGAGAGCGTGCAACGGAGAGCAGCTAGATCCCAGCTGCACTGCTGACCCCCAATGTGTGAAGTAAACTGCCCTGTTTTTAACCAATTTTAGTTGTACATACACGCCAGTTGTTTTTTTAGCTGTCTTTCGAGATGCGCCAGTGCATATTTACACTCTACTAGAGTCAGGCACTATAGAGGAAGAAGAAGAAGAACTAAGATTGTTGTAGTGAATGAAAACAGTGACACTAAGACTGGTATATAAACTGTTTTTTTGATTGGTTTGTAGAATCAAGCTAAATCAAATACACATAATTTGAATTTGTGGAAACCCTGTGGATGTACTCAGAAAAGTGGGGTAGAACTGGTGATACCGAAAATAAGGTTCATCATATCATATCACCATTATTTTCATAAAAAGTGATGGTGTCTCATAAATTGAAACAAAGGGAGATAATAACAAAATTGAGAACAGCAACCCCTAGCTTCAAAAGAATCATTAACTGTTAGCTAAATACATTTATTTTTATTTAAAGAGAACGAGATTTATACAAATCACAAGTCTTAATAATATGATAGAAATTGAGTTTATTAACATAGATAATATCAATTAATGTGGAATTTTGTGGCTGCGGTCTATCTTCATGAGGTTTGAGGGTAAAATGTATAAGATTATCTAGGTTTAACCATAGTATAACCAGAGTACCCAAATTGTAGAAAATGTTCATGAATTCTCACTGGTTAAACCAAGTTAAGAAATGAACCAAATCTCTACGACCTCTTCAGAGAATATAGAATTCCGCCACAAGCAAATTAACCACAGTGAATTTGTCCCCCAATTCTATCAAAATTCGTGAGACCCACCACTGGCATGAAACCGTAAACACACCTTACCACGTGCTCAAATATACAAACTGAAAATTCATAAAGCCGACCGTACCACAGGCATGAAACCATGAACACCATACCACGTGCACAACAATACGGACAAAAAATTCATAAAGCCCAACGTACCACGGGCATAACGCCGTGTGCACCTCATACCTTGTGCACACAGCTTAGTTAAAACATAGCCCACCTACCACGGGCATGAGGGCCGTGAGCACACCATACCATTACCACGTGCTCAACTATACTAACTTAAAGTTCATAAAACCCACCGAACCACGGGTATAACACTGAGTGCACACCGTACCACGTGCACACAGCATAATTAAAACAGCCCACCGTACCACGGGCATGAAAACGTGAGCACACCAACCACGTGCTCAACAATACGTACATAAAGCCCACCATACCACAGGCATAAAAACCGTGCGAGCACACCATACCACATGCACGCAGCGTATGAACATAAGTTTTAGACAGCCCACCGAACCACGGACATAGCAAACCTAAACGTCAACACGATTTAAAATTACCAACCTGGGGCCTGTTTCACGAAATTTTAACTAAGATAAAATCCGATTTTAGTAATGCGATTGGATAGTATTAGATTGATTTTAGCGCTTAGCCAATCACATTTAAGTATGTACTAAAATTTGGATTTTATCTTAAGTTAAAATTTCGTGAAACAGGCCTCTGCTGTTTAATCTTCTTTGAGATGGACAGCAGCATTATATTTTACAGAGGTGGGGTGGACTGTAAAAGTATTTATAGCCTGTATGAATCTTGCAATCAAGCGATCATTGCCAGAATTCATCAAGTGAATACCATCGCCTCGAAAAAAATGTGAAGTGAAACTTGTGATACTGTGAGATATAATATGACCAGGGGGGTTATTAACTACGGCCTTCACGATTAATCCTCTTTCGTTTAATGTCCAAATCTAAAAGTATGATTTACCTCTTCCTCACTTAAATTGCAAGTTTTATCATTAACTCCCCGCCACATGAACCGAGGGAGTATATCCGACCATATTAAAAAAGTTTGATGGAATATCTCCCTCAAGTAAGCCACATTCTTTGCTATTGAATTGTTCAAATCAAAAATAGACTTATCACTTAAATCGTTCCCTCCTAAATGTATTATAAGCATATTAGGAGGTTGCTTAGCTTTTAGCATCATAAACTGTATGTTGGGTAATAGCCCAGCCCAGACCCCACCTCTTTCTCCCTTCATCTGCCATGTTTCCTGAAGCACACCAGTAGCTTCGGCTCTATGTTTAGCCCAGAAAATAATGTAACTTCCCACAAACCAAACAGTTTTACATGTATCTACAATTAGAAATATGGCGCGTTATACCTACACTATAAATTACAATTACAAGCGAATATAATTTTTATACGCGCTGGATTTCCACCTGCCCATTCCCATGATATCCTCCTCCTTGAACCGCATTTAGCAAGATCCGTTGCCTTACCTATCCTGAATAAATGCGATTTGAATCGACATGATGGAAGATCCAAAGATTTAGTTGCTTTGAATAGAATTGCACAAAATTGACTTCTAGTTAATGGTTTCTGATCAGCGTTAGAAAAGTAATATTGAGCTTCTTGAGATCTCATTCGATCAAAAGAGATGTTAGCTCTAACGGGGCACGTAGAGTGATTCAACGCTGGTATACCAGGTGCAGAGTGATTCAACGCTGGTATACCAGGTGCAGCCCCGGCGAGACTGTAATTTTTGCTTTTTAATTGATGATATAAACATGATTTTCGCATTGTCTATGCCCAGGCAATTCGTCAAGGCTCTGGGGATTACACCAAACCACTAATGTATGCGGCACTCTAATGATTACCATTAGTTACAATGTATGGGCCCCCCCCCCCTCGAAAAAATCCTAGATCCGGGCCTGTATACGTAAAGTAGTCGGTGGCCCTGACTGATTGGTTTTTGATGATGTTATTCTGATCAGCAAACTACGTTCACTACCAATTCCCTCGATAGTGACATCGCCTTGACAAAGAGGGCGATCAGCATATGTCGGATCGGAATACACCAACTCGCCAATATTAAACCATAATAAGCCAACTTAAATGCAGATACAAACAAAGTTGCCTCAAAGGAAGTATAACAAATAGGAGGTAAAATCGAACAAACAGCTCCTAAAATATTTAGTGTTAATGGTGCCCTTATATCCTTAGTGACTCGTTGTCTTCTATAACCAACTAAAATCTTTTTAACCCAAAAATGTGATGTGTAATCATTAAAGCTGAACTCCGATTATAAAACTACAGAAATAGCTAAATAAAAATAAGTCACGCCCAAAAAAAACGCCATACTTGTTTAAATATTATTGCTACACAATTATTATGTCTGGTCAGGTATATGTTATTTTATATTATTTTTACTAATTAGACGAAATAAGTCAACTGCGGTGTACTTTTGGTCTAAATGTAACAGAGAAACTTCCTCACCTAAAACAATAACAAATCTGCCAACAGTGTGACACAGGGCTTCCACTTCAAAATTTTCCCAAACGGTCATTTTCTCACGTAGAAAGTGGTGCTTTTTTTTAGCACATAATAAGAAGCCAAAAACTTCATGCTATCGGAATGTCGATCAGCTTTAATTGGGTCAAGGACAGTCATACAAAAATTCAATCTCACATCGACATTTATAACCACCCACCCATCTCCATAATAAATAAAAGAGCATATGTAATCAAATATTATCATTTATTTATACATTCATAAAATAGGACACTATTTTCGTAATTTATTTACAACACCACTCGTATGTACTGGGCGGTTTTAAAACGATTTCCATTTCTGTAAAGCACGTGCTGGTTGAAATTCGGCACGTTTGGGAACCTCCGTAGAAATCCTCACTAGTTAGTCAAAGGTTTCCATGCTCAAAGAACTTCGCAACTTGGGTTTTATCACATTTTAGCGTACGTGACAAATTCGACTGTTGACTATTTCTCCATACACAGGGAAAAAGTAGTTCCGATTGTAAATAATTTAAAGTCATAAAAATGTACAATAATTAACATAATTCTTAAACTTATCAATATATTAACTCGTATTGGTATTTTGTGAGCTCAAATAATATCGAGCTAGTATTTTAACTCTATAAAATGTAAATTAGCACGTATTTCAATATGGCCGACACCGTGAAAGCGCATTGTTTCAAGCAAAATGACGTCTATCAATTGTGATATAAAAGAAAAATATGGATTAAAAATACACCCGACAATACATCTTTTGTGTGGGAATATCATTTCTTAACCACAGGAAATATTTGTGAGTGACCATTTAGCAGAGAATTTACGACTAACTTTGTTTTTTGAAGCGGAACTGTGATCCTCGTGGGAGTCATTGATGGAAATATCATCATCCCGCTTTCGTTTGTTATTTTGGGAGGTGAGAAATTTCAACATTTTGAATTGATATAGAGAATGCTAACATTTCTGATATTCGCGACGTTGTCATGATTAACTCTTGTAGGCCTAATCAAGAGAAGACATCAAAGTCTGATGAAGTCGGCAAATATGCTATAACTACTCAATTTAAAGAATGATCACAGTATTACTAATTATAAAACAAAACACACCTAAGTAAATTGATTAAATGTTGAGCGTTAATTTGTTTGATGTTGATCCCCCGTTGCGTTGATTGTGAGTACAGCAATATACACAAGGATAATTGATTGGCAGGTTTACCCCCATTTCGACTACGTCCCATTTCGACTACGTCCCATTACGACTACGTCCCATTTCGACTACACCCCATTTCGACTACAAATTTTATTACCCTCAAAACCCTGAGCCCCTAACTAATCAGCAATGAACTGTTCCACTGATTAAGAGATCGGATTTAGGTAATGACTATTGTTAAAATAGCTTATTCATTATATATATTTTAGCTTGTTTTTTAACATCAAAGCAAAAATATCAACCCAGAGTACATTTTTATTTTGACAAATATTTGTAATATTTAGAGATTTCATTGAGTTTAATACTTGCTTATCTATATAAGATGATTCATTTCAAATTTTATATATTTATTCTTCAAGTTCACTATCATTCACTATTGTTTCATGTATATATGGGTGTAATTTTAATTTTGTTAATAAATTATTTATAATTTTTTTTTCAAAAAATCAGTCACAATTAGTTTGTGTATTTTCGAAGTAGAAATATTAGTTTATTTATTAAAAATAACATTGTTTCATGTGTAGCCAGTAACATATACAGATTTATTGATTTAATTCGAAATATTGAGAAGTGCGAGCGATCCAAATATGCGCAATTGACCTTAGGAGCGGCACCACCAAAAAGGAGACGAATATATAAGGAAATAGATAATAGACTGATCAGAATAAAGACCCAACTCATAAATGAAGAAAAGACACCAATGCAATATTTGGATGCTATAGGATACCTTTTAAAATTGGGATGAACTGTACAATAGACAATAGACAATCGAATCAGTGCTTTGAAAATAGACAATCGAACCAGTGCTTTGTAAAATATTATATCTTGTTTTGTTATATAAATTTTTAATCTTTTTTCCTGTTTGTTTTGATTTATCTGCTATACGCTGTAGTCTAAATGGGGTATGGAATAATCTATTCTATCTATAAAGAGGGTATACAAGTAGGGATTATAAAACCACCAGACCGTATAATCTGTTGTTATAAGCTGTAGTCGAAATGGGACGTAGTCGAAATGGGAGTACACCGATTGGCAGTGGTTTCAATTCGTGGACTACTGAACACTGTTAATTTTATTACACCCTACAGTTTACACCACGACACGCACTGAGTTTCGTCGTGTCCAGGATTTTATGATTTAGCACAAAATATGCTATTTTTCCGGCATGCAAAATGACCTACGGGTCTGCTCGGGTGTAGGTCATTTTCCAGAGCCGTAGGTCCCGACCGGCATATACGGCCGAAATGGAAGCCTTGGTGTGACACCATCATACATTTTTTTCTTGTTCCTTGAAATGTTTTACACAACAGAGTAGAAACACCAAATAATGTTCTGCGTCATAAAGTCTGGTGTTATCGTTCCAAAATATATCCAAATAGTGGAAAATAGCTGATAGTGGAAAAACTTCAATCAGTCAAGAGAGCTGGCTATTATCTTACCGGATGTGGATACTTCGCTTGATACTGTATACACTGAAAGTGGGCGGGGCCTGCCTGTGTGTTTGTCACCCAAATCGACGGCCATGTTTGTTAAAGAAATTTAAACAAGTATGGCGGTTGTTTTGGGCGTGACTTTTTTTTTATTTAGCTATTTCTGTAGTTTTATAATCGGAGTTCAGCTTTAAAGTTCTGAATTTTGTTGAAAAAACTGATTGCCGACAAGTAAGACGTAATTGTTGCCGGAGCATAACCCTGATGGAAGCATGAGCAGATATAACATATTAAATCCAGCAATGACGCACCAGACAATGAGTTTTCTTTACGGAATTTATTAAAATGTGTGATAGCTTGCACAAATAGTATTCTGGTGTTAGGAGCCAAGCTTGATTCAAGTAACTTTAATGTGGTTCGCTGAATATCCGGAAAACATGGTTGGGCACTGGACTGGGTTCTAGCTGTGCGTCTGGTGCCAACACACGAAATCGATCCATCTGAAAACGAGAGAGACTGTCTGCAATACCGTAATGAATGCCCTCAACGTGCTCAGCTCTGATGATTATGTTATTTGAAAAACAAATTAGTGTTATTTCACGCACAAGTTACATAACATGTTCGGATTTTGATGTCATGGAATTGAGAATTTGTACAACAGCTTTGTTATCCGAGTGGAAAAGAATCTTTTTATTTCTAAAATTAGGAGTCCAAATGAAAATTTATACAAAAATTGGGAATAATTCAAGTAGACCAATCGCTTCCCACGTTCGTGGCCATGCAATGGTAAACCACTGTCTGTTAAAGTATGCACCACAACCTAAATCTTTCTGTGCCGAACTATCGGAACAGTATTCTGGTGTTAGGAGCCAAGCTTGATTCAAGTAACTTTAATGTGGTTCGCTGAATATCCGGAAAACATGGTTGGGCACTGGACTGGGTTCTAGCTGTGCGTCTGGTGCCAACACACGAAATCGATCCATCTGAAAACGAGAGAGACTGTCTGCAATACCGTAATGAATGCCCTCAACGTGCTCAGCTCTGATGATTATGTTATTTGAAAAACAAACTAGTGTTATTTCACGCACAAGTTACATAACATGTTCGGATTTTGATGTCATGGAATTGAGAATTTGTACAACAGCTTTGTTATCCGAGTGGAAAAGAATCTTTTTATTTCTAAAATTAGGAGTCCAAATGAAAATTTATACAAAAATTGGGAATAATTCAAGTAGACCAATCGCTTCCCACGTTCGTGGCCATGCAATGGTAAACCACTGTCTGTTAAAGTATGCACCACAACCTAAATCTTTCTGTGCCGAACTATCGGAACGAACACAATGTTCTAAAAATCTAGCAAATTTTTCAAATGTTGAACAACTTATAGAACAACCAAATGGCATACATTTGTCAAAATAATACAAATTGTTAAAAGTAAAACCTAGCGGATCAAAATCTTGCCTACGAACTTGAAGTAGTCTAAATGCACTTTTAATGTCCGATTTACCCAAAAGACAACCCCTCCCTAATGATTGCACCAATTAAGGCATCGATATTTCCGCGCACATGCGCACGCAGGCACATTTGCTTTATTTTTAAAAAAAAAAAAAAAAATTTAAATTATAACTGTCACGTTAATCATGTAAATAAATTTCTTCTGCTGAATCATATGTCAGGTCGAAGAAAGCCGCCCAGTCATATATAAACTCCTTCGACTTCGTCCTTCTCTCACCCCGTACACAAATAAACCCAGCGCTCGAAATTTATCATGCGGTAAGTAAAAGCCCACGCAAACCATGTCTGCCACGGCATTATTTTTTTATGTGCCGTTCTAGACCATAGATAGGATATGTATGTACTAGACCCTATCATCCCAAATTAGTTTAAAGAAAGAAGTATCGGTATTTTGTTTATTTCTTTTTAGAAGTTGTGCAGGTCCATTCATTTCACGGTCCCCAAGACCAATTTACGGCATTTCAATGTTAAGGGTTTGGATGTCGTAAATTGTGTCTTACATTCGGTTTTACGATCAATTTTGAATGTACTCATTCTACGGTCAATTCTACCGAATCTATACTAAATCCTAGCCTATCCACAATGTCAATGTTTCTTTTTTTTTATTTCTTGCCTGTGTTGATCGTGGATTTGCTACGACCCGGGAGTAGGACTAGGACTAGGAGGACGATGAGAACTTTTTCAACTTCTGTCTGACCTGATTCTCATTCCACCGTACCGGTAATAATAATATAATTCTTGAGACACAAGTCAAATAAAACAACGTGTTTTAATTACCAATATCTACCTGTTGTCATAATTCGTTGTACTAAATAAAATACAAACACCGTTTCAAGAATAGGCCTATATAAATTTGAATATATAAATGGAAATTAATTTGCACTGAAGCAAATATAAGACAGCAAAAGCTCTGAAAATACACCAATAAGGGTTGAATTTTCATAAAAGACCACGCCCCTTCCCCAACACTCGGCAAATCCTGGCTACATCCCTGCTTTATACCGGCAATACTATATACCGGAAAACATCATTTTATACTTAATACCGGAAAACCAGTAAATACCGGAAAACACACTAAATACCGGAAAACACCCTGTCTAGGGTAAGGTTTAGGGTTGTGGAAACGGGTTAGGGTTTGGCTCTGGGTTACATATTTGGGGTGTTTTCCGGTATTTAGGGTTTATCGGGTATTAAGTATAAAAATGGTGTTTTCCGGTATATAGTATGGCCTCTTTATACCGGGCATTTGAATACTCTCCTTTTTATTATGACCCTGCAGGCACAGGCACACTTAACTTTTATAGAGCCCTGATTTCACCATGCCTATTGCTTCATCGAAAGGTGTATTTACAGAAGCCATTTCCTGGCTAATAAAATCATTAACTGACTGACCAGCTGGATACGAAAGATGGTGAATCCGACGAAATTGACAAGCTTCCTTTTTTGGGACTAATCCAATGGGCGATAATCTTAAAGTGGGAATAGGTCGCTCACTCAAAGGCCCTTCAATTCTCCCGGCAGCTAACTCAGCTTATATTTTTTCCTGAACCACATCAGAATTTTCTAAAGTAGACCAGAGGGAGGAGGGGGGCATTGTCACCCGAGTGGGGGCAAAATCTGAGTTAACTTTTCTAGAGGCATTTTTCGTCAGGAATCCGAATCTGGTAGGTAATAAGCCAGGTGAGGGGGCGTTTTCGAGATAATCGAGGTCAAAGGTCACGGAAGGCCAAATAACGAAAGAGACGTAAAAAATTCAAAATCTGTTCAGAATAGGGCCGAAAATCATCGATAACAGCAATGAGACAATTATAATACAGTAATATAATAATAACATTATATCTGGAATTTCGTACTAAGACCCGTATTGTGGCATTGAATACCCCCCCCCCCCCCCCCCGTTCATTATCTTAGTAATAGAGTTTGATAACCCACAAATTTGATCGCTATGCTATTTAAGGTAAGTAAATATGAATGTGCCATAATATTACTTACATATTTGAAGAGGGTAATAAACAAGCTTTTCTGTGATATGTAACATTATATCTGGAATTTCGTACTAAGAACCGTATTTTGGCATTGAATACCCCTCCCCCTTCATTATCATAGTAATAGAGCTTAATACCACCAAATTTTGATCGCTTTATAAGGTAAGTATATATGAATGTGCCATGAAATTATTTACATAATTAAAGAGAGCAATCAACAAGCTTTTCGCTGATATGTAACATTATATCTGGAATGTCGTACTAAGAACCGTGTGTTGGCATTGAATACCCCCCCCCCTTCATTATCATAGTAACAGAGCTTAATACCACCAAATTTTGATCGCTTTTTAAGGTAAGTAAATATGAATGTACCATAAAATTGTTTACATATTTGAAGAGAAAAATCAACATGCTTTTCGCTGATATGTAACATTATATCTGGAATTTCCTACTAAGACCCGTATTTTGGCATTGAATACCCTCCCCCCCTTCATTATCATAGTAATAGAGCTTAATACCACCAAACTTTCATTGCTTTTTAAGGTAAGTTAATCTTAATGTGCCAGAAAATTATTTTCATATTGGAAGAGGACATCAACAAGCTTTTCGCTGATATGTAACATTATATCTGGAATTTCGTACTTAGACCCGTATTTTGGCATTGAATACCCCCCCCCCCCCCTTCATTATGATAGTAATAGAGCTTAATACCACCAAACTTTGATTGATTTTTAATGTAAGTAAATATGAATGTACCATAATCTTATTTACATATTTGAAGAGGGTAATAAACAAGCTTTTCAGTGATATGTAAAACTATATCTGGAATGTCGTACTTAGACCAGTATTTTGGCATTGAATACCCCCCCCCCCCCTTCATTATCATAGTAATAGAGCTTAATACCACCAAACATTGATTGCTTTTTAAGGTAAGTGAATATGAATGTACCATAAAATTATTTACACATTTAAAGAGAAAAATCAACAAGCTTTTCGCTGATATGTAACATTATATCTGGAATTTCGTACTAAGAACTGTATTTTGGCACTGAATACCCCTCCCCCCTTCATTATCATAGTAATAGAGTTTAATACCACACAACTTGATTGCTATTTTAGGTAAGTAAATCTTAATGTGCCAGAATGTTTTTTACATATTTGAAGAGAGCAAACAACAAGCTTTCAGTGATATGTAATATTATATCTGGAATTACGTACTCAGACCCGTATTTTGGCATTGAATACCCCCCCCCCCTCATTATCATAGTAATAGAGTTTAATACCCCACAACTTTGATCGCTATTTAAGGTAAGTAAATATGAATGTGCCATAATATTACTTACATATTTGAAGTGGGTAATAAACAAGCTTTTCTGTGGTATGTAACATTGTATCTGGGATTTCGTACTAAGTACTGTATTTTGGCATTGAATACCCCTCCCCCTTCATTATCATAGTAATTGAGTTCCGTACCAACCAAACTTGACCGTTTTGTAAGGTACCGGTAAGTAAATCTAAATGTGCCAGAAAATTATTTACATATATGAAGAGAGCAAACAACAAGCTTTTCGGTGATATGTAACATTATATCTGGAATTTCGTACTAAGACCTGTATTTTGGCATTGAATACCCCTCCCCCTTCATTATCATAGTAATTGAGTTCAGTACCAACCAAACTTGACCGTTTTGTAAGGTACCGGTAAGTAAATCTAAATGTGCCAGAAAATTATTTACAGATTTGAAGAGAGCAAACAACAAGCTTTTCGGTGATATGTAACATTATATCTGGAATTTCGTAATAAGACCTGTATTTTGGCATTGAATACCCCCCCCCCCCCTTCATTATCATAGTAATAGAGCTTAATACCACAGGTATGTCATCGCTGCTTATTGTTATTATAATATATTACTGTATTATAATTGTCTCATTGCTGTTATCAATGATTTCCGGCCTTATTATGAACAGATTTTGAATTATATACGTTTCTTTCGTTATTTGGCCTTCCGTGACCTTTGACCTCGATTATCTCGGAAACGCCCCCCTCACCTGGCTTATTACCTACCAGATTCGGATTCCTGGTGAAAAATGCCTCTAGAAAAGTTAACTCAGAATTTGCCCCCACTCGGGTGACAATGCTCCCCCTCCCCCCTCTGGTCTAAAGCTGATTTCAAATTCTTAACATCTGAAGGTTCACGTGGCCCAGTATAATGGAACGGAAAACCATCAGAAAACCCCTGCAATATTTCCCCCGCCTCTAGTCTATTCGGATAATTATTTAACTTATACCGCAGATGGTCTATGTTGATTGGAGACTTAGCAAGTGAAAAAGAAAAACAACTGGGATTATCTAACGAATCCACAGAACTTTGAAACAAGTTATAACAAGAACATGAACGAACGAAACCACCAGAAAAACTAATATCATTATCTGGACGACTTTCCCCTACGAAATGAACCCCGCTGAAAACCCCTATTTGCTGTTTGATTGAATTGTTTATTTGTTGACCTGGGATTCTAAAAATCAAATCCAGTTCCACGATTATCAACAGCTGTGGTTTGCTTCATGCAACTGCTCCTACCATGACCATGGAACCCGCAATTCCCACAATAATGCTGATATTTACATGGATTATATGAACAATAACCTTGTTTATTAAAATCAAAACAGGGAAAAGGTTTATTGCTTTCTTTCTGTTTATACTATAGCTAATTTGTGCACCTAGTTACCATGAGGCGCATCCAGCGATCTGGGTTTATTCTTGACCAAGACTCACAAGTAATAAGTATGACTTTGTTGCCTCAATCGAAATTGCTCATCGTACGAGCGCCACGCCGCAACAGGATACCTCGTGGAAGCTTCTCTTATTACGGACATATACTGCAATAACTCTCCTATTCTTTCAGGAAATTTCTCCCAATAAATTATGAACGCATTTGTCCATCGATCAATGTCCAAAATCTTCTCCGTAGGCTTCGGCTTAGATACAATGGCTCCTTTTCCAAGTGTAGGACCGTTGTCAAGTTATCTTGATACTCAGTGCCCACCTTGAGTAAATGTGCTAAATTTATGTATTGACACGACCAAATTTTATTCCTTATTGCAATGGGTACGTGTAAATAGAGCGAATCGTCCGCCGCAGATATTACACGTGGCGACTCTTCCAAATCATATGCGTTAAACTCTGTTCCAACTACTTTAGCCTGCTCTGACTCGGCTCCTATTGGACAGTCATTAGACAAGTCAATAATCCTAGGATTATTAGGCCTAGCAACATAATGGTAATTGTCATTGTTTAGAACGGAAAGGCCCTGGTTTTGAGTTGGAGCAAGATTTGACTGACTCTGTGCCTGGTAATTAGGCCTAGGCCCACTTGCGTTTGAGGTTACAGTAGAGTACTCGCAGTGCCAGTGGCGCGTTAATTTTGAAAGAAATTTGTTGATCTTAATTATTCTTAAGAACACCTTCTCAAAATCTTTTAATCTACAAAACCGTACTCACCCGGAGTTTGTTGTGTCTCATTGTTTGTCAGCCTGCCTCCGGTGGCTTGATAACCAGAACAGGATGACAATTCTTGTTGCACGTCCGTATGCCTATCACCGGACTCTAAGGCATCTTCGGGGAGCGGAGGGCATAGTTGTACATATTCAATATCTACTGATGACTTGGCCTTAGAGTTAGAGTTTAGACGGTCTGCCGACAGGCCTTTTCCTTTTTTCGATATTTTCCCGGTATTCATCTGCTTATCTCGCAAAGCAGGTCTCTTTGACATATTGAAAATTAGAGATTTATGTCGGATGGTTTCAAACAATAGACGATTAAATTACGATACAAAATTGATAAAAATTGATGCGTTAAATTAAGCGAAATTTTGGCGGCGTCTTCTTAAAATCGATTGGAGTGAAAGTGAGGCTGGACGGAAGTCGTCTGTATTTCGTCACAGTCAACGCGGGAACTACGTCATGTATTTACCAAATACGGTCATGCCACGTGACGTGCTATTGTCCAAATATAGTAAATTCGACGGTATAATCACGTGATTGGTCACACGGAATCCCGTGCCTAAAATAAACACAACTATGGGCTAAACCATAGTTGATATTATTTCTAGTATTTTATTTTCAGGAAGGAGATGAATCTGTACTTATTTTACAAGAAGAAGCAGAAAGTATATTAGGTAAAGAAAGAGTTATTTGTGCCGAAGATCTCATGGTATATAAAGTTCCCAGGAGAGTGTGATCCTCATAATTTGTGTATTCTTATAATAGGTCATAAATTCAGCATTTTTAAATTTATTTAAGTTAATCAGTTTTGTGAATAAGTTATCAATATATTCTCATTGTAAATCAAATTCAACATTTTTAATTTTTTTTAAAGTTAATCAAGACAGTAATTCCTGCAAATAAATCCTGCAAAGGATAAGATGACTTGCACATAGCTCACAGAATAATATCAAATTGAATATCTAAAACTCTTTATTTCGGCTATTTGAAAATATTGATATTTGGTAAAGACCTTTTAGTGTATTACTCAAATGGTCATTATGTTCCACTTTTTTTGAACACATGATTAGTTTTCTCCCTTTCTTATAATTGGATGGAACGAAAACCTGTAATTTATCCATGTATATATTGGCAGGGCAAAGACAGGCCAATGAAATTAAATATGTTGTAAGGTAAAATCTCTTCCCACTTGAATTGCATACATAACCTCAGAAATGAAAATGACCATAATATATTAAGTCTCAATATGACCAAAATTTTGTGCAGACAATATGTTAATCCTTATTCGATATGGAGCAGGAGAGCTATGGTGACTCGGTGAGTAAGACATTGGCTTGCTAATATGGAGGTTTGTGTTCGATCCCTGCGTTGGCCAAGAAAGTTTATCTGGATTTTCCGACATGGTTCTCCCATGTCAGAGGCATAGGACGAAGGGCCTGGCAAGGGACAGTTGTCATTCAGATGGACAAAAATCCCAGGTTCCGTGTACATATTGGTGTTCACATAAAAGAACCCTTGGCAGTTTGAATTCGAAATAAAAGTAGGCCATAGCCACCACTGTCTTGACAAAGTTTCCCTTATGGTGTATGCTCATCTTTATTAGCCAGTAGGAGCGAAACAGTAGCATGTTAAATTCAATTTCATTACATATGTACTTCCCATAAATGAGTGGCATATAGCAGGGAGGCTGGTTTCTCAACTTTGCAAGGTCTACTTACCAGACACGCCCAACAAACTGATTTTACCCAAAATATCTGGTTTATGGGGGTTTTTTTAACTCGAAAGCATTTATTTTCAGAGGGATATACATCTGACAGCCCCCTTCCATATCAAAATTGGTATAATATTGATTGAATTATGATTTATTAATATGATAATACTATAGATTAGACAATTGTATATATTTATTTATTAAAAGTTCTTAATCTCATTTTGCAAACAGTATGAAAAAAAAAGTGTCCATTAATAAATTTTGATATTGCTATTTTTATCCAATAGTTACCATTACTGCTGCATGTAAAGTTACAACATAATTTACAGGTTTATTGTATTATATATATATCAAAATATTCAGTTCTCAACAATATATATCACATTATTCTAAAACAGTGGCTCTTAACACCATCGATTCAGCAGAAGTCCTCTGACAGGGTGCCCCACCATAAAAAAATATCTCCAAATATCTTGACAATTACTCCACAATATCTTTATATATATATACCAAGCCTTAAATCAGTTTCACAAAATTATAGTCACTAAATAGACGACCATGTTGTACTTAATAAGCTATGACCATTTACTCATCTATAAATACTGGATTGAAAACTGGTTCCTAGTGTTGTCCATAACATCCAGCACTTTTGAGTAAAAGATAGGTTACATGCCCTTGTTTTGAAATTAGGCTTGCTTAACCAGTCTACCGACCATTCTAAGTTGGATTGACAGGTTGGGATAATCAAGACTATGTACGAAACATTACAGAAAGGTGGAACAAGAAATTGAATTTAGAAATTAGCACGTTTTAAGAAACTTGTAAAAGTAAAATGAAACTGCTGCTAGTATCATGTTCTTGCCTAACCCAAGTGTTTCAGAGATAATATTTGTACTAAACCAAAAGATAGCACTCCTAACGGTACAGTTAATAATAAAGCAATTTAAAAAATAAAACAAATGCAATTTCTAAATCTGCTGTAATAACCAAGAAGCCAAATTTTACTGCTATTCCAAATTGTCAACAATAGATTTTTTACGGTTCTAATAGCTGAAAGATTTGTAGAGAATTGCACGTGCCATGGCTATTTATAGTCTCATACACTCCTCCGCTGACCTATTATCATAGTTTTAGACACAACCACTGAAGCGTGCATATTGGCCTTGTCGAGACCCTACGGCTCTGTAACAAAGTTTTTTGTTTTCATTTCATAAAATAAGATTAAATTGAGATACACACAAACTTACTGTATACAATTGTGTTGCCTAATAAATTAAAATTGTATTGAACTTTTATGCAATGTTTTATTTCCTTTTCTGCATGGTTTAAATATTCAAAGTTGTTGAATGGTCCCTGGGTTTTGTAAAGAGTTCGGTTTGGCCCCTTTGAAAAGATTAAGAACCACTGTTTTAGATTTTGCATTCAATACATTTCGTAACGTCGCGAAAATAAATATATAAATGTCTTAATAAAGATATGTATCCAAATGTACAGCAAATTTAGAAGAAAGAAAGAAATATAATGCAAATTTTAATTTCACTTTTGAATAAGACTTTTTAAAGAATCAGAAGTCATCACTTATAACTGACTATTGACCTTTTATTGAAATATATTACCCGTTAATTGACCAAAATACATTGTGATTTTTTCAGCAAACCATCTACATTATATATAAACAATGTGTTTAATATATACATCCATATATGTATCTTTCTAGAGTACCTATGTCTTGCTTTATAGCACAGTATACATATCTACAGGTTTATGCAATGAATGCTAATTTTATTTTTAAATGATTATATGACAGGGAATTCACTTTAAGGTTTGCCAGTCAGTTACCTCAGATTAGCAAGATATTTTTCATAAATATTTTACACATAAGAACTATAAATTTAACTATATTTGTTCTGTTTTAATGTATATTTCCTTGAAATTCTAATCTCATGGTAAAATGACTGACAGGTGATGTCAATTTCACTGGCAGTCATTAAAGACTGGGAATTATAACCAAAACCAGAGCCCTATTGATTATACAATGTAGCTGTCTATTTTTGGTTTTTATCTTGTAAAAAGAGATAAGCTGCAGAGAAGTCTCTTCCACCAAGTCCATGATTAACCATAGTTCTATATAGTTGATGAGCAACTGAACCTAGAGGTGTAGGAGCTTTTGTTGTTGTAGCTGCACTCTGGGCTAAACCCAGATCCTAGAAAACAAATGTACATATAATGATTGTTTATGATGACCCAATTCACCTTTTGCAGCATCGAACGGTTATGGTAATGGAAATATGGAATCATAACTAGAATATCCTAGGTTAAGGTTTTCAGTTAACTCTAAATACCATTCCCTGTCTAATGCAGTAAATTAACACCTGGAGGATTTGGTAAACATGAACCAAACGGGTTTCATTACGCTACACATCCCAAACATAATTCCAGAACAGTGCCAGAATAGAATAAGATGCATCCGGGTACTTTGCACAGCATTTTTTGCTTTATACAATAAATATGAAAAGTAATTTAAACAAGTTTTAATAATATTTTCTACCATTTTTAATGAGATACTGCTCTTTCAACCTCTTTTTGTAGCAAGCTGCTTATTTTGTTCCCTGTGGATGGTAGAGAAATTGTGCCAATCAGTGTTTGGTTCTGGGCTCCGATTTTATAATTTTTATTGCAATGGATAATCAGTTAAACAGGTTCTAATTGGTGAAAATCTCAATCACATGGGGACCAAATGGGTTTTTTAAAACCATGTTATTTACCTTTGTCATAAGAGCTGTACCAAAACCACCTTTATAATCATTACTAGAGGGTACTCCTTCTAATACACCTGGTACAGGATTATACACTTCTGATGACCAGCATCTACCAGAACTCATATTTAATATTTTAGCTAACATTTTCGGATCCAGACCCAATCTAGAAAAAAATGTTAAAAATGTTTATTATTGACCTTATTTAAAAAATTTAATATTTGAGCTGTAACTTTGTGATCTAGATCCTATCTGGTAAGGGGATCACGGTGGCTAAGTGGATAAGGAGCTGGTTCGCTAGCCTGGAGGTCGGGTGTTCGATCCCTGCATTGGCCGAGAAAGTTCATCTCGATTTTCGGACGTGATATCTCCTTGTCAGTGATGCAGAAGGAGGGCCTGACAAGGACAGCTGCCTAGTCATTCTGATGGGACGAAAAACCGAGGTCCCATATACACATTGGAGTGCACGTAAAAGATCCCTCTGCAGTTTGAATTCGATATAAGAGTAGGCCGTAGCGCCGCTGCCCGGGCAAAAATTTCCTTCTTAGCACACTGTATGGCGTATGCCCGTCTTTAATTACCTCAGGTTAAGTGCATAACAGTAGGACTTAAACCCCATTTATTTATTTCATTCATTCATTCCTATCTGGTAAAAATATAGGATTCATAATTAATCTTAAGAAATTTTAATACTTTTGGGGTTTTATGTGGAGGAAAGTTCTATACAGAGGAAACAAAACATACTTCATTCCCAAGTTCATAGTTTCCGCTGTTCCAATCATAGATATACCCAATAACATATTATTACAGATTTTAGCTGCCTGAAAAAGAAATAGATGACTTTTCTAAATCTGATAGAAACAGATTAAATGTCTAAATATGAAAAAGCTCAAAATAGTAAAAGATATGAGTTCTGTTGTACAGATTTGATTCCACAAAATGGAAACTTTAATCACCTCACCTGTGAATTTGAAGTTTCCATTTTGAAAAAACATATCCAATTGCGTAGATTGTAAAAATATTTATAAATCAACAACCAAATACTGGTAGCGTACAAGTTATAAGATGTCTAATTACTCCAGAATAATTGTATAACCAAGAAATAAATTGATTTCGTGGAAATGTAAAAGTTTTTCAACATTTTCATTTGAAAGATTTCTTATTAGCACAAGATGCTGGCTGGAATAGGTTGATGTGTGTACAAAGTTTTGTACATATATCTTGAATAATAGGCGCTATATAAATAAATTATTATTATGTATATGTTCTGGAAGCAAAACCAGGACGGACAGATAAAATAAATGAGCAGAAAAATACAATTCTTATAGTTTGTTTTTTACCTGTCCAGTTCCTACAGCTCCACAATGTACAACATTTTTCCCCATTAATGATAAAAGTTCATTAGCTTGATTAAACTGAGTTTCTGGTCCACCAACCATGAATGTTAATAATGCATCTCTTGCTGCATTTACTCCTACAAAAAAAATCTATGTTTAGTGACAAATGGGATGTGTTTGAATACAATAGGTCTGCCACATTATCCATTTCATAGAAGAAGCTATTTTAATACATGTATTTCTATCTGTTACAAGTACATTTGTTCAAAAATTGGAATCTGGCTACTAACCTGGGGCCGGTTGCTCAAAGCTCCGTTATCTTTTAACGATCCGTTAACTTTAACGGAGAGAAAGATTGTTGCTGAAAATAAAGGCCCCGAACATTATGTGGTGCAAATTTTTCCTACAGATTTATGCTAATATTTCTAATGGAAAAAATAAAGTATTCTTTAGTGTTTTCTGTAGTAAATTTACCAAGATATGTCTGCTACCAAGATATGTCCGTTACAGTTTAACGAATCGTTAAAATAACTTAGTTTCGAGCAACCGACCCCAGAGCAACTCTTCTATGATATGATAAAGAATGGGTGGTAGGGTTTGGTAGCTTGCAGAGACGCAGACCCGCCGCAAGAAACCAGGTGGAAAATTTTTTATGTCTCTACGGCCAGTCTGTGATCTTCTTGAACGCCGAATACACACAAGTGACACATAAATTTTACTAAAATTACCCCTGGCTACATGACTGTCTGCCTAAAGAGATGAGACTACCTACCCCCGGATACAGGAGCATCTAGATATACAGATCCTTTTTTCAGAGCTTCACTAGCCATGTGTTGCGATACACTAGGATCTATTGTACTACTATCTATCAATAAACTATCTTTTTGTACTGTACTGAAACAAAATTACAAACTTCATTATACAACATACAAAAATGCACATAATTAAGAAAAAAGTTTTAAATATATATAGCCCGGTACATGTATTCGGTCTACTGACTTAGTAAGCGTCATAACTTATATCATACAATATATTTCTACTATTACAGAATTTCATCAGTTTTATCCAGCTTTCCATATTCATTATACATCTTGCTCCATCATTTCCAGATTGGTGGTGGAGTGGTCTACCATGTTTGCTTTCGATCATAAGGTTTGTATTAGTCTAGTTGAGTGGTTTCATTCCAACCTTGAATGTGACAAGGAGTAGGGTGGTATTCCCAATTTACTGGGTATTTTCCAGGTCCTCTGGTTTTCTCCCACTGCTAAAGACCCCTGCACACAAGCAAATTATTGTTAGAAGTTGTACAATATGTTAGTCCCGAAATCAAACACTGAAATAACAACATGTTTTACCTTAATATTCCTTTTGAGCCATTATAAACTTCTTGAACGTGAGAACTTTCAGGTAACATAGTTACTATTTTGGTAACAGCACTGGCTACTTCTGCTGGTGAGCTGGCAACACTGGCACCTTAAACAACAAATAAACATGTCACATCAGTTTGTTGAAATTTGTTTCACCTGGTTTCACAGGCCACATTTAAATACTTGGCGGGTCGAATCTTGCCCGTGGGCTGCAGGTTTCACACCCCTGCTTTAAACCTTCATTTCATTGCAACAATATTTACCTACCATCAGATTTTAATGAGTTTGTTGAATCTGTATTAACATCAAATACTACTATAGGATAACCATTCTTGATTAAATTTCTTGCCATGTGATTTCCCATATTTCCTAATCCTACAAATCCAACAGTCTCTTTCTGTGAAGATACAAAATCAAAACTATGTCATGTATACCCTGTGTAGTACTTTGATTTTAATCCGATTCTGATTTTAGCCTCTATTCACTCACTGAAGAATGTGCATAAAAACAAAACTACTTGGAAAATTTATAAAAATCATCCAAGAGAACAGATTAAAGTTTACATGGAAGAGTACTTGATCAAAGATCATTAAGTGCATTGGCTTATAATGTTTGTGAACCTATGATTCCTTATGCAATTAGAATTTACTTGATTTGTCATGCTTTTCTACAATCCACACTTTGTGCAATAATATAGTGAATGGTGTATTACTTTGTCCATGTAGATTCCTTGTCATGCTGTACCCTGGTTTCCGAGTAAACCCTGATTACCTCCCTTTGCTTTAAATGCTTTATGTAAGAGCTAAATCCTCCTATTGTATTTTCTTTTTAAAGTTTCACATGTTATATAAATTATTCGATGAATTAGACATTAAATGGATTAGAATCCTTTCGCTACAGTATTTAAAATTTAAAGATAAAATGGATAATCAAGAATTGGTTATTTCTGTAGAAGGTTACTCAACATTCAATACAATCTTTATAAAACTTCAAAAATTCATGACTTCACCCAGAATATAGTAATTTGACAGAAATTTTCAATATATTTATTTTTCATTATCTATCTTTGAATGACCAGCTCCTTATCTAAATCTTACACAATACTTTATCTTAAACAACAGTGTTTTGTACAAATACGTCGTTATACTAGAAGAACTTGACAACCTGCATATATAGGGCTCAAAACTGGAACCGTATCATATAGCACATGTTTACAAAATCAAAATTTTAGCTGCTGTCCCCAAACTTTCAAAAGGATACAACAATATCTCACATGTAAAATGTATATATTTTTCTCTCACCTTCATATTGCTTGAAGCTGAAAGTTAAATTTTTTAAAAAATAAGAAATTTATCACTCCGGGCTTACCTGGAGAACTTGTCGAATAAATTTTTATGCCCCCGGTGTACTTTAAATCAACATCTTTAATTTAATTTTAAAATGTCCAGTGGGTCAAATGAACAACTTATATACAATACATGTGATCTCTTCAATCAATTTATTTATGAAAATATTGACAAGAAACAAAGAAAACATAAGATTTTTCTACCTGAAAACTGTCTGTGTTTAATCACACTATTGACTTGTAGTAATCTGTGAAACATCTTTTTTGACATATTGACCATGGATATTCCTGGAACAGTCGACATTATGATTCAAATGTTATTTCTCAACCACCTTGACAAGTTTTAACTGAAGTGTTAAAGAGAAAAAAAAAAGAACTGTCCATTTAATCCAATAATGTCTCTCACTGCTGTGGCAGTACCGTTACATTCATTCAAATTCAATCCCATCTGCAATGGCAGCATTGCCCGCATCCCTCACCACTACCTGCAGATTCTTGCCTTGCTTGACTCTTAATTTACTAGTTTAGCATTGAACCTATCTGTCTGTCAGTCACCCTGATATAATATATAATGACACATGGAACCAAACTAAATATAAATAATTTAGAGTTGTTCAAATTTAAAAATTCTGATTAAAAGGACAGAGAAAAAGGATAGCCCTAACTAACAAGTGTGAAGACGAAGAGATCATCTAAATTTAATCATGATTTCTTATTATTCACACACCGTACCACCCGGTTGGTGTATTGGTATGCTGATATGCCAGCCATGGCAGGCCGCTTGTCTCTGACCATTACCTTAATTCAAACGCGCGTATTACTCTTTTTTACAAATGCACATTCAGATACGCACTTGAAACAGACAGAATATGAGACCTGTGCTCCTGTCACGTTGTCTTTGATGACTTTGAATGCTTTTAAAGTCTAACCTGTGAGTGTGATGATCTTCTTCCAACCTTCTTGTTCTAAGACCTGCTTTCAGTCGCTCATACCAATGAAAGTCAAGGTCATTATCGCAGGCCCCTTATGTAGTTTAAGCAATATTTCGTTACGTGTGAATTTCAGTATAAGGGTTGAGAGAAATAGGGGTTAACGTCCACTTGACACCAACTGGGTCATTTCGGAATTACAAATAGTTCAAACTCATTTGACTACTTCGCTTGCGCGTAGGACAGGGGTCTTTAGCAGGGGGGGGGGGGGGGGGGGGTACCCGGCGAAAGGCACGAGGTTGGACAACCGACCGTACCGGTACTCCTTCAAGTTCAAGTCAGTGTCACAGGTCACTTAGGTCTACAACAATGGGGAATCGAAACCACGTCAGTTGACTCAATTATGACATACCTTATGATACAACGCACACGCACACGCGCAAACCATTCGACAGGGGCAGGAGCCGTGTCTAGTCGTTCGGGTGGGAAGAAAAAAACCGACGCCTCATGTCCCTAGGCCTACTCATTCACATTGACGTGTATTTAAAAGAACCCGTGACAGTTAGAGTCCGAAAAAGACATTTCTATTGACAGAAAACTAGAGCAGTTAGGATAAAATAGATATAACGTTGGCGGCCATCTTTGATGACGTCATAGCTGGAAAACCTACCACGTGGGGAGTGTCCACCCAAGTCATATTATCATTCAAATTATTACAATTGTAATAAATTTTAGCTGATAATAGCCCTGTTTCGTAAACAACAATTGAGTTGTCTCCCTTTAGAACTCTTCATTGGACAAAGAGCGGAAATGAGCTATTGGTGAGCAAACAAGAAAATAAAATGGAGAACGCTAGTTCATTATCATTATCGAATGTGCCGAAATCGACAGAAAAGAAGAGACATTATTGCTGTGTATGCTCAAATTATGCTGGAAAGATTGTAGAAGAACGTAATGTTCGATTGCACCGGTTCCCAGCTACACAAGAATTAAGACGTGTGTGGATTCGGCGAATCAAGTTATGCTACGGCCAGTATGTGTACAGTGCCAATGATCGCCTTTGTTCCTACCACTTTTCTAATGGAGAAAAGACAGGAAAGAATGAAGTTCCGAGTATTTTTGAGGGAAAGACGTTCAATTCGTCAATGGTAATATTTATAGTTTATTAATTTTAATAATTTTTTTATTTTCAAAAATTTAATGGTACATGTATTATGTACTATTAATATATTATGTATTCTGGTTTCCCCTGCAGCACAAGTAGGCCTACTCACAGTTGAGTAAGCATAATTAAAAGCCAATTACAAATTAATCTGATTATGGTGTTGACTGCTGTAAAACAACATTTTATTCATTCAGTTTAATAGTTTTATTGAAAAAAATATTGTTTTCCTTTTTTAGTTAGGAGATGAACATGAAGCTGTGTTATCAGACTTGACCAATGTTGCCACTGAGGATGGAGATGTTTATAAACCAGGCCCATCATTTAAGCAAACAGGATACTCTTCAATTCATGCATCAGTCGGCCTTCATGACTACTGTAAGCAACATGTCACACCAGAGTACATTTCCAATGCTTTCAATAAATGCAACCAGACTGATGTGGTAAATCAGACCGACATGTCAACACAAACATTAAAGATATCTGTTGATGTTAGTGCACAAACAGACTTTGTGCACATTTTTAAAAATAACCCCCTGCTGTTAAATACACAACCCATAACAACATGTGATGCAAAACTTCAAACTTCAAAACCTGATTTGACTATTGAAGATATTCAAGCTTCTGACGAGCAAGTTATGTTTTATACTGGTTTACCAAATAGTGGCACATTTTATGCCATGTTTGATGAAATGGATGATATATATGCAGATGGAAACCGTGGAAGGCGACGTACGCTTAGGACAATTGATGAATTTTTTTTGGTTCTGATGCGTCTGCGATTAGGATTGCTTTTAGAAGATCTTGCCGGACGATTTAAAATATCCAAATCAACATGTAGCAAAATTGTTTCAAGATGGATAGACTATTTGGATGTGAAACTAAACTTCTTGCTTCATTGGCCAGAAAGAGAAGTTAACAATTTAACTATGCCAAAACAATTTAAAGACAAATACCCAAATTGCCGTGTGATTATTGACTGCACAGAAGTTTACACTGAAACACCACAATCTCTTTCAAACCGGTCATTAATGTACTCTTCTTACAAATCCCATATGACATATAAGACCCTAATTGGGATAAATCCACGTGGTGTAATCACATTTGTGTCGGATCTTTGGGCTGGCAGTATAAGTGATAAACAATTAACTAAAAAATGTGGAATCCTTGATCTTCTTGAAGAAGGGGATGCGATCATGGCTGATAAGGGATTTCTCATAAAAGACTTGACAACCCCAAGAGGAATTGAACTAATTATCCCCCCCTTCAAAACTAAATACAAGCGTTTAACTAAGCGTGAGGTAGAAGAAACTCGTAGAATTGCCAACTTAAGGATTCACATTGAACGGGCCATAGAGCGTGTGAAAAACTTTAGAATTTTGCAAGGAAATATACCCATTACACTTGCTGGACAGACATCAAAGATTTGGAAACTGTGCAGTAAATTGTCAAACTGTCAACCACCCCTAGTTACCGATAGATAACATATACATGTGTATGCACTATGTCTTTTATATTATAAACAATAAATTGAATAAAAGGCAAGTTGTTTGGTTCATTGATATTTATTTAGCTGGTACATTGTACAATTTTAATCCACGTTTGACACGTTCTGAAAACAGTTCGGGTATAATTGCAGTTAAATAAAATGAGTTTAATTTCTGGACACAGTCTTCCCAGAATTCACTGTTAAATACAATCCTTTCTATTGAAAATCCCTTCAGTGTCCACACAAAGAAGTCACAATATTTTTTTTGACATATTGCCATTTGTCCCTGAACTTGAAAATGGTAGGCATGTCTCCTTTTTAACATTTGTTTACCATCTTCAATGGAACATGAAAAAAGAGGGTCATTACTGGCCTCTAATGGGGACGTGAATCTCCATGTAAATGGGCATTTGATTTCTAACAAACCTTCGCCACAACACTTACATGAGACTAGTCCATCTGGACTTGCTCCAAGATGTGGATAATGTTCGTTCACACAGAGCCCACTCTCATTACATGCAAAATTTTCATGGTTTTTTTTCTGAAAACTTTCGTATGTTCTGCGAGCTGCTCTCTCATGTGACCGTCCCCAACGAACACTTGGGCCATCATACTCTTCGACATCATATTTCATGAGAGTTTTTACTAAACACTCTGGTGGTGTACTCACTTTGCGTTTACAAATAGTTCCAAAATTTGATGCTGTTAGCCGTCCTAGTCTAGCTATGTGCCAGTCACTGTTGTTTGACTGACCCCGTGTTTCTCTTTCTATTGCTTTACAATCAAAAGTATTTACTTTTAAGCTACTAAAATAACTTGTAAAATTATTGATACACATATCATCACTTAAATTAACATTGTCTCTATACATATATTGTACACTGTGCAGTTTGGGGATTTCGTCCACCTGGATTACATGCTGGGGCGTTGGCAAAGAGAATTTGTTTGCATATAGCCATGCAGCATGTTTATTAACAGAAAAAAGTTTTTCACTGAATTTTTTTAAGTCTATAGTTTTGACATTCTTTTCCTGCGTTATTTTTTTTACTGATTCGCGAGAGGTGTCATTAAATTTATGTTTTTTGAATGCTAAATCCTGTGATTTCTTCGGGCTCAATTTCCTTTTGCGGGATGGTTTTATCCACCAACATTCTATGGACGTTGAAGAATTTAATCCATCTTTTTTTTTCTCTGACAAGTCAATAAGTCCATATAGCATCCCAGCTATGTGGCTGCATGATTCACCTTCCCTGAAAGTATATTTATGAAAACATTAAAACAAAAATATGCCTATTTCATCATAAATACCTGCTTAAGCATAGCCAGCATTTAAAAAAAATTAAATTATACCCATTTCACAACCACCATACAATACCGAAATACTGTCCTTGGCTTATATTAATTACCAGTTATGCAGAATACTTTAGTGGGAGGGGGAGTTGATACCAGCACCAAGTCCGGTACCGTATCAGAAATCACAGGTCGTAGCATTGTAGAACACAACAAACAAGAGAACAAGCCATACTGAAAGTTAAAAAATTAATGTCTTACCCTGCGTTACAATTACAACCAGCTGAATGGATTTGACCAGACATCTTTGACATACAAAGCCATACATCATAATCAGGCTTTTGGTTTTCTTTCTGTGTAGAGATGGAGGGCATTACTTTACATTTAACAAAACAGTGACTACAATTATCCCTAATTTGATGATATTGTAAGGTGTGAACATGCCCATCCTTAAAAAACACCTTTGCCTTCAATGCCCGGTTTGCTTTCATTTGGTCGTGGTCGAATGTTCTCTGGGTGTTCAATACCAAATAATTGTACAAGTCTTTTTCATTTATGGACGGAATATCTTCGACACAACTGGTCCAGTTATTTTTCAGTAACATAGGGTCTGGTAAATCCTCTCCTAGTGGTGTAATAAATTTTTCATGTTTGCGTCGATTAGCAATTTCTTCGTCGTTTTCGGCTATTTTGTTTAACGGTTTAACGCCGAGCTGTAAAGCTCCTTTCACTCGTTGAATCAACTCTGTTTTATTTCCCGATACAAACTCTCCGTGATCTCTTAAAAACCGCCTTAGGTCACGAACTTTACAATTATTTGGGTTAAACGCATCGGTAGATTCTTTGTTCGCCATTGTTTACTGTAAACAAAAGATGACTTGCTCACCGGAAGTATTATTATTATTATTATCTCAAAAGCGTTAATTTCCGGAACGGGAGATAACAACATATAATAAACTCGGCTATAACGATCGGATTTCAGTTTTAAAATTAGTACTAGCGATTCTGAAGGGGAAATACCGCTTACGACGTCACTCAAAATATGACTGAAAAGCACTTATTTTGGTGCCGTGCTACGCATTGACGGGTCCTAGAGCAGTTTCATTACATTATTGACGTCGATCTCGGATTTTAAAATTCCATAACTTTCGATCTAATTAGAATACTTTGATGAAATAAAAAATATTGGGTAGCATTTTATGTATATTTTCAAAAGATATTTAAAATATTTTTTTTTCTCTAATTTAAAACTTTGACCTGAAACCCCTACTCTACATAGGCCTACCCGTCTTCATTAAGTCTGTTTTTTTCATTTCCGGGGTTTTGTCAAGTTCTTGGGGTTTTGTCAAGTTCTTGGGCTGAGAAATTTCCTTGGGATTTTCCAAATAAGGTTTCCCTTGTCAGTGGTCAAGGACGGAAGGCCTAGTTCCTCGGGTGTAAAAACAAACACGAGGTCCATTAATGTTCACATTGACGTGGCCCGTTAGATTCATGTGCCTAAAACAATGAATGGCGTATGTTGGTCCTTATTAACCAACATATGGGCGTACGAGCCGGGGGGGGCAGGGGGGGGGGGGGGCAATTGCCCCCCTAACTTTCGGGCAAGCTGACTTTTCGGGCAGACGAGAAAAGTGAGAATTTTTTTTTTATTTCATCTACTTAGCAAAAAAGGTGCCCGAAATCTAATAAAAGACTAACTTTATGGGCTGGAATAGCAGTAAAATACGTTTGCGACCGTCAAATAATCCAAAATTTTCTTGGGGGGCCCATACAAAGTCAGAAACCCTGCGCCGCTGTCTATAAGCCCCAACTTTTTTCGTGTATTTCTAGCCCTAATGAAACACTAATTGTAAGACCTACTTTTCTTGTAAATATCACGAATTTGTACTGAGTTGACTATGGATTAAAACATTTTGTCTAGACCCACTCTACTTTGTGGGACATTTTTCGGGCATCGATTATTATTTGTGAATGCAGATGCAACAGTCTGATTGGAAGGTTGGAATTCAGAGTGGTATTTCGGTTAAAAACCCATCGGATACTTTTGGAGTTGCTTAAACGGGCTAGAACAGCAGAAAGGGCATTTGCGGTAATTGAATTTTCAAAATTTTCTCTGTGAGGGTGAGGCCCCCATACTCGGCCGAACAATTGATTGGTTGTTTGGAATTCGGGTCAGCCAGGCCCAGGTAGGCTATATTGGACCAAATTGAAATTTCTGTATATGCCTACCAAGGCTGGAATTGCAGTAAAATTTTCAAAATTTTCTCCAAACGGTAACAGTCCCGTCTTCGTGGACTGTGATCGATTCGAGTCAGACACCTCAATTAGGCTATATTAGACCACTTTAAAGTTGCTTTGTTCACCGGCTGAAAAAGCAGGAAAATGTGTTTGCAGCCGTCAAATATTCCAAAATTTTCTTTGGAGGGGAGGGGGTGGGGTCATTCAAGGTAAGCTCCGCTTCTTCGCTTCTTGAGGAAGGCCGGCGCCGCAGTCTATAAACCCGAATTTTTTTCGGGCATTTTGGGTTTTGCCCCCCCCCCCTAACTGTCATCGAGCGCGTACGCCTATGTTAACCAGGTTGGTTCAAAATGTAGCCAGTGCCGGACTGGGCCCACTTGCCAATGGCAAGTGGGTCTAAGCCGAAAAAAAAATATGGGCCTAAGCCTCAAAGAAAAAAAGAAAAAAGTAAAAAAAGAAAAAGAAAAGGTAGTAAAAAAGGAGAGGAGAGATAACAGGGAAATGAAAGGAACAGTGAATATCTATCATACTAATTTTCTGAACAGTAAATATCTATCATACTATCTGTACTGTTGAATATGACAAATTCTGTGAATTCTTGACTATGACAAATTCTGTGAATTCTTGACTATGACAAATTCTGTGAATTCTTGACTATGACAAATTCTGTGAATTCTTGACTATGACAAATTCTGTGAATTCTTGACTATGACAAATTTGATTTCTCTATTCGTATTCGAGGATGTGTGATTAAAGTGCTCGCAGGTCACCATATGTCTCCATCTGCTGCTCTGGCCTGAGGTGCTTGGAAAATGGGTTTGCGGCTCTCTATTTTTCAAAATTTTCTGGGGGGAGAACCCCCCTCGAGCGTTCGCGCCTTCGGCGCTCGTAGGCGGGCTTCGCCCGCCATTTGCTCCTTGTCACAGGTATGGCAAGTGGGCCTTCGGCCCACCAGTCCGGCACTGTATGTAGCTGCACATTTAATTTGAATCCTATTTCATATCGTTTCTTAACTTTGATCAACTAGGCCTACTTGCAACTATAGGCCTATTCCAATCTGTGTGGCTACAGACCATACTGCACACAGCGTTCCACCTACGTCATACGGAGCTAGCTGCTCTGTAGATAGGCAGCCTAAGTTTGGGATGGCTACAGACAAATGTATTCCAATGAAAGTACAGATTATATAATTTTGCACTAATTATTCCCCACAAGGTGAGTTAAGAGGCGTATGATAGGTCCATCTTCGATTAGTCTCCCGGTAACAAAAAATTACTGCCATAGTCGTTATATCAAAATAGTAGGAGGTATAAATATTCTTACTTATATCTTGATTTGGCTTCTTGTGGACGCATTGTCTATTTACAAAACCTATTCTCGTGGCCGGCATAAATAATATAATTTTTCTAACATTAATTATTCCGAAAATCATATTGGCTTGACCTAACTCTTCAGTAATAAACGTCCCGATCTCACTTGAAACATCGAACCAAATGACCTTCAGATCAATGAGGACTCCCGTGCCTGGAATGTAATAATTACAAAATCAGCTCTTTTGATCAACCGTAATTTATGTTACAAACGGCAAAATGCGGCCATATATAGCTTACGTCAATTGTTTATTTTTTGTCATGTATTTTATGTTCTAGGCCTATGCTGGGGGACCCCGGAACCTGAACTGCCCAGGGTACCCCTAACTAGACACCACACATTATTTTTACAGGTTACCAAATATAACCCCTAATTTTCGACAGTGTCCGTTTGTACTGCTGAAAGACCCTTTTCTCAGACGAAAATATCAGCTAAATAGCTCTTGGAATGACTACATAATGAATGAATGAAATGGGGTTTAACGTCCTACGCTTCTACAGCTAGCCTGGGCTAATTGAAGACGGACATACGCCATACAGTGTGCTATGAGGGAAATTTTTGCCCGGGCAGCAACTGAATTCCAACTGCCAAGGGATCTTTTACGTGCACGCCAATGTGTACACGGGACCTCGGTTTTTCGTCCCATCCGAATGACTAGGCAGCTGTCCTTGTCAGGCCCTTCGTCTGCATCACTGACAAGGGGAAACCACGCCGGAAAATCGAGATGAACTTTCTCTGCCAATGCAGGGATCGAACACTCGACCTCCAGGCTAGCGAGCCAGCACCTTACCCACTTAGCCACGTGATCCCCGAATGACTACAGATGCAAGGAAATGAAGGATATTTTCTTGGGTGTACCCCCCCCCCCCCCTCAGCGGCGTGCCCCGTCTCCGCGGTCAGTGCTCTCATTTTGCGGAGCCCCACCCCCTTTTTTTTAAAATTCCTAGATCCGCCCCTGCTTAAAGTAGCTAAGTCCGTAACTACTAGGCCTATATAACTCAATGATTTTCGACATTGAAAACACGATTTTTTGGGTCAATTTAAATCAGCATTGGTGTTGTGATCTTACCTGGAAAAGATGGGTTTCTGATAACAAATATTTAAGACAAGATAGGGCCTACACATTTTACAATTGGTAGGCCTACGTGAATCGTGTACCATAATGCGTTTCAGCGCCATTTGTAACAAGGTGCTCAAAGAATGGGGCTAGAATTCAACAAGTCATGTCAAACGGTGATGCCATATTCTTATTTGCAGAGAGCCTGATAATAAATACTATCGGTGTTAACCGTAATAAACAGACGCTAGAAATTGACTTTCGGTTGAGACTTCTGGCGTAGGCTATTTCGCTGAAGATAAAATTTACATGGTAGGCCCTGATTCCTGTTTAGGCCCTATTTACAACAATTATTAGGATTAGTTAAGATTCAATCTATATGAAACCTGTAGACCTACATATATCCCCGTAAAATATGCCAAAACATTTTTTATAGAAGACTAAAAACTTTTTTGAAAAAATATGGGAGTGGCCCCTATAGTGGGAGGGTGACCCTCCGATATTTCCCTATCGCGCTACTCGTGCCTCCGGCGTCACAGATTGTCAACATTTTATATAACTTTATTTCATTTACGCCCCCCCCCCCCAAATTTATATTTCATGGCTACCCCTGGTCTAAACACTGATGATAAGTCACAGTGTAACGGAAACGATTGAATGTAAAACAGTTTATAAATTCGTATTGGACGTAATACGCCTACATTATTACAGGTGTTGCGACCCATTTGCAGTCAATTTCTACTCTAGGTCTAAAATATTCACGACTTAAGCTTCTCTCTTGTTGTAACTGAATAATATGTCCCAATCTTTATTCTGGTCAACAATATTCCAAATAATAAATGATACAAATTTCATCTTAACACACCTAATTTTTAAAATTGGAAAAATTCAACTATAGGCCCCGGACCCTATATGCCGTAACAATAACATGGTTTGAAAAGCGTTACGTAGGCCTAAACACTTCCAAATGCAACTGTGAACTAGGATTTAAACATATTTTCGAACCCTCTGGACAAGTAAGATAGGTTGTAATGGATAATTTACACAACAGGAAGGACATCTAGCCTAGTACTTAAAATGAGGCTTTTTTCTGGATCTGTCAAGCCAGCAAGCGCCAAGAGTGTTATTGTTCCTTTTATATGTAGATACCAAAAACCATCAGGACGTATTGCATTTCTGCTTTGTCATCGATTCCCAATTCAACATTGTCATTGACCAAACTGAAATATAGCTCATTGTCGTCATTGACATCGAAGCTTTACACAAAAACAAAAGAATGGTAGTACTATTTATTTTCTATAACTATTTAACATATAATGGATTTTAGTCCAAAGCCTGTCGTAGGCTATAGGCCCTACTGTCGTACTGATAATCTTCTTAACCCCAAATCCAACTGCGAGATGTGATAATAGGACTTTTCCGGGGGAGTAAAATCGAAGAGCCGGAATCTTATTAGCATACTGCAAGATGAACGTTCATGGCGCTCTCGGTCCATCCGGAGAGCAGTTATGAAAACAGTCTGATAGAGTTAATGAAGTCGGTTGGGGGTAACCGACTTGATGAACAGGTAGATCAATTTTGTATTTTAATAACGTGAAATATGTGATGAGCAACTATGCGGATGAAATCGATTGTCACACAATTATTTCAGCTGTTGTCATCGTCGCAATTTCTTCACAATCACATTCCTTGCCATACGTCAACAAACGATATATTTACAGGTGTTGAAATGCCAGTAAAAGCAATTCATCTTCCTTATATTTTGTTTATATTATTACATTTCGTAATTTAGTTCCACATTTGTTTTATTTTTACATTTTGTGTATTACTTACTATCCAGGATGTTAATTATTGCTCGTTTAGAAAATCGTGAATGAATGAAATGTGACACAGAAAATTAGAAATGGCGCGCCATCCGATTTCTATTTCACGTTTGATCTTTTATCAATTTCCCTGGATAACATATTGTACATAATTTAAACAAATTGGACGAAAGTTGTACTTTTAATGAAGGGTCGAACGATGGTGAAATATTATGGGCGTTAGCTGATAATTATTACGCAGAAATGTAAAAATAAACAGACGAGACACTGATCGGTTTAGATCGTCGCCATAGCGGATTCTGGGTGTTGTGGCAACTTGAATAGAGTACACACGTATAAATAGACACATGTTGTTAGACGGAAATATATGTTGAGGTAATTTTAAAGACTAGAAAATTCTTTATATTTTATAACAAGCTATTTTATTTTAGCTTAATACAATAGGCCTATACCTTTTAGATCACAGGACACAGATCAGACTTCAGTGGTAGGCCTAATCTAAAAAGTAAACAGAAGACCTGCAAGTGCAACTTATCATCTAACAGTGGTGACTATGACAGACAGCTGATCTTGTGTGTTGAAGTTTGCCTATTCACCTAGTTCTAAAAATAGAATGATCACACTTACACACACTGTCTGGATCACGTTTTCCTTTATTTTAATTGAAAATAGACAAACCCACATCTATCTAGATCTATAAAATTTTGTTAACAAATAATTTTCTTTTGTAAATTGTAAAATGAAATCACTCATTCACAAATGAAAAATTGTCACCTGCCTTGACGAAGTTTGGATAATCATTCATACTTACAGAGACATAAAAAATGCATGCATCTATTATATTTATGGCTAATTCCATGCCAATGTTTCACATTTGAACAAAAAAAAAAAGATAAGGAGGAAGTTCAATGCTATTTTTTTTCTTTATAATTATGTTGAAGTTATTTAAATTGAGTTGATATTTTATCTGTCTTATGTTATCACCAAAATACCAGGCATCAAAGTTGTTGGTCATTTTTAAAAAAATAGTCATGATTTAGCAGCCTGAATTTAAATTGCTCTGTTGTAATAAAAAAGGGGTGGAGAATGATGATAGTGGCATATTTGTATCATATAAACTAGTAAAAAACTGTGCAGGGTATATAATTTATTTGAGGGTTGGTTAAGGCATCTTTCAAGCTGAAAATGCTAACAATAACTTATTGTCCCGTCTGTCACAGAATACACTGAAAAGTTTCCATATTAACAGAACTAGGTAATATTTAAAAGTTTAACAATAATAGCTATCTCCTCCTTTATATGGCCGATTAAGAACATATGATTAATTAGACCTAACATGAATCAACTAAGTGAAAATTGGATTTGAAATGTGTCCCGTCTGTCACAATTGTCCCGTCTGTCACAAATGTCCCGTCTGTCACAACACTTTATATGTTGCTTTCCTGCTTTAATCTGCATTCTTTTAAACCTTCAAATAGTTCAAGAAACTTGTAATAACATTGTTGAATTTTGATAGACCATTTGTCATTAATTTCTCTTTTATTATTTGTATTGATAGTTCAGCTAACTTTAGGAATTTCGGGTACAAAAATTTGAATGATAAGAGATGGTTCCAAAACCTGAGCGATAACAGCCATTAGAATCATAGACTGGATTTCAAACATCAGAAGACAAGTTTTCATTCGCTCATCTTTAACTCCCAATTACTTAATCATTTCAAATAAGTTCTCTTATCCAAATTTGTACCATTTGTCACATATAAAAACTCACCCCTAAAAGTGTTTTTTTTAACACCATTTCTCTCACCCTTGCTACAGATATGATGCTTAATTTATGGGAAAGTTGACATCATTATATCATCATAACAATGTAATTTAATTTTCATATTGATATAGAACTTTTTTTGGGAATAAACCCTTTGAAAAATAGATGCAAATTTTAATGTCCCGTCTGTCACAGTCAATGGGACAGAATGGTTAAACATCTCGATCAGAAGCATGGAATGGATTTCAAACATCAGAAGACAAGTTTTCATCACTCATCATTTACTCCCAATTTCTTTATTATTTCAAATAAGTTTGCATTCTCACTTGTCCAAATTTGTCCTGTCTGTCACGATGACTTTGTCCCGTCTGTCACACATAAAAACTGCCCCCTGAAAGTACATTTTTAACATATTGCTCTTGTCCTTGCTACGGATATGATGCTTAATTTATGGGAAACTTGACATCATTATAACAATGTAGTTTAATTTTGAATTGAGATAGAATTTTTATTTTGAAAAAATCCTTCGAAAAATGGATGCAAATTAATGTCCCGTCTGTCACAGTCATGGTTTAGGTGATGACATCTACAAATTGTTTTACTGAGTTAAGTTTTATATTTTATATGATACTATATGTTCTTTGCTAGGAAATATCATGTTTAAATTCTCTTCTATCCTTAGTATCAGATAGAGAATGGGCTTGACATTTTACTTGGTCACCCTTTCTGTCCCGTCCGTCACGCTGGAATTAGCCTTAAATATAATAAATAATTGCTGTTTGCACTTACAAAGCTTTCAGGAGACTAGCAAGTGCTTTTCCCTAAAAGCCCTTCATGAAAAAGGAACTTGATTGCCAAGGTAGTCCTTCTGGATGTTTCTTGATTAGTTGAGGTGAGCTTTTTATCGCTTACCTGATTAGTCTAAATTGACTTTCCTCTTGGAAATAGATTAATAATTCCTAGGTAGAGTTATGGTGATTGTTTCACTTGTTGAAACTTGTTAACGCTACAACAACGAAAGTTATCATACTAATAGGCCTACTATATCTGTATAAAATTGGTACCGGTATGCACTATTTTATTATAATTATAATTAGGAAATAGGAGAAGTCTTTAGAATTTTAACAATTTCCATTAATTATTTCTAAGAGTTATAATACTTTATAGAACTAGAAGCTTGTGAATGTGATGAATGCTAAAATTACAAAAATAATCATATCACTCAGCCATTCCATGGTGACTCGCGTATTATTTCTACTCATAACAAATATTTGAATATGAATATCATGAAACCTAATAATCACTTTCCATAAAAACTATTCACAAGTAAAGTTGTTTGCAATGTGATCATAATGAGTTGTGACTCGCGTTACATGTATTTGCAGCGAGTTCATGGGTAATGATACTAATCCCCAATTTTTGTAGAAAGGTAGGCTAATTAGTATGTGAAGGTAAATTGTTCAGTCATTGCATCATTTTATTACAATGTGGTGTTTCATTTTAAAAGATACCGGTACATTATGTAAGAATTGTATAAAGAGCTGGCCATTCTTACTATAATAATTCAAAAATCGATACCGGTAATATAATTTAAATAAAGGTGATTTGTTGAAAATTTTAGTCAAATTGTTCCACTATGAACCGAGATATCAGCTTTGGGCATTTCCGTCTAGACTCGTTCATCATTACTAAAAATAAAAAATAGTACGTTAATAAGCAAAGTCTAGTTTATCGATTGTTTTGATTTTATTATCAATGAGTGTTAGCAGCATGAAGGAATCTAATTCAGTCTATATCAAAAGCTAGCCTTGGCATCAAGAGTTGATTATGGTCTGGATAAGTTAATTAAGTCTAATTAATAATTTAGATAAGATTTCAGGCCTAAAGAAAGATATGCAAAAGGCAGATTTTGTTCTTTTGTTCTTGCATAATGCATGTTTAAGTAAGTTTTGTGATGAACTGAGATTTTGTATGTGACTTGCGTGACACGAAAAGGTGACTCGTGTGACATGGAAAGGGGACTCACGTGACAAGTAGAAAAAACGCTTAATGTTTCAATATGATCAAATAATTTTTACGTTGTATTTTCATTTTCAAAACAAACTAGAATTTATTTGCTCAAAAAACATTGCGATAAAAATTATAAATTCTTTACAGTCACACACACCCACCCAAGAGGTCTCATCTGAACACATTTGATACAAGATCAATATTATATGGCTAAAACTATTTCATTAATGTTGAATATTCATTCTAGAATTTCATGCCTTTGTAAATATAGATTTCATTTGAATCTGCAAATTGAATTTCATAGTTGCAACTATCTGGAGGACTTTAGATATATGCTCTCCTGATTAAAAATAAAAATGAGTTAATCTCTACTATAGCTAAACCTAGCTGAGACATGATGCAAACAAGATCATTTTTATATTTACTATTTTAGCCAGCCCAGGACTCCTAGACTGAATCCAAAGGCCAAGTATACATAAAACAAGAAATTAGTTTTAGAACGAAAACATGGTACTTTTACAAGCAGTATAGCAAACTGAATTACTTTCCTAAAGTCACTAAAACGGAATGTTAAAGTAAAACAATTAGTGTGACTCGGTAGAACAATCAGAGTGACTCGCGTGACAGGACTTTTAAGTAGGGTTTTTTTTGCACTGGAAAAAATAAAAAGATTACAGAAATGCATACAGATATTCAGCTTTTTATGCTTATTCACCATTAATATTTGTCAAATGATAAAGTTTTTTTTTAAAGAGTGCTATAAAAGAAATACTTGCTTTGTGACTGTGACTATCAAAATGATGTAGTTTTCCGATCCAGAAAAATTGGGGATCATCTTAACTTATAGACAGATTTCTTTAACTGAGTGGAAGGTGAACTTTTTGAACTCATTTGGTCAAAATTGACCCAGATTGTTACAGAATGTTCCTGGTATAATCCTTTTTTCCCCATAATATCATGTTTATATCATCAAGATCAAGGACTGTGTGAAATGTTATTATTTTAGGATGACATATATTGCATAATTAGTAAGAAGGTGATAATAGGGCTGATATGATCTCTAGGAAATTGATATAATCAGTGTCTTGTCTATTACCCACAAAATAATGTTGACTGCCTAGATGAATAAGGGAAGTGGTGCAAGCATGTTTCGTTGCCTGGCAACATAGCTTTTAACACTGAGTTAATTAGTTAGAATCTATGGTACCGGTCTAAGGCATTTTGGGAAATTTTTTAATGGCCAATGGAATGAGGTTTATGCTTTCTTCCCGAATCCATATAAACTTATGCCTGTGACAATCGCATTATAAAAATTAAAAAAATCCTCTTTCTTTTCAGGCCATTAAGTACAACCCCGGAGCAACAAGAGGTTGGGTTAAGCCTTGCCAAGGAATCAATTTAATGTCCTACCACGATGGTGGGGGTGACCATTGTCTTACAGACTTTTCTCGTTTACCTTCATACAAAAATTGCCAGGTGAGTTTATTAATGTGTACGTATGCATGTTAGATATGCATAAATTTTAAAGATAAAAGTTAGAGCTCACTATCATAATAGTTTAAAATTTGATACTGGTATTGCAATGAAAATAATTTATTCTGAGTAATAAAAGTTGAGACTTGATCATCACATACAAATAACATTGCTATGATAATAAACTAAGTTGATTATCCATTTTATTTTTAAAATTATTGTCCCCATCTTTTTGGGGAAGCAGGAGACTATTAAAATGGGTCTGTTTGTCACACTTTTTGGGACAATTGGTTGATGCTTTGGGACACAATAACTTTAGTTCTGATTAATCAGTATTGGCCGAGAAAGTTCATCCAGGTTATGTGGTTTCCCCTTGTCAGTGATGCAGGACAGTGGGTCTGACAAGCACAGCTGTCTTGTCGTTCGGATGGTAAAATAACCAAGGTCCCACGTACACATTGGTGTGCACGTAAAATATCCCCTGACAGTTGGAATTCGATATAAGAGGCCGTAGTGTCACTGTTCGGACAAAATTTCCCTCATAGCGCATTGTATGGTGTTTGCCCATCTTCATTAGCCCAGTTAGGAGCAGAACAGTAGGACATTAAACCCCATTTCATTTCTAATTGTGAGTAGAATGTTCAAACTTGGTGTTCATTATTTAGGATTGAGTTCAATCAGTGGCGGATTTAGCTCCACGAAGGCCTGAGGCGGCAGTTGCTGGAAGGACTATAAGGGCCTGTTTAAAATGGCGTGGGCCTTAATTTCGGGCCAGGGCCTATGCTGGTTCCCGTTGGGCCTAAACCACACCTCCTAACATTCATTGTTTATGCGTTTTTTAATCGTATAAGACAAATTTAAAAACAAAATTCCTACAAAATCTTTGGCCTGAGGCTGCAGCCTCATCAGCCTCATCAGCCTCAATGAAAATCCGCTACTGAGTTCAATGATGAACATTGGCTGCTTATGGCAAGCAGAGATAAGCAATTTGATTAATTGATGCTTTTGGGCACGATTACTTTGGTTATAAGTAAGTGAGAGCTACGAACTCAGAGTATAAATCATTATACCGGTACTTAACTAAGTTTGATGATAATTTTCCGCTTCTAAGGCTAAGGAGTAATACGCGATATAAGTGGTCAAAACTTTAGAACATAACAACTCTGCTTTTAGTTTAGTAGAATGTTTAAACTTGATGTAGATGTTTATTAGATGCTTGACTGAGTTCAATGATTAATATTGCCTGCCAAAGCTAAGCAGAGCTAAGCAATTTCTTTGACTTTGATTCTATCTGATGAGAGTGTTGGAACTTAGTGTATAGTTGATCATCAGTTTGATTGCTCAATACTTTGGAAAAAGATAAATGTGCAATTATTTATTTCAATGGGGGATATCAACGTCACTGTTGGCTGCTTGTCAAATGGCGAATATGTTCTATAATTCATTCAATAGAGACTTAATATCTAGAGTTGTTACGGCTTGTCATCATTTGAATAATATTAATAATTTATAAATACATGTACATGTTTAACTGGCTCTACTTTAAATTTTACTCTTAATCATGGGTCAGGTATTGTAATTGACAACCTCTTTCAACTGACAAAAAGTTTGTGTCATTTAAATTGAGGGTGTGGCTTAGAAATCGTGTTGCAGTAATTGTAACTTAGTAGACCATTACACAAATTAAATTTAGAAAAGAGGAATAGAATGTTGTACATTGTACAATGTAAAAATGTAATAAGATTCGACCCCACCTGACATTAAATAAATTTTATTAACTTCCTGGTATATATAGGTTAAGTTTTGTTATTGCCCGGAAAATGTAATTTCAGTCAGGCTCTGATTTTAAATTCAGTAGTTTCCATCATTTAAAAAGGCTCAATAACTTTCAAATATACACTCTACAGTACTCAAACTGTAAAGTAAAATAACTTTGCTTTTGGGCTATTTGTTTAGTACAATCGGCATTCGACTTGACCTTTGCATGTACACGCAGGCAGCATCTATTAAAAAGATCTGTCATTAATTTTACTATTGATATTTATTTGTCAGGCACATTTTCGTCTGTTCTTTGCAATGTTGATGCTTTGTAGATAGTGTTCATAATTAAAGAGTATATGGCTTTAGTGTTTGGAACCTTAATAAAACAAATATAGGTTTAAAAGTAAAAACACATATTAAACATCCATTATGCAAGAGCTAAATCTGCCTAGTTGCAGATCTTATCTAAATTATTTATTAGACATTAATTATTAATTCATATTTATATTCAACTCTTGATGCCATCGCTTGACTGCGATTTTTAGGATTACATTTTTTGGAAAAATGATTAGATGAATGAATTTAATCTAGACTTGTTTTTTTATCGTACAGATTTAAATTATTAAAATGAAAAAGCCAGTCAAATTTCCACAATTTCTGTGTATTACTTCCAGATATAAGGCCCTTGTTTCAATTTGTAGAACCTTGTGTACCCTCAAACGATGAAAATGTGTGTGTATGAAATTGTCAAGTAAATGAACCCCATTTACCTACAACCCTTGTCAATCGCTCAGACAGTTTATCTGCTGTGGGTGTTTGTTTCATCATCTTGCAACTTAATATTTCAATGCAAAATGGGTTCTTTTTCAGGTTGATCAGCAGCTAATGGGGGTTAATACCTTAAACTCACACACTGGCCAACAACAAACAACAAGAAGTCACCAATCACAAGAGAAACATTCCTATTTCGACTGGTCTCAACCAGCTCTATCTTTATATTCATACTCACAGACAGACAGTATCAACAGAAAAACAACCAGTTTGGAAGAAAACAGTCTTAAAACTAATCCTTATGTTCTTAATCCAGATGAAATGCCTCAAGCATTCTCCTCTTACAAAGATCAGTTTTCCAGCTCGGATAAATTTGGACTTTCCAATAGTTGCTCCAGTGATAAATTTGGACTAACCAGTAGCTGCTCTAGTGATAAATTTGCAGCATTTAATGATCTTGTCAACAAAATAGTAGATGATGAGTCTTCCTTACTCTCATTTTCTTCATTCTTTGACCGAGAAGAAGAATCACCGTCCCAGGCAACCTCAGATGTCTTTTCTTTAGATGAGTAAGTAATGATGTTGATATTAAGGTCAAATTTTACACATTGATTGATTTGATGACCCAGGTACCTTCGGTCCTTGAAAATCCTTGAAATATCCTTCAATTTAAAACTTCATTTTCAAGGTCTTGAATACCCTTGAATTTCGCGGAAATAGGAAAATATCCTTGAATTTCGCGGAAATAGGAAAATATCCTTGAATTTCAGTTGAGATCCTTAATTTTGATTCAAATTGGTAATAATAGTTAGATGATCTTGTTGCAAATACAAAAAGATCATTGCAGTCACGTTTGTCAGACTTGGTCATGAATAATACTTGCAATTACAACAAAATATTCCCACTGTTGATCGATCGATACCCACAAATCTCTTAACTAAATCATAATTGCAAAAATGTTGTTCATTCAAGACAGAGAGATGGGGGTTTAACAACCACTCAACACAAGCAAGTTTGTTTCAGGACTAAAATATGGTTAAATTTATTTCAAAAATTCACATGTGGGTAGGGGTCTTTAGCAGTGGGAGGAACCCGGAAGACCCAGGGGAATGCCCACAAGGATTGGTTTGGCAGGTGACGGTACTCCTTGTCGCGGTGAGTGCAAACATTGAACCGCCAAATGTTCATTCAAAGATATTGGGGTGTAAAGTTAATAAACTTTTATAATCTTTTCAGATCTCCAACTATAAATTGCGGCAGTGTATGGTCAACGGGTAGTGAAGGAACACCATCTGGTAAATCTGACAAGAACTCTGTCTCCTATGGAAGTTACGAACATCAGTCAAGTCAGCTATCACAACTCTGGGATGAAAATGTTACAGATTCTCCATTCGCGTCATATTTATCATCATCTAATTCCCAGAACCCCTCGCAATCAGACGCCAACTTTTTCCACAGCAGTGTTTCACAGGACCAAGCACCATTAGCTCGAGATGATTTCAATTCTCAAGGATTTTCTGCTGACCAAAATGCTTCAAATATACATGATAGACTTAATTTTAATTCACCCAGCAACCATTTTAATACTTACAGTGACGTTAAATGTTCACAAAGGGTGAAATGTGATGTCTCAAGGCCAGGAAATAGTCATTTTATTCCACAAACAGGACAAGCACCTCCATTTTTTCAAGAAAACCACTACAGTTCTACAATTAAGAAACACAACTTACATGATTTGTATTCTGCTCAAACAGACTCAGTTATCCAGTCACATTCCCATATCAATTTCCCCCGAAACCTTAACATGAATAACCAGTCATTCCCAAATGGCATCATCAAACCAAGTCATTCGGTCAGTGGTACACTTAATAACGCCAACTCCCAGATGACAGTTCATGAAGCCAAAGCCCAAATGTATTCCAATGTTCAAAACCGAGGAGACTTTATGCATCCTATTCATGTAAATACCCAATCACCTAATGTACATATGTCAAATAATAGCTGGTCCAATCCCAGTACTCCAAGCTCTGGAGGAGATGGAAGCATCAATGGATTAGATAAAAGTAATCTCGTACATGGAACAAACCAAATGGATCAAAACTTTTCTGGTCTACATATGGGCAGCCCAAATCCTCACATTAACCGATTCCTGCGTAAAGAACAAACACCATTAGATACCTCCACACCTCAACATATGCGGGAGAGGATTGCTGCTCATCTGAGAGCTCAGGGGTATTACAAACGAAATCGTACATCAAATTATACCAGTTCTCCACATTGTGATCGATGGTCTGCGGACACAGCAGGACTTGATTCCTCCAATTCGTCGTCTAATACAGATGTACTACCACCAGAACTTATACCATTCTATTTTGATGACAGACGAAACGAAAGACGTAGAATCGATCCACGCCACATGTTGCCATTACATCCTTACTTCCAGGTTGCTCCCCATCTCCAACACCCTCCTCCACATCCACTATTTAACCCTAACCCTGGTGCCTTGACAGTGGATGGTTTAGATTATGTACAGCTTGATGCTTATGGTCGTGTAGCACCAGCTTATATGGGTGAATTATTGTATGATCCTCCACCACACCTATTCAACTTACCCTACTTTTATCAAGGCTTTAGACAGTTCAGGTAGGCAATGGTTTAATCAGTTCATGAAGATTGCTTTCCATTGTGTAAATGTATTTTTCAAGGAATTGCCTAATAGTAAGTGCAGGAGGACTGCACGACACATAAACAAATCCTGTAAGACACACGAACTACACAAACATTCAAGTACAGTAATAAACAACAAATGTATAATGCATGTATTTTGAATCGATTCCGAATATTTTCTGATTGACAACTGGGAAATACATGTAGTGTGTAATAATCTGTTCTTTGGGAACGCTCTAAGTTTTGAGTTAGCATAGTTCAAACACTGGCAAGTCAGCACTTGTATATATGCTTTTTATAAACAATGTTTATACATTATCTCTATATCACCATCTTATCCTGACCCCTGTAGAGGTACAGCCTTCTGTTATAGACCCAGCTGGGAGAATATGCTGAAACACTACACAGAGAAAGATTTTAACTTTCCAGGGTTTAATTAATATAATGTGTCAATTTCTTTTGTCTCTATACACTATTCCAAACTACCTGAATCTTTGAATTTAAATGTGTCATTAGAAAAGGTGGTTACTATTTTGTGCTTTATCTTTTAGGCGAAGTGGGCCCTCAAACGAGTTACATATAAAATTAGAAGAATGTTATGAACAATTTAAAGCTGTTGAAAAAGAAAGGAAGAAGACAGAAGCAGAATTAGCCAGACAGAATCCAGGGAAAAAAGTTTCTAGTGCCAATAATATTGTCATACCAAGATTACCATCCAATCCTTCTAGAGTAGACAGATTAATAGTTGATTCTTTTAGAGAACATGCCAGGGTAAGGTCATCTGTTATATATTCTTTTGATCTCTGTAGCAAGTTTTATTACAACTGTGGTCTAAGGGGAGATAATATGCTTGAAATGACTCTTTGACAGAGTTATTTCCCTTAACAAATGTTTCTTAAAAAATGGTGTTTGGTTTGGGTATTTTACAACACGTTTTTGATTCACTTTTCCTTTCTTTTTAGATAATTACCCTAGTAGACAAAATGCAAAGACTAAGATGTATCACAATTCATCCTAATGTACAATCTTGTCTAGAGAAGTGGTTAGAAGGTATACGTAAGGTACAAGCTAGACGAAAGGAAGAAATTGTTAATGCAGCTAACAGACATAGAGCTGGTGTACCTCGTCAGCAGGAAGATAAAGGTTAGTTCATTTATAAAATCTAAACATTAAAGTGATCTTTTTTTGTAGTATATTGAGTGATTGCTTGATGGCCTGTTGTTACAAGGATAGTTTTTATACGCCCACATTTTCATGTGGAAGTATATTGTCATTGCCCTTGTCCGTACTCAGGATCCGTCCACAATTGTTTGTGAACACTCTATAGGTAACAATTTTTATCCAATTTCAATGAAACTCCATGAATTATGACCTTTGATTGTAAGAAAAATCACTTTCTTTTTAGCTTGTTCACTATCCATCTCTCGTATGTGGCAGCTGCTGGTTATTGAAATTTACTAGAAATGGAATTATATTGTGATAAGCTCATGTAATTGGGTGTCATGTTACTGTTACCTGATGAATCAAATTGATTCGTATCAAAATGAATGGAATTTGGTCAGGTTATTTTTGTCTTCGAGGAAAATTAATTCAAATAAAAAAACAACCCGGTTTTCTAAAATGAATAAACAAAAAATATATCAATTTGAAGGATTAATTTTTTCAGGTTATCTGAATGTGTATGAACAGTAAATTTAAAAATTTATCATTTGAATTGAATCGCATACGACTACCAAAAAAAAAAATCCAAAAAATCAATCATTTGTAATAAATCAACTATTTCAATAGTAATTTGGTAATGTAAGATTATCAGCATTTGATGTGACCACAAATTAGCCTTCAAATAAATATTGCTGCATAATTTTAATCAAACTCTTAAACTTTGACATTTATACATTACAGATGTTTTGGCACTAGCGACAAGTATTTGTGAATTAACTGCCCATATTAAACGAGCTCGAACAGCTACATGGTGTGCCCTACAAATGGCTGATAAACGAAATCCTCTTCTACGACAGAATGGAATTGACTTGGAGCATCCTGTCAATATGAAGTCTTTTACGATAGATCCTGTTGAACTAAGCGGGACCGAAGTCTCATCCAAGCCGGCAGCAGAGAAGGCCAGCAGCTAAAGTTATGATTAACAGAGGTTTAAATTATTATTTGCGCAATTTAATATGACAATTATTATTATGACAATTCTACTTTTTATGATGCTTGTTGATAGGTGGTGAGGTAGTGATGATCTTTAGAAGGTTGATCTTAGATTATGATATAAACATGGCTCAATAAGGAGTAGTTTTATTGGTCACTATATAATATGTGTATAGTTCGTTAGTTGTTATCTAGTTTGTTGAGAGTATATTTTTCTTATGTGATTAATATTGTGAGGACATAGTGATAAAGTTATTATTAGATCAGTCAAATCAGTTGTTGATAGAAATTCGGGGATGTGGGTTTAATTGAAGATTTTTGGAGAAAAAAATGTTTGTCTGAAGCTGTCAGTAAACGGCGCCAGCCACAATAATTGCAAAATTCAGTATAAAGGGGTATCTTGACTCAACTAGTCGCAACACCTATTATAATATGGTGAGACGGATGAGCGATATTTATAAGCAGTTAGCCTCAATCCATATATAGCAAATGATCAGAAAACTTTTTTTTAAACAAACCTCCACAATTTATCTACATCCCGGTTATTTGGTCAAATGTATATATATAAGTATATTTAAAATATTTGAAATTAGACATATCAGTTTGTGCTCTCTTTGTTCCTAATCAAAACAACAGAATCTCAGGTTGATAGAAATAAGTTGCATTTTTAGGATTGTGATTTCAGTTTAATTAGTTCATTCCATAGTCAGGTTGTAAAATGGTCGTAAGTATACCATGTAGATATATAAAGGACCACATTCCTGTTAAGCTTTATTTACAATTTTAATTTTATCAAATATTAACTCACAATAATTCATATCATTCATTGATTTTTTTGTTTTAAGAAGGAAAGTGTAATAAATTCACACACACACATGCTCACAAAGCACTATTAATCAAATTTTGTGCACAGAGACATTTTTATTTTTTTGTCATTTTCTGTTTCTTAAAGACATTTTACGACTGAATCTCTGAATCTGTCTCGGCAAATTGTCTATAAATTAATTACATTTATGCAGAAGAATATGGTTTTTCTCATTAGCATGTTCACTAAGTTACTAAATACACAGTGAAATTAATACTTTGAATTATAAAAATGATGGGACACCTGAAAATTCATAAAGGTTTTTTTGTTTGCAATATTTGTAGCTTTACTGCCATAAATATAGATATAAAAATAGGATAACCTAAGTCAATGATATAAAATGGATATAGTAGTCGGTATATTTAATAGTTTACCTCGATGGTTATGTGCTTGACATTCCTCAAAAATCATGTTAGTTCTGTAATTGTAAATATAAAATTTTGCGTTATTTAAAAAAAAAAGTATGTATTATAATTAACAAAATCAAAGATTTGAATATCATTGTCTCAAATAATTTATTTACCATGTAGTGTTAATTATTTATTAAAATCAATATAACGGACCATGGAAATGTGTGCCATAGACAAGTAATAGCTTTAACAAGACAAATAGTTGTATAATAATGAAGTTTCATTTAAATAAGATTTTTTTAAAGTGCCTGAACAAATATAGATTTTAAGAAAAATATTAATCAGAAAAGTTATTTATTCAATATATACAAGACGAGAAATATTAACCAGAAAATTATTTATTCAATATTTTAATGGAACTGAAATACCGGATAATTATCAATATTTCAAATCGAATCTCTGTATATTTTTTATTAAACAGAAATCATATTTTACCAGAAACCATGGAAGCCAATAAATTACAATGTATAGTATATACCCCGAACTGGCTCTAACCCTTTATACTTCATGTAAGATTTACGAATTGAACCAAGGGCGTTTGTATATTTTATTTATTAAGGAGTTACTTGCAAATCTATAAAATACTTCAATGTTGTTTTTTCAAATAAATTTTATATGCTGATGTATTTCCCTGATCTGATATAAATCATATTAAAAGTACTTTTGAGAAATATGAAAAGTGCCTTGTTGTTAGCATTGAGATCCGATATCCTCCAAAGTAATGAAGCTAATGTAATGTTTCATTTATATCAAAATTAATTTTAGAGGACTTTTGAATCAGAGTGTGCCAAATACGAAAGAGTACTTAAGGACTATTGTTAACATAAACTCTTTGTCGGTAAAAGAAAACAAGAAACATATTAAATATTTAAATATTTCAACGAATAATATTATTCAGTGCTATTTTAATTTATTTTTTTTATCATAAATTTATGAATATGTATAACTTTATTGTAAAGTATTAAGAGTCCCATAATAATTTAATTATTGAAGAGTTTGTCTCAAAAGTTATAAGCGATATCAATGTGTGATAGGGTTACAACTAGTCCATTTGATGTATAAATCTAACTTTTTATAGTTGTAATCAAAAGTTAAGAATTATGAAACTTTGATGTAACCATAACTTTCAAAAAAATAATATCCTTTATCTAGTAATAAAATCAATAAGCTTACTTTACAAAATCAAATCAAATTTGAACAAAATTTCAGATAAAACATTATGCTTTAAGACAAAAGGACTGTAAAGAATATAACTAATAAGGCCACACCATTTTGATTTTCTGTTCTTAGGGAACATCTGTTGTACTTGGTTGTGCTGTTCAAAAGCTTTTGTTCCACAATTTTAAACAAAACATGTTTCACATGATTCAAGTGGGGTTTTTTTGATCAGGACTCTATAAAGAACAAACAATCAAATTATTTTGTCTGTGGCCTAATATGTACATTAAGTCATATTTATCTGTGTATTATTAAAATGAGCAGATTTAATTAATCCATCAACAATCAACAGTTACATGTAACTTTAAAATGTACTTATATCTTTCATTAAAAAAAACCTGACAACAATATCATGACATAGACACAACTTCATTGACACTATGAATCATACTTACATTTCGAACTTTAAAAAAGCACTCTTTCCATACTCATTGAATTGAAATTTTGCAATTTTTATGTGTTCAAACTATAATAAAATGGATCTATATCATGTAGTTTCTGCAGCATTCTTTATATTGTCTTAGTGTAAACATTGTAGATTGTTATAGTTCTGTAGATGTCTTAGATCTAATGTTTACAAACATTTAGTGATATAAATAGGTATTGCAGGGTTGTGTGAGCAGATATTAAATAGGGAGTTTGTATAATCCCTGACCCGGTCATTTTCTAGTTCAATATTAGTATTAGTTCAAATGTTTTTGTGATAAATTAATATCATCGTCTCCATATTTATGTAATAACATATATAGCTAGCTATTGTGCACTTGGCAGTATTTAAATTAGTTTCATACAGAATTGATTTTGTGTTCTTTAGTTTTAGTTTAAAATTGCATGTTTTTGGGGTCTATTATGCTGAGATGAGTATATCCCTTTTGCAAGGTCTCGAATAAAAGGCAGGGGAGAATAACAGACATTTCGTTCGTTCTCATTGATATGCGTTCAAGCTAGAACAGCATTTTCAATACCCAATATTTTTAAATTGATAATGATTTATTATACTGTGAATTATAGAAATGGATTGATTAAAGCATTTAATTTGGTTGACAAATTTGTAACCTAGAATCAGTAATGTTGTAAAATGTTATATAGTTTGGGTGATAAAAAGTAGTATCGGTAGTAATTGTAGATTTTATGTAGTTCGATATTTTAATATTTAGAAGTGAGATTAGGTATTGCTTTGACATACAAAATATTAAACTGAACTCTATTTTTCCAAGATATGTATATGGAGCTTATATGTTTTACACAACATAAAAATTAGATAATTTAGTGATATAGAAATTGTGCCCTATTATATTTTTCTCATATATGTTTTTTTGTGGTGAATTTGTTATAATGTGTGTTTTTATTAAACAGTTCACATTTTTTACTCAAAAATGTGTTATTCCTTATTTTTGTGGTTTCAAAAGACCTCAGATAATATGCATATCATCTGCAAATAAATTATTTATATTAATTAATGGTCACAACTAATTAATTAATTGTACAATTATTTCATTATGGTTGTTTGTTTGAAAAAAACACTTTTTTATTTTCAATGGGTTGTAAATTTATCAATATATCTTTAATATTTAAATGGACTATTAACCAAATTGTACAAATATTTATTTCACTTATTGATAATATTTGATGCACTGCACAGTCGATCATTGCTTAGTTTATTATCTATCAGCTTCTTAACAGGTCTAAACTCAATTCATGTGGTTATTTATAAATTAAATTAATTCTTGATCAAAAAGTCTTTAGTTGGAGATAGTGAAGAAATAAAGTTATGAATTTTGATAAAAATAATTTATATTTTATTTTTGTAGCTAACAAAAGCCAAAATCAAATGCAATGTCTTAAAAGCTTTCTTTTAAAAGAAAGACTTCAACTAGCAAGACCTTTGTAACTGATAAATTGTTTTTTAAAAAGATAACCTTAGAAATGTTTAGAAGCCGTTCTTTGTATCCTGTTTATTTAGTTGGTAATATGCAGAATTATATTATATTCAGGAAAAGAATCATTAACACAAAAGCCAGAATATTTTCATAATTGTAAATAAGAATTATTTTTATAATATGAAATAGAAATGTCAATTACAGCAAAGTGTTATTGCTCAAACCTCATTGTGTGTATCTGAAGGCAGTATTTTGTTTCAATCTATGCATCTAATTAAGTTTTAAACAGGAGTCCTTGTAATAATTCTCAAATTAACCAAGTTGCTATTTGCATGGGGTAAAATTGAAAGTCCAGTGCAATGTAAAATTATTTGTCATGTGTAGAGAATCAGTGCCAAACATATTCAATCCAAAAACGTTTTGATCCCATAAATGTAGGCTCTTCTGAAAATGGACAATTCCTTGTATAAGAAGAGGTTCAAACCTAATTTATTAATAAGCTTATTTTAATTTTCTTAAATAATAAAATTTTAATGAGAAGATGAATAACTTTTAAACATTCTGATCAAACCTAAGCGATCTGTGTACAAATGCCTTCATAAAAGTGGTCAGTTTGAGATGGTAACCCAACATGGTTTTAAAAGGTTCAGAAGCAGAACATGAGGCATGTACATTAATACAGTAAACCATGTTGAATGGAAGGGTGAGAATGTCTTGCTCTGATTCTCTATGTATTGTCTGAAGTTAAGCAATTGTTAATAATTTGGGCACATCTGTCTCAGAATCTACAGACTATTTCCATGTATAGTAAGATTATGTATCTTAAATTATTTCTTTTCAAGTGCTCCTCGACAGACCAATGCTTGAATTACAGAACAAACCTATTGAAATGTATTCCATATTAATTGCCAAACACTATATTTTTTATATAAAATTCATAATCCTTGTTTGTTTTCACTGATCAAATAACATTTCACTGTGATAAAATTATGACGGCTTGTTTTTAAGTTTGGATAATATTAATATCAAATTATGTTATTTATAAGACCAATTAAATGTAACACAATTTCTCAGCAATCTCTTAATTTGGACGACATATTTGAATTTATGGAGATTATATTATATCGTAGCACTATTGTTAGTGATGTTGTTTTTTTTCTCAAATTGTTTCACTTTTTTTTTTGTTCAAGTTTTGTTTGAATATTATTAATCCTTTAATTTCTATGAAATATGTCCATTTAAACTTACCCAAAACACAGAATAGATTGCTTGGCTCGTCTTGACAAAGAGAAAAGGGAACAAGTCCCGTTTAGTTAAAAATGTGATGAAATGGTTCTTCTTAGACAATTCTTTTTGGGGTTCATGCTGTAATAATGGACTATCCAAATTGAATAAGAAAATGAATCTCAACAGATTTTCGGAAGCAGTTGGCTTGAAATGAAGAGACAAGGAGCAATTGTGTTCTTTGGGTCTAGACATTGGTCATTGTTCAATGTTTAATATTTTTTTTTTGTTGCAATGTTTAATTGAACTATATTTACTAATCTATAGCTTGGGCGGTATCAACATAGTCACATTAGGCGGTTATTTAATTGCTAATTTTCTATGAATATTAATCATTATGCATATTTTTATCTAAGATTGAGCACCTTGAATTTGTTCAAACTTTGTGAAATTTTTAATCTTATTGTTTGATTATAGTACTTTGTGCACTGTTGAGTGCAAGTAGTTTTTTTGTATAGTTATAAATAGTAGACACTAGCTTTCCTGTGATACTAATGTAGAGTGCAGGGTTCCTTCAGATATATTAAAATCTTTGTTAGCATGTAACATTTTAAAAAATTCCAAGTCAAAAAGACGATGAAACCCCCACACTCAAAAAAGTAGGAGGGCGGAAAATTCTATGTTACATTTTACTTAAAAAGTCTTAAGTACAGTTTACCATTTCCTTCTTTTGAATCAATAAAGAGCTGAATTATAATTATCTACTTAAAAGATCTTTTATGGTTACAATTCTACGGTTTTGGGGTTAAAACGATAAATATGAATAATTTATCAACTTGCATACAGATCAAAATTATTATATAAATCAGGACTTGTCAAAGTAAGGGTGGTTCAAGTTAAATATCTGTGGGCTTGCTTAATAATAATATGGATTAAATAGTATCACTCTACATGGACATTTTTTCTCTCTAAGACTACGAAAATATTGTTAACATTTCGAAAGGTAGTTATCTGGTAGAAAGTTGTTTTGTCAACTTCTGGGAGGAAATAGTACCAAAGACGTAGATGTTATTTACATAAACAGGAATTGTAGTTGTTTGACTTGATATTAATCATTAGATATTATTAATAATTAGTTTAATTTTTCAATCACGTTGCGGGGTTTGGCCGCTTATGAAATCTATTTTTAAAGTGACAAATATATTTATTTAGTATTTACTCTGTTAGAATTTAAGACGTGTTAAAAGTCTTGTTAATATCTTGATAAAGGTACATGTGTAGATATGTAGATGCTGGAAATGGTGGTGCACTGTTTTGCAATAATTACTATTTTTATGTTAATGCATTATTTACAGCCCAGCTGTTCGGGAGGTTATATTGTGATAAGAATGAGAATTGAATGAAGTTTAAAGTACATTGAGATGACAATACATGATGATTTGTGTCTCTTCTGTTTGAGTTTTTAGAAAATATTTTAAATCTTACAGAAATCAAAGTGTAGGTTTTTGAGTGTCACTTCTTATCTCAGACATTATTCAAATGATTTTTCTGCTACAAGAATAATTTGATGAATATGTCTGCCCAGTTTTTATTCAGAGGGACTGAAGCTATTTGTTTAGGAATGATGTGGATTTGGTAGTAATATTGAATGTCAAATCTACATCATTCCTCAGTGGCCCAATGCCTCTCTTCCATCCATCTAGATTTTACCAATTCTGACAGGTTTTCATCCAAAACAACAATTGTTTCAATGATTAAGGGCAGTCAAAGTCTACAAAAGGGTAATATGAACAGTTTTCAAAGGAGTATAACTCCGAAAATTGTAATTTCATTTTAATATTAGCAATGACAAACCAAATAATCATTTATTTTTTAATTATTTCTCTTGATGGTGTTATTTATCCAGGACTTCAGCACCTGTCTGAAATATAAACATAAAGAGTATATGGTACAAGTACTTGATCAGCATTTGAGAATATGGCTCCAATGTCCAAGAGCTTTGAACAAAAAATTACCAGGGATAAGAAATGACACTTCAGTTATTCTATACACAATATTTATTATGAAAAACTGAAACGATTGTAACAATTGTTTTGATTATGATTATCCTTCCAAGATGCATTTAGTTTCGATAATTGTCTGAAATTGGATTATATTATTATGCAAGAAAGTTAGATATTGATTATAGATATTATCAATTATTTGTTTAATAAACCAAAGATTGTAAAAACTCTTTTATGTTATATCATTATTGTTAAGTTATCTATGTACTGTATAGAGTATTGTTAATAACAAGGCCTGTGTTAAGAGGTTTGTTAGTTGCTATGACAACTTTATGATGATTGTTAGGTTGAATAATGAAATAAAGATACAGCATGATTTGTTTGAAGACTTTGTACTCTTTTTTTTTTTCTTGACTCATACAGATCAATTAAAGATATGTTAAGTAAGTTTTAGATAAAGATTTGACTGTTGCAAAATTAGATAATGCAAACTGAATACATTAAAAAATTTGTTCAAATGGCCAAACCATTTTAATATACTTAAAATCGGAGCTATCCGATGGCATCCAAAGTTGATTGTGGTCTTGTCATGCTACTAAATGTCTAAATAATAATTTTTATAATATTTAAGGCTTCAAGAAAGACCTGCAATAGGCCAATTTAGCTCTTGAACAATGCCTCTTTAATACAGCAAGTGGTTTAGATGATCGGGATTTGTAGACTGGTTGAAACTAGAAACTTACCCAAGTCAAAAGGCTAAAGTGTCAAAGTGATAATCCAGTGAATTTAAATTGTGTAGAGGGTTTATGGTTCTAGACACTAAAGTTATGATCTAACCTAAAATTTATGCAGTGGTACTGTTTAGTGTTAATGGACATTTTTATTGGGGATGTAAATGCTAGCATTGCCTACAAAAGGATAAAAAGATAGTAAGCTGGCACTGCCAGGCAGGATACGCCCACATTTTCGAGAGATGGTTAGAGAACAAGCAAAACCGAAAGTGATTTTTCCTACAATCAAAGGCTATAATTCATTAAATTACAATTTGATATGCGCAAATATCGAAAAGAATCGAGATCTTTAGGTTATAAACATGCATTTCAACTTTCAACAAAATCGAATCAAAATTGTGACCTATACTGGGTCCACAACCTTGATATACCATATTTTAACACTATTAGAGTACAAACGGCGGCCATTTTGTCTGGCAATTATGGTCCGATTTCCCTGAAATTCAAACTCAACCTTCGGTATGGTGTAACGGTGATAGAGTCAAGCTTTTTTTCGATCGGATAATAATCATAACCTCCAGAGGGACCATAAGCGATTTTTCGGGCAATCAGGGGCCATAATTCAGAAAGCTACGATATGATATGCGCAAATAACGAAAGGGACCAAGATCTTTGGGTTATAACCATGCATTTTAAGTTTTATCAAAATTGTGACCTATACTGAGTCCACAACCTTGATATACAGTATTCGCGTACATGCGGCGGCCATTTTGTATGGCAATTTTGTTCTGAATTTTTCCGAAATTCAAACTCAACCGTCCTTAGGGTGTAACGGTGATATAATCAAACGATTTTTTAAATCGGATAATAATTGCGTATAATCAGGGGCCATAATTCAGGAAGTTACAATCCGATATGCCCAAATATCGAAAGCAACCAAGATCTTTGGGTTATAACCATGCATTTGAAGTTTCATCAAAATCGAATTAAAATTGTGACCTCTACAGGGTCCACAACCTTGATATACCATATTTTAACAGTATTCGCGTACGAATGGCGGCCATTTTGTATGGCAATTTTGGTGCAATTTTACCGAAATTCGAACTCAACCTTTCTTAGGGTGTAACGGTGATATAATCAAACGATTTTTTAAATCGGATAATTATTGTAACCTCCAGAGGGACCACAAGCTAATTAAAGACAATTTTGCGTATAATTAGGGGCCATAATTCAGGAAGTTACGATCTGATATGCGCAAATATTGAAAGGAACCAAGATCTTTTGGTTATAACCATGCATTTCAAGTTTCATCAAAATCAAATTAAAATTGTGATCCCTACAGGGTCCACAACCTGGATATACCATTTTTAACAGTATTCGCGTACGAACCGCGGCCATTTTGTATGGTAATTTTGGTCCGATTTTTCCGAAATTTGAACTCAACCGTCCTTAGGGTGTAACGGTGATATAATCGAACGGTTTTTCAAATCGGATAATAATTGTGACCTCCAGAGGTACCACGAGCTAAAATAGGTGATTTTTCGGACAATCAGGGGCCATAATTCAGGAAATTACGTTCCGATAGGCGCAAATATCGAAAGGAACCAAGATCTTTAGGATATAAACATGCATGTCAAGTTTCATCAAAATCGGTTCAAAATTGTGACCTCTATAGGGTCCACAAGCTAAAAACGTGATTTTTCGTACAATCAGGGGCCATAATCCATGAAGTTTTGATCCGATACGTGCCAATATCGAAAGCAGCCGAGATCTTTGGGGGATAAACCTATATTTCAAGTTTCGTCGAAATCGGGTAAGAATTGTGACCTGTAGAGAGTCCACAAACAATTGTGCACGGACGTCCGGACAGGGGCGACGACATAATACGTCCACATGAAAATGTGGGCGTATAAAAAATATGACCAACCTTTATGTATGTGTAGGTGAAGCTGAGGTTATGCTGGGGAAAGAGACCGAAGAAAATAACCAGAGAAAAAGTAAAACCTAGTGTCCAGGTTTTTTTTGTAGAGTCTTTCATCCACAGCATAACTATCTGTTTAAATGTATGCAAAATTAGAATATCTCAGAATTCCTGCAAGAAAAACTTTGTCAGAATTTCTTATGGAAAAAAAAAAAAACTAACCTGGAGAATAACCTGTTAAAAGAATAACCCCAAATTTTCTTGGGCACAGAATATACCCCAAAGATTTACTGTGGTAGGTTTATAAAGACTGTTACAACCACTCCCCTACTGTCAGTATGTTTCGTTGCCTGGCAATATATTTTAATTATGGTCATAACTCCTTGTTAAATGTAAGTGAAGATATGTTGGCCTGGGGCCAGTTGCTCAAAGCTACGTTATCTTTAACGATCCGTTAACTTTAACGGACATATCTTGGTAACGTGTTGTTTGTTAACTTTACCTTTAATTTTACTACAGAAAACACTATAGAATACTTTATTTTTTATATTAGCTTAAATCTGTAGTAAAAATTTGCACCACAGAATGTTAGGGGCCTTTATTTCCAGCAACAATCTTTCTCTCCGGTAAAGTTAACGGATCGTTAAAGATAACGGAGCTTTGAGCAACCGGCCCCTGGACAGCACTGTGCACCTGCACTACACCACATGGCACCAGTATGTCCCATCTGACTGTGCAAACTTCCCTGGAAAATCATGTCACTTTTCTTTATTGTTTGTTGTCCACATGCTATCTGAAACCCATTCTTTTTTAAAAGTTAATCATTACCCAGTTATCCTAAATTTAAAATCAAAGCTATATTATTATGGCTGTAAGAGGGAAATGGCACAAAAAAAAACTCTACAAATATTACACTGTACATTTGCAGATTGTTTTTCAGAGTTCTCCTTTCTTGAAGTTTTTTTTTATCCTTACATTGGTAATTATAGTTCGTGCATATTTTAAGACCATCTCCAGTAATTATGACCCACAGTATAAATGGGCTTTGAAATTACAAGGAATGAAATGAGATATAAAATCTTTCTTTTATTTTATAACAAGAATTTACATTGCACACTATTATGCCCAGCACAATTATTATCCCTTTTTCCAAACCAAATTATTTTTACATAGATCTTAATCTACACTAAATTAAAGCCACTAATCGACATAATAATATGTATTTTCTGACAATATCTCATTTTTCACAGCTTAAAGTTGATAATTTATCATTTAATTAAGAAAGCCAATCAAAATATCAACAATAAACTTCTGGATCAGATTCAATCATAATATTAGATCAAAAGACATTACCCAACATTTCAAAGTGGTGCTGGATTGTTTATATCTTCTGCCAAATGTTGTAAATTTATCATATCTTTGTAACTACTGAATGAAATTTAACTATTTTGGAACTGATATTCACTTTTGAAATCAGGCTTTCACAATATTGTTCTTAGCAAGGGATTTAAAATCCCTCAAATGACAATCAGTGGCTTTAAGAGAAATTCTATACACATTCGACGATCAGAGGTTTTAAGACAACCTAATTCCCTCATTAAACATATTCCATGAGATGTTTAAATAATAGATTTGGTAAGAATAGTGAAAGATGTATCACAAACACATAATGCATACTAAAACATTTTTGCTCAAGGGACAAACTGCTAGCTTAAAATGCTTTTTTGTTAAGACTATGGCAAGATCGATCACTGTTTTCAGACTTTCACCTGCATTATTACCGGAAATACAAATTGAAAGAGATCCAAAATCAATTTCATGTACTTGGAAATAAATATTATTACATGTATATGTAAAGGTTATTATTTTCCTTTAAAGCATTCAAATAACAAAAGTTTTAATAATAACACTGAGAAAATTAGAGGACTTAATAATGAAAAATATTTTGTACAAATTATTTATAAATATCTTTAATAATTACAATTAACAAAGAATTACATTAACAATGGGATGAAGATTTTAATGACATCATTTTACCCCCATCCCCGCTATAACCTAAAATCACATAACTCTTTGTCAAATCCAAATCGAGTAAATGTTGTTTATATTACCAAGTACGCAAAAATATTCTGATGTAACCAGCTATTTTAAATTTCAAGCAAACATAATGGGCGTCCTCGCTAGAGATAAAGGGACATAACCTATAGGCAAGGTGGTAACATGTGACCTCATTGATAACGAACTTGTGTGTAGACAAACGTTAGTTTTTGTCGTAAATATGGAATTTAAACCTATACATTTTTCTGACCATCGATAAGGTCACGTGGGGCCACATTTTTACTGGCGACGCCTGGTGGAAATTCCTTAAGCGAGGACATCCATTGAAATACATTGTTCTTAAAATGTTTTATACTTTATAATATTGGAATTCTGAATAAAAATACTGCTCTCGATTCATAATAAAAGACATACATGTATTTACAGTACATTCTACAAGCTCTATGTTTTTTTGCATAATTGATCAATCATCATCAAAAGATCAAATTAAAGGGACTGTTTCTATATATTCATCTAAGCGTCCATTCTTCCTATATATGCGTCCACTTTTAAAGTACTTTAACATATAATTACAACTTATGTTGAAAGAACTGGTGAACACACCAAATATGAGGCATGTAGAATTGGATAAAAATTGATAAAATAAAGAGTCTATCAGTTTGAAATATCAACAACAATTATTTATATTAACAATACAGATTGTATAGATGGACACCGTTTACATCTGTTGTGTTGAGTTACCATTCCATGTAGCATTTTCATCATCATCATCCTGGGCATTTCGAAATCTTCGAATATTTCCATCTGTCTGTCGTTTAAAAGCTCTGAATAAAATTAAAAAATCACAATTTTACCTTGCTTTATACCAATACAAGTATTTTATAATTTCAACTAAAATTAACCAGAGATGGTAACAAACTACAGTCTTATAGGATTAAAGTAATCCTTTGAATGAACTGCCACCATTTATTGTGTTATTTCTTACAAGTAAAATTTTCCACAGAATAACTGTTATGAATATACAGAAACCAAAAATTTGCATCACTATTCGAAATAAAAATGCTCAATGAACCAATATCAAACAAGCTTTAGGTCCTTTAAAGTTGCCGAGATTGTTCTTAATGGAACTAAAAAAGGGTGTCCTGAAAATGTCAAATAAACTTTGTTACTCGTTTTATGATCTTCTGTTTGTCACAAACAAGCACCTCACAAACGAGCATCCCTGCTCGAAAAATTCCAACATTTTGTTTGATACAAATTCATATACTTACTGATTAGATTGTCTGTCTCCCCCTGTAGCTGATGATGAAGATGATGATGATGATGAAGTTGAAGATTGGGACGAAGAAGATGACGATCCACCAAACAAAGATCGTAATAAACTAAGAATAAACATGAATGGTGCTAACAATAGGGATATAAAATCACTTGAACCCACTGAACGACTCTGAACTGCTGCTGTTTGTCTCTAAAAAAAAAGAGGAGAAAATAAACAATGTTTAATAATAAAGAAACGATCATGCATTTAACATAAATATATTGAACCATCCATAAACACAAAAAATTGTAATAGTACTAATAGCATGTGGACTAAAATTATGCCTATATTTTAAAATCTGAGAACCCCAGACCCATTGGCTCAAGAATTACCTATTTCATACTTTCCTCATTCTTCAGAGAAAAACACATTATTTGTTTATAGGGTTAAAGGAGCTATATTGCTAACATCTGTGACCTACAAAATGACACAATTGGGTCGCGACGCATATAATACTGTAATATGAATGTATATAAACTGATTTACATTCACTGGTTTCCGTTTTTACTCTTAATTACAAATCAGTTATGTTCGACGAAATAAGCCAACCGTCTCAATAGAATGCAAATTTCTAGCGTCTATTTATTCATCTACATAGCATTTATTGCGGATGGTCTCTAGATAAAAATATGGCGACGATGTTTGACTTTGTACAATGTGTCTAGCCTTGTTCCTTGAGTCTCTTGTTACTACAGGGGCTTAAACACATTATGGTACACGATTCGTGTATCAATGGTGAAATGTTTAATTTGTCTTAAATATTGGATATCAAAAGCCCATCTTTTTCCGGTAAGATCACAGCATCAATGTTAATCTAAATTGACAAATAATTTGTGTTTTCAATGTTGAAGATTTTGGATGAGACTTAGCTACTTTAAGGAAACATACAATGGTAATTGAACTATGGCATAGAGTAAAATTATTAATAAATCCAACTTTTAAGTATTTTTATTTTATTTTATTTAAAACACAAAAAACTTACTTTTGGAACAACCATGACAACAGCCGAAGGGGCTAACTGTAGAACTATTAATGTTTGAGTTAAATCAGACTCATTAAATGTTCTTCTAGGAAATGTTGTAGACAAAACTACCTCTTCACCAATATGCTGAAAACAAATATACTTTGTGTATGACTTGTACTTCTTTATAAACAAATACACATCATGTGTATGGAATTTATTTTTTTTAAAAGCAATTACATGTGTGTTTGACTAGTATTTCTTTATTAATGACCATTATTTCTTTATAAACAAATGCCCATGTGTGTGACCATTCTTTTTTTTAAATAAAACAATGTGAGTATTATTTCATATTTCATGTGTGTATGACTATTACTTCTTTTTAAATAAATGCACATGAGTATGACTATTATTTCTTCATAAACAAATACACATGTGTATGACCATCATTTCTTGAACACTGTCTACCGACAATTATTATCAATTATTGTGTCAAACATCAATGAATTCTCTTCAAATCTATCATTAATAATAGATGACAAGGAAACCAAATCATGACATTACAATTATTATACAATGCAAACATCCTAAATATATGGCACAGAAGAAGTTGGTTATTGGATGTTTACCTGAGAAATAAAATTATAAACTGTTTGTAATGTTTCACCAGAAGGAAATGTTTGTGGTACAGATGATCCATCTGGTAATCGGAACTGGATTCTTGCACTTTCACTGATATAAAAACAAAACAAGATGATTGCAATAAGGTAAAAAAAAGAAAGAGAGAAAAGGGATTTAACATCCACTCGACACAAACTAGGTCATTTTGTGAGTAACAAGCGATTCAACTGTATTTCAATAATTCGCCGGCGCGTAGGGGTCTTTAGTAGTGGGAGGAAACCGGAGGTCCCAGAAAAAACCCACGAGGTTGGACAGGCGATCCTACTACTTGTCACGTACAACCAGGGAATACAGATATGAATTTAAAATATCTAAATATATTGCATTTTTAAATGGCCTTTTAATGTGATTTCTAGAAAAATGTCATGTATGATATGAGCTTCAAAACTTATGCAGCAAAATCTAAATTTTGTGCCTACCTTCGCTTTGCTTCAGCTTCTTCTTTTACTTTTTGTTCAGCTTGTAATTTAGCCTTTTTAGCTTCACTTAAAGTTATTTCTTCCTCTTTCTTTTCTTTGTTAAATTTTGCTGCTCTGTCAGCTCTAAAAATCATAATATAAGTTTTTTTTAAAATATGGCACTATTCTTATAAAATACGACATATTGACTGAAGCTAATCAATGCAAAATAATGGCTTATAAATTGATGTTTTAAGAATATATTAGTAGAACAGAGACTATGTGAATTAAATTGAACTTTAAATACGAAGTCAAAAGATAAATACTTCAAGGCTTAATCCATGCTAAAATGACCATTTAAACAAAACCACAATATCAACAGCAGTTAAATACTGCACCAAATTGAACAATATTTTGACCACTATTCCTTTCACAATATTGTAGTATGCAATGGATTCAAATTCTCTCAAATGACAATCAGCAGATATTACTAACCTATCTCTTGCAATCTGTTCTTTTATTTTTTGTCTAGCTATTTTGTCTTCTTCCTTATCCTTTCTTAACTGTTTCTGAACTTCTAATATTTCTCTTTCTTTCTGGAATTGTCGTAATTTCTGTACATCTTTACCCAGTTGTCTTTTTTCTTCCTCTTTTTGTCTAGCGTCCTAAACAAACAATGATCAGTAAATAGTTCAACTTCAATATTCAATACCATATTAAGATAGCTGGATCGAGAGAGAGAGAGAGGGGGGGAGGGTTAACATCCACTGGACATAAACTAGATTATTCAATAATTTGTTTGCAGGTTGGGGCCTTTAGTAGGTGGGGGAAACCAGAGGAACCAGAGAAAACCAACAAACTTGGATAACGGCCCCACTCCTTGTCACATGAAGGAACAAGTGGGGAATCAAAACAATGCCAGTTGACCCAATGACAGGCCTTATGGTTTCATGCGCACGAGTTTGACCACTTCCCCCACCCCCCAATCCAACAAGATAGAGAAAGGAATCTTCTAATTAATTACACAGATCTAACTAGAACCCACATGACAATCCCAACATATATGAACATTTGCTATTTGAAAATTAAATTTGGGGGGGGGGGGCCTAAGCAAATGACATTTGTCCCTATCACATACCACCTTGGAGACAACTTCACAATTGTACTAGCAAAACAGTTGTTTTCAGGAAAATTATCTCAAAGTTTTTTAGAAATTTTTACCTCATATTCTTTCTTAATCCTTTCTTCTCTCTTTCTTTCTATGATTTCCTCTGCCCTTTGAAAATCAACATGAAAAATAAGTACTAACTGCTAATATAAATCTAAAAAATTAAAGCTTCAATTTCATATTTTTAAGTTCTATTTTTGAAATTTATTAAAATAAAGCCTTAAAATAGATGGTAACCATGAACAGAATAATCCTATTAATCCTATAATTCACTATTGCCAGCTAAGAAATTGTCTAAAATATTTTCAAATTCAATCGTTTGAACATAGCTATTTCATGGAGGGAGTAGGAAAACAAGGGAGGTAATTATGTTACTTTTTCCTGTTCCAATGATTTTTAAGGGTGGGAAATAATGCGCATGATCGTATAATAGTGAGTTGATAACCTATTGAACAAAAGACCTAATAATAATTATGTTTTGACTATCTTAGTAAATATGAAATTCTCGCTTACACGGCTCATCATGGCCATCAAATGGTCAATCCATCATCTTGACAATTTAATAGTCTCGAACATCAAAAGGGTACTATTCTTGTGGAATATTTTACAGACTCATAATATAATGAATTCAAAAACTGTTTCATATTTTCATATCATATAGTTATCATTAAGGTATGGAGTAGGGAAATAATTAAAATGAAGTACCGGTACTGTATAAAATATTGTCAAATTGATGGCATTAAAAAAAGAAAATAGAAATAATTGAATTACATAATAATATGTGTACATTGTACTTACTTTCCTCATGGTTTAATATAAAGAGGGGAAAAAGTAAAATGGTTGATTTTCAAGGGATCCATTTATTTAAAAAATGTTTATAGCAATTCACTTAAGAATTGACTCAACTTTAAATCACTGTTTATGAGAAACATTTTTGATCCAGAAAGACAAAACTTTTCCAAAAGCTTCTTATTGATGTTTTTGATACATTAAAACAACAACAGTTTTATAAAGGGCTATATTTTAGTTAAAATAAGGTGAACAATTTTAAGTTATTTTTTAACCGAAGTCAGAGAACTCTTGACCAGTTCTCAATGAATATTTTTTAGCACTACATATACAATTCATTTGAGTTTTTAAAGACCGTTAAATGTTAGTAAAAATATTTTAATACTTACTTTTCCACTCGTTTTTTCAGTTCTTCTGGTGTAGGTTGTGGACTAGAGACTTGCGAACTACTTGTTGAGGGTAAAGCCTCATCTGGTGTAATCGGCTCTGTGACAGATGATGCTTGTGACACATCACCATCTCCTTGAGCTGTTGTTGTTGGATTTGACTGAATTTTACTTTTATTTAGCTAAAACAATTAATAAATACAGCATGATAATAACATATAACACAGTGAAAATATTTTGCAAATTTCAATTTACAGGTGTCTTTTACTCTTTATTGTTTGGCGCTTTGAGCATAAACTTAGTTTGTGGATATAGCGCATTATAAATGCCCATATTATTATTATATAATATTCATAGATTAAAATATGCTGTAATTATTATCATTCAGAGTAATTTTGTATAATTGAGAGAGAACTTGTGTTTAACGTCCACTCTACAGTCAACAAGAACTACAAATTATTTCAGTGCTAACATAGAGCACATTTTTATTTCAAATTTGCTAGTTGGTACAAGTGTGAGATAAAATCTTTTTTTCGATGAGTTACCAGATAATAAAATATAAAAATATTTTCTTGGCTTCTACATGCTTTTCATCTATGCATTGAAGTTGTGAATTTTTTAAAGAATTTTTTTTTAAATGTTTGGGGTAATAAATGCAAACAAAACTAATGGGGCTATGGTCAACCAACATGAATTAAAACAATTCATACCTCAATAACTGATGTTATTTTCTTAACTAAATCATCTGTATTTATAGCACCTCCTGTCACTTCTAGCGGAACTCCATTTTCTCCAATAAAAAATATTGATGGTACAACTACTACCGGATCTTATATCATTAAGAAATTAATAATTTTTAAATTTCTTGTATAAAAAACAAACCCAAAAAAACTCTACCTATGTGGTTTAACGTCGACTCGACACAAACTAGGTCATTTTGGGACTAACGTATAATGTATGATTTATTTTCATTTCAATAATTCGCTTGCACGTAGGGGTCTTTAGCAGTGGGAGGAAACCAGAACATCCCCAAGAAAACCCACAAGGTTGTACAGACGACCCTACTTCTTGTCACATAAAACCGGGGATTCGAAACCACGCCAGTTGACTCAATGACAGGCGGTGAAAATCCACAAGGTTGAACAAACGACCCTACTTCTTGTCACGTACATCCAGGGATTTGAAACCACGCCAGTTGACTCAATGACAGGCTTTATGATACAGCATGCGCACATGCTAACCATTCAGCCATCCAACTCCCCCCTCTACCTAAAACAAAATAGTGATTGGTCACTTCCACCTAGCAATCAAAACCTGTGATACAGAAAGTTCTGCATAAAATACTTAAAAGACTTGGATTAACAAGACATATATTACTGGTTGTGTAATTATGCATGGCAATTGGTCAATGGTAATATTTACAGTGTTGTCACAAAGCCAGGACAAATTCTCTTAAACATCTCTTTTTATGTTAATGGAATCACCATCAAAATAACATCTGATCTTAACAACAAAATACATACTTATGGAAAACAGCTACTCAAGCTAACGCAGAGAGAATACTTTACCAAACGTCGCCTTAAATACACTAGTAGCTGTTTTCCATAAGTATGTGTTTTGTTGTTATTCTATCCAGTTACTAAATGCCATTTAAAGAACATCTGATTATAAGTATACTTGAGCTAGCTAGCAGTAGCAGAAATAGTTAATTGAGAAATATTAACAATTCTAATATAAAACTAACCTAATAAACTATATCATACTATATGATATGTACGATTTTTAATATCATTATATAAATTATATCAGTTATTAAAGGATACAAATTTGGGAAAAAAATCCACAGTCAGCACTGAAAAAGAAAATAAGAAATTAATTATGTCTTTAGCTGAGAGATATTGTAGTATACATACATTTATCTATTGTAAAGATTCTTTGAAAATAGTTTCAATTTTTGGTTATTTGAATAGTATTTCTGGTATAGTGTTTTGAATTTGTGTCAGATATACATAATTGACTTTGATGGCGCTGGTTGTAAACAATGATATTTGAAAGAGAAAATAATTGTGAAATATTTGAAGTATAAATGACCATTACATGATATTTGGAATGTAATTAATTACTTATCCACATAACTATTACTTCAAACTGTGTAATGATTACGTTTCATTATCATTTCTCTATACAATTATGGTACCCCATATGTGAACCACATGTAAGGCAGCATGTCTGATTGTCACAGCAAATGTCTTTGATATCATTTCAATCTGATATTATGTTTAAATGGAAATACCTCTTTGATTTGGGTCAAACATAATGGCATAATGATAAGAATTAACCATGAAGCGTCCCCACCCCTTTTGTATACTTTTCAAACATTATGGTTTGAACGGTGTGTTTTGTGAGAAGATTAAATGCCTTCATTCAAAATTGTATATACTGGTATGTACATGGAACTAATTCTGTGTTCACCACAGGACAGTTTAGGGTAAAGAGAGAGAGAAATGGGATTTAACGTCCACTTGACACAAACTAGGTCATTTCAGGACTAACATATAGTTTTAATTTTATTTTAATAATTCGCTTGTGTGTAGGGGTCTTTAGCAGTGGGAGGGGACTGGAGGACCCGGAGTAAACCCACAAGGTTGGACAGATGACCCTAATCCTTGTCACATACAACAGGGGATTCAAAACCCTGCCAGTTGACTCAATGACAGGCTTCACGATACAGCACGCCATCCAACTCCCCAGCTTAGGGTAAATGTAACTAAATTTAGTAAACAATTCAACATATGCTCTATCTTTCAAAGAGGGGTTGGAATGGCCTAGTGGTCTAGAGTGCCGCGTTTCGACCTCTAGCTGGTCGGTCAACTCTAGCTTGCGGCTTTGGTTTCAAGCCCTAGAGTGAGCGTATGTAACATGGAGATAGTGGCGCCTTCTCAACTTTGTGGGTTTCCTCCGGGCACTCTGGTTTCCTCCCACTGCTAAAGACCTAAAGTTAGTCCCACAATGACCTAGTTTGTGTCGAGTGGATGTTAAAACTCCATAAATTTCTCTCCCTCTCTCTCTCTATCTTTCAAAACAAAAAATTGAACCATGATCAAACTTATTCATCGATATCCCTTTACAGCAGGTTATTCCATTTCAGCACTTTGACTTTAACCTGACCAAATCACAGAGCCTATTGGCTTTTTTTATTTTAAAGGGGAATCTAATACAGTTATTAAACTAATCTTGTTATAAGTATTTAATCTATCATATGAATTAACCTGTTTGCTTTTATTTTTACTGCCACACAATCTCCGTTTTCACAGACATCTTCTACCCTCTTATCCTCTATAGCCTTAGATACTTCTTCCGATTCTTTATTTTCACCTGGAGAAAAATAAAATACATTAATCAATTCAATGGCTTACTGCAATTGTCAAGTTTTTGCAGTGTGTATAATATAGGGAAGGTGAGACCGGCATAGAAGTTGCCTGTGACCAGGTCATTAAATAAGGATTTTATTTTTATTTGCACCTGACAAAATCTCAGACACTAACAAACTATAAGTCCTTGACATTATATATATTCACTGATATTACTACTGAAAGAAATATTCAGTTTGTTATGAGTGCCATTATGTTGTGGTTTCCTGCAATTGTAGAAATATTTATGTCAAATAAGAGGTAGTAATAAAAAGTTTTATGACAATATCATGTGGCAGTCTGCAAGAGTTACAAACTCAGGTACGGTACCCTTTTTCAGCAGATCGGGTACTCTTCGGTATACAGAAGTGTACCTCAGGTACTTGTCTACAGCGTTATAGTCGAAAAAGGACCCCTTTAGCAGTAGTCTAAACTAAGTATTACATATACACCTATACAGTAGTAGCGATATTCAATTATTAGGCTTATATTTTTTATGTTAGCATTCTTCAGTTCTTCAATTTAGTGGTTACTTTATTAGTCCCATTAATCAATAATTATAATAGCCTCATTTATCTCGTCATTTTCAATTGATTGACAACAATGAGATGACATTATTTTTACACAATTGATACAAATAATCAATAGCAGAGCATAGCATAGATGGGGAGGATAAGCCGATTCGGATAAGGAAAGGAATAAGGTAGGGAATAAGGCCAAGGGCCTAATCCTAATGCCTAATCAACATCAGAATTTGTTGAGTATTTACCAGAGATGTACACTATGAAAACAGATTTCTTCGCCTTGGATGTTTGAACTGCCTGTGCGATTTGTCCTTCAAACCATTTCATCTTTATGCTGTTATTGTTCTAAGTCATCAATAAAATACTGTACGTGTTATTATATTATTAGTTGTGGAGTCATTTACGGAAATAACCAGCAGTTGTCTTTGTGGAATTCGGAAGCATTCGTTTATTTCCTCAATGATAATGGTATTTTTGTAACTCTTTTATGCGCCAAGATTTTACCACCAATAAATATACCCAGAATCTATAATACCAAACAGGTTATGAATATACCTAGCATGAGAATTGTTATTTTATTTAAAAATGCAAACTACGCCAAGTTAAAATCATTTAACTTTAAATCTTTAAAACCCAATACACTCTTTTTGCCGATTGAATACAAGTAGACTCCATTTTCAGGTTGTATTAAAGCGACAGTGTAGACAGTGCTATTTCTTAAATAATTTTTGGCACCTATCAGTATCATGTGTTTATAGAAGATATATTTTTGGTAGCTCGATTAGGCTATTTAGGGATTAAATAGAGATTAGGAAAGAACCCAAAGTTTCTAACAAGGTTTCGGGCTACGGTACAGTCTGCAGCCAGGTAGTTTTGATTTTTGTAGTGAAATGCATAGATGTCCCTTTAATCTTTATGGAAGTCTGGATAATCTAAACATTACAAGGGAGGTCACTCGCGATGGGGAAGCCGTTGTCCGTCGACAGGTTAGAGGTCGAGTTCAGATTGAATAATCGTAATAATATGAACAATTTTGTTGAATGTAAATAAAACTGTGTCATAACTTGAACGGCAACTTCAAGTAAACTCATTTTGTCTTAGGCTTTTCAAGATTCCTTGTTAGTCATTTAGTGATATTGATAATCGTCCAGTTTTCAGAATAAATCAATGCAATGAAATGAATGACTATTCTATGATGAATGATGCGAAGGCGAAAATGTTATTTTTCTTTCTTTTTTAACAGTTACACATATTTTTTGCTGAAACACAAAATTATATACAATTATTTGCTACCGGTACCGAAAAAGTTATCATGGATCTTCCAGCGTTTACCCCTTGTAATGTTAGTGCCGTGGTGCACGATGACCTGGACCTGGCACTTGAGGACATTGCAAAAAAACGATGACCTGGCGAGGACAGTATCTAGTTATTCGGACAGTGCAAAAAAACAAGGTCGTCAAGGTTCTGTGTACGTAAAAAGACCTTGACAGTTGGAATTCAAAATAAGAGTAAGCCTCATATAGCACACTGCCTACTATCAACTGCTAGCCTGTCTTAATAATAATAATAATAATAATGATAATAATCTCGTCATTTTCCAAGGGTAGCAAATTAAGTCTGAGGCCTTTTTGCAATTTGGCCCTTGGCACAGATCGTGCGAATGATTTCGATCATTACTGCAGGAAGAAACCAAAGAACTCGGGGGAAACCTGCCTGATCGGACGGGAGACCGAATATCCCTCTCACTTACAACGATAAAGTTCTTGCCCTGAGCCTGGATTGAACCGTCGTTGTATTGGTTCTTCATTAGCCCAGCAGGCCCAGAAAAGTAGGACGTTAAATTTCATTCCGGCAAGTTACGTTATCCATATATTATGTGCATTGCATATATAAAATATTTAAAAATGATACAAAATGTCATACATGTACATGCATGTTCATTTTTAGGTTGATCAACTCTTTGAAATAATTACTTTCTTGCCTGGCAAACTATATTTTATATAGTGTCTTAATTTAAAGAGACAACCCCGAATTAAAAAGGGAGTCAAAAAAAAAAGTCTGAGAATATATATATGAAAAAAAAACGCCAAAATATAGGGGAATGGTGTAATTACCTTGTCTCAAAATTTCAACTCAAAATATTGAGTCGTTTGGACGTGAACGCCAAAACAGCTTATCTGGACACATAACCCTTTTAAGATTTCGGGTCAATTGTTTCGTTGGGAGACATGTTTGGTTTAATCCAGATACCACAAAATACACCTTGGGGCACCGGTCTCAAATTCCAGATGAAGACTGACGGATTTAAGTCGTTTGAAAACGTATCATAAATACTGAAGTGAGTGCTTGGCCCTTGACTCGAATATTTTAAGAGATTTTAACACAAAATTAAACAGTTTTATTCCCAAAACAAATATCGGGATTGGCCCTTTAACAGAGAATTCAATTTTTAGCAGTTAAATTTAAAACAACTTGAGTTTTATACATAAATTTACATAAGTTTTTCTATCTTTATACTTAATAGGCCTAATTTAGCTTTATAATTATAAGCAACAAAAATGATTAGACATGGACTGAAGAAGACTGTAAAGTTTGGTATTGTAGCTGGTGCTATTGGGGGTACTGGTTTATTATTAAAACACCATGATTGGGAAGTATCAACTATTGGGGTGGCCAGATTTGGACGAGCAGCTGTAGCAGTGAGTGACTATATTTTTTAACTTTTATTACAAAACCCAATCCTTTTTCTATCTTTATACTTAATAGGCCTAATTTAGCTTTATAATTATAAGCAACAAAAATGATTAGACATGGACTGAAGAAGACTGTAAAGTTTGGTATTGTAGCTGGTGCTATTGGGGGTACTGGTTTATTATTAAAACACAATGATTGGGAAGTATCAACTATTGGGGTGGCCAGATTTGGACGAGCAGCTGTAGCAGTGAGTGACCATATTTTTTAACTTTTATTACAAAACCCAATCCTTCACGTTTAAAAAATTGTGTGGGAGCCATAAAAAGCTCCTTATACCTTGAATATATGCAGTTTAAAAGTAAATAAAAACTGAAAGTTGTTTATTAATCTCTATATTTATGAGAGCTATTTAGCTAATTTGCAGTTGTCTTTAATGACTCCTTCGAAGGAAAGCTGTTGCGAAAGTTCCCCTTAAATGTGGTCAGGTTCAGATTAATTTATCCAATATAGAATACACTACCTAAATTTATATTGTTTTCTCTGTAGAGATTTGCAGTAACATAAAAAAAAATAGTATGTCCTTGTTGTAGCCTAATAAATTAGCACATTGTGCCATCAATCTATCATGAAGTTGCCCTGTCCCTAATATTAATATTATATTTGTCGGGTTGTTCCTTATGAATGTTAAAGGTAAATCTAAAATGAACTAAATATAATTGATAGGAATGTTATTATATAAGAATAATTTATGTTTCGTTTTTTTTTTAAGGCAGTTAGAGTAGTAATCGATTATAAAACATCACTGTATGGTTTAAACCCAGATGATCTACCATATAAACAAATAAAATCTCAGGTTTGTTCAGAATATTTTTATAAAGGATATATATATATAGGTTTGTTTCTCAGAAGTCTGGAAAGCTGCTCATATCTAGGGTAGAGGGAGAAATGGGTTTAACGTCCACTAGACAAAACTGGGTCATTTCAGGACTAACACATGGTTCAATTTTATTTCAATAATTTGGCAGTTGGAGGAAACCCAGAAGGTTGGACAGGTGACCTTACTTCTTGTTACGTACAATCAGGGAACCGAAACAACGCCAACCGACTCAATGACAGACCTTTATGATCCCATGCGTATGTGTTAACCATCAAAGTCTATATTCTTTACAGTTGAAATTTTTTAGTAGACAGCTTAAATATCTCAGTGTTAGTGTACCAGTGTCTTATTCACTGAACCACCATGGCCCCCACCTGTAAACAACCTAGCGATCAAGTCACTTCTGATTGACGTTATACATTGTGTTTTATTTGCTCATGCGATGAAAAAAAGCAATCTTGTGATTAATGCTAGAGTTACTGCACTTGAACTATTTGAAGATCTTGTTGACCTGCTAGTAGTTAAAGTTATAATCCAGGTGTAATTGTGTTTATATCTACAGGTACATACTCGTTCAGCTTTGAGGTTGCGGGAAATGTGCTGCAAAAATGGCGGTGCGTTTATAAAAGTTGGACAACATCTTGGGTCATTAGAATATTTATTACCTACAGAATATATTGAAGTATTGAAAGTATTACATGATAAAGCACCTGAATCACGTCTAACGGAACTATTTAAAGTTGTAGAAGAAGATTTAGGTAAAAAAGTTAGTAGATTTATCACTGATATATATTATATACATATAGCTTAAAGATGGATTATGTAAGAATTAGATATTGAGCTGGATGTTCTTGCTATAACAGTTTCATTATCGATCATAAGTCAAATTTTCTTTATTCTAAGCTAAGTTGTGAATGGTAGAATTTTTGAGTTTTGTCAAGAAATGATGTAGTCTATATTGTCAAGTACCATTGCTACAGTACCAAATGAAGTCTCTATTTTCCATATTCAAGTTCAACAAAGATATGGCATTACTGAGATGATAAAAAATATCTATTTACGTTTTGTGGCTACACCATTAAAACACCAGCAATGTTCAGATTAGTTGTGTTCAAATATGTGACAATCCATTAAAATAAATTAATTTGAAAGACGTGTTAAAGATCAATGTATAAATATTCAGTCTATAATATACAAAACAGACTCGACACTAACTCATAAACACTAATCCTTAAGTAGCATTCAGTTATTGGGAAACACATTAACAGAACAGAAGTTTTATGGGAAACAATCACATGTCGAAACGTCATGCTTTTAGAATTAAACCATTGATTGTTTCCCATAATAATTGTGTTCTGTTTATCATAACATACTAGTAAACACTACCTAATCTCAAAATCAAGACCAAAACAATTCAGCTGAACTTAAAAATGAACGAAGGTATATTAATTATATTATATTATTTGTCATAGGTAGAAGATCTGTTTACAAGTTTTGAACCCAAACCTTTAGGTGCTGCATCATTAGCTCAAGTACATAAAGCTACACTTAAAGATGGTCGTACAGTAGCTGTTAAAATACAACATCCTAAAGTTAAAGCTCATTCTTTTGTAGATATTAAAACAATGACAGTAGGTATTTCATTCCTTCTATTGTTGTTTCTTTGAAGGCGGGTTGGATGGCTGAATAATTAGCATGCATGCGCTGTATCATAAAGTCTGTCTTTTAGTCAACTGGCGTGGTTTCGAAGACTCGGTTGTATGTGGCAAAGAGTAGGGTCGCCTGTCCAACCTCATGGGTTTTCTCAGGTTTCCTCCCACTGCTACAGCCCCCTACGTGCAAGTGAATTTTTGATATCATACGTTAGTCCCAAAAGACCTAGTTTGTGTCAAGTGGACGTTAAACCCTATTTCTCTCTCTCCCCCTTTCTTTGATACGTGTATGAATTTGACAGACAATTTTAACAATGGATGAAATTTATGGCCACATCAATTATTTGATTTTCTGTTCTTCAGGACATCTGTAAAAAATTTCGGTCTTATTTCTTGGGGAAAGAAATTTATTTATAATCCGAAAGAACTTAGTTGCATTGTTTAAAAGCTTTTAGTTTCAAATTTTTTACACGATTCAAGTGGCCATTTATATATCAAGAACAGAAAATTAAATTGGTGTGGCACTGTAACCTAATTTTAATTTGATACACCTTATAATGTCTTCACTGTCAGTCCTTGCTTGAAAATGTTCTAGACGATTGAGTTGTCAGAGATGAATAAGCCTATTGATTTCCAACTAATTCCAAACAGTTGAAATTATCATCTGATTAATGGTAGGCCTACATGTATGTTTAAGTTAGCTCTAGGAAAAACTAGAAGTCTTTCAAAGTTTAACTATTTCTGGTAATTATGTTTTCTTGCAGATGATCAGTTTTTAGTGCCAATTAATTCCTCCATTTACCCACAAAAATGTGACAACGCGTATGGACTTATGAAAACCTATATTTTATTATTTTAGTTTCTAGTTTCTGCAGTAGCGTATATCTTTCCTGATTTTCAATATAAATGGCTGGCAGAAGAAACAAAGAAAAACCTGCCGTTAGAATTAGATTTTTTACATGAAGGAAAGAATTGTGAAAGAATTGCAAGAGTATTAAAAGATTTTGATTTTTTGAAGGTATGTGTATAGCAATTGATGAAAACTATTCATTATGATTTAAAGGATACTAAAATAAACATTGTGAAATTAGATAGGCTAATGCTTTAAAGACTTACAATGAAATAAACTATTAGCCATCTGTATATCAACACAATTGAAACAATTGGATGTCTGTCATGTTTAATTACATCACCATTCTACTAGCATCACATTGAAATAGCTTTGATAGTTACGACATGGTTTCCTCTTGTCAGTTTTGCAGGACGGAGGGCCTGACAAGGACTGCTGTCTAGTCGTTCGTATTGTACGAAAAACCAAGGTCCTGTGTATACATTGGCATACACGTACAAGATCCCTTGGCCATAGTGCCATTGTCCGGGCAAAATTTCCCTCACTGCACACTCTATGGCGTATACCTGTCTTCCTTAGCCCAGTAGGAACAGAACAGTAGGATGTTAAAGTTAACCCCATTTCAATTTGGAATGTTCTGGTCTCTCAAATGTAATGCCAGATAAGAACTGCAAATGAATGTTCGACACTGGTTTCGTGTTATATCTCGAATGATGTATCAGAATATAACTAGGTATGGTTTAGTATATATTATATATATGTGTGTGTAGGTACCTGAGATATATTGGAACTTGTCATCAGAAAGAGTATTAACAATGGAATATTGTGAAGGTGGTAAAGTAGATGATAGACAATACATGAAACAGCATGGTATACCTGTACAAGAGGTAAATATACAGCAATATAATCTTATTTAAAGCCTTATTTTTCTATTTTAATCACAATCTTAATGATCTGTTGATGATGTCATGAACAGTAATAAGGGGAGGGAATAAATGAAGATAGATTTTTCTGTTCCAACCAGTCTAATAAAGATGGAAATAATGGGGAGATATTTGGGGGTTCTAAGAGCTGATTTTTATGAATAAAATGCTCCTTAAAACTTACCACAAGTCACTTAATGTAGCTTACTTTATCAGGTGTCACACTTTTAAGACACTTGACCTACCATGATAATCAGCTTGTGTTGATTTCTGTTGACAAAATTCTGCAAACATAAAAATTCAGGGATAATTACTTACTTAATAGATTGTGTCAAAAACTTGGCATCTGGCTTACATGCTACTTTTTTCAAGGGAGCTAAACTTTTAACTAACTCAATTTTATCCATAATATTCGAAATTAAATAAACAAATTAGAATTCATTATTTGTTCATTTTAATCCATGCTGCTGTTGTTATCTTAACAGTACAAATATGGGGTCATAATATCCAATATTTAAGAAACAATAAACAAGTTCAGATACTCTATGGCCATTCTTTCTAGAACCAGTATCTTCTGGTCCCAAAGGATAAGAGTTATACCGGTACACCCTTTTATACATAATTGTTTTGCAGGTAACAAAGAAATTAGGTATACTATATAGTGAGATGATATTTGTACAAGGTTATGTTCACTGTGATCCACATCCTGGTAATGTTCTAGTTAATAAAAAAACACATGGTGTAGAAATAGTTCTTCTGGATCACGGTATTTATCAGGTTAGTAAAAATAGTTATTATAAAAATCATTTATTGTAGGAATAGTTATTTTAAAAACCATTCATTTTAGAAATAGTTATTATAAAAAACATTCATTGTAGAAATAGTTATTATAAAAACCATTAATTGTAGGAATAGTTATTATAAAAACCATTCAAATTAGAAATAGTTATACCTGATGGAAATAAGTGCTTTGAAATGGTACAACAATAGTTTATAGAAACAAATCTGAAGATGTAGACGTACCTCTGTAAAAACCCTATTGTTAAGATATAGTTCCATAAAAATGCTTTATGTAGAAATAATTATTAAATCAAATTACTTTGTGCCTTGAAGACCTCAGAGCATAGAAACAGTTTAACAACAAAAATTATGGTGCAGGAATGGGTTTATAGAAACAAATCTTTAGGTGTAGACCTGGGCCCGGTTCCTAGAAAATTCTTAAAGTAAGCACAAAGTCAAACTTCACTTTTACTTACGTAAGAATCTTATAAAATTACTGTTCCTAGAAAATTCTCAAGACCATTCTTATGTAAGCACAGGTCAAGTACAAGTCTAAGCACATTGTGACTGGTAAAGCTTACCATACACTGAGACTACGATGCTCTTTAACGTCATAAAACAACTTTGGTATGCGAATTACGTCATAAATTTGTCGTCTGCTTCATTGTGGTTGATTTGGATGCGTTTGACATGTCCTACACATAATTATAAAATGTGCCAAAAGATTAAATAAAAAACCAAACGCAGACACATACAAACTAACTGAATAATTTTAAGAGGGCCTGATCTTAAAGTAGCCTGTGTGTTTGTGGCCTATTGTTTACTAATTGGCAAATAAATGAATTGGTTTCAGGGTAGGCTTATAAGGCCCTAGATGCGAAATTTTCTATAGCATTCTTAATTTCTTTTGGAGAAGGATTTTCTCTGTCTTGTAATTGTCTCTTTGGTATCAAAATGTGTCGGAAATGCCGTCGAATAATTCTACGGTCAGCCATCTTTTGAAGCAGAAACAGACTTAAGTAATGGTAAGCAAGCCCTATACCTTGCTTGGGACTTGTGCTTAGATTGGCTATGTTTAAGAACGAAGTTGTGCTTAAGTTTTTTCTTGGAACGCATAATAACATTCTTGTGCTTACAATGAAGTCTACTTAAAATCTAAGCACAAAGCCGTTCTTAAGAATTTTCTGGGAACACAAAATAAGGTAAGTTTACTTAAATGCAAAGTCGACTAAAATCTAAGCACAAGAACGTGCTTAAGAATTTTCTAGGAATCGGGCCCTGGCTTTATAAAAACCACATCGTGTAGAAATAGCTCATAGTATTCAAATCACTTGTTATTCAAAAATAGCTCTGTATGATCTCATGGTGTAAAAATAGCTCTATGTAAACCTCTTGGTGTAAAAATAGCACCATGTTAACCTCATGCGTGTAAAAATAGCTCTATATTAACCTCATGATGTAAAAATAGTTTTATATAAACCTCATAGTGTAGAAATAGCTCTATATAAACCTTGTGGTGTAAAAATAGCCCTAAACCTCGTGATTTAAAAATAGCTCTATATAAACCTCATGGTGTAAAAAAAGCTCTATATAAACCTCATGATGTAAAAATAGCTCCATATAAACCACATGGTGAAAAAATAGCTCTATATAAACCTCATGATGTAAAAATAGCTCTATATTAACCTCATAATGTAAAAATAGCTCCATATAAACCACATGGTGTTAAAAAATAGCTCTATATAAACCTCATGGTGTAAAAATAGCTCTATATAAACCTCATGGTGTAAAAATAGCTCTATATAAACCTCATGGTGTATAAATAGCTCTATATAAACCTCATGGTGTAAAAATAGCTCTATATAAACTTCATGGTGTAAAAATAGCTCTATATAAACCTCATGGTGTAAAAATAGCTCTATATAAACCTCATGGTGTAAAAATAGCTCTATATAAACCTCATGGTGTAAAAATAGCTCTATATAAACTTCATGGTGTAAAAATAGCTCTATATAAACCTCATGGTGTAAAAATAGCTCTATATAAACCTCATGGTGTAAAAATAGCTCTATATAAACTTCATGGTGTAAAAATAGCTCTATTAACCTCATAATGTAAAAATAGCTCTATATAAACCTCATGGTGTAAAAATAGCTCTATATAAACATCATGGTGTAAAAATAGCTCTATATAAACCTCATGGTGTAAAAAAAACTCTATATAAACATCATGGTATAAAAATAGCTCTATATAAACCTCACAGTGCCAAAGCCATGACAAAAGTAATTTTCCGAATCGACCACAACAGACCGACAGATGCTAAAAGTTACCATTATTATTTTAGTGTAATTGAATAAATATTGTTTAATGTTTTGTATTTTATATCCTAGTCTTTAACAGATGAATTTAGATTAAACTACTGTAAATTATGGATGGCTTTAATAAAAGCGGATTTAGATGGTATAAAGAAATATGCTGAAGCTATGAATGCTGGACATCTAAGTGGATTATTTGCATGTATGTTGACAGCTAGATCATGGGACTCTGTTACTAAAGGCATAGATAGATCACAAGTTTCCGAATCCGAGGTATGAAATATTGAAATTCCTTGTGGTTTATTATATATTCAATAACTTTTCAAATTGCTATTGTCTTTTTGGTTAAGCTAGGCTCCCCTTTGTCAGTGGTGCAAAATAAAGGGTATTGCAAGGCAAAAACCTGAAGTCCCATGTATAATTTTGGCTGCACATTAAAGATCCCCATGCAATTGGAATCAAAATGGGAGTAAACTGTAGCACCGCTGTGTTATAAATGTATATGGCATATAGTCCAGTTATTGCAGAAAATTAGGACGTCAAACCCCATTTCAGTTACGGTGGGGAGGGTGGTTGTGTCTGCTGTCGTGTGCACTTTTAGATCATAAGGTATGTTATTGATTCAGTGGCATGGTTTTGATTGCTAACTTAACTTTATCATGACAAGCAGTAGGGGTTGCCTGTCCAGCCTTGTGGGTTATCTCCAAGTCCTTTGGTTTTCCCACTAAAAAAATCTATGTGCAAGTAAATTATTGAATTAAACTTGAAACATATTTCTTTATTAAATTGTTTCGATGGCATTTAGTAATTAAACTGGAGTATACAGCTTACAATTCTATGGAATACAATTATTACTGATTATAACTCAGCGACGTTTCTACTAGGCTTCTATAGTCATTATCAAGCCTATAGAAGCCTAGTCGAAACGTTGCTCAGTTATAAGCAGTAATTGTATTCCTTAGAATTGTGACCTGTTTATCTCCTCATTGTTCTAAATTCTCCACCCTATATTCCACATGGAGTAAAATTGGCACTGCTATTATGAGGTTAAACCTTCTGTATTAGTTTCAAATGGATTGGAATTATTAGATTGCAATTTATATCCAATAAGTCCTTAGTTGTAGTTATTCATTGAATGTACTTACCTGACTAGAATTTATTTCTCTTTGTAGGCGGATGCTATACGACAAAATGCAGCTCAATATCTCTTTGAAATATCTGATATACTCAACAGAATTCCCAGACAGATGTTGTTGATATTAAAAACAAACGACGTAATACGTGGAATAGAATCATCGTTAAAAACTCCAGCCAATGCTGTTTCTTTTATAAACATGTCCAAATGTTGCACTAAAGCTGTAGCTAGACACAGACTAAAGTATTGTCATAGTTGGTTTGGCCGGTTAAAAATTATCAGTGGAGAACAGTGGCAGCTTTTTAAAATTAATTTATATGAATGTTATTTATGGATTATATCTTCGAAAATTTGTCAGTTATATTCACGACGTTTAGCTGTAAGTTGATGAAATTATAATTAGATTTAAACTTTTTTGTGTCCGTCGACAAGTCAGACTACCTTTGTGGAATGCTACAATGGGAGTCCAGATCATGCCAAGTTACATAGAAATTATTTTTTTCTGTTCTGATGACAGGAAGGTGGAGGGGGGGATGTCAAGTCTAGACACAATTAAACATTAGGAATTTGTTTCTATGGTGAGGATTGGTGGAGATATGATCATATTGAGTTGGCACCTTTTGTGGGATTGAGAGACTCCAGTTTGGAAGTATTCAATAGAAATTCCCATTATGTCATAATTTTGAATGTTTCAAAGGGAGATAATTATAACAATGGGAGTGTTTGTCTGAGAGAAATTATTTCAAACTTAATTCTATCTTATACGGGTAAAAAACACAACAATTATTTAGAATAATAAATTGTGATATTTAAGTCAGTCAATATACACAGTAGGCCTACATATTGTTCAGACTTTAGATGTCTGATTTTATAAGAATTTAATTGAAATACAGATCTATATTTCGTTTCATTTTTTAATACTGTTGGTGGCCTACACTACATGTAGATCTAACAAGTTATAGTGGGAGTTCTATGACGTCAGGTACCAAGCAAGCGACATATGACCTAATAACGTCAGTCATTCGATTAACCTATTAGCGACCGTCATGCTTGTTTAAATCTACTTTTTGATTTCTTTGCTGGTAATGTTTACCCACAGTTCCGCGCGAAAAAGTTCAAACGCTCGATTCGACAGACCATTTGATTGGCTGACCCCTCATTTTAAGCAGAACACAGGTTAAATAACAAGTCTTACTGATCCAAGTGTAGTAAAGACAAGTAAAAACAAAATTTTGAACTATAAAAAAACGAATCAAAATTGGATCTGTGTTTTAATCAGATTGATTTTATAAGAATTGTTTCATAAATTTTTTAATTCTGTTCATTTAAATTGTGATATATTGTTTTAATAGTTTTAAACTATGATAGTAAAAAAGAGCATACCTTTATGATTTATTTATAAATTAATTTTATTAGATTTCCAATCTTTGTTCATGATTGTTGTTTTATTATATTTTTATAACGAATCCACGATGGCTCAGGGAGAAGACATGGGCTCACCAACCTGGAGGTGTTGTCCAACAAAGTTCATCTGAATTTTCCTATGTGGTTCCCCCTTGTCAGTGAAGCAGGACAGAGAGACTTGCAGGGGAAAATGTATAGTTGTTCAAATGGGTCAGAAAAAGGAGGTGCCGTGTACACATTGGTGTGCACTTAAATATCAATCAATCCTGGACGGTTGGAATTAAAAATAAAGAGTAGGATGTAGTACTCTTGCCCAAGCAAGACAGGCAAAATTTCCATCATAGCGCACGGTATGGTGTATTCCCGTCTCCATTAGCTCAGTCAGAGCAGAACAATAGAATGTTCAACCCCATTTTCAATTCATTGACATGTAAATGAAGGAATCACTCCTGGACAGCCTATAATATGAAGGCATTATTTCAGAGAATGAAAAACCTAGCACCCAAGCAATGGTAAATTGGGGTAGAGGAATCGAATTATTGGAACATTAAAACTGGTGTCACATGAAGTCGGTTAGTAAAAAAAATAATTTTTATTAAACGACATTACCAACATATCACAGATACAGCATTGATAAACTTATTGACTAATTTACAATTTTTATAAATATATTGTATATCTTATAGTCTTGGATTACAAATCATAACTTTTCTCCCACACAAATAGTTACCTGATAATAATGCTTAGAAAAATTCTAGCTGAAATAGATGAAAATCTCCGAAATAATCTGCAGTAAAAAATTTGCTTGAAGAATACAATTGCTGACTGTAACAGTTTGATTCACAATTTAAAAAATTTCTTATTAAATTTAATATGAAGTGAATATAAATACAATGTTTGATAAATAAATATTAAATTTGTAATCCATGATGTGTAGATTATAGGATTTATGATCAATATCCGTGCTGAAGACATAATTATGATAAATGCAGAAAATATATCTTGTGCAAGTATGGCATTAAGAAATGACTTCAAAGTGTCCAATATTATTTGGTTGCTTAAAAATATTTACATGGTGATGACATATGGTAGATCGTTTTAATTATATTTAAACGTGCACTAATAATATCTGAGATTTATAAATTGCATATTTGGGATTTTAATAACAATAAAAATAATCTGGCATACAGAGATTGGGGAATTGTCAATGATAATTTAATTAATATTTTCACTTGGCAATTTAAATTAATTGATAAAAAAATTGGGTTTATTATGGATATACCCATCTTTGTTAAATACCACTAAAGTGTAAACCACTTAATTATGGTAAACACCACTTAATAAGGGTAAACACGACTTAATTATGGTAAACAAGACTTAATAAGGGTAAACACGACTTAATAAGGGTAAACACAACTTAATTATGGTAAACCACTTAATTATGGTAAACACCACTTAATAACGGTAAACACGACTTGATTAGAGTAACAGAGTAAACACCACTTTATAAGTCGTAAATCATATTCAATACACTAATTACTGACATTTGTTCATATTGACCAAAAGTAACATTTAAACTTCATGCATAATTTCTCTGTTTTCACTTCCAAATATTTTTTTATACATGTTCTATAATAAGATGAAGTCCGGAGCTTTCAGTCAATCTAAGACCAAATATATTGTTATGCAGTACAGAAAATATTTAATGTCTTTCAAATTATGCTGCTGCCATGCCCCTCGTTGCCTCACTTTCAATAATACTGTAAAGACGAACCCAGGCTTTCTTTGTATTAGAGTCCATGTTAAGTTTTCTATCCAAGGCATATACTAAACTATTTCCAACTACCTGAAAAACAAATACAGTTCAAATTATGAGAAATAGTTGTGGCAGTTTTGTTTATACCATGATCTTTTTGTGTTACCTTCCCATTGTTTGTATGTGGAAGGAAACCGGAGGACCCAGAGAAAACCAATCAGGCTGGACAGGCGACCCTACTCCTTGCCACGTACAACCGGAGATTCAAAACCACCCCAGTTGACTCAATGACAGGCTTTGTGATACAGCGCGCAACGCTAACCATTCGCCCCCCCCCCCCAATGACGATAAGAGAAATTAAGTAGGTCGAGTTACCTTGAAATATTTACTTGGTACACCATATGCCTTATGTCTATAACCTAAATCATAACATATTTCCTTTACTTCCTTTATGTTATCCATGCCATCCACAGCACCTCCTACTATATCAAACACGTTCTTCACATGCGCCCGGAACTGACCATTGTCAGCATTAACTTCACCTTCTTTAGCAAAACCAAAAAATTCTTTAGCTTCAGGATTTGTTTCAAAGAATCTGTAAATGAATTGAAAAATTTGATGTGGTTAAATACAAAGTTCTTAATATAGTGATATTCAGTAGATGTTGTTAGTAGAGTGATATTCTGTAGATGTTGTTGCTAGACTGATATTCAGTAGATGTTGTTAATAGAGTGATATTCAGTAGATGTTGTTAATAGAGTGATATTCAGTAGATGTTGTTAATATAGTGATATTCAGTAGATGTTAATAGAGTGATATTCAGTAGATGTTATTAATATAGTGATACTCAGTAGATGTTGTTAATAGAGTGATATTCAGTAGATGTTGTTAATATAGTGATATTCAGTAGATGTTGTTAATAGAGTGATATTCAGTAGATGTTGTTAATATAGTGATATTCAGTAGATGTTGTTAATAGAGTGATATTCAGTAGATGTTGTTAATATAGTGATATTCGGTAGATGTTGTTAATAGAGTGATATACCGTGGCTGTTGTTGATAGAGTGATATTCAGTAGATGTTAATAGAGTGATATTAGGTGAATGTTGTTGATAAAAGTGAAATTTAGTGGACGTTGTTGATAGTGATATTTAGTAGACGTTGATGCTAGTGATATTTAGTGGACGTTGATGCTACAGGGATATGTTGTGGATGTTGCTAGAGTGATATGTAGTGGATGTTGTTGCTAGAGTGCTTTTTGAAAATAGTCACTGGGTAGTGATAATAAACTATAGAAAGTCGACCTATTGGCTGTCTTCCTTGTCTTTTTCAATAAGGTTAGTGGTAGGCTTCCGGTCAATGGCAGTTCAGTACGAGCTCAAAAGCTCAAAATTGAACATTTTGAAGGCGAAAGTAATTAACAGATGATACGATGCCCATTTAAGAATGCAATGGACGCCTGCCCGTGGATCCGGACGGGATAGCAAAAGATCACCGACCGCATAAGGTTGATGAACTCCACTCTAGCCCGGCTTCGATACAAAAAAAAGGACCCGACTAGAATGAAAGGAAAATACCGAGCCTATCATGTTGTGAGATAAAAAAAAGTCCACATAGGCCGGCCCTACCCTCCCAAACACCCCTGTTTCTAGATGTTTAGTTGGTTTGGATTCTGGATAGAAAGTAGCTGATAGAAATGATGTTTAGAAGAGTTAGATTCTAGTATTGAGGTAGCAATCTGATTAAAATACAGATCTATATTTCGTTTGGTTTTATATACTTTCGATGGCCGACACTACATGAAAATCTGCCAGTTGTACTGGAAGGTAGCGTTGGGGGTCGTACGAGCGTTTTTGACCTATGCCGTCAGACATTGTTTAAGTTCGGCGCAGAGATTTTCAAGAACTCGCCGTAAAAGACCGTTTCATTGGTTAACGCCTGTTATAAAACAACTCTTCCATGTCCTAGTGTTGTGAAGACATGCAAACTGAAATTTTTAACTATAAAAAACGAAACGAAATAGGATCTGTGTTTTAATCAGATTGTTGAGGTATCTTATTCTTATGGAGGTGATGTTTAGATGGGTTGACGTCTGGTACCTAGTTTTGATTTCTAGGTGATAAGGTTGTTGGTAAAGGGGATGTTTAGTGAATTTGCTTTCTGGGTATTAAGCTAGCTAGCCTATAAAGACGATTTAACCCTTGTCGGAATTTCGCCAGAAATAAACATCTAAGTACATGTAACTTGTATTACATATAATTGAGTTATTAGTGCTCTATAGGTTATTAGTGCTCTATATTTTAAGTCGATTTTGACACGTAGGCCTAAATCGTCAATGGATTATGGTGTTAAAGAGATATATAGGTCAGATACTAAGTATTATTGACGTGTATATATAATTACTTGTTGATATAATACTTAGAACTATATATCATTGCCATGTGTCTGTATAGAAATAAGCTATAAACAGCAGTGAACAGCGAGTCAACTATTGAAGAAATTTCAAAGAAAAGATACAATGCGACGTGGCTATATTCTTTGGCATTTACCTTCTGAGGTGAGGGTTATCAACCTATGCTTGGCTAAAAGTACAAAATAAAGTGGATCGAAGTAACGATGCATACTCGGCATTTTTGCGGCTATAATATCCTGTATTGGGTCTACATTTCACAAGGTTTAGAAATTAATTCACTTTGGTTTTGTGTGTTTACTGATACAAAAAGTTGTAGAATTCAAGGGCGACGGCGGGATTTTGGTGCGAGCCAACTAAATATTAATTTTATACGGACAATTTGTAATCAATACAAATAAGAATCTAATAGGGGGTTTAAACGGACATTATGGAATGCTAGATAAAGAACTGAGAGCTCTCACTATGCTACTTAAAAAACTAGATAATGTAAAGGAGATATGCTGAAAAGTTCAGTCAAATTGCTCCACTATGAACCGAGATATTAGGGATTGAATTTAAGGCCTAGCCTCGATCATCATTACTAAAGTCGGTACGATACAAAAAAAACATAGTTTCCATTATCCATTTTTGGATTTAAACATACATTATCTAAGAGCAAATTCTGCTTATTGCAGTTCTTTCTTTAGACCTGAAATGTCATATTAGAACGGTTTGTCATTCAAAAATTCAATTTAAAATTGGGAAAGCTAGGCACACATCTTGTCAAAACTACAAACAGTGATAACTTAGCTCAGAATAAAGCATCGATTTTTTGGGGCGTTCGCTCCTTGTAAACACTCAACAAGTGAGAATCTTAATTTTAAATATACTTATCGAAATTCAGTTTATCGAGATGTTGCCCTCCAGTTTATCTGGGCATCAGTTTGGGAGGACATATTCGATAGCCAGATCTGACCGTTCGTTACTGGCGTTTTATAGGGCCCATACACGATCCAACATGTTTGATAAAACATGTTGGATCAAACATGTTTGAAAGCTTGACGTTGCCCATACACGTTCAAACTTGTTTGTCAAACATTAGTTTGTTCGTCAAACAGTCAAACATGTTGGATCGTGTATGGCCTTCATCAAACTTGTTTTCAGTCGATCTTATCTATCCGGCTGCTTCTGAAAAAATAATGTTGGTCAAACAAGTTTGATGAAGCCCATACACGATCCAACATGTTTGACTGTTGGACGAAAAATATCAACAGAAATCAGATCCATCAAACATTTGACGTCAAACATTTTTGGCCATTAAATTTACACATACACGATCAAATATCCATCAAACATGTTTGATCAAACATGTTTGATCCAACATGTTGGATCGTGTATGGGGCCCTTTACGTTCACTTTCACCTTGGGTGATATCGTAGACATGTAGATCTGCCCGTGATACTGTTGTTTTTATTTATTCGCTTCATGTACTGTGCATATTTTTGTTGCCTGCCAAACCTGTTTTTAATACATAGAATAAATATATTGCAAGTTATTGACTTACTTATAATACAAATGCAATCCGTCCATTACAACATCCCCTTTTTTAAATTCAGCCCACGACGTTCTGACTAGTTCTTCGTCTTGTTTGGTAAGCATTGTTTCGGAACCTGTTGTGCCATTTTGGCTGCTTCCACACCCCATGTTGCAAATAGTCTGTAAAAAAGTTTAATGTGATATTCCAATAATCTAGCTCAATCATAAAGAACCTGGAATGAACTTTCTCATGGTTGACGGTTAAAATCCTTAACCAAATTTGAGCTCTTATACCCCCGTCAGACCGGGATGGCGACCTTACTTCCTTGCTACGGATATTGAAAATGGGTTTAGAGCGCATTAAGATCGCCATAAGCGTGGTGGAAACGCCAGCTATCGTGCTGTGGTCACTTAGCTTAATAATGTGGATTATTCAATTATGTACCCCACCTGAATTACGAATAATTAATTAAGATGTTGTACTTGGTAAAATCTTTGAACGTTTACACGTCTTTAAGTGTATACAAGCTAAAATAATATATACTTTACTCGTTATAAGTAAACACTCTAAAATGAGTTATAGTTGTGTTACTAGGGCATTTACCGCTATATTTTACCAAAAAAAAAACCCAACTCACATTTGAGTACACAAATACATTTGTAACGCAAGATACGATGTAAAATTGACACCTTATTCGAAGGAATGTTCCCCTAAAATAATTACACCCGTTGGTGTAAATGCAAAAAAAACGCTTGTAGAGAGGTAGCTCATCCCAAACACCCTGTAACCCAATAAACGCCGTAAAAAAAAAGAGCTTTTCTATGATTTATTCCTCAATAATAGTTACATCCTTTGGTGTAAATGCAATATAACACTGGTAGTGGTGTAGCTAATCCAAAAAACCTCACAATTACACCTATCCAGGTGTTCAGTGGTCCTGCATATCGGTTACACTTGTTAGGTGTCGTTCTTTTAATTGGTTACCCTTGGAAAGGTATTAAAAAAACGTTCGCTGTGGTGCAAAGTTTACACTTAATTAACACTGCTTATAGTTTTTAATTACACATTTTTGTAATTAAAAATTGTATAATGACTTTTGCTTTAAACAAATATTTGTCTGATGAACTTCAAAGTTTTCTGAAAGGCGGGTAAAAGTTAGGAAGGGATAACATTTTATTGAACAATGATTTTTGTTTTTTAGTCTATGTGACAAACATTACGTATCCAATATTATAGATAAGAATACAGCGTAATATACTTATGTAATAATATAGGTAGCACAATATTTCACAAGTGTAGTCCAGCTAAAATTTAATTAAAATTGTCTAGTCTAGAGGCAATAAAGGCGTGTACGAGTGTTTGTACATTTATATAGGTTGTGCATTTAGATGGTTTGTTTAACCATATAACTAGAATACTATTCTAGTTCTATGGTTTAACTAACTTAAACATTCACTTGAAACGTCTTTTTACGAAAATATAAAAATGCTGTGACAATCTGATTAAAACACAGATCCTATTTCGTTTCGGTTTTTTTTTATACTTCAAAATTTCGTTTTACTTGTCTTTACTAAACCAGTAGACATGGTACAAGGGTAAATCAGCGAAATGGAGGTATGAGATATGTTGTTGATGTTTGGGAAAGTAGACGAGGGAGTGTAGGGAGTGATAGTTAGATGTATTATGAATGGTTAGAGTGGCTGTGGTGTTACGGTGAAATACTATGCCGCCACCGTAACACCACAGCTTTATGATTTGTTAGACAGGAGTGATGTAATAAGTGCGACAATAATAAATAACATATTTCTGATTTTATTGTCGTCTTTTCCCACTTGCACTGGTTGTACGCCATTTTGAAACTAGCTGACGAAGACAGCTCGGGCGGCCTTTGCTCGACTCCGGGCTGCTCTGTCAGTATCTAGCAAACGCATTTAGTTCGCGTACAACTTTTAACGAGAGTTGCCAGGCAACGAAACATACGCCCACAGCAGCTAAATCGTCCGGGCAGTAAACAAGGCTTGTCGCATATTTTACTTTTTTCGTTAATGAAACATTTATAATACACTAAAATATGATTATTAAAGTCAATCGGTTATTAACTTTAGCCTCTAGAGGGTCCACAAGATTTTTTGAAGTGATCAAGGGCCATAACTCTGACAGTAATTATCGGAAATTGCTGAAAATCAACGGGCTTCTTCGTCACATGACCTAAACTCTGTGTATAAATTTAAAGTCAATCGGATATTAACTTTGGCCTCTAGAGCATTCACAAGAATTTACCAAGTGATCAAGGGCCATAACTCTGACAGTAATTATCAGACATTGCTTAAAATCAATAGGATTCTTCGCTTCATGACCTTAAACACTGTGTATAAATTCAAAGTCAATCGGATATTAACTTAGGCCTCTAGAGCATCCACAAGAATTTTTGAAGTGATCAAGGGCCATAACTCAAACAGCAATTATCGGAAATCGCTGAAAATCAATAGGCTCCTTCGTCTCATGACCTTAAACACCGTGTATAAATTTATAGTCAATCGGTTATTAACTTTAGCCTCTAGCCACAAGATTGTTTGAAGTGATCAAGGGCCATAACTCTGACAGTAGTTATCGGAAATTGCTAAAAATCAATAGGCTTCTTTGTCTCATGACCTTAAACACCGTGTATAAATTTTAAGTCAATTGGATATTAACTTTAGCCTCTGGACCGACGGACGGACGGATCGCACTTACTACACTCGTCACTAATAATAATAATAATAATCACGTCATTTTACAAGGGTAGCAAATTAGGCCTGAGGCCTTTTTCCAATTTGGCCCTTGGCACAGATCGTGCGAATGTTTTCGATCATTACTGCAGGAAGAAACCGAAGAACTCGGGGGAAACCTGCCTGATCGGACGGGAGACCGAATATCCCTCTCACTTACAATAGAAAAACTAAGAGTTCGCTCATAAAAAATGCACGAACGTACCAGGCGCGATGTCATCTAGGATTTGGAAGAGCTGTTATATAACCGCGTTCTGGATGACATCGCGCCTGGTACGTTCGTGCATTTTTAATGCGCGAACTCTTAGTTTTTCTATTACTGGCACGCGCACGGGCACTATTTTTTTTGTTTTACATGTACCAAAATCTGGGATTTCGCGCGTAGGTACTTTTGAGGTATTTGTTCTGTTTAGCATAACACTTGCCACTGTACCTGTGTATCGCTAATTATAAACCGAATGCTTGAAGACCGTTCATTTTTATTACGCACAGAATTTTCAGTTCAGTGTTGATTCATGCTCAAATTGTTACTAAGCAAACCAACGGGATTATTTTCTCAACAGTGTATGAACTCATTTCATATCGATAATATCCTTACACCGAGAGAAAGTATCTTGTCTCGGTGAAAAGAACCATGGTTGTCTGGTAGAAAATTACTTTTGTATTTTTTGGAACGGTAAACAGTGTTTTTAGAAGCAAACTAACCTGCCACACATGACGAAGTCATTATACTAATAATGAAAAGGCAAGAACTCCTTTTGCAGCGGAGGCTTATCAGTGAGTAATAGGTCAAGGTTAAAACATACAGTACGCGCATCGCGGTGGTTTGATGTTTTTTATCGTGGAATTCCGTGAATTACCGCGTGAATATCGAGTGACATGATACGACTGACAGAGCAGCCCTGAGTCAAACAATCGCCGCCCGAGCTGTCTTCGTCAGCTAGTTTTAAAATGGCGTACAACCAGTGCAAGTGGCAAAGGCGACAATAAAATCAGAAATATGTTATTTATTATTGTCGCACTTATTACATCACTCCTGTCTAACAAATCATAAAGCTGTGGTGTTACGGTGGCGGCATAGTATTTCACCGTAACACCACAGCCAGTCTAACCATTCATAATACATCTAACTATCACTCCCTACACATTTCCCCTCGTCTACTTCCCCAATCGTCAACAACACATCTCATGCATCCATTTCGCTGATTAACCCTTGTACCATGTCTACTGGATAATGCGAGGGATTAGCTAATGAAACAGTCTGTTACGGCGACATGTTGTCGTGAAGTGCATGAAACTGAGGGTAACCTTCTAGAAACATCAACACTGATGGGTTAATCAAATGTCTGATGTCATAGGGTCAAAATCTGCTCGAATGACCCCTGGGGTGACCTTCGCTACAACCGGTCAGATTTTCATATGAATGAATTAAATGGGGTTTAACGTCCTACGCTTAAGCAAGATTTTCATATAGTGGAGGCCATCGAAAGTATAAAAAAAACCGAACGAAAAATAGATGAGTATTTTAATCAGATTGAAGGTTGTGTGTTACCTAACGTAAGCATACATGTTAGACACGGACGTATTTGTAACATAAATACAACCGGTTAAAATTTGCAATGTTTATGTAACGTACGGTAACGTGTCTGTGACGTTAATATAATTATGATTATCGTAAAAATAAATCTAATGTATTGGGTGTATATTATGTCTTACAACATAACACATAAACGTCTTTATAACCTAAATATAAATATGTAACATATATGACGTGTTATCGTCCTTGTAATCTATTCATTTGGAACATAGTCATGGTCATATAAAACACTTTTTATGGATAACAATAACGTCATAGTGAAATAAACCAAGTAATTGTTATCCATAAATAGTGTTATATAACTATCTTCTTTGTAACATAAATAATGCAAACTTTTTGCAACGTAAAAATAACTGTGACCGCCTTTGTAATCATAACATACATACCTTGCTAAATTACACCAAGCTTTTATTAGTTCCAGTAGTAGGCTATCCAATAGTTTTAGATTTTGATATCTATAAATTTCAAATTTTGCACAAAAAATTGTGGGTTAATCTAACTCAATAAAAAGAAAAAGAAACAGCTATATCCAAAAAAGAGAACAAAACTGATTTAATGACGTGCGGGAAAGCAGGACAAATTAAAATTTGTCTCGATCAATTGATAATATTGGACAGCGAATATAATTTTGTGATTTACAAACATTTTAGCCAACATTAACAACAGTGTCAAAACTGATAAGAAAAGCCGAGGTGGTCTATCATATATCTGTCCATATTGGTTTAGTGTTTTTTAATATACATGTAGGTATATATATACGTTTAATATATTCTTACTATCATGTGGCAAGTCATGTACTTACCCCTCAATTATTGTAAATCGATGATCACAGTAATTATCGTTACCGCATTTTATTAACCTATTAACCTATAGTAAGAAACGGTTCGCAAATTAAAACGATTAAGAAGACCTGTGGGGTTTGTGTAAATGTGAGAATACATTAACCCGTTAATCAAGTTCAAAGTAATCCCCCATTTGGTTATAAGTGTGGGCGGGTCTAGTTTACGTGACAGGGTGCTTCTCGTTACTAGACACTAGTTCCCTTAGGAATGGAATGAATGAATGAATGAAATTGGGTTTAACGTCCTACGCTTAAGCACCTAACCTGGGCTAATTGAAGACGGGCATACGCCATACAGTGTGCTATGAGGGAAATTTTGCCTGGGCAGCAACTGAATTCCAACTGCCAAGGGTTCTTTTACGTGCACGCCAATGTGTACACGGGACCTCGGGTTTTCGTCCCATCCGAACAACTAGCAATGCAGGGATCGAACACCCGACCTCCAGGCTAGCGAACCAGCGCCTTATCCACTTAGCCACTGTGATCCCCTCCTTAGGAATGATGTCTAATCAGGCGATGTCCTCTAATCAAACACAGTTCTTAAAGGAACTACTAGAACACCCGATACCATTTATTATTTGTGGACTTCACATAGTTATAACAATCATTTATCTATCGTGTGGCATTTCCTTTCCATCTCTATCGGATGGACCACGGTACTTTTTGCGTTGCGTTTCCCGCGTGCAGTTTGACCCGTGTCCGCTCGAAAGTAAAGGTTGTGGTAATTTCAAAATCTTATTTTTCCGATGAGACTCGGGTATACGCTAGATCAACTTTTAAGCACCGAAAAAAAATCTGTCGTGCCCGTCAGTGCTTCGTATTTTCAAAACGCTACACACAGTGGCGTCACTAGGGGGTGGCACAGGGGGCACGTGCCCCGGATCTTTTCATGTGTGCCCCGGATCTATTTTGAGCAGACAAAATCGATAATTTGCAATAATTTTACTACTTTTCCCTAGCATTATTTCGAATGTCCCGAGTACGGAAGAGAAGCTTCCCAGTGCGTAGCATTTCTGGATTGTCCTTTCTGGCCCACCGTAGATTTCTTCAATTGCCTGCACGTGCTCAGTTTAATACAGTATTAATAATTATGTAACTAAATAAATATTTGACTGAAAATAGTGTAGAAACGATCGTGCATGACCTAGTTTACCCGCCGTGTATGTTTAGCGGACAACAATATCCAATTAAATTTTAGTTCGAGATAATTTAGCTCACAACCTCACAAGAACTCGTACATATTTTCCAGTATTCGTTTTAATAACTATATTATTATATCGACAAAAATAATCCGCGGTTTAAAACATCAATAGAATACCCACGGCAACGTCATGTCGTTATTAAAACGAATACTGGAAAGTATGTAAGAGTTGGGCCTGTGCCCCGGATCTAATTGGGTCCTAGTGACGCCTCTGGCTACACAATGGTTGAAAATCACTTCATAATACACAAATCAGGCCAATATGGCAGTTGAACTACCTTACGAAAGTAAGACAATAGATTGTACATAGTCAATGTACGTTTCTAATATTGATAAGAACATCAGTAAGATTTGTCCTTACCGTCATGATAACTTCCGACGGATTCACAAAATTTGATTTCTTCTCAAAAGTTGAACTTTAAATCTTTTCACCATTCTTCAGATATTATATTTAGGTCTTACTCCGTAATATGAACTGACCTTCAACCGTTTTTCTTTAATATAAAGTTTTATGGCGATTTAACTCTTATCCTTATCTCTAATCGCAGCTGATAAAGCCGAAATAAAACGTCATCAGTTTATGGGTATAGTGTACCAATTGATGACGTCATGTTTCTATAATGAAACGTTTAATCGGTCATAAATTACAATTGATATAAACTGTGTCAAGAGCCTTACTAGATGATTTGTCCATTATCTTAAGCTCAAAGTCCGCTTTGTGCACAGATTGTTCTAATTGCATTTTTAGTTTACTCAAACGCATAAGTATATCTAGATCGTTATCGCGTTATACATGCTGAAAAAAACAACCTAATTTTAAAGCATTTTAAAAACCAATTCAAATATATGTTCATGTTATTGAAAAATATTTTAAAATACCATTCAAAATCTCAAGAGCACTTAAAGGACCTAAGTCCGTAACTTAAAATCCTCCAAAATCTTCGACATAGAAAACACGAATTATTGGTCAATTCAAATCAACATTGATGTTGTGATCTTACCTGGAAACGGTAGGCCTCTGATATCCAATATTTAAAACAAAATAAACATTTTAACATTGGTACACGAATCGTGTACCATAGAGCGTTTCAGTGTCCCTTTTAACAAGTGACCAGAAAGAACGAGGCTAAACTCATACCGCAACTCCTGTCATCTGTCAAGCGATGAGGCCATTTTTTATCTGGTGGGCATGCGCCGTAGACTAGAATAACCAGACACTATAAATACTTAATACGGTTTGGACTCATGCCGTATTTCGCTGGACATAACTGATTTGAAATTACAGTCAAAACGGAAACAATTTAATGTAAATCAGTTTATATACAATCAGATCATATTATTATATGCCCTGCGACTCATTAGGGTCAATTTCCAGGTACCAAATATTAGTGATTTAGCTCCTTTAAAGTACACGCATAAAAATCATATGTAAGTGCTTTGTGTACTGATATCCCGAGAACAAATTTCATCTCAATCCATTCATATCCTATTCACTTCAAGTATCGAATAAAGCTTTACCCAAGAAAAAAAAGATTTGTCAATTACCCAAAACACTATACAATACACACGCTTGTGACGTCACGTAGACTAAATTATGTTTATTAGAAGTGTGTAATGCTCTACACCCTCGTCTGTTACACCACTATACATTACACAGGCTTTTGACGTCACATAGACAAAATGTTTATAAGAAGTATGTAATGCTCTACACCCTCGTCTGTTACACCACCCCAGTGAAAGCGAGCGTTTATGTTTTTCTTACAACCCTTAACCCAACACACACACATTCACACACACGGCAAATTTATCACCAAACGAACTGTCACATGTAACTGTGTTCTTTACCTTTGTCATGCGACTGGATTAAATTAAAGAGTATCTGACTTATAATTGAATATCGGTTCAATCAACTTAGCCAAAATGACATACGTTTTTGAAAATTAAGTGTCTCGATGGAAATCCCGTGCTATGTTTGATCCATGCTCTATTACAGAGTTAAAAAGTCATCATGGTGATTGAAATGGTTTCCATTTATTTTTGTAAGACCTGGAAGTAGGTCAGGTAGAAATTTTCTTAAACCACGCTGAACAAGTCGTTCACAGCTGACACGATGTCATCATTACTAGGAAAATGACGACTGACTGGGCATAGGCGTAAGGGCTCCATTGCAGTTAGGGGGCAGAACCCGAAATGCCCTAGAAAAAAAAACAGGTTTACAGACACCGGCGCCGGTCTTCCTTGTATGGACCCTACCAAGAAAATTTTGGAATATTTGACGACTGCAAACAGTCACGCATTCCTGCTATTTCAGCAAGTAAACAAAGCAACTTCTAAGTGCCTTAAAGTGGTATAATATAGTCTAATTAAGGCGGTAGACTCGAATTCCAATAAATCGTGTACAGTCCAAGAAGATGGGACCGTTGCGAGAACATTTTTAAAATTTAACTGCCGCAAACGCGTTTTCTGCAACTCCAGCCTGTCCCGTGTACGCATTGGAGTGCACGTAATAGATCCCTTGGCAGTTGGAATTCGAGGGCAAAATTTCCCTCATAGCACAGTGTATGGCGTATGCCCGTCTTCAATTAGCTCAGGTTAAGTGCATAACAGTAGGACGTTAAACCCCATTTCATTCATTCATTCATTCATTTGTAAAGGCCAAATAGTGTAATAAGGCAAAATAGTGTAATCAGCAAATGGACTGTTCATCACTCTAAATTCCAACCATCCAATCAGCTGCATTCACAAATAATAATCGATGCTCAGTATAAATAAGTGGTATTAAATTAAAAGAAAGGTGAAATTAGTGTTTTTTAGCGCTCCATGACAGTTAGAGAGAAGCAAACCTAGAAATGCCTGAAAAAATTTCAGGTTTGCAGACAGCGGCACCGGTTTTCTTCGAGGCGAAGAAGCGGAGGTGACCTTGTATGGAAATCCCCCCCCCCTCCAGAAAATGTTGGCATATTTGAAAGCCGCAAACGCGTTTTACTGCTATTTCAGCCCGTAAAATTATTGTTTTATTAGATTTCGGGCACTTTATTTTGCCAAGTAGGCGAAATCCAATTTTTTTCTCACTTTACCCGTCTGCCCGAAAAGTCAGCTTGTCCGAAATTTAGGGGGCAGCCCTGCCCCCCTGGCTCATACAGGTCCTTTCATTTCTAGAAACAGGTCTTATCAATGGTTACAGATCTGGCCAAAAAATTATCAGGATCTGCTTCGAAACCGCAGTCAAGAGCTTTGGCGACCATTTTGCAGAAACCTTTGTCATTCGTAACTCGTTGGCGATAGCAGAGGCGGATACAGGGGGGGGGGGGGGTAGGGGCCCGCCCCCCTAAATAACAGTTTAAAAAATAGATATGCGCCACAAATCATCACTGACACCCCGATTTTTTCAAAAGTTAACTGGGTCCGCCTCTGGTTGATATTGTGCTCAACCATTCCAGGAGAGATGCCCACAACACTGGCAATATGTCGAGTGATCAATCGTCGATCAGCCAATCACCACGTCTTCTTGCACCCGGGTAATATTTTCTTGGATGTTTGCTGTTGATGGCCTTCCATACGCGAATCATTATCCTTAACTGGGGCATCATTCCCTAATGTGGAGGCCGTATGTCGGCATGCGTTGGGGTTGGTCCTTTCAGTTGCTGATACTTGATGACTGTCCTATAGCCAGTTTTGTCCAATTCTGGTGATTTCAATGATTAGGTTCAAAAGATGGTCTGGTACGAAGACAAGAATAAAATTACAGCTGCAATTCATATGTCTAAAACTCATACATTGGTTGTACATGCTCTCGGCAAAATTTTGTTTCAAACCCATTGATCTATCATTTTCAGGTTAAGAACTTGTCAGCATGACCTCATTCACTCTTGTTATGGTAATGTGATAGACGGCCATTTTCTGGAAAGTTGGCGACACTTGCCACTGATTAAAGGCATTAGATAGGTGTAAAACTATCTATTAAAAATGGTGATGAATCGTTCGAATAATTTCCCCATTTTTTTATAATGGACAATGGGAATAGTGTGTGGGTGTATAGTACTCGACCAAGAATATTTTCTCTCAAAATGTTGGGGAAAAGATAAGCTTGACTTTGATGTAAAAGAAAGTTATATTTAGAGGTAATAATGAATATTTGAGGTGAACATGAATTTGAGATTGTTGGGGAGAAACTTCTAAATGGTTATGCGGCGAAAAGCCTGTCATTGCCTTTTTATCCCTTATTTGGTCCAGTAAAATATAAACAAAATGGCAATGCACTAGAACCACACATATGAAAGAGTTGACTGCTCACAATGAAATATAAACAAAATGGCAATGCACTAGAACCACACAACTGAAAGAGTTGACTGCTCACAATGAGTTGCCACTGCATCAATATCACCGGTGTTTTGTCTCGGGCCGCAAGGCAAAGGTTCTATTGTAAAAAAAATATTTCAAATCTGTTGTTATGATATACAGCTTTAAGTCGATCATAAATCTGGTTTGATTAAAGGGCTAATCCCGATATTTGTTTTGGGAATAAAAATGCTTAATTTTGTGTTAAAATCCCCTAAAATATCCGAGTCGAGGGCCGAGCAACTACTACAGTATTTATGATACGTTTTCAAACGACTTAAATCCGTCAGTCTTCATCTGGAATTTGAGACCGGTGCCCCAAGGTGTATTTTGTGGTATCTGGATTAAACCAAACATTTTTTTATAAAAATAATGTGTAGTTGAAATGTGTCTTTCTCTATCAAGTACGGCTAACGGCACATGGATTTTTTACTGCATAAACCTCTCAAGTAACCGTAATCGGTTATGAGGCCACCCAACGAAACAATTGACCCGTAATCTTAAAAGGGTTACGTGTCCGGATAAGCAGTTTTGGCGTGCACGTCCAAACGATTCAATATTTTGAGTTGAAATTTTGTGACAAGGTAAATACACCATTCCCCTATATTTTAGCGTTTTATTTTCATACATTCTCAGACTTTTATTTTTGGGAGCCTCTGTTTAATACGGGATTGTCCCTTTAAGGCTACCTTAGTCATCATTAAAAATACAAGACCATTTATATGAAATACAATCACTGGTTTATAATATATAATGTCCTCTCTAGCTAAATACCACTAGGGATTATAATATTTAAGCGATTCTAAGGATCATAACGCCAATCAGTCTACTATAATAATTACGTGTTCCCCAACAAATAAATTACCTGTGTTTTACTGTTACCCTGCCGACTCTATATTAAAGTCAAAACACCCGGAAATCGACAACAGCCCGATTATTTTCCGGGACCATAATCTATTATGATAGAAGTGTTTGGAAAAGCAAGGATAACATAAGGAGGTGTTATGTCGAATCCTGCCACACGAAGCCGCTTTCAATAAAAACATCTTGTCGAAATATGTATGAACGTATATTTGCAAAATATCACCGATAATAATTAATAATTGCAAATGGTGTCTTTGCGCCGTTTTCAAACTAGAAGCTAAATTAAAAATGTATAATCATTTTACTAGACATGAGTAAAGAGAAAAAAACGTATCATGTTTTTTTTCTGTGGACTTCTCGTACAGGTTCAAGACTCAAAACTTAAAGCCCCAATAACACTCTTGTTGTAATTGATTAATATGTTCCAATCTTTATTCTGGTCAACAATTTGTACTATTTTACAATATTTCAATTAAAAAATGATACAAATTTCATCTGAACACACCTAATTTTAAAAATTGGAAAAATTCAACTACATGCCGTAACATGGTTTGAAAAGCCTTACGTAAGCGCTTTCAAATGCAACTTGGATTTAAACATATCTTCGAACCCTCTGGACAAGTGAGATAGGTTGTAATGGATAATTTACACAACAGGTAGGACACTTAAACATCTTGTAGTTAGAATAAGGCTAATTTTTTTTCTGGACCTGTCAAGCCAGCAAGAGTGTTATTGTCCCTTTAAGATATGCAGAATAAAGTTGTTAACTGGTTACAGACAATTAAGTTAAATTTCCACGAGTGTTTTTCTTCCTCCTTTTTAATTATAAAAGTCTACTTAAACACCTTTGCCCCACAAGAATCTAATGCCAAGATTCGCGAAATCTGACATATAAAGTTGGTCATGACATAACATAACATAACATCCAAATTTATATAGCGCAATAAATACTCGTATTAATGGTTCCAAATGCCCTTGTAAAGTTCGACAATTTGGTTCCATTTCATCCATAGTGCTGTATGAACAGGTGCGTTGTCAGTCTTGTTTTAAAAATGCAGACGGACTTTGATTTTATATGAAGGGGTAGTGAATTCCACAATTAATGAGCTGAAGAGTACTGGAATGAACGTTTGGTCATCAATCGGTATTTTATAAATAAACATGTATAAGTACTAGTTGATGACCAACATATTAAAGAACATTTTAACCTAAAAGGAAATAAAAATTTACGAAATGATTATTTATGTTCAGAATAAATCCGTGCAAATATTTCATTAAAACTTTCGCTTACCGAATACGAGTTTTCTTCAAGTTAAATCTATGTTGATAGCCGTCCGGTTTATAGGGAGACCAATAACAATAAAATACTTATCCTACGTTTATATATATACCTACATATCTCCCATTGTCAACGCCCAGCGCGTGCAAAAAATATGACTATTTATTGTATCTATATCCATAAACGGGGTTGGTATGAATTTTATTATCAACGGTATTCAACATGCAAAGCGCGCTGTATGAAATTCCTTTGTAAATCAATTCGATATTATCAACCCGATTCAACCCCATATCTTAAACATGAACAATAAACAAAACTATTTCATATTACCAACTATCAATCTTAATAAAAAAAAAGCAATTAAAGGGAAACAGTCCAAAAATTATTTTTTGCTCCAATTATACTCGAATAGTTTAAAGTTGGATTTTGTAACACCTAAATCGGCTTATTGCAAGTCTTCAAATGTTATATATCTTTTTGTTTATAATTGTTTTCACATAATAAACTCATAATCCTCACTCTAGGTCATTGGATGTTAAGAGTTTGAATGCATTGGAGCATCAACACTAAATAATCGGTTAACAACGTCAAGATGGGCGCCACCCAATAAAAGGTTTGACAATCGAGACTTCGTTTATTATGATAGCAATGATACTTGACAATCGATTATTTCTAGTCAAACTTCCAACACTTATAACCTGGATGAGAATAAAGCAGTTTGACTGAAAATTTCAATATATTCTTTTTCATTATCTATGTTTAAACTATTTGAACCAGAGTATGACCAACCCTTCATCTAAATCTTACATAATGCATATTAACAATTAACTAATTTTAATTTTAAAATCTTAATTTGTATCAATTGTCATCCCGTGGAGAGAGCAACAGGGAAATGGAGTTTAACGTTCATTTCGGGACTAACACATGGTTAACTCGCCTGCGCGTAGGAGTCGTTATCAGCAGGGGATAGGCGGTCCCACCCCTTGCCACGTACCGGCGAGGAATTAAAACTACGCCACGCCTAGCTCATTGCCAGACCTTATGGTGTTACGTCCCCCCCCCCCTCTCCCACAAACAAAAACGAAAGTTGTCAAAACAATAGTTTGATTTAAAAAAGAAAAAGAATCAAAAATTAATTTATTTGAAATATAATTTTAAAAAAGACGTATTAATATCTACTGTAACATTCTATTTTATCTACCTACACCTATATCAACCGCGATAAATTAAATTATATCTTCTCCGACTTTCGTAAAATATCAAGCAATGAGTGGCAATGACGCTTTATGTATACTGATAAAGTATTTCAAGTGCAAAGTGTCACTCATGGACGTAGGTCCGGTGTATCTGGCGTCAGATATCAAATCATGGCGTATTATATTGTCTTAAAATGATGCGCGGAAAAAAGTCACAGTAAAAAAGTCACAAATTTGCCGAAAGTAAAAAAAAAAACACAGGAAAAAAAGTTACAGTCGGCTGCCAAAATTGTAGAACTTGTTGTTCCATCTCTCGCACTCTATTAACCAAACTTAATTAACCAAAAGACAAATAACTTAAAAGATCTAAGATATACTCACTCTACAATACAATATATTACCTGTGGGGTTTTTTTTACCTGTGACTTTTTTTCCTAGACCAAACCAAACTTAATTAACTCGAAAGACAAATATCAAAGATATACTCACTCTACAATACAATATAATTTTACCTGTGTGTTTTTTTTACTGTGATTCTTTTACCTGTGACTTTTTTTCCTAGATTCCTTAAAATATAATATCATGGTGCATCTTCTGTAAAAGACATTCATTATTATTATATATATGCATATTGTAAAATGCCGCCAATCCGTGATGCATTCTACATATTATGTAAGATACCAGCTTTTTTTTCCGTCCCAGAATAGTACTAATATGAACTAGTAAATCTATGTATTACACCATCGCGTATTATGTATACACTGTAAAATATCATCTCATGACGTATTATACTGTAAAATATCAATCAATAAGTGCTGTAAAATGTTAGCCTACTTTAAAATATCAACAAATGGCGTATTATATCCACTGTAATAGTTAGTGCAGGGGGACTGCGCCACATATGATTTACATAAAGGATAAATATAACGACAATACATCATACTCCGAAACAGCAAACGAAACAAACAATAAAACAACAATTCAAAAAAGAGTGAATGGATCCGGGGGCTAGCCGTAAGCGTCCACTGCGCTGTACAGTCCCGGGTCTGAAGCAACTCAGACTTCACTCAAGATTGAACATATTAACTCGTACAAGAAAACGCACAAACAGCCCAACACAATGAAGCAAAGAAAATGTAGACCGCCTCGGGAGGCAGTCGTCTGCTAACTGAATGGTGTGACGTAAATACGTCGTAATGTTATCAATGACGTCAATAGAATTTCTTAACAAAAAGGGCGATAATCAAGATTTAATAATGCTAAAAGCTATGAGTTTAAACAACCAATTAGAATTTTTAAGTTGTATAATTGCACAAAACATAATACTAAATACCCTATACAAGCAATGCAAAACAGGAATGTAGAAGAAAGCATACAATGTAAGTGTATTTATGAAGTAATAAAATAATAACAATAAGGGCGATAATCCAAACATGGCTACGTAACTATACAAATTAAACTAAATTAAATTGGATAATTATCCAATATGTACTCGGTTATATACTTATAAGAAATGTTAAACTTGGTATATTGATGAAACGGAAGTTTCAAAATTTCTTTAAATATGCGTAACTGTGTACCACCTTTGGCAGTGCATTTAAAAAACAGGGATTTTATTCGGGAAAGAAACAGTTCTTTGTTGTTACATACGGTCAAAAATCGTAATGCCTGTGAATAGAAAACATTATATAGTGTTGTATCTGGTATGTTGCTATAAATTGACGGATATTTTACTACTTCAAAACCGAATTTGTCCGTTTTGTCGAAAATACCAACATTAAATCTTTTGTTAATGATATTGATGTCCAGGTCAAGAACAGATGCAATTTGGGTGCCGGAATTTTCTTTATTTAATATTAGTTCCGGGGGATATATTTCACTTTTATATTTATTGAAATTTCCATTATCATTGATGGGTGTTATGTCATCAATGTAACGGAAGGTGTAGTTGAGACTTTTAGCTACTTTGTAATCTGTTTTTCTTTTATGGTCCTGAAAATAGAATTCATATTTATGTAAATGTGCATTTGCCATAAATGGGGCGGGGTCAGTTCCCATTGGTAAACCAATAGTTTGCTGTATTATCTGATCCCCAACCTCAAATATGGCATTGTCAATGAGAAAATGTATTATGTTTTGAAATTTTTCTTTATCAAAAATTACAGTTTCGGCATTGCGAGGTTTTATAATCCATCTAGCATCTTGAGAGTAAATGGCCATCAAGTTTCTGCCTTTTCCGAAAGCTCCATTAAAGGCTTTATCTACAAACCAATCCAAATTATTTTTAAGATCTGCATGTTGGAGCATAGTATACAAAGTAGAAAAATCGAACGTTTCTATTGTTTTTGCATTATCTTTATTATTGATTTTATCTATAGTCTCTACTATAGGTTTATTTTTATCAATAATGAAAAAACTATTAATACCAGTGTAATTTCGAAGTGTTTTGCACCAAATTGCATGTTGGGTTATATCAACTCGTGACGTATTATATACACTGTAAAATATCACTTCTCAACCAATGGCGTATTATATCCACTAAAAATGTCACCAATAACCCACTGTATTCACTGTAAAGTGCCAACCTACGACATATTTTATCTACTGTAAAGTGCCAACCCACGTCATATTATATCTACTGTAAAGTGCCAACCTACGACATATTATATCTACTGTAAAGTGTCATCCCACGTCATGTTATATCTACTGTAAAGTGTCATCCCACGTCATATTATATCAACTGTAAAAGTCCAAACTACGTCATATATCTACTGTAAAGTGTCAACCTCCGTCATATTATATCTACTGTAAAGTTGAACTTATGGTTCTATTACTATTAGTGCAGTTCACAGGGAAGTGGTGTATTATAAATAAGGAGGGGGGAGGTTGGGGTCAGTCTTCATCCTTTTTTACTAGACACTCCCGATAACCGAATTGATGAATCAAAAAGAAATATGTTGGGGGGGGGGGGATGGGGGGATTATTTGGGGTTTTTTTTGCCTTAACATTTGAAATTACTTAAATTGATATTGTCAACCAATTTTATTTTTTCTAGATATAAAAAATATGTTTTGTCGGGTAAGCTAAAAGGTTTTAATAACCGAAGTCAATAAAATTACTTGTACGTATTAGTCTTTGTTATAGGGGTAGATATAACATACACTTAGTGTGTAGAACCATTATATTATTTTAGCGCCTTTCATTCATACATACACACCTCAAACACCATTACTATTCATTATGATATTATAAAGTGTACAGTGGAATAAATTCTTTATTGGCCCAAATACTTAGTCTATGCCGATATATGTTATATTAGGATCGTATTAATAATAAGAGAATTATGAAGGTTATAAGTTCATAAGATATGAATTTAATATATAAGAGAAAAGAACCGAGGTATTATTTTATTACCTATATATATATATGAAATGTTTTAGGTCTTACTTACATAACGTCAATGAATGTACCATACCATGTCTAGATGTAGATAAAGGAGGTAAGCATTCTTTAACATTGCTTATTATTATAATGTATTATTCACTCTAAGTCTTTCAATACAATGACTTTATGCAATATTGAGGCTTTCATAAACTATATTCTTTAACTGATATTTCAATAGTTGTATATTTCTTATTTTTAGGTTTATAATTTTTCTATTTATTTCATCAAAGGAATTTATTGAATAAAGGTAATTTTTATGAATCATTATCATTAAACCGGTAATGGGGTCTGTTATTAACAGTACACCCACAAATATTATGACTGAACCAACCAGACAGCTATCATTACATCCACAATTATTATTACTAAATCGACCTTTCTTGATTTACGGCAGTTCTACCCCCCCCCCCCCCAAAAAAAAACCCAGGATTTTAAAACCAATTATGAGATAGACTATTATCATTGATAAAGCAGTTATCATTACACCCAATATTATTATAACGGTTACTCAAATGGGCAAGCGGTTGTCTTGTCAGAGATGGACAGAGAACAAGCTAAAAACGTGGTTCTTCGTATATTCAGGGGCCATAAAATCCCTGGAAGTTAAGGTCCGAAATGCGCTTATATCGACAGGAAACCGAGATTTTTGGAATATAAACATTATAGTAGCCTGTACGTACAGTACCCACGGACGTCCGGGCAGGGGCGACGGCATAATGCATCCCCATGAAATTGTGGACTTCTACAAAGTATCTTGAAACACATATAAAAGACACTCTCATCATTGCACCCACAATTATCATCATTTAGTCCACCATACAGTTACCGTAACAACATCCTTAATAATTATCATTTGATCCATCCATCATTGCACCCACAATTATTATCATGTAGTCCACCACACAGTTACCATTACAATACCCTTACTAATTATCATTTAATCCATTCATCTACGTACCACCCACAATAATTATCATTTAGTCCACCACACAGTTATCATTTCACCCAAAATTATTATCATTTAATCCACCATACAGTTATCATTACAACACACGTAATAATTATCATTTAATCAATTCATCATTGTACCCACAATTATTATCAAGTTCAAGTTCTTTATTCCCTTGGGTCAAAAACCCATCGGGTAAAACACACACATTATCATTTAGTCCACCACACAGTTATCATTACAACATAATAATTATCAATTAACCCATTCATCATTACACCCACAATTAGTATCATTCAATACACAACACAGTTATCATTACAACATAATAATTATCATTTAACCCATTCATCATAACACCCACAATTATTATCATTCAATCCACAACACAGTTATCATTACAACATCCGTAATAATTATCATTTAACCCATTCATCATAACACCCACAATTAGTATCATTCAATCCACAACACAGTTATCATTACAACATAATAATTATCATTTAACCCATTCATCATAACACCCACAATTATTATCATTCAATCCACAACACAGTTATCATTACAACACCCGTAATAATTATCATTTAACCCATTCATCATTACACTCACAATTATTATCATTTATTCCTCAGTAATCATTACAGCTACAATTATTATTCCAATTATATTTGGAACGTGTTTAATTAGTTCTATCACATGTGATAATGACTGACACCAATATTGTCCTTTAAACTGCAATATACTGGTAGCTTCACCTGAACAATTATTACATTATCTTTACCTCAACAATTATTATATTATCCTTACCTCAACAATTATTATATTATCCTTACCTCAACAATTATAAATATTTGACCCATATGCTTTACAGTTATCATTGATCTGTGAAAATGCCCCACCTCACAATATGTTACTATTAAGACAGCGGTACCTTGGATGAAGGGACAAATAAAATTATACATTCTGGCCTCATCAACCCAAATTTTTATGTTAGATATTTTTTTTTAAACATACAATTGATGCACATTGGTCATCTTTCTATTTAAGCGTGAACAATGGGATGTGGTGGAAGTAAAACTAAAACTCATAAACATTTGATCAGTTTATTAACAGAAGATGATAAACGTAATTTACAACATTCCTGGAGACATTTTAAATCGCAAGATGTTGTAGAAGGTGGAATGAACATATTCTTTTAGTAAGTAAACAAAATTTAGTTACTTTATTTTGACGATTTATACATCAAAACAACTGAAGTATATAAAAAAAAATTTATTGGTCACTCCATTTCATCGTGGTCTAGAAACATTCAATAATGAGCAGATTGTGGTTGGTCGCCTCCATAACTTTCTGCCAATGAAAGACAGCCGTTAGTTCCAACTGGGGTTTTAAAATGGGGAAGGCGACTGTATAAGATTTAAAAAAAATTGATTTATATATATTTATTTTAGAATTTACAATATTTATTTTAGAATTTATAATATTTATTTTAGAATTTACAATATTTATTTTAGAATTTACAATATTTATTTTAGAATGTACAATGTTTATTTTAGAATTTACAATATTTATTTTAGAATTTACAATATTTATTTTAATTTATTTTAGAATGTACAATTTTAGAATTTACAATATTTATAGTTGATTTAATTTTCAGTATATTTAAGAAACATCCAGAAATAAAGCAGTTATTTCATTTTGTCGATAATGGAGATACCAGCGAGTCGCTTAAATCAAATCACAGATTTCGTTCCCATGTTGGTTTGTTCTGTGAAACTATTAGTATTGCTGTAGAAGAAATCCGGGGACTAGAAGATGTTCTGGTATTTTTACGGGATCTAGGAAGTAAACATAATCTTTATGGTGCTACACCTAAATATATACAGGTAAAGTAGACCTACATGTATCTATATATGGAACATAAAGAATGCAGTAATATGCTTACGGAAATCTGAGTGGTTTCCAGCCATTAATTAAGAAACTGAAACGCGCAAGAGAGAGAGAGGGAGGGTGAGAGGGGGAGAAAGAGAGAGAGAGAGAGAGAGAGGGAGAGAGAGGGGGAGGGTTTAACGTCCATTCGACACAAACTAGGGCTTTCCGTACTAACATATGGTGTAATTTTATTTCAATAATTCGCTTGTGCGTAGGGGTCTTTAGCAGTGGGAGGAAACCAGAGGACCTGGAGAAAACCCAATGACAGGTTTTATGATACAGCGCGCTCACGCGACTCTACCCCTACCAGCGACTCGCTGGTACAACCGTGGATTCGAAACCACACCAGTTGACTCAATGACGGGCTTTATGATACAGCAAGCACGTGCTAACCATTCGGCCATCCGCCCCCCTGAAACGCGCAAAGATCGAACTCTGTTGAAAAACTCTCTCAGTTTGGTTTATCAATAGAATTGAAATGAATTGGGGGTTTAACGTCATACTGTTCTGCTCCTATACTGGGCTAATGAAGACGGGCATACGCCATGCTACGAGGGAAATTTTGCCGGGGTAGCGGTTCTATGGCCTACTCATAATATATTGAATTCTAACAGCCAACGGATCTTTTACGTGCATGCGAATGTGTATACAGGACCTCGGTTTTTCGTCCCATCCGAACGACTGTTTCAAAAGTTTTAGATGTTAGTCGTGCTTATGCTTTTGGGCGTTGCCTGGCAAATAGCCCACTTATAAGATAGCCCACCTATAAGATTATGTAAAGAAGATACTTAAGTAAATCACTTGATATAATTCAGTTCTACATATTTATTATACCTTTTTTTTATTTTTGTTGCAGACGGCAGGGGAAGGAATAAATCACGCTCTACGGAAAAGACTTGGAAAGAAATTTAGCAGGGAGGTGGAGTCATCGTGGAATAGATTCTATAAAATTTTAGCTGCTTCTATGATAAAAGGAATGCAAGAAGATAAAATGGCTATTAGTTGATAAGTGTATACTTAAATACCGGAAATGTGCATGATCCGAATGTTATGAAAACAGAAAAAAATCCCAAACAAAATGATTTGATTGTTTTAGTACGATTATACCACGATTGGGAACTTTTCAAACTAAGTCAATTGTTATTTAACTTGACAGTTACCTATAAATATGTAAATGGCCGATCTGGTTTGTTTTATTTTAGTGTACGTGTACATAATATGCCTTATCTGCAATATTGTAGCGGCGACTTGTCTTGTGACTGGAGCAAGACGGACGACATCATTAGTGGAACCATTTCTAATTATGCCTTTGCACCCGGTGTACAATGCGGATCGTTGTAGCCCCCCGAAGTTTTTTTGCGATTTTGAAACCTTTTTGCGAATAGAATTTCTTTTACTGTCATTTGAAGCATCCTTTCAACGTCTAGAGACAGAAATGACATGCACTGTGGTTTCACGTCCTACTATTCTTCATCGACACGCCAAAGTGTACATGGCATCCCAAGTTTTCGTCACACCATAATGATTAGAAGGAGTTTCTTGTCAGTCCCTCTGTCCTGAAACATTAACCAGGGGGTGGGGGGAGCTCGAAAATCCTTAAAAGCCGTTTTCGGTCAACACCAATATGGTGGAACAACCTGGTGCTTTACTCACTGAAACAATGCTGACAACTTGGAATTACCGTTGTCTTTAGGGGTATAACAATGGCACTTTAACGTCTAAATTACACCGCATCGGAACATATTCAGAATTATGGAGTTTCTAAAAAACGAGATTGTGTTATTTTCCACCCAAAAATCAAATTAGCCCCCCCCCCCAATATTTCGCCAACAAGGAGCGTTCTTAGCCGGCCACATCCTCAGCCCCTCCAAAAAATTCCGTAGTCCCACCAAATTCTTTGAGCTGGCTAAGTGCCCGCTTACGGGGTAACTGCAGGGAGTAATAATCTTTGCTCTATCCTTCTGATATATATTTAGGTTTCGTAAAACAAGGGAATTAAATCCGTGAGAGTAATTTTCGAAATACCAAAATCAATAGAAATCCTCCTTTTAGTAGATGCGGCCTATTAAAATTTTAAAATGGTATAATACTATAATCCCTAAAGGGTATAGAGTTAATTTAAGTTCTATAAAACGCCCTGTTAATGTATTGAAGTCGTTAGCTAGTACCAGTGACACGACGGGATCTAGGTTGTCAAGAATATGTCTGCAAGTTTAAAGTCGGGCAATGACATCATAGTCTAATAATTCAAATATGGTAATCCTATGCGTTAGAAACGTTAGAAACGTGGTGTCTAAAGAAGTACACCGGTGTCGAAATCCAGGGTAGCGTTAGTTACTTTAAACATGCATTATCCAAGAGCTAAATCTGCCTTGTGCAGGTCTTTATTTGGGCATGAAATGTTTTCTTAAGTATTAATTAGACATTAATTAACTGATCCAGGCCTTAATCAACATTGGATGGCATCAGATTGCTCCGATATTAAACAGATTAAAACTTTTCAGTGATAAATCAAATATGGCGCGCCAAGACGCTTCGAGTCTTAGCTTTGATCAACCAGGACCGTGGTTGAAATTATTGCACAGGTCGGCCAAATCTTCAAATGCCAATATCTTCGCTTGCAATAGAGTAATTTGAATGAAATTTTCACATTATTTATTTTAAAGCATCTACTTTCGAACTATTATAGCAAGAATGGCTAGTTCTTATCTATATCTTGAATAATGTAACTTTAAGAGCTAAATCGCTAACATTTGGGACCTAGAAATTGACCCTAATGGGTCGCAACGCATATAATAATATAATCTGATTGTTTATAAACTGATTTACATTAAATTGTTTCCGTTTTGGGTCTAATTTCATATCAGATATTTCCAGCGAAATACGGCATTAGTCTCAACCGAAAAGGATTCTTTAGTGTCTGGTTATTCCAGTCTACCGCGCATGCCCTCAGATACGATATGGCCTCGTCGTTTAACAGGACTTGTGGAATATGTCTAGCCTCGTTCGTTCTGGTCACTTGTTATAAGTGACGCTGAAACACACTATGGTACACGATTCGTGTACCAACTGTAAAATATTTATTTTTATTTAAATATTAGATATCAGAGGCCTACCATTTCCAGGTAAGATCACAACACCAATGTTGATTTAAATTGACCAATAATTCGTGTTTTCGATGTCGACGATTTTGGACGATTTTGAGTTACGGACTTAGGTCCTTTAAGTAACGTAATTTAGAGTCTGATGAGCTGATCGCCGATACAATTTACGTTTTTGAAATAACTAGGGTAGCGTCTGTGCAGTTTGACAATCCGATAAAGTACCGTAGATGCCTTGTCAATTTTCCGGGACTCAATACTGACTCATGCATGTATCATCTTTATATAAGAAAGAACGAGTTTAATTCACTTCAGACTTCAGATAGAGGAGAACATCATTCGGACACCATTTGGATTAGACCGCCCCGTTAAGTCGTAGGAGAGTCATATGGTGTTGTGGGGTCTCCGTCAGTAAACTTGTCGTGCGGAATGGTGGAGAGAATGATGTTAATCGTAATCAAGGAAACACAAACTAGAGCTGTGTGTATAGTTTCCTGTATTATGGATGTTAAAAAGATATAAAGATAGTAAGCTGGCACTGCCAGGCAGGATACGCCCACATTTTCGAGAGATGGATAGAGGATAAGCAATACCGAAAGTGATTTTTCCTACAATCAAAGGCCATAATTCATTAAGTTACAATTTTATATGCGCAAATATCGAAAAGAATCAAGATCTTTAGGTTATAAACATGCATTTCAAGTTTCATTAAAATCGAATTAAATTGTGACCTCTACAGGGCCAACAATTTTAATATGCCATATTTTTACACTGTTCGCGTACAAACGGCAGCCATTTTGTCTGGCAATTATGGTCAATATTCTAGAAATTCGAACTCAACCTTCCGTAGGTTGTAATGGTGATAGAGTCAAACGTTTTTTTAAATTTGATATTAATCGTGACCTCCAGAAGGAGCATAGGGCATTTTCCAGACAATCAGGGGCCATAATTCAGGAAGTTAAGATCCGATATGCGCAAATATCGAAAGGAACCAATATCTTTGGGTTATAACCATGCATTTCAAGTTTCATCAAAATCGATTTAAAATTGTGACCTTTACAGGGTCCACAACCTTGATACCATATTTTAACCGTATTCGCATACAAACGGTGGCCATTTTGTGTGGCAATTTTGGTCCAATTTCCCGAAATTCAAACTCTACTTTCCTTAGGGTGTAACAGTGACATAATCAAACGTTTTTTCAAATCGGATAATACTTGTGACCTCAACAGGGACCACAAGCTAAACAAAGGCGATTTTGCGTATAAACAGGAGGCCATAATTCAGGAATTTACAATTCAATATGCGCAAATATCGAAAGGAATCAAGATCTGTGGGTTATAACCATGCATTTCAAGTTTTATTAAAATCAAATTAAAATTGTGACCTCTACAGGGTCGACAACCTTGATATACCATTTTTTAACAGTATTTGCGTTCGAATGTCGGTCATTTTGTATGGCAATTTTGGTTCGATTTGCCCGAAATTCGAACTCAACCTTCCTTAGTGTGTAACGGTGATATAATCAAACGGTTCTTCAAATCAGATAATAATTGTGACCTCCAAAGGGACCACAAGCTAAACAAAGGCGATTTTGCGTATAATCAGGGGCCATAATTCAGGAAGTCACGATCCGATATGCGCAAATATCAAAAGGAACCAAGATCTTTGGGTTATAACCATGCATTTCAAGTTTCAACAAAATCGAATTAAAATTGTGACCTCTACAGGGTCCACAACCTTAATATACCATTTTTTAACAGTATTCGCGTACAAACGGCGGCCATTTTGTATGGCAATTTTGATCCGATTTTCCCAAAATTCGATCTCAACCTTTCTTAGGGTGTAACAGTGATATAATCGAACGGTTTTTTTTAAATCGGATAATAATTGTCACCTCCAGAGGGACCACAAGCTAAAATAGGTGATTTTTCGGACAATCAGGGGCCATAATTGGGAAATTACTTTCCGATAGGCACAAATATCGAAAGGAACCAAGATCTTTGGGTTATAAACATGCACATCAAGTTTCATCAAAATTGGCTTAAAATTGTGACCTTTATAGGGTCCACAAGCTAAAAACATGATTTTTCTTACAATCAGGGGCCTTAATCCATGAAGTTTCGATCCGATACATGCCAATATTGAAAGCAGCCAAGATCGTTTGGTGATAAAGTTATATTTCAAGTTTCGTCAAAATCGGACAAAAATTGTGACCTGTAGAGGGTCCACAAACAATTGTGGACAGACGGACAGGGGCGACGACATAATACGTCCACATGAAAATGTGGGCGTATAAAAACATAGTTAACGTAAAGTGTTCCAGATTAATAGATCACCGGAAATAGTTATCACAGTCCATCTCTTTTTGGTACCATGACACAGGATGGTGTTACAAGGGGTTCTATGATAATTGTGATCTCTAGAGTGTTAACAACCCTTCCGTAAATCAAGGGGAATAATTTAGGGGTTAATTCAAAATCAATGGGTGTCTTGAATAACTAAACCAATTTGTCTAAATAAATATTTCAAACAGATCATTTGATAGTATTCCACGATATACATCTGAATCAACTTCCATTAAATACGGATGTCTTGCGAAATTTCTAAAATTGTACAGGGCAGGTCTCGTTAGATTTAATGCCTAGTGTTGGCAAGAACACAGCTGTATAGTTGCAGTCCTACCGGCTTCAATGAAGGTGTGACGTGATATATCCATTCCAAAGTTTAAAAGAGATTATGAAATTAGGAATATTAAAGCATTCATATAATACAATCTATTTGAAATATGAACAAGGGTTTTATGTTATTTGGGGTAGTCTTTATTTCAAGTTATTCACAAAGATATCATAGATTTACATATACACATCAATAATAAAGAATAACAATAATTACATATGAAAATATTGCATAGATATATCTCTTGAGGTTTTGGTCAACTGCTGTTTGAAACGTGTATAACTAATTTACTTATATTCTAGTTTACTGTTAATAACTGTTGTAAAACAGAATAATTTCGTCATTGACTTACATAATGCCTACCTTCTCATAATTCTTTCCTGACTTACTGCTTAAACTGTCAATTTCGTCAAAGAAAACAGGCCCTTTTGCTAATTTAATTAAACGAAACCTCAAATAACCATACTCACAACCATGTTGTTTACTTTATAATTTAATAATTAAATAAACTTCATCATTCTGTAATCAATATTTGGCTGATTAAGTCATTCAATTTGATTCCATAGTTGTATTTACAGAAATAATAATGGTGTTTCTATAATCAATCAATAGACTTTGGTATCCGTATATTATTCCCATTTATATGGAATTAAATATTAATTAATGGTATCATTGATCAAGTAGAGGATAAACTTGGTTTATAATTATTTAAAGATATGTTTTCTTGTGGTTTATTAAACCTGAAATCTTATTTTAAACTAAAACTTTATTCCTTATGATCCAGGAAAATATAATTTGAGATTGAATCAAAAGAATAAGAAAGAAATCTGTATCTGTCTCCCACAAGTTTGTGTCATTGAAAGGTCAGAGGCTAGAGTTAGGCTATATGTGTGAGGCTATAGGCCATAGTATATTTGTAATCTAATCTATTTCAATGGCAGTATTTTAGATTTGAAATAAGATTTTATATTGACAAGATATAGATATTCCTGTAGTTTAGTTATAGTCTATAAACAAAGGTTATGTAAATAATGGGTCAAATGTCATATATCGATAACATATAGTACATATAGTTACTTATTATTTTCATATTATAGTCTATCCACTTTTTACATAATACCGAAAAATATCTATATTGTCACTGGCTATTTATAAATAAATAAATTGACCCTTCACCAAAAATAAAATAAAATTCATATAGTATCTTCCTTCACCAACGAAAGTGTGAATATTTACTTTAGGTTTAAATTTATAATACTTTTTACAACCTAGCCTATATAATATAATAATTCATTAATAATCATTCATACTCTTAACTCCTGAACACAATATAAACTTTTAGAAAGCTGCTCTGGAACTAATCTGTCAGTTTTGTAATAAAAGATATTGACAAAAAATATTTGCAATTTAAATTATAAAGCATTCAAAAAATTATTTAAACTGGCTATAAATCAGAATTATGTTACGAATATTCTGATTGGAATCTATAACAATATCTAAGAAATTTTAATTCTCAAACCCATTTTTATAAAGAATTGTAAAAATATATTGTGTGGATTGATTGGATTCACATCTAGATATCTTAAACAGAATTCGACAAAAAATAAAGTGAAATTAGGCATGCATCGTGCCAGTTTGGAAATCTGACTAAGACAAGGTATATATTTCTTCAAAACTCTAATATTCTCCATGCAAACAATATATGCAAATAATATATTCATATAGGATAGATACCATACAAAAATTATGTGGAATGCATTAGTCTCAAAAATAAAAATTTCTAATAAAGCTTTCTAATAAACAGCTAATAGCTACGGGTCTAGTAGTGCTATAAGCCTTTGCCAATTTACAAAAATATAACTTATCGTGGTGCTATAAAATGTGGGTAATAGGTTAACACAAATCCCTTCACAAATAAACAGCAGCATAGGACATCATGAAATCAATTTTCAAAAAAAAGCTACACAAAGTACAATATTGAAAATCAACAAAAACCATGCAAAAATTAAAATGTAATTAATGTAATCTTTAGTATTTCGCTGTCTTCGGTGTAAGTTTAAACCAAGGTAAAGCTAGTTTCTAAAAATGGTCAATATGAAATAATTTCAAGGGAGGTAATTGAGTTTAACTGAGATCATACAAACACTGGTCATCTAAGGATGAAATGATCTATGGAATTCTAATTACCTATTCTTATCTTGGAACCAATAAGCAAACGGAGTTAAATTTGCAATAAGCCATATTTCTTTTTTTTCTCGGAGAAATAGAGTACACAGATAACTTGTGACTTGGGTTTAATAAACGTCACAGAGCTTTCATAGCAAAATAGCATACATATATAATGTTAATCACTATTCGTAGTTCTGTGGCTTTGGCTGCCTGTGATAATACTATGTATGGAAGCGGATGGTTAACCTTAGTTTTAATAAAGAGGGAAATGACATCATACACAAAGATTCAGGTTCAAGTCAATCAAATATAGTACAAAGTTTGTCTTTCTGCTAAAATATTGCGTCGGAACAAGAAATTGTTAAACTAAAACTAATAGAGATGAGCAATTTCTAAACTAAACTAATAATTTTATTATATAATTCTATATTGTATCTACTCCTATACTTGTATCTATATCTTTATGTACAATACAAAAACTTGGATCACAGTAGAAAATTGGAGTTATATTAACAAATATACAAATGATATTATGATGAAATATGAATGGGCACATAATTTGCTGAAACAACACAAATTAAATTATTTGTATCTAGGAAACTAATTTAATAAAATTACAACGATCAGATAATCTCACAATATTTAATTAATAATTATCAATGTTAATTCTTAGAGACAGTTAATCATCCAAATCAATAATTTTTTTAAATTCCATCAAATTTTCGTTGAAAATCTCTAAATAAACTTAATATAAGCAAGTAAATGGCCATTTTTACATCTTAATATTAATAGATAATTCAATGAAATATTTGTAACAGTATTTTAACAATAATGAGCAACAGCTGGTAGTTTTTCTATATAACACAATAACAAATTACTATATACATGTACAAAAACAGTATTATAAATAAAATAAACTTTACTCACACAGATATAACATGTCTTTAAAACTAGCAATCAAATTACCACTAATTTAATACAGATCTAGACTGATTACACAGACACTACGTAACAGTTAAGCAGGTCTTTTTCTTGGTTCCAAATGTTATATATATTTTTTATTCACATGACAAGCATATAATCAACTCTCTAGATTTCTGTGATATTTCCTTGTTAAACCTTAATATTAATGCTACCCTCCGAGACTATCACATATTAATTAATGTGGCAATGGTACTTGACAAAAGTAAATATACTATTATTTTCAATATATTCATTTTTCATTCATTTTAAACTGTTAGAACAAGAACGACTACATCTATATCTATAATCGTACATAATGTATTATTAATAATAGTTGATCATACTTTAGAGGATCTGATTATACACATTAATAAAAAAAAATTTAAAACATTTTTTTTATTAATATTTACTTTAACAAAATAATAGGTAGTAATAAGTAATGGAATAGAATTTTACTATTCAAATATTTTATGTCATTGTTCAAATATTCTATTATTTTAGTATTAAAGTGGTAATAACAAATTAATTAAGAGAAAACTAGATTTAAATCAAGTTATATCTGTGAGATAATCAAAAATCCTATTTTTTTATCATGCCAATATTACTGAGGCTACACATCAAAAAGCTGCAGCAAATGTTTTGATAAGGCTCATGGTGAGATGGGATCTCATGTTAACTCGAAACACGTTCTTTACACTAACACAGTAAAATACAAATACGAACCATTCCTGTCAACTTAAATCCATTAAAACATGAAAATTTCTTGGTTGAAATACATTATTTTCTAAAAAAAAAATACTCTCATACAAATACAGTCCTTGAAGTTGTAATTTTTCAATTTTCAGATGAAACCTTTAAGTATCTTTTTTTCCAATGCGTAGAGAATATAACTCAGGGCAAGTTTTCAAGCACGATAAATAGTTCCATCTCCCTAACATGACGATGTCTAGCTGGTCTTGACTTTATTATTTTTTAGTAAATGCTGAGTACCCTGATGTACTGCTTTAGAATAAACTTGTACCAACAACTGTAAAGACAGAAGACAAAAATATTTATAATTAAATTTAATCTATGAAAGCCATCATTCCTGACAAACTTGCTGTAATCTAACAGAAAGTAGAGAGGCGAATATTTAATTGTTCTGAAAGATGAAAGTTCATTGCAAATGGAGAGCAACTCCAGAAATTAAAAAATTTCATGTGACATTAGACTGTATCTGTGAAAAATGCAAGTTAAATGTCTTAATGTCTGCACCAGCTAGGTCAATAAGACAGGCAGACACCATGCTACAAATGTTTATTATGGGACCATGATTTTTTGCTCAATCCAGATGACCAGACATTTTGTTTGCCAGGCACTCTCTGTCGGACTGCATCACTGACAAGGTTGAAACAAGGATGGATAATCCACAGGAAATTCATAGGCAACCGACGTGAAATCAACCATGGGAGCTTTGTATATATTGATGAAATGAAATGAATATCTCACCAACACAATAATTCAATGGAGGGAGGGTGGTGGACATTTAGATTTTAGTAAAGGGAAGAGAGAGAGAGAGAGAGAGAGAGAGAGCGAGAGAGAAATGGGGTTTAACATCCACTCGACACAAACTAGGTCCTTTCGGGACTAACATGGTTTTAATTTTAATTCAATAATTCCCTTGCGCGTAGTGGTCTTTAGCAGTGGGAGGAAACCGGAGGACCCGGAGAAAACCCACGAAGTTGGACAGGCAACCCTACTCCTTGCCACGTACAACCAGGGATTCAAAACCACGCCAGTTGACTCAATTTCAGTACAGGTAAGCTATTATTCTTTCATGTTGACTTACCTTTTCCCAGATATGATCAGCGAGTAGATCTATCTGTATAGCTACATGTCTATATTCCCCAGAATATCTCACATATAACCAGGTAGCCATTAATACCAGGAAGCCTACCATCACCAGATTTAATAAATTAGCTATTGATTCAAGTCCTATTACACCAAAACATCCAGCCAATATATACGACACCACCATTACTGTAAATAACACAGCAGGCGTCCGAGCAGCAGCAAACAGATTTTTACTCTCATTATGTTTCGACAATTGGTCGTAAGCTTCCAGAATTTCTTCTTTGAGTTTTATTGAGAAAGCTTCACTGAATTCTGGTCCTCCCATCTTCTTTTTTTGCGAAAAAGAATCCATAGCTCTGTCTAAGGCTCGTGCATGTTCTCTCTGTAACTGGTCAGGACTCATATATGGTTTTTCTCCTCCACATATCTTTAAGATAAAATAATAAAATTATCACACCCAATTTTAATAAATTTCTTACAAAATGTTTGAGCAGTATTTAGTAACTGGATAAGAATACAATATGGAATACAAGTTACATGAAAGATTTTTTCTGGCGAAGTTTACACGAGGGTTCTCTCGTCTTTGTCAAGCAAAGAATGACAACCATAGTACAGCGAAGACATATATACAAAATATGGAACAAAGAAAAAAAATTAATGTACAACAAGAGATAATCACTTAGAAACCATGAAAGGTGGGAGAAGCCATTTCTTACAATTACAATAAATATGATCAAATATATTATTTTATAAAGGAACAAACTTCTATAAATTTTGTTACTAAACTGATACGTTGACAGTATTTTTATCAGAAATTTAGCGACAAGGAAGTTTGGTGCATATAACAAATTTCAGACAGAGGAATTCACATACAAACTTGATGACCCCCCCTCATCAAAAACCAAACAATTATTCTTTTTATTACCTCTTCCATTTCTTTATTGTAGATGGTTTTAGAGGAAGCTACGGCTGCTAAATTATTCGCTTCTGCTGTTGCCTGAAATATTTATATCAACATTGATTAATCAAAAACGTCTCCTTAACAGTTTCTAATCAAAATATAAAACCACCTAAAGTATTGAAAAAGATTTTTTTATTTTCTAAAAAAAAAAGTACACATATTGTTTAGCACTTTTAGAGAGAATGAAACAACAAGTCTGTGGCAATATACTAAATACTCACCAAGAGCATGGATTTAGGTTCTGGTAGTTCTTCCCCTTGATAAATATTCACATATGCCTAAAAATAAATATTTGACAAATATTCTCATGTCTAGAATTACATTTCATAAAGTTTAGAATACTGTCATGTTTAAAATTAATCAGTATCTAATACTTGTTTTTTGTCCCATATGAACAAATGGACAGCTGTCCTTGACAGGTCCTCTGACATGCATCACTGACAAAGGGAAACCGTGCCAGAAAATCTGGATGGACTTTATCAGCCAATGCAGGGATTGAACACCCGACCTCCAGGCTAGCGAGCCAGGGTCTAACCCACTCAGCCACCTTGATCCCCTTAACTAAAAGGCGTTATAAGGGCACATAATGTTAAAACAAATATTGGTACACTTTTTCCGAATTTCTAGTTTAAAAACATTACAACAAATCTAACATCAACCCCTAATGTGTTCTGATAATCTTTTAAGGCATGGAACGGTAAAAAGAAAATTGTATGAAAAAGCAGTCAAAATCAGCAAAAATTCATCTAACTGGAAATTAAGCTTCACTATTTAGTCTTGTAACCCAAGTTACACAATTGAAGAGAATAGAATTACAAGATAGTAAGGTATACATTTACTGACAGGTTTTTACCTTAAAATATTCAACAAGATCTTGACAGGTTATTTTAGAGCCATTAATTTCTTTAACAATAAGATTTTCAGGTGATAATAATAAAGGCACTAATATCTGTAGTTGTTCTGTAAAATCAGGTTCAATATCTACAAAAAACAATTATAAAAACATTAACACTGACAGAATGAAATGAAATGGGGTTTAACTTAAGGTAATCATTGTAAAATCTTTGAAAATAGTTGACGGTAGTTAACACTGCACTTCTTAGACAATATTCCAAGTTTTACAAGTTAATTCACAATTAAATGGACTCAAATCAATTATTAAGAAGTCAATCAAAAACCAAATTGAAAATATCACTGTGGATTATAGATCCAATCAGATTAAAACAGATGCCAATCAAAAGATTGATATTCCTGTTAGAAATTTAACATTCCCATTATCTATGTTACTTTGCAAGATATTTATATTCCCCCAAACAATGATCAGCGGCATTTATCTAAATTAGGCCATATCTTAGAAAGAGAGAGAGAGAAATGGGGTTTAACGCCCACTCAACACAACTAGGTCATTTCAAGACTATATTCTTAGAAAGCATTCTGTACTACCTGTCACACTGAAATCAAACAAAGATAATTATGATTACCAACCTCGTAATCTGCCATCAAAATGAGGATTTGTCGCAACTTTTAGACCAGGATGTGGTAAAAGAAAACATGAGATATCATCGAAACAAGATCTTATATGACGACGGAGTTGCTGTAATTCAGGATGCTGTTTGTTCGAAACCTGGAATTTACAATTGTTTTCTTGTACAATGACCTCATTGTAATTGTATAATCATTTGTAACTGTCCATTGTACATTGAATAGTATAATTATTTGTAACTATCCATTGTAATTGCTATTTTAAACATATTAAATCTGTAAGTCACAATATATCATCATACCAACGATATTACAACGCATAATAATATAAGTGCTACACCCTTTCTCCCCCCCCCCTCTCCAAATTGTAACAAAGCAACCTGTTTTGATATCTTATTAATTTTTAGTAACTTTAGTTTACCTAATTGTTTAAAGATATCATAAAAAGAAAAGTGTAGGAAAATGTAACCATATTATCATTTAACTTTGTATTAGCAGAATAGCAGTCCACTAATAACAACAATATTATTATACAAGAAATCTTACTGTTAATCGTCGTTCCATAATTTTCTTTCCACCAGCAATACCATAACCAGCTTCATACGGAAAACTCCAATCACGAACTAGAAATTCTAATTTCTGAAAAATCAAAAGTATTTTAAGGATGAATTAAAAGATCATTTGAAGGAGAATATAATAAAGGAAAATACAAGAAACTGTCCTGTATCCAGGGCTCCCACTTGCTTTCTATATTTTACATGCCAATTTTGTTGCCAAAATCAAATTCTATTTGCAACTTATGACAGCGTGAGCCCTGCCTGTGTCTCATGACATTAGAATTCGATAAATGGGAGATAACCCTATTTCTACAAATACCAAATAGATCACAAAACTAAAATAATTTGATTAATTTCACATTCATTGCATATGTAGTTCAACAGATAAAAATATATTTTTCATGGAAAAGTTCTTCCATCATGAGAAACAAAAAAACTTTTGTTTTGTTGTTATAATTTTTTGTATTTGCCTCATAATTTTGTATTAGTTTGGACTTGATAATGTTGAGAGAATTATCTTCGAAATGTTAACCAAATAAATAAGTAGCTGTTTTTCAATAAGAATGTGTTATAGTTTATTGTTATATCCAGGTACTAACTTTATTGTAAACTTACTTGAAATGGTTTGCAAACATTATCATTGGCTTCCAAGGCTAATCTTCCATACTCAGTAAATAACTACAAATCAAAGTAATTAAAGAATATATTAAAAAAAAGAAAGTCATTTAGATGAAAAGGAATCTATATATTACTACATTCCTGATACTTGGTCCTACAGAAGACCAAATCAGGCTTGAAGGATCCTATCTATAGGTTATAATGGTGATATATTTCATCTTGTATTTAGAGAGAGAGAAATGGGGTTTAACGTCCACTAAACGCAACTAGGTCATTTCGGGACTAATCATCTTGTATGGTTAATTCAATTAGTTATATTGTTTACCTGTAAATGTTGTAAATCATCTTCTTGTATGTTCTGTGTTAAGTTGAAGACCTGTCATCATCAATAAATAATATTCAATTTAGCAATCAAGATATGCAATTTCAAATAATTTAATGCCAGCAACCAGCTCATAAACACACTAATTAATATATAAATATTCATCTGCAACCAACCTGAATTATATAGACCTTGTGTTTCTTGCGTTCATTTCTTTATTTACACACACACCATTTTCAATACAATGTCATACGTTTCAGAAAAGAAGGCTTCAGATTGTGATCATATGCAAGTCAGTGACAGATGCCTTATGTTCAGACTTGATCATGTCAATGTAATATATACACTACACTGATTTGGTGATAAATACACACATGCTTTGTTTGTAATTTTCTTTTCCTTCTCTTGCATTTCGTTTTGAGTCGGTGTCCAGCATTTTGTACAAACTAAGAGAGCTGAAGACGTCACAGCTTTCACTTTTGTAGAGACACCCAAAATATGATGGTAAACTAACACATTGATCACAAGATTGCCATCCTTTTCACACTCATTCAAATAACACATCCCCTCAATAAGATAAACTTGTTTAAAAATAAATTCTATTCAACATACCTGAACTGAACTGATCATCGTACTGAGAGCAAAAACAGTAGCACAATCACGTACAGTAGACTCACTGTCAAATGCACCTTGAGTATCCATTAATAGAATTGCTACCTAAAAAAGACCAGTATACAAATTTATTTGAAATATTTTATGAGCTAAAAATCATAATATGAAGAAAAAAAGTTATATTTTAATTCAATGAACAATCAATAATTTTACCAAATTGTGAATAAAAAAGAGAAATATCACTATTAAAGTCATTGTTGCTATGTATTAATAATACTATTAGTATTAAATTTACAATATTCACACATTTCAGTGATGTAAGACTGGCATGGAACAGGATGTTAAATTTAGACAAAACAATAATTTGGTCATATTGAGACAGACTTAAGTTCATTTTTATTTCTATGGTTACATGTGAAATGTAAGGTAGCCTTCTTTTTAATTTAAAAATAGCAAATCCCCAGTTATCTTTGAGTTGAAATTTAAACACGTCATCTAACAGGGTTTCAATTGATTTTCATTTACTTCTAGACCAGAGGGAGGAGGGGGGCATTGTCACCCGAGTGGGGGCAAAATCTGAGTTAACTTTTCTAGAGGCATTTTTCGTCAGGAATCCGAATCTGGTAGGTAATAAGCCAGGTGAGGGGGCGTTTCCGAGATAATCGAGGTCAAAGGTCACGGAAGGCCAAATAACGAAAGAGACGTAAAAATTCAAAATCAATGAGACAACAGCAATGAGACAATTGTAATACAGTAATATAATAATAACATTATATCTGGAATTTCGTACTAAGACCCGTATTTTGGCATTGAATACCCCCCCCCCCGTTCATTATCTTAGTAATAGAGTTTAATACCCCACAACTTTGATCGCTATGCTATTTAAGGTAAGTAAATATGAATGTGCCATAATATTACTTACATATTTGAAGAGGGTAATAAACAAGCTTTTTTGTGATATGTAACATTATATCTGGACTTTCGTACTAAGAACCGTATTTTGGCATTGAATACCCCTCCCCCTTCATTATCATAGTAATAGAGCTTAATACCACCAAATTTTGATCGCTTTTTAAGGTAAGTATATATGAATGTGCCATAAAATTATTTACATAATTGAAGAGAGCAATCAACAAGCTTTTCGCTGATACGTAACATTATATCTGGAATGTCGTACTTAGAACCGTATGATGGCATTGAATACCCCTCCCCCTTCATTATCATAGTAATGGAGCTTAATACCACCAAATTTTGATCGCTTTTTAAGGTAAGTAAATATGAATGTACCATAAAATTATTTACATATTTGAAGAGAAATATCAACAAGCTTTTCGCTGATATGTAACATTATATCTGGAATTTCCTACTAAGACCCGTATTTTGGCATTGAATACCCACCCCCCTTCATTATCATAGTAATAGAGCTTAATACCACCAAAGTTTCATTGCTTTTTAAGGTAAGTAAATCTTAATGTGCCAGAAAAATTGTTTCATATTGGAAGAGAACATCAACAAGCTTTTCGCTGATATGTAACATTATATCTGGAATTTCGTACTTAGACCCGTATTTTGGCATTGAATACCCCCCCCCCTTCATTATCATAGTAATAGAGCTTAATACCACCAAACACTGATTGCTTTTTAAGGTAAGTAAATATGAATGTACCATAAACTTTATAACATATTTGAAGAGGGTAATAAACAAGCTTTTTAAGTGATATGTAACATTATATCTGGAATTGCGTACGAAGACCCGTATTGTGGCATTGAATACCCCCCCCCCCCTTCATTATCATAGTAATATAGCTTAATACCACCAAACATTGATTGCTTTTTAAGGTAAGTAAATATGCATGTGCCATAAAACTATTTACATATTTGAAGAGAAAAAATCAACAAGCTTTTCGCTTATATGTAACATTATATCTGGAATTTCGTACTAAGAACTGTATTTTGGCATTGAATACCCCTCCCCCTTCATTATCATAGTAATAGAGTTTAATACCACACAACTTTGATTGCACTTCAAGGTAAGAACATCTCAATGTGCCAGAACATTATTTACATATTTGAAGAGAGCGAGAGCAAACAACAAGCTTTTCAGTGATATGTAACATTATATCTGGAATTTCGTACTAAAACCCGTATTTTGGCATTGAATACCCCCCCCTCCCCCTCATTATCATAGTAATAGAGTTTATTACCACACAACCTTGATCGCTATTTAAGGTAACTAAATCGAAATGTGCCAGAAAATTATTTACATATTTGAAGAGAGCAAACAACAAGCTTTTCAGTGATATGTAACATTATATCTGGAATTTCGTACTAAGACCCGTATTTAGGCATTGAATACCCCCCCCCCCATTATCATAGTAATTTAGTTTAGAACCAACCAAACTTGACCGTTTTGTAAGGTAAGTAAGTCTCAATGTGCCAAGTTTTTTTTACATATTTGCAAAGAGCAATCAACAAGCTTTTCGCTGTTATGTAACATTATATCTGGAATTTCCTACTAAGACCCGTATTTTGGCATTAAATACCCATAATCATAGTAATAGAGCTTAATACCACCAAACTTTGATCGCTTTTTAAGGTAAGTAAATATGAATGCCCCATAAAATTATTTACATATTTGAAGAGATCAATCAACAAGCTTTTCAGTGATATGTAACATTATATCTGGAATTTCGTACTAAGACTTGTATTTTG